>JALGPY010000001.1:103311314-105927135 GCA_023055425.1 Linanthus parryae
AGAAAGCTTAGATATCGTAGTGATGTAGAGTGGATTTTTCCCTCCCACATAATGGGAGCAAATATCCATGGCCACTCGAGGGATGGTGCTTATTGAATGTCTGACCAGACTCAGGTAAATCAATATGGAGATATTGATGTTATCTGCTTGCATAAGCATGTTCCCAGGATCGAGAAACTATGGATTGGATATACGAGTGTGGCTATTATGTCTGGTGTCCAATCCATATATGGAGACAAAGGGATAATACAATATGAGATATTGGGCACAAAGGTTTGTCGGGATCACTGACTAATTCTATTAGTTGGGTTGCATGGATGTGTTGCTAGACACCGCTCCATGTTAGTAATGGGTTACTACCAACTAAGTAGAAACCTATGGGGTCACACGTCAAAAGAGTTGAACTAGATTTGGGATTAATTAATATAATTAATTAAATAGAAGGATCACTTTGCAACACCTTGCAAACTTAGTAGGACTAATTTGCAAGGAAGGGACTAATCCA
This sequence comes from Linanthus parryae, assembly GCA_023055425.1. NCBI lineage: Eukaryota > Viridiplantae > Streptophyta > Magnoliopsida > Ericales > Polemoniaceae > Linanthus > Linanthus parryae. The sequence goes on from JALGPY010000001.1 coordinate 103,311,820, forward strand.
AGTTCATGTAGAACTAGGAAGGGGCTTTTATGTAAACTAACAAAGGTTGTTGGTCTATATAAAGGAGGCTCTAGCTTCTTTCCCACTTAATGTTCAAGTGAGTGGGAGAGAAAGCAAGAGAGCAAGAGACAAGACAAAGGAGGCCGAAGCCCCCTTTAACCGTCGCCTACCCGTCGGCCACAAGAGAGGAGACCGATCCTCTCTTGTTCCTCGTTGCGTGATTCGTTCTTCCCTCTTCCTCCGGTCCAAGCTAGCACTAGGAGAAGGAAGAATCTAGATCTCACCTCTAGACATGGATGAATTGTAGAGACAAGGACAATATTCTTCGTGTGATCTCCCAAATCACAAAGGTACACATCTTCTATGTCTCTCATCATGTAATGATATCTCTTCTTGTGATACTTGGTGGGCTTTGAGTAGGGAAAATTCTTGTTATTCCAGTGCGTTACCTACGTCAAAACCAAACAGACTACTCAAGGATGACTTGGATATTCTTGATAAAGCACAAGAGTTAAGCCTTCGAAAAATTCAAGGAGTGAAGACCTTGGTTGTGCACAGACAATGGCTTGGAATTTTGTTCATCAAAGTTTGATGGATTCTGCAAGGAACATAGAATTGCTCGCCGTCACACCGTTTGACACGCACCACAGCCGAATAGTGTAGCCGGAAGAATGAACCAGACACTTTTAGCGAAGGCAAGGTGTATGCTTTCAGATGCAGGTCTTACTAGAGTTTTATGGGGATAGGAAGTTTCCATGCCGTTTTATCTCGTAAATTGGAGCCCCCACACAGGTATAAGATGCAAGATTCCTGTTGAAGTTTGGTCCGAAAAAGCAGCAGATTACTCGAATCTGAGGGTGTTCTGTTGCGTTGCCTATTATCATGTGGATGATTACAAGCTAGAACCAAGGAAAAAGAAGGTGGTGCTCATGGTCTTTGGGACGGGTGTGAAGGGATACAAGAAGAAGGAGGAGGAAAATCTGGATCCTACTGAATCCTAAGGAGTACGAAATTTCTACACCGCCGCCGAAAACTGAAGAGGAAGAAGCAGAAGAGTCTGATGGGTATGCGTCACTACTTGAGGAACCGTTTCATCAGAGTATTTCTGAAGGATGACCGGGGAGAGTCATAAAGCCTTCGGAGAAATAAATAGATGATGGTATGGTGGGATATACATTATAGGTAGTGGAGGAGGTGGAGGATGAGCCATCCACCTACAAGGCCGCTATATCAAGTTCTGAGTCAGCACAATGGATTTCCGCAATGGGAGAAGAGATATAGTCTCTTAGCAAGAACTAGACTTGGGATCTTCTTAAATTTCCAGCGGGAAGGAAGATAGTCGCTTGCAAGGGGGTCTTCGGAACAAAGGAACGTGTAAGATCAGGTTGTGCAAGGCTTGGAATAGTCTGACTTTTTCAAGGCCTTGAACCATATTTCAAAGCCTTGAATCAGTTCTTATAGGCTTGAAAATAGCTATTTTCAAGGCCTTGAAACTGGATTCAAAGCCTTGAAACTGCTTAACCTTGTGAACATTCTCAGGGGGTGTTTTCTGCAAACTCTCCTGAGTTGATTTCTTTTCTCTCCTTCATATGCTTGATTTACTGTTATTTGATGATGAAAGACAAAGCATTCTAACTTGTTTGAACATAGAATATCATTTGTTTGACTATGCTTTTGCAGGAGATTTTATTTCCTAAGTTTGCAGAGATTGTTTCACAATCTGACTTATGCAGTGAAGGAAATAATCAAGACATGATTATGTGTTTGATCTGAATGACTTGACACCTTCTCAATCTATTCAAATGCAATATCACGAAATTATCTCCGAGGATTGTGATCACTTAACCGTTGGAGAAGATTGTCAAAGAGTTAAAGTCTGTTGCCTACAAAATAGGAAGTTTGTTGCTGAAAATCTGGGAAGATTTGCAGAGCTGTTTGAAGTTTAAATAGAGCTCAATTCTGAAGCAACAAGACATAACACTCAACGGGCAAAAAGAGAGAAAGATTTCTGGATTGACAAGTATCAGAGAAGTTCATCAATCTCCCAATCCATTTACAGAAGATCACTGCATACTTCACTACAGTTTTTACACACTAAGTGTTCTTCTGTATTGTGCTTTATTGGTAGATCATTTCTGTAATATCTCTATCTTCATTCTTGAGGATTTTTCAGGAAGAACAATAGAGAATTCTTAGTTAATCAGTTAGCAAGAGAAGGTACTAGATAGGTTAGGAAGAACCACAAGCTGTAACAGAGTAAGGCAATTCTCTGTCCTTGAGATCTAGGGCTTAGCTTTTGATTAATAAGAATTGAGTTGAAAATCCTGCAGGGAGAAGATCCCTGAGGTAGATACGTAGTTCCAAGTGGACTGAACTCTATAAATCATCTGTCTCTTGCATTTACATTTCATTCTTTTTCATAGTTCTTACTGCTCTCAAAACTGTCTGTTTTTCAAGGGTTTGAAACTCTTTTCAAGACCTTGAAAAAGGCTTACTTGCTTCTGTGCAAGCTGCATCTCTTTCAAAGGCTTGAACTTGTTTTCAAGGCCTTGAACTTCACTTGTTTTCACAAGATCTCATCTTCCTAGCATTTTTTGCAAAAAGTTGGCATACTCTATTAACCCCCCCCCCCCCCTCTAGAGTTACCACCTGCACACTCACACTTTTAGAAGGAACTCCAGCTGAAGAGGGCATCAAATATAAAGCAAGGCTGGTTACAAGGGGTTTAGTCATAAAGAAGGGGTTGACTACAACGAGATCTTCTCGCCAGTGTTCATGCATTCTTCGATCAGAGTGCTACTAGATCTAGTTGTAACCCTCTCCTAATCCGGCTCGAGAGAGACCGGGATAGCTCTACTCAAAAAGCGGAAATCGAGAACAAAACATTCCATTTAAAACTTAAACCAACAAGTTATTACATGATCATATTTATGCTGCAAACACATGCTACACTAGTGGCACACCACGACTTAGTGCTTGAGCAGCTAGACGTCAAAACAACTTTCCTACATGGAGAGTTGGAGGAGGATAAATACACGAGCCAACCGGAGGGGTTCCATGTTCCTGGAAGAGAAGACCATGTGTGCAAGCTGAAAATATATCTCTATGGACTTAAACAGTCACCGACGCAATGGTACAAGAGGTTTGTCAGCTTCATGTTGATTATTAGTTACCAGAAGTGCGAGTATGATTGGTGTGTGTATCACAAGAAGTTGCGTAATGGATCAAAAATTTACCAAGTTCTATATGTGGATAACATTCTGATCGCAACTCAGGATATCAAGAACATTAGAGAACTGAAGATGTCTCTTGGCACGGAATCTGAGATGAAGGATCTGGCAGCTGCTCAGAAGATTCTAGGAGTTGAGATCTATAAAGATAGGAAGAAGAAGCTTTTCTATCACATCAGGGATACATCAAGAAGGTCGTGGTGAGATTCAGGATGTTATCAGCTAAAGCTATAGATACTCCTATGGAAACTAACAGCAAGCTAGCAATGTACACCGTTCAGGCTGAGGAGGAGAAGGGGTACTTGACTAAGGTTCCAAATGCTAGCGCAGATGGAAGCCTAATGTATGCTATGGTCTGTACTCGACCGGACATAGCATTCGCTGTTAGTGTGGTAAGTCGTTGTATGGATCAACCGATTAAGGATCATTGGCACGCGGTGAAGCGTATATTCAGGTACCTTAAGGGTACGTCAGACATTGGCCTATACTATGGGGTCAATCAAAACATCATGGTAGTTGGGTTCTCGGATACGAATTATGCAGGTGATATTGATAGCAGGAGATCAATGACCTCCTATGTATTTGCTCTAGGAGCATCTTTTGTGAGTTGGAAGGCTACGATACAGCCGACGGTAACTTTGTCCACCACTGAGGCGGAGTATATGGCTCTAACAAAAGCAACAAAGGAGGCAATATGGCTTAAGAGAATGGTGAATGATCTAGGCATACTTAAAGATCAAGCAATAGTCTACTGTGATAGCTTGAGTGCAATTTGCTTGACTAAGGACCAGGTTCATCATGAAAGGACCAAGCATATCGACGTCAGGTATCATTTCTGAGAAGTGAAAGCACGGTTAAGGTGATGAAGGAGGGGACAGCTGACAACCCCGCAGATATGTTCACGAAGCTGGTTCCCGAGAGCAAGTCTCAGCATTGTCTGAAATTGCTCAACATCATGAGCATTGAGCCCGTCGGGGCATGTCGGACCCAGTGGGGGTCCAGTGGGTCTCCGTGACGGGAGACATTGGGAGGCAAGAAGACGAGTTTGGTTCGCAAGAAAGAGGAAGGCTTTGTTGCAGACGAGAGACTTCAAGTCAAGGTGGAGATTTTTTGAAATTGTTCCTTGAAGCATGAAGAGACTCAAGGGAGCAACAAAGAAGCAAAGTCCCAGACCTGTTCGTACGAAGTGTCTTCGCACGAAGACATCCTAGTTGCAGAAAATAAGGATGAAAACATTACCTTAGAGCCTTGGGGCGGTTTTGGGGGTATAAATCGATCATTTGGGATCCTATAATTTTATGTAACCACTGTAAAACGTTCCTTGAGGTGAATAAAGGTTCTTCTTTCCCGTGGACGTGGTTATTATATTTTGTTCTAGCGAACCACATAAACTGCGTGTTCATCGTTCATTTCATTGTTCGTGAGGCTTGAGTGTCATAACAATAACTCTTTTAGATTTTTTTGTCGGTTTGTCTCCCAGCATAAAGCAGAGACATACATCATTACATTAAGGTTTCTCCCTAAAACCGAAGTAAAATCATGTTGCCTGAATGAGTAAATCATGTCCATGTAGAAAATTAAAGTCAAACTAGGAGGTTATTAAATCATATGAAGATAATGAACTTCGCCAAGTCACAACAAATAGTGCCAAACAATCTCCGAATCTGAAAAAAAAAAAAAAAAAAAAAAAAAAAAAAAAAAAAAAAAAAAACAATTTGATAGACCTTCTAGAAACCCTAATATTGCATTGATAAATCGTTCAAACGATAGGATATCAGGTCTACATCCGGAGCTGATGCAACATTAGTCATAGATAAACCTAAAAGCTGAGACGATAAAACATCAACACATTCCTCATCCTTCTTCATTTCTTCCGTTAATTCTTTGATAACACCACGCATAAGCCTCCAAATCTGCCCTCCAATCGCTGTTTCCCTCACGTGGACGACTAATCATTGAATTCTCAATGTAAGACTTCACATATTCAAACGAGTCCGATCTCTTCCCTCCACCTTTAACCAAGACGTTGGCCTCCCTTGTCTTCACAAGTTGTTTAAAGATAGTTCTACATATCTGTTTCCTCCTCTCATATCTGGCCGCTGCAGTAGTAGTATTCTTTGCCGTCCCCAGAAAGACCTTAGCAGGGACCTTTGTTCAACTTCTTCTCAAATCCAGTACCTTTTGTCATTGTTATGATCAGTTGACTTCTTTACTAGTAGTAGACTAGAAGTTCGCATAAGGTCGGTAGATAGATACCTCGCATATTTATAGAGATTATTAGATAGTGAAGCTAGAATCCTTTGCTCAGGATTTATTATTTCTGCTAGTTTCGAGGAGGTGATTTGACAAACAGAACGATACAAGGACTTGTCAATCGTTTCATAACCTCCTCAAATTAATTAACAGGTCTTTATTTCGTTTTGTTAGCAAGATGGCCTCATAATGATTTGGAAAAAAATATGAAAAATAATTTAAAAGAACGGAACAAAAAGGGTGCAAATTACCACAACCTCCCAGAGCTCTTCTTTATAGTTAATCGGAAATTATGATCTTCAAGACCCTTTCTCCTAAAAAAATACCAATTGAAATTTCAAAACAATATTTCTAGACACTGTTGGTTTCTTTAATAAGCTGATACGGTACCAATTAATTATTATTTGATTAATTTATTTATTAAATAAATAATACAGATCGGCCCGTAGGGTAGGCCTGTTAGGTCTAGGATAGATCTGCATAAATAAATAATACAGATCGTATCAATTTCAAAACAATATTTCTAGACACTGTTGGTTTCTTCATCCGACGACGCCCTTCCTTTGTTCCAGAACACGAGCGGACCAAGGGAGGTATCCGCCGACCTCATTCAACCTACCTCTGATGACATCCCATCGCAACACTGTGATCCGCCTCCACCACCGACCCGTAAGGGTCTTCTTCCTCAGCCGCTAGTTCTTAGGGCATCATACAAGGGGCTGATTTGCAGCAGTTCGGCTCCCACCTTAAATTGGGCTGATTTCGTGTGTTCGGCCGACCCAACTTATGTACTTGGGTTTATTTCTCCAAGTGGGCTCAAGTCTCCAATGGGGATTCATATTTATTCTAGGCCTAATTATTTTTGGTCAAATATATTTGGGCCTAGTGATGATTTAGGAGTACAACATAATGTTCTAAACATCGTCCTCCATTCGTTTGATCCGGGCGAATGTATACACGAGTTACATGATGAAACGAAAAATTTCAACATTTTCACATTGAGGACAAGGTGCTTCTCAACCGTGGGGTAGTTGATACGCGATATCGTATCAATTGATTATTATTTTATTAAGTTATTTATTTAATAAATAATACGAATTGTTCTGTAGGGTAGGCCTGGTAGGTTTAGGGTAGATTACGTTTTATTAGTTTATCTATTTAAGCAATGTAATATTTCATTATTATGAAATCAATAAGAAATCATTCTCTAAACCCTCATATTCCTACTCTCTCCCTTATCTCTTTTACTTTTAGTTAATTTATCGATACATTATCGTATCATGTGGTGCTTTCATTGAGAGAATGGCGGACATGGGTGATCTCCCTTGCGTCATTCTCGTTCTCGAAGACATTGATGACATCCCAGTATTTGCAGGCCTCAAAGAAAGTGGGAGACAATTCCGATTATTTCCATTGAGGCATTTCGTCGCCTCCAGGACATCGCCAGAGCCCAAGAATATCCGCCGCTGCCAACAATTGAAGACCAGCAGCAGCAGCCGGTACAAACCCTGTCGCTGCCGCTCGTTTTTTCTCCATCAAACCCCAAACCTCGCCAGCCCTTACCATGGCCAGCAGCACTGTTCAGAAGAAAAAGGGCGAGCTAGAGACCGCTATTAGAGAGACAGAGGCGAATTGCAATTCACTCCAATCGCCTGCGAAGTGGAGGAGACTGAATGTAAGGTTAGTCCACGCCGGTTTTTTCCCACGCACGGACGCCACCATCTTCGTCACTCCAGAAGTCGTCTTGTACCATAGACCCTCCGACGACCTTAATCGCCAACCGCAACCTCGGCAACTCCATCAGCAACCTCACCGTCGTTTGCAACTCCAATCACCAGTCGGCCAAACAACTACAACTCCGTCGCCCCACCTATCGACGCCTTCGTTGTCGTTCAACCAACCGGAAACAACACTGTCCAAGCCAACAATCACTGACCTTCGGGCGACCCAGCCAACCGATGACACCCTTGCTTTGTTCCAAAACACGACCGGACCATGGGAGGTGTCTGCCGACCTCATTCAACCCACCTCGGATGACATTCCATCGCAACCCCTAGATCCTCCACCACCACCAACCCGTAAGGGTCTTCTTTATCAAATGCTAGTTCTTATGGCATCAGCCAATGGGCTGATCTGCAGTAATTAGGATCTTACCTCAAATTGGGCTAATATCTTGTGTTGGGCCGACCCAACTTCTGTACTTGGGTTTAATACTCCAAGTGGGTTGAAGTCTGCAATTGGGCTTCACTTTTATTCCAGGACTTATTAATTTTGGTCAAAAATATATGGGCCTAGTGATGATTTAGGATTAGAATGTAATGTTCTAAACATCGCCCTCCATCCGTTTTACCCGTGGAAACGTATGCAAGAGGTACAAGACGACGCGAAGATTTTCAACACTTTCACCTTGAGGAAAAGGTGGTTCTCAACCATGGGGGAGTTGATACGGGATATCGTATCAATTAATTATTATTTTGTTAATTGATTTATTTAATAAGTAATACGGATCGGCCCATAGAATAGGCCTGTTAGGTCTACGGTAGATTACGGTTTAACAGTTTAACTATTTAAACAATGTAATCGTTCATTATTATGAAATAAATAAGAAATCATTCTCTAACCCCTAATATTCCTACTCTCTTCCTTATCTCTTTTACTTTTCGTTAATTTATCGATACATTACTGTATCATAACCACAATATGTTGTTTACCAACTTTTGGTAACTTTCAATTTGGGTAAAACATTATTTCTAGAAATTATATGTTCTTTAATAAACCACAATTTTCTCTTGAGCAACATTTGATAAATTTTAATTTTATTTTAGGGTAAATTTTTCCTAGTAGATACTCGATATTTAGTCCACTATTATTTTTAAAATACATAACTTATAATCATGGCTTATGAGATGGATTTTAGGTTTGACACTTGTACATCTTTCACTAGTTTGTGTAATTTCATGTGGAAAAGAATAGAAGACGGGAACTAAAAATTATGAGCATATTGTAATTTATTATATTTATAATAGTTTCTAAAGCTGTAGGGGTTTTAGTATTTTGTTTAATTTCTTAAAATATCCTCGACAAATTGATATATTTACATTTCCGAAGAGTTGTGCCTCTTCAAATAAGGATTATAACTTTAAAAATATAATTTTCGAATGAGTATCTTCACCATTATAAAAAAGAAATTGTAAGTCCTAATATCATATTCACAACTCAGAGCCGAAGTACATTCCATGCTTCCTTGCCATCGTTTAGTGTTTTTCGTCTAAGAAAACATGAAAAACTATAACAAGCGATTATATTTGACAAATAAGATCGAAAAACGCATAGAAACACTTGTACTATCAATAAAATAGATCAAACTCATTCTACTCATTTCTAGTTAAAAAAATGCCCGAATTAACTTATATTTACTCAATTATAATGCAAATAGGTAGATAAACATATAAAGAAGATAAACCCCAAATGGAGTTATCGAACTCTACACTCACACATCAACTCAAAAATATTTCTCACCAATTCTCTAGTTTTTCCATATCAAAAGTAGCTAGCACCTCTATTTATTCGAAATAAGAGAAGGTGGAAAAGGCCACCAAGACCTAGCTATCACCTCTTTAAAGGAGTAATTAGACGCATAGGGTACACCAATTCGTCTTGTGGAATTCAAGACAAACCCATTAAACTCCACATTTGCTTGAATTCCACAACCACGTAGCAAATTTCATAGCCTTCTCAGAGCTCTCATTTGTTGATGTCCATTCCAGTGCATGTGTCTTGCTCCACCTGTATAGACCACCATTGTACATCTATTGAGATGCTTCCCACCCCTCCCGGGAAACCGCCTCGTACCTTCACATGGGCGCGTCGAAAGTGTTACACCCCATCCATCATGAGCTGGAAAACCTAGAGAGATTCACACACTCAAGGGAGGTATTCTCTACTAAGGAACGAATATTCCCCAACAAATAAGTTATCAAATGATCCTCTATGACAGAACACAATATGGAATAACCAACTTTCAATTAAAAGAAAACTTAAAGTAATAGCATGATAGCTCATGCTTACTATTTTTAGTGTGAAAAGCTCCCCAAAACCGTATGCTCACCTCAAGAGTTTTAAGACATTGTGCGATTGAAATACTATATGAAGAGTAAACGGGCAAATAGTGCTCGAGGAAATCATTCTCGAAAAGTTTAAGAGAATGTACTGAGTCTTAAAAGCTTAAGTACTTTACCAGAGTTTAAAACACTTGATCAGTTTGAAAATAGTAAGAAGATTGCTTTAAGACAACAAATGCTTTTTGTGTCAACTGAATTGATACAAGTTTCACATCACGTGCTCAGGAACAAGTAGTAATCCTAGTAACAAATTCACGTAATTATGATACCATAGATTCGACACCCGTTCTGCTTATATAAAGGATACCATATCTTAAACGAAGGGTAGTGAATATTATATTCACATCTTGAACCACCAAGATGACTAAACCTTAAGTGTCGGCACCCCCTATTGGATCATCAGTCTAGCAGAGTGGTATTAGTGCCTACAGGCTGAGTATAGTTCTGTTACCCAAGCCGGCATTGGGTTATCTTACTCAAGAGGAAATTTAATACTGGATCTGAGGAGACCTACAAGATTATCAACCCCCAGACTCGCAGCCTAGGTTAACCGAAAGACCCATCCCATATATCAGATTCTAGTCATAGCATTTAAACAATCAACAATATCAATTAAAAATCTCAGATATATTTTCCAAATAAAGTAGTACCTTGATAACTCATTTGATCTTCTTTGAATAACAGTTCTAACTGATACTGAAGTAACTGTTCTTGAATCTGCGGATGTTGGAAGGTACGCAAATTAGGGATCACTTAGACAATCTGAACACAATTTTGCTTGAATTACATAATAGTAAAGGAGGTTGTAAGTGATGAAAATGCGACCTTAATTTGTTAGTGTCTCTACCTCCATCATACGAGGGATTTGTACAGTCTTTCACTATTGAGAAAGTTGTGATAACCCTAGAGAAAGTTCGATCGGCGTTGCACACGTAGGAATTAAGGCACAAGGTGGTGTGAATAGATTATCATGGTTTGGTTCTTTGATAGTCAAGGGAGTAAAAGTTAAGGTTCGGTATTGGAATTGTGGTAAATTCGACTTACCATATGGCGTTTGTGATTTCTATCGTGAGAAAGGTTATTGGAAGAGTATTTTCTTGAGAAACGTTCTACTTTAAGATATATTGCAGCTGAAGGTGGATGGACTTCCGAGGATGACCTCGTTATCTAGTCCCTGTGTGCGTGGTTTGGGATCCACACTGTGGAGAATTAGCGCATTTCTTGTGGAACGTGATTGGTTGGTCGCACGATATTGGACACACGTTAGTTGTTGGTGTGATATTGGGCACACATTGGTTTTGAGCGCATTGGTGCGATTTGTTTGTGGCGCAATCGGCATGCCATTGATTGGGCACTTTGTCGCTAAGTTTCATTGGGGGCGACGTTGGGTATGCATTGTGTCATGGTGCATTGGTAGTGTTTATTGGGACCCATTAGTATTTGCATTTGCTGTGACCATAGACGCATTTGTTTGGGCACATCGAGAATGTATATAATATCGCAATAGGGAATACGACTGAGTTTGGCTTTTGGTGAATGCATTCTTGATTGGGGGACTCATTCACGGTGACTAGTGAGAGGGGCATTGTTTTGGGGTTTCTAGGGTATTTGGATAAAGGAGGAGATTTGTTAGGAATGATCCATATACCTAGCTAGGAGATTGGCAAAGCATCAAACAATGGAGGAAGGGAATGCAAGGGAACGAGATGCAAGTGTATAATGTTGGTTGTACTAGCCCGAGCTCTGGGCCAGCTCCCACGAGCTGGATCGGCTGGGCAATTTTCTAATTGTTTCCTTCTTCTGTTTTTGTAACATTTGGTTGGATGGGGCTCAAGCATTGTACCATAGGTCTATAAATTGATGCCAGGGCTGGCTTTATTTAGTGTGGTGTATCGTGGTTTTAATTGGAACTCTCTTACCAATAATACCGTTTTTTTTCCGTGGATATAACTATTTTCACAACTAGTGAACCACATTAATTATGTGCGTTCTTGTTCATCGTTTTTCATCGTTCTTGTACGAATCGTTCAATTAGAACAAAAAATATATTTATTAGTTTAAAAATAAATTATTATTATATATATATATTTCACAAAATATAAAAAAAATAAAAACAAACAACATTTTTGTTCGGAAAACGTAAAGCAAGAACCGAGAGGAGAGGTTTGAGGTGCCAATGAAAGACTACGTTATTGGACATGTTTGAAATATACACTGAGAAAAGTATACACAAGAAGTGCCTATATTTGGTGTGTATTTGATTACAACCTCCGTTTCTTCTCTTTTAACTTCGTTTGACTTCTTGACGAGTAACTGGGTCAGTTTGACTCAGTGATTTTGATAGCCAAAACGATATAATTTTTTGACAATTTTTCATAGTGTTGTAGAGTAAAATTTACTCTACAAAATCATGCAAATATTACCAAATTTGTGCACCGTTTTAATAATCAAATCACCGGGTCAAAGTGATCAAGTGAATTGTGTCAAAAAGTGAAGTAAGCTGAAAGAAAAGAAACAGATGTATTACTATATTTTTTATCGGTTTTAGTCATTTTTGTATTTTAATCTTTATCATATTCTAGTTATAATTCATAAAAATTGAAGTACTTTTAATAGTTATTTCAATTATCTAATAATAAAATTACGGAATGTCAAAAAATTAATATGTATCAAATTAAAAACAAAATGAAATAACGATAATTTGTTTTCTAAAAATATTTTCCAATTATCTGTAGAAAATTATTTATTTTATATACAATTAAGAAATTATTAGAATATATTTATAATAATTAAATATACAAATTATAATCTTAAAATGTTATTATATACAATTAATATAGCTAAATTAGATTAATTAACCACCTCATGGAGGGGGAGGTGCATGTTGCTGGGAAAATCCCCCCTAACCATCCCCCACCCATGCCTTAAATTGACCCCCTATCACCCTCCCCCTCTCCTCCTGCCATGGTCTTGGTCTTGGTATGTATTTTCATACGAATTTGCCCCTCTCCCTCACCCTTCCCCTCCTCCCCATGGGGTTCGAGATGCCCTAAACAATCGGTGGTAGCCCTAATATTTAAGTTATGGAATTATTTCTTAATTGCTATTAATTGTGTTAGTTAAATAGTATGGCTATAATTATGTGCCTAATTAGTTTAAATGATTATTTTTGATAAAATGTTCATTGTAGGGTGCTAAGTTATTATTTACTAAAATTTTGGGTGTTAGGTATAACCAAGAAATAAGTTGAAGGAGTGTTAGGAGAATAATTAAAATTTGTTTGGTAAGGATGATAGTGTGTTTTAATTGTACAAGTATTACGTAGTAGTTTGGCCATATGTGTAACAACGTGTCTATACGTGTCGAATTTAGAAGCTCATAGAGTTGTAAAATCGGTACAATTGTTCCACCAAATCATCTCCCCCATGTGCATGATACTAGACAGTTGTCACACCCCCTCAACACCATATGTCTCTCTCCCTCCCACTTCATTCTCCACTATCTCCTCCTCCTCCAAACCCATCCGGCCTTCTCCTCCTTCTCCTCTTACGAACCTCTTCATTTTTCTAGCACAATTCCTAAATTCTCTCAAAATCTTCCAAACCAATCCTGCTTAGGTTGTTCATCGTCCGAGGTGGAAGTTATAAAATTTTCTTATAACATACTATTATCCGTAAAGCAACGAGCTAACATAATCCATGCATACATAAGCTTAAATTTACATACACATACTAATGGTACCAAGAACCTTACTATCATACTTATCTAATAAACACATAAAATGGTTTCCTAGTATTAATAACTACGGTCTATATAACCTAGTGCTATGATACCAAAAACAGTCACACCCCTCTCCCGTCGGCCCCGATTAACTGGAGGGAAGTACGAGAGGCGCCGGTGAGGCCTTAACTCATCAAGGGGCTAAACAAGTAAGTTATGAAAAGTACCTTAAATAATATTTTTTTTCCGTTAGCGGAAGCGTAACTAAGAAAGCGTTTAGGGGTCGTCAAGGATAAAAATAAGAAAATTTATATGTGAGATAAAATAACTATTGTTTAGGATGAAAAGTTCCAAAACTTGTAATTGTAAATAAAAGATTATTTAGCCCGCTCGATTCGTAACATGACAGAGCATAATTCGGGGGTAGCGAGGGATAACAACAAACCAAGTCCATGAGTCATACATACATAGTCCCACTTCATACAAAGCCAAAAGCCTTCTTAGGCCAAAACATGCTAACATAGCTTACACATTCAAGAGTTTATAGATACACTAGACGACATAGCTAAGGTCTCCAAAACAACGCAGCCACGCATCATGCAAGATATTCACTCTTGGGCATTCTCGGTCTCTTTGTTACCTGAAAATATAAATTCCCAAAAGGGTGAGCTCAACTAGCTCAATGAGTTACAGTTACGCCCCTCCGTAGGTTTGAAGAATTTAGGAGTTGTGCTAGAAAAATGAAGAAGTTCATAAGAGGAGAAGGTGGAGATGGCCGGATGGGTTTGGAGGAGGAGGAGGAGATAGTGGAGAATGAAGTGGGAGGGAGAGAGACATGTGGTGTTGAGGGGGGTGTGACAACTGTCTAGTATCATGCACATGGGGGAGATGATTTGGTGCAATAATTGTACCAATTCTACAACTCTATGAGCTTCTAAATTGGACACGTATAGACACGCGGTTATACATATGGCCAAACTACTACGTAATAATTGTACAATTAAAAAACACTATCATCCTTACCAAAGTAATTTTAATTATTCTCCTAACACTCCTCCAACTTATTTCTTGGTTATACCTAACACCCAAAATTTTAGTAAATAATAACTTAGCACCCTACAACATTTTATCAAAAAATAGTCATTTAAACTAATTAGGCACATAATTATAGTCATACTATTTAACTAACACAATTAATAGTAATTAAAAATAATTTCATAACTTAAATATTAGGATTACCACACAATCTCACCCCGCTGAAGGAGTGTAAAATTCATCTGAAATTTCTTATCTAATAGAGTTACGGGGGCTCCATACTTCACGTGTCGGTTGAAATTTAGTTACTTAAAGTAACCCAAACAATGTAAGGGCTGAGTTTTGAATATTTAATTTAGGACCAAACATCATAATGGTTTAAAATTTGGAACGTTCAGCCTCAATAGTCAGTTAGTTTGGTAATCCGCGCTCTCCAATTTCTTGGAACGTGTTATAGAGTGCTAAAGCACGTTTTTGGAGAGTGCCCAACACCCAAGGTGGACGTTTAAGGTGACCTAGGGAGATACAATAAGTCTATTCTAGAAGTTTGGTTGCAATGTGTTAGTTTCAGTATATTGAAGGTACGAGTCAAGTAAATAATTATATTATCTTTATTTTTTAATCTAATTAAGCATATTATCTAATGGTAATTTTGCAGCTTATTTCCAAAAAATAAACGGATATTCTTTTCATCAGCTAATAGAAAATTGTATACATATTTTTCGTTACAAAGCATTTAGTCCAAAAGAAAACTTATGATTAATACAAGATAACATTGGTGAGAGTTATGTCATGATTCTCATGCAATGTCATATTCAAATAGCATAAGGGTATGGATCCGCTCTGAATTCATTACTGAAAATAAAATTCTTCAATACAAAACATTTAGTCCAAAAAAAAACTTATGATTAATACAAAATAACATTGGTGAGAGTTATGTCATGATTCTCATGCAATGTTATATTAAAATATAGCATAAAGGCATGGATCCGCTATGAATTTATTACTGAAAATAAAATTCATTTGTATTATTTTTATGGGGGTATGACCATCACCACTATTCAAGTTTACTTTTACCCATCATGATTCATATGAATAATATGGGCGCGTTAACAACTTGTTTATCTAATTATTCTCCAATCTCCACCTAGCAAAGGGTTGTCTCTTAATATTAAAATTGAGAGTGTTCCTTGTTACATAGCTTGAGTAAATGCTTAATTTACTTGTTTGACCAAGATCATCAAATAATCCTTTTTTCCCACTCGACCTAATTGTGTTGGAATAATTCTAAACCCTAGAAAATACATGGCAAAGCAACAAGAAAAAACAATAGGAAACGAACAGAAGCATCTCCAGTGCAGGGTTTTGCTGGTCGTACGACCAGGCTATGTTGCACAAGTGCGGGTGCGTTACAGGTGCGGGTGCAAGAACTTGGTGCAGGTGCGACAAATCTCCAAAATTCAACGGCGGGGGTGCACCGGGAGTGCGGCGGCGACTTTTTATTTAATATGTTTTTATTTTATATTGTTTGCAATACCTTATACGTACTAACATAAAAAAAACAATAATAGTAATCCAAATTATGATCGCGCAGAAATTCATACATTGATTTAAGGAAAGATAGTTACTATATCAACAATATAATTCTTCTTGTCGTCATTGTTCTTAGCTTTGAATAGACGAGTAGTTTAATGGTTAGAAGTGTTCACAAATATGCATATTTTTTTATTAACTGTATTCATATTTTAGAGGACATCTCAAGTCTCAACTTGAAATTTCAAAATGACCATACAATATCCACGAAGCACCTGCAAAGCACCCATGAAGCACTCAGAAGCACCCGGTGCGGGTGCTTGAACTTTTAGAAGAACTTGTGCAACATAGGGACCAGGTGTAGGGTTTTGATGCAGGTAACGCAACGGAATAAAAAAATCAATCCTGCTCAAAGCCCTCCACGGGTCGCAGGCAAGCTTTTCATAACATGATAATAGAAGAGAATTGTGTACCTTAGTTTGTGTGATCGCTACGAAGTATTGTGTCTTCGTCTCTACGAGTATCCACACCATGGATTAGTAGCTAGAGTCCTTCTCCACGAGTAGTGCTAGAAACGGAAAAAGGAGGCAAAGATCACGCAAAACGGAGCACCAAAGTCGTGCGCCTAGGGAGGCCGACGGCTAGGAAGGGCAGATGGGTAGGGAGTTTCGGCCCCCTTCTTGTCTCTCTCCTTGCTTTTTTATGTTATCACACTAATGACTTGTGTTAGAGAAATAATTAGCGATGATTCCTTTATATAATAACTCCTTATTAACTACATATTAGCCCCAATGCTAATTCTGTCCATACACGGATTAGTCCGCCTTGCAAATTAGTCCTACTAACTTTTCTTGTGGTTGCGTTTTGATCCTTTTGATTGATTATTTCTACTAATTAATGACCATATCCAGTTTAATTCATATAGTGTGTGACCCCATAGGTGTCTAATTTGTTGGTAGTAACAATTACTAACATATAGCGGTGTCTAGCAACACATCTATGTCACCCAACTAATAGAAATAGTCAGTGATCCGACAGTGCATGTGCCAAATGTTACCGTATTGTATTATCTCTTTGTCTCCATATCCGGATTGGCCACGAGACATATTTTTATTACTCGTATATCCAATCCATAGTTTCGTGATCCTTGGAATATGCTTATCCATGCAGATAATATCAATATCTCATATTAATTTATCTGAGTCTAGCCAGACATTCTATAAGCCCCATCCATCGAGTGGCCCATGGATATTTGCTCCCATTATGTGGGAGGGACAAATCCTCGCTACATCACTACCATCTCTCAGCATGCTTCCTATCATGTCAAACAACTATCTTTATAGTTACCCGGTTATGGCGCAACGTTTGATAACATCAAGGCATGATATTTCATAACTAGTGTATCTAGTGATTTCAAGTCTAAGGATTACAATACCATTAGCGCTACGAGAAACACTTGTGATTTGACATAATCTAATAAAGTCTTCTCGTTGTGGGTATCCAATATGCCATTACTCCTAATTCATACCCCTGTGTTAGACTTGATATCTCCATAGCAATCTACCGACATACTAGTCTATATTGATCGTCATATTAATCAATATAATGGGCTAGAGAAAATTAAGAATATAACATTGATATTATAAGAACTTAATTCATGTTAACATATCTCCATATCGATAACACAATGAATAGTAAGTCTATATAAATGTCACATTAAATTGATTTCCGCTAGGGCACAATTCCAACAGTCTCCCACTTGCACTAGAGTCAATATGATGCATCTCGTATGCCTACTAATCTAGCGCGGCCCTCATGCTTTCGCTGCGCAAGTGGATTTGTAAGAGAGCCATCTGCTGGTACTTTACATATATTCGCATCTCCTCTATTTACAATCGAGTGAGATTGAATATTCTGAGTATGTGCATCTCATGCAGCAATACACTCAGTCATCTGTGATAGAAATGACAACTGACTCTTGCCTGGAACCGTTCCAGCTCAAAGTCCCTTCCCTTAAGGCAAAACAAGAAACTTGACTTTTATCTGAAAACATCTTTGTTGGATTGGAATTCCGCTTTAGTGTAACCCCTTACAGTGAACTCCTCCTCTCCTCCATGTATCAATAATTTATCCTTAGTTCTTCTCAAGTACTTAAGAAAATTCTTGACAGCAATCCAATGACTTTCACCCAGATTGGACTGGTATCTTTATGTCATACCATATGACATGTCTGGCCTAGTACATAATATGGCGCGCCCATTGAATCTTATTCATAGGGACCTTCTGAATCTAATTGGAAGGAAAATCAGCCTTCCAAAGACTAATTCCATGTGACATAGGTAATAATCTATATTCTTGCATGATGAACTGTTTGAACACCTTTGTCAATATAAGTACTTGAACTTAAGCCGAAAAACCTTCTTGATCTATCTCCATAGATCTTTATAACTTGCTTCGCCTAAGTCATTCATTGAAAATCGATTCCCTAGCCAGTCTTCACCAGAGTGCAGAGTAGGGACATCATTCTCAATGATCAATATGTCTCTACATAGAAGACCATAAATCTAACTCTGCTCCCACTAACCTTCTTGTAAACACAAGCTTCATAATCATTCTTGATGGAACCAAACTCTTTTTTATTGCATCAATGAATCAAAGACTCCAACCCCAAAAGTTTCCTTCAATCCAAAAAAAGGATCTTTGCAACTTACCACCCTTTGAGCACGCTCTAGATCGACAAAACCCCTTTAGTTGTATCATACACATCCTCAAGGAGGTTTATATATCCATTTGCCAAATCGTGCAAGAAACAATTACAAGCAAGATGCGAATAGATTTAAGCATCACAACTGGAGAAAAGTTTCGTCATAGTGTATACTATGAACTCGCTGAAACATTTAGCCACCAATCGTCCCTTAAAATTAATCATATTACCATCCATGTTAATTTTATTAAAACTCACTTGCACCTTATGGGTCTTATCCTTTTAGGTGGTTCCAAAAAATTCCATGCTTTGTTGGTATACATGGATTCCATTTCGGATCTTATGGCTCCAAGCCACTACTGAGAGTATGTCCCACTTGTGGCAACTTCATAGGTTGTAGGCTCATCTCCATGAGGAATATATCTCCGGGTTTTGTTATGATAAATCCATATTTATCTAGCCCCTTGACATATCCTACCTGACCTACGAATTTCTTGTGTTACTTGAGCAGGTTGCTCTACACCATCTTGTGATCCTGCTCATGATCCATCAAAGAATCAATATTCTGATGTGGTCCTTGAACTCCTTCAAGTTCTAGTGTCCTCCCACTGTTTATTTTAGAGACATTATCTTTCTAAAAAAACGACGGTTCGAACAACACACACTTTGTTCTCGATTGGATAGTAGAAGTAATATCCTCTCGTTTCCTCAGGACATCCCACAAAACACATTCATCCAACTTGGATCCAAGTTTATATCTGTAAACGTGTTACATAAAATTCATAGCCCCAAATATCTACGAATAACATACTAGGACACCTCCTAGTCCATATCTCATATGGTGTTTTGCATAATCGTTTTTGATGAAACAGGATTAAGAGCTAAAATTGTTGTAATTAGAGCATGGCCTCAAAAGGTAAACTGAATGTTCTTCTTGACGCATTACAGACTGAACCGTGTACAACAAGGTCCGATCTCTCCTCTTAGACACGCCATTATATAATGTTGTTCTAGGCGGATTGAGCTTGGATCATATCCAATATTTGTTTAGATGCTTGTGAAGCTCTTGGCTCAAGTACTCTTCTCCACGATCCGATCATAGAGTCTTGATACTTCTGCCAAGTTGGTTCTCTACTTCATACTTGAATTCTTTGAACCTCTCAAAGGATTCTGATTTGTTCTTCATAAGACCCAAATCCATATTTCCCAGAATCAGTAAATTTAATGAAGTACCATGAACCATCTCTAGCACTTGTGCTCAGTGGTCCACATACATCAGTATGCATGAGTCCAAAGATAACATCTTTCCTAATTAACAAGGCTTACATTTCACATATGATTCAAAATCAAGTGAGTTTTGAAATCCATACATATGGAATCCAGATATGCGTTTCCCATTCATGTGGCCTAAACAACAATGCCAAAGTCAAGTGAGATTCATATCATTATATGCAAACATATTGGTATAATGTTATAGATGGAATTATCAAGATAAATGATACACTATCCATTAGAAAAAATTATATTACAATAATGCATATCACCGAAATAAATGGAACAACATTTGTCCCTCATCATGATGAAACATCTTTCTTGTCAAAGCAAGAAATTGTGATAATATTTCTACTCATTGCAGGGACACAATCACATTTTTCTAATTTATGGATAATTCCAGAAGGTAGAGATAATTTTCTACGGCTAATTCAACAACCCTTACTTCATCCCCCACGTGTAGGTTTATTTTTCCTTATCCAATTGTCAACATTTCTTGAGACCTTCCACATTTTTATAAATGTAGATCCTCATCTAGTATCATATACCCATGATGATGAGATAGACACATTGACTTCTATAAAAAAAATACATAAAGTGAAATTCATAATTAATTTATGTTCTTATAGGTATTTTGGCAATTTCTCTTCCATTAAACTACCATGTGGGATATAAGAAAATTCCCTTGGGTTTAGCAACAACTATCTTATACCATTTGAGGTTCTTGGCAAACCATTTGCCTCGTTTTTCCTTTAACCATCAATATGGTTTTGCCCTTGCCCTTATTAATGCTTCGTTCAGCCTTCTCAATCATATTGAGTAAATTGTTTTGAACAAAGCTTTAATTTTCTAATTGCATCCAATGCAATTCTTGGTCCCGTTGGGCAAATAACTCCTTGTTCTTTATCTATCTTATAGATAAATCACATTCTTTAAGATTTCTATACTATTGAAATAGCTCAGTTGCGTTTGATCTCTTACTTCAGCAGTCACACATTACTAGCTTGTGTTGTCGTGTCAAATTTTGATGAATCAAGTCGCCTTGCTTTGGCAAGCCCGAACTTCATTAGATCTTGATCATGACAAGTGCTAATCAAGAAAAGGTGAAACGCAAAATGGAGCAATACTTCAAACCTTTCATTTTTAGCCTGCTCTTTATAAGAGCTTCATTAACTGCATGATCATATCATACGCCTCCATGTTCTCATCTTACTTCAAAAGCTCAGAGTTCATGGCAGCTAACATGAGGCAAGTCACATACAAATAACCATTCTTTGATGTTCATTCCTTTAGGATTTAGAATGTTTGGCGGTTGGTGGGAAGACACTTTATGCTCTATATATAACATTTTTTATTTTGTTTGAGAACAATTCTCAGTTTTGTACCAGTCTAGAAAACTGACTCTAGACAACTTTTCATTCTCAAGGACATATCGTAATGATAAAGTCGAGTTTGTTTGTTAGATGCCATAGTTATTCAACACAAAAGGATTATGCAGCATACTGTGACGTTTGAACTATATTTAACAAGGACTTAAACTATTAAACATAGCTCCCACTATTTTTTTTCGGATTAATAACCCTCTCTGTTAATGTGGAAAATATCATATACTTTCTAGTGGGCCAACATCCATATTTCACCTCCTCTTGAGCTTGCTTTGGCAAGTCACCCAAAAGTTCGTTATTTAGGTAGGAACAACTTCCAGTTGCATCCTATGCAATTCTTGGTTCAATTAGGTGAGTAACCCCTTATTCTTTATCTATACCATAGATGACGTCTATTTGACTTGCCTCGAAGTTTATCAATCTTATTGAACTAACCTAGTTGCGTCCAACCTCTTACTTCAACAATCACTCATTACTTGCTTGTGTCGCCGCATCAAACCATGCATGGCGAATTAAAATCGCCTTGCTTGGAAAGCTCGACTTTTAATAGACCTTGATCATGATGGGTGTTTAAGTAAGAGGATACAAAAACACAATATATCGTTTGAGGGATTTACTTGTCATTATTAATTTTTTTGTTAATCCTATCAACATGATCTACTTATTTAGATTGGGCAATCCTAAATAAGAGAGCAATCTTGTTTATTATTATCTTGTTACGTTTTGCATGCATCAACCATACACCAAAATAAATAGCAAAACAATATATAAATAAACAATAAATAAACATGGCATGGATAGCCCTTAAGACTAAGATATTTCCAAGCCAATGAGAATATCAATAAGCCCCAGAGTGACAATCTCATCTCCAGGTGCCTCCACCTTATCCGCGCGTCCTAGGCTTGCGAGTCATCCATCGTCTTTGTGGTTCCTTGATTATTTGGTCTTCTTCTCCATGCATTGACTATCATCTAACTATCGGATACTAGCTAGCATCTATACTAAATAGAGAGACCTCACAAGCGAGGGAGAAGACGACATGCAGGCCGTAAAACCAATTAAATTACATTAATTACAATAAAACCAAACCAAACCACAAACCACAAAATAAACATCCACAACCTATGCCATATTCATCCATCATGCAATACAGCACATAATACAGTTAATATCCAATTTTAAAGTGCTTGGTCAATTTTAGTTGAATTTGGATTTTCTAGGGTCAAAACGGTCCAAGGGCCCACCAAATACATTGGTTGAACCCCTAGAGGACCGCCCAAGGCGCCACAGCGGTTGGCCCAAGACCCCTTGGTCAAACCGGCGGCTTCGCCGAACCGCCCAAGGCCACGACTTGGCTTGGCGCGCAAGGAAGGGGGCGGTAAACCCCTCGGCCGAACGCCTAGTGGTTTGTTTCCATAAACTTCCTCTTTCCTTGTGTTCTTGTTTTCAATTGATGAGAAAAAATCATTCCCTAATTGTGCCCTAACCCTAGATTTTGAAAACCCAAAAACTCACATCATATGTGAACGAAATTCCCCAAATTTAATACGATACGTAAAATTGGCTCATTCCCTATTAAATCATATTCAACTTGCATCATATGCTTAACTTTTCAGTTTTTCGCTAAAAAGTGTAAAAACAGTACAAAACTGATAAATGGTAACACATAAAATCATTTTATGCGCTACAACCTGGTTCTAATACCACTGTTGGGATGCAGGTAACGCAGCGGATTAACAAAATTCAATCCTGCTCAAATCCCTCCACGGATCGCAGGCAAGCTTTTCATAACATGATAATCGAAGAGAATTGTGTACCTTAGTTTGTGTGATCACTATGAATAATTGTGTCTTCGTCTCTACGAGTATCCACACCTTGGATAAGTAGCTGAAATTCGGAAGAAAGAGGCAAAGATCAAGCAAAATGGAGTACCAAAGTCGTGCCCCTAGGGAGGCGGACGGGTAGGGGCTTTCAACCCTCTTCTAGTCACTCTCCTTACTTTGTTATGTTCTCACACTAATGACTTGTGTTAGAGAAATAATAAGCTATGATTCATTTATATAGTTAATAACTCCTTATTAACCACATATTGGCCCCAATATTAATCCTGTCCATACACGAATTAGTCCATGTTGCAAATTAGTCCTACTAACTTTTCTTGTGGTTGAGTTTAGATTGTTTTGATTAATTAGTCCTATTAATTAATGCCCATATCCAGTTTAATCCATATGGTGTGTGACCCTATATGTTTCTACTTAGTTAGTAGTAACTATTACTAACATAGAGCGGTGCCTAGCAACACATCTATGTCACCCAACTAATAGAAATAGTCACTGATCCGAAAATCATGTGCCCAATGTTGTCGTATTTTATCATCCCTTTGTCTCCAAATCCAGATTGGACACGAGACATAATTTTCACACTCGTATATCCAATCCAGAGTTTCTCAATCTTGGGAATATGCTTATGCATGCGGATAACATCAATATCCCATATTGATTTATCTGACTCTGTCCATACATTTGATAAGTACCATCCCTCGAGTGGCCCGTGGATATTTTCTCCCATTATGTGGGAGGGAAAAATCCACTCTACATCACTACCATCTCTCACCTGGCTTCCTATCATGCCCCACAGCTATCTTTATAGTTACCCGTTTAAGGCGTAACGTTTGATAACATCAAAGCATGATATTTCACAACTAGAGTATCAAGTGACTTCAACTCTAAGGATTACAATACCATTAGCACTACAAGAAGCACTTGCGACTTTGACATAATCTAATGTAGCCTTCTCGTTTCGGGTCAATCCATAATGCCATTAGTACTAATGCATAACCATGTGTTAGACGTGATATCTCTATATCAATCTACCCACATACAAGTCTATAGTGAGCGTCCTATTAATCCATTTAATGGAATAGGGATATTTAAGAATATAAAATTTATATTCGACGTCATTCATGTTAACATATCTCCATATCGATAACAAATAAATAGTAACTCTATGTAAATGTCACAATAAATTGATAGCCTCTTGGGCACAATTCCAACACCAGGAGGCCTTATCGTACGAACAGGTTAGGGGATGGGCAGCTTCTTTGGTTTCCTTGTCCGTTTTGGAAGATTTCCGGGTTAATTTGGGAAAACGTTAGGGTTTCTAGGTCTGTATAAGAGCCTAGGGTCGAGGCTTAACTATGATAGTGTATCGTGTGGTTTATTCGGATTTTTATTATGGATTTCTCTCAATAAAATATCAGGTTCTGGCCGTGGAGGTAGCTAACAGTTTTTTTAGTGAACCACGTTAAATTCGATATTGTTTTTTTTATTATTAGGTCATCTTTCTTGCTCGATACCTTTGCATAAAACTGACATCAGATCAAGGATTTCGAGAAAACGATGTCAGGTTCCATACTGAAGATTGAGCAGTTCACAAGGAGAAACAACTTATGTCTATGGCAGATCAATATGTGTGCTTTATTGAAGCAACAAGGCATATGTTTTCCTTTAGAATCCAATAAGATGGGCGTAAATACAACCACCCATTTTTATCTAACGAGGAACACGGAACGATCATGATGTGCCTCGTGGACGATATGATCATCGAAGTCATCTAACATGAGAGAACAACTGCTTTGTATTTCAATTTGGAGAGTCTCTACATGATGAAGTCGCTCACCAACAATTTGATGTTGAAGTATCAATTTTTCAGTCTGTGCATGTATGAAGGTACGCATATCAGGGATCACATAGAAAAACTAAACACAATGTTGCTTGCATTGTGTACTAGTGATGAGGTTGTGAAATGGAAATGATACCTTAATTCGATTGGTGTCTCTGCCTCCCTCGTGTGAGGGGTTTGTACAGCCTTTGATTGTTGGGAAAGATACCAAGGTATGCAACATAAGGCTAGATATACATGCTTAGGCAATCATGCTTCCGGATTGATTGTCAAAGGAGGAGACGGTAAGGAGTACTGGATATTTGGAGGCTCCAAGTTATCGAGGATTGTTTGTGCCTACTATAAGGAGAAAGACCATTGGAAGAGGGAGTGTCCTAATAAGAAACCTAGATGTGCAACATTGGTTGAAGGTGGAGGGAGTTACGAGGATGGCCTATTGCTCTGAGCCCCCTGGGGGTATTTGGGCTCATGGTATGGAGCATCTGGTGTGTAAATTAGGTTACGACTCGATCTAATTCTAGCGCGAACCTGTGGAAATCTGGGGAGCAACTGGCATGATACCTGTCTGGAACTGGTTGGTGCATCGAGTCTGGAATTGACATCTGCCACTTTTTCATGGTGCATCTGGTTCTAGCATTATCTGGAGTGCATCAGGAATACATTCGGTCATGTCTCATGGAATGTATACAATTCTGGTTCAAGGTGGAGCACCTGTTTCTGTAGGTGTATCCGTGCATATGGCACATTTGTTGCAGGCAAGGTTGGAGTTGGAGCAAAATTCAGCTCATCTGGGAGGCATGCTCATTTTTGATTATTTGATACGCATCCATTTCAGGTTCTAGAGAGAAGCATTGATTCTAGTTCTTTTTTCTAGGATATTTGAGTTAATGTGGAGATTTATTTGGAATAAATCAAAACCCTAGCAATGACTTGGTGAAGAAATAAGAGAAGAGGAAACGAACAGCAGCAGCAAGATTCTGCTGGTCGTACGAAGAGGAGCCTAGTCATACGACTAGGTCGGGGGATGGGGAATCTTGTTTGGTTTCCTTGTCCGTTTTGGAAAGTTTTCGGGTTTCTTTGGGAGCAAGTTAGGGTCTCAAGGTCTATATGAGAGTCTAGGGTCGTGGCTTAAACGTGGTGTGTTGGCGTTGGAATTCTGAGTCTCTCTCAATAAAATATCAGGTTCTAGACGTGGAGGTATCTAACGGATTCGTTAGTGAATCCATCAGTGATTCATGTTAATTTTTCCTCGTTCTTGATTATTCCTTCATCTTTCATGCTCGATACCTCCGTTAAAACAAGCTGCAATGTCAAGCTACACTCAGTTTGGCATCTTAGCTTATATGTACATGTGCGCAGACGTGAAAAGCATTGTACATTTTAACTTTCTTCAACATGAAACTTTTCTGCTTGAAGTTTCCTCGGCTTTAAAAGTACAAAGCTACAAGTAATACCTAATAAGAATTCCGAAACATAAAGATATTCCACCTTCAAAGGTTATATGTCAGTACTCATACTTTTGGTAATGCAACGTGGACGAAGTCATGCTATAATGGAGTTTTGTGTCGAAAGTCCTAATATTAATATTGAGAGTGTTTCTTGTTACAAATGTTTGCTATAATGGAGTTTTGTGTCGAAAGTCCTAATGTTAATATTGAGAGTGTTTCTTGTTACAAATGTTTGAGTAAATGCTTAATTGAATGGTTTGACCAAGATCACCACCTAATTCTCTTTTACCACTCGATCTAGCTGCGATGTCGAGCTACCTTCAGTTTGGCAGCTTAGCTCATTTGCAGCCTGGCAGAGTCTAAATGTGAAAATCAAATGTCCCAATTAGAAATGTTCATGTCCACTCCCATGCAGCCCAATAGGAAGCCCCAAAGCTCCTCATGTCCAGTCCAAGTCTTCAGAAGATTAATGCGGCCCGAATTTTCTTAGCCCATTCATGAATTTTTTATGCCAAACCCTAATAGTTGTATATTAGCCTCCTCATCTACATCGTTAGATTAATGCTACCGTTAGTTCATCTGTATTTATTCTTCTCTCGAAACGTGTTTCTATTCATTCAATACAATTCATTTTCTCTTTCTAATGAATCATTCCCTAATCTCTGTATCTATCTTCTCTCTTCTGTGAAGTTCTAATATGGTTTTAGAGCCTGGTTCCCATCCAGGGACCTGAGGGTTCTATAACCGTGGCGGCCCTAAGCAAAACCTAATTTCTATACTGGTTATGGTGGTTTCAATAGTTCTGAGGCTTCTACTTTTGGTAGTTACAATGGTTTTGTTTCCTCTAATTCTCCTTCCAAGCAAATCAATGGTACTCCAATAACATGTCAATTTTGGTTTAATTATTACCACTATGGCCTCGATTGTTGCCATCAGGTGGACTAGCTTACCAAGGAAGTATGCCTCCTCATTAATTTTATGCTATGGTAGTTAATACTCAACCTGGTGCTCCCTTACCTAATTACTGGTTAACAGACACATGTGTTTCCAGTCACATGGGCGCTGATCTCAAGAATCTCTCCATTTCAGAACCTTATACCACTCCGTCCCAGCTCTTTCTTCCCATCTGACTTTTTTGACTCGTATCTGGGTCACTTTGACCAGGTGATTTAGATAGCAAAGTAATACGATTTTTTGATAATTTTTTCACCATATTATAGAGCAACTTTTACTCTACAACGCCATGAAAAAATTATCAAAAAATTACATCGGTTTGCTATTCAAATCACCGGGTCAAAGTGACCCAGTGAATAGTGACAAAAGTCAAATTGGGAAGAAAGAGCTGGGACAGAGTGGTATTGGACATGATCAAGTTCAAGTAGGTAATGGTACGCTCCTATTCACAACAGTGGTATTGCTCTTCTCTCAACAAATTTATGATATTTACCTTTATCTCATACATTAAATGTTCTTGATCTACGTGCTAATTTACTGTCAGTACATGGACTGTGTTCAGAAATAAATTAAAATTCAATATTAGATGCCCACTCAATCTGTCTTCAGGACAAAGAAAATGGCCAAATTATTTATTGGGTTTTGAGTGAAGATAGAGTTTATCCAATCTCCTGTGTTTGTCAAGTCCTCTTCTTCTCAATCTTATCTGGGTCACAAGGTTCAATCTTCTATTTGGCATGCCTGTTTGGGTCATCCAACTCATTCTATTTTGAAACAATGTGTGAAATGTTCCTCTTTGGTTTCTGATCACTCTATGCGTCAGTCTTCTTTGGCTGAAAAATGGCACGTCTACCGTATCAAACTTCTAAATCTTCTGTTACTGATCCATTATATCTCCTCCACTCTGATGTTTGGGGTCCATATCTCTTAAGTCTTTTAATGGTTATCATCACTATGTTTGATTTATTGATGATTTATAGCAATTTACTTGGTAATTTCCCATGCATTGTAAATCAGAAGTTGCCGAGGTGTTTCATAAGTTTAAATCATTCATTGAAACTTACTTCAGCACCCTATGAAAATATTACAATCTGATGGAGGAGGTGTATACACCTCATTCTCTTTCAAAAAATGTTAAGTGACTATGGTATAAGTCATTGAATGTCTTGCCCCTATACTCCACAACAAAATCGAGTTTCAGAATAAAAATATTGTCACATTGTTGAAACATCGGTTACATTACATCGAAATGCTAGTTTACCTGAACTGTTTTAGTATCATGCTATAGTTACATCTACATTTCTTATAAATCGTTTGCCAAGTAAAACTACATTGAATAAATCACCATATAATTTTTTTAAGTAAAAACCATATTATTATCAGCTCAATGTCTCTGGGCGTGCTTGCTATCCTATGTTAAATCCTTAAAGTAATTCTAAATTGGACTAAAAAGCAAAGCAGTGTATTTTCTTGGTTATGCATCTGGTTATAAATGCTATATCTGTTTTGATAAACTAGTCAATTTTTTTATTAGTCGAGATATATTGTTTGATGAATATTGTTTTCCTATGAATCAATTTATTTACATTATGTTTTTCCCTTTACTCATACAACTCCTGTTTCCGTCATAGGTACTATTGGAGCCTCCTCTCCCCCCTCCACAGAGTTTTGATGAAAACTTATAACAAACTGATAGTAAAACTCGACCTGGGAGTTCTGGTGTTGTGGTGCAGCCTGCTAGCCAGCAAGTTGCATATCCGACCTCTTACACTGGTGATTTTCAATTACTCACTTCAGGCAAGGTATCGCTTCCAGTGAACTCGATGATGAGTGCACCTAATCAGCAATCGGGTCATCCTAAGCAAACCGGGAGCAAATCAAGTATTAGAAAAAAGAAATTGCTTTATAAAACCCTCCTTCTTCTTTTCTGTGTTTAAAGCTGTTACTTCCCTTTCTGGTTGATCCCACCACTGATAACTCCGTAGTTCTTTACTGATTCACTGCTAATTGGTGTGCGTTTCGGTGCAAAGTGATGAATTTCAAGCCAAAATATGAGAAAAGGAGCATAAATGAGTTTTAGAGCTTTAATGTGAAGTCCGGGTGTTTCTTACATTGTTTTACGTGTGATTTGATGTATTTTAACACATTTGATCTTCGCGGGTGTGTTCGTGTTGTGATTTGCAAGAATAAGACACGCGAGGAGCATCTGGATAGAAGAAACGAGCTTCGGAAGTCAAGAACAATGAAGAGGAGAAATTAGAGGAGCAAAAAAGTGACCAACCTTCACTATTTTGATTATATCTTGAATTCTACACAACCTGCTATAGTGAGACCGGTGCAAAACGAAATTAGAATCAAATAGATTTCGAGCGGTAGGTCATGGAGCTCAATCAAACACCAGACGAGAAAGTTATGGTCCGGCGAAGACGACGCAAAACGAAGAAAAGCAGGAAAAGTTCACTGGACCAGTGTGCACTCTTAGGGATTTTTCTGGAGATACATATAAAATTTTGTACCAAGGACTACTCCATTCTAAAGTATACATTCAAGGCTTTCCAACGATATAAGATAGGCCCAAAACGGAGTCCGGATGAAGGAGAAAAGGCCCGCGCATGAACAACTTATGAAATCTGTCCGAGAATTGCAAACTAGAGGGACTGAATTGAAAATTCGGGCAAAATACATTAAAAATCGTGTCCAGCCCTATACATCACGTTGTTTATGATCTAGAGGCAGAGTAGGCTGCGTGATACAAGGAAGAACACGTTGGAGGTAGGCTTGGAGCTTTGGAATTTGTCGTGAGAGCGAGGATTCCATCGTTTGATCTCTCTTCTCTATCTTTTTAATTGTTATTTATCATGATCAACGTAAACTTGTCATTGTTGATCATGTATCGCAGTAGATAAGTTTGATATGGAGATTTCTCAATGGTATCTAGGGTTTGAAGCCGTTTTTGGCGAATTATGAGTTTGATTCACGTTTTGCTTAAACTTAATTGATGATGTTCTTGTTTCCTATGTTTAATTCATGCTCTTAATCTATATTGATATTGTGAGACGTTGCAGTAGGAAGATCATAAGTAATTTGTTAGTGAAAGCAACGAATTACCCGGATAATTGAATTAAGCACGTAGTCATAGGTTAGAGAAATCAATCACCGACTATGAACGTTGAGTAGAATTAGATGATCGTCATTATATGTTTTAGGTATAATTGGAACTTGGTAACTCTGTTGTAATTTGACCTAGGCATAGAAACCTAGCTTTGTAACTCGGTTAGCATTATTGCTCGTTTGGCAAACTAAATCAACATCTGTGTTTCAGAACGTAATTTGTTAATGGTGGAAACTTAGTGAACCTAGAGAAAATCCTGATATTTGTTTCATCACTTTACTCACTTTATAAATAATTGTGTTTTTATTTATTTTTCTTAGTTATTAAAAAACTCAAATTGTTTTCCCACAAGAAGTTAGTCATCCTAATTGATTCACAACAAGTCCTCTGGGATTCGACAACCCTATCTTCCACATTTATTACTAGAGCGATAACTGTACACTTGCAGAGATCGTGTCAAGTTTTTGGCGCCGTTGCCGGGTACTTCGGTTGAATTGATTAGATTTATTAACTTTAGGGAATTTTTTTATTTATTTATTTGTTAATCTCACATGATTCCTATCTTATGATTGTGCAGGCATCATGGTAATCATGTGGGGGCATCATTTTTATGGGCAATTTTCGGGATATTCACCGTACTATCCCAATGGAAATATGTACAACCCTCCTTCGTGCAATCAAGAAGATGAGCGGATTAAATCAATACTGGAGCTCATGTTAACTAAATTAAACAGAATGGAGGAAAGGGTCAGTAAGATAGGGGAATAACTCCAGCTTCATAAAAAACAATTGAAAGAAATTTCGAGTGCATGTTCATATGCAGATAATGACAATGGGGCCAGCAACATCATTCCTGACTTAGTTGGGGAGTGCGAAGAGGAAGACGAAAAACCCACAGATCTCTATAATATTTTTCATCATGAAGTAATAGATCATCGGGCTGCTTCAGACTCAGATTCGAACTTAGATTGGGATGACATTGTGAAGCCTATACAACTTGTGCCTCACATAATTTTGGAGTCATGGCATGAGTGGGAGAGTGTTGACATCGCAAGCTTATGGCCTAATGATATTGAAGCTAATTTTGTTGAAGAACAAGCTCATGAGTGCGCCAAGGATGTGATATTTACACTCGTTGATGATATGTGACTAAATGAAGCATGCCATGAGTTTGAGGAACTATTGCACAGAGATGGAGAAAGACCCCAATTTTATGCGGTTCATGAATTGACACCTGTGATTTCAAGACAAACACTAGGAAAGGAAGCAGTCAAGATGGAAATCCTTACCATTACTGTTCCACTTGGGATTATATTTCCACATGTCCAGTCCTCAATGACATTGATTGTGAAAAATTTGAAGAAAAAGAAGAATATGAGGAGAGGTACAAGGGGTCATGATGTGGTGAATGAATTCTCTAGAAGACCGGTGATCAAGGAGTGGAAGAACAAAAAGAAGAATTTTTATAACGCCGTATTCTACAATTTCTTTGCACAATATGCATCTCATGCATACTCACTTGAGAAGAAACAAAGAGAGAAGCGATGGTGGAAGAAGAAAAAGTGGAGAGAAAAACCGACTTATTCATATTTGAGGTATTTGGGTCGGGTCGTCGACCTTAAATTACAAGGCGCTTGCTGGGAGGCAACCCAACCTATTTATTCCGTTAGTTTAGGGAGTGTGTTTTTAAATACAGGTGTCTTCTTATTATTTATTTATTTGGAGAGATGAGAGAGAGAGGGACTAATGATGTTTTCCTAGTGACATATATGAAAAGGTTATGGGAGAGTCAACCCCGGTGTGCGATGGAACACATGACCGCATAGGGGCTCGTGCATGCGAGTTGGGTATTCTCCAGACATAGATTTTAGCAGAGGAGGGCAGTCGACCTCGGTGTGCGAGTACACATTGACTGTATAGGAGCATGGTGGCACCACTACCAATGCTTGGGGATTTCTTGGCGAAAATTTCGTCCCCTCCCTTGAGGCAGTTGTGAGTATTTCTTCCTTTAGCTAAAATTATGTGTTTCTTTTGTATATCTAATGCTTCATCCCATCTACTGGCCTACGCATTTGAATTTCTGAGTTCTCTTTCATGATCTCTAAATTCGTTGAGGACGACGAAGCATCTAGTGTGGGAGTTATCAACCACCTTTTCCGAGGATGTTAAAAACTCACACTGGCAATTTGCAAACGTTGTTGGTAATAACCGTGTGTTTAAAACTAAATTCAACACAGATGGTACAGTTTCTAGAAACAAATATCGCTTAGTCGCAAATGGTTTTCGTCAAACTCCTTGTTTATATTGTGATGAAACGTTGAGTCTATTCGTCAACTAGACTCTTTTCTTCACGATAATTTACGAGAAACTGTTTAAATTACACAACCCCGAGGCTTCATTCACCCACTTTTTCCTAACCATGTTTTCATATTGAACAAGTCTATACAGTTTAAAATAGGCTCCTCGCACTTGGTCTGATAGATTTGCGGTTTATCTTTTATCCTTGGGTTTTAAAGCTTTTGTAGCTGACACTTCCTTCTGTATTCGTCAATCCTCCAACAAAATTACGGTTTTACTTTTGTATGTTGATGATATAATTCTCTGGTAATGATCTTGACTATATTAATATTCTTATATCACAACTTGTGCAAGAATTTAAAATGATTGATTAAGTCAAGCTTACTTATTTTTTGGGCCTTCAAATTTCAAAACGCACTTCTCAAGTCCAGTTCAAATGTTCAGAAGATCAACACGACCCTGTAGAAAACCATGTACAACCATGGAATTACAGTAGAGAGAAGGAAGAAACAGAGAATGAAGAAGAAGAAGAAGAAGACGAAGAGAAACATCTGAAAATCTATTATTGCATAATGTTCACCTTAACTCCACTCTAACTAACACATAATTACTTATACCAAATTATGTTACTAACTTCTATTTATTAAATACTGACCCCATACAATGAGATTAACTACATAATAGCCTCTTGTGCCACATGTTCTTTATCTTTAACAGCCTCCCTAAAGCTAAACTTGGCTTCAGCCAAGTTAAGCTTGGATTTCAAGGCAATGAACTGAAATTCACTGAGAGTCTTCAGCTGGTTGAGAAAGAGAAGAAATGTGACCAAGAGAAAGCTTCTTAGCCACCACCATTTCTCTAAAAAAGTGGAAGTCAATCTCTATGTGTTTAGTCCTGGAATGGAACACATAATTAGAGGCAAGAGCTAAGGGAGAAGTATTATCACACCACAATGTAGGAGCAATAGGAGACAGAACACATAGGTCAGAAAGAAGTTACTGCAGCCACTTGAGTTCTGAAGTAGTAATGGCCAAGGCTTTGTATTCTTCTTCAGTATAGGATCTTTCCACTTTATCATGTTTCTTGGAACTCCAGGAAACCAAATTATCTCCTAGATAGATGCAGAAACCAGTGGTGGATCTTTTGTCAGAAGATTCTCCAGCCCAATCAGCATCAGCATAAGCAGATATAGTGAAATGACTGGGTGAAATGGTGATACCTTGATGCAGTGTCCCCTTAACATATCTCTGTACCCTCTTCTTGCCAACAAAATCAGACTTATTAGGAGAATGTATGTCTGGTCTAGTGGAGTGAGATACTAAGGAGTTCCTTCAATGCTTCTGAAGTAGGAAGGGTTTGAGTAAGAGGTGAGATCTGAAACAACTCCACTTGACTTCTGAGCACAGGGTGTGGCACAAGGCTTGCCATCCAAAAGCTTTGACTTAGTCAAGATATCAGTGGCATATTTTTTTTGTTGAAGAGGAACACCAGATGTAGTACAGAAAATAATGCAGTTTACCCAAATCCTTGACTGCAAATTGAGACTTCAGAGCTAGAAGAATAGAACTCAACACAGTAGAAGAGCTTCTAGTCAAAATAATGTCATCAACATAGACTAGTAACACCACCATATAAGAGGGGGTATGAAGCACAAAAAGATAATTATCGGCTCTGCTACAGATGAAACCAAGCTGAAGCAGAAAAGAGGAATTTTTTTTGTACCAAGCTCTAGGAGCTTCTTTCAACCCATACAATAATTTGTGTAACTTGCACACATGAGTAGGATATTGAGAGTGAACAAACCCAGGGGGTTGTGTCATAAACAATTCTTCTTCAACAGTGCCATGTAAGAAAGCATTGCTAATATCTGGTTGCTGAAGTTGCCACTCGAAGTGAAGATCAAGAGATAGAACAATTCTTACTGTTTGGTGCTTAGCCACAAGACTTAAAGTTTCATTGTAGTCAAGACCATAAGTCTGAAGAAACACCTTGGCAACCAACCTTGCCCTGTGTCTAGCTACTGACTCATCTGCACGTCTCTTAATTTTATAGACACATGTGCATCCAATAGGTTTTCTTCCAGGGGTAGAAGAAATAGAGACCATGTATTTTGTGCTAGAAGAGCCTGAAACTCCTTTTTTATAGCTGTTTGCCAACATTATTGGGTAGAAGCTTCCTTATAAATTTAAGGCTCGGATAGAGCTGATGAAGATACAGTTGTATGAACTTGATATTTGGGATTAAGTTTCACAATGCCAGACCTTAGTCTGGTAACCATGTGATGGGTTGGTTCTGGTACAGGAGGTAAGCTAGAAGAGATAGAAACAGAAGCTGGTGACTGTAATATAGGCAAAGGTGAAGGTAGATGAGAGTTCATATGTGATGTGGGAGGAGATTGTGGTGCAGCAGGTTTTTGTGAGGAGGGAGTGGTGGACATAAAAATGGGAGGAAACAGAGCTTTGTAAGATACATTGGAAGCTAGTGGTGTAGAGGTGCTAGACTTATATGGCAAGATATGTTCAAATAATTGAACATGTCTTCAAAATGAAAACCTTTTGAGTTAACTTGTCATAGCATATGTACCCTTTTGTGGTAGCAGAATAACCAAGAAACGCACCGGGAGAAGATATGAATTGCAGCTTGTGAGAATTTTAAGGTCTTAGCCAGGGATAGCATAAGCACCCAAAAACTTTGAACTGAGAATAATTTGGTACAGTTTTGAACAGGCACTGAAAAGTATACTTGTTGGGAAGAAGCTTTTTAGGATGTCTATTGATTAGAAAATTAGCTGTGACCAAGGCTTCTAACCAAAAAGAAGAATGCAGACTAGCTTGGGTAATAAGCACATAGTGGTTTCAATTAGATGTCTATGTTTCCTTTAAACTCTGCCATTTTGTTCAGGTGTATGAGGACAAATAGTTTTATGAATGGTGCCTTGAGATTGTAGATCAGATTCGAAGGAGAGATTTCCATATTCAGTGCCAGTATCAGTCCTAGATACTTTAACAGTAGCACCAAATTGTGTTGAAATGTTAGAGGTAAACGCCAAATAAGCACACTCAGCATCTGATTTAGCTTTTAGAGGATATCGCCAACAATATCTAGAATGATCATCAATAAAAAGAAGATAATATTTGTATTGCTTGAATGATGGAAAAGGGGAAGGACCCCATACATCTGAATGTACTAAATCAAAACATTGAGAAGCATGTGCTTGAGAAGTAGAAAAAGATAGCTTAGGAAATTTAGAGACTTGACAGTGAGTGCATAAGCTAACACTAGTAGGTGGTGAAAATTGTAGATGCCAACACGTTAGAGTTGAATGCAGAAGGATGGCCAAGTCTGAGATGCCACAAATGAGTAGGTGAAGAACTAGAAGACACTGAGACATGAGCTGCAGGAGATGGCACAGATGATAAAGGAGGAAATGGCATTTGATATAGTCCATTGCTACAAAGGCCTTTCAACAGAGTAGTCATGGACTTGTTTTCCTGAACATGAAAGCGAGATGCATTAAAACTAATAGAACAATCATTGTCTGTTGTGAACTTAGAGAGAGAAACTAGATTGGAAGAAACAGAGGGAGTGTGTAAAAGTTTGTGGAGATGAAATGTGTGAGAAGGGGTATAAAGAGTACCATTACCAACACCAGCAATAGGAATGTGACTTCCATTTCCAACTTGAATTGAGTCAGTTCCATGATAAGAGACATTTGGATGATTGAATGCTGCTGTAAAATTAGTCATATGGTGATTAGCTCCACTGTCAAAGAGCCAGGGTGAAACAACCCCCTTATCCGGCTCGGACAAGACCGGGAGGGCGATGCTATAAGTAACGGCGGAAATCAAAAGCATAACATCCCAAAATATTTATTTATTACATAATATTAAACAACACAAAAGTTTCTAGATATTACACAAGCGTTTCTGAAACTACTACATTATTCTTAACTAGCCAAAACTAGATTCTACTCAAGGTGAAATTCAACTACGTGAGTCTCGTTCCCAGCTACACCTTAGTCTTCAGCTCCTAAACCTGCGAAGGGAAGGAAACAGGAACCGCAGTTTCAAAGTCAACATGGAAATACTGAGTAAGTGAAACTCAAACTCGTGAAACAGAAGATGAAGCATAACTTTATTTTCACAATAAATATAAAGAGGAAATAAATCATAAAAATTGTAAAACTTGCAGAGTAAATCAGGAACTCAAATATAAAGTGTAAAACAGTAAAAACACTTATAAGATTTTCTTTCTTTTGATCTTCCTTTCTCATATTTCAAACGGGGATGATTAATCCCAATCTCTTTCTCCCTATCTTTCTTAAATATCCATATCTCAGAGAATCCGTATTATTAAATTTGTTGACACGGGGAAGAATCTACTAACTCTATGCATCCAAGACCTTAAGTGTCGGCACCCCCCTAAGACTTCTTGCGGTCAGAGAGGTGAGTACATGGTGCGACCCGGCAGGTTGCGACCGGGTTAAAATAAAAACGGGTCAAGTGGACGAAGCCAACACGACCAATCTAATCTTAGGCCGAGTGAACAAAGTCAACACGGCAATAATACGCTTCTCCCGTACAACTCTTTCCACTTTACGTTAGTTACGCATTATTATTCGTGTGACAATATCAAGCAAACAACTTCTTTAAAATGCAAGAAAATTTGAAATAAACATGTAAATAAATGGCAAATACTTTTCGAGACAACTATTAAAAATCAACTTGTGACACGAAAGGAGATTGGCACGCAAGGCTTGGCATGTTCACTTACCTTACTTTTCGCAGCAAAAGCACGTCCTAGCAATGGCTCGGGCCTACAAAGACGTCACCTACAAATCGTGTCTTCTACGTCAATAATCACTCCAACAAAATGCTATAAGTTCTGAGGAGTATTTTCTCTATACCAATTCAAACCCTGCTAGTTAAATTTCTATCGTTTTATTATTTAGTTATAATTTTCTATAAACGAAACAACACATCTATTATTAATCGACTATTATTATTTTCACTATCATTATTATTATTACTATTACTATTATTATTATTATTATTATTATTATTATTATTATTATTATTATTATTATTATTATTATTATTATTATTATTATTATTATTATTCAAAAGTGACTAATTAGATTATTAAAAATATGGGCTAAAGATAAAATTATACTTAGGAACTATTTATAACGATAAATTATTTTCGACTATTATGTTTTTAGAAAAACTCTACACGATACTATAATATTTAGAAAAGTCTAATTTTACAAGTTTGCAACTAATTTTACAAGCTAAGTAATTAAACCATGTTTAATAAATGTTTTTAACAAAAACATTCCCATTTTAATTTTAACGAACTACCCGTTCTCTATTTTTCTTCACCCGAATCAATTTCTCGAGACGAGAACAAAAACTACTATTTTTAGAAATTATTGTTATTCCTAATTGTTATTATTATCATTATTATTGTTATTATTATTATTATTATTATTATTATTATTATTTAAACCAAAAGTGTGTAGTTTAATTAAATAAACCCTAAATTATATTTAAAATCAACAAATACCCTATTTTCTTCCAAAACAGTTATGTTAAAATACTCTAGGCACCCCCTGGTTTCTGAAAATACCAAACAGCCCCTTTTGTCATGTTATTATAATTTCTTAAAAAATACACTTTAACCCGCTTTTCAACAACCATCTTGATTTAGCTTCTCTAATCATGAATCTAGCTATCAAGTTTTGATTTTGATTATGTGTAACAACTAAACAGAGGGTATAGCACGTACCTAGGCCAAGAACGGCCGGAAACCGTCGAGATATGCGTCGGGTCGAAGTCTCAAGTCGGAGTCGCCGGACTTGAAGCTCACCCGCCGGATTTAATGGCTTCTTGGCCGGTTTTTGACCTGATGCTGACCTAGTCGGCCTCCCAGGAGTCTAATGGAAGCACCGGAAGGGACTGGGTGGCACAGGTTGTGATGGGCTGAGTTTTCGCCGGAATTTTGGCCGGCAACAATGGTGGCCGGGGGTTGTAGCGGCTAAGCTTCTACTGCTGCTGCTGCTGCCTTCGACTCTGCTTCAGGTCGCGGAGATACACGAACGAGCAGAGAGGGTGGAGATGAGAGAGAAGTTCGGGCAGTGGGTTAGCTTGAGATCCTTGCCGCCGGTGGCAGCGGTGGAGGGGTGGCTGTTTCCACTCTTCTTCTGCTGCTGCTGTTGGTTTCTGAAAGTAGTGGGTAATAGAGAGGGAGAGAGAGAGAGAGCTGAGGGGTGAAAGTGGTGGTGGTGGTGGGTTTGCCAAAGCTACGGCAATGGTGGTGATGACGATGTGCACGGTGAGGAGGGAGGTGGTGGCTGCTGGTGATGGCGAGGGTGGCTGGGGAGGGCCTTTTATAGGCAGAGTTGCTTGGTGGCCAAGCTCTAGAAGGCGGTGGTGAAGTCTCCCGAAGGTTGGGGCGGTGTGGAGGCGGTGACTTCTTGCCTTGTCGTGAAGGCAAAATTTGAAGAGGATGAGGGAGTGAGGGGAGTTTTAACATGTGGGTGGAGTACCACCATTTCAAGTGATTGGGTGTGACAAACTCATCTAGTCTCGCGGTGGTCGGGTACGCGTTAAAACTACAATTTTAATTAAATGTACGAAACGTTAACGTATTATTTTTACGGCCGTTAATCTAATAATTACTCTAAAATTTTTTGCAAATAAAATTAAAAAATCTACTCAAATAAAATTATTATTATCCTACTATATTGACCATTTTACCCCTACAAATTAAATGGGGTATTACATCCCTCCCCCCTTAGACAAAGCTTCGTCCTCGAAGCTAAAATCAGGCAACTACTCATGATACTCAGATAATCTAACAAACAACTATCTAACAGAATTTATATGACATGGCTGGCAAGTAATTTCACGTAACAATTAATAGCAAATAGCCATTTTAAGATATACGCAATGCAACACGTAACACCAAATAAGGTTGTGGTCACATCCATCTAATTAAGTTGTCTTAGTCTCATTAGGTCACTAAGTCTCAAGGCTAATCACGTCTCAATAGTACTAAGAACGTAACACTACTTATCGAAAGGTTGTCGTCCCTAGAACTTAACTCAATCTTCGAAAATACGAGCCCTTAGTACCTGATCAAGTAGGTTATGAACCCGAAGTCGGCTGCTCATAGTTATGGAAATCTTCTGTGCCAACTCCGTACTCTGCTTCTGCCTCAGTATTTGTTAACACTGTAATTCTTCCTACATTGGTATTTTGAGCTCCTGCTCCTCCTGCCCCATTATTGTTGTTCATCTTGTATCCAGCATTATTGTTTCCAGTCCTGGGTTGAGCTCCATTATGTCCTGTATTTCCTGGGTTGTAGTTCTGGTGCCTTCCGTATCCATTGCCTCCATTGTTCAGATAGTGGCGGTTCCCATTCGCCTGGCGGTTTCCCTGGTAGTTGTTCTGTTGTGGTCCTCCAAAGTTGCCTCCGTGGATTATTGGCTGGTTCCCAACTGGTGTTTGTCGACATTCGTAAGAGCGGTGTCCTCTCTTTCTACAATTGATGCATGTGTCTACGTTTACTTCA
Source organism: Linanthus parryae (assembly GCA_023055425.1). Taxonomy (NCBI): domain Eukaryota; kingdom Viridiplantae; phylum Streptophyta; class Magnoliopsida; order Ericales; family Polemoniaceae; genus Linanthus; species Linanthus parryae. The sequence goes on from JALGPY010000001.1 coordinate 103,352,141, forward strand.
CAATCCGCTCCGGGGGGGGGGGGGGTTTCGTGGGCACTTCTTACAGTAATGACGGCGAATGGGCTGAGTTTCAACATCCTGCTCATTGCCCCGGTTTTTCTCATGGTACCTCCCCCATTGCTAGGCTTTCCCTTTGCAGAGTTGGTGTTGCTTCCTCCTGCTTCTTCTAGCTTACGTTTCTTGCATTTCTCTTCTAGGGTAACACGAGCCCGATAGATGTCAGCAGCTCTGTCGTAGGCTTCATGGAGAGTAGAATAGGTTCTGCATAACAGAGACTCATGTAGTCTTTCGTGCAGCCCAGCGATGAATTTAGAGACCTTGGAATCCTCGTCAGGTACCATGTTTCCTACAAACCTTGTCAACTCTGTAAATTTCCGGAAGTACTCAGTCACCGAATCGTTTCCTTCCTGTAGGTTCTGGAATTCTAGTTCCTTGCTCCTCTTCACATTGTGAGGGTAGAAGCGAGCTCTCAGTGCACATTGTAGGGATTCCCAGTTGAATTTCGGATCGGCTAGCAGAGTTTCTCGTGCATTCCTCCACCAAAGATGCGCTTCGCTTTTTAAGTAAAAGACAGCACAGTTAACTTTCCGGTCATCAGGACATTCTACGGTCTCAAGAATTTTATCCATTTCTATAATCCAATCCTCTAATTCCACAGGATCCTCTTTTCCCGTAAAATCCATTGGCTTCATATCTGCCACTTGCTTGGCCCAGTTAGTTCCTGTCTGTCCTCCATTATTCATCATCTGTGTCATTTGCGCGAAGAATTGCTCCATGGTGATGTTCTAAGCCATCTGTTCCTGTCAAAATTTCCTACAGTAATATTGTAATGGTCTATCAGTCTCATCCTACGGTATTCCGGGTTATGGTCTGGAAACCTCAACAACTTTCTCATAATTTCATAATTAGCAATACCCCTAACACATTTATCACTTAACATAGCACACATCACATAGCGACTTCACAGTAACACATATAACTCATGTCAACAACTAAGATAATATGATCTCTGCACAATACGAAGAAATCAAACTCTATCTCAATCCTTCTTCTCGTTATGAAAGTAACAATTATCTATAATCATTGAAATAAATCTCAAATCAAACCATATCTCATTTAACACACATCTCTTCTCAAAGTTGGATGAGGGTGGGCGGAAATAACCAAAACTTATACTTAGGCTACCCATAACCCCAACGGCTTTTCCAATTTTAATTATCTTGCCCTATGTTCATTTTAAGTTACCCTACAGGTTTTATACTGGAATGAACGCTCTGATACCACCTGCAACAACCCCCTTATTCGGCTCAGACAAGACCGGGGGGGGGGGGGCGATGCTATAAGTAACGGAGGAAATCAAAAGCATAACATCCCAAAATATTTATTTAGTACATAATATTAAACAACACAAAAGTTTCTAGATATTACACAAGCGTTTCAGAAACTACTACATTATTCTTAACTAGCCAAAACTAGATTCTACTCAAGGTGAAATTCAACTACGTGAGTCTCGTTCCCAGCTACACCTTAGTCTTCAGCTCCTAAACTTGCGGTGGGAAGGAAACAGGAACCGCAGTTTCAAAGTCAGCATGGAAATACTGAGTAAGTGACACCCAAGCTCGAAAAACAGAAGATGAAGCATAACTTTCTTTTCACAATAAATATAAAGAGGAAATATATCATAAAAATAGTAAAAATTGCAGATTAAATCAGGAACTCAAATATAAACTGTAAAACAGTAAAAACACTTATAAGATTTTCTTTGTTTTGATCTTCCTTTCTCATATTTCAAACGGGGATGATTAATCCCAATCTCTTTCTTCTTCTCTTTCTTAAATATCCATATCTCAAAGAATCCGTATTATTAACTTTGTTGACACGGGGAAGAATCTACTAACTCTACGCATCCAAGACCTTAAGTGCCGGCACCCCCTAAGACTTCTTGCGGCCAGAGAGGTGAGTACATGGTGCGACCCGGATGGTTGCGACCTTGTTAAAATAAAAACGGGTTGAGTGGACGAAGCCAACACGACCAATCTAATCTTAGGCCGAGTGAACAAAGCCAACACGGCAAGAATACGCTTCTCCCGTACAACTCTTTCCACTTTACGTTAGTTACGCATTATTATTCGTTTGACAATATCAAGCAAACAACTTCTTTAAAATGCAAGAAAATCTGAAAAAAAAACATGTAAATAAATGGCAAATACTTTTCGAGACAACTATTAATAATCAACTTGTGACACGAAAGGAGCTTGGCATGCAAGGCTTTGCATGTTCACTTACCTTACTTTCCGCAGCAAAAGCACGTCCTAGCAATGGCTCGGGCCTACAAAGACGTCACCTACAAATCGTGTAATCTAGGTCAATAATCACTCAAACAAAATGCTATAAGTTCTGAGGAGTATTTTCTCTATACCAATCCAAACCCTGCTAGTTAAATTTCTATCGTTTTATTATTTAGTTATAATTTTCTATAAACGAAACAACACATCTATTAATAATCGACTATTATTATTTTCACTATTATCATTATTATTATTATTATTATTATTATTATTATTATTATTATTATTATTCAAAAGTGACTAATTAAATTATAAAAAATATGGGCTAAAGATAAAATTATACTTAGGAACTATTTATAATGATAAATGATTTTCGACTATTATGTTTTTAGGAAAACTCTACACGATACTATAATATTTAGAAAAGTCTAATTTTACAAGTTTGCAACCATTTTACAAGCTAAGTAATTAAACCATGTTTAATAAATGTTTTTAACAAAAACATTCCCATTTTAATTTTAACGAACTACCCGTTCACTATTTTTCTTCACCCGAATCAATTTCTCGAGACGAGAACAAAAACTACTATGTTTAGAAATTATTGTTATTCCTAATTATTATTATCATTATTATTGTTATTATTATTATTATTATTTTAACTAAAAGTGTGTAGTTTAATTAAATAAACCCTAAATTATATTATGAATAAATACCCTATTTTCTTCCAAAACAGTTATGTTAAAATACTCTAGGCACCCCCTAGTTTCTGAAAATACCAAACAGCTCCTTTTGTCATGTTATTATAATTTCTTAAAAAATACACTTTAACCCCCTTTTCAACAACCATCCTGATTTAGCTTCTCTAATCATGAATCTAGCTATCAAGTTTTGATTTTGATTATGTGTAACAACTAAACAGAGGGTATAGCACGTACCTAGGCCAAGAATGGCCGGAAACTGTCGAGATATGCGTCGGGTCGAAGTCTCAAGTCGGAGTCGCCGGACTTGAAGCTCACCAGCCGGATTTAATGGCTTCTTGGCCGGTTTTGGACCTGCTGCTGACCTAGTCGGCCTCCCAGGAGTCTAATGGAAGCACCGGAAGGGCCTGGGTGGCACAGGTTGTGATGGGCAGAGTTTTCGCCGGAATTTTGGCCGGCAACAATGGTGGTCGGGGGTTGCAGCGGCTAAGGCTTCTACTGCTGCTACTGCTACCTTCGGCTCTGCTTCAGGTCGCGGAGATACATGAACGAGCAGAGAGGGTGGAGATGAGAGAGAAGTTCGGGCAGTGGGTTAGCTTGAGCTCCTTGCCGCCGGAAGTAATTGTGGCAGCGGTGGAGGGGTGGCTGTTGCAACTCTTCTTCTGCTGCTGCTGTTGGTTTCTGAAAGCAGTGGGTAATAGAGAGGGAGAGAGAGAGAGAGAGCTGAGGGGTTAAAGTGGTGGTGGTGGTGGGTTTAACGAAGCTACGGCAATGGTGGTGATGATGATGTGGACGGTGAGGAGGGAGGTGGTGGCTGCTGGTGATGGAGAGGGTGGCTGGTGAGGGCCTTTTATAGGCATAGTTGCTTGGTGGCAAAGCTCTAGAAGGCGGTGGTGAAGTCTCCCGAAGGTTGGAGCGGTTTGGAGGCGGTGACTTCTTGCCTTGCCGTGAAGGCAAAATTTCAAGAGGATGAGGGAGTGAGGGGAGTTTTAACATGTGGGTGGAGTACCACCATTTCAAGTGATTGGGTGTGACAAACTCACCTAGTCTCGCGGTGGTCGGGTACGCGTTAAAACTACAATTTTAATTAAATTTACGAAACGTTAACGTATTAATTTTCGGCCGTTAATCTAATAATTACTCTAAAATTTTCTGCAAATAAAATTCAAAAATCTACTCAAATAAAATTATTATTATCCTACTATATTGACCATTTTACCCCTACAAATTAAACGGGGTATTACATCCCTCCCCCCTTAGACAAAGCTTCATCCTCGAAGCTAAAATCAGGCAACTACTCATGATACTCAGATAATCTAATAAACAACTATCTAACAGAACTTATATCACATGGCTGGCGAGTAATTTCACGTAACAATTAATAGCAAATAGCCATTTTAAGATATACGCAATGCAACACGTAACACCAAATACGGTTGTGGTCACATCCATCTAATTAAGTGGTCTTAGTCTCATTAGGTCACTAATTCTCAAGGCTAATCACGTCTCAATAGTACTAAGAACGTAACACTACTTATCGAAAGGTTGTCGTCCCTAGAACTTAACTCAATCTTCGAAAATACGAGTCCTTAGTACCTGATCAAGTAGGTTTTTAACTCGAAGTTGGCTGCTCATAGTTATGGAAATCTTTTGTGCCAACTCCGTACTCAGCTTCTGCCTCAGTATTTGTCAACACTGCAATTCTTCCTACATTGGTATTTTGAGCTCCTGCTCCTCCTGCCCAATTATTGTTGTTCATCTTGTATCCAGCATTATTGTTTCCAGTCCTGGGTTGAGCTCCATTATGTCCTGTATTTCCTGGGTTGTAGTTCTGCTGCCTTCCGTATCCATTGCCTCCATTGTTCAGATAGTGGCGGTTCCCATTCGCTTGGCGGTTTCCCTGGTAGTTGTTCTGTTGTGGTCCTCCAAAGTTGCCTCCGTGGATTATTGGCTGGTTCCCAACTGGTGTTCGTCGACATTCGTAAGAGCGGTGTCCTCTCTTTCCACAATTGATGCATGTGACTACGTTTCCTTCACAATCCGCTCCGGGGTGGTTTCGTGGGCACTTCTTACAGTAATGACGGTGAATTGGTTGAGTTTCAACATCCTGCTCATTGCCCCGGTTTTTCTCATGGTTACCTCCTCCATTGCTAGGTTTGCTATTTGCAGAGTTGGTGTTGCTTCCTCCTGCTTCTTCTAGCTTACGTTTCTTGTGTTTCTCTTCTTGGGTAACACGAGCCCGATAGATGTGAGCAGCTCTGTCGTAGGCTTCATGGAGAGTAGAATAGGTTCTGCATAACAGAGACTCATGTAGTCTTTCGTGCAGCCCAGCGATGAATTTAGAGACCTTGGAATCCTTGTCAGGTACCATGTTTCCTACAAACCTTGTCAACTCTGTAAATTTCTGGAAGTACTCAGTCACCGAATCGTTTCCTTGCTGTAGGTTCTGGAATTCTAGTTCCTTGCTCCTCTTCACATGGTGAGGGTAGAAGCGAGCTCTCAGCGCAGATTGAAGGGATTCCCAGTTGAATTTCGGATCGGCTAACAGAGTTTCTCGTGCATTCCTCCACCAAAGATGCGCTTCGCTTTTTAAGTAAAAGACAGCACAGTTGACTTTCCGGTCATCAGGACATTCTACGGTCTCAAGGATTTTATCCATTTCTATAATCCAATCCTCTAATTCCACATGATCCTCTTTCCCCGTAAAATCCATTGGCTTCATATCTGCCACTTGCTTGGCCCAGTTAGTACCTGTCTGTCCTCCATTATTCATCATCTGTGTCATTTGCGCGAAGAATTGCTCCATGGTGATGTTCTCAGCCATCTTTTCCTGTCAAAATTTCCTATAGTAATATTGTAATGGTCTATCAGTCTCATCCTACGGTATTCCGGGTTATGGTCTGGAAACCTCAACAACTTTCTCATAATTTCATAATTAGCAATACCCCTAACACATTTATCACTTAACATAGCACACATCACATAGCAACTTCACAGTAACACATATAACTCATGTCAACAACTAAGATAATATGATCTCTGCACAAAACTCTATCTCAATCCTTCTTCTCGTTATGAAAGTAACAATTATCCATAATCATTGAAATAAATCTCAAATCAAACCATATCTCATTTAACACACATCTCTTCTCAAAGCTGGATGAGGGTGGGCGGAAATAACCAAAACTTATACTTAGGCTACCCATAACCCCAACGGCTTTTCCAATTTTAATTATCTTGCCCTATGTTCATTTTAAGTTACCCTACAGGTTTTATACTGGAACGAACGCTCTGATACCACTTGCAACAACCCCCTTATTCGGCTCAGACAAGACCGGGAGGGCGATGCTATAAGTAACGGCGGAAATCAAAAGCATAACATCCCAAAATATTTATTTATTACATAATATTAAACAACACAAAAGTTTCTGGATATTACACAAGCGATTCAGAAACTACTACATTATTCTTAACTAAACAAAACTAGATTCTAGTCAAGGTGAAATTCAACTACGTGAGTCTCGTTCCCAGCTACACCTTAGTCTTCAGCTCCTAAACTTGCGGTGGGAAGGAAACAGGAACCGCAGTTTCAAAGTCAGCATGGAAATACTGAGTAAGTGACACCCAAGCTCGTAAAACAGAAGATGATGCATAACTTTCTTTTAACAATAAATATAAAGAGGAAATAAATCATAAAAATTGTAAAAATTGAAGAGTAAATCAGGAACTCAAATATAAACTGTAAAACAGTAAAAACACTTATAAGATTTTCTTTCTTTTGATCTTCCTTTCTCATATTTCAAACGGGGATGATTAATCCCAATCTCTTTCTTCTTCTCTTTCTTAAATATCCATATCTCAGAGAATCCGTATTATTAACTTTGTTGACACGGGGAATAATCTACTAACTCTACGCATCCAAGACCTTAAGTGCCGGCACCCCCTATGACTTCTTGCGGCCAGAGAGGTGAGTACATGGTGCGACCCGGATGGTTGCGACCGTGTTAAAATAAAAACGGGTCGAGTGGACGAAGCCAACATGACCAAACTAATCTTAAGCCGAGTGAACAAAGTCAACACGGCAATAATACGCTTCTCCCGTACAACTCTTTCCACTTTACGTTAGTTACGCATTATTATTCGTGTGACAATATCAAGAAAACAACTTCTTTAAAATGCAAGAAAATCTGAAAAAACATCTAAATAAATGGCAAATACTTTTCGAGACAACTATTAAAAATCAACTTGTGACACGAAAGGAGCTTGGCACGCAAGGCTTGGCATGTTCACTTACCTTACTTTCCGCAGCAAAATCACGTCCTAGCAATGACTCGGGCCTACAAAGACATCACCTACAAATCGTGTCTTCTACGTCAATAATCACTCAAACAAAATGCTATAAGTTCTGAAGAGTATTTTCTCTATACCAATCCAAACCCTGCTAGTTAAATTTCTATCGTTTTATTATTTAGTTATAATTTTCTATAAACGAAACAACACATCTATTAATAATCGAATATTATTATTATTATTTTCACTATTATTATTATTACTATTATTATTATTATTATTATTATTATTATTATTATTATTATTCAAAAGTGACTAATTAAATTATAAAAAATATGGGCTAATAAAATTATACTTAGGAACTATTTATAACGATAAATGATTTTCGACTATTATGTTTTTAGGAAAACTCTACACGATACTATAATATTTAGAAAAGTCTAATTTTACAAGTTTGCAACCATTTTACAAGCTAAGTAATTAAACCATGTTTAATAAATGTTTTTAACAAAAACATTCCCATTTTAATTTTAACGAACTACCCGTTCACTATTTTTCTTCACCCGAATCAATTTCTCGAGACGAGAACAAAAACTACTATGTTTAGAAATTATTGTTATTCCTAATTGTTATTATTATCATTATTATTGTTATTATTATTATTATTATTTTAACTAAAAGTGTGTAGTTTAATTAAATAAACTCTAAATTATATTTAAAATCAACAAATACCATATTTTCTTCCAAAACAGTTATGTTAAAATACTCTAGGCACCCCCTAGTTTCTGAAAATACCAAACAGCCCCTTTTGTCATGTTATTATAATTTCTTAAAAAATACACTTTAACCCCCTTTTCAACAACCATCTTGATTTAGCTTCTCTAATCATGAATCTAGCTATCAAGTTTTGATTTTGATTATGTGTAACAACTAAACAGAGGGTATAGCACGTACCTAGGCCAAGAATGGCCGGAAACCGTCGAGATATGCGTCGGGTCGAAGTCTCAAGTCGGAGTCGCCGGACTTGAAGCTCACCAGCCGGATTTAATGGCTTCTTGGCCAGTTTTGGACCTGCTGCTGACCTAGTCGGCCTCCCAGGAGTCTAATGGAAGCACCGGAAGGGACTGGGTGGCACAGGTTGTGATGGGCTGAGTTTTCGCCGCAATTTTGGCCGGCAACAATGGTGGTCGGGGGTTGCAGCGGCTAAGGCTTCTACAGCTGCTGCTGCTGCTGCTGCCTTGGGCTCTGCTTCAGGTCGCGGAGATACACGAACGAGCAAAGAGGGTGGATATGAGAGAGAATTTCGGGCAGTGGGTTAGCTTGAGCTCCTTGCCGCCGGAAGTAATGGTGGCAGCGGTGGAGGGGTGGCTGTTGCCACTCTTCTTCTGCTGCTGCTGTTGGTTTCTGAAAGTAGTGGGTAATAGAGAGGGACAGAGAGAGAGAGCTGAGGGGTGAAAGTGGTGGTGGTGGTGGGTTTGCCGAAGCTACGGCAATGGTGGTGATGACGATGTGGACGGTGAGGAGGGAGGTGGTGGCTGCTGGTGATGGAGAGGGTGGCTGGTGAGGGCCTTTTATAGGCATAGTTGCTTGGTGGCAAAGCTCTAGAAGGCGGTGGTGAAGTCTCCCGAAGGTTGGAGCGGTTTGGAGGCGGTGACTTCTTGCCTTGCCGTGAAGGCAAAATTTCAAGAGGATGAGGGAGTGAGGGGAGTTTTAACATGTGGGTGGAGTACCACCATTTCAAGTGATTGGGTGTGACAAACTCACCTAGTCTCGCGGTGGTCGGGTACGCGTTAAAACTACAATTTTAATTAAATTTACGAAACGTTAACGTATTAATTTTCGGCCGTTAATCTAATAATTACTCTAAAATTTTCTGCAAATAAAATTCAAAAATCTACTCAAATAAAATTATTATTATCCTACTATATTGACCATTTTACCCCTACAAATTAAACGGGGTATTACATCCCTCCCCCCTTAGACAAAGCTTCATCCTCGAAGCTAAAATCAGGCAACTACTCATGATACTCAGATAATCTAATAAACAACTATCTAACAGAACTTATATCACATGGCTGGCGAGTAATTTCACGTAACAATTAATAGCAAATAGCCATTTTAAGATATACGCAATGCAACACGTAACACCAAATACGGTTGTGGTCACATCCATCTAATTAAGTGGTCTTAGTCTCATTAGGTCACTAATTCTCAAGGCTAATCACGTCTCAATAGTACTAAGAACGTAACACTACTTATCGAAAGGTTGTCGTCCCTAGAACTTAACTCAATCTTCGAAAATACGAGTCCTTAGTACCTGATCAAGTAGGTTTTTAACTCGAAGTTGGCTGCTCATAGTTATGGAAATCTTTTGTGCCAACTCCGTACTCAGCTTCTGCCTCAGTATTTGTCAACACTGCAATTCTTCCTACATTGGTATTTTGAGCTCCTGCTCCTCCTGCCCAATTATTGTTGTTCATCTTGTATCCAGCATTATTGTTTCCAGTCCTGGGTTGAGCTCCATTATGTCCTGTATTTCCTGGGTTGTAGTTCTGCTGCCTTTCGTATCCATTGCCTCCATTGTTCAGATAGTGGCGGTTCCCATTCGCCTGGCGGTTTCCCTGGTAGTTGTTCTGTTGTGGTCCTCCAAAGTTGCCTCCGTGGATTATTGGCTGGTTCCCAACTGGTGTTCGTCGACATTCGTAAGAGCGGTGTCCTCTCTTTCCACAATTGATGCATGTGACTACGTTTCCTTCACGATCCGCTCCGGGGTGGTTTCGTGGGCACTTCTTACAGTAATGACGGCGAATTGGCTGAGTTTCAACATCCTGCTCATTGCCCCGGTTTTTCTCATGGTTACCTCCTCCATTGCTAGGCTTACCCTTTGCAGAGTTGGTGTTGCTTCCTCTTGCTTTTTCTAGCTTACGTTTCTTGCGTTTCTCTTCTTGGGTAACACGAGCCCGATAGATGTCAGCAGCTCTGTCGTAGGCTTCATGGAAAGTAGAATAGGTTCTGCATAACAGAGACTCATGTAGTCTTTGGTGCAGCCCAGCGATGAATTTAGAGACCTTGGAATCCTCGTCAGGTACCATGTTTCCTACAAACCTTGTCAACTCTGTAAATTTATGGAAGTACTCAGTCACCGAATCATTTCCTTGCTGTAGGTTCTGGAATTCTAGTTCCTTGCTCCTCTTCACATGGTGAGGGTAGAAGCGAGCTCTCAGCGCAAATTGAAGTGATTCCCAGTTGAATTTCGGATTAGCTAGCAGAGTTTCTCGTGCATTCCTCCACCAAAGATGCGCTCCGCTTTTTAAGTAAAAGACAGCACAGTTGACTTTCCGGTCATCTGGACATTCTACGGTCTCAAGGATTGTATCCATTTCTATAATCCAATCCTCTAATTCCACATGATCCTCTTTTCCCGTAAAATCCATTGGCTTCATATATGCCACTTGCTTGGCCCAGTTAGTTCCTGTATGTCCTCCATTATTCATCATCTGTGTCATTTGCGCGAAGAATTGCTCCATGGTGATGTTCTCAGCCATCTGTTCCTGTCAAAATTTCCTATAGTAATATTGTAATGGTCTATCAGTCTCATCCTACGGTATTCCGGGTTATGGTCTGGAAACCTCAACAACTTTCTCATAATTTCATAATTAGCAATACCCCTAACACATTTATCACTTAACATAGCACACATCACATAGCAACTTCACAGTAACACATATAACTCATGTCAACAACTAAGATAATATGATCTCTGCACAAAACTCTATCTCAATCCTTCTTCTCGTTATGAAAGTAACAATTATCCATAATCATTGAAATAAATCTCAAATCAAACCATATCTCATTTAACACACATCTCTTCTCAAAGCTGGATGAGGGTGGGCGGAAATAACCAAAACTTATACTTAGGCTACCCATAACCCCAACGGCTTTTCCAATTTTAATTATCTTGCCCTATGTTCATTTTAAGTTACCCTACATGTTTTATACTGGAACGAACGCTCTGATACCACCTGCAACAACCCCCTTATTCGGCTCAGACAAGACCGGGAGGGCGATGCTATAAGTAACGGCGGAAATCAAAAGCATAACATCCCAAAATATTTATTTATTACATAATATTAAACAACACAAAAGTTTTTAGATATTACACAAGCGTTTCAGAAACTACTACATTATTCTTAACTAGCCAAAACTAGATTTTACTCAAGGTGAAATTCAACTACGTGAGTCTCGTTCCCAGCTACACCTTAGTCTTCAGCTCCTAAACTTGCGGTGGGAAGGAAACAGGAACCGCAGTTTCAAAGTCAGCATGGAAATACTGAGTAAGTGACACCCAAGCTCGTAAAACAGAAGATGAAGCATAACTTTCTTTTAACAATAAATATAAAGAGGAAATAAATCATAAAAATTTTAAAAATTGCAGAGTAAATCAGGAACTCAAATATAAATTGTAAAACAGTAAAAACACTTATAAGATTTTCTTTCTTTTGATCTTCCTTTCTCATATTTCAAACGGGGATGATTAATCCAAATCTCTTTCTTCTTCTCTTTCTTAAATATCCATATCTCAGAGAATCCGTATTATTAACTTTGTTGACACGGGGAAGAATCTACTAACTCTACGCATCCAAGACCTTAAGTGCCGGCACCCCCTAAGACTTCTTCCGGCCAGAGAGGTGAGTACATGGTGCGACCCGGATGGTTGCGACCGTGTTAAAATAAAAACGGGTCGAGTGGACGAAGCCAACACGACCAATCTAATCTTAGGCCGATTGAACAAAGTCAACACGACAATAATACGCTTCTCCCGTACAACTCTTTCCACCTTACGTTAGTTACGCATTATTATTCGTGTGACAATATCAAGCAAACAACTTCTTTAAAATGCAAGAAAATCTGAAAAAAACATGTAAATAAATGGCAAATACTTTTCGAGACAACTATTAAAAATCAACTTGTGACACGAAAGGAGCTTGGCACGCAAGGCTTGGCATGTTCACTTACCTTACTTTCCGCAGCAAAAGCACGTCCTAGCAATGGCTCGGGCCTACAAAGACGTCACCTACAAATCGTGTCTTCTACGTCAATAATCACTCAAACAAAATGCTATAAGTTCTGAGGAGTATTTTCTCTATACCAATCCAAACCCTGCCAGTTAAATTTCTATCGTTTTATTATTTAGTTATAATTTTCTATAAACGAAACAACACATCTATTAATAATCGACTATTATTAATATTTTCACTATTATTATTATTATTAATATTACTATTATTATTATTATTATTATTATTATTATTATTATTATTATTATTATTATTCAAAAGTGACTAATTAAATTATAAAAAATATGGGCTAAAGATAAAATTATACTTAGGAACTATTTATAACGATAAATGATTTTCGACTATTATGTTTTTAGGAAAACTCTACACGATACTATAATATTTAGAAAAGTCTAATTTACAAGTTTGCAACCATTTTACAAGCTAAGTAATTAAACCATGTTTAATAAATGTTTTTAACAAAAACATTCCCATTTTAATTTTAACGAACTACCCGTTCACTATTTTTCTTCACCCGAATCAATTTCTCGAGACGAGAACAAAAACTACTATGTTTAGAAATTATTGTTATTCCTAATTGTTATTATTATCATTATTATTGTTATTATTATTATTATTTTAACTAAAAGTGTGTAGTTTAATTAAATAAACCCTAAATTATATTTAAAATCAACAAATACCCTATTTTCTTCCAAAACAGTTATGTTAAAATACTCTAGGAACCCCCTAGTTTCTGAAAATACCAAACAGCCCCTTTTGTCATGTTATTGTAATTTCTTAAAAAATACACTTTAACCCCCTTTTCAACAACCATCTTGATTTAGCTTCTCTAATCATGAATCTAGCTATCAAGTTTTGATTTTGATTATGTGTAACAACTAAATAGAGGGTATAGCACGTACCTAGGCCATGAATGGCCGGAAACCCGTCGAGATATGCGTCGGGTCGAAGTCTCAAGTCGGAGTCGCCGGACTTGAAGCGCACTAGCCGGATTTAATGGCTTCCTGGCCGGTTTTGGACCTGCTGCTGACCTAGTCGGCCTCCCAGGAGTCTAATGGAAGCACTAGAAGGGACAGAGTGGCACAGGTTGTGATGGGCTGATTTTTCGCCGGAATTTTGGCCGGCAACAATGGTGGCCAGGGGTTGCAGCGGCTAAGGCTTCTACTGCTGCTGCTGCTGCTGCCTTGGGCTCTGCTTCAGGTTGCGGAGATAAACGAACGAGCAGAGAGGGTGGAGATGAGAGAGAAGTTCGGGCAGTGGGTTAGCTTGAGCTCCTTGCCGCCGGAAGTAATGGTGGCAGCGGTGGAGAGGTGGCTGCTGCCACTCTTCTTCTGCTGCTGCTGTTGGTTTCTGAAAGTAGTTGGTAATAGAGAGGGAGAGAGAGAGAGAGCTGAGGGGTGAAAGTGGTGGTGGTGGTGGGTTTGCCGAAGCTACGGCAATGGTGGTGATGACGATGTGGACGGTGAGGAGGGAGGTGGTGGCTGCTGGTGATGGCGAGGGTGGCTGGTGAGGGCCTTTTATAGGCAGAGTTGCTTGGTGGCCAAGCTCTAGAAGGCGGTGGTGAAGTCTCCCGAAGGTTGGGGCGGTTTGGAGGCGGTGACTTCTTGCCTTGCCGTGAAGGCAAAATTTGAAGAGGATGAGGGAGTGAGGGGAGTTGTAACATGTGGGTGGAGTACCACCATTTCAAGTGATTGGGTGTGACAAACTCACCTAGTCTCGCGGTGGTCGGGTACGCGTTAAAACTACAATTTTAATTAAATTTACGAAACGTTAACGTATTAATTTTACGGCCGTTAATCTAATAATTACTCTAAAATTTTCTGCAAATAAAATTCAAAAATCTACTCAAATAAAATTATTATTATCCTACTATATTGACCATTTTACCCCTACAAATTGAACGGGGTATTACACAGGGAGCTCTATAAAAAGGAGGAGCACCAAGAATACCAGTTGAAGTGTTGCCATAAGAGGTTGATCCATAATATCCAGCATAAGGATCATGTGCAGCTGTATAGGCCTGTGGCCTAGGAAACCTTGGCTGAGAAGATTTGGTAGATGTAAACTTTGTAGTATTCAGTCTGTACCAGTAATCAAGAGCTGAATGTTTAGTTATGCCACAAATTTAATAGACACAGCAGTAGCCTCATTAGAACTAGGCCTTGAGGAGAATCCAGAGTTGGAGTAGCATTGGTGCTGTCGTGAGGCTTGAACTTAGGTTGATAGGCAGAAGTAGTTGTAGTCCTCAATTGTCCACCATTGTTGTGAGAAAACTTATGATGAAAGACCTAGTTGCCCAAATAAGCAGTGGCATGGTCAAGTGAATATGGAGCAGAGACTGCAGGAGAGTGCAATGTAAGCTTTGGCAAGTTGAGATTAAGTTCTTCAGACACTAGTAATGCGGAGAGTTCTTGAACAGATATAGGAGTACCTGTAACCCTGATTGAGGACTTAAAATGATCATAGTGAGGTGATAGACCACTAAAAATGTGAAGAATAAGATCTTCTTCTGAGATGAACTCATTTACTTGTGCTAAACTGTCAGTAATAGGTTTGATATGACCTAGATAAACATCAATGCTAGTATCATTCTGTTGAGCTGTGTGAAGTTGCATTTTCAACTGATGGATATGAGATCTTGATAAAGAAGCAAATTTCACCTCTAAGGCATTCTAAATTTCATAGGCATTATCTAGAAGCAAAAAAACAGGTATGAGAGAAGAAGAAATGAGAGCAATAAGACAGCTCTTCAAATGTTGATCAACTGATTTCCAAACCAGAAATTTAGGGTTATGAATGAGTGAACCTGAATCCGAGAGAATAGTTTCTGGAGGAGTACTTGTTGAATCAGTAAGATAAGAGAAGAGATTGTTAAGTATGAAGACTGATTTTGTAACCTAGTCTAAATTAGAGGGGCTTACAAGCAATTTCATATTACTATCTCTATATAAATTAACCTAGCTCTAGGGTTAGGGTATCACATCACACAGAGAGAGGCTGAGAGATCCTTTGTACTTTTCATTCGTTCATCATAGTGAAGTGGGTGTGGACCGTGGATGTAGCCAATTCGGTGAACCACGTAAATCGTCGTGTTCTTGTTCGTGTGATTTTGTTTTGCTTTTCGTTGCGTTGTTAAATCGCTCCGAGTCGATCCTAACAACTGGTATCAGAGCCACGTCGAAACCGTGCAGAGAATCGGAGTTTTTGTGTTGCAATCGAATCGAAGTAGCAGAGGCGGCAACAACTTGCGCAGTAGGGTGCGGCGTGAGATTCGCATCAAAATACCGAAGGTAACTGTAGTGTGCAATTGTTAAAATCAATTTCTTCATCAATTGGTTTGAGATTGCATGTGCTGGTGGACCCAATTTGCTTGCCAACTCATCACCAACTAGAGGGGTTGGTTTGATTATTTGTACCCGTGGAGAAAAGAACCATCAGCAAGTTGTGTTTGCACGTGAAGCAATCTGGTGCTTCGTGACTATTGCAGCCCAGTGCCTCGATCGCGCGAATTTGGTTCAAAAATTATATTGGACGTTTCTCGACGTTCAAGAATCCGATTGACTTGAAACAGGAGTCAAACTTGGGGTTTTTGGACGTTCCGGATCTGTTGGTCAGGTCTGTTTGTTTAGATTTTGCACAGTTTGAGTGGGAGTGATGGGGGACGACGGAAGATTCAAGATTGAGAAATTCGACGGGACGAATTTCAACCTATGGAAGATGCAGATAGAAGACTATTTGTATCAGAAGGACTTGTACTTGCCGTTGGACGGAGTTGAGAAGAAACCAAGCGAAATTAAAGACGAACAGTGGAAGATTTTGGACAGAAAAGCTCTAGGACTTGTGAGATTGAGTCTAGCATCGTCAGTTCTGTTCAATGTGTCGAAAGAAACGACGACGAAGGGTTTGATGGATGCTCTCTCGCAGATGTATGAGAAACCCTCAGCAGCGAACAAGGTGTTTCTCATGCAGAAGCTGTTTGACATGAGGATGGCCGAGAGTGGTAATGTTTCCCAGTACCTGAACGAGCTGAACATCGTCATAAGCCAGTTGGAATCCGCCGGGATTACATGATTTGATGACGAGATGAAGGCACTGTTGGTTCTGTCCGGGTTACCCAAGAGTTGGGGTGGCGTAGTGACTGCTGTGAGCAATTTTGATGGAAAAGACAAGCTAGGGTACGACAACGTGGTGAGCACAGTACTCGGTGAAGAGATGCGCAGGAAGAGTAGTGGATCTAGCAAATCCTCTGATGGTGCGTTGTATGTCGAGCAGAGAGAGAGATCAGCAGACAGGAAGAACGGAAACAAAGGTCGAGGTCGATCTAAGTCAAAGTCGAGATGGAAGAAAAAGGACATTAAGGAAATCGAGTGCTACAACTGCGGTGAAAGCGGACATTTTGCAAGAGCTTGCAAGAATCCGAGCAAGAAGAAGTCAGAAAACCACAAAGGTAATAATTCTATTAATATTTCTGAAAATGATCAAGAAATATTAATATTATCATAGCTGGACAGTACCATGAAAGTAACAAGAGGATATATGGTGATCGCACATGGTAAGAAGGAGGGTACTTTGTATGTGACTTCAGGAACGGACAGTACCATAGCTGTCGCGTCTTCTGATATTGGTGCAAGTACCTGGCACCACAGGCTAGGACACATGAGTGAGAAGGGCTTGCAGATAATGCTCAAAACAGGCAAGCTCATAGGTCTGAAGGAACTTGATTTGCAGTTTTGCGAGGATTGTGTCTACGAGAAGCAGAAGAGAGTCAGCTTCACCAAAGTTAGCCGAGATAGAAAGCCCAACAGGTTGGAGTTAGTGCATACAGATGTATGGGGTCCAGCAAAGGAAGCTTCTAATGGAGGTGCGTATTACTTTGTTACTTTTATTGATGATGCCACTAGAAAACTATGGGTTTACTTCTTAAAGAACAAATCATATGTGTTTGATGTGTTTAAGAAGTGGAAGGCTACTGTTGAGAATGAGACAGGTCAAAAACTTAAGTGTTTGAGATCTGACAATGGTGGCGAGTATTGCAGCAATGAGTTTGAGGAGTTCTGCGTTGAGAACGGCATCAAGAGACAGAAGACAATTCCAAATAAGCCTAGACAGAATGGAGTTGCGGAGCGCATGAATAGAACACTCACAGAGCGTGCAAGGTGCATGAGGATACACGCTGGATTGCCTAAGTCATTTTGGGCTGAGGCAGTGAACACAGCTGTATACTTAATCAACAGAGGTCCATCGACAGCACTAGATTTTGGATTGCCTGAGGAAGCTTGGACAGGAAAACAGGTATGTTTGTCGCATTTGAGAACATTTGGATGTACCGCTTATGTTCATGTTGATGGAGAATAGAGGTCCAAGTTAGATCCTAAATCGAAGAAGTGCGCGTTTATCGGATATGGCATTAACAGTTTTGGCTATCGATTTTGGGATTTCGATAAGCACAAAGTTGTTAGAAGCATGAATGTGGTATTTAACGAGACAATTATGTACAAGGATTGGAAACAGGGACATGTTTCAGAAGATAAGGAAACAGTAGAGCTTGAGATTGGAGACGTCCAACCACAAGTTGAAGCCCCTACTCCAGTACAAAGCTCAGAAGTTGAAGCAGTCGCTCCAACGCGAAGAGTTTCAGGAAGGTCAACTAAAGGTCAGACTCCAGCTCGTTATTTATCATCATTGTCATATCATTTGCTCACAGATAGTGGTGAACCCGAGAGCTTCGAGGAAGCAGTTCAGAGTGAAGCCAGAGTTAAGTGGGAGCATGCAATGAATGATGAGATGCAGTCTCTCTACTCCAATAAGACATGGGATCTTGTGGAGTTGCCCCGAGGGAAGAAGGCTTTGCACAACAAGTGGGTTTACAGACTTAAGGAGGAGCATGATGGATCAAAGAGGTACAAGGCTAGACTGGTGGTGAAAGGATTTCAGCAGAAAGCAGGAGTAGACTTCACTGAAATCTTCTCTCCAGTTGTGAAGATTTCCACCATCCGCACGGTACTGAGCATTGTGGCAGTAGAAGATTTTCACCTTGAGCAGTTAGATGTCAAGACAACCTTTCTACACGGGGATTTAGAAGAAGACATCTATATGGTACAGCCACAGGGGTACAAAGCAGCAGGTAAAGAGAATATGGTGTGCAAACTAAGGAAGAGTTTGTATGGCTTGAAGCAGGCACCAAGGAAGTGGTACAGGAAGTTTGATAACTTCATGTCTAGGCAAGGATACAAGAAGTGTCACGGGGATCACTGTTGCTACTTCAAGAGGTTCAAGAATTCTTAAATTATTCTCTTGTTATATGTGGATGATATGCTTGTTGCAGGATCAAGCATGGGGGAAATTCAGAAGCTGAAAGACAGCTTGTCAAAGGAGTTCTCAATGAAGGATTTGGGACCTGCAAAGCAAATCCTTGGCATTAGAATCAACAGGGATATAATTGGCAAGAAGCTAGTTTTGTCACAAGCTGACTATGTTCGAAAAGTCTTGAAGAGGTTTAACATGCATGATGCTAAACCAGTGAGTACTCCGTTGGCGAGTCACTTCAAAATTTCGAAAGACCAGAGGCCAGCTACAGATGAGGATAAGGACTACATGGCTAAAGTTCCTTATGCATCTGCTGTGGGAAGCTTGATGTATGCTATGGTGTGCACACGTCCAGATATTGTCCAAGCAGTGGGAGTTGTTAGCAGATTCATAAGAGATCCTGGTAAGGAGCATTGGAGAGCTGTGAAGTGGATTTTCAGGTATCTAAGAGGTACACAGGATGTAGCTTTGTGCTATGGAGGGTCAGAGATCAGTTTGAAAGGGTATGTTGATTCTGACATGGCTGGTGATGTGGACAGAAGAAAGAGCACTACAGGCTATGTGTTTACACTTGGCAGTGGAGCAGTCAGTTGGGTTTCGAGGTTGCAGAAAATTGTTGCCCTATCTACTACTGAAGCCGAATATGTAGCAGCTACGAAAGCGTGCAAAGAGATGGTTTGGCTACAGAGTTTCTTCAGGGAACTTGAGAAGAAGCAGAAAAGTTGCAAGCTGTATAGTGACAGTCAGAGTGCAATTCATCTGGCGAAGAATTCCACTTTTCATGCAAGGACGAAACACATTTACAGCAGGTAACACTTCATTCGTTCATTGTTGGAGAAAGACGTGATAAAATTGGAGAAGATCCACACGAGCCAAAATCCTGCGGATATGTTTACCAAGGTTGTGACCTTGGAGAAGCTGAGAACGTGCTCGGCTTCGGTTGGCCTAGTTGCATGATGAGGGGCCAAGTCCACACTCATGGAGGATGTTGAATTGAAGCTGGGGAAGTACACTCAGAGTTAATCAGTCTTCAAGGGGGAGATTGTTAAGTGTGAAGACTGCTTTTGTAACCTAGTCTAAATTAGAGGGGCTTACAAGCAACTTCATATTACTATCTCTATATAAATTAACCTAGCTCTAGGGTTAGGGTATCACATCACACGGAGAGAGGCTGAGAGATCCTTTGTACTTTTCATTCGTTCATCATAGTGAAGTGGGTGTGGACCGTGGATGTAGCCAATTTGGTGAACCACGTAAATCGTCGTGTTCTTGTTCGTGTGATTTCGTTTTGCTTTTCGTTGCGTTGTTAAATCGCTCCGAGTCGATCCTAACAGAGATCATTAGCTTTTAGGGGAGTGGAGATTTGTGCTTTCCACACACTGTAGTTAGAAGAATCCAGCTTAATTAGAACAAGAGAAGTGAGATTCCGAATGACAAACTTCAACCCAGGTGGTATACTGGTATTAGCTCAGCCATGAAAGAAATCAACAAGAATCGGTAGAAAAACCTCTAACTAGGCAAAACTCGGTGAGAAAAACCTCCAACTCGGCAAAACTCGGTTGTAAAACCTCTGAACTCAGCAAAAATCGGAGAGCAAACTCGGAAGCAAATCGGAAATGAAGCCAAACCGCCGTAGTTGTTGAATGCGACGAACCATGGGCCAATTGATGATGAAAAGAATCAATCGAAGCACGAGAACGCCATTGATGAGGCGGAGAAGAACATGAAATGTCGGAGAAGAAATCAGATCCAATCGAGCGAGGAAACGGTGACAAAAAATTTGAAGCACCAGTAACAGATCGACGAAATGGACCGGCGACTAGCCTTAGAAGGCTCTGATACTATGTGGAAAACCATGTACAGCCATGGAATTACAGTAGAGAAGGAAGAATCAGAGAATGAAGAAGAAGAAGAAGACGAAGAGAAAGGAATCTAAAAATCTATTATTGCATAATGTTCACCTTAACTCAACTCTAACTAACACAGAATTACTTATACCAAATTCTGTTACTAACTTCTACTTATTACACACTAACCCCGTAGAATGTGATTAACTACATAATAGCCTCTTGTGTCACCTGTTCTTTATCTTTAACAGGCCAGAGTTTCCTTAGCCCATAAGGGCATTCTTTATTCCAAACCCTAAGTGCTGTATAACAGCGGCCTCATCTACACCGGTAGATTAATGCTACCATTAGATAAACAGTATTTAGTCTTCCCTTTTGTGAAGTTCTAATAGTCCCTTCAAAGCATTGTACATTTTACTTTTCTTCAACGTGAAACTTTCCATGTTAGAAGTTTCCTCGACTTCACAAGTACAAAGCAGCAAGTAATACATGATCAGAATTCAGAAAGATTAAGGTATTCCACCTTCAAAGGCTTAAATACGCCAATGGCATATTTCTCCACCAAATCTAACTGTTCCTCAAACATGTTCATGAGGATGATCCAATCCCCTTTCGTCACTGGACTTGGCATTGGATAGACAAACCCAACATCCCCAGCGACACCTTTAGGCAAGTGAAACGAGCCGAGTATTGGTTTTCCCCATCCGAAATCCACCTCAAACATTGAAAGCCTTAGGAAAGAGGAGACAATAACTCGTCCGCTGCCTTCATTATTTGCATTGCCTGCTAAAATCTTTGGCATCACCGGTTCAGGCCTGTGAGCTTCTATCCAGTCCACCAAATCATCAAAATGACCCTTTGAGGAAACGGGTTTTAGAAATTTATGAACTGCACCTGCCACCCAATTTAGAGCTTTGTCCTTGAGTTCACAAGCCATTTCTTCACCAGATGCAGTAGAAACAACATTACCGAAATAATTTTTCATTATATTCGACAATTCTAAGTTGCCTTCGCTCATCCTCATCCTTCCATCCACTAGAATTCCCAACTTAGATGTCTTTCTTCCATGAAGTAATTCCGGAGCATTGGCAATCTTCCAAACAAAGGCACAGAATGCCTCTAGCTTAGTCCTCACATCTCCGACATTGCCAGAGTTGGCAAGGGTCTGCAATGTGTGGATTCGGTCAGCATCAACATGGTACATGCGACTTACACGCTTCCCCAAGTTTGGGGTTTGAGATTCTTGATGTGGCGAAGCTGCAGAAACAGGGACATACATGTTGTCCAAGGAGGAGTTGTAAATTATAGGATCCCTTGGAGCTATTAACGATCTCTGAAACGTTGGGACAAGAGAGATGTGTTCCGACCGAGCTTTCTCGGCCCATGAGAGGAAAAACATGTTGCACGAGTAAGCATCGGCCAATCGATGGTCAATTTTGCAACCTACGACTATCCCTCCGCATCTCAGCTTGGTCGCCTGTATGAAAATCAGTTATCATCAGTTGGTTCTTTTTACTGAATGATTAATTTAGAACCAAAATATACATGTAGAGATTTCACTAATTGAATCATCTCCTGTGTTGTAAGTGCACATGTCATTTGTAGTGTGTAAGCGAGCCAAGCCGAACCGAAATTACAGGTGTTTGAGATCAGGTTAAGAGAAGCAAAGCGAGTAGTAGTATTAAATAATAAAACTTATTTCGGTAAATCAACAAATGATTACAGATAAAGATAGAATATTGCAAACTATAAGTGATATGATATGTGCACATATTAATACTACCACATTTGATTCCAAAGATGCTCTGGATTTGAAATTATTTCATTAATTTTATCAGTGTTTAGTAATTGAAAGAAAAAACTCCGTGAACTCTCCAAACAATTTAACACTTGCTCCAATTCCTTAAAATTCAAACAAACGTTAAAAAAAAAAAAAAAAAAAAAAAAAAAAAAAAGGTAAAAGAATAGTCACCTGAACACATAACATCCCTCGGTTCCTCTCTGGAAGCATTGTATCTTGAATGCTCTCATCCGTACAGTAAAAGTCTAAATCTCGAAGCTTAACATCTGCATAAGCTTCAAAGAAGTCAACTCCGCGGTTATTGCATAGAAGCTCAGGCTCCCCAAAGGAGTTGACCACCATCTCCCCAGCAAGAACATAGTACGGAACCAACACTTGTGAAAGCGACTTCTTCAAAGTATTAACCTTAGATTCAAACGTGAGCATGTCCTGTTTTTTGTAACAGAAGAAAAAACATACATCTATAGGTGGAAAGAGCAAGTCCAGGTTTGACTGTGGTAACCGGTGATCTTGCCTTGTCAAGGCTGCCACCGGAACTACAACTTCCTTCTTGATCAAGGTAACTGAAAACTCCCCTTCCCCTCCCATTTCAGGACTCTCTCAGATGTTGATCAATGACTTAGTTTTGTGATATGTTTGAGAGTTAGCATTACCCTTTATATATGTTAAACAAGTTTGTCAAAAGCAACTGATGTACATGTTGGTAATAGATTTATAATTATTAGCCAACCAGTGACTAAGTCAATGACTTTGCCATTTAAAAAGGAAGCAGCAATGCTTCCCGTTTCTTTTGACATCTCGTGTTTTGTTGTTCTGACTTTTTTTTTCATACAAGGATAAATGTTGAGATGTGCATTTTTTTCTTCTAACTTAGAGAAGTTTATTAAAAAAAAAAGTTTACTAAAGAATTTATCCTTAACAACCCTCTGAAATTTGATCGAATAACATCCTTAATTGTTGCATGCCACGTGGAATCTATGGTGCAAAGTGAAAGCGAAATGAACAATGTTGTAATAGAATTATTTTAACTAGTTATTGGAGTTGCCAAAAATCATATGTCAGTATTTTTCTTTGAAGAATATGTCGGTATTTATAAAACATTTTAAAAGTGGTTCAAGTTATTTCATTAGTACGAGCCCCATGAATTTTTGATCCACTATTTTGTGTCCTAGTGCATCTAGTGTTAATATAATGTCGTGTGCTACGGTATTGAGCCCCATGATTTTGTTATTTGGCCCAGCCCCTCTCCTCTTAAAATACTCTTACTAGTAAGAATACTAGTTGAGAGATTGTTAGTCCTATCAGACAAAACAACAAGATAGCTAGTTCGAAGGGGAGATCCGGCGCTTTAGCAGTTTCGATTCGTGAAGTTTCGATGACTACGAAAGATGGCTGGATAACACGGGATATTTTATTGTTATCGTTTGTTTTAATATGTTTTATTTTCTTGTGCGAGATTGTTAAAAAATACATCTAGTGTTAGAGCCTACTTGCAAGAAGTTAAAACTGAATAGCCTTTATTCGCCGGTCGCAGCCTCATTCACTACTCGGATAAACGGAACATTGTACAAAACTGTAGTCTTTTTTTTTTAGCATCGTAACTTATTGAAGCTGCAGCCCACCGACTAGGGACGGCAACGGGTCGGATCTGGATCGGATCAGACACACCACGATTCTGATTCGACCAGGAGAAATGTGATCCAGATCCAATCCAGATCCGTTCGGATCACCACCGGATTCAGATTGGATTGGATCGGGTTTCATTCAGCTGATCCAAATTCGATCCGTAGATCCATAAAGACGTGTTCGGATCGGATTCGGATCGAATCAGGCTCAGATTTTTAATAAACTACAAAAAAACATAAAAAAATAAACACTAGTTCATACGATAAGGCATGTTTGTAAGTTACGAAGCGTAAAACACAAAAGAAATGACTTTGTAGGTTGGAGTAACTATTGAATTCTTCTTGGAAATGTAAGTATGGAGGTAATAGAGGTATATTTTTCAAGCACACATATACGTCGGATTGGATTGTGTCGGAACCCGGTGGATCTGTCCTCCGATCCAAATTCGATCGGGTCTGGCTTTCCAGATCCAAATCGATCAATTTTCAATTGGATCGGATTCGGATCTGATCCATTCGGCTCGCATCCTTCGGATCTGAGATCGGATCGGACCATATTGTCATCTCTCCCACCGACCGACAAAACTCTGTGTATAGATATGTTACTTTTTTTGAAAATTTCTTCTGAAATTGTCCAGTTGACTTTTCTCCACTTTTTCACTGAGTCACATTGACCGAGTGATTTGATTAGCAAAAAGGCGCAAATCTTTTCATAGTGTTGTAGAATAAAATTTACTCTACAATACTATGACAGATTATCGACAAAAGATTGTATCATTTTGTTATCGAAATCACCGGATCCAAGTGACATAATTACGGTGGAAAAAAGTCAGCTGAAAAGTTTAAATTTACTTCATGCGTTAGTACTGTTTCACTTTTTTATTTTATTTTATTATTTTTTTTTTTGAGTACATGTATATAGCCCATGATTTTTTTAAGGAGTGAAAGCATGAATAATTTATCTCAAAAAAGCTGAAAGCATGATTTTTTTTCCTATAAAAATAAAATAAAATCATGGGCCATATACATGTATTCAAAAGAGAAAAGGTGAAGCAGTACTAACGCATGATTGAAAGTTGGCGTTTTATTCTGTTCAAATGAAGTAGTCTTGCACATCTATATATTAAGGAACATTGGTGTTTTACTGTACACACATGTGTTGTTAGTTTCTTGACCTTTGGATGAATTCAGAATTTATTGTTATAAATTGATTCCGATCATTGCTTAAACCCCTAAAGCCTTCCTATATCTACTCCCCAAAATGAAATGAATTATAACTGGGAGACAACTTAGTGACAAAGCTACGAGTCATTAGCTAGTAGTAGCTAATGATATTAACTAATATAAATATTGAAATTTCATTTGTTGGTTCGGAAAACTGTGATGGTGGGTTATAAACAAACTAATTACGTGTGAAAACTGGATTAATAATTTTTTTGTCACTCTCTTCTTCCCCGGTTGTTGGGTGTGGTTCTACACCTAACGTTGTATATTAAACCAAAAAAAAAAAAAAAAATCTTTTTCTTTCTTCTTTAATGGCATGTCCTTTTATTTCTTTATTTATGCACAATAATATCGTTGAGCAATTATTTTGTATACCTATGATTTGAATTTTGACCATGTGTTTACTTATTATTTGAATGGTTGTTGAAAGTTGAAAATGTCATTTTTTTTCCTTCTTTTGAATAAACACACTTAGACTAAATAAATCGCTTGAAAGCATTACATTCACATAGTGGAGAACTGTTAAGTGACGGTTTGGAGAAGGTATATGAGTCAGTTTCTATTTATTTTTTCTACATTGAGCAGCTCAATAGAATTTGCAGTTAACATTTCATCTTAGTTTAGTGCATGTGCGTCGTTCGTGGAACGTAACATATAAGAAGTAAGATTAGCTATTATTAAAATCAACCATTGACAACTGTGATTCAAATTCTAAATAGAATCGACGAGCTTTTTAGTTACAACAGATATCTTCAGTAATAATAAAAAAAAATCTTCAAAATGTGGTTGAAATTAAGAAAATAATCTCACTCCATCAAAACAACATTTCAAAACGAACTCTAACAAAGAAAGAACTCTAACAAAGAATATATTGGTTTAAGTTTTAACAAGAGTGGTCATTCAAATTCGAAACTCTTTCATCTGTAGAATAACGTGGAGTAGAACAATGAACATGACAGAAATTATGAAAAAAGATTGGTTCTTTTGGGGGTTGTCTAAGGTGCGTCTCAAATTAGGGCAACACCTACTTTTTATTTATTTTTTATGGTCCCCGCTACTCGAGGACAAAATCAATTACCCGGTATAACAGGTCATCACTGCTGGGGATAAAGTTGTTAAAATATTTTTTCGCTTTAGATAAAATTGCTAACGACTGCGCAACAAAAAGATTAAAAAAAAAACTACCTTAAAGTTAATAAATTACAATAAGTCAACAGAACTACTCCATATTAAGATAACATTGTTATTAATTTTATATTTCTTGTTAAGAAATAATTATTTAATTAACTATAAACAGACCAATATCAACTAGAATGTCCTTTTAAAGGCATGATCAACGACTAATACCAGATTTCTTCCACAATAACATTAAATTCGGATGGTGGTAGCTGAGGATCGTCTCCCGTATCGTCTTTCATGAGAAGAAATCACTAATAAAATCACTATAAGCAGACCTAGATCAATCATGCTGGCCTTACGTGGACTGATTAGTTGACTGGGACCGCAAGAATTCCTCTTTAACATCAAACTCGAATGGTATTTGTTGAGAATCGTCTTCCGGATCGTCTATTTGTTCGACGGAGTCCAGCAAAGGATTGGGGCGTGTTGTCTTGTTGTGTCCTAGCTCCTTGCAATTGCCACAATTCATTCTCTTGTCTTTCTTGGGTCCTTTATGGCGTTTTGCGTCCGGAGGGGGGGGGGGGGTTCGGATTTTTCACATGGACATAGGGATTTTCTTCCTTCTTAATCTCTCCTTGTATACCCTGGAAAGATTGAGAAATCATTCTCTGCATTTTCCGAATCCCATCGACGATATGCTATTTGAAGAACTTAATTGTCTCGGATGAAGTACAACCCAAATGGGTTTACAATTCAACTTGGCTCAACCCCGGCGAAAATATTGCATATCTCGGTCATCACAGTTCTTCCTAACATGCTCCTTCATTGATGGCGTAGTTCGGTAGAATGTTTTGTCAGTTTTTGTCCACCTTTCGGCAAATAAAGAGGTTGGGATCTATGTACACCCTTGTGTTTCAAAACAAACAACATGTGTTTGCAAATCATGTACGATGTTTCCCACCGAAAAGACGTGCACCGGAGACGCCGATTATTCTAAATACATTGAAAAAGTTTCTGAAGCAGGAAAAGATAGGATGTTTAGAAACTAAGAAGGAACTGAGAATACAAATGAACACAATCATAGACATAATTTAACATGATAGTAAATTAAAAGAGGACAATAGTTGATGGATTGTGACCTTCATGGTTAAATTCAACCCTTTAATACTTAAGATAACAGTATTAAGTGTAAGGAAACATGATAAGATTATTTATCAGGGATTTCTGGAATTAACCTTTCCTCACGTACAACAAGTCGAAGTTATCTTCTGGAACAGTTTTGACTTTACAACAGTCTACAATCTTCACCCTTTCGAGCTTGTATCATAAACATATTGAAGACATTTTCGGTGAAAACCTCTGATGCATGGGATTCGACGTCGCTAACCCCCATTGTTAACACATGGTCTGATTGGTCGGAGCGAAAGTGTGCCTTACCCCGGTCATGAACCCTTGCAAACGTCGATCAATTTATCCGATAAGGACATAAATTCTTGAAGAAAATGTTAATGCTCTCGCATCTTGACGTTGTTGATTTCAAGGCAAAAAAAATTTACTTCAAGTATGTCTCTGGCCACAGGTGACGATTCATATATGTGGCCTGGACCCAGTTCCTATCAGCGATGTTCAATTTGTTAACCATTTCATGCCAATCATCATGCCAAAGTTATCGGCTTTCGTACCACGCAAGCATCTTTAAAATCAACCATGAAGGCAACTCCCAACTTGAGATTGGCCAGGGCATTCCGAAAAAGATGCCAAGAACACAGAAGATTTGTTTCCTTTGGGAAATTAATCTGAATAGCATTTCTCATTGCCAAATCGCCATCCGTGATGACCTTAAATGCTTCTTATAATCCATTGCCTTCATCAGACACTTCAAAACCCAATCATACATTTATGATTTCTCGTTGTTAAGAATAGCACCGGCAAAAATAGTCGTCTCGAAGTGATTCTTCACACCAGATAGAATTACAAATAGTTTTTGATACATGTTGGTCTTGCACGTTGCATCAAACACAAGTACATCAACAAATCTGAAGTAATCTACCATTGATCTCCTATCACACCAGAATACACTTTGAAGCTCGTTATTTTATTACCAATTTTGAACCTACAAACATAATAAATAACTCTTGAGGCAACATAAAGCATGTTAAAAAATGGAGATAAACATTAAAGGTTTATAGTGTACGTTACACTTAAGATAACATGACTAACTGATAAGTAGACAGTAAACATGACATATAGGTATTTCAATAAAAAAGAAGACATTCTTAGCATTTAAGAAGACAATCTTACTCCTTGAACACGCCATAGTGACTGTCCTTCAAACTATCAATGTACATCAAAGTCTGTTGCACGTCTCCTTCATTTGAATATATCTTGTCCAAATAAGCGATTTTGTTGTATAGATCCTTCTGTGTGTAACCCAATTGGTTATAACCACCGTCTTGCTTAACCATCAAAATAAATCCTTCACAATACTTAATACCCACCTCCTTCAAAGATCGGATGTGTTCAACGTCCGCCTCGCTGACCTTTCTGTGTGACCGGTGGTTGCTCGTGCATTGTGGTTCAAATAGTTCGTGTGAATGTCCGCGTTCAAATTTGACCACCTAAAAGGCTCCATAGGTGAAGTTCTTGATATTCTTACACGAGCTTTGCAGACACACCTGGTGTTTCTCGTATGCTCCTGTTTCCTATTTTCTTTGTAAAGGACTTTATCGGAAAGAACGCCTTGTCGGGCACACACATAGATCCTTGACTTTATGCTATACTTCTTTTCGGGGTTAAAATACCTGCGGTTGCACCTTCTAATCCCAAAACCAAGCATCAGTGCGTACACGTTGTATCAGTCATAAGCCTCAACCTCATTGGCAAAATTCATTGCCATAACCTCCTTGTTGGTAACACTTATACATGCAGGAAATTTAAACTTACTATCTAATTCACTTAATCAACTAACTTAAACATTAAGTACACATACCTAGTATGATCTCTGCATTTGGAGCTACCAAAATAGAGTTTCTGGTGGTATCAACTCCATAAACCACTGTAAGAGTGATGTCAAAACAATAATCTTCATCCATGACTTCAAAATTGTATTCTTCTTCATCATAATGAAGAAGCAAAGATACCAAACATTTTTCATGAATTCCACTCTCACAAATTTCACTCCCTCTCATCTGATATTGGTTTGTTTCTTTCCTGGTTCTCTCATTGACTTCCTTCTCACCCTGATATTCAAATAAGAAGACCTCAAACATCAAAAAAGTAGTATTACACTATTTGGGAAATATATTTCATAAATTCAAGAAGAATGCTCTAAGAAATTACCTTAAAAACTACTGAATCTCTGAAAAGTTTATCTCCTCAGTAATGTATGGATGTAATATAATAAATTTCTCAATTACCAAGACCTTGGAGTCAGTGAATATAACCTCTAAATTTTATGCACATTGTGTTAGTATTTAAGATATCATCATTAAGGGTTTAGAAAGAACAATTTCATTATGCTTATTTGTGGGTAGCCGAGATTTAAGAAAATTAAATGCGTAACATAAATGAACAAACCCAACCATATCCTTAAATTCTAGCCACATTGGCAGAAAAAGCTGAAGGTCCATCAAAGTTAAGTCAACTCTCCTAACTACCAAGCCATATGAGGTAATCATATGAAAGTGGTCCACCCTTTCTAAAAATGTGAGTTACCTTAAAACTCAAATCACTATATAAAATAAAGAACTTTTGACATATAAATACTTTGCAGTATTGGCTTGCTGACATATTGCTACACGCAGTATTGATTTTGTCACTTATGAACTCTCCAGTTTGTAAATTCCCGACACTTAAGTCCAATTGACTAACGCCATTAAACTTTCATTTTATAGGTGTGTGGCATTTTAGTCTTTTAACTCTTCAAAAGGGGCATTGTGGGCTTTTTCCTTTGTTTTCTTTTTTCTTTCTTCTTTTTTCTTCTCTTCTTTTTTGTCTCCTTCCTCCACCTACTCTTTCTTCTTCCTCCACCCCCTCCATCAGAATAGCCAACACCACCACAAAGCAAATCAAAAACACAAAATCCCATCTTCTCCACCATCGAACCACAAATGCAAGTACGACTCCAAATTTGACTGCAAAATTTAAATCTGAAACCCTGCACTGTGGAATCACACCCACACCCTTCTGTTGAAACCCAGCCCTTTACCGCGACAAGGTGAGATAGAGACAAAGTGATAATACAAAGAACAAAATGGACGAGAACGGAGAAAGGTGTGGGTTGAAATTGGGTGGTTGAAGGTTCAATTTATGGTACTGGTTGCGGTCGGCGATTTTAATGGTCGAGGATATAGCTATGGATGAGCCGAGGGGATGGATCTGGGTTTGGTCAAATTTGGGAAGGGTCGGTTAGGGGATCTATTGAAAGAGTCAGAGGAGGTGAGAGAGAGTGTTCGAATGGGTTTAGGAGTTTGTTGGAGAGCAGTGTGGTGGTGGTGGTTGGTTCGATGATGGTGGTGGTGGAGGTGGTGGTCGTAGTTCGGTGGTGGTGTGAGTTTTCGGTGGAGGAAGAAGGAGGAGATAAAGGAACGGAGGAAAAGATGAATGCGGCGAAGGAAGATGAAGAAGCAGATGGAGAAGAAGAGAAAAAATTAAAAAAAGGAAAAAATGAAAAATAAATAAAGACTATCTTGACCTCACTTAAATGAGGTTATTAGCCACTAACAGCCGACAGTTAACGTCCATTAGTCAATTAGACTTACGTGTCGACAAACTGCAGAGACGATAAGTGACAAAAATCAATACTTCGTGTAACAAACTGTCAGTGACCCAATACTGCAAGGTAGTTATATGTCAAAAGTTCTTTCTTTCTTGGTTGAACCTATATAGCAACCTATATAACAGACGTAGAACCACAATAACAATAATAATGTCATTCTTCTATCAATAAGGTGTTGCTTGTTCAAGTGGTAGCAACATGCATGTAAGGATGTGCGTGCTCCACAGTCCAACCTACCCTTGGTTTCCATTCCTATCAGCGACAACAAAATTCTCAATGTGTTGTTTTTTAATTTTATCTCTTCTCTGGGGTTTAAAACCCTAACAAGTGATTTTTTTTTTTCTCCAGTGAAATTGTGCCAGAAAATTATAGTGTTTATGGTCACTCTCCAGATCTAAAAGTAGATCAAGACCTAGGGTGATCATTTTTTAATGATGAATCCCATGACATATAATTTCGATATAAATACGAAATCGAAAGAAGACCTCTAGATACGATGTATTGTTGATTGAACGAACTTTGAATCAAGCAAGAGTTGAGACAGTCAAGACCGAATAATTAAATTTCCGTTATATCATTTTTTTCTCGACAACATTCATAATAATAAATAAATAATGATTATCTTCTTTTTTAAATGTCTTCTCTTCTGGTAGAGCGAGCAGATAGCTTGTTTCGAGAATTGAGAAAAAATAGACAAACAATGAAAGAGTATAAATTGTATATTATTCTCCTCAAAACAACCATTTAAATAGGTAGTGGGCGTCGGTCAGAAACATCCTTATATGGTATGAATATTTACAATATCTTTTTTAAAATAAATTAATATTTACAATATCAATCATATATTTCATAACAAATTATTAGTGAAAATTGACTATTAATTCTAATTCCAAAAACAGAAAATTATGTCTAAAAATCTACCCGTTTAGATTTATTTGTAGTGAAAAGGAAAAAAAAAAAAAAAAAAAAACTCCCAGCTCTTCAGATTATCATCAGAAACCAGGCTTGTGTAGAAATCCCAGGCCACTTGAGTCCCGAATGCTGAGGTCTTTCATAAGAAGTCAGACTCAAATCATCCAGAAATTTGGAAATTAATTCCTCGTCATACATTTTTCTGCAATCTTAGTTATCTTCTCTTCACCCTCTCGTTTCCACCATGTTTCCATGTCAACCGACCATAGAAAATCTCCATGTTGAAATCATAATCACCATCCTCTTGCGTCTACCCATCAAATATCTCGTCCGGTGACTAGCCGTCTTCAGATTATTTGGAACAGTCATCAAAAGCCGCGGTATCATCGATCTAAAGAACCAATCGACCGTTCAAGAAGATGCTGTTTTTATGTACCAGTACCCACACAAGATGAGCCTTTCGTCCTATATCGAAACCAGCCAACGAGAAACTACTACTCTTTTTATAACCAAACCTTCACCGCAAAGGTAGATCTTCAATTCCCTTTCCACACAAGTACTAGTAGAGACATGACACTACCAGTGGGTTGTTGCAGGGTCTCTTGTGTTTGAAAGACTACTCCAAATTTTATTTATGGAATCCCACTATCAGGAGGTGCAAGAT
The DNA here is from genome assembly GCA_023055425.1 of Linanthus parryae. NCBI lineage: Eukaryota > Viridiplantae > Streptophyta > Magnoliopsida > Ericales > Polemoniaceae > Linanthus > Linanthus parryae. The sequence goes on from JALGPY010000001.1 coordinate 103,384,770, forward strand.
GGTCAACCTTTATTACCGTGAATCGTCGCACAGCAGTGATGTAGTCCTAGGTTTTGGGTATGTGCAGCGGGCAAGGGATTTTAAAGTAGTCAGAATCAACCAAGGTGAAAGCACAGGAGAGGGAACATTTCATCACGAAGTCGATGTTTACACATTAAGTACAAATTCGTGGAGACGTATAGACAACATTGTTTCCGGAAGATACGAACGGTACCTGGTAGCAATAGTGAATGGGGTTGTCCATTGGAATTTCAAGGATTATTCGACGAGACTTCTCGAGGGCACAGTTACATCTTGGGATTTAGCTTGGATGACGAGGTATTCCATGAAATCGCCCTACCAGAGAACAACTCCCTCTACCTTAGAGTTGCAGAGTATATGGGACTGTTAAGTATCAGTAGTTTACCGAGATAATGTTTGTGATGTTTGGGTGATGAAGGACTACGGTAATATAAACACATGGTCTAAAATTGTAACTTTCCCGCATAAGAACGGTGGGTTGTGGCTGATGAAGAATGACAGTACTTTTTTACTCCCAACAGAATTAGGGAAGTATTCTATCTGTGATCGGAGGAGTGGACAAGCCATAAAAGAGATAGAACCCAATCCTTTTACTGATCTTCCTGAGATTGATCATTCTTATATCGTGGTGTATAATTATGAAGAAAGCCTTACTTTGTTTAATCCTGAGGAAAAGCCCAAACACAAACAAGAGTAGAAAGAACCGCAATTAACTTAAGAAGTCTGGAAATAAGGACGGCCGGTACGATGCTCTTTTTTCATTGTTTTATTTTCTGTTTTACATTTTCTGACGTTCATTAGAAACTCTTTCTATATCGTGAAACTTCAATAGTTGCTTTCTTTCGCAGATTAGTTTAGTCTTAGTTCAAAAATCTATCCAATGTTAATCAATGTAGGTTCATTATATGAATTTTTTTGACTAGCGAATTTTTGTGTGTGGTTAAATGACTTGGTCTTTGCAGCTACTAGTGAGTCGTGTGTTCTTGATCACTTTGTGAGCATGTCCACTCATCAGGCAGCCATGCATCCATTATATTGTGTTATTGGAAAAATGATTGGCTAACACTTCATTTGCGTACCTTGAGGTGTCTTTCTTCTTCCAAGCCCTTTAAAGACCTTATTTCACTAGCAAATTGATACAGTAATTTGTCTATTCTTACATAATGTCGCAGAGCTGCAAAGTTCTAATGCCCTTTTGCTAATCAAATCACCTCCCTGTGAATGCTTGGAAAAAGACAAGACACAAAAAAGCAGACATAAAAAGTAATTAAAATTGAGTTTTTTTTTTTTTTTTTTTTTTTTTTTTTTTTTTTTTTTTTTTTTTTTAAGCAATCATCAAGAGCCATGTCTTCATTCATTTTCAACTCCAACATGATCAACTCTAACGAGAACAAGGTTGTTGTGATTTTGTATGGATTTGCAAATTATGTAAATGTCAAATAGTAGAAATTCAAAATAAGAATTTTTAAGATGACTACACAAAAGTGCGGCAGTAAAGACCCCTGCATATTATTAAAGAAACCGGTTTTCCCAACTCAGAAAAAGTGTGGGGAACATAAAACCTTACCTACTCCAAAAACAAGCAAGAAAAGTACTAAGTTGAGAAGAAGTGCATACCATATACCCCAGCTAACAAATGTCTTACTCCCATAAGCAGTTAAGGCACCCGCAAAAACGTTACCCGGCCGGTGAGAATGGACGTCTGCCCCAAACTAAAATTCACTATAATACTCCACAATAGGAAAGATGAGACATTGAGTGACACCCCCCCCCCCCATAATACTCCACAATAGGAAAGATGAGACATTGAGTAACCCCCCCCCCCCCCCCCCCCCCCCCCCCCCCCCCCCCCAAGTCTCTTAAACCGGCCTTTTAAGAGGATACTGCCGCATCAGCAGAGAATATAGCATTGAGTTATCAAGCATAGGAAGTGATAAGGGCATCTGTTTGATCTTGGAAAAACATTCCTCCAGCTCTAAACCCCCTATAACTGATCATTGTGACAAAAGGTATGGACAAACTAATCGAGGCCCCTCTCTGAAAAGGAGGTTCGGAGATTGGGAGACCTAATGGAAGATTGTTTAGCTGATCCGGTATACCCATTCCACAATAGGGGAAAAACTGAGGTAACAACTTCCTAATTAAACCAAAGAATCATCGAATAGTAGGATCAGCATCAGTGGCGGAGCCATGATTTCTTCAAGGGGGGGCGGGGGGGGGGGGGGGGGGGGGGGGGGGGGGGGGGGCACAAAGTATTGTCAAAATAAATTAAATACTCAACACACATTATACGTCTTCTAGCTCATTTGGTAAAGCACTCACTGATAGACGTCGTCCACTAGGGTTTGAGTCACCTTTGGTACGTTTTAATTTTCTTTTTTTTTTTATTTTTTGTGGAAAAAAGTTTAAAAACGTGCACAGTGGGAGTCAAACCCACGACACTTTGTATTTAACCTAAAGCGATTTCCCGACTGCGCTGGGGACGCTTTTCTGAACAGAGGGGGCCCTTTTATATTTTTACATAAACACCGTTCATTTTTTTTTTTTTTTTTTTTTTTTTTTTTTTTTTTTTTTTTTTTAAGGGCTATCTAGTGTTTTCGAAAATTTGGGGGGGGGGGGGGGGGGGGGCACGTGCCCCCCGTGCGCTACATGGCTCCGCCCCTGATCAGCATACATCTCCTAATATTAAGTTATTACTTGAAAAAGAATTCCCTAATTCTCGAGCTTTCATGACATTGTGACAGTAGGAATACTTGGGAGAAAGTAAATATAGTCTAAATAATGAAAGATGGTTTTTGTCACATGAAATCTAGCCAGCAATTGTCGGAAATTATCTATCTCAATACTCTAGATTTTATATATGTAATACAAATATTGAACGCATAACCTTAACATAGGGTACATCTTAAGAGAATTAACATTGACCATTGATAATAAATTGAACAATATGTTTGTTTCCGAAATATTTAACAATTCTTTTAGAATAAGGTTACTAGTTGTTATTTTAGACGTCATAAATTTATTGAAATGCTTAAGTGACCGAGCTGTACATCTAATCTATATATATATAACAGCAGGAAAGTGTCCAGACTTAAACTCAGATTATCATGTGTCAATAAATTTTGACTATAAATGTGCCATTTGTCATCCTAAATGGCATTTTTAATGCAACATCCAATGAAAAATTACATGTCATGCCATGTTATTTATAATTACAAGTGGATGTCACTTACAAATGAATTGATATATTACTATGTGAAGTAATTGATTGCATTTAGAGCTGGTCAATTCCCATGTTATTGCAAAATATATTAACATATCATGAACACTTTACGAATCAAATACCATGCTTTCAGTAAAATGAAAATGAGTTAACGCAAGTAATATTTGAAACATGTCCTTCGCGATAGATATTTCATAATAATAGTCCTATAAGACACGTTGAAGTGAAAGAATTTTACATGTTTGAAAAAAAAAATGAAGAAGTATTCTTTTAAGTTTGATTCATCCCATATCTTGAATTTACAGGTTCTAATGCAAATCTTCAAAAATATCTCAGTTTGAGTTATCATCTTAATCAATTTGTTTTGACCATAGCTTTTGTAAAGTTTCGAATTAAAGTTTCTCAATAGATATTGAATGTTTCCTTTGCCCCTCTTCACGTTGTCTATAGATTGATGGCACATTTGCATCGTCTTACATTTATGAATTTGATTTGTTTATTTCAGGTAAGCAGCGTCTCCCACTTGATTTTCGACCAGAAGAAACAATATTATCTTCTTTTGAGCTGTTATCTAACGATAGATCCATATTTGCTTCATATTTAGTTTCAACTTATGCAAGTAGTCAAATATGTCCTATATTTCCTTAATTCTCTCCATAAGGTATACTTCACATTTTCGATCAGAGCAACCAAGCTATTTCTTTAGTGATAAACTATGGAAAAAAACCATTGCTCAAAAGGAATGTTTATTTATAATCAACTTTATTTCTTAGACAAATAATTTTACTGTCAGAGGACGATTCGTTTAAAGTTTAACTACAATAGTTTCAAAACATGAGTTGTGGGTGATAACATATCCTAACTCTGAATTCAGGCAATATACATATACATATATATATATATATATATATATATATATATATATATATATATATATATATATATATATATAGTGAGGGAGAGAGAGAGAGAGAGTGCCCTGGATTAACCTCAGATTGCCATGTGTCAATCAATTTCAACTCTAAATGTGTCATTTGTCATCCTAAATGGCATTTTTAATGCAACTTCCAATAAAAACATTTCATGTCATGCCATGTCATATATAATTACAAATGGATGTCAGTTACAAATGGATTGATATATAATTTCTATGTGAAGTAATTTAATGCAGTTAGAACTGGTCAATTCCCATGTTAATGCAAAAAATATTAACATTAACATTAACATATCATGAAAAATTCTGAATCAAATATCATGCTTCCAGTAAAATGAAAAGGAGTTAACGCAAAAAAGATTTATAAACATGTCTTTCGCGATAGATATTTCATAATAATAATCGTACAAGACACGTTAAAGTAAAAGAATTTTACATGTTGTTTGAAAAAAAGAAGAAGTACAAGATACGATGAAGTGATAGAATTTTACACACGTAGTTTTAGATAAAAGAAGAAGTACAAATGACGGAGGTGAAAATTTCTATTGCATGAAAAGTTGTATGTGGTTTATGGTGATGGTGGATGGTGGGTGTAGCGGTTCACCGTAGCAATGGTTAATATTGAAGGAATACAAACGTAACAAAAATCATGTGAATGATGTTTCTTTCTTATAATAACATTCTTAATATAAATTTTATTATGTCTTATTATTTTTGAGATTACCCATGTCGGGAATACATACATAATTTATTTTTAATACAATATGTACTGGAATAATATGCTCTTACAATAATATTTTATTCCGTTTTTATTTCGACATTACATATACCAGTGATACATTCCTCGGACGATCCTAAGACAATAAAGTAAAATGATTAATGTCATATTCAAATGGCATAGATAATATGTGAAGTATACATCTAGTTCTATTATTTCATCATAATGTTCAATTTTTAATGAATTCGGATTGCATGTTAAATAACTAAAATAAAAAAGATAAAGATTATTATCATTATTGTTATTATTATTATTAATATTAATCCTTCATTAGGTGAATATGATTGATGATTAGTATGGATTAATATTTCTTAGTGCATCACTTTCAAAAAAAAATCTTAGTGCATCGAAAATACATAAAGAAAAGAAAGAAATCATGGAGTGATATGATATGCTTACATATGTTTGATGCTTGAAACACTTGGAATTTGGAAATCTCATTCGAATGATCTCTTTAGTGCTTGATTAACGTGCTCGATTTACACACTTATCTTGTCGCGAGTCGAAATGCAATAAGCAATCACTTCTTGAGATACTTGTCTTGTGGATTGACACATGAAAGAAATTTAAAATGAATATATACAACGCCTTCTTAGATGTAAAAAGAGAGCAATAAATTACGGAGTCAAAAATCTCTATTGCGCAAATATTGTAGATTTTGATGGTTATTGTGGGTGGTGGGAATGGCCAATAGTTGTAGTAATGGCGAAGGTTTAAGGAGATGTAATAATATATATGTAAGGACTCTTTCACCTTAAAATAGTTTCTTTCTTATACATACATTATCTTAATGTGATATTTTATTCTATTATATTGCTTTCAAAATTATAAGAAATTACTTATGTCGGAATTATATACCTAATAAAGGAAACTACTGTAAAATAATAAAATTTATTAGAAAATGAATTATGTCAGTATTCAATTTTAATAACCTACATCTTCCCCAATTCAGATTCAATAACTAAGTGCTTATCGTCCCATCGGAAAAGCTCAAACAGAAGAATGATAAGTAATTTTAAAAAGATCAACATCACAGAAGTACGAAACTTTTTTCGCACAAAAGTTCTAGGTAGCGGTAAAATGGTATTTATGGTCGATGGTGGGGTTGGACGTTGCCTAATACTTCTCTTTTAGCTTTTGTCAAATATTTCTTAACTTGCGGGGAAATAAACTTTTGTGAAGCTCAGTGTTGTAAAGTGAAGTTTGTTTGTTACATGGTACCTTAGTTCTTCACATTGAATTCTAAATAAATAAACTTTGATTCTTATAAGTTTTTATAGTATAGTATAACCTCTTAGAGGATATACACTTAGAAATTTGGTCACTGTTATATTATTTCTTTGATTGGCCACACATAAAAATTTATTTGAATTTCCTCCATCAATACTTTGTATGTAACATAAGTGTAGTTCCTATACATCAGATTATTTCATCATAGATAGACTAGCTAGGTATGCTTGCTATATCATAAGTTCGCGAGTTCACCCAGGTCGAGGGAGATGTGGAGTTCTTAAATCATGTTTTGTTCTATAGGGAAGGATAATGAGAAGAAGTTGTAATCAATTTTTAAACACCTTGATAGGATAAATAATCATTTTTGTAATCTTATGCTACTTCTGTATATTGTGAATGTTTTAAAACATCTGTTGATACATTTTTATCCATATATTAGTGTCCTAAGTATGTTGGTTAAACTCCCCGATAAAAGTAAGCTAAACCGATGCGTTGACTATGGGTGCGAGGAATCATAAACATGACGGACAATTTTAGTTATATATTTTCACGTTCATATGTTAAATTTAGACAAAAAGTATTTAATTGATTAATCATATCAATGTTTATATCGTTACCTATAGACCTTAAAAAAATTTGAGCATAAGTTTACCACTAGCACGCGCGATAGCGCGGGTTTCACGCCTAGTTATCCAAACATTGCTCCACCAAATTCTATTCCTTCTCTGCCTCCATCTCTATTGAACGTCAGGAGACAGAGCTCTGGCCACATTGATGGCGACGATGATAGCTAATCTCTCTAGCGATCTTATCGTTAGCATCTTCTTGCGTTTATCGGTGAAGTCTCTATTCCAGTGTCGATTCGTCTGCAAATCATTCCAAGAAATCATCAAAACCATGAATTCATTCATCTTCACCTTAAACAAGCCCATCACCACGGCCACAACCAAGACTACATCTTCATATTCCACTACCCACAAAAAGAAGGCCCTAACCCAGATTTCGAACCCTATATCGTAACCAGGAACACCAAAAATCACTTTTCTTTTCATGACCAAACCTTCTCCACTAGCTTTTATACCGAACCATCATTCCTGGATACTAGAAATAATAATCTTATACTTCCAATTGGTAGTTGTAGGGGTGTATTTTGTTTGGCCGGTTACGACCGTGTTTATTTCTGGAATCGCCACTAGGGTATGTAAAACAATTGGCGTGTTCTTTCGAGAATCTCGTGCTCCAGACTATTGGATTCTTTTCGCGTCTGGATTCGTATCGCGAATAAACGACTTCAAGATAGTCAGATTAAAGCATGACCCACTTCGAAGAGCAAGCTTGAGGTTGATGTCTACACATTAGGTTTGAACTCATTGAGAAGGGTCCAACATAATGTTAAAGGCACAATCGTGTTCTATCCGACAGCATTTGTGAATGGGGTTGTCTATTGGCATACCCAGAAAATACCTAAAGGTTATTCTCAAGTCTATAATTTTTATTTTGGGGTTCGACTTGGTTTAAGAGGTGTTCCATGAAATCACTCTTCCGGATAATTTTTCGGATATTAGAATTTACGAGTACAACAAGTCGTTATAATTCAACTCTCCTTCTGGTGGTAATGTTTGTGAAATTTGGGCCAAGGAATGAAAGTGTGAGTATGCAGATGTTAATGCAGCTAAGATACTCTAGAAGGGGGGGGGTTGAATAGAGTATGCCAACTTTTTTCAAAACTTGCTAGGAAGATGAAAACTTGTGCCGACGAGCATTCCAGCGTGATGCAATTAATTAATAGAATAGAAACCAAAACAAAACTGCTATAACCACAATGAAGTTTCATTCCCCCTTTAAAGAAGCCCTTGGAGAACATGCAGACAGTATAAAAGCAAGTATGCATTTTTCTAGGCCTTCTAAACAAGTTCAAACCCTTGAAAAACAGACAGTTTTGTGTGCTGCAAAAACTATAAAAAAGAATGAACTGTAAATGCATAAGACAAGTGATTTATAGAGTTCAGTCCACTTGGACCTACGTCTCTACCTCAGGGATTAGATCCCTGCAGGATTTTCAACTCAATTCTTATTAATCAAAAGCTAAGCCCTAGAACTCAAGCCCAGAGAGTTCCCATACTCTGTTACAGCTTGTGGTTTTCCCTAACCTGTCTAGTACCTGCTCGAGCTAACTGATTAACTAGGAATTATCTATTGTTCACTTTTAACAATCATTGAGAATAGATGTAGAGATAATACAGAAATGATCTATCAATAAAGCTCAATACAGAAGTACACTTAGAGTGGAAAACTGCAGTGAAAATGCAGTGAACTTCTGTGGAAAGAATTGAGAGTTTGATGTTCCTCTTTTGTGCTTTGCCAATCTAGAAACTTGTCTCTTATTTTTTTCCGTTGAGTCTCTTATGTTGTCGCTTCAAGGTGAGCTCTATTTAAACTGTTTGAAGCTCTGCAAATCTTCCCAGATTTTCAGCAACAACTTACTATTTTGTAGGCAACAACTTTGACTCTCTTTAGCGGCTTTCTCCAAAGGATAGTTGATCACAATCTTCACAGATTTTGTTTTGATCTTGTCCATAAGCAATCTGAGAAGCTGTCATAAGTCTCTGATTGATCACAGGATCAAAATATCGAATTATTTCCAAATCTGCACTGCTTCAGTTTAGGAAACAATCCTGCAAATATTGGAAACAAAATTTCATGCATTATCATTGTCAAACAGATGATATCTTATGATCAAAACATGTTATAACAATTTGTCTTTCATCATCTAATAACAAATAATCAAACATAAGCAAGATAGAAAGGGAATCAACTCAGAGAGTTTGCAGAAAACGCCCCCTGAGAGTGTGCATACAGGTAAGCAGTTTCAAGGCTTTGTATCCAGTTTCAAGGCCTTGAAAATAGCTAAACTATTTTCAAGCCTCTGAGACTAATTCAAGGCTTTGAAAGCTGATTCAAGGCCTTGAAATAGCTGAGCTATTCCAATTCTTGCACAACCTGATCTATCAATCTCCCCCTTGATGAAAGACAAAACCAAATTATGTTTGATCCTTAGTCTCTGCAAAATAAACTGATTAGTTCACAACTTATAACACATTATTTCCAAAAAATCCAACTTATTCATAATACCAACAAAAAACTTAAACAGTTCAGCAAATAGCAAAATAAACCTAGAGATAAAAACTAAAAAACCTAGAAATTCTCCCCCTTTTTTACTTTCATCAAAAAGATAGAAGATGTTGGATCAAAAGTCTGGAAAATTTTGAAAACTTTAAAGAAAAAATTTGAAGAAGAGAGATTGGGGAAGAAAGAGTAGGCAAGATTAAGGGGTTGGATCTTCATCTTCATCCTGATCTCTTTCCTCTTTCTCATTGTCTTCTTCATCAGTCTTGTGCTGGTCTTCCTGTTCCTCTGCATTCCCACCAGCAACAGTTGTTTCTTTAGTCTTGTCCTTTGCAGCAACCTTTGGATATTTCTTTTTCTTCTTCAAGGTAATCAAGAGTTCATCTGAGTCAGGGCTATTGGTTTCATCTTCTTCCTGTGATGCCTGTTCTGCTACCTTCTTTACCTTGTCTGAAACTGGAGTAATCTCTTCCTGATCTGAATGCTCACTAGGCAAATCCTTTTCATAGTCTCCTTTATTTGTACATTCAACATCCTCAGGAACATCAAGCAAAGTTATGCTTCTGAAGATGCTTTCCACCATGTACTTGACTTGCCCCATATCATTTTTTGTCCAAAACAGTAGCTTTGACATCCTCCATGTCCAACTCCAAACCATCAAGTCTTTGATTGTCTGTTGGCTGAGAAGTCTGACTTGAAGTGGGAGTCAAGGTCTTGGGCTTAGGAAACTTCTTTGCACCTAGTTCTGCTTCAGTCAAGTCTGAGTAAAGTTTCCAAACTTTCTCTTTGGTCTTCACCACTCCAATGTTCTCAAAGGCTTTCTCATTAAGTACTCCAAATCCAGATGTGACTGATTCATCTCCAGTATTTGAATCTCAAAGTGTTCAAAGAACAAAGTGATCATGTTTTCATAGGGAAGAGGATGAATCCTTTTACTAGTAAGGCTAAAGAGCATGTGTTCAATCACTAGTTTTTGAAGATCAATCTCATAGCCATGAATAACCAGATACATGATGTGCAGAATTCTCTCAGTCACCAATTCTCTAGAGTGCTCTCTGGGAAAGATACACCTAACCAGGATGGTATGAAGGACTTTGGCTTCAACATTCAACACAGAATGTGTTAACTGTTTGGCTGAGGTTGAGATGTTTGGAAGAAAGAACTCATCTTTGGCTAGCTTCAGGGTTTCTGACTTTGGTGGATCATTGCTAGTATCATACCTCTTTGGACACCCTAGCACATTGGCAAAATCAGAGTGATCCAATTCAATTACTATCCCAGCAACTTTAGATTTGATCACCAAATGTGCAGATCTCTTAACTTGGGTCAAGTTTGGGTAGAAGAGTCTGGTGAGTCTAGGGTAAGCTAATTCTTTAGGATTCAGCATACACCACAAAGAATTCTTCTTCAACATAGAGATGCACTTAAGTTTCATGTGTTCCACCACATGCTTATTGACCATACTACAGAAACCAATAGATATTGAAGCAAAACCATCTAACCACTGAACTTTAGAGATGTTTGAGACAAACCAGGTCTCATCTGGTGCTGAGTTCTTTGTTGAAGCTTGTGAATAGATCTGCAGTGCCTTTTCCAATTTACTTTTTGGTTGAGCTTCTGTCACCTTTCCTTTCCCCTTTTCTGCTTGAGTTTCTTTCTTCTTCAGCTTCTTTGAATCGGTAGGCTCTGTTTCTAGTTGCTTTTCTGTAACAACTTTCTGCTTCTTTTGCTTTTCTGAAGAGGAGGTTGTAACCTTCTTGACATTCTTCTTTGGTGGAGAAAGATCTTGAACTGCCTCTGCACTAGGAGTTCTGGAGCTAGAGTCTCCACTGACTTCTTGAACCTCTTCCACAGCTTCTTTTCTTTTCTTCTATGAGACAGGTTTGGAACCTCCAGCCATCTTGATTCTGTTTGAGGCTCTCCTTGTGCTCATTAGGGTTTGGGAGAAGAATAGAGAGAGGTGGAGTGATACGGAATGAAGGAGAAGAGAAGAAGATAAATACTGAAAGAGTTTGAGTTTCAAAAAGTAAACTAGTATCTCTATGATCTCAGAATATTTGCAATGATCAGAGGGATTTCAAATCTTTTATGCCGTTGGAAAATAAAATATACTAATACTATTTTTGGCTAAAACAAATTTTTTAAAAAGGGTAGGGGCTATATAAGGAAAATATCTACAGAGATATTACCCAACACAGAATGATCCAAGATTATTGACTATCAGTGTAGCAGATAATTTTCAAGGCTTTGAAAAGGTTTTCAAGGTCTTGAAAAACTTTAACACTGCAAAAAGTAAAAGCCAAGGCTTTGAACTGATTTTGAAGGCTTTGAAACTCAGTTCAAACCTTTGAAAACATATGAAGCTTACCTTTCTTACCTGATGCTACCCCTAAACCAATGCATGTTTATTTAGCATTCCCAATTCCAATCTTAGAGCTGAGAACCTTTCATCTGCAAATGGTTTAGTGAAGATATCTGCAACTTTCATGTTAGTAGCAACAAATTCAAGAACAATATCACCTTTCTCAGCATGATCTCTGATGAAATGGTGTCTGACATCAATGTGCTTGGTTCTTGAGTGTTGCACTGGATTCTTTGTAATTGAAATTGCACTAGTGTTATCACACTTAATAGGTATGCTCCTGAAATCAAATCCAAGGTCTCTTAGATGTTGAGAAATCCATAACACTTGTGAGAAGCATGCTCTTGCAGCTATATATTCAGCTTCAACTGTTGATAGAGCAACTGAATTTTGTTTCTTGGAATGCCAAATGATCAAGGATGATCCAATGAATTGGCAAGTTCCTGAAGTAATTTTCCTATCAACCTTGTAACCTGCAAAGTCAGCATCTGAAAAACCATTTAAAGAGAAGTTAGAATGTCTTGGATACCAAAGCCCTAAGTCTTTGGTATCATTGAGATATCTGAATATTCTCTTCACAGTAGTCAAGTGTGATTCGTTTGGATTGGCTTGAAATCTAGCACACATATACACACTAAACAGAATATCTGGTATGATTGCTGTCAGATAGATTAATGATCCAATCATGCCTCTATACTCTTTTACATTGACACTCTTACCTGATTCATCCTCGTCTAAGGATAGTGTAGAACTCATAGGGGTCTTGGCTTCCTTACATTGAGCCATGCTGTATTTGTTTAGTAAGTCTCTTGTGTACTTGCTTTGATGCAGAAAGATGCCCTTATTCAATTGATTTATTTGAAGTCCTAGGAAGAAGTTCAACTCTCCCATCATGCTCATCTCAAATTCCCTGCTCATAAGACTTGAGAATTCTCTGCACAATTGATCATTAGTAGCTCCAAAAAATATATCATCAACATATATCTGAACTAAAAGTAAATATTTCTCATGAGTCTTTATGAAAAGATTCTTGTCTACTAGACCTGTTTTGAAATCATTTTCAAGTAAAAACTTTGACAGTCTTTCATACCAAGCTCTTGGAGCTTGTTTCAAACCATAAAGAGCTTTGTCAAGTTTGTATGATCTGGAAACTTGTCATTTTCAAAACCAGGTGGTTGTGCAACATAAAATTCTTCTTGTAAATAGCCATTCAAGAAAGCACACTTCACATCCATTTGAAACAGTTTCATGTTCTTGTAAGATGCAAATGCAAGCAAAATTCTAATTGCTTCTAACCTGGAAACTGGAGCAAAAGTTTCCTCATGGTCAATACCTTCTTTCTGATTGTAACCTTGAGCAACTAACCTTGATTTGTTTCTGATCACATTGCCACTTTCATCCAACTTATTTCTGAATACCCATCTGGTACCAATGACATACTGGTTCGTAGGTGGAGGAACCAGGTTCCAAACCTTATTCCTTTCAAACTCATTGAGTTCAATTTACATAGCAATGATCTAGTCTGCTTTTTGTAAAGCTTCTTCCACAGTTTTTGGTTCTACAAGAGAAATAAAAGCATTAAAAGCACATAAGTTCTTCAACTGTGATCTAGTTTGTGTACCAGTTAGTTGATCTGATATGATATTATCGGCTGGATGGGATGAGAGATATTTGAATCTCTTTCTTGGAGACCATGGTTCAGACTCTCCATAGATCTTCTATGGTCTTGAAGTTGAATCCTTCTGATCATCTTTTTCAAGGCTTTCAGGTTTACTTTCAAGGCATTGAGCACCATTTTCATGGTCTTGAAAATGTCTTCTATTTTCGTCTGAACATTTCATGAATCCTAATGGATTTCTCAATCTCTTCCTCTGATTCATGCTTTTTCAAATTCAAGTCTGCAAAACTTTCACTCAAAGAACCATCATAGCTTTCATAAAAAATAATATGAATGCTCTCTTCAACCAATTTGATTCTTTTATTGTCGACTCTATAAGCTTTTGTATTCAGAGAGTAACCAACAAATAAACCTTCATCACTTCTTGCGTCAAACTTACCAAGATTTTCTTTTCCATTGTTGTGGATAAAACTCGTACATCCAAAGGGTCTGAAGTATGAAATGTTTGGCTTCCTTCCTTTTAACAGTTCATAGGGGGTCTTCTTCAGAATGGGTCTGATCAAGCACCTGTTCAAAATATAGTTTGCTGTATTCACAACTTCTGCCCAATAACGTTTTGGCAGCTTGTTCTCAAGAAGTATTGTTCTTGACATATCTTCAAGAGTCTTGTTCTTTCTTTCAACAACACCATCCTGTTGAGGAGTTCTTGGAGAAGAAAAGTTGTGAGTAATACCATGCTTATCACAGAATAAATCAAATTCTAACTTATCAAATTCTCTACCATGATCACTTTCTAATTGAAGATACATGTAGGTTTTTCAAGTTTCGAAGTTCTCTGCAAAGCTTTGAAAATTCAGAGAGTGCTTCAGATTGTTCTTTGAGAAACATAACCCAAGTATATCTAGAAATGTCATCCACAACAACTAGCATATACCTTTTACCTTTTGGGGTAGGAGTCCTCATAGGACCACAAAGATCCATATGAAGAAATTCAATAGGTCTAGTTGTACTTACAAACTTCTTTGTTTTGAAGGAACTTCTGGTCTGCTTGCCTTGTGCACAGGCTTTGCACATTTCATCTTCTTTGAACTTGATGGATGGAAATCTTCTTACCAAGTATTTGGAAATCAACTTGTTCAAAGTATGCAAACTGATATGACCAAGTTTCCTGTGCCAAAGCTTTGAATCCTCTTTCAAGGCCTTGAGACACTTCAGACTTTCACCTGCAACTTTCTTAGTCTGAAAAGTATAAACATTGTTTGATCTAGAGGCTGTGAGAATGCAATCTCCTGATTTCTGATTTTGCACCGCACACTTCTCTTTATAAAAGATAACTGTGTTGCCATTATGACAAAGTTGTGATACACTAAGCAAATTAAATTTCAAACCTTCAACTAGATACACATCCGAAATAGAGTTTTCAGAATTTGGACTTTTCTAATACCAAGAATATTGCATTTTCCGTTGTCACCAAGTGTTATTGAACCTTCTGATTGCTTCTTCAATTCTGAGAATAGAGATCTCTTTCCACTCATATGTCTTGAGCAACCACTGTCCATAAACCACTTATGTTCTTTGATATTGGTGACAACCTGCAAACGCCAATCACTGCCTTACCCAGATGTTAGACCAAGTGTGGAATTTGGATTCATATTCAGGATCAACCATGTTAGGTGGCCTAACCCCTTTAGGAACCCAAATATGCTTAACTTTTCCTTTGAGTTGAAAAAGAAAAGTGTTCCTCATTATGTGAGGGTCTCTTCTTCTAAAAGGACAAGTCATCTTAACATGACCAGTTTTGCAGCAGTAATGACATGTAGGAGAAGTTTTGTTTCCATCTTTCACAAATCTGGTATTGTTCCTTCTTGGAAAGTTTAGATTGAATCAATACCAACTTTGTGAACAGACTGTGAACTTCCTCCAAGAACAAGTTCAACTTGTGTTCTGATCGAGCAAGCTTGACTTTGACCAATTCAGATTCTTGAAGTTTCTCAGTAAGGGTAGTCTTTTGTTTCTCTAATTTATCAACCTGATGTCTTAGATTAACAAGGTTGTCACTCACTGAGGAGTTCTCAGTGACTACTTCCTTGACTTGTGTTTTCAAGGCTTTGAAACTGGTTTTTTAGGCCTTGAAATCACTATCAGTTTTCTTCTGAGAGATTTGAAGATTTTGATTTAGGCAAACAAGTTGTAAGTTTTCTTTTGCTTGTTCATGAACTTTTTCTTTCAAAAGTCTGATCTCTTTCAGATAATCTTCCTCATTAAAAAGCATTGTTCTGAGATATTCTGAAAGAGCTTCTCCTGGTTTTGAAATCACACAATTTACCATTACCTCAATGTTCTTCTCAGAACTTTCATCATGCTTGGCCATGAAGCATTGGTTGGCATGTTCTTCCTCAGATTCACATTCACTAGAGCTATCTGAATCACTCCATGAAGCTATCATGGCTTTCTTTCTTCTGTCATGATCTTTCTTTTGAAAACTCTTGCTTTTCTTGTGTGGACAATCTCTTATCAAGTGTCCAACATCACCACATTCAAAGCAGTTCATAACTTTTGATTTGTGTTGTGAAGAGGACTTACCTTTGTAGTCCTTGCTGCTGGATGATCTAGGCCTTTCTATGTTAAAATCTTTGTTTCCAAAGTTTTTCTTCATTTTGAGAATCCTTGTCAAGGCTATGGAAATTAAGGCAATTGGATCTTCATCATCACCATTCTCAGTTTCAAGGCTTTGTGTTCTCTCATTCTCTTTGGCTTTGAGAGCTAAGTTCTTGACACCATCTGGGAGTTCTCCATCTACTTCATTCATAGATATCTCATGTGTCAGGAGCTTCCCTTGTAGGTCATCAAGTTATAAAGTTGAGAGATTCTGAGATTCTTCAATAGCTGTGGTCTTTGGTTCCCACTTTGCCTTTGGAAGACTTCCGAGAATCTTCCTCACCTTTTCTTCATTGGAAAAATGTTTTCCCAGTGAATCAAGGTTGTTAACAATATCAGTGAACCTCTTGAACATGTCTCTGATGGTTCATCTGCATTCATCTTAGCAGCTCATATTACCTGAGATAAATGTTGATCTTGGTTTGCTTGACTTGACTAGTTCCCTCAAAGGTAACCACAAGCTTATCCCAATTTTCTTTTGCAGTTGTGCATCCAGAGATCCTGTTGAATTCATCTGTACTCAAAGCACAATACAAAATGTTAATAGCTTTAAAGTTCTTAGAAAATTGCTCTAATTCAGAAGAGGAGAGTGAGTCTTCTATTTTAGGAGTTCTAATCCCATCTTTCTCTGTGTAGAAAGTATGAGGTCCATTTTGGATAATGGTCCAAAGCTATAGATCTTGACAATAATGAACATTTTCACGAGAGCTTTCCAGTGAGCAAAATTTTCTCCACAAAGAAGAGGAGGTCTGTTAGCAGCTCTTCCCTGTGAGAAACCATCATCACCTGCAGTACTCATGATCACCATATGGTTAAATCATATATAGTGATTCAATCTCTGATACCAATTGAAAGTGTGAGTACACATATGTTAATGCAGCTAAGATACTCTGGAAGGGGGGGGGGTTGAATAGAGTATGCCAACTTTTTTCAAAACTTGCTAGGAAGATGAAAACTTGTGAAAACAATGAAGTTCAAGGCCTTGAAATCTTGTTCAAGCCCTTGGAGAAGATGCAGACAGTATAAAGGAAGTATGCCTTTTTCAAGGCTATGAAAACAAGTTCAAACCCTTGAAAAACATATTGTTTTGTGTGCTGCAAAAACTATAAAAAATAATGAACTGTAAATGCAGAAGACAAGTTATTTATAGAGTTCAGTCCACTTGGACCTACGTCTCTACCTCAGGGATTAGATCCCTGCAGGATTTTCAACTCAATTCTTATTAATCAAAAGCTAAGCCCTATAACTCAAGCCTAGAGAGTTCCCTTACTCTGTTACACCTTGTGGTTTTCCCTAACCTATCTAGTACCTGCTCTAGCTAACTCATTAACTAAGAATTCTCTATTGTTCACTTTGTAAAATCCTTTAGAATAGATGTAGAGATAATACTGAAATGATCTACCAATAAAGCTCAATACAAAAGTACACTTAGAGTAGAAACTGCAGTGAAAATGCAGTGAACTTCTGTGGAAAGGATTGAGAGTTTGATGTTCCTCTTTTGTGCTTTGCCAATCCAGAAAATTGTCTCTTGTTTTTGCCCGTTGAGTCTCGTATGTTGTCGCTTCAAGGTGAGCTCTATTTATACTGTTTGAAGCTAGATTCTCAGCAACAACTTCCTATTTTGTAGGCAACTACTTTGACTCTCTTTAACAACTTTCTCCAACGGATAGTTGATCACAATATTCAGAGAAATTGTTGTGATCTTGTCCATAAGCAATCTGAGAAGCTTTCATAAGTCTCTGATTGATCACAGGATCAAAATATCCAATTATTTCCAAATCTTCACAGCTTCATTTTAGGAAACAATCCTGCAAAAATTGGAAATAAATTTTCTGCATAATCATTGTCAAACATATGATATCTTATGATCAAAACATGTTAGAACAATTTGTCTTTCATCATCTAATAACAAATAATCAAACATAAGCAAGATAGAAAGGGAATCAACTCAGAGAGTTTGCAGAAAACTACCCCTAAGAGTGTGGATACATGTTAAGAAGTTTCAAGGCTTTGAATCCAGTTTCAAGGCCTAAACTATTTTCAAGCCTCTGAGACTGATTCAAGGCTTTGAAAGCTGATTCAAGGCCTTGAAATAGCTGAGCTATTCCAAGTCTTGCACAACCTGATCTTTCAAGGAAGATTACAACAGTGCAGATTCTTGGCTGAAGCTCTACAGCTTTAGACTCCAGGGTTTCCCGAAAGAGATTCCTGAATTCTGGTTGTTGAATAATGATGAACAACTATTTGCTGGAAACTATGGAAACCTTGCTCTTTGTGATACAGTGAATGGACTTGTCAAGAGAGATTTACCTCCTCTAAAGCATGCTTGTCTCCCAAGGATTGATAGATACCATATTGAGTATTGAATATATAGAGGGCCTACATTCGCTTGACCAAGCTGAAGTTTTCTCAAAAGAAAGTAATTTGAGGTCGGGAAAGAAGAGGACTTGGATTGAAATTAGCTGAAGAACAATGAAAACGGTTTCACTTATGTTTTTTTGTTTGATTATGCTCTCTTGTTTAGTTCGTTTTCTCTCTCTCTCTCTCTATGGTTTATGCCACCTAATTCGTAGCAGATCATACGAGAGGAGATGCGTTGTGGAACATAATGTCATACATGTGTGCGCAGAACGTTAGACGTTGGTAAGGATTGAGCTAGTAGTGATATTGAGATATTTTGCAAATGGCTGATAGCTCAGTGGCATTTAAATCCCCTGCATGAGGTTCCGGGTTCAAACCCCGCTACATGATGTAAAAGGATGTTTTTTTTCCACATTGCTAGTTATTTTTCACCTACAGAACTTATTCCAGTAATCTTGATTCGAAAAAATTGTTTCGGTTTTGAAGTGTAATCTTTTGCTAGCCTGCATATATTTTGTATTTAATTCATTACTTACATGGTTACGGATCTATTCATCGTCGTAATAGAGACATAGGCTCATAGCACATAGCTACTAACAAGCAAAGGGAGATTCTACCTACTAACAAGCAAAGGGAGATGCTTCATCTTTCACATCTCAAAAAAAAAAAAAAAAGATACTTCATCATTCGCGAACGAATAACATTTTTTGAAACTATGTGAGTTGACATGTAGTTTTTACCTCTATTTCTTGGGTAGCTACTCTCGATATTTTTATTTAGGTGTGAACCCTTTCTCACACAAGACAGCACTTCGTTGTACCTTGTCTGACACCAAGGTATGGAGTTCGGATTTTTGCACTGTCAACAACATTCAACCACATAGTTGGATTCAAGCACATATGGTTTCACACGACGGATTGAACCACCGTCATGGCTTCGATAGCTGTTAATTTTTACCTTAACTAGGCGTTACCCCGCGCTATGCGCGAGTTTTGTTTTAATGTTTCATGTCCGTTTATGTCTGTTGTTTTCATTTTTATATGTATACTCTAGTTGGGGTTAATGCAGCACTACTCGTGCTACTTGGTTGTAAGTAATTTCAGTGGACAATGTACTTCCTCTATGTGAATGAGAAGAAAGAGATGCGGCTTATAGAGGACGGGCATATTGAGAGTCTGAGAGACAAAAGAGAAAGAGCCAACTTTGTTCTTGAGAGAGTTTGGTTTTTCTTCTTCTTGACATTTTCGTAAGTGATACCGTACCTTTTTGGGAGTCGTAAAAAGAAAATTTAGACCTTTTGCTACGAATTTTTTAAGTAAGTTCTTATTTATTTTCAAGAGTAAATAAATTTTGTTTTATTTTGTCAAGTACACTAAACATTATATGAACATACAATTACTTCCTAAATTCCATTGTCTTTTACTCCTACAATTGCTATTCTAGGTAGTAAGCAACACTTTTTTACTCGGAAAAAAATTAGCAACATTTTTATATTGTTTAAAAAAAATAAAATTCGCTTCAAATTGGCCCAAGAAACGGAGCATTAGTTGAAGTTTTCAAGGAATAATGATCTTGGATGAGTGAATTGTGTGAATTTTGTTACCAACATGTTTACTTTATTACTTATTGTAGTTCCTTATTATGGTTGGAAACTATAATCTTAAAATCAAATGATGTTAACCAGACATACATTTCGTTTTACTTATTTAAACATATAAAATATAGGCATTTGTGTTTTACGTAAGAAAAAAACAATCCTTCATATTTATGTCCTCGTGATGACCTAAACTCGATTAGAACGGACCACGAACACTCCCGATTTGAGTGAAACGACGTAACCGTTTTAACATTATGGACAATTTGCAAATAGGAAACGCAATGATAGAGTTTCGGAAGTGAGGCATGCAATCTGTCAATTTTTTATACTACAGGCATGCAATAAGCAATTAAGTCTAATTAAAATTTTAGATACAATAATGAAGCAAGCTTAAAGATGATAGTGACGTAGATAGGATTTGTACCTCCCACACAACGGGAGTAGATATCCGCGGCCACTCGAGGGATGGTGCTCAAAGAATGTCTGGCCATACTCAGATAAACCAGTATAGGATATTGATGTTATCTGCATGGATGAGACTATTTCCAGGATCGAGAAACTATGGATTGGATATACGAGTGTGACTTGTATGTCTCGTGTTCAATCCGGATATTAGGACAGAGGTATGAAACAATACTTGCACAAGGTATGTCGGATGGCTATTTCTATTAGTTGGGTAGCATGGATGTCTTGCTAGAGGCCGCTCCATGGTAGTAAATAGTTACTAACAATTAAGTAGAAATCTATAGGGTCACACTCCCTATGGATTAAACCGGACTAGGGAAGTAATTAATATGATTAATTAATAAGAAGGATCATAACGCAACTACTTGAAAACTTAGTAGGACTACTTTGCAAGTTGAGATAATTCGTACATGAGTAGAATTATGATAGAGGCTTTTATGCAGTCAACAAGGAGTTGTTGGAATATATAAAGGTACTCCTAGCTTCCTTCCCACATAACTAATGCTCATAACACATTGAGTGGGAGAGAAAAGCAAGGAGAGAGAGCAAAACCAAAGGAGGCGACCGTCCCCTTGGTCCGCCCCCCTACCCGTCGGCCACAAAGAGGGCCCGAGCCCCTATTTGGTGCTTCCCTGTGTGATCTTATTATTCTTCCATCGTTCCTAGCTAGCACTTGGTGTTGGAGGATCCGGGTTCTAACCTAGGAGTGGACTAGCCATCGAGACGTGAACACAATTTCACGTGAGAAGTCATCAAAGGAGATCCTAAAGGTACTTTTGGTCTTAATCTCTTACTATCGTTATGTAGTCTCTTCCTGTGATCCTTGGAGGGTCTTGAACGGATTATTTTATGTTTATTCCGCTGCGCATCCGTTATCAAAACCCTACATGTTTCTACCCTAATCATGTTATGATTGTTTTCAAGTGATCCTTGGAGGGGTTTAAGAATGTTTTTTTTATATCGGTGCGTAACCTGCATCAAAACCCTACAGTCATATCAGAGCCACAGGTCGTAGCACATAAATGATATTATGTGTTACTGTTTTTCAGTTTCTACACTGTATCTGTTATTTTGCGCGAAAACTGAAATTGGCATATAGATGGAATATGAATATAATTCATTTGGGATTAAGAAAATTACTATCGTGTATAGAATTAGCCAATTCCGGGAACATATGATGTGCCAATTGGGTTCTTTAAAAACTATATGGGCACTGATTGGAGAAAAAGGGGTTTTCTCAATTATGGAAACAACAAAAACTTGGGGAACAAGGAAGGAAAGAGGAAGGAAGCTAGGGCCGAAACCCTAGCCGTCCGCCGCTTCTCTTCCTTACCGCCCAAGCAAGGCCACGGGCCACACGGCCGAACCGGCCTAGGCGCACGGTCCGACCGTGCGGCCTAAGGACGGCGGCCTAATGGCTTGTGGCGGTTCCTTGGGGCACGTCCAAGTGTGTTAGTGGGTCCCTTGGACCGTTTTGACCCTAGTTACCCAATTATCAACTAAAATTGAACAAGCACATTAAAAATTGGTTTTAACTGCATTTTGTGCTTTGTTGCATGGTGGGTGGATATGGCCTAGTTTGTGGATGTTAACTTTATGGTTTGATTTACGGCCTGTGAGCTGATCAAATTAATGTAATAGTTAATTAGGTTTTACGGCTTGCTAGCTGATCATCTTCTCAACATGTGAGGTTTTATTTATTTAATTTAGATGCTAGATAGAATAAGATAATATCCAAGAGCATGGGGAATGAAGGAGTGTACATTAGGAACACTACAGGATCAATACTCTAGAAGGGGGGAGTTGAATAGAGTATGCCAACTTTTTCTAAAGTTGCAAGAAGAGTGGTTTCAAAATATTTGTAACGAGTAAAGAGTGTTTCAAGGCCTTGAAATGAGTTTCATGTCCTTGGAATAAAAACGATTATTGTAGTAAAGCTAAGTCTATTTCAAGGCCTTGAAATGAGTTTCAAACCCTTGATATAAAACCTGTTTTGTTTGCTGAAAATAAGCTAAGTATAAAACTGAAAAGTAAATGCAAGAGACACAGGATATATAGAGTTCAGTCCACTTGGACCTACGTCTCTACCTCACGGATCTTCTCGCAACACTATTTTCAACTCAATTCTTATTAATCAAAAGCTAATCCCTAGATCACAGAGAGATGTCTTACTCTGTTACAGCTTGTGGTTCTAACTAACATATCTAGTACTTGCTCTAGCTAACTGATTAACTAAGAATTCTCTATTGTTCACCTTGACCAATCCACGAGAAAGAAATGAGATGAAGTATACAAATGATATACAAATGTAAAGCTCAAAAAGAAGAAACATTGAGAACAAGTTCTTCAGTGAATGTGTAGTGTTCTTCTGATGGATTGGATGATGTTTGATATGCTTCTATGTAGCTTCTGAATCCTTAATGTTATTTGAATGTCTATGTATGTTGTGATCTGCTGTGTCTTTTAAATTCATCATTCAAGTCCTTTTTGTACAGCTAGTTTGAATTGTAGATCTTCAAGATCTTTTCATAACCAACCTTCCTACTTTGTAGCTGCATTGTTGACTTCTTTAAGTGCTTCTCCCAACGGATAGTTGCTCAATATCTTCAAATATACTGATTTGATCTTTTTTAGATACATGTTGGGAAGATTTCAAACAAAGTAGAGTGATAACATAATCAAATCATCAAGCAGTTTCCCTTCCTGCAAAACAAAGTTTAGGAAACAACTTCCTATAAAATACAAAACATAATATCCCTACAAAACTTGGTCAAACAGATGGATTAGATACAGTTTAGAGTGTCAAAATACTTTGTCTTTCATCATCAAATAACAACTAATCAAGCACAAGGGTTTTAGGAGTTGAATGAAGATCAGAAACTCCCCCGAAGTTCATGAACATAAAGCAATGTCAGTTTCAAAGCCTTAAAAGTTGTTCCAAGGCCTTGAAATAGACTAGCTATCTCAAGCCTGTGAAACGAAGCTGAACTTACAGTCTCCCCCTTTATGAAAGACAAAACCACAGTCTGTATGGAACTATGTTTCTGCAAAAATACCCATTAAAACATAGCATAATAAATCATAACACATAATATCCAAAAGATCCAACTTATTAACCAACTGAATATCATCAAATAACAGCAAAGTTTCAGATAGTCCTACTGACCGAAACCAGGTTTCTAAACAAATAAGTAAACATAAAATAACCTAAGTTTTCCCCCTTTTGACTTTCATAAAAAAAGAATGAGAAAGTGTTGGATCAAAGTTTTGGAAATAACTTTAAGAAAACTGTTTGGAAAGATAGAATTTTCAAGACTCTGGAAAGGATTTCAAGGAAAAAGATAGAAAGAATAGGCAAGAGTTTAGGGGTTGGATCTCCATATCCTTGCTGCTCTGCATCTTCTTCATCACTATCTTCTTCATCATTCTCAGCATTCTGTTCTTCTTCCTTATCCACTTTATCCCCAGCTTCACCTTCTTCTTCAAACAAATCAGCTTCAGTCACTGTTTCTGGAACGGTTTCTTTATTTGACATCTTCTTGAGATCTTTAAGCAGTGTTCCATCAAAATTTCTGAAGATCAACCTCATATCCATTCATAACCAAGTATATTAAGTACATCACTCTTTCAGTTATCAACTCATTTGAGTTCTCCCTTGGTACCATACATCTCATCAAGATTGTAAACAAGACTTTAGCTTCAACAGTTAGCACCGAGTGTGTTAACTGCTTAGATGTGGTAGTGGTGTTGGGTAGAAAGAATTCTTCTTTGGCCAGTTTTAGGGCTTCCCTCTTTGAAGAATCATTGCTAGTGTCAAATATTTTGGGACATCCTATAACATTGGCAAACTCAGAGTAATATAATTCCAGATTAGTGCCGGCAAATTTGGTTTGAATCACAAGGTTCACAGTATTCTTGAGTTGTCTCATGTTTAGGTAGAAGAATCTATTGAGTCTTCGGAATGCTATCTCGGGAGGGTTCAGAACAAACCTGATAACTCCACATTAGGAGTTATATTCTTATAGGATTTACCACCATTTTGCGTGTGTTTAGAGTGATTTGTGTGAGAAATTGACCAATTCTTATATGTTTTGAGCATACTTGAGTATTTGGATTTCATGGTGTAATCCGGGCATTTTCTGCATGTTTTAGGCTTTATTTGTCGCATTTGATCTTCCGCTATTTGTTCTTGTTGTGGATTTCAGGAACCGGAACCTTGAAGTGCGGATTTTGGAGCGGAAGCGAACTTCGGAAAGAAAGAAACTCAAGGAATGCAGGAGATAATGGAAAAAGAAAAGGAGAAGGTAAGAGGAGCAAAAGACTTAGCCTAAATTTCAAGAGGAGTGAAAAGAAGCAACTCACTGGAAGTAGATGATCACAAAGTGTGATCACAAGATCACAAAGTGGATCTAACGTGAGTAGAAGGGGGTAAAAGTGTTATTTCACAAAACTAAAAAGAAAAGGAACGAGTTTTGATTAAAGAGAACGACATAGGGCTATCTATTAGGGAGTGGACGCCATTGGAAAGAAGAGGAGCATCCTTGGGAGCTTGGAGACCATCGTTTGATATTCTATTCTCTTATCTTCTCTAGTTTTTGTTGATGATCAATAAACTTTATGCTTTGATCATGTGGTTTAGTAGCTAAACTCCTCTATTCGGGATATCTCATAGGGAGCTATGGTTTGAACACCACTTTAAGTGATTTATGGATCTTGTTTCATGCTTCTATGCTTAAATGAATGTGTTTTGTTTAGTTATGCTTGATTCATGAGTTTAATCTATCTTTCATATTGTTAGACGTAGCAATAGGAATTATCTAGGTGATGAATATTAGAGGAATCAATATTCTTTGCCGGAACTTGAATCATGCACTAGCTGTATCTAGGGTTGAGAAATCTTGCTAGTTGGCTAAGAACTAAGAGTAGATCAAGAGAGCATAATGCGTAGTTAAACTTGAGTATGCTAGAGGAATCAGGTACGAGAGTTTAACTATAGGCTTTGGTTGAGGAATCTTCAAGGTATAGGTGCTCGTTTGACTAAGTAGAGTACATTCGTGTTACTAAAACATAAATCATAAGTGGTGTGCCATCCTTAGTTTACCCGTAGAGATATCCTGAACTTGTCCACATATGAAGTAACCGAGTTGTAATAGTTAGCTTGTTATCTACTGTCTTAGATGATTTCAACAAAATCAACGCGCTTTGCCCAAATAAGGTTAATAAGTCTTAATTCGTTCACAAGAAGTCCTTTGGGTTCGACAAACCCGGATTTACCGGATATTCCTACACGCGACAGCCGTACACTTGCGGTTGGATCGTGTCAAGTTTTTGGTCCCGTTGCGGGGGACTTCAGCTGAATTAGTTAGAATTATTTACTTTAGTTTTGCTTTTGTTTTTCTATTTGTTGATCTCAGCTGCTTCATAATGAATAATTTTGGAGACATCTTGGTGATCATGTGGGGGCATAATTCTTATGGGCAATTTCCACCATATTCACCGTAATACTCCTACGGAGACTTGTACACCCCTCCTCCTTGCAATCAAGAAGATGCGGAAAATATTAAAGATTATGATAGCTCAAATGGATATAATGGAGGAAGGGATTAATCCGAGGGATGAAACTGTCCAGCTTCAGGGACAACACTTGGCAAAACTTTCGAGTGCATTGGCATATGCAGATAATGATGATGGGCCAAGTAGCATCATTCCTGACTTAGTTGGGGAGTGCGAAGAGGAAGACGAAGAACCCCCAGAGCTCTAGGTATATAATACTGTCCATCATGAAGTAATAGATCCTTGGGCCGCTTCAGACTCAGATTCATACTTAGAGTGGGATGATATTGTGAAGCCTATACAACTTGTGCCTCGCATAATTCAAGAGTCCTGGCATGAATGGGAGAGTGTTGACATCGCGAGCTTATGGCGTAAGCACATTGAAGAAGGTTTTAATTAAGAACATGCTCATAAGTACATGGATAATGAGTTCTCCCCATTAACTGAAGATATGTGCCTAAATGAAGCATGCCATGGGTGTAGGGAATTGTTGCACGGAGATGAAGAAAGATCCCAATTTTATGTGCTTCATGAATTGCCACCTGTGATTCCAAGACAAGAGCTAGGGAAGGAAGCAGTCAAGACGGCACTCCTTGCCATTACTGTTCCACTTGGGATTATATTTCCACATGACCAGTCCTCAATGACTTTGAAGAAGAAGAAGAAGAATAAGAAGAAGAAGAAGAAGAAGAGGATAGGTACAAGGGATCATGATGTGGCGAATGAATTCTCCAGAATACCGGTAATCAAGGAGTGGAAGCACAGAAAGAAGAATTTTTTTCAGGCCGTCTTCTACAATTTCGTCACGCCATACGCATCTCATGCAGGCGTACTTGAGAAGAGAAAAAAAGAGAGACGATGGTGAAAGAAGAGGAAGTGGAGAGAAAAACCTCCTTAACATCTTATGAGGTAACTGGGTCGGGTCGTCAACCTTAAATTATAAGGCGCTTGTTGGGAGACAACCCAAACTATTTATTTATTTATTTTTAATTTAGGGAGTGCGTTTTAAATACAGTTGTGTTGTATTATTTATTTATCTATGTGTAGAGATGAGAGAGAGAGAGAGGGACTAATGATGGTTTCCAAGTGACAAACTTGAGCAGGTTATGGTAGAATCTACCCCGGTGTGCCATGGCACACATGACCTTTATAGGGACTTGCATTGGCAAGTTTGGGATTCTTCAGACATGGATTTTAGCAGAGGAGGCAGTCGACCCCGTGTGCGAGAACACACTGACTGTTGGGAGCATGGTGGCTCCACTACTGTGCTTGGGGACTGCTTGGCGTGATTTCTACCCCGCTCTTGAGGCAGTTGTGAGTATTTCTTCCTTTAGCTAAAATTATGTGTTTCTTTTGTATATGTCATGCTCAATCTCATCTACTGGCCTACGCAGCTGATTGCTGAGTCTTCTTGTATACTATTTAAATTCGTTGAGGACAACGAAGCATTCAGTGTGGGGTGGTTTATTTGTCTACTAGCTGACTTGTTTTGCATAGCCAGTTACATGTAGGATATGTCTAGTTCGTATTTTGCATAGAGTCAGTGGTTTATGTTGAGTTTTTACTTATATTGTCGTATTGTGTAGAATAGTTTATATACTATTTTCACTTTTACATAATCGAGTATACCCACCAACAATGTAAATTGTGTAGAGTCAAATTTTTTCGAGTTAAAGCCTTGCATATAGAGTTAGGATCTTATAAAAAAAAGTCCATAAAAAATAGAAAATTAAAAATTTGAGAAAAGGCAATTGAGAGAAGCGTAGACTTGGTTGATTTAGTGATATGTGAAAACTTTAGGCATAGGGTGTGAATTTTGACCAAGAGTGACATTTTTAGTCCCCCCTTGTAAGTATGGAGAGAATCTCATTACGGGAATGCCTACCTATTTTCAAACTAAACTGAATTTTGAAAGCTAAAGTGTGTGTTATTTTTCTCCTATAAGAGTTGAGATTGGTGTTTGCTAAACAAGCCGAACGTTCATGTTGTCCGTCTTAGGTAGTCGCCAGCCCACCTCGTAGTGGCACACAGAACACATGTGCAAGGATGTGTATTAGAGCACTCACTGCTTTTTAGATCTTACCTTGTATGACCACTAGAATACCCTAGTTGATCCTTGGATTCATTTTTAGCCTCTATGAACTAGGGGGACGATTCTTAACCTTCATCATAGATTGTTAGAATCACCTTTCCAAAGCGTCACGAGGGAGCAGTAGTTGAAGGGGTTAGTTGAGTGAGTACTTCATTACATATTTATGTGATTTCTACATATCGCATATGCTTCATTTGATATCTAGGAGATGCGAGGGGGAGTGAGTTGGCTTGCGCACTACGGTGTGGCAGTGTTCCATGTCATTACCTCATGGACACGGTATTGGAGAGCCTGAGTGCGTGGCGTCTAATCCGCACGAAAATGGGGTTGGTTGAGCTTAATTGGTGGAATGTTCTAGGTATCGGATTTCTATCATTTCAGTGTAGGAGGTTCGATTGGATTAGGCACGTGACATATCTTATTTGCTACTTGAGAGGGGGACGTGACTAAACTCTAGTGTGGGGGTGTCGACATTTGACTACGGACATAGAGATTATGGATTTGACAACTCCACCCCCATACACGATTTGATCTTGGCTTCGTGGCATATTGTACTTCATTGAGTAGGGGGAGATGAATCTTTATTGTGATGTTTATTCATCGGATTGGTTATTTCGTCCCCCTACCATGATTACTATTGCTTGATTCTTGAAGGAGGACCACTCATATTTATTTTATTGTAGTGATATTTGATTGAGAGAAATAAAAAAAAAGAGAAAAAAATAAAAAATAAAGATAGAAAAATAAAAAAGAGAGATAAAGAAATAAAGTGTGCTTATTGGAAAAAGAGTGGTGAAAGTTCCTAGAAAAAGATGAGTTTTGCATATCATTCGCTTTGATGGCCACGGGATTGACATGGTACCGGGGTTTGAGGGGATTGAGGGCCGGAGTCTGTAAGATTCGGGTTGTGAATTCCTATCATCAGGGTGAGGGTGTGTGAGATATGAGTTTTGGTGAGCTTATGTGACACTTTAGGAATTTTTACTTCATACAAGTTATATCCTTTTTGTCCTTAAGCCTCATCATATTTGACCGTTCGAGGAATAGGAGCTCGGACTATGAACGTGGCTTAGCATTGGTTAGCCTCTTATTTTTATCTGCACACATGAAAAGGTAGGTTGTTCTTTATATTAAAGTTAAGCTTTCTATACTAACTATGGAAATTACTTGTTGTTGAATTTAGTTGCGCTTCACGCCTCTTGCCTAACTCTTTCATTACTCCAGGAGCACCGGTCTATTGTGGATTGAAATTGTATGGTCTCCCAAAAAAAATGTAATTTGTGTTTTTATGTGTTTTAGATCGAGTCTAGAATTTGCATTTTCATCATCTTGCTGCATTAGAGTGTTATGAGACATGTTGGAGTTGCTTGAGTCTTGTTGGCTAGAAGGCAAGTAAATGCAGTACATGAGACTTTGCTCGGGACACGCAAATGGTAAGTGTGGAAGTATTTGGTAACTCCACATTAGGAGTTATATTCTTATAGGATTCACCACCATTTTGCGTGTGTTTAGCGTGATTTGCGTGAGAAATTGACCAATTCTTATATGTTTTGAGCATACTTAAGTATTTGGACTTCATTGTGTAATTCGGCGCATTTTCGACATGTTTTAGGCTTTATTTATCGCATTTGATCTTCTGCTATTTGTTCTTGTTGTGGATTTCAGGAGCCGGAAGCTTGGAGTGCGGATTTGGAGCGGAAGCGAACTTCGGAAAGAAAGAAACTCAAGGAATGCAGGAGAGAATGGAAGAAGAA
Organism: Linanthus parryae; assembly: GCA_023055425.1. Classification (NCBI taxonomy): domain Eukaryota; kingdom Viridiplantae; phylum Streptophyta; class Magnoliopsida; order Ericales; family Polemoniaceae; genus Linanthus; species Linanthus parryae. Next base: position 103,414,545 of record JALGPY010000001.1, read on the forward strand.
GAGGAGAAGGAAAGAGGAGAAAAAGACTTAGCGAAAATTTCAAGAGGAGTGAAAAGAAGAAACTCACTCGAAGTAGAGGATCACAAATTGTGATCACCAGATCAAGTGGAAGACCACATATAGGATCAACGTGACTCTACAACTACAAAAGGTGATCCGATCACAAATTGTGATCACAAGATCACAAAGTGGATCGAACGTGAGTAGAAGGGTGTAAAAGTGTTATTTCACAAAACCAAAAAGAAAAGGATCGAGTTTTGATTAAAGAGAACGACCTAGGGCTATCTATTAGGGAGTGGACGCCATTAGAGAGAAGAGGAGCATCCTTGGGAGCTTGGATACCATCTTTTGATATTCTATTCTTTTCTCTTATCTAGTATTTGTTGATGATCAATAAACTGTGTGCTTTGATCATGTGGTTTAGTAGCTAAACTCCTCTATTCGGGATATCTCATAGGGAGCTAGGGTTTGAACACCCCGTTTGGTGATTTATGGTTCTCGATTCATGCTTTTATGCTTAAATGAATGTGTTCTGTTCAGTTATGCTTGATTCATGAGTTTAATCTATCTTTAATATTGTTAGACGTAGCAATAGGATTGGTCTAGGTGATGAATATTAGGGGAATCAATATTCATTGTTGGAACTTGAATCATGCACTAGCTGTATCTAGGGTTGAGGAATCTTGCTAGTTGGCTAAGAACTAAGATTAGATCAAGAGAACATAATTCGTAGTTAAACTTGAGTAGGCTAGAGGAATCAGGTACGAGAGTTTAACTATAGGATTCGGTTGAGGAATCTTCAAGGTAAAGGTGCTCATTTGGCTAAGTAGAGTACATTAGTGTTACTAAAACATAAATCCTAAGTGGTGTGAGATCCTTAGTTTACCCGTAGAGATATCCTCAACTTGTCCTCGTATTAAGTAACCCTGTTGTAATAATTAGCTTGTTATCTACTGTCTTAGATTATTTCAACAAAATCAACGCGCTTTGCCCAAATAAGGTTAACAAGTCTTAATTCGTTCACAAGAAGTACTTTGGGTTCGACAAACCTGGATTTACCGGATATTATTACACGCGACAGCCGTACACTTGCATTTGGATCGTGTCAAAACCAAAGAGAGTTTTTCTTCAAAATAGAAACACTGACCATACTGCAGTAGGCAACTGATGTATAAGCAAATCCATCTAGCTACTGCCCTTTAACAACTTTTGTAATAAACCACTTGTTATCACGGGAAGATTTGTTACCAGTGGATTTCTTCTTTTCTGTGTAGATCTATAGTGCCTTCTCAATATTTTCTTCTGGCTTATCCTATGTTAATTTTGTCTTTTCCCTTGTCTGCTTTACTAAGCTTCTTCATCTACTTCTTAGGGATAGTAATATGTGTCTCAGGAACAGATTCAACTACCTTCTCCTTCTTTTTCTTGCTGGAAGTGGGTGTCTGATCTTTCTTTGCCTTCTTCTTTGTAGGAGGAGAAACCATTTCTTCACCACTTGGAATTCTTGAACTGGAATCACCACTAATGGTCTAAACCTCTTCCTTAGTAGTATTTCTTTTATTTTCTGCAGCAGCCTTTGAACCACCGGCCATCTTGATTCTATCAGAGCTCCTCTAGTGCTCATTAGGGTTTGGGATACAGAAGAGAAAGGTAGGAGAGATACGAAAGAGAGAAAGAGATAAGAAGATAGATACTAAAGAGTTTAAGTTTGAAAAGGAGACTAATTATATTTCTGATCTTTTGAAGATCTGCTGAATCAATTGGATTCAAAATTTATGTGTGCCGTTGGAAGTAAATAATATAATACTATTTTGGCTGAATTGGGGTTTTTGAAAATGTAAGGGGAAATATTAAGCAATTATCAAGAAAGATAACACCCAACATTGTAAGATCTATATTATTAACTAACTAGCATGCAGTCTAATTATTAAGGCTTTGGAAAGTATTTCAAGGCCTTGAAAAGCTGTATTGCACAAGCACATAAAATCAAAACTTTGAAATGATTTTCAAGGCTTTGAAAATCAGTTCAAACCTTGAAACACATAATACTTACCTTATGCTTACCGGATACTCCCCCTAAACCAATGATTCTTTATTTAGCATACTCAATTTTAATCTCAAGGCTGATAATCTTTCATTTGGCAGTGGTTTAGTGAAGATATCTGCAAATTTCATGTTAGTAGAAACAAATTCAAGAACATTATCACTTTTTTCAGCATGATCTCTGATGAAGTGATATCTAACATCAATATGTTTGGTTCTTGAATGCTGGACAAGATTCCTTTTGATTGATATTGCACTTGTATATTCACACTTAATAGGTATATCTCTGAAGTCAAATCCAATGTCTCTCATTTTTTGTGCTATCCATAATACTTGTGAACAGCAGGCTCCAGCTATGTATGCAGCTTCTACTGTTGATAGTGCAACTGAATTTTGCTTCTTTGAATGCCAGCTGATTAATGATGATCCAACAAATTGGCAACTTCCTGATGTACTCTTTCTATCAACTTTATATCCTGCGAAGTCAGAATCTGAATATCCACGCAAAGATAAGTTAGATTGTTTAGGATACCAAAGCCCTAAGTCTTTGGTACCATTAAGATATCTAAAGATTCTTTTGACAGCAGTCAAGTGTGATTCTATAGGATCAGCTTGAAATCTAGCACACATAAAAACACTGAACATGATATATGGTCTTCTAGCTGTAAGATATAGTAGTGAACCAATCATACCTCTACGCACTTTCACATTCACACTCTGACCAGATTCATCGTTGTCTAATTACAGTGTAGAGCACATGGGGGTCTTGATTTCTTTGGATTGAGACATATTATATTTTTTCATAAAGTCTCTTGTGTACTTGCTTTGATGTAGAAATATTCCCTTCTTCATCTGATGTATTTGAAGTCCAAGAAAGAATTTGAACTCTCCCATTAAACTCATTTCAAATTCCCTGCTCATAAGACTCGAGAATTCCTTGCAAAGAAGGTCATTAGTAGCTCCAAACAGACTATCATCAACATATATTAGAACTAAAAGCATATCATTATCATGAGTCTTTATGAAAAGGGTCTTGTCTACTAATCCTCTTTTGAAATCGTTTTCAAGTAAAAAATTTGACAATCTTTCATACCAAGCCTTTGGAGCTTGTTTCAAACTTTAAAGAACCTTGTCAAGTTTATAACCATGATCTGGAAACTAGTCATTTTCAAAGCCTGGAGGTTGAGAAACATAAACTTCCTCTTGTATATATCTATTTAAGAATGCACACTTCACATCCTTTTAAAAAAGTTTCATGTTCTTGTGAGATGCAAATGCAAGTAGAATTCTAGTTGCTTCTAACCTGGCAACAGGACCAAAAGTTTCCTCATATTCAATATCTTCTTCTTGAATGTAGCCTTGAACTACCAATCTAGCTTTGTTTCTGATTACCTTCCCATTCTCATCTAACTTGTTTCTTAATCTGTTAAGATTGATCTCTTGGTGGAGGAACTAGATTTTGAACCTTGTTCCTTTCAAACTCATTGAGTTCACTTTGCATATCTATGATCTAGTCTGCTTTTGGGTTCTAAAAGAGAAATAAGAGCATTAAAAGCATATAGATTCTTTAACTGTGATCTAGTTTGTGTACCAGTGGTTAGATCAGAAAGAATATTATCAGCAAGATGATATGAGAGATATTTAAATCTCTTACTTGGTGTCCAAGTTTCAGTCTCTCCAATCTGTTTTACAAGTCATTGAGAACTTGAAGTAGCATTTTGATCAGCTGTCTTTTCTGGAGTATTTGTTTCAAGGCTTTGAAACTCATTTTTTGTGTTCCTGTAAGTTTTCCTTGGAACCTTTTGAAGAGTCATATTTATTGTCTGAATCATGCTTGTTCAGATTAAGATCTGCAAAACCGTCACTCAAATAACCATTATAGCTTTTATCAAATATGACATGAATACATTCTTCAACAAGCTTGGTTCTTCTTATTATAAACTCTATAGACTTTTCTTGTCTGTGAATAAAGAAGAAAATACCTTCATCACTTCTTGCATCAAACTTACCAAGATTTTCCTTACCATTATTGTGAACATAGAAAGTACAACCAAATAGTTTGAAGAAAGAAATGTTTGGATATCTTCCTTTGAACAGCTCATAAGGAGTCTTCTTTAATATAGGTCTGATCAAGCACCTGTTGAGAATATAGTTTGCAATATTCACAGCTTATGCCCAATAGTATTTTAGCAGTTTGTTCTCCAAAAACGTTGTTCTTGACATGTCTTCAAGTGTCCTGTTTTTTCTTTCAACAACTCCATTCCGTTGAGGAGTTCTAGGAGCAGAAAAGTTGTGAGAGATTCCATGCTTAAAACAAAATAAATCAAACTCAAGTTGATCAAACTCTCTACTATGATCACTTATAATTGAAGCAATATGTAGGTTTCTCAAGGGTTAAATTTCTCTACAAAGCTTTAAAAATTCAGAGAGGGCTTTAGATTTTTCTCTAAGAAACATAACCGAAGTATATCTAGAAAAAATCATGTACAATAACAAGCATGTACTTCTTACCCTTTGGAGTTGGAGTTCTCATAGGACCATAGAGATCCATATGCAATAATTCATGGGTCTAGTAGTACTTAAAAAGTTCTTTGGTTTGAATGAGCTTCTGGTCTATTTTCCTTGTGCGGAGGCTTTGCATAATTCTTCATCTTTAAACTTGATAGAGGGTAGACCTCTTACTAAGTTCTTGGAAACTAGCTTGTTCAAAGTATGCAAGCTAATGTGTCCTAACTTTCTGTGTCAAAGCTTTGAATCTTCTTTCAAGGCCTTGAGACACTTCAAGTTTTCTCCGACAATTTTCTTAGTTTGAAAGGTATACACATTGTTTGACCTGTAGGTTGTGAGGATGCAATTGCCAGATTTCTCATTTTGCACCACACATTTCTCTTTGTGAAAAATAAATTTATTATCATTGTCACAAAGCTGAGATACACTAAGCAAGTTAAATTTCAAACCATCAACTAGATACACATCAGAAATAGAGTTTTCAGAATTTGTATAAACTTTACCAATACCTAGAATGCTGCATTTCCTTTGTCACCAAGTGTGATTGATCATTCAGATTGATCTTTCAATTCTGAGTAAGGATCTCTTTCCAATCGTGTGTCTGGAGCAACCCATGTCCATAAACCATTTCTGTTGTTTGCTCTTGGTGACAGCCTGCATACACCATTCACCGCATTACCCAGTTGTTAGACCAAGTGTGGAATATAGATACATACTCAGGATCAACCATGTTAGGTTGTCTAACCACCTTAAGGAACCCAAATCTATATATATAACTTGCCCTTTGAGTTGAACTGGAAAAGTATTCCTCATAATGTGAGGGTCTCTTCTTCTGAAAGGACAATTCACCTTAACATAACCAATTTTAATGCAGTAATGGCATATAGGAGATGTTCTGCTTCCAGCTTTCACAAATCTGGTATTGCTCTTTCTGGGGAAATTTGGATTTTATCCAATACCAATTTTGTGAAGAGACTTTATGCTACCTCCAAGGATCAAATTTAAGTTGTGTTCTGAGCCAACAAGTTTTGTTTTTAATGATTCAAATTCTTGAAATTTCTCAGTTAAGGTAGTCTTTTGTTTATCCAATTCATCAACTTGAAGCCTTAGATTAACAATACTGTCACTCAAAAGAGAATTTTCAGTGACTACTTCCTTGACTTGTGTTTTCTAGGCCTTGAAATCACTGTCAAATTTCTTTTGAGAAATTTCAAGGTTCTTATTAAGACAAACAAGATGCAAGTTTTCTTTTTCCTGCACATGGAATTTTTCTTTCAAAATTTTGATCTCTTTCAGATAGTCCTCTTCATTTAAAAGCATTGTTCTAGGATAATCAAAGAGGGCTTGTGTTGGTTTTGAAATTAAGCAGTTTACCATTACCTTAAAGCGTAGGTTGGCATGTTCTTCTTCAGATTCAGAGTTACTTGAAGATTCAGAATCACTCCAAGAGGCTATCATAGCTTTCTTACTTCTGTCATGGTCTTTCTTTTGAAAGTTTTTGCTTTTCTTCTGTGGATAGTCTCTAATCAAATGTCATGCATCACCACACTCAAAGAAATTCATTAATTTAGGCTTATTACCATGTGAAGAAGATTTAACTTTGTAGTCTTTGCTACTGGAGGATCTGTGTCTGTCTCAAGATGGCTCTGTGCTTCTTCATTTTGAGGATTCTGGTCAAGGCTTTAGAAATCAAAGCAAAAGGATCTTCATCATCATCTTCTTCAATTTCAAGATGGCTCATTCTCCATTCCCTTGAGAGCTAAATTCTTTACACCTTCTTGTAACTCTCCATCAACTTCATTCATGGATATTTCATGTGTAAGGAGTTTTACTAGCAGGTCATCAAGTTGAAGTGATGATAGATATTGAGCTTCCTCAATAGAGGTAGTCTTTGGTTCTGATTTTGCTCTAGGAAGAATTCTCATAATCTTTCTAACCTTTTCTTCATTGGAAATGTGTTTTTCCAAATGAATCACGATTGTTGACAATATTAGTGAATCTTTGAACATGTCTCTGATTGACTCATTTCCATTCATCTTGAATAGCTTATATTGCCTGAGATATATGTTGATCTTGGTTTGCTTAACTTGGCTGATGTAGATACTGCTTTCCAAACAGACAGATCATCGCCACGTGGCAGCCATCCAGCACACCTAGCTGTGCTCCGTCCACACCGGATCACCACCCGTGCTGATCCACGTGGGGGCTACGAGACTGAGCCCACGCGCACCATAACACGGGACTTGTAGGGACTTAGTGGTTTCGAGGCTAGGTTAAGGTCCGTCACGCGCATGCGACAAACAAGCTTGCGCGCGACCTCTTGTAATTGACTTAGAGATCCTAGGCTTACGTGTCCCATCAATGCGGCTAATCTCATAACGGCCTTCGATACTTGCGGGCAGGTGCGTAACGGTTCCTATATACACGGTCGAACGTGCCGTTGGGGGTCTATATTTAATCCGCCATTTATGGTGCATTAACCCCTCAACGGTCACTTCCCCACTATATATAGGATCGTTATGCTCTCCGTTGCAACAACAAGAAACATCGGTCTGGTGCCATTGCTTACTGTCTCTCTCTCACAAACAGTTACCAGTGCTTACTCTCTCCCTACACACACCTTACAACTCTCCGTGGTCTAATTCCATACTCGAGGTGTACAATTGGGGATCTCTCGAGTATTTCCTTGTACACATTTTGGTGAACCCGACGTGAAACATCCACCTTCAAGAACCTCAAAACTGCCCATAATGTCTTCGGACCAAGGCATTCGTCACGGAGACCAGTCTCCCTCCCACGAGGAGACCTCAGGAGAGGAGGGACTGCTCAACACCACTCCCAACACTCGGGCTCCGGATGTCGTTGAGGGAGAACCCTCCTGGAGTCTCTACAAGCCACGATACAGACTCAAGTCCGATCCATGGAAGCTCAATCTGAGCAAATTGCTCAGATCATGGCGATTCTGGGAAAGGTGGCCCAGAACGTCGTCCCGGGGAATTCTGCCACACTGCTGCCAACTTCGCTACCCCAACCAGGGACGGTGTCCACCTCAGTGGGCACCTCAATAGTACATGTCTCTACTGCCCCTACTTCCTTTTCGGGTAGTCTGGAGAGCCAGACGCCACCGTTCTCATCAGGCTCATCTCTCATGACGGCAGGGAACCCCGCCGCATATCCTGCATCATCCCTATACGCAAGTGGAGCCCTACAAAGCCATGGGCCTCCACCTCCGCCTCCTTACAACCCCAGCATGCCCTACATTCCGGTCTTCGGGCCAGCAGCTCCATCTTATGGAGCTACACCTGCTAGTATGGCGGCTCTCGAACAAAGGATTGATAGTATCATCGCCAAACAGAGTTTAGCAGACACTGTCATCCCCAAGGTAGATAGTGCACCTCCTATTCCGCGGGATATCTATCTGATGCCAAATCCCACTGGGTACAAAGCTCCCAAATGGGAAAAATTTGATGAGGTCAGCGGGAACGCGCACGAGCACATGATGAGGTTCATGGATACGATGGGCCTGTACGCGGCTGACACCCGGTTGCTCATGCACGAATTTCCCAAATCTCTGGGAAATGTGGCATACAAGTGGTACAGAGCTCTCGAAGCGGGATCTGTCAAGACATGGGACGAAATAGTACATAAATTCTACACGAAGTTCTTCCAGATGGACGAAAGAGTCACCACCATTCACCTCTCCCGGATGTACCAAAAGTCTGATGAAGAAGGTGTCAACTTCATTAAGAAATTCAGGGCCAGGTCCTTGGAATGCAGTGACGAGGTCTCGGAGGGCCGTCTGGTCAAGATATGCCTGCAAGGCATGCACGATGAGTATAAAGGTATGTTGATTAACTTTAACATGCCTACTTTCTCGAATTTGATTGACTGTACCAGGAACGTTGAGCCACTGGTAGAAAGGATGAAGAAAAGACACGGTAGCGAGCGTGCACCGACAAATCCCAGCTCTAAAGACGGTGGATTCAAACGATCACGAGACGCCAATGTGTACGCGGTATCTTCGCCCAGCAAAAAACGGCGGTTCAAAGCTCAAGAGCCACCACCCCTGCCTATATCGATCTGGGACGCCATCGACCTTTGCAAGAAATGGCGACGAGATGGAATTTTCCTGGCATATGAACACATACCTACAAAAGAACAATTCCGGGACCTGAAATGGTGCGGATGTCACGGGCAAATCTCCCATCCAACTAGGGGATGCAGGAAACTCAAGTGGATGGTGGACGAGCGGATGAGGAAGGACCAGTTAGTTGTTGAAGAATCAGCAAAAAATGTTCGAGACGACCCTTCGCCACGACGAGAGTCCAAGGGGAAAGAGATCGCCATGATTTTGATCACAGACATGGTAGAAGCGGCAGTCCCTGTGGTTGCGGAACTCTATGAGAATGAGGAATATGACTAAGACACTCAAGCTGGGCGAATAAAGGACTCCATCAAATTCGCCAGATTCTTTGATGAGATGAACTTTTCAGAAGGCTGCAGACATGGGGTGATGAGAGAAATTTTGGGGGTGGCAGAAAAGTATGGAGAGAAATTCTTTACCACAAATGACAGAGCTCTCAGAGCCCCGAGATCGCGGAGGCTCATCATGGCATTCGATGAGTCCGACAAAAGGATTACTGCAAACCATCAAAGGCCACTATATGTCACGGCCACGATCAACCACGTTGAATTCAAAAGAGCCTTATCGATGGTGGAGCTGCGGTAAATGTTATATCCTTGAGTACCTAGACATGGCAGGGGTTCCCGGGCATAAGATGGTTAGGAAGCCCTCTTCCTTAACATGGTTTGGAAGTAGCTCCATAATGACTTTGGGTTGGATCAATTTGGGTATCTGAATTGGGCAGATAAATTGTTCTGCCAAATTCCATGTTATTAAGGCTGAGACGGCTTACCACATGATTATCGGGCGAGCATGGATTCACCGCTTCGATGCTGTACCCTCGACGGACCATCAGGTGATGAAGGCTATCTGGAAATGAAGGGTGGTCACGATACCCGCTTCGGTGAATCCTTTCAATCTTTTGGAGGCACACTTACCTGAAGCGGTGTGGTTTACAGAGATGGAGAATAGGCCGCTCCCGACCCCGTTTCGGCCAACTCCTTTGCCCAGATGGGAGGACATTCAGAGCCAGTCACCGTTTGAGACAACAGTAACACATGAGGAGTCGAAGGAAGAACAGCCCGCGTGGGAGAACGTCCCTAAAACAACAAGAAGCATCTACAACTTGAAAAGAGCCATGAGGTACACAGAAGAGCAAATGAACAATTTCCCCCCCCCCCCCCCAAAAGTAAGAAGTTTATCGCGTTACGGGCGTCTCCACACAAATTTGCAAGCTATCAGGGGTTTCCAGTATAAGCGAGGGAAGCCCATTAGTCGTGGAAGTCAAAGAGGCACCCGAGTGCATAGAAGACCGCCCAAAGCCACAAAAGCAGGAAATTAAGGAGGTATTCCTCAGCCCTGACGAGGAAAAAAAAAGACTTGTCTTCCTGAGCGCAGACCTCAGCGATACGGAAGAACAAAGGCTGGTCCACTACTGAAAGAGTACAAGGATGTGTTCGCATGGGATTATGGCGAAATGTCGGGGCTTGACCAAAGCATTAATATGCATCGCCTGGATGTCATCCCAGGTTCAAAACCAGTCAAGCGAAGAGCGAGGAATTTCGTCCAAAGATCAATGTTAAAATCAGAGAGGAGATGGTCAAACTGCTCAATGCCAAGTTCATAGAACCTAACCATCATCCCACCTGGTTGGCAAACCTAGTCCCCATGTTAAAGAAAAATTGGAGCCTTCGTGTATGTGTATATTTCAGAGATCTGAACAAATTCTACCCAAAGGACGACTTCCATTTGCCGAACGTGGATCTCTTGATTGACTCCACTGCAGGACATGAGATGTTCAGCTTTATGGACGGATTCAGTGGCTACAACCAGATCAAGATGGACCCCGAGGATGCGAAGAAGACGAGGTTCATAACACCGGTAGGGGTTTTCAACTACACAATCATGCCGTTCGGTCTGAAGAACGCGGGGGCCACATACCAGCGCGCAATGATGGCACTGTTCCACGACATGATGCACCAAGAACCTGAATTCTATGTGGACGATATAGTGGTTAAGTCAAAGAAGAAGGAAGACCACTTGAAAAATATAATAAAAGTTTTTGACAGATGTCGCGCATTCTAGCTAAAGATGAACCCTATGAAGTACGCATTTGGCGTAACCTCTGGTAAGTACCTAGGCTGTCTGACTCACAGGCATGGAATCGATCCTGATCCCGCCAAGATCTCAATAATCACAAATCTGTCAGCACCGCAATCCCAAACTGCATTGAAGGCATTCCTAGGAAAGTTGTCTTACTTGCGGAGGTTTATACGAGCAATTCCAGAGCTGAATTTCTTCTTCAGCAATTTGCTCAAAAAGAATGCACCGTTCTTCTGGACAGAAGAGCAGCAAGTTGCATTCGAGAAGTTGAAGAAACTGCTGACATCACTGAGGGTTATGATTTCACCCCAACTGGGAGCGCCTCTGCTATTGTACCTCACTTCAACTCAAAGGCCGATTGGAGCATTACTGGCCTAGGAGTTCGAGGGACAAGAAAGACCGCTGTATTATATCTCCCGTATGATCCAATGAGCAGAATCAAGATACACAGACATATAGCGGCATTGTTTGGCTTTATTTTTCGCGATTGAGAAGCTAAGGCACTACTTTGCTTCTCACAAAGTGGTAATTATAACAAAGAACAACCCCATACGATCTCTTCTGAGACACTCACTTCCCTCATGAAGGCTCGCAAAATGGTACATGACCATTTCCCAATATGATATTACATGCACGCGTCCCAAGGCCATCAAATCACAAGCATTAGCAGATCTGCTGGCACAATTCCCAGACGAGAGGCACGAGCCGGTACCAGAGGAGCTCGAAGGACCCGAGATATATGCCATCAGCAAAGAATACTGGAAGCTGCAGTTTGACGAATCATCCACAAGATCGGGGGGAGGAATCGGAGTAGTACTCATCAAGCCTGATCAGGAGGTTATCCAGATGTCAACAAAACTGGACTTTGCGGTGACCAATAATGAGGCCGAGTATGAGGCCCTGATCGCAGGACTCCTTGCAGCTAGAACTTTGGAAGTCAAGAATCTCGTCATCATGGGAGATTCAAAACTAATCGTCAAACAAACCTCGGGAGAATACGCTCTAAAAGAGATAAATCTACTAAAGTACCGATCATTTTTGCAGAAGCTGGTTCAGAATTTCGAGTCTGTCAAATACGAGCACACTCCCAGATCTGACAATCGCCACGCGGACGCACTGGCCACATTAGGGTCAAAAATCAGTTCAGATAAATTCCCTGCGAAGATATCAATTGAAGTGAAGTCAGTCCCGTCATTAATAAAAGAACTCTGCGAAGAAGGACCTTCGGAAGACGCGGACTGGAGGCAGCCTATTCTGTGCGCGATGGCCGACGGAACCAGCAAAGAAACATGGGTTTCTACCAAGGGCTTTTGCATACATGATGATTTGCTTTATCACAAAGGCCCCGGAGATATCCTTATGAGGTGCGTAACTGAAAAGGAGGGCCAAGCAACTTTGGATAAAATTCATCAAAATTATTGCGGGGACAACGAGATCTCCATCTATAGGAAAGCCCAAAGGTGTGGGATATATTGGCCGCAAATTTCATACTTCGCCGCCATTATACAAAACAACTGCGAGAAGTGTACTTTAGTCAAGGCCACCATGGATATTGCTGCAATAGAAGACGATTGGCGACAACCATTAATCGACTATCTTCAAGGGGGAGCTATGCCCGGAAGCAGAAAGTAAGCCGAAAAACTCAAAAGAAAGGCCAACAGATACGTTTTCCAAGAAAACATACTTTGACGAATGGGGCATAATGGAAACTGCTCTAATGCTTGCATGGACAGGAAGCCCAAGAGGTCATGGAAATGCACCAGGTGGAACACCAGGGGGGGGCAAAGTTATGCCGACAACTCTTGACAGTAGGGTACTTCTGGCCAACCATGAATGCCGACTGCGGCACGAAGGTCAGAAGGTGCCCGCAATGCCAGTTTCATGGCAATTTGGTACATGCTCCCGCGGCTGACCTACATGCGCTAGGGACTACATGGCCGTTTCATACTTGGTACTTAGATTTCATTGGACCAATACGACCTCCCTCAAAGGGGTATGCTTACATCCTGAGGGGAACAGAGCAGTTCACTAAGTGGGTAGAAGCAATCCCACTCAAGACAGCAAATGCGGCGGCAGTGGCCAGGTTCGTCCAAGAAAATATTATTCACCGCTTTGGCATTCCCAACACTGTGCTGTCCGAAAATGGTACTCCCTTCGTCAACCGCCAGGTAGCCGAAAAACTGATGGAATACAACATCAGGCAGGTATGCTCCACACCTTATTACCCAAAGGGAAACGGGCAAGCAGAAGCGACCAACAAGACACTGTTGCGGATACTGAGTAAGATGGTCACGGATGACCACAAAAAGTGGGCAGATTCATTAGGAACAACACTTTGGGCGTATCGAACATCGCCTCAGACTCGCACTGGGACTTCCCCCTTTCTGCTATGTTATGGAGCAGAAGCGGTCGTTCCCTCCGAAGTGAAAGTGAACTCAGCAAGATTGGCTTTCAGTTCCTTGTACAACAATGAGCGTGACCATGATTTGATCCTTTTGGAGGAAAAACGCGAAAGGGCCACACGATTAAACCTCAAGTACAAGGATAGGATTGCGCGTACATACAATAAGAAGGTCCAGAATAGGGACTTTACAGGAGGTGACCTCGTGCTACGAGCCTCCGATCATTGCATGCGCGAAGCAGCCCACCCCAAATTCGCGGCTTATTTGGAAGGAACCTTTGAGGTAAAAGAAGTCTTCGACAGCGGATATTGCAACATTCTGCGGTACCACGAAACTGCTACTACCCCGCAACCAATCAACATGCGATGGATAAAAAAGTACTATCCTTAGCCTCTTCTGTTTAAAGTTGCTTGCAACGTCCTTTCTTCAAAATCCTCCCATATGAGGATCAGATTATTGATAAAAACCCTACCATATTAGGGCACGTTTGTCAAAATTGTCAATCTACTTCTCTGGCTAATGGGTCACTAGGTCGACCGCAACATTAAGATGTGAGCCTATCTCATAGGATAGCAGTCTAAGCCTATCTCACACGATAGCAAGCCCCAAAGCCTATCTCATATGATAGCGGCAGAATAAAGTCTATCCCAAAAAGAGGGACATACAAGCCTATCTCACACGATAGCAGTAAAAGCCTACCTCACACGGTAGCACTATAAACCTATCTCGCGCAATAGCGGCAAAAGCCTATCTCCTGTGATAGCAATACAACCTCATATCACAAGATAAGGGAAAAAGCCTATATCACATGATAGCAATAATAATCCTATCTCATAAGATAGCGGGATTACCGCCCGAATTGCGTTCTAACAGGTCTATCTTATTAGACAACAATCATGAGAGGAAAAAATGCAGGTAATACTTGGGGGCCATACGAAGGAGGCCCACCTACAAGATTGCCTATAAAAGGAGTCAAAGGCTTCGCAGGTCATAACCTAAAGAAAAAGGGAATTAACCCAATAGCATGCTTGCCCACAAAGGGGTGCAAAACAACATTTGCCTTGAAGGAACAATAATATGGTCAAACGTTTATATGCGTACTACCAATATCACGGCCACACAGGACACAAAGCAAAAGCAGGACGACAGAAAATGTTTCCTTGTAAAGGCATCCTCATTCTTCAAAGAAATCTTTCAACAAGGAATCATGTGCCGACAGCTTAAGAGAGTTGGCAGCGAGCTCTGCAATACGGTCCTTGTTAGCCTCGTGATGCTTCATGGCCTCGTTCAATTCCTTCGTTTGACGCTCAAATTCTTCCCTACGCGCCGCAAGATCTGCCATCTCCCTTTTCAAAGTAGCAAGTTCATTCCCCAAATTGGCAGAATTGTGAAATCTTGTCAACCACTGGGCAAGGAAGTTCAGGTCCAACCGCCCTGCTGCAAGTTTCTCAAGTTTATGCACGTTTGCAAGGAACTCTTGGGCTTTAGCCGGGGTGGTTTCTACTAGAGTAGCTTGATACAGCTCTCCCAGGAAGACGACCTGCTCTTTGAAAATTTTCCCTCTGTCTCCTGGAGATAACTCAAGCACACGCGCAAAAGCAGCAGGGAAAGATACCCGGACTTTCATAAGCCACTCCAGGCAAGCTTCATCAATACCTACACGCACAAACGCGATGACTTACTCCGCAGAAATGGGGGAATAAAATTGAGGCATAAAAAACAAGGTTGGGCTTACCAGTTCCTTCGATAATTCGCTGGAGGGGAGCGATGTGCAATGCCGTCTGCATGTTAGCACCAGCTGTGACTGTCAAGTCCTTATCAGCTCTAGCCTCACGGGCGAAATACACCTCAGGAATTACCAAGTTCCCCCTTACAGCAACGGGATATGCGGTCTGCGAGCCCCATACTTCAAATGGATTCCTGGAAGGACGAATGTCCAAATCCAAAGCCAAATCGGAGGACCTTGGAAAGCTCGGCGCTAGTTTGGTCACACATGTACCCCTAGTGGAAACAGGGGCCCGCTTAGAAGAAGAATCTGGAATATTAGCGGAAGTTCCCACCGGACAGGGAACACGTTCTCCTAACACCACATCATGTCTGGAGGGAGCGGTTTCCCGAAAACCCTCCTCGTGAACAACGTCATTCACAGGGGACACACCTCGATCAGGGCGTAAGTCTTGGACATAGTCTTCCCCATCCGAATAAATAAGTATAGATGGCTCTGGATGCTGTTCCCCGATGCGCGCAAGAGGCCCGACACGCTCACTCACCACAACCTCCCCTGTTTCTCCTTTGCCAGGAATTTCACTTGCTGCAAAATAAAGAATAAGACTTTCACAAAGGCATGATTACCAAGAAAATAAGTATGTCTCTTAGGTGCTGAGGATCTCGAGATTCTTTGAACAATTGCCTCGACACGAGGACGCTTTGGCTCCTGCATGAGTGTCTCGCTGGAGTGAGTTTCATAGGAAAGTATCTTTCTCACTAAGCCTTTCCCGTTAGAATTAGGAAGGCCGCTAGCGCATTAGAAACCAACAATTGAACATCAGGAGGCATAGGCATGGCTGGCTCAATGCGATTTTCAAAGAGCGATGAGCCTCGCAAGGCTTCCCTTTCTACTTGTATACGAGCAGCGAAACTCTTGCTTCTATCTCCAGACGCGAAACGCCTCAAACAACACTAAGGGCAAGAAATCAGTTAAAGAAAAGACGGCAAGCGTGTTTGTACATAAAGTGAACAATGAAATATGGATGTACCTGGACAAAAGAATGGGTGTACTTGGCCTTGGCCGTAAAGGATTTGTGTTTAGCAACTGCGGTCTTCTCCTCAAGAATTATTTGAGCGCATAAATGCCGGTCTTTAGCCAGCAAGGAAAAGTAGCTATAGTTGCAGTCATCGCGGCTACGAAGGGCCTCAAAAGCATACTCGCTGGCTGAAAATATGGGTAGCTTGCTAGGAGAGGGGATATTATGAAATTTGAGTAGAAGACGAGTCTGGAAGTTCTAGAAAGATACCCGGCTTGGGGTATTTTGTCCCTTCCTGTCACGCGAAGGTTGGATCAAAGGAAGCTCAGAATAAAGAGAGGACACCCCATTGCCGCATAAAAGACGGTCATAGCAGCACCAGTTAATGGATTCAGGCCACAATGAAGGGGCGACGGCGTCGTTCCCGAATTGGGGACTAACGCGAACGGGATCGTATGGAATTCGTTCATAGTCACCAGAAAACTTGATGTCTGATACCTACTCGGGTAGCGCGGGAAGAAGCCCTCTTCGAACCCAGTTCACGAACCTACAGAGAGACCAATCGCCTAAAGATAGGAGATCAACGGAAAGAATGATATCCTGCTTCGGATATAATTCTTCCTAGAAATCTATATTCTTATCCTTCAAACGGGTAGCATAGGGGCGACGCGCGAAGAAACGAGCGTCGTCGACTATCAAGGCACACGTCCGTTGGGGAGCTTCTGTATTATACCAGCGCCACGCTCGAGGAATCTGAAAGATTTGAAGGACGCTAGGAGTATTCCCAAGGCCCACTTTGACAGGAATTGGGGCATACCCAGGCCAACTCTCAAAGGCCCACAGAGACAGAAAGGCGGTATTAACAAAAGTACAAACGTCGGCTCTTCCTCGCGACTGTTCGACATGAGCAGCGGCCAAGTCAAGACAATGGTACAAGGATCCCAGTACGAGTGGGACCAGGGCTACCTTTTGTCTAAGGTATAATTTTACCGCAAGTGGAAGCACGTGCATAAAAACTCTGTCATGGGGAAACCCGTCTATCAAGTTGCGCGATAGCCACACGCAGAGATAGCCACAAAGGGTAAAATGAAACCCTTTCCCTACAACATTGATGACCGCTTCCGGGTCTTTTTCTCGCCATTCACGAGCCACAGCAGGATCGACAAAGTCTCTAAAAAAGTACATGAGCCATTTTGACCAAGTGTTCCTCGGACCGGAGGATATACGTGGGAATTCCCCACAGGGTGTGGTCGCTCCAGGCACCCATTTCGAGCCAGTTCTTCCCATATCAGCTATGAGAACCTTGATATCTTTAAATAATTGAATCTCGTCTGGTTCGGTCAAAGGTGCTAAGGGATCAACAATCCCCATGCTTGGAAGATTTAGCAAGACCTCCACATCCTCCAAGGTAGGAGCAACTTCGAGATGGGAGAGATGAAAAGTGTGGGTCTTCCTGGAATACCTGGAAATAATACATGAAGCATGGTGCTATCACGATAAATATGGAGACCCTTGGTTGCATGAACAGCGTGAAAAATATTAGCACGATTCATGTGTGTCACGTAATAGCAAAGGATATGCTCTGTCCATTCCTCCATCCAGTCAAAGCCCTCCATGAAGGACTGCGGAAGAATGTCAGTAAAACCATACAAGCCGACCTCTACGCCGAGGCGTTGCACATCCCCGGCATTAATCACGTCCCAATCAGTTCTCACTGGTTCGGGAGCAAGTTGCAAAGCATCATCCAATGGGGATGCTTGGAGGGGAGACGCCATAATTGTGGCCACATAAAAATCGTCACCCCCAAGGTAGGGGGCTTTGTACCACAATTCGCAAGGCAGTTCTGGAACTTCAGCAGCTTGCTTGGGAGTCATTGCGACAAACGCTTGAGTGGATGTTTAGCTTAAGGAGGAGGAAAGGCAGGAAAGTCTACATCAAAGTCATAGAAGGGTTTAAATAAACCCCTGAAGAGTCGCAACCCTTGGGTACTGCCGAGTCAGCAAAATGCTTCAGGATCCGAAAGATTTGACGCTTGATCTGTCCTAGGGATGACAATATGGTCCGATCCGATATGTGATCCGAGCGATCCGGGCCGAATGGATCGGATTCGAATCCGATCCAATTTAAAATGGATCGGATTTGGATCTGGAAAGCCAGATCCAATCGGATTCGGATCTGGATTTGGATCTAAGGGCAGATCCACCGGGTTCCGACCTGATCCGATCCGACGTATATGTGTGCTTTACAAATATATTCATATTACCTTCCCACTTTCACTTCCAAGAAGAATAAATTAGTAATTCCAACCTACAAAGATATTTCTTTTGTGCTTTAGGCTTCATAACTTGCGAACATGCCTTAGCGTATGAAATATTGTTTATTTCTTATGTTATTTTTTGTATTTTATTGCAAACCCAAGCCGTATTCGATCTGAATCCGATCCGACCACGTATTATATGGATCTATGGATCGGATTTGGATCAGCTGGATGAAACCCGATCCGATCTGATCCGAATCCGGTGATGATCCGAACGGATCTGGATCAGATCTGGATCCCATTTCTCCTAGTCGGATCTGGATCGGATCTAGCCTGATCCGATCCAGATCCGACCCGTTGCCATCCCTAATCTGTCCCCGCCTAAAAAATAGGCGAGTTCGGATGGCGTTTGATTAACTCGACAGAAGTCACGCTTCATCAAAGGCTAGACGGCGTTTCCCAAACCCTAGACAATCATGGCTGTGACTGGGGGCTATGGGGATTCGAATTCAAAACTCAAAAAGGCCCGCTTGAGCTCCATGCACGGCTGATTTTGCGCGACTGCACAACAGAAGGGCGCGTGACAATCGCGCAAAAGGGGGCTATTGTAGATACTGCTTTCCAGACAGACAGATCATCGCCACGTGGCAGCCATCCAGCAACCCTAGCTGTGCTCCGTCCACACCGGATCACCACCCGTGCTGATCCACGTGGGGGCTACGCGACAGAGCCCCCGCGCACCATGACACGGGACTTGTAGGGACTTGGTGGTTTGGAGGCTAGGGTAAGGTCCGTCGCGCGCATGCAAAAACCAAGCTTGCGCGCGACCTCTGGTAATTGACTGAGAGATCCTAGGCTTATGTATCCCATCAATGCGGCTGATCTCATAACGGTCTTCGATACTTGCGGGCAGGTGCGTAACGGTTCCTTTATACTCGGTCGAACGTGCCGTTGGGGGTCTATCTTTAAGCCGTCATTTATGGTGCATTAACCCCTCAACGGTCACTTCCCCACTATATATAGGATCGTTATGCTCTCCGTTACAACAACAAGACACATCGGTCCGGTGCCATAGCTTACTCTCTCTCTTTCTCACAAATAGTTACCAGTTCTTACTCTCTCCCTACACACACCTTACAACTCTCTGTGTTCTTATTCCCTACTTGAGGTGTACAATTAGGGATCTCTCGAGGATTTCCTTGTACACAGCTGGTTCCTTCAAAAGTCACCACAAGCTTATCCCAGATCTCCTTTGCAGTATTGCAACCTGAAATCCTGTTAAATTCATATGCACTCAAAGCACAATGTAAGAGATTCATAGCTTTATAATTGTTAGAAAATTGTTCCATTTTAGAAGCAGAGAGAGAGTCTTCAAATTTCGGAGTTGTAATCCTATCATTTTCCGTGTAGAAAGTATGAGGACCATTTTGCATGATAGTCCAAAGCTCTATTTCCTGATTAATGATGGACATTTTCATCAAGGCTTTCCAGTGAACAAAGTTGTCACCACAGAAGAGAGGAGGTCTATTAGCAGCTCTTCCCTGAAAGAAACCACTATCACCGACAGTACTCATAATAACAAGATGGTTAAATCTATGCAGCGATACAAGCTGATACCAATTCGAGGAGTGTACAGTAGGCAGACTAAAGGATCAATACTCAAAAAGGGGGGTTGAATAGAGTATGCTAGCTTTTTCTAAACTTACAAGAAGAGTGGTTTCAAAAGATTTGTAATGTGTAAAGAGTGTTTCAAGGTCTTGAAATGAGCTTCAAGTCCTTGGAATAAAAAAAATTGATGTAGTAAAGATAAGTCTATTTCAAGGTCTTGAAATGAGTTTCAAACCCTTGAAATAAAACATGTTTTGTTTGCTACAAATAAGCTAAGTATATAACTGAAAAGTAAATGCAAGAGACACAGGATATATAGAGTTCAGTCTACTTGGACCTACGTCTCTACCTCACGGATCTTCTCCCAGAATTATTTTCAACTCAATTCTTATTAATCAAAAGATAAGCCCTAGATCTCAAGCACAGAGAGATACCTTACTCTGTTACAGCTTGTTGTTCTCACTAACATATCTAGTACTTTCTCTATCTAACTGATTAACTAAGAATTATCTATTGTTCACCTTGACCAATCCGCGAGAAATAAATGAGATGAAGTATACAAATGATATACAAATGTAAAGCTCAAAAACATGAAACATTGAGAACAAGTTCTTAAGTGAATGTGCAGTGTTCTTCTGATGGATTGGATGATATTTGATTTTCTTCTATGTTGCTTCTGAATCCAGAATGTTATTTGAAAGTCTCTATATGTTGTGCTCTGCTGTGTCTTTGAAATTCATCTTTTAGGTCCTTCTTATACAGCTAGTTTGGATTGCAGATCTTAAAGATCTTTTCATAACCAAACTTCCTATTTTGTAACTTCATTGTTGACTTCTTTAAGTTCTTCTCCCAACGGATAGTTGCTCAGTATCTTCAAAGATACTGATTTGATATTTTTTAGAGACACGTTTGGAAGCTTTCAAACAAATTATATTGATCACAGAATCAAATCATCAAGCAGTTTCCCTTCAAACAAAACAAAGTTTAGGAAAAAGCTTCCTATAAAATTCAAAACATAATATCCCTGCAAAACTTGGTCAAACAGATGGATTAGATACGGTTTAGAGTGTCAAAATACTTTGTCTTTCATCATGAAATAGCAACTAATCAAGCATAGGGGTTTTAGGAGTTGAATCAAGATCAGAAACTCCCCCTAAGTTCATGCACGTAAAGCACTGTCAGTTTCAATGCCTTGAAAGATATTTCAAGGCCTTGAAATAAACTAGCTATTTCAAGCCTGTGAAACCAAGCTGAAATTACAATCTCCCCCTTGATGAAACACAAACCCACAATTTGTATGGAACTATGTTTCTGAAAAAATACCCATTAGAACATAGCAGAATAAATCATAACACATAATATCCAAAAGATCGAACTTATTAACCAACTGAATATTATCAAATAACAGCAAAGTTTCAGATAGTCCTACTGACCAAAACCACGTCTCGAAACAAATAAGTAAACATAAAATAACCTAAGTTTTCCCCTTTTAAACTTTCATAAAAAAAGAATGAGAAAGTGTTGGATCAAAGTTTTGGAAATAACTTTAAGAAAACTGTTTAGAAAGATAGAATTTTAAAGAATTTGAAAAGGATTTCAAGGCCTTGAAAAAGATAGAAAGAATACGCAAGAGTTAAGGGGTTGGATCTCCATCTCCTTGCTGCTCTGCATCTTCTTCCTCACTATCTTCTTCATCATTCTCAGCATTCTGTTCTTCTTCCGGATCAACTTTATCCCTAGCTTCACCTTCTTCTTCAAACAAATCAGCTTCACTCACTGTTTCTGGGAGTGGTTTTTTTCTTTCACTTCTTCTTGAGATCTTTAAGCAGTGTTCCATCAAAAATTTTGGAAGATCAACCTCATATCCATGCATAACAAGTACATAAGTACATCACTCTTTCAGTTATCAACTCCTTTGAATTCTCCCTTGGTATCGCACATCTCATCAAGATTGTAAACAAGAGTTTAGCTTCAACAGTTAGCACAGAGTGTGTTAACTGCTTAGATGTGGTAGTGGTGTTGGGTAGAAAGGATTCTTCTTTGGCCAGATTTAGGGCTTCACTCTTAGGAGAATCATTGCTAGTGTCAAATATTTTGGGACAGCCTATAACATTGGCAAACTCATAGTGATATAATTCCATGTTAGTGCCAGCAACTTCGGTTTGAATTACAAGGTTCACAGTATTCATGAGTTGTCTCATTTTTAGGTAGAATAATCTATTGAGTCTTGGGTAGGCTATCTTGAGAGGGTTCAGAACAAACGAAAGAGAGATTTTCTTCAACATTGAAACAATGACCATACTGCAGCAGGCAACTGATGTAGAAGCAAATCCATCTAGCTACTATGCAACAACCCCCTTATCCGGCTCGGACAAGACCGGGAGGGTGATGCTAAAAGTAACGGCGGAAATCAAAAGCATAACATCCCAACTTATTGATTTATTTCATAATATTAAACTGTACATAAGTCTCTAGATATTACACAAGTGTTTCCAAACTACTACAATATTCTTGCAAACTATACTAGATTCTACTCGTGATGAAATCCGTCTACGTGAGTCTCGTACCCAGCTACCCCTTAGTCTTCAGCTTCTAAACCTGCGGTGGGAAGGAAAACAGGAACCGCAGTTTTCAAAGTCAGCATGGAAATACTGAGTAAGTGACACCCAAGCTCGTAAAACAGAAGACGAAGTATAACTTTCTTTTCACAATAAATGTACAGAGGAAATAAAACTGTAAATTTTGCAAAGTAAATCGAGAACTCAAATATAACTGTAAAACTGTAAGAGTGAACCTGATGCATCCAGTATGAACACTTATCAAATTCTCTTTCTTTTGATCTTCCTTTCTCATCTTTCAAACGGGGATGATTAGTCCCAATCTCTTTCTTCTTCTCTTTCTTAAATATCCAAATCTCGTAGAAACTGTATTATTAACTGTGTTGATACGGGGAAGAATCTACTATACTATCACTAGCAGCCATGACCTTAAGTGCCGGCACCCCCCTAAGACTCCTCGCGGCCAGAGAGGTGAGTACATGGAGCGACCCGGCAGGTTGCGACCGGGTTAAAATAAAAACGGGTCGAGTGGACGAAGCCAACACGACCAATCTAATCACGCCCGAGTGAACAAAGTCAACACGGCAATAATACGCTTCTCCCGTACAACTCTTTCCACTTTAAGTTAATTACGCATTATTATAATTTCTCGTGTGACAATTTTAAGCAAAACAACTTCTTTAAAATGTAAGGAAAACTGAAATAAACAAATAAATAACAAACACTTTTCGAGACAATTATTAAAATCAACTTGCGACACGATAGGAGCTTGGCACGCAAGGCTTGGCATGTTCACTTACCTTACTTTCCGTAGCAAAAGCACGTCTTAGCAGTGGCTCGGGCCTACAAAGGCGTCACCTACAAATCGTGTCTTCTACGTCAACAAATATTCAAACAAAATGCTATAAGCCTTAAATGAGTATTTATATCAATTTAAACCCCACTATTTATATTTCTATTGTTTTATTGTCCATTTATAATTTCCTAAAAATGCTACAACTCATCTATTTTTAAACAACTATTCTTATTATTATTATTATTATTTAAAAGTGACTATTTAGATTAATAAAATTATGAACTAAAGAAATTATACTTAAGAACTAATTTGAATTATAATGAAAAAAGTAACATTTCGACTATTATGTTTTTAAGAGAAACTTCACACGATACTATATTATTTAGAAATGGTGAAAAGTCTAATTTTACAAGTTAACAACTAATTTAATAAGCTAAGTGATTAAATATTATTTATTGCAAGTTTTTAACAAAAACGCTTCTATTATAATTTTTAACAAACCACCCGTTTACTACAAAAACTACTATTTTTAGAAATTGTTGTTAATCCAAAAATTATTATTATTATTATTATTATTATTATTATTATTATTATTATTATTATTATTATTATTATTATTATTATTATTATTATTATAACTAAAAGTGTGGTTTAAACTCTAATTTATATTAAAAATCAACAAATACCTAATTTATATTAAAATCGTTATGTTAAAAGTCACTAGTCACCCCCTAGTTTCAGAAATACAAAACAGCCCCTATGTCATGTTATAACAATTTCTGAAAAATTACACTTTAACCCCTTTTTCAACTACAAACTTGATTTAGCTTCTCTAGTCATGATTTTAGCTACCAATTCTTGATTTTGATTTCATATAACAACTAAACGGAGGGTATAGCACGTACCTAGGCCAAAAATGGCCGGAAACCGCGAAGATATGCGACGGGTCGAAGTCTCGAGTCGGAGTCGCCGGAGTTGAAGCTCACCCGCCGGATTTAATGGCTTCTTCAGCCACATCTAAGCCTTCTACAGCCTTAGTCGGGGTCCAAGGAGCTTACTGGAAGAGGTTGGAAGCCGTGGGTGGCACTGGTTGTAGCTGACTGTGCTTTCGCCGGAATTTTGGCCGGCAACAATGGTGGTCAAGGGTGGCAGCGGCTAGGGCTTCCTTTACTGCTGCAGCTGCTGCTTCCTTGGGCTCTGCTTCAGGTCATGGAAGTACCCGAACGAGCAGAGAGGGTCAGAGGAGATGAGAGAGATAGTCGAGAAGTGGGTTCGCTTGGTGACTCTTGCTGCCGGAGATTCGGCAGTTGCAGCGGTGGTTGTAGCCGCTGCCACTCTCTGCTTCTGCTGCTGCTGTCACATGGTGGCAGATAGGTAGAGAGGGAGAGAGAGAGGGAGATGAAAGTGGTAGTGGCGGTGGGTTTGCCTTTCTCGGGTTTTTGCCGCCGACATCCATGGTGGATGTGGTGGTGGTGGTGGCCATTTCCACCTCTGATTTTTCTACTGCTACTGTCCTCTGAGACCAGAGAGAGACAGGGAGGGAAAGAGGAAGATATATGGAGGTGGGTTTGTGTCTGCCGAAGCTTGAAGGGGGTGGTGGTGGAGATGACGATGGTGGAGATGACGATGGTGGAGATGGTTGCTGCCACCACTGCCTTGTGGCTGCTTCTTCTATCTTCACAGAGAGATGAGGGAGAGGGAGAGAGCAAGCAGGGGGTGATGGTGGTGGGTGGTTCTTCATCTTTGCCGAGTGAGAGCTCGGTGGTGGTGGTGGTGATTGGTGATGATGGTGGTTGCTGGCGCCTGGGGGAGAGGAGAGGGTTCTTTATACCCACAGTTTCCTTGGGGACCAAGCACATCTAGGGTGAGGTGGCAGGGAAGAGGCGGTGATGGAGTAGGGCGGCGGTGTGTGGCTTTGCCGTGAAGAAAACAAAGGAGGTGATGAACCTCCTGGAAACAAATTTTCAAATAATGAATTTGTTCTTGGAATTACTTGAGTGTGGGGGATGTACCATGTGTTAGGGTGATTGGGTGTAGGTGGAGCACCAGTCACTTGTGTGATTGGGTGGGACAATCTTACTTAGTATCGCGGTGGTTGGACACGCGCTAGAGACTAAAATTAACTAAAGTTTGAGAAACGCTCACGTTTTAATTTAAGAATATGAATCTAACATTTTATTTTCTAAAATTTCACACAAATAAAACTCAACAAAGTACCTGAATATAAATTTGCAACTAAAATTCTTTTTAGCCTTCTAAAATTAAGTCACTATTGCTATTATAAGGTTTTCTAAAATCCCACCAGAATTTTCTTAGCTATAAAATTTGAAATAATCTACCCAACTTTATTTTTCTCAATTAGTTTCTTATTTAAGTTCTAAAATTACTATTTTACCCTTTCTATTTAGACGGGGTATTACATACTGCCTTATAGCACTATTTTGAATAAACCACTTGTTATCAAGGGAAGATTTCTTACCAGTGGATTTCTTCTTTTCTTAGTAGATCTACAGTGCCTTCTCAATGTTTTCTTCCGGCTTATCCTATGTTACTTTGCCTTTTCCCTTGTCTGCTTTAGTAGGCTTCTTCTTCTAACATGCAAAGGGAGATGCTTCATCTTTCGCATCTCAAAAAAAAGATACTTCATCATTCGCGAACAATGAATAACATTTTTGAAACTATGTGAGTTGACATGTACTTTTTACGTCTATTTCCTGGGTAGCTACTCGCGATATTCTTATTCATGTGTGCACCCTTTTGCACACAAGACAGCACTTCGTTGTACCTTGTCTGACACCAAGGTATGGAGTTCGGATTTTTGCACTGTCAACAACATTCAACCACATAGTTGGATTCAAGCACATATAGTTTCACACAATGGATTGAACCACCGTCATGGCTTCGAGAGCTCTTAATTTTTATCTAAACTAGGCGTTACCCCGCGCTATCCGCGAGTTTTGTTTTAATGTTTCATGTCCGTTTATGTCAGTTGTTTGCATTTGTATATGTATGTTATGGTTGGGGTTAAAGCAGCACTACTCGTGCTACTTGGTTCTAAGTTATTTCAATGGAAAATGTACTTGTTCTATGTGAATGAGAAGAAAGCGATGCGGCTTATAGAGGATGGGCATATTGAGAGTCTGAGATACAAAAGAGAAAGAGCCAACTTTGTTTTTGAGAGATTTTGGTTTTTCTTCTTCTTGACATTTTTGTAAGTGATACCGTACAATTTTGTGAGTCATAAATGGAAATTTTTAGACTTTTTGCTACGAATTTTTGAAGTAAGTTCTTATTCATTTTCACGAGTAAATAAATTTTGTTTTATTTTGTCAAGTACACTGAACATTATATGAACATACAATTACTTCCTAATTTCGATTGTCTTTTACTCCTACAATTGCTATTCTAGGTAGTAAGCAACAAGTTTTTACTCGGAAAAAAAATAAGCAACATTTTTATATTGTTTAAAAAAATTAAAATTCGCTTCAAATTGGCCGAAGAAACGGAGCGTTAGTTCAAGTTTTCAAGGAATAATGATCTTGGATGAGTGAATTGTGTGAATTTTGTTACCAACATGTTTACTTTATTACTTATTGTAGTTACTTATTATGGTTTGACACTATAATCTTAAAATCAAATGATGTTAACCAGACATACATTTTGTTTTATTTATTTAAACATATAAAATATAGGAATTTGTGTTTTACGTAAGCAAAAAACAATCCTTCATATTTATGTCCTCGTGAGACCTAAGCTCGATTAGAACGGACCATGAACACTCCAGATTTGAGCGAAACGACGTAGCCGTTTTAACATTATGGACAATTTGCAAATAGAAAACGCAGTAAGAGAGTTTTGGAAGTTAGGCATGCAATCTGTCAATTTTTTTAAACTACAAGTATGCAATAAGTAATTAAGTCTAATTTAAATTTTAGATACAATAATGAAGCAAGCTTAAAGATGGTAGTGACTTAGATAGGATTTGTCCCTCCCACATAAATGGAGTAGATATCCGCGGACACTCGAGAGATGGTGCTCAAAGAATGTCTGGCCAGACTTTGATAAATCAGTATAGGATATTGATGTTTTCTGCATGGATGAGACTATTCCCAGGATCGAGAAACTATGGATTGGATATACGAGGGTGACTTGTATGTCTCGTGTTCAATCCGGATATTAGGACAGAGGGATGAGAGAATACTTGCACAAGGTATGTCGGATGACTATTTATATTAGTTGGGTAGCATGGATGTCTTGCTAGAGGCCGCTCCATGTTAGTAAATAGTTACTACCAACTAAGTAGAAACCTATGGGGTCACACTCCCTATGCGTTAGACTGGAATAGGGAAGTAATTAGTATGATTAATTAATAAGAAAGATTATAACGCAACTACTTGAAAACTTAGAAGGAATACTTTGCAAGTTGGACTAATTCGTACATGTGTAGGATTAGGATAGGGGCTTTTATGCAGTCAACAAGGAGTTGTTGGAATATATAAAGGCACTCCTAGCTTCATTCCCACATAGCTAATGCTCATAACACAATGAAAGGGAGAGAAAAGCAAGGAGAGAGAGCAAAACCAAAGGAGGCGATCGTCCCCTTGGTCCGCCCCCCTACCCGTCGGCCACAAAGAAGGCCCCAGCCCCTCTTTGGTGCTTCCTTGTGTGATCTTCTTCTTCTTCCATCGTTCCTAGCTAGCACTTGGTGTTGGAGGATCCGGGTTCTAACCTAGGAGTGGACTGGCCATAGAGACGTGAACACAATTTCACGTGAGAAGTCATCAAAGGAGATCCTATATCGTTCCTAGCTAGCACTTGGTTTTGGTCTTAATCCCTTACTATCGTTATGTAGTCTCTTCCTGTGATCCTTGAAGGGTCTTGAACGGATTATTTTATGTTTATTCCACTGCGCATCTGTTATGAAAACCCTATATGTTTCTACCCTAATCATGTTATGATTGTTTTCCTGTGATTCTTGGAGGGGTTTAAGAAGGATTAAAAAAAATTATTCCGCTGCGTAATCTGCATCAAAACCCTACAGTGGTATCAGAGCCACAGGTCGTAGCGCATAAATGATATTATGTGTTACTGTTTTTTAGTTTATACACCGTACCTGTTGTTTTACATGAAACTGAAATTGGCATATAGATGCAATATGAATATAATTCAATGGGGATTGGTAAAATTATTATCGTGTATAGAATTAGCCAATTCCGGGCACATATGATGTGCCAATTGGGTTCTTTAAAAACTATATGGGCACAATATTGGAGAAAAAAGGTTTTTCTCAATAATGGAAACAAAAAAAACTTGAGGAACAAGGAAGGAAAGTGGAAGGACGCAGAAAGTTTGTAATGTAGACTAAATACAGGACCAAAATACTCTAGAAGGGGGGTTGAATAAAGTATGGGATCTTTTTGCTAAAACACAGAATTTAACTAAGTGATACAAGTAAATGACAGAAATCTCAAGGCCTTAAGATTATGCAAGATTAGTCAGAAACTTATTAAGTATAATAGAAAGATTCAAGGCCTTGAACTAGCACCAGTTCCAAATAGTTTGTAAACCCTAGTTTGATTTAGATCACTTGCAAGAATAAATAGCTAAACTGTAAAGTACAGAACACAGGGAAATTTACAGAGTTCAGTCCCAATGGACCTAATCTCCGCCTGAGGGATCTAATCCCACCAGGATTGGGCAAACACTTCTTATTACTCACACAGAAACAGCCCAAGATCTTCAAGCCTAAGTGAACTTCCTTACACCTATACAGCTTGTGGTTCCAAACCTATCCAGTATCAGCTACGGACTGTTGAGCTAACAAGAACCTCTTGTTGTTCACTTGAACAACTAACCACTAGGTTTTTAAAGGTAGAAGATATACAGAAGATAAGCAGATTCAAATACAAAATAGAATAAAACAGTAGAAGAATCAGCTAAGAAAGCCTGGATGTGTTCTTCAAGAAAACTAGAATGAATGATCTTCTGAAAGCCGTGATTGAATCTTGAAGTTGTGAGGATTGATGGTATGATCTTCCACGAATGTATCTCTCCTTCTTTTCCTTTGATTTCTGTTCTCTATAAGCTTCTATGTGTCTTTCAAATTCAAACCAGCTTTTATCTACTTCCAGCAAGTGAATGAGAGATTTTAGGATCTCTGTTCCTGCAAATCCTCATCCTTTCTAATTGCGATTCAAAATAACTTTGAGTAGATATCCGTTGGAGTTTGTTGTGATAAGATTGCACGTTTGAAAAACCTGCAAAAACATTAATCACAGCAACAAACAAAATCCAAATATACAACAACACTAAGTATGTTTGGATATTCAGTTTCTGAACAAAACTGAATCAAATAAATAACCTGATTACCAAACAATCATATAAACCAACACAAACTAATTTAAGACTTGTAAAAGTCATTAAACAATCATAACAACAAATATCAAATTCTGCAAGAGAGAATCAAGTTAGGTCTGTGAAAACCGTCAGCATCTCAAGGCATATCTCAAGGCCTTGGAGCTCTGAACATTCTTCACAGTATTTCAACTATAACACCAGAGTTCTTTGATTCACTCTAATTAAGATATCTGCAATATGTTAGACATATAAAGAATAGATAAAAAAATATTTGCAACAGAAATCTGATCTTAAACATCAGACTAAACACTTGCAACACAAGATTGTCATATCACATTTCATAAGAAAGCAGTTGTCAAGGCTTTGAGGCTTTGATCAATATCTCAAGGCCTTGGAGCCTTGAAGACTTAGAGAAACTTTGTCTTTCATCACTCTAAATGATTACTTCCAAAAACACACTTAGAAGACTTGAATCAACAGAAGCTAGGGCCGAAGCCCTAGCCGTCCGCCCCTTCTCTTCCTCACCGCCCAAGCAAGGCCACAGGCCACATGGCCGAACCAGCCTAGGCGCACGATCCGACCGTGTGGCCTAGGGACAGCGGCCTAAATGCTTGTGGCGGTTCCTTGGGGCAAGGCCAAGTGTGTTGGTGGGTCCCTTGGACCGTTTTGACCCTAGTTACCCAATTATCAACTAAAATTGAACGAGTACGTTAAAAATTGGTTTAAACTGCATTTTGTGCTTTGTTGCATGGTGGGTGGATATGGCCTAGTTTTTGGATGTTAACTTTGTGGTTTGATTTACGGCCTGCGAGCTGATCAAATTAGTGTAATAGTTAATTAGGCTTCATGACCTGCGAGCTGATCATCTTCTCAACATGTGAGGTTTTATTTATTTATTTAATTTAGATGCTAGCTAGAATAAGATAATATCCAAGAGCATGGTGAATGAAGGAGTGTACTAGGGCTGTTCAGAAACCCACTCGACCCGCCCAACCCGCCCGGACCGACCCGAATCAACCCATGGTGGAGTTAAATAGGGTAAAAGTGGGTGGTTATGGCTTTAGAACATCCAAACCCGACAAAATTCGGGTGGGGCACGGGTTTCATTTTCTCAACCCCTAATTACCCGCCCCTCCCCGAATTCTATATAGATACTTAATATTTTAATATTATTCTGAGGTATTTTCATTATTATATAGATAATATATTGTACAACATAAAGGTTTCCAGTAGTGCTCTACTTTCTCTCATCATTCATAACCTGTTGATGTCTTTCTTTCTCTAACAACAGAGTGAAGAGGACATCGATGTAGTTAAAACCTCACCAGATCCGGCAATTGAGGGTTAGTTTCAGGTCGTGCGCGGTCGATTCAGCGGCGATTCAAGTCTGTTTATCGTTTGGTGCTTTCAAGCTTCTAATCAACGCCTTTTCCACTTCAGCCCACCATCGGTCGTGTGAACACAGAGACTGTTTTCTTGCTCCTTCCTTGTTACTACTTCGAAGAAAATCTGGAGAAAACATGGTACTGACTACTGAAATACAAGAATCCCTTCTTCGAATTTTGACTGTATAGTATCAGTATGTCTGTTGTACCTTTTACTCATTAACAAGGGTTTCTCTGGGTTGAAGTTTGTATCATGTGTTGTTTAATTTTTTTGAGATCCTGTTTGTATCCTATTTTTTTAGGTCCTCTTAAATTAAAAATTCACAGAACAAGAAGAAAACGAAGCATAATCATGTTACTATCTTTTAGGTCAAACTTCAAAGTAACATGTCTAGTGAAAACCATGTGTTATTGAGACTGGGTAACAAACTGTCTTCAAATTGGTATGAGATCTCCCATTTGTATCAATGAAGTGTCATTGAGGTTGTGTATGGACTATTTTTATAACTCTCTATTTGATGAATTTATCTCCCAAAAGAACTCTGAGAAGAGAGATGTGAGAATATATATCTTATAATTATCATGTAATTATTATTTGAGTATCATGGTGCTCGTCATTTAGTTATGTATGATTGTAGGCGGTTGATTCTCCTTACAACTTCTATTTCTTCATGCCAACAGACTGATATCACGGATATGACTCTTGGTGAAGAGGACAACAGTCCCATTATTCTCGATGGAGGTATTGGTAACAAGCAGAAGAAGAGGAAAGCTTTTGCTGGATTGTATACGAATCAAATTAGATTTCCTCTAGCAGGTAAATTCTGCTATGGCATGTAATTTTTCCTCCTCTTAGTCCATCTAGCAAATGACTAGTTTCAGAAGTTTGTTCTACTAGTACTAGTTATTTCGAGGGGCATAATTTTGCGTCTCAATCTTTGTATTTATTATGTTAGTGTTTGTAGATCCGTGAGGTATACCTTGCAGCAGACGATGCAAGAGTTCGCTACAATGAAGCTTCAGACATGTACTAGTGAAGTAATCAATTTCCATAGGTTGCAATTGCCAGAGGCACAACCTGGATTTCATAGTAACAAGCTGATTATCTTGCTAGGTTTACATTTTTGTTTCCTAGTAACACACTCTACCTGCAAGTCATGAATCAAGTCTTTGCCATTGTTTATGTTTTATCATTCTACCGTCACTTTCATGTACAATAAACAATGTCTTTACTCTGATACATTGCAGATGTACAACCTAGATTTCATGGTGAATTTGTTTTTTTTTTTTTTGTCCAGAGGAGGAAGCCCAAGCTAATGGCTAAGAGATAGATGTTACAGCCTTATATTTCTTTGTTGTATAATTCTGAATATCTTCTCTTGCATTCGCAGAATTTGTGTTGTAGCTTGTAATTGGACATATGATGTAGTTTCTGTTAGAACTTATGGACTACCCATCTGGATTAAAATCTTGCCCGTGATGGCCAATGATGATGATAGTTATTTATTTATGTGTACTGTTTGTATGCAATTTTTGTTTATTTAGACCCGCCTGAACCGAGCCGAACCGAGCGAGCCGCAAATAACCGGTCAGGTTTGGGTTTGGTGAATACTTGGTCAAGTTTGGGTAACAATTTTTCCAACCCGAGCATATTGGGTTGGGGAAAAAATGCGGGTTTCACCCGCCCGAACAGCCCCGCAAACAGCCCTAGAGTGTACAGTAGGCAAACTACAGGATCAATACTCTACAAGGGTGGAGTTGAATAGAGTATGCCAACTTTTGCTAAACTTGCAAGAAGAGTGGTTTCAAATTATTTTTAATGAGATTCAAGGCCTTGAAATGAGTTTCAAGTCCTTGGAATAAAAACAGTTGTTGTTGTAAAGCTAAGTCTATTTGAAGGCCTTGAAATGAGTTTCAAACCCTTAAAATAAAACATGTTTTGTTTGCTACAAATAAGCTAAGCATAAAAATGAAAATTAAATGTAAGAGACACAGGATATATAGAGTTCAGTCCACTTGGACCTACTTCTCTACCTCACGGATCTTATCCAAGCAGTATTTTCAACTCAAGTCTTATTAATCAAAAACTAAGCCTAGATCTCAAGCACAGAGAGATACCTTACTCTGTTACAACTTGTGGTTCTCACTAACATATCTAGTACTTGCTCTAGCTAACTGATTAACTAAGAATTCTCTATTTTTCACCTTGACCAATCCACGAGAAAGAAATGAGATGAAGTATATAAATGATATACAAATGTAAAGCTCAAAAAGAAGAAACATTGAGACTAAGTTCTTCAGTGAATGTGCAGTGTTCTTCTGATAGATTGGATGATGTTTGATCTGCTTCTATGTTGCTTGTGAATCCTGAATGTTATTTGACCGTCTCTGTATGTTGTGCTATGCTGTGTCTTCAAGATCTTTTCATAACCAACCTTCCTATTTTGTAGCTGCATTGTTGACTTCTTTAAGTGCTTCTCCCAACGAATAGTTGCTCAATATCTTCAAAGATACTGATTTGATCTTTTTTAGAGACACGTTGGGAAGCTTTCAAACAAAGTAGAGTGATCACATAATCAAATCATCAAGCAGTTTCCCTTCCTTCAAAATAAAGTTTTGGAAACAGCTACTTATAAAATACAAAACATCATATCCCTGCAAAACTTGGTCAAACATATGGATTAGATATAGTTTAGAGTGTCAAAATACTTCGTCTTTCATCATCAAATAACAACTAATCAAGTACAGGGGTTTTAGGAGTTAAATCAAGATCAAAAACTCCCCCTAAGTTCATGCACATAAAGCACTGTGAGGTTCAAATCCTTGAAAGCTGTTCAAGGCCTTGAAATAGACTAGCTATTTCAAGCCTGTGAAACCAAAATGAACTTATAGAGAAGGAGACCAAATAACCAAGAATCCACAAAGACGATGGATGACTTGCACACCTAGGACGCGCAGCTATGGTGGAGGCACATGGAGATGAGCTTGTCATTATAGGGCATATTGATATTATCATTGGCTTGGTAATATCTTAGTCTTAGGGGCAATATCCATGCCACGTTAACTTTTATTTTGTGGATGTTTATTATTTATTTCTTGTTATTTATTTGATGTATGGTTGATACAAGCAAAACGTAACAAAATTATAATAAAGAAGAATGGTCTTTTATTGTGGATTGCCCAATCCAAATAAGCAGATCATGTTGATGAGATCAACCAAAAGAATTAAGTAATGACACTAACATCCCTCAAAGGAAATATTATGTTTTGGCCTTCTCTTGTTTTGACACCCTTCATGATCAGGGTTTATTAAATTCGAGCTTGCTAAAGCAAGGCGATTTTAATTTACCATGGTGTGATGAGGCGACACAAGAAAGTAATGTGTGGTTGTTAAAATAAGAATTTAAATGTAACTAAGTAGTTTCAATTGGATTGATGACTTAGAGGCATGGCAATTGGGATTATTTATGAGATAGATAAATAAGGAGTTATTTGCCCGGTTGCACCTAGAGTTTCATAAGGATGCAATTGGAAGGATGTTCGTACCTAAATAACTAATTATTGGGTGACTTGCCAATGCAAGCTCAAGAAGAAGTGAAATATTGATCTTGGTTCCACTAGAAAAATATATATGATATTTTATGCATTAATGGTGAGGGCTATTAATGGGAGAAAAATAGTGGGAGCTATATTTGATATTCTAGAAATTATTGAATGTAGTCAATTTTTATAAATACTAAAATTGCATATTTCTCACTTTATAGAATTCCAATGGAAAACAACAATAAAACTTAGATACCATCCATGCGTTGTGTCCTTGTGAAGGATAAGTTGTCAGGGAAAAACTTCCTAGACTGGTAAAGAAACTTAAGGATTGTCCTTAAGCAAGAAAAGAAGAATTTGTACATCTTAGATGCACTTGTTATAGCACCACCAGCTGAGGATGCTGCCGAAGCTGTCGTAAGGGCACATCAAAAGATTGTGGACCACAACAATAATATGACATGTCTCATGTTATACACCATGAGCTCTAAGCTACAGAAGCAATATGATCGCACATTTGAGGCAGCTCTTCCAAGAGCAGTTCCGACGTGAGAGGTACGAAGTATCCAAAGCACTGTTCAAGTGTAGTCTCGCAGAGGGGAACCCTGTCGGCCGCATGTACCCCGTATGATCGGATACATTGAGAATCTTGAAAGGTTAGGCTTCCCGTTAGACCAAGAGTTGGCCACGGATCTCATCGTGCAATGGTTGTTGGATAGTTATAACCAGTTCAATCATGAACTATAACATGAATGAGATCAAAAAAACTCTATCAGACTTGCTCAATATGTTGTGGACCTCTGAACATAGTATTAACAAGGGAAAAGGCAAGGCCATAATGATGGTAAATAAGAGGAAGAGCAAGTCAGTTGCTTCTACCTCCAAAGGAAAGAGAAAAAAAGTTTCAAAATCAAAGGAAATTGCCTTGAAGCCCGATGGAGGCGTGACTAAGGGTGATTGTCACTATTGTAGTCAGTCTGGACACTGGAAGAGGAATTACCCCAAGTATCTTGAGGACAAAAGGCTTGGAATAAAGATTCCACCACCACAGGTATTTTTATTATAGATGTCAATCTTTCTATTTCTTCATCTTGGGTATTGGATACTGGATGTGGATCTCACATTTGTCGAAATGTGCAGGATTTGAAAAGAAGTAGAAGATTGGCTAAAGGAGATATAGACTTGCGTCGGGAATGGAGGAAGAGTTGATGCATTATCAATAGGTGTGTATATGTTATCTCTTCCTTCAGGGCTTATTTTAGAGTTAGACAATTGCTATTATGTGTATGCTATGAGCCGAAACATGATTTCTATTTCTTGCTTGGACGAGAAAGGTTTTACTATTTCAATAAAGAACAATTGTTATTCCATTTACTTTGATAGTATCCACTATTGTAGTGGGCATTTGTCTAATGGATTGTATATCCTTGATCTAAGTAATCCCATCTATAAAATTAATAATAAGAGGATTGAAATCAATAAATTAAACCCTACTTATCTATGTCATTATCGTTTAGGCAATATAAATGGGAAACACATATCTAGACTCCATAAGGATGGACTACTAGACTCATTTGATTATGAATCATATGAGACATGTGAATCTTGTTTGATGGGAAAAATGACAAAGTCCCCTTTCAATAAGAAAGGTTAGAGGACTGGTGAGTTATTGGCACTCATACATAAAGATGTATGTGGACTGTTTCCCATGCCTGCTTGAGGTGGTTACGTCTACTTCATTACATTTACTAATGATTTCAGTAGATATGAATTTATGTACCTTATGAAGGCCAAATCCCAATCCTTTGAATTGTCCAAGGAATTCAAGAATGAAATATTGAAGCAACTTGGCAAAAGCATCAAGGCTCTACAATCGGATCTTGGAGAAGAATACTTAAGCCAAGAGTTTGACGACTCTCTTAGAGAGTGTGGAATCTTGTCCCAACTCACTCCACCCGGAACGCCACAACGGAATGGCGTGTCCGAAAGGAGGAATCGCACCTTGTTGGACGTGGTGCGGTCTATGATGTGTTAAACAGATCGTCCGATATCGTTTTGGGGAAATGCTCTAATGACAGTTGCTTTTACCATTAACCGTGTTCCATCCAAATCGGTCATGAAGACACCATATGAGATATGGAATGGGAGGCGTCCCATAGAGTTGTTTATGAAGATTTGGGGTTGGGACGTCTATGTAAAGTGTTTATAGAGTGAAAATCTCGGACCCAAGTCAGATAAGTGTAAATTTGTGGGATATCCTAAGGAAACTAAAGGATATTATTTCTACAACCCAACCGAGAACAAAGTGTTTGTTTCTCGGAATGTCGTGTTCCTAGAAAGAGAGTTCATCTCTAAAATAGCAAGTGGGAGGACTGTAGAAATTGAAGAAATTCAAGAATCACAAAGCACTGATTTGACAATGGAACATGAACTGGAGCGACAAAATGTTGTGGAGCAACCTGTTCAAGTGACACAAGAACTCCGTAATTCGAGTAGGGTACGTCATGAGCCAGAGAGGTATGAACTTCTCGTAACTGAGCCCGGTGACGTATTACTCATAGGAGATGAGCCTACTACTTATGGAGAGGCCATGAAAGTGCTAGACTCAAAGAAGTGGCTTCAGGCCATGAGATCCGAAATGGAATCCATGTATTCCAACCAAGTGTGGACTTTGGAACCACCCGATGGGTTCAGCCTACAGAGTGCAAGTGGGTCTTCAAGAAGAAGACTGACATTGATGGCAAGGTAGTTTCCAATAAGGGCTGACTGGCGGCTAAAGGATTCAAACAGATTCATGGTATTGACTATGATGAAACCTTTTCCCCAGTCACAATGACCAAGTCCATTCGAATCCTACTTGCAATTTCAGCTTACTACGACTATGAGATTTCGCAGATGGATGTCAAAATATCATTTGTGTATGGAAACCTCCTCGAGGATCTGTATATGACACAATCTGAGGGTTTTGAGGATCTAGATCAAGCAAATAAGTTCTGTAAGTTACAACAATCAATTTATGGATTGAAGCAAGCTTCTAGGAGTTGGAATCGACGTTTTGATGACACAGTCAAAGAGTTTGGCATCATCAAGAAGGAAGATGAGCCTTGTGTTTACAAGAAGGTTAGTTGGAGTACTGTTGTGTTTCTGGTCTTGTATGTGGATGACTATCTACTCATTGGAAACTACATTCATAGGTTACAATCTGTCAAAGATTGGCTAGGGAAGTGTTTCGCAATGAAGGACTTAGGGGATGTAGCTTATATAATGGGTATCAAGATCTATAGGGATAGATCGAGTAAGCTGCTCGGCCTAAGCCAAAGTACGTATACATACAAGGTGTTGAAACGGTTCAACATGCTAGAATCAAAGAAAGGATTCTTGCCCATGTCGCATGGAATCACCATTACGAAGGATGATTGTATCCAATAAGATTGAGAAGGATCACATGAGTAAGATCCCATATGCATCGGCCATAGGATCTATCATGTATGCCATGTTGTGTACTAGACGAGATGTGTCGTACGCGTTAAGTATGGCAAGCAGATATCAGTCCAATTCGGGTGAGAGTCATTGGAATTGCTGTCAAGAACATCCTTAAGTACTTGAGAAGGACTAAGGATGAGTTCTTGATATTTGGAGGTAAGGAAGAGCTGAGTGTAATTGGTTACACTGATGAAAGCTTCCAAACCGACAAAGACGGCAATAGATTGCATTCGGGTTATGTGTTTTGCCTAAACGGAATTCCAAGCAAGAGACTGTTGCTGATTCTACAATTGAAGCTGAGTACATTGCTGCTTCAGGCGCAGCGAAGGAGGCTGTTTGGATAAAGAATTTTATCACTGAGCTTGGTGTGGTTCCTAGCATTGTAGATCCTATTACGTTGTATTGTGACAAGACCGGAGCGATCACACAATCCAAGGAACCACGGTCACACCAGAGGACAAAGCGTGTACTAAGGAGATTCCATCTAGTTCAAGAGATAGTCGATCGAGGAGATATGAAGATATGCCAGATTCCAACAGATGATAATCTGTCAGATCCTCTCACAAAGCCATTGGTTTCGCTAAAGCATGAAGGGCACACTAGGACTATAGGCATACGTTATGCACCATATTGGCTCTAGTGCAAGTGAGAGACTGTTGGTTTCGGATGCCCTAGACACAATCTGTTTAGTATGAACTTTATTTGCTAGAGTTAATCATTGTATTATTTACGGAGATATTTAATATAATTATGTCCTTAGAACACAAGTGTGTTGTTTATCTTAAATATCCCTAGTCCATTATATTGATTAACGGGACGATCAACTATAGACTAGTATGTGGGTATATTGATATGGAGATAACAAGTCTAACACATGGGTATGCATTAGGAGTAATGGCATACTGGATAGACCCACCGCGAGAA
This sequence comes from Linanthus parryae, assembly GCA_023055425.1. Lineage (NCBI taxonomy): Eukaryota > Viridiplantae > Streptophyta > Magnoliopsida > Ericales > Polemoniaceae > Linanthus > Linanthus parryae. The sequence continues at coordinate 103,453,379 of JALGPY010000001.1, forward strand.
GGCTACATTAGATTATGTCAACGTCACAAGTGCTTCTCGTAGTGCTAATGGTGTTGTAATCCTTAGACTTGAAGTCACTGGATACTCTAGTTGTGAAGTATCATGCTTTGATATTATCAAAAGTTAACTGGGAAAATATAAAGATAGATACCGGGCATGATAGGAAGCAAGCTGAGAGATGGCAGTGATGTAGATAGGATTTGTCCCTCCTACGTAATAGGAGCAAATATCCACGACCACTCGAGAGGTAGAGCTTATGGAATGTCTGGCCAGGCGCAGATAAATCAATATGGAGACATTGATGTTATCTGCATGGATAAGTCTATTCCCAGGATCAAGAAACTATGAATTGGATATACGAGTTTGACAATTATGTCTGCTGTCCAATCCGGATATAGAGACAAAGGGATAACACAACACGGTAACATTGGGCACATGGTTTGTCGGGATCACTGACTATTTCTATTAGTTGGGTGGCATAGATGTGTTTCTAGACACCGCTTTATGTTTGTAATAGTTACTACCAACTTAGTAGAAACCTATAGAGTCACACACCATATGGATCAAACTGGATATGGGTATTAATTAGTTGGACTAATTAATTAAAAGGATAGTAAGCAACCACAAGCAAAATTAGTGGGACTAATTTTCAAGTGGGCTAATCCGTGTAAGGACATGATTAGTATTGGGGCAATTATGTAGTTAATAAAGAGTTATTAACTATATAAAGAAACTCTAGCTTGTTATTTTCTCAAGACAAGTCATTATTGAGAGAACATAACAAAGCAAGGAGAGAGAGACAAGGATGAGGCTCGGACCCCTACCAGCCCGCCCCCTCCTTGACGTCGGCCTCCCTAGGCATCGGCTTGGTGCTCCTTTTGCGTGATCCTTTGACTCCTTCTTCCGTTGCTAGCATTACACTGTAGGAAGGATTCCATTTGAAGATCCAAGATGTGGATACTCGTAGAAACGAATAAACAATTCTTCGTGGTGATCACACAAACTAAGGTACATATGTTTCTACCCGAATCATGTTATGATTGCTTGCCTATGATCCTTGGAGGGGTTTGAGCAGGAATAAAGTTTTGTTATTCCGCTGCGTAACCTGCATCAAAACCCAAGAGATGGTAATTCAAAGAAAATGCTTCTCTTTTTCCAATTATAGAACTTTGTATTCTCTGGATCAGGATCAACTCCAACGTCTTTTGACTTTTTCCTTTTAGCAGAATGTGGCTCTTTATTATCAACTTTTCCAAATTTATTAACAAATTTCTTTACTTGTTTGTAAATATCTTCGCCAGATAAGTGAGGTGGTTTTTCCCTTATTTAAGTAGTCCCATCAAATGAGCCTGCATCTTTTCGAAACTTATGATCAATACTAAGCCATCGTCTAGCTCCACAATAACACAACTTTATACTATGTGACACATATCTAGCTTTAGTATCCTTATTGCAATAAGGGCAGGCATACCTTCCCTTGGTGCTCCATCCAGATAAGTTAGCGTAAGCTGGAAAGTCGCTTATAGTCCACAACAGAGCTACAGGCATTCGAAACATTTCCTTGCTTGAGGAATCATACGTCATTGTACCATATACCCATAACTCTTTCAATTCTTCAATTAAAGGTTGTAGGTATACATCAAGATCATTTCCTGGAATGGTATAAATTGTGGTTTCTTCCCACCTAACCACGGGGAAAGTTGTAATTTAAAAGCAAATTGGCCATGTGCTATGAAAGGAACTTAATGTCCTAAATGGATTACCATCAGATGCTAATCCAAGCCTGACTCTGCGACTCTCTCATCAGAAATTAGGATAGCGCTCGTCAAGATTTTTCCAAGCTTCGGAGTCAGCTAGATGTCGTACTTTACCATCTTTTGTTCATCCCTCTATATGCCATCTCATATTTGACGTCTTAGTTGACATGAATAATCTCTTCAATCTTGGCTTTAAAGGAAAGTATCGTACTTGTTTAGCGGGAATTTTCCTAGTACCAGGCAGGATGTCTATTGAGCCATTTTTGGCCGTTTGGTATCTAGGTTTATTACAAAAGTCACATTTTTCTTTCAGCTTGTCATCTTTCCGATATAACATATAATTACCAGGACATGCATCGATCTTCTCATAACTAAAACCAAGTGATGCGTTCAAGTTCTTTGCATCATAATAAATTTAGTTAAACGTTCACACATGGGAAATGCAGGATGTATCAAGGCCAGCAACTTGTCTATCTAGGTATTACTCCATCCACATAATGCTTTAATGTGCAACAAGTTTACAATAAATTCAAGGAGAGTGAATGTCTTGCATACTGGATATAGTTCGCGATGCGCTTCCTCTAACAATTTCCAATATTTTCTTGTGTCTTCACCAGGTTCACTCCTTGTTTCCCCAGGTAAATCATCGCCAAGAGTAGAATTATCTTGCATTTGACCAGCAAACAAATCATTTACCATTTCAGCCATATTATTAACCGAGTCACTACCCCCGTATGTAGAATCTACTCCACCAAAAGAACACAATCGCTCTCCGTGTGTGGACCAATGAGTGTAATCGGTTTTGAACCCATGAATATTTATGTGAGCATAAACGTCATCTCTCAATAAGAACTTGTGGTTGACAAACTTGTTGCATGGGAAATATATCTTCGCATCATGACTGTTATTGGAATAAGCAAATTGAAGAAAGCTTGCAACCCCTTGTTTATACTCGGCACGTAAGCGATCATTCAAATTAATCCAACTCTTATCCATATGTAATTTCAAATATTTATCAGCTGGAAAATCAATATAATATTACTATCAGAGTTGGACATGTGAAACATAGTGGTACATATGTCATTTGAGATATGAATTGCCACTTTTCCTAAAACTACCTACACTGACAACATTCTGATGATGACAAAAACTTTAACGGAAAAGCTTAAAAGAAAGGAAAATGTAAAAAAAAAAAAATTATATATCTCTAAACCTTTTTGCACATGCAAATAAGAACCTCAAACAATCATTAATGGGTAGAAACTGAAATAATGTTTAATTATAAGGCACTAGAATTAAATTAACTGTTTAAAGGGAATATGTATTAAAATATGTATCAGTAAGGAAACCAACTAAATTAAGGCTGCTAAAAACTCTTACGCCTAAAATCGTAAGGCAAACTACTTTTACGCTCAATTTAAGTTGACTGGGCCTCTAGAGTTGAAGATCGTGGATAATGTAACACCTGATAAGCTCATGGACTATGCTACTACTTACGGTGCCTCCATTTACCAGTACAAGACTCCTAGCTGTGTGAAATTTGCACCTATTGTGGAATTAGTGCGCCCTAGACACAAACACAAGAAACCATACCAGAGGATGGAGTCTCTGGCATGAAGAACTGGGTCTCAAGGAGCTTCCCAATGGAGCAGCAAAATGTGAATCAAGGTTTATGGCTGCAATGGGTTATAGGAATATACAGTCATTGACCTTGTCCATCAACCCTGGCTCACAATCAAGTTGTCACTGACCGACAACAAATCTCAAATGCTGTGACTGAGTGTGTTGCTATGGAGACAAAAAAAAAAGGTTCTGAGAAGATTGAGCATAAGCACACTGTGAAAAGGAAGTCTATTGATACATTTGGAAAGAGGACTTCAGAGTACAGAGGCATGGAGAGTGGGTGATGGAGGAAACATTTCTCTTTGGAATGACTTGTGGTGTGGTGATAAACCATTGAGTCATAGTTTTGCTCCCCTACTTTGGATTATGGAAAGATTAAAGTGCCTAATATTATCAGTTATGGCTCGTGCGGACTTTAGCTCCATTGAAAACATTAGTGATGAGCACAGTAAGTGCTTGATCAACAGTATTGTTTTACCTATGTTTTACCAATTTTCTGACTCTCCCTACTGGAGAGACACCACTTCTGGTGATTTCTTAGGGGCATATGCCTACAATGCTTTTGGTGTTGAGAGTTTCTCCTCTCCTCTCCAATAATGGAGCTTCGATTTATTTCTTGAAGCTTAATCTCCCTTTCAAACAAATCTTATTTACCTGATTGATTTACCCAAAAAAAACTACTGACTAATGTGGGTCAAAGTACTGCTTTTTGATTAAATTCACTACTTTAATACATTTCTTCTTTGGGCATATGTAAGAACATCATAAATTTATTTAAGTTTGTGTTTATTTATTCTTTATCTAGTTAGGATGCCGAGTGGAAGGGTAATTGATCTCCAACCTTGTATTGTGACGGATAATTTCAGCAAAGAATCGGAAAGAATTGCTAGGTTAGGTGCAAATAACACTAAAGTATGTTATGCGCCTATTATGTTTTTCCAATCCATGTATTGGTGAACATAACAAAGAAATGAGATGGCGACTACCTGCGAATTCGGGACAAATTTCGTGGAAAGGCTTTATTAGGAAGGCAACACCCACTTAGGTCTGTGTAAATCTTGTCGCCTCGGGGTCTAGTCTCCGACTGTCATATACGAGAGACTTTCTGGTGGAATCAAGATAGATAAATAAAACTGAATCCAATTTAATTATTTTAAGAAATATTTTGAAGCCGTTTTTAGACTTTTGGTTCAACTATCTATTCACATTTAAGTTGCTGCAAAAACATAGATTCATTAGTCTTGGTCTCTTCAGATTTCTCTTGTACTGACTTAAACATCAAGTTTAGTTAGCTTCCTTGAATATTGGGACTAAAGGCTGAAGCCAGGCTGCTTACGCCGTCTCCTTATTTTTCGAGCTATAACTACGAAAAATTAATTTCTGATTTCCCTCCTATATATTTGATTTGTTGGTTAGGATGGGCCCCAAGGCAGGGAATTGAGTAGGCTGCTTTCTGACAGTTCCTTGAGCGTCTTATTATTAGAGTTGCAGTTTGATGGCTCAAAGGTCTCACAACTTTGACCCGCAGTTATGCTATAATGAGCTACCTTGTCTGTCGACCTATCGTATTTGCTAAGCCCTAATATGGAACACAATGTTCATTTTTATTGGATGAAACCCTGAATATGTTGTCTAGATTTAGGTTGTAGAATAGACAATGAAGAACAGTAAATGTCTCCGTCCAACACAGTTCGATACTTGTAGGTAATTTCAAACTACTTTTGACTGCTCATCCAATTATCTCATGGAATATGGATATGCTATCGGAGAGGGTCACTAAAACAGCCCAATTTCACATGGAGAACTTTCTATTCAAAAAACAAGAATCAAATCAAGATAAAATTCAAAATCTAAAACATACATCAATCAACACAAGATAAACAGAGTATGAGAAGTAATTCGAAACCATACAAACGGAACCAAAATATGCAGCTTCTGATTTATGCCGCACTAGAGAGAATCTAGTCCACTGCACCACTGCGGGAAACTGGGTACACGAGCGTTAGAGGAGTAGGAAGAGAAAAATAAAATCAATTCAAGAGACAATTCAAAATCCTAAGCATATACATCAATCAACACAAGGTAAACATTATACATAGATCGCAAAATAAGAACAACAGGGTTCCGACTGATTACACGCGAAACCAAAATAAGAAGTATAGGGGTTCAACACAAGCAAAACCAAAAGAACCCACCTGTTAATTTCTGCCGCTCTAGCACTGCAAAACTGAATACACGATCGACTGAGGAGTACAAGAGAAAAACGACAGTCCAGACGAATCCCAAAATCTCCTTGATTTGGGATCGCGTAGTCACCACAAAACAATCAGCCACAAAAAACCCTATTTCTATTAGAGGTCTTCGGAGGATGGCTTAGTTCTTTGAGACCTTTGGAGTCTATATGGGATCTTAACAACGAGTGAATATGGGCTCCATTTGTGTTTTAAGGTGGGCCTCTGAAGAGCGGCATCTAGCGTGTATGAGGCCCGCATTGGGATCGCATATGAGACGGATTATGGAAAGCATCTAGTGGTGGCTTGTTGTTGCACGAATTCATTGGGTATTAAAGAAATTTTTGGCTCATTGTTTCAGGAACTTGGTGGAAGTTGGAGCAACGATGGGCGAATTCGTTGGAGGAACGCATAGGAATTGGAGCAACATTTGGAATTTGGTTGTGCATACCCTTGTGAAACTTCTTTTTCGGTAAGATCATCGGTTGTGGGATGATCATCTGGTACTTTTTAAGGAGAAAAGCTTCAGGTCCAGGTCTGGGTGGTTGATAGGATTTGAGGCAAGGTGGAGTGTTGTCTTAAATCGAAGCAACCAATACTCGACAAGGATTCAGGTTGCTAGGTTGATTTGAGTTAAGGTGGAGATTTTTTTGGATAACTCGAATGAACTAGCAAGTTCGGGAAAAGCAACATGGAGAGTAAGCAAGAGGGAACGAAGATCGCAGAATTCTGAAGGTTGAGAGCTCACACGACGAAGGACTTTCTCGCACGAGCAGAATAAGCGGGATGTCTCGAGGCGGCTAGTTGGTTTTTTCCTTGTGTGTTTGGGGCGGTTTCAGGACAACCTAGGAAGCAAGCTTCGTTCCTTAGGTCTATATAAGAGTATAGGTTGTGGGTTAGCCTTGTAGGCGAGTGTGTAGTGTATTCTCTCTGAATTTTTTAAATAACCAAAGTGTGCGTTTTTTTTGTGGAGGTAGCTAGCAATTGCTAGTGAGTCACGTTAAGTTTGTGTCTTGTTCTTGATAATTGTTTTATTCATTCTTGCTTGATTCCAGTTATAACACGAGCATTAAAAGCTCCGAAGTTGAGCGAGCTCATGGGTCTTACCCAGCCGACTAGTAGTACGCTCAAGCTTAGCTCTCAAGTTTTAAAATTAAGACCGAAGCCGCAAATTAGCTTTGATTGGGTAGATGATTTGGGTCAACCGTGTTATTATTTATTTATTTATTTACTTAGTACTATTTATTAGTTAATTTATAACTACGTTATTTAATTAAATAACAATTGGGTTTTCTTTAAAGGGTTATTTCCCGTCCCGTATAGTCGAACATTTAGGTTTGGGGTTAGCTTTATTTTCTATTTAAACAATTTAATGAATCGGAAAAAAAGAAATTAAAGTGTATGTGTTTATTTTTAGTGTTTTCGTGTGTGTTCGTGTTTCTGTGGCCGATTGATAGAAAATATGGTATCAATTGGTGCTTTCATTGACTTTCACCAATCAACTGGTGATCGCAACGATGTGGTATTCAACACGCAGCAACTTGCTCGCCCAAATCCTGGACCAGTTGGAAACGATGAACTCAACATTCACAAATATGATCTCGTGTTGCGTCAAGATCATCGCGACTTGACAGAATTGTAGGCAACTTGCCGCCGCCGCTGGGTTCACTGCCGAAGAGACCGTCAGAGAACACACATGAGCAGCCGCTGATGTTGTAATTGCAGCAACCCACACCTCCTCTACCTCCAACGTCGTCCTACCACCCTACGTGGCCGCTAGCCAAGCAACCATAGCTGTTGTCACCATCGCCACAAACCCAGGAACAACCCGAGCAAGATCAGCCGCCATTGATTCCGGCAAACCAAAATTCGTCGACCCGGTACCAGCAGCACCCACTGTCAACGCATAAACCGCAACCAGATTCATTCCCGTCCGATTTGCAGAACCAGGATAAGACGGGGCAAAGAGATTCAGCAGAAACAGTCAGACGAACAAAGCCCGATATTCCGCCGCTCAAACATGTATGTCCACCACCACATAACAGCCCAGCTCCAACGGATACGGATACGGGCCTAACCAGATCAAAACAGTCAACTCTTGGTGGTTCAACGATCCCCATGTCCCCTGCGCAACCCCATTAGCCGGCTTCGCAGCCAACCTTGCCTCCCGATCCGCAACACTGGTACTGCAACAACAGCCACCGTTGGCAACTCCGAACGCCTCTCTGAAAGCGGCATATCCGGCTTTTGGAGGAGCGGGTGCATCCGTGCTGTACCAGTTGTTAGGGCTGTTCAGAAACCCGCTCGACTGCCCAACCCGCCCGGACCGACCCGAATCGACCCACGGTGGAGTTAAATAGGGTAAAAGTGGGTGGTTATAGCTTTAGAATATCCAAACCGGGTAAAATCCGGGTGGGGCACGAGTGTCATTTTCTCAACCCGTAATTACACCCCCCCCCCCCCCCCCGCCGGAATTCTATATAGATACTTAATATATTTAATATTATTCTGAGATATTTTTATCATTATATAGATAATATATTATACAACATACAGGTTTCAAGTATTGCTCTACTTTCTCTCATCAGTCATAACCCGTTGATGTCTTTGTGTCTCTAACAGCAGAGTAAAGAGGACATCGATGTAGTAACAACCTCACCAGATCCGGCTATTGAGGGTTAGTCCCAGGTCGTCCGCGGTCGATTCAGCGTTGATTCAAGTCTGATTATCGTTTGGTGCTTTCAAGCTTCTAATCAACGCCTTTTCCAGTTCAGCCCACCATCGGTCGTCTGAACACAGAGACTGCTTTCTTGCACCTTCCTTGTCACTACTTCAAAGAAAATATGGAGAAAACATGATACTGACTACTGAACTACAAGCATCCCTTCTTCGAATTTTGACTGTATAGTATCAGTATGTCTGTTGTACCTTTTACTCATTTACAAGAGTTTCTCTCGGTTGAAGTTTGTATCATGTGTTCTTTGATTTTTTTGAGATCCTGTTAGTATCATTTTTTTTAGGTCCTCTTAAATTAAAAAGTCACAGAATAAGAAGAAAACGAAGCATAATCCTGTTAATATCTTTTACGTCAAACTTCAAAGTAACATGTCTAGTGAAAACCATGTGTAATTGAGACTTTTATGAATCAAACCATGTGTTATTGAGACTGGGTAACAAACTGTCGTCAAATTGGTATGAAATCTCCAATTTGTATGAATGAAGTGTCATTGAGGTTGTGTATGGACGATTTTCAGAACTCTCTGTTTCATGAATTTATCTCCTAGAAGAACCCTGAGAAGAGAGAAGTGAGAATCTATATCTTATAATTATCATGTAATGATTATTTGAGTATCATGGTGCTCGTCATTTAGTTATGTATGATTGTACGCGATTGATTCTCCTTATAACTTCTATTTCTTCATGCCAATAGACTGATATCACGGATATGACTCTTAATGAAGAGGACAACAATCCCATTATTCTCGATGGAGGTATTGGTAACAAGCGGAAGAAGAGGAAAGCTCTCTACCAACGGGAAGGTAATTCTAAACCACCACTTGGTCCTTCCCAAAAAAAAAAAAAAAAAAAAAAAGAACTCCTTAAAGAGCCAAAACCTGTTGTTGATAATTCCACATCTGAAATGTGGGATCAATTAACAAGGATAGAGGATACACTTAGGTGCAAATGAAATTATTTCCCTAAAACTTATGTTGTTGATCCAAAAATCCATGGTACGAGCAGCTTGTGGACTCATATACTTCACAGCTGTAAGAATTACCCTTACCGCTTAGAAGATAAAAGGCAAAAACATTGGCAGTTACTCCTGCTCTTGGTAAAGAAAGTGTAGGTTTTTATTAAGGAAGTGGTGTTTAGTCAAGATGTTACTAGGAAAGATCTTGCTATAATGGTAATAACTGACGAATTGCCTTTTAGAATGGTAGAGGGGACTGGTTTTAAGCGATTCTGCTATGGAATGCAGCCACGTTTTAACATTCCTTCTAGGATAACAGTGGCACGAGATGTTTTGAAAATTTATGAAGACTAAAAGCACAAGTTGAAACATATTTTAAAGAATCAACGTGTTTGTCTTACCATGGATATATGGACATCAATCCAAAATTTCAATTACATGTGTATCACTTTTCATTGGATTGATGATTCATGGAAGTATCATAAGAGAATTCTCACCTTTTGTCAAGTGCCTAATCACAGAGGTGAGACAGTTGGTAAGGTCATTGAGGCTAGCTTAAAATATTGGGGTATCGGTAAACTATTCACTGTAACTGTTGATATTGCAAGCTCCAATTATGGAGCAATTCGTTACTTGAAAAGGAAAACTAAAGATTGGAGGGGCACCATACTCGGGCACGAGTTTATTCATGTTCGATGTTCTGCTCATATCTTAAACTTGATTGTAAGAGATGGTTTGGAAGAGATGGTGGAGTTCAACCTACATGATGCTTGAAGCAGCTGAAAAATTTGAACAAGCATTCATCAGGCTTGAGGAGAACAATTCTATGTACTCCTCTTATTTTAATAGCGAAGAAAATGAAGAAAATGGTGTTAGAAAGACCATGGGCAGAGGTAAAAAAAGTCTTGGATCTCCTAATAAAGATGACTGGAAAAGGGCAAGGTTCTTTAATCAATATTTGGAAGTATTTTATCACACAAATTTGCAAACATCAAATAATTTTTTTAATGAGATTGTGGGGATTCAAAATACATTGATTGAAATGATTGATAGTGAGGACAATGATTTGAAGGTAATGGCTGAGAGACTGAAAAAGAAGTTTGATAAGTATTGGGATAACCTCGATAATATCAACTTTCTACTTTACATAGATGTTGTTCTCGATCCTCGTTACAAATTGAAGTATGTGCAAGTTTGCTTTGGTCGAGTACATGATCCGGCTAAAGCTTTGGTTTTGACGAAGAAGTTTGAGGTTTCTTTGCTTAAAATGTTCGAATTTTATGTGCAACGTGATGGTTGTAGTAGTACTTATCCAATCAATGAGGCACAGTGTAGTGCTGAAACACTTACTCCAGCAAAGAAAATGGAAGGCAAGCAGCTCAAATCTAAGTATGCTAAACAATTGGAAGATGAGGAATGCATGGAGATTAAAACAGAATTGGCCAGTTATCTGATTGAAGGTTGCGAGATAATAGACGGCTCCTTTTGCATTCTTAGTTGGTGGAAATTGAATGAAGCTAAGTATCCAGTTGTTTTGCTAAGGATGTTTTGGCTATCCCCATCTCCATTGTGGCATCGGAAACTACATTTAGCACTGGTAGGCGTGTTCTTGATTGGTTCAGAAGTTCAATATCACCGAAAATGGTGGAGGGTCTTATCTGTGGCCAAAATTGGTTGAAAGCAGACATGGAACGTATTAATATACTTGATTCTATGGACGTTGTGTCATCTTATGACGAGATAGAACCTGGTTCAGGTATCATTTTGTTTTAATTCTCAAGAGTTCTATTTTTTTGTGCAGCTGTGTAGTTTATAATATTGCACTTAAAATTCCATTTGGCAGAGCTGGATGATCCTAGCTCTGTTGTCATTGACGAGTAATATCCACGGTATATCAATTATTATTCTTTTTTAACATTTCGTGTAATTACAGATCAAAATTATAGGTCAGTAGCAACTGTTACTCAACCGCTGTATTGCCATTGTAGGTCAGTGGCACTTTTTGGGAATAACTATATATATGGAGGTTATGGTCTTGTCTAGCAAGTTTTGGAAGGAAAGCCGATATTATTAGCATAAGGTAAGTAGTAGTTACCTATTTTTTTTATTAATATGTTCTGTATTTTTGGTAACCTGCTGCAATATTTTTGGAGCAGATATTTTGTAATTACAGTGAAGCAACCAATATCCACTAGTGGAGAAAGTATATGTGGAGTGAAGTTTGCAGTTCCCATGGAGAGAATTTCAGGTACTGCCTGTTCAGTGGCATGCTCTCTGCCTTGGTCTTAACGCGGATTGTCATTCTATCTTGGTGGCATCTTCTGTTCTAGGAAGGAAATTTATGTCACTAGAGATCTCTTCAAATCTGATGAATCATCTCCCAAGCAATCCGTCGTATCTCGGTCTAGTCCTCTACAATCTAAGCAAGTCTTCTTCCCGGAATGCAGCTATGAGCTTCAAGATTTCACTCCTTGTACCGATCCGCAGGTACTTTAGTTTGTTTGGGTTCATTTCATCAATGTAAACGATTAGATTTGGGCATGGATAGATCTCTTAAACATGTTTCATCAATGAGACAGAATTGGTATTTTGGGCATGGATAGATCTCTTAAACAAGATTTCACTACTTTGATGATGCTATTAAATGTTGGGGATATTGATATTGTGCTATCGTTTCTTCTCGTTTCAGGATTTCGGGGATAGCATTCCTGGTCATGGAGGAATGACAGATAGAGTCGATATTAAATGTTGGGGATATTGATAGTCAGTTTAGTTACTGAAATGTAATTTATCCTTGTTCTTAACTTAATGTCTTTACTAGATGCATCATCAATATGTTAGGTATGGCTCACTGGAATTTTCAATCCCATCTTGTCCTGATTTATCATGGTAGGTGAAAATAAAGCTACCTGAGCTTTTAGGGAGATATAAATTGCTGCAAAATTTAGTAAAGAGGTTCAGAAGTCAAAAACCAATCAATGTCATCATTTGTAGAATTTAAAACTTCATTTCATTCCAACCAGTTTTCGAAGCTTCATTTGTGCTTACGACAGTAACAAGCATTGATTGTGAGCAGAACTCAAGTCAGTGTGCTTAAAGTGTGGCAATTCAGCAAATGAAAAAATCAAGCATAGTATGTACTTAAAGATAGAGCCCCTAGGTATTGTTTTTATTGATCTGATTGGTTTAGAAGTTTGGTGCAACTGCGATTTCATTCTTATAATTCATATAATTCTTGCCAGGTTTTTGTCTCTGTGTCACCCTTTCGCTGATTGTATACGAATCAAATTAGATTTCATCTAGCAGGTAAATTATGCTATGGCATGTAATTTTTCCACCTCTCATTCCATCTAACAGTTGCCTAGTTTCAGAAGTTTGTTCTACTGGTACTGGTTATTTCGTGGGGCATAATTTTGTGTCTCGATCTCTATACTGATTATGTTAGTGTTTGTAGGTCCATGAGGTATCCCTTGCAGCTGACGATGCAAGAGTTTGCTACAATGAAGCTTCAGACATGCACCAGTGAAGTAATCGATTTCCAGAGGTTGCAATTGCCATAGGCACAACCTGGATTTCATAGTAACAAGCTGATTATCTTGCTAGGTTGACATTTTTGTTTCCTGGTAACACACTCTACCTGCAAGTCCTGAATCAAGTCTTTGCCATTGTTTGTGTTTTATCATTCTACCGTCACTTTCAGGTACAATAAACAATGTCTTTAAATTCTTGCCTGTGATGGCCAATGATGATGATGATAGTTATTTATTTATGTGGACTGTTTGTATGCAATTTTTGTTTATTTTGACCCGCCTGAACCGAGCTGAGCCGAACCGCAAATAACCTTTAATTTTGTTTACTTTGGACCCAATTCCTGATTTGGACCCAATCCTTAAATTTTGGGCCTATATTTTTTTGGCAGAATGAAACAATTGGGTCTAATTCAGCTTTTGGACCTTATGATCCTCCGTCAGGAGGCGGCATTTGTAAACCGCGGGGGAGTTGATCAGGGTAAACCGTGTCATTATTTATTTATTTACTTAATTAGTACTATGTATTAGTTACTTTATAATTACTTTATTTAATTAACTAACGAACGGGTTTTCTTTAAACTGTTCTTCGCCGGCCCGTATAGTCGAACTGCTTAGGTTTAGGATTAGCTTTATTTTCTATTTAAACAGTTGTAATCGTCATTTTAAATTAATCAGAAAAGAACAAATTAAAGTGTGTCTGTTTATTGTTAGTGTTTTCGTGTGTGTTCGTGTTTGTGTTTATGCTATCAGTAGAACACTGAGCAGCTAGGAAACAACTTCTATCGCTTGTAGCCGGAGCCAACGCCATCACTCGCCATCATTGACTAAGATAATGTCCTTCAAAGGGGTTTACAGTAACATAGTTTGGCGAATGAATGACAAATAGTGTAACTATTCCAACCATGGAATCTAAATTGTAGTATTTAGCAATAACACAAGGGTGTTGACATAATTTTCCGAAAGAGGAATGGTCATAAATTACCATAGCATGAAAGCAAAACCCAGATTAAAGTTGCTTAAATTTATCATAACCAAATTCACTTAAAAAGAGTGTATCATAACCTAAGTAAAAAAATCTTGGATACTTATGTCAAGTAGATAGACTTCAAAAGACTTAGGTAACATTGTATTAGGTCATGGAAAAATCTTGTGACAGTGACGATAACAGATCGTTTGAACCAGCAGCATCTTTCATGGATAGATCACGAAGCTGATATGATAAACAATCACCCATCTTCTTCTCTTCCGAAAGTTGTTTGAGAGTATCAACGTAATGTGCCCATCTACTACTGTTGCCATCACGTCGCAGAAGCTCCTCCAACCTTCTCTGAAACCAAGATTTTACGTATTCGAACGTATCGGATCCTTGCACTCCCCCTCTTCCTCTAGCTTCTAGGGCAGCCTGCTTCATGTTTAAAAGATATCGTAGTATAATTTTCCTCTTTTCATCGTCGGAAATATACTTCTTTTTAACCAGAAGAGCCTTAATGTGTCGTTTCACTACAAGAACCCCTCTGCGCTCTTTGTTGCCTTGTTGAACTTTTTCTTTTTCGACCTTCGGACCGCCTTTCGCCATTGATTGCAGTAAACTGTTGTTTCTTGAGTTTGGACTTGATGGGGTCTTTGGAGTTTGCTTCTGGTAGTTAGTAAAAGATAGATTGAATACCTTTTTTATATCGTATATATATAGGGCTGCACCCCAAGTCGGTGGAACAACCACCATGTGACTGAAATAATAGTAAAAAAAAATTGACGGGGTATTTTGAAAATCAATTATCCAATATTAGTATTCTTTTGAAAGTTGTTGAAGAGTCTAGGGGCTAATATGAGAAAAACTAGGTCAAAGATCGGAGCAAGGGCGGTTCCAACCCTATCCTAGAATAATATATAACAGTATAAGTACCTCTACAACAATGTACAATTACGAAAAAACAAACTGTCAGTACAAGAAAACTTCGGTCCTCCTTGTCATGGATTTCTATGGGAGAGAACAAACCTACTTCTACAGAGAAGTCCCCTGCTGGCGAAATACCGATGGAAAGAATAATTTCAGACGATTCGGAGACTCCGGTGAAGACATTTGTGGCCGCGTTAAGGAACACGAGGAAGTGGATCCACGATATTACTAATCGCAAGTATAGAAACGTGTCCCTGTTAGTCTGAAGAAACACTAGACATCACTTTTTCTTGATATGCAAGTAAGTTTATGGACAACTTTGTTTAGCTGTTTGACTACCAGAAAGTTTGATATTAACCTATAGCTAGTAGATGCATGAATTTACAAAAATTCGGTACTCATAATATGTAGGATTTTGGGTGTTTAGAACGGCAATCAATGGACTGGGATATCTCTGAGTCGTGGGATCACTCTCAGATTAAAGTATTTCGGCGGCGTGCACGAAATCTCTAATCCGATAAAACAGAGACTGTAGTAAGAACGAATATGGTGTCTGCTATGGAATCCGAACTCACAGGTTCTCTCTGTGTTTCTGAATTCGACCAAATTGACAAATAGTGAGGGAGAAGGCGGTTAATCTGGCGGTTACAACCGCCAGATTTCAGTCCGTTTTCCAACGGAAAATTAATTCCGAGACGTTTTTTGTAAAGCAATAAAACGTCCGAATAGACAATGCTATAATGAGCTACCTTGCATGTCGACCTATCGTATTTGCTAAGCCCTAATATGGAACAAGAGGTTCATTTTTATCGGATAAAACCCTGAATTTGTTGTATAGATTTAGGTTGTAGAATAGACAATGAAGAACAGTAAACGTCACCGTCCAACAGAGTTCGATACTTGTAGGTAATTTCAAACTACTTTTGACTGCTCATCCAATTATCTCATGGAATACGGATATGCTATCGGAGAGGGTCACTAAAACAGCCCAATTTCACATTGAGAACTTTCTATTCAAAAAACAAGAATCAAATCAAGATACAATTCAAAATCTAAAACATACATCAATCAACACAAGATAAACAGAGTATGGAGAAGTAATTCGAAACCATACAAACGGAACCAAAATACGCAGCTTCTGATTTATGCCGCACTAGAGAGAATCTAGTCCACTGCACCACTGCGGTAAACTGGGTACACGAGCGTTAGAGGAGTAGGAAGAGAAAAATAAAATCAATTCAAGAGACAATTCTAAATCTTAAGCATATACATCAATCAACACAAGGTAAACATTATACATAGATCGCAAAAGAAGAAGTATAGGGGTTCAACACAAGCAAAACCAAAAGAACCCACCTGTTAATTTCTGCCGCTCTAGCACTGCAGAACTGAATACACGATCGATTGAGGAGTACAAGAGAAAAACGACAGTTCAGACGAATCCCAAATCTCCTTGATCTTTTGAAATCTCATGATCGTTCTTCTGCATGATTGAGTAGGGTTTGATCCCAACAGACGTGTGATCTGAAAAGAACGTATTTGACTCCTACACTAATTTACCAAAATAAAAGAGGCGGGGTTATTTAGTGTATTTCATAAAACTCCATCTTATTTTTTTTCCTTTTGTGGCTATTAAAATGGCGGTCCTTTTTGTCAGCCAAATATGCTCATTTTGTGGCTCTTTTCATAGTCACCACAAAACAATCAGCCACAAAAACCCTATTTCTAGTAGTGGTCTTCGGAGGATGACTTAGTTCTCTGAGCCCTTTGGGGTCTATATGGGCTCTTAACAAGGAGTGAATCTGGGCTCCATGTGTGGTTTAAGGTGGGCCTCTGACGAGCGGCATCTAGCGTGTATGAGGCCCGCATTGGGATCGCATACGACACGGATTATGGAGAGCATCTAGTGGTGGCTTGTTGTTTCAGGAAGTCAGTGGGAATAAAAGAAATTTATGGCGCATTGTTGCAGGAACTTGGTGAAAGTTGGAGCAACTATGGGCGAATTCGTTCGAGGGACGCATGGGAATTGGAGCAACATTTGGCATTTGGTTGCGCATACCGTTTTGAAACTTATTTTTCGGGAAGATCATCTGTTGTAGGATGATCATCTGGTATTTTTTAAGGAGAAAAGCTTCAGGTCCTGGTCTGGGTGGTTGATAGGATTTGAGGGAAGGTAGAGTGTTGTCTTAAATCGAAGCAACCAAGACTCGACAAGGATTCAGGTTGCTAGGTTGATTTGAGTTAAGGTGGAAATTTTTTGGGATAACTCAAATGAACTAGCAAGTTCGGGCAACGCAACATGGAGAGGAAGCAAGAGGGAACGAAGATCGCAGAATTCTGAAGGTTGAGAGCTTGCTCGCACGAGCAGAATAAGCGGGATGTCTCGGGGCGGCTTGTTGGTTGTTTCCTTGTGTGTTTTGGGCGGTTTCAGGACAACCTAGGCAGCAAGCTTCGTTCCTTAGGTCTATATAAGAGTGAAGGTCGTGGATTAGACTTGTAGGCGAGCGTGTAGTGTATTCTTTGTGATTTTTTTAAATAACCAAAGTGTGCGTTTTTTCGTGGAGGTAGCTAGCAATTGCTAGTGAATCACGTTAAATTTGTGTCTTGTTCTTGATAATTGTTTTATTCGTTCTTGCTTGATTCCCATTATAACACGAGCATTAAAAGGTTCGAAGTTGAGCGAGCTCATGGGTCTTAACCAGCCGACTAGTAGTACGCTCAAGCATAACTCTCAAGTTTTAAAATTAAGACCGAAGCCGCAAATTAGCTTTGATTGGGTAGATTATTCGGGTCAACCGTGTTATTATTTATTTATTTACTTACTTAGTACTATTTATTAGTTAGTTTATAACTACGTTATTTAATTAAGTAACAATTGGGTTTTCTTTAAACGGTTATTTCCCGGCCCGTATAGTCGAACCTTTAGGTTTAGAGTTAGCTTTATTTTCTATTTAAACAATTTAATGAATCAGAAAAAAAAATTAAAGTGTATGTATTTATTTTAAGTGTTTTCGTGTGTGTTCGTGTTTCTGTGGCCGATTGATAGCAAATATGCTATCAAATGGTGCTTTCATTGACTTTCACCAATCAACTGGTAATCGCAACGATGTGGTATTCAACACGCAGCAACTTGCTCGCCCAAATCCTGGACCAGTTGGAAACGATGAAATCAACATTCACAAATATGACCTCGTGTTCCGTCAAGATCATCGCGACTTAACAGAATTAGAAGCAACTTTCCGCCGCCGCTGGGTTCACAGTCGAAGAGACCGTCGTAGAACGCACATGAGCACCAAATGTTGTTGTAATTGCAGCAACCCACACCTCATCTGCCTCCAACGTCGTCCTACCACCCTACGTGGCCGCTAGCCAAGCAACCACAGCTACTGTCACCATCGCCACAAACCCACGAACAATTCGAGCAAGATCAGTCGCCATTGATTCCGGCAAACCAAAATTCATCGACCCAGTACCAGCAGCACCCACCTTCAACGCAGCAACCGCAGCCAGATTCATTCCCGTACGATTTGCAGAACCAGGACAAGACGCGCCAAAGAGATTCAGCAGAAACAATCAGACGAACAAAGACCGATGTTCCGCCGCTCAAACATGCATGTCCACCACCGCAGAACAGCCCAGCTCCGACGTATACGGATACGGGCTTGACCAGATCAAAACAAACAATTCTTGGTGGTTCTACGATCCCCATGTCCCCTGCGCAACCCCCTTAGCCGGCTTCGCAGCCAACCTTCGCTCCCGATCCACAACGGTGGTTACTGCAACAACCGCCACTGTTGGCAACTCCGAACGCCTCTCTGACGGCGGCATATCCAGCTTTTGGAGGAGCGGGTGCATCCATGATGTACCAGTTTTTGGGGTTGTTCAGAAACCTGCTCGACCTGCCCAACCTGCCCGGACCGACCCGAATCGACCCACGGTGGAGTTAAATAGGGTAAAAGTGGGTGGTTATAGCTTTAGAATATCCAAACCCGGCAAAATCCGGGTGGGGCACGGGTGTCATTTTCTCAACGCGTAATTACCCGCAGCACCCCGAATTCTATATAGAAACTTAATATTTTTAATATTATTGTGAGATATTTTCATTATTATATAGATAATATATTGTACAACATATAGGTTTCCAGTAGTGCTCTACTTTCTCTCATCAGTCATAACCTGTTGATGTCTTTTTGTCTCTCACAGCAGAGTGAAGAGGACATCGATGTAGTAACAACCTCACCAGATCCGGCGATTGAGGGTTAGTCCGAGGTCGTCCGCGGTCGATTTAGCGGCGATTCAAGTCTGATTATCGTTTGGTGCTTTCAAGCTTCTAATCAACGCCTTTTCCAGTTCAGCCCTCCATCGGTCGTCTGAACACAGAGACTGCTTTTTTGCTCCTTCCTTGTCACTACGTCGAAGAAAATCTTGAGAAAACATGGTACTGACTACTGAACTACAAGCATCCCTTCTTCGAATTTTGACTGTATGGTATCAGTATGTCTGCCGTACCTTTTACTCATTTACAAGGGTTTCTCTGGGTTGAAGTTTGAATCATGTGTTCTTTAATTTTTTTGAGATCCTGTTAGTATCATGTTTTTTTAGGTCCTCTTAAATTAAAAAGTCATAGAACAAGAAGAAAACGAAGCATAATCCTGTTAATATCTTTTACGTCAAACTTCAAAGTAACATGTCTAGTGAAAACCATGTGTAATTGAGACTTTTATGAATCAAACCACGTGTTATTGAGACTGGGTAACAAACTGTCTTCAAATTGGTATGAAATCTCCAATTTGTATGAATGAAGTGTCATTGAGGTTGTGTATGGACTATTTTTATAACTCTCTGTTTGATGAATTTATCTCCCTGAAGAACCCTGAGAAGAGAGAAGTGAGAAACTATATCTTATAATTATCATGTAATGATTATTTGAGTATCATGGTGCTCGTCATTTAGTTATGTATGATGTAGGCGGTTGATTCTCCTTGTAACTTATATTTCTTCATGCCAACAGACTGATATCACGGATATGACTCTTGGTGAAGAGGAAAACAATCCCATTATTCTTGATGGAGGTATTGGTAACAAGCTGAAGAAGAGGAAAGCTCTCAACCAACGGGAAGATAATTCTAAACCACCACCTGGTCCTTCCCAAAAAAAAAAAAAAAAAAAAAAAAAAAAAATCCTTAAAGAGCCAAAACCTGTTGTTGATAATTCCACATCTGAAGTGTGGGATCACTTTACAAGGATAGATGATACACTTAGGTGCAAATGTAATTATTGCCCTAAAACTTATGCTGCTGATCCAAAAATCCATGGTACCAGCAGCTTGTGGACTCATATACTTCATAGCTGCAAGAACTACCCTTACCGCTTAGAAGATAAAAGGCAAAAAACTTTGGCATTTACTCCTGCTGTTGGTAAAAAAATGTAGGTAATCTGAAGGTTGTGGTGTTTAGGCAAGATGTTACTAGGAAAGATCTTGCTATAATGGTAATAAATGACGAATTGCCTTTTAAAATGGTAGAGGGGACTGGTTTTAAGGGATTCAGCTATGGAATGCAGTCGCGTTTTAACATTCCTTCTAGGATAACAGTGGCACGTGATGTTCTGAAAATTTATGAAGACTAAAAGGACAAGTTGAAACATGTGTTAAAGAATCAATGTGTTTGTCTTACCACGGATACATGGACATCAATCCAAAATTTCAATTACATGTGTATCTTTTTTTCATTGGATTGATGATTCATGGAAGTATCATAAGAGAATTCTCACCTTTTGTCAAGTGCCTAATCACAAAGGTGAGACAGTTTGTAAGGTCACTGAGGCTAGATTAAAAGATTGGGGAATCGGTAAACTATGCACTGTAACTGTTGATAATGCAGGCTCCAATTATGGAGCAATTTGTTACTTGAAAAGGAAAACTAAAGATTGGAGGGGCACCATACTCGGGCACGAGTTTATTCATGTTCAATGTTCTGCTCATATCTTAAACTTGATCGTAAGAGATGGATTGGAAGAGATTGAAGATTCTATTTTTAAAATTAGAAATGCAGTCCGGTATGTAAGGTCTTCTCCAATTAGGCTGGAAAGTTTCAAAAAAATGTGTATAAGAAGAAAATATCACAAGTAAGAGTTTGCTCTGTTTAGATGTCGTTACAAGGTGGAATTCAACCTACATGATGCTTGAAGCAGCTGAAAAAATTGAACAAGAATTCATCAGGCTTGAGGAGAATGATTCTAAGTACTCCTCTTATTTTAATAGTGAAGAAAATGAAGAAAATGGTGTTAAAAGGCCAAGGGCAGAGATAACAAAAGTCTTGGATCTCCTAATAAGGATGACTGGAAAAGGGCAAGGTTCTTTAATCAATATTTGGAAGTATTTTATCATACAACTTCGCACTTTCTGGTTCATCCTGTGTAACATCAAATAATTGTTTTGATGAGATTGTGAGGATTCGAGATACATTGATTGAAATGATTGATAGTCAGGACAATGATTTGAAGGTAATGGCTGAGAGAATGAAAAAGAAGTTTGATAAGTGTAGATATTGCTTTCTGAGCTAACAGATCTTGGCCACGTGGCAACCATCTAGCACACCATATTGTGCTCCACACACACTGGATCACCTGCCGCGCTGATCCATGTGGGGGCTGCGAGACAGAGCCCTCGCATACCACTGCACGGGACTTGTAGGGACTTAGTGGTTTGGAGGCTAGAGTAAGTCCTGTCGCGTGCGAGCCAAGCCCGCGCGCGACCTTTAGTAACTGCTTTTGAGAGATTTATGGCACGAGCTCCATAAACCCGGTCAATCCGGTCAAACCCGGTCAACCCCGTAACGGTTCCGGTATTCGCGCATAACGTGCTGTAACGGTCCCTATATAGGCGGACGAACGTGCCGTTGCGGTTAAGCTAATTAAGCCGCCATTGATGGGCGCATTAACCACACTGCAACGGTCACATTCTCCGTTATATATAGGACGTTAGCCTTTCCATACAAAGGAGGACACACTAGCCATACGCGGAAGCTCTGCCACACCTCTGTCTCTCTCTCAGGCATTACTACTGCCTTACTCTCTCCCTACACACAACCCAACTCTTCCCGTGCCATCTCTGATCCTCTACTTACGGTGTACACGGAGTTCTCCTCGCCGGAATCTCTTGTGCACATTTTGGTGAACCCGACGTGAACTTACCATCAAAAGCAACCATGTCTCAGGAGGAGGATGTCAGCAACAGATCGCCTTCCACCGAAGCCGCCTCAAGAGAGGAGATCCGCCGCACTCCTACGACCACCGGTGAGGCCCCGACGCTAGAATCCTTGGACGCCACCATCCAAGGTCAGGCGAAGGCCCTCAAAGCTCAATTTGCGCAGCTAGAACGGATCATGGCTGTCTTGGGGACTCTTGCACCGAACCCTACACAAGCCACCGCCGTTTCTCAGGGAGGAGGAGCCCCTACCGCTCAAGGACTGGGAGTGTCAACCACACCCCCCAACCCTAATCTGCAGACTCCACCGGCGACTACGCAGCTACCTTCGATTCAAGGGTCGACAGCTCAAATGTTGCCCCTCACTGCTCACACCCCTCAGCCTCCGGCCTTGGTACCTAATCCGGCCTCGCAATATCCCTTGCCTCCTCCAATGGCAATCTGGGGTAATGCGAACACTCAATACGTCCCCAATCCTCCTGCGGCATATGTGTCGCCTCCGCCTTCGGCAACCCCTCCACCTGCTACCGAGGGAAACACCCTAGAATGTATGACGTCTCTGCAGAAGCGCATAGACACCATTCTTGCTCACCAATCGTTCGCGGATACCATCATTCCGAAGCTAGACAACGATCCACCTATCCCGCGAGATATCTATCTCATGCCTAACCCGATTGGGTACAAGGCTCCCAAATGGGACAAGTTCGAAGATTTCAATGGAAACGCTCATGAACATGTCATACGTTTCATCGATGTTATGGGGCCGTATGGAGCTGATCCTAAACTGTTGATGCGCGAGTTCCCAAAATCCTTGGGAAACGTAGCTTACAAGTGGTACAGGACGTTGGAAGCTGGGTCCGTAAAGACTTGGGACGACATGGTCCAAAAGTTTTACACCAAGTTCTTTCAGATGGAGGAAAAGGTGACAATGATCCACCTCTCGCGGATGTATCAGAAGCGCGAGGAGGACGGAATAACTTTCATCAAGAAGTTCAGGGCGAAGTCTTTGGAATGCAAAGACGTGATGCTCGAAAGTAGGCTCGTGGAGATATGCCTGCAGTGCATGCGAGATGAGTACAAAGGTATGCTCATTAATCTGCAAACGCCTACGTTTTCTAAATTAATTGAATGCACGAAGAACATCGAGCCTATAGTGGAGAGGCAGAAAAAGAGGAACGCCCCTGAGCGACCCTCGGGTGGTACTACCTTCAAGATTGGGAGATTCAGTTACAAGAGGGACGCGAAGCTGAAGTCAATACAGTTTCACCCCAGAAGCAGGCGAAGATTGTGAACTTTGATGCACCACCTCTGCCGTGTTCGGTGGAAGAAGCAAGCGACCTCTGCTGGTGCGAGTACCACGGAAAGGTCATGCATCCCACAGCGGACTGTAAGAAGCTCAGGATTGTGTTCAGCCAAAAGATGAGGAACGGCGAGCTGATCGTCAGCGATCACAGGCAGGATGTGCGCAACAACCCCCTTCATGCCCATGCGGAGCAAGAATCGAAAGGTAAAGAGGTCGCTATGATCTCGATTGTGGATCTGGAAGAGGTCGCAGAGGACGGTCTACCCATCATTGCTGAAGTCCATGATGGTGAGGACTACAGCGTAGACACGGAGGACGAGCGTGCCGACCGGATGAAAGGGTCGCACGGCTTCAGCAGATTCTTCGACGAGATGAAATTCTCAGAGAAATGTCGGACGGAGATGACAAAAGCGATCTTAAGGATAGCAGAGGACTACGAAGAGGATCTCGTAGTCTCCAATGGGAAAGTCATTAGGGCGTCTCGCTCCACGGAAAAGATTATGACCTTTTCTGCCAGCGACAAAAAGACAAATGCGAGCCACCAGAGGCCTCTGTATGTGACGGCCATCATCAATGGCGTTGAGTTCAAAAGAGCGTTCGTCGACGGAGGAGCAGCGGTTAACGTCGTTTCGCTCCACACATTGAAGCTAGCAGGGATCCCCGAGTACAAGATCGTCAGGCGTCCGTCTCCGCTGATGGGATTTGGGAGCGACTCCAGAATGACGATAGGATGGATTCTCCAGGGCGTCCAGATCGGCAAGGTCAAGTGCTCAACAAAGTTCTATGTCATAGATGCGAACACTACGTATCACATGATCATAGGTCGAGCCTGGATTCATCGCTTTGACGCTGTCCCTTCAACAGCTCACCAAGTGATGAAAGCTATTTGGAACGACAGAATAATCGAGATACTGGCTTCGACGAATCCCTTCAACATGGATGAAGCACATCTTAGCGAAGCGGTGTGGTTCACCGAGATGGCGGATGAGCAAACACCGGGACCATTCAACCCCACTCCCTTACCCCTATGGGAAGATATCAAGGATCAGTCACCCGCGGGGGTGATGGTGACAAGGGAGGATGCCAAGGAAAAGCCGCCCACACGGGAAGAGGCGCCGCGAATCGCTTACCAACGGAAGAACGTGATACTCTGAAGAGAATAGCAAAGCATGACCCTGAAGGCAAAGAGATAGAGAGTTTCTACGCCAACGGGAAGAAATGCTATCGCATATGAAGGTGCGCGGGGATGTCCTCACGCGGGCATGGGGATATCCCTGGGCAAATCAACCAAATCGAGCAGATTGCGGTAACGGAAAAGCCAATGCAGAGCACTCCAGATGAGAAGCTCAAAGAAGCACCCGAATGCATGGAAGACAAACCCAGACCACAGAAGCAAGAGCTAAAGGAAGTGTTCCTAAGCCCGAACGAAGAAAAGAAGAGGCCAGTCTTTCTAAGTGCGGACCTCACAAGCGAAGAGGAGCAAGGACTCCTGCAGCTCCTGACTGACTACAAAGACGTGTTCGCATGGGAGTACGATGTGATGCCCGGACTGGACACAAGTATCACCATGCACCGTTTTGACATCATCCCGGGGTCTAAGCCGGTAAAGCAGAGCACATGAAGCTTCAGGCCGGAGCTTAACGTGAAGATCAAACAGGAGATTGTCAAACTTCTGGAGGCCAAGTTCATAGAACCGAATCACCATCCCACATGGCTGGCCAATATTGTGCCAGTGGTAAAGAAGAATGGATAGCTTCACATCTGCGTGGACTTCCGAGATCTCAATCGCTTCTGCCCCAAGGATGATTTTCCGCTCCCCAACATCGATTTTCTCATCGATTCGACAGCGGGTCATCGCATGTTTAGTTTCATGGACGGCTTCAGCGGGTACAATCAGATCAAGATGGACCCTGAAGATGCACGGAAAACTACATCCATCACCCCAGTGGGAGTGTTCAACTACACGGTGATGCCCTTTGGTCTCAAAAACGCAGGTGCAACCTACCAGCGGGCCATGATGGCCCTATTCCACGACATGATGCATAAGGAAGTGGAATTTTATGAAGATGACATCGTGGTTAAATCCAAACAGGAGGCAGATCACCTGGCAGATTTGCGGAAAGTATTCAACAGATGCAGACGCTTTCAGTTGAAGATGAACCCTATGAAATGCGCATTTGGGGTAACGTCAGGGAAATTCTTGAGATGCGTGGTACATCGTCAAGGAATCGAGCCTGACCCTGCGAAAGTTTCAGCCATCACCAGCATGACTCCGCCGCATGACCAGAGTGCCTTGAAGACATTCTTGGGGAAGCTATCGTATCTGCGAAGATTCATCCCAGCGATTGCCGAGATTACTTTCTGTTTCAGTAATCTTCTCAGGAAAGATGCCGCATACAACTGGACTCCAGAGCACGAAGCTGCGTTCGGGAAGCTAAAGGAGATGCTGACGTCTTCAAAAATAATGATCGCACCTCAGTTAGGATCACCGCTTTTGCTGTATCTGACGTCAACGAGGAAATCCATAGGAAACCTTTTGGCTCAGGAGTACGAGGGTCAAGAAAGGCCCATCTACTACATCTCTCGCATTGTGCAGCCCGCAGAATCAAGGTACACGGACATTGAGCGTCATTGCCTTGCCCTATTCTTCATAATAGAGAAGTTGAGACACTACTTTGCGTCGCACAAAGTGGTGGTGGTTACAAAAAGTGATCCCATACGATATCTGCTAACTCACACTACTCCTGGAGGAAGATTGGCAAAATGGTATATGACCATTTCCCAGTTTGATATCACATGCGTTCGAACGCGGGCGATCAAGTCGCAAGCGGTAGCAGATTTGTTGGCGCAGTTCCCCGACAACAGTCATGAGCCTGTGATCGAGGAAGAATTTGAAGGAACTGAAATCTATGCAGTCGACGTGCCCTACTGGACTCTTCATTTCGACGGCTCGTCGACAAGGAAATACGGAGGCATTGGGATAGTCTTGACCAAACCAGATGGGGAGGTCATACAGATGTCCGCCAAGCTTGACTTCGCAGTCATTAACAACGAAGCAGAATATGAGGCTCTCATCGCAGGACTTCATGCAGCGAAAGCTTTGGAAGTAAGCAACTTGACGGTCATGAGGGACTCCAAGCTAATTGTCAAGCAAGCCTCGGGCGAGTACGGCTTGAAGGAGATAAATCTTCTGTCCTACCGGACCTTGGTACAAAAACTAGTGCAGCAATTCGGCGATGTTAGGTACGAGCACAAGCCTCGAGCGGACAACAGGCATGCGGATGCTTTGGCTACTTTGGGATCCAAGGTTAGCGCGGACAAATGTCCTGCGAGAATCTCGATCGAAGTGCGGACATCGTCGGCGTTAGCAGAAGACGCGTGCGACGATGAATACATGGACGATGGGGACTGGAGAAAGGCAATCTTACGGGCCATCGCGGAAGGCACTAGCAGCGAGAACTGGACACTCACAAAGGGGTATTGCATACATGACAACACCCTTTACTACAAGGGCCCTGGCGGAATACTCACGCGATGTGTTTCCGAGCAAGAGGGACAACTGCTGCTAGAGAAGATTCATCAACATGCTTGCGGAGAAAGCGAAGTGTCAATCTACCGGAAAGCTCAGAGATATGGTATTCATTGGCCAGACATGTCAACGGCCGCGGCAATAATACAAGGAAAGTGCGAGAGTTGCGCACTAATCAAAGATTCTTTACTTATTGCTCTGACCGATGATGATGCGGATTGGAGGAAACCGCTCTTTGATTTTCTCACCCAGGGTACCGTACCTGAGTTAAGAAAAGAAGCTGAGAAACTGAGGAGGAAAGCGTCCCGATACGTGGTACAAGAAGACCTGCTTTGGCGAAGAGGCCATGAGGGTAACTTGCTGCGATGCCTGGACAGCAGGGAAGCACAAGAAGTTATGGATCTTTCTCATCAGGTGGAACATCAGGGGGGTGCGAAATTATGCAGACAACTCCTCTCAATTGGATATTTCTGGCCCACGATGGAGGCTGATTGCCGTGCCAAAGTACGACGCTGCCAGGAGTGTCAATTTAAAGGAAATCTTGTGCACGTTCCTGCTGTAGATCTACATGCATTGGGAACACCATGGCCGTTTCACACATGGTCTCTCGACTTTATTGGTCCCATTCGACCAACCTCGCATGGGAATCACTTCATTCTCACCGCGACGGAGTTGTTCACCAAGTGGGTGGAAGCAATACCACTAAAGACGGCGAATGCGCTATCTGTAGTCCGTTTCATCCAAGAAAGCATTATATGCAGGTTCGGAATTCCCAACACCATCCTTTCAGATAATGGAACTCCTTTTGTTAATCGCCAGGTGGCTGCGAAGCTAGCAGAATACAACATCAGGCAGATATGCTCCACCCCTTACTACCCGAAGGGGAATGGGCAAGCAGAAGCGACCAACAAGACGCTGTTGAGAATTTTGAGCAAGATGGTCGCAGACGACCACAAGAAGTGGGCTGATTCCTTAAGCATAGCCCTATGGGCTTACCGGACTTCTCCAAGAACACCCACAGGGGTCTCACCATTCCTCCTATGCTATGGGGATGAGGCAGTGGTACCTGCGGAGGTGAAAGTTAACTCAGCAAGGTTAGCCTTCCACGCCTTGTACGACAATCAACGCGATCATGACTTAGTCTTGCTAGAGGAAAAGCGAGAGCAAGCTAAAACGACCAACAAACGGTATCAATAAAGGATTGCTCGTGCGTACAACAAAACAGTCCAACGTAGAGATTTTGCAGTTGGAGATTTGGTCTTGCGCGCATCTGACCATTGCATGCGAGAGGCGGCTCACCCAAAGTTCGCAGCCAATTTGGAAGGGCCCTTCGAAGTCACAGAAGTCTTTGACAGTGGCTACTGCAGCATACGAAGGTTGCACGGAACGACCTCAACCCCAAGCTCAGTCAACATGCGCTGGATTAAGAAGTACTATCCTTAACTTCTCTCATTTTATGCGTTTTATTACAACGTTGCCTTATGCTCTGTATAGCTATGATTCGCACATCATCTCTCCCATATGAGAGAACTGTAATCTCATCTCTCTCACATGAGAGCACTATAATAAAAAAAAACTTCTCCCAAATGAGAAGAACTTTATACTTCTAGCTGTTTATATTGCTTCATTTGGTTTATTATTACTGTCAGCAAAAGCCTATCCGCCGCGCTAGCAACCTATGCAAATGCGATCTTAATTGATCTTCTAAGCCTATCTGTCACGATAGCAGCCTATGCGAAAATGATCTTAATTGATCTTCTAAGCCTATCTGTCACGATAGCAGCCTATGCAAAAATGATCTTAATCGATCTTCTAAGCATGTCTGCCACGATAGCAACTCATGCGGAAGATGATCTCAATTGATCTTTCAAGCCTATCTGCCACGATAGCAGCTCATGCGAAAATAATCTTAATTGATCTTCTAAGCCTATCTGTCACGATAGCAGCCTATGCAAAAATGATCTTAATCGATCTTCTAAGCCTATCTGCCACGATAGCAACTCATGCGGAAAATGATCTCAATTGATCTTTTAAGCCTATCTTCTATAATAGCAGCTCATGCTAAAATGATCTTAATCGATCTCTAAGCCTATCTGCCACGATAGCAGCTCATGTGGAAACGATCTTAAGTGATCTTTTAAGCCTATCATCTATGATAGCAGCCCATGCGAACATGATCTTGAATGATCTTTCATGCCTATCTGCCGCGATAGCAGCGCTATAAAAATGCGATTCTAAAATAGTTCTTAAGTCTATCTGCCATGATAGCAGTATTATGCAAAAACGATCTTAAGTGATCTCCAAAGGTCTATCTGATAAGATGGAACTCGCACTTGAATCTAAGGCAAATCACAAGCCCATCTGCCAAGATGGCACAGCTGCGCAAACACGATCTCGAATGATCTAAAAACAATACAAAGTGTGTATATGGCATTACACAAGGCGAAATCTGCCGATACGCATGCGAAATTGTATTTTGTTGTAACAAGACAGCAAATCATACAAAGCGATTTATCATTATGAGTCAAAAGGACTTACAATTTATCTGTCTAGATAGCAGCTTACAAGCAAAAAAGCTCAAATCTAACTACGCAGCCAACATGGCTTACAATACATCTAAAAGAGTAGCTTATGAACAAGAAGTTACACATCGCGGGAATCCTAGCTGAAAAAGGATGAACCTAACGGTCCTAACACCAGCTATGCGATGCACAGATCTGCGACCAAAGATCTATAGCAAGTAGGGCGCTCCTGCGGAGAGATCAGCTCGCCATTCGCTACGTCCCTAGCAGCAAGATCTGGGTGACGCTACGTCCAAGATCCCAGGATCTGACAAGGCCTCTGTCTGATCAAGATATGTAGCAGAGGAACCACCTGTTCCGGCATATGCAGCCGTGCAAAACAGGGGAGCAGTCATTCCTCGGGCAATGGGCTCCTTGTCCAGATAGACAAGCGCATTGGCTCGCCACCCTGAGTTCAAGAACGAGGAGGCAAGAAATTCTCCTCCGGGAATGCTGGAGGAGAATCCCGCCGTTCATTACGAGTCGGTAGCAAGGTCACTACGGCGCTGCACCTCACCGGGAGGCGGCCGGAAACATGACCTGCAAACATAATAGACGAAGAAAATTCTTCGAACAAAAGTGAGGTATTATCTGCATCTTCTATATGCAAGTTACAAAAATCAGAAAGCCTCATAAAGCGGATCTTGGAAACTATTTCTATAGCACAGAGCGCAAACTCAGGTTTCACAACTTGAAGTTTCCATGAATCAAAGGAAAATAAGTGTTGAAGCCAGCAGTCGTAAGGACTCACGGCAAAGCACATTTTGGGATGAAGAACCCAAATGGCCAAAGGCAGGGTTTATATAGACCTTGTGGAGACTCTTCGGTTGCCAAGATGAGTCAGCAGAATTTGAAAAGAGGGTAAGGTCAATCACTTACGCCTTGAAAAGCGGTAACGATCAATTACCCTACTAAAGGCTACGACGATTTAGTTGCGTATCCTAATTAATGACGGATAGTCATGATTCGGATGGACTTCCCAAGGAAAGCGTGCTTATATAATGAGCAATTAGCACGAAAATCAAGGCAGAATATCAATTGCTGATGTCATAATTAGATGTGCATAGAGATATTCTAGCAAATCTCGAAAAGGGCAAAACGGGCATTTCGATTCTTCTTTGTTAAAAAAAAGGGGGGGAGAAACCCTAGCAACATTACAATAATGTTTCTGCTATTTATTTGCTACTTTTCAAAAATCAAAATAAACCCTTGATCAAGGAGTCATGAGGGGTAAACTGACGGCTCAGATTTTCCACCTGCTCCACCTCCTGCTTCAATTGCTCGCACTTGGCATTCATCTCATGATAGAGCTTCATAGCCTCTTCAACCTTTTGCTTTTGCTGCTCCACCTTCTGCTTCTCAGCTGCGAGGTTTTGGTGGCCGAGTTTCAAAGTTACGGTTGCGCGAATCAGGGTAACTCTTTTCATAAGAAACTTGAAACCCAGCCTGCCTTGAACTTTGGCGAGAAGATTTTGGCACATGCCAAAAAGCAATTCGGCACTCTGAGGAGAAATGGTCGCAGGCGTGGCCGCAGACAGCTGCTCCAAAATCCAAATGGCCTCGGTAAGAAACAGCCTCCTGTCAAAGGGCCCTATCTCCAGAGACCTCGCAAATGATTGGGGGTAGGTGAGGCGCATCCGAACTAGCCAGTCCACATCGGCTTGCTTCAAAACTGAAGCAATGTCAAAACCAAGTTATACTATCAAATTCGCGAATGAAGGATGCGAAATGCGAACAGCAAATCACGACATACCAGTTCCTTCAAGGATCTCGCGCAGAGAAGGAATGCGCATCGCTGGGGTAGTTGAAGACTGCCCTCGCTCCATTGCCCTTCTATCAGCTGCGAGCTCTAACTCCTCATAGTTGGGGGGAAGAGTATAAGCCGCACCAGGTGTGATCGGAGCCCCGACCTGCGAGCCCCAAAAGCTCCACGCAGGAAGAGGTGCCGCCGGCTCAGTCATTGCTGGAGGCATGATGGCGGTAGAAGTTGCAGCTTGGCGAGGGATATCTCCAGATGCGACAGCATCAGCAGCATTCGTTCCCATTTCCTCAGCACCAGCATGGGCATCTTCCTCCATTAACACAGTGTCAGCCTCGGCATCATTAGAAAGTTCGATGACGTCCTCAAGAGGCTCTCCTGCGTATTCAGCAGCCGCGACGGGCTTCTCGGTATGAGAACTCGGCACCGAGACATGGGACACAGAAGGTTGACTTCTTTGCTCCAACACGGGTTCGTTTGCATTGCCTGCGATACAAAATGCGATGGTGTGAGGTAACTTGTATCGTATGTTATTTTACTATCTTTGCTAAAGCTAAGAGCAAGCACCTCCACGCGAAGGTGGGATTGCAGTATCCTCGTCATACGCTAAGGACGTGGAACCTTGCCCTATTAGGGTGTCCTCGTTAAGTATGTCTTTAAAATGAGCGTGACCTGGGGCGCGAAGAAACTACTCATGATTATGCTTTGAGTTGTTAAGCCTAGTTCACGCATATCGTTCAAGTGATTACCTGAGGGTTCACCGCACTTGCCTACTATCCAACGGCGAATGTCAGCTTTTGACACACCATGCTTTAATGCACCGACAATAACATCTCGATAAGTTACTGCGAGATTCAAGATCTCACCTTCATTGCCGCCTGCGATTTCTTCAAAATCTGCTTGGGCTTGCTCCAAGGCTGCCGCATCGTCTTCTGGAGCCACGTCCTCCTCCTCAACTCGGGGAGCCACCTCTTCGGAAAGCACATCTTCCTCATCAGTTGGACGCACTAGGTCGTCGACATGTTGTTCTTCAAGACTCCTCTGCTTCACGCGCTCGAGCTCTTCCTCTTCTCGCCTTCTTCTCCTTTCAGCAGCTTCCGCAGCTGTCTTCCTGGACTCGGCGAGAATGTCCTCGCTTATGGGTTCATCAGAAACGCCAGAATGAGCACTCCTCTTCTGCCTCTTGGCCAAAAGGCCGCCGATGGTATCATCATCATCTGCGAAGAAACAATTTGTTCAAATCAAATTGCAAAAAAAATTAGGATAATGAGGAGAGAGGTACGATTGAGATACCTCCCGATTCTTCCTCATGTATCGCATCTTCAACCCTTTCTTCTTCTTCTTCATCTCCTTTTCTTGGCTCCCGCCTCTCCTCTTCTTCCTCCTGGCCGAATAGAACGAAGGTCTCCACTGCGAGCTCCTTCCGCGTTCTACTGGTCATGCGACCTTCGCCTTTGTCCTTGGCAGAAAGGGATCTCGCAGGAGGGGAAGTTGGAGCGCTTCTAGGGGAAGAAATTGTAATTCCTCTTTGCCTAGGCCTTTTCGCTCTTGGCGCGGCAGTTTCTGGAGGAGGGGGATCATCTCTAGGGGGAGACAAGGCCGGAGCATTATCTATCAGCAAGTCAGCAAAAGCATTCATGACCTCGCGAATCCTGGCTTCGACCTCAGGGTCCATCCTCGATGCTAGCCGAAACGACTGTTTGTGGTAACAATGGTGTTGACCAACGATTTGGAACGCTCGCCAGACGCAAACCTCTGCACATGGCACTATAGCAAGCGGTGTAGAATGAGTTGTCAATATATTGAAGTAAAGAAGCTTAGTGCATGCGAAAGAAATTGCTTACCTTAGCAAAAGTTTCGCTATATCTGATGACATGCGAGTCGCCTTTTCTAACCGCGGCGGTCTTTTCATCTAGAATGATGGCAGAGCACAAATGGTTCTCGAGATCTAGCAACGAGTAGCAACCATATTCAGACTCGTCCAGACTGCAATTGGGACGGAAAGGAAAAGAGTTTCTTTTGATCACAGGAGCTCTGCTTGGCTGGGGAGCCGACTGCGTCTCGAATCTTGTGTGCTGGGCGATCCAGTATGCGAGCCAGTTTTTGGAATAACCGCCTTCACGGTTACCTGCAGGTTGCTCAAAGGGAAGATTGCTCAGCAAGACTGTTTTACATTCCTTTGTCAATAAGCGCTTATAGCAGCCTCTGACGATAGACTGTGGCCAGATTGATGGCGCCACTGCATCAAAACCGAATTGGGGAGAAACGCGAGTGGGATCAACGTCCACGGTAATCCTCTCGTACCTCGGCGCGAGCTCACGAACATGCTCCGCGAGAGCAGGAAGGGAACCTCGCAGACACCAGCAAAAGAATTCGCGATAACGCTCATGGAAATACTCTCCATCTTCGAAGAGGAGCTCTTCTGAGAAGACAACACCCTTGGAAGGATACAGCTTTGGAAACCATCGCACGTTTTCAATGCGCATGGCATAGGGCCTGGCTATGAACTCCTCCCGATTGTCGCACATCAGGCTCCAAACGCACTTGGTATTGTTTGTCCCAAACCACCTCGCAGCTCTGCCGCTGTTACGCTCCTCCACCGCACCAGGGGGACACCACCTGCTGGGCTTAGAAGCAACTGGAGCATAGGAAGGCCAGCGCTCAAAGACCCACATTGTCAAGAAGGCAATGTTAACAAAGGTCAGTATGTCGAGGCGGCCACGCGATTCCTTCATGGCCACGACCAGCTGATCCAGTCTGTAGTACAATGTGCCCAAGACCAAAGGTCCGAGTGCGACTTTCTGGCCAAGAGACAACTTCACAGCAAGGGGCAGAACGTGATAAAAGACCCCATCGTGCGGGTGGCCATCGATCAGGTACCTCGACAACCAGGCGCAGAGAAAGGCGCATAGGGTTAAGTGATAACCCTTACCCTCCACGTAGTTCTCCGCCTTTGGGTTTTCAATCAGAAGCTTCTTGGTGATGCTGATGTTCGCATAATCACGGAAAAAGTACTGCACCCATTTGTTCCAAGTGTTTTTCGCAGATGTGTCAACTAACTGCCAGTCGGGAAGGACTTTTGTAGTGGTCCACCGGGTGGAAATTTTCTTCACCTCTGCCAGGCACTCCTCCATCTGCGCGTACAGAGCGAGCTCCGCATCCGTCCTCAAGGGACTCAAAGGATCCACCTCGCCCATGGGAGATAGATCGTAAAGCATGTGCACGTCCTCGAGCGTGGGGGCAGCCTCGAACTCAGAAAAGTGAAATGTGTGAGTCGCAGGCGAGTAGCGGGAAAGAAGGTTTAGAAGCATGGACTGGTCCAGCTTCACGGCAGCGCCCTTCATAGCACGAACTGCGAAGTATACACCGGCCTCATTTAGAGTCACGGCGTGATGAGTCAATACATGGTCAATCCACTCATCCATGTAGCCCAATTTCTGAACAAAAGCTTGGGTAGAAATCGCAGCATATGGGAAGTACCCATTTTCGATTCCCAATCGAACCACGTCTTCGGAGCCAATCAAATCGAGCAAGGCCGAGTTAATTGGAGGGGTTAATGTTTGCAATCCTTTGCCAGAGACAGGAGCAGGCAGTTTCTTTGCCTTAACCCTAGCATGATAGAAGTCTTTGCCACCCAGGTAGGGGGCTTTTCGCCATAGAGCTCGCGGAAGATCAGGAATTTCTTCATCCTCCTTGGTGGGTCTAGTTCCTTTTGTCTTTGCCATTCCTGCGGAAAAGCAAAAAAAAGGGGGGGGGGGAGAAATATGCACACTTCATTTTGAATTCTGAGATTCAAGATCTATGGGAAGAAAGATGAGCAGTTTCTGGTACCAATTTCAGAAATTAGAGGTTGGAAATTGTTTGCATTATCAGGAATTTCAAAACCCTACATCCAAGGTCCTTATCATTGGGGGATTAAGCCGAAATTGGGTTCAAAGATTGGAGTTTCTTCGCAAGTTTTCAACAGATAATATGTCATGAGTTTGCAGATCCAACACAGTTCAAAGCATACATTGGTATGATAAACAAAATTG
This sequence comes from Linanthus parryae, assembly GCA_023055425.1. Taxonomy (NCBI): domain Eukaryota; kingdom Viridiplantae; phylum Streptophyta; class Magnoliopsida; order Ericales; family Polemoniaceae; genus Linanthus; species Linanthus parryae. The sequence goes on from JALGPY010000001.1 coordinate 103,488,501, forward strand.
AACAAGGCCAACCTTGTTCTCGTAGAGCTTGCTTGGATGCACACAGTTGAAGAAGACGATTGACAAGAAAGAACTGGTGATTGATTATCTGAATCTGCTCTCGAAGACTTCCGGGTATCATTCACTTTAAGAGAAAGAAGTGATGCTTTGCAAAAATGGAGAGTACAGAGTATTTATCCAAAAACAATGAAGGGTTGCGTCCTTTCAGTAGTCGAATCGCAACCGTCACCGTCGAATCGCGCAATCACAGGACAAGCTGACGTCACCCCTAAAACCCTAAAGGCCAGACGGCACGACTCTAGGGGTTTTAGGTCATAATGGCACGCACGGGGGCTGAATTTACTCATATTTGAATTGGTGCGTGGCGGCAACGCGTATGTGTGTTTCCGCGCATGGAAGTCTATCCAGCTATGAGTCTTCACGCGCAAAAAGGGGGCTAATGTAGATAGTGCTTTCTGAGCTAACAGATCTTGGCCACGTGGCAACCATCTAGCACACCATATTGTGCTCCACACACACTGGATCACCAGCCGCGCTGATCCATGTGGGGGCTGCGAGACAGAGCCCTCGCATACCACTGCACGGGACTTGTAGGGACTTAGTGGTTTGGAGGCTAGAGTAAGTCCTGTCGCGTGCGAGCCAAGCCCGCGCGCGACCTTTAGTAACTGCTTTTGAGAGATTTATGGCACGAGCTCCATAAACCCGGTCAATCCGGTCAAACCCGGTCAACCCCGTAACGGTTCCGGTATTCGCGCATAACGTGCTGTAACGGTCCCTATATAGGCGGACGAACGTGCCGTTGCGGTTAAGCTAATTAAGCCGCCATTGATGGGCGCATTAACCACACTGCAACGGTCACATTCTCCGTTATATATAGGACGTTAGCCTTTCCATACAAAGGAGGACACACTAGCCATACGCGGAAGCTCTGCCACACCTCTGTCTCTCTCTCAGGCATTACTACTGCCTTACTCTCTCCCTACACACAACCCAACTCTTCCCGTTCCATCTCTGATCCTCTACTTACGGTGTACACGGAGTTCTCCTCGCCGGAATCTCTTGTGCACAATAAGTATTGGGATAACCTCGATAATATCAAATTTTCTACTTTACATGGCTGTTGTTCTCTATCCTCGTTACAAATTGAAGTATGTGCAATTTTGCGTTGGTCAAGTACATGATGCGGCTAAAGCTTTGGAAATGACGAAGAAGTTTGAGGTTGTTTTTCTTAAAATGTTCGAATTTTATGTGCAACGTGATGGTTGTAGTAGTACTTATCCAATCAATGAGGCACAGTGTAGTGCTGAAACACTTTCTCCAGCAAAGAAAATGAAAGGCAAGCAGCTCAAATCTAAGTATGCTAAACAATTGGAAGATGAAGAATGCATGGAGACGAAAACTGAATTGACCAAGTATCTGATTGAGGGTTGCGAGATAAAAGACGACTCTTTTTGCATTCTTAGTTGGTGGAAATTGAATGAAACTAAGTATCTAGTTGTTTCTAAAATTGCTAAGGATGTTTTGGCTATCCCCATCTCCACTGTGGCATCGGAAACTACATTTAGCACTGGTAGGCATGTTCTTGATTGGTTCAGACGTTCAATGTAACCGAAAATGGTGGAGGCTCCTATATGTGGCCAAGATTGGTTGAAAGCAGACATGGAACGTATTGATTTACGTGATTCTATGGACGTTGTGTCATCTTACGACGAGATAGAACCTGGTTCAGGTATCATTTTGTTTTAATTCTCAAGAGTTATAATTTTTTGTGTAGCTCTGTAGTTTATAATATTTCCCTTAAACTTCCATTTGGCAGAGCGGGATGGTCCTAGCTCTGTTGTCATTGAAGAGTTATATGGATGGTCCATCAATTATTGTTCTTTTTTCACATTTGATGTAATAACAGATCAAAATTATAGGTCAGTAGAAACTGTTACTCAACCGCTGTATTGCCATTGTAGGACAGTGGCACTTTTTGGGAAAAAACTATATATATGGAGGTTTTGGTCTTGTCTAGCAAGTTTTGGAAGGAAAGCCAATATTATTAGCATAAGTTAAGTATTAGTTATCTATTTTTTATTAATATGTTCTGTTTTTTTGTAACCTGCTGCAATATTTTTGGAGCAGGTATTTTGTAATTACAGTGAAGCAACCAATATCCACTGGTGGAGAAAGTATATGTGGAGTGAAGTTTGCAGTTCCCATGGAGAGAATTTCAGGTACTGCCTGTTCAGTGGCATGCTATCTGCCTTGGTCTTTTTGCGAATTGTCATTCTATCTTGGTGGCATCTTCTCTAGGAAGGAAATTTATGTCACTAGAGATGTCGTCAAATCTGATGAATCATCTCCCAAGCAATCCGTCGTATCTCGGTCTAGTCCTCTACAATCTAAGCAAGTCTTCTTCCCGGAATGCAGCTATGATCTTCAAGATTTCACTCCTTGTACCGATCCTCATGTATTTTAGTTTGTTTGGGTTCATTTCATCAATGAGAATGATTAGATTTGGGCATGGATAGATCTCTCAAACATGTTTCATCAATGAGACCGAATTGGTATTTTGGGCATGGATAGATCTCTTAAACAAGATTTCACTACTTTGATGATGCTATTAAATGTTGGGGATATTGATATTGTGCTATCGTTTCTTCTCGTTTCTGGATTTCGGGGATAGCATTCCTGGTCATGGAGGAATGATAGATAGAATGGATTGTCAGGTATGTTGTATAGGTCGCATTATGTTCAAACTTGTATACTTCCCAGATGAAGTATCAATAGATCGATACTAAAAAGTAGTGCTTCAATTCTTGTATGACACACGTCCTTTGCAGGGCAGTCAACGTCCAGATGGTCGCATTATGTTCAAACTTGTATACTAAATTGGTATTTTGGTATTTCCACCTTTGAGAAAATACCAAAATCCACTTATAGATAACAACATTTTATACGGAGTTAACATAATGTAAAAGTACTAAGTTTTCCTCTATTAAATTAATTTATCTTATTATGAACTGATAGTCAGTTTAGTTACTGAAATGTAATTTATCCTTGTTCTTGACTTGATGTCTTTACTACATGCATCATCAATATGTTAGGTATGGCTCACTGGAACTTTCAATCCCATCTTCTCCTAATTTATCATGGTAGGTGAAAATAAAGCTACCTGAGCTTTTAGGGAGATATAAATACTGCGAAATTTAGTAAAGAGGTTCAGAAGTAAAAAAACCAATCAATGTCATCATTTTTAGAATTTAAAACTTCAACTCATTCCAACCAGTTTTCGAAGCTTCATTTGTGCGTACGACAGTAACAAGCATTGATTGTGAGCAGAACTCAAGTCAGTGTGCTTAAAGTGTGGCAATTCTGCAAATGACAAAATCAAGCATAGTAGATACTTAAAGATAGAAACAGCCCCTAGGTATTGTTTTTATTGATCTGATTGGTCTAGAAGTTTGGTACAACTTCGATTTCGTTCTTATTATTCATATAATTCTTGCATGGTTTTTGTCTCTGTGTCACCCTTTCACTGGGTTGTATATGAATCAAATTAGATTTCCTCTAGCAGGTAAATTCTGCTATGGCATGTAATTTTTCCTCCTCTCAGTCCATCTAGGAGTTGACTAGTTTCAGAAGTTTGTTCTACAGGTACTGGATATTTCATGGGGCAGAATTTTGCGTCTCGATCTCTATATTTATTATGTAAGTGTTTGTAGGTCCGTTAGGTATCCCTTGCAGCTGACGATGTAAGAGTTTGCCACAATGAAGCTTCAGACATGCACCAGTGAAGTAATCAATTTCCAGAGATTGCAATTTCCACAGGCACAACTTGGATTTCATAGTAACAAGCTGATTATCTTGCTAGGTTGATATTTTTGTTTCCTAGTAACACACTCTACCTGCAAGTTCTGAATCAAGTCTTTGCCATTGTTTGTGTTTTATCATTCTACCATCACTTTCATGTACAATAAACAATGTCTTTAGTCCGATACATTGCAGATGTACTGAAACGACCCGGGATCTCGGTTCAGGGTTAACGCGACAATAGATAACAAAAAGTTAATTATTAACTATTTAGTTTACATATCGGTTAAATTACATTTCAAAATCTCGATAATAAGAACAATCTAAAACAAATCGTGCGTGATATACTAAGTGATTTGACTTAAGCTAAACTTCTTCGTCTCGATCCGCGTTCCCATTTCCCAAACTTGATTGACGACCTGCGGTTTTAAAATGGCAAAAGCCGACGCAGTTTTGAAGAAATGATCAGTAAAATTAGAGTAAATACATACTACGACATGTAAAGCAGCGAGTGGCACAGAAGCATGAGTTGAAACAAATCAGAATATTTAAACAGACAAGCTATCATGTTCGAGAATTTGGAACAACTGGAAGTAACCGAGTAACAAAAACCTCTCAATTTAATAACATTGAGAAACCACGAGTAGTTGGTAACATATCCAGAGTAAACAAGTCCATTTAAGAGAATAACTTAGTTCATGAGTAGCCAAAGCATTTCAAATCATTTCAGTTGATTAGGGAAATCCAGAGCCACAAACCACATTAATAAAGTAGCCAATTCTTAATTTCGACTTCAATCAATAGTTAAATTTAGATGAGGCATGTCCAGAGCCACCAGCAGGATCGATGTAAACAGAGGGATCACGAAATTATCACTAAGGGTTCCTTCTAGGGTCTATAAAACCCTATTTCACCCGAGCGTTAAGGGAGCACATTCGTCAACCCCGCTCACAACATTAGCTAAAAGGCCTTAAGTGTCGACACCCCTATACCGTAGTGACCCTTACAAGTATAAGTAGCACTCTATAGCTCTATAAACCCCTTGGCCTCAATATCTTGATACATTTTAGCTCATCGGGGGCGGATTTGTAAACATTAACGTTCTATCGAATAATAAGAAGCATTGCTTCAATGTTCATAGCCATAAGAAAATGGAGGATCGCTTGATGCCTCCCATTAATAACAGTACTCTGTACATCGTCCTAAGTCTATTAGAGGTATTTTATTTCTTCTCTTTCACATAACCAGAATCAGAATATCAACATTTCACAACTAATTTTCGAGAGTTCTCAAAGGAGATGAATAAAATAGTATAACAACATTCGAGTGGAAAACATGCATTCTCATACTTTTTCATATAACAAGTTTTCATTTGAAACATCAAACACATGCGCACATTTGATATGAAAAGGTCGTACATATGTACTTACCTCTGGGCCATGAAAGGCGCAAATCAAAGCTAGCACTCCTACAACACTCGTCTCATATGAGTTCGGGTCTCACAGTCAATGCAGCAGCACGAAAAGATACGTCTACTTGGAACAATCCTTAACAACAGCTGTATATACACAAGTAAACTATAGAACCTATTAGCATATACCCTCTATATGAGGTTGTATGCAAGAATGCAATGGAAAGCGGGTCATGTAAGCTAACTTGACCAAAATGCCCCCGATACTTCAAAACTCTCTAGTACAGTCTCTGACTGTGCCTGGACTCCAAATTACATTCATACTGGCCCAAAAAACACGCAAGGATGACTCTTAACTCTCCCATATGAACTTAGCATCGAAATTTATAACTTTCAGTAAATTGCACTTAGGCCCCTAAAGTTTAGTAAAATTTCAAAAAGCCCCCAACATTTGACTTGGTCAACCCTAGCCCATATATACAGACAAGTACTCCAAAAACGCATACAAGACATGCTGACAAACTCCAAGTTACTGAACTAACCTCAATTCAAAGTTTAAGTGAAATGACTATTTTGCCACTCCTATACAGTTCAGTCAAACTAGGGTTTTCGAAAAGTCAATTTGGTAAAACTTGATATTTAGACTCAGAATATGAATACGAACAAGTTTCGTGAAGAACACTAAGGCCAGAAATGTCATTCAAATTGTCAAAACCGAATATCAAAGATAGCGAAAAGTCGTTTCAAGTAGTCAACTCTGCGACTGATTTATGATCAATTGAGAAGGAGTTTTAAGAAATTGGAAATAGGGTTTCAAAGATGACAGTTCAAGGATTCCAGAACATATTTGAACTCCTAGAAACTCTAAGTATTCAAAGAGATATCGATACTCAAAGTTGGACAAAAATTTCGATTCGACACTTAGGAAAATTCAAGAAAGTTTCATGAGTTCAAACTAGCAACTTTAGACTCCTTTTGTGAGCAATCCGTTAGAAATTTGAACATGACCCAGAGACGATGAAATGAAGTATTGTATACCATCTTTCCACAGGAGCAAACAAATCTACATTTCAGTAAGTTTTGAAGAAGATACAATGGTTAGAAAATGGGTGTTTCACCATGACATTCTATACTTAGAAAATTCTGAGTTTTTGCTAGCGAAGAACATCAACATTACAGCAACTTTGGAGCGAAAATCAGAGGGTCTAGAATTAAAATTGGACCAAGAAATCAACAAAAAAATTGTAGCCAATTCACTAAGGATTCCAGAAAGCTAAAGATCATTCAAAACGGACCAAAAAAAAGGGAGATACAGAGATCCAAAGTTGGGTGAAAAACTAGGATTTCAACACTTAGAAAAAAAATTCTGCACTTGGACAGATTCAACAACACAAAACGCAGCGACTTCAACTCGATTTTTATGTGGTTTAGAGACCGAATTTGACAAAATTTAAAACACCAAAGTTGTAGCCAATTGTCTGAGGTTTCCATAAAGTCCAGAATCGCTCAAAACGGATTAAAAATGAGAGAGATATGATCATTTGAACAGGGGCTGTTTATGCATGACGGAAAAACGAACCAAGAGTAAAAAGTAAAATCAAACTCGACTCTAACAACAATATGGGCAGATTTCGATGCTTCTAATGAATTCCTAAGGTCATGGGGATCACATTGATGTAAGGAACATCTAATTTGGTAGAGAAATGAAGGATTTACCATTTCCGGTCGGCCATGGAGGTTTGGCGGCGGCACGGTGGCTGGAGGAAAATCCGGCGATTTGCAGGGCATGCTTGCTCTTCCCAGGTTCGCCTCGACACAAGGAACAAGAATATGTGTGTTAATTTTGATGGGTTGCAACGAGGAGGGAGACATCGACGAAAAACTGAACTAGGGTTCTTACCTTCAAACCCGAGTTTCTCACTCGATTCTTGATGAAATCCCGAACTGTTTGGGGCGTTTTGATCCTTGTGGTGAGGGCTACTACGGGTGGTAGCAGGTAGGGATTTGGTGGTTGTTTGGTGGTAGTTCCTTGGTGGAGGTGGTGGTTTCATGGTGGAGATGAATGAAGAAGATGATGAGAGATGATGAGGAGGAGGGAGATGGTTTCTCTCCATGATCTGATGGTGGAGGAGAAGGTAGTTCATTAGCTGCCACCTCACTATTGAGGTGTCAAAATTATATTGCCAAGTGGCTCTCATGCAAGGGGGGTGAAAGTGTATTTTTTCTAAACTTTTGGGTACAGCTAGAATTAGAGCTTCTACTTAATTTCAGAGAATTGCACAACCACCCCAAACATTTCTAGTGCTTCAAAATTATTCTAACAACGTCCAAATATCGCTAAAACTCCAAAATGCCCACTTTAAAGTCGTGAAAAACTATTTACAATTTAGCCCCCAAAGTCTTGATATTGCACTAAGAACTCTCTCGGGAATTAGGGGTGTTACATGTACAACCTAGATTTCATGATGAATTTGTTGTGTTGTCCAGAGGAGGAAGCTCAAGCTAATTGTTAAGAGATAGATGTTACAGCCTTATATTTCTTTGATGTATAATTGTGAATATCTTCTCTTGCATTCGCAGAATTTGTGTTGTAGCTTGTAATTGAACATATGATGTAGTTTCTGTTAGAACTTAGGGACTACCCATCTGGATTAAAATCTTGCCCGTGATGGCCAATGATGATGATTGTTATTTATTTATGTGGACTGTTTGTATGCATTTTTTGTTTATTTAGACCCGCCTGAACCGAGCCGAACCGCAAATAACCGGTCAGGTTTGGGTTTGGCGAATACTTGGTCAAGTTTGGGTAACGATTTGTCCAACCCGAGCACATTGGGTTGGGGCAAAAATGCGAGTTTCACCCGCCCGAACCGTTCCTCGAACAGCCCTATTAGTAGTTACTACACCATGCCAACAATTAGGGCTCGTACGAGTTGGTTTTGGGCGTAAGTCTTTTGAGAGTAATAATTCCCGTGGGCTGCAATCATTAGTGGGCCAGGTACTAACTTTGGACCCAATTCCTGATTTGGACCCAATCCTTAAATTTTGGGCCTAAATGTTTTATGTTTTTGGCAGAATGAAACAATTGGGTCTAATTCAGCTTTTAGACCTTATGATCCTCCCGTCAGGAGGCGGCATTTGTAAACCGCGGGAGAGTTGATAAGGGTAAACCGTGTCATTATTTATTTATTTACTTAATTAGTACTATGTATTAGTTACTTTATAATTACTTTATTTAATTAACTAACGAACGGGTTTTCTTTGAACTGTTCTTCGCCGGCCCGTATAATCGAACTGCTTAGGTTTAGGATTAGCTTTATTTTCTATTTAAACAGTTGTAATAGTCATTTTAAATTAATCAGAAAACAACAAATTAAAGAGTGTCTGTTTATTGTTAGTGTTTTCGTGTGTGTTCGTGTTTGTGTACCCGATCGATAGCAAATATGCTATCAGTAGAACACTGAGCAGCTCGGAAACAACTTCGATCGCTTGTAGCCGGAGCCAACGCCATCACTTGCCATCATTGACTAAGAGAATGTCCTTCAAAGGGGTTTACAGTAACATAGTTTGGCGAATGAATGATAAATAGTGTCATTATTCCAATCATGGAATCTAAATTGTAGTATTTAGCAATAACAAAAGGGTGTTGACATAATTTTCTGAAAGAGGAATGGTCATAAATTACCATAGCATGAAAGCAAAACCCAGATTAAAGTTGCTTAAATTTATCATAACCAAATTCACTTAAAAAGAGTGTATCATAGCCTAAGTAAAAAAATCTTGGATACTTATGTCAAGTAGATAGACTTCAAAAGACTTAGGTAAAATTGTATTAGGTCATGGAAAAATCTTGTGACAGTGACGATAACAGATCGTTTGAACCAGCAGCGTCTTTCATGGATAGATCACGAAGCTGATATGATAAAGAATCACCCATCTTCTTCTCTTCCGAAAGTTGTTTGAGAGCATCAAGGTAATGTGCCCATCTACTACTGTTGCCATCACGTCGTAGAAGCTCCTCCAACCTTCTCTGAAACCAAGATTGTACGTATTCGAACGTATCAGATCCTTGCACTACCCCTCCTCCTCTAGCTTCTAGGGCAGCCTGCTTCATGTTTAAAAGATATCGTAGTACAATTTTCCTCTTTTCATCGTCGGAAATATACTTCTTTTTACCCAGAAAAGCCTTAATGTGTCGTTTCACTAGAACAACCCCTCTGCCCTCTTTGTTCCCATGTTGAACTTTTTCTTTTTGGACCTTGGGATGGCCTTTCGCCATTGATTGCAGTAAACTGGTGTTTCTGGAGTATGGACTAGACGGGGTTTGGAGTTTGTTTATGATAGTGTGTGTACAGATAGATTGAATACCTTCTTTATATTATATATATAGGGACATCTCCAAAGTCGGTGGAACAACCTCCATATGATTGAAATAACAATAAAATTAAAGTGGTATTTTGGAAATTAATTATCCAAAATTAGTACTCTTTTGAAATTTGTGGAAGAGTGTAGGGGCTAATATGAGAAAAACGTGGTCAATTACCGGAGCAAGGGCGGCTCCAACCCTAGCCTGGAGTAATGGATAAATTGTATACCTCTACAACAACGTACAATTGCGAAGAAAACTGTCAGTACAAGAAAACTTTTGTCCTCGTTGTCATGGATTCTATAGAAGAGAATAAAAGCTACTTCTACAGAGAAGTCCCCTACTGGAGAAATACCGATTGAGAGAATGATTTCAGACGATTCGGAGAAGACAGTTGTGGCCGGGTTAAGGAACATGAGGGAGTGGATCCACGATATTACTAATCGCAAGTATAGAAATGTGTCCCTTTTTTTAGACTGAAGAAACACTAGACATCACTTTTTCATAATCTGCAAGTATGTTTATGGACAATTTTTTTTTAGGGGAAGTTTATGGACAATTTTGTTTAGCTATTTGACTACCAGAAGTATGATATTAACCTAGTGTAGATAGTGTGTTCTAGCCAAGTGAGTTAGCTTACACGTGGCAGTCATCTAGCACACCTGCCAAGTGAGTTAGCTTACACGTGGCAGTCATCTAGCACACCTGGTGATGCTCCAGTATTACACGAGCATTCCCCATGCTTATCCGTATGGGGGCTGCGAGACAGGGTCCCTCGCATATCATTCCATACGGGACTGGTAGGGACTTAGTGGTTTGGAGGCTAGAGTAAGATCTGTCGCGCGCGAGCTACAACCAAGTTCGAGCGCGACCCTTGGTAACTGTTTTGAGAGATTTATGGCCACGTGTCCCATAAACCCGGTCAACCTCATAACTGTTCCGGTATATATGGGCGAAGTGCGTAACGGTCCCTATATATGCGGTCGAACGTGCCGTTATGGTTGAGGTAATTAATCCGCCATTAATGGGCGCATTAACCCACTACAACGGTCACATTTCCACTATATATAGGATCGTTAACCCTTCATGCAATCTTCTGATCACGCTGAAGCTCTGGCCATTTTCATATTGTCTCTCTATCTCACAGTTATCACTGCCTGCTCTCTCCCTACTCACAACCTACACTCTACGTGTTTATATCCTCTACCCCCGGTGTACACTTGGATCTTCCTCAAAGGATCCTCTTGTATACATTGGTGAACCCGACGTGAATCAACTTTTGCAAGCAACCATGTCTCACGATGAAGATGTCAGCACTCGACCTCCCTCAACTGAGACAACTTCAGGGGAGGAAACCCGCCTTAATTCCGCAGCAGCTGGTGGTACTCCGACCCTGGAGATGTTCAATGCAACCCTCCAAAACCAGGCGAAGGCTATCCAGGCTCAGTCCGCACAAATGGCCCAGATCATGTCGATTCTGGGAACCCTTGCTCAGAATCCGGCACTGGGAACTGCTGCTCCCCAAGGGACAGGGATAACACCTACACCCCCTAGCTCCAACTTACAAAGCCCACCAACAATTGCCCAACCATCTCTTACCCAAGGACACATTGCTCAACCATCCGTTGCTGCGCCTGTTTCTCAGCTACCTGGCATTCCCGCTAATATCCAACCACAGCACCCCCTGCTTTCCCTGCCGGCAGCTGTAAACAACGCTGGTTACGCCCACAATCCAAGCACTGCATATGTGCCTTCCCCTGCAGCAACCCTTCTTCCTGCTACGAGAGGAAGTGCACCAGCAAGCATGACAGCCTTAAAGCAGCGCTTGGATAATTTCCTTGAGAATCAATGTTTCACACCGTTATCCCGAAGGTTGATAACGCGCCTCCTATTCCGCGCGAGATTTACCTGATGCCCAACCCTGCAGGGTACAAAGCTCCCAAATGGGAGAAGTTCGATGAGGTCAATGGGAATGCTCAGGAACATGTCATGCGCTTCATCGACATGATGGGGACACACGGGGTTGATCCTAACATAATAATGCGCGAGTTCCCTAAGTACTTGGGGCACGTCGCATACAAGTGGTATAGGACCTTGGAGGCCGGCTCCATAAGGACATGGGAGGATATGGTCAAAAAGTTCTATACTAAGTTTTTCCAGATGGAGGAGAAAGTCACAATGGTTCATCTGTCACGCATGTATTAGAAGCATGATGAGGAAGGAGTCACGTTTATCAAGAAATTCAGGACGAAGTCACTGGAGTGCAGAGATGAGGTGGCTGAAAGTCGGCTCGTCGAGATATGCCTCCACGGAATGTAGGACGAGTACAAAGTTATGCTGATTAACTTGCAAATACCTACTTTTTCTAAGTTAATTGATTTTACCAAGAATATCGAGCCCATAGTTGAGAGGAAAAGGAAGAAGCATTCCACTGAGGGAGCCCCAGGAGGATCGACCTTCAGGGTCGGCAGGTTTAACTACAAGAGGGGACGTGAGGCTGAAATCAGTGCAGTCTCACCGCACAAGCAGCAAAAGGGTTCGACCAAAGATATCCCGCCACTGCCATGCTCCATTGGGGAGTAACCCAGCTCTGCAAACAGTGGCGCAAAGACGGGATCCTACCCCAGCTCGAAAGGTCACCTACTAGGGAGCAGCTAAGGGATCCAAAGTGGTGTGAATGCCACGGTAGAGTCATGCATCCCACAGCTGAATGCAGGAAACTCAGGTGGCTCGTGAACAAGAAGATGAAGGAAGGGGAGCTGGTCATCAGCGAATAGAGGCAGGATGTGCGCAACAATCCCCTACCAGCCCACTCAGGACAAGATCCAAAAGACGAAGACGTGGCCATGATCGCGATTATGGACCTTGAAGAAATCGCAGATGATGGGTTACCTGTCGTAGCTGAAATTCATGATGAGGAAGACTATAGCATGGACACGGAGGACTTATGTGCCGACAGGATGAAGGGATCACACAGATTCAGGAGTTTCTTTGATGAAATGAACTTTTCAGAAGGGTGTCGCAAGGAGATGACAAAGGCAATCGTCATAGTATCAAAAGACTTCGAAGAGGACATAGTTGTCTCTAATGGGACAGTTGTAAGGGCCTCTCGCTCGAATGAGATGGTAATGGCTTTCTCTGAATCAGATAAGAAGACAGATGCGAGCCATCAGAAGCCACTGTATGTCACGGCGGTAATTAATGACGTCGAATTCAAAAGGGCATTTGTAGATGGAGGAGCGGTCGTCAACCTAGTCTCACTCAGTACCTTGAAGTTAGCAGGCATTCCCAAGAGGAAGATTGTCAGGCGCCTATCTTCGTTAATGGTATTCGGAAGCGATTCGAGGATGACAGTGGGGTGGATTTGCCTGGGACTTCAGATAGGAAAGATAAAGTGTTCTGCCAATTTTTATGTCATCGATGCGAACACCACTTACCATATGATCATCGGCCGAGCATGGATTCACCGTTTTGACGCAGTACTCTCAACAGCCCATCAACTGATGAAGGCCAATTGGAATGGCAGAGTAGTTGAAATACCAGCTTCGGTAAACCCATTCAACTTGAATGAGGCGCACTTAACCGAAGTCATATGGTTCACCGAGATGGCGGACGAGCAGACACCTGAGCCATTTAAGCCAACCCCTTTGCCTCGATGGGAAGATATCAAGGATTCGTCACCTGCGAGAGTGATGGTGACAAGGGAAAATCCTAAGGAGAAGGTGCCTATGTGCGAAGAGGTGCCAAAGACCGTTTATCAGAAGATGAACGTGTACACCCTAAAAAGGGTAGTGAAACATGACAGCAAGGGCCAAGAAGTAGAAAGTTTCTACTCCAATGGGAAAAAGTGCTACCGCATATGAAGGCGCGCGGGGATACCCCCACCTCAGCATGGGGATATCCCTGGGAAAATCAACTAACTCGAGCGAGCACCAGAGGAGGACAAACTGAAGTCAGTCCCACCAGAGGAGAAATTAAGGGAAGTGCTCGAATGCATGGAGGAAAAACCAAAGCCACAAAAGCAGGAGCTAAAGGAAGCACTCTTAAGTCCATCCGAATAGAAGAAGAGGCCTGTGTTCCTGAGTGAAGATCTCAAGGGAGAAGAAGAAGAAGAAGAAGAAGAAAAATTGCTAGAACTGCTTACAAAATACAAGGATGTGTTCGCATGGGAGTACGATGAGATGCCTAGCCTTGATACAGCTGTAACAATGCATAGATGGGATGTTGTCCCAAGGTCCAAACCAATAAAGTAGAGCGCAAGAAGTTTCAGACCAGAGATCAACATGAAGATCAAAGAAGAAATAGTCAAATTGCTGAACGCCAAGTTCATTGAGCCTAACCATCATCCTACTTGGTTGGCCAATATTGTGCCAGTCATCAAGAGAAATGGACACCTTCGCATCTGTGTGGACTTCAGAGATCTCAATCGGTTCTGCCCCAAGGACGATTTCCCGCTACCAAACATAGACCTACTCATCGATTCTACCGCAGGTCACCGGATGTTTAGTTTCATGGATGGTTTCAGTGGGTATAATCAAATCAAGATGGACCCTGAAGATGCGAAGAAAACTGCGTTCATCACGCCAGTTGGGGCTTTCCACTACACGGTTATGCCCTTTGGATTGAAAAATGCAGGTGCAGCTTATCAACGTGCCATGATGGATCTTTTCCATGATATGATGCATCAGGAAGTTGAGTTCTACGTTCATGATTTGGTTATCAAATCAAGAGAAGAAGCAGATCATCTGAGAGATCTACGAAAGGTGTTCGAAAGGTGCAAGAACTTTCAGATAAAGATGAACCCAATGAAGTGCACATTCGGAGTAACTTCTGGGAAATTCTTGGGGTGTGTGATTCATCACCATGGGATCTAGCCCGACCCTGCGAAGATTTCAGCTATCACTAGCATGGTGGCTACCCACAACCAAAGCCCTTTAAAGACATTCTTGGGAAAATTATCGTATCTGCGAATATTTGTACCGGCGATCGCAGAGCTGACCTTCTATTTCGGTGATCTTCTCAAGAAAAACGCCATGTATAATTGGACAAAGGAGCATCAGGCCACGTTTTAATAGTTGAAGGACATGTTGACATCACCACGTGTAATGATCGTGCCTCAATTGGGGTCACCACTTTTGTTGTATCTGACGTCAACCAGGAAGTCTATAGGGGCACTGCTAGCTCGAGAGCATGAAGGACAAGAAAGGCCAATCTACTACATCTCCCGCGTGGTGCAGCCGGCTGCATCCAGGTACACTGACATAGAGCGCCACTGCCTAGCTTTATTTTTCGTCATAGGAAAATTAAAGCACTATTTTGCTTCTCACAAAGTTGTGGTAATCACAAAGAGTGATCCTATCCGGTATCTATTGAGTCACTCCTCTCCCTGTGGAAGGCTAGCGAAGTGGTACATGACCATCTCGTAGTATGACATCACGTGCGCTCGTCCAAAAGCAATTAAGTCTCAGGCAGTGGCAGATTTATTGGAACAATTCCCAGACTACAATCACGAGCCTATGATAGAGGAAGATTTAGAAGGATCTGAAATTTATGCGGTCGAATCACTCTACTCGAAGCTGCATTTTGATGGATCATAAACAAGGAAAGGAGAAGGAATTGGTGTTGTTTTGACCAAGCTAGACGGGGAAGTAATCCAAATGTTGACTAAGTTAGATTTCCCAGTCACTAACAATGAAGCAGAATATGAGGTAATTGCAGGGCTCCTTGCAGCTAAGGCACTGGAATTAAGCAACCTAATGGTCATGGGATACTTGAAGCTTATTGTCAAACAAGCTTCAGGCGAGTATGGCCTAAAGGAGATCAACTTATTGAGTTACAGGACTATGGTTCAAAAGCTAGAATAGCAGTTCCACGACGTCAAGTATGAGCATACTCCTAGGGATGATAATCGACGTGCAGATGCTTTAGCCACTTTGGGTTCCAAGATCAATGCCGACATATTTCCAGCAAGGGTTCTCATGCAAGTCAGAACAACCCCGGCTCTAGCACAAGAGTTATGCGAACAAGAGCCTGCAGAAGTTCAAGATAGAAGGAGGCCAATACTGCACGCGATTGCAGAAGGGACAAGCAAAGAGAATTGGGAATCCACAAAAGGGTTCTGTGTGCATGATAACTCCCTTTACTATAAGGGACCAGGAGGAGTGCTCATGCGATGTGTCTCATGCGATGTGTCTCACCAAAATAAGCTTATATTATTAAACATTAAACTTACAGTCTTATATAAGAGGTGCTTACTATTACATAAAAACTAAACAATACTAGATACTATTCGTGACGTTATCAGTCTACGTGGGTCTCGCGCCCCTTCTATTTTATAATTCCCCAGCTCCTACACCTCCGGTGGGAAGAAAACAACAAGAACCGCAGTTTTTGAAAGTCATCAAAAATACTGAGCGAGATACACCTTAGCATGTAAAAACAGGAAAGAGAATAGAAACTTCTAGGACACAAGTTAAATAAAGGACCTCCCAAATGTTTAATAGATTCCGCTACGTGCGATAATCCACTTTACGTTTTTACGCGTTATTATTTTTCGTGTAACAGTTCCAAAAAAATCTTTTCCAAACGTAACCAAAATCAAGTAAAGCATGTGAACCACAAAATACATTTTGAGACAAGACATAAAATCATGTAACGAAACGAAAGAATCTAGGCACACAAGGCTAAGCATGAAACTCACAAGTACAGTTTGAGACAAGACATTAAATCAAGTTTTGACACGAAGGAAGCAAGGCACACGAGGCTAAGCATGTAATCTCACAAGTACATTTTGAGACAAGACATGAAATCATGTTTGGGCACGAAGGAAGCAAGGCACACGAGGCTAGGCATGTAAACTCACCTTAAGTCGATATAGCAATTCGGAATCTTCACAGATAGTTGAAGTAGCCTATGTCTACGAATCCGTCGCCTACAATTTACAAGTATCTAGTCACAATGATGCTACTTCCAAGTAAACTAATGCATGGATGTTTTTCTAGGTCGGGTACTAAGTCCATCCCAAATTATCCTAATAAACCGGTTTCAAGTGGCGTATTAATGTGTCGGATACAAGCCCTACATTAATATCATTCTAAGTCTCACTAATGCACATATAATGATTCTCACATATCAAAATAATTCGAACAAAGCATTTAGAAATTCAAAATTTCAAGTTTTCTAAAATATGTGAAGCTACAATTCTGAACATCAAGAAAATCATGCATAGCTATTATAAAACTCAAGTTACAAAAATAACAAAAACTGCTATGCAGAGAAGAGTTTGGCAAAAAGTTTCAACTTGACAAGGGGATTACTACAACTTAGAGAATAGCAATAAAGCTCATCTTCTCCAGAATGAATTCCCTATGTGTCTAGTTTCACCAAAAGAAAGATTGGGTGCTATAAGTTACTGTAAATGAGGGTTTTAATAAAAATGAAAAGATTGGTCCAGAAACACATTTTCATAAAACATGCAACTTAATATGAGCATATCTCCCTAACCAAAATAGCTATGGAGTTGATTTTTTTCTCAAAATGAACCCCGATGAGTCTTGTTTTTTCATATTTAAGATTTCTAAATTTTACAGAGACAAAAGTAGAAGTTATACTACGTTTTTGACAAACTGGTCAGATTGTAACAAGATCCAATTTTGCCAAGAACACTCAAAACATTATCAAATCAATTCTTTGATACATGCAACTAAAAAATAACTTGATGTATACCTAGATACTACCAATTAGACAATCAAGAAGATATTCACATCATGTATTTGAAGGATCATGTGAGGGATTTGAAGAATTCATGCTCAAAAGTTACAATTCAAGACACAAAACATACATGCAAACAAAGATCAAGTAATTTCCTATCATGAATATGAACTATCTAAATGATCTAAGCATGAAAATGAAGAATAAAGTATGGGAGTGAAGAAATCTAAGATGAAATTTCATTAATCTAAGCTAAACATGGACATGCAAACATGCATTCAAAACTAGAAGAAACTTTACCCCAAGATTTAAGAAATGGTGGAGGAAAATAGTGAAATTGGCCTTCAATCCTTGAGGAGAATTATGAACTAACTCCCCTCCATGGTTATACCAAGATTGGAATCAAATTTTTCATACTTGGGAGACTAGAAAATAGAGTTTTGGTGGAGTTTTATGGAGGTCAAGCTCCAAAAACGGGAATGGATTTGGAAGAGAGATGAGAGAGCTTCTTTGAGTGTTCATGAAGAGGAAAACCATGTGAATAAATGAGAGAAAGAAATGGGTTGATCGAGATGAATGGAATGAGTGATTGGATGTATAACATATTTATATAGAGATACAAGCAAGCCATGGGTACTACTATTTTATTAGAGTTGACTTAGAAAGTGGAGGAGGGATTTGGAGAGAATTTATAAATCTCCCAACTAATTAGTTGTGGTAGAAATTAAAATATCAAGAAAACGAGGGTTGAGATGAAATACTAAAAACTGGTGGTAAGTACAAAATTACACAAGCAAGAGGGTAAAAATGCAATTATCAATTACCATTTAGCACATAAAAAGATAAAATTTACATTAAAAGGAAATTACAAAATAACTCCAAATAAACTATTATGTCCTTAAATGTCAAATTGCACTTTAATAAAATTAAAGGAAATACGTCAAGAGTAAATTTGAAATAGTACTATTATCATTTTTTTTCCAAACTCAAGTATTTGTTTTATCGAAATTACGAAATAACCCTTAGCGAAAATTCGGGGTATTACACTCTTCCCCCCTTAGAAAAAGCTTCGTCCTCAAAGCTTGGACGGTTCACTAAAGTCTCAATCGTTTTCCTATATAGTCTTTATCATCAGGCACGTACTAATATAATAAATATTTCACAACAAATAAGCATACAATGCCAACAACCACATAGAATGTCTCGTCGAGACACATAAAAACAAGATTCACATTTAGAAAGGACAACCATAGATCTGAAATAGTGCTAGGACACCAACACGAAACATGATTATATCAAATAACACAAAGCAATCCATCGTACGAGAGGAAGTAAACGACAACTCCCGAAATACCCGGATTTCTGTATTTTATCTTGCCCTATGTTCACTTTAGGTTACCCTACAGGTTTTAATCCCGTAGTGGAAAGAACAGCTCTGATACCACCTGCAACAACCCCCTTTATCCGGCTCGGGACGAGACCGGGAGGGCGATGCTTTATAGAAGTGGCGGACCACAAAAGCAATACAATTCACCAACATAAGCTTATATTATTAAACTTTAAACTTAGAGTCTTATAGAAGAGGTGCTTACTATTACATAAAAACTAAACAATACTAGATACTACTCGTGACGTTATCAGTCTACGTGGGTCTCGCGCCCCTTCTATTTTATCATTCCCCAGCTCCTAGACCTGCGGTGGGAAGAAAACAAGAAGAACTGCAGTTTTTGAAAGTCATCAAAAATATTGAGCGAGATACACCTTAGCATGTAAAAACAGGAAAGAGAATAGAAACTTCTAGGACACAAGTTAAATAAAGGACCTCCCAAATGTTTAATAGATTCCGGTACGTGCGATAATCAACTTTACGTTTCTACGCGTTATTATTTTTCGTGTAACAGAAAAACTCTTTTCCAAACGTAATCAAAATCAAGTAAAGCATGCGAACCACAAAATACATTTTGAGACAAGACATAAAATCATGTCACGACACGAAAGAATCTAGGCACACAAGGCTAAGCATGAAACTCACAAGTACAGTTTGAGACAAGACATAAAATCATGTTTTGACACGAATGAAGCAAGGCACAGGAGGCTAAGCATGTAATCTCACAAGTACATTTTGAGACAAGACATGAAATCATGTTTGGGCACGAAGGAAGCAAGGCACACGAGGCTAGGCATGTAAACTCACCTTAAGTCGATATAGCAATTCACAATCTTCACGGATAGTTGAAGTAGGCTATGTCTATGAATCCGTCGCCTACAATTTACAAGTATATAGTCACAATGATGCTACTTCCAAGTAAACTAATGCATGGATGTTTGTCTAGGTCGGGTACTAAGTCCATCCCAAATTATCCTAATAAACCGGTTTCAAGTGGCGTATTCATGTGTCGGATACAATCCCTACATTAATATCATTCTAAGTGTCACTAATGCACATGATGCTCACATATCAACATAATTCCAACAAAGCATTTATAAATTCAAAATTTCAAGTTTTCTAACATATGTGAAGCTACAATTCTGGAAAGAATTGTAGCTTTGACTTTAGAGCCACATTTATTATATCAAAACATCTCCTAAAATCGTGAAATTATTATATGATGAACCTACATGTGTCTAAACATAAGAAAATAATGCATAGCTATTATAAAACTCAAGTTACAAAAATAACAAAAACTGCTATGCAGAGAAGAGTTTGGCAAAAAGTTTCAACTTGAGAAGGAGATTACTACAACTTGGAGAATAGCAATGAAGCTCATCTTCTCCTGAATGAATTCCTTATGTGTCTAGTTTCACCACAAGAAAGATTGGGTGCTATAAGTTACTGGAAATGAGGGTTTTAATAAAAATGGAAAGATTGGTCCCGAAACACATTTTCAGAAAACATTCAACTTAAAATGAGCATATCTCCCTAACCAAAATAGAAATGGAGTTGATTTTTTTCTCAAAATGACCCCCTTTGAGTCTAGTTTTATCAAATGTAAGATTTTAAAATTTTACGGAGACAAAAGTTGAAGTTATACTACGTTTTTGAGAAACTGGTCAGATTGTAACAACATGCAATTTTGCCAAGAACACTCAAAACATTATCAAATAAATTCTTTGATACATGCAACTAGGAAATAACTTGATGTATACCTAGATACTACCAATTATACAAGCAAGAAGAGATTCACATCATGTGTTTGAAGGATCATGTGAGGGATTTGAAGAATTCATGCTCAAAAGTTACAATTCAAGACACAAAACACACATGCAAACGAAGATGAAGTAATTTCCTATCATGAATATGAACTATCTAAATGATCTAAGCATGAAAATGAAGAATCAAGTATGGGAGTGAAGAAATATAAGATGAAATTCATTAATCTAAGCTAAACATGGACACGCAAACATGCATTTAAAACTTGGAGAAACTTTACCCCAAGATTCAAGAAATGGTGGAGGAAAATAGTGAAATTGTCCTTCAATCCTTGAGGAGAATTATGAACTAACTCCCCTCCATGGTTATACCAAGCATGGAATCAAATTTTTCATACTTGGGAGACTAGAAAATAGAGTTTTGATGGAGTTTTATGGAGGTCAATCTCCAAAAACGGGAATGGATTTGGAAGAGAGATGAGAGAGCTTCTTTGAGTGTTCATGAAGAGGAAAACCATGTGAATAAATGGGAGAAAGAAATGGGTTGATGGAGGTGAATGGAATGAGTGATTGGATGTATAACATATTTATATAGAGATACAAGCAAGCCATGGGTACTACTATTTTATTAGAGTTAACTTAGAAAGTGGAGGAGGGACTTGGAGAGAATTTATAAATCTCCCAACTAATTAGTTGTGGTAGAAATTAAAATATCAAGAAAACGAGGGTTGAGATGAAATACTAAAAATTGATGGTAAGTACAAAATTACACAAGCAAGAGGGTAAAAATGCAATTATCAATTACCATTTAGCACATAAAAAGATAAAATTTATATTAAAAGGAAATTACAAAATAACTCCAAATAAACTATTATGTCCTTAAATGTCAAATTGCACTTTAATAAAATTAAAGGAAATACGTCAAGAGTAAATTTGAAATAGTACTATTATCATATTTTTTTTCAAACTCAAGTATTTGTTTTATCGAAATTACGAAATAACCCTTAGCAAAAATAAGGGGTATTACACTCTTCCCCCCTTAGAAAAAGTTTCGTCCTCGAAGCTTGGACGGTTCACTAAAGTCTCAATGGTTTTCCTATATAGTCTTTATCGTCAGGAACGTACTAATATAATGAATTTTTCACAACAAATAAGCATACAATGCCAACAACCACATAGGATGTCTCGTCGAGACACATAAAAACAAGATTCGCATTTAGAAAGGACAACCATAGATCTGAAATAGTGCTAGGACACCAACACGAAACATGATTATATCAAATAACACAAAGCAATCCATCGTACGAGAGGAAGTAAAGGACAACTCCCGAAATACCCGGATTTGTGTATTTTATCTTGCCCTATGTTCACTTTAGGTTACCCTACAGGTTTTAATCCCGTAGTGGAAAGAACTGCTCTGATACCACCTGCAACAACCCCCTTTTTCCGGCTCGGGACGAGACCGGGAGGGCGATGCTTTATAGAAGTGGCGGACCTCAAAAGCTATACAATTCACCAACATAAGCTTATATTATTAAACATTAAAATTAGAGTCTTATACAAGAGGTGCTTACTATTACATAAATACTAAACAATACTAGATACTACTCGTGACGTTATCAGTCTACGTAGGTCTCGCGCCCCTTCTATTTTATAATTCCCCAGCTCCTAGACCTGCGGTGGGAAGAAAACAACAAGAACTGCAGTTTTTGAAAGTCATCAAAAATACTGTGCGAGATACACCTTAGCATGTAAAAACAGGAAAGAGAATAGAAACTTCTAGGACACAAGTTAAATAAAGGACCTCCCAAATGTTTAATAGATTCCGGTACGTGCGATAATCAACTTTACGTTTCTACGCGTTATTATTTTTCGTGTAACAGTTCCAAAAAAATCTTTTCCAAACGTAACCAAAATCAAGTAAAGCATGTGAACCACAAAATACATTTTGAGACAAGACATAAAATCATGTAACGACACGAAAGAATCTAGGCACACAAGGCTAAGCATGAAACTCACAAGTACAGTTTGAGACAAGACATAAAATCATGTTTTGACACGAAGGAAGCAAGGCACACGAGGCTAAGCATGTAATCTCACAAGTACATTTTGAGACAAGACATGAAATCATGTTTGGGCACGAAGGAAGGAAGGCACACGAGGCTAGGCATGTAAACTCACCTTAAGTCGATATAGCAATTCACAATCTTCACGGATAGTAGAAGTAGCCTATGTCTACAAATCCGTCGCCTACAATTTACAAGTATCTAGTCACAATGATGCTACTTCAAAGTAAACTAATGCATGGATGTTTGTCTAGGTCGGGTACTAAGTCCATCCCAAATTATTCTAATAAACCGTTTTCAAGTGGCGTATTCATGTGTCGGATACAAGCCGTACATTAATATCATTCTAAGTGTCACTAATTCACATATAATGATGCTCACATATCAACATAATTCCAACAAAGCATTTAGAAATTCAAAATTTCAAGTTTTCTAAAACATGTGAAGCTACAATTCTAGACAGAATTGTAGCTCTGACTTTAGAGCCCCATTTATTATATGAAAAATCTCCTCAAATCGTGAAATTAATATATGATTAACCTACATGTGTCTACTTTCAGAAACATCAAGAAAATCATGCGTAGCTATTATAAAACTCAAGTTACAAAAATAACAATAACTGCTATGCAGAGAAGAGTTTGGCAAAACGTTTCAACTTGACAAGCGGATTACTACAACTTGGAGAATAGCAATAAAACTCATCTTCTCCAGAATGAATCCCCTATGTGTCTAGTTTCATCAAAAAAAGATTGGGTGCTATAAGTTACTGGAAATGAGGGTTTTAATAAAACTGGAAAGATTGGTCCAGAAACAGATTTTCAGAAAACATGCAACTTAAAATGAGCATATCTACCTAACCAAAATAGCTATGGAGTTGATTTTTTTCTCTAAATGACCCCCTCTGAGTCTCGTTTTATCAAATGTAAGATTTTGAAATTTTACAGAGACAAAAGTTGAAGTTATACTACGTTTTTGACAAACTGGTCAGATTGTAACAACATGCAATTTTGCCAAGAACACTCAAAACATTATCAAATCAGTTCTTTGATACATGCAATTAAAAAATAACTTGATGTATACCTAGATACTACCAATTAGACAAGCAAGAAGAGATTCACATCATGTATTTGAAGGATAATGAGAGGGATTTTAAGAATTCATGCTCAAAAGTTACAATTCAAGACACAAAACACACATGCAAACAAAGATCAAGTAATTTCCTATCATGAATATGAACTATCTAAATGATCTAAGCATGAAAATGAATAATCAAGTATGGGAGTGAAGAAATCTAAGATGAAATGTCATTAATCTAAGCTAAACATGGACATGCAAACATGCATTCAAAACTAGAAGAAACTTTACCCCAAGATTCAAGAAATGGTGGAGGAAAATAGTGAAATTGGCCTTCAATCATTGAGGAGAATGATGAACTAACTCCCCTCCATGGTTATACCAAGCTTGGAATCAAATTTTTCATACTTGGGAGACTAGAAAATAGAGTTTTGGTGGAGTTTTATGGAGGTCAAGCTCCAAAAACGGGAATGGATTTGGAAGAGAGATGAGAGAGCTTCTTTGAGTGTTCATGAAGAGGAAAACCATGTGAATAAATGAGAGAAAGAAATGAGTTGATGGAGATGAATGGAATGAGTGATTGGATGTATAACATATTTATATAGAGATACAAGGAAGCCATGGGTACTACTATTTTATTAGAGTTGACTTAGAAAGTGGAGGAGGAACTTGGAGAGAATTTATAAATCTCCCAGCTAATTAGTTGTGGTAGAAATTAAAATATCAAGAAAACGAGGGTTGAGATGAAATACTAAAAATTGATGGTAAGTACAAAATTACACAAGCAAGAGGGTAAAAATGCAATTATCAATTACCATTTAGCACATAAAAAGATAATATTTACATTAAAAAGGAAATTACAAAATAACTCCAAATAAACTCTAATGTCCTTAAATGTCAAATTGCACTTTAATAAAATTAAAGGAAATACGTCGAGAGTAAATTTGAAATAGTACTATTATCATTTTTTTTTTCAAACTCAAGTATTTATTTTATCGAAATTACGAAATAACCCTTAATGAAAGTTCGAGGTATTACACTCTTCCCCCCATAGAAAAAGCTTCGTCCTCGAAGCTTGGACGGTTCACTAAAGTCTCAATGGTTTTCCTATATAGTCTTTATCGTCAGGCACATACTAATATAATGAATATTTTACAAGAAATAAGCATACAATGCCAACAACCACATAGGATGTCTCGTCGAGACACATAAAAACAAGATTCACATTTAGAAAGGACAACCATAGATCTGAAATAGTGCTAGGACACCAACGCGAAACATGATTATATCAAATAACACAAAGCAATCCATCGTACGAGAGGAAGTAAACGACAACTCCCGAAATACCCGGCTTTCCGTATTTTATCTTTCCCTATGTTCACTTTAGGTCACCCTACAGGTTTTAATCCCGTAGTGTAAAGAACAGCTCTGATACGACCTGCAACAACCCCCTTTATCCGGCTCGGGACGAGACCGGGAGGGCGATGCTTTATAGAAGTGGCGGACCTAAAAAGCAATACAATTCACCAACATAAGCTTATATTATTAAACATTAAACTTAGAGTCTTATACAAGAGGTGCTTACTATTACATAAAAACTAAACAATACTAGATACTACTCGTGACGTTATCAGTCTACGTGGGTCACGCGCCCCTTCTATTTTATAATTCCCCAGCTCCTAGACCTGCGGTGGGAAGAAAACAACAAGAACTGCAGTTTTTGAAAGTCATCAAAAATACTGAGCGAGATACACCTTAGCATGTAAAAACAGGAAAGAGAATAGAAACTTCTAGGACACAAGTTAAATAAAGGACCTCCCAAATTTTTAATAGATTCCGGTACGTGCGATAATCCACTTTACGTTTTTTAGCGTTATTATTTTTCGTGTAACAGTTCCAAAAAAAATCTTTTCCAAGCGTAACCAAAATCAAGTAAAGCATGTGAACTACAAAATACATTTTGAGACAAGACATAAAATCATGTCACGACACGAAAGAATCTAGGCACACAAGGCTAAGCATGAAACTCACAAGTACAGTTTGAGACAAGACATAAAATCATGTTTTGACGCGAAGGAATGAAGGCACACGAGGCTAAGCATGTAATCTCACAAGTACATTTTGAGACAAGACATGAAATCATGTTTGGGCACGAAGGAAGCAAGGCACACGAGGCTAGGCATGTAAACTCACCTTAAGTCGATATAGCAATTCACAATCTTCACGGATAGTTGAAGTAGCCTATGTCTACAAATCCGTCGCCTACAATTTACAAGTATCTAGTCACAATGATGCTACTTCAAAGTAAACTAATGCATGGATGTTTGTCTAGGTCGGGTACTAAGTCCATCCCAAATTATCCTAATAAACCGGTTTCAAGTGGAGTATTAATGTGTCGGATACAAGCCCTACATTAATATCATTCTAAGTGTCACTAATGCACATATAATGATGCTCACATATCATCATAATTTGAAATTCAAAATTTCAAGTTTTCTAAAATATGTGAAGCTACAATTCTGGACAGAATTGTAGCTCTGACTTTAGAGCCACATTTATTATATCAAAACATCTCCTAAAAACGTGAAATTAATATATGATGAACCTACATGTGTCTACTTTCAGAAACATCGAGAAAATCATGCATAGCTATTATGAAACTGAAGTTACAAAAATAACAAAAACTGCTATGTAGATAAGAGTTTGGCAAAAAGTTTCAACTTGACAAGGGAATTACTACAACTTGGAGAATAGAAATAAAGCTCATCTTCTCTAGAATGAATTCCCTATGTGTCTGGTTTCACCACAAGAATGATTGGGTGCTATAAGTTACAGGAAATGATGTTTTTATAAAAATGGAAAGATTGGTCCAGAAACACATTTTCAGAAAACATGCAACTTAAAATGAGCATATCTCCCTAACCAAAATAGCTATGGAGTTGATGTTTTTCTCAAAATGACCCCCTCTGAGTCTAGTTTTATCAAATGTAAGATTTTAAAATTTTACAGAGACAAAAGTTGAAGTTATACTATGGTTTTGACAAACTGGTCAGATTGTAACAACATGCAATTTTGCCAAGAACACTCAAAACATTATCAAATCAATTCTTTGATACATGCAACTAAGAAATAACTTGATGTATACCTAGATACTATCAATTAGACAAGCATGAAGAGATTCACATCATGTATTCGAAGGATCATGTGAGGGATTTGAAGAATTCATGCTCAAAAGTTACAATTCAAGACACAAAACACACATGCAAACAAAGATCAAGTAATTTCCTATCATGAATATGAACTATCTAAATGATCTAAGCATGAAAATGAAGAATCAAGTATGGGAGTGAAGAAATCTAAGATGAAATGTCATTAATCTAAGCTAAACATGGACATGCAAACATGCATTCAAAACTAGAAGAAACTTTACCCCAAGATTCAAGAAATGGTGGAGGAAAATAGTGAAATTGGCCTTCAATCATTGAGGAGAATGATGAACTAACTCCCCTCCATGGTTATACCAAGCTTGGAATCAAATTTTTCATACTTGGGAGACTAGAAAATAGAGTTTTGGTGGAGTTTTATGGAGGTCAAGCTCCAAAAACGGGAATGGATTTGGAAGAGAGATGAGAGAGCTTCTTTGAGTGTTCATGAAGAGGAAAACCATGTGAATAAATGAGAGAAAGAAATGAGTTGATGGAGATGAATGGAATGAGTGATTGGATGTATAACATATTTATATAGAGATACAAGGAAGCCATGGGTACTACTATTTTATTAGAGTTGACTTAGAAAGTGGAGGAGGAACTTGGAGAGAATTTATAAATCTCCCAGCTAATTAGTTGTGGTAGAAATTAAAATATCAAGAAAACGAGGGTTGAGATGAAATACTAAAAATT
Source organism: Linanthus parryae (assembly GCA_023055425.1). Taxonomy (NCBI): domain Eukaryota; kingdom Viridiplantae; phylum Streptophyta; class Magnoliopsida; order Ericales; family Polemoniaceae; genus Linanthus; species Linanthus parryae. Next base: position 103,515,975 of record JALGPY010000001.1, read on the forward strand.
GATGGTAAGTACAAAATTACACAAGCAAGAGGGTAAAAATGCAATTATCAATTACCATTTAGCACATAAAAAGATAATATTTACATTAAAAAGGAAATTACAAAATAACTCCAAATAAACTCTAATGTCCTTAAATGTCAAATTGCACTTTAATAAAATTAAAGGAAATACGTCGAGAGTAAATTTGAAATAGTACTATTATCATTTTTTTTTTCAAACTCAAGTATTTATTTTATCGAAATTACGAAATAACCCTTAGTGAAAGTTCGGGGTATTACACTCTTCCCCCCATAGAAAAAGCTTCGTCCTCGAAGCTTGGACGGTTCACTAAAGTCTCAATGGTTTTCCTATATAGTCTTTATCGTCAGGCACATACTAATATAATGAATATTTTACAAGAAATAAGCATACAATGCCAACAACCACATAGGATGTCTCGTCGAGACACATAAAAACAAGATTCACATTTAGAAAGGACAACCATAGATCTGAAATAGTGCTAGGACACCAACGCGAAACATGATTATATCAAATAACACAAAGCAATCCATCGTACGAGAGGAAGTAAACGACAACTCCCGAAATACCCGGCTTTCCGTATTTTATCTTGCCCTATGTTCACTTTAGGTCACCCTACAGGTTTTAATCCCGTAGTGGAAAGAACAGCTCTGATACGACCTGCAACAACCCCCTTTATCCGGCTCGGGACGAGACCGGGAGGGCGATGCTTTATAGAAGTGGCGGACCTCAAAAGCAATACAATTCACCAACATAAGCTTATATTATTAAACATTAAACTTAGAGTCTTATACAAGAGGTGCTTACTATTACATAAAAACTAAACAATACTAGATACTACTCGTGACGTTATCAGTCTACGTGGGTCACGCGCCCCTTCTATTTTATAATTCCCCAGCTCCTAGACCTGCGGTGGGAAGAAAACAACAAGAACTGCAGTTTTTGAAAGTCATCAAAAATACTGAGCGAGATACACCTTAGCATGTAAAAACAGGAAAGAGAATAGAAACTTCTAGGACACAAGTTAAATAAAGGACCTCCCAAATTTTTAATAGATTCCGGTACGTGCGATAATCCACTTTACGTTTTTTAGCGTTATTATTTTTCGTGTAACAGTTCCAAAAAAAATCTTTTCCAAGCGTAACCAAAATCAAGTAAAGCATGTGAACCACAAAATACATTTTGAGACAAGACATAAAATCATGTCACGACACGAAAGAATCTAGGCACACAAGGCTAAGCATGAAACTCACAAGTACAGTTTGAGACAAGACATAAAATCATGTTTTGACGTGAAGGAAGCAAGGCACACGAGGCTAAGCATGTAATCTCACAAGTACATTTTGAGACAAGACATGAAATCATGTTTGGGCACGAAGGAAGCAAGGCACACGAGGCTAGGCATGTAAACTCACCTTAAGTCGATATAGCAATTCACAATCTTCACGGATAGTTGAAGTAGCCTATGTCTACGAATCCGTCGCCTACAATTTACAAGTATCTAGTCACAATGATGCTACTTCAAAGTAAACTAATGCATGGATGTTTGTCTAGGTCGGGTACTAAGTCCATCCCAAATTATCCTAATAAACCGGTTTCAAGTGGAGTATTAATGTGTCGGATACAAGCCCTACATTAATATCATTCTAAGTGTCACTAATGCACATATAATGATGCTCACATATCATCATAATTTGAAATTCAAAATTTCAAGTTTTCTAAAATATGTGAAGCTACAATTCTGGACAGAATTGTAGCTCTGACTTTAGAGCTACATTTATTATATCAAAACATCTCCTAAAAACGTGAAATTAATATATGATGAACCTACATGTGTCTACTTTCAGAAACATCGAGAAAATCATGCATAGCTATTATGAAACTGAAGTTACAAAAATAACAAAAACTGCTATGTAGAGAAGAGTTTGGCAAAAAGTTTCAACTTGACAAGGGAATTACTACAACTTGGAGAATAGAAATAAAGCTCATCTTCTCTAGAATGAATTCCCTATGTGTCTGGTTTCACCACAAGAATGATTGGGTGCTATAAGTTACAGGAAATGATGTTTTTATAAAAATGGAAAGATTGGTCCAGAAACACATTTTCAGAAAACATGCAACTTAAAATGAGCATATCTCCCTAACCAAAATAGCTATGGAGTTGATGTTTTTCTCAAAATGACCCCCTCTGAGTCTAGTTTTATCAAATGTAAGATTTTAAAATTTTACAGAGACAAAAGTTGAAGTTATACTATGGTTTTGACAAACTGGTCAGATTGTAACAACATGCAATTTTGCCAAGAACACTCAAAACATTATCAAATCAATTCTTTGATACATGCAACAAAGAAATAACTTGATGTATACCTAGATACTATCAATTAGACAAGCATGAAGAGATTCACATCATGTATTCGAAGGATCATGTGAGGGATTTGAAGAATTCATGCTCAAAAGTTACAATTCAAGACACAAAACACACATGCAAACAAAGATCAAGTAATTTCCTATCATGAATATGAACTATCTAAATGATCTAAGCATGAAAATGAAGAATCAAGTATGGGAGTGAAGAAATCTAAGATGAAATGTCATTAATCTAAGCTAAACATGGACATGCAAACATGCATTCAAAACTAGAAGAAACTTTACCCCAAGATTCAAGAAATGGTGGAGGAAAATAGTGTAATTGGCCTTCAATCCTTGAGGAGAATGATGAACTAACTCCCCTCCATGGTTATACCAAGCTTGGAATCAAATTTTTCATACTTGGGAGACTAGAAAATAGAGTTTTGGTGGAGTTTTATGGAGGTCAAGCTCCAAAAACGGGAATGGAGTTGGAAGAGAGATGAGAGAGCTTCTTTGAGTGTTCATGAAGAGGAAAACCATGTGAATAAATGAGAGAACGAAATGAGTTGATGGAGATGAATGGAATGAGTGATTGGATATTTAACATATTTATATAGAGATACAAGCAGGCCATGGGTACTACTATTTTATTAGAGTTGACTTAGAAAGTGGAGGAGGGACTTGGAGAGAATTTATAAATCTCCCAACTAATTAGTTGTGGTAGAAATTAAAATATCAAGAAAACGAGGGTTGAGATGAAACACTAAAAATTGATGGTAAGTACAAAATTACACAAGCAAGAGGGTAAAAATGCAATTATCAATTACCATTTAAAACATAAAAAGATAAAATTTACATTAAAAGGAAGTTAAAAAATAACTCCAAATAAACTATTATGTCCTTAAATGTCAAATTGCACTTTAATAAAATTAAATGAAATACGTCAAGAGTAAATTTGAAATAGTACTATTATTATTATTATTTTCAAACACAAGTATTTTTTATCGAAATTACGAAATAACCCTTTGCGAAAATACGGGGTATTACATCCTCTAGAGATAGAAAGATCGAAGCCTTCTCTGCCTTGGCAATGTCTTGCTTCAGCTGCTCAACACTAGCTTTCATCTCGTAGAAGAGTTTGGCAGCATCATCGGCCTTCTTTTTCTGAGCCTTCAACTTGTTGGTTTCAATGACAAGGTTTCGATGGCCATACTTAAGCATAACAGAGTTGAGGATTTGGTTGAGCCTCCGAATGAAGAAGCCAAAGTCCAACTTGCCATGGGCATTAGCTTGAAGTCTTTGGCATGTCTCAAATAAGTATCGCGAATTTTGAGCTGAGATAGTGACCGGAGTTGTTACAGCTATCTTCTCCAAAAGGCGGATGGCGTCTGTCAGGTAAGTTCTCCTCTCGAAAGGGCCTAGCTCCAGAGCTCTTGAAAATGACTTTGGATACCAAAGACGCATCTTCATAAGCCAGTCCAATTCATATTGCCTCATGCCTACGGAAATGATGGATTCAGTTTATGAACATTAAAAAAGATATATAACAAGTTTGATATGCGATTGTAATACGACATACATGTTCCCTCAATAATCTGGTGCAATGAGGGCATGCGAATAGCCTGGGATGTTGAATCATTTCCCTGCTGCATTACTTGATTATCAGCTAAAGCTTCGCGCTTATCGTAGTCAGCTGGAATGACGTAAGTGTCAACACCTGCGATAGCCGCTGTAGCCTGCGAACCCCACAATCTCCATGCACTGGGTAATTGGGAGAAGTCTATCTCAAGAGAAGGGATTGCAGGGTTTTGTTGAGGGGGTCTTGAAACACCAACTCAGGCAGCAGGACTTGAAGAAATTTGTGGAACATTGACACCACTAACTTCAGCAGCAGGACTAACAGTTGGAAGAGGAGCACCGCTATTATGAGCAGTTACAGCTTCTTCAGGAAGCCTCCTTGCCTCAAGAGTCTCCATGGGGCATCCACATTCGCATACGAAGGCTGGAGAGCATTTTGATTCGTTTTTGTTTGTCCAGAGACTTGCTCATTTTCAGAAGATTCCCTGGGCTCAGAAGCCACTGTTGGGGCATCAACATTCTCATGAGACAGCTGATCTTCAATGACTGGATGAGCTCCTGGAAGTTCAGAGACTTGTTCATTTGTGTGAACTTTAGCTCCAGCACCCTCTACCTCCATCTCTTCGCCCATGCCATCCTCATTCGCACATTCCTCTGCAATGTCTCTCTCTCGCATCTCGGCGTCTAAGCCATCATCTTCATATTCCCCAGTCACATCTTCCAGGGGCTAACCTGCATCATCTGTAACCATAGTGGGCTTCTAGTGTATGAACTTTGCTCTGGAACGCGAGCCATGGGAGATTGACTCCTTTGCCCAAGCACCATAACATCCTCAGAATTACTCTGAACAATTACAACAGCAGCAAGAACAATGGCACTTCTTAAGAAGCCAGGCATGTTAGCATAAGTTCTAGGAGGATAGATGAGCTGAACCTCGCAAAGCAAGGGGTCATAGGGATCCAAATCGCCTAAGCCTTCAAGAGTCTGAGGAGTTATGAGGCCAACCTCATTGGTGGCTGAGTGAGTAGCAGGAATACCAACACCAGTCTCACCAGTGGTCAAATTCACAGCAGGAGCATCAGCAGTTATGCCTCGCGCAGCAGGCTCATTCAAAGAAACGCCACCTGCAGGATGGATGTGGATAAGTCATTGAGGTAATATGAGTTATGAACTATTCATTATGTTGTGTTCTATATTTTGATCAAAAGCGAGCACCTCCACACTCATGTGAAATAGCAGCTTCAAGACCATGTGATACAAGTGTTCCCTCATTTATTATATATTTAAGGTGTGCATGACCTGATGTCATGTGAAAAACTCGTTACAATCACTTACAAATATTGTTCAAGTATTTACCTGAGGGTTCGTCACACTTGTCCACTAACCACTGACGAATTTCATGTTAGTTACCCCATGCTTTAATGCATCGAAGATTACCTCTTGATAGGTTACAGCAAGATTAAAAATCTTACATTCTTCACCGCCAGCGATTTCCTCGAAATCACTCTACGCTTGTTCTAGAGCAGCCACACTCATGCTGCCACCATACTGTTCTTCCAGACTCCTTCTTGTAACCAATTCCATATCATCCTCCTCGTGTTTCCTTCTCCTCTCTTCCGCCTCAGCAGCCATCCTCTTGGATTCCTCGATTATGCGCGCATCTATGGCCTCACTCGACGCATCCGGGGAAGGGCCCTTTGTTCGTCCATGTTCCTTGGCCAAAAGGCTACTGATGGTCTCATTATCATCATCGGCTAAGAAGGAATTTGCTTTAACAAAATTTTCGTCAAAAAAAATTCTTGACTAAAGGAAAAATGAGTTCATTCAATTACCTTCTGAACTCTCTTGCATTCCTTCTTCTTCTATTTCTTCTCTCTCTTCTTCTTCCTCCTGATCGTATGGGATAAAGTCTTCAACTACAGTCTCCTTTCGGGACTTGCTGCGCAGACGACCTTTACCTTTGCCTTTGGGAGCAGGAGCCTCCGTGGGCGCCGAAACCAGCGCTTCCCTGGGCGGTGAAGAAATCACAATTGACTTTTTCTTTTGCCTTTTTTCCCTTGGAGCAACATCTGCGTCCGCTTCAGCACTCTCGCTTATCAGAGAGCGGACGAATACATCCATCTCCTAGCGCAGCAGAGTCTCCACTTTAGAATCCATTTTCATAGTCAAAGAGATGAACTTCTTACTTCTCTTTGCATGAAGGAGAGCATTGACCAACGCAGTACTGCGGTCTCCAGATGCGAACCTCCTCAAGCAGCACTGAAAAGAGTAAAATTTTATGTAAGACACCGCACCCCAAAAGATGCATTTCAAGAAACACAAGGAAGTGTTATTTGCCTTAGAAAAGGATTCACTGTACTCAATCATGCTTTGAAGTCCTTCTTTAACAGCGGTCACCTTCTCAAAAAGGATCACGTTGGCACACAGGTGATTTTCCTTGTCCAACAAGGAATAAAACCCATAGGCAGAGGCGTTCAAACTGCATATTTGACGAAATGGGAAGGAATTCCTTCTAATAGAGGGAGCCCTACTGATGCACGGCGAAGCAGATTTTGCAAACCTTTCCAGCTGAGTATTCCAGAAGGAGATCCAACTTTTGGTGGGGCGACCCACGCGCTTCGAAAGGCAGACTACCAAGCAGAGCAGACTTACACTTGAATGTAATCAGTCGCTTGTAGCAACCTCTACGCACTGAATTAGGCCAGAGAGAAGGTTCCACTATGTCATAGCCCAGGTGGGGCCATACGCGAGTGGGATCAACGTCAACTCTGATACGCTCATACTTGGGCGATATCTCAGTAATATGCTCAGCAAGAGCGGGCAATGAGCCTCTCAAACACCAACAGACGAACTCCCTGAAACAGCTAGGCCCTTTGGTAAGGTTGTCCTTAGAGATGGGGACACCTTTAGATGGGTACATACGCGAGTAGAATTGCACCTCTTCAATGCGAGTGGCATAGGGCCTGGCAACGAACTTGGTTCGATCATCGCAAATCAAACTCCATGCACACTTAGGATCCTTTTTCCTATACCACCCTGAAGCTCTCCCACACCGAAGCGCGTTCTGAGCACCAGGAACATTCCATGATCTGGCTCTTGAAGGGGTAGGAGCATAGGAAGGCCACCTTTCAAAAACCCACATGGTGAGGAAGGAAATGTTGACAAAAGACAGAACATCAAGTTGCCGGCGCGACTCTTCCAGTGCAACCACAAGCTGGTCTAATCGATGGTAAAGGTTTCCCAACACCAGAGGCCCGAGTGCGACGTTCTGGCCTAAGGATAGGCGAAAAACAATAGGCAAAACATGATAGAATACTCCATCATGGGGATGACCATCAATCAGGAACCGAGAAAGCCAAATACAAAGGAAGCCACACAAACTCCAGTTGTACCATTTTCCTTATATGTAATTCTCCACCTTGGGATCCTTTTCCAGTATCTCTTTAGTGATTTTGTTATTTGCATAATCACGAAATAAGTATTGCACCCATTTGCTCCAAGTATTCTTCGCAGATGCGTCGATTAATTGAAATTTTGGAAGGGGTTTCATAGGTGTCCAGCGAGTAGAAATATTCTTGACCTCCGCTATGCATTCGACCATCTGATCATATAAAGCGATCTCTTCATGAGTCTCCATTGCAGCCAAGGGATCGACCTCGCCCATGGGTGGAAGGTCATACAGCATGTGGACGTCCTCCAAGGTGGGGGCAATCTTGAACTCAGCAAAATGGAAGGTATGGGTTATTGGTGAATACCTGGAAAAGAGATTTAGAAGCATGGTTTGATCCAGTTTTACAGCAGCACCCTTCGTAGCCCTGATGGCGTAATAGACCCCAGCTTGGGTAAGATTGACGGCATGATAAGTCAATACATGGTCAGTCCACTCATCCATCAAATCCAGCTTATTCACAAAAACCTGGGTCGAGATTTCAGTATGTGGATAGAATCCATTTTCAAGACCCAATCTGACTACGTACTTGGCATCAATTAAATCTAACTCTTCACGACTAGGTGGAGGGGTTAGCAATAACAGATCCTTAGAAACAGGATCAGACAGCCTCTTTAACTTGACACTGGCATGGTAGTAGTCTTCACCACCCAGGTAAGGAGATTTATACCACAAAGATTTAGGAAGATAACAAATTTCATCAGCTTCTTTCAGAGATTTAGTTGCCTTCGATTTGGCCATATCTACAGCAAAGCAAAAAAAAAGGGGGAGAGAGATGTATCCGCCATTAGATTTGACTCAAGCAGAAGTTCAAGAACAAATTTCAAACAAATTTACAAGTTCTGGATATTTGAAGAACTGTTTAGTTCAGGTTTAAGAGTTCAAGGTTCTGGGTTTCAAGTTGGCTCGTATTAGCTTCAATTTTGGAAATTACAAGTTCTGGGTTCCAGTTCTCTGGTTTTAGAATTCCAGAATACCAAAGTTTCAAGGTTTCAATCTTTTAGGGTTTAAGAGCCTTTTCGATAGTTACAAACAATGGTGGGTCTTTGAATGTTTATGGGTTTCAGATTCACCAGATAAAGGCATGTCAAGAGGGGGATATTCATATTAGAAGCATTAATCCAAAATTGAGCGAACCAACCTTGTGTTGTTGAAGCAATTTGAAGGAGACGATTCGCCAAGAAGAACTGGTGATTGATGATCTGGATGTGCTCTCGGAGATTCTCAGTAAACATTAACTCTAGAGGGAAACAGTAGCTTTCAACAATGGAAGATGAGGACATTTATTCAAATCTGCTAAAGAGTCGCGTCCTTTCAGTTGTCGAATCGCAACAGTCACCGCTGAATCACGCAATCACAGGCCTCTGCTGATGTCACGGCTAAATTCCTAGAGGAACAGAAGGCACGACTCTAGGGATTCTAGGCTATCATGACACGCGTGGGGGCTGATTTCTCGAACATTTGAATTGGTGCGTGGCAACAACGCGAGTGCTAAATTTTGCGCATTGAAGTCCATCTGATAAGTGTCTCCACGCGCAAAAAGGGGGCTCATGTAGATAGTGTGTTCTAGCCACGTGAGTCAGCTTACATGTGGCAGTCATCTAGCACACCTAGTGGTGCTCCAGTATTACACGAGCATTACCCATGCTTATCCTTATGGGGGCTACGAGGCAGGGCCCCTCGCATATCATTCCACACGGGACTTGTAGGGACTTAGTGGTTTGGAGGCTAGAGTAAGATCTGTCGCGCGCGAGCGACAACCAAGCCCGCTCGCGACCCTTGGTTACTGCTTTGAGTTATTTATTGCCACGTGTCCCATAAACCCGGTCAACCTCATAACGATTCCAGTATATACGGGCGAAGTGCGTAACGGTCCCTATATATGCGGTCGAACGTGCCGTTATGGTTGAGGTAGTTAAGCAGCCATTAATGGGCGCATTAACCCACTACAACGGTCACATTTCCAAAATATATAGGATCGTTAACCCTTCATTGCAATCTTCTGATCACGCTGAAGCTCTGGCCATTTTCATACTGTCTCTCTCTCTCACAGTTATCACTGCCTGCTCTCTCCCTACTCACAACCCACACTCTATGTGTTTCTATCCTCTACCCCCAGTGTACACTTGGATCTTCCTCAAATGATCCTCTTGTATACACCTAGCTAGTAGCTGCGTGAATTCACAAAGTTCTGTACTCAGAATATGAAATTTTTAACTTTGTTTCTTTTATGTTATTGATTACTCCCTCTTTATTTTTCCATTGTTGTAGTCCGGATATTGTTTGAGACCTCATGTTTATTTGAATAATCGGACCACCAAGCCGTAAAATATGGTGCGTACATTGTTCCGCTGGAGGGGGATCAAATTGAGAATGCAAAAGAAAAATTGCAATCTTGATTACATTTTTGAGGCAAGACGCAAGCATTATATCCTAGGGTTTATATTAAAAAAATGGGGGGATTTATACCTAGGCATCGACCATATAAAGTACGAGATGTTTATTTTTAGGAAAAATATTCATACTAAGCCGAAACACCATACAACTTATTGGTCATAATACAATCCATTGCCCAATCTGGCATCGATCCTATCCATCTAAGGGCTAGTTGGTAATGTTGTGGCGTGTTAGAAAGTTGTTGTGTAGGAAGTACTGTGACAAAGTGGTTGTCGAAATCCACGCGAAAAGTGTTTGGTAAATTCCATATTTAAACTGATGTGGGAAAGCACTTTTGACATTTTTTGTTTGGTAATTAGTGCTTTAGAGTTGCTGATATTGTCTAAATGACAATATCAGACATGAAATAATAAATAGTGTTATTACATTAGATAAATATTGATATTTATTAACGGATAAGAATGTCAAATAATACATTTATGGAAAAGCAGTTCCTTGAAAATAACCCTTCTACTGCTTTTCAAAAGCTGCTGTCGGGAAGCAATTGTTTTCTAGAAAGCTGAAAAAATTACCAAACACATTAAACATGCTTTTACATTCGAGAAGCAGCGTTCTAGAAAGCAAAAGCATTACCAAATGGGCTCTAAACAATGTATCAAAATCACTTACTTTTTTTCCAGTAAGAGAGCCAATTGATTCGTCGATCGTGGACACCATTTACAGATGTAATCTCCACCCTCTTATTGCATTTGTTTGAAATGGTACTAAGCCAAAATCCGAGTAATCCTCCAACTCTCGTGCAGCCCCGTTAAGCTTTGAAATTAGACCCGCCACATCGGTCTCCAACTAACAATTAAATATTCCCAGCTCATGTGCCAACATGAAACCCTCTCGTATCACGAAGGCTTCTTGCTCTTAGAAGGCCTTTGGTTGCCTCCTTCCTTCAAAGACCTTGGTGGGGTGGTTTATTTCGGGGATATTTCTCAATCTTGTCCTCCCCCTTCGAAGAGAAAATAAGTTTCTTCTTTTCTTTAACTGTATCCATCTTTGGATTGGTGGAGGATCTCCTTGATTCTTTCTCAATTGAGTCAACTGCTACAACCATTTTCTCGAGACCACTAACCTCCATTGGATACTCAATGAACAACGGAACCATTTCCCTTTCATCTTCAATTTGTACAAGTTCAGTATTGAGTGTCCTTAACGCAAAAGCATAGCCAGTATAACGCAAGCACACACTCAAGTAGTAAGGGTGGAGTATTTTTAGGATTCCAGGTTGTTAAACCCACAGGGAAAATCTGTAACTTGTTCTAATTAATATTATAATGCAATTCACTGAATAACAAGGAGGAAAAAGTGTGAATGGTGGAGTTGTCACCCCCGAACAAGTGACTGTAAACTAATCGTTAAAAGACAATATTTTTATAGAGTTTTAGAATTAAAAGATATCTTAATCAATGTGGAGAAAAGTAGTCAATCTATAGATTAGCTAAGGTTGTAGACGATTTCTGGATATAGTAATGTAACAAGTTAACACTAATCTAGTTAAGTCGGGTAACTGCATTGACAATCTCCTAACTGTATCATGTCATTCTACGTCTCGATTTACTACAGGTCTTGTCAGTTCATTGTCGTCTACCGGTCCGTTCTAGCAGGCGAATGACATGCACGACAACGGGTCATGTTAGTCCACCTTTGCACGAAACAGTCGAAATCTCCTACCGAATCTACCCACTCAGGCCAATCCTACGCAACTCTCCTTTCATATCTCATCACAACTTGGCATAGTCTCTTTCAACCACTCGCTAGACAATTAAAATTCCTGATCAAGACTCCTTTCTTGCTAAGGATTACGCGTAGCATATGAATATTAACTAAAGCAGAGATTATGATTTATGATAAAAATTAGGGTAAATTAGTTACTACTCACCTCCAATTTGAGATAAAGATCCATTTACCATCCCTAATTTTAAATTCCGTCCTAAATTTTCCGTTAGATAACGGTTATTGTGGGACAAAGTCGTCCAACCATAACAAAATAAAAATGAAAAATGAAAAAAAAAATTAAGAAGAACACCAACGCAGTAGAGAGGAGGGTTCCTTCGATCCCTATCTATCCTCCCCCTATCTGGTTGGTCTCTCTCCCTCTCTCCGTCCCTGTCTCGATGTGAAAATATCTTTATCTCTCTCTCTCGATCGATCGAACTTCATCTCTCTCCCACTCTCGATCTTTGCTTTGTCGATCCCTCTCTCGATCTCTTCTCTCACTCTCCCGCCTCTCTCTTTCTCTTACTAATTCTATCTCTCGCTCAATAGCTCAGAAATCAAATGGCATAGGGGTGGAATTTGGAGTTTGTGCTCTGCGATGGACGCATTAGATGACTCGAGGAAGAGAGATCGTGTCCGATTGAGAGGTGGGTCATGGCCGGAATTCATGGTGGGTTCGCAAATTTTGAGTGCATCCTCGCTAGATCGGGGAGGGATGGTGGGGTATGCGTCGTCTTTGTCGAAATTAATGGCTAGGTTGGGTGAGATTGTGGCTGCTGTGATCTTTGGTTTGGGGGTATTTCTGTGGTTTGGCGGAAGGTTGTTAGGTCGAATTTAGGGGTGGGTTCGGTAAATTGAATGTTTGGTTGTTGAATCGATATGGTGGCAGTCCTGGTTTTCCTGATCTGGGAGCTTGAAGTTGCGTAGGTTGCAGCGGTGGTTTGTTGGCAGAGAGGGTTGTGGAATTGTGGAATCTTGGTTGTATTGGCTGCGATGGTTGTGGCTTCCGCCGGATTCTGGGTTATAGTGGTGGTGCTCGCAGTGGTCGTGGATTTTTTCCTCATATTTGTTTGGGGGTAGGCGATTGAATGGAAAAGAAATCTAAATTGTTTGCCGGAATCTGTGTTTATGAAGGAGGTGGTGGCGGTTGTGCGGCGGTAGTATTTTTTTTTTTATGAGAATTTCACCATTTCATAGAAGGATAAACCGAAGCAAACACCAACATCAGAGTCCAAGGAGAACACAAAGCGAGAAAAGCCGACTACAACAAAGAGAGCAAACCTACTACACACTACAAGAGAGACCTACTACAAACTACCCAAACAAACAGAAGTACTAAAGAGGGTGATTATCAAACATGGAACACTTCACCGCCTTGTGGGCTAGCGAGACAAGTTGCCTCCGAACTTTAGTGATACTGCAAAACATAAGCTGCGCCATCGCTCCCCTGATACGTCCAACCACCGGTTCATCCTGAATGGGCGGGGAGGTGGATCCCTGGAAGAAAGAAAGGATGGAATCACAATCAATGTTAATGTTAATGTACAAGATGTGGCGGTGTATCGCAAAATCCACAGCATGTTCGATAGCCAAGAGTTCCGCTTGCTGAGCACTAGACGCGACGCATTTTTTCCCCATCAGCGCCATTCATATGAATGCCAATGCCTGAGTAGAAAGCATTTGGCCACTTTCCCCCCCCCCCCCAACTGTCAACTAACAGAAAATTGTGGATGAACATCACCCAATTTGTTGATTGTTAGAATTTACAAAGTGTAGGTGGTATTTGGAGGGTTTTGAAACTGGTTGTGTCAAGTGGATTATTAACCCAAACTGGAGGTGGGTAGTAAGTAATTGACCCTAAAAATTATATTCCCATTAAATATCAAATCCTAACATAGTTGTGTCAATAGATCAAGGTCAATGACAATTTCACAAAAATAAACATCAAAATTATCCCCAAGAACATGAAACATAGTCTAAATCAGAAAAAATGCATCTACAAAGCCTAGCTATGAGCTTAGCTGCTCATAATAGACATATCAAAACTAAGTTGCTCCGTACAAAGACTAAGAGAATTAGAAGAACACATCAAACGCTAAATCAACGAATCTCGTGATGATCTCAAGCTCCCGCTTAATCTCGTGTTCTTATCTTCTGTGTATCTCCTGATTGGCGTAATATCTCTTTCTCCAATCCCTATGTCCTTTTTAATCAAATCCCACGTTCTTTCTTTTAGAAATTTTCCAATATCACAGTTTAGCTCTTCATAATTGCGCCAATGGGATTCGGAAATTGGAGAGAATTATTTCTTAATCTTTTCAGGACCCACAAGGAGAAATTAAGAAGGAAGAAAATTATTATGCCCGTGCGAAAACTCCAAACTCCCTCCCCCCCAAGACACAAAACGACATAAAGGACTCAATAAAGACAAGAGAAGACATTGTGGCAATTGCAAGAAGCTGATACACAACAAAATTACATGTCGCGCAATCCTCTGGGTGAATCTGTTGAAGAAGTAAACGATCCGGAAGACGATTCTTAACAAATGCCATATGAGTTTAACGTTCATGGGGAATTCGTCTTGTCTCAGTCAACTAATGACTCCACCAAATGCCATTATGAGTGATCTTGGTCTGTTTGGTGTGATTTTACTCGTAATTTGTTAACAAGACGATTCTCAATAAATACCATATGAGTTTGATGTTCATGGGTACATATTCTGGTCTCAATCATTAATAAATCTGTGAAAGGGCATTATAAATGATCATGGTCTGTTTGGAGTGAATTTAATCGTGATTTCTTAACACACAAAAAAATAAGTGGATGTTATTAACAATGTTATCTGCGTATGGGAACAATGTTATCTACCCTTTGTAATATATTATCATTACTTTGCAATTTTTGTATCGTTCTGTTGCGCATACGTTAGTGATTTTATCATTGGCAATCAGGTGGACTAACAGGTTTTACCCTAACTCTAGTGACCTACTATACCGAGTAAAGATTTTGTCATGTAGCAGCGGGAACCACCTACAAAAAATAAAAAGCTGTCACAAACACTGATAGGGGACTCACGGTAAATAACCCCATTAACTTCTAGTGCAGACTCCTCAACAATTTGAAAGAGCTCGTAGATGAGGAGATATACGTGCAAATAATCAAATCTATAATACAACAACTAGTTCCAATTAACAAGGTTATCATATGAAACCAAACAGTGATCAAAGAAACAGTCAATAGATGCCAGAAAGCAAACACAGCTCCTTAATTGCTTCTCACTATTTAAGCCACTTGATTGACTTGGTTAATTCTTAGCTACTCCTGTAGTGGAGGACTGTCTTGTGCGTGAATTTTGGTACCTGCAGACAAAGGAGTGGAGGCAGACTTGCAAGTAGACATGTTAAATTGTGAGAGAAGATCATAAATGTATTTTTCTTGGTGAATATATATACCACTGTGAGCCCGTTAATTTCAATTCCTAAGTGTTCCTAGGTTAGTCATGGAGAATTCCGTATTTAACTTCTTAACGAGATGTGAAATAAAATTATGTCACTCCCTATCAATATATTGTCATCGACGTAGAGTAGTAAAATGGTGATTTTATCGTTGGAGTAACGAAGAAATAAAGATGAGTTGACGTATGAGGAATTAAAACCAAGAGTAAATAAATATGAAGTAAAACATTCAAACCAAGCCTTAGGGGTTTGTTTTAAACCATATATGGACTTTTTTAATTTACATACATGATGAGGGAGTTGTGGGTTTTTGAACCCTGGGGGTTGGCTCATGTACACGATTTCTCTTAGCACGCCACGGAGGAAAGCATTGTTAACGTCAAGTTGTTGTAAGGGCCATTAAAATTTGGCCGCAAGAGCAAGAATAGTTCTAACGGTAGAGTGCTTGACAACTGGATTAAAAGTTTCATCGTAATCTATGCATGGGGTTTTGTGAAACCCTTTGGAAACTAGGTATGCCTGAAACAGTACCATTTGGATTGTATTTGGTGCGATAAACCCACTTATTACCAATAATGTTTGCATTAGGTGGAGCGGGCACCAAATTCCACGTGTTTTTCTCTTGGAGACTAGTGAACTCGTCAGTCATAGCGGAGGGCCACTGCAAGTGTTTACTAGCCTCCGTATAAGATGTAGGATAAGAATTAGTAGATATAGCAGAAGAACCTTATTTCTTTTTTCTTACACCGGATTTGCTTTGAGTGCGCATCGGATGAGCATTGGAAATTGGAGCAATAGGGGGTTGGATATCCATCTCACGTGGTGCCAGATCCGGGTTCAGCGCAGCAGGGGCTCGGGTTGTCGTGCCTACACCGGTGAAAAAATCTTTGGCTGAGTTCATGACTGTCGCAGTATCTGGTGGAGTGTTATGATCAGAATCAGGTGCACCAGGTGCATCGGTAGGTTGCAGACCCACAGCCGGTGCTGGTTCGTCCGGTCCTTAATTCGGAATACTTATCATTGATGAGTAGGGACCGGTCGGTACGAGGACGGTGTTAGGTTGTGGCATGGTAGTACCTGAAACAAGTGAAGTACCAGGATCAGATGGAGTAGATTTGGCATAAGGGAATAATTTTCAACGAAAATAACATCATGACTAATATGAATGCGATTTGTACTTCGACCCAAGCAAAGATATCCTTTGTAGTCATCTGTGTATCCAACAAAAATGAAGACTTTGGATTTAGCATCAAATTTTGACGAATTATAAGGACGAAGATAAGGAAAGCATGCACACCCAAAAAAAATTAAGTCGCGAGTAATCAGTTAAGGTACCAAAGAGTAACTCAAAAGGTGATTATTGTGTGTGTTTTTTGCTAGGCATGCGTTAAACAAGAAACAAAGATACAACAACAGCATGATACCATAAGTGATTAAGCAAAGAAGCTCTTTTAAGCATAGTAACCGCATTCTCCATAATGTGACGGTGTTTGCGCTCGAAAACACCAATTTGTTGTGGTGTGTGTGGGCATGATTTTTGATGGTTATCCCATCTTTCCGAAGAATTTGTTGAAAGGTTAAA
Source organism: Linanthus parryae (assembly GCA_023055425.1). Classification (NCBI taxonomy): domain Eukaryota; kingdom Viridiplantae; phylum Streptophyta; class Magnoliopsida; order Ericales; family Polemoniaceae; genus Linanthus; species Linanthus parryae. The sequence continues at coordinate 103,532,569 of JALGPY010000001.1, forward strand.
GAACTGTACTCACTTCCACCATCAGTGCGCAAAATACGTATGGGAAAATTTAAACGATTCTCAATTTGAGCTCTGAATTGAGAAAATACATTAGGGACGTCAGATTTATTGTGAGGGAAAATCCAAGTATATTTGGAAAAATCATCAATAAATAATACGTAGTAACGATAGCCGTGGTAACATTTGGAGCTTGCAAGCCGTCAAATGTCACTATGTAACAAATTAAGTGGTGTATCAGATTTAGAGGTGAACAGAGAGTAAGGCCCACGATGCATTTTTCCTTCTATGTAAGAGTGACAAATACCACCATATTTATTTAAACGACTAGTAGACGGAATAACTTTATTTAAAAAAATGTCTGAAGGGTGACCAAAACGGTCATGCCAAATACGAGAGTCTACTTTATTACAGAAAAATAATGATTACGAGACTTGAGAGGAAGAGTTTCAATGGGATAAAGCCCATTTTTACTCAATCCATGATAGAGAAGAGTTCCCGTAGCTTTGTCCTGGACAGATAAAGATGTAGCGTCAAATATAAAGCGACAATGATTGTTAGTGCACAATTTGTGAACAGAAAGTAAGTTGGTGCTAAGGTTAGGTATATGAAAAGTATTTTTTAAAGTGAAATCATGTGCATTAGTAGAGAGTGTACCCGAGTAGTGAATAGGGAGTGTTTGGTCGTTTCCGACCTCAACTTGATCATTCCCCAGATAAGGATCAGCCGTGCTCATGTGATTGGTGGCACCAGTGTCAGATGACCAGATATTTGATTGATTAAGGTTCTAAGTTGAAGAAGGCATAGCAGTAAGAGAATCTGGGGGCATACGACCCTGATACGCACAGTTCATGCGGTGAACAAAATCTAATGCAGTATGGTATTGTTGCCCACAAATTTGACAACTGTCAGGGGTTCTATTTTGAACAATGCCAGAGTTGCTACCTCCTCGAGAGTTAAAACCAGAATTACCACCCCTATTAAAATAATATCTACCACCACGATGATATCCATTATACCCACGACCACGGTTATAACCAGGAAAGTTAGAATTGTGTCCCCTGATATTGCAGTCGTAGCCTCTGCCATAGCCACCACGGTAGTTAGAACCACCATAACCACCTCGATTATAAACACTGTACTGACCCCTGCCTCTACCACCGTGACCACCACGGTTTGGATTGGGGTCAGTGATGACTGTATTAAAAGCAATATTATGACTTTAAGGAGATATATTTTGCGACTCAAGCATTTGTTGCTAACTTTTCAAGAGTACATGAAGATCATCAAAGGATATGGGTTCCGGTTTGTTGCGTATGGATGACCTAAATGGATTACATTCGATAGGCAGTCCATTTAGAGCATATAGCAACATGTCTTCATCATCTATTTGAACTGAAGAAACCATCATTTATCTCTAATACCTTTCAGTTTATTCATGAAAGACAGTACAGTAGGAATAACTACAGGACCAATACTTCAGAAGGGGGGTTGAATAGAGTACGGCAACTTTGCAACTTTTTCTAAAAGAGTGGTTTCAAAGAAGTTTGTGAGATGCAGCAAGTATTTCAGGGACTTGAAATTCATTTCAAGTCCTTGGAGTCAAAACAGATAGAAAAGAGTAAACTGATTGTTTTCAAAACCTTGAAATGAGGTTCAAGTCCTTGAACTGAAAAACCTGTTTTGAGAAGTTTGTAAGCTAAGTAAAATGCAGCAAAGTAAGAGCAAGAGACACAGTGATTTATAGAGTTCAGTCCACTTGGACCTACGTCTCTACCTCAGGGACTTAATCCATGCAGGATTTTCAACTCAATTCTTACAAATCAAAATTTAAGCCCTAGATCTCAAGCACAAAGATATGCCTTACTCTGTTACAACTTGTGGTTCTCACTAACCTATCTAGTACCTGCTCTAGCTAACTGATTAACTAAGAATTCTCTATTGTTCACTATGAACAATCCACGGGAATAATAACTGGAAGTAATATACAAATGATATAAAATTTAAGATCAGGACAGAAGAACACTGAGAGGTGAGTCTTCAGTGAATGTGCAGTGTTCTTCAGATGATTGGATTGAGTGATGTAGATTTGCATCTTGGTTTCTTGTCAATCTCTGTAGTGTTTGAATGTCTCTTTATGTTTTGCTCTGTTCTCTCTCAAAATTCTTCATTCAAAAACTCTTTTATGCAGCTTGTTTGAATTGAAGATATGCAGGATTTTCATTAACAAACTTTCCTAAAATTAAGCTTCAAGCATTTGACTCTTCTAACAGCTCTCCCAACGGCTAGTTGCTCAGTATTTTGGAAGATACTGTCTTGATCTTGTTTGTTGGAAGGTTGGGAAGCTTTAGGTACAGCACGTAAATGTGCATAATGGCTTTGGCATACTGATTTTCATTCTGCATTCAAATAGATTAGGAAACAATCTTGCAAAATCGGAAACTAAATATCCCTGCACAAACCGAGTCAAACAAATCGATTAATCACAGTATATAGTAAAGAAATTATTTTTCTTTTGTCATCAAATAACAGATAATGAATTATAAGAGATTACGAGTTTGAATAAGATCATTAGCTCCCCCTAAGTCCATGCCATAAACTGCAGTGTTAGTTTCAAACCCTTGAAACCAGATTCAAGGCCTTGAAACAGACAAGCTGTTTCAAGCCTTTGAAACAGGCTGAACTTACAATCTCCCCCTTGATGAAAGACAAAACCAAAATCCCTTTAGGAATTGATTCTCTGCAAAAACTTAACCCCAGATATCCAAGTGATCCAAATTCTTAGCATTATAAACAGCAGGAAAGTCTACCAGCAAATCCTATTGATGTAAACCAGATCTCTAAGCTAGAAAAACAAATAAAACTCCTCAAATGTCTCCCCCTTTTTGACTTTCATAAAAAAAGAATGAGGAAATGTTGGATCAAAGTTTGGAAAGATTAAGTAAACAGTTTTGAAAGGATAGAAATTTTCAAGACTTTGAAGAATATTTTAAGGCCTTGAAAAATAAAGAAAGAACAGGCAAGAATTAAGGGGTTGGGTCTCCATCTCCCTTGGGCTTAGCATCTTATTCACAACTATCTTATTTATCATCATCATCATCTTGTTGCTCTTCCTGATCAGAAGCATCACAAACTTCTTCAAACAGTTGTTCTTCAGTCACTACCTCTAGATTTGCAGCTTTCTTCTTCTTCTTCTTGAGATCTTTGATCAGCATCCCAGAGTCTAGACTGTCTGCATCAGCTTGTTCCTGGTCTTCATTACCCTATTCTTGAACTACCTTTTTTCCCTTGTCCACCACCCCTGTAGCATCATCCTAAGTTGTATGCTCACTGAACAGCTCTCTTGTTAAACCTTTTGCATCCTTCTTTGATCCTTCAGCAGCCTGAGAAACTTCTTCTTCCACATGAAGTACATTGATGCTCTTTAAGATTCTCTCAACCATGTACTTTACCTGTTTGAATTCAGTGCCAAACTCATGCTGATTTTCCTTCAGCTCATCCATGTCCTTCTCAAAAAATTCATGTTTCTGAATCACCAAGGAAAGGTCTTGAGGTTGAGAGGGTAGGTTTGAAGGAGGGGTCAAGGCCTTGGGTTTAGGAAACTTCTTGGATTGTAGTTCCTTCTCTGACAGATCAGAGTATAACTTCCATATCGCGTCACTGGTTTTCACAACGCCAATTCTCTCAAAATGCTTTGTCATCATGCATGCTAAAACCAGTAGTAATGGTTTCCTCTCTGTCAGAGGTAAGGTCAAGGTGAAGAAAGAATGCAGAAAGCATATTAGCATAGGGTAGAGGGTGCTTTCTTTCTTTGGTCTGAGAGTAGAGCATGTGTTCCATCACAATTGTTGGAATATCAATCTGATACCCATGCATGATCAAATACATCAAATAAAGTACCATGTCAGTCAGTAGCTCTTTTGAATTCTCCCTATGCACTACACACCTCATCAAGATTGTGAACAAAACTTTGGCTTCAACAGTTAGAACAGAGTGTGTTTACTGTTTAGAGGAGGTAGAGGAATTAGGTATAAAGAATTCTTCCTTAGCCAGTTTCAATGCTTCAACCTTGTTGGGATAGTTCTCAGTGTTGTACCTCTTGGGACAGCCTAGAACATTTGCAAACTCTGAGTGATCTAACTCCATTGTAATCCCAGAAACTTTAGATTGATCACTAGGTTCATGGTTGTTTTGATTTACACCAAGTTCAGATAGAAAATCCTAGTAAGTCTGGGGTAGGCAACTTCAGGAGGGTTCAAAAATTTACAAAGAGAACTTTTCTTTAGTCTCCTAACACACTCAAGGTTCATGGTTTTCAACATGTCAACACTAACCAGGCTACAGTAAGCTACTGGTCTATAAGCAAAACCATCTAACCACGGACATCTAGCAGTTTGAGAAATAAACCACTTGCAAAAAAGTTTCTTACCAGGGGATTGAGGCTTTTCAGAATAGATCTGAAGTTCCTTTCCAGTGCTTTTCTCTTGTGCAACCTCTACAGCTTTTCCTTTTCCCTATTCAGCAACTACAGGCTTCTTCTTCTTCAAATTCTTTGGACTAGCCACTTTTTCCTCTGGCTTTTTCTCAGGAGCAGACAGATCTCCCATCTTCCTCTTCTTGCTGGAAGTTGGTTTCATATCCTTATTGCTTTTCTTCGTTGGAGGAGAAGGAACCTTTTATTCGGTTGGAGTTCTTTAACTAGAGTCACCACTAATGGTTTGAATCACATCTTCTGCAGTCTTCCTCTTCTTTTCTGAAACCACCTTAGAACGTCCAGTCATCTTAATTCTTTTGGATTCTCTTCTGATTCTCATTAGGGTTTCGGAGTGAGTAAGAGATAGGCAGGAGTGATAGGGAGAGAAGAGAGAGATAGAAGAAATTAAATACTGAAGAGTTTGAGTTAGATAAGAAAACTAAAATATTTCCAAATCTTTTCAAGATCTTTACAGTTTGAATTCAAATCAATGTGTGTGTGAGACTTGGGAAGGAAATAAAATAATGCCGATATATACGCAAATAAAACTTAACAGGTAAATACAATATTGAACAATTATCTACTGAGATAGAAACCAACATTGAGAGATCCAATTTTTGACTAGAAAGCATACAGACTTATTTTCAAGGCCTTGGAAACAATTTCAAGGCCTTGAAAAGCTATATTGCTGAAACACATAAAATCAAGGCTTTGGAATGATTTTAAAGGCTTTGAAAATCAGTTCAAAACTTTGAAACACATAAAGTTTTACCTAAAACTTACATGATACTCCCCCTAAACCAATGCTTCCTTATTAAGAATGCCCAGCTCCAATCTGAGGGATGTAAATCTTTCTTCTGGCAATGGTTTAGTGAAGATATCTATCAGTTTCATGTTAGTAGAAATAAATTCAAGAACAATATCACATTTCTCAGCATGATCTCTGATGAAATGATGTCTAACATCAATGTGCTTGGTTCAGGAATGCTGAACTGGATTCTTTGTGATTGAAATAGCACCAGTGTTGTCACATTTGATAGGAATTTCTTTGAAATCAAAACCCAGATCCCTCATTTGCTGAGCAATCCATAAGACTTGTGAGGAGCATGCTCCTGCTGCTATTCAGCTTCAGCCTTTGATAATGCCACAGAGTTCTGTTTCTTTGAATGCCAGCTAATTAAAGATGAACCAAGGAATTGGCAACACCCTGAAGTGCTCTTTCTGTCAACTTTGTATCCTGAAAAGTCAGCATCTGAATATCCACAAAGAGAGAAGTTAGACTGTTTTGGATACCAAATCCCTAAGGCTTTGGTACCATATAGAAATCTGAATATCCTCTTAAGAACAATTAAATGTGACTCTTTGGGATCAGATTTAAATCTTGCAAACATGCAAAAACTGAACATAATGTCTGGTCTACTAGCAGTGAGATATAGAAAAGATCCAATCATACCTCTGTACTCTTTTTGATTTACACTCTTACCAGTTTGATCCTTGTATACGGATAATGTAGAACTCATAGGAGTCTTTGTAAATTTGGACTGAGACGTATTGTACTTTTTAATCAAGTCCTTAGTGTACTTGTTTTGGTGCAGAAAGATTCCTTTCTTCATCTGTTGTACATGCAGTCCAAGAAAGAATTTCAATTCTCCCATTATGCTCATCTCATATTCTCTGCTCATAAGACTTGAGAAATCCTTACAAAGAGAATCATTAGTAGCCCCAAACAGAATATCATCAACATAAATTTGAACTACTAAAATGTCTTTTTCATGAGTCTTGATGAAAAGAATTTTATCAACCAATCCTCTTTTGACACCATTTTCAAGTAAAATCTTCGACAGCCTTTCATACCAAGCCGTTGGAGCTTGTTTCAAACCATAGAGAGATTTGTCAAGTTTGTACACATGATTTGGAAACTCGCTTTTTCAAATCCAGGAGGTTCAGCCACATAAACTTCTTCTTGCAAGTAACCATTTAAAAATGCACACTTGACATCCATTTGAAAAAATTTAATGTTCATGTAAGATGCAAATGCAAGTAACATTCTAATAGCTTCTAACCTTGCAACAGGAGCAAAAGTCTCCTCATAATCAATACATTCTTCTTGTTTATAGCATTGGGCTACTAGTCTAGCTTTGTTTATGATTACCTTGTCATTTTCATCCAACTTGTTTCTGGACACCAACCTTGTGCCAATGACAGACTGATCTTTTGGTGGAGGAACTAGATTCCACACCTTGTTTCTTTCAAATTCATTGAGTTCACTTTGCATTGCAATGATTCAGTCTGCTTCTTGTAATGCTTCTTCACATTTTTGGTTCTACAAGAGAAACAAAAGCATTAAAACCACACAAATATTTCAATTGTGATTTTGTTTGTGTACCATGAATGGATCAGATATAATGTTGTCAACTGGATGAGATGACAAATATTTGAATCTCTTTTTTGGAGTCCATGGCTCAGGTTCTCAAGGTAACTTCTCAATCCTTTGAGATCTTGAGGAAGTAGCTTGATCTCTTTGATTCTTCTGTTGCTCATTTTCAAGGCTTTGAGAACTATTTTCAAGACCTTGAAAATTCTTCCTATTTTCCTCAAGCTTTCCTTGAAACCGTGTGAAGTCTCTGCTTCATCTTTTGAGTCATGCTTGTTCAAATTCAAGTCTGCAAAACTTTCACTCAAAGAACCATCATAGCTTTCATCAAGAATGACATGAATACTTTCTTCAACAAGCTTAGTTCTTTTATTGTAAACCCTATAAGCTTTTCTAGTCAGGGAGTAACCAAGAAAGATAACTTCATCACTTCTTGCATCAAACTTACCAAGATTGTTCTTACCATTGTTGTGAACAAAACAAGTGCATCCAAAAGGTTAGAAATATGAAATACTTGGATTTCTTTCTTTGGAGAGTTCATAGGGGGTCTTCTTCAAGATTGGCCTAATCAAGCACCTGTTAAGTATGTAGTTGGCTGTGTTCACAGCTTCTTCCCAGAATGACTTTGGTAACTTGTTTTCTAGAAGCATTGTCCTTGACATGTCTTCAAGATTCATGTTCTTTCTTTCAACAACATCATTCTGTTGAGGAGCCTTTGGATCAGAAAAGTTGTGAGAGATACCATACTTAGCACAAAATAAATCAAACTCAAGTTGATCAAATTCTCTACCATGATCACTTCTAATTGAGGAAATTTCCAAGTTTTTCAAAGTTTGAAGCTCCTTACAAAGCTTTGAAAATTCAGATAGAGCTTCAGATTTATCTCTCAAAACATAACCCAAGTAAATCTAGAATAATCATCAACAATAACTAACATATACTTCTTACCCGTTGGAGTTGGAGTCCTCATAGGACCAAAAAGATCCATGTGAAGTAATTCAATGGGTCTGGTAGTACTTACAAATTTCTTTGGCTTGAATGAGCTCCTTGTCTTCTTACCTTGATCAGAGGCTTTGCATAATTCATCATCTCTGAATTTGATATAGGACAATCCTCTTACCAGGTCTTTAGAGATCAACTTGTTCAGGGTATGCAAGCTAATGTGTCCAAGCTTTCTGTGACAAAGCTTTGAATCTTATTTCAAGGCCTTGAGACACTTTAAGCTTTCACCTTCAACTTTGTTAGTGTGTAAAGTATAGACATTGTTTGATCTTGAGGCAGTGAGAATGCAAACTCCAGATTTCTCATTTTGCACCACACATTTCTCTGTATCAAAGATAACCTTGTTACCATTATCACGAAGTTGAGACACACTAAGCAAATTAAATTTCAGACCATCAACTAAGTAGACATCACAAATAGAGTTTTCAGAATTTGTACCAACTTTACCAATACCTAAAATATTACACTTCCCTTTAACACCAAGTGTGATTGAGCCTTTATATTGCTCTTTCAGTTCTGAGAATAAAGATCTATTTCCACTCATGTGTCTGAAGCATCCACTATCCATAAATCTTCTTTGATCTTTACTCTTGGTGACATCCACCAAACACCATTCACTGCCTTACCCAGCTGTTAGACCAAGTGTGGAATCTAGATTCATATTCAGCGTCAACCATGTTAGGTGGTCTAACCCATTTTTGAACCCAAATCTGTCTAAATTGTCCTTTAAGTTGAACTGGAAAAGTTTTTCTCATTATTTGAGGGTCTCTCCTTCTCAAAGGACAAGTTATTTTAACATGACCAATTCTATTACAGTAATGTCACTTAGGAGAAGTTTTTTTTACTACCCTTCAAAAATCTGGTATTGCTCTTTCTAGGAAACTTTGTATTGTATCCAATACCAGTTTTGTGAACTGAATTGTAAGCTTCCTCCAAGAATCAAGTTCAAATTGTGTTCTGAGCCAGCAAGCTTGGTCATAGAATTCTTAGCATCTTCAAGTTTCTCATTTCGAGTAGTCTTTTTTTCCTCCAATCCATCACAATTATGTCTTAGAGAAACAATTATGTCACTCAGAAGAGAATTCTCAGTAACTACTTCCTTGATTTGAGTTTTCAAGGCCTTGAAACTGGTTTCCAAGGATTTGAAGTCTCTGTCACAGTTCTTCTGAGAAATTTCAAGGCTTTGATTTTTACAAACAAGTTCCAAGTTCTCTTTTGCTTGCTCATGAACCTTTTCTTTCAAAGTTCAAATCTCTTTTAGATAGTCCTCCTCATTTAAAAGCATTGTTCTAAGATAGTCAGTGAGGACATTTGTTGGTTTAGAAATCAAAAAGTTTACCATTACCTCAATGTTCTTTTCATAACTTTCATCATGCTTGGCCATATGGCAGAGGTTGGCTTGTTCTTCCTCAGATTCAGAATCACTAGAGGAATCAGAATCACTCCAGGAGGCTACCATAGCTTTCTTTCTCTTGTCACGGTCTTTCTTCTGAAATAGTTGATTTTCTTGTGTGGACAGTCTCTTATTAAGTGTCCTGCATCACCACACTCAAAGAAATTCATTACTTTAGCTTTATTACCATGAGAGATAGCTTTACCTTTGTGATCTCTGCTACTGGAGGATTCGTGTTTTTCCTTGTTGAAGTCTTTGTTTCCAGTGGTCAAGGATTTGTGAATGAGAGCAAAAGGATCTTCATCATCATCTTCTTATGGTTCAAGGATTTGAGATGACTCACTCTCCTTGGCCATGAGAGCTAAGTTCTTAACACTGTCTGGTAAATCTCCATCAACTTCATTTATAGATATCTCATGTGTAAGCAACTTTCCTTGCAAGTCATAAAGTTGAAGAGATGATAGATCTTGAGATTCTTCAATGGCAGTAGTCTTTGGTTCCCATTTTGATTTAGGGAGACTTCTCAGAATCTTTCTAACCTTTTCTTAATTGGAAATGTGTTTTCCCGATGAATCAAGGTTGTTGACAATATCAGTGAATCTTTTGAACATGTCTCTGATTGATTCATCTCCATTCATCTTGAACAGCTCATATTGCTTAAGGTATATGTTGATCTTGGTTTGCTTGACTTGGCTAGTTCCTTCAAAAGTCACCACAAGCTTATCCCAGATCTCCTTGGCAGTTTTGCAACCTGAAATCCTGTTAAATTCATCTGCACTCAAAGAACAATATAAGAGATTCATAGCTCTATAATTATTAGGAAATTTTTCTAACTCAAAAGAATAAAGTGAATCCTCGGTTTTGGGAGTTCTGATCCCATCTTTCTCAGTATAGAATATGTGAGGACCCTTCTCAATTATAGGCCAAAGTTCCATATATTGATCAATGATGAACATTTTCATCTGGACTTTCCAATGCACAAAGTTGTCACCACAAAAAAAGGGAGGTATATTAGCAACTCTTCCCTGCGAGAAACCACCATCTCCTACATTACTCATAATCACAAGATTGATAGATCTATGCAGTGACAAGCTATGATACCAATCGAAGGACGGTACAATAGGAATAACAACAGGATCAATACTCTAGAACGGGGGTTGAATAGAGTATGGAAACTTTTGCAAATTTTGCTAAAAGAGTGGTTTCGAAGAAGTTTGTGAGATGCATCAAGTATTTCCAGGCCTTGAACTGAATTCCAAGTCCTTGGATTCAAAACAGATAGAAAAGAGTAAACTGGTAGTTTTCAAGGCCTTGAAATGAGTTTCAAGTCCTTGAACTGAAAGCCTGTTTTAAGCAGTTTGTAAGCTAAGTAAAATGCAGCAAATTAAGAGCAAGAGACACAGTGATTTATAGAGTTCAGTCCACTTGTACCTACGTCTCTACCTCAGGGACTTAATCTCTGCAGGATTTTCAACTTAATTCTTTTTAATCAAAAGCTAAGACCTGTATCTCAAGCACAGAGAGATGCCTTACTCTGTTACAGTTTGTGGTTCTCACTAACCTATCTAGTACGTGCTCTAGCTAACTGATTAACTAATAATTCTCTCTTGTTAAATTTGAACAATCCACGAGAATAAGAACTAGAAGTAATAGAAAAATGATATACAATTTGAGATCAGAAGAGAAGAACACTGAGAGGTGAGTCTTCAGTGAATGTGCAGTGTTCTTCAGATGATTAGATTGAGTGATGTAGATCTGCTTCTTGGTTGCCTGTCAATCCTCTGAAGTGTTTGAATGTCTCTATATGTTGTGCTCTGTTCTCTCTCGAAATTCTTCATTCAAAAACTCATTTATGCGGCTTGTATGAATTGAAGATATGCAGGATCTTCATTAACAAACTTTCCTAAAGTTAAGCTGCAAGTCTTTGACTCTTCTAACAGCTCTCCCAACGGCTAGTTTCTCCGTATCTTCCAAGATACTGTCATGATCTTGTTTGTTGGAAGGTCGGGAAGCTTTAGGTACAGCAGATCAATGTGCTCAATGGCTTTGACATATTTATTTCCATTCTGAATTTAAATAGATTAGGAAACAATCCTGCAAAATAGGAAACTAAATATCCCTGCACAAACTAAGTCAAACAAATCGATTAATCATAGTATACAGTAAAGAATTGATTTGTCTTTCATCATCAAGTAACAGATAATGAATTATAAGAGATTAGGAGTTTGAATAAGATCATCAGCTCCCCCTAAGTTCATGCCAGAAATTGCAGTGTTAGTTTCAAACCCTTGAAACCAGTTTCAAGGCCTTGAAACAAACAAGATTTTTCAAGCCTTTGAAACAGGCTGAACTAACAATTCATATAGACATCAATGGAGTCGGAATTTTTTATAGCATTTTGCAAATCAGATTTTAATTGCATAATGTCCAACCATGTGAGAGAAGCGTACCTCTTGCCCAGATTTAACCAGATAGCGCTAGAAGAGGACTGACCAATTATGTGGGTAACAGTTTATGGGATCAACGTAGCATTGAGGATCGTTACAAGAGATTGATCTTTTTGCGTCCACACTTGATAATCTGGGTTCACAGTGCCTGAATGAGACACATCTTGTGACTTCACGAACTCATAGGGCATCGGATCCGAGCCATCAAGCAACCCTAACAGGTTCTGTGTCCGAATGAGGGATGTGATTTGGTACTTCTAAATCACGTACTTGGTCCCATCTAGTTTGGGACGATATTATGGATATTTGATAGCAAGTAATGAGGATTTGGCGGAGGTGTAGCAGCGGCAACGATGGCGGTGGCCGAATCCAAAGATGATGATGAAGAGGTGTTTGGATTCGTCATGGTACCATGAAAGAAACCACGTAGGGTTTCGAACTAAATCATCAATCACAGAGAATGAAGGAGAAGATTGAATAACAGAGGAATACGAGGAAGAAGATGAACTGTTAATCTTCGATTAATAGTGGCGATAAGTACAGAAATTCACTTATGGAAGGATTCGTTGGATCAGTCAACGATGATCTAACAGTTGACATTTTGATCGATTAGAATTCATTGCACAGCAGTCCTCCTAGTCAGCAGAGCTTCAGTATGTACCACTTAGTTTTGGTCTTCTTGCAGATTTGTCCTTGGGCCAGAGCTGAGATGGCTCCTGGTCCTAGGCTTAAGTGTTGAGTTGGCCCAATGCTTGGAATTAGTAGTTGGGCTGGATCTTGATTGTCTAATATTAATTACTATAGTACCAACCTGCAATTCAGTTGCTCGCGACATATCAATTTAGCATATGTAATTTCTTATTGTATTGTTAATTATCTAACATATCAAGAAACTCAATTTTCAACATTGGAGAGAGTGAAATGAGGAGGAAAGGGTAGTTTTTAGTTACCTGATTGACCAAGATGCGTGGAAGTGGTAATTCCGGTGAAGGCGTTGACAAGGCAAGATCACTGATTACCACAGTTCAAACTAGACTAGCTCTTCCTACCTATCGACGCATGTTTTGTCTTCTGCTAAAAAAAACACTACGTGTAAAATTTTATATTTTATATCTATGATTTCAGTATCTTAAGCATAATAGTGGTGATGGCTACAATTAATATCGCTTAGAACTATATGAAGCAAACTATTTACCACAAAATATTTTGTGAGAATTTTTGTTTAGGGAACTATTTTGTGAGATTAAATAAACATTGCCACGTGCAACACACTTGCTAAGAACAGGGAGGTAGCAATAACACAATATTAAGGTGGTTTTTCTAATTACCAAATATTTTTGTAAGCTAAACATATAAATATAGGAACTATAGTGATGCAAGAGAAAAATGGACTGTTAATTCGTCATATTCAGAAAAGTTGTTTCAGTCAAAACGCATAATCATGGGTAGAATTGAATGATTTCGGATTTGGACAAATTCATGCATTATTTTGAGTGGAAACGACGTTCTAAAAAGAACCCGTGACAAGACACGGGCACCACCCTGATTTGGCCAAAATCAACTGTTTAAGGGTTGAAATCTGCAGTTTTCTATTTTCAGAATATTTATTTATTAATTAGGATCTTGATTTGAACCCAATTTGGGTGGATATTTTTAGCTGAGTATTTTATTATGTTAGGATTATTGTTTAGCATTAATTTTAGGATTTTTACCATATTTGGAATAATTAAAATTTCCAGCTATTTAAGTCCGGCTTGTGGACTGGTTTTTATATATTATGAAGTATTGAAATTTTTCAGAACCTAGAGAGGTTTTTCCCCTAGTGTTTTTCATGAATTTCCTTTCTTTTCGTTGCTTCTTGCTGCTCCCATAAAACGGCTCGATTAAATTCGGCGTAAGTTGGTATCAGAGCTCAGAGCTCCGTGGGAAGAAGATAGTCATAACCATGGTACATGGACGACCTTGCGGCTGCGGGCAGGTTCCGGCTGAGGAAGCCCCCAACGGGAACGTAACGTCCAAGATGTTATTATGATACAAGATCTGCAAAGGCATATTGTAGACCTAACCCATGGCCTTGTGGTGCGGTATTTGCAGCGACAGGTTGCAGATACAACTCGACACTTAGCGGAACGGAAATTCGAGGATTGCAATGCCTTTGATCACGACTCGCAGCCCGCGTTCGAGATCCGCTACGACGGTGATTCCGGTGGTCGGAACGAGCGTTATGTAGGAGCGAGTTTGAAGACTGACGTGTTAAATTATTCCGGTACGTTAGTAGTTGAACATATTTATGGTGATGCAATATTTTATAAGCGTATTTCAAGTTCAATCAATAGTTATGTAAACTGGAATAAATCACCGGTTTTATGATAACTATGGAGACGAAGATGAAGATGGTGATGTAAAAATTGGACTAGAGGAGTCGTTGGTGTTTCCGTTCAAGTTCCCATCTTGCTTTAGTGATCCGTTCTTGGTGGAGACCTTCTTTAATGATCCTAAATTGAACTCAATGACGAGTTCTTTTGAAGAAGGGGTGACTGATGCAGGAGAAAAATGGACAATTAATTCGTCATATTCAGAAAAGTTGTTTCAGTCAAAACGCAAAATCAGGGGTAGAATTGAAGGATGTCGGATTTGGGAAAGTCATGCATTATTTTGAGTGGAAACAACGTTCTAAAAAGAACCCGTGACAAGTCATGGGCACCACCCTGATTTGGCCAAAATCAACTGTTTAAGGGTTGAAATCTGCAGTTTTCTATTTTGAGAATATTTATTTATTAATTAGGATTTTGATTTGAACCCAATTTGGGTGAATATTTTTAGCTGAGTATTTTATTAGGTTAGGATTATGGTTTAGCATTAATTTTAGGATTTTTATCATATTTGGAATAATTAGAATTTTCAGCTATTTAAATCCGGCTTGTGGACTGGTTTTCATATATTATGAAGTATTGAAATTTTTCAGAACCTAGAGAGGTTTATCCCCTAGTGTTTTTCATGATTTTCCTTTCTTTTCGTTGCTTCTTGCTGCTCCCATAAAACGCCTCGGTTAAATTCGGCGTCATATAGGGACTAAATAGCAGTAAGTTTATACCTAACTTCTAATAGCTTCTTAGTATTCTATATAAAGAGATGTGGTTATGCATTTATTCAATAATGCATTCAGTTCTATATGGTATCAGAGCGGCTACGCTCTTGGTGACCTAATTCTTGCTTCCGCCTCTGGCAGGCAGCACCACCGCAAGCCGCCTGCTAGAATTGTTAGCTTCTGATTTTTTTTCTACCGTACGAGGATCGACCTTCAGTCGTTCCCTCCTTCTCATCGCCAGCCGTCTTCTTCGCATTGTTCACTGGCACTGCTCACAGGCACTGTTCATCGCTACTGTTCATCGGCACTGTTCATCGCTAATGTTCATCCGCTTCGGCTATTCCAGATCTGCTCCAACCGAGCCAACCTACCAGCCGGCTTCTGTGTGGCTCCAACTGAGCCGTTTCCAGTATGGATTCTCTCAGCTTCTACGGCGTTTTTACCAGTCGGTTACCGCTCAAGAAGATCGATCTCTCGTTCCCTCCATTCGGTGACCTCCGTTCTAGGCTCGTCCAGGTTTAGACCCAACAGATGCCTTGCAGTCGATCCAAAAAGTGCTTCCCATCTGCTTTTCTTTTTCAATTCAATAAACCCTAGTTCTTTGTCGCCGTCTCCAAAATCGGCGTTGGAAAAAGCGAAGCCCCTGCATGGTTGTTGTCCGCTACCGAAGAGGATCGAATCTCATTCCCTCTTAATCGGCAAAAACATGGCGCCTGTAACCATACCAAGACCACTTTGCTCTTCCGCGTTACATTGAAGACCATGATTGGGGTCTCGTCATGACTCTCCAATATATTACGAATCATATCTATACAATTACCAAGTTATATATGGTATCAGAGCGGCTACGCTCTTGGTGACCTAGTTTTTCGCGCTTCTGCCTCTGGCAGGTGGCACCACCACTAGCCGCCCGCTGGAACTAGCCCCAACTTTTTTTTCTAGTAAACTGCTTTCTTATTTTCTATTCGATAAACCCTAGTTCTTTCTATTCGATAAACTCTAATTCTCAGCCACCATCTTCAACTCGACGCCGGAAAACGCATAGCCAATGGTCGTCCTCCCATCAAACGCCGACAAACTAGGCTTCTTCTGCTGATACACCAGCAAATCCGGCTCCACCACTCGAGTTCTTTTTTGGCTCAGCACCGACTCTCCGTATCGTCAGCACAGCGCCGCACGACAGCCCCTTAGCCACACATGTTAGACTCAAGCTCGCACAGATCTGCGGAAACCGTAGCCGCTGCCGTCGTCAAACACGTCGGAAAGCATCCTCTCAGGCTCGTCGCACCTGCGTCAAGCAACCAAACCCTCTCACCGTGGGCCTCTTTTCCCAGGCTTGTCGCACCTGCTTCAGCCGCTGAATCCTTTGCCGCCTATCCACAGATCCGTGGAAACCCTAGCCATCGTCCAGCACGTCGCATGCCGCTGCCGCATCCTCACAGCTGATTTACCGACGGTCGATCATATCCAACCAGAACGTTATCAGAGCGGGTTCAAAAACCCTAGCTCGCAACAGTCGTCGTACGCCACCGAAGAAGATCGAAGCTCGTTCCCTCATGATCGGCGAATACCAAGATTGGAGTCTCGTCACGACACTCCATCTTGCGGGGGCGTATAGGAACTATAGGGACTAAATAGCAATAAGTTTAGACCTAACTTCTAGTAACTTCTTAGTATTCTATAGAAAGAGATGTGGTTCTGCATTGTTATTTATTCAATAATATCGAATAGATCTACTTAATAAATGCCACTTGGTTATAGATCAATTCATGTATCGCTTGGACTGGTTTGTTTTGTGGAATACGAGTGGTTAAATAACAGCATGCCGAATATAAATAAAGATATAGACAGAAATTTGAGACCGGCAAACCTTAAAATGCTTTTCTCATATACATTATCATATACATTGTCACGGAATCAACTTTGTCAACAATTTTAAACATATAGTTTCACAGCTTTGTCCGGCTGGTCATATGGGTGCCAGAGAAGAAGTAAAAATATTCTCCAGTTCGCGACCCAGCCCCTAAATAGTATATTGTGTAAGCAAATTTACATCAATAAAGTAGATCGTTAAGGATATAGAGCTAATTCATTTTCACCAAAGATACCACCTCATACGCACCACTAAAGATCTTGTTGGATCAAATTTCAGAGGGTCGCTAAGGATAAATGCTTTCATTAAGATTTTTAAGTTGAAAAAAAAAAAAAAAAAAAAAAAAAAAAAAAACCACCTCACAAATGGTATTACATTACCAGCTGCTACAAACTTTTGAGAGAGTGAATACCTTGATGAAAGATAAATCACTAAAGTGTGAAAATATTGTTCAACTTCATACAGTTCATAACTGTTGTGTTGGTTGAACTTTTACCAACATAACTCAGTCTTCATATAGCTCATAAGAATCATAACTCAGTCATCATATGGTTCACTAAAAAGGGTGAAACCATTGTTCAACTTCATATAGTTCATAATTCAGTCTTTTGCATTGCCCTATTGGCCGATTCTCTATCAGTAGATTCCACCTCAAAGCTAATGGACAGTGAAAAGTGTAATTCAGAATTGGCTAGTTGAAGAATTATATTATAAACTCCCCATGCAGATCTGTTCAACATTTTCAAATGGCTTATAGATAAGGACATCTATAAACAGCTGTGTACATTATTCAACTCGTTTGAATTTTCATACTGATATGAAAATAATGAAACCAAACAATAGTCAAAGCAGCAAAACACTAGATGTCAAAATGAAACGCCGAGCCTTGCTTCTCCCTTTTCTTCAGTCGCGATTTCGTTGAATTGGTCACTGATTGGTTGCTAATTATCTATTACCAACTTGCAGATCAATAGATTTCGACAAACTAGTTTAACCTATATAAATAAATGTGCTCCTAACTGTCTCACATATCACCAAACGAAGTCATTTATCGACATCTGAGAGAGACGTGAAAATGGGAGGGAATGGGGAGTTTTCAGTTACCTTGATCAAGAAGGAAGTTGTAGTTCCGGTGGCAGCCTTGACAAGGCAAGATCACCGATTACCACAGTCGAACCTGGACTTGCTCTTTCCACCTATCGATGTATGTTTTTTCTTCTGTTACAAAAAACATGACATTTTCACGTTCGAATCTAAGGTAAATATTTTGAAGAAGTCTCTTGCACAAGTTTTGGTTCCGTACTATGTGCTTGCTGGGGAGATGGGGGTCAACTCCATGGGTGAGCCTGAGCTTCTATGCAATAACCGCGGAGTTAACTTCTTTGAAGCTTATGCAGATGTAAAGCTTCGAGATCTGGACTTCTACTGTACAGATGAGAGCATTCGAGATACAATGCTTCCAGAGAGGAACCAAGGAATGTTATGTGTTCAGGTAACATGTCTTGTTTACGTTCATTTGTGTTTTTACGAATTGCAATAAGTGTGATATAGTTTTTCGACAGTTCGTGAAGTTTTCTCTCATTGACTAAAGACACTGAAGTTTGATAAGTTTCATGGAATAAATTCAAATCTAGAGTTTCATAAGTTTCATGGACTAAATTCAAATCTAGAGCATTTTCAGAATCAGACTAAAATCTTTAGAAAGTCAGCTGGTTTATTTTGGTGAAATAGCTAACTGAAAATTTATGAAACTAAAGATGGAGGAATTGCCATGCATGAGCTGAAAATCAGTAGGTTTGGAGACTAAATAATATGCATATTTCAACTCAAAATATAAGTAAACTTCAAAAGAAAATCAAACAAAAATTGAGCCTAGATTCTCAGCCAATTTCATGTTTAGTCTTCTCTCAAGAATACACCTAAAGATGTACTAAAAGAATACAGTATTGTTTAACCGTTCGCACCTCAGAAGCCCCTCTACACAGCAAAGGACGGGCTGCAAATCACCCAAGCTGCTCAAGAGCCTTCTCAATCAAAGCTCGGTCACTGATAGGTCCATGGGCTAGTTGAGTTAAACCGCCAAACTTGAATAGGGAGGTCTGCATAAGCTCTAGAGCAGCCTCGTTTAATTTAATATAATATTTAATTTAGTATAATGTGTATAAGATTATTTTTTTATGTGTACGTATGAAAACTTATTAAGAAATTATTTTTATCGTCAACCGGCATCTCATGCTATCACCCTAGCTGCATGTGTATGACAATTTATAGTGTAGCTGTATATTACATTATTGATAGTCCGCATAAAATATTTGATATTTATATTATAAGATATATTAGTGTGGGTTCTACACATTTGATATTAGATATTTAGTAATTATGTTTAATATCTTATTTATGTGAATTATAGTTATTTTATAATGTAATAGTTATTGCATTATTGATAATAGTACGCTATAATTTTCTTAAGGAAAGTCGTCACGTTTTATTTGATATCAACATAAAAGATAGGGCACTGGCAGCTAGGGTGGTAGCTCAGGTGGTAGAGCGTTGGAAGCCCCTGCATGAGGTCCTCGGTTCAAACCCGATTTACGACATAATCAATTTTCTCAACAAAAAAAGGCACTGTGAGTTCTACATCATTGTGTATTTACATTTGTTATAATATTACTCATAAACCTTATAAAAGTTATACCATAACCCACAAATAAAAATATATGCGTAGATCAATTTGTTGAGTTTGCATTTTTAAGATCTTTGGACATATGTCTAAGAGTTTTGGGTTACAAGAAGTATATCACATCGCATTAACTGTGGAACAATTTATATTATGACTTACACATATTTTATGCTATTATATCCCATAAAGCTTTGAATTAATCAACTGATAACTGATTCACATACAGGCGACCGAGCTGAGGTGTGGAGGGATAGTGGTGGGTTGCAAAATCGACCATCGATTGGCCGATGCTTATTCGTGCAACATGTTTTTCGTCTCATGGGCCGAGAAAGCTCAGTCGAAACACATTACTCTTGTCCCATCATTTCAGAGATCGCTAATAGCCCCAAGGGATCCTATAATTCACAACTCCTTGGACAATATGTATGTCCCTGTTTCGGCAGCTTTACCACCTCAAGAATCTCAAACCCCAAACTTGGGAAAGCGTGTAAGTCGCATGTACCATGTTGATTCTGACCGAATCCACAAATTGCAGACAGTTGCCAACCCTAGAAACGTGGGAAACATGAGGACTAAGCTAGAGGCATTCTGTGCCTTCATTTGGAAGATTGCCAATGCTCAGGAACTACTTCATGGAAGAAAGACATCTAAGTTGGGAATTTTAGTGAATGGAAGGACGAGGATAAGCGAAGGCAACTTAGAAATGTCGAATATAATGAAAAATTACTTTGGTAATGTTGTTTCTATAGCATGCGGTGAAGAAGTGGCTTGTGAACTTAGGGAAAAATCTCTAAATTGGGTGGCAGGTGCAGTTCATAAATTTCTAAAACCTGTATCCACAAAGGATCATTTTGCGGATTTGGTGGATTGGATAGAGGCTCACAGGCCCGAACCGATGATGCCAAAGATTTTAGCAGGCAGTGGAAACAATGAAGGCGATGGACACGTTCTTGTCTCGACTTGCCTAGGGCTTTCAATGTTTGAGGTGAACTTTGGATGGGGGAAACCAATACTTGGCTCGTTCCACTTGCCTAAAGGTGTCATTGGGGAGGTTGGGTTTGTCTATCCAATGCCAAGTCCGGCAAGGAAAGGAGATTGGATCGTCCTCATGAACATGTTTGAAGAACAGTTGGATTCGGTGGAGAAACATGCCAATGGATTATTTAAGCCTTTGAAGGTGGATTACCTTTATGTTTCTGATCATGTATTACGTGCTGCTTTGTAATTGTGAAGCCTAGTGAAGTCCAAGAAGGAAAGTTTCATGTTAAAAAACATACAATGTACAATGCTTTCAAGGGACGAACTTGATGGCTAGAAAAGTTGGTAAGGTATTGTAAATTCATGCCGATGTATTTTGTAGTTGTAGTTTTTAGTTGATATTAATATGATGTTCTATGTATGTGGCAAAAAAATTACCTTCAAGGGACACATGACTTTCACATATAGACTTCGCAGGCTACAAATGAGCTAAGCTTCCGTACCGAGAGTGGCTCGATGAGGAAGAACCCAAAATATCCTTGTATTATACTTAAAATATCGAAATGGCACAGTTCTAGAAGAAAATCCCATAATGCCACAGTTTTGGAAACTCACTTTGGTCTTTGTGCTCTTGTGTTGTGAAACCTCATTTTCAAATTGAGGTTTTTGTCCGGCTGAGACTAAAAAGCCTCGGGACTAAGGATGGCAATACGGTTCGATCCGATCCGAAATTCGAGTGATTTGATCCGAATGGATCAAGTCCGAATCTGAACCATTTTAAAATGGATCGGATATGAATATTAAAAATCAAAATCCGATCCGTATCCGGATTCGATCCGAATATGTTAGGATATCCGATGGATATCCGATCCAAAAGGATCCGAACACACATAGTTTTACGAAAATACCCGTAGAGTTATAAAATTATATGTTTTTACTTACGTATATATATAAATACATTACACAACTCACTACACATTATGTTTTCAAGCGTAAAGAAAATATACCATTATGGTTATGGATACTTTTAGTGGTTGTTTTGATTGAATTTGTAGCCGGTTTTAGACATTAATTATTGGTGCCTTAAACCTTTGAATGAATTTCTTACATTTCTTGGTAGATTTACGTTTTTCATATTGCAAATATTTAGCATAATTTTATTCTTTTAGGCATATTTTTTATTTTGTGTGGTGGCTTGTTTTTATATATTTTTCTAAATTTGCTGCGTATTTTTTATGAGAAGTAAAAAAAAAAGTTGCTCAGGATCCGAATTTGGATCCGAATCAGATCCGTTTCTGGTTATTCGTGTTGTTGGATCGAATACGGATATTGCAAATTAAATCCGATCCAAATACGTTTCGGATCCGGTTGGATTTGGATCGAATATGAATTTTCTCTTTTTAATCGGATTCGAATATGGATATATGTGGATCCGATCAGAATCTGATCCGTTGCCATCCCTACTCGGGACCAAAACAAGGTTTCTGAAAGATGTTTATTTTTATCTATTCTTTCCTCTAAATTACATAATTCCAATAATTATTTTCAGCAAAAGTTAATCACAATCATGATGCCATAAGATATGCAATATAATTTCTACAAAGTTTTTGACAGGATTCCTAAGTAAATTACAGTATCACCAACCGTGTAAAGATCAAATACATCATAACTTGTGTACCTAACATATACTCAAATATAAAAATTAATAAAATTTTATCAAATCAATAGGAAAGTCATAACACGAGCTTGATACATATTTTTATCAAAATTCGGCAAATATAGCCTATATTACCATCTAAAAACCTTGAAACAAGCCAAATGACGATGGAATGAGCTGACATTTTTAGATATCCCAAAACCTGATATGTGAAAGAGGAGAAACTAACATGTATCTACGAAATTTCATTTCCTTGACGGTTTCGGCTGTTACTTTGGATGTTTTATTGGATCTCTGATAACACAAATTGCTACCTCTCAGGCACACACATGAAACACACAAATAAAATTATAAAACTACAAGTACTTAAATACAATAGACTGGCATAATCCTATATGGTTCGACCTAGCGGGCCAGGAAGAACCAACAAGAAAATCTGAGCTTACTTCGACACGATAAATAATTATATAAAACAAACTACGACAGTGTGATGTAATGTGTTAGGTATTTTGGCGGGTGACATTCCCGCGTACTCCGTCGTGGAGTCGTGATGGTAGACGGATGTATCCGTATCAACTCATCTCCCGTTAACAATCGCCTTGTCCTCAAGGCGAACAAAAGACCGGTGACACCCCAACGCAACCTTTGTCAAACCCTGCAAGATCACATGAGAGTCGTTCAATTGAAATTTATCGTCATCTTTGAGTAGTCGGTGTCCACGATTCGAGATGCTTGAGCTAGTCCATTCCCAAAACAACTTGTGATCCCTGAAACTCCAAAACCAATAGCTCAACCGCAAATTTATGCCCTTGGAGCAAAACATCAACCGGACAACCCATAGTATCACAGTGAAGGAATTCTTCATTACCGACTTAAACCTTGGACGCGGTTGTCGCCTTAAGCGAAAGTTGTATTTGTTCGGTCAATTACGGATGAATGAAATTGTTAGTGGACCCATTCTCAATCAAGCCGGACACATCCTGACCTACTGGTCCCTAGGAGCCGCAAAGAACAATATTGATCACTGCTGACCATAGAATACAGACGGAAAACATCGTCAGCAATAATGAACTTCTCGGATTCACACTTGTAATCCTGGAAGTACTTTTGATTGCAGTTGTAACAATGGCCCTGACGCTGACGTTCATGTTGATCGAAAACAATAAGCAATCGAATTGGTGGAGTGGACGCGACAGTGGGGGGAGGTGCAGTAAGGGTCAATGCAGTGGCACGAGGTTGAGAAACTGCGGATGTCGCAGATGCTATGGAAGGTGACATGATTTCTTCCAACTCACGTGCTAATGAAAAGGCCTCGGCCAGTGAGGGAGGCTGGCTTAACCCCAACTCGCGTTGTAGCGAAGGCGTGAGACTCGAAGTTAATAGAGAAGTATGATGTCGACACTCAATGAATCAACAATTGATAGCATAAATTGCTATCTCTCGGGCACACACACGAGACACACACATACACAAATAAAATTACACAATTTAATTTCTTTGATTGATAACTAAAATTGTGAAACTACAAGTACTTATATAAGAAAGACCGTCCTAATTTTAGACGGTTTGACCTAGCGGGCCGGGAAAGAACCGACAAGAAAACACGGGCCTACTTTCACACGATAAATAAATAAATAAATAAATAAATAAATAAATAAATAAATAAATAAATAAATAAATAAATAAATAAATAAATAAATAAATAAATAAATAAATAAATAAATAAATAAAATGCGACTGTGTGATGTAATGGGTTGGGTATTTTGGCGGGTGACATTCCCGCGTACTCCATCGTGGAGCCGTGACGATAGACGGATATGTATTTGTATCAACTCCTCCACCATTAACAATCTTCTAGTCCTCAAGGCGGAAAAAGACCGGTGACACCCCAATGCTTCCTTGGCCAAACCATGCAAGATCACACGAGTCAGTTGAAATTCCATCGTCATCTTTGAGTAGTCAGTGTCCACACCTCCGAGCTGTTTGAGCCAATCCATTCCTAAAACAACTTGTGGTCCCCAAAACTCCAAAACAAATAGCTCGGCCGCAAATTTATGCCCTTGAAGAAAAATATCAATCGGAACACACGTAGTATCACAGTGAATGAATTCCCCAATACCGACTTTAACCTTGAACATGGCCATCGCCTTAAGCGAAAGTTGCAGATGTTCGGCCAATTCCGAATGAATGAAATTGTTAGTGGGGACCCATTATCAATCAAGACAAGCGCAGCCTCACCTATTATGGTCCCCAGGAGCCGCAAAGAACAGTATTGATCATTGTTGAACATAGAATAAAGACGGGTAAACATCTTCAGCAATAACAAACTCATCGGGCTGTGACTGATCCGTGTCGGCGCAACCCATAATCAAGAAATACCCTCACACTTGTGACCCTGTAAGTACTTTTGATCGCAGTTGTAACAGAGGGCCTGACAATGTCGTCCTGTTTCTCGGCAAGATTAAGTCGTCGAATTGGTGGAGTAGACGCGACGGTAAGGGAAGGTGCAGTAGGGGTCAATACGGTGGCACGAGGCTGAGAAGCTGCGGATGTTGCCAATGCTATGGACGGTGATCCAATTGCTTCCAACTCCCGTGATAATGAAAAGTCCTCGGCCAGTGAGGGAGGCTGGCTTAAGCCTAACATGCGTCCTAGCGAAGGTGTGATAACGAAGTAAATAGAGAAAAAAGTTGGCGACTCTCAATGAAAGTACCAATTGATTGATC
This sequence comes from Linanthus parryae, assembly GCA_023055425.1. Classification (NCBI taxonomy): domain Eukaryota; kingdom Viridiplantae; phylum Streptophyta; class Magnoliopsida; order Ericales; family Polemoniaceae; genus Linanthus; species Linanthus parryae. The sequence goes on from JALGPY010000001.1 coordinate 103,557,258, forward strand.
AAATTTGCTATCTCTCAGGCACACACACGAAACACGCACAAAAAATAAAATGACACGAATTAATTTCTTTGATTGATAGCTAAAATTGTGAAACTACAAATACTTAAATAGAAAAAATTCACATAATCCTAGACAGTTCGACCTAGCGGGTCGGGAAAGAACCGACAAGAAAATGCAGGCTTACTTCGACACGTTAATTAATAAATAAAATGAAATAAATTAAAACTATGTGATGTAATGTGTTAGGTATTTTGGCGAGTGACGTTCCCGCGTACTCCGTTGTGGAGCCTTGACGGTAGATGGATATGTATACGTATCAATCTCTATTACGCTATGAATTGTGGTTGCTCTATCGCATTATTGTTCAACTTTCACAAGCTAGTAAACCCAATTAAGTGACAATGTTGCCTTATTTAGGTTGACAATGTTCGGACTTGCTAAGTCGTTACGGCCCTTTGGTCTCTTGGTTTCATCCTTTGGAAAGTAGATAGTTCTATGAAATTCAATTTCGCAAATACATGAAACCTGAAAAACTTGATTCAATGTTCACCAATGGTGGATCGGGTCCTGAGCCGGTGTATTGATGTCTCTGAGCTCGTGTTGTGACTTTCATATTGGTGTGATAAAATTCCATTATTTTTGATATTTTGAGTATATGTTGATACATAATTTATGATGTTTTCGGTCTTCATTTTTGAAGGGGTGACAGTAGGTAGAAATACTCTAGAAGGGGGGTTGAATAGAATATGCAGCTTTTTGCCAAACTTTGCAGGAATAGTGGTTTCAAAAAATTTGTAAAGAGTTTCAAGGTCTTGAAATGAGTTTCAAGCCCTTGAAATTAAACTGTTATGAATGCAGCAAGAGTTCTAAGTTTGTAACTGAAAAGTAAATGCAAGAGACACAAGATGTATAGAGTTCAGTCCACTTGGACCTACGTCTCTACCTCAGGGATCTTCTCCCAGTAGGATTTTCAACACAATTCTTATTAATCAACAGCTAAGCCCTAGATCTCAAGCACAGAGAGATGCCTTACTCTGTTACATCTTGTGGTTCTCACTAACCTATCTAGTACCTGCTCTAGCTATCTGATTAACTAAGAATTATATATTGTTCACCTTGAACAATCCTCGAGAATGAGAACTAGGAGTATTATCAAAATAATACACAAATGAAGTTCAGAATAACAAGAACACAGAAAATGAAACTGCAGTGAGTATGCAGTGTTCTTCTGATGATATGGATTGAGAGATGAATCTGCTTCCTTGATATTTGTCAATCCTTGATTGTGTTTGTGTCTCTGAGAATTTCTCTATGTAGTTGTGTCTTCGAATTCCTTCAGCAATTCTCTTTTTAAAGCACTCAGTTTGATTGGAGGATCACCATAATCTTCTCAACAAACTTCCCCGAAAATATGCTTCAAATCTTGACTCTTCTAACAGCTTCTCCCAACGGCTAGTTGATCAATATCTCTTGAGATACTGATTTGATCTTTTTGGAAGTATATAGAGAAGCTTTTAAACACATCAGATTGATTTCAGAATCAATCATCAAGCAATTACCATATCTGCAAAACATAAGTTAGGAAACAGGTTCCTATAAAATTGGAAACAGAATTCCCTACAATACTGAATCAAACAGATAACGTTAGATCCTGCAAACTGTGTAAAACACTTTCTCTTTCATCGTCAATTAACATTTAATCATGCACAGGAGTTTAGGAGTTGAATCAAATACGTAAACTCCCCCTAAGTTCATGCATATAAATCTAAGTCAGTATCAAGGCTTTGAAAGTTTTTTCAAGGCCTTGAAATAGACTAGCTATTTCAAGTTTTGATCCTGCATTGAACTTACAATTTGGTTGTTGATACAGCTCCCATCTGAGATTACAACTAGATTGTTCAACTCTCCATTCCCCTCCAAAAAGGAGTGGCTCTGTCTTCTTCAATCTTCTACTTCTTTCCCCATTATGAATTTTTGCGTTGTTAACTCAAAACTTGAAAAATATGCACATATATATCTAGAAACTTCTTGTGGATTTGGCTGATAAGTATTTGTATTGGATAAAGAAGCTTGTAAGGGGAAGAAGAACATGTTCTTGAAGACATGGGATCGGTGTCGATCAATCGGCCAAGAAAAGTCCTGAAATGCAACTCCTATTTGAAAGAGAAGCAAGTCATGGTACAACACTACAGCACAACACAATTACCTTCAAAAAAAGACTGACACCACGAGGTAGCCGCAGTATGTACTTCACGGTCTACATTGGGGAAGACAAACAAAGGTTTGTAATCAAGACCTAGTACATCAACCATCCTATGTTCAAAATGTTTCTTGATGATGCAAAGTCCCAATACACATTCGATAGCGGGGGTCCCTTATTGATTCCTTGTGACGCTGATTTTTTTGCCAAGGTTCTCGCAGAAGTGGATGCAATCAATGACATGGACCATCATCAAAATCAGGGTTACGGGAGGTTTGTGTATGGTTTTTGTTGCCCTTTCAATCTCGCCGTTTGAGAAATAATAGTATCACTAAAAGGTATGGTTCATATAAACTTCTTTCTCCGTCGCAGTTTCTAAAAGTGTAAGATTTTTTGTTGTTACATGTATAGAGGGGTGAATGCATCACTTCCCAACTGGAAGGTGTGGAAGTGTCTTTTCATCAAATCTGAGGGGGTGAAAGTGTCTTTTCCCCATTTTTAAAATGTAATGCGTACATTCAAAAAAAATAAGATGTCATTAAGAGCATCTCCAACCCCATGGGGGAGGGGATGGGGAAAATCGTATAAAAATACGACTCAAGTCCAACCCCATGAGAGGAGAGGGTGGGGAGGGGGTCCTATGGGGAGAAATTTTTCCTTGGGTGTGGGATGGTTAAGGGAGATTTCCCCGTGGTCACGCCACTCCCCTCCCGATACATGGGTTAAAATGGATAGGAGAAAAATGGATTGTAGATGAGTTGCAGTGTGGGAGGTGGGGAAGGGAAAATGGTGGGCCCGTGAGGGGAGGGGGAAAATGACATGGGTTGGAGATGTCGTAATAAGGTTATTTGTCACAAAGTTAAATAGGGTACAAGACAGCAACATCCCTAAAATATAGAGAAAATACACTTTCGTCCCCTTACCTTTGAAAATTTACTCTTTTCACCCTCTTAATGGAAAAAAGTGAGGACAGATTCCACTCTTTTATCATTTTCAGTCATTTTTTAATATTTTTGACAATTATGCCCTCGTTAGTTGTCTGTGTTCCTGTTCTTGACAATTGTTGAGTCAAGATCCCTGAATATGCCTTGGTTGGTAATTGTTTTTGAGTGATGAAAGACAAAAGACAGAGACAAAAGACAGAGACAAAAGACAAAAACATAAGACTAAGACATAAGCAGCAAAGCATCTTTGTTATCTCAAGGCCTTGAGATATTAACTGAACTTTAAAGCCTTGAGTTATTCTATTCTGCTATATGTTCTAACATTTATGTGTTGCAGATTGGATATCTTATTATACAAGTCAGTGGTTTATTGTATCTAATTTTGAATTATACTATTTATATATCTAATAGAATTGCCGATGATCAGAACAGGAAGAATCAAAGTTATCTGGGTTTAACTTTGAAATTCTGTGATGCAGGTTCAAACTCCAAGGCCTTGAGATGTGCCTTGAGCTGCTGACAGTTTTTACAGAACTTAGTTGATTCTTTCTTGCAGGTTGTGATTCTTAGTATTGTGATTATTTACTCACTTCTAAGTGTCTTAAACTTGTTTTTCATGATTCATATGTTTTAGAAGATATACAGGTTATTGTTCTTAGTTTGTTAAACAGTTTTATCAGAAACTGTATAACCAAACAGTCATAGTACTGTTAGCTTTCTGGATTTTGTTGTTGCTGTGTTTCAATGCTGTTGCAGGGTTGTTAAACGTGCAGGAGCAATCTCAAAAAGCTCCAACGGATATCCACTTGAAGCTGTTTGAATTTCAGTTGAAAACAGAAGGAGGATTTGTAGGAACTGAGATCCTAAAATCTCTCAATCAGTTGCAGCTGTGGATAAAAGAGACTGGTTTGAATTTTGAAGGAGATAGAGGCTTGCAGAATACTCTGAGAGGTGTGAAAAAATCGTGGGAGATCATTCATTCAAACACACAATCATTCAAGCTTCATTCCAGATTCCTGAAGATCAAATCAATCCAGTTTTCCAGAAGAACACTTCCAGGCTTAAAACAACTTATCTTCATATTGTGTTCTTCACTTGTACTTCTATCTGTGTATCTCTAGATTATCTTAAACCTCACTTATTCTAGTGGTTGGTTGTTCAAGTGAACAACAAGAGGTTCTTGTTAGCTCAACAATTAGTAGCTGGAAGTAGATAGGTTTGGAACCACAAGTTGTATAGGTGTAAGGGAAATCACTTAGGCTTGAAGATCTAGGGCTGTTTCTGTGTGAGTAATAAGAAGTGTTTGCCCAATCCTGGTGGGATTAGATCCCTCAGGCAGAGATTAGGTCCATTGGGACTGAACTCTGTAAATTGCTTTGTGTTCTTTGCTTTACAGTTTTATTATTATCTGCTGCACACAACTCAAATCAAACTAGGGTTCAAAAGCTGTTTAGAATTGCTTACAGCTCAAGGCCTTGAAGCTTACTATTTTGACTTTGTAAGTTTCAGACAGTTTACTAAAATCTCAAGGCCTTGAGATTTGAGTTTCACACAAAGTCTTTCAGTTAAACTTTAAGTTTTGCAAAAAGTTTCCATACTCTATTCAACCCCCCCCCCCACCTTCTAGAGTATTTAGGTCATGTATTTAGTCTACATTACACACTTTCAATTGGTATCAGAGCTTGTGTCACTGTTTTTAGATCTAACAATCTGGTGACTATGAGTAATGTAGGAGATGGTGGATTCTCACAAGGAAGGGCAGCCAACAGACCTCCATTGTTCTGTGGTGACAACTTCATGCACTGGAAGGAATTGATGAAGATGTTCATCATAGATCATGACATGGAACTATGGTCAATAGTTCAGAAGGGTCCTCATGAGTACTACACTACAATTGATGGAGTCAGAAGTATCAAGTCTGAGGAAAATCTTTCAGTCACTGAATTGGAAAAGGTATCAAAAAATTACAATGCTATGAATTTGCTATACTGTGCTTTAAATGCAGATGAGTTCAACAGAGTGTCAAACTGCAAGAGTGCCAAAGAAGTCTGGGATAAACTGCTGGTGACATATGAAGGAACCAGCGGGGTTAAGCAGACAAAAATCAACATACTTCTGAGTTGTTCAAGATGAATTCAGATGAGACCATCAAGGAAATGTTCAAAAGATTCACTAATGTGGTGAACAACTTGGAGTCATTGGGAAAGAAGTTCACAAATGAAGAGAAGTCAGAAAGATTCTGAGAAGCTTGCCAAAAGCAAAGTGGGAGCCAAAGACAACAGCCATTGAGGAAGCTCAGGACTTGAGTCTTCTTCAGCTAGATGATCTACAAGGAAAGCTTCTCACTCATGAAATGTCCATGAAGAATGTGGAAGGTGATTTGAGTGAAAATATCAGGAACCTAGCACTTAAGGCAAAAGACAGTGAAAAGTCTCAAAGCCTTGAGACTGAGGAGGAACTTGATGATGGGGAGGCTTTAGCATTGATCTCCAAGGCCTTGGCCAGGATTCTCAAAAAGAAAAGAAACTCTGGTAACAGGGATTACAACAGAGAGAGATCAAGACCCTCAGGCAGCAAGGATTACAAAGGTAAATCTTCATCACAGTCACATAAAACTAAAGTAATGCATTTTTTTGTGTGTGGTGATGCAGATCATTTAGTAAGGGACTGTCCACAAAAGAAGAAGAAGAACAGGAACTTTCAGAAGAAGGATGGTGACAACAGAAGGAAGAAAGCCATGATGGCTTCTTGGAGTGATTCTGATTCATCAAATGACTCAGACACAGAAGAAGAGCAAGCAAACTTATCCTTCATGGCAAAGCATAATGAGGAAAGTTCATCAGACAGACACATTGAAGACATGGTAAAAAATTTACTTGCTAGTCCTTTTGATGTACTTCCTGAAATTCTCAAAAGTATGTTTTTAAATGAGGAAAGTTATAGAAATGATATTTCTGCTTTAAAGATTAAGATTCATGAGCAGGTAAAAGAAAACCTGGACCTTGTGTTTTCAAACAAAACTGTTGAAGTTTCTAAGACAAAGCTGGAAAAAGACTTCAAGGCCTTGTACAGCAGGTTCAAAGTCTTGAAGGCACAGATAAAAGAGGTGGTTGATAAAAACACTCTTTTAAATGAAAGATATGCTGATCTAAAGACTCATTCTGAGAATTTAGAACAACAGGTCTGCTCTTTGACTGAAAAACTTCAAGAGTCCAAGAAGGTCCTAGCTAAGTTTACAGGCTCAGAACATAATCTGAATCTCATTCTTGGAGGAAGTCTGAAATCAATGCATAAAAGTGGGATAATGCAAATTTTCCAAAGAAAGGCCAAACTACTTTTGTCAAATCTGGTAGCAGACATTCTCCAAAATATCATTACTGTGGAAAAATTGGTTATGTCAGATTAACTTGTCCCTTCAGAAGATCAGAACCTCACATTATGAGGAATACTTATCCTTATTAGCTTAAGGGACAGGTTAGGCAGATTTGGGTTCTAAAAGGAATTAGGCCACCAAATATGGCTATTTCTGAGTATGACTCAAAGTTCTGCACTTGGTCTAACAGCCTGTTGAGGCAATGATTTGTTTTTTGCCGGATGTCACCAAGGCCTTGAAAAATCAGAAATGGATATTAGACCGTGGATGTTCCAGACATATGAGTGGAAAGAGGTCTCTCTTTACTGAACTTACAGAAAAATCTGGAGGAACATTCACACTTGGTGACAAAGCAAAATGCAATATCATTGGTATAGGTAGTATTGGTAATGGTTCTACAAATTCTATATCTGATGTTTATCTGGTAGATGGACTTAAGTATAATTTGCTTAGTATCTCTCAGTTATGTGATAAAGGTTATAAAGCTGTATTTGACAAGGAGAAATGTGTGGTGAAAGATGAGAAATCTGGTGATTGCATACTTACTGCTCCTAGATCATATAATCTATATGCTATGAATACTAACAGTGTTGCAGGTGACAAGCTAAAATGCCTCAAGGCCTTGAAGGAAGATTCAAAGCTTTGGCACAGAAATCTTGGGCATATTAGTATACATACTTTGAATAAACTCATCTCAAAGGACTTGGTAAGAGGTTTACCATCACATAAATTTTCAGATGATGAGGTTTGCAAGGCATGTGTACAAGGTAAACAGACCAGAAGCTCATTTAAGCCAAATAACTTTGTAAGTACTTCTAGACCCTTAGAATTGCTGCATATGGACTTGTGTGGTCCTATGAGAGTTCAGACCCCAAAAGGTAAGAGGTATATGCTTGTTATAATTGATGATTATTCTAGATTTACTTGGGTGATGTTTATTAGAGACAAAACTGAAGCTTTATCTGAGTTTTCTAGATTGTGCAAAGAGCTTCAAACTTTAAAAACCTGTTGCATCCATTAGAAGTGATCATGGTAGAGAGTTTGATCAAATTGACTTTGATTTGTTTTGTGAAAAGCATGGCATTTCACACAACTTTTCTGCACCTAGAAATCCACAGCAAAATGGAGTAGTTGAAAGGAAAAATAGGAAACTTGAGGATGTGTCCAGAACCATGCTTCTTGAAAGTAATTTGCCAAAGTTTTTATGGGCAGAAGCTGTTAACACTGCCAATTATGTGCTGAATAGATTCTTGATCAGACCTATTTTGAAAAAGACTCCCTGTGAACTGTTTAAAGGGAGAAAGCCTACAGTTTCTTATTTTAAGCCTTTGGTTGTATCTGTTTTGTGCATAATAATGGTAGAGACAATCTTGGTAAGTTTGATGCTAGAAGTGATGAAGGTGTATTTCTTGGATATTCTCAAACTAACAAAGCTTATAGAGTTTATAATAGAAAAACCAAGATTGTGGAAGAGAGCATTCATGTAATTTTTGATGAAAGTACTAAGGACTCTCTGAGTGAAAGTTTTGCAGATCTAGATTTGAACAAGCATGAACCAGATGATGATGCTGTGAAAGAAGACAAAGGCAAAACTAATGTACAGAATCAACCAGCAGAATCTCAAGGCCTTGAACCTCCTGCTGAACCAAAATCTCAAAGCCTTGAGACAGAAGCTGAAACTTTCTATGATGCTCCTTCTACTGTTTCAAGGACTCAAATCCTTGAAGGAGAATACTCCCGGGTACCAAGAAAGAAGTGTAAGTACCTTGCAGACCATCCAGCTGACAACATTATATCAGATCCATCAACTGGAACTCAGACAAGAGGACAGTTAAAGAACTTGTGTGCTTTTAGTGCATTTGTATCTTTGATTGAGCCTAAGAATACCAAGGAAGCTCTGGAAGATGCAGAATGGATCATTGCAATGCAGAGTGAGCTGAATGAGTTTGAAAGGAACAAGGTTTGGAATCTGGTTCCCAGACCTAAAGAGAAATCAGTTATTGGAACCAGATGGGTATTCAGAAACAAGCTTGATGAGAATGGCGAAGTGGTAAGAAATAAAGCTAGGCTGGTAGCTCAAGGATATAATCAGGAAGAAGGTATAGATTATGAGGAGACTTTTCCTCCTGTTGCCAGGTTAGAAGCTATTAGAATACTTCTCGCATTTGCATCTCACAATCACATAAAGCTTTATCAAATGGATGTTAAATGTGCTTTTCTAAATGGATATTTACAAGAAGATGTTTTTGTAGCACAACCTCCTGGTTTTGAAGATGAAAATTTTCCTGATCATGTTTTTAAACGGGATAAAGCTCTTTATGGTTTAAAACAAGCTCCAAGGGCTTGGTATGACAGACTTTCAAAATTTCTACTTGAAAACAATTTCTGAAGAGGCTTAGTTGACAAAAATCTTTTCATTAAACACCAACAAAGTGATCTGTTAGTAGTTCAGATTTATGTAATTGATATATTATTTGGTTCTACTAATGATGCTCTTTCAAAAGAGTTTTCTAGTCTGATGTGCAGGGAGTTTGAGATGAGCCTAATGGGTGAGCTGAATTTCTTTCTTGGGCTTCATATATTACAAATGAAGAAAGAAATTTTTGTGCATCAAGGAAAATATACCAAGGACTTATTGAATAAGTACAATATGTCACAGTCCAAGGTGCTTAAGACCCCTATGAGTTCATCACTCTCTTTAGACAAAGATTCAACTAGTAAGAGTGTGAATCAGAAGGAATACAATGGTATGATTGGATCATTATTGTATTTAACTGCTAGCAGACCTGACATTATGTTCAGTGTCTGTATGTGTGCTAGATTCCGAGCAGATCCTAAGGAAAGTCATTTAACTGCAGCTAAAAGAATTTTTATATATTTGAATGGAACCAGAGACTTAGGGCTTTGGTATCCAAGAAGATCTAATTTTATGTTGAGTGGATATTAAGATGCAGATTTTGCAGGTTATAAAGTAGACAGGAAAAGTACTTCTGGATGTTGTCAATTTCTTGGATCTTCATTGATCAGTTGGCATTCCAAAAAGCAAAATTCTGTAGCATTACTAACTGCAGAAGCTGAATGTATTGCAGCTGGTGCTTGTTGTTCACAAGTGTTATGGATTACTCAGCAACTTAGAGATCTTGGCTACAAGTTCAGAAATGTGCCAATTCATTGTGACAATACAAGTGCTATTTCAATCTCTAAGAATCCAGTTCAGCACTCAAGGACAAAGCACATAGATGTGTGACATCATTTCCTTAGAGATCATGAGGAACAAGGTGATGTTGTTTTAAATTTTATCTCTACTTCAATGCAGATTGCTGATATTTTCACTAAACCTTTGCCAGATGATAGGTTTTCATTTCTAAGGCTTGAACTGGGGATGTTAAACAAGGATGCATTGGTTTAGGGGGAGTATGAGTACTTATATGTGTATATGTGCTGGAATCTCAAAGCCTTGAGATTATACTTTCTGAAGCCTTGAAAGTATAGCTCAAAGCTTTGAAATTTCTCAAACTGCAGAAAATCTCAAGGCCTTGAGATTGTTCACCAGGTCTTGATAATATCTATATTTTTTTTAAAAAAAAAATGGATCATCAAATATTATATCTTATCTTTTTAGATAACTGTATAATATTTGAATTACTCAGAGATTTTCTAAAATATTCCAAAAAGATTTTTCAAGATTCTATTTTTGCATGTTGATATTGCAGAGTCCTTTTATGACTCATCATTTTCAACCTACTTAAGCTGAAAGTCAGGGCTTTTTCTTCTCATTCTCTTCCAATTTTCTGCGACTCTACTCTCTCTCTCTCTCTCATTTCCTCTCAATCACATTCTCTTCTCAAAACCATAAACCCTAAAATGGATCAGCCAAAATTCAGCAACAGGGAAATCCCTCTGGCATATCCAAGAAGAGAGCAAACAAGAAGGAGAAGATGGTGATTTCTGATTCAGATGCAGAAAATACTCAAAGCTTGCATGAGGATACTCCTCCTGCAAAGAAGTCCAGGACAGAGAAGGGAAATGAAGGCTCAAGTGTTGATCCACAACAAGAGACTCAGGGTGGTGATCAACCTAGGTCAGAGAAGAAGAAAGGGAGAGAAAAGAAAAAAGACTGGTGAAGAGGAAAAAGGGAAATCAACTCAGGAGAGCCAGAAGAAACCAACTGAAGGAGGACAAGAAAAGACCAAACCCTCTGAGAAGACTAGGGTTAAGCAAGTTGCTGCTGCAACTAAGAAAGGATATCAAGGTAAGAATGTACTTTCCACTGAGTGGTTTGTTAGTTGTGAAGTTAGAACTGTTTGGATGCAAGGATATGCTTCATCTAAGGTAGCTTTTCTGTAGCATGATTTCTGATGAGTTATTGGATAAACTGGACATAGAATGCATGAGAAAGTTGAGAGAAACTGATGTTTGGAAGGTTCTAAATCCTAGTTCGAAGGATTATCCCAGATTAACTAGGTTATTTTATCTGAACTTGGTGTCTAAAGGTGATGATAGAATGGTATTAACTTCTAAAGTGGCGGTGTGGATTTGAGGTTAGATCATAGGACTTTTGCCAAAGTCTTGGGCATTCCTAGAAAATACAATGTTGGAGATTATCCTGAAAGGAAGGAGTGTCTGGATAAGGCAAAGGAGATGTTCTTTATTGAAGGTGTTCCCTCTGGTCCAAAGCAGTTGACACACTCTGTGCTCAACTGTGAAGCCAAAATCTTGTTTACAATTCTGATGAGGAGTGTAGTTCCTAGGGAGAACTCAAGGGAGTTGGTAACTGATAAAGTTCTGATTTTGATGTATCTGATATCTCAAGGTTTTGAGATAGATTTGCCAACAATTGTTATGGAGCATATGATTTATTGTGCAACCAGGACTAGAAACCATCATCTTCCATATGCCAACCTGTTACATATTTTATTTGAATATTTTGATGTGCCTGTGAAAGGAGAAGAAAAGATTACTGGAGGTTTTGGGTTGATAGATGAGACTGCACTTCAGAGGATTGGGGTAGTTCAGACTGGGAAAGAGCATTGGAAATTTTATTCTGATTTGTCAAAGGAAGAACTTGCTGAGAAGGAGTTTGTGAAGCCTAAGGGGACTGCATCTGGGAAAGGACAAGACAATGAGGATTACTCTCTGCTGGTTGAGAAGTTAGAAGATCAGCAGGTTGAGATTAAAGATCTCAGACAAAGGTTATTTGACCTGTCAACTGAATTTAACCAGTTCAAGGGCTTGATGAATGTTATGAATGAGAAGCTGGATGTTGTCGTCAAGGGCTTGAATCTGGAGAAGATACCTTCTGCTACTAGTCATGACACCAGTGTGGATTCAGAAGAAAAGCTGGGAGATTTTCTGAAGAAGAAGAAGAAGCCAATTCCAGTAGTGCTAACTTCAAAAGATTTGTATGAACAAACTGATGAAGAAGATGCTGGTGAAGACACAGGTGTTGATGCAGCTACAGAGGTAGATTCAGTACAGGCTAAGAAGAAAGTGGATGAGATAATCCAAGAAGGGGTTGCTGAAGTGGAAGCTGAACAAGAAGGTAATCAGTCTGCAGAAGATACTGCAAGTGGAGAAGAAATTGGAGAAGGCTCAGAGAAAGGCCAGACATCAAAGAATAAGTGAAGATCAGAGACTGCCAAAGCCTTGACCCTCTATCTCATTATCTTCTATCTTTTCTGTCTCAAGGCCTTGAATTTTAGCTAAATTTTTTGTTTTAAGTTTATTTCAGACTCTGAGTAATGATCCTACATTTCTTCAACCTTATTTGATGAAAGTCAAAAAGGGGGAGAATTAATGTGGTTCTTTTGTGTTTGTTTGCAGTATTTGGACTAGTAATAATAAGAATGCCTAGTTGTTTTGGTGAACTTTTATTTCTGTGGTAATTTATTTCTGTGGTAATTTGTAATGTTTATTCTCACTGGTTATGTGTTTGGGTTCAGTATATATTGTATCTTCAAATTGTGGTTATTTAATTTTTGAATATGAGTGGCAGGAAGATCTATACAAGACTGTAGGTTTTGTCTTTCATAAAGGGGGAGATTGTTGAGTCAAGATCCCTGAATGTGTCTTGGTTGGTAATTTTTTTTGAGTGATGAAAGACAAAAGACAGAGACAAAAGACAAAAACAGAAGACTAAGACATAAGCAGCAAAGCATCTTTGTTATCCCAAGGCCTTGAGATATTAACTGAACTTCAAAGCCTTGAGTTATTCTATTCTGCTATATGTTCTAACATTTCTGTGTTGCAGATTGGATATCTGATTATACAAGTTAGTGGTTTATTGTATATAATTTTGGATTATACTATTTCTATATCTAATACAATTGCAGATGATGAGAACAGGAAAAAAAAAGTTATCTGGGTTTAACTTTGAAATTCTGTGATGCAGGTTCAGAGCTCCAAGGCCATGAGATGTGCCTTGAGCTGCTGACAGTTTTTACAGAACTTATTTGATTCTTTCTTGCAGGTTGTGATTATTAGTATTGTGATTATTTACTCACTTCTAAGTTTATTAAACTTATTTTTCATGATTCATATGTTTTAGAAGATATACAGGTTATTGTTCTAAGTTTCTTAAACAGTTTTATCAGAAATTGTATAACCAAACAGTCATAGTACTGAGCTTTCTGGATTTTGTTGTTGTTGTGTTCAAATGTTGTTGCAGGGTTGTTAAACGTGCAGGAGCAATCTCAAAAAACTCCAACGGATATCCACTTGAAGCTGTTTGAATTTCAGTTGAAAACAGAAGGAGGATTTGTAGGAACTGAGATCCTAAAATCTCTCAATCAGTTGCAGCTGTGGATAAAAGAGACTGATTTGAATTTTGAAGGAGATAGAGGCTTGCAGAATACTCTGAGAGGTGTGACAAAATCGTGGGAGATCATTCATTCAAACACACAATCATCAAGCTTCATTCCAGATTCCTGAAGATCAAATCAATCCAGTTTTCCAGAAGAACACTTCCAGGCTTAAAACAGCTTATCTTTATACTGTGTTCTTCACTTGTACTTCTATCTGTGTATCTCTAGATTATCTTAAACCTCACTTAACCTAGTGGTTGGTTGTTCAAGTGAACAACAAGAGGTTCTTGTTAGCTCAACAGTTAGTAGCTGGAACTAGATAGGTTTGGAACCACAAGCTGTATAGGTGTAAGGGAAATCACTTAGGCTTGAAGATCTAGGGCTGTTTCTGTGTGAGTAATAAGAAGTGTTTGCCCAATCCTGGTGGCATTAGATCCCTCAGGCAGAGATTAGGTCCATTGGGACCGAACTCTGTAAATTGCTTTGTGTTCTTTGCTTTACAGTTTGATTATTATATGCTGCACACAACTCAAATCAAACTAGGGTTCAAAAGCTGTTTAGAATTGTTTACAGCTCAAGGCCTTGAAGCTTACTATTTTGCCTTTGTAAGTTTCAGACAGTTTACTAAAATCTCAAGGCCTTGAGATTTGAGTTTCACACAAAGTCTTTCAGTTAAACTTTAAGTTTTGCAAAAAGTTTCCATACTCTATTCAACCACCCCCCCCCCTTCTAGAGTATTTAGGTCCTGTATTTAGTCTACATTACACACTTTCAACAACCACCGAATATGCACCAGCAACACCAATAAATCCACCACCGCAACCACTCAAGCTATAGTTCTCCGCCTAACTGAAGAGCCTTCTAAGTTCCAGTCATTCCCTCTCTTTAGCTGTAAACTCCCTATTTTTCTCCAGTTGTTTCTCTCAACTGATAAACCAAAACAAAAGTGAATAGACAAAGAAGAGAATTCGCTACCGCCATTGCAAGTGACTTGTCTTAGTCATCCTTCGCCAGATATAGTTCCTATCTCTTGTTGGAATAGATGCCCTAGAGGCAATCTAGTTTAGTATGAATTTATTTGTGGCTAGAAATTCATTTATTATTTATTGGATATTTAATATAATGAAGTCCTTAGATTTACAATTGTGTTGCTTATCTTAAATATCCCTAGTCCAGTATAATGATTAATGGGACAATCATTTATAGACTAGTATGGGGTTGGATTGATATGGAGATATCACGATCCAACACATAGGTGTGCATTAGGGGTAATGTTGCACTGGATTGACCCATCTCAGAGAAGGCTACATACACATTATGTTGAGTCACAAGCGCTTCTCGCGGTGCAATGGTATTGTCATCCTTAGACTTGAAGTCACTAGATATTCTAGTTGTGGGTTATTGTGATTTTGGTAGCGTTAAACGCTACACCGTAACTGGGTAGTTATAAAGGCGTGTACTGGATACAATAAGAAGCAAGCTTAGAGATCGTAGTGGACGTAGATAGAATTTGTCCCTCCCACATAACGGGAGAAAATATCCTAGGCCACTCGAGGGATAGTGCTTATAGAATGTCTGGCCAGACTCAAATAAATCAATATGGGATATTGATGTTATTTGCACGAATAAGGCTATTCCCATGGATCGAGAAACTATGGATTGGATATACGAGTGTGACTTGTATGTCTCGTGTCCAATCCGGATATAGAGACAAAGGGATGAGACAATTACTTGTACAAAGGTTGTCAAGATGACTATTCTATTAGTTGGCTAGAATGGATGTTTTGCTAGAAACCGCTCCATATTAGCAAATAGTTGCTACCAACTAGATAGAACCTATGGGGTCACACTCTATATAGAGTTGAACTAGATTTGGGAATTAATTAATTGGATTAATTAATTAATTAGAAGGATCACTTTGCAAAACCTTGCAAACTTAGTAGGGACTAATTTGCAAGGAAGGGACTAAATTGATTTCTAGTAGGACTAGAATAAGTCCTTTAGGTAGTTGGCAAGGAGTTGTTGGACTATATAAAGGATCTTCCTTCCTTCCTTCCCACAACTTATGCTCATAATTCAACATAACAAGAGTGGGAGAGAACAAAAGGAGAGAGAGCAACAAGGTAGAGGAGCCGCCGCCCCCCTAGCCCGCCGCCCGTCCCCGTCGGCCCCAAAGGAGGCCGAAACCTCCTTTGGTTCGTCTCGTTTTGCGTGATTCTTCTTCCTCTTCCTCTTCCTGGGCTAGCACCAAGGAGTGGGAGATCTAGGAATCAACTCTAGACGTGGATCAACCATAGAGAACGTGACACAATTCGCGTTTGAAGTAATCAAAGGAGAACCCTAAGGTGTGTTATTGATTTCTTCCTTTACCATCGTTATGTCTCTTGACTTGTGATCCTTGGAGGGTTTTGCATGGTTAATTATTGTTTCCGTTGCGCATCCATGAATCAAAACCCTACAGTGGTATCAGAGCCAGGTTGTAGAGCATAAACGTGGTTTATGTGTTACGTTTTAGTTGTTTTACACCTTAAATTGATTGTTTATCACGTAAAACCAGACAAATCAAGCATGGGATGCAATTTGTCAATAAACCATCATAACCAGATCTAATTTTTGCATTAGATGCATGAATTAGTGAGTTGAGAAATTTTAGGATCTTAGATCTAGGGTTTGGGCATCCTTGGGGAAGAAGGAGTTCTTCCAAAACAAGGAAATAACCAAACTTGGGCACCAAGCAAGGGAGTTGTTTTGGAAACAACTCCCTCAAGGAGGTTCGGCCCCCTAGGGGACCGCCCCTCTTGCTTGCCGCCCAAGCCTTGGCCGCCCTAGGGGCCGGGCGGCCCTAGCCCGCGGCCTAGCCGCGTGGGTTAGGGGCCGGCCCGGCCCTAGGGCCTTGCGGTTCACCTTTTGGGCCCGGGAAATTTGATTGTTGGGCCCATGGACCGTTTTAACCCTAGAAATCCTAAAATCAATTAAAATTGACCAAGCGCGTTAAAATTGGATTTTAACTGTTTATGTGCAATTCGCATGGTGATTGGATATGGCCTTAGGATGTGGTTTGATGTGGATGTTTAATTTCGTGGTTTGGTTTACGGCATGCGAGCTGATCAATTAATTGTAATAATTAATTAGGGTTTTAATGGTCTGCGTGCCATTTTTTTCTCAACTTGTGAGATTTATTTTATTTAGTATAGAAGTTAGCTAGTGCTAGATAAAGTAGATTGTTAGCCAAGATTGAAGAAAAGGATCCCAAAGCCAAAAGGAGCCACAAAAGATGGAGCATGGAGCATTCCACATGACTATGAAGGATGGACCAAAAGATCAAGACGCATGGAGATGTGTTTGCTTTTAGGGTTCATAGATAATTCCAACTTAGTTAGAAAAGGCCATATCCACATCACGTTTAATTTTTTTTTTGTGGTTGTTTACTTTATTGTCTTATTATTGTGTGGTTGGTGTATGGATGATGCATGCAATTAGGATAATAAGATAATTAGACAACCCGGATCTATTATTTGGAGTTGTGCCCAAACTCAAATAGATAGATTAGTTGATTTTGATCAACAAAACAATTAAAAATTGAATTTAAAATCCCTCAAATTCAAATATTGTGTTCTTGCCTTCTCGTTATTTAAACACTCATTATCATCATTATTTATCAAGTTCGTGCGTGGCAAAGCATGGCGACTTGGTTCATAATGATGGAATGCGATGGCACAAGCTAGTAATGTGCAATTGTTTAAATAAGAGGTTGAACACAACTGGGCTATTAATATGATTAAGAAACCTAGAGACAATCAATTGGGATTATCCATGGATGGATAAATAAGGAGTTATTTGCCCAATTGAACCAAGAGTTTCATAAGGGATGCAATTGGAATTGTTCCGACCTAAAGTAGTCAAATTATGGGTGACTTGCCAAAGCAAGCTCATAAGGAGATGAAACATGGATCTTGGCCGACTAGTAAATATAAGAATATTTTCCGCATTAATATCTTGAGGGTTATTAATCCGTAGAAAAATAGTGGGAGCTATATTTGATTAACTAGCCATTATTGAATATAGTCAAAAATTCACGAATACTATTTGTAGAATTCCAAATGGCAAACAACTCATCGAGTTCACAACATTTCCTACGATCTGTCCTTGAGAAGGACAAGCTCTCTGGAACCAACTTCCTTGATTGGTACAGAAACTTGAGAATCGTTCTCAAGCAAGAGAAGAAACTGTACGCAATAGAGGAGCAAGTTCAGCAGGTCCAGAGAACAATACTCCTGCAGCCCTAAAGGCGTATCAAAAGTGTGTTGATGACGTTAATGATGCGGCCTGCCTTATGCTATGCACCATGACTTCTGAGCTTCAGAAGCAACACGAAAACATGAATGCTGTCGATATGATCGAGCATCTGAAGCAGCTCTTCCAAGAGCAGGCAAGGGTAGAGAGGTATGAGGTCTCTAAGGCACTGTTCAAGTGTCATGTGGCAGAAGGGAACCCTGTGGGACCCCATGTACTCCGTACGATCGGGTACTTGGAGAATCTTGCCCGACTGGGGTTTTTCGGTCGGCCAAGAGTTGGCAACCGATCTCGTGTTGCAATCGTTGCCCGAGAGTTATGGACAGTTCATCATGAACTATAACATGAACGAGATCGTGAAACCACTGCCAGATTTACTCAATACGTTGAGGACAGCTGAACAGAGCATCAACAAGGGTAAGGGCAAGGCCATTATGATGGTGCAGAAAGGAAAGGGCAAAAGGTTTGCCTCATCCTCCAAGGGCAAAGGCAAGTCAGTTGCCAAGTCCAAGGAACCTGCCCTTAAGCCTGTTGGTGGCATTGACAAAGGTGTGACTAAAGGTGAATGTCACTACTGCAGTCAGCCTGGACACTGGAGGAGGAACTGCCCAAAATATCTGGAGGACAAGAGACTTGGAATAGTGGTTCCACCACCACCAGGTATTTTTGTTGTAGATGTCAATTTAACTGTCTCTACATCATGGGTATTAGACACCGGATGTGGATCTCATATTTTTTGAAATATGCAGGATCTAAAGAGAAGTAGAAGATTGGCTAAAGGAGAGGTAGATCTGCGCGTTGGGAATGGAGCAAAAGTTGCTGCGTTGGCCATAGGCGTGTGCGAGCTATCTCTGCCTTCAGGATTAGTTTTAGAATTAAATAATTGCTATTTTGTGCCTGCTATGAGCAGAAACATTATTTCTATTTCTTGTTTGGACAAGGATGTTTTTATTATTTCAATAAAGAACAATTGTTGTTCCTTTTATTTAAATAATATTCACTATTTTAGTGCGCAATTATTTAATGGACTGTATGTCCTTGATCTAAGCAATCATGTCTACAACATTAATACCAAGCGGATTAAAATAAACGATTTAAATCTTGCTTATTTATGGCACTGTCGTTTAGGCCACATAAACGAGAAGCGTCTATCTAGACTCCATAAGGATGGACTACTAGACTCATTTGATTTTGAATCATATGAGACATGTGAGGCTTGTTTATTGGGAAAAATGACAAAGTCCCCTTTCAATAAGAAATGTGAGAGGACTAATGAGCAATTGGCGCTCATACATACTGATGTGTGTGGGCCATTTGCCACGCCTGCCAGGGGTGGTTATGTCTACTTCATTACATTTACTGATGATTACAGTAGATATGGATTTGTGTACCTCATCAGGGAAAAATCCGAATCCTTTGAAGTGTTCAAAGAATTCAAGAGTGAAGTAGAGAAGCAACTTGGCAAAAGTATCAAGGTTCTACGATCGGATCGTGGAGGAGAATACTTGAGCCAAGAGTTTGACGACTATCTTAGAGAGTGTGGGATCGTGTCCCAACTCACTCCACCCGGAACGCCACAATGGAATGACGTGTCCAAGAGGAGGAATCGAACCCTATTGGATATGGTTCGATCTATGATGTGTCAAACCGATCTTCCATTATTATTTTGGGGCCACGCTCTATTAAGTGCAACTTTCACCATTAACCGTGTTCCATCTAAATCAGTCATGAAGACACCATATGAGATGTGGAGTGGGAGGCGTCCCACACTGTCGTTCATGAGGATTTGGGGCTGCGATTTCTATGTAAAACGTTTACAATCAGACAAGCTAAGGCCGAAATCGGATAAGTGTAAATTTGTGGGGTACCCTAAGGAAACTAAGGGTTACTACTTCTACAATCCAGCCGAGAACAAAGTGTTCGTTGCCCGGACCGGCGTGTTTCTAGAAAGAGAGTTTATCTCTAAAGAAGAAAGTGGGAGGACTGTAGAACTTGAAGAGGTTCAAGAACCACAAATCACTGAACCGATTATAGAACATGAACAGGAACCACAAGCAGTTGTGGAGCAAACTGTTCAGGTAACACAAGAGCTTCGTAGATCTAGTAGAGTGCGCCAGGAACCCGAGAGGTATGGACTTCTCGTGACCGATTCCGGTGACACGATGCTCATAGATGATGAGCCTACTACCTATGAAGAGGCCATGAATGGCCCAGAGTCTCAGACGTGGCTAGAAGCCATGAGATCCGAGATGGAATCCATGTACACCAACAAAGTATGGACTTTGGTGGAACCACCCGAAGGGGCGCGCCCCATAGGGTGCAAGTGGGTCTTCAAGAAGAAGATCGACATGGATGGTAATGTGATTACCTATAAGGGCCGATTGGTGGCTAAAGGATCCAGACAGATTCATGGTATTGACTATGATGAAACCTTTTCACCAGTCGCTATGACCAAATCCATCCGGATCCTACTTGCGATTGCAGCATACCATGACTATGAGATTTGGCAGATGGATGTCAAAACAGCATTCCTTTATGGGAATCTCCTCGAGGACGTGTATATGATACAGCCGGAGGGTTTTGAGGATCCAAAGCAAGCCAACTAAGTCTGTAAGCTGCAACGATCCATTTATGGATTGAAGCAAGCTTCTAGGAGTTGGAATCGACGTTTTGATGAATTAGTCAAAGAGTTTGGCTTCATTAGGAACGAAGATGAGTGTTGTGTCTACAAGAAGGTTAGTGGGAGCTCTGTAGCTTTTCTGGTCTTGTATGTGGATGACATACTACTCATTGGAAACGACGTTCCCATGCTACAATCTGTTAAAGATTGGCTAGGGAAGTGTTTCTCAATGAAGGACTTAGGGGAAGCAGCCTATATACTCGGTATAAAGATCTATAGAGATAGATCTAAAAGGTTACTAGGCCTAAGTCAAAGTGCATATATTGACAAGGTGTTGAAACGGTTCAACATGCAAGATCCAAGAAGGGATTCTTGCCCATGTCACATGGAATCACTCTTTTGAAGAGTGGTTGTCCTTCCAATGAGATTGAGAGGGAACGCATGAGTAGAATTCCCTATGCCTCGGTCATAGGATCTATCATGTACGCCATGTTATGTACTAGACCAGATGTGTCATATGCCTTGAGTATGACAAGCAGATACCAATCCAATCCAGGTGAGAGTCACTGGATTGCAGTCAAGAACATCCTAAAGTACGTGAGAAGAACTAAGGATGCTTTCTTGATATTTGGCGGTGAGGAAGAGTTGCGTGTAAGGGGTTACACTGATGCAAGCTTCCAAACCGACAGAGATGACTTTAGATCACATTCGGGATATGTGTTTTGCCTGAATGGAGCATCGGTGAGCTGGAAGAGTTCCAAGCAAGAGACGGTAGCTGATTCTACAACAGAGGCTGAGTACATTGCTGCAAATGGCGCAGCAAAGGAAGCTTTTTGGATCAGAAAGTTTGTTTCTGAACTTGGTGTGGTTCCTAGCATTGCGGATCCAGTTGAGTTGTACTGTGACAACACTGGGGCGATCGCGCAATCAAAGGAACCCAGGTCACACCAGAAATCCAAGCACGTGCTCAGGAAATTTCATCTGATTCGAGATATTATCGATAGAGAAGATGTTCGGATATGCAAGATTCCTATAGATGAGAATCTGTCAGACCCGCTTACAAAGCCGCTCACGCAGTGGAAGCATGAAGGGCACACTAGGAGTATGGGCATACGAGATGCGCCAGATTGGCTCTAGTGCAAGTGGGAGACTGTTAGAATAGATGCCCTAGAGGCAATCTAGTTTAGTATGAATTTATTTGTGGCTAGAAATTCATTTATTATTTATTGGATATTTAATATAATGAAGTCCTTAGATTTACAATTGTTTTGTTTATCTTAAATATCCCTAGTCTAGTATAATGATTAATGGGACAATCATCTATAGACTAGTATGGGTTGGATTGATATGGAGATATCACGATCCAACACATAGGTGTGCATTAGGGGTAATGTTGCACTGGATTGACCCATCTCAGAGAAGGCTACATACACATTATGTTGAGTCACCAGCGCTTCTCGCGGTGCAATGGTATTGTCATCCTTAGACTTGAAGTCACTAGATATTCTAGTTGTGGATTATTGTGATTTTGGTAGCGTTAAACGCTACACCGTAACTGGGTAGTTATAAAGGCGTGTACTTGATACAATAAGAAGCAAGCTTAGAGATCGTAGTGGACGTAGATAGAATTTATCCCTCCCACATAACGGGAGAAAATATCCTAGGCCACTCGAGGGATAGTGCTTGTAGAATGTCTGGCCAGACTCAAATAAATCAATATGGGATATTGATGTTATTTGCACGAATAAGGCTATTCCCATGGATCGAGAAACTATGGATTGGATATACGAGTGTGACTTGTATGTCTCGTGTCCAATCCGGATATAGATACAAAGGGATGAGACAATTACTTGTACAAATGTTGTCAAGATGACTATTCTATTAGTTGGCTAAAATGGATGTTTTGCTAGAAACCGCTCCATATTAGCAAATAGTTGCTACCAACTAGATAGAACCTATGGGGTCACACTCTATATAGAGTTGAACTAGATTTGGGAATTAATTAATTGGATTAATTAATTAGAAGGATCACTTTGCAAAACCTTGCAAACTTAGTAGGGACTAATTTGTAAGGAAGGGACTAAATTGAATTCTAGTAGGACTAGAATAAGTCCTTTAGGTAGTTGGCAAGGAGTTGTTGGACTATATAAAGGACCTTCCTTCCTTCCTTCCCACAACTTATGCTCATAATTGAACATAACAAGAGTGGGAGAGAACAAAAGGAGAGAGAGCAACAAGCTAGAGGAGCTGCCGCCCCCCTAGCCCGCCGCCCGTCCCCGTCGGCCCCAAAGGAGGTCGAAACCTCCTTTGGTTCGTCTCGTTTTGCGTGATTCTTCTTCCTCTTCCTCTTCCCGGGCTAGCACCAAGGAGTGGGAGATCTAGGAATCAACTCTAGACGTGGATCAACCATAGAGAACGTGACACAATTCGCGTTTGAAGTCATCAAAGGAGAACCCTAAGGTGTGTTATTGATTTCTTCCTTTACCATCGTTATGTCTCTTGACTTGTGATCCTTGGAGGGTTTTGCATGGTTAATTATTGTTTCCGTTGCGCATCCATGAATCAAAACCCTACATCTCTATGGGTAGTCCTTTTCATCATCTCTGTCTCTCAAATCTGAGAGGTGGAAGGCAGGGAGGCCGCAATCGAGGTGGTGGCAGAAGTAGAGGCAGCCAGGGGCGTGGGAGAAGGCGACTTTCTCAGGGTGCCGCTTCGATCTCTCCCTCATCATCATCATCATCATCATCGCCAATGGCGTCTCTTTCAAGTCCTCTCTTGAAGAAACTCTCCTCCAATGGCAATGACTTCTCCTCGAAAAATGTATATGACGATGTCTCCAATATACCACCCACATTCTCCTCTCGAATTTAAGACTACGTCGAGATTTTGGAGCTTCGCGTGCTTCGTCGATTCGGATTCATCTTTTCACCCTTGACAGAGAAAATTGAGAGAAAGGGAGAAGCAAAGACAAACTATGGAGTTGATAGAGAGGTGTGTAGATGTGGTTGTGTGGTGGATACGGTTGGAGGTTGGTGGAGGCTAGGGTTAGAAGAAGGATAGAGTAAGGAGAAGAGAGGAAGGGAGGGCAGAAGAATTGGCCAAGAGGCAATGGAAATGTTTTCCACTGGCGAGAAGCACCAACAATTAAGGCCTGAGTGTTTAAGGGTAAAAAAATTAATTAGCCAAGTCGATACTCGACATCACCATGTCGACGGTGACTCAATCATGTCGACACTCGACATCACCAAGTCGACTGTCGACCTCGAATTTCTCCGACGAAGGATCCGGCGAGCTCGAGGAAGAGAATCCGACGAAGATTGAAGAAGAAAAAGAAGAATCCGGCGAATATTGAAGAAGACGGAGAAGAATGTGACGATGATTGGAGAAGAAGAAGAAGAATCCGACGAAGATTGAAGAAGAAGAAGAAGAATCCGAAGAAGAAGAAGACGAAGACGAATCCGAAGCAGATTGAAGAAGAAGAAGAAGAAGAATTTGCAGATCCGATGGAGAAGAAGAAGAAGGGTTTGAAGAAGAAAAAAATTCTGACGGTTTGAAGGAGAAGAAAAGAAAGGGGTTTAATTATCAATGTTAGTGCTTTGTTGCAATAGCTTATACCCCAAGTGCTTCCCAACAATTGTTTCTCAATTTAGTGCTTAAGAGTCATATAACCGGAAGGGAGGGGGAGGGGGAGGGGGATGAGAGTTAGGGAAAATATATGTATAGGGGTAGTTTGTTGGATTTTTCAGGGCTAAAACTGTCTTTTTGAGACGAATATTAGGGCTAATGGTTACGAGAGTGCGATGTGGGATTTCCCAAATCGTCAGCGAATCATATTTTCTCCTAAAGGTAGGGGTGGTTATTGCCGTTTACTCATTAGAATAATATAGTGGGTTTTGATAGTTAATTAATACCGCTCCGTTTCTTCTCTTTCTCCCCTGCTGACTTTTTCACTCGTAGTTGGGTCATTTTGATCCGGCAATTTAGATAGCAAAACGATATAATTTTTTGATAAATATTCCATGACATTATAGATTAACACTTATTCTACAACACCGTGAAAAAATTGTCAAAAAATTGCTTCGTTTAGCTATCCAAATCACCGGGTCAAAGTGACCCAGTGAATAGTGGCAAAAGTCAAAAGGGAGAGAAAGAGAAGAAACAGAGTGGTAATACAATAAGTTAAGTGTTAAAAAATAACAATGCGTAAGCGCAAGGTTTACGATAAATATCCATAATAATACCACTTCGTCCTTGCTTTTTCTCCTCGAGTTAACTTTTTAACTCATATTTTAGTCACTTTAACTGGGTGATTTAAGTAGCAAAACAATGCGATTTTTTGCCAAATTTTTTCACCGTGTTATAGAGAAACTTTTAATGTACAATACAGTGAAAAAAATTATAAACTAAATTACCAAGTCAAGCTGACCCAAAAAATTGTTGTAAAAATCGAATTATGGAGAAAGAGCTAGGACATAGTGGTACCAGTCCGTCTATGCTCTTTGTTCTCATTTGACTTTTTTGACTCGTATCTGGGTCAATTTGACCGGGTGATTGGATAGTAAAATCATACGATTTTTTGATAATTTTTCACCGTATTATAGAGCAATGTTACTCTACAATAACATGACAAAAATTATCAAAAAATTACATCGGTTTGCCATTCAAGTTACTGGATCAAAGTGACCATGTGAATAGTGACAAAAATGGGAACAAAGAGGAGAGAGAGACTGGTATGAAATATCATTGCATCTCTCAGCTGCCTCCCCATAATGTTAAACCTATAAAGAGTTTAATCTTCCACGGTTAAACCTAAGAAAATCCATCCTGACTTTTTTTTTTTTGATTCAATCATATTTTTCAAAACCCAAGAAACCAGATTGAGATTTATAAAAAGATAATTTATCTACAAATTCATAAGAATAACTTCAGATGTAACCAAGAAGGTTGGGGGGCTAGGTTTAGAAGACGCGTAGAGTAAGGAGAAGAGGGGAAGGGGGTGAGAGTTAGGGCAAATATATGTATATGGGTAATTTGTTGCATTTTTCAGGGCTACAATTGTCTTTTTGAGACGAACATTAGGGCTAATGGTTATGAGAGTGCAATGTGGAATTTCCCAAACGCCAGCAAATCACATTTTCTCCTAAAGATAGGGGTGGTTATTGCAGTTTACCCATTAGAATAATGTTGTGGGTTAGTTGAGTGTCAAAAATAACAATGCCTAAAGGTTTACGATAAATATCCATAATAATACCACCACTCCGTCATTGTTCTTTCTTCCCAAGTTAGTTTTTTAACTCGTATCTTGATCATTTTGATCGGGTAATTTAAATAGCAAAACAATGTGATTTTTGATAACTTTTTTACCTTGTTATAGAGAAACTTTTAATCTACCACACAATGAAAAAATTATCTACTAAATTACCAATTCAAGCTGACCCATAAAATCGTTCTAAAAATCAATTCTAGGACATGAGTGGTATGAAACATCATTGCATCTCTCAGCTGCCTCCCCCATAATGTTAAACCTATAAAGAGGTTAATCTTCCACGGTTAAACCCAAGCAAACCCATCCGATCCAATCATATTTTTGAAAACCCAAGAAACCAGATTGACATTTATAAAAAGATAATTTATCTACAAATTCAGAAGAATTACTTCAGATGTAACCAAGAAGGCAAGAACTACAGATGTAACCAAGAACTAATTATGATCGCAGAAGTCAAACCCCAATTCATGAATAAACCCCGAAACCCTAATTCACAGACAAATCTCGAAACTGAAACCACGTCGGATCTGAATCGGAACCTAGAGCGGCAGCATCCTTCACCGTCAAATCGCCTAACCTCGACGACAACGGATCTTCATCATTCATCGACAGATGCCGTAACCGCGGCACCAACGTATCCGCCGCAGCAAGCTCGTCCGATGTCTTCTGATCGCCTAAAACCTCCTTCACATGAGCATCAATCAGAGCCTCTAAAGGTGCGAATCGGGCAGCCCCGAAATGAGAGCGACGGCGGACGGTCACGTGTTGAAGCCGAGAGGTTACAAAATCCAGTGCTCTCTTGGTATCCGGATTCCCCATCGCCGCCGCTGCAGCAGCGGAAACGGCGTGCCTATTGCCGGCAACTTGTTGAAGAGTTCTCCGTATGATCTTTCTCTTTTGGATCCTCGCCGTGTGGTGATCGGCCGGTGAAACCCTAGTGTGGAGACCTTTCATCGGAACAATCACTCAGAGTTTCTCTGTTTTCTTGTTGAAGTGTTGAACCATTGGACCCGCTTTCGTCTTGATTCGGTCAAATGGGTTTTCTTTCTTGGGTTAATTGCACTTTGCCCCCCTGTGGTTAGGTGTTTGTGCAAAATTACCCGCTCTAGTTTCAAATGATGCAATGAACTTCTCTGTGGTTAGGTTTTTGTGAAATTTTCGTTAACAGAACCTGTCCGAAACACCACATGAAGAAGTCATTTTACCACCTACTAATAAATATAATACCAGGGAGGTGTTTTGCTACAAACCCCAAACCACAGGGGAGTAAGGCGCAATTAATTGTATTTCCGTCCCATTTTATATTTCATCATCTAGAATTCAGGTCATAAACTGATTATGATCAATTCCAAATTATTTTTCAGAAAATCAAATCAATCCCATATCACAACAGATAAATTCAACCCCGAAAACAAATTGTATAACAAAACAATCTCATATCAAAACAGATAAAATCAACCCCGAAAACAAATTGCAGTCTTATACTCAACCCCAAAAGCAAGGTACAGTCTTTTTTGCCAATGAATGAGCAAGCCCAACAAACACAAAAATAAAAAGCAACTGTTAATTTTTTTGGCAGATATCTCCAATCGAACCCCTTCCAAGAATGAGTTGTTTATCTCTAATAAAAACAGGCAGTCATCATTTTCTCTTTTTCTTCCTCTTCCTTCTTCTCTCCCCTTTTTCTCTGTACAGACAACGTCCTGATCCAGAGAGAGAGAGAGAGAGAAAAGCAGAACAAGAAAAAGCATAGAACGAGAATGCTTACGCCGCCACTGGTGCGAAGATATCACGCACGACAATTCCAAATCTATGTTCACCACTGGTTGGTTTCGCGAAGAGAGAGAGGGAGAGACTCAGATCTGGGTGATAGGGAGAGAGGATGCCCGAGTCGAGAGTGAATGGAGAAAAATGGGGGAGGAGGTATATATTTGAGGGCATTCTGGTCATTCTACGTGCTTTTTAACCAAAAACTCTTCCGTCGCACATAAACCAAACCACAAGGAGGTTTATTGCATCATTTGAAACTAAAGGGGGTATTTTGCACAAAACTCTAACTATAGGGGCAAAATGCAATTAACCCTTCTTTCTTTGTGGATTCGATTTGGTTAGGTTTTTCATATGTGGACCTTCCCTATGCGTTGTCTTATCCTATTCCTCTTTTTTAAGTGTTTATCCTATTCCTACTCAGTGAAATTATTCAATAACCGAGCGTTAGAAGCCCGTGCAAGGTCCCAAGTTCAGACCCGATTGACGGCTGTGCACAAGAGAATCCGGCGGGGAGCACTCTGTGTACACCGAGAGTAGGGGATCGGAAATGGCACAGGAAGAGTTGGGTTGTGTGTAGGGAGAGAGTAAGGCAGTAGTAATGTCTGAGACAGAGACAGGGGTTTGACAGAGCTTCCCCGTATGTCTGATGTGTTCTCCTTTGTATGGAAAGGTTAACGTCCTATATATAACGGAGAATGTGACCGTTGTAGTGTGGTTAATGCGCCCATCAATGGCGGTTTAATTAGCTTAACCACAACTGCACGTTAGTCCGCGTGTATAGGGACCGTTACAGCACGTTATGCGCGAATACCGGAACCGTTATGGGGTTGACCGGGTTTGACCGGATTGACCGGGTTTATGGAGCTCGTGCCATAAATCTCTCAAAAGCAGTTACTAAAGGTCGCGCACGGGCTTGGCTCGCACGCGACAGGACTTACTCTAGCCTCCAAACCACTAAGTCCCTACAAGTCTCGTGCAGTGGTATGCGAGGGCCCTGTCTCGCAGCCCCCAAATGGATCAGCGCGGCTGGTGATCCAGTGTGTGTGGAGCACAATATGGTGTGCTAGATGATTGCCACGTGGCCAAGATCTGTCAGCTCAGAAAGCACTATCTACAACGGCAAAACAATTTCTCAAAAAAAAAAAGAGCCAAATTGAGTTTTTTTTTCCTTTTCTGTTGTGTCCGGGGTAGCTGGCACGTACCTCGACTGAAACTACGAGTCTAAAAATTTATTGGTCATTGGGAGAGCTCGAACATGAGATTTCAAAGGAGCAAACCCTGCATACTCAAGTCACAAGCCTTCACTACTAAGTGAACTTTGGAGTTCAAATAGAACTTTAATGTGATCACTAAATGTGTAGGGTTTCGTGATTCAACTTTTCTTTTGGAATAGGAATCATCTTTATTTAGATATCTATTTTGTCTGATAACCAGACAGAAAGCGTAAGCGAAATTAAAAAAGATATTTACGAAGTTCGAACATTTGGTACGCCGAAATCATTGAAACAACGTCTATCAAAAAGTATCACTTGGCACTTGTTCGCTAATGTTAATGAAGTTTGATTGTCACCTCAATTTAGTCCAAAATATCACATACAACAAATATTCACATGTTAAACAATCAACTAAGTATTAGGTAATATTCTAAAAACAAAGCATTAGGTAATATTCAAAGACCAGTCAAAAATTTTATGTGGCTCCCAGAAATAAAAAATAATAAATTAATTATCAACAACTTATTTTGGTCGGCTCACAATAAAATTTTAACGCGCAAACGGGTGCTACCTCAGCGTAGAGAGTTTGAACCCCATGCATGAAGTTATGGGTTCGAACCCAGCAATATGATGTAATTCTAAAATAAAAAAAATTTATAACGCTACGATATTGCGCTCGAAGCCAGAAGTCCAAATGGGTGAAAAAAACAACACAAATGACGTGACTAGTTGTATTCGTAGATCGCAAAAGTTCTGAAGCTCATGTCAATTACCCAGAAAATGTCCATGCTTTATGGACCTCTATTTATTTCAGTTAAGACTGTTTTTGTTATAGTAGTTACCATCCGTCCAACAGATTCAACAAATTGTATAACCATAGCAAGAGATCACTAAATGACATGGATGATTTATATATATATATATATATATATATATATATATATATATGAGGGTAAAACATTTAGCACTTTATTCGTGGGAAGTCAAATCCCATAGATCAACGTTCAATACATCGATAGCCCAAGAGAGTGTTTCAGAGTAAAACGAATGTCATCTATATCTACTCTACTTACAAAGAGAACCGCTACTTTGTTTCTTTCTCGATTGATATGTCCGACTTCAATTTCTTCAAAACAAGACATTAGGTTTCTATCATGCAGCAACAATTTTCTCATTTTCTGATAGTGCATTGAGTCCTCGAGTCTTGCCAAAGTTTTCGTCCTTGAACAATGATACTCCGATTAACAAATCTTATTCCAAGATCACCTTGTTGAGGTGTAGTTCTTGGGAAAACTCTAACCTTGATACAAGTCCTTCGTATTCTGCTATCAAAGGGAACGCGCTTTGTCGTTGTATGCGGATGCGTTCACCAACAAATTTTTTGGAGGAATCTCTAATTACTATTCCCATCCCCGTCGTCTGGCTTGACTGGCACCAAGTTGCATCCGAATTAATTTTCACCATCCCATGGTGAAGTGGCTGCCACCTGAGCGTATCAGCCATATAAACACTGAGTCGAGCTTCCTTGAACAACAAAATATGGTTCGGGCCGTAATTAGCAGTAGATACCACACTGTGCTCCACATTTTCAATCTCTTTTTGTTCCTGCTTCTCCATATTGTCCAAAAGCTAGTCACAAATCTTTCGCAAACTTCTACAGTAGATTGAAAAAAAACGTCGATTTTCCATTGTCGAATGGGCGCTCGTTTTTGCTTCAGCAAATCTTCTCCCAACATAATGTTCCAAACTTTCTTTGAACTTTCACACTCAGCGAATAAATGTTCTTCGTCTTCTTCTCGAGCCCGACATCATTGACATGTAGTCTGACCTGCTATTCCCTTGCGATGTAAAGATGACAATACCGGCAAAGAGCTACGCCGAAATCTTCAAACTGTGAACACAATTTGTTTTTGGAATATGAAGACTCCATAACTTTTCAAACCAAGCACGATTCACAAAACCCACCGAGACAGAGGGTTCGAAATGTGTGCGCATTCTTTGCGCAATATAGCCACTGCAAACAGTGTATATACCGTCCTCAGAAAATTTCGAAAAGAAAGTGTCTTCGGTAGAATTTTAGTGGATAGCTATGGTACTGATCAATTCCTCATCTATTGGCAGTAACATCTGCCGAATTGAGTTGGTATCCGACTCCCTAGTACTAGCATTAATGAGTTGGTCCACTGTAGTATCTTCCAATTCTTGTGGACATGGTGTGATAACTCTATAAGTTGTTTGGCGTGCAATCCAACAATCTTTAAATATTTTAGCCCTTTTTCTGTTTGCGATCTTCCACATAAGTCCAGATTTGATCAAATCCCGACCAGCGATAATACTTTTGAGAGCGTAAAAACTTGGTTGCCATGGGTGAGTTTGAATCTAAAATGTTAGAATTCAGGAAATAGTTTGCATGAAACACACGACTTACAAGACTTTCCGGATTTTCCAAGAACCTCCACGTACAATGCTTTGCTAGGAGTGCCACGTTAAAGTCATGTAAATCTCGAAAAGCATGGTCCCCATCCTTCTTGTGCATCTTAAATTTGTTCCAAGCAACCTAGTGCATCGTTTTCCTATCTTCAAAGCTACCCCACCAAAATTGTCGCACTAGTTTCTCCATATATTGGCAAACTTAAACTGGAAGAAGGAAACACCCATAGCGAAGTTGGGAATCGCTTGGACTACTGCTTTTATCAAAACTTCCTTCCCAACTACTCATAAGAAATTTCCTTTCCAAACTTTGAATGTCTTCGCTATCCGATCAGTGAGATGGCCGAAATTAATTGTCTTTCTTCTTCCGAAAGTCGTAGAAACACCCCGGTAGCTATCATGTTGGTCCAGTAATTGCACTCTGCAGAGATTACTAAGTGTTAACCTGTCATAATCATTCACGTTGTCCAAAAAAACAACTGAAGATTTCTCCAAATTCAGCTATTGTCCCTAGGCAACCTCATAATCCTGTAAAATAGAGCGTAAAACAGTTTCTCGTTCATGGTAGATTTTTTGAAAAACAAAATATCATCAGCGAAGAAAAGATGGGACACCGCTGGACCCACTCTTGATGCTGCTAGGCCTAAAAGACTGCCTTCATTAACTACGCTTGTGATGCGACGGGATAGAGTTTCGCTGACTAGGAAAAATAAATATGGAGACAAAGGGCAACCATGTCGTAGACCATGCTCAGGTATAATGTGACCATGTACTTTGTCGTTGACAATCAGACTATACAAAACAAAAGAGATGCAATTCAAAACCACATCAACCCAGCGGTTTCACAATCCCATACGCTCCATCACTGCTCTCAGAAATTCCCACTTAAAACGATAATAGGCCTTGCTCATATCTGCTTCCAGGGTCAGATACTGATCTCTCCCTTTCTTCTTGTTCTTCATTGTGTGTAATAGCTCAAATGCAGTCAAAATATTATCAGTAATCAACCTTCACGGTACAAAGGCACTATGATTCTCTAATATTAGAGAATTAAGGATGCCCTTCAGCCGGTTCGCCAAGGTTGTTGTAACAAGCTTGTAAATAGTCAGAGACTTATAGGCGTATAATAGATGCTTTATGGACCTGTTTCACTTTCGGAATAAGGGTGATACGTTTGTAGTTGAACTTTGAAACGTCATCCAGACGATTCAAAATTCTGACACAGATATCTTCAACCTCATTGCCCACAATGGATCAAAAACGCTGATAATAGAGCGCAAACTTAACTGGAGACATATGCTTCAGTGAATCTCTAACATCTGCGATGATGTAGGGCTGATTCACAAGGGCACGATTCTCCCTTGAGACAATCTCTTCTACCCCCACAAGCATCGCTTCCATAGACTGGTGAGTCGGATTAGTGGAGGAAAAAGTATTTCGAAAATAGCCTTCAAGTGTCGATACTATAAGATGGGTTTCTCATACCCAATTCCCTCCCTCATCCTCAATACTATAAATCCGATTCCGGTTGCAAGAATTGACGCTTTCTCGTGGAAGAAACCTTTATTTTGATCCCCTTTCTGCATCCATATCTCTCTAGAGCGTTGTCGTCCTTCAAAAGGATTTGGAGAATGCTTTGAGGGATCTTCGTGGTCTCTGAAATAGCAGCATACATCTGGGGACCAGCCATGATATCCTTCAACCTGTCTCTGAACTAATACGGTTGCTTCCTTATACTTCCAAACACATTCCTCTCCCAATTTTTGAGGGTCGTAGCAGTATCCCCTAGCTTTGTGTCCACTGTATCCCCTGATCTTAACCAAGAGTCTCGGATAATACTCTCACAACCTCTGCGATGTAGCCGCATTGCCTCAATCTGAAACCGTCTTCTAACTGGGATGTTTTTCAGAATGCTCAAGTTCCAAGAAATTTTTGAAGGAACATGATCCGATCCCTCTGCAACGAGATGCTGCACCTTAGCCCTGCCGAATAAATATGACCATTTATCTGTTTCCAAACGACGATCTAATCTCTCCCTGATTGCATAACTACCTCCCTGATTATTTGTCCAGGTAAACTGCGTACCTGCAAAATGAAGATCACGTAACTAGAGCTTCTCAATAACACTTAGAAATCCTTCAATCTGTCTGAAGGGGACTGGTCTTTCCCCTTCCTTCTGTGACATAGAAGAAAAAGCATTATATTCACCAACTACACACTAGGGTTGGTGTGACGGACACGATCTCTCTAACAACAACCAGGAGTTGTGTCTTTCATGTCTATCAGGATCACCATAAAACCCTGTCAAGAACCATTATTTGTCTTCATTAATAACAACCTGCCATGGATATGAAAATCAGATCAAGTTAACATAGAAAATCTGACCTCATTATCCCAAAGCATAGCAAGTCAACCGCGACAATCAACAGAATTACGGAAAACCTCATTCTGGAAACCAAGAAATTTTTTAACCCCTGTCATCTCAGTTACATACATCTTCGTATCCATTACGAAGACGATATTTGACTTTTGTCTCCTCACTAGATCGTGAAGAGACGCAATGCTACTGGGTTGCCAAGCCCCCGCACGTTCCAACTCAACAGACTCATTGCGATTGGCTAGGCTGCGCACCAGCCTTAGCCAAAATGTCTGTTGTGTTCTTTAGGGTTCCCCATTCGCCGCAGGAATCTGATTAATAGAAACCTGGTTTTGTTGTGTAACTCGTTCTTTTTCTCATGTCTCTCCACTAGTAGCCGAAGATACTTCAAAGGATACACCTTTAGCATTTACCTTCTTTGGATTGTGGTCATGCAGATTGTTATTGCCAACAAAATTTCCATTGCCACGTCCAGGTCCTTGTCCTTTGCCACCATTGCTTCCCCTCCCACGAGCTCTCTGACCACCAATCTGAATGACCCGGTCTCTCTGTGCACTAGGTTCCATCGTACTAGAAGGAGCATGTTCCCATCGAAATACCAAGGGCCACCTTTCAATACTCGCTGCAGATTTTCGGCCGAAGAAAATTGGAACACAAATCGATTAGGGCTGTTTTGATAAACGAAAAAACCCTCACCTTCTTTCCAGATCTTATTAAGTATGTTTTTCATGGCCAAGAGATTGAAGCTGATAGGCAAAGCGAAAGACCCCAGTAGACATGGTCCCAAGAGTTGTATTGCCTCGTTGCAATAATCATTATCAAAGTATTCGACCTTTTCTTTAATCTCCGTCAGAGTTGTCCGCCGCCGTAGTCCTGACCTATCTTTGTTCGTCCCCATCCCGTCTCCCTTTTTGCACTCCAAGAAATCTGGATCCTTCAGTTCCAAATATATATATATATTTGAGAATACCCTGATGATTATAATTGAAATTGTTTTGAAATATGTAATTGATATCATTGGATATTCACAGTATGTTATACTGCATGTACAAATCATACTGATCAACTTACGTCCTAAATAAATGGTAATTGGATAAATAATAATAATCAATTGAAAGTGTGTAATGTAGACTAAATACATGATCTAAATACTCTAGAAGGGGGGGTTGAATAGAGTATAAAAACTTTTTGCTAAACACAGATTTTAACTAATTAACTATGTGAGAAACTCAAATCTCAAGGCCTTGAGATTTTAGAAAACATTCAGAAACTTTCAAAGGCAGAATAGAAAGCTTCAATGCCTTGAACTTCAACCAGTTCTGAACATTTTATAAACCCTAGTTTGATTTGAGTTGTGTGCAACAGAAAATAACAAAACTGTAAAGTAAATAACACAATGCAATTTACAGAGTTCAGTCCCAATGGACCTAATCTCTGCCTGAGGGATCTAATCCCACCAGGATTGGGCAAACACTTCTTATTACTCACAAAGAAACATCCCTAGATCTTCAAATCTAAGTGATTTCCCTTACACCTATACAACTTGTGGTTCCAAACCTATCTAGTATCAGCTACTAACTGTTGAGCTAACAAGAACCTCTTGTTGTTCACTTGAACAACCAACCACTAGGTTTAGTGAGGTTTTAGATATATAAAAGATAAGCAGATTACAAAACAGAAGAAGAACACATTAGAAGAATAAGCTTGTGAAGGCCTGGATGTGTTCTTCTGGAAACTGGAATTGAAGCTTGAATGTCTGTGTGTTTGAATGTTTGATCTCCCACGAATATTCCAAACCTCTCTTAGTTTTCTGCAAGCATCTCTTTCTTTAAAAATTCAAACCAGTCTTTTATCTACTCACTGCAACTCAATGAGAGATTTTAGGATCTTAGTTCCTGCAAATCCTCATCTTTTCGAACTGCAATTCAAATACCTCTGAGTAGATATCCGTTGGAGTTTGTTGAGACTGCATTTGCACGTTTAAAAAACCTGCAACAACATTAAAACATAGCAACAACAAAATCCAAAAATATAACAGCACTAAGTCTGTTTGGATTTCCAGTTTCTGAATAAAACTGGATGAATGAATAAAAAAATAATCTGATTAACTTCTGAAACATATAACTCATGATAAACTAGTTTAAGACTCTTAAAAGTCATTAAAGAATCACAATAATAAAGATCAAACCCTGCAAGAAAGAATCAAATTAATTCTGTCAAGCTGTCAGCAGCTCAAGGCACATGTCAAGGCCTTGAAGCTTTGAACATGCTTCACAGCCTCTCAATGTTAAGACCAGAAATCTTTGATTCTCTCTGATCAGGATATCTGCAATTGTGTTAGATATATAGAGAATATAAAACATAAGTATTTGCAGCAAATCTCTGATCTTAATAATAAGATAGCCAATCTGCAAAATTGTTAGAACATTCAGCACAATAAAGCTACTCTCAAGGCTTTGAAGCTCTGTCAGTATCTCAAGGCCTTGGAGCCTCAGAAATGCTTTGTCTTTGTCTTTCATCACTCAAAACAGTTACTTCTCAAAACAAACTTAAATGTCTTTGAGTCAACATCAATAATACAATTCTCGATAAATTTACTTGTCTATCTTTGTTTCTCGTCAACATGCTCATTGCACAAACTAATTAGATGAGAATAATCTAGGCTAAATTGCGTTGGTTGTACCCATACTTTTAATTTTGTGTGAATTTAGTACCCGTAATCTCAATTGTAGCATTTGCAGTACTCATAAATTTAATTTTAATTTGTTATAAGGGTAGTACCCATAGTTTTAACTTTTCATCCATATATTTGGACAAAATATTTAAAAAGACTAATGTACCCGTATTGTCACCCTATTTTTACTAAAATTGCAGCTTTTAATTATGAATCTAGTTGAATTTTAATCAATTTGTAATGATAATGTCACATATTTTTTAAAACACAACAAACCTACATTTTTTTACATCCTTTGTGTATAACGAAATTTGATTTCATTGCATATATCCGTCCAGCTTATTGCCTTTAACCATTTATTTTAACACATTTATCATAAAAAATCATTTATTAATATAAAAATCATAATTTCACATGTATATTTTTTTTAATAAAACAGTAAAGCACAAGTTTCTCTGCACATTTTAAGAATTGAAACTAAATGTTCAAAATAATTTTTATAGTAGTTATTTATATTTTTGATTAAAAAATACGTAGGGTTGTTATTTTTTTGGGTCGGTAGTGTAATACCCCTATATTTAGTAGGGTATTTTTGTATGTGTTATTCTTAAATTGGGGTAATTGTTATTGTTTTTAAATTGGGGGTATGCATTTGTAGTTTCTTAAACATAAGTGTAACTTTACTTGGGGGTTAAAGTGTTATTTCTCAAACCACCTGTACCACTCTCTCCTTCTCTCTCGGAAAAACCCAGTAACAGCACCCCCGACGCTCCCTCAACGCCTCTCCCCGCTTCTCCCTCAACACCCTCCACAACGCCGCCACGAATTCAACCCGCGTTCTCCTCAATTCCTCCTACAGTCAATATATATATCAACCTACTTCCCTCTTCGTCAGCTCACTCTCACCCTCACCCTCTGTTTTGCGAAGAAAACAAACCCACTCCCCTGTTTGACAAATCACCGCCAACACCACCACCTTCTCTGCGAATTCCGGCGAAAACCACCAGCCTTCGGACTCGCCTTCTCCCTTTATTCTTCCCGACGAAACAGCAGGCGGCAACAAGGCCATCGCCGGCGCTGTTTTTGCTCTGACCCGTTTCCGACCCGAGAGAAGGCCGACGCAAAATCGGCGACCCCCGTCCTCTCCGTTCGTTCGTCGTCCAGTATCCCGCACTCAGTCGTCTCTCTTTGTCCGGCGACCACCGCCAGTAGCAGCAATTGCAGCGGTGACCCTCCAATCGCCGCCGTCGTCTCCATCGTCGCCGTCTTCTCTTCGATTCGTTCTTCAATCGGTAAACACCTGAACATCACCTCTTGTGATTCTCACTCGTTCAGTATCTCAAATAGCCTCCGTCAAAACATATTTGTATGTGGTTAATGAAGTGGAATTGTGAGTTTTCATCACTGTGATGTGAGGAGGAAGAAGATGGACTAAATTGAATATTGTGTAAAGTAATTTGGGGGTGGTTGTTGTAACTTCAGAAACCTTGGGGGGAGGCCTTAGTTATTAACTACAAACTGTTTTAGTTTTATTATTCTTTTACTTATATTTAGTGTTTTATTATATATTAATTCTAATTAATTAGTTTATTTTAATATGAAAACAAATATAATGTTTTCTAGTATGATTTTATGAGAAGAGTTTTATTCATAAAAATAAACTTTTTATATTAAATAAAAGTGTTTTCTTAAGATATTAGTTCACTTTGCATCGTGTTTTAATTCAAGATATTTTTCCTTATATAAATAAATAGTGGTTCTTAAATAAGTATTTAATCTTTTAATAAGTAAAGTTAATTTTTCTTCAATACTATTACCATCTTTCTAAATATTATACTCTTTCTAGATAACAAGTTAAAAATAGATTTTAAGAATATAGTTAATTAGTTCAAAGTTTATTTCTATTATTTTAGTTCATTATTATTATTATTATTATTATTATTACTATTATTATCATCATCATAACTTTGTAAACTATTATTCTTTTCTAATATTAGAGTGATGTAAATTAAATTGGGAACTTGTCGGGGAAATATTCTTTGCATTTGCATATAGGGCATAATTGCATTTGTTGTATGAGTTTGGTCACGTGTTAATGTTAGGATTATTTGACTATTGTAGATTCCGAGTTCGTAGACGATCAGTTCTTTGACAGTCCGTACTACGAGCACTAGTTTCGTGCTTGCTTGTGTGTGTGGAGCTTTCTTCAATCCAAGTAAGTATATGCACAGCATCTTTAAATTATCAAAATGTGTTGTTTCGTGTGCGTTATCTTAAACTGTAAATTCGATCTCCGCTTTGCAATACTTTAAATTCTCCTAGCGTTTTATTGTGAACGGGTTTGAAAAGCATGTGGTTACTATTGAAATTGTGATCTTTTACTCTCCTGGAACATTGAATAATAATTGTACGATAATAGAATTGGGAACGGTGTACAGAGGATGCATGTGAAGGCTACGACCGGGGAAACATGTGCGTTGATTCCCCTAGGGTACATACCCTCTTATTTATTGTGAAAACTAGGAGTACTACCTATGCATGTTTGGGTCACAACTGTATCGGGGTGTCGACACTTAAGGTCTCACTAGTTCTTTTAGGGAGAATCGGGATGGACTGTGATATCCCGTAGAAGCACCCTACTTTATTATTATTCCATCGTGACCTCTCTGTCCACATCGAACCTGTTGGGGCTCGTGTTATGCCTCAACCAAATAAAATAATAAAGTTGTGGTTACTACTTATCTTCCTGCTTATACTTTCGTGTTAGCCAAAAACTCCGTCTTTACGTGTTGTGGTATATCTTACTTAGTTTTTACTAATTAAAATTTTTCTGCGGTCGGCTTTGTCTATTGTAAAACCCGCATGTTGGCATTGAGGTGCGGGAAACGCGCACACGTTGAAGCTTAGGATTTTATCAGCAAATAAAGTTTAGTTTCATTTCATCACTTAGATGTTTCAGACGTTTAGTTTTTTTATTTCTTTGTTTCCAAACTTTGTTGGAGGGTTCTCCTTTTTATATATAAATAATGTACTTGGAATTGCGGTTGAATTGTACTAGCTGTGAACCGTGGTCCTTCGGGCTGTTTCAGTTGGTATCAGAGCCGACGGTTCTAAGCTAGTGCGATTCTCCAAATTCCTCTAATAAAGAGAAATTAAATATTTTAAAAATTTTCAAAGGAAATTTAAAATTTACATAGGAAAACTTACAATGGTAATAAAAATTAAACAAGCCGGGTTTTGGAATAGCTTAGCAATATTCCTGATTTTCATTGGTGAATGTTTGAGTCTCCCCGTTGTTTGGAGATTCCTATGTGGCATATGTGAATCAATTCATGTCTCACCATGTGAATATCACTGTGATGTTATTTAACATATGTGAAAATTTTATTTATTTGGTTATCTATATGTCTATAGTTGATTTTCGTTGCGATATTGAGTGCATACGTGGATTAAAACCTTTCTGAGACTGTTTCTTCTCTTTTCTCAGATGGCCGCCCAACCCGCACCTGCCCCACCAGCACTACAGCCTGAGGATTCCCCGCTGCTCATGACGTACTTAGGACCTCAGGAGGAAATGATCGATTACTTCACTCGTGTGCACGAGCGCTGCAACGATTGGAGCTTCTCTGCGTTTGGAGATGACCGCTTTCGAAACCGATTAATAGTGAGTCACTGCATCCTCAATGGACTTCCCAACGTGCAACAATGGCTGGCAATAAAGGATGAATTCGAAGAGTTGGTGCACGAGGGTGAAGATGGGAACCTGGTACCTAACGATGGATTTTGGAAGCATAACGGCGTTTACATGTTTCGACTCCACGACCTATATGATAGGTTGCAGGAAGCGGCCGATCGACTTGTACAAGAGGAGAATGAAGAACCGGAAGAGGAAGATCATGATGAGGAGCCCAAGTCAGATCCGGAGGAACCGGTGGAACAGGAAGCGCAAGAGGAACAAATTCCCGAGGAGGAGGAAGTGCCCAATCAGGTTCTAGGGGAATATGGAGCAGGTAGACAGCCCATCCCTGCTTCTGATGACCTCACTGATGCACACCGAACAGAGCTTGTGATGTACCAGCCCGGTCAGGAAACCATTGCACAATACTGTGCCTACATGATAGATATATGCATTGCATGGGGACACTTCGATGACCGACATAGCCATCCTTTAACCATATGCTACTTCATACTCTGAGGATTGCCTGATGTACACACTTGGAGGAGCCTGAGGCATCAATACCGTGACCTACTCGTTTGGAACGCGTGGGGCGAGGCTGTACCTAACGAATCTAGGTAAAAACATCGCGAGGAGGACGTATACGAGATCGACCCACTTAAGATTCAAGGACGGCTAGAAGACTTAGATCAGAATGGGGACCAGGAGAACATGGATGTGGGCCATGATAACATGGATGTGGGCCAGGAGAACATGGATGAGGACCAGGAAGAAGAGCATGTTCAGGAGGAAGAGCACGATGAGTTTATAGATGATGAAGAGGAAATAGGTGAAGACGAGATCGACCTTCCAGAGACTGGCTCTGAGTGCCTGATTGACGTTGAGGAGCCCTAACACACCCGACCATTCACCCCTTAGTTGCATTTTCTATTCTTTATTGCATTTTTTTCCAAGTAAGAACGATTAGGATTATAATTTTGATTCAGTATGTCTTTTGTTGGATTAATTGGATTTCCTTGTGGATTATGTGGTATTTGAATCAATAAATGCAAGGTTATCCTATATTTTCTCTCATGTGTATGGTTGGATTAGAATTTTATTAAGTAAGGTTATATTTAAGAAGGTACAATGCAATATTATACCAGGAGACGTGTAAGGGAAGTAGGAACTATGAGTCAGGGAACCCAAGGAAACCAACCGGCTCCATTTCCCGAACAATATGACCCAATTCGGATCCACAACCTGGAACAAGCGACCCTAGCCCTAACCCAACTCCTGCACAATCAACAGGCTGGGGTAGGTGACGTAATGAGTAAGCTTGCCAAACTCCGCCCTGACTTCTTTTATGGGACGGACGACCCGACCATCCTAGAGAATTGGATCCGCGACTTCCACAAGGCACTGATTTCCGTGCGTTGCCCCGAGGACCGACGCATAGAAGTGGCGGTCTATTACTTTAAGAAAGATGCTGATAACTGGTGGACTTCCGTCTCAGCCGTCTTACTCGCCCAGGAAGGGTTTGGATGGGAGCAGCTAAAGGAGGCTATGCGTGAACGGTTTTACCCCGACCATGTGAAGTCGAAGAAGTTTGAAGAGTTTTTGCATCTGAAGCAAGATGGAGCTACCTTAACTGCTTACTACGAGAAATTTATGGAACTCATGAGGTTAGGACGGGAAAATTGTACCCACAGAAGTACGAAGGATCCGCAAATTTGTCGAAGGTCTGGACTTCGAAGTCCGAAGGGCAATGGGACCCACACGATTTAACTCACTCATGGAGGCTTATGGAGCGGTTCACGACATGCAGCGCATGCTGGATAGTAATGCCGAAGCCAACAGGAAGAGGAAGACCGAGACACCAGCTGCAACCGGTTTCCAGAATCACGGTACGGGAAACAACGCCGAAGAAGAGAGGGTTCGTCCCAACCCAGCCCCCACCAACCAGCTTGGAAACCCAGACCAAGGTGGACAAGGCCAAGTAAGAGTTTTCAACTGCACGAGGTGCGGCAGAAACCACCTAGGAGTGGATTGCCGAGGAAGGAAGGTTAATTGTCTCAACTGTGGCAGGCTGGGCCATCGCAGGTATGAGTGCCGATCCAGGCCCAACAACAACAATGGTGGAGGTTATGTAGGCAACAATGTGAACCGCCAAGGAGGAAATGGTGAGTACAACCGTGGAGGTAACTACTACAACGGTAGTAATCAATACGGCGAGAACCAGCAAAACGATCAACAAGGTGGAGGTTACCGCAGTGGCAACAATGGAGGATACAACCAGGGTAGAAACAACAACAACAACAGTGGAGGTGGCTACAACAGGGGAAACAATTGGCAAGGTGGGAATGGTCAAAATAACCGACCCCAAGGAGGCAATGCCGCATCAGCAACAACAGTAGCTGCGCTTACAGCACCATCAACCACAACCAATAGCGCCACGGGAACTATCAATGTCATGAACCCGACTCAAGCGGAACATGCCAATGCAGCAACTGGTACGTCCCTAACCATCTCACACCAGTATAATTTTACCTGATTCAGAAGCATTGTTCCACTTTACATTGTCACCTTCTGTCAATGGCCTAGGATTACTTACTTCTATCTTTCATATCTATCTCGGTCTCGACTTCTATCGACTTGTGAAACCCTGTACCCTGGACTAGCTAACCTAGAAGTAAGACTACCATCATACCTAATTTAGTGACTTAGGAAACCCATATCGAGTGTAACTTGAGTGATGGGGACGTCACTCTCTTTTGAGGGGAATGTGATGAAACACCCCATAGGTTGTTCGCTTGTTTGGTATGACCTTTGCATTTTCTCGTGCATTTAGAAATTTCATCCTTGCATCGTGCATGTAGACATATTGTTCTTTTGGACATTTTGTTCTTTTGGGGGATTTATTGTTTCACGCTTCGAGGACGAAGCGTTGTTTTAAGGGGAAGGTGATGTAATACCCCTATATTTAGTAGGGTATTTTTGTATGTGTTATTCTTAAATTGGGGTAATTGTTATTGTTTTTAAATTGGGGGTATGCATTTGTAGTTTCTTAAACATAAGTGTAACTTTACTTGGGGGTTAAAGTGTCATTTCTCAAACCACCTGTACCACTCTTTCCTTCTCTCTCGGAAAAACCCAGTAACAGCACCCCCGACGCTCCCTCAACGCCTCTCCCCGCTTCTCCCTCAACACCCTCCACAACGCCGCCACGAATTCAACCCACGTTCTCCTCAATTCCTCCTACAATCAATATATATATCAACCCACTTCCCTCTTCGTCAGCTCACTCTCACCCCACCCTCTGTTTTGCGAAGAAAACAAACCCACTCCCCTGTTCGACAAATCACCGCCAACACCACCACCTTCTCTGCAAATTCCGGCGAAAACCACCAGCCTTCGGACTCGCCTTCTCCCTCTATTCTTCCCAACGAAACAGCAGGCGGCAACAAGGCCATCGCCGGCGCTGTTTTTGCTCTGACCCGTTTCCGACCCGAGAGAAGGCCGACGCAAAATCGGCAACCCCCGTTCTCTCCGTCCGTTCGTCGTCCAGTCTCCTGTACTCTGTCGTCTCTCTTTGTCCGGCGACCACCGCCAGTAGCAGCAATTGAAGCGGTGACCCTCCAATCGCCGCCGTCGTCTCCATCGTCGTCGACTTCTCTTCGATTCGTTCTTCAATCGGTAAACACCTGAACATCACCTCTTGTGATTCTCACTCGTTCAGTTTCTCAAATAGCCTCCGTCAAACATATTTGTACGTGGTTAATGAAGTGGAATTGTGAGTTTTCATCACTGTGATGTGAGGAGGAAGAAGATGGACTAAATTGAATATTGTATAAAGTAATTTGGGGGTGGTTGTTGTAACTTCAGAAACTTTGGGGGGAGGCCTTAATTATTAACTACAAAATGTTTTAGTTTTATTATTCTTTTACTTATATTTAGTGTTTTATTATATATTAATTCTAATTAATTAGTTTTTTCAATATGAAAACAAATATAATGTTTTCTAGTATGATTTTATGAGAAGAGTTTTATTCATAAAAATAAACTTTTTATATTAAATAAAAGTGTTTTCTTAAGATATTAGTTCACTTTGCATCGTGTTTTAATTCAAGATATTTTTCCTTATATAAATAAATAGTGGTTCTTAAATAAGTATTTAATCTTTTAATAAGTAAAGTTAACTCTTCTTCAATACTATTACCATCTTTCTAAATATTATACTCTTTCTAGATAACAAGTTATAAATAGATTTTAAGAATATAATTAATTAGTTCAAAGTTTATTTCTATTATTTTAGTTCATTATTATTATTATTATTATTATTATTATTATTATTATTATTATTATTATCATCATCATCATCATCATAACTTTGTAAACTATTATTCTTTTCTAATATTAGAGTGACATAAATTAAATTGGGAACTTGTCGGGGAAATATTCTTTGCATTTGCATATAGGGCATAATTGCATTTGTTGTATGAGTTTGGTCACGTGTTAATGTTAGGGTTATTTGACTATTGTAGATTCCGAGTTCGTAGACGATCAGTTCTTTGACAGTCCGTACTACGAGCACTAGTTTCGTGCTTGCTTGTGTGTGTGGAGCTTTCTTCAATCCAAGTAAGTATATGCACAACATCTTTAAATTATCAAAATGTTTTGTTTCGTGTGCGCTATCTTAAACTGTAAATTCGATCTCCGCTTTGCAATACTTTGAATTCTCCTAGCGTCTTATTGTGAACGGGTTTGAAAAGCATGTGGTTACTATTGAAATTGTGATCTTTTACTCTCGTGGAACATTGAATAATAATTGTACGATAATAGCATTGGGAACGGTGTACAGAGGATGCGTGTGAAGGCTACGGCCGGGGACACATGTGCGTTGATTCCCCTAGGGTACATACCCTCTTATTTATTGTGCAAACTAGGAGTACTACCTATGCATGTTTTGGTCACAACTGTATAGGGGTGTCGACACTTAAGGTCTCACTAGTTCTTTTAGGGAGAATCGGGATGGACTGTGATATCCCGTAGAAGCACCCTACTTTATTATTATTCCATCGTGACCTCTCTGTCCACATCGAACCTGTTGGGGCTCGTGTTATGCCTCAACCAAATAAAATAATAAAGTTGTGGTTACTACTTATCTTCCTGCTTATACTTTCGTGTTAGCCAAAAACTCCGTCTTTACGTGTTGTGGTATATCTTACTTAG
The DNA here is from genome assembly GCA_023055425.1 of Linanthus parryae. NCBI lineage: Eukaryota > Viridiplantae > Streptophyta > Magnoliopsida > Ericales > Polemoniaceae > Linanthus > Linanthus parryae. Next base: position 103,602,109 of record JALGPY010000001.1, read on the forward strand.
TTTTTACTAATTAAAATTTTTCTGCGGTCGGCTTTGTCTATTGTAAAACCCGCAGGTCGGCATTGAGGTGGGGGAAACGCGCACACGTTGAAGCTTAGGATTTTATCAGCTAATAAAGTTTAGTTTCATTTCATCACTTAGATGTTTCAGACGTTTAGTTTTGTTTATTTCTTTGTTTCCAAACTTTGTTGGAGGGTTCTCCTTTTTATATATAAATAATGTACTTGGAATTTCGGTTGAATTGTACTAGCTGTGAACCGTGGTCCCTCGGGCTGTTTCAGGTAGGGCTTTATTCTTATAAAAAGTATAAATTAACATTTTTTTTTACATATATCTGAAATCTAATTATTATTTTACTTTTGTTTTTAGATTTGTAAGTAAATGCTACAATTTTAGAAAAACATAGGGTGAGGGGTACACTAGTCCGGACTTTGAGGACAGTCTCCCTGCATTCTTGTGCATCTGATTACCGAGGTTCATCATTGATGGTCATTCTCAGAGTGGCCTTTTATCTTTATGTACCCCTTCTGGATATCCGCGTTTCTTTGAGCAAGCGGCTCGCACTTGCGCCACTGTTTCTCGGGACCCTCTACAAAAGATTAGATCGACTTGTTACCAAATTTACTCTCCTCCGCGGTCGTTATGAACATCTCGCTTTTCTCAACCTAGGGTTCTTAACCATGTGGGCGTACGAGAGATGACCTAACTATGCTCCGACACATGCGGAGCCCGAAGCACACGATGTCGTCGAGAATAAATACTAATATATGTCCTCGTGCTTGGAGATAGTATGTGACATCGCATCCTGCATCCGATTTTTCTTTGTTTTGAGATCTCGTGGTCGAGTTCGTCATTAGGCCCTAGGCTAATGAACTGGCAGGGATAACGTGGAGAAAAACGACATGTCCAGAGTTCGATGCGACCATAGTTGCCGCGGATATGAAGCGAGGGTTAAAAAAGTGTTGAAAATTTACACGAGCTGATGATGGAAGAGTTGCAGACGAGAGCGATGATGCATAGAGATAATGTATGTGTTGCGAGAGATGTAAAATGACAACGTTTCAATGTTTACTTTAAGTCTCCGTTTGGTTGGTGGTAAAACATTTTCCAGTAAAATGTTTCCCCTTGTTTTGGTGTTTTGGTACTGTTTGGTTGGAAGTAAAATGTTTCCCTCAAATGATGTAATGCCTTACACATTTCAAATCCGTAAGCCATTTTCCGGAGAGTGAAGGAGCACAACAACTCATACTAACACCTCCACCACCACTACCATCTACCTCCACCACGACCCATCACCGCCACCCACCTTCACCGCCACCCATCACTGCTATTTCCGTCACTACCAACCGTTTTGGCAAGAATCAACCAAACATAAGACAATAATTGCAGATTTTTTTTTTCACACAAAACATTTTACGCGTAAAATATAAAATTTTTTACTGCGAACCAAACAGAGCATAATAAAGAATCAATTACAATTCTTACACTGTGATTTTTTTTGAAAACATTCTTTTTTTTTCGGGAAAACATTCTTAAACTGTGATTAGTTATTGGTTAATTAACTTCTCAATTTTTTATTGGTTAATTACGTTTTTTTATTATTATCCTTTTTTTTTTTTTTTTTACGAATTCACCAGCCGGTTACTTCCCCAACTTCTACACAACAGGACAGACCCTCGTTAACTTCAAAAACCCCCCAAAACCCCCCACTCGGGTCGCGCTCGTTGACGAAGAACTGCAGACGTCTCCCCCCAAGTCATCATTCGGAAGTAGTAGCATCGCCATGGATTTGGACCCAGATGACATCTTCCGCGATGACGAAGACGACCCGGATAATGAATACTATCGGGTATAATAATCCTTGCATTTGTTCAATTTGCTTTTCTTTCATCATCTAATGCTTCCCCTACTGGTCTTACATTATTGGTTGAGAAGCAAACAACGAATGAGCGATTATTCCTTTTTTTTTCATCCTTGCTGATTCGTTTCGATGCCATTTACAGGAAAAAGAGGCAAGCAAAGAACTGGTGGTGTACCTGGTGGATGCTTCCCCCAAAATGTTTAACACCACTTGTCCAGGGGTAAGTCTCTTTCTCCCCCTCTTTGGATTCTTAAGAAATTATCGCGTTTTTGGTTTCATTTTTAATTTAATTTCAGCTTTAATGCTCATATATGCCATGGTTTCCCCTAATGTTGTGAAATTGATTGTGATAATTTGTATTTGGCATTAGTAGTTGAAATAGGCTTCATGAGTCTCCGATGGAATACCCATTAATAGGAAAATTGACTAACCATGTGGTGACGTAAATATCACTGAGAATGGTTGGATACAAGCATCCTGGGTGAAGGCGGGAGTTCTATTTTCCCTTTCGAGAGGCTTTTTTTTCCCCTGAGACAGGAGGGCTTTTAGTTGACTTCAATGGTTTCCATGTTTGTAATTGAAGCTATATTTAATGGGTTTATTTCTTATATTTTCCAAGGAGTGAAAATTCGTATATTTGTTCTTTAGTAGCCGTGAGGTTTTTTCTGCCATTTCACACAGACGGAGAGGAAAAATATTGGTCTCATTGCGGTTGAGTAGATTCACCAAGATGTTTGCTATTGCCTGTTGATAGTTTGAAGAATGACATCGGAAAAACATGTGGTGAATTCACTAATTTTCCATTGCTATTGCCATATGTAGTTGCCAAGAATGATTAGTTTGATATAAAGATTTGCATTCTCGTCCTGACCACTGACTAAGCTATGTTATGCAAGCTACCATGTTTGTAACAAACAAGAAAAAATACAGTGTTGTTCTCTCATGTGTCCAAAGTTTTCTCACATTGTGGTAAAAACATGAGGATATGTTTAAACTTCAGATGTGCAAACTCACTTATTAAGATACAGGTACTGATGTCGGGGTTTAAGATACTGTGTTGACGGTGCAGTGTAGAGTCCTAATAGGATAAAAAATAAACAGTTTGGTAGGACATGTGGTCCCACTCTATGCATTAATATCTGGCATGAACTGGCATGATAATTTCCACGAAAATGATTACTTGAAGGCCATGCGTTCGAACCTAATTGCGTAATTTGTTGAATATCACTATATCAGTCATCCTAAACTACCGCTTGCTACTTTATATGTGTGAACTTTGTATCTTGGAATTTGACAAGATCATTTAGTTCAATAATTTGGAACTATCCTAAACATAGACTCATCATGCTCACAAGACAATTTGATGCACGCAGGAGAATCATCAGGAGGAAACTCATTTTCACGTTGCTGTCAGTTGTATTGCCAGATCACTAAGAACCCAAATTATAAACAGGTCTTATGACGAGGTTTCGATATGCTTCTTCAATACGGTAAGATTTACTTGTGATTCACTGGTTCAGTTTAAAGGTTATCTTCTGTGGGCATTGTATGATGCGTTTTTTGTTTGTTTATGAAAATCATTAACAAATGAAACAAGTTCATGGCCATCCATAATAACATATATTCCTTGCCTAAGTTCATTTTATTGCTTACGTATCTTACAAGGGCATTGTGAGAATGCCTGAATATGATTGTTATGCTTTTGCAAATCACATTGAGCAACTCTCTTGGATCTTTATGTACCTACCAATATTCTTAAGTCATGCAAGTTTCAAATCCTGTGATTGACACTATAATTATGTAATGCTATGATCAGGCATTTCAAATTATATATATATACACACATATATATACGCACATACACATACACATACACACACATATATATACACATACATATGTATGTATATATATACATATACATATATATGTAACCGTTTGCATGGTCTCACTCACTGTCAATGTGGACATGGATTAGTGTTTGGGCCTAATGTTGTTATCTTGTTTGCGACTTAGAATCATCATTGTGTTAATTTGGCGTGGACATTTCGTTTATTGCATTATGGTTTTATTGGACTCAAGTGTTGGATTTGAAAATTCAGTAGGGCATTATTGAGCCTCAAGTTCGAGGGGAATATTAAATATAAATTACGGTAACTTGTGTAATGTGTACGTGGGGCGGTGTAGACCAGGCCCACTGGACTTTTAGCTTGTCTAGTGCTTGTTTAATATGTGTAACCGTTTGAAGTCAACCTTTCTCTTAGTACATTTTCGTAATTTAGAATAAGAATGATTATATTCTATCAGGAAGATTTAGCTATTCTCTGGAATAGGAAGAACGTTTAAATAACTGACTTTTGGAGGTCTGAGAACGATGTACATTACGATAAAGCAAATGTGTTGGTAAGACATGATAAGTACCTATTCATAATTCCATTTTGGCCATAAGGGTTTTTTTCTTCTGCTTATTCAAGGTGGGAGGTGGGGGGGGGGGGAGTGGTACTCCTTTCAGTCCTTTGTTTAATGGTACATCTCATGATGAGAACTCAATTCAGTTTGTATGTCAAGATCATGAAGTTAGAGACAAAATATTAGACCCGTTATGCTCGGCACTCAAAACTGAGCAGTAGAGCCTCTAAAATGACCTCAGAAATGAGTGCTCATAATCACAAATCATACAAGTAACAAAGATGAAAACAAGATCATGCATGATTAAGAGGGCGATTGGAGCTAAATAGTGCTTTTGTTTGCCTTGGTGTTGTATCCTGGTCTGCGGGAACTCTTTTTCTTGGACATGTACTAGATCATACTCTAAACTTTTTCGTCCTTGGTATGCACAGCCTATGATCATGTTTTGAATTGCAATGAAGTATTATAAATTCAGGGAAGATATACCTTTTTCTTGTTTCTTTCAGTATGAATTTCCCCTCTTCCAATACCATATTTCGCTGGATATCCTCCATATTGTTTTAGTATAAAAGCAGAATTTTCATGGAGCTATTTTTAGGACCTGGATGACTAAGTTTTGGGAGTAACGAATCTCGGCATTTACTCAGTACTTTATCTGACATATTTCCCGTTCAAATTTGCCTCATTATTTGCAGAGAGAAAAGAAGAATTTGCAGGACCTGAATGGTGTTTATGTATATAATGTTGCTGAACGGGACGACGTAGATAAACCAACAGCTAGGCTTATAAAAGAGTTCGATGCTATAGAAGGTACACTTTTACTTCATTTGATTACTAATAGAGGATCCAGGATGCCTTATTTTAGTATTGTTTTTGTTGGGTCTGGTGCTAACTTCAGTTCAATTTAGATTTTGAAAATGGTTTTTGTGATAGTATATTTTTTTGGGTTAACTAGATCAACATGTGGCTAGTCATTTTCTCAATACTATTTGTCGATCCGGCTGAAGTCAATATATTCATTTTGCTGTATGTGATTTTTTTTTGAGAAGATTGTATGTGATTTTCATTTGTTGCTTCCTTCTATTATCTTTTTTATTATTGATCGAGTGAAACAAATGGTAACAAATTGCATTTAACTCATTCAAGGGGGAGTTGAGGGAAGCTTCAGCCTCTTCAGAACACTGCCATATTATTTGTGAAGTCTTAATGTTAGTGCTTATATTTAACGGATTAAATCTAACGAAATTCCTGTAGAGTCTGCAGCTTTGTTTGCCTATTTTTGGTAGAAACGGGTCTATTTTTCTCAGCAAAATAAATAAAGTAAAATAAAAAATCGAAGACAGTAGCATCCTTCCTAAACAAGTTTTTTATACTAATGACTTATTAGCACGTGTGTTGCACGGGGCATTTTATTTGTTAAAAGAGAAATTTAAATGACGTTCTTTATAAAAGCACTTACAAATAGTAACAAATTAGACTAATGAAAGTATTATTCAAACACTTCATATTCGAAATCGGGAAGCAAAAATGAAGACATGAAATACTGTAATATTTCAGTGTTGAAGAATAGTTTGTTTTTTCTTCACATTCAATACTTGATTGGCAAATGAAGTGCATGTGAAGCAAATTTAGACATACGATCTCCGTAAAGCTTATAGTCGGATAGTACCTTCCGCTTAAGCCCTGTGAACGCCTCTACAGAATGATGTAGCCTTGAAGAGGGCAACCTGTATTGATAGGGAAGGAAGGAGAGAGAGTTGAATTGAGTGGAGAATTTGGGTAGTCAAACCTTGCTTTTATAATGGGGAAGAAACCCGTTTGAAAAGGTACAAGCTGAATAATCACAAACTGAATAGTCACATCTATTTAGGTTTCCTAAAGGATCCTGCTGTATTCCCAGCTTGTCAGATGCATCCCCAGTTGGAATAACATTCTCCAGAAGGTGCCTCGTCCTTCAGAAGGATTCACGAAATCCAAAAATTATGCACACTGGAAAAATAGCGGAATAGAAATTCGGGATTGGGTTGGTTGACCCTTCCATGTCCATGAAATAGTCCGATAGGGCTAGCTTCAGAATATATTGCCTCAAATTCTATTAGTTTAAATTTTAGACTTTGCACTATTGTGTGACAGCGTACTAGTTTGAAGTCATTGGAACTTATCAGCATTTGGAAATTCTTTTTGTAAGTTAAAGTTTATATGGACCAAGAGAGTTCCTTATCTGTACAAGATTATATTGTTATCAAGTCGTGCATATATTTCATAAATTGTGGAAGACTTCGTTAATGAATCTATTCAATTGGTTCCTTGTGACCATCATAACCTCATTAGAGAAGTCATCCACTTTTATCTTAGAAAATTTTGAAGCCTCACCTAGTTGCTGCAACGTATTTACTACAATTAGCTGAATTGTCTTAAAAAACCAGAGATTGGCACACTAATTAGGCTAATTCATGCTGCAATAAAAGATTGCTAACACATTCACATTTTTTAACAAAGAACTATCTATTTTCTAAAGAAATTTGATCTGTTTATGTTTATGATCTACCAATATTCTGTACTGTTTTTTATTCACTAGTACATCTGATTTACAAGACAGCAATCGGAATGAATGTGCTGGTATAAATGTTAATTTCCTCCACCTACTTAGCTGTTAATTTGTTTAACTTTCTGGACCGCTTGAATAGCTTTTTATTTCTAAGGTGGCATGTCACACCTTACATATTGGCTAGGCAAACATGAGAACCATGACCCAGGCAGGACAAAGAATGCAGCTTGTTGTCTACTAGTTACAGTTAACTTTGCGGTTTGGCTTGCTTGTTGGAAGATGAATTTAATTGTTTGTAGAAGTATCATCTATTAGTCAATGGATTAGCAAAAATGTGAATGCGTACATTTTTATTACTATGCTGGGAGAGAGTTCAGAGTAACCTAATTAGCCATTCTGTATGGAACATTTATGCCAAAACCGTTTGGTCTGTACTAGCAGTTGAAGTGTGGTCTATTAATGTTGTATTGTTTTTGAGGTAAGACTGATTCTGGGAATGCATGCAGAATCATTTTCTAAAGATATAGGCAGCCAGTATGGTATATTATCTGGATCTCGAGACAATTCTCTGTATAATGCTCTCTGGGTTGCCCAAGCACTCCTCCGGAAGGGGTAATTCTGTTGTTTGTTTCTCTATCTCGATCCTTAAGAGTTGCTTTCATGATGTCCCGAGATGTCTACAAGTTATGTTAATATTAACATTGATTGTCATGAAACTCTTGCAGATCTGCAAAGACTGCTGACAAACGAATTCTGTTGTTTACAAATGAGTATGATCCCTTTGGCAGTATTAAGGGAGTGACAAAGATGGATATGATAAGGACAACACTGCAACGAGCTAAAGTATGTTCTGGATTATCTGTGTGCTTGCTTATTTTCTTCAAGGATTCTCATATTCAAGACTAACAGCATCGCCTCTGTTTTCTAGGATGCCCAAGATCTTGGCATCTCAATAGAACTTCTGCCTTTAAGTAACCCTGACGAGCAGTTCAATGTATCTGTTTTCTATGCCGTAAGTTCATTTAGTGACTTTAGTTGGTACTTGGTAGGTTACATCTGTTCTGTACTGAACTCCAGTGTTTGATCTTTCAGGATTTGCTTGGAATGGATACTGATGAGCATGCTCAATTTTTAACCTTGGCGGGGGAGAGGTACATAAAACCTGTTTGCCTTTCCCTCTGCCATTGTATTAAAAGCTTAAACATACTAATTGTGTCTCTCTCTGTTTGTGTGTGTGTGGAAGCAGTTTTGGTCGTTCTTCTTTCTTGTACCAAGATACTATTCAGTGTTTCATTCATTTGACCTTAAATTCATATGACACCACCCTGGCCTGCTGATCCATCTAGTCTTTTCTTCATAATTGGACCTTTTTTTGTTATGTTTCATAAACTACCGTGTAGTTGTTGTGGATGTTTCTCTATGCTGTATACCACTCCGTATGCAGGTTGTATGGGTTTCCCTTGCAAATTGATTTTTCTCTTGCACAAATTGATTCCCAAATTATTCATTGGATATAATATAATTAGTCAACACAGGCAACATAGTGGTGTTAATTTTCTTAAGATCATTTCCTTCGCGACGTCCTTTGATACATGGATGCAATGTCTGCACAAGCGGAAAGTTGGGCCTATTTTGTAACTAATGCTAGAAAAATATTGCTTGGTGAGAGAAGAAAATATACCATAACTAGATATACAAATAAGTCTGTAGCTGTACTTTGTCACTCCGATGGTTGCAAAATTAGCTGTGATTAAAGACAATGCTAGGATATTGGTAACTATTTGTTGGTTCGTTTCTGCCAATCTACTGAAATCTGGGGATTATGGAAAGCATGGAGCCTTGGCAATAAAATTTTAGTTCAAAGGAGTTGACTTTGGTTAGACTTGATGGATATTCGTCACTCCGCTCCACCATCTCTCTCTTCCTCTCATAGACATTGTCAATTACCCGTATCGATTTCACATCAGCTTCCCTTACTGTGAATTCTTCAATGTTAGTCAACGTTGGTGAAGATTTAAAATGATTAATTTACCGTCTAAACGTCAAATATTGGTTACTCTCTGAGTAGTATGGGGCTACAGATAGGTATGGAGATAACCAGATATCACTGGGTTTCTTCTTCCAGCACTAGATTGGGTGGTTAAGTGGTTATGCAAGGTTTCGGGCAGTTCCTTCTTTTGTATAATTCATAACAAAAAGAAAAGCTTTGGCAGGTCCTTCTCTTGGATACTTCATAACAAAAAGAAAAGCTCATTAGTGCTTTCTGTTACACATCAGAGGCTAGGTATCTACTTTTAGGGTCTGTGTAATCAGTGCTAGTTTCTGTGTCAGTCGGAAATCGTCAACGATGGGATCTGCTGTGAAGGCTTTTATGTCTGATTAGGAAGCGAAAGACGCCAAAGATGAAATCTCAGAAACACAACAAAAAGAAAAGCGTATTAATTCAGAACAAAAAGAAAAGCTTCAGCAGCTCCTTCTCTTGGATACTTTATAACAAAAAGAAAAGCTTATTAATGCTTTTTGTTACATATCAAAGAGGCCAGGTATCTACGTCTAGGACTGGTGTATCAGTGCTAGTTTCTATGTCAGCCGGGAATCTGCAACATTGGGTCGATTGATCCCCTCTGATGGCTTTTATGTCTGACTTGGAAACAAAAGACATCAAAGATAAAGTCTCAGAAATACAACACAGAGCTTAGGTTCAGGAGGAATATGTTCCCAGCAAGAAAGGTGTAGATTCTTGTATATGGGTGGGCCACGTCAGGCTTGGCGTCACCAATTGTTGGGTATCATGTGTGAGCGGTTTGTCCCACATCGGGATGGTGGACATGATGTCCATGGTTAATATAGTATGATTTGAGCCCTAACTCATAAGGTTGACCTTTTGGGTAAGTGGGTGTCTCAAATCATACTATGGTGCTCCTCTCTCGCGGTGCTTAATCTCACTACAAGTGGTATCAGAGCCGATGGTTCGTACGCGCTGTCGCGGTGAATCAAGGGTGAGATGTGCGGTGTTCTCATGGATGGGTCTTCCATGAATGGTGGACCAGGTGTTCCTGCGCACGGTCAAATTCCGGTGTTGCTCCAGCAGGTGGTCTGGCAGATGGTGGTCCGGTGCACTCTCACAAAAGGTGATTCAAAGAAATTTGGCGAATGCTTCCGGGCGAGGGGGAGCATGTTGAAGGGCTCACACATGAAGGGGGAGATTGTTGGGTATCATGTGTGAGCGGTTTGTCCCACATCGGGATGGTGGACATGATGTCCATGGTTAATATAGTATGATTTGAGCCCTAACTCATAAGGTTGACCTTTTGGGTAAGTGGGTGTCTCAAATCATACTATGGTGCTCCTCTCTCGCGGTGCTTAATCTCACTACAAGTGGTATCAGAGCCGATGGTTCGTACGCGCTGTCGCGGTGAATCAAGGGTGAGATGTGCGGTGTTCTCATGGATGGGTCTTCCATGAATGGTGGACCAGGTGTTCCTGCGCACGGTCAAATTCCTGTGTTGCTCCAGCAGGTGGTCTGGCAGATGGTGGTCCGGTGCACTCTCACAAAAGGTGATTCAAAGAAATTTGGCGAATGCTTCCGGGCGAGGGGGAGCATGTTGAAGGGCTCACACATGAAGGGGGAGATTGTTGGGTATCATGTGTGAGCGGTTTGTCCCACATCGGGATGGTGGACATGATGTCCATGGTTAATATAGTATGATTTGAGCCCTAACTCATAAGGTTGACCTTTTGGGTAAGTGGGTGTCTCAAATCATACTATGGTGCTCCTCTCTCGCGGTGCTTAATCTCACTACACCAATAGCATTGTGCCACGTGGAGCGTGCGAAGCAGAGGATCACATTCCGCATCCTACTCATCCTAATCATGACCAAGCCTCACACAATCAAAAGGACCGTCCACTGTGCCCATGGGGGCTAAGTAGCGGGCTCCGTGCCCAGCCCGGACCATGAGAGAGGGTCCGGGGCGAACCACGTGGTCGCATTGCAAGCCACCGCAATGCCGCATACACCGGGACGGGGGATGTCAAGTTGAGTGGAGGCTATAATAAGGTCTGTCGAGACGCCCGTGAGGGGTCTTGGCTTGGTTGCTTGGGGAAAGTGACTCGCAGGTACCTTAGGATAAGAAGGTCCGTGCTTGCAACAGGTGGACCCCATGTCCGGATCACGTGCTGGAACAACTGTCACATCCTCATACGGAGTGAGCGAACCGTCTCCCGTGATTCCCAGAGCCGGAGGGGGCCTACTGGCACGCAACCCATGCCTATATAAGGGTACCTCCCCCTACGCCTGACAGCACAAGGCACGGCAAGAGGACTCTACCGAGAGTACGCGCCCACACCTAAGCTGTCTCTCTCGCACTTTGAGGAATCACCTTGCTCTCATTGCCCGTCTCCTCACCTTGCTATTCATATTTTACTCTGCCCAAACACACTGTTTTACCCAGTTCCACAGAACCCCATTCACACCAGGACATTAGAAATATACAATAAATTGAGAAAGAATGTCTGCCTAGGCTAGTGATATAAACGAACTCTTTTGGGGTGATTTGGTTTGGCTATGAGTTGTGGTGACCTGAGAGGGAGTGTACGATACCTAACTTCAAAGTTCAAACATAGGGAGACTTTTATCACATGGCTAAAAATAATCCAAAATGGCAGTGTCAATTAGATTACTTTACATGCAAGCTGGGTAGTCAATGGATTTGTCGACCCAGCTTGAGGAGGGGTGTTGGGAATGTTGTCTCAGTATTCCAGATTATGTTCTGTCAGCATGACAGTTTATGGAAGTTGTTATGTTTAGCAGTTAGTGGAAGTCATGGACTTCATAGTTAGAGGAAGTTAGCAGTTAGGAGAACTTAATTTTTCCATTATAAATACTAGAAAACTGGCACTCGCGATGCATGTCACATTCATAACATTTCATGTCCTGACATTCGAGTCTCCATCTTATTTTTTCCTTCAATTTTCATTTGAACAATTGGAAATTCTATAATACTTCAAACTTTGATGATAGTTAATAAATCAATGATAAAAAATCTTGATGAGAAACTAGTGCTAAAAATCCCTAAATGCATTGATCGATCCTGTTGCAAACAAACTAATTTTCTGCAAATTAACTCTAGAAAACTTACTGCCTCATGTAGATTATTTTCAAATTAGGGTAAACGTGATGAGGGATGGGAGGTTTACAACTGCACAGTGGTTTGTGGCTTGTAGTCGTTGTGGGTTAGTGCAAACGTGCACGTCTTGTATTTGTTAGGCATTTTATTTACTACTTCACTCTTTTATAACTATCATTTGAAGTGAGTAAAAGAAAAAGTAATTAATGTAAGAGGAGAAAGCTATTGTTGCAAGCAAAAAAGGATTCACCAAAATCATTATTCCGTTTCATATTAGCATAGATGAAGTAAACTTCCAGAATTCCTTAAGTGAGAATATCAAATTTATTCTATCTCCTTTGTTTGCTTATAAAATGTTTTCTTTCTTCAGGGATTCTGTAGTTAAATAAATGTATAAGTCAGTTAGGGATACTTCACTTTTCTACGTGATACTTGTTTGAGCTAATGTTCTTGATTACTGTTCTGTTTCTCAGAATATTTATTTGTTTTTTATATCTGCCTGATTTTAATTGTTCGCAGCTCTTTTAGTGTGTGTGTATATACAAAGAAAATCACTTGAAACGTACTTTCAGGTTTGAAGACTTGACAGATCAGTTGAGAAAGCGCATGTTCAAGAAGCGGAAAGTTCGAAGAATTACATTTGCGGTTGCTAATGGCATATCCATAGAATTGAATACATATGCTTTGATTCGCCCCACAGTTCAAGGTATGCATGTCGGAATCGTTTTCTCATAGCATCTGTAAATATGGTTCCTATAATCTTCCGTTTTGATGTATGATAATTACTTGTTGAGTTTGCCAAAGTTATGATGTGGACATCACTTTGTGTATTTTTAAAACTATTTCTGAGTCTTTACTTATTGTGTCCAGGGGCAATTACTTGGCTTGATTCGGTTACCAATATCCCTTTACAGGTAATATGTTCTTCACTTTTGTTGCTCGGACATATAAATGGAGGCTCTTATTTCACTATTCCCAATTTACAATCTGTATACGTTTAGTGAAGTCTCGCATTGTTGCAAGAGGTCTCACTATCAACTCAAACACGCCATTTAGAGCCTTCACAAAGGGTGTCGTGTCTGGGATATTGCTGAGCTTGGATGTTGCTTCATGAATAAAGTAGTAAATCCATCCATCCATATTAGGTGTCTCATTGGATTTTTCACACAACCATATAGTAAAGTTTGACCAAGAACTGTCAAAAAAACATCTGACTTATTTGGATAGTTTCCTTGGGGAAATGAAGATAAATCCAATACAACATTTGGATTTGGAAAGAATAGTTGTCTAAAGGAGTTGTAAACTAATTCAACTTTTTTGCATGTAGAACTTTCATGTGGGAAGAAATCTTAAGGGGGCAATGTATAAGATAATGAAAAAAATGCTTTGTGGCATCTAACTGAGGGCTATATGGCATCAAGTGTCTGAATAATGATCATGTTAATACTATTTGAGATTTGGCGGCATTTCCAACCGGTGAGTGGTAGCATTTTCTGTTGTTGGACTTTTTCAAGATTTGTCTTTTAATTATTTTTTATTACCTCATTTTTTTTTTACTGTTTGTTGGACTGTTTGGCGAGGGTTGTTGTCTAAGGACATCTCCAACCACATGGGGGGAGGGGGAGGGAGGGGGGAGGGGGAAAAACGTATAAAAATAAGGTCCGAGTCCAACCCCATGATGGGAGGGGGTGATATGGGGAGAAATCTCTCCCCCTCCCCCCATGTGGTACTCTAACATGGTATCGAGGAACGTAAAAATTTAAAAGGTCCATTTTTCTTAGCCTGTCGGATTAAGATTGTCAGCAGTGGAAGTACTAAATATGGGGATTGTGAAGGAAATTTACGTCAAGGAAAATGGGTTTAGTTGGAACTTCTCCTCTTGAGATGAGGCACTACGCAAAATTTGTGATATTATTTAAAGAAACCCCATCCAACAATATTGACGTCTACTTAGTTTGACTCAAGTTAGAGTGTTTGCTACAATATACACACTTTCAATTTTCTTATGTATCAGTTCTTTCATTTAGTTGGGCGGTTTGAAGATCCGTTTTTAACTCAGATTACATTGTAACAATGTGCAGACTGATAGATCATTTATCTGCGCGGATACTGGTGCATTACTTGAAGAACCTGCAAAACGTTTTCAAACTTACAGGAAGTAAGTATGCACGCTATTGCAGGTTATTAGTCTATAGTAAGCTGTGGATCATAGATGTTTTTTATATAATCTTATTGATTCTCATATCCGAGTTCCACTTTTAAGTCTGTCTTATTCTCTGTAATATGAGAATAAAATAAGTTTTAGTACTGTATCTGATTGGGAAATTTGACGAATTCACTTCTGGATACTGGTGCATTACTTGACGAATCTGCAAAATCTTTTCAAGACTTAGTATATTTTTAGTAAGTTTGCACGCTATTGCAGCCTATTAGCCTATTCTTAGTTGTCGGTCATTGATGTTATTTCTTTACTTTCTCATATTAAACTTCCTTTCTTAAGTTGACGTCTCTTGCTCTGTAATGTTATAAAAGACTTAGTATGTTTTTAGCTGAAAAATTAGATGAGTGCACGACTTCCAGATTCATGCCAACTTGACCAAGATAAAACTTATCATAAAGGATGTTCAAATCCTAACCAAAGGATATAAAACATATCTTGCGCAGTTAAGGAAACAGAGTAATAGCAAAAAGTCTCGATGCGTCGGTAACATCTTCTTTCATAACTAAGATGGTGCAACAATGCAATTCAAGTGTGGAAGTTGAAATGAATGAGCAACTAGTGAGAAGGCCAACATCAAGGTATTATCTTCGTCTCCATGAAAAATCGACCAGTCATAGAGGAACCCTTCACAGATGCATCAATGTGAGGCAGCCACATACGAAGGCCAAGGACAAAAAGATGCATGCAGTTTCTTTAGTACCACCTTGTTAAATTGAACCAAAGCCAATTCCTGTAAAGTGTAGCAGATTGTTCAAAACCTTAAAACTGAAAGGATCTTGTCAAACCGCTATTACTGAGCTGGGCTGCTAAAAATGGCAGTGTTTTCTTAAAAAAACATTTCATATAACTTTTCGTCACATGGCATATTTATCAAATGATATGATAAGTTGATTATGCATTTCATCCACGGAAAATTTTGGTTCACATTTGGAGATATTTAATTTGGGACTAGTAAAAAGCACTAGTAATCACATATTTGATGGGATCTGTGCCACCTGTGGTCTAAATTTAATCAGTGCAGCCGCGCTTGACTTCATGAACCAATCCCCTAGTTTTTTTCTTGGTTGAAGTGCTAAGGTGTGCTCAACTATTGAATTCTAAACCCGCTCCTTGAATCTAAATTAAGTGGCTTATCCACAAGTATCACACTTTTCTGTGGATTGAGCCCTTTTTATCACTTTTAGAGAAGTTGTATGAAATTGGGGAGCCCTATTTATTGTCGGTTATGAGGAACATGTGTCTTATCCTTTTTCTGTGTTGTGTCTGGATGCTGAAGTTCTTGTTTCTATGTGATTGGAAAGAGGAACTCTGACTGCTAGGATAGAAGTCATGGCAAGGACTTTTAGACAAATTTGAATTCATGCATGGCCTTTTATTTTGGTTACCTGAACATTGTGAAAAATTTTGAACTTTTCGCTGACTTTGTTCACTCACTTGCTAGCGAGGATGTTAAGTTCTCAGTACAGGAGCTTTCTGAAATTAAGAGGGTTTCAACTGGACATCTCCGTCTTCTAGGTTTCAAGCCATTAAAATGCTTAGAAGACTTCCACAACCTGAGGCCATCTACGTTTCTGTTTCCCAGTGATGAGGTTATTAATTTCTTTGGCCGTACTGCTCCTTGTTAAAATCTGCTTGTAAATATCTGTTTTAGCTTGAATTCCTTTCCAAAGTTGTTGATGATTCAGATCCTCTCTAGTTCTAGAATTCGTTGAGATGCTAGCTCAATAAATATCTTGAAGTATAGAGTGCTTAATCATATATCGCTGAGTGCGTAGTCAGTGCCTTCTGAATGGTTTAAAGTGAGTCAGGTAGGAAATTGCATACTAGTATGCTAAAGTATCACATCTACTCTAGGTACGTGTAGCACAAATGGTATAAAGTAGAAACCTTATTTTGCTCTCCGATCTGAGGTAGCGCTTCTTGACTTAAAGAAATTCCTACAGACTACAGACACATGAAATTATGAAAACATAAGGAGACGAATAATATACCCCTGATTGTTAATTTCATAGCCAGAGCTAGAATCTGAGAAAACCAAACAAAATACTGTATGGTTAGAGCAGTAGAGGCCCACATCTAGGGTTTGATCCAGCAAAACTCGATAAAGCAAAACTTGCTCCACTCCGGTGTTTCCTGTCCTTTCAGATCTGCAACATTGATACGAGCATAGCCACAGCTCTCTGGCTAGTTATGAACTCATGATTGCCGAGTACCCTAGTCTCCCAATCGTCACTGTTGAGTGTTGACCTTGTGGAGGTCAACTTGTCCAGCCTCAACAGAGAGTTCCTCCCTTAATCCTCTTTACAAGCGATCATCGAGCCATTGCTATGCGATTCTCAAGGGGCTGTGAAGCTTGTGACGGAAAAGAGTGGAGGGATTTCTGCTAGGTTGAGTCCTGTTTGCGTGATTAAACCCCTGGATGTGGACCTCTACTTATCTGACTGCATAGTTTATCGTGTAGATTTCTCAGATTCTGGCTATGAAATTAACAATCAGGCGTATCTGATTCGTCTCCCTACCTTGGAAATTAAACCACAGTTGCCTTGGCTGATTGATAATAGTGAAACTTTCCTTAGCTAACCTAAAAAAGATAGAAAATTGTTTATTAGTTCATTCAAGGGCCTGAATCATAACATTTGTGTTATGGTGTCCTATAGTGTGGGGACTTCTGTGCATTTTGGAGGATATCCTTGTTGTGTCTGTCTTTTGCTTAAAGTCCACGTTTTTACAACGATAGCTCTGATGTTGAATTCAACGTATTGTTTGTTGGTGATTTAGCATTATCTTTATTTGTCTACTCGATGTGGCAATCTTTTCATTAATTGAGTTATAATACAGGAGGTGATTGGAAGTACTTGCGTCTTCATTGCTCTTCACAGATCCATGGTGCGCCTGAAGCGGTTAGTAATTATTCAGCTTTTGCACTTAGCACCGTAGCAGTAGCGTGGACTTCATCAGTAATTGCACTTCATATGTAGATCTTTGTCAACTTTCAGTTGTTACCTCATAGTACCTGTAAGCCTGTAACTAGTTTAGAAATGAGCTAGCACAGTTATTTATTTTTTTATTTTTTTTTCTTAAATGATTATGATTTGCTGCACGTCAAGTGGTTTTTTCTTTTTTCTCTGTTTGGTATGAATACTCACTAGTTATTAAATGACGTCCAAAGAGATACTGCACATATGCAGAACGAACTAAATAAACGAAATGATTCATCCGTTTGGCCATCACTTGGTCCAACTTACCAATTTCCGAGATGCTAGTCCTTTTCATTTTATGTATATATCCTGTTAGGATGTACCCTTTATGAAGATAAACTAATTGAACTCAGAAGAGCTAATGGAAAAAGTGCTAACACAAGTACTGTCTTTAAAATCTGAGTTTCAATGCTGCATGTTGAACTGTGAAGGATCAGCATTAAGAGGTGAAGTATTAGAGATTGAAAGGTGCCTTATCCACGAGTCAAAAAGGTACTTCTTGAATAAAACAATCAATTTTTATACTTGAGATTGTGGCCCACACTTGTAAGCTGTACAAAAGTAAATAGATCAACACATACAGTTCCCCAAACATCTTTGACAAATTTGTAAGTAGAAACGTTCATGATAGACACGAACCTTTTGATTTCTAAGACTTGTAAAATTCCTAACTTACTCTTAGCAAGTTCAATCTATTAGATATAAGATCAGAATTATGAAGTTTCTGGCTAGCGGTTGAAGAGAGTGTGAAGTTTGTACTTGATATATGCTAATCTGTGTTTTCCTCGGAGATTCTATTTTCCAGCTTTGGTTCTTAAGAAGCATATGCTTTAATTTGTTCGACCTCTAAATTTCCTGAATTTATACCTTCTTTTTTCTTGCACTGTCCCTATAAGCAACTTGATGACTACTCACCAATGTTCATCTTCATATTTTATACCATTTCAGCATTGAGGCCAAAATTATTAGCTACTTGAGTCGATTAACTTTTTCTTTACCGCTAGTAGAAAATGACATTAGCTGTTTCATAAGTTCATTTGACACATTTACTATTTCCGGGAACTATGGTTCTCCCAATCTGCTGACATGTTTCGATAGTTCAAAGTGACTGTATATACGTACTTAAACTTATTGAATTCCCCCTGTTACTGTAATCAATGCCGATCATTTGAGAGATATGCAAATCAAATTTCAGTTGGGACTGCACCCATAATAACTGGGAACTCAAATGACTTTTACCTTCTGTTAACATATTAAGTAAAACACACATGAAATTTAACATAAATTTCGGGCAAGTGCCATTTTACTTTATTAAATTCTCATGAATCTTAGAGAGAAGTGTTTGACTTGTTATATTATTGATCACAATTTTCCTCTTTGATATTGAGTCACACATCAGGTAAGATTTGATTCAGCTTTCAACCCAAGTTGACCAAATTGATCTTGGCATATAACGTTCTATTTCAGCCAGGGCTGGGAACGACTGATGCCAACCAGTATTGAATTTCGCCAGGGCACTCCAACTAATTACCAAAGCTAGTCACTTTTAAATGTCCAAATACCTTGTTTCCAGGCAAATCAGTTTCCTTGATGGAATTACCACATATAACACCCATCTCTGTCCTACAATGAGGTTATTATGTAGTTATAACCACTGTTCCGGACCCCATTCAGATGTTCTTTTCTGAATAGATCATTCGGTACTGAACTGGAACTTGTTCCGTTTCGGGTTTAGCGCAAAAAGCACAAAAGATATCATACATTTTATATTTGATCATATATGTAATTTCATATTTTAGTATTCCAAAAAATTTGGTCCTGCTTCATAGGTATGAAAACAATCAGAATCATCGCACAAAGCCTGGTTTCAACAAAACATAAATGAGTTCAGAATCTTCAGAGTCACCTGCTGAGAATTTTATTACAGAGCTTCAGATAACCTTTACTTTTTTAAAAATTACAATTCTGACTCACCTATTGATCATGAATAGCTATGAAGCACCGACACTCAATATATTCCTCCATCTATTCCTTTTGAGTGAAACGAGGCAAAAACCGGAGAAATGACTGGAAACATATGCAATATGCCACCTGGTGTTTCAGGAAATACAAATGCTTTACTTGATGTTGGAGACGCTGAGAAGACATATCCCTTTACTGGAAACGTTGGGGTCGTCATCAGAGAAAACAGACATTCTTGATTGTTTTTTAAAGAACAGAGGTGGATGTTAATCAACATCGTTATATCACTTTATTAAATGAATTAGTCTCTTTGCTGAGATCCAGACTAACGTAGGCACACAACTCTCTGCAATGACTACAGCTGAAGAACAGAATCTTACCATGTCAAAATCTCTAGATCTTGATCACAGATTGGGCCAGTGTGGTGTTGGTTCTCAAATCTCAACCCTTGTCCTGTCACGTATGTTTCTTTATGTACTTTCGATCCAAAGTGTGGTTGCGGGTGTGGTCTGTCTCTCTCTCTCACACACACACACACACTCTAAGTCTCTCAAATTTTAATATTATGTTACCCCTAAACTTTGTCATTCTATCTCTTTAAAAAAATCTTAAAATCACGTCTAGTACCAAATTTTCAAGTAAACTAAAATAATTGACCAAAATAGTTCTGATAAGGAATTGCAATTGGGCGAGTCACTCCTCCCAACTGTTAGATCAGAGACAATAAGGAGAATAGTTGTATTGCTTAAGAAATAATGAGAAATTATACCTGTTTATATAGACTACTAGAGAAGCTACTAGAAGCTAAGTCTAAGGTAATTCCTATTTAGTCCCTATAGTTCCTATACGACCCCGGAAGATGGAGTCCCGAGAGGTAACTCCAATCTTGAAAAGAAGACTCCCAAGTGTAGTACGGGTAAGCACCTTTGTGAGACAGTCTGCCAATTGCTCAACCGAAGAAACATGTGACACACGCAAAGCACCAGCCTGAACTTGTTCACGAACAAAATGAAAATCAAGCGCAAGATGTTTCATCTGAGAGTGAAACACAGGATTTGTGCTCAAATAATTAGCGCCAAGATTATCACAATAGATAGTCGGTGCGGAGGAAATGGATGTCTCAAGCTCAGACAGGAGAGAAGAAACCCATCAAATCTCAGCGGAAGCAGTAGCAACAGCACGGTATTCAGCTTCGGTAGAGGATCGAGCAACAGTCCGCTGCTTTTTGGAGCTCCGGGACAATGGAGAACCGCTAAGGAACACAATATACCCAGAGGTGGGGAGAGATCATCTTTACTGTCTGCCCACTCAGCATCTGAGAAAGCTTAAAGAGAGCAAGGACCACTTTGAAGTAGAAGTCCCAAATCAGAGGTGCCTTTCAAATACCGGGGAAGAAGCTTCACATCATTCCAATGTGTGGTTGTAGGCCGATGCATGAACTGAGACAAACGAATAATGGCAAACGCAATATCAAGACGAGTGAAGAGAGATACTGTAAACTGCCAACAACCATGCGATATTCGCGCGCATCAGGAAGCGCAGAGCCAGACTGAAGTGTGAAAGGAGCAGCGTGATCAAGTGGCGTGAGAACTGGATTGGCAGCAGTCATCTTTGTCCGGTGTAACAAATCAGTAATGTATTTCTAGTTTTCTAATGGGAGAGCAACAGACCCTGAGGATGTGAAAGAACCCGAACGCCAGAAAGTAAGACAAATCTCCAAGTTCCTTGAGAGAGAACCGAGTTAACAGGAAATCGATAAAAAGCTAAACTTGACTAGCCGACTGTAATAATAATGTCATCCACATAAACAATCAGATAAACTGTGGCACCGTGCTGATTAAAAAGAATACTGGATGCATCAGCTCTGAATTCAATAAACCCTGCTGGAGTAAGTGGGGTCTGCTTAAGGCCATAAAGAACTTTCCGAAGCTTGCAAACATAATACGGACGATCCTGATCAACAAACCCTCCGCCGAACCATAAAAACATCCTCATAAAGAGTACCCTGAAGAAAAGTATTTTAAATATCAAGCTGTTTAATGGCCCACTGAACGACTAATCGCGAGGGAGAGAATGGGCGAATGTGGCGGGCTTAACAACCGGGCTAAATGTCTCTGCATAATCAATTTCATGAACACTGGTGATAGCTTTTGGCCACCAAACGGACTTTGTACCGATTAACTGAGCCATCAGGATGACGCTTAATACGAAAACCCACTTGCACCCTACAAGGTTATTAGTGGCAGTAGGATGTACGAGATCCCGAGTGTGGATTTTCATGATTCCGGAGGTGTGGGCTTGTCCCACATCGACTAAGTATGGGATTAGCATGTGGTTTATAGAGCAACAAGAAGTGACTCCAGCTTAGACAAAATCAGGATACTCCCTGTAATTGTTTAATGCTCTTTTCGTGAATAGAAATGCTCTTTGAGTTTGATGGAATATCCAGACCCTAAGGCATCAGGGACTACCACAGTAAGGTACCATGTTCGTGTTGGTCTTTCATGCCCATTTTATCCACCAAACAGGCAATCAAGAAAATAGATGGTCATTAAAACTTTATTTGTTTAGGTCAAGTTTATGCCTTATTCTGAAAAGTAGAAGTTTTGCTAGGTGAAATAGTAGTATGTTATCGGTGACCATAAGTAACGTACCACATTGGAGGTAAGTTAAGAAATGCCCGTTGTTAATGATTTTAACTTTGCTGAAAAGTGGTGATTCTCTTTGGTATACTCGTCACCTGCCGACTCATTACGCGTGTATTGAAAGGGATTTTCTTGTGATGAATTCTGGCTGGAATTGGTTGTTGTTCGGTTCTGGTTATTTTGGTTCTCTCTGTTTTCAAGTGTACTTTGAGCTCTTTGATAAGTTGAATTCTGGCACTTTGCTGTTCTTGTTTGCTCTTTAATGTTAGTGGATTTCTGGATGGATGTTGTGAAGACTGACCTTTGATGATTGTGGATAAGTTTGTGTGCTGGTTATTTCAGTTTCAGTATTTGGTTTGTTACTTGATGATCCCAGTGAAAGTTGCCAAAGAAACGAAGCCCGTAAATAGATATGCTTTATATACCCTTACATTTTGGTAACTCCGGAATGATTTCTACTTAATCGAATTAACTCTAAAGAAAGTTCCATAGTTAGTAGAATTCCACATCTATAAGAGATGCATGATGTGTACCTGTTTTGTTCTATTTGATTAGAGATGTTATGAATATGTATCAGCATGTTGAGGCTTTACCATTTTTACTTCTCCCTACAGGTTTGCAGTTGCCTTTTATGGGAGTTCTACTCATCCTCAACTGGTAGCCCTTGTTGCACAAGTAAGGTGTTATTATCTGTCATCGAATGTAGAATGAGAGGGGGGGGGGGGGGCTAAGTAGTACTGCTTGCTGTTCATGTTTAATTTACCACTTATGTGTACGACTCTTACTAGCTATAACTATCTATTCATTTGCTATAATAATCTTGTATTTTGCTAAAATATTATATCCAATTGGAGTATTCCACATGGGTGGTGACATGAAGTGGTAAAACAGAATCAGTGATATATATCATATCTCTTTTCATATTGTAAGTAAGCTGGGTTGCGGATTTGTTTGTCCTTCATCACTGCCATATAAGGCAATGGTTTTGTATGATTACCTGCATGTGTAATTTTACCTCCTATGTACCTTCTGTTTGATATCATTTTTGGCTTTCTGCAATATCAATAGAGCCTCTCCTTGTTCAACTACATGAGAGAGGGAGGAACTCGGCCTGATAATTTCATGGCTTGAATCCCAGACCCATGACCGGCTAAAAACATTTAACACAAGCCCTGAAATTATCAGGCTGGGCGGATATTTTGGGCCACTATTTGATGGCCCTCCCTCCCTCCTACCCCCCTCCTTCCGTGCTTCTTAGCCTGAAAGAAAAGAAACAGATTATAGAGTCTCAACTCTCATGATCATTTGTGACTTGCTGGAACTGAAAATTTGGCATGATTGGATGGATTCTGTAAAAATATTACAGTTTATATCTATTAATCCTAGCTATCGTCATAAAGCGCAGGAGGAGATATTAACTTCTAGAGGTCAAATTGAGCCGCCTGGGATGCACATGATATATCTTCCATATTGCGATGACATTAGGCACATTGAAGAGGCAAGAAAAATTTCTGTTTTGGCTTAAATAAAATTCACACAATATTGGTCAATAAAACATTTGAAAAATCTTGCAGATTTATTCTGATACAGACGTTCCTCGAGCAACTGATGATCAAATAAAAAAGGCTTCTGCGTTGATGAAACGTATCGACTTAAAAGAATTTTCAGTCTGTCAATTCTCTAATCCTGGTAATCTCTATGTTCTGTAGACGTGTTTCTGTAGCTTTATTTATGCTTTTACCCGCAAAAGATTCACTTAGCTTATTATGTTTGACCTATATTCTTAATTATCTTTGCATTCAAGCTTCCATATGTTCAAGTGTAGTACAGTTGTAATGTATGACTTTCACACTGTACAAGTTTGGTCTTATGTGGTAAATGTTTCTCGCTGCAGTCTGTTGTGTAATTAAGTAAAAATGTTGAACTGGATGGTTTTGGAACGTGTGGCCATATAATATGTTACTTTCTTTTTTTATCTATAGTTTCTCTAGTGTTATTGTTTCATTTATTTTCAAACTGAATCTTGAATATCAGCATGGAAAAAGCTTGACTTGATGAAAATTTAATCAAGTTAAGCTCAAGTTATCTCCATTATATTTTGCTTGACGTCGTGCTTGGTTGATTAACTTCAGAAGTCTCAAGTAAAAACATCTTTGAAGCAAGTATAACCTGGATGAGACCTGATCTATCTTGCTGATAGGCCATAGAGTTATCAGATCCAAACCGATAGTAGTATTTATTTAGTGCGCGGCTGTTACTATTATTTTAGTTACAAAATAACCTAGTACTATAAACATGCAACTACAGAAGACGTGCCAGAAAACAAGTTAAGTATTATTTGTATAGTACATGAATATGTATGTAACCGAGTATATACATGTCTGTGTTTGTCTGTGTAAACGAGCGCAGCAGAAATGAGAATACTAAGGTGGATGAGTGTTGTAACTAGGAAAGATAGGATGCTCAATGACCAAATATATATGTTAAGGTATTATTTATATAGTACATGAATATGTATATACATATATAGGTAACCAACTATATGTGTGTGCGCGTGCAGAAATGAGAATGCTAAGGTTGATGAGTTATTATCACTCTTCAATGTTTTGAATATATATAATTCACTTGCCAATGGAATATAATCCAAGAGAATGTGTTTTTTTTACACAAACAACAAGATTTACTCATTCATCCTACCAAATATGTAGTCCAGGTTGAGCAGACACCCATATCTTACAATGACTGACTCGAAAACACGAAGACATTTTCTTACCTGTACAAACATCAAAGAGGACGTGTTATGATTATACATATGTAGACATGAAGTACTGGATCTTTTGTTCTGCTTATACTTTTTATATCAAGTATATTCTTTTGTCATATTTTCTCCCTTCTCTATTTGCATGGGCATTCTCAAGAATGTTACTTGCATGTGATGCTTTTACTAACCTCTGAACTTTTATCGACATCAGTAATTTTAACATATATATATTTTAGGGTAAAAGACAAAAACCACCCCTCGAGTATGGGGTATATACAAAAAAACCCCTCGTGTTCGGGGATATACGAAGACCACCCTTGTCAGTTGACGGTGGCTAACGGCAACTAACGGAAACACTAAATACCCATTTTACCCTCAAATGAAAAAAAAATACCCTACTACATATATGTTTTTTCTCCTTATTCCTTCATTCTTCTATCTCCTCTCACTCTTAACCCTACATTCTTCCTCAGCCTCTCTCTTTAACCTCATCCCACCACCTCCATCATTCCAGATCTAGACTAATTTGCTTGCCATCACCATTAGCCACCATGGAAGCAAACAACTACTTACACATTGCACCACCAGGCAACACCACCACCTCCTCACCCTCTCCTTCCACCACATCAACACCCATCCCCAAATCCTTCACCAGCAAACCCACCAGCCCTAAAATCCTTCTCAATCATCCTCCCCCCAAACAGCTCCATCGCCGCCGACCCCGCCGCGCCGCCAGCCACCGCCGCACATCCAGCCCCGCCCTCTCCGCAAACACTCAAACCCAGCAAACTCCCACCCACCGTGATCTAATATAGTTCTTGGATCTATATTCATTTCAAGATACCCCACCCAACCCATTTTTTACTATAAAAAACGAAACCCTACCAATTAATTACCACCCACCGTTTCTTATGACCTCTCATTTCGCACAGGTAGAGAGGGAAAGGGATAAGGCACAGAGGTAGAGAAGGATAGAGAGAGAGGAAGAAGAATGGGTGGAGAAGAAGGGAGTGAGGAGCGAGATCAGATCGATGGAGATGGGCGTCGAGACCGACGGCGGAGGCGGCGACGAGAGTTTCCGGCGGACGACGAGAACAGCGGTGAGGTTTTATAGCGGATGGCGGCGACGAGCGTTTCCGACGGACGACGAGAACGGCGGTGAGATTTTCTAGCGGAAGGCGACGACGAAGACTGTTTGTGGCGGTCGATGAGGGCGGCGGAGGTCCCCTGGTCTCCTTCTCCGTCGATCCAGGCGGTGGTCTTCTCTGGCGATGGATCTTCAGAACAGCGAGAGCTTCCAAGTGGCTCTTCTTCGTCGGCGACCAGTGGCTCTCCGGCGTCTTCTTCTTCTTCTTCTTCTGTGCTTTTTCTTCTTGTATTTGTAATTTTTTTTCTTGGATATGTGAATAAAGTTCTTGAATAAAGGGTCTGCCCACAGCCAGAACCTTTCAAGCTCATATTTGTTGTTGGGCTTCTTTTTGAACAGATCTCTTCTTCCTCTCTCTCGGACACATCAATCGATCTTCTCGGGTACTCCTCTTCTGGGTATCAACGAAGAGGAAGATTATTTCTGGTTCAAAATTGGGGTGTGGTTGTTGTGGTAATCGATCTTCTCGGGTAATCGAACCTTTCTGGTTGTTAGTGCTGTTGTTAGATGGTCTGTTGTTAGATGGTCGCAGATAGGGTGTGGTTGTTGTGGTGGTGGACACCAAGAATATCAACATAATAAACACAAAAATACAAGTAAGGGTAAAATAGTCATAAAGAAGACAAATTGCACCCTTATACTAATTGATTGTAATTGAGGGGTGCTTTTCGTCTAACGTCCATCCACGGACAGGGGTGCTTTTTGTCACGACAGGGGTGGTCTTCGTATATCCCCGAACACGAGGGGTTTTTTTGTATATACCCCATACTCGAGGGGTGGTTTTTGTCTTTTACCCTATATTTTATATCTTGTCTCATGATGTACTCAACTCAGCAGTTAGAAATCATCTCTCAAACAACGTATATATATATACACACACAATGTGCTATGGAAGAACTTAGGTGCTTATATTGCTCTGACATCACTATTCCTTCTTGTGTGTGTGTCTGGAGTATGAGAGATCTGACATATTTGTTCACTCACTGGAACTAGTTTTAGGAACATGTTATTTGCATTATATTAACAGGCGCAAGTGTTTGCAGCCTTGCAGAGGCACTATGCTGTCCTAGAGGCTCTAGCACTGGATGAAGACGAGATGCCAGAAATCAAAGACGAAACTGTTCCTGATGAGGAGGGCATGTCTAGGTAATATCACATTATATTCGTTTTTTGCTTTTCTACTTCTTGATTATTGTCTTATACTTTGTTTCTGCATCTTTATATTCATTTGTTGTGGGAAGTTGAACTTTTGAGTGGGTTCCAACCTGGTTATTAGGACTGTCTTCAAATATATGATTGCCAGCAGATTTGATATTGTTGATGTCCGAGTCATCTATGACTTTCTTACTTCCTTTCAATACAACTTAACTAATATATTTCTTGGCTCAGTCTTCCTGTTTTTCGGAGTCGAATACACCATCTTTACACAACTTTTATGCTGTGCTATCTATAATATTTCAACTAAAGTTTTTATTTGCTTACTTATGACAGACCAGCAATTCTTAATCCACTAGAAGAGTTTAAGATGTCTGTATATGGAGAACATTCTGATGAGGGTAATGAACTTGAGGCTGACGCAAAGGCTCCTAGGAAAAGGAAAGCGACAGCTGATATTGCAGCCAAGGAAAGTGAAAACTACGACTGGGCTGACCTGGCAGACAATGGAAAGGTGACATCTTCCTTCTTTTTTTATTTACATTATGGTACTGTAATTCTTTATTGGAAATCGGGTATCATTGCAAGAACTAGCATCGTGTAGAATCGTACACTTTCCACACAAAAGTTTGATTTCTTAGGTTTCACTGGAACCAATATCAACGTTGCACCACTGGGTGGCGAATTTGACACACAAAGTTTGCCCTTTCCGGTTTTTCCTTTGCTTGATTTGATGTTCCAGTATTGAACGATTAAATTTGAGGGGTTGTAGTAAAGAAATATAAGCATTAAAGAATCTCAATCAGCAAAAAGAACAGATCAAGTCACCAACTATGGAAAACCATTGCGACCTAACTTTAGCACAGGTGTAATTACGCATGACATAGGTGCTGAACGTCTGGTAGGCACTGCCATGAATCTCACCATGTGCAAGACATGTTGCATTGCTTTTAGGTTGACTTATGTAGATTATTTACATGGGTGTATCGTGTAACTCATGTCTGACACAGTGTGTACGAGTAAAATATAAGTCTTTTACCAAATTAATTATATAGTATTTTGGTCAACATATATCAATTTACCTATGCCTAGGTTCAAAAACTAGCACATTTTACTTTTATAATTCAACCGCGAGGACTCTCTTTCATGAGTGGAAACTGGAGGAAGACGGTCACGTGTAATGAACAAGTGCCTGTGGCTTGTGTAGTTGCTGCTTTTCCTCAGTTGGCAAAAGTGAGCACCCCCTGAAGGCAAATGTACATCTTTTAGTTAGTGATGGCTAATGTTCTGATCAGGTTTAAGAAAAAGACCTTAACCAGTGATGAACCAGCAGAAACGTCAGCGTCTAAATTGAGTGTGGTCAATAACTGCCCTCCGTTGATCTGAATTCTTAAGTAACGAGTATTTCCATAAGTCGATTGAGATTGGAGTCGTTGATTTCTAAAGACAACTCAGACAAAACATTGGTAGTACCTGTTTTTTGAAGCCTATATACACACCGAACTGCATTTACGGAATTAGACAATAGACATGAATACCGTGGTTTGTAAACTCCGACTGGAAAACTAAGCGGTTGAGCGACTGAACCACATGTTAAACCAGTGCTTCAATAACTAAAATATAAATTATATGTTTGAAATCAACATTTTCACGGAGTTCCATTCCTAAACAATTTCCAAAATAAAAGTAACTTGAACTAGATGTGTATAAAATTTATGAGTTATATTTGTTTTCTGCATACTAATTAAAATATAGGTTCAAATAAATTAACATTACTGATGAAATATTGTAAAGGTTCATAAGCCTTAAAATGCTGTTTGTGAGTTTCTGTAGGCATATATTTTCGTTTTGCCTAGAAATTACCAATTAATAAGTTGGTCTGTTGGCAACTGGCAAGTGACCGTGAGAGCATACTAAGTCGGCTGTTCGCCACCTGAAGCTTGTACATTGATGATAAGAAATATAGTACTACCTCTGTTTCTCCTGAATCTTCTGAGTTGACTTTTTGTGGGTCACTTTGACCCGGTCATTTGGTTAGTAAAACGATGCAAAAATTTGGTAGCATTTTCATGGTCCTGTAGAGTAACCATGAAAAGATGACCAAATTCTTGCATCGTTTTTTGCTAACCAAATCATAGATGGTGAATAGTGTGCACTGGGAAGATTCGGGAGAACCAGAGATAGTATAAACTTGTCACAATTTAGGAACCCGGTTTTCATGTTTGCCACCCGAAGCTTGTACTTGTGTAGCCTTATGTGGTCGCATAGTCCAGTGAAGTTGAGTTTTGCGTAGGGTTTTCTGATGCTGATTAGTTTGATGTTTTGCAGTTGAAGGATTTAACAGTTACAGAGTTGAAGTACTATCTGGCAGCTCACAGCCTTCCTGTTGCTGGAAAAAAGGAAGTTTTGATCAACAGAATCTTAACCCATATGGGCAAATAGGATAAAACGAGATGTATCTTACTGTAATTTTGTGTGCACACTTGTGTTTATTGAAACTGTATCTTCCCTTTTCCGGGATACCAAGTCTAGATGGGAGATCTTGTTGTAAATACTTTTTCGGTCACATTGTGAAGACTTCATCAAGCTTTATGATTTCGGAAATTCGAAGAATGAAATAAGCAAGAATGGTCTTGTCAAAAACACATTTTTATCTGTCAAATAGCACCAAGTTTACTTGTTAAGTTGATAATTGACAATTTTGGAGAGGCGGCTCTAGTGCTTCAAAACAACATGATTCGGTGATTAAATTCACCAATCGCTGAAGCCTGTTCAGTTTGTGGAGAGTTTGCATTGTCATATATTCTTCAACCTGTCATGCTCTCAAAATCATCACTCCATATGATCTAATGGTGCACTTTCATATACTGGTGGCAGATTTACTTGGTTACAAGATATTGTGTAAGCTTTTGTATTCAGTATTCAGTAATCAGTACCACGGTGCTACGTGACGTGCTTTTACGGTTGAGTTGATTAATGTGTTGATTAATGTCCCTTTCTATAAAATAATATGATGAGCCAACCAGACCGTAGATGGACAATATAGGGTTATACAGGAAAGAGAAATTATAGATGGAGGAGAGAATTATATAGGACCCTTCCAGTAAAATCTAAGGGCTTTGGATCATATTGTTAAAAACCCAGAAAAATTAATGTTGAAACCCATACATCAAAACAGAAACCCTTAAACTAAACCCTGAAAAGCCCGCCCCATGAATTGAAACCTTATAAAGTCAAAATAATGTTTTGGTTTCTAGAATAAAAGCTCTCGATTGACAGAAGTGGTGTTGGTCGTAATGCTAAGGAAGAAGGGAAGTTAACTTTCTTTACCAGCTCTTTGAATTCTAATAAATCAATGATTAAGAAACTGTTATCAACTCTGTCTCTCTAACTGAATGCCCATTTTCTTCTTAAAGAATTCATGCATATTTTCCCTAGCCCGAATCCCCTCGATCTTCAGCATTGTGCTAAAGACACGGGCTCACGTTCTTGGACTCCACTGACCTACTCTTGTAACAAGTTCGAGTTTGTTCGGAAAAAAACACCCGGGTGCTGCTATTTTCCCTGTACTCAAGAAATAACATCATACTATATGACAAAATTCAACAGAAACGCAACCACAAAAGATTTGACGCATAAATCTGCATTTGTATTAAGCTGGTATGAGTGCCATAAACATCAAGACAATGGATGAAGACACAAAAGAAGTAAAAGCGCCAAACAAAAGCAGTAAAACACAAACCTTTATTTTGTCCAAAAAAAGAAAAGAAAAGGAAATATCAATCAAAGAGATCTAGGACTGAAGAGGAGGGAGTTCTGAGATCAAGCAAGGGAACTCCTTCATATCCTCAACATTTGGAGTTGCCACAACAGGCTCCTCCTCGTCCTTGCTTCCGCCGCGTTGGGCTTCTTCTTCTTCTTCTTCATGGTGGTACCTTGTCCTCTGACCTGCAGATTGTTGCCCCTTAACCCTCCAGTTACCTCCGCCTGGTCTGACATTGTGATCCTTCTTGTCAGGAGCAGGAGCAGGAGCAGGAGGGGCAGCCTTCAACAACTCACCGATGGTCGTCTTTGGACGTCCTTTAACTAATTCCTTCTTTTTAGATATGTCCTTCTTTGAGGAGGAGGAGGAACTCTTGGTTGAAAGAGCATCATCATCATCATCCTTTTTAACAACTTGCATCGATTTCAAGTCGTCATCGACGCTAACCTTCCTTTCTTCAGGCTTCTTGAGAAGGGCTTGTTTCTTCTGTTCAAGCTGCTTCTGATATTCCTGTAGCGTCAACTTCTTAGCTTCTTCCTGCCTTCTAGCTTCCCTCCACTCCCATTCCGCCCTCTTCCTTCTTTTCTCCTCTTCCTTCAACAGCCATTCCTGCCTTCTAGCTTCCCATGCCTCCTTTCTTCGCTCCTCTACTTCCTCTCTCTTCCTTCTTTTCTCCTCTTCCCTCAACAACCATTCCTGCCTTCTAGCTTCCCATGCCTCCTGCTGCTGTTTGGTCCTCTTCTGTTGCTTCGGCGTTGAAGGGTTGTTTTCTGGCTTGGTGTTTAGGCTAGCGATCAACGCAGGAACGTCTTCGGCATCCTTGTCCGGCAACAAAGTAAACAGAGCGAAGGAGTTCTGCACCTCAGTAGCCATTGTTTGGAGAGAGCGTGCATGACTTGGAAGACACAGTGCTACCCCTATTTATATTCAGCACCCTTACTCTCTTTGCCGACTTAGTTACATCTTTGCCGACTTAGGTGCATTAAAGCTCCAGCGTTTTTTTTTTTTTTTTTTTTTTGGAGTATTCTAGAACCAAATCGACTCATATTGTTAGTGATAAAGTTCAATATTTTGTTATTTCCTTATCGGATTGGTATGGGTTTTCAATCCGTTTCC
Source organism: Linanthus parryae (assembly GCA_023055425.1). NCBI lineage: Eukaryota > Viridiplantae > Streptophyta > Magnoliopsida > Ericales > Polemoniaceae > Linanthus > Linanthus parryae. Next base: position 103,633,802 of record JALGPY010000001.1, read on the forward strand.
TAAATTAGTTTGAGTGCTCTCCAAGTTTTAAGTTACCTTGTCTGTTTCAAAAAAACAAAATAAAATCTAGTGCATAAAATCAAGGAAATTATTCTCTCAAAAAGAAAAAAATTAAGTCTATTGTCCAAGATCATTAATAGCGGTTTGTAACCAAGTTGTCATTATAAAGTTAGTGGTGGTGACGCATAAATAAATTTCTGAGGAAATTTAAAATTGTGATGACTAATGCGCCACGTCGCACATCTAGTTTATTTTTTTTATGTGGACTATAATTATTGGTTGGGTAATCCATGTAGGCGACATTTTTTCTCACAATGAGAGATTTCAAATGACAAATGGCATGCTCAGATTTAACCTTAGCACTTGTCTGCTTTTTGCACAAAACAATTGGTATTCCACTACAGGGCATTCATTGTATTTCTTTATAAATGATGTAAAATATTTGTTTTGCCTCACATTATGTATAATCATGCGATTGACGCTAACCAACTATAATCATGGCACATTTAAATATTTAACATATTTAAAAGTTTCAATTGATTCAAAATTATAAGTATCAAAATGAGAGTACGCAAAACATAGTTCACTTTTCTATGATCAACAGTGTTAACGATAGTAAGAGACATAACTTCACAAGTAGACAGTTCGGCTACCAAGATATTCATAAGTTTCCAAACGTGGAATGCTATTGGAATAAAGAGATATTTCACAAGCATTATGTTAATTAGAATAAATTAAATACCCATGTTCCAAGTTTATGAACAAAAGAGTTGTATTATTATATTCCGCGATAGCGAGAAGATCAGGAACAATATATATGGCCAACAAGGTAACTTAAAACTTGGAGAGCACTCACGCAAGGCGAGGAGTCGTGCCAACGACGGGAATCCGAAGCCGACTAAGGGCAAACCAAGCAAACAGAGGGCAATCCAAGTAACGACCGACTGATTCCGGCACATGCAATCTTTTCACTTTACGTGGTTAATGAATTCCGACGTAGTGACATTTGAACAATAAGTTTTCCGATTTTCGAAGTCGAGTAGTAAGGTGAGGGATTAAATCAAGTAGAGTATGTTTGAAAAATAGAGAATAAAATACGACATCTGCTTTCAAATAAACAAGTAGATCACACGAAAGAATTTGACTCGCAAAACTAAACATCTAACTCACGCAAAGGAAAAGTAAGACATATTAGGCCGAGCATGCAAACTCACCGTAGGAGCCAAAGAGTGGTAGCAAGTCAGCTTCTCGTAAACCACTTCCGGATCTACCGGCTCGCCGAAATTAGGTTCATCAATCATACACGCAAGTTCTTACTAACAAACAAGTCCGTATCGCAAGTAGACAATGCATATCTCTTATGTGTTAAGCAAATGAAAGTCCTAAGTAATAATAAATACCAAATTTTTTTTAGGTACTTAAGTTCTCAGTTTCTCATAAGTAGGAAATATTCAAAAAATATCGGAAATTAATAATGAATTTTAAGAATTCAAACTCATTATCAAATAACTAAATATTCTGAAAAATGCTTTAACATGTGTTAAAGTAAATGAGTATTATCGACAACTATTTAATATTCAAATGACAATTACAAGCAATTATAATAAAATTAAAATTAAAATTAAATAATATAAAATAATAATCCTTGTAGCGCTAAAAAATATACATTTAATAAAATATATAATTTCTTAATTTTTCAAATTTACTCTTTAATTTACAATAACTAGTTTTACTTTTATTAAGAAAATATTTAATCACGTGAATTTATTTATTTTTGAAAAGAATAATATGAATATTTATAAATATTAACTTACTATTTAATTAAGCAAAACTAAATTTAAATTTAATAAATAATAAAAAATACTTTATCGATTATATATTTATATATATACAAAACGTATTTTGTTAATTTATTTTTCAAGAAGAAAAATTGTATATATTGAATTAATACTAATTTCCAGTTTATCTAAATTCAAATTTTTATTTACATTTCCAAAACATTTGTTTTAATTTATTTTATTTAAAATGACCAATCAGTTAACTTTTAATAAGAATAAAAATAAATTAAACAAAATAAATCATATTAATAAGATCAGTTTATATAAACTACATGTAGCCCCCCTAAATTTTAGTAGAAACTACAACATACTCCACCCACTAACTCCAGTTTATGTAAAAGACTAAGGCTCCCCAATATTTATGAAAACTACATCAATCTTATGAACAAAGTACTAAATTTCAACAGTTTGTACCCTAAAAAATTCATATTGTACACAAATAACCCTCCCTCCCCAAAACAAATAATCTTATTCATTCACGCCATCTTCTCCAAATCGAAACATGATTTGAGCTTTCAAAATTAAATTTTGACAATAAAATTTGAACGAGAAGAAGATTTAGAACATGCCCAAATCCAAAAAAGAGTAGAAATGACAAAGAAACGAGGTCGGTCGAGCTAGTTTCGGCGAGTTCGGTGGAGGTGATGGACGGGGATGTTTCTTGGAGGTTTAGGCTTCGTTTGAAGCTTCCTCGAGCTCCACGGAACTTTAGAAATCAGGAGGGAATGAACTTGGGGGCTGATAACTCCGTTTTTGGAGTTATTTTATGCCTTTTATTTCTACGTTTTGCGTGCTCAACATGGAGAATTCGTCGTCTTTTGAGTAAATTGAGCTAATATGTGATAATGTGAGTTCATATGCTTTACTTGTTAAATCCGGGCGTTTCTTTAGTTATTTGAGCTTTTATTGTGATATGATCGCGGGTTGTGTTTTCGTGTTGTGATTCGCAGGAAAACAGGGCTTGGAGGATCATGCGGGAGATGTAAACGAACTTCGGAAGCAAGGAACTCAAAGGAAAGTCAAAGGAAGAAAGAATAAAGTCAAAGGAAGAAAGAAGAGAGTCAAAGAAAAGAAGGCTGGAAAAGAGGGTCTTCGTACGAAGACAATTGTCTTCGTACGAAGACAAAACACTTAGTCAAATTTTGGGTTCTGAAGAAAGTCTTCTCAAACAAGCTTGCAGTATCTATATAAGAAGACCTTCGTACGAAGACATTTGTCTTCGTACGAAGACAAATGCTCTTCGTACGAAGACATCGCTGGAATGTAGAATTTTGTGCTGGGCTTTTTCGTAGTTTATACGAACTTTGTAATCGTATTATGGAAACATATTTAAACATTATAGGTCGACGTTTTCAGTAGTTATTCACGTTAGAAACATCTTTTGGAGATCAAGAAGCTATTGGGAGAGCTTAGGAGCTTTGGATCATCCGTTTGGATTCTCAACTCTTCTCTTTTCTTGATTTTTATGTTTAAAATCATAAAACTTATCGTTTTGAGTATGAATATTTGTAGCTAAACGTTATTTGCTGGGAATTCTTGTTTGGTGTATCTAGGGTTTGATCTAAATATCATGTTTTGATGATTGTGATTCATGTTATAGCTTAATCTCGCGTATTCTTTCATTGTTATGGATTATTTACGTTTGTAATCACATTATCTTTGCGAGTAGCTAACGTAGAGATAAACTTAATTAGTTTTCACGTGGTAACTCCGTGAGAATTAGTCGGTAAATTGAATAATCCACCTAGTCGAATCAATGTTTGGTAACTCGACATCGTTAACTAGGATCGTTAAAGTAGAATTATGGTTTTAATGCATGCTTAAAGCTAAAATAGACTTGATAACTCGGTTTGTTTTGGTTTAAAGTATAGTGAACTTGCTTGGTAACTCGGTAAGTTTAATATTGCTTGATTGATAGTGAAAGATACATGGTTGTTTTACAAATCAAAACATAAGTTTAGATCAACCTATTGAACCTAGAGAATTCCCGGTATTTTTCCCTTATATTACAAAAACCCTAAAATTCATTCTTTATTAATCATGATCTATTTCACTCGGTTAATTGAGAATATTGCGTTTTTATTTTAGTAGAATTAGAACAAAACACAACTTGTGACGTGCCCACGTAAGGTTTAGAATAATAATTAGTTTAAGCAAAGTCTCTTGGGTTCGATAGCCCGGATTTCCGGTTTATTACTACACACGACAGCTGTACACTTGCAGTTGGAGCGTGTCAAGTTTTTGGCGCCGTTGCCGGGGACTTCGGCTAAATTAGTTATAATTCCTAGCCTTAGGGATTTTAATTTATTATTTATATCCGTTACTCACCTACGTTTTGCGTGTTTTGTGATTTCAGGTTGATTTACACGGTGCATGACCCGTTCTAGAGACGAGCCTTTGTATCCAACGTTTGAAGACCCGGAATCCTTATTAAAAGCACAGCGTAGAGACAAGAGGAATTCAAGCTCTGTCGTCATGGATGAAGAAACGAGAGCTGAGTTTGAGAGAATCCACAAAAGTGTGCAAGATGCAGAAGCAGCTAGAGCAGCTGCGGTAGAGGAGGCTGCAAACAGAGCCGCTGAATCTGAGCAACTTAGGGCTCAAATGGCTGAGATGCAGGCGACGATTGATCGCATGTACCCTCCAAATCCACAACAACTTCCGGGTGCGGAAGTAGTTGGCAGAAATAACGGTGGCAATGGGAATGATGGGGGAAATAATCGGAACAACAACGGTCGGAATGTGGTAGAGCAATTCAACAATGCTGCGGAGGATGAGCGTCCTTTGGTGGACTACTTCAGGACTACACCGGAGGGATATCAGCCCACCATTGTCAGGCCTCAGATTAATGCCGCACATTTTGAGATTCGCCAACCGTTGATCAACATGGTTAGGGATGAGTGCTTATTCACTGGAGCCCCGAGTGATGATCCACATCAACACTTGCTCAGTTTCGAGCAAATCACTTCTACCATGTATGATCAGAGAGTTCCACTCGAGACGATAAAGCTCATGCTTTTCCCCTACTCCTTATCGAGAAAGGCAAAGACATGGCTTATGGAGCTTCCAGCATAGTTACATGGGCATATTGTAGCAGAGAGTTTCTCAGGAAGATGATTCTTTGGGAGACACGTGGAGAAAGTTCAACCAGCTCCTGCGCAGATGCCCTACTCACGGAGAGCCATGGTATAAACTTCTCCACTACTTTTATAATGCTTTGGATAGAGAGACTGCTAGTGAATTGGACATGATGGCTCAAGGAAATTTTATGGGAATGGGACTACAGAGATGTTGTGATCTGCTTGATAATGTAGCAAAACGTGAATCCACGAGGTCCGAGACTCTTAGAAACACGAAATCAGATGGGGCATTGGTTAGTAAGATTGAGTCCATGGTGGAGCAGAAATTTGAACATCAGATGGCAGTGATGACTTCGGCTTTCAGTAATTTGAATCCATCGGCACATGTGAAGTCAGTGGGAGAGATGGTAGTAGATGCAAATCAGGGATATGGGGATGGTATTGAAGACGTGAACTACATGGGTCAACCAAGACAGCAGCAATGGCCAAACACCTATCATCCCAACAACCGCAATCACCCCAACTTCAGTTATGCCAATCCGAATAGTGGATTATATGCGCCAGGTCAGAGGCCAAATGTTCCTTATCAAGCTCAGAGACAGGCTCCACAGCAACAAGCTCCACCTTCACCCTCAAAAGAACAGGACACAAACGCGTTGTTGAGGAAACTGTTAGCTAGCAATGATAAGATTGAGAGCAAGATCGTCGCAATAGAAGCCTCGATAAAAATCCATGAGACACAGATTGGCCAAATAGCTAATCAGAATACTCGACTTCCACCAGGTATACTATCGTCTAACACAATCACTCCAACTGAGCAATTGAAGGCTATCACTACTCGCAGTGGGATCACCACTAATGATCCTCCATATCCTACACACGCGCGAGCCGAGGAAACTAAGGCCACAGAAAAAGCACTAGATGAAGAAATTCACGTGCCTACCGTGATTCCCCAATCAAAGGACACGAGTAGGAAGTCGGAGGAGAAGCCTAAGCCAAAGGAAGAGTATAGTGTTCGTGTTCCCTACCCGCAGAGATTGAAGAGCCAAGAGGATGCCAAGCACTTCAAGAAATTTGTTGATATCTTCAATAAGTTACACATCAATATTCCCTTTGCTGAAGCAATTTCACAAATGCCTAAATACGCAAAATTTTTCAAGTACCTACTCTCTAATAGAAGACGCATGGATGATTTTGAGACCGTGACCCTGAATGAGGAGTGTAGCGCCGTGGTGCAAAAAGTGCTACCCAAAAATATGAAAGATCCGGGTGGTTTCATTATTCCTATGACATTGGGAGATGCGTTCCATGGGAGAGCATTGTGTGATCTTGGCGCAAGCATAAAATTGATGCCTACATCAGTATTTGAGCAACTTGGTGTAGGAGATCCAAAACCCACTCGTATGTGTTTACAGATGGCTGACCGTACTATAAAACGACCACGGGGTATTTTGGAGGATGTGCTTGTGAGAGTCGAAGGACTCATCTTTCCCGCAGATTTTGTGATCCTAGATATGGATGCTGACGATGATGTCCCAATCATATTGGGACGGCCATTCCTTGCTACGGGAAAGACAATTATTGATGTTGCCAATGGAGAATTGACTATGCGTATTAACGATGAGAAGGTGACATTCAATGTCTTTGAAGCTATGAAATTTCCTGCATATGCAGTTAGTGAGAAGTGTTTTGGTGTGGAGGCATACACACCGGACGAGGAGGACGATATGTTATTGGAGCAGATGTATGAGGAACTTGCCTTACTTGATTCGAGTGAAAAAGAACAGGCTATGGAAGCCAGCTGGCGTTCACCCCTACCCCTCTTTAATGAGAAAAGCAGGACGATTCTTACTCCTTCTCTTATTACTGCTCCTGATTTAGAATTGAAACCGTTACCTGCTCATTTAAAATATTTATATTTGGGATCTGATGAAACTTTACCTGTTATTGTTTCTGCGTGTTTGGACAGGGAACAGGAGGAGCAACTTCTCAAGGTATTGCAGGAGAGGAAAGCAGCTATGGGATGGACCATAGCGGATATCAAGGGGATCAGCCCCACAGTTTGCGAGCACAAGATCCGGCTCATGGAAGACAAGAAGCCGGTAGTTCAGTTTCAGCGCCGCCTCAACCCTCACATGCAGGAGGTGGTGAAGAAAGAGGTGCTTAAATGGTTGGAAGCATGTATCATCTATCCGATTTCCGACAGCACGTGGACTAGCCCGGTGTAGTGTGTCCCTAAGAAGGGAGGGATAACTGTGGTGGAAGGGGAAAAAGGTGATCAGATTGCCACTTGTACAGTTACTGGGTGGAGAGTTTGCATGGATTACCGCAAACTCAATGATGCCACTTTGAAGGATCATTTTCACCTCCCATTTGTGGACCAGATGCTTGATAGGCTGGCACGCCATTCGCATTACTGCTTTTTGGATGGATACTCTGGGTATAATCAGATAGCGATTGAGCCAGCTGACCAGGAGAAGACGACATTTACTTGTCCTTATGGGACTTTTGCATTCAGACGCATGCCCTTTGGGCTATGCAATGCCCCTGCCACGTTTCAGAGGTGTATGATGTCTATCTTCTCAGACATGATGGAGCAAAATTTCGAAGTCTTCATGGATGATTTTTCACTTTATGGTGATGGGTTCGAAGACTGTCTCCAGCAGCTAGCTCGGGTACTGGACAGATGTATTGACACCAACCTAGTGCTTAACTGGGAGAAGTGCCATTTCATGGTGACCGAGGGGATAGTGTTGGGGCACAATATCTCCAGTAAAGGATTAGAGGCAGATCGGGCCAAAATTGAGGTGATTGAGAAGCTTCCTTATCCTGCATCTGTCAAAGGGGTACGGAGTTTCTTGGGACATGCAGGTTTCTATCGGCGCTTCATTAAAGACTTTTCGAAGATCACAAATCCTTTATCTGGGTTGCTTGAGAAAGATGCGGTCTTTGATTTCAATGAAGAGTGCAAGACACCTTTTGATTTGCTCAAGAAAAAGCTGATCAATTCTCCCATTATAGCCACCCCAGACTGGACCTTACCGTTCGAGCTTATGTGTGATACCAGCGATTATGCGGTGAGAGCAGTGCTGGGACAGCGGAAAGAAAAGGTAGCTCATGTAATTTACTATGCCAGTCATACTCTTAATACTGCACAGGTTAATTATGCCACCACGGAGAAGGAGATGTTGGCTATTATCTTCGCATTGGACAAGTTTCGTCCATACCTTGTGGGTTCTCAGGTGACCATCTTCACGGACCATGAAGCCCTCAAATATCTTCTTACTAAGAAGGATGTGAAGCCTAGATTGATCCGATGGGTGTTGCTAATGCAAGAGTTTGACATAGTGATCAAGGACAAAAAGGGAGTAGAGAACGTTGTTGCAGACCATTTGTCACGACTGGAGAACGAAAAACAAGAAGATATGCCAATAAGAGAAGATTTTCCAGATGAACAACTTATGGTAGTGGTAGCAGCTGTGCCTTGGTTTGCGGATTTGGCAAATTTCAAGGCGCTCAATATTGTCCCAAAAGACATGTCTTTCCATCAGAAAAAGATTTTTTTGCAGATGCACGATACTACTTCTGGGATGACCCTTATTTGTTCAGTTTGGGAGCTGACAACGTGTTGAGAAGATGCGTAGCTGAGCCAGACACTTTGGACATTCTTAGACATTGCCATGAACTGAATTGCGGAGGGCATTTTGGCAGAACGCGCACTGTGGCAAAGGTATTGCAAAGTGGATTTTATTGGCCCTCTTTACATAAAGATGCTCATTTGTTTGTACAGCAGTGTGACGATGTCAGAGAACCGGCAATATCTCCAACCGAAACGAGATGCCTCAAAATTTCGTGTTGGAAGTAGAGCCCTTTGATGTTTGGGGCATTGATTTCATGGGACCATTCCCGTCTTCGCTTGGAAATCTTTATATACTGTTAGCTGTGGATTATGTGACCAAGTGGGTAGAGGCAATGGCTTGCCCTAAAAACGATGGAGCTACTGTAGAGAGGTTCGTGCGTAAGAGTATATTTACACGGTTTGGGACTCCCAGAGTCATTATCAGTGATGAAGGATCGCATTTCGTGAACAAAGTCTTTGCCAATGTCTTGAGCAAATATGGGGTAAAGACGCATAAGATATCACTGGCTTATCATCGGCAGTCAAATGGGCAAGCAGAAGTTTCTAACCGAGAGATAAAAGGGATTCTGGATAAGACAGTCAACCCGGGACGCAAAGATTGGTCTCTGCATTTAGATGATAGCTTATGGGCATATAGGACTGCTTACAAGACCCCTTTAGGCATGTCTCCCTATCAGTTAGTATTTGGGAAGTCGTGTCATCTTCCGGTGGAACTTGAGCACAAGGCATTCTGGGCCTTGAAGAAGATCAATTTAGACGCTAAGCTCTCAGGTGAGCTACGGAAGCAAGCACTACTCGAACTTGAGAAATTTCGATTGATGGCATATGAAAGTGCGAAAAATCTATAAGGAGAGGACAAAACAGTGGCACGACATGCACATCATCCCGAGAGACTTCAAGGTCGGACAGAGAGTGCTGATCTTCAATGCCAGACTAAAGCTGTTTCCAGAGAAATTGAAATCTAGATGGAGTGGTCCCTACACAATTACTGCAGTTTATCCGTGGGGATCTCTTGAGGTGGAGGATGCAAATGGGAACATGTTTAAGGTGAATGGCCAGAGAGCGAAACCATATGTAGACGGGAATTTCGTTGGAGTCATTGAATGGCTTCATACAACTCCCGCAATTTGATTGATCTCTGAGGTAACTGGGTCGGGTCGTCGACCTTAAATTACAAATCGCTTGTTGGGAGGCAACCCAACCTATTTATTGTTGTAGAGTAGGTTTTAATACTGTTTTGTAATTTTTTATTCTGTTTGATTTCATTGAGAGGTGCGAGAGAGTGGATTTAATGTTTCCAATGAGTATGTTCAGGATTACGAGGTGAAAGCCTATTTCGGATCCCCCGTCTTGATGCGCGCGTGCGAAACAGAGTAAAAATTGAAGATTTGCAGCCCAATACGCGTATCGGGATCCGAAGTGAAGGAATTGAAGATTGAATCCATTCCTACACTTATTCAACACACGCACCTGGGGGAAGATCATGTTCCCGGACTCCCCGTCTTGATATACGCAAGGATTTGATCGATGAACGCAGAAAGCTAGCATGCTGGCACGTATTACGAGGTGAAATTTTGAAGAACAAATTGAAAACAGAATTGAACAGTGCCAACGTGTGGGGGTGGTTGAGAGCTTTCTGTAGACAGGTAGATCGCGCATATCGGAGTCCGGATGAGGAAGTTACGCCAAAAAGGATGTTTTAGAGAGTAAAACGAGGCCAAAAACATCCGGAATACAAAACGTGCCTTGGAACGCGTGAAATTGACAAATGAAATGCTCCCCGGATTTTGGGAGTGTTTTAAGGTGAAAAGGGAGTCTCGAGGTCGAGGAGATCCTTCGGAAAGCAAAGGCACGATCGGATACGCAAAAATTGATCGAAAAGGATGTTTTTGGCAAGCTCCAGCATTGTCTTCGTACGACGACTTTGTACTTAGAAAAATATTGAGCTCTGAAGATTGTCTTCCTATAACACTATGCAGTATCTATATAGGATGACCTTCGTACGAAGACAAATTGTCTTCGTACGAAGACTCTTCGCACGAAGACAATTGTCTTCGTACGAAGACATCGGGCGGATAGACACTTTTGTCCACGTACAGAAAGAATGAAAGGGGTGATGTTTGGGGGTAATTTAGACTTTTTGGCTTGAATCTTTGAGGACATCTGAAGACAACCATCGTTCAGCCCTCTCTTCCTCCATAGCCGCAAACACCCAAATCACCCTCTCCCTTGTTTCTTCACCAAATTCAACAAGCCACCATAGGTTTTGCTCGCAATTCAGAGGAGAACAAGGATTGAAAGGTGATTTTGAGTGAGATTGAGAAACGAGAGAGAAATCAGAGGAGGAAGAAGCTAGGGTTCCGAAGCTAGATTGAGAAATTGGACAAATTGGAGTTTGATTCAGCTTACGGTCAAGAAGAAAAAGCTAACGGGGACTTCACAAGGAGTACGGAGCATCAATCAATTCAAAGTTTCGACAAAATTTCTCGGCGACCTTCAAAACAGCCCGGTTTGTCAAATTTCTGAAACTTTTGTGCCCGTAAGACTTGCTTTGGGCACGTAGGTACACTCTAAAACTAGTTATTTCAATAATCGAGTCTTAGGCACACATTGAGTTAAAGCCCAATTTAATTTTTGTTGCGCTTAGTAGCGTGATTGGGGCGATTTCTTAGAGTCCTAGGAATTACGTGCTTACTTGCTTACGTGCTTAATTCTGTACACACTTCTTGTCACGTGCACGAAGTTGAATTTCTCATTTGTACTTGAACTTGTATTTTAAATGGCGGGTGGAAAGAAACGGAAGACGGGAGAGGGTACCTCACAAGAAGCATCGGGGTCGGGCGAGCCTCAATTAGAAATACCGCCCATTCCCCAATATGCCATCTTGAGTGCCCCTCCCCCGTCTAAACCGGGCATTGTAGGCCGACGAACGACAAAGGTTAATTTGAAAGAGCGCAGTATTGGGACCGCGTGTTATGATAGCTTCCGTTTTGTCACCTATGAGGCCCATCTTGAATCTCAAAAGGATACTTACCTGACTAAGAACGGACAGCCCGAAAAGGAATTTCCATTGCACGAGGACATGCCTCAAGCAATAAAGGAAATTTTTGAGCGCGAGAAGCTTACCAACTGGTTTAAGCTAGTAGGGCCGTCTAGTTCTCATATCGCGCGAGAGTTTTGCCTCAACTTGAGGTATGAAAAGGATGGTGAGAGCCGAGACCCTCGTCTTGTATACTGTCAGAACCAATGGATAGTCTTTACGCCAGAGGCTATCACATTGGCCATGGGTTTCCCCCCTTTGAGATAGGGTTCTGGGTATGAGACTATTCTTCGTAGTGAGAATCTTTGGTCTCGTCTGAATGCATTTTGTTTCGCGAAGGGGGTAGATCCATGGGACAGGAAAGGGGAGGTGATTCATTGGAAGGCCGAAAAGAAGTACTATAGGCCGGAGGCGAGGTGGTGTTGTGAATTGCTAGAAAATTGGGGTTTGGGAATCACACAAAACCCTAGTTACTCTTTCCGCCTATCGGTCTGGGCTCTCTGTCTTTACACCGGGGTTAGGATCGATATCCCCTAAGTTGATTTGGGAGAATTGTCTAGAGAGGGTGTCGAAGACTAACAAGTTAGGTCCCGGTCATACTTGCTTGCTGACTCACCTAGCCAAAACCGCCGAAGTAGTCATTGGGAGAGATATGGACTTAAAACCGTTCACTGCTAGGAAATGGCATAGTTTTGATGAGACGGCGAGGAAGAAGGGAAAGGGTAGGAGGATGAACACCTCTCGGTTTGATAACCAAGTAGCCTATGACCACTTGAGAGAGGAGATGGCCCGGGATAGACTCGAGAGAAGACGCCAGTTTGCCCACACTCGGGACAATCAGGTGAAGCTGGGTGGATTAATCCAGATGGTGGGCCAGTGGGTGATACAGACGAGTGGTCAGGCGGCGGAGGAGTTTGTTCCACCAGTCCCGACGGCGGATCCGTGGTTCCAGGAGGATGAATTTGAGTATCCGGTTCCGCCGAGTGAGGATGGTGAAGAAGAAGAGGATGAAACAGAAGAAGAGGGGGAGGAAGAGGAAGACGAGTAGTGGAGTTTGCCCTCGTGCTAGGATTGTTGAGTCCTCGTGTTATCGTTGAGGACAACTATGCATCCTTGTGTGGGGGTGGTTGATACCTTTTTACTAGTCAGTATTGAGTCTTTGCATCGTCCGTGTCAGCATTTAGTTAGGGATTTTTTGGTTATGTCCTTATTTTCTTTTTATTATTCATATTTTTGCGTGCACGTTTTGGTATTATTGAGTCATCCCACCAAATTATCGAGTCATTAGTCGAGTTGGCCGTGCATGTAGTATAAGTATATATATATAAAAAAAAAACTAAAAAATGTGAAAAACCAAAAAAAATTAAAAATTTGAGAAAGGGCAATCGAAAGAAGCTGAAAATTCGGTAAAAATCGAGAAGTGTGAGATTTTTAGGCATAGGGCGTGAATTGCGATCGAGAGTGACAATGTGAGTTTCCCTTAGTAAGTATAGAGAAACTTTCTTTACGGGAATGCGTGCCTATTTTACACATGGACTTAATTTTTCAAATCTAAAGTGTGTGCCTAGTTTTCTTACAAGAGTTGAGCTAGGTGTGAGCTAAACAAGCCGAACGTTCTTGTGTACGTCTTAGGTAGTCGCCAACCCGCCTCGTAGTGGCACACAGAACAGCTGTGCGAGGTGTGTATTAGAGCACTCACTGCTTATAGAACTTACCTTGTAGGACCACTAGTAAACCCTGTTTTGAACCTTGGATTCTTTGATAACCTTTGGACTTAGGGTGACGATTCTTAGCCTTCATCATTGATTGGTTAGAATCACCGCTTTAGTGTGTCACGAGGGTTTTGTAGTTGAGGGGGTTCGACGAGGGAATACTTCATGCTATACTTGTGTGAGTCTTACATATCACATGCACTTCATTTGTGATCTTCGAGGGGAATGCGAGGGTGAGTGAGAGTAGGCTTGCGCACTTCGGTGTGGCGGTGTTCCATGGCATTACAACATGGACACGAGTGAGGAGAGCCGTGAGTGTGTACCATCTAATACACACACAACTTGGGTTGGGGGAATTTAATAGGTGGATCGTGCTAGGTACCGGATCTTACTCATCATGGTGTAGGAGGTTTGGTTGGATTAGGCACGAGACATATATTCGATTGGCTACTTGAGAGGAGACATGATTACATTCGAGTGTGGGGGTGTCGACTTTTGACTTCGGATATCGAGATTGAGCTTGCGACGACTCCATCCCCACACGTGCTTTATTGTGTTACCGGCTTCGTTTGTTACACCGAGGATTTCATCGAGTTAGGGGGAGAGACATTTACTTGTGATTCATATGTGTTGATTTGGTTATTATCTCCCCTATTATCATATTTTGGCTTGACACTTAGAAGACCACTCGAGACGTATATTGAAGAAATTGTGCAGAAATTTGAGAGATTCAAAAAAACAAAAAAGGAAAAAAAAATCAGAAAAAAAAGAAAAAAAAAGAAAAGAGAGAAAAAAAGGAGAGTTGAATAAAGGAAGAATGAGAAGCTTTGTGGAAGAACGAGTGGAGAAGCGACTAGTTCACGAACGGGAAGTTTTGGCTTATACATCATTCATGACAATAGCCGCGGAGATCGTAATTGTACCGGGGTGTGAGGGGATCGAGGGCCGGAGATGGTGAGTTTCGGGCTTGGTTTCTATCATTGTTGTGAGGGTGTGTGAGATGTGGTATTTGTGAGAATATGACGCTTTAGGACTCGTGCTTGATTATTTACCTATTTGTCCCTAAAGCCTCATCATTCTAAACCCGTTAGCGGATTAGGAGCTCGGACCTTGAACGTGTCTTAGCCTAGCGTAGCCTATTATTTTGTGGCACACATGAAAAGGTATTGCGTTCTTGTACTTAGTAAAGCTAGGTTCTCTATATTAGCTAGGGGAGATTCGTGTTGTCAAATTTGATTTCAACTCATTCCTTGTGTCTAGATTTCTCATCGCTTCGTGTGAATCGGTTTAAGCTAATGGAGATTGCCCAATCTCGCAAACGAAAAGAAAAAATTGTTATTTCAATACTTGCATTGTTAATATTGCATTTGCATATAAGTGCATTGTGTATAATCGAGTCGTGTCGACTAGTAAAAAGGATGGTTTGTGAATTGATCTACTCGGACTAGTATGCAATCGATAATGGTTTTGTATGCAATGTGAGGTGGAAGTATGCAAATGGTGTAGGGAAGTTATGCAATGAGTAATTTGATTAGTATGAAAAGTTGGATGGATTGCGGGAAAGTGAGAGGAGTTTTGGCTTGAGAGAAGGAATTGACTTGGGAAATTTGCTCGGGACGAGCAAAAGGTAGTGTGGGGGTAGTTGATAACTCCGTTTTCGGAGTTAATTTTATGCCTTTTATTTCTACGTTTTGAGTGCTCAACATGGAGAATTTGTCGTCTTTTGAGTAAATTGAGCTAATATGTGATAATGTGAGTTCATATGCTTCACTTGTTAAATCCGGGCGTTTCTTTAGTTATTTGAGCTTTTATTGTGATATGATCTCGGGTTGTGTTTTCGTGTTGTGATTCGCAGGAAAACAGGGCTTGGAGGATCATGCGGGAGATGTAAACGAACTTCGGAAGCAAGGAACTCAAATGAAAGTCAAAGGAAGAAAGAAGAAATTCAAAGGAAGAAAGAAGAAAGTCAAAGAAAAGAAGGTTGGAAAAGAGGGTCTTCGTACGAAGACAAAACACTTAGTCAAATTTTGGGTGCTGAAGAAAGTCTTCTCAAACAAGCTTGCAGTATCTATATAAGAAGACCTTCGTACGAAGAGCATTTTGTGCGGGGCTTTTTCGTAGTTTATCCAAACTTATTAATCGTATTATGGAAACGTATTTAAACATTCTAGGTCGACTTCTTCAGTATTTATTCACGTTAGAAACATCTTTTGGAGATGAAGAAGCTATTGGGAGAGCTTAGGAGCTTTGGATCATCCGTTTGGATTCTCAACTCTTCTCTTTTCTTGATTTTTATGTTTAAACTCATAAAACTTATCGTTTTGAGTATGAATATTAGTAGCTAAACGTTATTTGTTGGGAATTCTCGTTTGGTGTAGCTAGGGTTTGATCTAAATATCATGTTTTGATGATTGTGATTCATGTTATAGCTTAATCTCGCGTATTCTTTCATTGTTATGGATTATTTACGTTTGTAGTCACATTATCTTTGCGAGTAGCTAACGTAGAGATAAACTTAATTAGTTTTCACGTGGTAACTCCGTGAGAATTAGTCGGTAAATTGAATAATCCACCTAGTCGAATCAATGTTTGGTAACTCGACATCGCTAACTAGGATCGTTGAAGTAGAATTATGGTTTTAATGCATGCTTAAAGCTAAAATAGACTTGGTAACTCGGTTTGTTTTGGTTTAAAGTATAGTGAACTTGCTTGGTAACTCGGTAAGTTTAATATTGCTTGATTGATAGTGAAAGACACATGGTTGTTTTACAAATCAAAACATAAGTTTAGATCAACCTATTGAACCTAGAGAATTCCCGGTATTTTTCCCTTATATTACAAAAACCCTAAAATTCATTCTTTATTAATCGTGATCTATTTCACTCGGTTAATTGAGAATATTGCGTTTTTATTTTAGTAGAATTAGAACAAAAAACAGCTTGCGACGTGCCCACATAAGGGTTAGAATAATAATTAGTTTAAGCAAAGTCTCTTGGGTTCGATAGCCCGGATTTCCGGTTTATTACTACACACGACAGCTGTACACTTGCAGTTGGAGCGTGTCAGGGGCTGGGTGCCGTTGGGTTTTGACCGGCGAAAAGCTCGATCGAGCTTTAATTGCCACGGAAAATGGCAGTGTGGCTGGTAGTTGCTTTGGCTGCTGCTGCTGTTGCTTATACGGTAATAGAGAGAGGCCGAGATAGGGAGGGAGAGGGAAAGGAGTGAAAGAGGGTGTTGGTGGCAGTGGGTGTAGTTGGTGGTGGCAGTGGTTATGGGTCGGGGTGTTTGTGGTGGTGTTAATGGGTTTTCACGTCGGGTCCTTGGGGTAAACGGAGGGAGAAATAGTGGGACAGGGAGTTTGAAGGAGAAGAGGAAGTGGAAGGGGCAGTGGTGGTGATGGAGTGTTGGTTGTACTGTGGTGGTGGAGTGTTCGGGGAGATAGAGAAAGAGATGGAGGGAGTTATGGTGATGTTTGTGTTGATTGTTGTTGTTCTTGTTGTTGTTGTTGTTGTTGTTGTTGTTGTTGTTGTTGTTGTTGTTGTTGTTGTTGTTGTTGTTGTTGGTTTGGTGAAGTAGAAGAAGGTATAGATGGGAGATGAGGTGACATAGGGTAGGCGGTGATGGACATGGGCGAAGCCAACCCGCGGCCCGGGTAGGCATGTGCCCTACCCAAAAACTATGAAAAATGACAACTTTACCCTAATAATGTATAAAAAGTTCAAATTGTTCCCTTGCCAAAATCGCAATAGTGCCCCAGGTATTTTGAATACCTTGCAAAAGTGCCCCAGATATTTTAAATACCTGGCTCCGCCCCTGATGAAGATAGGTGGGTAGAGTAGGTGGTGGTTGCAAGAGCAAAGGAAAATAAAGAAGAGAAATGAAAGGGGAAGGAGGGAAAAAGAAAAGGCTCCGGTGTTGGGCGCGCACCGGATGATGCGGTGGTCCGACACGAGCCGGAATAAAAAATAAAATAAAAATAAAACGCGGTGAACCATTAAAACGCGACGAGTAATTGAGACACGACGGGAAATAAATAAAAATGCGATGAAAGATTAAAATGTAACGTTAATTCTACGTGAAATAAGGACTGATACACGACGAATATTATAAACGGCTCTCGACTAAAATTTGGATAAAATATAATAAAAAAAATAATATTTTTTATGTAAAAAAGTAATTTAATTTTAGAATATAGTTTACGTATAAACAAGAGTCAAAATTTACTAAATAATTTATTGATGAAATTGCCGCTTTGAAATACATTATATTTATAACTTATAATAATTAAATTGAACTGCAACATTTAGAAATTGCTTTATAAAAAAAATTTAGTTCACGGAAGTCAATTTACTAAAATTTCCATAGGTAAAATTCTCGGGTATTACATCCTTCCGTCCTTGGACTATGCTTCGTTCTCGAAGCTTGAACGCGATTCTATGACTTAAGTGTCTCTATTGGAAGCCAGAGCTAGAGAAATTACAATTAGCAGAAAATGAAATCCAAGGACAAAACGGGGTCGTTACATCCTTTCCTACTTAGGACTGAGTTTCAACCTCGAAGCTCGAAAGAGTGTGTAAAAGTCTCAACGGGTTCTAAAAGGAATGGAAATTTAGAGTGATTGTGGACATGACAGAGTGGTAAACTCCACTGTGGGCATGAGAGAACGAGATCGTGATTCCAGCGCGTTACTCAAAGCAACCAATCATATACCTTCAGTGGGAAATAAAAAGAACATTATAAACACAGCTTGGGAGTATTAGTAAAACTTGAGTGAATAAACAACATAGCATGTGAAATAGAGTGGTTAAGACAATTAAGGGGGATTCGTGTTTTAAAGAGTTTGAGCTGATTCAAAAGTATAAGTATCAAAATCAGAGTACGCAAAACATATTTCACTTTTCTATGATTAACAGTGTTATCGATAAATAGTTGTTCCAGTAAGCGAATTGATTTCACAAGTAGACATTTCAGTTACCAAGATATTCATACGTATCCAAACGTGGAATATTATTGAAATAAATATATTTCACAAGTAGAGTGTTAATTAGAACAAAGTAAATATTAAGTTTTCATGTTTATAAACAAAATAGTCGTGTTATTATATACCGAAGGAAGATCAGAAACAATATCTCTAGCCAACAAGGTGTAGAGTTGTGCCAACGAAGGGCCTCCTAGATCAACAAAGGGCCTCCTAATCCAAACTAGACCTTAAGTGTTTCAATACCTCCTTATGAAGCGAAATGTTAGAAGTGTGAGTACTAGATGGGAGCCTAGTCAACAAGGCGAAGAATTGTGCCAACAAAGGGCATCCTAAGACAACTAAGAGAAAACCAAGCCAACTAAGGGATATCCAAGTAACAATTGACTAATTTCGGCATATGCGATCTTTTTCAATTTACGTGGTTAATGAATTCCGACTTGGTGACATTTGAACAATAAGTTTTTTGATTTTCAAATTCGAGTAGAAAAGTGAGGCCTCAAATCAAGTAGATATGTTAGAAAAATAGAGAATAAAGTACGGTAGTTAGTGTCAAATAAACAAGTATATCGCATGAAAGAACTTGACACATAAAACTAAACATGTAACTCACGCGAAGAAAGAATAAAATATATTAGGCCAAACATGCAAACTCGCAGTGAGAGCAAAAGAGTGCTAGCAAGCCTCTTACTCGTAATCTACTCCAGGTCTACCGGCTCTCCAAAATTAGGCTCTACAATCATACACACAAATTCCAAATTACAAACACGTTCGTGTCGCAACTAGATAATACATATGTCATACGTGATGCAAATGAAAGCCCTAAGTAATAATAAATACAAAAAAATTTTTGAAATAATTAGGTTCTTAGTTTCTAATAAGACGGAAATATCCGAAAAAAATTTAGGAAATCAAATAATAATTTTTTAACAAGATGTTAAATAATTATTAAATAATTAAATAAGATTTTAATCAATTTATTCATAAAATCAAAGATGAATATTCTATTTAATAGGATATGATAATTTAAGAAATTATAACCCGAATATTAGACAGTTAATAAATGCATTAAAATATTTATTCAAGTAAAAAAAGTTTTATTTATAATTATTTAATATTCAAATGACAATTACTAGCAATTATAAGAAAATTAGAATTGTATTTAAATGATATAAAAAATAATTCTTGTAGATGTAAAAGATATATTTTAATTATTATAAAAAATTATTCATTAATACTTCATAATTAATATTTATTTAACAAGAAATTTGTTTATTTAATATTTAAGTTTATCATATTATGCGAACATATTTATTGGTAAGAAGAATAACATCGCTATTAATTAAAAAAGAAATATAACTATTTAATTAAATAATTGGATTGATTTTTAATTGAAAATAAAAACAATATCCTTTATTGAATATATATATATATATATATGTACACACACAAAATGTATTTTATTTATGTTATTTTTCAAGAAGACAATTTGTAAATATTCAATCAATAATAACGTCCAGTTTATAGAAATTTAAGTTCCTATTTAAATTACCAAAATATTTGTTTTCATTTATTCATTTAAATAAACAATTACTCAAATCTAAATAAATAATATAAAAAAAAACCAAATTAAACATATTAATAAAATCTATTTATATAAACTTCATGTAGCCCCCCTAAAGTTTGATAGAAACTACACCAAATTCCCTCCCACTAACTTGAGTTTAGGTAAAAGATTGAGGGTTTCACAATAGTTACAAAAACTACAATAAGCTTATTAACAGAATTCCTAATTTTAATAATTTGTACCCTAAAACTTTCATATTGTACACAAATAACCCCCTAAATAAATAATCTTATTCATTCCTTCCATCTTCCCTAAATCAAAACGTGAATACGAGCTTTAAAAATCCAAGTTTGACGATAAAAAATGGAGGAGGAGAAGATGTAGAGAATACCTACACTAAGAAAGTGTAGAAACGGTGAAAAAAAGAGGCGGATCGAGCTTTTTTCGGCGAGTTCGGCATCACGATCGTCATGGTTGTTTCTCGGGAGTCTATGCTTTTGTTAAAGCTTCCTCAAGGTCGTTGGACCTTCAGAAAGCAAGAGAGAATGAGTTTGGAGGCTAGGTGTCATTTCGACCCTTAAAAACTCGGTCGGCTATAATGGATGCCAGAAATGGCTGCATGGGTGGTAGTTCATTTGGCTCCTGCTGCTGTTGCTTCTAAGGTGACAGAGAGAGGTCGAGAGAGGGAGATAGATGGAGGGGAGTGAAATAGGGCGTCGGTGGCAGTGGGATTGTTGGTGGTGGCGGTGGTTATGGGTCGGGGTGTTTGTGGTGGTGGTCCTACATAATTTTATCGTCGGATCCTTCGGGTAAATTGAGGGAGAATGCTAGGGACATAGAGGTTGAGGGAGAAGATGAGGTGGCAGTGGCGGTTTTACAGTCGTGGTGGAGTTTTCCGGTGGAGAGAAAGAGATGAAGGGAGTTATGATGATGTTTGTTTTGATTGTTGTTGTTGGTTCGGTGAAGTAGAAGAAGATGAAGAAGAGATTGATGGGAGAGGAGGTGTAATCGGGTACGCGGTCATGGACATGGTGGGTAGTGTAGTGGGTGGCACGAGCTTGCGGGGAGGAGAACGCAGAGGAAAAAGAAAGAAGAGAAAGAAAAGGGGAAGGATGGAAAAAGAAAAAGGATTCGGTGTTGCGCACACACCTGGTGAGGCGGTGGTCCGATACCCGATGATTAAACAATAAAATAAAATAAAAAAGCGACAAACGATCAAAACGCAACAAGTAATTGAGACACGACTGAAAATAAATAAAAATGCAGGAAACGATTACAACGTGACGTTAATTCCACTCACGATAAAGAGCGATACGGGCAAATATTTTAAACGATTCTCGACTAAAATTTGAAAACTTTGGATAATAACAACAACAACAACAACAACAATAATAATAGTGATAATAATAATAATAATAATAATAATAATAATAATAATAATAATAATAATAATAATAATAATAATAAAAAGATTTCTGTACTTAACTATATAATTAAATTTTAAAAATATTGTTTACATATAAACGCGAGTAAAATTTACTAAATTATTTATTGGATGAAATTTTCGCTTTGAAATACATTATATTTGCAACTTAAAATAATTAAAATTGAACTACAACGATTCATAAATTGGTTTATAGTAAAAAATTAGTTCACACAAGTCACTTTACTAAAATGCCCCTAGGTAAAATTCTCGGGTATTACAAAATCACTCTAACCCATCTGCTCAAGTTAATATGCTTCTTTTAACTCACCTTCACTATTTTGCAATAGCTGCATTTCTTCTTCTTCACACAACAATCTATCTGATCGGTAACACCACTCCTCTATTATTCTAACTCTAAATATATGATAATAGTCTATCAGTTAATAATCTTTACTCCTATTGTAATAATCTATCTGATCCGTAACACCACTTCTTTATTGTTGAATCTCCAACCCTCCAAGCTCTTTCCAAGACTTACCATCATTTTCAAAACACTTTATTGGCTCTTTTGTGAGTATTTTTCTATAAATTCAGTTGATTTCAAGTATTCTTGGGTGTTCATGTTGTTAGCTAAGTCCAAGCATGAAATAGATTATCCATTACTTGCACGTCCTATTTTTTGATTTGATTAGTGTCATTTGAACTTAGTTTTCTTCAATTTTGCACTTGTTTCCTCAAATTCTTTGTTTGAATCTCTTTTAGTGCATGTTTAAATAGTTGTATTGAGTTAAAATCATTTTTTTTCTAGTTGCATGTGCCACAAAGTCGATTTGATTAACTCTTGAGTGTTTTAGGTGAAATTTCATGTTGATAGAAATTGGACAGGATGTGAAAAATTTGAATGATCTCCAAATTTTGTCTCTGTGAAATTCAACGCTTGCATATTTTGAAACTAGACTCAAAGGGGAAAAATTAACTCCATAGCCTTTTTGGTTAAGGAGATAAGATCATTCTTAGTTGCATGTTTTCTGAAACTTTGTTTCTGGACCAATCTAGTAAGTGATCTAATTTATGCTCAACGTCTTCGTCACGATCCACGTCCCATCCCGACTTGCACTAACCTGTGGTGGTTTTGAAATAACAAGCGCATACACCACCGTCTGAAAACAATCAGTAAAAACTGAGTAAATACACACTACGAAATGTAAATCAATGAGTGGCACACAAGCACGAGTTGAAATAAATCAATAGATTTGAAACATTATTAAGTAAAAGAGTTGGGAATTTATGAAAATCACGAGTAATCGCGTAGCAAGAACCTCCGAATTTTAAAATGTTAATAAACCTTGACAATTCAATATATTCTTAAACGAGTAATGTGTCAACGGTAAACAACTTATCTTGAACTGATAACGATATTAAATCACGAGTAGAAAATTATAGGGTTTTGATGCAGGTTACGCAGCGGAAATATAAATTTTTTCTGCTCAAAACCCTCCATGAATCGCAGGTGAATCATCGCAACTTGATAAAGGATAAATGTTACCTCAGTCATACTTAATGGTGACGATCACATATGTAGATCAAATTAATGATGTATTTACGGTATCGGCACAAACAAACCTCAACTGGACTTCTTCTCTAATGGTGCTTGCAATCGTAGGAGGAAGGAGGATCTAGTGATACAAAATAAACGAATCTGGACGCGCGCAGTGGTTAGATCATATCTAGGCGTGGAAGCAAAGAGAGGGGATGGTCTTACCATTGTCGTGGCCTCCTTGAGAGACAACTAGGGTTCTTGGCCGAATCCCTAGGTGGAGAAAAACTATTTTTCTCTTCCTCTTTTCTCTCTAGTGTATTTCTGTGGTCTAGGAATGAATCTAGACTGAATTTTCATAGACTATATGTAACACCCCTCGTTCCCAAGCTTTCCGTTCCGGACCGGAGAGCCTAGGAGGGTGCTACTTGAAATGAAGTGGCGGAAATCGAGAACAAACACTGTCATAGTTATCTATTACATACTTTAGAACAACTTACATTAACTTGTACATTATACAAAAGATCTATGCTGTCTAGAGTTCATCTTTACTAAGCGTGCGGAAAATACTAGATGAATGTCGAATCCCGCTACCCCATAATCCAGCTCCTAAGACCTGCGGGGGAAAGAAACAAAGACCGCAGTTTTTCTAAAGTCAGCAATGAAATACTGAGTAAGCAAACACCCAAACTTGTAAACAGATGAAGAGGCATATTCTTTCAAAAACAATCATAAATGGGAATGAACAATAACTGAATAAATCCTTGGAGAATAAAGTATGAATACTGGAAACACATGTGAAATTCTCTTTCTTTTTCTTTGCATCTCAATCCTTCTCTTGTATCTGAAACGGGGAATATTATTCCCAATCTATCTCTTCTTTCCTTTCATAGAAATCTCTTTCTCATAGAACTTCATATTATTAACTTGTTGATACGGGGAGCTTCTATCCTTCCTTTCACTAGCTACCATGACCATAAGTGCCGGCACCCCCCTAAGACTTCTCGCGGCCAGAGAGGTAAGTACATGGAGACACCCGGCATGTCGCGACCGGGTTTAAAATAAAAACGGTCGAGTGACACGAAGTCAACACGACAATCTATCACAGGCCGAGTGACCGAAGTCAACATCGACAATAATAATAATAATAATCCCCGCACAACTCTTTCCACTTTACGTTATTAACGAATTATTATTCTCTTGTGACATTCTCAAAACATTTATCTCAAAACGTAATCAATCTCATGTAAAGCATGTAAGTCATAAAACACATTTTGAGACAGATATAAAATCATATTTCGACACGAAAGAAGCTAGGACACGCTAGGCTTGGCATGTCTACTTACCTCAATAACACAGCAAATAGCACGCAAGCTGATGAGGGTAGTCGTAGCCCTCGTCTATAAACTCGTCACCTACAAATTTATAGTTTCTAATCAACTTCAATTCCAAATCCAACTAGCACGTAATATGCAAGTGGGCGATGTGCTATGCTATGAATTCTAGTGTCGTCGTAAGGGAGTCTACTTTAATTTTATACAAACTCTAAATATATATTTTTCATTATATTCGTCAAGTGTGTGCTACTTTCGTAATTACATCATCAAAATATACTTATTTAATATAAATTCTCAAATTCGTAAATAATACTTGTATATTCTAAATAGCGAGAGAATGAGTTTAGATTTGGAACTTCTCAATTATAAATTCTAGCTTAAACTTCATTATAAAACAACACCTTTTATTTTATATATTCTAACAATTAACTTTTCTAGAGTAAATTCTCCGTAGAAAATAAATTATTTAATTAACAAAACTAATTATCGGAGATATGTTCTAAAAAAGTCCATGTACTAACTTATTTTGGAGATGATATGATAAAAATATCTATTACGAAAATAAGTGTTATTTAACATTTATTTATAATTACGGGGAATGATTATTGTGATTTAGAGATAAGCTAACACATTAATTAAAGAAACTACTCATAAATATTTCTCGAATTAATTTCTAAACTTATTTTATTCTAGAAATTGATATTTAGACAACCAATCTATTTAGCATGTCAATTTGCAATATTTTGAGATTAAACTAACAAAACGATATTGTTTAATAAATAGGCACAATCTACTAAGCAACTCTAGTTTATATTGTAACAACTATCTATTGAAAAATTTCTTTGCCCAAATTATTTTTCCACATTAAGTAGTAATTATAAAATCAGAAATTAATTAAATGAAAACTTTCTATCTCATATGTATATGTAGTTATGTAAACACTTATTCTTTCTTAAAATACAACAATAACCCCCCTCCTACAAAAATAATAGTTTCAGATGCCATACTACATAGCCACCCAGTTCCAGATTGTGCACGAAGTGCCCCCTTACCTTACAATTAGCTTTATATAATAGACACTTTCACCCCCTTTTACATGAACTATGAAATTGATTAACCTAAACCCGGATTCGTGCCTCAAGACATGAATTTGATTATCTAAAATGAACAAGAGAGTGATTTAGAGCTTACCCAAGCCAAGAACCGTGAAAAACGGTCAAGAAACGAGGCGGGTCGAAGCACTCGTCGGAGTGGTCGGCAATGGAGGTCGATTCCGGCGACCTGAGCTACCTTGGATCCGGATTGGGTTGAAATTGATCTCCTCGGACATCTGGGGAGAGATTGGGACCAGTTTGGAGGGGTGGGTAGCACTGGTTGTGCTTGACCCACTTCCTCGCCGGTTTCCATGGAATTACCGGCGGCGGCGATGGTGTCTTTTGCTGTTGCTGTTTCTACACGGCTCGTCGGGGCTTCTGGATTTATTGTCGAGATCATCGAGACCGGAATCGAGTGGGAGAACGGGTGAGAAGATGGTGGTGGTTGGGACGGTGATTCCCGTCGAGGCTTTCCGGCGGTGGTGGTGGCGTGGCCTAAGGCCACTGTTGCTGTGGCTTCTGCTGGACAGAGAGGGAAGGCAGGGGCAGAGAGGGAGAGAGTGAGCTGAGAGGGAGAGTCTCTGGTGGTTGGTGGCGGTGTCGTCGTCGTCGGGGAAGGCAGCGGTGATGCTGTTGCCTCCTCTGTTTTTCGTCGGGCAGAACAGGGGAGAGGGAGAAGGAGAGAGAGAGAGAGAGAGAGAGAGAGAGAGAGAGAGTGTTGGAGGAGGAAGTGGTGGAGGCAGTGGGGGTGTTTCCAGCGGTGGTTTCCGTCGGCGGCAGCGGCAGCGGTGGCTGCTGCGCTGCTGCTGCTGCTGCTTGCCTCTGTTTCTGGTCGGCCGAGAGGGAGGGAGGCAGAGAGAGAGAGTGCGACAGAGAGAGAGAGATGGTGGCTGGGATGGTGGTGGTGGCGTCGGGTGTACAGCCGTAGGAGGAGGAGGAGCAGTTTAAGAAGAAGAAGGAGAAGGACTTCTTGTTTTGTGAGAATTGTTTTTTTGATTCCCGAAGATGTGTTGGAGAATGTGGGAAAAGGGGCTTTCTTTTTGTTTTTATTTTATTTCTTTTATTTAATTGCCAAAAAGGTTAAGAAGTTTTTGCAAACTAAAACTTTCACCCCAACTAAGTATTTAATTAACTACACTTATCTCCCCTTTGCCATCTAATTCATAAAACTATATTCTTAAACTTAAAAATAGTTACCAATTTACCCGTATATTGAAAGACGGGGTATTACAGTCTTCCCCCCTTAAACAGAGCTTCGTCCTCGAAGCGTGAACCAACTAACCTACGTAATGCTAATATAAGATTTTATATCTATTGCAACAGCCAATCCACATCAACCAATTCACATAATACTATTTGTAGAGATAGTCACCTCAAACAATATAATAATTTTATTGATATCTAGTTCAACGCGGCACGAGGATTGAGGTCACGGAAATTAAAGGGTTACATTCCTCTCCCCCTTACAGGAGTGACGTCCTCGGAACTCGGTTTACCTCGTCAAAGAGGTGTGGTTACCTCTTTCTCATTTCATCATCTGCTTCCCAAGTAGCTTCTTCCGTCTGATGATTTGTGCATAAGACTTTCACTAGCTTAACGCTCTTGGTACGCGTGTCCCTTGTCTCGGTATCGAGGATCCTGACAGGAGGGTCTTCATATGTCAAAGACGGGTCTGACTCAATTGGTTCGGGATCCAACCCGTGAGAGGGATAGGGTACATACTTATTTATTTGCAACTCGTGAAAGATATTGTATACCCGTCCGAAATACGAAGGTATGTCTGGTTGGTACGCACTTCTCTAATTCTCTCCAGAACGTCATATGGCACGATGTAACAATAGTATCTTAGCAGACCCAAGCACTTAAATTATCATAAGAAAAGTTTTAGGAGATATTGTTTAGGACTTCTTAATAACACGGTTCTTTTTACTCTTTGGAATTTAGCTTCTGACCCGAGATTTGCAACATTAACCAAAGTTCTCAAAGTTTCTGCGATAAATTACTAAAGAAAATATGATACTGAAGATCAAACTCCCAAGCTATGGGTTAAGATTTAGACAACCCTTGCGAATCATGACTTAAACCTGAGTGGAAAGCTCCAAACCATGAATTTAATATCAAGACTTCAAATGGAGAATTTATGAAGAACATATATATTATAAGAAAGGAAACTTAAGCTACCCAAGTATATCGTTCAGTTAAATCACTCCAAACAACTCGTAAAGGATTACCAATTCACACATTACTGAGATCCTTGACCAGACCAACATAGCGGGTTGATCATCTGAAATTTAGTCTAACTTTCAGGGTCTCTTCGAACTTTCTCCACCATTCTTAGTTGAAAGGTCCTCTCATCTTTACATTTGTTTTCCTGATAATTGGGTCGACTTGCCTGCGTTAACGGGTATAGAACTGTCTAGATCGCTCACCTTTAGGTTCCTTCGTTTGTGGTATCACAAGAGTCTGCTCGTCGTGTCGATGTTGTCAAAGTGATTACTTCCTTTCGATCATAATTTTAGTCCGCTCTACAAGTCACCTTGTGGTAAGTTGGTTCTTATTTGGGTTATTTTCTTATTTCATCTGTATTACTATAAGCCTGAACTATATCTATGATTTCTATCACTGATAAGGATGTCTGATTCATGACTCTTTATGGAGTTGTAAACGTGTGATCTATCAGTCTTGCTCTCTACACCATAATCTTATTTCGTCTCCTAATATATATCTTACAATAGAACACATAACATATAATGTGCATATAAGCATGTAATGTGGCACGTGGAACATATCCGCTGCTAAACAAGGATTTTCACGCAAGTTTTCTACTATACATCTTTCCTCTTCCTTGAAAAATAACTTTGACCCAAATCGGGCAATCAAATCTGTGATTCTACTATGTTGTCATGTCAAATTCTTAAATCAATTTCTCTGAGCAAGCCTGCCTGACTATCACAATATCATAATCTCAATAATATGTCCACATACTTCTCATCATATCTTTGCCTTTCATCAAATGTTCACACTAGCGCATAATCATATACAGTTCATTCATCTCATATCACATATTGTCAACTCATATGTAAACATCTTATAGAAAGTCAAACATTCGAGCTAATAGAGATTTTTTAAACTTTAGGGTTGGTCATTTGTGCAAATTTGTTACTAACTGTCTACTCTTGAAGTTTATAACTATGTCTTAAGACCATATTTGGAGCAAGGTTACTCATGGTAGGTTTTATTCAAATAAGACAAGTGTTTAGTCACACATAATTTATGACATCAATTTGGAGAAATAATTTATAATATCTAGAAATAATAGTCAAGCTTTAACTGTTTATAAATAGAGGAGTTTACTTAAAAGTTGTTGTTATTATTATTATTATTATTATTATTATTATTATTATTATTATTATTATTATTATTATTATTATTATTATTATTATTATTATTATTATTATTATTATTATTATTATTATTATTATTATTATTATTATTATTATTTTCACTATTAAGCAAATAACGTATTTACTCAAAACAATAATTTATAAGTAATATTTATTTAATCACTGTAAATTTATACGATTAAATCAACTATATAATTTATCTTGCTTATTTTTCAAGAAAATAATAATATTGCATAATACACATATAATTTTAATAACAAAAACATCTTTTGTATAATTAACAACCATATCCCCCAAGTTCTCATAAATGACTTATAATCACCCTCCAAAACAGTTTTATTATGCTACCGAAATCACCCTTAACTTCTCTGAAAATACAAGAACTACCCCCAACATGAACAAGTAAAATCCAATAACCCGATTCGATTTAGAGCTAACAAAATCAGGTTTCGATGAACAATTATTTCTCATAGCGGAAATTAAAGACTTTCTATTCCATCCACGTGATCATAACCCATACGCTTCCACCTAGTGTTTTAACCAAATCCCAAATGGTGTTTTTAATACATGACTCTTCAAATTCATCACTTGACTTTTAATCGTGGATTCACATGAATTTAATCAAATAACTTGAAACACTGACTGACATCACGCCTATATCCAAACAAATCCCCAAATGTAAAGCTATAATATGACCCCAAATTCCTAGACGAAACCCTAACTTTTATTGACATTTTCCTTCCTAGAAACTCATACTATCATCCCCATAAAGTGTATACTACGCCTCATAAGCTAAATAGCGCAAGATTGAAAAACATACAATATTTTCTCATAGCTTAACAAAACGTTAGAACCTCAAAGTGACATACATGTAGCATTAAATTCTCAAAAATAATCCATACATCCTAATTGTAAACAAAACGTCGTATTAATACTCCAAGTACTTCCGGGATAGTTAAGCAATATGAAAAGCTTCTAAAATTTATCTTACTAGAAAAATAGCTCCAGAGTCATCACTTTAACATATTCCGAATGTGGACTTCTAAAATATGAGTTAAACCTTGACAAAAATCTTCAAAACGAAACTCTAACGTTAATATAACACCAAATATGAAACTTTAGAATAAATCTATCTAGGTCTGTCATAGGCAACATCCAAGTCTTGTAGACGATCATCAGTGGACCTACAATATTTATTTCACATTTTAAATATCATTCTTTCCAAGTGAGTACTATATCTCCAAAGGCAAGACATAAGAAATTATATATTCTGATCCTCAAGCAATATTAAGGTAACCAGACTCCACGTAACGCCTAATATAGCTAGATATCCTAGAGCCTCCCAAATCATTTATGATGAATTAGTCTAGATTTTTATTTCAAGCACAACTCATTGACTTGTATAATCGAATCAAGCATCCAAAACTTCTAATAACTAAGACCGTCAGTTTATAGTTAAAACGCGTCCAGAGTTCGTCAAGTTGAGTTCACAATTAGTTTTTCTTAGGCGTGGGTGGGTGGGAACTCCCTCGGCCGTTTCTAAGATAACTCAATTTAATCATAATAAGTAACTTTCTTATCCCCTTACTCCAAATTACCATCCCGGCTAGTACCTTGCATACGTCGTCAAATTCCTTATAAACATAGCTAATGAAATCAGGGTTCACTAGTCAGATATCTTAGCATCCATGTTAAATCATGTAAGCTCCGAGTCTCCTATGGTCAAAATCGAATAC
Source organism: Linanthus parryae (assembly GCA_023055425.1). Taxonomy (NCBI): domain Eukaryota; kingdom Viridiplantae; phylum Streptophyta; class Magnoliopsida; order Ericales; family Polemoniaceae; genus Linanthus; species Linanthus parryae. The sequence continues at coordinate 103,664,191 of JALGPY010000001.1, forward strand.
TTCCCTTAGAATTCTAATAAGAGTCACATGGCCTAGCGAACTAAGATTTGCCCCATGAGGTTGTTGTTCTGAACCGTCTGTCCAAGTCAAATGTTCCTAGTATATATATATAATATTGTAGTGGTCTATTAAGCACAATTCTAAGCCATTACCTATGGTCTCATGCACAATTATCAGGTTAAGTATCACACACAAAGATCAAATCAGGCAGCATATAAAATTCTCATTGATAAGCATGAAACTCATCTTCTCAAATTAATCTGCATATCAACTGCAATCCATAATCTAGTTCTCATAGCTCATAACATTTATTTTCCATCGTAGGAATAACACTTGTAGTGGATACCCATATAAATCTTCTCCTTAGATAGGACAACACATAATTCATAATGCAGAATCTAATTACTGTAATCCATTCTTCAGACTGTCCATCACAGGAATAACATTTGAAATCAATCTACCACGAACAAATTACTCAAATCAAACCAAATAATAGTATCAAAGGATGAGGGTGGGTGGGACCTAGTATACTAACACTTAAGCTACCCATAACCCAAATCGGCTTTTCGAATTTTAATAATCTTGTCCTATGTCCATTTTAAGTTGCCCTACAGGTTTAATTCCCTTTTTGGATTGCCTGCTCTGATACCACCTGTAACACCCCTCGTTCCCAAGCTTTCCGTTCCGGACCGGAGAGCCTAGGAGGGTGCTACTCAAAATGAAGTGGCGGAAATCGAGAACAAACACTGTCATAGTTATCCATTACATACTTTAGAACAACTTACATTAACTTGTACATTATACAAAAGATCCATGCTGTCTAGAGTTCATCTTTACTAAGCGTGCGGAAAATACTAGATGAATGTCGAATCCCGCTACCCCATAATCCAGCTCCTAAGACCTGCGGGGGAAAGAAACAAAGACCGCAGTTTTTCTAAAGTCAGCAATGAAATACTGAGTAAGCAAACACCCAAACTTGTAAACAGATGAAGAGGCATATTCTTTCAAAAACAATCATAAATGGGAATGAACAATAACTGAATAAATCCTTGGAGAATAAAGTATGAATACTGGAAACACATGTGAAATTCTCTTTCTTTTTCTTTGCATCTCAATCCTTCTCTTGTATCTGAAACGGGGAATATTATTCCCAATCTATCTCTTCTTTCCTTTCATAGAAATCTCTTTCTCATAGAACTTCATATTATTAACTTGTTGATACGGGGAGCTTCTATCCTTCCTTTCACTAGCTACCATGACCATAAGTGCCGGCACCCCCCTAAGACTTCTCGCGGCCAGAGAGGTAAGTACATGGAGACACCCGGCAGGTCGCGACCGGGTTTAAAATAAAAACGGTCGAGTGACACGAAGTCAACACGACAATCTATCACAGGCCGAGTGACCGAAGTCAACATCGACAATAATAATAATAATAATCCCCGCACAACTCTTTCCACTTTACGTTATTAACGAATTATTATTCTCTTGTGACATTCTCAAAACATTTATCTCAAAACGTAATCAATCTCATGTAAAGCATGTAAGTCATAAAACACATTTTGAGACAGATATAAAATCATATTTCGACACGAAAGAAGCTAGGGCACGCTAGGCTTGGCATGTCTACTTACCTCAATAACACAGCAAATAGCACGCAAGCTGATGAGGGTAGTCGTAGCCCTCGTCTATAAACTCGTCACCTACAAATTTATAGTTTCTAATCAACTTCAATTCCAAATCCAACTAGCACGTAATATGCAAGTGGGCGATGTGCTATGCTATGAATTCTAGTGTCGTCGTAAGGGAGTCTACTTTAATTTAATACAAACTCTAAATATATCTTTTTCATTATATTCGTCAAGTGTGTGCTACTTTCGTAATTACATCATCAAAATATACTTATTTAATATAAATTCTCAAATTCGTAAATAATACTTGTATATTCTAAATAGCGAGAGAATGAGTTTAGATTTGGAACTTCTCAATTATAAATTCTAGCTTAAACTTCATTATAAAACAACACCTTTTATTTTATATATTCTAACAATTAACTTTTCTAGAGTAAATTCTCCGTAGAAAATAAATTATTTAATTAACAAAACTAATTATCGGAGATATGTTCTAAAAAAGTCCATGTACTAACTTATTTTGGAGATGATACGATAAAAATATCTATTACGAAAATAAGTGTTATTTAACATTTATTTATAATTACGGGGAATGATTATTGTGATTTAGAGATAAGCTAACACATTAATTAAAGAAACTACTCATAAATATTTCTCGAATTAATTTCTAAACTTATTTTATTCTAGAAATTGATATTTAGACAACCAATCTATTTAGCATGTCAATTTGCAATATTTTGAGATTAAACTAACAAAACGATATTGTTTAATAAATAGGCACAATCTACTAAGCAACTCTAGTTTATATTGTAACAACTATCTATTGAAAAATTTCTTTGCCCAAATTATTTTTCCACATTAAGTAGTAATTATAAAATCAGAAATTAATTAAATGAAAACTTTCTATCTCATATGTATATGTAGTTATGTAAACACTTATTCTTTCTTAAAATACAACAATAACCCCCCTCCTACAAAAATAATAGTTTCAGATGCCATACTACATAGCCACCCAATTCCAGATTGTGCACGAAGTGCCCCCTTACCTTACAATTAGCTTTATATAATAGACACTTTCACCCCCTTTTACATGAACTATGAAATTGATCAACCTAAACCCGGATTCGTGCCTCAAGACATGAATTTGATTATCTAAAATGAACAAGAGAGTGATTTAGAGCTTACCCAAGCCAAGAACCGTGAAAAACGGTCAAGAAACGAGGCGGGTCGAAGCACTCGTCGGAGTGGTCGGCAATGGAGGTCGATTCCGGCGACCTGAGCTACCTTGGCTCCGGATTGGGTTGAAATTGATCTCCTCGGACATCTGGGGAGAGATTGGGACCAGTTTGGAGGGGTGGGTAGCACTGGTTGTGCTTGACCCACTTCCTCGCCGGTTTCCATGGAATTACCGGCGGCGGCGATGGTGTCTTTTGCTTTTGCTGTTTCTACACGGCTCGTCGGGGCTTCTGGATTTATTGTCGAGATCATCGAGACTGGAATCGAGTGGGAGAACGGGTGAGAAGATGGTGGTGGTTGGGACTGTGATTCCCGTCGGGGCTTTCCGGCGGTGGTGGTGGCGTGGCCTAAGGCCACTGTTGCTGTGGCTTCTGCTGGACAGAGAGGGAAGGCAGGGGCAGAGAGGGAGAGTCTCTGGTGGTTGGTGGCGGTGTCGTCGTCGTCGGGGAAGGCAGCGGTGATGCTGCTGCCTCCTCTGTTTTTCGTCGGGCAGAACAGGGGAGAGGGAGAAGGAGAGAGAGAGAGTGTGTTGGAGGAGGAAGTGGTGGAGGCAGTGGGGGTGTTTCCAGCGGTGGTTTCCGTCGGCGGCAGCGGCAGCGGTGGCTGCTGCGCTGCTGCTGCTGCTGCTTGCCTCTGTTTCTGGTCGGCCGAGAGGGAGGGAGGCAGAGAGAGAGAGTGCGACAGAGAGAGAGATGGTGGCTGGGATGGTGGTGGTGGCGTCGGGTGTACAGCCGTAGGAGGAGGAGGAGCAGTTTAAGAAGAAGAAGGAGAAGGACTTCTTGTTTTGTGAGAAATTTTTTTTTGATTCCCGAAGATGTGTTGGAGAATGTGGGAAAAGGGGCTTTCTTTTTGTTTTTATTTTATTTCTTTTATTTAATTGCCAAAAAGGTTAAGAAGTTTTTGCAAACTAAAAATTTCACCCCAACTAAGTATTTAATTAACTACACTTATCTCCCCTTTGCCATCTAATTCATAAAACTATATTCTTAAACTTAAAAATAGTTACCAATTTACCCGTATATTGAAAGACGGGGTATTACACTATAAATCCAATTTATAGCTATAGAAATTCATCATTGCCCTTAAATCCAACTAATGAGCACAATTTACACTTTAGTCCAGCCAATTCATTATTGCTATTTAGTCCAACTAATGAGCAACTAATTCCAGCTTGATATATTCTTGTGTGTGATCATGTAGGTTCCTAATTATGTTGGCTAATAAATCTATGTTCGGAGTTATTATTATACTTTCTTATTACTTGTACTAGGCCTATTTCACATGATTTATAAGTTAATGTGCACAAATATGTGAATTTTAGGATCTATAAGCATAAGAGTGAACAATGTAGTTTCCAGCTTATTCGCGCATGTTTTCTCTCATTTTTGAGATGAAAATTGCACAGGTTGTTTAGTGTTGTGTCACTCAGGTAAAATAGGTGAATTGTAGCTTGTGAGATGCTTGGTGATGCTTGGAATTGAGCTAGATGAAGAGGAGAAAAGAAGACGCAAAGACGCAAAGATGCTTGGAATTGCACAGGACCAACGTGCACTCTTTTCAAAGTTCAGGAAGATATACAAGAAATTTTGGATCAAGGCCTAGACCATTGGAAAATATACATACAGGGATTTCCAACGATATATGGTAGGCCCAAATACGAGTCTGGATGAGAGAGTAATGGCCCGCACAAGATCAGCTTACAACTGTGTCCGAGAATTACAAACTGGGGGCAGAAGTGCAATTTCGGTCAAATTTCATTAAAAAACGTGCCCAGGCCTTGGAAAACGAATTATCAGACCTAAGGAGGGACCTGATCTGCTGGGGAAAGATCGAGGAAGGCTAGGGGAGGCGTGGGACATGAAGAACGACACCGGAGTCGCTGGAACGCGAATTTCATCACGCGTTTGACTATCCCTCCTGTCTTTTCTACCTTTTTGTTACTATGAACTTGTTATCTTTTATTTTTGGAATATTTGAGTAGTTTTCTGAGCTAGGCTCTGTGGAGAGCCTAGGGTTTTTTTAAACAAATTTTCCGGATTATTGCTTATTGATTCATGTGTTTTGATTGATTATTGTTGATTATCTTTCTTCTTATATTGTGTATTCTTGATCTAAAGATATTAACACGCTTAGGGATGAGAGGAATGACCATTGTGGATGACGATAATAACTCAATCGCTCATATCTTAAAGTAATAATGAATTTTCTTCTTGTAGTAATCTTGGTCTTAAAATTATGCTACCTTAGCGTCATGAACTAGGGTATCTACAGGGTGAAGATCGATGGACTGACATGTGAAGATTGATTAGCTTGTGAATCTAGGATTTCTAGTAAACCCCGTATCGTGATGGGCTAGAAAGAGAAACGTTAGTGTTTAGATCAAAACGTAAGATTAACCTTAGTGCTTGTTAGGTGATGCAGTTTATGGATCGAAAAATGACGATTACAGAACCTAGCATAGGCTTACAAGAGACCGACATGAGATTTTCAGAATTTAAAAGTGGTCAAGAGCATATTCAATATTACGTGTTTCATACAATTTTGGAAGTGTCTACGACCCTAGGTGATCCTTAGTTCGCCTAGTTCCTCTCCTTATTTTATTAAACATTTGTTTAATTCAGAAAATACAAAAAATATCGTCTGTCTGTTTATTTAGATTCGGTCACTTGTTTGGGGGTGACAACTCTTCAATCAACAAATTTCCTTATGTTATTTTGAGTTACACTCTTTAGATTTAATATCTAATTAACAATTACCCAACTATCTGTCCTCGTGGGATCGATAACCGGGGTTGAAATACCACCCCCGTATTACTTGACAGTGCACTTGCGCATACGCGTAAATAATCGCGTCAAGTTTTTGGCACCGTTTCCGGGGACAACAGTTTATTTGCGAATTAGAAATTAGTTTTTAGAGTTTTTTTATTGTTATTATCTATTTTTACTACCTCAAGGGATTTTTTGAGATCTTTTGTGTGCAGGAATTTTGCTAAGCAAGGTGAATAATAAAGAAGGACATTTTATCTGTTTGGCATAATTTTTTTTGAGGGAATCTGTTTGGCATATTTGATTGATCATAAGGATGGATTCTACCCGGAAGGAGACATTATGGCATGTTATGCCAACAAATGCATGATGTTTAGACTCCAATATTCACTTGAGAAATTGTTCGGAGAATTGCATAAGGGGGTTGAAGAATTGAAACAGCTGATGACTCCCATTTAGGACTTATCTGCGAGTTGATTTGGAGTGTTTCAGGACGATTAGCCATAAGTTTGAGCATGTGTTAGCCAACAAAAACTCCGTATTATGCAAAAGAGGAATTTGAGCTTAATTGTGAAATCTGGGCGTTTTCATGCATTATTTGATGTTATTTCGAAAATATAGTCGCTTGGTATGGTTGTTCATGTTTTCTTGACAGTAACGGATGCTAGTGGTTCATTAGAGGCATGAAACAAACTTCGGAAACAAATAAATGCTCAAGTGGAGCAAAGAGACGAAGAAGCTCGACTGACTAGTCTCCACTCTTTTGAATATATATAGAGTTTTAAAAGAAATTTTGAGGAGGGAACTATGACTAATGAAAGTATACTTCAAGAGATTTCCAACGATAGGTCACAGAGCGAAAACAGAGTTCGGATGAGAGAGTTATGGCCTTGCGAAGTTGAAGCAGTTTGCTGTGTGCGCAGCTACGCAGAAGTTGTGCGTAGCTACGTAGACAGAGAGTAAATAAGTGATTTTTTGGCCACTGTTGAAGGAAAATCGCCACTGTGTGCGTATCTACGCAGGTACCTACGCACACAGAGAAGAAAAAGTTCAAAAAATTGCTAAGGCAGGGACAGTTCATGCCACTGTGTGCATAGCTACGCACACGAGGAATTAACTACGCACACAAAATGGAGCCTGGACATGAATGAATCCCCTCTGTGCGTATTTGGGTGCGTAGCTACGCACATCAGAATTTAACTACGCACACAAGGAAGAGAAGATGATGAGAATTGAAGAACTGCATCCTGTGTGTGCGTTATTAAGTGTGTAGCTACGCACAACAATTTTTAACTACGCACATAGAGGATGAAGACTGAAGAATTGGAGATGCTATCTTCGTAAATGATGTGCGTAGCTACGCACAGGAAACACAAAGAATTGAAGCCAATGAAGACATAAGCTACTGTGTGGGTACATGTATGCGTAGCTACGCATAGAAAATTTAGGTACGCATACAGGGGGTGAAAGTTGCTGGAAACTGAAGACTGTAGGTTTCTGTGTGCGTACCTGTGTGCGTAGCTACGCAATGGAAATTTAGTTACGCACAGGAAATTTAGTTACGAACAAGAAATTTAGCTACGCGCACAAGGAAGAAGCAGGAACAAGATTTAAGCCTCTTTGTGCGTAGCTACGCACACAGAGAAGGAAAAAGGAAGATGATGAAGCTGATCAGGTACTGTGTGTGTAGCTATGTGCGTAGCTACGCAGACAGTGCAGAAATTCTGAGGCGGTTTGGCAAGTGCCAGTTTCGTAAATCAGGCAATTTTTTTAGAAGCTTCTCAGCCTATATAAAAGAGCTCGTTTTTTAAAAAAACATAATACACCCAAGGAGAAGTCTAAGCATTCTCGGAGAGCACGGAAGCGCGAATCCAGAATCCAAGACACATTTGTTTGATCTCATTCTCTCTTTATTTTAGAAACTTTGTTATTTAGTCATGTCCTTTAGTAGCTAAACTTTTTACGTAGGTTCTCGGTGAACGTAGGGTTTCTTACTCAGTACATAGTTCATTTTTCAACTATGGATTTGAAACGATCCAACCACAAGTGCACGACTGTCAGTGTAGTAATAATTCCGGTAAATTCGGATTCGTCGAACCCAAAGGACTTCTTGTAAACTAGTTAAAACTTCTTAACCTTATGTGGGTTAAGTGCGTTGAGTTTGTTGAAATAATCTAGGAAAGTAAATAACAAGCTAATTATTAAAATCGATTTAATTGCTATGAGGAAAATTTCAGGATATCTCTTTGGGTCACAAAGGATTTTACACCAAGTCGGATTTATGTTCAAGCAACACGAATGTCTTCTACTTAGGCAAACGAGCACCTATGCTTTGAAGATTTCACATCCAAAGCCTAAATTCAAACTCTTGTACCTGATTTCTCTAGCCTACTCAAGTTCAAATATGCATTATGTTCTTATGGTCTACTCTTAGTTCTAGCTAACTAGCAAGATTTCTCAACCCTAGATACAACTAGTGCTTGATTCAAGTTTTCGGGTAGCGAATATTGATTTCTCTAACATCCCCTACCTATAATCATCCTATTGCGAGCTCAAACAATAGAAACGATATGATTAAGTACATAAACCAAACATAGCTAAGAAAACACATTCAATTAGGCTAAAAAGCATGAAACAAGATCCATAAATCACCAAACCTGGTGTTCAAACCCTAGATCCCTATGAGATATCCTGAATTAAGAGTTTAGCTAACACAAATCATGATCAAGATACAAGTTTTCATGATCATGAAAAAAAACTAGATAAAGAGAAGAGAAAGATCAAACAAATCGTCTCCCAAGCTCCACGATCCTCCTCTAGCTCCAATCTCGTCCAAAACAATGTCTAACTCCCCAATAACGAGCCCTAACCAAGATGTTCTCCAATTTTTTAAAAAGTTAGGAGTAATTACAAATCATCCCCAAAACGTTTCCGAAAAATTCTGCACCCGACTAGGTCGTGCGACCCACTTGATTAGGTCGTGCGACCTAGTCCCAACACTTAGAAAATTTCTGGTCAGCACCTAGGTCGTGTGACCTCTGGTACTAGGTCGTGCGACCTAGTGTTACTTAGCCAAATTTTAGCTTTTCTTTTCTGACTTTCTCAGTTCCATAACTTTCTCGTCGGAATTCCGTTTTAGCTCCGCGACCCGCCGTTGGAAAGCTCTTCGAGTCTACTTTCAATTGCCACCGGTCTCACCTCCATATTCGTTTTAGAACTCAAAATATCCTCAAAAAATCCTTAATTTGCTCTAAAATATCCTGGAAAAGCAACTAAGCTTTTTGTAAAGCAAATAAGGACCCTGATTTTGATCCCGAACTCCAATGAATGTGATTTTTTCACCTTTGGATTCCTTTTGCGACGTAGAATTCACCCATGTGGAGAAATCTCCGTTTCCAGAAAGTTTTCTCGTTTTTTCTCAATTATTGCCCAAATTTGGCGAAAACATCCAAAACGCGCTAAATTCGCATTTTTCTTCTATTCCGAAGCTCGTTTCTTCTCTCCACTTGATTCCCGCGTACTTCCAAACAACAAAACGAACACTACCGTGAAGATCAAATGTGATAAATTATCAAAATCATACTCAAAACCATTAAGAAACACCCGTATTGTGCTTTAAAGCTTAAAAACATTCAAAAGTGCATTTTCTTCATATTTTGACTCGAATCTCGTCACTTTGCACCGAAACGCACACAAATAACAATGTAAAGCATACTAAAGATAAATCTTATAAAGGAGTTACCAAATACCCCCACACTTGCCATTTGCGCGTCCCGAGCAAAGTCTCATCTATTGCATTTATCTGTCTATTTGCCAATAAGACTCAAACAAATCTAACATGACTCACGACACTCTAATGCAGTAAGATGATGCAAATGCAAATCTAGACTCTATCTTAAAAAATAAAACAAAAATTACATTATTTTTGGGAGATCAGGCAATTTCAATCCACAATGGACCGATGCTCTTGGAGTGATGAATAAGTTAGGCAAGAGGTGTGAATCGCAACTAAACTCGACAATAAGTAATTCCCCATAGTTAGTATAGAAAGATTAACTTTATTATAAAGAACAACCTACCTCTTCATGCGTGCTGATAAAAACAAGAGGCTAACCAAGGCTAAGCCACATTCATAGTCCGAACTCCTATTCCGCTATAGGTCTAAATATGATGAGGCTTAAGGACAAAATGATATAACTTGTATGAAGCAAAAAATCCTAAAGCGTCACATAAGCTCACCAAACCCCATATCTCACACACCCTCACACTGATGATAGGAATCCACAACCCGAATCTCACCAACTCCGGCCCTCAATCCCCTCAAACCCTGGTACCATGTCGATCCTGTGTCCATCAAAGCGATTTATATGCAAAACTCAATCTCTGTCTTCAAACGGAATAAAACCTTCACCACTCGATTTCCAATAAGGACAACTTTATTTCTTTATTCCTCTAATTTTGTTTCTCTTTCTTTTCTTATTTTCTTTTTTTTCTTTTGATTTGATTTTTTTTTCTCTCAGTAAAACAACGATAATACAAATAAAAATGTACGAGTAGTTATAATACCCCGTCTATTTGTGAAGGGTAAATTGGGGAATTGAGAAATAAAATTTAATTTTTATAGCGAGTAATGAGTTGAATTATTTTTGGGGTTCAAAATATAGTCGTAAAGTTTATGTAATAATTTTTATAGAAAACGGTATTTTTATTATGTATTTATTTAGCATTTTATGTGATTTATTTGAATATATCCAAGTGTGTACCCAACCCACTAGTTGACACACCCATTTGGTACTCCCAAAACATGCTAGCATAACTAGCTAGTTGACAAAAAAAAAAATGGGAAAGTCGGTTAGGGAAACCAACCTCTCCAAGTAACATTTGTATTATTTAATACCCACTCTCTCTTTTGTTTTTCACACCAGACCAAAACAAAAAAAAAAAAAAAAAAACACTCAAACTCTCCATCCTCTCTCTCTCATCAACCCACGGCACCACCTCACCTCCATCACCACCGCCCGAACCACCACCACAGCCACCTCTCCTTCTTTTCTCTCATCTCTCCCTCTCCTCCCCCTCTTTGCTACTCACCACCACCAGCAGCAGCAGCTTCTTCCGCCAACGACACCACCACTCCGGCGACCCACCCGACGGGAGAGCCACCTCCCATCTCAACCTCGCTCTCCCTCACTCTGTTTAAACACCTGAAACTCTCCTCTCCCTCTCTGCCTCACGCCACCAGCAGCAGCAGCTGCTCCCGCCGACGAGGAGGCCACCAGCTGCCGCCGGAAAACCACCCCGACGGGAAGCAACGCCGCCGCCACTTCTCAACCTAGGGGAATATGAGAGCTTTATGATGTCCATTTTGAGTTGAAGAGATTGCCCAGTTTCACACACACAAAAAAAAGTTAAATTGTTTTCATATTACTAATACTGTTTTCAAATAAATGAGGTTGCAAAGCTCTGGATTGATTCAGGATCCTATGAAGTGGTAGCATATAGGCGGAGTTTGCTCGGGACGAGCAAATTTTAGTGTGGGGGTATTTGATAACTCCCATTTAGGAGTTATCTGCGAGCTGTATTGGAGTGTTTCATGACGATTAGCCATAAGTTTGAGCATGTGTTAGCCAACAAAATCTCCGTATTATGCAAAAGAGGAATTTGAGCTTAATTGTGAAATCCGGGCATTTTCATGCATGATTTAATGTTATTTGGAAAATATAATCGCTTGGTATGGTTGTTCATGTTTTCTTGACAGTATTGGATGCATAGTGGTTTATTAGAGGCGTGAATCGAACTTCGGAAACAAATAAACGCTCAAGCGGAGCAAATAGACGCAAAGTTGGAGAAGCTAGAGTGACCAATCTCCACTCTTTTGAAGATATCTAGAGTTACACAAGAAATTTGGGGGAGGGACCTGTGCCTAATGAAAGTAGACTTCAATAGATTTCCAACGATAGGTCACAGAGCGAAAACAGAGTTCGAATGAGAGAGTTATGGCCTTGCGAAGTTGAAGCAGTTTGCTGTGTGCCTAGCTACGCAGAAGTTGGGCGTAGCTATGCAGACAGAGAGAAAATAAGTGATTTTTTTTCCACTTTTGAAGGAAAATGGCCACTGTGTGCGTAGCTATGTAGGTTCCTACGCACACAGAGAATAAAAAGTTCAGAAAATGGCTAGGGCAGGGACAGTTCATGCCACTGTGTGCATAGCTACGCACAAGAGGAATTAACTACGCACACAGAATGATGCCATGACATGACTGAAGCCCCTGTATGCGTATTTGTGTGCGTAGATACGCACAACATAATTTAACTACGCACACAGGGAAGAGAAGATGATGAGAATTGAAGAACTCGAGCATGTGTGTGCGTAGCTACGCACAACATGATTTATCTAAGCACACCGAGGATGAAGACTGAAGAATTGGAGATGCTGTCTTCGTAATTGATGTGCGTAGCTACGCACACAGAAATGAAGCCAATGAAGACAGAAGCTGCTTTGTGCGTACATGTATGCGTAGCTACGCACATGAAATTTAGGTACGCATACAGGGGGTGAAAACTGCTGGAAACTGAAGACTGAAGGTTGCTGCGTGCGTACCTTTGTGCGTAGCTACGCACAAGAAATTTAGTTACGCACTTATTTACACACGAAAATTAGTTACGCACATAGGGAAGAAGCACGAACAATATTTAAGCCTATGTGTGCGTATCTACGCACAAGAACGATTAGCTACAAAAAAGATAAGGAAAAAAGGAAGATTCTGAAGCTGATCAGGTGCTGTGTGCGTATCTATGTGCGTAGGTACGCGGACAGTGCATAAATTCTGAGGCGGTTTGGCCTGTGGCAGTTTCGTAAATTCTAGCAGTTTTTCCGGTAGCTTCTCAACACTATATAAAGGAACGTCCATAGCCATGTTTGACAAAAAATACACCCAAGGAGAAGTCTAAGAATCCTTGGAGAGCACAGAAGCGCGAATCTAGAATCCAAGACACTCGTTTGATCTCATTCTCTCTTTATTTCAGAAACTTTGTTATTTAGTAATGTCGTTTAGTAGCTAAACTTTTTACCTAGGTTCTCAGTGAACCTATGGTTTCGTACTACGTATCTAGTTCTGTTTTCAACTATGGATTCATGATCTTAGGATCTTATATCCGCAATTTTTGTTTGTTATTATGTCTTTGCTTTTACCAGTTCATGCATGATCGTAGTCGCGAAGCAGAATTGCTACAGTCTCGACACAGTAGGTGAAAACGGCTGGTTAGGGTTCGGAAGAGAAGACATAATTTAGCACCTTACCCCGATGGACCAACCATAGAAGGGGAGATAGGACTAGCTTAGAAGTTTGACCTACTGTTAGAGGTTTTTGACCCTAGCCTTTAGGACAGGTTAGAAACTGTTAACAACTTAAAATGAAATATTTTAGTAGGTTATTGAACTCTTTTTATCTTGCTTTTATTTGTGATTTATCTATTTTATCTCTCTTTCTAGACTTATGCTCGTTTTCGTAGTTTTGGTTGTTTTTATCTTGTTTTGTAGGTAAAGACATGGTACGAAAAGCTTGAATGATGAATTAAGATGATTTAGAGGGCTAAGAGACATGAAGAAGGTAATTGGAGCACTTGATTAGAAGATTGGTGAAGATTTGAGAGGCCAAGATAGAAGAAAAAGCAAGATAGAAGGCCGAAGTTACATCAACATGGGCTTATTTGAAGACAATCTAACGGGAGAGGCGCCTCAATGAAGTTTTCTTAAAGTTAAAAGGGATGCAATGAAGATTTATTAATGGATTGGGGGTAAAAGTGCCATTGTTTAAACGTTTTAAGAGAGCAGGGGGTCTATTTAAATCCCCAGCAAACGTGAGGGGGTCATTTTGCAGTTTCATCAAAACAGCTAACGAACAGCGCGTCTTCTTCCTCGCGACGAAACGCAGAGCACCAGAAGCCATAGAAGCTCGCGAAGCTTCGACCAACCTCCCAGAACCGACTCAAATAAAGGCCAAATCGATCCAAATCCGTAGAAAAACGCTCCTCAGGCCATTCCTAATCGACTACAATCATCCATTCGATTCCGTTTGCTTTAGAATCCATGTTTCGTCGCTTCATACAAAAGTTGGGTGTTGAATCTCACACACAAGTTCTCTAACGGAATCAATTGACTCAACTCACTCTCTTATTGACAAACTATTTTGAATCGTAGTAGTATTAGTAGTCGTTTCCTTTGTTGCTTACTCGAATTCTCAAACTTGCTCCATCACTAGTGGTGGATTTGATAGCTTGGAAAGCAGTAAAGCCATTGAGGAAGTTACTTTACTCGCTTTAGTTAGTCGTTTTATACTTTCTATCCTAGTTTAACAAGTCATTGTCTAAACCCTCATCTCCTTGTGGATTCGACTCCGGACTTACCGGATATTATTACTTGAGACAATATCCTATACTTGGGATTATTTTTGTCGAAATATTTTTTGGCGCCGTTGCCGGGGAGAGGATAGGCATTAGATTTGATTTGCTTTACTTAGTTAGTTGGTTGTATTTTTCTTCTTCTCTTCTTAACATTATCTCTAGTTTCTTGTGGTTAGTTAAGCTTGTGAGATTCAAGAGGGCTCGTGAAATTCATCAAGTACCTCTCATCGACTTGCTTGAAAATATGTCTCATGGAAATTATGGACTTGGTGAGAGCCCCAACGTTCCTTCATATCCATATTACCATGCATTTACTAGACATGAAAATCATCTAAGGAATCTATGCGTTCCATACGTGAACGTGCTATTAAAAATGGTGATTATTTTTTTAAGAATGATCATTCTTGGCATGATAGTAAGACACTAGATTACAAATCTCATGATTCTTGTTCACAATCACCTACCTCAAACACTTACATGTTTTTGAACTCTCATGATTCTTGCACTTATCAATACAATGATATGATGTGTGAATCAAGAGGAGTGAATGATTTTGAGAGGGAAACATTTGAGAATGATGAGCTTAATACGCCTATAAGTGATTCTTTATATGAGAAAATTCAAAAGTATATTCAAAATAATATTGAAATTGTGGAATCACCAAGAGAATCACAAAGAAAATTTGAAGAATCATTTTCTCATTTGGAGGATAGAGTAGTTTCCTCATGTTCAAAACCGTATGATGATGAGTCTCTTGCATATGATTATCACTTTTCACAAGACTCACCATCAAACAAGTCTGAAGTTCCTATTCACACACATCACGAGCTTATTCATGACCAAATTTTTGACGATGTGTTTGATGATGGAGTTGTTGCTACTAGGATAGGTGATTGTATTCATTTCTCATTTGCACGTTCTAAAGAAGCATGTGATAGTGATATTGGTAGTGAGATTGATATTTTTGAATATAAATCTTCAACCCATGACATGAGTGAAGCCATTTTAGATGACTCACATAGTGACACATGTGAGGCGGATTCACAAAATGGTAATCACTCATGTGATGTGTTAGAAGTCAAATTGGATGCTACCATTCATGAAGGAAATGTTGTCTTGTCTAGTGCTCATGAAGAGTCTATTACTCATTGAATTTCCAATGATCATGAAAATCACTTCTTTTGTGATGAATTAGAGGATACTCTTGGAGAACCCCCTCCACTAGAAATTGTGGAAGAACCTTCAAGTAAGTTGGGGGGTTCAAGTGTTGATAATTCGATTCATGTGGAATATGTTACTACATCTTCCAAGGAATTAGATGAGGATACATGGGAGGAATTTGATTCTTTTTGTGATAGTGAAGCTTCCTACTCATCTATTCTCACGGAAGAAGGATTTAAATTTGATGAAGAGGAGAGACTAGTGGCTCAAGATGACCATGTCAATGACCCGACTCATGAGCCTAAGGGTGTGGATGTGGCTTCTTGTTCTCAAATTATTTTAACTCCCACTTGTTAAGCCACATCCCTAAATCCATGTGCTATGTATGAAAGTGATGAGATTGAGTATTCACAATTTGCCGCTATCTCTCAAATTTTGGTTTCAAGTGAGAAATTGACAACTTATGAAGACCCATTCTATGATTCATGTAATTTGAGGATTTCAAACCCTTTTCTTAAGATGATGCATGATATAACAACTTGCTCTAACTTTATTGTTAAATTTTGCTTGCATCTCTTATTCATCTTTTGTGCCTTGCCCCCACTTCTCCTTTCTATTCTAATTGATGAATCAAACTCCCCAACGGAGAAGTACTTTTCTAAGAATGAAGTAGGGGCATGGCATGGAAATAAATTTCCAAGATTGGGAGTGGGATATCATCATTTCTTTGTTCTACCTCCCTAGTTGTAAATAAATAAATTAGTTTATCTCTATTTCTTTCATTTTTCTCTCTCTTTCTATACCATTTTGTAGGTTGCTCTTGGAGGAGGACTTGTGTTTTGTGGCCAAGAAAGCTAAAATGAGGTCTCTTCTATCCCTTAACTCCTGCTAAAATTTGTATGCTCTTCCATTTTTCTCACACATTGATTACAATGTGAAATTTTAGTTGGGGGGGGGGGGGGGTGGGAAGTATATATATTACTTGGTTTAAATGGTCTATAGCATGATTTTTCTTTCATTAGTGATTTACATGAAAAATACAAAAAAATGAAAATTTTAAAAAATCATAAAAATTAAAAAAAAAAATTGAAAATTTTGAAAAAGTGTGTGAACCCTTTCATGAGAAGCATCACTCGTTTCCCATGTCAAACCATATATTTTTTTCTTCTTTCTTTGGTAATTTTATTTATTTTAGCCTTTCATCTTGAGTCTAGATTTTAATAGCTTTATTGAGTCTTAGAAAATTGTAGTTGAGTCACTTATTTCGAAAAAAAAGAAAAAATGAAAAGGGAGAATTTTAAGAAGCAAGATGATTTCAAAGAATGAAATCTCTTAGACCATGTTCTTTTTATTTTTATTTTAAATAAGAAATTCTTTGCTTATACCCAATACATCTACACCAATATTCCACATTCCACGAAATCATGCGTTCTCACAAGGCGAAAAAATAAATTTACATTTCATGTTTAAGTCCTTCAAGCTAAGTTGATCACATAAACTTTGACGTCTTCTACTTTTGAAAAAGAGTGTATTCTCTTAAGCGATTTGAACTCTACAAAACGGATTTAATTATCATTGTTTTTGGCAGTGGAAACTTGTAGCCCATTGGGTTGGTGGTGACCATGACACCCTATGCGATGCCTTAGAAATAGAGCGGTGTTCGGGGATTAATGTCATGCCATCACCTAGATAGCCCCCTTGGTTTAGCTTAAAAATCCCACTCGCTTGTATATTCCTCTCTTTCATTGTGGGTCTTGGAGAACCTTGGATTAGAGGTGGACATATGTGGAAAAAAAATTTAATGCTAAAACATCCAAAAAATGAGGAAAGAATTGCACCACCTCACAAAAGGATCATAAGCCCACAACCATATCCCCATTCTAAAACTCGTTTTTGATCAAATCTTTGGAGGTCCATCCTACATGGGTGCTTTTGAAAAAGTATGAGAATGTCTAGTTTCACGGGATCCTTATTTTTTGAAGGCAAACTTTCTCGCAAATTAGACTTAATTAACAAGTTTTGTGGTTAGCATGAGTCACCTTCTACCAAACACCGCCCACATTTTTATGAGTATATGCTTAGACGTCCATAGGTTTCTTTCTCAATCTTTTCGGACTTTGAGAATTTATTTGAGAAAAAAATTATGCATTCTTCTTTTTTATCCACCAAAAAAAAAATTAAAATTAGCTAGGAATTTTTAGTTTGTTTGTTTGTTTTTTTTTTTTTTTTTTTTTTTTTTTTTTTTTTTTTTTGGGGTTCTCACTTAGGATAGATAAAGTGTGTGTGTGTGTGTTTTTGTAAATATTCGAGTCTAGCTTAGAATTGAGTCAAACCTTGTTTAGGTGAGCGTGTGCCTCTCATGATTTAGTTCTTAACTAGTTAACTTCTTTTATCGCTCTCTTTGCTCGATGACGAGCAAAAGGCTAGTTGGGGGGGGGGGGTGTGTTAACAATTTAAAATTACATATTTTAGTAGGTTATTGAACTCTTTTTAACTTGATTTTATGTGTGATTATCTATTTTATCTCTCTTTCTAGACTTATGCTTGTTTTCGTATTATCTTGTTTTGTAGGTAAAGACATGGTAGGAAAAGCTTGAATGATGAATTAAGATGGTTTCGAGGGCTAAGAGACATGAAGAAGGTAATTGGAGCACTTGATTAGACGATTGGTGAAGATTTGAGAGGCCAAGATAGAAGGAAAAGCAAGATAGAAGGCCGAAGTTACATCAACGGGGGCTTATTTGAAGTCAATCTAACGGGAGAGGTGCCTCAATGAAGTTTTCTTAAAGTGAAAAGGGCTGCATTGAAGAGTTATTAACAGATTGGGGTGCAAGTGCCATTGTTTAAACGTTTTAACAGAGCAGGGGGTCTATTTAAATCCCCATCAAACGTGAGGGGGTCATTTTGCAATTTCATCAAAACAACTAATGAACAACATGTCTTCTTCCTCGCGACGCAACACCGAGCACCAAAAGCCATAAAAGCTTGTCAAGCTTCGACCAACCTCCCATAACCGACCACAATGTTTGGATGTCGAATTCATTGAATTCTTGTGTCGAAAGACAAATCTGAATTGTGGCTTGATCTTGTATGTGGACTCACTTAGATGAGTTCGTATCCTTGATGCTTGACATAACTCGATTTCGGGTTTCGCTTGAATTCGTGAGCTATATGATTCCGTTTTCTTTAGAATCCATGTTTCGTCGCTTCATACAAAAGTTGGGTGTTGAATCTCACACACAAGTTCTCTAACGAAATCAATTGATTCAACTCACTCTCTTATTCACAAACTCTTTTGAATCGTAGGAGTATTAGTAGTCGTTTACTTTGTTGCTTACTCGAATTCTCAAACTTGCTCCATCACTAGTGGTGGATTTGATAGCTTGGCTAGCTGTAAAGCCATTGAGAAATTTACTTTACTCGCTTTAGTTAGTCGTTTTCTACTTTCTATCCTAGTTTAACAAGTCATTGTATAAACCCTTCTCTTCTTGTGGATTCCACTCCGGACTTATCGGATATTATTACTTGAGACGATATCCTATACTTGGGATTATTTTTGTCGAACAGAAACCCTAGTAGACTTAGAACGAGACTGCAGATTTAGGTAGCTTAACAGGATCTGAAAATCTGTAGGATCGTGACAACGTGTAGAAACTAAATAGTAACTGCACTACTGGTATGTGGCATGAACAAACAATTGCTGTGTATTTTCATAATCAACAGAACGGTAAACTGAAGAGACCCTAAGGGATCCCAGAATCCAGCATTATAAACCCTAGATTTACAACACTTAAGATTATTCTGAAAATTCTCACAATAAGATTTACATTTCAGTTTTTATATTCAATATTTAGTTAGCAATTAAACTATCAAACTACTCATCCCTTTTTACACTTTGTTAGTTAAAACTGAATACTTGAAAAACCTACAACAGTCCTCGTGGGAACGATACTCGGAATTGAAATACCAACCCTATATTACTTGAACCGTGCACTTGCGGTAACACGTAAGAAGTATTGTCAACAACGGGCAACGAGAAGGGGTTTGGACATGACATAATTTGAAGCAAGCATTGAAGAATTCTATACGAGTGTCAATCTCCATTCTAGTGTAGAAGATGCTCCAACCTTCCCAAAGCTCAAAGAAGGGGATGATGAGAAATTGTGTATCCTTAGTTGTCCAAACATAGAATCATGGCTCAAGTCAAATATGTGGGTCAAGCATGATGAAACTTTTGGTGAGATTGACTGCATTCATGGAATTAATAGTGATGATCTTTACTTTATGGTTGCAAACTTGTTGGAGCCTCTTACATTTTAGCTTATTGAAGATTAAAAAGATGCATAGATTGAATTTGTAGATGATTCGGTTGCTTTATGCGAAGGAGACGAAGAAATTCAAGCTTTCATACTTTTTGAATTGCCTCATGAAACGTCACTGAAGATATTGCAAATTGAGAAGATGATCAAGGAGGACATCAGTCTGCTCCCAACACACGGGAGAATTGAGATTATTTTAACAACATTCCGATGTCGATTATCATGTATTGGAAGAAGAAGAAAGAGTTTGCGAAGAAATTTCACTTTTGCAACACGTTTTCATCGTTGTTGATATTTGTGGTTGTGAGAGGCTGTTTATGCTTACTTGAGAAGAGAATCATTGAGAAAAAATGATCGAAAAAGAAACAATGGCGAGAAAAAATCTATTTTCGAGAAGCAAGGGGTGCTGAATATAGATTCAGAATGTTTTCATGGCACCACGTCTGGTAAGGAGGGATTTATCGAGAGCTGAAAAATTCATTGTGAAACCTTTAAAATGTTTCTTTTTAGCATTTGGGGGAGGCAACTGCATATTTCAAGAACTCTAAATGTACACCTGGGTAACCCAAACGTTGCAACCATAGTTATCAATTCCGTTCCGTTCCGGTCCGGAATGGCCGCAACATTTTGATTCTCAGCCAAAATGGTACGGAACTGCTTTCGATTCGTACTGGTTCAAAATTCGGTGTGTTCCGCTTAGATCCGGGCTGTTTCGGTAATTTCGCTGAATTTTGGGGCGTTCTGTAGTTTTCGTTCGGGGGTCATAATGTAATTTTTAAAACTCCCCCCCTATAATAAAAAGAGGCCAAGAACACTGTCGGCTTCGACAAAAAAAGAACCCTAGCCCCTTTTCCTCGTTGTCCCTCCCTCTCTCTGGTGAAAAGGGTATGATTTGTGCAATCACACCCAAAATCACTTCAATTGCAGCTATATTTGTTCAGTTGTTCGATTTTGTAGAGGTTTGGAGTCGATTTCTATGCGGATTGCTCAAGGTACAGGTTTTCTCCATCTGTTCTTCGTCTTCTTTCTTTCTTTCTTTCTTTCTTTCTTTCTTTCTTTCTTTCTTTCTTTCTTTCTTCTTATTTGTTATCTTCTTCCTTTCTATGTTGATAGTCAATGAGGTTACTGCAAATGTCGAGCTTCCTTCATTTGAGTTGGGATCTACTAACGTGTCGGGGGTACACAAGATCAATATGTCTATGTTGAAGATTGAAATACGTTGCAGTTGAGATTTAAAGATCATGTACTCGTCTTTATTCTTGTGTTGTACTGGATTAAATTTTCAGGACAAGTTCAACTTTTTTCTCTTGGTATGCAATCTTTCCTTGTATCACTTGTTGGCAGATTGAACATTTTGTTGTAATGGTTATGGTTTGTTGGCTATGGTCTGTTGGTAAAAATGTTCAGCACGTTTTGCTCTTGGTTTGTTGGTTATTAGTATTATGAATTGTACATTCGTATATTACATATATTGTGTATATATGTTGTTAAAAAAAGGTGCGGTAAATCCGGAACGGATTGTCGTTCCGTCCGGATCTCGGATCATTCCTTCTCACTAGGCCAAAACGAAACTTGCAACACAGTGTTTCAACGAGAAGACCCCTCTCTGTATCTTACTGTTGCTTTTACCCAACTCAAACCAGAACCCCCTTCAATCAATCACCGCAGCCACCATCCCTGAACCAACCGCTGCTTTCATCTTCTCCGATCGATTGAGACCCACCTCCTCAACACCCAATAATCGCCGTCAACATTCCCAATCCCAACCTCAAACCACCCTCTGTTCATATCAGTCGAACAGCCGGCAAACCTTCGTCATTTTAAACCACCACCGCCTCTCTCTCTGAATCACCAAACCCACCGAATCAGCCGCTGGAAGCCATTAAAGTCGGCGACCTACTTCGATCCGAATCACCCATCACCACTGAACCAATCTTCTCCCCCGCCGCTGCTCTAACCCAGAAACAAAACCCAGACCAACGAAGCTCCATTTTCCCCTAGCAAGACAAACCTGAAGAATCCGGACTCCGAATCAAAGACAGAGCCTCGAGCCTCGACCACCAAACGGGCATCGTCTTTTCTTGATTAAACCCGAACACCTTCTGATTCGTAACACCTTCAGTGAAGACCAGCAATTCCAAAGGTCCATCTCAGGTTCAATTCGATAGTGCACTGTCACCGTTCGAAAGATCAGGCTACTTAGTTGCAACTATCTGCAAAGCTGTTTTTCAATTACAATCTAGAGCTGACCAATTCAGTTCTAAAAATTCCAACACTTTGGCAGACCACTCCTACACAGAGCTGCCTCTTAACTCTTTGACAAAGAACTGATATGAAGGAGAAGTTCAAGTCTCAACTGGAGACTCATAAAACACTTGCAATTAAGAATTGCAGCCTCTACTACATTGTTAAATATTGTGCCTTCACTCAGTTGTTGTTGATTACGTGTGGGGAATTTGGAATTCCCTAGCAATGGGACTTTGTGCTATTGGGATTGATTTGAGAATTTCCATCAGTTCAACTACAAGTCAGTCCAAGAGGAAAATAACGTAGAGCATCTGGTACAAATTTTTCAGAATTCAAAAAAGAATGTGAAATTTGAAGAAGACATCTACCCCGGTGTGGTATCGCGCAATCAACCGTCATGGGAGATCGCATTGGCATACGTGAGCTTGGGGATTCTTCGTTCCTTTTTGGCCAGCAAAAAAGGTACAATCAACCCCGGTGTGTTCCACACACTCGACCGCAATGGGAGTTAGCATTGATGCGCACAATGTTTTCTTGGGGATTTTTCTTGCTATCACATCAAAGCCTATTTGATTTCATCCCCGACCTTTGTGTCGGTTGTGAGTATTCATTTATATCTCCTTACTTACCGTTTAGGCACATCATACTTGCTCTAGGATTTAATTTTGACCACTTCGTCACGGTGCATAGTCGCCGCTGGGATTAGTTGTTGTAATCTTAGGGAATACTTGGGTAGATACTTAATTTCGGTACACACAACTTGTCATGTGCACGTAACTTGACTTATCTCTAAATTTATTGTAGCTACCTTCTTGTCCCATGATATGACTTCGAGTCAACGTACTTCGCATTTGACTGCCGAGTCTTCTTATTTTTATATCTAAATTAGTTGAGGACAATGAAGCCTTACGTGTGGGGGGATTTTAGACTAGCCCAGTCCGTGTCTTGCATCGCCAGTTACATTGAGATTAGATTGTCGTATTGTGAGTCAGTGTAGTACTTGTAGTCCGAGTCGTATTTTAATATATTGTTGAAGTGTGGTTATTTTAGTGTGGTTTGTGTTTATGTCGCACATTTACATTATTGAGTCCACCCACCAAAACTTCGAGTTGTTAATCGAGTTGGCCAAAGCATATAGAGTCTAGGAAAAAAAGAAAAAAATAGAGAAGAGGAAAATCCTAAATTTTTCATTTAAAAAAAATTGAGAATAAGGGCAATCGAAGACCTATTAACCGAAGAGAATCCATTGAAAGAGCTCATGAGAGAAGGAAGCACCGTAGTAGGAATACTTTAATTCTAGTATCTTGTGCGCGAGTCTCACGAAAGGATGTCTCGGGTATCTGAGAATGGTGAAGATATATTACAGGCATACTGTTGGCTTCTCTAGTGTGCTAGGAGGGTTGAGTCTCTAGGTGGTTGAATAATCTATTTCCCGTGGAAACTTGTGGACTCTTGGAATCTGGGGTGGACCTTCGTGTAGAGTCGGTTCATGTGGTAAGAGTCTTCGGTCTAAGCAAAGCCGGGGAGCGTACACCACCACCCCTTAAGGTGGTTCCAAGAGAAAATCCTAAAAAGCCCACACTCTTAAGCTCTAATGCACGGTTGTAAAAACAGAGGAGAAAAGAAAAGAAAATGAAAAATCTATAATTTTGTGCTTCACGGAGAAACAACCTAATGTGCTTCCGTTTGCGCGGAAAATTTGGATTCAATCCAATGTAGAGCTTAAGAGCGAAACTAAATTAAGCCATATTACACAAGAGTTGTGTCTCCCGTCAATGGTATAATTTGAATTTCAAAAGCAATAACAGCTAAGAGGGTCTGAGAACCTCAGATAACTTGGCGAAGAAAGAACACTTAGTGACTTAAGATGCTTATAACCCTCCGAGTCAAAAGACGTGCCATGTCTTAGTTTGATTAGGTGGGGATTCCTTAATGAGTTTGCGCATAGGATAATCATATATTATTTCTTGCGACGTGTTGTGAAATTTAAAAGTGAGCTTGTGAGGATGTGATGATTTCGGTTTATGATACAGAGGTTGCCCAATCTCTAAAAAAGAAGAAAAATATGTTGTTTAATTTATTGCATTGTAAATAATAGTTGCATTATTTATAGCATGTAGATTGCATAGTCCTATTGTGTTGAGTCGTGTCTCGTGCCGACCAGTCTTGGTTTGTATGCAATGGTGGATTGAACGAAGTGTACAAGGCTTTGATCGTGACGACCAAAACGTAAGTGTATGGGTATTTCATAAATCTATGTTAGGAGTTATTAATATAATTTATTATTACTTGTACCTGGCTTATTTCACATGATTTATATGCTAATGTAAACAAATATGTGAATTTTACGATTTATCAGCCTAAGAGTGAACACTGTAATTTCTAGCTTATTCGCCCATGTTTTCTCTCATATTTGCGATGATAATTACTTGGGTTGCTTACTGTTGTGTAACTCAGGTAAGGTGAATTGGAGCTTGTGATATGCTTTGTGGTTCCGAATTGAGCTAGATGAAGAGGAGAAAAGAAGACGCAAAGACGAAGAAAAGTTGGAAAAGTCGCACAGCAGCTGCATGCACAGTTTTCGATGCTCAGGATAATATAATAACATATTTCGTATATGGACATATACATCATTCGACATTCTTTTAAAAGAATTTAAGCATACACATTCTTAACTAATAGCTTCCTAGTTCCCTTAATCAGCGATGCTGATTTTCTATCCCGACAATCTCTACACATTCATATAAACTAAAATAATTTTTTATAAATTAAATAGTAATCTTGAAAAATTAAGAATAATTTATTTAATTAAAAACAAATCTTTTACCTCTATAATAATAATTATTTTACATTATTTAATTATAATCCTTTTTTTTATAATTGCTTGTAAGTGTCATTTGAATAGTAAATAGTTATCAATAATACTTGTTTACTTTAACAAATATGTTAAAGCATTTCTGTAACTTTGTAAGATTCAGTTTCAATTTCTTAAACAACATGTCCTATTAATATTCATCATTTATTTTATTAATAAATTGATTAAAATCTTTATTAGTTATTTGATAGTGAGTTTATATCTTCTTAAAAATAATTATTTAATTTCTATTTTTTTGGATATTTCCTACTGATTAGTTACCGAGAACTTAATTACCTAAACCAAATTGGTGTTTATTATTATATAGAACTTTCATTTGCATATGACATAGGACAAACACATTATCTACTGTCGACACTGACTTGTTTGTGATTAGGAATTTGTGTGTATGATTGTAGAGCCTAATTTTGCCGAGCCGGTTGATCCGGAAGTGATTTGCTAGAAGATTACTTGCTAGCACTCTTCGGCTCTCACACTGAGTTTGCATGCACGGCCTAATATGACTTGTTATTGCTTTTCTTGAGTTAGATGTTTAGTTTAGCGTGCCAAATTCTTTCATGTAATCTACTTGTCTATTGAAAGTAGATGCCGTATTTTATTCTATTTTTTTCAAACATACTCTAGCTACTTGATTTAATCCCTCACCTTACTACTCGACTTCGAAAATCGGGAAACTTAATGTTCAAATTTCACTCTGTCGGAATTCATTAACCACGTAAAGTGAAAAGGTTGCATGTGCCGGAATCAGTCGGTCGTTACTTGGGTTGCCCTCCGTTGGCTTGGTTTGCCCTTAGTTGGCTTTGGATGCCCGTCGTTGGCACGACTCTTCGCCTTGTTGGCTAGAGTCCCATCTAGTACTCACCCTTCTGGCATTTCGTTTCTTAAGGGGGTTTTACAACAACCTCCTTATTCGAATTGGAAAAGAGAGGGGAATCGAGAGAGAAAACCAGGTGGAAAGAGATTGAGGTGGTGGTGACTTTGAGTGGTGGTTTCTCGACAGTGGCAACGGCAGCGGTGGCAGATGCGCTGCTGCTGTTGCGCTGACTGTTGTTGATCGGAGGACAGAGAGAAAGAGAGATAGAGGGAGAGAAGAGAGGCAGAGAGGAGAAGAGGGGTGGCTGAGGAAGGTGCTGGCTACAGTAGTGGTGATTGACGCTAATGAAGAAGATTATGATGATGATGATGATGATGATGGAGGCAGTGGTGGCTGTAGTGGTTGTGTGGAGGGATGAGGCAGGGTTGTTGTCTTTTATATGGAGGAGCTAGGTCATGAGAGTTGAGGGTTGTGGCGTTGGTGAGGGCGGTGAAAAATTGAGGCTGTGAAAGTTACTTGTCTGTGAAGGAGAAGGAAGGAAAAAAGTGGGTTTATATTTTATTAAACAAATTGTTAATAGAAAATGATTGGGTGTGGACAATGTTGAGGCTATCGCGGTGGTGGCCACCGCGAGATCATCTTGAAAAATAAAAAGGAGTCGGGTTAAAAAAAATTAAGGGTCTCATTCTAAATTCTCACACGAGTTTCCAGTCTAATAAAATTCCCAAAATTACCCAAATCTACCTCGCAAATTAAAGCTGAATTATCGCGTCTCAAATTACCAAATTTCCCTTTGTAAAATACGGAGTGTTACAGGTGATGCAGCATTTAAGGTCTAGTTTGGATTGGGAGGTCGTTAGTTGTTCGTTGGCACGAATCTACGCCTTGTTGGCCATATATGTTGTTCATGATCTTCCTGCTATCGCGGAATGTAATAATACAACTCTTTTGTTCAAAAACTTGGTACATGAGTATTTACTTTGTTCAAATTAACACAATGCTTGTGAAATATATTTATTCCAATAACATTCCACATTTGGAACCTTATGAATATCTTGGTTGCCGAACTATCTACTTTTGAAGTTATGTCTTTTACTATTGATAACACTGTTGATCATAGAAAAGTGAACTCTATATTGCGTACTCTTATTTTGATCCTTATAATTTTGAATCAATTGAAAGTCTTTTAAACACAAAACCAATTAACGTATCTTAGCCCCCCTATTTTACATGCCAAGTTTATGATTCCCCTGGTTTTTACTAATACTCACAAGTTTTGGTTCATGTGCTCTTTTTATTTCCCACCACAGGTATATGGCTTCTTCCTTAGAGTAACGCGCTGGAATCACATACTCGTTGTGTACAGGAGAATCCTTTGAGGAAGATTCAAGAGTACACCGAGAGTAGAGAATAGAAACACAGGGAAGTATAGGGTAGTGAGTAGGGAGAGAGTAAGACAATGGCAACTGTGAGAGAGAGAGACAGTATTTGGCCAGAGCTTCCGCGTAGTTCTGAAGATCAGATCCTTGCAATGAAGGGTTAACGATCCTATATATAGTGGGGAATATGACCTTTGTAGCGGGTCAATGTGCCCATTAATGGTGCCTTAATTACCTTAACCATAACGACACGTTCGTCCACATATATAGGGACCGTTACGCACTTCGTCCGCGTATACCGGACACGTTATGAGGTTGACCGGTTTTATGGAGCACGTGGCCATAAATCTCTCAAAGCTGTTACCAAGGGTCACACGCGGGCTTGGTTGTCACTCCCGTGCAACGGAACTTACTCTAGCCTCCAAACCACTAAGTCCCTACAAGTCCCGTGTGGAATGTTATGCGAGGGCCCTGTCTCGCAGCCCCCACGTGGATCAGCGCGGGTGGTGATCCAGTGTATGTGGAGCACAGCTAGGTGTTCTGGATGACTTCCACGTGGATGTGATATGTCTGTCTGGAAAGCACTATCTACATTAGCCCCCTTTTTGCGCGTGGAGACACTGATCGGATAGACTTCAATGCGCAATAACCAGCGCGCGCGTCGCAGCTACGTACCAATTCAAATATCCGAGAAATCAGCCCCCGTGCGTGTCATTATGACCTAGAATCCCTAGATTCGTGCCTTCTGTTCCTCTAGGGTTTTAGCCGTGACGTCAGCATTGGCCTGTGATTGCGTGATTCGGCGGTGACGGTTGCGATTCGACCACTGAAAGGACGCCACTATTCAGTGGATTTGAATAAATACTCATCCTCTTCCATTGTTGCAAGCTACTGCTTCTTTCTAGAGTGAATGTTTTCAGAGAACCTCCGAGAGCAAATCCAAATAATCAACCACCAGTTCTTCTTGGCAAATCGAATCCTTCAAATCGCTTCAAAGGCACAAGGTTGGCTCACTCAATCTTGGTTTAATACTTCTCATACGAGTATCTTTCTCTTGAAATCTTTTGAATCTGTTGAATCTGCAACCCAGAAACACTTGAAACCCACCATTGCTTGTAACTGTGAAAAAGATTTTTAAACCATAAAATATTGAAACTTTGAAATTCGGGAACTCTAAAATGAAGTTCATGTAAGCTGAATTGAAACCCTGAATTTTGGCATTCTTGAAACTGAATCAGACAATTCTTCAAAAACTCGTAAGATTTGCTCTTGTATTCTTCAAAAGATCGTAAGATTTGCTCTTGAATTTCTGCTTGAAAACTGAAAGTGGATATATTTCTCCCCCTTTTTCTGGCTTTGTTGTAGAAAAGGCCAAGATAAAGGTAACGAAATCTATGAAGGAGGCTGAGGAAATCCCTGATCTTCCAAAGACTTTGTGGAAGAAAGCTCCTTATCTAGGTGGGGAAGAATTTTACCATGTGAGAAACCAATAAAAGAATCTGCCAGACCCTGTTACTGAAGATCTGCTTTTGCTAACCCCTCCACCTAATCGAGCAGAATTGGACCTGATTGACGCCAATGATGTGGTGAGATTGGGTCTTGAAAATGGGTTCTACCCACACACTGATATCTTAACCCAGGACTTCGTGAACAAGTTGGACATAATGGATGAGTTTATCGATCATGTACTGACCTATAACGCTGTTAGACTGGATCAAGATGGGATTTACTACGCCGTTAGGGCTGCGAAAGGTGCTGGTGTGAAACTGGATCAGACCATGCTTCTGAATCTCTTTTCCCGATACTCGCCTGTAACCCACACTTTCCATTTTGCTGAGTTTGAGGCAGCCCCCACCCTGGAGGATGTGCATATGCTATATGATTTTCCTTCCATGGGCGAGTTTGATCCCTTAGCCGCACTAGAAAGTGATAAAGAACTCCCTCTATATGCACAAATGGTGGAGTGCATATCAGAAGTAAAGAAAATTTCCACTCGTTGGACAACTGCGACAGCTCTTCCACAATACCAATTGGTTGATGCATCTGCGAAGAACACCTGGAGCAAGTGGGTGCAGTACTTCTTTCGTGACTATGCGAATAGCAAGATCACTAAATAAATACTGGAGAAGGATCCCGAAGCGAAGAACTATGTTGAGGGGAAATGGTACAGCTGGACCTTGTAAGGATTTCTTTGCGCGTGGCTCTCGCGATATTTGATCGATGGTCATCCTCATGACGGGGTCTTTTATCATGTCTTGCCCCTTGCTGTCAAGCTATCTTTAGGCTAGAATGTCGCACTCGGGCCTCTGGTGTTAGGAACCCTCTATCATCGGTTGGACCAACTTGTAGTTGCATTTGAAGAATCGCGCGGGCGTCTTGATGTGTTGACTTTTGTCAACATTTGCTTCCTCACCATGTGGGTGTTCGAAAGGTGGCCTTCCTATGCTCCCGTCCCTTCAAAACCCAACACCTGGAATGTTCTTGGTGTTCAGAACGCACTTCGGAGCTGCAGAGCTGCCCGATGGTATAAGACAAAAGAGCCCAAATGTGCATAGAGTTTGGTCTGCGACGATCGAGCGAAGTTTACTGCCAGAACTTATACCACTCGCATTGAAAATGTGCGATTCTTCAGTCGTATGTACTTAACTAAAGGTGGCCCCATTTTAAAGGACACTATCATCAAAGAGGCTAGCTGCTACAGAGAGTTCGTTTGCTGGTGTCTGAGGGGTTCATTGCCTGCTCTTGCTGAGAATGTTTCTGAGATATCGCACAAGTATGAGCGTATCACGGTCGATGTTGACCCCTATCGCGTTCTCCCTCAATTTGGCTACGACGCAGTGGCACATTCAATCTGGCCTAAATCAGTGAACATAGATTGCTACAAGCGACTGCTGCTAAAGAGGTGTAAATCTATTCTGGTTGGTAATCTGCCTTTCATTCACACTTCAGGAAAGCACGAAGGTCGCCCCACAAAAAACTGGATTTCATTCTGGAACGCTCAGCAAGCAAGGTTTGCTTCATCCGCTCCTCCGCGCCTCAGCAGGGCTCCCTCCATTAGAAGGAATACCTTCCCATTCCGTCAGAACTGCAGTTTGGACGACTCTAAATATGGATTTTATTCCTTTCTTGACGAGGAAAATCACTTATGTGCTGGCGTGATCCTTTCTGAGAAGATGACCGCCGTCAGGGGAGGGGTTGGATGCATGATTGAGTATAGCGAATCTTTCGCTAAGGTAAATAACACTTCTTTGTCTTTCTTGAAACACATCTCTTTTTGAGGTGCGATATCTTACATAAATTTTCCCTTTTTCAGTGCTGCTTGAGGAGGTTCGCATCTAGAGACCGCTGTACGTCGCTGGTCAATTCTATTCTTCAGGTGAAGAGGCAGAAGAAGGTTATCCCTCTGACCATGAAAATGGATGCTGAAGTGGAGGCTCTTGTGCGCCAGGAGATGGATGTATTCGCTTGCTCCTTGATAAGCGAGAGTGTTGAAGTGGACGCAGAAGTTGCTCCAAAGGCCAAAAGGTATAAAAAAAAGGCAATTGTGATCTCTTCGCCACCTAGGAAGCTCTGGCTTCGTCGCCCACGGAGGCTCCTGCTCCCAAAGGCAAAGGCAAAGGTCATATGCACAGCAAGCCACGAAAGGAACTTGTAATTGAAGATTTCATCCCATATGATCAGGGGGAAGAAATTGAAGAATAAAGAGAAGAGAAAGAGTAGAATATGGAAGAGAAGAGGAATAACAAGAAGAGGAAACAACAGAAGAAAGTTCGTAAGGTAAACTAATGAACTTAATCTTCTTTGAATAATAATTTTCAACAATAATGTTAAAACAAATTTCCTCTTCGCAGATGATGATGCTGAGACCATTAGTGACCTTCTGGCCAAGGAACGTCGAAAGACAAAGGGCTCTCGCTCATATGCGTCAAGTGAACCCATAGACGAGGCCATAATCGCTGAGTCCAAGAGGATGGCTGCTGATGCAGAAGAAAGGAGGATGAAACGCGAGGAAGATGATATAGAAGCTGTGAAAAGAAGAAGTCTAAAGAGCAGCATGCTGACAACATGAGCGTGGCTGCCTTAGAACAAGCTCAACTCGACTTTGAAGAGATCGCAGGTGATGAAGAAGGTACGATATTTCACCTTGGTGTATGTTACCAAGAAGTAATATTTGGTGCATTAAAACATGGTGTTTCCAAACATGACATTCGTCGATGGTTAGTGAGAAAATGTGGCAAACCCTCAGGTAAACACTTGAACTATGTTTGCCATCCAAACTTGCAAAATATTTCATATTGTAACCAATTTTCATATAACGTCAGTCACGCACACCTTAAGGATGTGATAGATGAGGGAACATCTATAGGATATGGGGTCGCATCTATATCGTATGATGTTGGAGCTGCGATCCCACATGATTGTGGAGGTGCTCGCTTTTGATCTAAACATAGAACAAAATATAGTAAATAATTTATAACGCAAATCACCTCAATGCCTTATTCAATATTCGTCTTGTCGGTGGTGCTGCTTCAAATGAGCCTGCTGCTACTTCCAGTGAGCCTGCTGCTGCACGAGACATGATTGTTGATGCTCCAGCTGCGAGCTTGACCACCGATGAGGCAAGTGTTGGTGCCCCTGCTGTTGATCCTTATGATCCTCTGTTGTGTGAGGTTCAGCTCATCTCCCCTCATAGGAGTTATGCTAACAGGCCTATCTTCTTAAGAAGTTCCATCGTTCCTGCTGCTGAGGTCATTCCTCAAAATAACTCTGAGGATGTAATGGTGCTTGAACAAAGGAATTAGTCTCCCATGTCTCGTGCTCCAGAGCGAAGTTTGCACACAAAGAAGCCTGTTATGGCTACAAAAAATGTAGGGGAGCCCTTGGAAGATGTAATTGAGGTGTCTGAAGATGATGAGCTTGACACTGAAATGCGAGAGGGAGATGCCGAAGATGAGCATGCGGGCGAAGACGACATAGGCGAAGAGATGGAAGAAGAGGGTGCTGGAGCTGAAGTTCATGGAAATGAACAAGTCATGGAAGAACAAGCATCACATGAGGATCTTGATGCCCCAATGAGCGCTCCTGAGCTACATGAACTTCCTGAAAGTAAACAAGTCCTTGGGCAAACAGAGACTGACCAAGATGTTTTGCAGTCGTCGCATGCGAATGTGGATGCCTCAACAGAGAATCTTGAAACAAACCCTCCTAGAGAGGCTGCAGTTGCCGATAACAGTGGTGTTCTTCTTCCATAAACTACTGCTCTATCGCTGAGGTTAGTGGTGCCAATGCTCCACAAATTCCTCCAATTTCACTACCTCAGTTGGCGTTTCGAGTCCTCCACAGCAGAACCCTGCCATCCCTCTGTTGAAATGGACTTCTCCCAAGCTCCTGTTGCATGGAGTTCGTGGGGTTCACAGGCTACAGCGACCATCGCACGCGCTGATACTTATAGCATCCCTGCTGACTATGACGAGCGTGAAGCTTTAGCTGATAGGAAAGCAATGAAGCAAGGAAATGCTTCAACTACCCCTGTTGTGCGCATTCCCACATTGCGCCAAATTCTTGAAGGAAGAGGTATGTCATACTATGACCGTATCTCATACTTACTGCACCTATTTGTTAATGTTCGCACACCTAAACTTGTCGTTTCTTCAGGTATGAGGCAATCTGATGTGGACTGGCTTATGAAGATGCGCCTGTCGTATCCGGGGTCATTTGCAAGAGCTTTGGAGCTAGGTTCCTTTGATAGGAGAATTTACCTGACTGAAGCCATCTGGATTGTGGAGCAGCTATCCGTGACAACTCCAGTTACCAACACGCGCGGTCACTCTCAACTCTGCTATGCTGATGTATGGCCATCACAACCTTGCCCTTGAGAAGAGCAAGTTGGAGGCGCAAAAGAAGAAGGCTGAAGAGGCTGCCAAGCTCTAGTTTTGAAAAGCTGAAGACGTTGCCAAGGCGGAGAAAGCTTCGCTCCTTTTAGCGCCAGAAGACCCCTTAGGAAAGGATCTCTTTTGAGAGCAGCATACGCTATAATGCAATTTTTTTCAAACATTTGAACTCTTATGTTGGTTTCCTGTTATTTTAATGATCTCCTTTCGCATTTCAATGCTGCAATAATTATCACATCATATTTTGCCGTAATTACTTGGATTACCGTGTCGCCGTAGTATTAAATAAGGCGTCCTTCCCACGCAGTGGGCCCCGTCCTCATCATCACCTAGGGTCATTAAATAAGGCGTGCTACTGTATCGTTGTAACCCTTAATGGGGTCATTAATTCTCGGTTGTTTCCGAGGCGTTGCTGACTCATCAAGGAAACTGAAGAGTCTCTTCTGAGTCCTATATAAGCCTTCTTTATTGCTATTTTGTTTTTCATCCGAGCTCTTGTGATTGAAAAAATGTAATTTCCAGTGAGTCCACATGGTTGTTTGTATTTCTTTTTGTCCATTTTTGATTTGTATCAACTCTGGTCCTCCAAGCCAGAATTCCTGCGTTGTGCCATAGAAATGTCTCCCAAGGAATTCATTGAAAAGGCTCCCTGTTCGCCTGATCTTTTTGAAGACCAATTTTGTAAGCTTTTCCGTTGGAACGAAGATATTTTCTTCTTCATTATGTTTGCAGAGGTCCTCTCTGGTGACTTTCCGGCAAGGCGCAACTTTGTACAAACTCTACTACTAGCAAGTAATGAGCGGTGTGCATCTCTGCCGGTTCTCCGGCGGAGAACTATTTGCCACCATTGTTTTGGTCAGGGTATAACAAGTGAGTGTGTTTATTCCATGCACACAATCAGCTTCCTACCCCATGAGCTGTTCTCCCATTTGTTCTTCACATCAACAGCCTTCATGGCGTGAAGTTCATCTGGCATCTCGCCATGTCAAGGGTACAAGCAAGAGCCCCGTTCTGGTCCAGAACGTCGACGAAAGAGTCAAGCTTCGTAGCTTTAGTGTTTTTTCGTAGGATCGTTCCTTAGTAACGCTTGGATTTTTTTTATTGGAAGCTTCTTCTGCATTGTAAGCTTTTCTTTTAAGCTGCTATCTAAACAGATAAGTTGTAAGCTGCATTTGACTGTTATGAAAGTATGCTTTTCATTCGCTGTTTTTTCTGCTACAATAGATTGTAACTTCGCGTATTGACTTGCTATGTGATGAAACAAGCTTTGTATTTCGCTACTGTCTAGGCAGACAATTTTTGAATGAGTTGCTATCTAAACAGATAGGCTTTGGATCACATAGGATCATTTTTTTTATCGCTGCTATCTAGGTAGATAAGCTTTGGATCGCATAGGATCATGTTTATTATCGCTGCTATCTAGGTAGATAGGCCTTGGATAGCATAGGATCATTTTTTGTTATTGCTGCTATCTAGGCAGATAGGCTTTGGATCGCATAGGATCATTTATGTTATTGCTGCTATCTAGGCAGATAGGCTTTGGATTGCATAGGATCATTTTTGTTATTGCTGCTATATAGGCAGATAGGCTTTGAATCGCATAGGATCACATTTTGTTATTGCTGCTATCTAGGAAAATAGGCTTTGAATGAATTGGCAGATATAAGTAATATGAACAAATAAGTAAATGAAGCAACAAGACAATAATTTGATAAAGTTCTCTCATATGGGAGAGTTATTATTATTACGGCATCCTCATTTGGGAGGAGCATGAGAACAGATTCCTCATATGGGAGGAAGCAATGCAGAATACACATGAACTAAGAAATGATAGAACATGAATTTGAAAAGCAAATAGACAAGGCTAAGTATAGTACTTCTTAATCCACCGCATGTTTATTGGACTTGGAGTTGTTGCAGTCCCACGAAGTCTCTGAATGGTGCAGTAACCACTGTCGAAAACCATTTTGACTTCAAATGGTCCCTCCCAGTTAGACGCGAACTTAGGATGGGCTGCTTCCCGCATGCAGTGATTTGAAGCTCGTAAGATCAAGTCTCCAACTGTGAAGTCTCGGTGCTGAACAGTTTTGTTATATGCGCGAGCGATCCTTTCCTTGTACCTTGTGTTAGCTCTCTTATCCTCTTTGCGCCTTTCCCATAGCAGAATAAGATCGTGGTCACGCTGATTATCATACAAAGTATGAAAGGCTATCCTTGCAGATTTAAATTTGATTTCAGCTGGGACAACAGCCTCGGCCCCATTACATAGAAGGAAAGGAGAAACTCCTGTGGGAGTCCTCGGTGAGGTGCGATATGCCCATAGAGCCAGACTTAGGGAATTCGCCCACGTCTTGTGATCGTCTGCGACCATTTTGCTTACGATCCTTAGCAATGTCTTGTTCGTTGCTTCTGCTTGTCCGTTCCCCTTTGGGTAATAAGGTGTGGAGCATATCTGCCTTATGTTGTACTCTGCGAGCTTCGCAGCCACTTGTCTATTAACGAAAGGAGTGCCGTTGTCAGAGAGAATGGAATTGGGAATCCCAAAGCGGTATATAATATTCTCTTGAATGAAGTTGACGACCGCAAGCACGTTTGCTGTCTTGAGTAGCACCGCTTCCACCCACTTGGTGAATTGCTCAGTTTCCGTTAAGATGGACTGATTCCCATGCGAGGCCGGTCGAATGGGGCCGATAAAATCCAAGGCCCACGTGTGAAATGGCTAAGTTGTACCCGACGCATGCAAGTCTACAGCAGGAGCGTGTACCAAGTTGCCTTTGAACTGACATTCTTGACACCTTTTGACCTTGGTACGACAGTCTGCTTCCATTGTAGGCCATAAAAACCCAACAGTGAGGAGTTGCCTGCATAACTTCCCGCCTCCGTGGCGCTCCACTTGATGGGACAAATCCATCACTTCTTGTGCTTCTTGGCTATCCAGACATCTGAGAAAATTCCCCTCGTGACCTCTTCGCCAGAGTATGTTTTCCTTTACAACATATCGGGTGGCCTTTCTTTTAAGCTTTTCGGCTTCTTTTCTGTGAGTTGGTTCAATTCCTTCCGTCAAGTAGTCAAACAGCGGCTTCCTCCAATATGTGCCATCATCGATTGCAGCAATCTCTAAAGAATCCTTGACCAACGCGCAATTCTCGCAGTTCCCTTGGATGATTGCAGCATATGTCGACATTTCTGGCCAGTGGATCCCATATCTCTGAGCTTTTCTGTAGACAGACACTTCATTTTCCCCACTAGAGTGTTGGTGGATTTTCTCTAATAGTGCCTGCCCTTCCTGTTGCAAAACACATCGCTTGAGTATGTTGGAATAGATGCCCTAGAGGCAATCTAGTTTAGTATGAATTATTTGTGGCTAGAAAATTCATTTATTATTTATTGGATATTTAATATAATGAAGTCCTTAGATTTACAATTGTGTTGTTTATCTTAAATATCCCTAGTCAAGTATAATAATTAAATGGGACAATCATATATAGACCAGTATGGGGTTGGATTGATATGGAGATGTCACTATCCAACACATAGGTGTGCATTAGGGAATGTTACACTTGATTGACCCATCTCCGAGAAGGCTACATACACGTTATGTTGAGTCACAAGCACTTCTCGCGGTGAAATGGTATTGTCATCCTTAGACTTGAAGTCACTATATATTCTAGTTGTGGATTATTGTGATCTTGGTAGCGTTAAACGCTACACCGTAACTGGGTAGTTATAAAGGCGTGTACTGGATACAATAAGAAGCAAGCTTAGAGATCGTAGTGGACGTAGATAGGATTTGTCCCTCCCACATAACGGGAGTAAATATCCTAGGCCACTCGAGGGATAGTGATTATAGAATGTCTGGCCAGACTCAAATAAATCAATGTGGGATATTGATGTTATTTGCACGAATAAGGCTATTCCCATGGATCTAGAAACTATGGATTGGATATACGAGTGTGACTTGTATGTCTCGTGTCCAATCCGGATATAGAGACAAAAGGATGAGACAATTACTTGTACAAAGGTTGTCAAGATGACTATTCTATTAGTTGGCTAGAATGGATGTTTTGCTAGAGACCGCTCCATATTAGCAAATAATTGCTACCAACTAGATAGAACCTATGGGGTCACACGCTATATAGAGTTGGACTAGATTTGGGAATTAATTAATTGGATTAATTAATTAGAAGGATCACTTTGCAAAACCTTGCAAACTTAGTAGGGACTAATTTGCGAGGAAGGGACTAAATTGAATTCTAGTAGGACTAGAATAAGTCCTTTAGGTAGTTAACAAGGAGTTGTTGGACTATATAAAGGACCTTCCTTCCTTCCTTCCCACATAAATTATGCTCATTAAGTGAACATAACAAGAGTGGGAGAGAACAAAGGAGAGAGAGCAAGCAACAAGGAGGCCCGAACCGCCCCCTTGCCGCCGCCCCGTCCCCGTCGGCCAAAGGAGGCCGAGACCCTCCTTTGGGTCTCGTTTTGCGTGATTTCTTCTTCCTCTTCCTCTTCCGGGCTAGAACCAAAGGAGTTGGGAGATCTAGGATCAACTCTAGGCGTGGATCAACTATAGAGAACTTGACACAATTCGCGTTTGAAGTCATCAAGGAGAACCCAAAAGTGTGTTTATGATTTCTAACCCTTACCATCGTTATGTCTCTTGACTTGTGATCCTTGGAGGGTTTTGCATGGTTTTATGTTTGATTATGCTTCCGTTGTGCGATCCATGAATCAAAACCCTACACTGGTATCAGAGCCACAGGTCGTAGAGCATAAACGTGGTTTATGTGTTACTTTTAGTTGTTTTACACCTTAATTTGATTGTTTATCGCGTAAAACAAGACAAATCAAGCATGGGATGCAATTTGTCAATAATTAATCATAACAAGATCCAATTTTTGCATTGGATGCATGAATTGGTGAGTTTTAGAAATTTTAGGATCTTAGATCTAGGGTTTGTGCATCCTTGGGGAAGAAGGAGTTCTCCCAAAACAAGGAAACAACCAAACTTGGGCACCAAGCAAGGGAGTTGTTTTGGAAACAACTCCCTCAAGGAGGTTCGGCCCCCCTAGTGACCGCCCCCCTTGCTTGCCGCCCAAGCTTGGCCGCCCTAGGGGCCGGGCAGCCCTAACCCGCGGGCCTAGGCTTGTGGTTTTTGGGCCGGGCCGGCCCTAGGGCCTTGTGGTTCACTTTATTGGGCCCGGGCAATTTGATTGTTGGGCCCATGGACCGTTTTAACCTTAGAAATCCTAAAATCAATTAAAATTGACCAAGCGCGTTAAAATTGGATTTTAACTGTTTATGTGCAAATCGCATGGTGATTGGATATGGCCTTAGGATGTGGTTTGATGTGGATGTTTAATTTTGTGGTTTGGTTTTACGACCTGCGAGCTGATCAATTAATTGTAATAATTAATTAGGGTTTTATGGCCTGCGTGCCATTTTTTTTCTCAACTTGTGAGATTTATTATATTTAGTATAGAAGTTAGCTAGTGCTAGATAAAGTAGATTGTTAGCCAAGATTGGAGAAAAGAAGCCCAAAGCCAAAGAAGCCACAAAAGATGGAGCATGGAGCATGGAGCAATCCACAAGACTATGAAGGATGGACCAAAAGATCAAGACGCATGGAGATGTGTTTGCTTTAGGGTTCATAGATAATTCCATTGGCTTGGAATTATCTTAGTCTAGAAAAGGCCATATCCACATCACGTTTAATTTCTGTTTTGTGGTTGTTTATTTTATTGTCTTATTATTGTATGGTTGGTGTATGAATGATGCATGCAATTAGGATAATAAGATAATTAGACAACCCGGATCTATTATTTGGAGTTGTGCCCAAACTCAAATAGATAGATTAGTTGATATTGATCAACAAAAAAAATTAAAATTGAATTTAAAAATCCCTCAAAATTCAAATATTGTGTTCTTGCCTTCTCGTTATTTAAACACTCATTATCATCATTATTTATCAAGTTCGTGCGTGCCAAAGCATGGCGACTTGGTTCATAATGATGGAATGCGATGACACGTAACAATGTGCAATTGTTTAGATAAGAGGTTGAACACAACTAGGCTATTAGTTTGATTAAGAAACCTAGAGGCAATCAATTGGGATTATCCATGAGGATAGATAAATAAGGAGTTATTTGCCCAATTGAACCAAGAGTTGCATATGCGATGCAATTGGAATTGTTCCTACCTAAAGTAGTCAAATTATGGGTGACTTGCCAAAGCAAGCTCATAAGGAGATGAAAGATGGATCTTGGCCCACTAGAAAATATAAGGATATTTTCCGCATTAATATCTTGAGGGTTATTAATCCGTAAAAAAATAGTGGGAGCTATATTTGATAAACTAGCCATTATTAAATATAGTAAAAAATTCACAAATACTAAAACTTGCGTATTTTCCTTTTTGTAGAATTCCAAATGGCAAACAACTCATCGAGTTCACAACATTCCCTACGATCCGTCCTTGAGAAGGACAAGCTCTCTGGAACCAACTTTCTTGATTGGTACAGAAACTTGAGAATTGTTCTCAAGCAAGAGAAGAAACTGTACGCAATAGAGGAGCATGTTCCAGAAGGTCTAGAGAACCAAACACCTGTTGCCTTAAAGGCGTATCAAAAGCGTGTTGATGACGCTAATGATGCGGCCTGCCTAATGCTTTGCACCATGAATTCTGAGCTTCAGAAGCAACACGAAAACATGAATGCTGTCGATATGATCGAACATCTAAAGCAGCTCTTCCAAGAGCAGGCGAGGGTAGAGAGGTATGAGGTCTCAAAGGCACTGTTCAAATGTCATCTGGCAAAAGGGAACCCGGTGGGACCCCATGTACTCCGAATGATCGGGTACTTGGAGAATCTCGCCCGACTGGGGTTCCCGGTCGGCCAAGAATTGGCAACCGATCTCGTGTTGCAATCGTTGCCCGAGAGTTATGGACAGTTCATTATGAACTATAACATGAACGAGATCGTTAAACCACTACCAGATTTACTCAACATGTTGAGGACGGCTGAACAGAGCATCAACAAGGGTAAGGGCAAGGCCATAATGATGGTACAGAAAGGAAAGGGCAAAAGGTTCGCCTCTTCCTCCAAGGGCAAAGGCAAGTCAGTTGCCAAGTCCAAGGAACCTGCCCTTAAGCCTGTTGGTGGCA
The DNA here is from genome assembly GCA_023055425.1 of Linanthus parryae. Lineage (NCBI taxonomy): Eukaryota > Viridiplantae > Streptophyta > Magnoliopsida > Ericales > Polemoniaceae > Linanthus > Linanthus parryae. The sequence continues at coordinate 103,704,069 of JALGPY010000001.1, forward strand.
TTGCCAAGGCCGTGACTAAAGGTGAGTGTCACTATTCAGTCAGCCTGGACACTGGAGGAGGAACTGCCCAAAATATCTGGAGGACAAGAGGCTTGGAATAGTGATTCCACCACCACCAGGTATTTTTGTTGTAGATGTCAATTTAACTATCCCTACATCATGGGTATTAGATACTGGATGTGGATCTCATATTTGTCGAAATATGCAGGATCTAAAGAGAAGAAGAAGATTGGCTAAAGGAGAGGTAGATCTGCGCGTTGGGAATGGAGCAAAGGTTGCTGCGTTGGCCATAGGCGTGTGCGAGCTATCTCTGCCTTCAGGATTAGTTTTAGAATTAAATAATTGCTATTTTGTGCCTGCTATGAGCTTATTTCTATTTCTTGTTTGGACAAGGATGGTTTTATTATTTCAATAAAGAACAACTGTTGTTCCTTTTATTTAAATAATATTCACTATTTTAGTGCGCAATTATTTAATGGACTTTATGTCCTTGATCTAAGCAATCCTGTCTACAACATTAATACCAAGCGGATTAAAATAAATGATTTAAATCCTGCTTATTTATTGCACTGTCGTTTAGGCCACATAAATGAGAAACGTGTATCTAGAATCCATAAGGATGGATTACTAGACTCATTTGATTTCGAATCATATGAGACATGTGAGGCTTGTTTATTGGGAAAAATGACAAAGTCCCCTTTCAATAAGAAAGGTGAGAGGACTAGTGAGCAATTGGCACTCATACATACCGATGTGTGTGGGCCATTTGCCACGCATGCCAGGGGTGGTTATGTCTACTTCACTACATTTACTGATGATTACAGTAGATATGGATTTGTGTACCTTATAAGGGCAAAATCCGAATCCTTTGAAGTGTTCAAAGAATTCAAGAATGAAGTAGAGAAGCAACTTGGCAAAAGCATAAAGGCTCTACGATCGGATCGTGGAGGATAATACTTGAGCCAAGAGTTTGACGACTATCTTAGAGAGTGTGGGATCGTGTCCCAACTCACTCCACCCGGAACGCCACAGTGGAATGGCGTGTCCGAGAGGAGGAATCGAACCCTATTGGATACGGTTCGATCTATGATGTGTCAAACCGATCTTCCATTGTCATTTTGGGGCTACGCTCTATTAAGTGCAGCTTTCACCATTAACCGTGTTCCATCTAAATCAGTCATGAAGACACCATATGAGATGTGGAGTGGGAGGCGTCCCACACTGTCGTTCATGAGGATTTGGGGCTGCGATGTCTACGTAAAACGTTTACAATCAGACAAGCTAGGGCCTAAATCGGATAAGTGTAAATTTGTGGGGTACCCTAAGGAAACTAAGGGATACTACTTCTACAATCCAACCGAGAACAAAGTGTTTGTTGCTCGGACCGGCGTGTTTCTAGAAAGATGGTTTGTCTCTAAAGAAGCAAGTGGGAGGAATGTAGAACTTGAAGAGGTTCAAGAACCACAAATCACTGAACCGATTATGGAGCATGAACAGGAACCACAAGCAGTTGTGGAGCCACCTGTTCAGGTAACACAAGAGCTTCGTAGATCTAGTAGAGTGCGCCAGGAACCCGAGAGGTATGGACTTCTCGTAACCGATTCCGGTGACACGATGCTCATAGATGATGATCCTACTACCTATGAGGAGGCCATGAGTGGCCCAGACTCTCAGAAGTGGCTGGAAGCCATGAGATCCGAGATGGAATCCATGTATACCAACAAAGTATGGACTTTGGTGGAACCACCCAATGGGGCGCGGCCCATAGGGTGCAAGTGGGTCTTCAAGAAGAAGATCGACATGGATGGTAATGTGATTACCTATAAGGGCCGATTGGTGGCTAAATGATTCAGACAGATTCATGGTATTGACTATGATGAAACCTTTTCACCAGTCGCTATGACCAAATCCATCCGAATCCTACTTGCACTTGCACCATACCACGACTATGAGATTTGGCAGATGGATGTCAAAACAGCATTCCTATATGGGAATCTCCTCGAGGACGTGTATATGATACAGCCGGAGGGTTTTGAGGATTCAAAGCAAGCCAACAAAGTCTGTAAGCTGCAACGATCCATTTATGGATTGAAGCAAGCTTCTAGGAGTTCGAATCGACATTTTGATGAAGTGGTCAAAGAGTTTGGCTTCATCAGAAACGAAGATGAGTCTTGTGTCTACAAGAAGGTTAGTGGGAGCTCTGTAGCTTTTCTGGTCTTGTATGTGGATGACATACTACTCATTGGAAACGACATTCCTATGCTGCAATCTGTTAAAAATTGGCTAGGAAAGTGTTTCTCAATGAAGGACTTAGGGGAAGCAGCCTACATACTCGGTATAAAGATCTATAGTGATAGATCTAAGAGGTTGCTAGGCCTAAGTCAAAGTACATATATTGACAAGGTGTTGAAACGGTTCAACATGCAAGATTCCAAGAAGGGATTCTTGCCCATGTCACATGGAATCACTCTTTCAAAGAGTGGTTGTCCTTCCAATGAGATTGAGAAGGAACGCATGAGTAGAATTCCCTATGCCTCGGCCATAGGATCTATCATGTACGCCATGTTATGTACTAAACCAGATGTGTCATATGCCTTGAGTATGACAAGCAGATACCAATCCAATCCGGGTGAGAGTCACTGGATTGCAGTCAAGAACATCCAAAAGTACTTGAGAAGAACTAAGGATGCTTTCTTGATATTTGGCGGTGAGGAAGAGTTGCGTGTAAGGGGTTACACTAATGCAAGCTTCCAAACCGACAGAGATGACTTTAGATCACAATCGGGATATGTGTTTTGCCCGAATGGAGTAGCGGTGAGCTGGAAAAGTTCCAAGCAAGAGACGGTAGCTGATTCTACAACAGAGGCTGAGTACATTGCTGCAAATGGCGCAGCAAAGGAGGCTGTTTGGATCAGAAAGTTTGTTTCTGAACTTGGTGTGGTCCCTAGCATTGCGGATCCAGTGAGTTGTTCTGTGACAACACTGGGGCGATCGCGCAATCAAAGGAACCCAGATCGCACCAGAAGTCCAAGCACGTGCTCAGGAAGTTTCATCTGATTCGAGATATTATCGATAGAGGAGACGTTCGGATATGCAAGATTCCTACAGATGATAATCTGTCAGATCCGCTTACGAAGCCCCTCACGCAGTGGAAGCATGAAGGGCACACTATGAGTATGGGCATACGAGATGCGCCAGATTGGCTCTAGTGCAAGTGGGAGACTGTTGGAATAGATGCCCTAGAGGCAATCTAGTTTAGTATGAATTATTTGTGGCTAGAAAATTCATTTATTATTTATTGGATATTTAATATAATGAAGTCCTTAGATTTACAATTGTGTTGTTTATCTTAAATATCCCTAGTCAAGTATAATGATTAAATGGGACAATCATCTATAGACTAGTATGGGGTTGGATTGATATGGAGATGTCACGATCCAACACATAGGTGTGCATTAGGGAATGTTACACTGGATTGACCCATCTCCGAGAAGGCTACATACACGTTATGTTGAGTCACAAGTGCTTCTCGCGGTGCAATGGTATTGTCATCCTTAGACTTGAAGTCACTAGATATTCTAGTTGTGGATTATTGTGATCTTGGTAGCGTTAAACGCTACACCGTAACTGGGTAGTTATAAAGGCGTGTACTGGATACAATAAGAAGCAAGCTTAGAGATCGTAGTGGACGTAGATAGGATTTCTCCCTCCCACATAACGGGAGTAAATATCCTAGGCCACTCGAGGGATAGTGCTTATAGAATGTCTAGCCAGACTCAAATAAATCAATATGGGATATTGATGTTATTTGCACGAATAAGGCTATTCCCATGGATCGAGAAACTATGGATTGGATATACGAGTGTGACTTGTATGTCTCGTGTCCAATCCGGATATAGAGACAAAAGGATGAGACAATTACTTGTACAAAGGTTGTCAAGATGACTATTCTATTAGTTGGCTAGAATGGATGTTTTGCTAGAGACCGCTCCATATTAGCAAATAATTGCTACCAACTAGATAGAACCTATGGGGTCACACGCTATATAGAGTTGGACTAGATTTGGGAATTAGTTAATTGGATTAATTAATTAGAAGGATCACTTTGCAAACCCTTGCAAACTTAGTAGGGACTAATTTGCAAGGAAGGGACTAAATTGAATTCTAGTAGGACTAGAATAAGTCCTTTAGGTAGTTAACAAGGATTTGTTGGACTATATAAAGGACCTTCCTTCCTTCCTTCCCACATAACTTATGCTCATTAAGTGAACATAACAAGAGTGGGAGAGAACAAAGGAGAGAGAGCAAGCAACAAGGAGGCCCGAACCGCCCCCTTGCCGCCGCCCCGTCCCCGTCGGCCAAAGGAGGCCGAGACCCTCCTTTGGGTCTCGTTTTGCGTGATTTATACTTCCTCTTCCTCTTCCGGGCTAGCACCAAAGGAGTTGGGAGATCTAGGATCAACTCAAGGCGTGGATCAACTATAGAGAACGTGACACAATTCGCGTTTGAAGTCATCAAGGAGAACCCAAAGGTGTGTTTATGATTTCTAACCCTTACCATCGTTATGTCTCTTGACTTGTGATCCTTGGAGGGTTTTGCATAATTTTATGTTTGATTATGTTTCCGTTGTGCGATCCATGAATCAAAACCCTACATAGTACTCCTCCTGGTCCCTTAAAGTAAAGGGAGTCGTCATGCACACAGTACCCCATTTGGATGCCAAATTTTCTTTGCTCGTTCCTTCAGCAATCGTGTGCATTATTGGCCTTCTCCAATCTTCAGCTTCCCTGGGCTCCTCCTCGCATACCTCTTGCGCTAGAGCCGAAGTAGTCCTGACTTCAATCAAAACCCTTGTTGGGCACTTATCTGCACTAATTTTGGATCCCAAGGTGGCTAAAGCATCTGCGTGACGGTTATCAGCCCTAGGAGTATGCTCATACTTGACATCGTGTAATTGTTGCACAAGTTACTGAAAAATGGTCCTGTAAGGCAGAAAGTTGATTTCCTTTAAGCCGTACTCGCCTGAGCCCTGCTTGGCGATGAGCTTCGAATCATCCATGACCATCAAATTGTTTACTTCCAATGCTTTGGCTGCGAGCAGCCCTGCAGTCAGAGCCTCGTATTCTGCCTCATTGTTGGTGATCGGGAAATCCAACTTTGTTGACATTTTGATGACTTCTCCATCTGGCTTAGTCAGTACAATACCGATTCCTCCTCCTTTTCTTGTTGATGACCCATCGAAATGCAGCTTCCAATATAGTGGCTCAATCGCATAAATCTCAGGGCCTTCTAGCTCCTCCTCTACCATTGGCTCATGATTGTTGTCTAGAAATTGTGCTAACAAGTCTGCCACTGCCTGAGATTTAATTGCTTTTGGACGGGCAAACGTGATGTCGTACTGCGAGATAGTCATGTACCACTTTGCTAGCCTTCCACAGGGAGAGGAATGACTCAAGAGATACCGGACGGGGTGACTCTTTGTGATTACCACGACTTTGTGAGAAGCGAAATAATGCTTTAACTTTCCTATAACGAAAAATAAAGCAAGGAAGTGGCGCTCTATATTAGTGCACCTGGACTCATCCGGCTGTACCACGCGAGAGATGTAAAAGATTGGTCTTTCCTGGCCCTCATGCTCTTGAGCTAGCAGCGCCCCTATAGATTTCATGGTCGATGTCAGATACAGCAAGAGTGGTGACCCGAGTTGAGGCGCAATCATTACACGTGGTGACGTTAGTAAGTCCTTCAAATTCCCAAATGCGGCTTGGTGCTCCTCCGTCCAGTTATACATAGCGTTTTTCTTGAGAAGACCACCGAAATAGAAGGTCAGCCCTGCAATTGCTGGCAAAAATCTTCGCAGATAGGATAGCTTTCCCAAGAATGTCTTCAAATTGCTCTAATTTTTGGGTGCCACCATACTGGCGATGGCTGAAATCTTCGCAGGATCAGGCTCTATCCCATGGCGGTGGATCACACGTCCCAAGAACTCTACAGAAGTTACGCCAAATGCGCATTTCATCGGATTCATCTTCAGTTGAAAGCTCCTGCACCTTTCAAACACTTTCCGCAAGTCTCCCAAATGATCTGCTTCTTCTCTTGACTTGATAACCAAATCATCAACATAGAACTCTACTTACGGATGCATCATATCTGGGATGAGATCCACCATGGTGCGTTGATAAGTTGCGCCCGCATTCTTCTATCCAAAGGGCATAACAGTGTAGTTAAAAACCCCAACTGGCGTGATGAACGCAGTTTTCCTCGCATCCTCAGGGTCCATATTGATTTGATTATACCCGCTAAACTCATCCATGAAACTGAACATCCGATGACCTGCGGTAGAGTCAATGCGCAGGTCTATGTTTGGCAGCGGGAAGTCTTCTTTCGGGCAGAAGCGGTTGAGATCTCTGAAATCCACGCAGATGCGAAGCTGGCCATTCTTCTTGACCACTGGCACAATGTTTTCCAACCAAGTAGGATGATGATTGGGTTCAATGAATTTGGCGCTCAGCAGCTTGACTATTTCCTCCTTGATCTTCATGTTGATCTCTGGTCTGAAGCTTCTTGCACTCTGTTTTACTGGTTTGGACCCCGGGACAACATCCAACCTGTGCATCGTTACACCCGTGTCAAGGTCGGGCATTTCGTCATACTCCCAGGCAAACACATCCTTGTATTATGTGAGCAGTGCTAGCAATTTTGCTTCCTCTTTGCCCTTGAGATCCGCACTCAGGAACACGGGCCTTTTCTTTTCTACAGATGGACTTAGGAAGACATCCTTTAGCTCCTGCTTCTGTGGCTTGGGCTTGTCCTCCATGCATTCGGGCGCTTCTTTCAACTTTTCCTCCGGTAGATTTGGTTTCATTTTATCTTCCTCTGATGCTTGTTCAAGTTGATTGATTTGCCCAGGGATATCCCCATGTTGAGGTGAGGGTACCCCCTCGCACCTTCATATGCGATAACATTTCTTTCCATTGGATTAGAAGCTTTCTATCTCCTTTCCTTTGCTATCATGCTTCACCACCCTTTTTAGGGTGTACACATTCTTCTTCTGGTAAGCAATACGCGGCACCTCTTTGCACGTAGGCACCTTTTCCTTAGAGTCTTCCCTTGTCACCATCACTCCTGCAGGTGACTGATCCTTGATATCCTCCCATCGGGGCAGAGGAGTTAGATGAAATGGCCCCGGTTTCTGTTCATCCGCCATCTCATTGAACCATACCGCCTCAGTGAGGTGGGCTTCGTTCAGGTTAAATGGGTTTGTCGAGGCTGGTCTCTCGACTACCCTGCCATTCCAAATGGCATTCATAACTTGGTGAGCTGTTGAGGGAACTGCATCAAAGCCACAGATCCATGCACGACCAATTATCATGTGGTATGTAGTGTTCGCATCAACGACATAGAACTTGGCAAAACACTTTATCTTTCCTATCTGGAGACCCAGGCGGATCCAACCCACTGTCATCCTGGAATCGCTTCCGACTCCCATCAACGAGGATGGGCGCCTGAAAATCTTCTTCTCAGAAATCCCCGCCAACTTCAGGGTGTTGAGCGAGACTAAGTTGACGGCCGCTCCTCCATTAACGAATGCCCTTTTGAACTCGATATCATTGATCACTGCTGTGCGTACAAGGGCTTGTGATGGCTCGCATATGTCTTCTTATCACTTTCAGAGAAGGTCATTATCTTCTCCGTTGAGCGAGAGGCCCTGACAACTCCTCCGTTGGAGACAACAATATCCTCCTCAAAGTCTTCTGCCACTCTGAGGATCGCCTTTTTCATTTCTTTTCGGCACTTTTCTGAAAATCTAATTTCTCTAAGAACCTTCTAAAGCCGTGCGACCCCTTCATCCTGTCGGTACGCGAGTCTTCGGTGTCCATACTATAATCTTCCTCGTCATGGACTTCGGCTACAACAGGCAGCCCATCTTCTGCAATCTCTTCGAGGTCCATGATTGCGATCATGGCTACCTCCTTGTCTTTTGGCTCCTGCTCTGCATGGACCGGGAGGGGGTTATTGCGCACTTCTGCCTTTGGTCGCTGATGACCAGCTCCCCTTCCTTCATCTTCCTGCTTACAAGGTACCTGAGCTTCTTGCAGCCAGCTGTTGGATGCATGACTCTGTCGTGGAATTCATACCACTTTGGATCCCTTAGCTGCTCCCTAGAAGGTGCCCTTTCAGGTTGAGGTAGGACCCCATCCTTACACCACTGTTTACAGAGGTCGATCACCTCCTCAAGGGAACATGGTAATGGCGGGGAATCTGTGGTCGAAACCTTATGTTGTTTATGCGTTGAGATTGTATTGACTTCATCCTCGCGCCCCCTCTTGTAGTTAAATCTACCAATCTGAAAGTCGGTCCGCCTGGGGATCGCTCAGGGGCATGCTTTTCTCCTGACTCTCAACTATAGGCTCTACATTCTTGGTACATTAAATCAAATTTGAAAAATTAAACATTCGTAAGTTAATCAACATACCCTTATACTTGTCTCACATTCCTTGGAGACATATCTCGACGAGCCACCTTTCAACCACCTCATCTCTGCATTCTAGCGACTTCGCCCTAAACTTTTTGATGAATGTGACTCCATCTTCTTCACGCTTCTGATACATACGCGACAAGTGGATCATCGTGACTTTCTCCTCCACCTGAAAGAACTTGGTATAGAACTTCTTGACCATGTCCTCCCATGTATTTATGGAGCCAGCTTCCAGCGTCCTGTATCATTTATATGCGACGTTCCCCAAAGACTTAGGGAACTCGCGCATCAATAGGTTGGAATCAACCCCATGTGGCCCCATCATATCAATGAAGCGCATGACGTGCTCCTGGACATTCCCATTGACATCTTCGAATTTCTCCCACTTAGGGGCCTTGTACCCTGCAGGGTTGGGCATCAAGTAAATCTCACGCGGGATAGGAGGCGAGTTGTTAACTTTCGAGATGATGGCGTCAGTGAAACACTGATTGGCCAGAAAGTTGTCTATGCGCTGCTCCAAGGCTGTCATGCTTGTTGATACACTCCTTCCTGCAGCAGGAAGGAATGTTGCAGCTGGGGAAGGAAGATATGCAGCATTTGGATTGGGAGAGTAACCAACATTGTTTATAGCTGTAGGTGGGGAAAGCAAAGGATACGGTGGTTGGATATTGAAAGGAATATCCGGTAGTAGGGAAGCAGGCGTGATAAGGGATGGCTGAGCAATTTATCCCTGGGTAGGAGGTTGCTGGAAAATTGCTGGTGGGCTTTATAAACTGAAGCTAGGCGGTGTGGGTGTTACCTCTGTCCCCTGGGAAACAGGGGTTCCAGTTCCTTGAGAGATAGCGATTCCCAGTGCCGGATTCTGAGCAAGGGCTCCCAAAATTGACATAATCTGGGCCATCTGTGCAGATTGAGCCTGGAGAGCCTTCGCCTGGTTCTTGAGGGTTGCGTTCAACGTCTCCAGGGTTGGAGTACCACCAGCTGCTGTGGAATGAAGGCGGTTTTCCTTCCCCGAAGTCGTCTCTGTTGAGGGAGATCGGTTGCTGGCATCTTCATCGTGAGACATGGCTGCTTGCTGAAGTAAGTTTCACGTCGGGTTCACCAAATGTGTACAGAAAAATCCTTTGAGGAAGATTCAAGAGTACGCTGAGAGTATATAATATAAATAGAGGGAAGTATATGGTAGTGAGTAAGGAGAGAGTAAGACAATGGCAACTGTGAGAGAGAGAGAGACATTATTTGGCCAGAGCTTCCGCGTAGTTCAGAAGATCTGATCCTTGCAATGAAGGGTTAACGATCCTATATATAGTGGAGAATATGACCGTTGTAGTGGGTTAATGCGCCCATTAATGGCGGCTTAATTACCTTAACCATAACGGCACGTTCGTCAACATATATAGGGACCGTTACGCACTTCGTCCCCGTATACCAGAACCGCTATGAGGTTGACCGGGTTTATGGAGCACGTGGCCATAAATCTCTCAAAGCATTTACCAAGGGTCGCGCCCGGGCTTGGTTGTCACTCGCGTGCGACGGAACTTACTCTAGCCTCCAAACCACTAAGTCCCTACAAGTCCCGTGTGGAATTATATGCGAGGGCCCTGTCTCGCAGCCCCCACGTGGATCAGCGCGGGTGGTTATCCAGTGTATGTGGAGCACAGCTAGGTGTGCTGGATGACTGCCATGTGGCTGTGATCTGTCTGTCTGGAAAGCACTATCTACACTCGTTCTCTCATACGAACAGTATATTTTTGTAATTAACCGGAGAGCCAAATTTTGTTGCAAAATATTATTTGTTAGACTTGGTGGCTAGTCATGAACCAGTCACGAATGTTGTTAACTCTTATCATAATGAATCGATACTTGGATGTTTCTTTTTCACTTGTTTGTCATTACCACTCCTTGTACAAAAGAGCAAATACCCCCCTACGGAAGGTACCTCCCGTTCTCAGAATCCTATGGGGAAAGTTGTGCGGATCTTTGTTTTTTTTTTTTAATTAGTTACTTTTTCTGATCGAAGGTATTTCGGTATAAAAAACGGTCATTTCAATTTAGGTGTACTTGGTGGCCAAAAACAGACCTAACTGGACCGTTCGCATCCTTAATTGTGTTACTTTACATAGTGATTTGGGTTGGGGAATACTTCAAAACACTGGAGTGTTGACTTGTTGTAGTAATATTATAATTCACAGGGCCAATCCTGTAATTAAATAAAATTTGATTTACCATAGTCGGCAAGGGAGTAGTGCGCGCACACATATATATATATATATATATATATATATATATATATATATAATCTGAGCATTCCACATTCCATTTGTTATTTGAAATCTCTCATTGTGAGAACAAAAGTAACCTACATAGATTATCCAACCAATAATTATAGTCCACAAAAAAAATATATATATATATATATATAGTCATCACAATTTAAATTACCTCAATAATTTATTTATTCGTCACGGCACTAACCTTATAGTGACAACGGGGGTTAAAAAAACTATTTATGATTTTGGACAATATACTTAATTATTTTCTTTTTGAGATAATGATTCCTTAATTTTTTTACATTAGATTTTATTTTTTTATGTATTGTATCACGATATTATTTTTTTGAAAATAAATTCTCAAATTCCCCAAATTATGATTGAGTAAACGTTTGAAACATCACCACCCGTGCACCTGATCTATCTACAAAGAACTATTGTTTCCTCAAATGTTTTTTTTCTAACAGTTGTGTACTCATTCTTTGAGCGAACATGTATACACACATATATTTCACATATTGCCGTTTTTACACAAGGTTTTAAATTTTAATTATATATCAATACTTCTAACATGTAACTTAATAAGTGATATTTACTACGCATTTTAGGATATCTAAAATTTTAACGGCGAGATGTATTCTACAATTATTTCACCTGGCCTTTTTAGACAACTTCACCACTGACAATGTTTTTTTGAAAATTGATTATGATTTAAGCACTTCTTTGTCATTTTTTGTACTCTTTATATTTGGAAGACTCAATTTTTCCCTTTTTGAGATCATGATTTCTTTCATTTTTATGCACCAGATTTCATATTTTTAATGTATTGGATCACGAGATTATTCTTTTGAAAATGATTTCTCAGAATAAATTTGTAGCTAAAAAGTTTTACGGTATATTAATTATTTTATCTTATCCTTTCAAAATAAGATTCAGAATCTCCTATTCAGATAATTATTTCCGTAAACAAACTTGTATTAAATTATTATTATTTTTCCAAAATATAGGTAAGCGGAGCGTGTCTCTGAAGGGGAACCATTGATTTCATCGAACTCTGCCGCTTATATGCGTATATGAGACTGAGAAGTACCTTTCACTTCTTCAAACGAATAAATTGTGCCAAATTTAATAAGTTGGAAAATTTTGCACGTACTAAGCGCGTTTAAATCTAAAATTGTGTATTTGAGTATATACCAAATGACACCAATGTGTTGTTTAATAAATAGGATAAATGACACTAACCCTACATGCAATTTGACACTTCTAAAACTAAACATCTAGCACTTTGATTTCATTGAGGAACTCCAAGCCCTTTTATTTTTGAGACAAATAGCCTGCAATTGTTACGAGGGTTAAATTAAATTAACAAAATTTACAGTAACGCCAACAAAATATGAGTATAAAAGTCTGTCATGTGGTGGAGATTTAGTGTCACAAGTCAGACTGCATACATATTTAGTGTCATTTTCCTAATAAATTTGGACTAGTGTATAGAAATATATACACACACACACGAAATGTGAACCGTCATATGACAAAATTATGTAGGGGGAATAATATGTTTTTAGAAGACAAAAAAAAATTTTATAGAGGAACATGAACTAGGGACGCACCTAAAGGTAACAACCACTCAATTTTTATTTTGTTATATTTTTCTTGTGGGTTTCTTTAAATAAGCACCTCACATCCTCAACATTATAGCCTCGATTGTTGGTATTTTTATCGCTATATCACACTTTAATTTGATAGCTTCCACCTTATTTTGTCAATGTATTCAAATTAGTCTGGACTTATATTACGTTTTCGCCCCCAACGTATATTTCACATAATTAAAATACTCGAATGGGACATATAATCAACATTTAAATTTGTTGCATCTTTTTTTTGAGAAAATTTGTTGGTTACAACTTTTATGCCCCGAATATGTTAAATATTTAAATGTGCCATGATTATAGTTGGTTAGTGTCAATCGCATGATTATACATAATGTGAGGCAAAACAAATATTTTACATCATTTATAAATAAATACAATGAATGCCCTGTAGTGGAATACCAATTGTTTTGTGCAGACCCGCATTAAAAGCAGACAAGTGCTAAGGTTTAATCTGAGCATGTCATTTGTCATTTGAAATCTCTCATTGTGAGAAAAAATGTCGCCTACATGGATTACCCAACCAATAATTATAGTCCACATAAAAAAAACTAGATGTGCGACTAGGGATGGCAATGGATCGGATTCGGATCGGATCCACCTATATCCATATCCGAATCCGATCAAAATACTTGGATCCATATTCGATCCAAATCCGACCGGATCCTAAACGGATTCGGATCGAATTTGGACCGGATTTTATTTGCAATATCCGTATCCGATCCAACAATCCAAATCTCCAGAAACGGATATGATTCAGATCCATATTCGGATCCAGAGCATTTTTTTTACTTCTCATAAAAATAGACAACAAATTCAGAAAATATGTAAAAAGAGTCACCACACAAAAAATAAATCTGTCTAAAAAGTACAAATATATTAGAAATATTTTAGTAATATGACAAACGTAAATCTACCAAAAAATATAAGCAAGCCATTCAAAGATTAAAGGCACCGATAATGTCTAAAATTGTCTACAAATTCAATGAAAACAACACTAACATTTTCCATAACCATAGTGGAATATTTTCTTCAGGCCTGAAAACATAATGTGTAGTGATTTGTGTAATGTGTTTATATATATGCACGTAAAAACATAATTTTTATAACTCTAAGGGTATGTTCGTAAAATTATGTGTGTTCGGATCCTTTCGGGTCGGATATCCATCGGATATCCTAATATATACGGATCGAAACCGGATACGGATCGGATTTTGATTTTTAATATCCATATCCGATCCATTTTAAAATGGATCGGATTCGGACTTGATCCATTCGGATCGAATCACTCGGATTTCGGATCGGATCGAGTTGCATTGCCATCCCTATGTGCGACGTGGCACATTAGTCATCACAAGAAATTTATTTATGCGTCACCACCACTAACTTTATAATGACAACTTGGTTACAAACCGCTACTAATGATCTTGGACAATAGACTTAATTTTTTTCTTTTTGAGAGAATAATTAAGGTAACTTAAAACTTGGAGAGCACTCAGACTAATGTAGGAAACGGATTGAAAACCCATACCAATCCGATAAGGAAATAACAAAATATTGAACTTTATCACTAACAATATGAGTCGATTTGGTTCTAGAATACTCCAAAAAAAAAAAAAAAAAAACGCTGGAGCTTTAATTCACCTAAGTCGGCAAAGATGTAACTAAGTCGGCAAAGAGAGTAAGGGTGCTGAATATAAATAGGGGTAGCACTGTGTCTTCCAAGTCATGCACCCTCTCTCCAAACAATGGCTACTGAGGTGCAGAACTCCTTCGCTCTGTTTACTTTGTTGCCGGACAAGGATGCCGAAGACGTTCCTGCGTTGATCGCTAGCCTAAACACCAAGCCAGAAAACAACCCTTCAACGCCGAAGCAACAGAAGAGGACCAAACAGCAGCAGGAGGCATGGGAAGCTAGAAGGCAGGAATGGCTGCGGAGGGAAGAGGAGAAAAGAAGGAAGCAGCAGGAGGCATGGGAAGCTAGAAGGCAGGAATGGTTGTTGAGGGAAGAGGAGAAAAGAAGGAAGAGAGAGGAAGTAGAGGAGCGAAGAAAGGAGGCATGGGAAGCTAGAAGGCAGGAATGGCTGTTGAAGGAAGAGGAGAAAAGAAGGAAGAGGGCGGAATGGGAGTGGAGGGAAGCTAGAAGGCAGGAAGAAGCTAAGAAGTTGACGCTACAGGAATATCAGAAGCAGCTTGAACAGAAGAAACAAGCCCTTCTCAAGAAGCCTGAAGAAAGGAAGGTTAGCGTCGATGACGACTTGAAATCGATGCAAGTTGTTAAAAAGGATGATGATGATGATGCTCTTTCAACCAAGAGTTCCTCCTCCTCCTCAAAGAAGGACATATCTAAAAAGAAGGAATTAGTTAAAGGACGTCCAAAGACGACCATCGGTGAGTTGTTGAAGGCTGCCCCTCCTGCTCCTGCTCCTGCTCCTGACAAGAAGGATCACAATGTCAGACCAGGCGGAGGTAACTGGAGGGTTAAGGGGCAACAATCTGCAGGTCAGAGGACAAGGTACCACCATGAAGAAGAAGAAGAAGAAGAAGCCCAACGCGGCCGAAGCAAGGAGGAGGAGGAGCCTGTTGTGGCAACTCCAAATGTTGAGGATATGAAGGAGTTCCCTTGCTTGATCTCAGAACTCCCTCCTCTTCAGTCCTAGATCTCTTTGATTGATATTTCTTTTTCTTTTTTTTTTGGACAAAATAAAGGTTTGTGTTTTACTGCTTTTGTTTGGCGCTTTTACTTCTTGTGTCTTCATCCATTGTCTTGATGTTTATGGCACTCATACCAGCTTAATACAAATGCAGATTTATTCGTCAAATCTTTTGTGGTTGCGTTTCTGTTGAATTTTGTCATATAGTATGATGTTATTTCTTGAGTACAGGAAAATATAGAACTGTAGCAGCACCCGGGTGTTTTTTTTTTGAACAAACTCGAACTTGATGCAAGAGTCGGTCAGTCGAGTGCAAGAACGTGAGCCCGTGTCTTTAGCACAATGCTGAAGAATAGATCGAGCCATCGAGCGGATTCGGGCAAGGGCAAATATGCATGTGATTCAAAATTCTGTAAGAAGAGGATAGGCATTCGGTTAGAGCGACAGAGTTGATATATATAGAGGCTTTATAGAAGGTTTCAATTCGATGGGGCGGTTTATAGGATTTATTTTAAGGGTTTATGCTTTGACGTATGTGTTTCAACATTTTTTTTGAGAGGAGGAATTCATCTATAGAGGGGGAGTCAAACCCAACAAATCAACGTTTTTTTCATCACTTCTATTGCTTTCGAAGCAACAAGGTGAGCGAAAGCATTTCCTTCCCTTCTAACATGAAGAAACTCCGCCTCTTGAAAGTTAGCCACTAAAGCCCTACAATATGCGATAGCTTCTTTCATGTCCGAGATCAAACGCATCTCCTTGAGCTTGCCCACTTCGCCGTCTCGAAGAAGAGTTATCACCTTTAAATTGTCAACTTCCAATTGGATTCTGTTGTGGCCTAATTCAGCAGCCAAGGACGGGCCTTCATTCAGAGCTGAGATTTCCGCCATTAAAGGAGACCTTGGACGATGAAGGCGAGCTTGTCTGGCAGCGACAAACTGTCCCAAGTGATCCCGAACTACTGCTCCTGCCCCCGTCGCTGGGTGGTACTCCCTCCAAGCTGCGTCCACATTTACTTTGACAAAACCCTGATTCGGTGAATTTAATCACCGAATCATGTTGTTTTGAAGCACTAGAGGCCTCTCCACAATTGTTAATTATCGACTTAACAAGTAAACTTTGGTGCTACTTGACAGATAAAAAGTTTGATGAAGTCTTCACAATGTCACTGAAAAAGAATTTACAACAAGATCTCCCAGCTAGACTTGGTATCCGGAAAAAGGAAGATATAGTTTCAGCAAAGACACGTTTGCACACAAATTACAGTAAGATACATATCGTTTTATCCTATTTGCCTATATGAGTTAAGATTCTGTTGATCAAATCCTTCTTTTTTCCAGCAACAGGAAGGCTGTGAGCTGCTAGATAGTACTTCAACTCTGTGACTGTTAAATCCTTCAACTGCAAAACATCGAACTAATCGACATCAGAGGCTGTGAGCTGCTAGATAGTACTTCAACCCTACGCAAAACTCACCTTCACTGGACTATGCGACCACATAAGGCTTCACAAGTTTATACTACCTCAAGTTCTCCTGAATCTTCCCAGTGTACTATTTACTGGGTCAAAGTGTCGCTCAAAAAGCCAACTGAGAAGATTCAGAAGAATCAGATGAAATACCTCGTATTTTTTTGGGGCTATTTTGTTATTTAGAAAAGTTGTGTTGTTATTGAGTAATTCAAGTCGTAGTTTCTAAAGTTAGAGAAAAAAAAATACTACTAGTAAACTTTTTACTTAGTGGTAATTCTAAAAAAACCCCTCTTGCATTTGCAATCTTGTAGTTACCTTAATTTGTAGTATTTGCCTACCAACCCTCAACTTCTTACTACTTCAATTTCTACCCCCAACTAATTTGTTGGGAGAGTTGTAATTTCTCTCAAGTTCCTCCCCACCACTACCAAAGTCAACACTAATAAAAAATTACTCCTACCTCTTCCTATGGAGCTATACCCACATGTGTAGTCACATATGCATATGAGATGCAACCCCCACACACACTACCACTAGCACATCATTTCATCACTCCTTTCACCCTCAAATATGTCTCTCTCGCTCCTAAATTTCGTCCAAAATAATGAGGGCCTCATAAACATCACCATCTCCTAAAAAACCCACTTCTCTCATCTCTCTCTTGCTTCCATTGAAGGAGCATCAAGTCTAGGGAGAAATCAAGCACTCCAAGACTCTCTAAAGCTCCAAAATCTCTCTAAGAGCTGGTAGTAAGTGTTCTTTCATTTATCTTCCCCTTCATATCTTTTGAAAATAGTTGTTGGAAGCATGCCTTTTTTGAAATCTCTTGATTAGATGATGCATGTGTGCCTAGAGCATGAAATTGTGACTTTGGACTTGTGTTTTATCACATTTTCCACTTGATTCCTCAAATTTCTTGTTTGATTTCTTTTTATATGTTTAAATGGATGTGTTTGATCATAGGAACATGTTTCTCAAGTTGCATGTATCATAAAAATGAGTTGACCAAGATTTGGAGGTTTCAGGGAAACATTCATGTCGATACAATCTGTGTAGTGTGTGAAAAATGTGGTCTATGTTATACTTTGGTCTCTGTAAAATTTTTAAAACTTACATTTTATGAAAAAAGACTCAGAGGGGGTCACTTTGAGAAAAAAATAATCTTCATAGCATTCTTGGATAATGAGTAATGGTCATTTGAACTTGCATATTTTCTGGAACTCTCTTTCAGGACCAGTCTTGGCATTTTCACTAAAAATCCAATTTTCAGAAATTTTTTGAACCCCCTCTTTCTTGTGTTATAACTAGACACATAGAATATTAATTTTGTAGAATTTGAGCATCATTGTTATTCTCCAAGGGGTGTAATCACCTTTTAAAGTTGATATTTACTTTCAGCATTGTCTCTGCACAACACTCTTTGTTTATTTTCTATCTTTATTTATATAATAGCTATTAATAAGATTCTTGATTTTTCAGAAACTATACACATTTTCTACCTTATGAGAGTTTCATAACTTTTAAAAGTACTTCAGTGTTGTAAATATGGCTCTAAATTCAGAGCCAGATTTGTAGTTTCACATTTTTATAAAAACTTGAATTTTCACATGTCTAAGTGTTGGATTTGATGTGTTTTGATAAGTGAACATAATTACATGTGCATTTTTGAAATATGTGATTATTTAGCATGTAGATTACATTTGGATTATGTATGTGTAACTTGGTGGTAATGAGTACGTATATGTGTGATTGTAGACATCGGGTTCGTAGGAGACGAGTTTGTGCCTTCGGAATTCTAGGATTGCTCTTTGTTGCCTCGCGCTTGTATATCCTTTGGTAAGTATATGTGTGCAACCTTTACAAATCAAATTTAGATGTTTAGTTGATTTCAAACTTGCAAATTAGGTTATGAAAATGGAAATTGGAGCATGTGAGAACTTTTAATAATCTATATCGTACTCGTTGAAAATTACTTGAGAAAAACTTTGAGTTGTGAAAAGATTTTTTTTTTTGAAAATGGGAATCAATAATACACTCATAATAGATATAGGGCGATGTACGTAGTTATATTGTGGCTATGTTCGGGGACGCCAAGCGCTCCCCCAACTATACAGCCGGAAGCAATGCTTCACCTCATTGGATAAAACCTAAATGTTTACAATCCACCCCGATGAGCCTATATGTATCAAGGTATTGCGGACAAGGGGTTTATAGAGCTAGAGTGCTACTTATACTTGTGCGAGTCACTACGATATAAGGGTGTCAACACTTAAGGCCTTTTAGCTAGAATTTGTTAGCGGGGATTGACGTATGGGCTCCCATAACGCTCGGGAGAAATAGGGTTGTTAAACCCTAGAATGCACCCTTTAGCGATTCATTGTGATTCCTCCGTCTACATTGATCCCGTTTGTGGCTCTGGATATGCCCCGACCAAATGAAAACGTTAAAGTAACTTGTTACAACAATTAAACAATGGTTTTAAATTTCTGAAAATATTTGTTACTGCCATTATTTAAATTCCTCTTACCTCTTTTTTAACTTATAACTGTGTTTCCTAGCCATCTATTTACGCGTTGTAGCTTATATTTACTCAGATTTGAGTGACTTTATTTAAATCGTGGTGTTCCATTATTTTATTTTAAATCACCACAGGTTCGAGCTCGCGAGGGAGGGGCGTTCCACTAAATATAGGAAACGGTAGTATATAGATCACGTAGCCTCCATGAAAGATCTTTTCTTTTGGTATTCGTATCACTTTTGTTTCTTGTGAACAACGATGTACAAACGTTTTATTGTAAATAGTAATGTAATCGGTGGGTTTTGTTTGATCGCATATAACCAAGAACCGTGGTCCTACTCCGTTACCCTAAGAGGTTCATCACCTTGGGTGGAGGGCACTTTTCATAATTCCAGAAGGTTCGGAAATTATGGGGTATTTCATCAGAGGTAGTACTATATTTTTTATCATCATTGTACAAGCTTCAGGTGACGAACAACCAACTTAGTATGCTCTCACGGTCACTTGTCAGTTGTCACAAGACAAACTTATTAATTGGAAACTTCTAGGCAAAACCAAAATATATGCCTACAGAAACTCACAAACAGCATTTTAAGACTTTCTCTGAAGGAACCTGTCCGGTAGACAGGGCGGCATAAGAGGGAGAAGAAAAACAGATCTCTGTGAAGAAAAAAGAGGGAGAAGAAGAAGAAATCTATAACTAAGATAGGACCCCCTTTTACTATTCACATTGCATTGTTGGTTATGAAACTAACCATTATATCAGAAAAAGATCAAATGTCTACAGGTACTTCCTTTGTTTCTTCTCTTTCTTCCAGTTTTGAGCTTTACCACTATTCATCAGACCCCTTTGACCCGATGATTTGATTATCAATACGATGTACTTTTTTGGTAAATTTTCATGGTGTCGCACAGTAAACTTCACTCAACAACAACCATGAAAAATTACCGAAAAATTGCAACGTTTGCTATCCAAATCACCGGGTCAAAGTGACATGCCTACGGATGAAAAAGTCAAAACTGGAAGAAAGAGAAGAAACAGACAAAGTATGTAAGAGGTCACTTTCTATTGCATTGATGAAGGTTCAAAATTCAAAGTTCGAATGAACTGATAGTGGCTTAAGCCACGGGTGGGTTTCACTAGTAGATAACTGCACCGAATTGAATCGAGGCGTTTTATGGGAGCAGAAAGAAGCAACAAAGATGGAAGGAAAATCATGAAAGAACCTCCATAAGGTTCATAGAAAACACAATATTTTCTGAAATAAACTCAATATTAAATTAACTGTTGAAATAAGTCCACAAGCCGGACTTAAATAGCCAAAAACATGAATTTTGCCAAAGATAGCAAAATCTCAAAAAATATTTGAAATTAAAGTCCTAATAAAGAAAAGCATGCTGGAAAAAGACTGACCGAAATCGGGTTTCAATTGACCTCCTAATTAACAAAGAGTTTATTACTAAAAATAGTAAATTTGACGATTTTGTGACCTAAACAGCTGAATTCGGCCAAATCAGCATGGTGTTTGTGAATAAAGCCACGAGTTATCTTTAGAACGTTATTTCTGGTCAGATTCATGTATGGTTTGCCTCCGTTCATTAATCCTTCAATTCTGCGTATGGACCGAAACAACATTTCTAAAACTGGCAAAATCCTTCCTTCATCAGTCACCCCTCTTCAAAATAACTCGTCCTCGAGTTCGATTTAGGAACTTGAATGACCCCCTCCACCAAGAAAGGATCACAATAGCAAGATGGAAACTTGAACGGAAAAACTATTGACTCGTTTAATTCAAATTGCGTCTCTTCGTCGTCATATGCAACTTCATCTCCATCACCATAGTCATCATAAATCGGAGGGATTTTCCAATCCACCTCAGATTCACATGATTTGGAAATACGCATGTAAAAGATTGCATCAAGAAAAATAGGTTCGATTAGGAACATACCCGAAGAATCTAGCTCGTCGATCATGGAACTTGGTCCTCCATAACGCTCGCGGTTGAATGGAATCTCGAACGCGGGCTCCAAGTCAAGATCCAAGGCTTGAACTTCCGCCACCATCATCATAACCCCTTGGAGGTTAATTTCCCATTGGGGGGCTTCCTCAGCCGGAACCTGTCGCAGCCGCCGGGTCGTCCACACACCATGGTTATGTCAATCTTCTTCCCACGTCGAACTGAGCTCTGATACCAAACTGACGCCGAATTGAATCAAGGTGTTTTATGGGAGCAGCAAGAAGCAACGAAGATGGAAGGAAAATCATGAAAGAACCTCCATAGGGTTCATAGAAAACACAAAGTTTTCAAAAATAAACTCAATATTCAATTAACTGTTGAAATAAGTCCACAAGCCGGACTTAAATAGCCAAAAACATGAATTTTGTCAAAATAGCAAAATCTCAAAAAATATTTGAAATTAAAGTCCTAATAAAGAAAAGCATACTGGAAAAAGATTTACCCAAATCGGGTTTAAATTGACCTCCTAATTAGCAAATAGATTATTACTAAAAATAGTAAATTTGACGATTTTGTGACCTAAACAGCCGAATTTGGACAAATCAGTATGGTGATTGTGACTAAAGTCACATGTTATGTTTAGAACGTCGTCTCTGGTCAGATTCATGTATGGTTTGCCCCCGTTCATTAATCCTTCAATTCTGCCCCTGCTCTGCGTATGGACCGAAATAGCTTTTCTGAAACTGGCAAAATTCTTCCTTCATCAATAACAAGAGAAGAACATAGAAAACTATCGGGAGACCACTGCCTCGCCACGAAAGTCCCCGAACAAATTCGCTACCGCTACCTCCACTCTTCCCTACATCGAAAAAATTGCTACTTTACAAATCTCGTGATGAACACACACACACACACGGAGAGAGTCCAACCTCACAAATAAGTTTAGATCTGGTGGAGAAAAGAAGAAGACGTCGGAGAGAACTGATCGAATCCGCAATCGCGGAAAGAGACGCCCAAGAGAACGGATCCAAGGCGCCACCGTCAAAGGACACCCCGGATAGAACGTATTGAATCTGCCACAGCCCTCGTTCTTTGATACGGGTCAACCGTGTCATCAATATTTATTACCGTATAATTCATTTAATTACTTAGGCACTATTATTTTGTTAATTTTTTTATTTATTTAGTCTTTATTTAATTTGTTAATAGATTGGGCCGAGCCTACTAGGTCAAGCTGTCTAGGTCAGGGTTAGCTTATCTTACTGTTTAAACAGTGTAATTCTTCAGCTTTTTGAGAGGGAATGAGAATTGTTTTTCACTTGAATGAATACATTAGGATTTATGGATATTTTCAGTTTTAATCGTAGTTTTTCGTAGTCTCACGAACTACTGGTTGAGATTCGTAGCCTCAAGCTACTGGTAACGATACTGGTTGTATCATTCTTGTTCTCGTCGCCGTCGCCGTCTTCACTATAGCCCTCTGCCTCTTCGTTGTAACCCTCTTTGCCTTCCTTTTTTCTCCCTATCTTCTCTCTCTATTCTCTATCTATATGTAAGAGACTAAGAGTGGTGTCGAAATGACTTGGTGGTGGTTGTGTAAGGGTTAAAGGGTGGGGTCTCCCCCGTCGACTTCGAGCACTCCAAACCCCTGTCTCCCATATCCACAACTTCCAGTGGGCGGTGTGTTGGTTTCGGCAATTGGAGATGGATTTGATTGGGTTCTTGAAAATCAGAGAGATAAAGAGAGAAATTGGAGTTTGTGACGGTGGTGGTGGAGAATGTTCGGGTCTTGGAGTGATTGCAGTGTCCAATTTTGCTTTCATCTTTTTGTTGGAAGTTTTTGCTTTCATTTTGAATGAAAGAATTGAAGTCGAATCACTCTTATTAACTAATATGTTCACTGATTTTTCTTCATCTGGGTTACTTTCAAATATTGTTGATTAGATATTTTTCTTCAATAGTTATTGTGTTGTTGATGTTTTGGATTAAGAGAGGAAGATGTTATTGGTGTTGTTGATGATTTTTGGATTCAAATGGAAAATGCTCTGTTAATATTTTTTGGGGGTGATGTTCATAGTGTTCTTGGTGTTCTTGATGATAAACATGGGCAAAAAGTACAAAAAATCACACGGGCAATATGATCCAAAAAATTCAATCAAACACTTTTCTAACGGAACATAACAGAAGGGTGCTAAGTGTCCACGGAATATTCTGTTAAAATGGGTGTAGAGTGTCTTTTCCCAAATGTCAGGATTGCGGGATGGAATTAATCCAATTTCCAGGGGTGTTAAGTATCTTTTACCCTGATAAATATCAATAATTTTTTACTATAATAGCATTATTTATTATATCATGTCTGATATTGTCGTTTTGACACTAACAACAAATCTAAAGCACAATTACCAAACACAAAATGTCAAAAGTGCATTTCCACAACATGTTATAGACGGAGTTTACCAAATATTTTTTTGTGTAGATTTCCACAACAGCTTTCTCACACTACTTTCTACGTAGCAGCTTTCTAAAAAGCCGCAACATTCCCAAACTGACCCTTAGTTGACCATCCGGAGTTTACAAATCACGGTATCCATGTCTAGTAACTGTAGTTGGGTGTGTAATATAGGCTTCAGAAAACATGCATTACCAATCTATTGTCTCAGTTGTATGAAAATACTCATTACTTAAGAAATTCATATCAATAGAGAGCAGTTATTGACCACACTAAATTTAGACGTTGAAGTTTCTGCTGGTTCATCACTGGTTAAGGACTTTTTCTTTAACCTGATCAGAAAATTAGCCATCACTAACTAAAAGATTGTACATTTCCTTCACAAGGTGCTCAGTGCTCACTTTTGCCAACTGAGGAAAAGCAGCAACTACACAAGCCACCGGCACTTGCTCATGAGAAGTGACCGTCTTCCTCCATTTTCCACTCATGAAAGAGAGTCCTCGCGGCTGAAATATAAAAGTGCAATGTGCTAGTTCTTTTTTTTTTGAGAAATTGGTTTTTTCGTCAACCGGGTTTGAACCCCGGACCTCATGCAGGGGCTTTCAACGCTCTATCAATTCATAGCTGCAATGTGCTAGTTTTTGAACGTAGGCATCAAGCATAGGTAAATTTATATCATATTTATTGATACCAACACCATATGTTGACCAAAATACTACAGTTAGTTTGGTAAAAGACTTATATTTACTTGTACACGCTGTGTCTGACATGAGTTACAAGATACGTCCATGTAAATACTCTACATAAGTCAACCTAAAGGCAATGCAACATGTCTTGCACATTGTGAGATTCGTGGTAGTGCCTGCCAGACATCCAGCAGCTGTGCTAAAGTTAGGTCGCAATGGTTCTCCATTGTTGGTGACTGGATCTGCTCTTAGCACAGGAGACATTCAGCACCTGTTCTAAGCAAGGCCGGCCATACAGTTGGGCAACCGAGGCGGCCGCCTTAGGCCCCCGGACCGGCAGAGCTCCCGTGTTTAACTGTAATTATTTTTGAAAGATAGCTTTAGTTCAGTTAATCATATATTTCAATATAAAAATGGATAAAATTTTTGTAGTTTAGTGGTAACCAACACTTTTGCCACAAGTTTGATCGAAGTTTCAATCTCCTTAATGACGAATGTGAAAATTTAATTTTTTACTTGTCAAAAAATTATAAGATTGAAGAACATTAATTATAGGTTACATGAATCTAATATATTATACACAATAATTATTGTAAGTCTACAAATATTTTTAAATCTTTTACGGATATTTTTTTTATTTGGGCCCCGCAAATTTTGTTACTCTCCTTAGGCCCCAAGTGTCTTGGGAACGGCCCTGGTGCTAAGAGATGGTAAAGAAAGTAAACTCCTCCCTTCTTCCTTAGTATTACAACCAACACCATCTTCTTTCACTCGAGAGGTTTTATTTCTAGAAACCAAAACATTATTTTGACTTTATAAGGTTTCAATTTGAAGTTTAAGTTTAATGTATAGGCTTCAACATTAAGCTTTCTGGGTTTTAACAATATGACCCAAAGCCCTTCGATTTTTACTGGAAGCGCGATGTGACTTCCTGACCTAGCGAGGTCAACGACTTAATTTTCAGAGAGATCGGAACAGAAAAGTGAAGAGAGCTCGGAGTTTGAAGATGCGAACAGAAGAGAGAAATGAGTTGTAGAGAGAAAAGAGGAAAAAATTGATATTTTTCATACGCATTACAATTCTCCTTTTATAAGAAGGGGTAGGTAGGTGCAAATAATGAAAATAGCTAACGGTCCTTGCTGAGTTAGCAAGTGACAGGTCTCCACCAATCAAAGCACGGGATGGTGCTGACATGTCCCTACCGTTGCTCAAAATGGCGCTATTCCATTTAAGTACTTAAATTGAGCAGCTATCTCCGTTGGACGGCTCGGATTAGACCATCAAGTCCATCCAACGAAAATTGATTCTCCTAATTACAGGACCACGTTTTAGGAGCTATTACACTTTAGTCCTAATTAAACAACCATAGTTTACAACTCCTTTCACTTAGGTCCCCCCACTGTAACCCTGACAAGTCCCTTCCCATTGAGAACAAGCTTGTCCTTAAGCTTTAATGTGGGGAAACTGAGCCTTAATCTTGTAGTAATCCTCCTATGTAGCTTCATTGGGAGAGATATTAGGCCACTGTATAAGAGTTTCGACTGTAGAGGAGTTGACTTGCTTCACTAGCCTCCTATCCAAAACAGCTACAGGCTCCACCAAGAATTGGCCCTCGAGACCAACATTAGGAAGAGTAGGAGAATCAGAATATGAGCCAATATCCATCTTGAGTTGGGACACATGGAACACATGATGAACCCTGGAGCTATCAGGAAGCTTGAGCTTATGGGCCCCTTTACCAACTTTTAGCAACACCTGGAAAGGTCCATAAAACCTTGCAGAAAATTCGTAGTTACTCCTCAAGTACACTGAACTATGCCTATAAGGCTGCAGTCTAAGGAATACCCAATTTCCAATCTGGAATTCCCTTTCTGTCTTGTGCTTGTTAGCATAAGTAGTCATTCTTTCTTGTGCCTTGGCTAAATTCTCTTTGAGAAGAAATAGCAGCTTAGATCTTTCCTTCACAAATGCATCTACCTCAGCTTGTCCTATAGTGTCAATTTGATGGAAGTTATAGTGTTTATGGGGAAATCCATAGAGAGCTTCGAAATGAGTGAGTTGAAGAGTAGTGTGAAAATTGGTATTGTACCACCATTCAGCTAAGCTCATCCACTTCACCCATCTCTTAGGCCTATCCCCAGTTAAGCATCTCAAATACACCTCCAAGCATTGATTTAGCCTCTCACCCTGACCATCTATATGGGGATGATATGATAT
Organism: Linanthus parryae; assembly: GCA_023055425.1. Lineage (NCBI taxonomy): Eukaryota > Viridiplantae > Streptophyta > Magnoliopsida > Ericales > Polemoniaceae > Linanthus > Linanthus parryae. The sequence continues at coordinate 103,730,422 of JALGPY010000001.1, forward strand.
AGTTTACTTGAGTTGAGTTCCCATCAATTTGAAGAGAGTATTCCAGAATTGGCTGAGAAAGACAGTGTCTTTTTCACTAACTATAGAGCTAGGTAAACCATGCAATTTGCACACATTCTAAAAAAATTTGTCAGCAATGGTCTCAGTAGTGTAAGGGTGGGAAATGGAAATGAAATGGCCATATTTGGACATTCTATCAATGACTACCAGAATACTAGATTAACCATCTTGCTAGAGAGAAGGGCAACCGCCCACATAAACATCACACCCTCTCTCTCTTTCTTGAAACAACAAGGGGACGGCTTAACCTGGATAGGTAGTAGGTATGTTAGATGTGGATAGCGGGTTTGGATATATTATTACTAAATATATTAACTATATATAGGTTTGTTCGGGTGATCCAGGTTCAATCGGGTGAAAATTAATATTGTATGTGGATCACCCGATTTTGGACGGGCCGGGACTTTTATAACCCATGCCCAATCAAGGTTGTCTAGTCCCCTCATTTCTCATTGATGTGGTTCGATTTGGGCGGGCATCACTGGTTGGTTAGGTTTTTGTTCGACCGTAACAACAATGACGAAAAACCAGAAAACACTTTGTTTTTACTCCCCACTAGATAAGACAAAATTTGAGAGAAATCTTTAGCATGGTTTTAAGTTTTTGAATCCCCACTAGATAAGAAAAATTTGTGGATATAGGGGTCCAGCCATATTCAACACTAATTTGAACTCCTTGAAAGGCTGTTTACCATGCACTCACGCAGTATAAAACTTAAATCCATGGTCTGCCAAAGGATGAATATGGCTGACTCCCTTAACATACACATGTGTGATAGTAATTTCACGGACCTAACAAGTCATTGATGTTCATATTATCATTCAAAATTTGGGAAACCATAAACTGCTACTACTGGTTTCGATTGTCCATAAACAAATTGAGAAATCTTTAGCATCAAAGTGGCACTAATGTAACGGTAAAGAAATAGAAAGATGGAAAAGAACTGAGACGAGTGCAAATAGGCATTGAATCCAGCTCGAATCCCTCCCCTTTTATATGGACATTTGACATATTTAGAGAACAATGAACTTTTATAGAACAACTTGCTAATTTAGTAGGACTAATATGCAAGTTGGACTAATCTGAACTTGAGTAGTATTAAGAGAGGGCCTTTATGTAGTAACAAGGAGTTGTTGGACTATATAAAGTATGCTCCTAGCTTCCTTCCCTAAACCTTATGCTCCTAACATACTTTGAGTAGGAGAGAAGGAAGGAGAGAGCAAGACAAACAAGAGGGCCGCACACCCTTGTCCGTCCGCCCCTACCCGTCCGCCACAAAAGAGGCCGCCGCCTCTCTTTGGTGCTCCGTTGCATGATTTCTTCATCCTCTTCAAATCCTCCTAGCTAGCACAAGGCGTTTGGAAGATCTAGATCTCACATCTAGGCGTGGATCAACCGTAGAGACGTGATAATTTTCTCGTTAGAAGTCATCAAGAAGACCTCAGAGGTACACAACACTGTTCTCTTACCATCGTCAAGATTTCTCTTCCTGTGATCCTTGGAGGGTCTTGATCGGATAATTATATTGTTCTTCCGCTGCGTATCCATGATCAAAACCCTACAGTGGTTTCACAGCCACATGTCGTAGAGAAAAATGTGGTTTATGTGTTACGTTTTTGTTGTTTATCACCTTTAATGTTGCCTTATCTTCCGCTGTGTATCCATGATCAAAACCCTACAGTGGTATCATAGCCACATGTCGTAGAGCAAAACGTGGTTTATGTGTCACGTTTTTGTTGTTTATCACCTTCAAGACTTGCTTCATGTTTTATGATTTGATCTTTGGATTAATATTAGTTTCATGAACATGTTATTGAATCTTGTCTATTGACACGGCTAGATTAGGATATTGACATTTATAAAAACTAGGGTTCTTTGTGGATTAAATATTGCTTAATGTTGATTTCATTCTTGTCAATTGTTCACGTGCTGCACTTATTTCTTAGTGTTGAAGGAGTCATGACCCGGAAATACTACTTAGCTAGCGAGTGGGCGACAGTGACTGCAACTAGCCTTGATGAGATGTGAACAACAATCCCGAATCACCGAGACCGAAAAGGAGAAGTGTTAGGATTGGCCTTAGTGTGGGTAGATTCGGTAGGATTATTCAGCTGTTTCATGAAAAGGTGGACCGACAGGACCCGTTATCGTATGATAACTCTCTATTAGAGTTATATTTCTTGCATATTTTATATCGTTTTGCGTGATTCCTGGGTTGAAATATTAGTTTTACACTATGAATGTTGAGAAAATGTAGAAAGTTGAGCTTTAAGCACTTTATTGACAATCCGGGCGTTTCTATGCATATTTCGATGTTATTTTTCAAATATAATCGCTTGGTATGGTTGTTCGTGTTGTCTTGACAGGAACGGATGCTAAACGATGGCTAGGAGTCATGAAACGAACTTCGGAAACAAAGCAAATTCAAGATGAAGCAAGAGAAGCAAAGTCAGAGGAGCAAAAGTGACCAACCTCCACTATTTTGATAGTATATTGAGTTCTACAATACATTTTGGAGTGAGATCAGTGGAAAATGATAGTATACTGAAGGATATTTACAACGATAGTTCACGGAGCTAAAACGGAGATCGGACGAGAAAGTTATTGTCCGTCGAAGAGGATGAAAATCTGAGTTCATCTCCAGGGGTGTTCGTGCGAACACTTTTGTGTTCGTGCGAACAAAACCACTTAGAAACATTTTCAGTTGGCCAAAAAGGATGAAAAAGGGACTGCAAAATTGTACGAACAAGATTTATGTTCGTGCGAACAAAGAGTAAAGCTGTGTTCGTGCGAACAGAGGGCTAAATCACAATTTTTTGGGCTGTTTTGTAATTTTTAAAGAGTTTTAGCTTTGAGGACTTCTTCTAACCTAGGAGTCCATCCTTGAGGGAGTATTCACGCATACTTGGAGCAGGAAACAAAGGGAGGACGACGAGGACGAAGACGGGGACGAAGAGAACACAAAAACCACCATTGGAGAGCTAGGTTTTTGATTTCTTCTTCATCTTTCTCAATCTTTGTTTGGAGAAACTATTGCACCGTGTTTGGTTGATTTCAATTAGCTTTCATTTCTAGGCATCTCATATGAGTTCCTAAGGTTATGTAGACGGTTATTTCCCGGATTTGAATCTTTGTTTCATGCTCTATGTTTCAATTTATTGAACGAATACTTAGTTTCTTGAACTTGTTGTTGAGTCTCGTCTATTGACACGACGTGAGTATGATTCGATATGCAATAAAACTAGGGTTTATTCTTAAATTGAATTTTTCTTAAATTTAATATTGTTCTAAGTCAATTGTTCACGTGCTACACTTAATTCTTAGTGTTGAAGGAGTCATGACCCGGAAATACTACTTCGCTAGCGAATGCGCGACAGTGATTCTAACTAGCTAGGATGAGACGTGAATAACAATCCCGAATCACTGATACTGAGAGGAGAAGTGTTAGGATTGCCTAGTGTGGGTAGATTCGGTAGGATTATTCTGCTGTTTCGTAAAACGGTGGACCGACAGGACCCGTTATCGTACCAGTAGATGACCTGCTAGAACGAACCGGTAGACAACATGAGACCGAGAGGAGATTGTAGTCAACCGAGACGTAAAATGACATGAGACTGATGGGATATTGTCATAGCCTATTACCCGGCTTGATTAGGATAGATTTAACGTGTTACTCAGATAATCCGGAAAACGTCTACAGCCCTAGGTGATCTAGAGATTGCCTAATTTCTCTATATCTATTTATTAAAAATAAAAAAATACAAAAAATAATTAGTTTAGTTGTTATTTCACTTCTTCAATCAAACAAATCTTTCCTCCTGCACCGTACTCTAAATTAAGTAACTAATTAAATAGGCTCAAGTCTGTCCTCGTGTGATCGATAACTCGGGGTTGAAATACCACCCCTATATTACTTGACCGTGCGCTTGCGTAATACGCGCTAGTAATCCACGTCAAGTTTTTGGCGCCATTGTCGGGGACAGCGGTAGATTATTTAGTTAGGAGTTAGTTTAGAGTAATTTTGTTTTTGTTTTTATTTTGTTCTCTTTACTATCTCTGTGCTTCACGGGTGTCTTGTGAGTTTGTTTTCTCAGGAATACAGGAAGCAGGAGATTCTACTAAGCATGTTGAGCGAAGATTATTATTCTGGTCCTCCCTACTGTTTCTATTGCAGGGTAACCATGAAGAAGAGGACGCATGCATAGTTTGGTGCTATCGATGCGGCATTTATCATGACAATAGGGACCCATGTCGAGTTCATCCACCCAAGCTCCATCAGCAACCACAAGAGGATTTAGGGACAACTATGGCACATATGTGGGAGATTATCAATTTAAATACGAAGCTAGTAGAGGAGTTGGAGCTGCAAGTGGCAAGGTATTCAGATATACAAAAGCCACAAACGGAATCCTTGCCGCATGACATTGAGCCTCAAACTGAGCCACCATCACCACCACCACAAAATCCCTGATTGGCTTCCAGCCTTGCGGGAGATGCAGGAGAATTATTGGGCTAAAATGGAGCAAGAACGAGAGTCTGCACCGCGAGCTGCAGTTGTGGAAGAAGAGGCACCTGAGCTGGGCGAAGAATACATTGCCCATGTGCCAGTTATGAAATTTGCTAATTATGAGGACTCAAACTCTGATTCTGAATGGGGTGGACCTGTGTGCCCAAGATGGGAAGACCTACCGTATTGCGAGCCAGAACCGCAGGCGCCCTCACTTCCTTGGTATGAATGGGAAGACACTGACATTGTAAACATGTGGTGGGCTGATGACAAAGCTGATGAAGCACTTGTGCCCATACCTATTGAGGTAAAAGCCCCTACTCATACTTTTAAAGAATTCCCCGTATCTCATATTAATCCAGTCTGTGATGAGTTGGAAAGACTTGTGTATGGGGATTCTTATGGGGAAGAACATCATGAGAAACTTTCAATTTCTTGTCATATTGGCTATTCTATTGATGATCCACAAACCATAGTCAAGGAATTGGAAATCAACAAGTGTGGGGGAGTGGATGAATTGCATGGGTCATTTGAAGAGCATCTAGCACAGAAGAGGTACTACTGGGATGACTTTATTAAGAATGATGCATTTGAGCCCAGTAGTACTTGGTGGAAGTTGATTAAGAAAATAAAATGTAAAATGAAACGAGTCAGCTTCTACAACTCTCCACCATCCGAACAGCACAGGGGTGCACTTGAAGTCATTGAAAAGAGATGGTGGAAGAAGAAGAAGTGGAGGGATAAAGCATCCTCCACCATCCTTTTCGGTTGAGGTAACCGGGTCGGGCTGTCGGCCTTAAATTACAAGCGCTGCTTGGGAGGTAACCCAATGTAGAGTAGGATGTTATTTGCTTTATTTCTGTTTTTAGTTCTCCATACCTGATTTTGAGAGGTGAGAGAGAGAGAGAGGCTGATGAGTTACATAGAGTTTGCAGGTGATGTTTAGCGAGATGTCTACCCCAGTGTGCCATGGCACATTTGACCCACATGGAGACTCTTGAGGGAGTTGGGGATTTTTCGTGCACGTTGCTCGTAGCATGGAGCAATCTACCCCGGTATGGGAGGCATACGCGACCTTAGGGGAGCTACATTATAGCATGATGTAGCTTGGGGATTGCTCAAGGGAGCTTCATCAGCGGGAAGCTGTCAACGGTCCACAAGACCCCTTCTTGTTGCAGTTTCGCGGAAACGGTGCCCATGTAGGTCCGGGCACTCAGGTACCTCTAACTCTCTCTCTGTTCTACGTTTTGAGCCATAATTGTGTAGATCCACCGCCAACACATTTAAGCGAGGATACCTCCTAGTATATCTCTAAATTCATTGAGGACAACGAAACGCTTAAGTTTGGGGGAGTTTGTGTATAATTTCACCAGCCACCTTTTGTCTTGCATAGCCTGTTACATATAGATTGTGTAGTATTGTGAGCAGTGTGGTTAGTGTGTAGTTTTTAATACATTGTGGTATTGTGTTAGGTTTAAATTTTTCATTGTTTGCACGTTTACTTATTGAGTCACCCTACCCAATCGTTGTGTAGTCGAGTTGGCCAGTTTCATATAGATTTAGGAAAATATGGAAAATATAAAAAAAAATAATTAAGAAAAAATAGAAAAGCAGAAAAATCATAAAAATTTAAAAATTTTGAGTTGGGCAATTGATGAAACTTGAAACTAGAGAGAGTTCAGTGAAAGAGTCTCAATGAATAGGAAGCACCGTAGTGGGAAAAATCTTAACTTTTAGTATCCTGCGCACCGGTTTCATGAAAGGATGTCCCGCGTATTCAGGGAAAAGTGGAATGTAGACGAGGGCATATCTTTAGTTCCTATATTGTGCGAGGAGGATTTAGTCCTAAGAAGTCGAATAGTCTGTTTTCGAGTGGAAACTTGTGGACTCTTAGAATCTGGGGTGGACCTTCGTGTAGAGTCGGTTCTATGTGGTACGAGTCTTCGTCCTAAGCGAAGTCAGGGAGCGTACACCACCATCCGTTAAGGTGGTTCTAAGAGAAAATTCGAAAAAGCCCACACTTAGTTACTCTAAATGCACGGTTGAGAAAAATTAGAAGAGAATGAAAAACAAAAGAATCAAAATATTCTCTTGGATTAGATACGGTGAACAACCTAATGTGCCTCCATTTGCGCGGGGAATTTGGATTCAATCCAATTAGAGCGTCTACGGAAAATTAAAGTCAAACTGTATTACACGAAGTTATGTCTCCCGTCACTGGGACAATTTGCATTCAATGCAATAACGGCTAAGAGGGTCTAAAAACCTCCAATGACTTGGCGACGAAAGACTATCGTAGGATTTAAGATGCCTAGACCCTCTGAGCTAAAGGACGTTCCGAATCTTGGATTGAGTTTGAGGGATTTTTGGGGAACCCTTAGTGAACTTGTGTGTAGGATCATTGTATTTTCAATTCCTTATTGCGGATGTGTGAATTGCAAAAGAGACTTGTGAGATCTTGATGATTTTGGTTAGTGATAGCGAGATTGCCCAATCTCTAAAGGAAAAGAAAAAAAATATTTTTGTGTTGTTTCAATTTTTGCATTGTTTGATAATCGAGTTGCATTGTTCATAGTCATGTAGATTGCCTTGGGTGTGTGTGTTGTGTGTGTCACATGGCTAGTGTAGTTGTATGCAATTCGGTGGATTAATACGTAGTGTGAGGATTGATTTTGCTCGGGACGCAAAAAAAGGGTAGTGTGGGGGTTTTCTCTCCTGTGATCCTTGGAGGGTTATGATCGGATAATTATATTGTTCTTCCACTGCGTATCCATGATCAAAACCCTACAGTGGTTTCACAGCCACATGTCGTAGAGAAAAACGTGGTTTATGTGTTACGTTTTTGTTGTTTATCAACTTTAATTTTTTCTTATCTTCCGCTGCGTATCCATGATCAAAACCCTACAGTGGTATCATAGCCACATGTCGTAGAGAAAAATGTGGTTTACGTGTCACGTTTTTGTTGTTTATCACCTTCAAGACTTGCTTCATGTTTTATGATTTGATCTTTGGATAAATATCAGTTTTATGAACATGTTATTGTATCTTGTCTATTGACACGGCTAGATTAGGATATTGACATTTATAAAAACTAGGGTTCTTTGTGGATTAAATATTGCTTAATGTTGATTTCACTCTTGTCAATTGTTCACGTGTTGCACTTAATTCTTAGTGTTGAAGGAGTCATGACCCGGAAATACTACTTAGCTAGCGAGTGGGCGACAGTGACTGCAACTAGCCTTGATGAGATGTGAACAACAATCCCGAATCACCGAGACCGAAATGGAGAAGTGTTAGGATTGGCCTTAGTGTGGGTAGATTCGGTAGGATTATTCAGCTGTTTCATGAAAAGGTGGACCGACAGGACCCGTTATCGTACAAGTTGATGACATACAAGAACGAATCGGTAGACAACATGAGACCGGGAGGAGATTCTAGTTAACCGATACATAAAATGACATGAGATGGATAGGATATTGTCATAGCCTATTACCCGGCTGGACTAGAATAGGATTGACGTGTTACGTAGCTGAATCGGAATTCATCTACAGCCCTAGGTGATCTAGAGATTGCCTAGTTTCTCCATCTTTGTTTCTTAAATATAAAAATACAAAAATATTAGCTTAGTTGTTATTTCCATTCTTATATCATTCAAATCTTTCCGCCTGTACCGTACTTTAAAATAAGTAACTACTTAAATAGTCTCAAGTCTGTCCTCGTGGGATCGATAACTCGGGGTTGAAATATAACCCCTATAATACTTGATCATGCACTTGAGCATACGCGTTAAGAAATCGCGTCCAGTATACATGCCGAGCCTTGTGTGCTAGCTTCCATTCGTGTCATAACACGATTTATTGCTTGTCTCAAAATGTGTTTTAAGATATACATGCTCTACTTGAGTTCTGTTGATATTTTCAAATAACTGCTTTAAAATTGTCACAAGATAAATAATAATATGTGATAACGTAAAGTGGAAAGAGTTGTGCGGGGAATGTCAATCGGATCTTTATCATTTAGTTTGGTCGTAGTTGGTTACGTCCACTCAACTCATTATTATAGCATGGCGGCCATTTTCCCCGGGTTCGCTCCATGTACCCACCTCTCAAAAGTTAATTTCAATCCCCATTTAAATCCATAGAGAGGTAATTCTCTTCCACATATTCTTTTCGAAATTAAATTTTATAGTTATTATTGTCGGTTCTTCTTGCAAACACAATGATCAACTAAATTCTGCTCAAGCAGCTGAAATTGCACATCTACTTGAAATAAATGAGATTGACTCTTGGAGGGGTCTCAATAAAGTAGGTACATTAAAAAGAGCTTCGAATACTCGTTGGGTTCTCAATTTGGTTCAATTAGTAGCTTGATTAAGATATTTAATGATACATGTGTTGTGCTTGATGACATAATTGATTATGGAACTACTTACATCCAGAGAGGGGACGCTACTTCAGCATTGACTGATTTGAAGTTAATCGAGTTTGTTTGTCTTACATTTGATGAAAGATATGATGGAAACTATTGATACTATGTGCCAAGCTCTTCAAAAGGAAATTAAATACATTCTAAATGCCCTCCACCTTGTATCAACTACAAAAGAACTTCTTCAGAAGATTAGAGATAATGGATGGAACTCGTTTATTAGTAAAGTGGTATCTTCTTTTTAAGCAACGTGGTATTGATATACCTAATATGAGTGCCCCATTTACTAAGAAAAGAGGGCGATCTCGCGATAACATCACCATGGAACACTATTACCGCATTGATATATTTAACGGGGCCATCGACTCTCAAATGCAAGAGTTGAGTACTACATTTAATGAGAATACAATGGAACTTCTTATAATCAGCTCTGATTTGGACCCTAGAGATGGTTTTAACTCATTTAGTGAATATAAAGTCTACGAATTGGCCGATACTATCCTCAGGATTTCACAGACCAAGAGAAAGTGCATTTGAGGTTGCAGTTACATCATTATCAGGTTGATCTATTTCCACAAGCTTGTTTTCAGAATCTTAAAGCTGTTTCCGAGCTTTGTGGAGTATCGACGATAACTAGAAAATCAATGCTTTATCATCTTGTTGATAGATTAATTAGGCTTGTGCTTACACTTCATATGTCTACAACAACGACATAACGTGCTTTTCAGCGATGAAAATAGCTAAAACTAGACTTCGGAACAAGATGAAAAATGTTTTTTTAGTAGATTACATTATGGTTTACACTGAAAGAGAAATAGCAGAGAAGTTCAGTGTTGATTTTGAAAGTGTGTAATGTAGACTAAATACAGGACCTAAATACTTTAGAAGGGGGGGTTGAATAGAGTATGGAAACTTTTTGCAAAACTTAAAGTTTAACATAAAGACTTTGTGTGAAACTCAATCTCAAGGCCTTGATATTTTAGTAAACTGTCTGAAACTTACAAAGGAAAAATAGTAAGCTTCAAGGCCTTGAACTGTAAACAATTCTAAACAGCTTTTGAACCCTAGTTTGATTTGAGTTGTGTGCAGCAGATAATAATCAAACTGTAAAGTAAAGAACACAAAGCAATTTACAGAGTTCAGTCCCAATGGACCTAATCTCTGCCTAAGGGATCTAATCCCACCAGGATTGGGCAAACACTTCTTATTACTCACACAGAAACAGCCCTAGATCTTCAAGCCTAAGTGATTTCCCTTACACCTATACAGCTTGTGGTTCCAAACCTATCTAGTTCCATCTACTAACTGTTGAGGTAACAAGAACCTCTTGTTGTTCACTTGAACAACCAACCACTAGGTTAGGTGAGGTTTAAGATAATATAAAGATACACAGATAGAAGTACAAGTGAAGAACACAGTATGAAGATAAGCTGTTGAAGCCTGGATGTGTTCTTCTGGAAAAATAGATTGATTTGATCTTCAGGAATCTGGAATGAAGCATGAATGATTGTGTGTTTGAATGAACGAACTCCCACGATTTTGTCACACCTCTCTGAGTATTATGCAAGCCTCTCCTCTTTAAAATTCAAACCAGTCTCTTTTATCCACATCTGCAACTGATTGAGAGATCATAGGATCTCAGTTCCTATAAATCCTCCTTCTGTTTTCAACTGAAATTCAAACAGATTCAAGTGGATATCCGTTGGAGTTTTCTGAGATTGCTCCTGCACGTTTAAAAACCTTACAACAGCATTGAAACACAGCAACAACAAAATCCAGAAAGATAACAGTGCTATGACTGTTTGGTTATACAGTTTCTGATAAAACTGTTTAACAGACTTAGAACAATAACCTGTATATCTTCTAAAACATATGAATCATGAAAAACAAGTTTAAGACACTTATAAGTGAGTAAATAATCACAATACTAACCTGCAAGAAAGAATCAACTAAGTTCTGTAAAAACTGTCAGCAGCTCAAGGCACATCTCAAGGCCTTGGAGCTCTGAACCTGCTTCACAAAATTTCAAAGTTAAACCCAGATAACTTTGATTCTTCCTGTTCTGGTCATCTGCAATTGTGTTAGATATATAAATAGTGTAATCCAAAAGTATATGCAGTAAACCACTGATTTCTATAATCAGATATCCAATCTGCAACACAGAATTATTAGAACATATAGCAGAATAGAATAACTCTCAAGGCTTTGAAGTTCAGTCAATATCTCAAGGCCTTGAGATAACTGAGATGCTTTGCTGCTTATGTCTTAGTCTTTTGTATTTCATCACTCAAAACAATTACCAACCAAAACATATTCAGGGATCTTGACTCAACAATCTCCCCCTTGATGAAAGACAAAACCTACAGTCTTGTATAGATCTTCCTGCCACTCATATTCAAAAATTAGATAACCACAATTTGCATATAAAATATATACTAATGCCAAACAGATAACCAGTTACCACAGAAATATAAATACACAACTGATTAAACCACAAAACAAATAGGCATTATTACTATTATTATTATTATTATTATTATTATTATTATTATTATTATTATTCCAAACACTGTTCCAAACACTGCAAAACACAGAAGAAACACAAAAGAACCCACATAAATTCTCCCCCTTTTGAATTTCATCAAATAAGGTTGAAGAAATGTTGGATCATTACTCATAGTCTGAAAATAAACTAAAAAAAAATTAGCTAGAAAGTCAAGGCCTTGAGAACAGAAAAGATAGAAGAGAAAGAGATACAGGGTCAAGGCTTTGGTAGTCTCTGATCTTCACTTCTTCATTGATGTCTGGCCTTTCTCTGAGCCTTCTCCAATTTCTTCTTCACTTGCAGCATCTTCTGCAGACTGATTACCTTCTTGTTCAGCTTCCACTTCAGCAACCACTTCTTGGATTATCTCATCCACTTTCTTCTTAGCCTGTACTGAATCTACCTCTGTAGCTGTATTAACACCTGTGTCTTCACCAGCATCTTCTTCATCAGTTTCTTCATACAAATCTTTTGAAGTTAGCACCACTGGAATTGGCTTCTTCTTCTTCTTCATAAAATCTCCCAGCTTTTCTTCTGAATCCACACTAGTGTCATGACTAGTAGCAGAAGGTATATTCTCCAGATTCAAGCCCTTGATGACAACATCCAGCTTCCCATTCATAGCATTCATCAAGCCCTTGAACTGGTTAAATTCAGTTGACATGTCAAATAACCTTTGTCTGAGATCTCCAATCTCAACCTGCTGATCTTCTAACTTCTCAGCCAGCAGAGAGTAATTCATTGGCTTGTCCTTTCCCAGATGTAGTCGCCTTAGGCTTCACAAACTCCTTCTCAGCAAGTTCTTCCTTTGACAAAGCAGAATAAAATTTCCAATGCCCTTTCCCAGTCTGAACTACTCCAATCCTCTGAAGTGCAGTCTCATCTATCAACCCAAAACCTCCAGTAATCTTTTCTTCTCCTTTCACAGGCACATCAAAATATTCAAAGAAAGAGGTAACAGGTTGGCATATGGAAGAGGATGGCTTCTAGTCCTGGTTGCACAATAAATCATATGCTCCATAACATTTGTTGGCAAATCTATCTCAAACCCTTGAGATATCAGATACATCAAAATCAGAACCTTATCAGTACTAACCCTTGAGTTCTCCCTAGGAACTACACTCCTCATCAGAATTGTAAACAAGATTTTGGCTTCACAGTTGAGCACAGAGTGTGTCAACTGCTTTGGACCAGAGGGAACACCTTCAATAAAGAACATCTCCTTTGCCTTATCCAGACACTCCTTCCTATCAGGATAATCTCCAACATTGTATTTCCTAGGAATGCCCAAGACTTTGGCAAATGTCCTATGATCTAACCTCAAATCCACACCAGCCACTTTTGAAGTTAATACCATTCTATCATCACCTTCAGAAACCAAGTTCAGATAAAATAACCTAGTTAACCTAGGATAAGCCTTTGATCTAGGATATAGAACCTTCCAAACAACAGTTTCTCTCAACTTTCTCATGCATTCTATGTCCAGTTTATCCAATAACTCATCAGAAATCATGCTACAGAAAGCTACCTTAGATGAAGCATAACCTTGCATCCAAACAGTTCTAACCTCAGAACTAACAAACCACTCTGTGGGATGTACATTCTTACCTTGATATCCTTTCTTAGTTGCAGCAGCAACTTGCTTAACCCTAGTCTTCTTCTCTGAGGGTTTGGTCTTTTCTTGTCCTCCTTCAGTTGGTTTCTTCTGGCTTTCCTGAGTTGATTTCCCTTTTTCCTCTTCACCAATCTTTTTCTTTTCTCCCACTTTCTTCTTCTCTGACCTAGGTTGATCACCACATTGAGTCTCTTGTTGTGGATCAACACTTGAGCCTTCATCTCCCTTCTCTGTTCTGGACTTCTTTGCAGGAGGGGTATCCTCATGCAAACTTTGAGTGTTTTCTGAATCTGAATCAGAAATCACTATCTTCTCCTTCTTATTTGCTCTCTTCTTGGATCTGCCAGAGGGCTTTCCCTGTTGCTAAATTATGGCTGATTTGCGCTCCATCTTAGGGTTTAGGGTTTTGAGAAGAGAATGTGATTGAGAGGAATTGAGAGAGAGAGTAGAGTCGCAGAAAATTGAAAGAGAATGAGAAGTAAAAGCCATGACTTTCCGCTTAAGTAGGTTGAAAAGGATGAGTCATAAAAGGACTCTGCAATATCATTGGTATAGGTATCAGCAAAATAGGATCTTGAAAAATCTTTTTGGGATATTTTAGAAAATTCTCTGAGTAATTCAAATATTATACAGTTATCTAAATAGATAAGATATAATATTTGATGATCCATTTTCTTTAAAAAAAATACATAGATTATCAAGACGTGGAGAACAATCTCAAGGCCTTGAGATTTTCTGCAGTTTGAGAAATTTCAAAGCTTTGAGCTATACTTTCAAGGCTTCAGAAAGTATATTCTCAAGACTTTGAGATTCTAGCACATAAACACATATAAATACTAATAATCACCCTAAACCAATGCATCCTTGTTTAACATCCCCAATCCAAGTCTTAGAGATGAAAACCTATCATCTGACAAAGGTTTAGTGAAAATATCAGCAATCTGCATTGAAGTAGAGATAAAATTTAAAACAACATCACCTTGTTCTGCATGATCTCTAAGGAAATGATGTCTCACATCTATGTGCTTTGTCCTTGAGTGCTGAACTGGATTCTTAGAGATTGAAATAGCACTTGTGTTGTCACAATGAATAGGCACATTTATGAAGTTATAGCCAAGATCTCTAAGCTGTTGAGCAATCCATAACACTTGTGAACAGCAAACCAGCTGCAATGTATTCAGCTTCTGCAGTTGATTATGCTACATAATTTTGCTTTTTGGAATGCCAACTGATAAATGAAGATCCAAGAAATTGACAGCATCCAGAAGTACTTTTCTTGTTTACTTTATATCCTGCAAAATCTGCATCTGAATAGCCACTCAACATAAAATTAGATCTTCTTTGATACCAGAGCCCTAAGTCTCTGGTTCCATTCAAATATCTAAAAATTCTCTTAACTGCAGTTAAATGACTTTCCTTAGGATCTGCTTGAAATCTAGCACACATACAGACACTGAACATAATATCAGGTCTGCTAGCAGTTAAATACAATAGTGATCCAATCATACCTCTGTATTCCTTCTGATTCACACTCTTACCAGTTGAATCTTTGTCTAAAGAGAGTGATGAAATCATAGCGGTCTTAAGCACCTTGGACTGTGACATATTGTACTTATTCAATAAGTCCTTGGTATATTTTCCTTGATGCACAAAAATTCCTTTCTTCATTTGTAATATATGAAGTCCAAGAAAGAAATTCTGTTCACCCATTAGGCTCATCCCAAACTCCCTGCACATCAGACTAGAAAACTCTTTTGAACGAGCATCATTAGTAGCACCAAAGAATATATCATCTACATCAATCTGAACTACTAACAGATCACTTTGTTGGTGTTTAATGAAAATAGTTTTGTCAACTAAGCCTCTTCTGAAATTGTTTTTAAGTAGAAATTTTGAAAGTCTGTCATACCAAGCCCTTGGAGCTTGTTTTAAACCATATAGAGCTTTATCCAGTTTATAAACATGATCAGAAAAATTTTCATCTTCAAAACCAGGAGGTTGTGCTACAAAAACATCTTCTTGTAAATAT
The DNA here is from genome assembly GCA_023055425.1 of Linanthus parryae. NCBI lineage: Eukaryota > Viridiplantae > Streptophyta > Magnoliopsida > Ericales > Polemoniaceae > Linanthus > Linanthus parryae. The sequence continues at coordinate 103,745,603 of JALGPY010000001.1, forward strand.
CCATTCAGAAAAGCACATTTAACATTCATTTGATAAAGCTTTATGTGATTGTGAGACGCAAATGCAAGAAGTATTCTAATCGCTTCTAACCTGGCAACAGGAGCAAAAGTCTCCTTATAATTTATACCTTCTTCCTGATTATATCCTTGAGCTACTAGTCTGGCTTTATTTCTTACCACTTTGCCATTCTCATCAAGCTTGTTTCTGAATACCCATCTGGTTCTAATAATTGATTTCTCTTTAGGTCTGGGAACCAGATTCCAAACCTTGTTCCTTTCAAACTCATTCAGCTCATTCTGCATTGCAATGATCCATTCTGCATCTTCTAGAGCTTCCTTGGTATTCTTAGGCTCAATCAAAGATACAAATGCACTGAAAGCACACAAGTTCTTTAGCTGGCCTCTTGTCTTAGTTCCAGTTGATGGATCTGATATAATATTATCAGCTGGATGGTCTGCAAGGTACTTAAACTTCTTTCTTGGTACCCAGGAGTATTCTCCTTCAAGGCTTTGAGTCCTTGAAACAGTAGAGGGAGCATCATAGAAAGTTTCAGCTTCTGTCTCAAGGCTTTGAGATTTTGGTTCAGCAGGAGGTTCAAGGCCTTGAGGTTCTGCTGATTGATTCTGCACATTAGTTTTGCCTTTGTCTTCTTTCACAACATCCTCATATGATTCATGCTTGTTCAAATCTAGATCTGCAAAACTTTCACTCAGAGAATCCTTAGTACTTTCATCAAAAATTACATGAATGCTCTCTTCCACAATCTTGGTTTTTCTATTATAAACTCTATAAGCTTTGCTAGTTTGAGAATATCCAAGAAATACACCTTCATCACTTCTAGCATCAAACTTACCAAGATTGTCTCTAACACTATTATGCACAAAACAGATACAACCAAAGGGTTTAAAATAAGAAACAGTAGGCTTTCTCCCTTTAAATAGTTCATAGGGGTCTTTTTCAAAATAGGTCTGATCAAGCATCTATTCAACACATAATTGGCAGTGTTAACAGCTTCTACCCATAAAAACTTTGGCAAATTACTTTCAAGAAGCATGGTTCTGGACATATCCTCAAGTGTCCTATTTTTCCTTTCAACTACTCCATTTTGCTGTGGAGTTCTAGGTGCAGAAAAGTTGTGTGAAATGCCATGCTTTGCACAAAACAAATCAAAGTCAAGTTGATCAAACTCCCCACCATGATCACTTCTAATGGATGCAACAGGTAAATTTTTCAAATTTTGAAGCTCTTTGGATAGTCTAGAAAATTCAGATAAAGCTTCAATTTTGTCTCTAATAAACATCACCCAAGTAAATCTTGAATAATCATCAATTATAACAAGCATATACCTATTACCCTTTGGAGTCTGAACTCTCATAGGACCACACAAGTTCATATGAAGAAATTCTAAGGGTCTAGAATTACTTACAAAGTTCTTTGGCTTGAATGAGCTTCTGGTCTGTTTACCTTGTACACATGCCTTGCAAACCTCATCATCTGAAATTTTTTGTGATGGTAAACCTCTTACCAAGTCTTTTGAGATGAGTTTATTCAAAGTATGTATACTAATATGCCCAAGCTTTCTGTGCCAAAGCTTTGAATCTTCCTTCAAGGCCTTGAGGCATTTTAGCTTGTCTCCTGCAACACTGTTAGTATTCATAGCATATAGATTATATGATCTAGGAGCAGTGAGTATGCAATCACCAGATTTCTCATCTTGCACCACGCATTTCTCCTTGTCAAATATAGATTTATAACCTTTATCACATAACTGAGAGATACTAAGCAAATTATACTTAAGTCAATCTACCAGATAAACATCAGATATAGAATTTATAGAAGCATTACCAATACTACCTATACCAATGATATTGCATTTTGCTTTGTCACCAAGTGTGATTGTTCCTCCAAATTTTTCTGTAAGTTTAGTAAAGAGAGACTTCTTTCCACTCATATGTCTGGAACATCCACTGTCTAAAATCCATTTCTGATCTTTCAAGGCCTTGGTGACATCCTGCAAAAACAAATCATTGCCTCAACAGGCTGTTAGACCGAGTGTACAACTTTGAGTCATACTCAGAATCAGCCATATTTGGTGGCCTAATTCCTTTTGGAACCCAAATCTGCCTAACATGTCCCTTAAGCTGATAAGGATAAGTATTCCTCATAATATAAGGTTCTGGTCTTCTGAAGGGACAAGTTAATCTGACATGACCAATTTTTCCACAGTAATGACATTTTGGAGAATGTCTGCTACCAGATTTGACAAAAGTAGTTTGGCCTTTCTTTGGAAAATTTGGATTATAGCCAATCCCACTTTTATGCATTGATTTCAGACTTCCTCCAAGAATGAGATTCAGATTATGTTTTGAGCCTGTAAACCTAGCTAGGACCTTCTTGGACTCTTGAAGTTTCTCAGTTAAAGTGCAGATCTGTTGTTCTAAATTCTTAGAATGAGTCTTTAGATCAGCATATCTTTCAGTTAAAATAGTGTTTTGATCAACAACCTCTTTTATCAGTGCCTTCAAGACTTCGAACCTGCTGTCCAAGGCCTTGAAGTCTTTTTCCAGCTTTGTCTTAGAAACTTCAACAGTTTTGTTTGAAAACACTAGGTCCAGGTTTTCGTTTACCTGCTCATGAATCTGAATCTTTAAAGCAGAAATATCATTTCTATAACTTTCCTCATTTAAAAACATACTTTTGAGAATTTCAGGAAGTACATCAGAAGGACTAGCAAGAAGATTTTTTACCATTTCCTCAATATGTCAGTCTGATGACTTTTCTTCATCATGCTTAGCCATGAAGCACACATTTTCTTGATCTTCTTCTGTGTCTGAGTCACTTGATGAATCAGAATCACTCCAAGAGGACATCATGGCTTTCTTCCTTCTATTTTCACTGTCTTTCTTTTGAAAGTTCATGTTCTTCTTCTTTTGTGGACAATCCCTTACTAAATGATCTGCATCACCACACTAAAAACAATTCATTACTTTAGTTTTATGTGACTGTGATGAAGATTTACCTTTGTAATCGTTGCTTCCTGAGGGTTTTGATCTCTCTCTGTTGTAATCCCTGTTACCAGAGTTTCTTTTCTTTTTGAGAATCCTGGCCAAGGCCTTGGAGATCAATGCTAAAGCCTCTTCATCATCAGGCTCATCCTCAGTCTCAAGGCTTTGAGACTTTTCACTGTCTTTTGCCTTAAGTGCTAGGTTCTTTATATTTTCACTCAAATCACCTTCCACATCCTTCATAGACATTTCATGAGTGAGCAGCTTTCCTTGTAGATCATATAGCTGAAGAAGACTCAAGTCCTGAGCTTCCTCAATGGCTGTTGTCTTTGGCTCCCACTTGGCTTTTGGCAAACTTCTCAGAATCTTTCTGACCTTCTCTTCATTTGAGAACTTCTTTCCCAATGACTCCAGATTGTTCACCACATCAGTGAATCTTTTGAACATCTCCTTGATGGTCTCATCTGATTTCATTTTGAACAACTCATATTGCCTCAGAAGTATGTTGATTTTTGTCTGCTTAATCTGGCTGGTTCCTTCATATGTCACCACCAGTTTATCCCATACTTCTTTGGCACTCTTCCAATTTGACACTCTGTTGAACTAATCTGCATTTAAAGCACAGTATTACAGATTCATAGCCTTGTAATTTTTTGATACCTTTTCCAGTTCAGTGACTGAACGATTTTCCTCAGACTTGATACATCTGACTCCATCAATTGTAGTGCAGTACTCATGAGGACCATTGTGAACTATTGACCATAGTTCCATGTCTTGATCTATGATGAACATCTTCATCAATGCCTTCCAGTGCATGAAGTTATCACCACAGAACAATGGAGGTCTATTGGCTGCCCTTCCTTGTGAGAATCCACCATCTCCTACATTACTCATAGTCACCAGATTGTTAGATCAAAAAACAGTGACACAGGCTCTGATACCAATTGAAAGTGTATAATTTAGACTAAATACAGGACATAAATACTCTAGAAGGGGGGGGGGGGTTGAATAGAGTATGGAAACTTTTTGCAAAACTTAAAGTTTAACAGAAAGACTTTGTGTGAAACTCAAATCTCAAGGCCTTGAGATTTTAGTAAACTGTCTGAAACTTACAAAGGAAAAATAGTAAGCTTCAAGGCCTTGAACTGTAAACAATTCTAAACAGCTTTTGAACCCTAGTTTGATTTGAGTTGTGTGCAGCAGATAATAATCAAACTGTAAAGTAAAGAACACAAATCAATTTACAGAGTTCAGTCCCAATGGACCTAATCTCTGCCTGTGGGATCTAATCCCACCAGGATTGGGAAACCACTTCTTATTACTCACACAGAAACAGCCCTAGATCTTCAAGCCTAAGTGATTTCCCTTACATCTATACAGATTGTGGTTCCAAACCTATCAGTTCCAGCTACTAACTGTTGAGCTAACAAGAACCTCTTGTTGTTCACTTGAACAAACAACCACTAGGTTAGGTGAGGTTTAAGATAATCTAAATATACATAGATAGAAGTACAAGTGAAAAACACAGTATGAAGATAAGCTGTTGAAGTCTGGATGTGTTCTTATGGATAACTGGATTGATTTGATCTTCAGGAATCTGGAATGAAGCTTGAATGATTGTGTGTTTGAATGAATGAACTCCCACGATTTTTTCACACCTCTCTGAGTATTCTGCAAGCCTCTCCTCTTTAAAATTCAAACCAGTCTCTTTTATCCACAACTGCAACTGATTGAGAGATTTTAGGATCTCGGTTCCTACAAATCCTCCTTCTGTTTTCAACTGAAATTTAAACAGCTTCAAGTGGATATCCGTTGGAGTTTGTTGAGATTGCTCCTGCACGTTTAACAACCCTGCAACAGCATTGAAACACAGCAACAACAAAATCCAGAAAGATAACAGTGCTATGACTGTTTGGTTATGCAGTTTCTGATAAAACTGTTTAAGAGACTTAGAACAATATCCTGTATATCTTCTAAAACATATGAATCATGAAAAACAAGTTTAAGACACTTAGAAGTGAGTAAATAATACTAAGAACCACAACCTGCAAGAAAGAATCAACTAAGTTCTGTAAAAACTGTCAGCAGCTCAAGGCACATCTAAAGGCCTTGGAGCTCTGAACCTGCTTCACAAAATTTCAAAGTTAAACCCAGATAACTTTGATTCTTCCTGTTCTGATCATCGGCAATTGTGTTAGATATATAAATAGTGTAATCCAAAAGTATAATCAGTAAACCACTGATTTGTATAATCAGATATCAAATCTGCAACACGGAATTATTAGAACACATAGCAGAATAGAATAACTCTCAAGGCTGTGAAGATCAGTCAATATCTCAAGGCCTTGAGATAACTGAGATGCTTTGCTGCTTATGTCTTAGTCTTTTGTCTTTCATCTCTCAAAACAATTACCAACCAAAACACATTCAGGGATCTTGACTCAACATATTTCATCATTGAGGAGTTTGATTTTATGAAAGAACGTCGTGTCCCATTGCGTTAGATTACTTTCATTCATATAAAGGTTAGTTGTGTATTACAATTTCTTTTGTGTAATTGAAATTAAAGATGCTTCGTATTATTCAATTTTCTTTATGAACAAATTATGGTTTTTGTTTGAAGTTAACTTTTTTTATACGAGATTGTGATGCTGGTTTTTTTTTTACCTTGCTCCCCCCATGAAAAATTACTTGGTATGTCCTTTCATGTGGCTGTTTAACGGAGGTTTGTGGTGTTGGCAGGGTTCTAATTGTGAAGGTTGAGATCAGTGAGTTAGGTGGCTCATTGAGGTGTATGGGATAGGTTGATTATGGTTGATGCTTGGTTTAGGTGATGGTGAATGTAGGTGAAGCAGAGGTGGTCACTGACTGGGTTTGGAATGGGTGTTCAACTGTTGGTGTTGGTGAGGGGATACAGTGATCATGGTTGCTTGTGGTTTCAATTAGCTGGAATTCATGACTGTCAATCTGCGCACCCGCTTCTGTATCTCACTCAATCTGTGACCCTTTTGAACAGCTAAACTCTTTGCTTCTCCACTTGTAGACAATTTCCCAAGCTTTATGCCTTATCCGAAGTTCGTTTTCTTCCCCAATCCATGATCCGAGCCTTCAGTACTTGATAATCACACAACTACAAATATCGGGTGTAAAATATGATAAAATAGCTCGAGTAAACGAGACAACGCCCGGATTTATCAATTAATCACATTAATATATAACTCCCAAATATCTCAATTAACAAGCTCTTTACACATCAAAATATACCTGAATCAAGCAAAATGGTAAGTTTTCAACTTTGAAATATAACGCCTTGAATGAAGTTATCATTTACCTATCAAGTGCGGTTTGCAGACCCCGCACACACACATACAAAAGGAATGGCTGAAATATTGTAATTCAAAATCGGGGGTCACAATGGCTGACTATATCACACACGAGTACAAGCGCGTCTGCTACTATACACCCTCAAATTGCAACTAAACGCGACACAGCGGAAGACTACAGTCGTAGAGCCAACTTGGAATGGTCCTAGTACAACAATATAATAGATCGGATGATAGACAAGGCTAAAAGTATCAAACCTAGTCGAATAACAATGAATGCGTTAAGATAGATTAAATGTTGTAGTATAACTGAAATGTAGAACTAATTTGGCAGTATAACCGTTATATGAAAACGCAAAAGACACGGCACACAAGATTTGTACAATGGGGAAACCTTCATTGTCTACTCCGCCTGATAAGGATAATTAGGATAAAACTAAACCTGCTAGCACCAACAAATGCTAGACACAATATTGCACAAAACATCTGAAACAAGATAGATAACAGGTTTCATGCTCGGCCTAATATGTCTTATTCTTCCTTTGCCTGAGTTAGATGTTTAGTTTTGTGTGCCAAATTCTTTCTGTGATCTAATTGTTTATTGAAAATAGGTTCCGTATTTTATTCTCTATTTTCAAACGTACTCTACTTGATTTAATTCCTCACCTTACTACTCGACTTCAAAAAAAATTATTGTTCAAATGGCACTACGATGAAATTCATTAACAACAGAAAGTGAAAAGATAGCAAGTGCCTGAATCAGTCGGTCATTACTTGGATTGCCCTCAGTTGGCTTGGTTTCCCTAGCTGGCTTTGGATTCCTGTCGTTGGCACGACTCTTCGCCTTGTTGCCTAGAGTCTCGTCTAGTACACTCCCTTTTGGAATTTTGCTTCTTATGGGGGTGTTTCAACAACCGCCTTATCTGGCTCGGAAAATAAATGGGAATCGAGAGATAAGACACAGTATAAAGAGATGGAGGTGGTGGTGACTTCGGGTGGTTTCCCAACGGTGGTTGCTGCGCTGTTGCTGTTTGGCTGACTCTGTTTGTTGATTGGAGGACGGGCAGAAAGAGAGATAGAGGGAGAAAAGAGAGGCACATAGGAGAATAGGGGTGGCTGAGGAAGGTGGAGGCTACGATGGTGGTGATTGACGGTGGTGATGATGATGATGATGATGATGATGATGGTGATGATGGTGGTGATGATGATGATGATGATGTTGATGATGATAATGATGATGATGATGATGATGTTGATGATGATAATGATGATGATGGTGGTGGTGGTGGTGGTGGTAATGGAGGTTGTGGTGGTTGTGTGGAGGGAGTAGGAAGGGGTGTTGGGATTTTATAGCGAGGAGCTAGGTCATGAGAGATGAGGGATGTGGTGTTGGTGGGGTGGTGAAAATGGATGGGATGAAAGTTTCTTGTCCGTGAAGGAGAAGGAAGGAAAACATTGGTTTATATTATATCAAACCAATTGTTAATAGAAAATGATTGTGTGTGGAAAACGTTGAGGCGATATCGTCTAGAAAAATAAAAAGGAGTCGCATAAAAAAATAAGGGTCACATTTTAAATTCTCACACGAGTTTCCTGTCTAATAAAATTTCCAAAAGTTACTCAAATCACTAATTGCAACTTAAAACTGAATCATCGCATCTCAAATTACCAAATTGCCCCTTCATAAAATACGGAGTATTACATGTGTTGCAACATTTAAGGTCTAGTTTGAATTGGGAGGTCGTTTGTTGGTCTGGGAGGCTCTTCGTTGGCACGACTCTACGTCTTGTTGGCCAAATCTGTTATTCATGATCTTCCCGCTATCGTGAATTATAATAATACTACTCTTTTGCTCATAAACTTGGAACCTAGGTTTTTAATTTGTTCTAATTAACAGACTGCTTGTGAAATATCTTTATTCCACTAACATTCCACATTTGGAAACTTACGAATATCTTGGTAGCCGAACTGTCTACTTTTAAAGTCGTGTCTCTTACCATCGATAACACTGATGATCATAGAAAAGTGAATTATGTTTTGCGTACTATCATTTTGATACTTATAATTTTGAATCAGTTGAAACTCTTTTAAACACGAAACCAAGAAAAGTGTCTTAGCCCCTCTATTTTACATGTCGAGTTTTTTATTCCACCGGTATTTACTCATACTCTCAAGTTTTGGTTCATGTGCTCTTTTTTATGGGTTTATTGCATTTTACCCCCTGTGGTTAAGGATTTATGCAAAAAACACCATTGTGGTTTAAAGCGGTTCCGTTAAAACTAATGGAATCCGTCAGAAGTTAAACCTAAAATGACTAGTATACCCTCTTTTTTAAGAAATGAAAGAGAAAAAGAAAACAAAAAAAGGAAGGAGGGAGAAGAACGACAGCCGAAGAAGGGAGAAGTAGGGCTTTAACAAACAATTTCAATTGTCTTACAACTCCTGGCATTAACTGATGGGGATATATTTAACAAGGTACGGGAAATCCAAGAAATTTAAACATATTTCTCACAACTTATTGTCATCTTTTACGGATCTAGTTATTCAGGCATAAGGAGTTGTCAACTTTGCGATAGTAGTACAGTAATTGTGCCCATATAAGGAGTTGTGAAGCTTCTTTCATCTCCATAATATTGTCACTAATGAAAGAATATAAAGTGTATTGTGGTCCATCGGTTAGGAATTTTTACTGTGAATATTGTTACTTGAGTTCGATTCTGTTTGAATCTTGGCACTGGTAAAGACTTATTTTTGGAAAAAAAAGAATCAAAAATCACCTATTTAATATAAATAATTGACTCTATAGTTTTTTTATATAAATAAACAAAAAGACCATAATATTTATAACACCAGCCTATTTCTTTTGTTCATTGAAAATTTATATTCTCTCCTCACCAAAAAGAAACAGTGCCTCCCCCCCCCCCACCCAAATCATGGCTCTGCCACTGGTCCTAATAATTATTTAACATTTCAAATACGGAAACCAATGCCACACCAAACTAATGTTTCAAAAGGGGAACAAAATAGGAGATTGGTTCTAATGGGTGGACACTCAGTGTTCACAAGGAAAAGCTCATGACATGAACATCTATATTAGTAATCCAATTGATTTGATATCTGTAGACACGCAAAATTTGTGGCCAATTAAATAGTTCCACGTGTCAATTATCGCCTAATTAAAAAAGTGAGATCAAATAGCACTCGCTGCTAAATTACTTTCCTTAAGAAATGATTAATAGAGGACTAAATTATAAATGAGACAAAACCTTATTTACAAGCAAGGACTGCTTATGGCGACGCCACATCACTACATGACATGGCTACAAGTCAACAAGTAAGGCCAATCACATTGCGCCACTTGTCAAAATCATGCAGCTATCAAGACTAGCAAGCTCGACCAATAGTGTTGCGCCACTTGTCAAATTGATGCATAAAATAAATAAGTAAATAAATAAATAAATAATTATATTTATTTTTCTACCTTGGCCAGCAAGTCGGCCCATGCCTATATAAAGGGGCCATCCCTAGGCATATGACACACAATTACATCTTGCAAGAAGGAGAGAGCTATGAAGATCAAGCTTTTTAAGCCCTGACGAGTTCATCCATCATCAAGATCATCATCATAAAGCTCTTCGAAGTTCTTCATCAAGTTCTTCGAAGATAATCATCCAGTTCCTCAAGCCGTTGAAGATCTTCATCCGCGTTCTTCAAGGGGTTCATCCGGTTCTTCATTAACATCGAAGATATTCATCCGTCCAATCCGAGATCAAGCCTCTAAAGCCCTCGTTTGACGTTTTTGTTCTTCGAGACCTTCATCGCGTTCTTCGTAAAAATCGAAGGCCGCTGTTCGACAAAATCCCAAGTATAGAATATCGTCTCAAGTAATAAATCCGGTAAGTCCGGAGTCGAATCCACAAGGAGAGGAGGTTTATAAAATGAGTTACTATCACTAGAAAACGACAACTAAATCAAGAAACACAAACTCTCAATGGCTTTAGAGCTTGCAAAGATATCAAATCCACCACTAGTGATGGAGCAAGTTTGAGAATTCAAGTAAGAAACAAAGGAAACGAATACTAATACTACTATTCAAGAGAATGGAGTTGGGTCACTTGATTTCGCTAGAAAACTTGCAAGTGAAGTCCAACACCCAAACTTTGTATGAAACGACGAAACATGGATTCTAAAGCAAAGGGAATCGTCTAGCTCACGAATTCAAGAGCGAAACCCAAAATCGATTTATGTCAAGCATCGAGGATATGTACTCATCCAAGTGAGTCCACATAAAAGATCAAGCCATAATTCGGATTTGTCTTTCGACACAGGAATTCAATAACTCGACATCCAAACTTGTGAAAACTTGAAGAACAATTGAAAACTTCACAACAAGCCATCCAACTTCATCAAGTAACCCAACAAAAGAACTAGCTACTCATGTTATTGAGTTGAAGAAGAGATTTCACCAACATACTCAAATAGATATCCATATATTTCAAGCTCAATACTCAAGAGTACACAAAGTCTATCTCAAAATCAACTCCAATAACACAATATTAAGCTATAACTTGAAGATTTAAATCAAACAAACTTGAATCAAAACTACACGAAATGGAAGAACAATCAACTAAGCAGCTCCAATACTGCTGCTGCTGCTAACTACTACTGCTGCTTCTACTGTATCAAGAACAGAGCATAGCAGCAAGACAGCAAAACAGTGCTCTACAGCCACAAAACAGAGCACAAAAGTTCCTCAAATCAGATCAAAACCAAACTCCTCTCTCCCTCTCTTCCCTTTTCACTGTTCTTAGCTCAAGAACAAACCCAGAATTGGGTTGAAATCGGAGAGAGAGAGAGGAGGTTGAACAGAGGCGTCCCTGTGTGATACCGTCGGGTCTAAGAAGAGCCTCCAAAATTTCTTCACTCTTCCTTTATATAGGCATCACAGCTGGGTTTCTTGGCCTTCAAGAACTCGTATCCACCGTCCAATTGAGTTGCGAAGCTCCCCATCGTTGATTTTCAGCCGCCTCAAGAACCTAGGTCGAATTTGGGGCTTTGTCGTTGTTTGCTTCTTGGGCCGAATTGAAGGAGGAGGGAAGTAGATAGTTGTCTTGGGAGCGATTTGGGTCTAGTTTGAGGCGATTTGGACTTGATTTGGGGCTGGGTCGAAGCTTCGGAGAAGCTCTGTTTTGCGTCAATGGCAGAGCCTTTCTGTGCGTCGTGAGGGAGAAGACAGCGATGCGCTGTGCTGGGGTGTTTCAGAAAAAAGGCACTTCGGCCCCCTTAAGTTGCTGGGGGATTTAAAAAATGCCCCCAGCTCTTATTTAAATGTTTGGAAAAATTGCAAGAACACCCCAAATCCGTTAAGGATCCTTCAAAATAGCCCTTAAAAGATTTAAAAACTTGCACTTAAGCCCCACTTCCGTTAAAAACTTATCTTCTTGGCCCTTGACCTTCACTTTTGGCTTCTAGATCTTCAATAATGGCCCCAATTCTTCTCTTGTCCTCTCAAATAGGCCTTAAATCTTCAACTATTCTTCAATTTAGGTCCTCCAAGTCCCTTCTTCATGGCTCTTGAGCCGCAAATCCTCTTCAAATTCATCGTTTAAGCTCCCCCTAGCTCGCCTCTTGCGTTTTAAAGCACGTCTTCACCTACAAAATTAGGGAAAATAACCAAAACTACGAAAACAAGCATAAGTCTAGAAAGAGAGATAAAATAGATAAATTACACATATTAGCAAGTTATGAAGAGTTCGTTAACATACTAAAATATGAAATTTACGATCCTTAACACCCCCCCCCCCCAACTAGCCTTTTGCTCGTCCTCGAGCAAAGAGAGCGATATAAGTAGTATTAGTGAAGAACCAATCATGAGAGACACACACTCACTAGACAAGGCCTGACTCAATCTAAGCTAGACTCAACTATTTACAAAGACACTCACGCATTATCTATCCTAAGTGAGAACTCAAAGAAAATAAAATCCTAAAGATTACTAGCTAATTTTAATTTTTTTTGTGGGGAAAAAGAAGAATGCACAAATGTCTCCTCAAATAAATTCTCAAAGTCCAAGAAGATAGAGAAAGAAGCCTATGGACGTCTAAGCATATACTCATACAAATGTGGGCGGTGTTTGGTAGAAGGTGACTCATGCGAACCACAAAACTTGTTAAATTAAGTCCAATTTGCGAGAAAGTATGCCTTCAAAAATAAGGATCCCATGAAACTAGACACTCTCACACTTATTCAAAAGCACCCATGTAGGATTGACTTCCAAAGCTTTGAACAAAAACGAGTTTTAGAATGGGGGATGTGGTTGTGGGCTTGTATGATCCTTTTGTGGATTTTTGGGAGGTGGTGCAATTTATCATTTTTTTTCGAGATTTATAGCATTAACACATTTTTTTTCACCTCTAATCCAAGGCTCTCCAAGACCCACAACAAAACAGAGGAATATACAAGCGAGTGGGCTTTTTAAGCTAAACCAAGGGAGCTATCTAGGTGGTGACGTAACATTATCCCCGGACACCCCTATATTTCTTAGACATCGCATGGGGTGTCATTGGTAACCACCACTCCAATGGGCTACAAGTTTCCACCGCAAAAACGATTAGAACTAAATCCTTTTTGTAGAGTTCAAATAGCTTTAGAAATGCACCCTTTTTCAAAAGTAAAAGACGTCAAAGTTTATGTGATCAACTTAGCTTGAAGGACTTAAACATGAAACGTAAATTCAGTGTGTCGCTTAGTGAGAACGCATGATGTCGCGGAATGTGGGATATTGGTGTAGATGTATTGAGTATAAGCAAAGAATTCCTTTCTAAAATAAAAATAAAAAGAACATGGACTAAGAAATTTCATTATTTGAAAACATCTAGCTTTCCAAAATTCTCCCTTTTCACTTTTTCTCATTTTTCATCATTTTTTTTTCATTTTCATTTTTTTCTCTCTCTTCTTTCTTTTTTTTTTTTTTTTTTTTTTTTTTTTTTTATAATAAGTGACTCAACTAAAACTTTCTAAGACTCAATAAAGCTATTAAAGAAGAAAATAAAATCTAGACTCAAGATGAAAGGTTAAAATAAAATAAAACTACCAAAGAAAGAAAAAAAAATCTATGGTTTGACACGGGAAAAGAGTGATGCTTCTCATGAAAGGTTCACACACATTTTTTTTCAAAATTTTTAACTTTTTTAATTTTTATGATTTTTTTCAAATTTTTCATTTTTTTTTGTATTTTTCATGTAAATTACTAATGAAGAAAACGCATGATAGTAACTATTTAAGCAAGAAATAAAATCTACTTCCCACCCCCCAACTAAAATGTCACATTGTCCTCAATGTGTGAGAACAATGGAAGAGCATACAAGTTCATATAAGAGGTAAGGGATAGATAGACTTCATTTTAGCTTTCTTGGCCACCAAGCACAAGTCCTCCTCCAAGAGCAACCTACAAAATGGTAAAAGAAAAGAAAATGGAAGAAATAGAGATAAACTAATTTATTTATTTACAACTAGGGAGGTGGAACAAAGAAAATGATGCTATCCCACCCCCAATCTTGGAAATTTCTTTCCATGCCATGCCCCTACTTCATTCTTAGAAAAGAACTTTTCTCTTAAAAAGTTTGATTCATTAATAAGAATAGATAGGAGAAGTAGGGGCAAGACACAAAAGATGAATAAGAGATGCAAGCAAAATCTAATGATAAAGTTAGAGCAAGTTGTTATATCATGCATCATCTTAAGAAAAGGGTTTGAAATCCTCAAATTACATGAATCATAGAATGTGTTTTCATAAGTTGCCAATTTTTCACTTAAAATCGTAATTTTAGAGGTAGGGGCAACTTGTGGATCTTCAATCTCATCATTTACATATGAAGCACATGGATTTAGGGATGTGGATTCACAAGTAAGAGATAAAAACATTTGAGAACATGAAACCACATCCGAACCCTTAGGCTCATGACAGGGGTCATCGACTTGGTCATCTTGAGCCACTAGTCTCTCCTCTTTATCAAAATTTAATGCATCTTCCATGAGAAGAGATGAGTAGGAGACATCACCAAAACACAAAAATTTCAATTCCTCCCAAGTAAGGTCATCTAAATCTTTGGAGCATGTAGTAAGTGAGTCTACATGAGTCGGAGTATCAATCTCAACCGGAGTACCTCCCAATAAACGTTCAATCGCATCATACTCGTGGTCATAGGAACTCCGGTGAGTATTTGACTCTTCATGAAAATAAGACATTGACCTCACAACTTTGATTATCCAAAGCGACTAGAGTGAATACTAAGAAAACTACTAACTACTAAGTAAAGCAAATCAAATCTAATACCTAGCCTCTCCCTGTAAACGGCGCCAAAAACTTGTTCGACAAAATCCCAAGTATAGGATATCGTCTCAAGTGATAAATCCGGTAAGTCTGGAGTCGAATCCACAAGGAGAGGAGGTTTAGAAAATGAGTTACTATCACTAGAAAACGACAACTAAAGCAAGAAACACAAACTCTCAATGGATTTAGAGCTTGCCAAGCTATCAAATCCACCACTAGTGATGGAGCAAGTTTGAGAATTCAAGTAAGAAACAAAGGAAACGAATACTAATACTACGATTCAAGAGAATGGAGTTGGGTCACTTGATTTCGCTAGAAAACTTGCAAGTGAAGTCCAACACCCAAACTTTGTATGAAACGACGAAACATGGATTCTAAAGCAAACAGAATCGTCTAGCTCACGAATTCAAGAGCGAAACCCAAAATCGAGTTATGTCAAGCATCGAGGATATGTACTCATCCAAGTGAGTCCACATAAAAGATCAAGCCACAATTCGGATTTGTCTTTCGACAGACGAATTCAATAACTCGACATCCAAACTTGTGAAAACTTGAAGAACAATTGAAAACTTCACAACAAGCCATCCAACTTCATCAAGTAACCCAACAAAAGAACTAGCTACTCATGTTATTGAGTTGAAGAAGAGATTTCACCAACATACTCAAATAGATATCCATATATTTCAAGCTCAATACTCAAGAGTACACAAGTCTATCTCAAAATCAACTCCAATAACACAATATTAAGCTATAACTTGAAGATCTAAATCAAACAAACTTGAATCAAAACTACACGAAATGGAAGAACAATCAACTAAGCAGCTCCAATACTACTGCTGCTGCTGCTACTATCTGCTAACTAATGCTGCTGCTGCTACTGTATCAAGAACAGAGCATAGCAGCAAGACAGCAAAACAGTGCTCTACAGCCACAAAACAGAGCACAAAAGTGCCTCAAATCAGATCAAACCCAAACTCCTCTCTCCCTCTCTTCCCTTTTCACTGTTCTTAGCTCAAGAACAAACCCAGAATTGGGTTGAAATCGGAGAGAGAGAGAGGAGGGCGAACAGAGGCGTCCCTGTGTGGTACCGTCGGGTCTAAGAAGAGCCTCCAAAATTTCTCCACTCTTCCTTTATATAGGCGTCACAGCTGGGTTTCTTGGCCTTCAAGAATTCGTATCCACCGTCCAATTGAGTTGAGAAGCTCCCCATCGTTGATTTTCAGCTGCCTCAAGAACCTAGGTCGAATTTGGGGCTTTGTCGTTATTTGCTTCTTGGACCGAATTGAAGGAGGAGGGAGGTAGATAGTTGTCTTGGGAGCGATTTGGGTCTGGTTTGAGGCGATTTGGACTTGATTTGGGGCTGGGTCGAAGCTTCGGAGAAGCTTTGTTTTGCGTCAATGCCAGAGCCTTTCTGTGCGTCGTGAGGGAGAAGACAGCGATGCGCTGTGCTGGGCTGTTTCAGAAAAAAGGCACTTCGCCCCCCTTAAGTTGCTGGGGGCTTTAAAAAATGCCCGCAGCTCTTATTAAAATGTTTGGAAAAATTGCAAGAACACCCCGAATTCGTTAAGGATCCTTCAAAATAGCCCTTAAAAGATTTAGAAACTTGCACTTAAGCCCCACTTCCATTAAAAACTTATCTTCGTGGCCCTTGACCTTCACTTTTGGCTTCTAGATCTTCAATAATGGCCCCAATTATTCTCTTCTCTTCTCAAATAGGCCCTTAAATCTTCAACCATTCTTCAAATTAGGCCCACCAAGTCCCTTCTTCATGGCTCTTGAGCCGCAAATCCTCTTCAAATTCATCGTTTAAGCTCCCCCTAGTCGCCTCTTGCGTTTTAAAGCACGTCTTCACCTACAAAATTAGGGAAATACAACCAAAACTACGAAAACAAGCATAAGTCTAGAAAGAGAGATAAAATAGATAAATTACACATATTAGAAAGTTATGAAGAGTTCGTTAACATACTAAAATATGAAATTAACGATCCTTAACAGCCGCTCATCCGTTCGATCCGAGATCAAGCTGCGATGCCCTCATTCGACGTTTCAGGAGAAGAATCGGGGGATTTAATTTCTGTTTAGAAATTTACTATCAGAGATTGTAATCCACTTCATCAAATCATCAATAAAAATATTTGTTTCACCGAATTTCTCGCATTTATTTCCAATTGCATAAATTTGTGTGTACAAATTTTGGCACGCCCACTGGGACCTCTCTGCCCCTCATCTCTTCTCCTCAAGTACAAGTGTTCGTGATGTCTCCTACGAAGGATAACGAAATTCCATCACTCAAGGCTGGAGACGCCAAGTCTTCAACTTCAGAAACAAACTCCGGAATCGAAGTCACTCGTCCAGTAACTCGTAGCATATCTAAGGCTATTTAAACTGCGGGGGGCAAGGAAGATGGCGCTGCCTCGAAGAAGTCGCAATCACATGAGCACACCCCTCAGGATTCTTCTGCTTCCTACAAATATAGGGAGGAAAGTGGCCAAAGCAACTCTAAACCCGGCACTAAGGGAACTCAGCATAAACCGAATTGTGATCAGGAGGATCATATCAGCATGCAGTCATGACTACTAGTGCGGTCTCTCTTTAAGAGCAAGTAGCAAACCTCACCAAGGGCCTTGAAGACTTAAAGAAAATTGTGGAAATTCGTGACGTACAACTTGCAAAGCTGATAGAAAAACTCGACACCCGCGAAGAAGCAAGTCAATTGTTTGAACACGCTCCAAAGGTCGTACGAGAAACAACAAGTAGTGGGAAAGAAGCGCGACCAAGTGTGCAATTGTCAGGCAATGGCACCATTCCTCTCGATTAACTACAAAATATCATCATGAACACCATGAATGGGAGGCCTGGAGTACCGATGACATCATCTAAGTCCTACATCAAGCCTTACACGGAGAGAATCGAGGAGTTAAGCATGCCGGATGGTTACAATCCTCCTAACTTCCAGCAATTTTCAGGCAAAGGAAACCCTAGGCAGCATGTTGCCCACTTCGTCGAGACATGTAACAACGCTGGAACCGATGGATACCTTCTCGTGAAGCAGTTTATGAGGACCCTTAAAGATGACGCCTTTGAGTGGTATGGTCAGCTTGAGACGAGGTCCATGGATAGCTGGGGGCAGATGGAGAAGGAGTTTCTCAACCGTTTATACAGCACAAGGCGAACCGTCAGCATGGTCGAGTTGACTAACACTCGCCAAAATAAAGGTGAGAAAGCAATTTACTTCATAAATCGTTGGAGAAACCTCAGCCTTAACTGCAAGCATAGACTCTCGGAAGGCTCGGCTATTGAGATGTGCATCCACGGAATGAATTGGGGTCTCCGATACATACTTCAAGGAATAAGGCCAACATCCTTCGAGGAACTTGCCACTCGCGCTCATGACATGGAACTTAGTATTGCGTCAAGTTGCTGAAGCCCTGACGAGTTCATCCATCATCAAGATCATCATCAAGCCCCTTCGAAGTTCTTCATCAATTTCTTCGAAGATCATTATCGAGTTCTTCAATCCAGTTGAAGATCTTCATTCGCGTTCTTCAAGACACTCGAAGATCTTCAAGCCATTCTTCGTGTTCTTCAAGGCGTTCATCCGGTTCTTCATTAATATCGAAGATATTCATCCGCCCGATCCGAGATCAAGCCTCTAAAGCCCTCGCTCGGCGTTTGTGTTCTTCGAGACATTCATCGCGTTCTTCTTCAAAATCGAAGACGCTCATTCGTTCGATCCGAGATCAAGCTGCGAAGCCCTCGTTCGACGTTCAAGGAGAAGAATTAGGGGATTGTAATTTCTGTTTAGAAAATTACATAACAGAGATTGTAATCCGCAACATTTATTTCATCAATAAAATATATTTGACACCAAATTTCTCGCTTTGTTTCCAATTGCATAAATTTGTGTGTACAATATCTCACTGGTCTATCACACAAACAATGAAGGGCATTTCTTCCTAGAATTTGACATGTATGAAAACAAGTCCGAGAAAAAGTCAACCAAAAACTTGGAACCTTACACACAACCAAGAACTAACCCTAAATCCAAACCCATATTTCATGAAGGAGAAGAACTTGGATGGTCCCCGTCGTACAAAAGAATGATGGACCGTCGCCGCGCGCAGTCACAGCGTCGCCGAGTGCCTCTACCAACGCCAGTTAGTTCCGATTTAGATCCATGTCTATTTCATATCTACCCAGAAGGAGCCAAAAGAGGGAGAGACAGAGAGAACCATAAGAACAAGAAGGTGCAGAGGCCGCCACCGATCTCCTCCCACGAATCAATATGCGACCTGTTAACAGTCTTTTTCTTCCTCCTCATCTACTCCTTCACTCGATATGTTTCTTGGTTTTCCTAGTGTTTTGTTTTTGGTTCAGAGAGAAAAGAGAGAAACGTGGTTTAGGATAGGATAGGATAGAGAGAGAAAGTGGGGTTTAGACAGTGGTAGAAAAAAATGAGAATGGTAGTACATAAGCTAGGGTATTGTAGACTTTTCGAGTACACTTAACGGAATATTACCCCCACCCCCCCGACGCACATAAATGAAACCACGGGGTGGTCGTTTACAACATTTTAAACTACAAGGGTGTTTTTGGGTAAAATGTAATGAACCGTCTTTTTATTTTTCACCATAGGTATATGGTTGGTTCCTTAGAGTAAAGCGCTGGAATCACAAAATGGAAACACTAGAGTTTAGTAATTAACCGTAGAGTCAGATTTTTGTTGTAAAATATCTTTTGTTAGACTTGGTGTCCAGCAGGAACTAGTCACGAATGTTATTAACTCTTATCATAATGAATCGGTAGTTGAATGTTTCTTTTTCAATGAATCGGTAGTTGAATGTTTCTTGTTCACATGTTTGTTGTTACCACACCTTGTATGAAAGTGTAAAATCTCCCGTACGGAAGGTACGTCCCGGTCTCAGACTCCTCTGGCAATAGTGGTGCAGATTTTTTTTAATTAGTTAGTTTATGGGATCGGATGTATTTCGGTCGAAAGAAAGAACGGTCATTTCGATTTAGGTGTACTTGGTGGTCCAAAACCGACTGAAGTGTACCGTGAACACCTTCTAATTTTGTTACCGTACATGAGGTTAGTGGTGCAACTTGGGCGGGATGAACCCGACCAATCCGAGCCCAGCCCGAACTTAAGTTGGGCCCGGGCACATAATTTTAGTAATTTGGACGGGCTTGGACACAAACTCTCATACCGAATTGCAATTAGGGTCGGGCTTGGGCACAAATATTAAACAACGGGCAAACCCGAATTGCCCGATTTGTATGACCACTACCTATTAGTGTTATATTTTGAGTGAATTATGTAACATATCTAACATAAATCTGCTACTTTTCTTTTGTTTATTAGCGATGTTTTTAGTATTTTTTATTTCTTGAACTAGTTGACTGGTATTTTTCACCAACAATTTATTATTCTTTTGCGTTTTAAAGAATGTATTAAATTTAAATTACTAGCCCGAATTCAACCCGAACCCGAATTGATTTGTACGAATTTGGGCTCGGACGGGTTGACGATGCTCTTAACTCGGGTTGGGCTGGGCTCGGGTAGCCTCGACGAAATTCGGGTTCGGGCTTGGACAGAGGTGCCAACCTGTCCAGCCCGCCCGAGTTGCAGTCCTACATGAGGTGATTTGGGTTGAGGAATACTTCAAAAACGCTGGACTGTTGTAGTAATATTATATTTTACCGGGCGAATTTTGTAATTAAATGAAATTTGATTTACCATGAGTCGGCAAGGGAGTAGTGCGTATGTACATAAATACACAGACAAGGTAACTTAAAACTCGGAGAGCACTCAAACTAATTTAGGAAACGGATTAAAAACCCATACCAATCCGATAAGGAAATAACAAAATATTGAACTTTATCACTAACAATATGAGTCGGTTTGGTTCTAAAATACTCCAAAAAAAAAAACGCTGGAGCTTTGATTCACCTAGCTAAGTCGGCAAAGATGTAACTAAGTCGGCAAAGAGAGTAAGGGTGCTGAATATAAATAGGGGTAGCACTGTGTCTTCCAAGTCATGCACGCTCTCTCCAAACAATGGCTACTGAGGTGCAGAACTCCTTCGCTCTGTTTACTTTGTTGCCGGACAAGGATGCCGAAGACGTTCCTGCGTTGATCGCTAGCCTAAACACCAAGCCAGAAAACAACCCTTCAACGCCGAAGCAACAGAAGAGGACCAAACAGCAGCAGGAGGCATGGGAAGCTAGAAGGCAGGAATGGCTGCGGAGGGAAGAGGAGAAAAGAAGGAAGCAGCAGGAGGCATGGGAAGCTAGAAGGCAGGAATGGTTGTTGAGGGAAGAGGAGAAAAGAAGGAAGAGAGAGGAAGTAGAGGAGCGAAGAAAGGAGGCATGGGAAGCTAGAAGGCAGGAATGGCTGTTGAAGGAAGAGGAGAAAAGAAGGAAGAGGGCGGAATGGGAGTGGAGGGAAGCTAGAAGGCAGGAAGAAGCTAAGAAGTTGACGCTACAGGAATATCAGAAGCAGCTTGAACAGAAGAAACAAGCCCTTCTCAAGAAGCCTGAAGAAAGGAAGGTTAGCGTCGATGACGACTTGAAATCGATGCAAGTTGTTAAAAAGGATGATGATGATGATGCTCTTTCAACCAAGAGTTCCTCCTCCTCCTCAAAGAAGGACATATCTAAAAAGAAGGAATTAGTTAAAGGACGTCCAAAGACGACCATCGGTGAGTTGTTGAAGGCTGCCCCTCCTGCTCCTGCTCCTGCTCCTGCTCCTGACAAGAAGGATCACAATGTCAGACCAGGCGGAGGTAACTGGAGGGTTAAGGGGCAACAATCTGCAGGTCAGAGGACAAGGTACCACCATGAAGAAGAAGAAGAAGCCCAGCGCGGCGGAAGCAAGGAGGAGGAGGAGCATGTTGTGGCAACTCCAAATGTTGAGGATATGAAGGAGTTCCCTTGCTTGATGTCTGCCTCAGAACTCCCTCCGGATCCTCAGTCTTAGATCTCTCTTTGTCAATTTGTAGATTAATTTTCTTTCATTTTATTTTTCGACGAAATAAGGGTTTGTGTTTTCTCTCTTTTGTTTGGCGCATTTACTGCTTTTGTGTCTTCATCCATTGTTTTGATATTTATCGCTCTCTAGTCGAATTAAACAATATTAGCATACCAGCGTAATACAACTGCAGATTTTATGCGTCATGCTGATGTCCCGGATTAAAATCTTTTGTGGTAGCGCTTTCTGTTTGACTTTTTTCATATAGTATGATGTTATTTCTTAAGTACTGAGAAAATTTAGAACTTTAGCAGCACAGGTGTTTTTTTTTAGACAACATCTAATTTGATGCAACAGTAGATCAGTGAAGTGCACAATGCTGAAGATGGAGGGGATTTTTAGGGCATTCGGTTACAGCGACAAAATTTGATAAGAGTTTCTTCTTAATCATTGATTCCTTAGAATAATTCTAAGAGCTCGTAAAGAAAGTAAACTTCCTTTCTTCCTTAATTAGTATTACAACCAAAACCATCTTCTTTCAACCGAGGTTTTATTTCCTGAAACCAAAACATTATTTTGACTTTAGAGCATCTCTAACCCATGGCTTTTTCCCCTTCCCCTCACCTCCCCCTCCCCCCACGGCCCCACCATTTTTCCCCTCCCCCTCCCCTTCCGCCAAACTACTAATCGTCTCCAACTCATTTCTTTCCCCCCCACCCAAAAAAATTAATTTGTAATATATATTTAATGATTTAAAAATGAATTATTAGTACCAAAAAAGTAAATGAAAAATTGTTTATCAATGTGTGTGTGTGTGTGTATATATACACAGACATACACACACAAAAGATGTTAATAATAATAACAATGATAATAATAGTAATAATAATTAAAATAATATTAACAAACAAAACTTTTATTCGAAAAATAACGATTACAAGAAATAAATTAAACAGTAATACGAAAATGCAACAAGTAGAGCGATAAAACACACAAATTGAAATAAACCAACCTAACAACGATTACATAAAATAGTTATTTCGCTAGTTGAAAGGATTAAATTTCAAAAAAATAAGATAACGATGACTTTTCGTAAATATACTTTCCAACAATCGTGAATACATTATTAATTTTAAAAAATAATCAAAAAAATAAAATTTATTAATCATAATAATAAAATACATAATATAATCACAAAATATTAGTATGTGTAATTAAAATTATCAAATATTCAATTATTAATCATTCCATGTAGGGGGAGGGGGAAGGGATGTCCATGGGGAAATCCCCCTAACCATCCCTCACCCAAGGCAAAATTTATCCCCATAGCACCCCCTCCCCCTCCCCCTCCCCCCATGGGGTTGGACATGAACCGTATTTTTATACGATTATCCCCTTCCCCCTCCCCCTCCCCCTCCCCCCATGGGGTTTCAATTCTACAGGGCGGTTTTTCAGGGTTTAGTTTAAGGGATATACTCAAATACAGGGCGGTTTTTCAGGGTTTAGTTTTAGGGATATACTCATTATTTTGAAAAGCCGCCGTGTATCTCAATACCCTTTTTATCAATATCTCTATCTCAGCCTTCAATTTTCGGCCGTAACCACAATTGCTCTTTATCCCGACCTAACCCCCTCCTCCCCTGAAATTGTCGTCTCCGCCATAGCCACCACCTCACAAACCTGACAAAATTGAACCCTAAACTACCGATACACCCATCGATTCGTCGAGTGCCGGCTGGAACTGGCTTTTCTGCAGTAGCAGAATGCCTCCAAATCGAGGAGGATATCGCTCGTGGTCTGGTGTCTCATGACGACGACTCTATGGTTGTTGCAGGAGCGGAGGCAGCACATGGCCGCATAAGGCACCTGCCCAACCCTTGTTTAAGAAAATTACATTTATATACCATTATTTTAAGAAATTATACAACTTTGCCCTAGGTAAAATAACAAAAAGGCCCTACCCCTTTTTAAAACTACAAAAAGACTCTACTCTATTTGAAATCCTCCCTCCTCCCCGGTTGTTGCGATCGGGAGTTTGCAACGAGAGAAAGATGAGGGCAGTTGAGAGGTGAGGGTTAGAGTGATAGTGCCTAGGTTAGAATATGGATATGAGGAGAATGAATGGGGAGAGGGAAATCTGATTATTAAATTTTTGATAAGGGTTTCGATTGTTTAGGGTTGCTCGGAAGAAAATCGAAGGTGCAAAATCAATTGTTCTGGGATTGATAAGGGTTTGAATTTGTATGTTGATTAGATTTCAACATCAACTTGATTTGTATTTGAAATAGTAAATTGAGTTTTTGGATTTGATTGAAATAGAACAAATTGGTGTGTTTGTATTATATTCATGTAATCCATTTTTTCGATTGGTTTAGTGAAATTATTCGCGTCGTTGTCTTGGTGTTCTTCGTGTTCTTGAACCATGACCACCAAGGACACTAAGAACATCAACAAAAACAATCAGTTGTGGATTGTTGGTTTCCTAGGTTTTCATTACTTCTATTCGTCCTCCAAATGTTCGTCATTTCTTATTTGTGTTATTGATGTTTTTTTTGTGATTTTTTTTTTGATGTTTTGAATTCAAAGTGGAAGATGTTATTGGTATTATTCGTGCTCCTAAACCATGTACACTAAGAACACTAAGAACATCAAGATCTGAAATGAATCTTTTAATCTTCTTACTTATGTATCAATTAGATACCTACAATTCATTTTTTAAGCTTGTGTCTTATTTTTGTTGTTAGATACAGAAAAGGGAAATATTGTCTATAAAAATGATAAATGGATGAATTATATTGTTTTCTTGGTGTTCTTAGTGTTCTTGATGATAAACAATGGGCAGTATAGTCTACAAAATAACATGGACAATATGGTCAGAAAAAAATATATCTACCACTTCTCAAACGTAATAGGACGGAAGATTCTAAGTGTCCACGAAATATTCCGTTATAAAGGTGCAAAGTGTCTTTATTCAAATGTTAAGGTAGCAAAGTGTAAAGTGTTCAATTGTTGAGTAAAAATGCTTTTTACCCAAAAAATAATGGTGTACTAACCACATCGTACCAAGTGGCAATTTATAGGGTGGCCGTTTTATATCACACATAGTGTCGGAATTTATTTATTTTTATGTTGTTTTCATAAACTCAAAACCCTCAATTAAATATTTGTAAAAAAAAAAGAAAAAAAAAAGAAAACCCAAAAAGACAACTACATCCAGACACATGAAAAAATTGAAATAACTAACCTGTCAAAAGGAAATTCCTTATTTTTGTACTAAGATGAAGAGTGATAATCTCAATCTTTTATCTATTGTATTTAAAAGCTTAAACTTCATAAGTTTTGAAGAAGAATAGCTACCTTTTTTATTTTACGAAATGATTTTGTGTGAGCACTATTTGTCCATAATATGTTAATATGTGTGATTTAAATCATCCAGCACCAAATAGTATCTTATATTCTCACCACATCATAATAAACCATATATGATAATTAAGAGTTAGTTTGAGAGAACTTCTGCTGCCAGGAAAGCTACTTTCCTTCAGCTTTGGGAGGTTTAGCATTTTTGTAGAAACAAAATTAATGAATTTTCGAACAGTTTCTGTTATCTCAGAATATTTTTCAAGAAGCAATGGAAGAGATGCTTTTTTGGATGTTTTTAATTATTGTAGAACTGATTTTAGTCGTACAATATAAGTGTCATATATCTTTGTCATTTTACTCTCTCACAGAATGTTCATAGTTTTTTTTCACCCGCAACAAAATATATTATATCTAGAAAACGAAAGTCAAACCTCCTACCAAAAATATACCACTACCTATGATACACAGACCAAATCAAATGGGTTCAAACTCAAAGACTCTCATTAAACAACCCAAAGCATGACAAAATCGGCTAAGAAAAACCCAAGAACCTCCAAATTCCTTGTCAAAGTTCCTCTGAGACAGTTCAAACAAAAGCCCAAACAAGAACAAGGAACCTCCACGGCCAAACGAACCACCAAGCCGGCTGCTACACGAAGGGGACAAACGGACCACCAATATGTCACAACACGAAAATATCTCTACCAGCAGCCACAGGCCAGCACAAGGGTTGCTGCCATGTGAGCCAAGATGGGCTAGAAACATCACCCGGGAAGCAGAAATAGAAGCGAATCTCAGTAGTGTCGGTGTGCGGTGAGGGGACTGCTCTGGGGGTTTTCCATGGCCTGGGACCAGCCTATGAAAGAGGGAAGGGGGAGGGGAGGAAAGCTACGTGAGGCCAGATCTGAAATCGGGGAGGGGGAAGGGGTGAGTTTAGGGGGCTAAAGGCCCAAGTGGTGAAGCCAAAAAACGAGGAAGGGCCGATGGAGGGGTAGGCAGAGAGGTGGCGAGGACAAAGAGTGGCGGCGACAGCAGAGGGAGGAAGCAATGGCGGCTTCCATGGCGGTAGGGGCGTCGGATCTTAAATCTTGTATTGGCGGCGGAGGCAGCAATGAGTGAGGAGTTCGGGGTAGTTTGAAGGCACATACCTGGATTCCCACTAGGACGTCTAAGAGGGGTGCTCCCGACTTCAATACCGGCGGGGAGCCGTTGCTGCGCGATTTTGATGCTAGCCAACACGAGCTGGAGATGCCTCGATTGTGTTGGGTTTTGACGTAGGTAACGCAGCGGAATAACAAAATTTTAATCCTACTTCAAAGCCCACCATGGATCGTCAGGAGGAGACATCATAACATGATAAAGAACATAGTATTGTGTACCTTTTGATTTGTGAGATCACACGAAAAATGATGTCCTCGTCACTACGGTTGATCCACTTCTAGAGGTGAGATCTAGATTATTCCTTCTTGCAAGTGCTATCTTGAACCGGAGGAAGATGGAAGAAAGGAATCAAAGAAACAAGGACAAGAGGAGGTTCGACCTCCTCTTTGGATGCTTATGCTAGCAGATAACATCAATATCTCCATATTGATTTATCTGAGTCTGGCCAGACCTTAAATAAGCCTCATCCCTCGAGTGGCCATGGATATTTACTCCCATTATGTGGGAGGGACAAATCCTCTATACATCACTACAATCTCTAAGCTTGCTTCCTATCATGCCTGATAGCTATCTTTATGATTACCCAGTTACGGTGTAACGTTTGATAACATCAAAGCACAATATTCCACAACTAGAGTATCTAGTGACTTCAAGTGTAAGGATTGCAATTATATTAGCACTACGAGAAGCGATTATGACTTGACATAATCTAATGTATCCTTCTCGTTGTGGGCCAATCCAGTATGCCATTACTCCTAATGCATACCCATGTGTTAGACTTGATATCTCCATATTAATCTACCCACATACTAGTCTATATTTGATCGTCCTATTAATCAATATAGTGGACTAGGGATATTTAAGATAAACAACACATTGTATCTAAGGACTTCATTATATTAAATATCACAATATATAATAAATGAATATTCTAGCCAAAAAAATGTTCATACCAAATATAAGATTGCCTCTAGGGAATCTATTCCAACAGTCTCCCACTTCCACTAGAGCCAATCTGGCGCATCTCGCATGCTTATAGATCTGGCGTACCCTTCATGCTTTTGCTGCCCAAGATGTTTTGTGAGCGGATCTGAAACATTGTCATCCGTATGAATCTTGCACATCTTCACATCTCCTCGATCGATCATATAACGAATGAGATGGAATCTCCTAAGTACATGCTTTGATTTATGGTGTGATCTTGGTTCCTTTGCTTGTGCGATGGCCCCGGAGTTGTCACAGTACAACTCTATCGGATCCACGATGCTAGGGACCACACCGAGCTCAGTGATAAACTTCTTTATCCAAACTGCCTCTTTTGCTGCTTCCGCAGCAGCAATGTACTCAGCTTCCGTTGTAGAATCAGCAACTGTCCCTTGCTTGGAACTCTCCAGCTCACAGCTCCTCCATTCAGGCAAAACACGTATCCTGACTGCGATCTGTAGTCCCTTCCATACCTCCAAATATCAAGAACACATCCTTAGTCCTTCTTAAGTACTTTAGGATGTTCTTGACAGCAATCCAGTGGCTCTCACCCGGATTGGACTGGTATTTTCTCACCATACTCAACGCATATGATACGTCTGGTCTAGTACACAACATGGCGTACATGATGGATCCTATGGCCGAAGCATAGGGTATCCTACTCATGCGGTCTTTCTCAATCTCATTGGAGGGACATTCATTCTTAGAAAGAGTGACTCCATGCGACATGGGCAAGAATCCCTTCTTAGAATCTTGCATGTTGAACCTTTTCATCACCTTGTCGATATATGTACTTTGACTTAGGCCGAGCAACCTTATAGATCTATCCCTATAGATCTTTATACCAAGTATATAGGCTGAATCTCCTAAGTCCTTCATTGCAAAGCACTTCCTTATCCAATCTGTAAAAGATTGTAAAGTAGGAATGTCGTTGCCAATGATTAGTATGTCATCCACATACAAGACCAGAAATACTACAGAGCTCCCACTAATCTTCTTGTAAACAATAGGCTCATCTTCATTCTTGATGAAGACAAAATCTTTGACCGCGTCATCAAAACGTCGATTCCAACTCCTAGAAGCTTGCTTTAAGCCATAAATGGATGTTTGCAGCTTACATACTTTATTGGCATTCTCTGGATCCTCAAAACCCTCTAGTTTTATCATATACACATCCTCGAGGAGATTCCCATAAAGGAACGCTGTTTTGACATCCATCTGCCAGATCTCATAGTCGTAGTATGCTGCAATAGCAAGTAGGATTCTAATGGATTTAGTCATGGCGACTGGTGAAAAGGTCTCATCATAGTCAAAACCATGAATCTGTCTATACCCTTTGGCTACCAATCGCCCCTTATAGGCAACTACCTTGCCATCCATGTCGGTTTTCTTCTTGATGACCCACTTGCACCCTATGGGCCGAGCCCCTTCGGGTGTATCCACCAAAGTCCATACTTTGTTGGTGTACATGGAATCCA
This sequence comes from Linanthus parryae, assembly GCA_023055425.1. Lineage (NCBI taxonomy): Eukaryota > Viridiplantae > Streptophyta > Magnoliopsida > Ericales > Polemoniaceae > Linanthus > Linanthus parryae. Next base: position 103,774,219 of record JALGPY010000001.1, read on the forward strand.
TTTCGAATCTCATGGCTTCTAGCCACATCTTAGAGTATGGGCCTTTCATGGCTTCCCCGTAGTTTGCAGGCTCAACATCCATGAGTGGTACGTCATCGGGCTCAGTCACGAGAAGTCTATACCTCTCTGGCTCATGACGCAGACTTCCTGATCTACTGAGTTCCTGTGTTACCTGAACAGGTTCCTCCACAACAGTTTGCGGTTCCAGCTCATGTTCCATCATCGGTTCAGTGATTTGTGGTTCTTGAATTTCTTCAAGTTCTACAGCCCTCCCACTTGCTTCTTTAGAGACAAACTCTCTTTCTAGAAACACGCCGGTCCGAGCAACAAACACTTTTTTCTCGGTGGGATTTTAGAAATAATATCCTTTAGTTTCCTTAGAATATCCCATAAATTTACACTTATCCGCTTTGGGCCCGAGCTTGTCAGTTTGTAAACGTTTTACATAGACATCGCAGCCCCAAATCCTCATAAACGACACAATGGGACGCTTCCCAGTCCATATCTCATATGGTGTCTTAGATCGCACCATATCTAAAGATCTGCTTGAGACATGTCCCGTCATTAGAGCATGTCCCCAAAAGGATATCGGAAAATCTGCTTGAGAAATCATAGATCGCACCATATCTAATAGCGCGCGATTCTTCCTTTCGGACACGCCATTTCATTATGGCGTTCCCGGTGGAGTGAGATGGGATACTATCCCACACTCTCTAAGATACTCATCAAACTGGATTAAGTATTCTCCTCCACGATCCGATCGTAGAGCCTTAATACTTTTACCAATTTGCTTCTCTACTTCATTCTTGAATTCTTGACCAATTTAAAGGATTCGGATTTGGCCTTCATAGGGTATACAAATCCATATCTACTGAAATCATCAGTGAATGTGATGAAGTAGGTATAACCACATCTAGCAGGCGTGGGGAACGGTCCACATACATCAGTATGTATGAGTGCCAATAACTCACTAGTCCTTTCTCCTTTCTAATTGAAAGGGGACTTTGTCATTTTTCCTAATAAACAAGATTCACATGTCTCATATGATTCCAAATCAAATGAGTCAAGAAGTCCATCCTTATGGAGTCTAGAAATGCGTTTCTCATTTATATGGCCTAAACGACAGTGCCATAGATATGTAGGATTTAAATCATTAGTTTTAATCCTCTTAGTATTTATGTTATAGATTGGACTATTTAGATCAAGGATATACAATCCATTAGACAAATGCGCACTACAATAGTGCATACTATCAAAATAAATGGAGCAACACTTGTCCTTTATTGAAATAGAAAAACCCTTGTCGTCCAAACAAGAAATGGAAATAATGTTTCTACTCATAGAAGGCACATAAAATCAATTGTCTAATTCTAAAATAATTCCAGAAGGCAAAGATAGCTCATAAACTCCTACAGCTAATGCAGCAACTCTTGCTCCATTCCCGACGCGCATATCTATCTCCCCTTTACTCAATCTTCTACTTCTTTTCAAATCCTGCACATTACGACAAATGTGAGAACCACATCCGGTATCCAATATCCAAGATGAAGAAATAGAAAGATTGACGTCTATAACATAAATACCTGGTGGTGGTGGAATCGCTATTCCAAGCTTCTTATCCTCCAGATATTTAGGTCAATTCCTCCTCCAGTGACCAGGCTGGCTACAGGAGATGCCTCAATTGTGTTGGGTTTTGACGTAGGTAACGCAGCGGAATAAAAAAATTTAAATTCTACTTCAAAGCCCACCACGAATCGTTAGGAAGAGACATCATAACATGATAAAGGACATAGTATTGTGTACCTTTTGATTTGTGAGATCACACGAAGAATGATGTCCTCGTCTCTACGGTTGATCCACGTCTAGAGGTGAGATCTAGATTCTTCCTTCTTGCAAGTGCTAGCTTGAACCGGAGGAAGAGGGAAGAAAGGAATCAAAGCAACAAGGACAAGAGGAGGTTCGGCCTCCTCTTTGTGCCAACGGAAAAAGGGGGGGGGACGGGCCTAGGGCGTTCGGCCTTAGGTCTTGTCTTGCTCTCTCTTTTTCTCTCTCCCACTCTCTTATGTTATGAGCATTAAGTGGTAAGGAAGCTAGAGCATCCTTTATATACTCCAACAACTCCTTGTTTTTTCCTTAAAGGTCCTTCCTAGTTCTCCATGAACTTGGATTAGTCCTTTCCTTGCAAATTAGTCCTACTTAGTTTGCAAGGTGTTGCACAATGATCCTTATTATTAATTAATCATATTAATTAATCCCAAATCTAGTTCTACTCTATTTGACGTGTGACCCCATAGGTTTCTACTTAGTTGGTAGTAACTTTTACTAACATGGAGCGGTGTCTAGCAACACATCCATGCCACCCAACTAATAGAAATAGTCAGTGATCCCGACAAACCTCTTGTGCCCAATATCTTATATTGCACTTTCTCTTTGTCTCTATATCCGGATTGGACACGAGACATAAATAGTCACACTCGTATATCCAATCCATAGTTCCTCGATCCTAGGAATATGCTTATGCTAGCAGATAACATCAATATCTCCATATTGATTTATCTTAGGCTGGCCAGACATTCAATAAGCCTCATCCCTCGAGTGGCCGTGGATATTTACTCCCATTATGTGTGAGGGAAAAATCCTATTTACATCACTACAATCTCTAAGCTTGGTTCCTATCATGCCCGATAGCTATCTTTAAGATTACCCAGTTACGGTGTAACGTTTGATAACATCAAAGATTAATATTCCACAACTAGAGTATCTAGTGACTTTAAGTCTAAGGATTGCAATTATATTAGCACTACGAGAAGCGATTGTGACTTGACATAATCTAATGTATCCTTCTCATTGTGGGTCAATCCAATATGCCATTACTCCTAATGCATACCCATGTGTTAGACCTGATATCTCCATATTAATCTACCCACATACTAGTCTATATTTGATCGTCCTATTAATCAATATAGTGTACTAGGGATATTTAAGATAAACAACACATTGTATCTAAGGACTTCATTATATTAAAAATCACAATATATAATAAATGAATATTCTAACCAAAACAATGTTCATACTAAATATAATATTGTCTCTAGAGCATCTATTCCAACAGATTGGAGCTGGTGGGAGTTGAAGTAGCTGATTAGACAGTGGTGGTGTGGGTGGAGGGGCATTTTACCAAACCCTATCAATACCTTGTTATGACTTTCGCGTAATATTTACCTGACACCATTTTATCTAAAATAGTGTTTTCCTCATTGATTCTCCCACACCAGCATTCTGCACTGCCACCGTATTTTTAAACTAGTCATGAAATTGTATTTTTAAAAATTGGTCATAAGAAACTTTTTTTCAATTATATCCACGAAATAGTGCAGCAAGTTAAGGGGATGATTAACCATTTGGGGTGTAGTTGAGTTGGCCAGGTTTGAATTTTAAGAGTTTGTCAGGCTTGAGTTCAAACATTGGAGAAATTAAACTGTTTCCTAGTGGCCTCCTCAAATGCGCTTCTTTTAATCGGGGTTTTCTCATGCTGATTTACTGATACGAGTTCTTACATGTATCTGGAAGTGCACGGTAAAAGTAATAAATAATGAGCAACTTAGCTTGTCGAACCCACAGGGACATCTTGAGGTTATTAATTATACGATTAACTTAGAGTTGAAGTAACTAGGGGGAGGAAATGGATTGCGATTAAATAAGTTTCTTCCCCAAAACAAGCGACTGGATTTAAAATTTCAAACTAAACCAATACTTTTGTGATTTTTAGATTAATATGATTATGGAGAACACTATAAAATTTACCTTCCCTAGGGCATTTAGAAATTTCCGGACTATCTTTTGAAACACTCTACCTACGTCTAGCCATACTGGGTCACACTCTTTATGATCTTCTGTCGATCTCACATAAATCTACGTTCCATTATACTTCGGGTCCTGTCGGTCCACCGCGGTCTAATGTCTTGTCTAGTCATGTAGCCAGGTTCGCTGATCGAGTCATGTCGGTCCACCTATTTCACTCAACTCTAACTACGTCTAACCAAATCAACACACACTCGGTCATTCAAGTCTCAATCTCCTGTCGCTCTCACGAAACTACGAGAATGTCAACAAATTTCCTCAAGAATCTAAGCCCTGATCACCGTGGCGAATCTACTTAGATAACTAGAAAATTATGAGTGATCAAAACCAAACAAACTAAGAATTACGAACAAATTTTCCCAACTGATCGTGAAAAGAAGTGAGTTCTCAGATTTAGTTTCTCGCAAAATTTTCTAATCTTTTTCTTCTTTCTTCTCTTCTCTGTTCTTCTTATTTATTCTGCTTGAATTTCTTGTGTCCAATGCTGGTTGATTAGGTATGGTTAGCATGGAGGGTTTTGATGCAGGTTACGAAGCGGAATAATAAAAATTTTATGTAACACCCCTTGATTCCCAATCTTTCTGTTCCGGATCGGAGAGTCCAGGTGGATGCTACTCAATATAAAATGGCAGAAATCGAGAACAAACATTGCCATGGTTATATATTACATATGCCAAAAGTTTCACACACTGTCTTAAAATATTATTACACAAAGTGAAAAGTCTAAGAGTTCGATTTTTACTAGGCGTGCTGATAAAAACTAGATGAGTCCGCGTTTTTCCCGTCCTAAGCCAAGGCTTCTCCATCTAGACCTGCGGTGGGAATTAAAACAATAACCGCAGTTTTGAAAGTTAGCAATGACATACTGAATGAGTAACAACCGAGCACGCTGTTAACGACATAAAATTGCATGTTTTAGTATGTTAATGAACTCTTCATAACTTGCTAATATGTGTAATTTAGCTATTTTATATCTCTTTCTAGACTTATGCTTGTCTTTGTAGTTTTGCTTGTTTTTATCTTATTTTGTAGGCAAAGACGTGATTTAGAACGCAAGAGGCTAGTTGGGAAAGCTTGAATGAGGAATAAAGAGGCTAAAGTGAAGATTTGAAGACCTATTTGAGAAGACAAGAGAAGAATATGGGGTCGTTATTGAAGATTTAGAAGAAAATAGGTCAAAATGAGAGTCAAGGGTTGAAGAGGAGGGCAAAATAGAGAAGAAACTAACGGAAGTGGGGCTTAAGTGCAAGTTTTGAAACGTTTTAGTGGCTATTTTGAAGGATACTTAACGGATTTGGGGTCGAATTACCATTTTCAGAAGGTTTTAAGTAAGAGACGGGGTATTTTAAAAGGTTTCAGCAAGCTAGGGGGAGCCGGGTGCAATTTAACCAAACCAGCTCACCCCCAGCTCGTCCTCTCTCTCTCCCCGACGCCACAATGAAGAAACCCACAAAATCCACCATGGGAGCTCGACCCAAGCTCTTCAAACCCTCACCCCTGCCTCATTTCTTCACCAAATTGGCTCAAATTTGTCCCAAAACGCTCCTAAGACCGAGCTCTACCCATATATCCTCTCAATTCGGCCCAAGACAAAGGAAATCAAAAATCCCCAATTCGACCTAGGGTTCATGAAGGTTCCAAAAATCAATGATAGAGATGGATTGGGATGAATTGGAGGGTTGGGATTCATCCTTGGAGGCTAAGAAACCCTTCCCAACCGCCTATATAAGCCGAACTTGAAGATTGAAGAACCTCTCTCTCACCTCACGAAATTTTTAAGACAAACCCTTGCTTCTCTCTCTTCTCTCTCGGCCTTGGCCAATTTTTGGGTAGTTCTTGGTGATTCCGTGCTCGTTTTGAGCTAATTCGGAGCCAAGAACACCTAAGGGAAGAGTTGAGTTAGATTCAAGGTTGTTCTTCATAGTGTTCTTTATTGTTCTTAGTTTGTTCTTCATTTTTTGGGTTACTTGGCTACTTTTAGTTGATGATTTTGGGTAACTTGACTATTAGTAGTTGATTTATTGTAGCTTGGAATCAAATTTAGTAGTTCGAGTCAAGTATTAGTGACTTTGTTCATCATTTTGAGTTGAAATTGGAGAATAACTTGTGTATTCTTGAGTTGGAACTTGAGTTGAATGAAAATGTTCATGAATATGCTTGATATCTCTTGTGTTGCTTGGCTCTTGGATATGAGTAGCTAGACTAAATGTTGGTTGAAGTTGATGAATCTAGGTGTGTTGGGTGTGGATTCAATTGTTAAATCAATGAGTTGAGAAGTTCCTCTTGTGATTCATGACTCAACAAGTGTTGGAATACAAATCCGATTTGTAGCTTCATCTTGTATGTGGATTCATGCTTGAATACACATACTTGATAGTTGATACAACTTAGTTTTGGATTCCAATAGTGTTCCTCATGAATCATACTTGGATTTGACATTAGAATCCACACACCTCCTTGTAATATCATTTGGGTGTTGGATTCATGCACAACACTCCTAGATGATTCAACTAAGACCAACTATTCTCTTAATTCTACAAACTTTTTTTCAAGTTTTAGATTCTCTTTAAGTATTTGCTTAGTTTCTTTAAATTGTTCAACAAAACTCTTGCTCCATCACTTGAGTGGTGGATTCAAAGCTTGGCTAGCTCTAAAGCCTTTGAGAAACTCGTTTTGTTAATTTAGTTAGTTGCTTAGTAAGTTTACTAGTTAGCTTAGAGTGTTTAATCTCTTTCCCAATCCTTGTGGAAATCGACCCCGTTCTTACTCGGGTACTACTTAGAACGATATTCCTATACTTGGGAATTATCGTCAACACACGCAAATCGGACACATAATATTTTAACTCAAGTAGCAAATAATAAATGTGAAGGGGTGTACAATAGGTAGAAAAGCAGGATCAATACTCTAGAAGGGGAGGTCAAATAGAGTATGCACACTTTTGCTGAACATTGCAAGAGTAGTGGTTTTCAAAATATTTGTAAAGAGATTCAAGGCCTTGAAATGAGTTTCAAGCCCTTGGAATAAAACTATTAGAGTGAATAGAAGAATAAGTCTATTTCAAGGCCTTGAAATGAGTTCCAAACCATTGAAATGAAACTGTTTTGAATGCTGAAAAAGTTCTAAATCTGTAACAGAAAAGTAAATGCAAGAGACACAAGATATATAGAGTTCAGTCCACTTAGACCTACGTCTCTACCTCAGGGATCTTCTACCTGCATGATTTCAACTCAATTCATATTAATCAACAGCTAAGCCCTAGATGTCAAGCACAGAGAGATAGCTTACTCTGTTACAGCTTGTGGTTCTCAAAAACCTATCTAGTACCTTCTCTAGCTATCTGATTAACTAAGAATTCTCTATTTTTCACCTTGAACAATCCTTGAGAATTTATATAGAAGTAATATATGAATAATATAAAAATAAAGTTTAGAACAGAAGAACACAGGAAATGAAACTGCTGTGAGAGTGCAGTGTTCTTACGAGAATTGGATTAAGAATTTGATATGCTTCTTTGTTGCTTGGAAATCATTGAATGTGTTTGAGAGTCTCTAGAGTTTTTTCGTTTGAGTTGTATGTTTGATGCTTCAAACTGAGCACTTTGTATACAGCGCATTTTCTCTGCAAATCATCAAGATTTTAGCAACAAACTTTGTTATTTTGTAGGCAGCAACTTTGACTTCTCTAGTAGTCTTCTCCAACGGATAGTTGCTCAGTATCTTCAGGGATACTGATCTGATCTTGTCCATAAACATTTTGAGAATCTGTTAGAATCATTAGATTGATTGCATAATCAAATCAACCCAGAAATTCCTTTCCTGCAAAACTCAGGTTAGGAAATAAATCCTGCGAAATAGGAAATAAACTTTCCCTGCAAAACTGAGTCAACCATATGGATTGGATGGTGTTAAGAATATCAAAATGGTTTATCTTTCATCATCAAGTAATAATAGATTAAGCACAGGGGGTTTAGGAGTTCAAACAGAAACATAAAGTCCCCCTAAGTTCATGCTTATAAGGGGTAGGATCTTCATCTCCTTGCTTCTCTGCATCCTCTTTCTAACTTTCTTCCTCATCATCCTGTTCTTCTTCTTGTTGATCCACGTCATCACCTTTTTCACCTTCTCCCTCAAACAAATCAGCTGCAGTCACAACCTCTAGTACAGTAGACTTCTTAGGTTTCTTCTTCTTGAGATCTATGAGCAGTGCACCTAAGCAGTCTTATATGGATTTGAATGCTTACTGGGTGGATCCTTTACTGATTCAGCCTTTTTGGTACTCTTCTCAGCTTGAGACACTTCCTCAGCTACATCAAACAATGTCATGCTCCTGAACATGTTTTCAACCATGTACTTCACCTGTCTGAGATCAGTGTCAAACCCATGCTGATTCTCCTTTACCTCATCAATGTCCATCTGAAGCTCTTTCAACAATTTGAGGGTCAAGAGGTTGTCTTGGGACTGAGAGGTTTGGATGGAAGTGGGAGTTAAGGATTTGGGTTTAAGAAACTTCTTGGAACCCAATTCTTCCTCTGCTATTTCAGAGTAGAGCTTCCAAACTTGAGCACTTTTTTTCACCACACCAATCTTCTCAAAATCCTTATCATTGAGCATACCAAAACCACTAGTCACTGATTCTTCATTAATATTTGGAATTTTTATGTGTTGGAAGAATAAGGTGAGCAGATTGGCAAATGGAAAATGATGCTTTCTCTGGTTGGTTTGGCTATAAAGCATGTGTTCCATCACTAGCTTTGGAAGATCAATTTCATACCCATGCATAACCAAGTACATATAGTACAACACCCTGTCAGTTTCCAGTTCCTTTGACTGTTCCTCATGAAACGACCCGGGATCACGGTTCAGACCTAAAGAGAAAATCGATAGCCAAAAGTAGAAATCTAGTTACGAATATTACATTTTATTTAATAAATACAACAACCTTGAGAAGATAAGATTACAAATATAATGTGTTTGAAATAATCTATGTGATCTACTAAGTGATCTAACATAAGCTAAATGTCTTCGTCTCGATCCACGTTCCCACACCCACCTTGTTTGATGACCTGCGGTTTTAAAATGGCAACAGTCGACGCGGTTTTGAAGAAAAATGATCATTAAAAACAGAGTAAATACACACTACGACATGTAAAGCAACGAGTGGCACTGAAGCATGAGTTGAAGAAAATCAGAAGTTCTAAAACAATAAAACCAACATGTTACGGAATTTGGAACAACTGAAGGTAACCGAGCAACAAAAACCTCTCAATTTAAGAATATTGAGAAAATAAGTTTCTTTGAACCGATAACAATATTAATTCACGAGTGGCAATTTTTTTAACTCATTTATTTCGATTAGGGCATATCCAGAGTCACAAACAACGTCAATAGAGTAGTCAAACTTTCTTTCAAGTCCAATTTAACCGTTAAGTTTAGCTGGGGCATGTCCAGAGCCACCAGCAGGATCGATGTAAACAGAGGCATCACAAAATAATCACAAAGGGTTCCTTCTAGGGTTTATCCAACCCTATTTCACCCGAGCGTTAAGGGAGCCCATACGTCAATCCCCGCTCACAACAATAGCTAAAAGGCCTTAACTTTCGACACCCCTATACCGTAGTGACCCTTACAAGTATAAGTAGCACTCTATAGCTCTAACAAACCCTTGGCCGCAATACCTTGGTACATTTTGGCTCATCGGGGGCGGATTTTTGAACAATTAAGTTCTATCCAATAATAAGAAGAATTGCTTCAATGGTCTTAGCCATAAGAAAATGGAGGATCTCTTGGCGCCTCCCATTAATAACACAACTCTGTACATCGTCCTAAATCTATTAGAGGTATCTTATTACCTTTATTTCTCATAACCAAAGTTGGTATACAATCTTCACAAGTCATTTCCAAGAGTTCTCAGTATAAATCAATAATCGAGATTTTTCAATATAAATCATGCTTTTCATACTCTTCCAAATAAGACGATATTCATTTAAAATGTCACACACATGGGCACAATGTGATAATTAAAGTTCGCACATATGTATTTTATTTCTTCTCTTTACCATAGACAAAATCAGATTGTCAACTGATCACAAGTAAAGTTTCAGGACTTATAAAGAGGATTCAATTCATATCCAAACTATTTCGAGTATAAATCATGCTTTGCATACTTTTTCAATCAAAAAAATATTCACTCGAGACATCTCACTGACACTCACATTTTGATAAGTAATAGTTGCACATATGTACTTACCACTGAGATGAAGCACAACCAAAAGTAAGAAATTAATCCTAGCACTCCAACGACAAACGCACTCCTACGAGGTCGATGTCTACAACCACACGTATAACGTATATGTTACAACCAATTTACACGTGCATAATAAAAATGCAAACCTACATGCCACATAATCCTATATGTCACCAATGCACATATAATGATTTTCAATTATCAAAATAAATAAAAAAATACACTTAGAATTTCAAAAATTCAAAGTTTTCTAAAAACGGTGAAACTACGATTATGGACAGAATTGCAGCTCTGACTTTAGAGGCATATTTATCATATCAAAGCATCTCTTAAAATCACGAAATTATTTTGTGATGAAACTACATGTGTCTACTTTCAAAAACATCAAGAAATTCATGCATTTATGTTATAAAAATCGAGTTACAAAATAAACAAACAATGTTGTACAGAGACAAGTTTGGCAAAAAGTTTCAACTTTGAAGAACAATTACTACTACTTAGAAAATAGGAAAAGTGCCCATCTTCTCCAGAATGAATCATCTATGTTTCTAGTATCATCACAAGAAATATTGGGTTCCATAAAATTCTAGAAATTATAGTTTTAACAAAAATGGCAAAACTTTTTATAAAATAGAATTTCCGAAAACATGCAACTTAGAATGAGCATATTTCTCTACCCAAAAAGGCTATGGAGTTGAATTTTATTTCACAATGACCCTCTATGAGTCTAGTTTCATAATACGAAAGAGTTAAAAATTCTACAGAGACAAAATTTTGAGATAATACACGTTTTTCACAAGCTGGTCAGATTGTATGAACATGTAATTTTCAAAAATCAACAAGAATGGTTCTAATTGTACATGGAAGTTAAGAAGACTTGATTTTCAACCAAATAACATCATTTTAAGAATAAAATAATGTTTTAACATGCTCTTGAAACAAATTATTAAAATGTTCTTGAGATTCAAGTGCAACTAAAACAAAACACACAAAGTGCACGTGGGTTTCTTGTGTGAGTTTGATGAAATTGTGTAAATTTTGAAGTCAAACACATGATATAATCATGGAAATGAAGAATTAAGCACGGAGATGAAGAAAACAAAGATGAAATTTCATCAATCAAAGCTATACATGGACATGCAAGCTTGAATTCAAGATTATGGTGAGGAAATGAGTGAATTTGGCTTTCAATCTTTGAGTATGATGGTAGAAGAGCTCCCCTCCATGATGATACTAAGGTTGGACTCAAGATTTTCATGCTTTGGATGCAAGAAAATGAAGTTTTGATGGTGTTTTTGTGAGGTTAACACCCAAAAACGGGAATGAAGTTTGGAGAGAGGGAAGAGAGCTCGCATGAGTGCTCTTGAGGAGAAAAGATGTTAACAAATGAAGTGATGGGGATGGAGAAGGATGGACTTGATGGAGATGGGAGTGTTGGTGGTTCATTGAGTGTAGTGAGGATGATATATATATATATATATATATATATATATATATATATATATATATATATATATATATATATATATATATATATATATATATATATATATATTAATGATAGTTGATCAAGTAAGTGAGTAAGGGTTTGGAGAGAAATTATAATTCTTCCAACTTCTTAGTTAGGGTAGAAATGGGAAAGCTTAGATTTGAGGGGTGAAATATCAATTACATAGTTGATTGATAGAGTTGACGTATAATAACTAAGTGTAAATAGGGTGAAAATGTAATTTTCAATTACTAGCTATCACATACAAGTCAATTTTTATAAATTAGAAAATTCCAAACAAGCTACTATGTATATAAGTATCAAATTTCCACATTTACAAACTACAAACATGTCCCAAATATACAAATTAAATTTCAAATAGTAATACATAACTTTCGAAAACTACAAAATAACTCAAATTAAAGTTCTAGATTATGGTACATGTCAAATGACACCCTTATACTTTGGAACCAAGAAGAACTCGAGAATAAGTTTGAAATATAAATTTCTTGAAATTCTCAAATATTTTTCAGAAATGGCCAAATAACCCCTAACTTAAATACGGGATATTACACCCTAGGTACCACGAATCTCATAAAAATGGTAAACAAAACTTTGGCTTCAACAGTTAGCACATAGTGTGTTAACTGCTTAGATGAGGTAGCGGTATTTGGTAGTAAGAATTCTTCTTTTTCTAGTTTCAAGGCTTCACTCTTAGGAGGGTAGTTACTGGTGTCATATCTCTTAGGACAACTTAGAACATTTGCAAACTCAACATGATCTAGTTCCATGTTAATGCTAGCAACCTTAGTGTGAATCACCATTCTTGCAGACTTCTCGACTTGTTTCATGTTTAGGTAAAAGAACCTGAGTTTAGGGTAAGCTATCTCTGGAGGATTTAGAATAAACCAAAGAGAAATTTTCCTCAACATTTTGATGCTTTCCAGATTCATACCATGTAGCATAGACATACTAATTAGACTGCAGAAACCAACTGGTCTAGAGGCAAATCCATCAAGCCACTGACCTCTAACAAAATTAGTAATAAACCATGTACTATCATGAGCTGATTTCTTACCAATGGGTTTCTTCTTTTCTGAATAGATCTGCAGTGCCTTTCCTATGTTCTCACCTGCTTCATCTTCTGTTTCATCCTCTGTAACCTTTCCTTTCCTTTGCCCTTGTCTGCTTTGTCAGCCTTCTTCTTTGACTTCTTTGGGCTACCAATCAGAATACCCTTATGTTTCTCTGGTGCAGTCTCCACTGCCTTCTTCTTCTTCTTGCTGGACACTAGGGTTTCATCCTTCTTGGCCTTCTTCTTGGGAGGATGGGGGTCTATATATTATGTAGTAGGGGTTTTTGAACTTGAGTCCCCACTAATGGTCTAAACTTCTTCAACAGTGGCTTTTCTTTTCTTCTCTGTTGTAGCCTTTGATCCACCAGCCATCTTGATTCTGTCTGAGGATCTTCTGGTTCTCATTAGGGTTTGGAGAAGAAGAGAGAGGTAGGATAGATACAAATGATAGAAAGAAGGAAGGAGATAAATAGAAGAGAGTTTCAGTTTGAAAAGGAAACAAAATATTTTCCTTGATGTTTGAAGATCTTGATGAATAAAAAAAGATTGAAAATTATGTGTGCCGCAGGAAATAAAATATATAATACTATTTTGGCTGAAAAGGGGTTTTTCAAAATTGAGGGACAACATTGAGCAATTTTCTACAAAGATAACACCCAATATTGAAAGATCCAGAATTATTGACTAATTAACATGCAGTCTTACTTTCAAGGCTTTGGAAAGAATTTCAAGACCTTGAAAAGCTATATCATGCAAAGCACAAATACTCAAAGCTTTCAAAGTATTTTCAAGGCTTTGAAAATCGGTTCAAATCTTTGAAACACATATACTTACCTGATTATCGCCCTAAACTAAAGCTTCCTTATTTAGCATGCCCAATTTTAATATTAAGGCTGATAATCTTTCATATGGCAATGGTTTCGTGAAGATATCTGCAAACTGCATGTTAGTAGAAACAAATTCAATAACAATATCACCTTTCTCTGCATGATCTCTGATGAAGTGATGTCTAACATCAATGTGCTTTGTTCTTGAATGCTGAACTGGATTCTTTTTAATTGATATTGCACTTGTGTTTTCACACTTTATAGGTATATCTTTGAAATCAAATCTAAGATCTCTCATTTGTTGTGCTATCCAAAGTACTTGAGAACAGCAAGCTCCAGCTACTACGTCTTCAGCTTCAGCTGTTGATAGTGCAACTTGATAGCACATTTTAGGGGCTATATATTAATGTTATTTTCCACATTATCATGAGATATTTGAGCTTAATTGTAGAGAATATGATTCGTTTTGTCACTTGTTTCTTCATATGCCTTTTATTGTTAGTCCGGGCGTTTCTATGTATATTTTATTATTATTTGTCAAATATAATCGCTTGGTATGTTTGTTCATATTTTCATGGCAGGAACGGATGCTAATCGGTTGATAGGAGGCATGGAACGAACTTCCGAAACAACAGGAAGCACAAGTGTATTGAAGAAAAGCAAAGTTGGAGAAGCTAGAATGACTAGTCTTCACTAATTTGATGATATCGTGAAATCTACAATGAATTTGGGATTGGGACATGTGCCAAATGAAATTAGACTCAAAGAGCTTTCAATCGATAGGTCACAGAGCTTAATCCGAGTTCGGACGAAGAAGTTATGGCCCGGCGAAGTCAGGAGCATATTTCAGGGGGCTATTGTGCAATTACTGAAGACTTCTGCGGGTTATGATTAACCAGTCTTAGTGGGTAGATTCGGTGGGCTGGAGTAGCTACTTCGGTGGGCTTCCTTGGATTTTGGTGAGGGAGTGTGAGAATGGGTTTTTGTGAAATGTATCATGGCGTCTAGGACTGCGCTTCTAAATATCTTATCCTACCCGTCCTAAGCCGTCAACAATGAAACCCTTGAATAAATAGCTCGGATGGTAAGTGCTATTGATACGTTTGATGAGTGTGCGGAAGCAACTTATTTTGTGTTCTTGCCCGTTCTGTCTGACGAAACTGGCCGCAAGTTCTACCGATCACGAAAGTATAGAACCTTCTAGGGGATATGAGAGCCTTATGACATGCGGTTTATTTTTCGAGATTTCCAAATATCCAACCAAAAAGAAAAAAAATATGTAATTTACTTTCTTGCATTGTACATAATTGAGTTGCATTGTTCAAAGTCATGTAGATTGCAAGGTCCAGTTTTAAGTCATTGTGTCTAAGGGAAATTAAAGATACATGTGAATCCCGGAAGCAAGTGTTGCTCGGGACGAGCAAGAAGGTAGTGTGGGGGAATTCGATAGCACCTTTTAGGGGCTATATATTAATGTTATTTTCCACATCATCATGAGATATTTGAGCTTAATTGTAGAGAATATGAGTCGTTTTGTCACTTGTTGCTTCATATGCCTTTTATTGTTAGTCCGGGCGTTTCTATGCATATTTCATTGTTATTTGTCATATATAATCTCTTGGTATGTTTTTTCATGTTGTCGTGGCTGGAACGGATGCTAATCGGTTGATAGGAGGCATGGAACGAACTTCGGAAACAACAGGAAGCACAAGTGGAATGAAGAGAAGCATAGTTGGAGGAGCTAGAATGACCAGTCTTCACTAATCTCATGATATCGTGAAATCTACAATGAATTTCAGAGTGATACTGGTGCCAATGAAAGTAGACTTAAAAAGCTTTCCAACAATAGGTCACGGAGCTTAATCCGAGTTCGGACGAAGAATTTATGGCCCGGCGAATTCAGGAGGAGATTTCAGGGGGCTATTGTGCAATTACAGAAGACTTCTGCGGGTTATGATTAAAGAACGACCTAGGGGAGAAAAAACACATCATTCACTCATACGGAGGAAGGAAGAGAGGCAAGGGAGCTGAGGAGATCGATTTGGATCATCCCCATCCCGGAGATTTCACCTTTTGATTCCTTTCTCTTATCTTTGAATCAATTTTATGGAGAAACTTTGTTGTGTTGCTACGATTTCTAGTAGTTAGACGTGTTGCTAGGCTTCTATAGAGAGCCAAGGGTTTATGTAGACGATTATTTTTCCGGATTTAAGACGTTGTTTCATGCTTTTTGATTTGATCTATTGGATGACATTTGATTTCATAAACTTGTTGAAGATCTTAGTCTAATGACACGACTAGGGTATGAAATGATAACTCATGAATCTTCACGTTCTTCATAGATTGTGATCTTGCTTAAAGTTAATATTTTTTTTAGCTAATTGTTCATATGCAATGCATTATTCCTTAGAAAGAATGGAGTAATTAACCGGACTTGTTAATTAGCTAGCGAGTGCGTGAGCGCGACTTAGACCTAGTTGTGATGAGATATGAAAAACAATCTTCAATCACTATGAGAATATAAGTGTGTAGGATTGGCCTTAGTGGGTAGATTCGGTAGGAGATAGTGAGGTGTTCGTGTGGTGGCGGTCTGAGAGGACATCATTCCGTACATTGTAGTTAGCCTACTAGAACGGACCGGTAGATGTAGGTGGACCAACAAGACACCAAGTAGACCGTGACGTAAAACGACATGAGACCGAGAGGAAATTGTCAGTACTATTACCCGGCTTAACTAGAATAGGATTAACCTGTTACTTTGCTATTGCGGAAATCGTCTACAACCCTAGGTGATCTAGAGATTGCCTAGTTCCTCCATACTTGTTTCTTAAAAATAAAAATACAAAAATACTAATGTAGTTATTTGTATTATTTCAGTCACCTAGTTGAGGGTGACAAATTTTCAAATCACAATCTCTTCCTACCAGTTACGGTACTCTAAATTAATCGCTTAATTAAACAATCTCAAGCTTGTCCTCGTGGGATCGATAACTCGGGGTTGAAATACCACCCCTATATTATTTGACCGTGCACTTGCGGTAACAAGTAAGAAAAGCATGTCAAGGTTTTGGCGCCATTTCCAGGGACAGCGATAGATTATTTAGTTAGGAGTTAGTTAGAGTACTTTTCTTTTAGTTTATATGATTTTGTTTCTATCTCTGTTCTTCACGGGTTTCTTGTGAGTTTGTTTTTGCAGAAACACAGGAAGAAGGAGATGTAATGAGCATGTGGAGCGACAAGAATTATGTGGGGATCTCCGATTACCCCTACTACTGTGCTAAATGCAGAGTTTCGCACAATGATGACATGTGCTCAATGATTTGGTGCTACAAATGCAAGAAGGATCACAAGTATGAAAACACATGCATATTCGATCCACCGCAGCCTCAGCACCACCAAGAGGACTCATTAGAAAGCATGGCGGACTTACACAATATTTTGGGGGAGATCCAAGCGCGCATCACCAAGATGTCCCTTGTTACTGATGAGCCACAAGAGGAGCCTCTGTCACATGCCATTGAGCCCCTAATCGAGCCTCTATGGTCACCATCACAAGATGGTTTGGATGAAACTCATTGGCTGCCAGCTGTCCAAGAGATGCAAAGGACACTGATAACTAGGATGGAGCGAGAACGAGAATCCGAATCGCAAGCTGCAGTGAAGAAATAAGAGGTACCTGAGCCGAGCGAAGAGTGCAATGTCCCTGAACAAGTTGTCGACTTTGCCACTTATGAGGACTCATACTCTGATTCGGACTGGGGTGGACTTGTGTGTCCAACAATAGAGGAGGCGATGCTCTCTACAAGGCAACCTCCAATTATCTCACAGCCTTGGCATGATTGGGATGACACCGACATTGAGAGCTTGTGGTGTGCTGATGATGAAGCTGGCGAAGAAATAGTGTCCATTACAATTAAGGTAAAAGCCCCTACTCTGATTTTTGAAGACTTTACCATATCTCATATAAATCAAGTCCGCAATGAGTTGAGAAGACTTGTGTATAAGAACATGATGGGAAACTTCCAATTTCTTGTTCTATTGGCTATCCTATTGACGATCTATATGCCATAGTCAGGAGTTGGAAATCGTCAAGTGTGGGGGTATAGATGAGATGCATGTGTCTAATGAAGATCATTTAGGACCGAAGGAGTACCACTGGGATGATTTCTTGGAGAGAGATTCATTTGAGCCTAGTGATACTCTATGGAAGTTGATCAAGAAGGAAAAGTGCAAGATGAAAGAGGTTAACTTCCTAAGCTTTCCACCATGTCCAAATAGCCTGGGTGCTCGAGAGCAAAAGCTTATCGAGAAAATATGGTGGAAGAAGAAGAAGTGGAGAGTTAAGCATCCTTCACTATCCTAGACGGTTGAGGTAACCGGGTCGAGCTGTCGACCTTAAATTACAAGCGCTTCTTGGGAGGCAACCCAATGTAGAGTAGGATATTTGTTATTATATTTTTGTATTTAGTTCTCCATATTTGATTTTGAAGGGTGAGAGAGAATTGTTTTAATATTTCCTATGAGTGTGCAGGACACATATACCGAAGAAAACACAAGTTTAAAGGGGCACGATTCTTGCACTAGAGAGCAATTTTGGATAACATATGAAAAACTTCCCCGTACTTTGGGAATTTCTCAGCCAACATTCGATTCTACGTTCAATGACGAGTCTGTGAGCGCAAGAATCGAAGGAATCGGACACCAGATGAAGAAACTAGAGCAAAAACAAAAACCGGCAAGTCGCAGTGCATTTCGGACCGAAACATAAGCCATTTCGGCCCGAAATATGCTTTATTTCGGCCCGAAATGCTGCATATTTCGTCCCGAATTTAAAAGGGTCTCCTGTTTTGGATTTGCTCAACCATTTCGGCCCGAAATGGATTTCTTTTTGGCCAGAAGTGCACTACATTTCGACCCGAAATGGTATGCTACACTTGATTTTCTTCTTCTCTCTTCCTTACACTTTGAGATCATGTCCTCTGGGGGTACACTCGAAATTCATTGAGGACAATGATTATCTCTACTGTGGGGGCGGGGGTTACATATATATTTACTTGCCTTACATTGCATAACCATGTTACATATAGATTAGTGAGTCAGTTTTGCATATAGAGTTAGTCCTTAGGATTGCATGTGCACGTTTCTATATTGCATTGTATATATTATTTTTGAACGTTTAATTATTGAGTCCACCCACCCAAATGTTGTTAATTAATCGAGTTGGCCCAAGCATATGGAGTTAGAAAACTCAATTAAAGAAAAAAAAAAAATTAAAAAACCCTAAAAATTGAATATTTTTGAGAAATGGCAATTGAAGAGAGTGAGCGTGGAGAGGGCTCAATGAAAAAAATTCCTTAGAGTAGGAAGATCTGAGGTGAGGTAGACGCGAGAATCTAGAGTAGGAAGGCTATTGGGCCAATGCACTCGAGAATTGTGAGTAGCTGTCTCTCAGACTAGTTATCCTACTAGCGCTACATCACCATCACTTAGGTCGTCGTCAACCCTCCTCGTAGTGGCAAGCGAACATCTGTGCGAGTGATTTTTATAGGGATCTCACGTCCCGTCTCCATCGCCTAGGCCCACTAGTTGCCCCAATTTGATCCATTTACCCCTTTTATTCACAAGCTCTAGCCTAGGAAGCCATTCCTTGTGACTTTCATCACTAGTTAGAATGGTCCCTTCCTATGCGACCTGATAGAGGGAGTTGATTTAGGGAGGTTCGTTGAAGGTGAGATGATATTATACATCTTGAGTGGATACTCTTACATGTCATCTTTTGAGGGGATGTGAGGGTGCCGTAGTGCGTGACATTATTCCGCACGATATGGGGTGGGGTTGGTTGTTCTTATAGGAGGACGTGCTTGTGCTTCATTTATATTTTCTACATCTTTGGTGATGATGAAGATTGGTCGGAATTAGCATATGTTACATTGACTACCGCGTTTGTGATATGCTTTACATCGAGTGTGGGGATGTCGACATATATTTGATTACATCATTGATTTGACACATTCCACCCCCATGTTATCTATTTTTTTATTGTATCTCCTTGGATATTGTTATCATCATTGGTGGCTCCATGTGCTTATTTGTATGGAATTAAAAGTGAAAAAAAAAAAAAAGAAAGTTGAAAGTGAAATGGAATAGGGAGCTGGAAATTAAACTTCATGAAGACCAAAGAGATGAGCTATGAATCTTTTGATCCCTTCTTCACAGTTGTGGCCGCGAGAACGGCATTGCACCAAGATTGAGAGAATGAGGGCCGAGTAGCTAGTTCGGTGGGCTTCCTTGGATTTTGGTGAGGGAGTGTGAGAATGGGTTTTTGTGAAATGTTTGATGACGTCTAGGACTGCTCTTCTAAATATCTTATCCTACCCGTCCTAAGCCGTCAACAATGAAACCCTTGGATAAATAGCTCGGATGGTAAGTGCTAGGGATACGTTTGATGAGTGTGCGGAAGCAACTTATTTTGTGTTTGTGCCCGTTCTGTCTGACGAAAGTGGCCGCAAGTTCTACCGATCACCAAAGTTATAGAATCTTCTAGGGGATATGAGAGCCTTATTACATGCCGGTTTGTTCTTCGATATTTCCCAATCTCCAACCAAAAAGAAAAAAAAAATGTTATTTACTTTCTTGCATTGTACATAATCGAGTTGCATTGTTCAAAGTCATGTAGATTGCATGGTCCGGTGTTTGAGTCATTGTGTCTAAGGCGAAGTAAAGATATATGTGAATCCCGGAAGCAAGTGTTGCTCGGGACGAGCAAGAAGGTAGTGTGGGGTAATTCGATATCACCTTTTAGAGGCTATATATTAATGTTATTTTCCACATTATCATGAGATATTTGAGCTTAATTGTAGAGAATATAAGTCGTTTTGTCACTTGTTGCTTCATATGCCTTTTAAATTTAATCCGGGCGTTTCTATGAATATTTCATTGTTATTTTTCAAATATAATCGCTTGGTATGTTTTTTCATGTTGTCTTGGCAGGAACGGATGCTAATAGGTTGATAGGAGGCATGGAACGAACTTCGGAAACAACCGGACGCACAAGTGGAATGAAGAGAAGAAAAGTTGGAGGAGCTAGAATGACCAGTATTCACTAATCTGATGATATCATGAAATCTACGATGAATTTGAAAGTGAAACCGGTGCTAAATGAAAGTAGACTCAGAGTACGATAGGTCACAAAGCTTAATCCGAGTTTGGACGAAGAAGTTATGGCCCGGCGAAGTCAGGAGAAAATTTCAGGGGCTATTGTGGAATTACTGAAGACTTATGCGGGTTATGAGTAAAGAACGATCTAGGGACGAAAAAACACATCATTCATGCATACGCAGAGGAAGGAAGAGAGGCAAGGGAGCTGAGGAGATCGATTGGGATCATCCCCAGCGCGGAGATTTCACCGTTTGATTCCTTTCTCTTCTCTTTTCATCAATTTATGGAGAAACTTTGTTGTGTTGCTACGATTTCTAGTAGTTAGACGTTTTGCTCGGCTTCTCTAGAGAGCCTAGGGTTTATGTAGACAATTATTTTTCCGGATTTAAGACATTGTTTCATGCTTTTTGATTTGATATATTGGATGACATTTGATTTCATGAACTTGTTGAAGATCTTAGTCTATTGACACGGATAGGGTAGGAATTGATAACTCATGAATCTTCGTGTTCTTCATAGATTGTGATCTTGATTAAAGTTAATATTTTTTTTAGCTAATTTTTCATATGCTATGTTTTATTCCTTAGCAAGAATGGAGTAATTAACCGGACTGGTTAATTAGCTAGCGAGTGCGTGAGCGCGACTTAGACCTAGTTGTGATGAGATATGAAAAACAATCCTTAATCACTAAGACTGAGAATATAAGTGTGTAGGATAGGCCTTAGTGGGTAGATTCGGTAGGAGATAGTGAGGTTTTCGTGTGGTGGTGGTCTGAGAGGACATCATTTCGTAAATTGTCGTTAGCCTACTAGAACGGACTGGTAGATGTAGGTGGACCAAGAAGACACCAAGTAGACGGTGACGTAAAAAGACATGAGACCGATAGGAGAGTTTCAGTACTTTTACCCGGCTTAACTAGAATAGGATTAACGTGTTACTTTGCTATTCCGGAAATCGTCTACAGCCCTAGGTGATCTAGAGACTGCCTACTTCCTCCATACTTGTTTCTTAAAAATAAAAATACAAAAATATTAGTGTAGTTGTTTATTTTATTTCAGTCACCTAGTTGAGGGTGAAAAATGTTTAAATCACAATCTCTTCCTACCAGTTACGGTACTCTAGATTAGTCGCTTAATTAAACAATCTCAAGCCTTTTCTCTTGGGATCGATAACTCGGGGTTGAAATACCAACCCTATATTACTTGATCGTGCACTTGCTGTAACACGTAAGAAAAGCGTGTCACAACTTTGTTTTACTTCTTGGAGTGCCAGCTGATTAAGGATGATCCAAGAAATTGACAGCACCCTGATGTACTCTTTATGTCAACTTTATATATTGCAAATTCAGCATCTGAATAGCCACACAAAGAGAAGTTAGAATGTTTAGGATACCAAAGCCCCAAGTCTTTGGTACCATTGAGATATATAAAAACTCTTTTAACTGCAGTCAAGTTTGATTCTTTAGGATCAGTTTGACATCTAGCACACATACACACAATGAACATGATGTCTGGTCTAACTGTGAGATAGAGTAATGATCCAATCATACCTCTATACTCTTTCACATTCACACTCTTACCAGATTCATCCTTGTCTAAAGACAGTGTAGAACTCATGGGCGTCTTAATCTCTTTTGATTGAGACATATTATACTTGCTTAGCAAGTTCTTTGTGTACTTGCTTTGATGTAGGAAAATGTCCTTCTTCATTTGATGAATTTGAAGTCCAAGAAAGAATTTTAATTCTCCCATCAAGCTCATTTTAAATTCCCTACTCATAAGACTTGAGAATTCCTTGCACATAAGGTCATTAGTAGCTCCAAACAGAATATCATCAACATAAATTTGAGCCACAAGCATATATTTCTCATGAGACTTTATGAAAAGGGTTTTCTCTACCAATACTCTTTTGAAATAATTTTCAAGTAGAAACTTTGACAATCTTTCATACCAAGCTCTTGGAGCTTGTTTTAAACCATAAAGAGCTTTGTCAAGTTTGTAAACATGATCTAAAACTTGTCATTTTCAAAACCTGGAGGTTGAGCAACATAAACTTCTTCTTGCAGATAACCATTTAGAAAAGCACACTTCACATCGATTTGAAATAGTTTCATGTTTTTGTGAGAAGCAAATGCAAGTAGAATTCTAATTGCTTCTAACCTGGAAATAGGAGAAAAAGTTTCTTCATATTCAATACCTTCTTCTTCATTGTATCCTTGAGCTAAAAATCTAGTTTTGTTCCTGATTACCTTTCCATTCTTATCTAACTTCTTTCTGAATACCCATCTGGTGCCAATGACAGACTGATTTCGTGTGGAGGAACTAGGTTCTACACCTTGTTTCTTTCAAACTCATTGAGTCCACTTTGCATAGCTATAATCCGGTCTGCTTCTTATAATGCTTCCTTCACAGTTTTAGGCTCTACAAGAGAAATAAAAGCATTAAAAGCACAATGATATTTCAACACTGATCTGGTCTGTATACCAGTGGTTGGATCAAAAATAATGTTATCAGCAGGATGAGATGAGAGATATTTGAATATCTTTCTTGGTGTCCATGGTTCAGTCTCTCCAGTTTGCTTCTCATGTCTCTGAGAACTTGAAGTAGTAGCTTGTTCTCCTGGTTTCTATGGAGATTCTGTTTCAAGGCTTTGAATCTTTGTTTCAAGGCCTTGAAAATGCATTTCTTGTTCCAGTGATATTTCCATGGATCCTTTTGTGGATTGATCTTCAGTATCTGAATCATGCTTATTCAGATTGAAATATGCAAAACCATCACTCAAAGAACCATCATAGTTTTCATAAAAAATAACATGAATGCTTTCGTCAACAAGCTTGGTTCTCTTATTATAAACTCTATAGGCTTTGCTTGTTTGTGAATAACCAAGAAAAATACCTTCATCACTTCTTGCATCAAACTTACCATGATTGTCCTTACCATTATTGTGGACAAAACATGTACAGCCAAAAGGTTTGAAGTAAGAGATGTTTGGCTTTCTTCCTTTGAATAACTCATAGGGGGTCTTCTTCATAATAGGTCTGATCAAGCACCTGTTAAGAATATAGTTTCCTGTATTCATAGCTTCTGCCCAATAATACTTTCGAAACTTGTTTTCCATAAGCATTGTTCTTGACATGTCCTCAAGAGTCACGTTCTTTCTTTCAACAACTCCATTCTGTTGAAGAGTTCTAGGAGCAGAAAAGTTGTAAGAGATGCGATGCTTAGGACCGAATATATCAAACTAAAGTTGATCAAACTCTCTATCATGATCACTTATGATTGAAGCAATAGGTAGGTTTTTCAAAGTTTGAAGTTCTTTACAAAGTTTTGAAAATTCAAAAAGAGCTTAAGATTTTTCTTTTAGAAACATTTCCCAAGTGTATCTAGCAAGCATGTACTTCTTATCCTTTGGAGTTGGAGTTCTCAAAGGACCACAGAGATCCATATGCAGCAATTGAATGGGTTTAGTAGTACTTACTGATAGAACCTCTAGGGTTCTCTATAGAAAATGAAGAACAGAGACGGGGGAGAGAGAAACTATATTTCACATAATGAATAGGTTACAGTGAACAAGCAAATATATATCCTCCATCCAAACGGTAGGATATGTACGAACACAGATCTAACGGTAGGAAATAGGTTAGGGTTTCTACATAATGGAAAAGACTAAGATACCCTTATATGAGGTGGGTATTCACAATAGTTTGTTATGGGCTAAGCACATAACCTCCAAGGCATTAGATGGGCTTAGACTTCAGCCCTAATCTATTTGATCCAGCTATAATGGTTTGGGCTTTGTCTTCAAATCCAATCCAGCTATTACGGCCCCTTAAACTGTTGGGGAGAGCTCACCAGTAGTTTTTCACGAAAAAAATTGAAATGGAGCAGCAGCTAAGGACTTGGTAAAAACATCAGCAATCTGATCTGCACTAGGAATAAAAGAGACAGTAAGGTATTTTAATAAAGCTTGTTCACGTACATAGTGGTAGTCAATTTTAATATGTTTTGTGCGAGCATGAAATATTGGATTGCGTGTGAGTGCAAGAGCAGAAATATTGTTACTATATAATAAAGGGGGGGTTAGGTAAGGAAATATGTAAATCATGCTGATCCGGCTCGGTAGAGACCGGAAGAGTGCTACCCGAATAGCGGAAATCGAGAACAAATCATCCATAAAAGTTAAGTACAAGTTATTACATTATCGTCTTTAGGCTACAACACTGCTACAACATTAGGATACTGATTTTAAACTAGTGTTCTCATCGTAAAGTGATGATGTGTGAAAATCTACGTGTGTCTCGAATCCCGCTACTCCATAATCCCAGCTCCTAGACCTGCGGGGGAATGAAACAAAGACCACAGTTTTTCGAAAGTCAGCAAGAAATGCTGACTGATTTACACCTTAGCATGTAAGAACAGGAAAGGTTACGAAAGGCTACAGGGTCACGTGTTAAATAAAATAAGAGTATAACAACTGATTTCACGAACAAGGCAACAACGTTAACAAGTATTGATTGTTTCTCATACGTTGATTCGTTTACCAAGATGTCCCAATAGAATTTCCGATAAGTCACAAGTTTCCGATGAAATATTTCACGTGTAGCAAGACCTGTTCAGAACGTGGCTTAAATATAACTGTTCCCAAACGTAGTAATCATATTATCATTAATTACACAGTACCCGGGTAGCCCACTGACCAAAATAAGACATACTAGACCTTAAGTGTTGCAACACCCCCCTAAGAGTGTCAAACAAAGGAGTGGTATCTAGAAGCTGGACCCTAGACAACAAGGCAAAATTGACGAAACTATGAGAGATTAGCTGCAGCTGTGGCTAAAGCCCGGTATTCAGCTTCATTTAAGGAGCGAGAGACTGTTGGCTGTTTCTTGGCGGACCAGTGGACTAGGTTTGGGCCGAGAAACACTATAAGCCCAGTAGTGCGGCGATGGTCTGTTGGGTCGCCAGCTCAATCGGAGTCCGTAAAAATTTGTAACGGTAAATGACCTTTGGTGTAATGAAGACTAAATGTTTTAGTACCTTGAAGATACCTACACACTCTTTTAGCACCACTGAGATGCACATCAGTAGGAGCATGCATAAATTGACAAAGATGATTCACCGCAAAGGCGATATCGGGTCGAGTAAAAGTGAGATACTGTAAACCTCCAAGAAGTTGGCGATAAATACAAGCATCAGGTAAAAGAGTTCCTTGAGTAAAATGGTATTTGATTCCACCAGCTAGCGGAGTTGGGATGGGCTTGCAATTGGATATATTTAATTTGGCTAATAAATCAATTGTGTATTTGGGTTAAGTAATAGCAAGCCCATTATAATAACGAGTAATTTGAAGGCCCAAAAATACGTAAGTGAGAGAGAGATTAGTCATTTGAAACTCAGTGTTCAAGTTTTGCAAAAAAGTGGTGATGTAGCAGAAATCATTTCCAGTGAAAATTATGTCATCTACGTAAAGAAGAAGAAGAGTTATTTTGTTATTGTGATGTCGTATAAAAAGAGAACTATCAACATAGGAGGCAGTAAAACCAAGAGAGTGTAAAAAGTTGTAAATCGCTCAAACCAAGCGCGATGCCCTTGTTTGAGTCCATATATAGACTTGTGAACAAGCAAACGTGTTTGGGAAATTGAGGATGAGTAAACCCATTTGGTTGTTTCATGTAGACTGTTCCGCGCAAAAAACCATGTAAAAAGGCGTTTTTCACGTGTAGTTGCTGAAGAGGCCAAGAAAAGGTGGCAGCGAGTGCCAAAATTGTGCGAACAGTGGCGTGTTTGACCACAGGACTGAAATTTTCATCGTAATCAAGTCCAGGAGTCTGGTGAAAGCCTTTTGCAACTAAACGAGACTTAAAACGTGAAATAGACCCATCTGTGTTGTATTTTGGGCAAAAAACCAATTTGTTACCAATAATGTTTGCATTTAAAGGTGCTTCAACTAAAGTCCATGTTTTTTGCTGTAAGAGACTGTCAAATTCAGTGGTCATTGCTTAACACCACTGAGGGTGCTTGACAGCCTCTGTATATGAGTGAGGATCATAATTTGTGTCATGGGTGATAGGAGCAGAAAAACCAAGAACAGAAGAAGGAGAAACATAATAAACTAATTTCTTTTTAGAAATATCACACTTACTACGATTTTGCATATGGTGTGTTGTAGTAGAAGCAGGGGGGTTGGGGGGGGATCATCACGGGGTGAGAAGTCTCTGCCAGGCTAAGACTGGATGAGAAAGATGGTGACCTCAATCCAGGATCACATTCACCATGTGTAGTATCAGCAACGGTATCTGTTGAAGAAAGTGAGATGTGATCACCTAGAGATGAAGTACCATCTGTGGTCGTTCTAGCAGCTTGTAGAGATTCTAGACCCTCAGATTGGTGTAGTTCTTGAATAGAACCTAAGAACCAGTGGGGAACTGGTTTTGGAATATGCTTGTACCTTAAACAGAGACATCAAAATGTGAGTGGGAGGATGATATAGAAGAAGAAGATGCAAATGGAAAAGAGAATTCATCAAAAATGACATCACGACTGATATAAAACTTGTTGCAAGTTTAATCATAACATAAATACCCTTTGTATCCAGAAGCATATCCCAAGAATGTACATTTTCTAGTTTTAGGATCAAGTTTGAAAAATAATAATCAGTTAGCCTTGGATAACAACAGCAACCAAACACTTTTAAGTTTTTATAATCAGGTTTTGTTTTGAACAAAATTTCACAAGGAGATAAATTAGATGTATTTTTGCTTGGGAATCGATTTATCAAGTAAACAGGAGTTTCAACAGCATGATACCAGAATCTTTTTGGTAAAGAAGCATTATGAACCAAAGTAATAGCAGTTTCACTAATATGTCTGTTTTTTCGTTCTGAAATACTATTCTGGTGTGGAGTATAAGGACATGATTTTTGATGTAATATATCATTATCACTATGAAATTTCAGAAATACAAAAGCTGAATATTCACCACCACCATCAGAACGCATAATTTTTATAGTGTACCCTAACAGTTTGACAATAAAAAGTTTGAATTTAGCAAAGACAATTGCAACTTCAGATTTCAATTCAAGGGAAAAGCCATGTAAATCTAGAGTGATCATCAATAAAAAGGAAATAGTATTCATAAACATAAAAAGAAAGGAAATTTTATTCAAAAACATCAAAAGTTAGGGTTGAAGCAGGTCCTCACACATCACTGTGAAGTAAATGCAGAGGAGTAGTAGCACGAGAATCAGACAGCTTATCTGGAAGTCTGGAAATTTTACCAGCAAGACATGATTCACACATAGTTCCAATATTGTTTCTATATAATTTAACAGAAGAAGACGATCATTTAACACATTTAGATAAAATAGAAGATGAGGGATGGCCAAGTCTGGAGTGCCATAATTGAGACTGGACTCTTTGACCCAGAAAGGCTTTTGGACTGTACGAAGCAGACTCAGAGGAGAAGGGATATAATCCATTTTTATTGGGTCCCTGAAAAAGGATTTGACACGTAGAATTGTCCTGAACATAAAAGTAGTCTTTATCAAAAACAAAACGAGTGTTTTGGTCTGAACATAATTTGTGAACAGAAAGCAGATTAACAGCTAATTATGGAACATGTAAGGTATCAATTAAAGAGTATTTTCAATTAGAAGTAGAGATATGGGCGTTACCAGAGTGCTTGATAGTTAGAGAGGAGCCATTACAAACAGTAACAGAATCATTCCAAGTGTATGGTTCAGCAATGAAAATCAGAGGTCATGTTGCTAGATGCCCCAGTGTCTGTTAACCAGAGATCAGAGGAAGGAGTAGATTGAGATTGCTGTTGAGAAGTAGATGCAGCCATTTCAGAGAGTTGTTCAGGTGGCAATCTTCATTGATATGCATAATCCATACGGTGATAACAATTAATTTCAGAGTGATAGTCAAATCTGCAAATTTGACAGTTAATTGGATTTGAACCACCACGACCCAAACCATATCGACCACGGTAACTAGATCGTCCTGCTCCACGACACAAACCAGATCCATTTCCATATCCAGAGTTCGATCCAAATTCAGACCCGTTTCAATAACCCGAACAAGATACAGATCCGTATTGATAATTGGAACCAGATCCGAATTCGGTATTTGAACAACCGCCTCTGAAATTCGATCGGCCACCGCCACCACCTCGGTGACCGTTAGGGTTCCTTCCACCGCTTCGGTGGCCGTTACGGTTTCGGCCGCTGCCACGATCGTCTCGAGAACCATAGAAAGCGGTGGGTGAGGAGAGATTAGAAACGGAGGCATGGATAGCATGCATGTGTTCTTCGTATTTGAGAATAACATAAAGCTCCTCAAAGGGGAGTGGAGCCGAGTGAATTCTTAGAGAAGAGCGGAGAGAGATTTACTCCGGTGCGAGGCCGTTTAGAGCGTAGAGAAGCAAATCTTCATCAGCAGTGACAACGCCGGCGATGGCAAGCTTGTCACGGATCGTTTTGAGCCGTTTCATGTATAGATCTATGGATTCAGAACCCTTTTTGAGAGAATGGAACTCGGACATGAGAGAGAGAATGTTAGATCTGGTCAGTGAAGCATATAGGCGCTCAAGAACGAGCCATGCTTCACGGGAAGTGGTAGATTCGATAACAAGGGTGAGAGATTCTTGAGAGAGAGTGGCATTTAAGATGGTGAGAACAGCTTGTTCTTGGAGCTGCCAAGCGGTGTATGCCGGATTAAACGCCGGAGCAACATCAGAAGACAGTAGTATAGGTGGTGGACAAGGGATTGACCCATCAAGAAAGCCATAAAGGGTATGAGTGTGAAAAATTGAAGAAATCTGGTGCTTCCAAAGCACAAAATTGGATTAATCAAGTTTGAACGGCAATAAGTCGTGTATATTAGAGAGGAGATAAAGCTGCTGTGACGCCGGTGTAGTAGTAGAAAGAGCCATGGAAGTGCTCTGATACCATGAAAGAACCTCTAGGGTTCTCTAGAGAAAACGAAGAACATAGACGGAAGAGAGAGAAACTATATTTCACATAATTAATAGGTTACAGTGAAGAAGCAAATATATATCTTCCATCCAACGGTAGGATATGTACGAACACAAATCTAACGGTAGGAAATAGGTTAGGGTTTCTACATAATGGAAAAGACTATGATACCCTTATATGAGATTGGTATTTACAATAGTTTTTTATGGGCTAAGCACAGAACCTCGAAGGCATTAGATGGGCTTAGACCTCATGCCTAATCTATTTGATCCAGCTATAATGGTTTGGGCTTTGTCTTCAGATCTAGTCCAGCTATTACTTACAAAATTCTTTGGCTTGAATGAGCTTCTAGTTTGCTTTCCTTGTGAACATGCTTTGCATACTTCTTCATCTTTGAACTTGATAGAAGGTTAGCCTCTCACCAAGTTCTTGGAGACTAACTTGTTCAAGGTATGCAAGCTAATATGTCCCAACTTTCTGTGCCAAAGCTTTGAATCTTCTTTCAAGGCCTTGAGACACTTAAAGTTTTCACCTACCATTTTGTTAGTCTGAAAATTATAAACAATGTTCTAGAGGCTGTGAGGATGCAATTGTCAGATTTCGCATTCTGCACCACACACTTCTCTTTATCAAACAACGTTTTTGCCATTGTCACAAAGTTGAGATACACTAAGCAGATTAAATTTTAAGCCATCAACTAGATATACATTAGAAATGGAAATTTCAGAATCTGTACCAACTTTACCAATACCAAGAATGTTGCATTTGCCTTTTTCACCAA
Source organism: Linanthus parryae (assembly GCA_023055425.1). Lineage (NCBI taxonomy): Eukaryota > Viridiplantae > Streptophyta > Magnoliopsida > Ericales > Polemoniaceae > Linanthus > Linanthus parryae. Next base: position 103,804,632 of record JALGPY010000001.1, read on the forward strand.
GTGTAATTGAACCTTCTGATTGCGCTTTCAGTTTTGAGAATAGAGATCTCTTTCCACTCATGTTTCATGAGAAACCACTATCCATAAACAAATTTTGCTCTTTGATCTTGGTGACACCATCAATGTTCTTTTCAGAACTTTCATCATGCTTGGCCATAAAGCATATGTTGGCATGTTCTTCTTCATATTCAGATTCACTTGACGTATCTGAATCACTCCATGAAGCTATCATAGATTTCTTTCTTCTATCATGATCTTTATTCTGAAAGTTCTTGCTATGCTTGTGTGGACAGTATCTGATCAGGTGTCCTGCATCACCACACTCAAAACAATTCATGACTTTAGGCTTATTATTATGAGAAGAAGAATTACCTTTGTAGTCTTTTCTACTGGAGGATTTGTTTCTTTCTCTATTGAAGTCCTTGTTTCCAAAGCTTTTCTTCATTTTAAGAATTATGGGCGAGGCTTTGGAAATCAATGAAATTTTATCTTCATCATCATCCTCAGTTTCATGGTTTTGAATTGTCTCATTCTCTTTAGTGTTGAGAGCCAAGTTCTTGACACCTTCAGGTAGTTCTCCATCAACTTCATTCATGGATATCTCATGTGTAAGGAGCTTCCCTTGTAGGTCATGTCTTCTATGGCCGTAGTCTTTGGTTCCTACTTTTCCTTTGGAAGACTTCTTAGAATCTTCCTCACATTCTCTTCATTGGAAATATGTTTTCCTAGTGAATCAAGGTTGTTGATAATGTCAGTGAACCTTTTTAACATGTCTCCGATTGACTCGTCTCCATTCATCTTGAAAAGCTCATATTGCCTGAGATATACGTTGATCTTGGTTTGCTTGACTTGGCAGGTTCCTTCAAAAGTCACCACAAGCTTATCCCATATCTCTTTGGCAGTTTTGTAGCTTGAGATCCTGTTGAATTCTTCTGTACTCAAATTAAAATATAAGAGATTCATAGCTTTATAGTTCTTTGAAAATTGATCTAATTCAAATTAAGAGAGAGAGTCTTCAGATTTCGGAATTTTAAACCCATCCTTCTCTGTGTAGAAAGTATGAGGACCATTCTGGATGATAGTCCAGAGTTCCATATCTTGATCAATAATGAACATTTTCATCAAAGCTTTCCAGTGGAAAAAATTGTCTCCACATAAGAGAGGATGTCTGTTAGCAGCTCTTCCCTGTGAGAAATCACCATCACCTACAATACTCATAATCACAAGATCGTTAAATATATGCAGTGATACAAGGTCTGATACCAATTGAAGGGGTGTACAATAGGTAGAAAAGCAGGATCAATACTCTAGAATGGGGGGGGGGGGTTGAATAAAGTATGCATAGTTTTGCAAAAAATTGCAAGAGTAGTGGTTTCAAAATATTTGTAAAGTGATTCAAGGCCTTGAATTGAGTTCCAGGCCCTTGGAATAAAATAGTTAGAGTGAATAGAAGAATAAATCTATTTCAAGGCCTTGAAATGAGTTTCAAACCCTTGAAATGAAACTGTTTTGAATGCTGAAAAATTTCTAAGTTTGTAAAAGAAAAGTAAATGCAAGAGACACAAGATATATAGAGTTCTATCCACTTGGACCTACGTCTCTACCTCAGGGATCTTCTCCCTACAGGATTTTCAACTCTATTCTTATTAATCAACAGCTAAGCCCTAGATCTCAAGCACAGAGAGATACCTTACTCATTTATAGCTTGTGGTTCTCACTAACCTATCTAGTACATGCTCTAGCTATCTGATTAACTAAGAATTATCTATTTTTCACCTTTAAAAATCCTTGAGAATATAAACAGAAGTAATATATGAATGATATACAAATAAAGTTCAGAACATAAGAACACAGGAAATGAAACTGCTTTGTGAGTGCATTGTTCCTCTGAGAATTGGATTGAGAATTTGATCTGCTTCTTTGTTTCTTGGAAATCGTTGAATGTGTTTTAGAGTCTCTATAATTTTATCCTTTGAGTTGTGTGTTTGATTCTTTAAAATGAGCTCTTTATATACAGCTCATTTGCTCTGCAAATCTTCAAGTTTTCAGCAACAAACTTTCCTATTTTGTAGGCAGCAACTTTGACTTCTCTAACAGTCTTCTCCAACGGATAGTTGCTCAGTATCTTCAGGGATACTGATCTGATCTTGTCCATAAACATGTTGAGAAGCTATTAGAATCATTAGATTGATTCCAGAATCAAATCAACCCAGAAATTCCTTTCCTACAAAACTCAGGTTAGGATATAAATCGTGCGGAATAGGAAATAAACTTTCCCTGCAAAACTGAGGCAAACAGTTGGATTAGATGGTGTTAAACATATCAAAATAGTTTTTCTTTCATCATCAAGTAATAATAGATTAAGCACAGGGTTTTAGGAGTTCAAACAGAAACAGAAACTCCCCCTAAATTCATGCTTATAAGTCTCAGTCAGTTTCAAGGCTTTGAAAGCTGTTTCAAGGCCTTGAAATAGTCTAGCTATTTCAAGTTTTTAAACATTGAAATTGCTTGGAACTTACAAAATTGATGAAGAGTAAATAATTCACGAATTTACTTCAAATAGAGATACAGCGAAAGTAAAAGATAGTGGAATAGCAAGACATTCCCGAGTTCTTGTAACATTTTCAGAAAATCTCCAAAATCATAATTAAATCCAAATCCAATATCCAAACCATCTAATCTCAATATTTCCATTAATAACATCCAGTGTACCAACCATTTGATTCATTAGTTGATACGGGGAAGAACAATCCATCACAAGCATCCAATACCTTAAGTGCCGGCACCCCCCCCCTAAGACTTCTTGCGGCCAGAGAGGTGAGTACATGGAGCGACCCGACAGGTTGCGACCGGGTTAAAATACACATGCCGAGTGAACGAAGTCGACATCGACAATAATAACTACAGGCCGAGTGGACGAAGCCAACATAACAATAATAATAAGTTTCCCCCGCACAACTCTTTCCACTTTACGTTATTACACGTTATTATTTTCATATGCCAGTTTCAAAGTAAATAGATCAAACGTCACCAAAATCTCAAGTATGTTGACACGAAAGAAGCCTGAAACGCTAGGCTTGGCATGTTTACTCACCTCAACAACAAAGCAATTACCACAGAAGCTTTTATGGGTAGATGTAGCCCTCGTCTACAAATTTGACACCTACAAATTAATAATTCCTAAATAAATTACAATTTCAAACTGTGCAAGTATGATATGCGAAAATGGTATGATTTCTAACGAGTCTAATTTTAGATTACTCCCATTACCCCGTTAATTTTAGCATGCAATATCTATATACTAAATTGGCGACGTAAAAAATTATATTTTTCTCATAAAAATATTACAACTTATATAAATTCTAATTCGTAAAAGTTATGTAGTAAGAAATCTCCTATTAAATTTATACACTCTCAATTTTAGGAAGTAATAATTTATTATACAACCTGTTTATTTGTAGGCGACCATAAAGTTTGATTTATGCTAATTTAATTATAGCTAATCATTTATTAATAATATATATACACATACTATAAGATGACTAATTTATAAATAAAATTTCGAATAAAAGCAAGTATTGAGTCATACTTTTTTATACATTTATGTTGGATAAATAATATCTAGTATCTAAGAAACACAATCAATTTTAATTAAGCAAGAGAAATATTGATTGCTATTTAAAGAGTTATTAGTTATTAATTTCCTAACTTAACTTTCTTACTTATATAATTTTATCAATATTATCCAAATAACCTATTTTACTTAGAGAACTAGTTTTACAACCACTTGAAAATATTTATTTAACAACACGTATTTTTATTTTGCTTATTTTTCAAGAGAAACAACAATATTTTATATTAAATAAATCCTACATAGTTTTAATAGCCATTTTTTTTACATACTTAAAATAATTTTAGAAATGTCAGGAAATAGTTTTAATCCAAAATTGCATTTTTAATTTTATACTCTATATGCAGTTTAGGTACATAACAAATGGATCCCCCCAAGTTCTGATAAAATACACACAATAACCCCCACTAACAAATAGCAGTTTGGCATGTGATGGATCCTACCCTTGTAGTTTGGAAAAGTACAATTCAAATCCCCCCCCCCCAACATCAAGAAAACTTAACACTTTCTTCACCCAATCGATCCAAGTCCAGATTTAGCTATCAAAATTGCATTTTAATTATCAAAAACGAATCAGGGGAGAATTTAGGAGCTACCTACACCAAAATTTACGAAAAATGGCCGAAAATTGGGTCCGGTTGAGTTTGTCGTCGCGGTGGTCGGCGATGGTGTTTGACCCCTGGGGATTCTGGCGTCTTCTACTTTGATTTACACCTTTTACAGCTTCCTCGGGCCTCTAGGAGTGGATTGGGATTGATTTGAGAGGGTGGGTAGCTCTAGAAAGATCGGGTCGAGATTCTCCCCGGCGTTAACGGCGTCGGCGGCGATGGCAGGTCTGGTTGATTCTACAGTGATTTGCTGCTTCTGTTACTTCTCCTCTCATCGAAACAGAGAGGAGAAGGGGAAATTGGGGTTTAAACAATCTAGGGAGATATATATATATATAGAGAGAGAGAGAGAGAGAGAGAGATATGACAGTGGGGGTGGTGGTGGTTTTGCTCGTCGCAGACGGAAGCGGCTTCACTGTCGCTGCTACTTCTGCTGCTCTTCGCTGGAGGAAACAGGTATAAGAGAGAGAGACAGAGAGAGGTAGAGAGGTGGAGAAGGAAGTGGTGTTGGCTGTGGTGGTGTTGCCCATGATGGACGTGGTGTTTCCGGTGATGGAGGTAGTGATGGTTGATAACGCCCAAATAGGGGTTATCTTTTAGCCCAATTTGACGTACCTTTATTTCGGAAAGTCACGTTTTAGTTAGAATTCACCCTCGTAAAGCCTCGGTTTTGGGAATGAGATGTTTACTTGCTCTTTATAAATTTCTGCGTTTTCCGTACTTTTATTGGATATGATCACGGGTGTGCTCTTGTTGTCTATGCAGGAACATGGCTCGTGAATGCAGCAGGAACTACGTGGGAAAGCAGGAGGGAGCAAGAGAAGGAGGAAAAGGCTGAAGTACCTGCTGTGTGCGTATTTTACGCACACCCTGTGCGTATTATACACACACAACAGGAAATGGGGCAGAATTTTGGCTGCAGGAGGTACTGTGTGCGTATTTTACGCACACCAGTGCGTATTATACGCACATAGGGAGGAGAAATATGCACATAGGAAGAAAAACTTGACAGGACAAACCACTGTGTGCGTATTTTACGCACACTTGTGCGTATTATACGCAGACAGCAGGAAAATATGCAGACAGTGGGGCCAACTACGCACAAAGGAGAGAAGACAGCACATTCCAGGGTCACTGTGTGCGTATTTTACGCACACCCTATGCGTATTATACGCACACATCACGTACTCCGAGGCAATTTTGGTCGGTGGCAGTTTCGTAAATAAAGGCATGTTCCTGAAACGTCTTCAGCACTACATAAATACTCGTCCAGACTTGTTTTAACAACACAACACATCGAAGGAGAAGTCTGAGCATCCTCGCAGAGCACGGAAGCGTGAATCCAGATCCGAAGAGTTAGTTTGTTCTTATTCTCTCTCTTAATTTTAGAAACTTTGTTATTTAGTTATGTCGTTTAGTAATTAAACCTTTGACCTAGGTTCTTGGTGAACCTAGGGTTTCGTTTTCAGAGATTGTTCTGCAATTTGATTATGGATTCATGATTGCACAATGTTAAATAAACAGTATTATCATTTAATCTGTCTTTGATTATTATCTTTTATGCATGATCGGTGTCGCGAACAAGAATTGCTACAGACCCGAGCTTGTAGGTGAAAACGTCAGGTTAGGGTTAGGAAGAAAATACAGGATTTAGTACCTTATCGTGATAGACCGACCAGAGAAAGGGAGATAGGGCTAGCCAAAACGTATAGACAACCTGTTGGAGAATTTGACCCGGGCCATCTGGACAGGTTAGAAACCCTAGCAGACTTAGAACGAGACTGTAGACTTAGGCAGCTTAACAGGAATCCGAAAGTCGGAAGGATCGTGATAGCGTACAGGATCTGAAAGGTTACTGCACAACTGGTACGTGGCACGGGTAATTAAAACTGCTGATTGTTTTCATATCAAACAAAGAACGTGAATCTGGAGAAACCCTAGGAGATCCCGGGATCTATTACTCAAACCCTAGATTTTAAAAACCTCAAGATTTTTAGAAAAAACGTCACAAAAAAAATTTACGTCTTAGTTTTTTATTTTCAGTACGTAGTAATCACAGTCTAGAATCACTCCTCCTTTTATACTCTGCAACTTAAAACTCATCACTCGAAAAACTCAAAACAGTCCTCGTGGGACGATTACCTGAGTTATAATACACCCGGTATTACTCGATTCGTATACTTGCGAATAGCACGCTAGAAAACGCATCAAGTTTTTGGCGCCTTTGTCGGGGACTATTTAGGGTTAATTTAGTTATCCGAATTAGTTTTCAGAGTTTTTATTTTTCAAGTTTATTTATTTTTCTTTTATCTAAAGCTTTTTTAATCTAGGTTTTTCAGGACTGTTAGTTGATGCCCAGATTGCCTCGTGCTTTCGTGCCACCACTCGACAATCCAGAAAAGCTTTACACCGAGAAGAACCGCAGACACCAAGAAAGCAGAATGACTCACAACTAAGGAGACCGCCTTGAGAATCCAGCAACTGGCCAAGAGGGACCAGAGACACGTACCCCGGCCCAGATGGCCCGTTTCATTGAAGATCTCATCACAGCAGGCTTTGCCGCTCGGAACCCTCTGCCCGTTCTATGGCAAAGCCGACGAAGACCTGAATGACTTTATCGGGAAGTTCCAGGATTACTGCAACAAGGTCCGGTATAAGGGAGTTGACGCAGAGGCCCTTATTCTAATTCTCTTTCCATATTGCCTATACAGAGTAGCCAAAGACTGGCTCGAATCCCGACCACCCAGATCCATCACCACATGAGAGGGGTCTGTCACGGATTTTCTTGCACAATTTTACCCCGCTTCCCGGGTTATTCAGCTACAAAGCGAGATTCTGTCATTCCAACTGATGATGGGGGAGACGATGGTAGACGCATGGGACAGATTGATGAGATTGGTGAAGAGATGCCCGAACCACGGTTTTGGAGACGCAAAGATCCTGCACGTATTCTATCATGCCCTAGACAGGGAGAGTGCTGACATGATTGACAAAGAAGCATGAGGAAACTTCCTGTACCATGTGGACAAAGACGGTGCTTATGAGCTGATGAAACAGTTAGCCAAGCAGGACACTCGACTGATTGACGATCACAGGATAGCGGCCCGAGCCGAGCCGGCGGAAGACGATCGAACAGATAATTTGGCCAAGATCGTGCAAGACTTGGTTAAGAATGTCTACTCGGACAAGAAGGCTGTTGCAGCAGTAGGAAAACCAAATTTGGATGAGCCATTGAGGAGCTCAGAACCGAAGATACCAATTACGTACACCAGCATTGGGACCCGAGCCGGTACAGACCAGGTACGAGAGATCATCCTGGGTTCCGGTACGGAAACCCGAATTCTGCAATTTATGCACCGCAATTCCAGCATAGGCCACCCGTCAGCAGGCCGCATCGACACTGCAGGTTCAGGCAGGCCCATCTGCACAGCAGTACGATGCTCAGATGAAGAAAATCGAGTCTAGGTTTCAGATCGTGGAGTCCCGCTTTGCACATATGGACGCCCTGACAGCCGACGTGTAGACGACAAAAACGTCACTGCGCGCTTTGGAGGTACAAGTAGGGCAGTTTGCACAGCAGCTAACAGAGAGACAGCTAGGAAACTTACCCTCGAATATAGTAAACAATCCACGCACTCAGATCAATGCCATCACCACTCGAAGTGGATTAGCACTACAGAATTCGTGGTATCCAAGCCACGCACTTGTAGAAAAATCGAAAGAAGTTGACAGCGGAGTATTTGGCCAGGATAACAGTTCAGCCTACCGCCCCCAGCCGAAGGGCTCGGTTGAGCAGGATGCAGTACAGAACGAGAAGGATGCAGTGGTAACTGTCTCCATGGAGGTGTCGTACCCTTTAAAGACACGACAGAGAGATGATAGAAAAGACTACGCCAGGTTTCTCGAGATGTTCAAGCAGCTACAGATCAACATACCCTTTGGTGAGGCTTTGGCGAAGATGCCCACTTACGCCAAATTCTTCGAGGACATTCTGTATGGGAGGAGGAGAATGAGCGATTTCGAGACCATAAACATGACGACATAAGTGAGCAATTGTGTGAAGAATGGGCTACCGAGGAAGAGGAAGGATCCTGGCAGTTTTTTTATACCGGTTACCCTAGGTAATGCTTACACGGGAAAGGCTCTGTGTGACCTAGGGGCCAGCATCAACCTGATGCCGTTAACGATTTTCAAGAGTTTGAAATTCGGTGAACCCCGACCCACCATAATTATGCTGCAGATGGCGGACAAGTCCGTAAAGCAAGCATACAGAGTTATTGAGGATATTTTGGTGAAAGTCGGTGAGTTGATTTTTCTGGCAGATTTTGTGATCCTCGACATGGAGGCAGGGGAGGTACCGCTCATACTGGGCAGGCCGTTTTTTGCCACTGGAGAAGCTATGATAAACTGCAAGAGCGGAGAACTGACCATGCAGATTAACGAGGACAAGGTTAAATTTAACGTCTTCAAAAATCTGCAAATGCCAAATTATTATGAGAATGAAGATATCTTTTCCATAGACGTGGTTTATGAAGGCTGGGAAAACGAGGAGATTGATCACCTATGGGAAGAGATGGATAGTATGTACGGAGAATAAAAGGACATGACTCGGTGCGAGCAGGCCATGAGAGCCGAAGATTGGACTACTTTGCACCGGGACGAAGATGGCGGGCAGAAGATGATCCTGGTTCCGTCACTCAAGGAGCCACCCGCACTAGAGATTAAACCGCTCCCAAGCCATATCAGGTATGCATACATTGGTAATAATAGTACTGTGTCCGTAATTGTTTCCTCTCTATTATCTCAGAAACCAGAGCATAAACTACTGGAAGTGTTGCGAGTGCACAAGGAAGCAATCGCCTGGACGATTGCGGATATTAAGGGGATCAGCCCCTTCTATGTATGCACAAGATCAGGATTGAAGAAGGCAAGAAACCGGTGATTCAGCCCCAGCGGAGACTGAACCCGAAAATGAAGGACGTCGTGCGCAAGGAGGTCATGAAGTGGCTGGAGGCAGGAATCATATACCTCATATCAGACAGCACTTGGATCAGCCCGGTCCAGTGCGTTCCCCAAAAGAGGGGGTATTACGGTGGTGCAGAATGAGGACCAGGAACAGATTGCGCAGTGCACCGTTACAGGTTGGCGGATCTGTATGGGCCATGGGAGGCTAAACGATGCAACTTTGAAAGATAACTTCCCGCTACCGTTCATGGACCAGGTGTTGGACATGCTAGCTCATCACGCCTATTATTGTTTTCTGGACGGGAACTCCGGGTACAACCAGATTTGCATAACCCAAAAGATTAGGAGAAGACAACGTTTACTTGCCCTTATGGTACCGGAGCATGTCATTCGGGTTGTGTAACACTCCATCTACGTTCCAGAGATGCATGATGGCAATATTCTCGGACATGATCGAGAAAAATATGGAGGTCTATATGGACGATTTTTCATTGTTCGGGGACAGTTTTGACTACTGCCTGCACACCCTGGGCCAGGTTCTGATCCATTGCAAGAAAGCTAACTTAGTACTAAACTGGGAAAAGTGTCACTTTATGGTAACCTAAGGTATCGTGCTGGGTCACAACATTTCCAGCAAGGGACTCGAGGTGGACAGGGCCAAGATCGAGGTGATAAAACAGATTGCGTACCCGACAATCGAAAACGCGATCAAGAGTTTCCTGGGGCATGCAGGATTTTATTGGAGGTTCATCAAAGACTTTTCTAAGATTAAAAAGCCACTATGCGCTTTGCTCGGAAAAGACGCGCCCTTTGACTTCTATGCAGAGTGTCAGCAGGCCTTTGACCATTTGAAGGAGAAGTTGACCACATCCTCGGTAATAACTACGCCGAACTAGTCACTTTCGCTTGAGCTGATGTGTGACGCCAGCGAATACGCAGTCGGTGCAGTTTTGGGATAGCAGAAGGACAAGGTTTGTCATGTGAAATATTATGCGATTCGGGTTCTCAACGAAGCCAAGATCAACTATGGCACTACAGTGAAGGAATTGCTTGCTGTGGTGTATGCCCTGGACAAATTCAGGCCGTACTAATTCAGGTCAAAAGTGATCGTTTTTACCGACCAAAATGCCTTGAAATATCTGCTGGATAAAAAGGACGCAAAACCGAGGCTGCTAAGGTGGGTATTAGTGATGCAGGAATTTGATGTGGAGATTCAGGACAAGAAGGGAGTTGAGAACGTAGTTGCGGACCACCTGTCCAGGCTTGAGAATGCTAAGGTGGACCCGATACTGATCAAGGAAATTTTACGAATAAGCACATCATGGCAGTCAAACTTGGGAGACCGTGGTACTATGCCATAGCCAACTACTTGGTGAGTGGTACGCTTCCCGAGCACTTGACCCCGTCACAGCGGCAGCGGTTCATTTATGAAAACCGGCAGTATTTCAGGGACTACCCGTACCTGTTCAAGCAAGGGGCCGAAAAATTTCTGAGAAGATGCGTTCCGACTCATGAGGCCTACAACGTGATCAAACACTGGCACTCAGCTTAGTGTGGGGGTCACTTTGGAGGGACCCGCAAGACACACAAGGTACTGCATTCAGGTTTCTTTTGGCCAACACTTTTCAAAGACTGTCATGATTATGTACGGGGATGTGATAGATGCCAGAGGACAGGGACTACGTCACAGAGGGATGAGATGCCTTTGACTATATGTCTGTAAGTTGAACCCTTTTATGTTTGGGGGATCGACTTCATGGGGTTGTTCCCATCTTCTATGGGAAATATGTACATACTTCTGGCGGTGGACTATGTTTCAAAGTGGATCAAGGCGATAGCGTGTTATAAAAACGATGCAGCAACAGTTGAGCGTTTTCTGAAACGCAACATATATACGCGGTTTGGGACCCCCAGTGCGATGATCAGTGATGAAGGATCTCACTTCATTAAAAAAGTGTTTGGCAGGGTGCTGAAGCAGTATGGGGTGTCTATCCATAAGGTATCATTGCCTTATCTCCCCCAGACTAACGGACAAGCTGAGGTTTCGAATAGTGATATCAAGGGTATTCTAGAAAATACCGTAAATCTAGGTCGAAATGATTGGTCGATGAGACTTGACGATGCTCTCTAGGCATATAGGACAGCTTTCAAAACACTGCTGCGAGTCACCATACCAGCTAGTGTTTGGGAAAGCGTGTCACCTTCCGGTTGAGCTGGAGCACAAGGCCTATTGGTCCATCAGCTACTCAATATGGATCAGAGTTTGGCCGGAGATACGAGAAATATGGCGCTGCTGAAATTAGAGGAGTTCCGCAGAACGGCATTCGAGAGCGCCAAAATTTAAAAAAGAGAAGACGAAGAAGTGGCATGATCAGCGGATCACGTCAAAACAGTTTAACGAAGGGGACAAATTTCTTCTCTACAACACGAGAATGAGGTTCTTTCCAGGAAAATTGAGATCTCGTTGGTCAGGGCCGTTCATCATCAAGAAGATATTCGCATGGCGCGCATTTGAGCTAGAGAATCCAAAAGATAACTCAAGCTTCAGGATGAATGGAAACCAGATCAATCCGTATCTCGAGACCGCCGAAGTCGCAAAGGTAGATTAGATCTAATTTTACGAGCCCTGATTAAGCCGGAGGTAACTGGGTCGGTCCGTCGACCATAAATTACAAGCGCTGGTTTGTAGGCAACCCAACGTAGGAAGTTAGTTTAATTTATATCAATTTTAATTTTAAGTTTTGAATTTTGAGAGAGGTGAGATGAGCGGATATTTAATGTGAATTAAGCATGTACAGGCACAGCAGAGCAGATAACGCGAACAATAAGGAACAGAAAGACACTGTGTGCGTAAAATACGCACACAGAGAGAGGAGAGAGAGAAGAAACCACGTGTAACCTACGGTATGCGTATTATCCCTGTGCGTATTTTACGCACACCGAAGTCCAGATTGCCAAAATTTTGAAAAAAAAATCAAATTTTAGCTACTTGTAAAGTCTGATTTTTTTTTTTGTATTTTGTTTAGAATATGCACATTATGTGTATAATACGCACAAAAACTCAGTTTTTCACCAACTTTAATGAGGGGTATTTTTGGAGTTTTGGCACTTAGGGTTATAAGGCGGGAGGCCGGCCATTGAAGCCGTTGTTGGCATTTCTTTTTCTCTCTCTACCTCCATTTCTCTCAAGCTCCAAGAACACCAATTCTCAAAAGTGCTTGGAATAAAACATCTGATGCATTTTTGGAATCCCCTCGTCACAAGGATCACGGAACTAGTCTCGATTTTCAGAAACTTGCACCGAGCTAGTGTTGGGGTTGAAGGAAACCGAATGGTGTTCTTGAGGAAAAACACGGATTCGTAGAACTTGAAGCAAAACCGGAATATTTCGTAGAAGGGAAGTTTAAAGAGGAGGAAGAAAGCTACGTGTTGGCGGGCTCGGATTTTCATTCCGGTGAAGTTCGTTTTCCGGCGACTTTTCCGGTCATCGTCCGACCACTTTTCCGGCAACATCCTTGCCGGATTCTGCATTTCACACCCCTTTGTGGTAAGGTCCAAATTTATGTCCGTCTCTTTACTTTTCCGTTTTAAGCACGAACCGTTGCCGGGTCGGTTTCCGTGCCGTGTGGACCTCTGGTAGATTTTAGGGTGCTTAATTGCTGAGACGCACGATTCACGCGCACGTACTGTAGATATCTATTTCTGCACGTTTATTCGTATTTGCTGTTTTGGATTTGGTCAAACCTGCGGTCAACCCAAACCGCGGAAGTTCGGCCGCATTATTTCGATAGTTACTGTTTTTTGACCCATGCGGCACATTACTATTTTCTGATGGGTAAAAAGCCAAACTATAAGTTAGCTAAAGATTACCGTTTCGAAATTGACGAGGATAGGATGCCAATCCAAATGGTGACATTTGCTAGCCGAGAGGAAACTTTTGGCAATTCATTAGCAGGGTTTGAGGGAGCGTCTAGCTCATCCTTAGTCAGGGAATTCTTTAGTAATCTTTTGTATGCAGGGGATGGTGAGAACAGTGACACACGTTTGGTTTATTTCCGTCGGGACTATATTTTGCTGACCCTTGATTCCATACGGCAGGCTAACGGGATCACCCCGACAGATGAGCCATGTGATTACCAACTAGTAAAGAAAAATCTGTCAAAGGATGATGAAATATTGAGGGTTTTGATTGCTGGTGCCGAGGGGGCCCACTTCGAGGGGGAAGAGGTAGGACAGCGAGGGTTTATACTACATTCTAGATTTTTATGCAAACCTGCGAGGTGGTGCGTAGAGTGGGTGGTGAACCGCATTGTGGGGATTCAGCACTTTACCCACCTTGAGTTTGAGTCTACACTCATTGTATTCTGCCTTATGATGAGGAGGAGAGTTTATATTGCCCATCTGATCTGGACCAATATTATGGAGAGAAATGCCTCCAAGATCCGGAAGGGGTTCGGGTATAGCAACCTGATTATCCAACTGGCTCGGAACTTTGAGATTCCCTTGGTGGATGGAGAGGGTGACGTGAAACCCCCTATACTTAAGAAATATAGGAATATTAGAGGGGGAGAGCCTGGACCTAATGACCCTGTGATTGACCTAGACGCTGACCCTCTGGAAAATGATGAGCCTGTCCCTACGCCTAGGAGGAGATCGACCCAAGATAGACCCGCTTAAGGGACGGGAGCACCAAGACTTAGGCGTTCGCAGTCCACCCATGAGCACGGTGAGTCGAGCCAGAGAGCCGGACCTAGCACGAGGGTTGCGACCGGTCCACCACCGCTTTCAGTCATCAATCGTAGGTTGGCCCGAGTTGAGGAGGGAGATGAGGGATGTTGAGATGGCCAGGAGTTCATTGGGGAGAAGATACTTAAGAAAGTGGGGAAACTATTTAGGTACCTAAAGCACACCAATAGGACTCAACAGAAGATAGAAAAAGACCATGGCGACGCTATTGCTGCCATACGAGAGGAGCAGCGAGCGGCCGCCCGACATGCTGGCCGAGAGGTTCTGCAACAACCCCCTTATCCGGCTCGGACAAGACCGGGAGGGCGATGCTAAAAGTAACGGCGGAAATCAAAAGCATAACATCCCACTTATTTATTTCATAATATTAAACATCCAAAAAGTCATTAGATATTACATGAGTCTTAACAGAGTTACCACATAAGGTGAGCTAGCCAACTACATCACTACTCGTGCTGATAACCGTCTACGTGAGTCCCGTACCCTGTTACGCCATAGTCCTCAGCTCCTAAGCCTGCGGTGGGAAGGAAAACAGAACCGCAGTTTCTAAAGTCAGCTGTGAAATGCTGAGTAAATAACACCCAAACATGTAAAACAGAAGATGAAGCTTAAATTTATTATTTGCAATAAAGCAGGCGGAATAAAACTTGTAAAGAAAGAACTTCATAAGTAAAGTAGGGACCCTTTTTATAAGAATTCTTCTTGTCTTATTATCTCTTCCAAACAGGTATTATCTTCCTCAATCTCATCTTCTTTTCTTTCAAAGCTCATGCCAAAACTGTATAATTAGCTTTGTTGATACGGGGAAGGAACTACTAATCTATCACTAGCAACCATGACCTTAACTGCCGGCAGCCCCCTAAGACTTCTTGCGGCCAGAGAGGTGAGTACACGGAGCGACCCGGCAGGTTGCGACCGGGTTAAAATAAATCTGATCTGTGGTCGAGTGACTAATAGTCAACACGACAATAATAAATTGCTTCTCCCGCACAACTCTTTCCACTTTACGTTAATTACGCATTATTATTATTAATCATGTGACAAGTTCAAATAAATAACTTCTTTGAAATAAAAGGAGACTTCAAATAAAACAAGTAAATAAATAACGAAATAAAATGCATTTTGAGACAAGAAATAAAAGTCATATTAAGACACGAAGGAAGCTAGGCTCAAGGCTTGGCATGTTACTTACCTTACTTCCGAAGCACTAGCACGTTCTAGAGATGTCTCGGGCCTACAAACCGTCACCTACAACCCGTAAATTTTATGTTAACAAATACTTCAACAAAATACTGTTCGTCCTAAAATATTCTACCCAACCCCTTTAGCTAATCTTTTCCTAACATTTTATTTCGTCGTAATCTTCTATTATAAAACCCCGTGTTTATATTTAAACGGCTATTATTATTAGCATTATTATTATTATTATTATTAACTAAAAGTGGCTAACTAATTAGAGAAACTATTTCATAAAATACTTGATATAGAAGTGAAAACAAAACTAATTTATCTTTAATGAAAAAGGCATTATTATTATTTCTATAATTATTTATACCATATTCAAAACTATTTGATTCAAAGAGAAAACTTTTACTAAATACTAACCACAACAAAACAATATTTCAAACTTAGCAAAATACCCAATTTACAAGTATTAAATATCTAAGTGTTTTAAAATTATTTATTTAACAATATTTATTTAAAGTTTAGCTAAAAATATCTCTTATTTAATTTTTAACGAACAAACCGCATGCTATTTTAATACCAAAATTACTTTTCTAAAACGAGGATGAAATATAGTATTTTTAGAAATTATTTATATTCCAAAATTATTATTTTTATTTTTAGCGGAAAGTAACAAGTTTAAGTTAAATACACATAAACCCCCATTCGTATTAAAAGTGTACAAATTCCTCAACTAGCCACCAAAACAAGTTTAATATAGTATACTAACAGCCCCTAAAGTTTCTGAAATTACAAACAACACCCCTAGGTCATGTTTTAACAGTTTGCAAAAACTACACTTTTACCCCCCTTCTATAACAACTTCAATTTCTTCAATCCTACTTTGATTCAAGCTATCAAACTTCAATTTTAGCAGCATATAACAACTAATCAGAAGGTATAGGACATACCTAGGCCAAAAATGGCCGGAAATCGCTAAGAAATGGGTCGGGTCGAAGCTTGGCGTCGGGGTCGCCGGAGTTGGACCTTCGTCGCCGGCTTTAATGGCTACCACCGCCTGGTTTGAGGCTCCTAGTGATCTGGTCGGGGCCCTAAGAGTCGCCTGGAAGCAAAGAAGTGGGCTGGGTGCTGCTGCAAAGCTCTCGCCGGAAATTGGCCGAAGCTTGGCCGGCAACAATGGAGGTCGCCGGTGGTTGCAAAGGCTTCTGCTGCTACTGCTGCCTCCTTGGGCTCTGCTCAGGTCGGGGATGAGCCCACAATCGATCAGGGAGCTTGGGTAAGGCAGCGGGGATGAGAGAGAGAGAAAAGTGGGTTCTCTTTGGTGGTTGCCCGACGGTGGCAGCGGTGGCTGCGGTAGCTGCTGCTACTGCAACTCCTCTGTTCTGCTGAGACCTGAGAACAGAGAGGGAGGGAGAGAAAGAGAGAGTGATGAGGGTGGAGGCAGTGGGTCTGCTGGGTGGTGTTTGCTGCCGGAAAAGATGGCGGCAGTGGTGGAGGGTGGCTGCTGCCTCTCTTCCTCCGCTGCCGCTGCTGGTTTCTGGTGGCAGGTAGGTGGAGAGGGAGAGAGAGAGAGAGAGAGCTGAGTGGTGGTGGTGGGTTTCTGCCGAACAAAACAACAACGATGGTGGTGGAGATGATGTTGAAGGTGACGATGGTGGAGGGAGGTGGTTGTTGCTGCTGGTGTTGTTGTGTGTGGAGATAGGGCTGCTGTGAAGGCCTTATATAGGCTGGTTGTACTTGGGGACCAAGCATGGAGGTTGGTGAGGTGGCAATGGTGAGGGCGGTGATGAAGGTTGGGGCGGCTAGTTGTTTTGCCGTGAAGGCAAAATTGGTGAAGGAGGTGATGTAGAAAAGTATAGGGTGTGGGTGTAGTACCACAATTTCTAGTGATTGGGTGTGACGCGCTCACCTAACCTCGCGGTGATCGGGTACGCGATAAAAGTACAATTTTAACTAAATTTACTAAACGTTATCGTATTTATTCACGATTGTAAATCTAATAACTATTTTAAAATTTTCTTGCAAATAAAACTCTAAAATATATTTAAACATTATCTTGTCAACAAAATTATTATTATGCTATTATAATAACTATTTTACCCCTACTAATTAAACGGGGTATTACATCCTTCCCCCCTTAAACAAAGCTTCGTCCTCGAAGCTGAAATCAGGCAACTACTCATGATACTCAATCAATCCAACAAACAACCATCTAACAGAATTACTATCGCATGGCTGACAAGTAAATTCACGTAACAAATAATAGCAAGTAGCAAGTAGCCATTTTAAGATATACGTGGTGCAACACGTAACACAGAATAAGGTCGGGGTCACATCTATCTAATTAAGTGATCTTAGTCTTATTCGGGTTCTAAGTCTCGAGGTCAAACGTATCTCAAAGGTACTTAAGACGTGAAAATAGCAAACTAAGACGTAATGATATTTAAACGGAGGGTTGCGTCCTCTCCCCCTTAGAGAGTGACGTCCCCGGAACTCCACGTACCTCATTAAACAAGTGCGGGTACTTCTTTCTCATCTCTTCTTCAGCCTCCCAAGTTGCTTCTTCCGTTTGGTGGTTGGTCCAAAGGACTTTGACCAGTTTGACACTTTTGGTTCTCGTATCCCTTGTCTTTGTATCCAATATCTTGACAGGTTGTTCCTCGTAGGTCAGCGATGGATCAAAATCCACTGGTTCTGGATCCAAGATATGAGACGGGTCTGGTATATACTTCTTCAGCTGGGATACGTGAAAGACATTGTGTACTCGCCCTAGATTCGATGGTAGGTCCAGTCGATACGCAACTTCTCCTATCTTCTCAATAACATCGTATGGACCAATAAATTTAGGGCTTAATTTTCCTTTCAGGTTAAACCTGGTTACCCCCTTAGTAGGTGAGACTCGCAGGAATGCTTTCTCTCCTACTTGAAACTCCAGAGGCCTTCTCTTCTGATCCGCGTATGACTTCTGTCTGTCTTGAGCTGCCTTCATTCTTTGCTGGATAAGTCGTACTTGATTTGTCATGTCTTCAATCATTTGTGGGCCAATGATTACCGTTTCGCTGATGTCACTCCAACATAGTGGAGATCGACACTTCCTTCCATAGAGGGCTTCGTACGGTGCCATCCCGATGCTAGCGTGGTAGCTGTTGTTGTAGGAGAACTCTATTAATGGCAGCTTATCGACCCATGAGCCTTGGAAGTCCATAACGCAGGCTCTTAACATATCTTCCAGCGTCTGAATAGTTCTTTCCGTCTGACCGTCTGTGGCTGGGTGGAAAGCAGTACTGAACTTCAGCTGAGTTCCCAGTGCGTCTTGAAGCGCCTTCCAGAAGTGAGAAAGAAAGTTAGGGTCTCTGTCCGAGATGATCGAACTCGGAACCCCATGATACCTCACGATGTTTCTGACGTACGCATCTGCTCTTTGCTCCATGTTCCACGTGTCTTTCATTGGAATAAATCTTGCCGTCTTTGTCAATCGGTCAACGACTACCCATATCTGGTTGAGTCCGTTCTTCGACGTAGGCAATGCGGTGACGAAATCCATTGATATGGAGTCCCACTTCCAGACTGGAACATCTAACGGTTGGAGTAGACCTCCCATCCTCTTGTGCTCAAATTTCACTTTCTGGCACGTTAGGCATCTGGCCACGAACTCAGCTACCTCCTTCTTCATATTGGGCCACCAGAACGTCTTCTTCAGATCCTTGTAAAGCTTATCGCCTCCAGGGTGAACTGAGTATGGAGTGTTGTGTGCCTCCTGCATCAACTTCTCCTTAACCTCTGAGCACTTTTGTGGCACGCACCATCTTCCTTTGTAGCGAATGCTCCCATCTTCGTGAATCTGGAACTCCTTGGCCTCTCCTGCTGCAATCTTCTTCTTGATCCTCTCGAGCTTCACATCTCCTGCTTGATTGCTTCGTATTTCTTCGAATAAGTCCGGAACAGCTGTCATGCTCCCGAGCATTTTTTGCACTGTTCCTTGTTCCACCACTTCGATGTTGAGCTTCCGGAACTCGTGACATAACCAGTCTGACAAGACTACCATGGCGTTCACTGCATGGCTCGATTTACGACTTAGCGCGTCAGCGACTACATTAGCCTTCCCTTCGTGGTATTGGATGCGTAGATCGTAATCTTTGATAATCTCCAGCCATCTTCGTTGCCTATTGTTTAGCTCCTTCTGCGTGAAGATATACTTCAAGCTGCGGTGATCCGTGTAGAGCTTGCAAACAGCCCCATAGAGATGATGCCTCCATATCTTCAGCGCAAAGACTACTGCTGCCAGCTCCAGGTCATGTGTGGCATAATTCTCCTCGTGTGGCTTCAGCTGCCTTGAAGCGTAGGCAATCACCCTTCGGTCTTGCATCAGTACGCATCCAAGTCCTTTCTTCGACGCATCGCTGTATACGTCGAACTCGCCAGAGTCGTTTGGCAAAGCTAACACTGGTGCTGTAGTGAGCTTCTCCTTCAGAGTCTGGAACGCCTCTTCACAGCTGTCGTCCCAGTGATACTTCACTGCCTTCTTTGTCAGCGTAGTCAATGGCCTAGCAATTTTGGAGAAATCCTTTACGAAACGCCTGTAGTAACCGGCTAAGCCGAGGAAGCTTCGAATTTCAGACACGTTCTTCGGTGTAGGCCAGTCCTTAACTGCTGAGACCTTTGCTGGGTCAACGGATACTCCTTCCTTGGAGATGATGTGGCCTAGGAAGGGCACACGATCCAACCAGAAGTCACACTTTGAGAGCTTGGCGTATAGCTGCTCTTGCCTCAAGGTCTGCAATACTTCTCGGAGATGCTCTTCGTGATCCTCTTCGTTCTTCGAGTACACCAGGATGTCATCGATGAAGACAACCACGAACCGGTCTAGAAACGACTTCATTACTCGGTTCATCAAGTCCATGAACACGGCAGGAGCGTTGGTTAGACCGAACGGCATAACCGTGAACTCGTAGTGACCGTACCTTGTGCTGAAAGCCGTCTTTGGAATATCTTCCTCGGCTACGCGGAGTTGATGATAACCCGATCTTAGATCGATCTTGGAGAAGACACTGGCTCCTTGTAATTGATCGAACAGGTCATCAATCCGGGGTAGTGGATATTTATTCTTGATAGTGACACTGTTTAGCTCCCGGTAGTCGATGCATAATCGCAAGCTTCCGTCCTTCTTTTTGACGAACAGTACTGGTGCTCCCCAGGGTGACACACTAGGTCGTATGTACCCCTTCTGCAGAAGTTCTTGTATCTGCTCCTTCAACTCCTTCAATTCCACAGGTGCCATCCGATACGGCGCCTTGGAGATGGGTGCAGTTCCAGGTGCCAAGTCTATAGTAAACTCCACTTCTCGTTGGGGCGGCATTCCGGGAATCTCGTCAGGGAATACATCAGGAAATTCCCTCACGACTGGTATCTCATCCAGCACATTTTCCTTCTTGGTTATGTCTTGGACATAACACAAGTAGGCAGAGTTCCCCTTCTTCATTTGGTTGATTATAGTCAAAGCAGGCACTAGTCTGATTCGAGGTTCAGTGGTGATACCACGATAGGTGATCTTTTCTCCTTTAGGTCCCTTCAACCGAACCTTTTGATCATAGCAATCAATAACTGCCCTATACTTCCCAAGCCAGTCCATTCCTAGGATCACATCTATGCCTCCTAGGTTAAATTTTATCAGGTTGGCGGGTAAGGTGCAGGTTAGGATTTTGAGTTCTACCCCTTCGAATATGGTATCACAGACAGTTATCTGGCCATTAGGGGTTGCTACTGGGATAGATATACTAGATGAGCTAAGCAAACCCAATTTCTCAGCAAACGAGGATGATATAAAGGAATAGGATGCACCAGAATCAAATAGCACGAAAGCAGGTTGCTCATGGATAGAGAAAGTACCCGTGACAACTCCATGTGCAGCTTCTGCCTCAGTCTTTGTCAGCACAGCAATTCTTCCCACGTTTGCATTTTGAGCTCCTGCTCCTCCTGCTCCAGCTCCATTGTGGTTGTTCCCGTATCCAGCATTGTTGTTTCCGATCCTGGGTTGGCCTCCGTTCTGGCCTGCATTGCCTGGGTTGTAGTTCTGCTGCCTGGCATATCCATTTCCTCCATTATTCTGATTGCGGTTTCCATTTTGCTGGTTCCCGAACTGCTGGTTGCGGGCAAAGTTGTTCCCGTTCTGCTGGCGGTTGCCCTGGTAGTTGTTCTGCTGTGGCCTTCCAAAGTTGCCTCCTTGGATCATCAGCTGGTTCCCGGCTGGTTGAGATCGGCATTCATAAGCTCGATGTCCTCGCCTGCCACAGTTGTTACAAGTGACCGGGTTTCCCTCACAGTCTGCTCCGGGGTGGTTTCGCGGGCACCACTTGCAGAAATAGCGACGATTCTTCTGAGTCCCAGCATTCTGCTGATTGCCACGATACTGCCCCTGGTTACCTCCTCCATTGTTAGTCTTGAACCTCTGATTGCCCTTGGCAAAGTTGGTGTTGCTTCCTCCTACCTCCTCAAGCTTGCGTTTCTTGCGATTCTCCTCCTGGGTGACACGAACTCGATAGATGTCAGCAGCTCTATCGTAGGCTTCATGAAGCGAAGAGTAGGTCCTGCTCAGCAGAGACTCTTGCAGCCTTTCGTGCAATCCACCGATGAATCGGGAAACTTTGGAGTCTTCATCCGGCACCATGTTACCCACGAACCGTGTCAGCTCAGTGAATTTCCGGAAATACTCAGTCACTGAGTCATTTCCCTGTCGCAGGTTCTGAAATTCCTGTTCCTTGCTCCTCTTCACGTGATGAGGGTAGAAACGAGCTCTGAGGGCGGTTTGAAGCGCCTCCCAGTCGAAGTTGGGTTCAGCTAGGAGTGTTTCTCGTGCATTCCTCCACCAGAGGTTTGCTTCACTCTTCAAGTAAAAGACTGCGCAATTGACCTTCTTATCATCGGGGCATTCTATTGTCTCCAGAATTTTATCCATTTCCACGATCCAGTCTTCTAACTCGACAGGATCTTCTCTCCCAGTGAACTCCATTGGTTTCATCTCAGCTACTTTCCTGGCCCAGTTAGTTCCTGTCTGTCCCCCGTTGTTCATCATCTGGGTCATTTGGGTGAAGAATTGCTCCATGGATATGTTATCAGCCATCTGTCCGGGTTAAACCTTCCTATATAGTGATAACGGAGTGGTCTATTAGTCACGCCCTACGGTATCCTTGGTTAGGGTTGCGCAAACCTCAAGAATCACGTCATGAGCTCACAATAAATCCAGCATAAACATAAAATAGCATGCATAACATAGCAATTCTATAATAAGGCACATAATGCTCATGTCTGTAACTCATCCAATATAGTTCAAATTTTGCTTTCCTCCTTTTTACTATAATGATCAGAGATAGTAAAAATAACTCATGAAACTCGCAAAACAGGATGTGGGTGGGCGGGAATACTCAAGACCAATCTCCTAAGCTACCCATAACCCGAACGGCTTTCCAATTTTTAATTATCTTGCCCTATGTCCAATTTTAGTTGCCCTACAGGTTTTAAATTCCCTTTTTATGGACTGCCTGCTCTGATACCACCTGCAACAACCCCCTTATCCGGCTCGGACAAGACCGGGAGGGCGATGCTAAAAGTAACGGCGGAAATCAAAAGCATAACATCCCACTTATTTATTTCATAATATTAAACATCCAAAAAGTCATTAGATATTACATGAGTCTTAACAGAGTTACCACATAAGGTGAGCTAGCCAACTACATCACTACTCGTGCTGATAACCGTCTACGTGAGTCCCGTACCCTGTTACGCCATAGTCCTCAGCTCCTAAGCCTGCGGTGGGAAGGAAAACAGAACCGCAGTTTCTAAAGTCAGCTGTGAAATGCTGAGTAAATAACACCCAAACATGTAAAACAGAAGATGAAGCTTAAATTTATTATTTGCAATAAAGCAGGCGGAATAAAACTTGTAAAGAAAGAACTTCATAAGTAAAGTAGGGACCCTTTTTATAAGAATTCTTCTTGTCTTATTATCTCTTCCAAACAGGTATTATCTTCCTCAATCTCATCTTCTTTTCTTTCAAAGCTCATGCCAAAACTGTATAATTAGCTTTGTTGATACGGGGAAGGAACTACTAATCTATCACTAGCAACCATGACCTTAACTGCCGGCAGCCCCCTAAGACTTCTTGCGGCCAGAGAGGTGAGTACACGGAGCGACCCGGCAGGTTGCGACCGGGTTAAAATAAATCTGATCTGTGGTCGAGTGACTAATAGTCAACACGACAATAATAAATTGCTTCTCCCGCACAACTCTTTCCACTTTACGTTAATTACGCATTATTATTATTAATCATGTGACAAGTTCAAATAAATAACTTGTTTGAAATAAAAGGAGACTTCAAATAAAACAAGTAAATAAATAACGAAATAAAATGCATTTTGAGACAAGAAATAAAAGTCATATTAAGACACGAAGGAAGCTAGGCTCAAGGCTTGGCATGTTACTTACCTTACTTCCGAAGCACTAGCACGTTCTAGAGATGTCTCGGGCCTACAAACCGTCACCTACAACCCGTAAATTTTATGTTAACAAATACTTCAACAAAATACTGTTCGTCCTAAAATATTCTACCCAACCCCTTTAGCTAATCTTTTCCTAACATTTTATTTCGTCGTAATCTTCTATTATAAAACCCCGTGTTTATATTTAAACGGCTATTATTATTAGCATTATTATTATTATTATTATTAACTAAAAGTGGCTAACTAATTAGAGAAACTATTTCATAAAATACTTGATATAGAAGTGAAAACAAAACTAATTTATCTTTAATGAAAAAGGCATTATTATTATTTCTATAATTATTTATACCATATTCAAAACTATTTGATTCAAAGAGAAAACTTTTACTAAATACTAACCACAACAAAACAATATTTCAAACTTAGCAAAATACCCAATTTACAAGTATTAAATATCTAAGTGTTTTAAAATTATTTATTTAACAATATTTATTTAAAGTTTAGCTAAAAATATCTCTTA
This sequence comes from Linanthus parryae, assembly GCA_023055425.1. Taxonomy (NCBI): domain Eukaryota; kingdom Viridiplantae; phylum Streptophyta; class Magnoliopsida; order Ericales; family Polemoniaceae; genus Linanthus; species Linanthus parryae. The sequence continues at coordinate 103,828,779 of JALGPY010000001.1, forward strand.
TTTAATTTTTAACGAACAAACCGCATGCTATTTTAATACCAAAATTACTTTTCTAAAACGAGGATGAAATATAGTATTTTTAGAAATTATTTATATTCCAAAATTATTATTTTTATTTTTAGCGGAAAGTAACAAGTTTAAGTTAAATACACATAAACCCCCATTCGTATTAAAAGTGTACAAATTCCTCAACTAGCCACCAAAACAAGTTTAATATAGTATACTAACAGCCCCTAAAGTTTCTGAAATTACAAACAACACCCCTAGGTCATGTTTTAACAGTTTGCAAAAACTACACTTTTACCCCCCTTCTATAACAACTTCAATTTCTTCAATCCTACTTTGATTCAAGCTATCAAACTTCAATTTTAGCAGCATATAACAACTAATCAGAAGGTATAGGACATACCTAGGCCAAAAATGGCCGGAAATCGCTAAGAAATGGGTCGGGTCGAAGCTTGGCGTCGGGGTCGCCGGAGTTGGACCTTCGTCGCCGGCTTTAATGGCTACCACCGCCTGGTTTGAGGCTCCTAGTGATCTGGTCGGGGCCCTAAGAGTCGCCTGGAAGCAAAGAAGTGGGCTGGGTGCTGCTGCAAAGCTCTCGCCGGAAATTGGCCGAAGCTTGGCCGGCAACAATGGAGGTCGCCGGTGGTTGCAGAGGCTTCTGCTGCTACTGCTGCCTCCTTGGGCTCTGCTCAGGTCGGGGATGAGCCCACAATCGATCAGGGAGCTTGGGTAAGGCAGCGGGGATGAGAGAGAGAGAAAAGTGGGTTCTCTTTGGTGGTTGCCCGACGGTGGCAGCGGTGGCTGCGGTAGCTGCTGCTACTGCAACTCCTCTGTTCTGCTGAGACCTGAGAACAGAGAAGGAGGGAGAGAAAGAGAGAGTGATGAGGGTGGAGGCAGTGGGTCTGCTGGGTGGTGTTTGCTGCCGGAAAAGATGGCGGCAGTGGTGGAGGGTGGCTGCTGCCTCTCTTCCTCCGCTGCCGCTGCTGGTTTCTGGTGGCAGGTAGGTGGAGAGGGAGAGAGAGAGAGAGAGAGCTGAGTGGTGGTGGTGGGTTTCTGCCGAACAAAACAACAACGATGGTGGTGGAGATGATGTTGAAGGTGACGATGGTGGAGGGAGGTGGTTGTTGCTGATGGTGTTGTTGTGTGTGGAGATAGGGCTGCTGTGAAGGCCTTATATAGGCTGGTTGTACTTGGGGACCAAGCATGGAGGTTGGTGAGGTGGCAATGGTGAGGGCGGTGATGAAGGTTGGGGCGGCTAGTTGTTTTGCCGTGAAGGCAAAATTGGTGAAGGAGGTGATGTAGAAAAGTATAGGGTGTGGGTGTAGTACCACAATTTCTAGTGATTGGGTGTGACGCGCTCAACTAACCTCGCGGTGATCGGGTACGCGATAAAAGTACAATTTTAACTAAATTTACTAAACGTTATCGTATTTATTCACGATTGTAAATCTAATAACTATTTTAAAATTTTCTTGCAAATAAAACTCTAAAATATATTTAAACATTATCTTGTCAATAAAATTATTATTATGCTATTATAATAACTATTTTACCCCTACTAATTAAACGGGGTATTACAGGTTCCCTTACCTATTATATTCCCTACCTCCTATTCTAGTGACTACATTACCAGCAGGTGGGACGAGGCGAGCTCGAGTGAGTTTACCACGGATCCGGACCCACAACCATCAAGCAGTCAGTCTGGATCCCAGACGCACTCAAGCCAGTCATCGAGCTCACGCTCAGGACAGTCCCGTAGTACCTGGTTCTGGCAGACCAGCAGCTCACCCAGTAGCATATCCGGTTCATCTGAGATCGGGTCCGACCCGACTTTTCAGCCAGATGAGTGAGTGCCATGAGGGCATGCGACCTCTTAGTGTGGGGGTGGGAGTCGTGTCTGCATTAACCCGGTCTGCACGTTTTTTTGTATTTATTTGCAATTTTTTATTTTATTTCTTGAGTCCGCATATTTTCTTTGTTTGACTCAACCCACCACAACTTTCTGGCCTTGCATTTTATAAGAACAAAAAAAAAACAAAAAAAAAAATCAGAAAATTTCTGAGAAATCTTAAAAATTAAAAAGTCATAAAATTTTGAGAAAGGGCTATCGAAATAACATAAACTATAGAGGAATAAATAATAGTCCTTTGACAAGAATGAAAACCTGCACCGAGTTATAGTAGATAGGTGAGAGGCAGTGTACAATGGAATCCGCGAGTGGTTACCGCCTGAGCTAAGGATCCGACTAGTTGCCACACCGCCGTCACTTAGGTAGTCGACAACCCGCCCACGGGCGCAGTCACGGTCATCGCATCTTTCGGTGGAGTGATTGGCTATCAAGGGACCTCACGTCCTGTTTCTTACCCCTAGGTCCAAATAGTAAACTCGTTTGAAGATGTTTACCCCTTTTATCATTGCCACTGTATCCTAGGACGCCTTCTTTGAGACCTTCATTAGTCGATAAGTTGGCTATTTTATGCGTTATGACAGAGGGAGTGAGTTAGGGAGGGTTTGAGATGGGAGAGCTTCATGACATAGCAATTTTTGGACAGTTTTGACATTGACACGTTTTTACGAGGGAAGGACATGGTGAGTTAGTGGCGACTGCATTAATTTGCGGAGGTGGATCACTGCATTACATAGTGACCACAGATGGAGTTAGTCGCGTGCGATTATCTTTCCGCACAAACTGGGTTCTGGGGGTTGTGGGGCCAATTGGTGGTCGTGCCGTTTTTCTACATCTTTAGTGATAAGGAGGTTCGGTGGGACTGCATAGTATCATTCCGACAACAGGATCAACACTTCAGGATTAGTGTGGGGGTACTTCACATGAGGACATTTTTTGTACCCCACGACAGCATTTTATTTCTATCCACTCAGCTTTAGTCAGTCTTTTTATTATTATCCTTGTTCATGTATTTATTATCAGTTAAAAAAATGAAAAAAAAACGAAAATTAAAAAAGAAAAAAAGAAAAAAAGAAAAAAAAGAAAAAAAATAAAAAAAATGTTCTAGTTTTATAGTCTTTTAGTTGTTTATGTTATTTAGTCAAAAAGCTGAGTTGGTAGCACAATTCGAGACAATTGCACCACTTCACATTTGTGGTCGCGAGAACGGCGAAGACACACCGGGAGCCAGCGAGATTGAGAAGGCAAGAACTTAGGTGTTTCAGTCAGTTTTTTGGGAACTCGGTGAGGGGTGTGTGTTTGGGAAATTGTGAGAATATCTTAACAAGTAGGATTGTGCCTTACCTTGAAATATATATATATATATATATATATATATATATCCTATCTGTTAGACTTAGAACCTTGATTCGGAAATAGCTCGGATGGTAGGCTAACTAGGGATTTGCTCAGGTTGATGGCGGAAGTAACAGTACTTGGATCCAGTACTTATTTCCACCAAGAAATCTGTTTAGACTTACCGATCGCTTGCAGGGAAGTAATTTCTAGAAAAGGGGGAGGTCTCAAGGACACACCGGTTACGTTTTGGAGATTCCCCGATCCTGCCAAAATAATTTTGTCTTTTGTACGTTTTGAGTCTTTGTCTATCGAGTCAGTGTATATTTTGTCTGAGTCGGTCTTTCTATCGAGTCGTCTGGTTGTAAAGTTCGGGTGAAAAGAGTATGTAATCAAATGGTGTATGCAAAGGTAGTGTATGCATAACAGGGTCCTTTTGCAAGGACAGAGTTGTATGCAATCAGGGGATATATGCAAGGGGTTGCCCGGGACGAGAAATGTTTAGTGTGGGGGTATTTGATAACGCCCAAATAGGGGTTATCTTTTAGCCCGATTTGACGTACCTTTAAGTCGGAAAGTCACGTTTTAGTTGGAATTCACCTTCGAAAAGCCTCGGTTTTGGGAACGAGATGTTTACTTGAACTTCATAAATTTCTGCGTTTTCCGTACTTTTATTGAATATGATCGCGGGTGTGTTCTTGTTATCTATGCAGAAACAGGGCTCGTGAATGCAGCAGGAACTACGAGGGAAAGCAGGAGAGAGAAAGAGAAGCAGAAAAAGGCTGAAGTACCTGTTGTGTGCGTATTTTACTCACACCTGTGCGCATTATACGCACACAGCAGGAAAAGGGGTAGAATTTTGGCTGCAGGAGGTACTGTGTGCGTATTTTACGCACACCTGTGCGTATTATACGCACACAGGGAGGAGAAATACGCACAGAGGAAGAAAAACTGGATAGGACAAACCACTGTGTGCGTATTTTAAGCACACCTGTGTGTATTGTACATACACTGTAGGAAAATACGCAGACAGCGGGGCCAAATACGCACACAGGAGAGAAGACAGCATATTCCAGGGTCACTGTGCGTGTAATTTACGCACACCCTGTGTGTATTATACACACACAACACGTACTCCGAGGCGGTTTCGGTCGGTGGCAGTTTCGTAAATAAAGGCAAGTTCCAGAAACGTCTCCAGCACTATATAAAGACTAGTCCAGAGTCGTTTTAACAACACAACACATCCAAGGAGAAGTTTGAGCATCCCAGGAGAGCACGGAAGCTTGAATCCGAAGACTTAGGTTGATCTTATTATCTCTCATAATTTCAGAAACATTGTTAGTTATTTATGTTGTTTAGTAGATAAACCTTTTACCTAGGTTCTCGGTGAACCTAGAGTTTCGTTTTCAGAGATTTTTATGCAATTTGATTATGGATTCATGATTGCACTATCTTAATTCAGCAGTATTATAAGTTATTCTGTCTTTGATTATTATCCTTTATGCATGATCAGAGTCGCGAACCAGAATTGCTACAGACCCGAGCTTGTAGGTGGACACGTCAGGTTAGGGTTAGGAAGAAAAGACAGGATTTCGTACCTTACCTTGATAGACCGACCAGAGAAAGGGAGATAGAGCTAGCCAAAACGTATAGACCAACTGTTGTAGAATCTGACCAGAGACATTTGGACAGGTTAGAAACCCTAGCAGACTTAGAACGGACTGCAGACTTAGGCAGCTTAACAGGAATCCGAAAGTCTGCAGGATCGTGATAGCGTACAGGATCTGAAAGGTTACTGCACAACTGGTACGTGGCACGGGTATTTAAAACTGAAGATTGTTTTCAAATCAAACAAACAACGTGAATCTGAAGAAACCCTAGGGGATCCCGGGATCTAGTACTCATACCCCAGATTTTACAAACCTCAAGATTTTCAGAAAAAATGTCACAAAAAAAATATTTACGTTTTAGTTGTTTATTTTCAGTACGTAGTAATCACACTCTCAAATCACTCATCCTTTTATACTCTACAAATTAAAACTGATCGCTCGAAAAACTCAAAACAGTCCTCCTGGGAACGATTACCCGAGTTGAAATACACCTGGTATTACTCGATTCGTATACTTGCGAATAGCACGCTAGAAAGCGCATCAATGGTGTTGGTGGTGGTGTTCGGTTGAGAAGAGAAGAAGAAGAGAATAAGAAGAAGAGGAAAAGGAGATGAAGACAATTTCCTTGATTTTTGGGAGAAACCATTTTTCTAAAAACCATCAGATGATGCCGTACAAATGGGAGAATGTTTTCTACATTTTTTGTATTATTTAATTCCCTAAATGAAACGGGGTATTGCATCCTTCCCCCCTTAAACAGAGCTTCGTCCTCGAAGCGCAAACAAACTAATCAACGAAATTATACGGTTTTCTATATATCGCAACAACCAATTCACATAATATGATACGCAGGAACAGTCAGCACGCACAATATACTAATGCATTAATGTTTAGTTCGATGTGGCACAAGGATTAAGGTCACGAAAACTAAAGGGTTACATTCCTCTCACCCTTAGAGGAGTGACGTCCCCGAAACTCCATTTGGCTCATCAAATAGGTGCGGATACTTATTCATATCATCCTCTGCTTCCCAAGTAGCCTCTTCCGTTTTATGGTTTGTCCATAAGAAGTTTACCAGCTTAACACTCTTGGTACGCATGTCCCTTTTTTTGGTATCTAGGATCTTGACAGGATGCTCTTCATATGTCAATGACGAGTCTAACTAAATTGGTTCGGGATCCAACATGTGGTATGATTCATGTACATACTTCTTTAATTGCGACACGTGAAAAACATTGTGCACCTGTCCAAAATTGGAAGGTAAGTCTAGTCGGTACGCGACTTCCCCAATTTTCTCCAGAATTTCATTTGGTCCGATAAAATTTGGGCTCAATTTCCCGTTCTGATTGAATCTTGTTACTCCCTTTGTAGGAGAAACCTTAAGAAATGCCTTTTCACCCACTTGGAACTCTAATGGTCTCCTCTTCTGATCGGCATACGTCTTTTTTTTTGTCTTGTGCTGCCTTCATTCGTTGCTGGATGATTCGTACTTGATCTGTCATTTACTCAATCATTTGTGGGCCTAACACCACTGTCTCGCAGTTGTCACTCCAACATAGACGTGTTTGACACTCCCTCCCATACAAAGCTTCGTAGGGTGCCATGCCTATGCTGGCGTGATAGTTGTTGTTGTAAGAGAACTCTATCAGCAGCATCTTGTCGACCCATTACCCTTGGAAATCCATAATTCAAGGCCTTAGCATGTCCTCGAGTGTTTGAATGATCCTTTTTGTTTTTCCATCCTTGGCTGGGTGGAATGTTGAACTGAATCTCAGTTGGATTCACAATGCTTCTTGAAGAGCCTTCCAGAAATGTTAGAGAAATTTAGGGTCCCTGTCAGAAATTATCAAGCTTGGAACCCCGTGATACCTTAATATGTTCTTGATATACGCATAGCTCTTTTCTCCATTCTCCACGTGTCCTTCATTGGAATGAACCTTGCTGTCTTGGTCAATCTGTCAAACACTACACATATCTGATTGAGTCCATTCTTTGATGTCGGCAAGGCAGTTACGAAATCCATCGAGATGGAATCCCATTTCCAAACAGGGACATCCAATGGCTGAATTAAGCCTCCCATTATCTTGTGTTCGAACTTCACTTTCTGAAAGGCTAAGCATCGGGCTAAAAATTATGCCACCTCTTTCTTCATGTTGGGCCACCAAAAAAAACTATTTAGATCCTTGTAGAGTTTGTCGCCTCCACGATGAACAGAATAGGGCGTGTTGTGCGCTTTGCACTTTAAATTCTCCTTGGTTTCTGCGCACTTTTGCGGTACACACCACCTTCCCTTGTAGCGAATGCTCCCATCCTCATAAATCTTGAAGTCTTTGGCTTCGCCTGCGACAATATTCTTCCTGATCCTTTCGAGCTTCGCGTCTCCGGGGGCTGATCTTTATTTCCTCAATGAAGTCTAGCCCAACTTTATGCTCCCAAGTAGGCCCTGCCTGTTCCTTGTTCTACAACTTCAATTTCAAGCTTTCTGAATTCGTGGCATAGCCAGTTTGTCAAGACTATCATAGCATTCATTGCATGGCTTGACTTTCGACTTAACGTGTCGGCGACCACATTTTCCTTTCCTTCGTGGTACTGGATACGCAAGTCATAGATAATCTTCATCCATCTCCGTTGTCTGTTTTTCATCTCCTTCTGGGTGAAGATATACTTCAGGCTTCTATGGTTTGTATAGAGCTTGCAAACTGCTCCGTACATATTATGTCTCCATATCTTCAGCGGGAAAACTATTGCTGCCAACTCCAAGTCGTGTGTGGCATAATTCTCCTGGTGAGGTTTCAATTTTCTTGAGGCGTAGGCAGTGACCCTTCTTTCTTGCATAAGCATGCACCCTAGCCCTTTCTTCGATGCATTGTTGTACACTTCAAACTCGCTAGACTTGTTTGGTACAGCCAATACTGGTGCCGTAGTCAGCTTCCCCTTTAGAGTCAGCAATGCTTCTTCACAGCTATCGTCCCACTGATACTTCACTGCTTTCTTCGATAGCGCAGTCAGTGTCCTAGCAATATTGGAGAAGTCCTTTACAAAGCGCCGATAGTAACCTGCTAAGCCAAGGAAACTCATTATTTTAGACACGTTCTTCGGTGTTGGCCAGTCCTTAGCTGTTGAGATCTTTCATGGGTCCACTGATATCCCCTCCTTTGAGATGATGTGACCCAAGAATGGAACACGATCCTACCAGAACTCGCATTTGGACAGCTTGGCATACAATTGTTCATGTCTCAAAGTCTGAACTTATCTAAAATGTTCCTCGCGGTACTCCTCGCTCTTCGAGTACATAAGGGTGTCATCGATAAAGACAACTACAAATCGATCAAGAAATGGCCTCATCACTCGGTTCATCAGATCCATAAACACTGCAAGTGCATTGGTCAGACCAAATGGCATCACAGTGAACTCATAATGGCCATATATGGTTCTGAAGTAAGTTTTCGCGATATCCTTCTCGGCTACCCGAAGTTGATGGTACCCTGAACTCGGATCAATCCTTAAGAAAACACTGGCCCCTTGTAGTTGATCGAAAAAATAGTCAATACGGGGTAGATGATTTTTTTCTTGATGGTGGCACTGTTTAACTCTCAATAATTAATTCATAGCCTCAGACTTCCATCCTTCTTCTTTACGAAAAGAACTGGTGCCCCAGGGTGACACACTTGGTCGTATGTACCCCTTATCCAGGAGTTCTTGTAGTTAATCCTTCAACTCCTTCAATTCTTCCGGTGACATCCGATACGATGCCTTCGAGATAGGAGCAATTCCGTGTGCTAAGTCTAGGGTAAACTCCACTTCTCGTTTGGGTGGCATCCCTGGAATCTCGTCCGGAAAGACGTCCCATACAAGAGGTATCTCCTCCAGCAGATTTTACTTCTTGGATACATCCTGGACGTAACACAGGTAGGTAGATTTCCCTTCCTCACTTGGTTGACTATAGTCAAGGCTCACACTAGTCTAATGCGAGGTTCCCTTGTGATACCACGATAGGTGATCTTCTTCCCTTTGGGCCCTTTCAACCGAACCTTCTGATCATAGCAGTCAATACATGCTCGGTACATCCCGAGCAAGTCCATCCCTAAAATAACATTTTTACCCCCAAGATCAAACTTTATTAGGTTGGCTGGTACGGTACTTGATAGGATATTTTTCTCAACTTCTTAAAATATTGTGTCACATACTGTTATTTGGCCAGTGGGGGTTACTATATGGATATGGTAGATGACATATTCAACCCCAGTTTCTCAACAAATGATTATGATATGAACGAGTAAGATGCACCAGAATCAAATAATAGAAATGATAGTTGCTCGTGTATAAGGAATCTACCAGTAGAATTTCCATGAGCATCTTCTGCCTCAGTCTTTGTTATGACATCAATCCTTCCGACATTGGCATTCTGAGCTCCAGCTCCTCCTGCTGCATTGTTATTGACTGCAGCGCCAGCGTTGTTGTTGCTGTTTTGGGCTCCATTCTGCCTAGCATTCCCCTGGTTGTCGTTTGGCTACATCCCATAGCCATTACCTCCGTTGTTTGGATGGTTGCCAAAGTTCCCATATCCAATTTGTAGGTTCGCAGGTTGCTGATTCACATATTGCTGGTTGTGCCCAAAATTGTTCCCATTTTGCTGGCGATTCCCCCGGTAGTTGTTCTGTTGTAGCCTCGGATAGTTCCCTCCTTGATTCACTTGCTGGTTCCCTGCTGGTGGTGCTTGGCATTCATAGGCTCGATGTCCCCTCCTACCATAATTGTTGCAGTTAAAAGGATTCCCCATGCAATCAACTCCGGGGTGGTTTCTCTGACACCTGTTACAGATGTAGCGACGAACTCGCTGAGCTTCATAGTTCTGCTGGTTGCCTCGGTAGTGTCCCTGGTTACCTGCTCCATTGTTGGGCATAAACCTCTGGTTTCCCCTTGCTAAGTTGTTGTTACTTTCGCGTTCCTTTCTATCTTGTGTTTCTTGCGTCTCTCCTATTGGACCGCCTGGACTCTCTTGATATTGGCGGCCCTATCATAAACTTCATGGAGTATAGAATAAGCTCTGTTTAGCATAGAAGTCTACGGCCACTCGTGCAATATCCAATATCGAAACCATTTAAACTCAATATTTCCATTTCCGTTAATAACATCCAATATCCAAACTATTTGATCCATTAGTTGATACGGGGAAGAACAATCCATCATAAGTATCCAAGACCTTAAGTGCCGGAACCCCCATAAGACTTCTTGCGGCCAGAGAGGTGAGTACATGGAGCTACCCGGCAGGTAGCAAACGGGTTAAAATACAGAGGCTGAGTGAACGAAGTCGACATCGACAATTACAATCATATGCCGAGGGGACGAAGCCAATACGACAATAATAATAAGTTTTCCCTGCACAACTCTTTCCACTTTACGTTATTACGCGTTATTATTTTCATGTGCCAGTTTCAAATTAAATAGTTCAAACTTCACCAAAATATCAAGTAAAGCATGTAAGATACAAAACGCATTTTGAGACAAACTATAAAATCAAATGTTGACACGAAAGAAGCTTGGCACGCTAGACTTGGCATGTTTACTTACCTCAACAACACAACAATTAGCACGCAAGCTTTTATGGGTTGACATAGCCCTCGTCTACAAATTCGCTACAAATAAATAATTCCTAAATAAATTACAAGTCCAAACTGTGCAAGTATGATATGCGAAAATGCTATGATTTTTAACGAGTCTCATTTGAAATTACCCCATTACCCCCCATTAATTTTAGCATGCAATATCTATATAATAAACTGGTGACGTAAACAATTATATTTTTCTCATAAAAATATCACAACTTATATAAATTCTAATTCGTAAAAATTATGGAGTAGGAAATCGCCTATTAAATTTATAAACTCTCATTTTTAGGAAGTAATAATTAATTATACAACCTATTTATTTGTAGGCAACCATAAAGTTTGATTTATGCTAATTAATGATCCAACATTTCTTCACCAAAATCTCAAGTAAAGCATGTAAGATACAAAGACTCTAAGTAATGATCCAACATTTCTTCACCTTTATTTGATGAAAAAAGGGGGGAGCAATTTATGTGGTTTTTGTTTTGTGGTTACTTTCAGTGCCTGAATAATAATATTTAGATGTTTTTGTTAATCAGTAGTGTTCTGGTATTACTGTGTTTATCTGTGAATTACTGATTATTTGTGTTAAGATGGTTTGGCTGGTATTATTGTCCATTGTATCTGCATTGTTGTTATCTAATTCTTACAAGGAATCGCAGGGATATTTACACAAGATTATGGGTTTTGTCTTTCATCAAGGGGGAGATTGTTGACTCAAAGACCCTTAAGTGTGTTTTGAGAAGTAATTGTTATGAGTGATGAAAGAAAAAGACAAATCAATTCTGATACTCCAAGGCCTTGAGATACTGACAGAGCTTCAAAGCCTTGAGAGTAGTTTTTATCATGCTGAATGTTCTAACAATTTTGTGTTGCAGATTGGCTATCTGATTATTAAGATCAGAGATTTTTTGAAAATACTTATGTTTTATATTCTCTATATATCTAACACAATTGCAGATGTCCTGATCAGAGAGAATCAAAGATTTCTGGTCTTAACTTTGAAAGACTGTGAAGCATGTTCAGAGCTTCAAGGCCTTGAGATGTGCCTTGAGCTGCTGACAGTTTTACAGAACTAATCTGATTCTTTCTTACAGGGTTTGATATTTATTATTGTAATTTTTAATGACTTCTAAGAGTCTTACGCTAGTTTATCATGAGTTATATGTGTCAGATGTTAATCAGATTATGGTTCTAATCACTCATCCAGTTTTTATTCAGAAACTGGAAATCCAACCAGACTTAGTGTTGTTATATTTCGGGATTTTGTTGCTGCTATGTTTTAATGTTGTTGCAGGTTCGTCCTGCAAATGCAATCTGAAAAAACTCTAACGGATATCTACTCAGAGCTGTTTGAATTGCAGTTGAAACATGAAGAGGATTTGTAGTAACTAAGATCCTAAAATCTCTCATTCAGTTGCAGTGAGTAGATTAAAGACTGGTTCGAATTTTGAAAGATGAGAGGTTTGCAGAAAACTGAGAGAAGTGTGAAATATTCGTGGGAGATCATTCATTCAAACACACAGACATTCAAGCTTCAATTCAAGATTTCAGAAGATCAATCATTCCAGTTTCCAGAAGAATACATCCAGGCCTTCACAAGCTTATTCTTTTACTGTGTTCTTTATCTATTTTGTAATTAGCTTATCTTTTGTATATCTAAAACCTCATTAAACCTAGTGGTTGGTTGTTCAAGTGAACAACAAGAGGTTCTTGTTAGCTCAACAGTTAGTAGCTGATACTAGATAGGTTTGGAACCACAAGCTGTATAGGTGTAAGGGAAATCACTTAAGCTTGAAGATCTAGGGTTGTTTCTGTGTGAGTAATAAGAAGAGTTTGCCCAATCCTGGTGGGACTAGATCCCTCAGGCAGAGATTAGGTCCATTGGGACTGAAATCTGTAAATTGCATTGTGTTCTTTACTTTACAGTTTTGTTATTTTCTGTTGCACACAACTCAAATCAAACTAGGGTTTATAATTTGTTTAGAACTCGTAATAGTTCAAGGCCTTGAAGCTTTCTATTTTGCCTTTGAAAGTTTCTGACTGTTTTCTAAAATCTCAAGGCCTTGAGATTTGAGTTCCTCACTTAAGTTAATTTGTTAAAATATGTGTTTTGCAAAAAAGTTTCCATACTCTATTCAACCCCCCCCCCTTCTAGAGTATTTAGGTCATGTATTTAGACTACATTACACACTTTCAAAGAGTTATCCTATGTACGTTTCACATTGTTATTTGTGTGTATTTTAGTGCAAAGTGATGGATTTTGGGCTAATTTGAGATGAAAATGCACTTTTGGATGTTTTCGAAGGGTCAAAAATCACATTTATCAGAGTCCGGACGAAGAAGTTATGTCAAAAAGGATGCTCAAAGAGATAAAACGCGGCCAAAAGCATCCGGAAATGCCAAACACGCCTTTACATGAGCTAAATTGATGAATGAAGGGTTCCTCGGAATTTGGGAATGTTTTATAGCATAAAAGGAGTCTCGAGGTCGAGGAGATACTTAAGGAAGCAAAGGCGCGAGCAAGGAATCGGAAAATAGTCGAAAAAGGATGATTTTGGGTGACCCAGACTTCTCTCCGTACAAAGAGATTTGTCTTCGTACGAAGAGATTATACTTAGCCAAATTCTGAGTTGCTGAAAATGTCTTCCCAAAACAGCTTGCAATACTTATCTGGGAAGGTCTTCCTACGAAGAGAAAAAGTCTTCATACGAAGATCTTCCTACGAAGAGAAAAAGTCTTCGTACGAAGACTCTTCCTACGAAGGCCTTCGTACGAAGAGAAAAGTCTTCCTACGAAGAGAACGCCAGAAATAGCAGATTCGTTGGGGCTTTTGTGTAATTACTTGTAACTTGTTCTAAACACTATGGAAACATATTAGAACGGGTTAGGGCATAGTTTTTCTGTATCTTTGAGTTGGTGACAAGTGCTTGGAGCTACGGGGAGCTTGGGAGACGTTTTTTTGATCTTTTCTCTTCCCTCTCTCAAGAATTTTGGTTTATGATCATGAAACATTGTATCTTGATCATGTAATGTCGTAGCTAAACCCTCTTTTGATGGTAATTCTCGTTTGGTAGCTAGGGTTTGATATGAACTTGATGTTTTGGAATTGTGATTCACGTTTTGAACTTAATTAAGAATGTTCTTCTATTATTATGAAAAGTTTATGTTAAATCTCTATCTTTATTGAGCGTAGCTAACGTAGGATTAATCTTAATTAGGATTCACGCGGTAACTCTGTGATTCTTAGTCGGTAAATTGAACTTTTCACCTAGTTGTATCACTACTTGGTAATTCGGTAGTGTTGATTAGGATCATAAAGTAGAATAATGAACGTAATGCATGCTTAAAATTGAATTAGGCTTGGTAACTCGATTTAAATTTCATTTTAGACATAGACAACTTATTTGGTAACTCGGTGAGTTGTGTAGTGCTTGATTAATAATAGAAGACATGTTAGTGTTTCATGAATCAAAACATAACTCATATCATCCTTAGTGATCCTAAAGAGAATTCCCATTATTTCCCATCTTATTAGTAACGTTATAAATCATGCATCGTTAATCGTGACCCATTGCACTCGATTAATTGAGAATCTTGTTTTGTTTATTTTTAGTAGAATTAGAACAACAAACAACTTTGCGATTTGCCCACATAAGGTTTAAGATAATAACTAGTTTAACAAAGTCCCTTGGGTTCCACAACCCGAATTTTCGGATATTACTACACACGACAGCCATACACTTGTGGTTAGATCGTGCCAAGTTTTTGGCGCCGTTGCCGGGGACTTTGGCTAAATTAGTTATAATTCCTAGCCTTAGGTATTTTTTTTATATCTGTTACTCACCTACATTTTGTGTATTTTGTGATTTCAGGTTGATTTGCACGGTGCATGACCCGTTCTAGAGAGGAGCCTTTGTATCCAACATTTGAAAACCCTGAATCCTTATTGAGAGCACAGCGTAGAGAAAAGAGGAATTCAAGCTCAGTCACCATGGATGATGTAACTAGAGAAGAGTTTGAAAGGATCCGCAAAAATGTGCAAGATGCGGAAGCAGCTAGAGCAGCTTTTGTAGAGGATGCAACAAATAGAGCACAAGAAACTGAGCAGCTTAGGGCTCAAATGGCTGAGATGCAGGAAATGATTGATCGCTTGGCCCCGCCAAATACACAACCACGTCCTGGTGTGGGGGAACAAGTGGCGAACATCGGTGGGAACAATAATGGGAATAATGGGGGAAACAACAGGCAGAACGTCGCGGCACCGGTTAATAATACTGAGATTGAAGACCGCCCTATGGTGGACTATTTCAGGACTACTCCAGCATGTTACCAACCTACCATTGTCAGGCCGCAGATCAATGCCCAACACTTCGAGCTGCGCCAACATATGATCAATATGGTTTGTGATGAGTGCGCGTTCAACGGAGCTCCAGGAGATGATCCCAACCACCATCTACTGGTATTTGAGAAAATCACATCAACCTTGCACGACCAACGAGTTCCAGATGAAATAGTTAAGCTATTACTATTTCCTTTCTCTTTATCTTGAAAAGCTAAGAAGTGTCTTATGGAGCTGCCAGCTGGCAGCATTGTGACATGGGCAGATTGTTGTCATGAGTTTCTGAGGAAGTATTTGCCACCATCCAGAGTCGCTCAGCAAATGGCTGAAATTTCAAATTTTACTCAGGAAGAAAGCAGCTCATTGGGAGATGCTTGGAGGAAGTTCAGCCAAATTCTCCGTAGATGTCCGAATCATGGGGAGCCATGGCACAAGCTCTTCCATTATTTCTACAGTGAATTAGACAAGGAGACAGCTGACCAGTTAGATATGCTAGCTAGGGGTAACTTTATGGGACTTGGGGCACAGCGAGTTCAGGATCTTCTGAACAACGTGGGAGACTACGAGGTATGATACTCGTAGGTATTCGAGACCTAGAGATTCTGCTTTGGTCAACAAAATTGAATCTATGGAGCAGAAGCTGGAATCCATGACCTCAGCATTTCACGGCATGCAACCTCCATCACAGGTGAAGCCCATGGGTGAGTTACTCGCGGATGAGAATCAGGGATATGGCTCCATTGAAGATGTGAATTACATTGGTCCACCACGACAGCAGCAGTGGACTAACACTTATCATCCCAAAAAACCGCAATCACCCCAACTTTAGCTATGCCAACCCTAACAGTGGGTTATATGCGCCGGGTCATCAGCCAAGTACGTCATACCAAGCACAACAGCAGGCTCGACGAAAAGAAGAGCAAGAGACAAATGCTTTATTGAGAAATCTACTAGCTAATCAAGAAAGGATGGAGAGCACGATTGTCTCTATGCAAGCCGCACTTAAGAGCCACGAGACTCAAATTGGGCAGATTGCCAATCAGAATGCTAAATTTCCACCAGGTATGCTGCCTTCTAATACCATTCCTCCTACTGAGCAGCTCAAATCTATTACTACTCGCAGTGACATTTATACTCAGGATCCTCCATATCCTTGCCATGTGAGAGTTGAAGATACAAAGACCACAGAGAAGGAATTGGGCGAAGAGGTTCCCAAGGCCGTGAGTCCCCAATCAAAGTACACGGTTGAGAAGAAAGAAGAGCCCAAGAACACTCCAAATCCGGCCACTTATGAGCCACGGATACCATATTCGGCGGCAATAAAGAAGGATGATGAGGAACACTTTGGAAAATTTCTGAACATATTCAAGCAGCTGCATATAAACATCCCATTAGTGGAAGCACTTGCTCAGATGCCCAAGTACAAGAAGTTCTTGAAGGAGATCTTATGGGGCAAGAAGAGCATAGACCCTTATGCAACGGTGAAATTGACAGAGACATGTAGTACTGTTATACAGAGGGACATCCCCAAGATGAGAGATCCAGGAAGTGTCATTCTAGGCTGCACTCTTGGGGGTGGATATCATACACATGGTCTTTGTGATTTGGGGGCGAGCATCAATCTCATGCCATTGTCCTTATTTCGGAGAGTGGGCATTGGTGCGCCAACCCCAGTGAAGATGGGTCTGCAATTGGCAGACAATTCTATCGTTACAGCAAAAGGGGTGATTGAGAACTTGCTCGTGAAAGTGGGTGTGTTTGTCTTTCCAGCTGACTTTGTAATAGTGGACAGCAAGGAGGATCGCGATGTTCCACTTATCTTTGGAAGACCGCTTTTAAGACAATGTGCGCAAATGTGGATCTAGAGACTGAGGAGTTGACTATTAAGGCTCTATATTTGTCACTGGTGTTCAAAGCATTTGTTCCGGGAAAGGGGAATAACAAGTTTGCTATGATCAAGTTCAGAGAAGATAGTGTGGATCCTTCTCTTGGGTTGCCTACAATTTTGCAGCCCGATCCACCCGAATCAGAAAAGAAGCCAAATCTGGTGTGTGCGCATGATGTGGTGCAGAAAATTAAGGACACGAAATTAAAAGATGAGGCACGTCGTGCTAGACCTCCTTAACATTCTTTGAGGTAACTGGGTCGGGTCATCGACCTTAAATTACACGGCGCTTGTTGGGAGGCAATCCAACCTATTTATTGCGTTAATTTAGGGAGTTAGTTTTTAATACAGTTGCGTTTGTTTTGTTTATTTATTTTGGAGAGATGATAGAGAGAGGGACTAATGGTGTTTTCCAAGTGACATATTTGAGCACATTATGATAGAATCAACCCCGGTGTGCCATGGCACACATGACCATCATAGAGGCTCTTGTATGCGAGTTGGGGATTCTCCAAGACACATATTTTAGAAGAGGAGGTCAGTCTACCCCGGTGTGCGAGAACACACTGATCGTTGGGAGCATGGTTGCGCCACTACTGTGCTTGGGAACTGCTTGGCGCGATTTCGTCCCCACCCTTGAGGTGGTTGTGAGTATAATTTTCTTTTGCTGAATAATGTGTTTCTTTTATTTAGTATATGTCATGCTCCATCTCATCTATTGGCCTACACATTGATTGCTGAGTCTTCTTTCATACTCTCTAAATTCGTTGAGGACAACGAAGCATTCAGTGCGGGGGTGGTTTAACTATTTGCTAGCCAATGTGTTTGCATAGCCAGTTACATGTAGGATGTGTTTAGATTGTATTGTAAGTCAATGTTGTGGTTTATGTTATGTTTTTCCTTATATTTTCGTATTGTGTAGAGTCCAATTTTTTTCCGAGTCTAAGCCTTGCATATAGAGTTAGGATATTATGAAAATCTATAAAAAAAAAATTGAAAAAATTGAAAATTTGAGAAAAAGACAATTGAGAGAAGCTTAGACTTGGTTGATTTAGTGAGATGTGAAAACTTTAGGCATATGGTGTGAATTCTGACAGAGAATGACACTTTTAGTTCCCCCTAGTAAGTATAGAGAGAATCTCATTACGGGAATGCCTATCTATTTTTTTAACTAAATGAAATTTTAAAAGCTAAAGTGTGTGTTGTTTTCTCTTAAAAGAGTTGAGATTGGTGTTTGCTAAACAAGTCGAAGTTCATGTTGTCCGTCTTAGGTAGTCGCCAGCCCGCCTCGTAGTGGCACACATAACAGTTGTGGGAGGATTTGTATTAGAGAACTCACTGCTTTTAGATCTTACCTTGTAGGACCACTAATAAATCCTAATTGATCCTTGGATTCATTGTTAGCCTCTATGACCTAGGGAGACGATTCTTGACCTTCATCATATATCGTTCAGAATTACCTTCCTAGAGCGTCACGAGGGAGTAGTAGTTGAGGGGGTTAGTTGAGGGAGTGCTTCATTACATATTTTTGTGAGTTTTTGAAGATTGCATATGCTTCATTGGATATCTACGAGGGGATGCGAGGGTGAGTGAGTTGGCTTGCACACTAAGGTGTGGTGGTGTTCCATTTCATTACATCGTGGACACAGTAGTGGAGAGCCTGAGTGCGTGACATCTAATCCGCCAGAAAATGGGGTTGGTTGTACTTAAATGGTGGATCGTGCTAGGTATCGGATTTCTATCATCTTGGTGTAGGAGGTTCGGTTGGATTATGCACGTGACATATCTTATATGGCTATTTGAGAGGGGGACGTGACTGCATTCTAGTGTGAGGGTGTCGACTTTTGACTACGGACATAGAGATTGTGCTTTGACGACTCCACCCCCATACACGCTTTGACTTGGACGGTTTGTGGCATCTTGCGCTTCATGGAGTCAGGGGAAGATGAATTATTCTCGTGATACTTATTCATTGTTTTATTTCTTTCCTTCCCCTAACATTATTACTGCTGCTTGATTCTTGGAGAAGGACCACTCGTACATTTTTTTATTGTATTATTGTTGTTTCACTGAGAGAAATAAAAAAAAAAGAAAAAAGAAAAAAAAAAGAAAAAAGAAGTAGAAAGAAAAGAAGAAGAAAAAAAAGAGAGAAAAAAAGGAGAGCAATAAATAAAGTATGCTTATTGAAAATCGAGTGGTGAAAGTTCTTAGTTCCGGATTGAAGATAAAGACTTGAGTTTTGCGTATTATTTGCTTTGATGGCCACGGGATTGATATGGTACCGGGGTTTGAGGGGATTGAGGGCTGGAGTCGGTGAGATTCAGGTTGTGGATTCCTATCATCAGGGTGAGGGTGTGTGAGATATGGGTTTGGTGAGTTTATGTGACGCTTTAGGATTTTTGCTTCATACAAGTTATATCCTTTTTTCCCCTAAGTCTCATCATATTTGACCATTAGTGGAATAGGAGCTCGGACGGTGAATGTGGCTTAGCCTTGGTTAGCCTCTTAATTTTATCAGCACACATGAAGAGGTAGGTTGTTCTTTATAGTAAAGTCAAGCTTTCTATACTAACTATGGGGAATAACTTGTTGTCGAGTTTAGTTGCGATTCACGCCTCTTGCATAACTTTTTCATCACTCCTTGAGCACCTAGTCTATGTGTATTGAAATTGGCAGATCACACAAAATGAAAGGATTTAAAAGCTTTTGTGATTAAGATCGAGTCTAGAATTGCATTTGCATCATCTTGCTGCAATAGTAGTGTCTTGAGTCATGTTAGAGTCGTTTGTGGGGGTATTTGATAACTCCTTAATAAGAGTTATCCTATGTACGTTTCACATTGTTATTTGTGTGTATTTCGGTGCAAAGTGATGGATTTTGGGCTAATTTGAGAAGAAAATGCACTTTTGGATGTTTCTGAGCTATAATGCACAATCGGGGCGCTTCTCAATGGTTTTGAGTATGATTTTGATAATTTATCACATTTGATCTTCGCGATAGTGTTCGTGTTGTTTTTTGACAGGAATTACGTATGCGGGAATCAAGTGGAGAGAAGAAACGAGCTTCTGAATAGAAGAAAAGACGAATTTGGCGCGTTTTGGATGTTTTCGCAAATATTGGGAAATAATTGATAAAAACAAGAAACTGATCTGGAAACGGTAATTTTTCTATATGGATGAAGTCTAAGGAATCCAAAGGTGCAAAAATCACATTTATCGGAGTCCGGACGAAACAGTTATGTCTAAAAGGATGCTCAAAGAGATAAAACGCGTCCAAAAGCATCCGAAAATGCCAAACACGCCTTTCGAGGAGCTAAATTGATGAATGAAGGGTTCCCCGGAATTTGGGAATGTTTTATAGCATGAAATGAGTCTCGAGGTCGAGGTGATACTTAAGGAAGCAAAGGCGCGAGCAAGGAATCCGAAAATAGTCGAAAAAGGATGTTTTTGGGTGACACAGACTTCTCTGCGTACGAAGCTCTTCGTACGAAGAGATTTGTCTTCCTACAAAGAGGTTATACCTAGCCAAATTTTGAGTTGCTAAAAATGTCTTCCCAAAATAGCTTGCAGTACTTATCTGGGAAGGTCTTCCTACAAAGAGAAAAAGTCTTCCTACGAAGGTCTTCCTACGAAGAGAAAAAGTCTTCGTACGAAGACTCTTCCTACGAAGGCCTTCATACGAAGAGAAAAGTCTTCCTACGAAGAGAACGCCAGAAATAGCAAATTCGTTGGGGATTTTGTGTAATTACTTGTAACTTGTTCTAAACACTATGGAAACATATTAGAATGGGTTAGGGCATAGTTTTTCAGTATCTTTGAGTTGGAGACAAAGGCTTAGAGCTACGGGGAGCTTGGGAGACGCTTTGTTTGATCTTTTCTCTTCCCTCTCACTAGTATTTTGGTTTATGATCATGAAACTTTGTATCCTGATCATGTATTGTCGTAGCTAAACCCTCTTTTGCTGGGAATTCTCGTTTGGTAGCTAGGGTTTGATATGAACTTGATGTTTTGGGATTGTGATTCACGTTTTGAACTTAATTAAGCATGTTCTTCTTTTATTATGAAAAGTTTATGTTAAATATCTATCTTTCTTGCGCGTAGCTAACGTAGGATTGATCTTAATTAGGATTCACGCGGTAACTCCGTGATTCTTAGTCGGTAAATTGAACTTTTCACCTAGTTGTATCACTACTTGGTAACTCGATAGTGTTGATTAGGATCATAAAGTAGAATAATGAACGTAATGCATGCTTAAAATTGAATTAGGCTTGGTAACTCGGTTTAAATTTGATTTTAGACATAGACAACTTACTTGGTAACTCGGTGAGTTGTGTAGTGCTTGATTTATAATAGAAGACATGTTAGTGTTTCATGAATCAAAATATAACTCATATCATCCTTAGTGATCCTAAAGAGAATTCCCAGTATCTCCCATCTTATTAGTAACGTTATAAATCATTCTTCGTTAATCGTGACCCATTCCACTCGATTAATTGAGAATCTTGTTTTAGTAGAATTAGAACAACAAACAACTTTGCGATTTGACCACATAAGGTTTAAGATAATAACTAGTTTAACAAAGTCCTTTGGGTTTGACAACCCGAATTTCCGGATATTACTACACACGACAGCCATACACTTGTGTTAGATCGTGCCAAGTTCAGCGTGGCGGTGTCCCATGGCGTTACAACTTTGCGACTTGCCCACATAAGGGTGAGTGAGAGTAGGCTTGCGCACTTCTGTGTGGCGGTTTCCCATGGCGTTACAACATGGACACAGTTGTGGAGAGCCGTGAGTGTGTAATATCTAATACGCACAAAAATTGGGTTGGGTGAACTTAATTGGTGGATCGTGCTAGGTACCGGATTTTACTCATCATGGTGTGGGAGGTTTAGTTGGATTAGGCACGAGACATATATCCGATTGGCTACATGAGAGGGGACATGATTACATTTGAGTGTGGGGGTGTCGAATTTGAACCTCGGACATCGAGATTGAGTTTGCGACGACTCCATCCCCACACATGTGCTTTATTTGGTAGCGGTACACATGTGCTTTTTTCATAGGAAAGTTAAAGCATTACTTTGCCTCCCATAAAGTTGTGATCATAACCAAAGCGATCCCATTCGATACTTGTTGGGACACTCCGCTCCCTGTGGGAGAGAATGAAAAAGTGGTACATGAGTATATCGCAGTATGATATAACATGTGCGCACTGAAAAGCCAAAAAATCTCAGGCGGTGGCGGATCTGTTGGCATAGTTCCCGGAAGAGAATTATGAGCCTATGGTAGAAGGAGATCTCGAGGGGCCGAAAGCCTAGGCGATTGAGTCACTGTACTGGAAATTACACTTCAATGGGTCATCAACAAGAGCTGGAGGAGGAACAGGAATTGTCCTAACCAAGCCTGATGGGGAGGTCATCCAAATGTCAAACAAGATGGACTTTGCAGTAACTAATAATGAGGCCAAGTACGAAGCCGTGATTGCTGATCTCCTCGCGGCGAAGGCATTGGAAGTACAGAACCTGGTGGTAATGGGAGATTCTAAGCTGATTGTTAAACAAGCCTCGGGTGAATACGGTCTGAAAGAAGTGAACTTGCTAAGCTATAGGTCAATCGTGAAAACACTGGTGCAAAGATTTGAATCCATCAAATATGATCACACTCCTAGATCATATAATCGGCATGCAGATGCCCTGGCTACCTTTGTGTCGAAGATCAGTTCAGATAAGTGCCCAGCCAAGATCTCTATTAAAGTCAAAACAGCTACTTCTCTGATAAGAGATTTATGCGAGGACGAGTTTGTCGAACCTGAAGACTGGAGGAAACCCATCATGCACGCAATGGCTGAAGGAACAAGCAAGGAAAGTTGGGTTTCCACAAAAGGGTTCTGCATACATGACAGCCTGCTTTATTACAAAAGGCTTGGAGGAATCTTGATGTCATGTGTCACAGAGGAGGAAGGTCGAACATTTCTAGAAAAAATCCATCACCATACTTGCGTAGAGAATGAGATCTCTATTTACAGGAAAGCACAGAGATATGGAATTCATTGGTCGCAGATGTCATATTATTCTACGATTGTGGAAAGCAATTGCGAGAGGTGCGCACTGATAAAAGATTCCCTGGAAGTAGCTGTGATCGATGATGAAGCTTATTGGAGGAAACCCATAATTGACTATCTGCGAGATGAGATCCTACCAAGCGATAAAAAGGAGGGTGAGAAGCTCAAGAGTAAGTCATCTCGGTACGTGCTGAAGGAAAACCCATTATGGCGGAAAGGACATGAGGGAAACTTGCTCAGATGCTTAGGCGGCCAAGAAACGCAAGAACTAATGGAAATGCTCACCAGGTGGAACATTAAGGAGGCGCGAAGTTTTGTAGGAAGCTTTTGACTGTTGGCTACTTCTGGCCAACTATGGAGGCTGACTGTCGCGCGAAGGTCAGAAGGTGCCAGCAATGCCATTTCAATGGCAACTTAGTCCATGCTCCTGCAATTGATCTGCACGCATTGGAAACCCCTTGGCCATTTCACACTTGGTCTTTGGATTTCATTGGTCCCATTTGTCCCCCATTGCGCGGAAACCAGTTTATCTTGACCGGGACGGAACAATTAACCAAATGGGTTGAAGAAGTCCCCCTCAAGACAGCAAATGCATTGGCGGTGGTCAAGTTCATTCAATAGAACATCATCTACCCTTTTGGGATTCCCAATACCATCTTGTCTGAAAATGTTACTACCTTCTTTAATCGCCAAGTAGTCTCAAAGCTGATGGAGTATAACGTAAAGCAAGTATGCTCGACGCCATACTATCCAAAGGGAAATGGGCAAGCAGAGGCCACAAACAAAACCCTACTAAGGATCTTAAGAAATATGGTCGCGGATGACCACAAGAAGTGGTCAGATTGTTTGAACCTAGCGCTATGGGACTATCGCACGTCGCCAAGGACTCCTACTGGGGCTTCTCCTTTTCTAATTTGTTATGAAGCTGAATCAGTGGTTCCTACTGAGGTTAAAGTCAATTCTGCAAGGTTAGCCTTCAGTTCCCTCTATGAGAATGAGCGTGATCACGACCTTATCCTGCTAGAACAGAAGCGCGAACAAGCCAAGAGGGAAAATGTAAATACAAGGAGATAATTTCTCGAGCTTGCAACAAGACTGTCCAGCACGGAGACTTCGCAGTGGGAGATTTAGTCCTACGAGCCTCTGATCACTGCATGCGAGAAGCAGCTCATCCCAAGTTTGCTGCTAATTGGGAAGGCCCTTTCAAAGTAAAAGATGTTTTAAATAGCGGCTATTGCACTATCCAACGTTTTCATGCGACTGCCACGAGTCCCAATCCGATCAATATGCGGTGGCTTAAGAATTACTATCCTTAACCTTCTCCTTTTTTTTCACTTTCCATCCGCATTGTACACTTATAACATCCTCCCATATGAGGATTCAGTTAATGATAATGACTCTCCCATATGAGAGCTCTTTTATCAATTTTTGGTTTCATTTTATTATTTTCATTTTTTTAAGACTGATAGTCAATTACTTCACAAATCCAAAGCCTATCTGTCTAGATAGCACTAATGTATGTCTTGTAAGCCTATCTGCCTAGATAGAAATTTTCCTACTAAAGCCTATTTTTTTTAGATAGCAGCAATATGCAAACTAAGCATATCTGTCTAGTAGCAGCAATACGCGAACACGAGCCTATATGTCCATATAGCAGCAATATGCAAATTCAAGCCTATCTGGTTAGATAGAAGCAAAGTTAAAGCCTATGTATAGATAGCAGCCATACGCGAAACTAAGCCTATCAGTCTAGATAAAAATAATAGGCAAAGCCAAAGCCTATTTGTTTAGATTGCAATTAAACTCTATATAAGCATACTATGCCTGAGCCAAAAGCCTATCTACTTAAGTAGCATCAGCGCGCGAATTTGATTCTGCAACAATACCTGTCTAAAAGGATATCCCATGCAAGTTCAAACCTATCTGCTTAGATGGAGAACTCAGTAAGCAATGATACACGATTAAACGCCTATCCGACTCAATAATATCAATATTCAAAGACTTTAACACGAGTTTATCTAATCAAGAAAGCAAAACAATGCTTAGTATCCGCAAAGAGAAGGAAGACGTTTTCTTTCATAAGCAAGATTCAAAACGCAGAGCATTACAAGTACTTCAAACTGCGAAGTTTGGAACTGATGTTTTTGGATTACATGATCAAAAGCTATGGTTGATTACAAAAGAGAACCTATAAGATCCAAAGAAGTGCTTCCGAAGCGAATCCTCAGCTGCCAACTTAATCGAATTGATGGCCCATTGATCCAATGTCTCGTTGTTGTTCTTGTGATTCTTCGCTGCCTCCCCAAAATCTTTAATCGCATTTCGAAGAACCTTCCTTTGTGCTTTAAGAGCAGCATGCTCCAGATTGTAGGTGGCGTAGCCAGACTTAAGCTTGACAGAGTTGTTAATCTTTACTAATCTCTGGATGAGAAAGTCAAGGTTGAGTCTACCCACCGAAACCTTTTGGAGGCCATACGCGCTTGTTAGAAGACACTGAGCATTAGAAATGGAGGTGCTTGCTGGAGTCATCTTCTGTACCCTCTCTAATATTTTAGTCATCTCGGTAAGGAGATCCCCCCTATCCTTAGGCGCTAACTCCAAAACCTTGGAGAATGTGGCTAGGTATGACACGCGCACCTTCATAAGCCATTCTAAGCTAGCTTTATTTATGCCTACATTTTAAGAGAGAAGGGGATCATTTAACTATGAATCAGAAGAACATGCTTTGCAACATACTTGATTGGAAAAAATCTTACCAGTTCCATCGACAATTTGCTAAAGTGAAGCAATCGGAGTTGTTGTTTGGCCACTAGAGGTCGCCGCTTCAACTTGCTTCAGGTCTACAAGAGCTTCGCGCACGAAGTACTCAGGGATTGTGAAGTTCCTTTCAACAGCATCTGTTTCAATAGCTTGAGTTGAACATACCGCCCGTGGATTCTGTCAAGTATTGCGTCCAAACTCAGAGCAGGTGTTTGAGTCTCATCATGGAAATCCTCGCCCAGCAGACTAGAGATTGACAGATTTGTAGTTAAAGTTCTTGTACGCATAACCTCAGTCGCGGCTGTTGTGGTCGTGGCCACCAGAGTGTTTTCCCTTGAGGCTGCGTTCTGAGGGAGCTCACTTGGGGTTATGTTGCCACCACTTTGGCTTCTTGACTCGAGCAAACTTGTTGCAGATGCTGGAGTTTCTGGCACATTTTCAAGTGCGATATTATGTTGCGTTCCAGGAACTGTAGCAGTGTCAGCTTCAGGGTTTGGCAACTGAGCATCTTCCATGTGTTGATCTAGCGAGCCATTGCTTTTGTTTGACTCATGTTCGAATCTTCCTTCGTTGCTTGGCGTTGCACCCTCGGGGGCAGTATTGACTTGATCGGCTTCTGCAATCTCTATGTCTTGGGATGCGGGATTTGAAGCAAACAATCCTTGTTGAAATTCAGTTTCGGGAGTATCGATTGGAAATGCAGCTGCAGGAGTAGAACTCGATGGAACCTCTGAAGTTGCTTCATCTAGCTCAAGGTTTCCCTCTGGAGCATTAACCCTTTGGGGGGACTCTTGAGCAGCGCGCGCATTAACTTCGGAAGGTGGAGCGTCTATCTCTTGACAAGTTGTGCTTGATCACTATGATCAGCACTTTCTTCTTGCCCCAGTTGAAGTTCCTCTTTCTCTAGCTCTTTCTCGACGATGAATTCAAGCCTATCTTCCTCCATACTGGCCCCAGCTCCAGCTGCGCGAACTTCAGGAACTTGATCAGATTGATTTTCCACCACTGCATCATCGCTAGGGGCCTCGCGAGCGGTTTTAGAGACGCGAACAACGGCGCTGCAATGCGGGCGAGATCTCTTTATCAATAGCTCTGTGTCTGCTACAAGGTAAAAAATCACAGTTTAATTCAAGGTAAAATAAGCATGAAGCATGCTACCAAAAGCTTAAGGAGCTGTGATGACAAGACCTCCACTTTCATATCAGGCATCTGCGCAAAGGTTATCGTCAATTCCTTTTAATTTGCATGACCTGATTGGGCGTTGAAGATTGTTATTATGCGCGAAAACACTTTTCATGGTTATCTAAAGATGGTAAAATGAAGCATGGCAGCACGAAGGAAGGAGATGTACCTGAGGGTTCTCCACTATGATCTACTAACCATTTGAGAATATCACTCCTAGAAACTCCATGGTATAATGCGCGCAAGATAAGTTTGTTTTGCGATAAATCGAATTTAAAAATAGTACCTTCTTCATCTTCATCACCAACGAGATCACGGATGTTCTTTTGTGCCTGCTGCATCTGATCAGCAGTTGAGCGCGAGCGTTGCTCTTGATCTTCAAGACTTTTCTGCAGGGCTTATTTAATTTGACGATCTTCTTCCTCTTTTTCTCTTATCTCTCTCTCCTCAGCCATAGTCCAGGACTCTGCGACTGCCTCCTCTTCAGTCATACCATCCACTTCTTGAATAGGGCTATCGTTGTCTATAAAAGAGGCAACAATTTTGTATCAAGACAAAACATATCATAACTCATGTAGGAATATGATTGAGTGCCTTCTCTCGCGACAAAGTCCTTTATAGTACTTTGTCGCACAGTGTTTGTCTTCTTCACAACTGTTTCTTTGCAGGGGCAGGAGGAGCTTGAGTTTTCTTTGAAAGTGTCGCAGGAGTAGGATCGTTCCTTGGGCAATTCGACTGCTAGGCTACCAAATCAATGGTTCCAGACTCATCAGCAGCTCTCTTTTTCTTCAAATACTTGACAAGGGGTTCAAGGAAGGCTTCGAGCGCTTTTGAGACCACCTTCAGGACTTCTCGATTCATTGGCCACGCCGAAGCAATAGGGACCTCAAGCTTAATCTTATTTGCGCGACAATATTCAATAAAGCCTACGCTGCGATCCCCAAACGCGAATCGCCTCCAACAGAGTTATCTTGAAAAGGCAAGTCAGAGTTTGCACTATTTCTAAAGAAAGATAAAGGAAACATTCTTAAGAATACATGTTTGAAGTCATCCGCGTACTTAGTCCTCGCCTTGAGGGACTTCTTCTTGACTATGGCCGCCTTCTCATTAATGATAAATTTAGCGCACAAGTTATGGTCTTTGCCCATAAGAGAATAAAAACGATATTGTGTCGCGTCCAGGGAGCATTTTGACTTGAATGGATACCCCGTTATCAAAAGCGCGGGAGCTTTGCTGGACTGGATTTAAGCTTGAGATCTCACAAGACGACGGATCTGCGAATTCCAAAGAGAAACCCAACTTGGGGTATTCTTCCCTCGTCTCTCTCTAGAAGGTTGAGTCAATGGAAGCTCAGCCATCAATAGGTCATTTTTCTTCCCGTACAGCAACCTATCATAGCAACCTTTGATGATGAGATCAGAACATAGAGGTGGCGCAACGGCAACAAAACCCAGCTTGGGGCTCACGCAAATCGGAACATAATGAACCGTTATGCGTTCAAAATTTGGGGTTTCAGGGTTAGCCACGTACTCAGGAAGAGAAGGAATATATCCCCTCCTACACCATTTGACAAACCTCCCGTAACGCCTGACCCTTTGGTGATATACTGAGGCTCGTACTCGGAATCTACCTCTGCATACATGTTTTCTAGGAAAATGATGTTGTCCAATTGGTTGACATAAGGCCTAGCCTCAAAGTAGCTGATGTCGTCGCACACCAAGTAAAAGGTACGTCGAACGGATCTAGTTCTGTAACAACGCCATGCTCGAGGAAAGAGGTCTTGATGTTTTGCGTTAGGTGCGTTCCAAAGCTCTACTTTATGACGTTATTGGAGCGTACGCAGGCAACCTTTCAAAGACCCACATTGTCAGGAACGCGATGTATGACGAAAGAGACAACGTCAACTTTGCCTTGCGACTTCTCAACATGTGTCGCAGCCAAGTATAAGCGGTGATACAGGGAACCCAATACTAGAGGCCCCAAAGCAACCTTTTGACCGAGCGAGAGTTTGACTGCAAGCGCGAGCACATGAGTAAATACCCCATCACGTGGATGCCTATATATTAGGTAGCGTGACAAACAGATGCAAAGAAAACCACATAAGGTCCATGAAGCACATTTTCCTTTAACGGTGATGATCGCCTCTGGGTCTTCCTCCGCCAAATCTTGAGCAATTTTCGGCTTGGCGTAGTCTCTGAAGAAATAAATGATCCATTTTTACCAAATATTCTTCGCGCCAGAGGAGACACACATTTATGTGTCGCAGTAGGTAGTTGAGTTCGGTTTCCATCTTGAGGCAGCTTTCTTCATATCGGCAATACACTATTTCATTTGCGCGAAAAGAGTGAGCTCCTCATCAGACGTCAGAGGGGCTAGGGGGTCAATAGCTCCCATACTAGGGAGCAGCAACAACATCTCTATATCTTTGAAAGTGGGTCCAGCGTTGAAGGTAGAAAAATTGAAAGAGTTGGTCTTTTTGGAGTACCTTGAGAACAGGACTCTCAGCATATCACTATCGAGTCTGAGGTTGATTCCCTTTGTCGCGCGTACGACGTGGAAGATCCCAGGTTTTTCAGTTCTCTTTCATAATTCTCTAGGATGAACACCGTCCATTCTTCCAACCAGTCGAGCTTATCCATGAAAGATTGAAGAAGAAGAAGATCTGTGAAAGGGTGCAGGCCAGCTTTGAGACCAAGGCGCTGCACGTCTTGAGTATCCGCCAAATCCCGGTCGTCCCTCTCTAGTTCAGATACCAATTGCAAGGCATCTCCCACTGGAGATCCCTGAAGGGTAGTCCGTTTGACAGTTGATAGGAAGAAATCATCTCCACCCATATAGGGAGCTTTGCACCACAGATCCTTGCTAAGTTCAGGCAAATCAACGGCCTCCTTGGAGGATTTCTTGGGACCATTTCTATAACACACAAAAAAAAACATGTGCGAAACAAGATTTCAAGATCAATACGCTGTTCGGGCATGAAGAACAATGAAGAACATCATAAAGAACAAACTCTAATTCTAAACCCATATTGGGTTGCTATCGGGTTTCAAAACACGAAGTGGAGAGCAAGAATCACTAACCTTGTTGTTTCTTGAGGGATTGAACTGCCTGAGTGATCTTGTTAAGAATATGATCGAAGACTTCAACTTGCTGCTGAGGATTCTCTCTCTTGCTCATAAAATTTATGATAGCAACAATGGTGGAAAAGTTCTAATTGTTGCAGTAAAGGGGTTTATATAGGGTTTAAGCTCGAAGAGTCGCGACTGCTCATATTTTCTGAATCAACATTGTCTTGATAATTGGTGAAATTGACGACCTATCGGATCATTTCAAATCATTCTTTCCTCGAAAATCGGCGAATATATGTGGATGGCGTCTGGTTGGCTTCGCAACGACCACGCCTCATTAAAGACTACTCGACGTTACAGAGAACTAGGCAATCATGGCTACTTTTGGGGGCTAGGATTTTTGAATAATATTCGAATTGATACGAGGATCTGCGTGGGGCCACGCACAGCTGGTTTTGCGCGTCTACACAACGACGCGCGTCATATAC
Source organism: Linanthus parryae (assembly GCA_023055425.1). Taxonomy (NCBI): domain Eukaryota; kingdom Viridiplantae; phylum Streptophyta; class Magnoliopsida; order Ericales; family Polemoniaceae; genus Linanthus; species Linanthus parryae. Next base: position 103,859,033 of record JALGPY010000001.1, read on the forward strand.
GCGCAAAAGGGGTCTAATGTATATAGTGCATTCTGAGTAGATCAACTATCGTCCACGTGGAAGCCATCAAGCACGTCTAAAGGTACTCTCTATAAACTCTATCACATATCCTTTGATTCGCATATACTTACATGCAAGCTTATCTACATGGGGGTTGTGAGACAGGGTCACCCGCGTTACCAACCGCAAGGAAGTTTTAGGGACTTAGGGGTTTGGAGGCTAGAGTAAGGAACGTCGCGCGAGATCATTAACCAAGCTCGCGCGCGACCCTTGGTAACTGTCTGAGAGATTTAATGCCTACGTGTCCCATAAATGCGGTCGATCTAATAACGTTCCCTACTTATGTGGATGAGTGTGTAACGTGTCCTATATATACGGTCGAACGTGCCGTTACGAGGTTAACATTAAGCCGCCATTTATGGTCGCATTAAACCTTCATAACGGTCACTTCCCCACTATATATAGGAACGTTAGCCTTCTATGGAAACTTCTTGAATCTCTTAGACTATTTGTTATACTGTCTCTCTCTCAAGAACAGTTAGCAAGTTATTACTCTTTCCCCTACACCAACCCTCAATCTCTCTGTGCTTTATTCTTGTTCTTGCTCTTCTTCTTGTTCTTATCTCCTGGTAGAGGTGTACACTTGGATCTCTTCCAGGATTTCCTTGTACACACCTTTTATATTAAAGAAGAAGAAGACTAAATTAACATACTAGCGAATTCCCCATGGATTATAGTTAACAAGGTTCTGATTCTGAAGAAATAGACTATTGGCAAAGACATCAACTCAGGTTTTTCAAAGATTTTCCATTCGGGGTGAAAATGAGGGATTACCTATAGTGAATAGATCCTTTGAGAATGCAGCAAGATTCGGAGCAGTTCTTGCTGAATTTGGGAAGTTGATGGAGTTGAATATGAGGTTTTTGGCACCAGGCCTTATACTCGTATCTAGGATTTTACTGAGACCGAGAAACCGCGTCCAAAAGGCTTCCCCCTGAAAATCAAAGAACGTAGTAAATGGTTCAGGTTTAAGATTGAAAATAAGGGTTATTATTTCTATAGATGTTGAAGATTGGGAAACACAAATTTTCGTTGTCGATTTCATCTGAAAGATAATGGAAAGGAAGTGGAATAAAAGGCTGACCTCATGGCGTATCCTCGGAAAGCTATCGGAGTTACTGCACAAAGAGAGAATCAAAGCGGGGGGGGGGCGGGGGGGGGGGGGATTTTGGAAAGCGCTCAGAGAGAGCGACAATGAAACCGTGTCCCGTGCTTTACACTGAAGAGACGACATGGGAACGAGGCTAGTACAGGAGCACGTAAAAGGCGACAACATATACACGGTGAAAGGCAGTACTTGTATGAGAGTGATAACTCCGTTTTCGGAGTTATTATATGCCTTTTATTTCTACGTTTTGCGTGCTCAACATGGAGAATTCGTCGCCTTTTGAGTAAATTGAGCTTTAATGTGATAATCCGAGTTCATATGCTTTACTTGTTAAATCCGGGCGTTTCTTTAGTTATCTGAGCTTTTAACGGGTTGTGTTTTCGTGTTGTGATTCGCAGGAAAACAGGGCTTGGAGGATCATGCGGGAGATGGAAACGAACTTCGGAAGCAAGGAACTCAAAGGAAAGTCAAAGGAAGAAGGAAGAAAGGAGAAAGTCAAAGGAACTCAAAGGAAAGTCAAAGGAAGAAGGAAGAAAGGAGAAAGTCAAAGGAAGGAAAGAAAAGTCAAATAAAAGAAAGCTGGAAAAGAGGGTCTTCGTACGAAGACATTTGTCTTCGTACGAAGACAATGTACTTAGCCAAAATTTAGAGTCGGCAGAATGTCTTCCTAAACAAGCTCTCAGTATCTACATAAGAAGACATTTGTCTTCGTACGAAGACAATGTACTTAGCCAAAATTTGGAGTCTGCAGAATGTCTTCCTAAACAAGCTCTCAGTATCTACATAAGAAGACCTTCGTACGAAGACAATTTGTCTTCGTACGAAGACTCTTCGTGCGAAGACAAATGTCTTCGTACGAAGACTTCGATGAATTTCAGAATTTTTGCCGGGGCTTTTTCGTAGTTTATCCAAACTTTGTAATAGGATTATGGAAACGTATTTAAGCATTCTAGGTCGACTTTTTCAGTAGTTTTGGACGTTAGGAACATCTTTTGGAGATCAAGAAGCTATTGGGAGAGCTTAGGAGCTTTGGATCATCTGTTTGGATTCTCAACTCTTCTCTTTTCTTGATTTTGATGTTTAAACTCATGAGACTTGTCGTTTTGAGTATGATTATGAGTAGCTAAACGTTATTTGCTGGCAATTCTCGTTTGGTGTAGCTAGGGTTTGATCTAAATATCATGTTTTGATGATTGTGATTCATGTTTTAGCTTAATCTCACGTGTTTCTTCATTATTATGGATTATTCACGTTGGTAATCTTATTATCTTTGCGAGTAGCTAACGTAGAGATAAAATTAATTAGTTTTCACGCGGTAACTCCGTGAGAATTAGTCGGTAAATTGAATAATCCACCTAGTCGAATCGATGTTTGGTAACTCGACATCGTTAACTAGGATCGTTAAAGTAGAATTATGGTTTTAATGCATGCTTAAAGCTAGAATAGACTTGGTAACTCGGTTTGTTTTGGTTTAAAGTATAGTAAACTTACTTGGTAACTCGGTACGTTTAATATTGCTTGATTGATAGTGAAAGACACGTGGTTGTTTTACAAGTCAAAACATAAATTTGGCTCAACCTAGTGAACCTAGAGATTTCCCGGTATTTTTCCATTATATTACAAAAAAAACCCTAAAATTTCATTCTTTATTAATCGTGAACTACTTCACTTGGTTAATCGAGAATATTGCACTTATACTTTCGTATAATTAGATCAAAACACAAGTTGCGACGTACCCATATAAGGTTTAGAATAATAATTAATTTAAACAAAGTCCCTTGGGTTAGACAACCCGGATTTCCGGTTTATTACTACACACGACAGCTGTACACTTGCAGTTGGAGCGTGTCAAGTTTTTGGCGCCGTTGCCGGGGACTTCGGCTAAATTAGTTATAATTCCTAGCCTTAGGGATTTTAATTTATTGTTCATATTCGTTACTCACCTACGTTTTGCGTGGTTTGTGATTTCAGGTTGATTTCCACGGTGCATGACCGGTTCGAGAGACGAGCCTTTGTATCCAACGTTTGAAGACCCGGAATCCTTATTAAAAGCACATCGTAGAGACAAGAGGAATTCAAGCTCAGTCACTATGGATGATGAAACGAGAGCTGAGTTTGAGAGAATCCGCAAAAATGTGCAAGATGCGGAAGCAGCTAGAGCAGCTGCTGTAGAGGAGGCTGCAAACAGAGCCGCGGAATCTGAGCAACATAGGGCTCAAATGGCTGAGATGCAGGCGATGATTGATCGCATGAACCCTCCAAATCCACAACAGCTTTATGGTGCGGAAGTAGTTGGCAGAAATAACGGTGGCAATGGGAACAATGGAGGAAATAATCGGAACAACAACGGACGGAATGTGGTAGAGCAAGTTAACAATGCTGAGGAGGATGAGCGTCCTTTGGTGGAGTACTTCAGGACTACACCGCAGGGATATCAGCCCACCATCGTCAGACCTCAGATTAATGCAGCCCATTTCGAGATTTGCCAACCGTTGATCAACATGGTTAGGGATGAGTGCTTATTCACTGGAGCTCCGAGTGATGATCCACATCAACACTTGCTAAATTTCGAGCAGATCACTTCTACCATGTATGATCAGAGAGTTCCACTCGAGACGATAAATCTCATGCTTTTCCCCTTCTCCTTATCGGGAAAGGCAAAGACATGGCTGATGGAACTTCCAGCAGGCAGCATAGTTACATGGGCAGATTGTAGTAGAGAGTTTCTCAGGAAGTATCTTCCACCATCCAAGGTTGCTCAACGGATGGCTGACATAACCAAATTTACACAGCAGGAAGATGATTCTTTGGGAGACACGTGGAGAAAGTTCAACCAGCTCTTGCGCCGATGCCCTACTCACGGAGAGCCATGGTATAAACTCCTCCATTACTACTATAATGCTTTGGACAGAGAGACTGCTAGTGAGCTGGACATGATGGCTCAAGGAAATTTTATGGGAATGGGACTACAGAGATGTCGTGATCTGCTAGATAATGTAGCCAAACGCGAATCCGCGAGGTCTGAGACTTGTAGAAGCACAAAATCAGATGGGGCATTGGTTAGTAAGATTGAGTCCATGGCGGAGCAGAAATTTGAACATCAGATGGCAGTGATGACTTCGGCTTTTAGTAATTTGAATCCATCGGCACAGGTGAAGTCAGTGGGAGAGATGGAAGCAGATGCAAACCAGGGATATGGGGACAGTATTGAAGACGTAAACTACATGGGCCAAAGGCAGCAGCAATGGCCAAACACCTATCATCCCAACAACCGCAATCACCCCAACTTCAGTTATGCCAATCCGAATAGTGGACTATATGCGCCAGGTCTAAGGCCAAATGTTCCTTATCAAGCTCAGCGACAGGCTCCACAGCAACAGGCTCCTCCACCACCTCCATCTTCAGAAGAGCAGGACACAAACGCGTTGTTGAAGAAACTGTTAGCTAGCAATGATAAGATTGAAAGCAAGATAGTTGCGATAGAAGCCTCGATAAAAAGCGATGAAACACAGATTGGGCAAATAGCCAATCAAAATACTCGACTTCCACCTGGTATGCTTCATTCCAACACTATTACTCAAACTGAGCAATTGAAGGCTATTACTACTCGCAGTGGGACAACTACTCAGGATCCCCCATATCCTACCCATGCGCGAGCTGAGGCGACTAAGGCCACTGAAAAAGCCTTGGATGAAGAGATTACCGTGCCTACCATGATTCCCCAATCAAAGGACACGGTGAGGAAGTCGGATGAGAAACAGAAGCCAAAGGAGGAGTATAGTGTTCGTGTTCCCTACCCGCAGAGATTGAAGAGCCAAGAAGATGCCAAGCATTTCAAGAAAGTTGTTGATATCTTCAAAAAGTTACACATCAATATACCCTTTGCTGAAGCAATTTCACAAATGCCTAAATATGCAAAATTTCTCAAGGACCTACTCTCTAATAGAAGACGCATGGATGACTTTGAGATCGTGACCCTGAATGAGGAGTGTAGCTCCGTGGTGCAAAAAGTGCTACCCAAAAAGATGAAAGATCCGGGTGGTTTCATTATTCCTGTGACATTGGGAGATGTGTTCCATGGTAGGGCATTATGTGATCTTGGCGCAAGCATAAATTTGATGCCTACATCAGTATTTGAGCAACTCGGTGTAGGAGATCCAAAACCCACTCGTATGTGTTTATAGATGGCTGACCGTACTATAAAACGACGACGGGGTGTTTTGGATGATGTGCTTGTGAGAGTCGAAGGACTCATCTTTCCCGCAGATTTTGTGATCCTAGATATGGATGCTGACGATGATGTCCCACTCATATTGGGACGGCCATTCCTTGCTACGGGAAAGACGATGATTAATGTTGCCAATGGAGAATTGACTATGCCTCTTAACGATGAGAAGGTGGCATTTAATGTCTTTGAAGCTATGAAATTCCCTGCATATGCAGTGAGTGAGCAGTGCTTTGGTGTGGAGGCATACACACCAGACGAGGAGGACGATATATTATTGGAGCACCTGTATGAGGAACTTGCGTTACTTGATTCGAGTGAAAAAGAACAGGCTATGGAGGCCAGCTGGCGTTCACCCCTACCCCTCTTTAATGAGGGAAGCAGGAAGATTCTTACTCCTTCTCTTTTTACTGCTCCTGCTTTAGAATTGAAACCGTTACCTTCTCATTTAAAATATTTATACTTGGGATCTGATGAAACTTTACCTGTTATTGTTTCTGCGTGTTTGGACAGGGAACAGGAGGAGCTGCTTCTCAAGGTATTGCAGGAGAGGAAAGCAGCTATGGGATGGACCATAGCAGATATCAAGGGGATCAGCCCCACAGTTTGCCAGCACAAGATCCGGCTCATGGAAGATAAGAAGCCGGTAGTTCAGTTTCAGCGCCGCCTCAACCCTCACATGCAGGAGGTGGTGAAGAAAGAGGTGCTTAAATGGTTGGAAGCAGGTATCATCTATCCGATTTCCGACAGCACGTTGACTAGCTCGGTGCAGTGTGTCCCTAAGAAGGGAAGTATAATTGTGGTGGAAGGGGAAAAAGATGATCAGATTGCCACTCGTACAGTTACTGGGTGGAGAGTTTGCATGGATTACCGCAAACTCAATGATGCCACTTTAAAAGATCATTTTCCCCTCCCATTTGTGGACCAGATGCTTGATAGGCTGGCACGTCATTCACATTACTGCTTTTTGGATGGATACTCTGGGTATAATCAGATAGCGATTGAGCCAGCTGACCAGGAGAAGACGACATTTACTTGTCCTTATGGGACTTTTGCATTCAGGCGCATGCCCTTTCGGCTATGCAATGCCCCTGCCACGTTTCAGAGGTGTATGATGTCTATCTTCTCAGACATGATGGAGCAAAATTTCGAAGTCTTCATGGATGATTTTTCGCTTTATGGTGATGGTTTTGAAGACTGCCTCCAGCAGCTAGCTCGGGTACTGGACAGATGTATTGACACCAACCTAGTGCTTAACAGGGAGAAGTGCCATTTCAAGGTGACCGAGGGGATAGTGTTGGGGCACAAGATCTCCAGTAAAGGCTTAGAGGTAGATCGGGCAAAAATTGAGGTGATCGAGAAGCTTCCTTATCCTACATCTGTCAGAGGGGTACGGAGTTTTCTTGGACATGCAGGTTTCTACCGGTGCTTCATTAAAGACTTTTCGAAGATCACAACGCCTTTATCTGGGTTGCTTGAGAAAGATGCCGTCTTTGATTTCAATGAAGAGTGCAAGGCACCTTTCGATTTGCTCAAGAAAAAGCTGATTAGCTCTCCCATTATAGCCACCCCAGACTGGACCTTACCGTTCGAGCTTATGTGTGATGCCAGCGATTATGTGGTGGGAGCAGTGCTGGGACAGCAGAAAGACAAGGTAGATCATGTAATTTACTATGCTAGTCGTACTCTTAATACTGCACAGGTTAATTATGCCACCACGGAGAAGGAGATGTTAGCTATTATCTTCGCATTGGACAAGTTTCGTCCATACCTTGTGGGTTCTCAGGTGACTATCTTCACGGATCATGCAGCCCTCAAATATCTCCTTACTAAGAAGGATGCGAAGCCTATATTGATTCGATGGGTGTTGCTAATGCAAGAGTTTGATATAGTGATCAAGGACAAAAAGGGAGTCGAGAACGTTGTTGCAGACCATTTGTCACGACTGGAGAACGAAAAATAAGAAGATGTGCCAATTAGAGAAGATTTTCCCGATGAACAACTTATGGTAGTGGTAGCAGCAGTGCCTTGGTTTGCGGATTTGGCAAATTTCAAGGCGCTCAATATTGTCCCTAAAGACATGTCTTTCCATCAGAAAAATAAATTTTTCGCAGATGCACGACACTATTTCTGGGATGACCCTTATTTGTTCAGGTTGGGAGCTGATAACGTGTTGAGAAGATGCGTAGCTGAGCCAGACACTTTGGACATTCTTAGACATTGCCATGAGCTGAATTGCGGAGGACATTTTGGCAAAACGCGCACTGTGGCAAAGGTATTGCAAAGTGGATTTTATTGGCCTTCTTTACATAAAGATGCTCATTTGTTTGTACAGCAGTGTGATCGATGTCAAAGAACTGGCAATATCTCCAACCGAAATGAGATGCCTCAGAATTTCGTGTTGGAAGTAGAGCCCTTTGATGTTTGAGGCATTGATTTCATGGGACCATTCCCGTCTTCACTTGGAAATCTTTATATACTGTTAGCTGTGGATTATGTGACCAAGTGGATAGAGGCAATGGCTTTCCCTAAAAACGATGGAGCTACTGTAGAGAGATTCGTGCGTAAGAGCATTTTTACACGGTTTGGAACTCCCAGAGCCATTATCAGTGATGAAGGATCGCATTTCGTGAATAAAGTCTTTGCCAATGTCTTGAGCAAATATGGGGTAAAGACGCATAAGATATCACTGGCTTATCATCCGCAGTCGAATGGGCAAGCAGAAGTTTCTAACCGAGAGATAAAAGGGATCATGGAGAAGACAGTCAACCCGGGACGCAAAGATTGGTCTCCGCATTTAAATGATAGCTTATGGGCGTATAGGACTGCTTACAAGACCCCTTTAGGCATGTCTCCCTATCAGTTAGTATTTGGGAAGTCGTGTCATCTTCCGGTGGAACTTGAGCACAAGGCATTCTGGGCTCTGAAGAAGATCAATTTGGACGCTAAGCTCTCAGGTGAGCAACGGAAGCAAGCACTACTTGAACTTGAAGAATTTCGATTGATGGCGTATGAAAGTGCGAAAATCTATAAGGAGAGGACAAAACTGTGGCACGACAGGCACATCATCCCGAGAGACTTCAAATTAGGACAGAGGGTGCTGATCTTCAACGCCAGACTAAAGCTATTTCCAGGGAAATTAAAATCGAGATGGAGTGGTCCCTACACAATTACCTAACTTTATCCGTGGGGATCTCTGGAGGTGGAAGATGCAAATGGGAACTGATTTAAGGTGAATGGCCAGAGAGCAAAACCGTACGTGGACGGGAATTTCATTGGAGTCATTGAATGGCTTCATGCAACTCCCGTACTTTGATTAATCTCTGAGGTAACTGGGTCGGGCCGTCGACCTTAAATTACAAAGCGCTTGTTGGGAGGCAACCCAACCTATTTATTGTTGTAGAGTAGGTTTTAATACTGTTTTGTGATTTTTATTCTGTTTGATCATTGAGAGGTGCGAGAGAGTGGATTTAATGTTTCCAATGAGTATGTGCAAGATTACGAGGTGAAAGGCCTATTTCGGATCCCCCTTTTTGATGCGCGCGTGCGAAACAGAGTAAAAATTGAAGATTTACAGCCCAATACGCGTATCGGGGTTCGAAGTGAAGGAATTGAAGCTAGAAAGCATTCTTGTACCTACTCAACACACGCACCTGTGGAAGATCATATTCCCGGACTCCTCGTCTTGATATGCGCAAGAATTTGATTGATGAACGGAGAAAGCTAGCACGCTGGCACGGATTACGAGGTGAAATTTTGAAGAACAGATCGAAAACAGAATTGAACAGTGCCAACGTGTGGGGGTGGTTGAGAGCTTTCTGTAGACAGGTGGATCGCGCATATCGGAGTCCGGATGAGGAAGTTACGCCAAAAAGGATGCTTTAGAGAGTATAACAAGGCCAAAAACATCCGGAAATGCAAAACGTGCCTTGGAACGCGTGAAATTGACAAATGAAATACTCCCCGGATTTCGGGAGTGTTTTAAGGTGAAAAGGGAGTCTCGAGGTCGAGGAGATCCTTCGGAAAGCAAAGGCGCGATTAAATACGCAAAAAATTGACGAAAAGGATGTTTTTGGCAAGCTCCAGCATTGTCTTCGTACGAAGACAATTGTCTTCGTAAGAAGACTTTATGCTTAGAAAATTTTTAAGCTATGAAGATTGTCTTCTTATAACAGCATGCAGTATCTATATAGGAAGGCCTTCGTACGAAGACAAATTGTCTTCGTACGAAGACTCTTCGTACGAAGACAATTGTCTTCGTACGAAGACATCGGGCAGAATGACAATTTTGGCTATACACGAAGAACAGCCATGGGTTACTTCTTGGGGGCATTATGGACTTTTGGCTCACAATTTGTTGAAGACATCAGCTGGCCCCGTTCCTCTTCTTCATTCTTCACAAACCCAGTTTTCTCTTCTCCTCCATAGCCGCAGACACACAAATCGCCTCCTCCCTTGTTTCTTCACCAAATTCAGCAAGCTACCATAGGTTTTGTTCGCGATTCAGAGGAGAACAAGGATTGCAAGGTGGTTTTGAGGGAGATTGAGAGACAAGAGAGAAATCAGAGGAGGAGGAAGCTAGGGTTCCGAAGCTAAGTTGAGGGATTGGACAAATTGGAGCTTGATTCAGCTTACGGTCAAGAAGGCAACGCTAACGGGGACTTCACAAGGATTACGGAGCATCAATCAATTTGGAGTTTCGACAAATTTTTTCGGCGACCTCAAAACAGCCCGGTTTTCAAATTTCTGAGATTTTTGTGCCCGTAAGACTTGCTCCGGGCACGTAGGTACATTCTCAAACTAGTTATTTCAATATTCGAGTCCTAGGCACAAATTGAGTAAAAGCCTAATTTATTTTTTGTTGCGCTTAGTAGCGCGCTTGGGGGCGATTGCTTAGAGTCCTAGGAATTACGTGCTTACTTGCCTACGTGTTTAATTCTGTACACACTTCTTGTCACGTGCACAAAAGTTGAATTTCTTGTTATACCTGAATTTGTATTCTAAATGGCGGGTGGAAAGAAACGGAAGACGGGAGAGGGTACTTCGCAAGAAGCATCGGGGTCGGGCGAGCCTCAATTCGAAATACCGCCCATTCCCCAATATGAAATCTTGAGTGCCCCTCCCCCGTCTAAACCGGGCATTGTAGGCCGACGAACGGCAAAAGTTAATCTGAAAGAACGGAGTATTGGGCCCGGGTGTTATGATAGCTTCCGTTTTGTCACCTACGAGGCCCACCTAGACTCTGGTAAGGACACGTATTTGACTAAGAACGGGAAGCCCGAAAAGGAATTTCCATTTCATGAGGATATGCCTAATCCCATCAAGGAAATTTTTGAGCGCGAGAAGCTTACCAACTGGTTTAAGCTTGTAGGGCCGTCTAGTTCCCATATTGCGAGAGAGTTTTGCCTCAACTTGAGGTATGCAAAAGATGGTGAGAGCCGAGACCCTCGTCTTGTGTACTGTCAGAACGAGTGGATAGTCTTCACGCCAGAGGCTATCGCTTTGGCCATGGGTTTCCCCGCTTTGCGAGAGGGTTGTGGGTACGAGACTGTTCTTCGTAGTGAGAATATGTGGTCTCGTCTGAATGCATTTTGTTTTGCAAAAGGGGTAGATCCTTGGGACAGAAAAGGGGAGGTGATTCATTGGAAGGCTGAGAAGAGGTACTATAGGCCGGAGGCGAGGTGGTGCTGTGAATTGCTCGAGAACTGGGTTTTGGGAATCACACAAAACCCTAGTTACTCTTTCCGCCTATCGGTTTGGGCTCTCTGTCTTTACACCGGGGTTAGGATCGATATCCCTAAGTTTATATGGGAGAACTTTCTAGAGAGGGTGTCGAGGACTAACAAGTTAGGTCCCGGTCAAACTTGCTTGCTGACTCACCTAGCCAAAACAGCCGAAGTAGTCATTGGGAGAGACATGGATTTGAAACCATTCACGGCTAGGAAATGGCATAGGTTTGATGAGACAGCGAGGAAGAGGGGCAAGGGTAGGAGGATGAACACCTCTAGGTTCGATAACCAGGTTGCCTATGACCACCTGAGAGAGGAGATGGCCCGGGATAGAATCGAGAGAAGACGCCAGTTTGCCCACACTCGGGACAATCAGGTGAAGCTGGGTGGCTTAATCCAGATGGTGGGCCAGTGGGTGATACAGTCGAGTGGTCAGGCAGCGGGGGAGTTTGTTCCACCAGTCCCGACGGCGGATCCGTGGTTCCAGGAAGAGGAATTTGAGTATCCGGTTCCGCCGAGTGAGGACGATGAAGAAGAAGAGGATGAGACAGAAAATGAGGAGGAAGAGGAGGAAGACGAGTAGTGGTGTTGGCCCTCGTGCTAGGATTGTTAAGTCCTCGTGTGATCGTTGAGGACAACGATGCATCCTAGTGTGGGGGTGGTTGATACCTTTTTACTAGTCAGTCTTGAGTCGTTGCATCGCCCGTGTCAGCATGTAGTTAGAGATTTTTAGTTATGTCCTTATTTTTCTTTTTATTATTCATATTTTTGTGTGGACGTTTTGGTATCATTGAGTCATCCCACCACTATCGAGTCATCAGTCGAGTTGGCCGTGCATGTAGTATAGGTATATATATATAAAAAAAAACTAAAAAATGAAAAAACCAAAAAAAAATTAAAAATTTGAGAAAGGGCAATCGAAAGAAGCTGAAAATTCGGTAAAATCGAGAAGTGTGAGACTTTTAGGCATAGGGCGTGAATTGCGATCGAGAGTGACAATGTGAGTTTCCCTTAGTAAGTATAGAGAAACTTTCTTTACGGGAATGCGTGCCTATTTTACACACGGACTTAATTTTCAAATCTAAAGTGTGTGCCTAGTTTTCTTACAAGAGTTGAGCTAGGTGTGAGCTAAACAAGCCGAACGTTCTTGTGTACGTCTTAGGTAATCGCCAACCCGCCTCGTAGTGGCACACAGAACAGCAGTGCGAGGTGTGTATTAGAGCACTCACGGCTTATAGAACTTACTTTGTAGGACCACTAGTAACCCTGATTTGAACCTTGGATTCTTTGATAGCCTGTGGACTTAGGGTGACGATTCTTGGCCTTCATCATTGATTGGTTAGAATCACCGCTTTAGTGCGTCACGAGGGTGTTGTAGTTGAGGGGGTTCGATGAGGGAGTACTTCATGCTATACTTGTGTGAGTCTTACATATCGCATGCACTTTATTTGTGATCTTCGAGGGGAATGCGAGGGTGAGTGAGAGTAGGCTTGCGCACTTCGGTGTGGCGGTGTTCCATGACATTACAACATGGACACGAGTGAGGAGAGCCGTGAGTGTGTACCATCTAATACACACAAAACTTGGGTTGGGGGAATTTAATAGGTGGATCGTGCTAGGTATCGGATCTTACTCATCATGGTGTAGGAGGTTTGGTTGGATTAGGCACGAGACATATATTCGATTGGCTACTTGAGAGGGGACAGGATTACAATCGAGTGTGGGGGTGTCGACTTTTGACTTCGGACATCGAGATTGAGCTTGCGACGACTCCATCCCCACACGTGCTTTATTGTGATAGCGGCTTCGTTGGTTACACCGAGGATTTCATCGAGTTAGGGGGAGAGACATTTACTTGAGTTTCATACGTGTTGATCGTGATCTTTTCTCCCCTATTATCATATTTTGGCTTGACACTTGGAAGACCATTCGAGACATATATTGAAGAAATTGTGCAGAAATTTGAGAGATTTTCAGAAAAAAAAAATGAAAAAAAAAATCAGAAAAAAAAAAACAGAAAAAAAATAAAGAGAGAAAAAAAGGAGAGTTGAATAAAGGAAGAATGAGAAGTTTTGTGGAAGAACGAGTGGAGAAGCGACTAGTTCACGAACGGGAAATTTTGGCTTATACATTATTCATGACAATAGCCGCGGGGATCGTAATTGTACCGGGGTGTGACAGGATCGAGGGCCGGAGATGCTGAGTTTCGGGCTTGGTTTCTATCATTGTTGTGAGGGTGTATGAGATATGGTAATTGTGAGAATGTGACGCCTTAGGACTCGAGTTTGATTATTATCCTATTTGTCCCTAAAGCCTTATCATTCTAAACCCGTTAGCGGATTAGGAGCTCGGACCTTGAACGTGGCTTAGCCTAGCGTAGCCTCTTATTTTGTGGCACACATGAAAAGGTATTGCGTTCTTGTACTTAGTAAAGCTAGGTTCTCTATACTAGCTAGGGGGATTCGTGTCGTCGATTTGATTTCAACTCATTCCTTGTCTCTAGATTTCTCATCGCTTCGTGTGAATCGGTTTAAGCTAATGGAGATTGCCCTATCTCGCAAAAGAAAAGAAAAAAATTTGTTAGTTCAATACTTGCATTGTTAATATTGCATTTGCATATAGGTGCATTGTGTATAATCGAGTCGTGTCGACTAGTAAAGAGGATGGTTTGTGAATTGTTCTACTCGGATTAATATGCAAGTGGTAATGGTTTTGTATGCAATGTGAGGTGAAAGTATGCAATTGGCGTAGGGAAGTTATGCAATGAGTAATTTGGTTGGTATGCAAAGTTGGATGGATTGCGGGAAAGCGAGAGAAGTGATTACTTGAGAGAATATGGAATTGACTTGGGAGATTTGCTCGGGACGAGCAAAAGGTAGTGTGGGGGTAGTTGATAACTCCGTTTTCGGAGTTATTTTATGCCTTTTATTCTACGTTTTGCGTGCTCAACATGGAGAATTCGTCCTCTTTTGAGTAAATTGAGCTTTAATGTGATAATGTGAGTTCATATGCTTTACTTGTTAAATCCGGGCGTTTCTTTAGTTATCTGAGCTTTTATTGTGATACGATCGCGGGTTGTGTTTTCGTGTTGTGATTCGCAGGAAAACAGGGCTTGGAGGATCATGCGGGAGATGGAAACGAACTTCGGAAGCAAGGAACTCAAAGGAAAGTCAAAGGAAGAAGGAAGAAAGGAGAAAGTCAAAGGAACTCAAAGGAAAGTCAAAGGAAGAAGGAAGAAAGGAGAAATTCAAAGGAAGGAAAGAAAAGTCAAAGAAAAGAAAGCTAGAAAAGAGGGTCTTCGTACGAAGACAATGTACTTAGCCAAAATTTGGAGTCTGCAGAATGTCTTCCTAAACAAGCTCTCAGTATCTACATAAGAAGACATTTGTCTTCGTACGAAGACAATGTACTTAGCCAAAATTTGGAGTCTGCATAATGTCTTCCTAAACAAGCTCTCAGTATCTACATAAGAATACCTTCGTACGAAGACTCTTCGTGCGAAGACAAATGTCTTCGTACGAAGACTTCGCTGAATTTTCTGAATTTTTGCCGGGGCTTTTACGTAGTTTATCCAAACTTTGTAATAGGATTATGGAAACATATTTAAGCATTCTAGATCGACTTTTTCAGTAGTTTTGGACGTTAGGAACATCTTTTGGAGATCAAGAAGCTATTGGGAGAGCTTAGGAGCTTTGGATCATCCGTTTGGATTCTCAACTCTTCTCTTTTCTTGATTTTTATGTTTAAACACATGAGACTTGTCGTTTTGAGTATGATTATGAGTAGCTAAACGTTATTTGCTGGGAATTCTTGTTTGGTATAGCTAGGGTTTGATCTAAATATCATGTTTTGATGATTGTGATTCATGTTTTAGCTTAATCTCACGTGTTTCTTCATTATTATGGATTATTCACGTTGGTAATCTTATTATCTTTGCGAGTAGCTAACGTAGAGATAAAATTAATTAGTTTTCACGCGGTAACTCCGTGAGAATTAGTCGGTAAATTGAATAATCCACCTAGTCGAATCGATGTTTGGTAACTCGACATCGTTAACTAGGATCGTTAAAGTAGAATTATGGTTTTAATGCATGCTTAAAGCTAGAATAGACTTGGTAACTCGGTTTGTTTTGGTTTAAAGTATAGTAAACTTACTTGGTAACTCGGTACGTTTAATATTGCTTGATTGATAGTGAAAGACACGTGGTTGTTTTACAAGTCAAAACATAAATTTAGCTCAACCTAGTGAACCTAGAGAATTCCCGGTATTTTTCCATTATATTACAAAAAAAAACCCTAAAATTTCATTCTTTATTAATCGTGAACTACTTCACTTGGTTAATCGAGAATATTGCACTTTTACTTTCGTAGAATTAGATCAAAACACAACTTGCGACGTACCCACATAAGGTTTAGAATAATAATAAATTTAAACAAAGTCCCTTGGGTTCGACAACCCGGATTTCCGGTTTATTACTACACACGACAGCTGTACACTTGCAGTTGGAGCGTGTTAGAGAGCAATGATAATGACCGAGAGCGGAGGGAAAAAAGGTACAGTGTCAACCAAAAGAAGAAGACTGTCCTAATCGTGCATAGAATGAAGGTGCAAGAGAACATGTGAAAGACTTGGTGGAGAGTATGCAGAAGACAAACAAATAGGAAGCCAAAATACCAAAAGAAATCCCTAATGAAAAATTTAGGATGGTTTTAGAGAAAGAAGCATAGTTAATGAGCCTACCTGTGAAGCCCATCCCTATTTCGATGAAGAACCCATGCACTAGCCCACAGAGGAATTTGGCTATGATCCCTGCATGGGTATGGCCTCCCAGAAATTCGAAAAATAAGAAGATACCCAACAAAAAAAGCCCAGTAGTAGAAAATATCCCACCAAAACAAGCCTAAAAGAAAATGGAACGGGTAATGGAAATGGGTGAAGAGGAAGCTCCGGATAACTCATCTCTTAATATAACGTTAGAACGTGTGTTTAATCGTTTTGTGGATCTATAAAGGAAAAGAAACGGATTCTATGAAGGAAGAGTCGCTAAGAAGAACAAGAAATGGGATCTCTTGTAGTGGGAAGAGGATGAAAAGAAGGTATCTTCAGAGGGTTAAAGTGTTAGGTTTTGTAATGGATTACACAGCGTATTTAGACAAATAAGATCCGCACAAGACCCATAAAGGATCAGAGGAAGAGACATCATTATGATAATGAAGGTTGTAGTAACAATTACTTTGTTTGTCTCCTGTGATGACTTCAAACGCAAAATTGTGTTTGCGTCTTTATAGCTAGTCCACGCCTAGGATGAAGAACTAGATTCCTCCACACCTTGTGCTAGAAACCGGTAGAGGAAGGAATAGGAAGAATCACACAACGGAGACCAAAAGAGGAGGCTCTGCCTCTTCTTGGCCTACGAGAAGAGGGGCGGACAGGGTCGGGAGGCCCTTGTCTTGCTTTTTCTCTCCTATTCAAATTTTGTTATGAGCATTAGTCTGAGAAATAAGCTAGGAGTTTCCTTTAAATAGTCCAACAACTCCTTGTTAACTGTATAAAGGCCCCTATCCTAATCCTGTCCATACACGGATTAGTCTAACTTGCAAATTAGTCCTACTAAATTTGCAAGTAGTTGTGTATTGATCTTTCTATTAATTAATCATATTAATTAATTCTCAATTCTAGTTTTATCCTTATGGCATGTGACCCCACAGGTTTCTACTTAGTTGGTAGTAACTATTACTCACATGGAGCGGTGTCTAGCAACACATCCATGCCACCCAACTAATAAAAACAGACATACTTTGACAAACCTTGTGCACGTATTGTCTCATCCCTTTGCCTCTATATCCGGATTGGGCACGAGACATACAAGTCACACTCGTATATCCAATCCATAGTTTCTCGATCCTGGGAATAGGCTTAACCATGCAGATAAAATCAATATCCTATAACTATTTATCTGATCTGGCCAGACATTCCATAAGCACCATTCCCCGAGTGGTCGTGGATATTGTTGGAAATATGCCCTAGAGGCAATCTATTTCTTGTGACATTTATGGATTTACAATTCATTATGTTATCGATATGGAGATATGTTAACATGAATGAAGTCCTGAGAATATAAATGTTATATTCTTAAATATCCCTAGTCCATTATATTAATTAATTGGACAATCAACTATAGTCTAGTATGGGGTTGGATATATATGGAGAAATCACGATCCAACACATGGTTATGCATTATGAGTAATTTCATACTGGAATGACCCATTTGTGAGAAGGCTACATACAAGTTATGTAAAGTCACAAGCGCTTCTCATAGTGACAACGGTATTGTCATCCTTAGACTTGAAGTCACTAGATAATTTAGTTGTGGAATATTGTGTCTTGGTAGAATCTAACGCTACACCGTGACTAGGTATTCATAAAGGCGTGTATCGGACCCAATATGAAGCAATCATAGAAATCGTAGTGATGTTGATAGAATTTTTCCCTCCCACATAATGGGAGCAAATATTTCGGCCACTCGAGGAATAGTGCTTATAGAATGTCTGGCCAAACTCTGATAGATCAATATGGGATATTGATGTTATCTACATGGCTAAGGATATTCCAAGTATCGAGAAACTATGGATTGGATATACGAGTGTGACTTGTATGTCTCGTGTCCAATCAGGATATAGAGACAAAAGGATGAGACAATACTTGCACAAGGTTTGTCGGATGACTATTTCTATTAGTTGGGTGGAATGGATGTTATGCTAGACACCGCTCCATGTTAGTAAATAGTTACTACAAACTAAGTAGAAGCCTATGGGGTCACATGCCATAAGGATTGAACTAGACTTGGGAATGAATTAATTAGAATGATCAATGTGCAACTAGTTGCAAACTTAGTAGGACTCATTTGCAAGAGGGACTAATCTGAACTTGAGTAAGATTGAGAGAGGTCCTTTATGAAGTAAACAAGGAGTTGTTGGAATATATAAAGGATGCTCCTATCTTCCCTCCTACAACTAATTCTCGTAAACTTACTTGAGTAGGAGAGAAAGCAAGGAAAGAGAGCACGACAAGGAGGTCGAGCCTCACCCGTCCGGCCCATCTACCCGTCGGCCACAAAGAGGGCCCGAGCCCCTCTTTGGCAATTTGTTGTGTGATTTATTCTTCCTCTTCCATCGATCTCAATCCTCGGCGTAGATCAACCGTAGAGACGTGACACTATTCGCGTTTCGAAGTCATCACAGGAAACCTACAAGGTGACGATTACGAATCATTTACTATCGTTATGAATTCTCTTCCTGTGATCCTTGAAGGGTCTTGTGTGGTTAATTTATTCTTTAATTCCGGTGCGTAATCTGTTACAAAACCCTATAGTGGTATCCTTGGAGGGTCTTGTGTGGATTACGCAGTGGAATTAAAGAATAAAAGATCCGCACAAGACCCTCCAAGGATCACAGGCAGAGAATTCATAACGATAGTAAAGGATTCGTAATAGTCACCTTGTAGGTTTCCTGTGATGACTTCGAAACGCGAATAGTTTCACATCTCTACGGTTTATCCACGTATAAGATTGAAATCTATATCATCCAACTCCTTGTTCTAGCTAGTAACGATGGAAGAGGAAGAAGAAATCACACAACGAATCGCCAAATAGGGTCTCGGGCCCTCTTTGTGGCCGACGGGTTGAGGGGGCGGACGGGTGAGGCTCGGCCTCTTTGTCTTGCTCTCTCTCTCCTTTCTTTCTCTCCTACTCAAGTAATTTTATGAGCATTAGTTGTAGGAAGGAAGCTAGGAACATCCTTTATATAGTCCAACAACTCCTTGTTTACTACATAAAGGCCCTCTCCTAATCCTACTAAAGTTCGGTTTAGTCCCTCTTGCAAATTAGTCCTACTAAGTTTGCAAGTAGTTGCACATTGATCCTTCTAATTAATTAATCATATTAATTAATTCCCGAGTATAGTTTAATCTGTTTGGCGTGTGACCCCATAAGTTTCGAATTAGTTGGTAGCAACTGTTTACTAACATGGAGCGGTGTCTAGCAACACATCCATTCCCCCCAACTAATACAAATAGTCATCCGACAAACCTTGTGCAAGTATTGTCACATCCCTTTGTCTCTATATCCAGATTGGACACGAGACATACAAGTCACACTCGTATATCCAATCCATAGTTTCTCGATCCTAGGTATAGCCTTATCCATGCAGATAACATCAATATCCCATATTGATTTATATGAGTCTGGCCAGACATTCTATAAGCACTATCCCTCGAGTGGCCGCGGATATTTACTCCCGTCATGTGCGAGGGAAAAATTCTATCTACATCCCTACGATTTCTAAGCTTGCTTCATATTGGGTCCGATACGCGCATTTATGACTACCTAGTCACGGTGTAGCGTTTGACGCTACCAAGATACAATATTCCACAACTAGATGATCTAGTGACTTCAAGTTTAAGGATGACAATATCGTTGCCACTATGAGAAGTGCTTGTGACTTTACATAACTTGTATGTAGCCTTCTCGCAAGTGGGTCAAGCCAGTATGACATTACTCCTAATGCATACCCATGTGTTGGATTGTGATATCTCCATATCAACCCAACCCCATACTAGTCTATAGTTGATTGTCTAATTAATCAATATAATTGACTAGGGATATTTAAGAATATAACATTTATATTATAAGGACTTCATTCATGTTAACACATCTCCATATCGATATCATAATGAATCTTAAATCCATAAATGTCACAAGAAATAGATTGCCTCTAGGGAATATTTCCAACAGTCTCCCACTTGCACTAGAGCCAATCTCCTACATCATAAGCCCATTAATCTTGGGCGACCCTCATGCTTTCACTACGCAAGGTAAGAGAGACATCTGTTGGTACTATGCAAATATCCACATCTCCTCTACCAACAATTTGATTGAGATTGAATATTCTAAGTATGTTCCTCTCATGTAGTGACTCACTCAGTCCTTTATGTTCGAATTTGTGACTGAATCTTGCCTGGAACCTTTCCAGCTCACAGTCCTTCCCACTAGTGCAAAACATAAAACTTGACTTATAATCTAAAATCTTCTTTGTTAGATTGGAAGTTCGCATCACTGTAACCCCTTACAGTATACTCTTCATATCCTCCATATATCAAGAATTCATCCTTTAGTTCTTCTAGTACTTAAAAAAATCTTGATAATTATCCAGTAACGCTCACCCGGATTTGACTGGTATCTTTGTGTCATACCATATGACACATCTGGCCTAGTACATAAAATGGTGTATCTCGTTAATATCATTCATACCGCCCCTTTCCCAGTCTAATTGGAAAGACAATTAGTCTTCCAAAGACTAATTCCATGTGACATAGGTAGAATCCACATTCTTTACTTGTTGAAAAATTTCAACAGCTTTGCCAATATATGCATTTTGACTTAAGCTAAACAACTATCTTGATCTATCTCCGTAGATCTTTATAGATTGTCTTCCCGAAGTCTATCATTGAAATTCAATTCTCTAGCCAATCTTTAACAGATTGCAGAGTAGAGACATTACTCCCAATGATTAGTATGTCTCCACATACAAGACCAGAAATATAACTATGCTCCCACTAACATTCTTTTAAACACAAGCTTCATCTTCAATTTTGATAGAACCAAACTCCTTTGATTGCATCATTAATTCGAAGAATCCAACTCCAAGAAGCTTGACTTAATCTGTAGAAAGATTGCTACAAGCAAGATGCGAATAAATTTAAGCATCACAGTTGGGAAAAGATTTCGTCATAGCCTATACTATGAACTCACATGAAATCATTAGTGCAACAACCCCCTTATCCGGCTCGGGACAAGACCGGGAGGGCGATGCTTAATAGAAGTGGCGGACGGAGAGGAGGAGGAAGATGAGGGTGAAGATGATGATGATGATGAGGGTGACTGTGAGAAGATAGGGAGATGGTGAGTTGGTTTTATAGGTGACAAAAAGTAGGGGAATGATGTTGATGATGGTGGCGGTGGCAAAATCTTGCCAAACAAGATGAAGGCAAAAATCTTCCCCAGCAAGATGAAGAAATTGAACATGATAAGCATTGTGAGAAAACTAAGGTGTGGGTGGCACACCAAGAGATAATGTGATCTAGTGTAGCACACACACCCAACCTCGCGGTGGTTGTACACGCGATCATGACTATATTATAGAACCTACTCGCTTGTTTACTTTACGAATATTAACCCAACATTTTCTAATATTTTAACCGAGTTTCTCAATCATAAAAACACGAAAATTTACCAAATTTTGTTTTGTCACAACTCTATATTATTTAGCTCCAAAATTTTCACGCGAGTTTCTTAACGATTAAAGATTTTAAATTCCGAAAATTTCTCAAATCACTTCTGGGATCTTAAAACTGAATTATCTCGTCTTAAATTACCAAATTACCCCTGATAAATGTACGGGGTATTACAATTAGGCACCAATTGTCCCTTAAAATTAATCACATTAACCATCCATGTTGGTCTCCTCATAACCAACTTGCACCCTATGGGTCCTACCATATTTGAGAGTTAGTCAACACTTTGTTGGTATACATGGATTCCACTTTGTATCTCATGGCTCCAAGCAATTTGAGAGTATGGCCCACTCGTGGCCTCTTCATAGGTTGTAGGCTCATATCTATGATTAATACATCACCGGGTTACGAGAAATCCATAATTCTCTAACCCCTTGAAATACTCAACGTATGAGGTTCTTGTGTTATCTGAGTAGGTTGCTCCACAACACCTTGTGATCCCGCTCATGTTCCATCAAATGGATCAATGTTCTGTTGTGGTTTTTGAACTCCTTCAAGTTCTACTATCCTCCCACTGTCTCTTTTATAGACAATCTCTATCTCGAAACACAACGGTTCGAGCAACAAACAATTTGTTTTCGATTGGATTGTAGAGATAATATCCTTTGTTTCATCAGGATATTCCACATAATACATTTATCCGAGTTGGGTTCAAGTTTATCTATAAAGTATTTACATAAACTTTATAACCTGAATTCTTTATGAATGACATACTAGGACACTTCCTAGTCCATATCTCATATGGTGTTTTCATAATTGATTTAGATGGAACGAGGTTAAGGGCGAAATTTGTTGTAATTAGAACATGGCCCCTAAAAGTAAATAGGAAGTTCAGTTTGACACATCATGGACCCAACCGTGTCCAACAAGGTCCGGTTTCTCTTATCAGACATGCTATTCCATAATGGTGTTCTAGTTAGAGTGGGTTTGGATCATATCCCATACTCCTTTAGATGCTCAAACTATTGGCTTAAGTACTCACGCCTCTACGATCATGTCATAGAGGTTTGATACTTTTTTCCAAAATAGTTCTCTACTTAATTCTTGAATTCCTTGAACAATTTAAAGGATTCTAATATGTTTCTTCATAAGATACACAAATCCTTATTTTTCTGATTCCATCAGTAAATATGATGAATTGCTGAAAACCACCTTTAGTATTTGTGCTTAGCGGCCTACATACATCAACATGTATGTTTCCCAAAGATAATATCATGACTTTTAAAAAAGTCTTACATATCTCATATGATTCAAAATCAAATGATATCAGAAATCCATCCATATGGAGCCCAGATATGTATCTCTCATTTATGAGGCCTTAAAAACAATGCCAAAGATAAGTGAGGTTCATATCATTATATGCTAACCTCTTGGTATTAGTGTTATAGATGAAATTTTTATGATAAAAGATATACAATCAATTAGACAAAATTGCATTACAATAATGCATATCAGAATAAATAGAACAACATTTCTCCTTTATTATGACAGAGAGCTTTTCTTGTACGAACAACAAACTATGAAAATGAACCTACTCATAGTAGGGACATAATCACTTTTGTCTTATTCATGAACAATTTTAAATAGGTAAAGATAGTTCCATGTGGCTAATTCAGCAACCCCTTGCTTCATTGCCTCACGTGCAGGTTTATTTCTTCTTTATCCAATTGTCTAAATCTCTTGAGATCATCCACATTTCTACAAACGTGAGATTCTCATCTAGTATCATTTTTCTCATGATGATGAGATAGACATATTAACTTCTATAATAAAGTACCTAAATTGGAATTCATAATTCCTTTATTATTTCCTTCCAGGTACTTTGGGCAGTCTCTCTTCCTCTATACCACCTTTGGGACTTTTAAGGTAATTTGGTTTTAGCAACAATCTTGCTTTATACCCATGGGGTCGGCGCAAACCATTTGTCCTTACCCATGATGTTAACCATTAACATGTTTTGCCTTAGCCCTTTATTAGTGCTTTGTTTAGCGATTCTCAATCATATTGAGGAAATCACCTTTGAACAAAACCTTAATTTCATCCAATGCAATTCTTGGTCCACTTGGGCGACTAACTTTTATTCTTTATCTATCTCATAGATAAAACCCATTTCCTAACATTTCAATCATATTGAATTAGCTTAGTTGCGTATGACCGCTTGCTTTAGTAGTCAAACATTACTAGCTTGTGCCGCCGTTTCATATCTTGATGAATTAAGTCGCCTTGCTTTGGCAAGCCCGAATTTGATTACATCTTTATCATGACAAGTGTTAAGCAAGAGATGACAAAACGCAAAGTGGAGCAACAGTTCAAACCTTTTATGTCTAGCTCGCTCTTTGAAAGAGCTTCTTTTAATATATGATCATATCATGCGCCTCCATGTTTCTTATCTTGCTTCCAAATCTCAGAGTTCATGGCATCTAACACGAGGCAAGTGACATTCAAAGAACCATTCTTTTATGTTCCTTCCATTAGGTTTAAGCGTTATTGGCAGTTGGTGGAAGGAGAAATTTATGTTCTTTGATGTACAAAACTTTTATTTTATTTGAGAACAATTCTCAATTTTGTACCAGTCTAGAAAATAGATTACATACAGCTTGTCTTTCTTAAGGAAATAAGGTCGTGTTTTGTTTGTTTAATGTCATGGGTATTCAACACAAAAGGATTATGCAAAGTATTGTGACGTATAACTATATTTAACATGGACTTAAATAATGCGGAAAATATCATTATATTTTCTAGTGGGCCAAGATCCATATTTCACTTCTTTTGAGCTTGATTTGGCAAGTCACCCAAATTAATTACTTATGTAGGACAATTCCAATTGCCTCCAATGCGACTCATGGTTCAATTGGGAAAATAAATCCTTATTAATATATCCCCATAGATAATCCCAATTGGTTGTCTCTAGGCTTTTAATCCTATTAGAATCACCTAGTTGCGTCCAACCTCTTACTCAAACAGTTGCACATTACTTCCTAGTGCCATCTCATCACATCATGACGAACCAATTCGCCTTGCGTTGGCACACACGAGCTTGGTAATCATGATCTTAACGTGTTTAAGTAACAAGAAAGCAAAACGCAATATTTAAATTTGAGGGATTTTCTTTTTAATTTTAATTGTTTTGTTGATCCATATCAACTGATCTACGTATTTTGAGTTGGGCAAACTCATAAATAAAAGATCCGGTTGTTAATTATCTTATTATCAATTTTGCATGCATCATCCATACACCAGCAATAAATAATAAGACAACAAATAAACAACTACAAACAAAAATTAAACGTGATATGGATATGGCCTCTAATCTAAGATATTCCCAAGCCAATGAGAATATCTATGAACCCTAAAATAGCAAGCTCATCTCCATGTGCCTCCATATTTTGGTACATGCTCCATAGCTTGTGGAATTCTCCATGCTTCTTAGCCTTGTGGAATGCTCTATCTTGTGGTCTTTTAATTCTTTAGGTTTCTTCTTCTCCGTCTTGACTATCATCTATTTTATATAACACTAGCTAGCATCTATACTAAATAAAAAGATCTCACAAGTTGAGAAGAAGACCGAATCGCAGGCCGTAAAACCTAACTAACTATTACATTAATTTTATCAGCTCACAGACCGTAAAACAAACCACAAAATTAAACATTCACAACATCCACATCTAAGGTAATATTCAATCACCATGCAAATAGCACATAAACAGTTAAAATCCAATTTTTACGCGCTTGTCAATTTTTAGTTGATTTTGGACATACTATGGTTAAAACGGTCCAAGAAGCCTACCATCTCCATTGCTTGACCACCAAAGGACTGCCTCAAAAGGTCTTGGGCCGGCCGGCCCTATCCCAAAGGGCTAGGCCGTGCGCTAGGGAGCCCGGCCCCCTTGGTCGTGGCCTTTCTTGGGCGGCAAGGAGAGAGGGGCGGTCCCCTAGGGGGGGGGCGAACCTCCTTTGGAGGTTGTTTCCAAAACAACTTCCTCCTTGTTGCCCAAGTATAGTCGTTTCCAAGTTTGAAAAACACATTTTTCCAACTTGTGCCCAAACTCTAGTTTTCTAGATCCAAAATTTTCACATCCTATGTGATCCAAAATCACTAATCCTTACATCTCATGTAATATTAGATCTTATTTGGTTGAAGTATATACAAATAGTCGATTTCAACCAAATAGATAAGGAAAGGAAGTGGAATAAAAGGATGACCTCGGGGCATATCCTCGTAAACCTAGTGGAGTTACTGCACAAAGAGAGAATCAAAGCGGGGCAATCAATGTCTGGAAATCGCCTTGAGAGAGCGACAATGAAACTGTGTCGCGTACATTCCACTGAAGAGACGACATGGGAATGGGGCTAGTACAGGAGCACGTAGAAGACGACAACATATACACGGTGAAAGGAAGTACTTGTATGAGAGCAATGATAATGACAGATAGCGGAGGGAAAAAAGGTATAGTGTCAACCAAAAGAAGATGACTGTCCTAATTGTGTAGAGAATGAAGGTGCAAGAGAACATGTGAAAGACTTGGTGGAGAGCATGAAGAAGAAAAACAAAGAGGAAGTCAAAATACCAAAAGAAAGCCCTAATGAAAAAGGTGGGACGGTTTTAGAAAAAAGAAGCATAATTAATGAGCCCACCTGTGAAGCCCATTCCTATTTTAATGAAGAACCCATGCATTAGCCCACAGAGGAATTTGGCTATGATCCCTGTGTGGGTATGGCCTCCCTGAAATCCGAAAAAGAAGATGATACCCAACAAAAATATCCCAGTATTAGAAAATATCCCACCAACACAAGCCTAAAAGAAAACGGAACGGGTAATTGAAATGGGTGAAGAGGAAGCTCGGGATAACTCGTCTATTCATATTGGATTAAAATGTGTGTGTAATTGTTTTGTGGATCTATAAAGGAAAATAAACGAATTCTATGAAGGAAGAGTCTCTAAGAAGAACAAGAAATGGGATCTCCTGCAGTGGGAAAAGGATGAAAAGAAGTACTCTCCATAGGTTAAAGTGTTGGGTTTTGTAATGGATTACGCAGCGGAATTAAACAAATAAGATCAACACAAGACCGACCAAGGATCACAGGAAGAGACATCATAATGATAGTGAAGGTTGTAGTAACAATTACCTTATTTGTCTCCTGTGATGACCTCAAACGCAAAATTGTGTTTGCATTTATAGCTAGTCCACCCCTACGATGAAGAACTATATTCCTCCACACCTTGTGCTAGCAACCGGCGGAGGAAGGAAGGGAAGAATCACACAGCGGATACCAAAAGAGGAGGCTCGGCCTCTTCTTGGCCGACGGGAAGAGGGGCGGACTGGGTCGGGCGGCCCTTGTCTTTCTCTCTCTCCTTGCTTTTTCTCTCCTATGCAAAGTATGTTATGAGAATTATTCAGAGAAATAAGCTAGTAGTGTTCTTTATATAGTCCAACAACTCCTTGTTAACTGTATAAAGGCCCTTATCCTAATCATGTTCATACACGGATTAGTCCAACTTGCAAATTATTCCGTCTAAATTATCAAGTAGTTGTGTATTGATCCTTCTATTAACTAATCATATTAATTAATTCCCGAGTCTAGTTTTATCCCTATGGCGTGTGACCCCATAGGTTTCTTCTTAGTTGGTAGTAACAATTACTAACACGGAGCGGTGTCTAGCAAGACATCCATGCCACCCAACTAATAGAAATAGTCATTACCATGACAAACCTTGTGCAAATACTGTCTCATCCTTTGCCTCTATATCCGGATCGACACGATACATACAAGTCACACTCGTATATCACATCCATAGTTTCTCGATCCTGGGAATAGTCTTATCAATGCAGATAACATCAATATCCTATATTGATTTATCTGAGTCTGGCCAGACATTCTATTAGCACTATCCCTCGAGTGGAACTGGATATTTTCTCTCGTTATGTGGGAGGGACATATTCTATATACATCAATATAATAACTAATATTGCTTCCTCATTGTGTCCGACTAACGCCTTTATTACTACCCATTTACGGTGTAGCGATTGAGGATGTCAAAACAAAACATTCCACAACTAGAGGATCTACAGACTTCAAGTCTAAGGATGACAATACCGTTGTCACTACGAGAAGCACTTGTGACTTTACATAACTTGTATGTATCCTTCTCGTTGTGGGTCAATCCAGTATGCTATTACTCCTAATGCATACCCATGTGTTGGATCGTGATATCTCCATATCAATCCAACCCCATACTAGTCTATAGTTGATCGTCCTGTTAATTAATATAATCGAGTAGGGATATTTAAGAATATAACATTTATATTCTAAGGACTTCATTCATGTTAACATATCTCCATATCGATAACATAATGAATAGTAAATCCATAAATGTCACAAGAAAAATAGATTTCCTCTAGGGCATATTTCCAACATAGAGCTACGCCGTCAAAATTGGCAGCAAATACAAAATATGCTAGAGGCATTAAGAGAATACGTAAACCTTAAGGTAAAAAATGAGGAGACAGTTCGCTGCAAACTTTTGTGGGCACGGACGGAGATCAAATGGAAGAAGGCTTCACGGAATTACAGAGAGAAATCTCTGATTAGGAAGAGGTAATGTCAAATATCCTTGTTTTCAACTTTATCTTTACAGTAGACTCGTAAAGGAATTTGAATTAGTGGTTTTGGAGGAATATTTTGCTTCACAAACCACTGTGGTGGCTGGCCAGAAACAACTACATGATCAATGTTGAGTCTCATCTGAACTTTTAGGGTTTGAGGCGTAACCTGAAAGTTTAGAGACTGCAAGTTCTTGTGAGAGAACATCGTCTCTCTTGGTGCTCCTAGTTGAAAAAAAAACAAAAAAACAATGTGAGCGTCCAGAGACTATGACAAGATCAATGTTGAGTCTCATCTGGAAATTTGAGGGTTTGGGGCGTACCTTGATAGTCCAGAGACTACGAGGTCTTGTGAGAGACCACTGTCCCTCTTTGGTGTTTGTAGCTAAAACAAAAACATAAAAAAATAACTTGAGAGACCATGTACTAAGACACGATCAATGTTGATTCTTATCTGGAACTTTCAGGGTTTGGGGTGTAACTTTACAATCTGGAGATAAGAAGGTCTTGTGACAGACCATCGTCCATCTTTGGTGCTCCTTGCTAAAACAAAAAATAAAACAAACTTGTAAATTCAAAGCAGGTTCAATACTTGAAATAGCTAGTCTATTTCAAGGCCTTTAAACAGCTTTCAAATCCTTGAAACTGACTGAGCCCTATGCATGAACTTAGGGGGAGTTTTCTGATTCTATTTGAACTCCTAAACCCATGTGCTCACTCTATCAGATACTTGATGATGAAAGACAAAGTATTTTGACATCTTTAAACACTATCTAATCCATCTGTTTGACTTGGTTTTGCAGGGAAAGTTTATTTCCTATTCTGCAGGATTTACTTCCTAACCTGAGTTTTGCAGGAAAGGAAACTCTGAGATAATTTTAATTCTGCAATCAATCTAATGGTTATAACAGCTTCTCAACATGGTTATGGAAAAGATCAAATGAGTATCCCTGAAGATACCGAGCAACTATTTGTTGGAGAATACTATTAGAGAAGTCAAAGTTGTTGCCTACAAAATAGGAGAGTTTGTTGCTGAAGATCTTGAAGATTTGCAGATCAAATGAGGTGTATATAAGGAGCTCAGTTTGAAGCATTTTATAGAGAACACAACGGGCAAAAACAGAAACACTCAAACACATTCAAGGATTGCCAAGCAACAAATAAGCAAATCAAATTCTTAATCTAATTCTCAGAAGAACAGTGCACTCTTACAGCAGTTTCATTTTCAGTGTTCTTCTGTTCATAAATTCATTTGTATATCATATTTTTTATACTTCTAGTTCTCATTCTCAATGATTGTTCAAGGTGAAAAATAGAGAATTCTTAGTTAATCAGATAGCTAGAGCAGGTACAATATAGGTTAGTGAGAACCACAAGCTGTAACAGAGTAAGGCATCTCTCTGTGCTTGAGATCTAGGGCTTAGTTGTTGATTAATAAGAGTTGAGTTGAAAATCCTACAGGGATAAGATCCCTGAGGTAGAGACGTAGGTCCAAGTGGAATGAACTCTATATATCTTATGTCTCTTGCATTTACTTTCCAGTTACAAACTTAGAAGTTTTGTAGCATTCAAAACAGTCTCATTTCAAGGGTTTTAAACTCATTTCAATGCCTTGAAATAGAATTATTCTTCTGTTTACTCTAACTATTTTATTCCAGGGGATTCAAACTCATTTCAAGGCCTTGAATATCTTTACAAATCTTTTGAAACCACTACTCTTGCAAAGTTTAGCAAAAGTTTGCATACTCTATTCAACCCCCCCCCTCCTTCTAGAGTATTGATCTTCTATTTCTACTTACTGTACACCCCTTCAAAAATGATTGAATAAGAAGATATTTAAAGTTCTGAAATGCAGTATGTGAGAATCCAGTTCGTATTGGGGGAGGTTTATATCTTTGGTGGAATGATGATGTTCACATAGAGTTTCGGTGGATATCAAATAATGTCTTTCAAATTGAAATTAGTTATGACAAAGGTAATGTGTAATTTTGGTTTCTTATTTATTCACCCCTTGTAGATGCAAAAAGGAGAAGATTTTTGAAGGAACTACAGGGGTTCACAAGAAATATACAAGGGTCATGGATGATTCTAGGTTATTGCAATGATTTGTTGGATGGTATGGACAAACAAGGTGGCAATGAAGTGCACCTATGGAGGGTTAATCAATTTTTGAGTTTTGTTTTAAAATGATACCTTATGGAATTGACTGCTCAAGGTCTGAATTATAGTTGGTCTAATAACAGAAGCAATGGAAATATTGAAGAAATGCTAGAGAAAGTCTTCTTCAATCTTGAAAGGGGAGTCAAACATCAAATTGCCAAGCTGTGTAGATCTCTCTCCTATGATTTTGGATACTAAGTGGAGAGATGGAGTCAAGAAAAGCCAATTCAGGTTCAACAAAAGTTGTTTACAGTATGAGAATTGTGGAAAAATAGTTAAACAAACTTGGAAGGTGCAGGGTACTGGAAATATTTTGCAGAAGTTAACCAACAAGTTAAGTAACTGTGTACATCATCTGAACATTTGGAGCATAAAGGAGGTTCAAAACAATGCCAATAAGTTTAATAAATTGAACCAACAAATTCTGAGTATTCAAAGCAAAATCCTTGAGTATGTCAAACCATGAAGGTGAGGTGTTTGTGAAGAAACATCTGGCAGAAGCTTGGGCTAATTAGGAGCTTTATCGGAAATAGAATTCTAGGGTTATTGATTTAAAATAGGGTGTTAAAAACTCTAATATTTTTCATCTCTCTAATATTAAAAGAAGGAATGCCAATAGAATTAACAAGTTAAAAATATTGTAGGAGAGTGGTGGATAGTAAAGAAGGGGTAGTTGCAGAGGTGAAGGACTATTTCAAGAAACTTTTCTCTTCTAGTTATTATATGCCCACTCCAGGGGTGCTAACATAGTTTTATAGACTTGTCACTGAGCAAGAAAATTGTATTTTAATCCAGATTCCAAGTGCTGAAGAAATTCAGAATGTGGTATTTTCTTTCAACCATGAGAAAGCTCCTGTTTATGATGGGTTGATAGGACTTTTTTATCAAGCACGGTAGGATAGAATCAAATAGGATTTTGTGCAAGTTATTGAACACTTTTTCTACACAAAGATACTCCCTAAAAGTGTAAGCAAAACTGTGATTTCTCTTATCCCAAAAGTCAAATGTCCTGAAGAAGTGGGTCAATTTAGACCAATTTCTTTGTTCACCTTTCTCTATAAGATTATTTCAAAACTTATTTAAAACATGCTTTAAAATATCCTGCCTAAATCATTCCTCATGAGCAATCAGCTTTTTTTCAAGGAAGACAGATTCAAGACAGTATTCTGCTGGCTTAGGAGTTCTTTCATGTGATTAAAAATATGAAAGATGGGAGGACAACTTCTTTCACCTTAAAGTTAGACTTGGTGAAAGCTTATGATAAAGTGAGTTGGGTTTTCTTAATCTTCTTCAAGTTAGGTTTCGTTGAACATTTCACTGATCGCATTCTCTATTGTATGTCTACAGTTAGCTTTGCAGTGAAAATTAATGGGGGGATTGGCTGTGACTTTGCTCCTGAGAAAGAATGTGATCCTCTCGTCCCATATCCTTTTGTGATTGTTATGGAAGAGTTTTCCAGAAACCTAAATGAAGCTCTGTCAACCAAGTGTTTAAAGGGTGTGAAGCTGAATATAATGACCCCTCCTTTGAACCATTTATTCTTTGCTGATGATTCTATGATTTTTCTAGCTTCCACAGAGGTAGAAATGACAAGCTTCCTCCACATTCTGAATGAATAATTTAAGGTTTCAGGGATGGAGATAAATGTCAACAAATATGGGATCCTTTTCTCTCCTTACCTGGAAGACCAGATGAAAAATCCAATTCTGAAGTTATCTAATATTAAGAAGATGGAGAAAAACTTTATGTATTTCGGTATCCCGGAATTTTTGAGGAAGTCAAAGTCTCATCGTCTCAACTATATTTATGATAGTGCAGTTACAAAACTTGAAGTTGGAAGTAGCAATCTTTGTCCTTTGCTGGTAGAGAAGTTCTTATCAATTTATAGTGAAAGTGTGTAATGTAGGTGTAAACAGGTATATTAATACTCTAGAAGGGGGGTTGAATAGAGTAAGCTAGCTTTTTCCAAAACACAAGTTTTTGAAACTTCAGTAGAGCAAACTGTTGATATCTACAACCTGTTAAGACAATAAGAACCTCTTGTTTTTCACTTGAGCAACCAAACTACTAAGTTTAGTGAGGTTTTAAAGATGAAGAATAAATAATACAATTGAGTACAAGGAGAAGAACTCAGAAAGATAAGATGTTTAAGCCTGGAAGAGTTCTTCTGAAATTGAATGATCTTCAGTCTGCTAGAGTTGAGTTCCTGAATGATGTTGTATGAACTTGATCTTCACAGTTGGTTGCTCTCTTCAGAACCACGACCTCTATATCTCATATAATTCTCTGCAATTCAAGTTTAAGTAGCTGATCTCAGTCTGCAACTGACTTGAGAGATTTCAGGAACAGAATTCCAAAAATATCTCCTATCTGATAAGCTCCTGTCAACAGCTTAATTTGTGCATTGCTGATCTGTTTGTGGCCGTTGGAGTGTCCAACAAACCTGCAAATACTCAGCAAACAAGATCAAACAAACAAAAATACAATCTAGCAAAAAGATCTACTTGAAACAGCAGGTATCAGTTCATGAGAAAACTATGCTAGAATTGTCTGCTGAGAGATCTAAGTTAACAAATATATTCAATCTCATGAATATATCAAGTAACTAATATTAACACAATAATAGACAATAATAAACTTGTATCAAGATCTAAGTATCACTGAATCCACCTGCATACAAGAAGATGATTAGAAGAACTTAGCAGTAAAGAGTAACCAGAATATCTCAAAGCTTTAAAGCTTTGCCTGCTAACTTCACCAGAATGAACATTGGATTCTAAATCCAACTTAGTCCTGCAATGATCAACTTAGAACATAGATTTCTAAATGAAATCATATAATTAATCCATATCATTACCAAAACATAACCGAAACCTGCACAAAAACAGTTAGATAGTTCAGCATATAGGAACTGCTACAGTAACCCAAAGCTTTGAAGCTTTGGTACTTAGCAATGTATTATGCTTGTGTTTCTGGATTTCATCATCAAGGAGCTAAGCTCTATGCTTGTATTTTAACAACATAATGTCCATGAGTTTCAGACTTATCAATCTCCCCCTTGATGAAAGACAAAACACATTATCTGGATATTAATATCCTGCAGCTTGCAATCAGTAGTAAAAATCACAGAATATAAATAACAGAAATTCAAATACCACAAAATTGCATAGATAACATCTACCAGATCCATAATTTATTAAAACCATAAAACTAGATACTAAACATCCTCAAAACATAGGAATCTTACTAAAAGCATAAAACAAATAGCACATAATCTTCTCCCCCTTTTTTACTTTCATCAAAAGTGTAGAAGAAATGTAGGATCTGTTCAGAGTGTTTTTAAATAAGAAAAATAACCTAAACTTAAGGAGTGAAAGAGTAGAAAGAATAGAGAGAATGGGTTCAAGGCTTCGAAGATCCTGTGGACTTTGCTTTGCCCTTGCCTTTTCCCTGAGTCTCCTCTTGCTCTTCTTCTGAGACTTATGCATGTTCAGCATGTTCTCCTTGTTCTTCAAATTTCTTTCCATGAGCTTCCTCATCCTTCATCTTTTCAACAACCTCATAAACCAACTTGTCTAGATCAGCAGCTTCCTGTTCAGCTTTCTCTGCAGCAGCTTCCTCATCATCTGCCTCCTCTTCAGATTGATCAAAGAGATCTTTTGATGTCAGAACAATAGGAATACCTTTCTTCTTCTTCTTTTTCTTGAGAACTTCTCCCAGACAATGTTGGTATCAGAGGAACATCGTTTTTCGGCGGTCCTACATATTTCTCAAGCCAGAGGCTATAGGTGTCGCTATGAACATCAAGCCCTTGAAATAGGGTTGTGCCTACCATGCCACCATTCGCCGATTAGATATTGTCGAGCTTGTTAGTGCCTTTTGTTTTCAGGGGGACCCCGGGGCTGGTTGGAATGAGAGACCCATTCTACCTGAGTGGATGGTTTCTAGGAAGCTTTTACTTCCACAAGCAAGGTGGATTTGCGAGCTTCTTGAGAACTGGGTCGTTGGTGTCACGCCTCAGCCTACGTACTCCTTCCAGCTCTGCACCATGGCTAATTGTTTGTGGATAGGGAAACGTATTAATGTTCCCTATTTCATTTATCGTTTTATCATGGAGAGCACCTCTTGCGGTAACCGTAGGGATCCCGGCAACACTTGCCTCTTCCTGAAGCTAGATAAAGATGCTAGCGTGAAATTAGAGGGTTTAGAGATGGATTTGAAGAAGGAAGGAGAGCGCAAGTGGGAGGAAGTCCCTGACCCCTGAAAGTCCCAAGACCTATAAGACCCCCTTAGCCTAGGAGGAGTGAGGCTGGTAGCTCGGGCTCCAAGACGAAGTCCGAACTCAACACGATCACTTACATGGTAGAGAAGAAGAGACTTCAAGAAGAGGTTGATAGAGCTAGGTCTCGGAGACAGTTTGAGCATCTTCGGAGTAGTTGGCGCCAGCTTGGCCGCGCGTTAGGGCAGTTGAGCTTTGACAGCGCCCAGCTGGGAGGGTGGATCCAGGACTTAGCCCGAGGGGGCAATGTCACTCTGGATCACCTGAACACCTACGACGGGCTTTTCTAATACCAGTCTGATGTGTACCACGAGTCGAGTCCCGAGGTGGGAGTCGATGAGGACAAGGAGGCTACCGAGTCCGACTAGTTCCACCGACACTACGCTTAGGAAGCCGAGTCATCTTGATTTATCTTTACCTTTTCTTGAGGATGACGAAGCGCTTAAGTGTTGGGGGAGTTTTACCTATCTATCCTCTAGTTAGCCATTGCATAGCCATGTCATGTAGCTTAGTGAGTCAGTTCGCATGTAGATGCCAGTCAGTTAGGTTTGCATGTGCATGTTTATTATATTGCATTGTATATATTTGTTGCACTTTTATTTATTGAGTCCACCTACCCACATTTTTTGGTTAATCGAGTTGGCCCAAAATGCATATATAGTTAGGAGGAAAAAATAAATAAAAAAAATCCTAAAAAATTATTTTTTTTAGAAAGGGCAATCGAAGAGAGAGAATGTGGCGAGGGTTCAGTGATTGAAATTCCTTAAGAGTATGAAATTCTGAGGTGAGGCAGACGCGAGAATCTGGAGTAGGAAGCCTATAGGGCCAATGCACTTTAGAATTGTGAGTAGCTGTCTCTTAGACTAGTTATCCTACTAGTGCTACACCACCGTCACTTGGGTAGTCGTCAACCTTCCTCGTAGTGGCAACGGAACAGCTGTGCGAGTGATTTTATGGGGGCCTCACGTACCGTCCCCATCTCCTAGGTCTACTAATTACCCCATTTTGATCCATTTACCCCTTTTTATTCACAACCTCTAGTCTAGGAAGCCGTTCATTTGTGACTTTCATCACTAGTTAGAATGGTCCCTTCCTATGTTTCATGATAGAGGGAATCGAAATAGGGAGGTTCAATGAGGGTGAGCTGATTTTATACATCTTATGTGAATTCTCTTACATGTCGTCTTTTGAGGGGATAAGAGGGTGATTTAGACACAATAGCACACTTTGGTGTGGCGGTGAGTCGTGTCCCTACACCACGATCATAGGTGGAATGCCTTAGTGCGTGATATTCTTTCCGCACGATATGGGGTGGGGTTGGTTGAGCTTATGCGAGGACGTGCTTTGGTTATTAATTTTTATTCTCTATATCTTAGGTGATGAGGAGGATATGTTGGAAAAGCACGTGTCACATTGACTACCGGGTTGCGAGAATTGCTTTACATCGAGTGCGGGGGTGTCGACATACATATTTGATTACATTGTTGATTTGACATTCCACCCCCACATCATTTGCTTTGATATTTGATCTCCTCGGATATTACTATCGTATTGGCTCCATGTGCTTAATGTTATTGTTATGAAAAAAAAATAAGAAAAATATAAATTGGAAGTGAAATGAAATAGGGAGCCCAAATTGATCTTCATGAAGAACCGAGGAGATGAGCTATATATTTTGATCACTTCTTCACATTTGTGGCCGCGAGAACGGCGTGACACCAAGATTGAGGTAATGAGGGCCGGATTAGTTAGATTCGGTGGGGTTCCTTGAATTTTGGTGAGGGAGTGTGAAAATCGAGTTTAGTGAATTATATCATGACGTCTAGGACTGCGCTTCTAAATATCTTATCCTACCCGTCCTAAGTCGTCAACAGTTTACCCGTGGATAAACAGCTCGGATGGTAGGTGATAGGGATACGTTTAATGAGTGTGCAAAATCAACTTATTTTTTGTTCGTGCCCGTTCTTCTGACGAAACTGGCCGCAAGTTCTACCGATCACCAAAGTTATAGTGTGATGACCCGGTCACACTTTTAATAATAATAATTGATTTAACGATAAAAATAACCATTTAGTGTCGACCGGTCTGACACTTTCAGACATCTAAACCTCTATCAGCAGGGCACATAGTGTATAAGCAACATTTTTAATCAAATTTCTGAAAATCTGGTACGTGACTGAATTACTAAAAAATTATACTAGCTCGTAAATACAGTAAGCGCGGGGATTAGATTTTTCCTACCTAAAATCACTGTCAATTAGCCCAAGAAATTATTGACAACAAATATCGACCTCCTTGTTATCCTAATACTCTCTGTTGCCTTGCCAAAGGATAAGCCAATTTATTTAAATTATTTTTTCCTTTTGCTAATCTCACACACCAAAGTAGTATATTTTGATATTTGTAACTGCAACTAAACAACTAAGTCCTGTAACTCATTGTTATCTCAATTTTCCTCTGAAAACCATCACTTTACGAGAAAATATACAGAGATTAAGATGAATTATACCCATCACCTATAAGTCACTGGATTTTGCTGCACATACATAAAAAATGTATTAATAATAAATAAATATAAAAATATATAATAGAGATGCATTTCTACACCAAGATTTCACTTTCAATGAATCCTTTCTTGATCACCATATTATTCTTTGAAACTCTATGTCACACTCAAATGATTTCTCTTTGTCTCACCCTTTTTCTATTTCCATGACATGCAAAAGATTTGGATATGATGACATTTTGGAGAGTGTTTGTTTCCTGCTTTCACAAAAGTGGTTTGGTTCTTCTCTCAAAAATTTGGATTTTATCCAATTCTACTTTTGTGTACAAATGCAGACTTCCTCCAAGCATGAGATGGAGGTTATGTTCAGAGCGTGCATGTCTTGATAAACCTTTCCTTGAATCTTGAAGCTTCTCGGTCAACGAAGTGTTTTTTTGTTCCAGATGTTTTATCTCAACATACTTATCAGTTAAAAGAGAATTTTGATCAACAACTTCTTTGTGCCTTCAAAGCTTTGAACCTGCTGTTCATGGCTTCGATATCACTATCAATTTTCGACTAAGATGCTTTAAGAGTTACATTGAGAAAAACAAAATCTAAATTTTCCTTTGACCGCTCATGAAATTTCACCTTCGAATATTCAATCCCATTTCTATAACTTTCCTCATTTAAAAACATGCTTTGAAGGATTTCAGGTAGAACATCAGAAGGGCTAGCAAGAAGATTTTTTACTATCTCCTCGATATGCTTGTATGATTGTCTTATTCATGCTCAGCCATTAGATACAAATTGGCTTGTTCTTCATCCGAATAAGTTGATGAATCAGAATCATTCCGAAATTCAACCATAGTTTTGTTTCTTTTGTAGTCATTTTCCTTCTTCAGGAAATGCATGTTCTTCTTCTTTTGAGGGCAATCTCGAACCAAATGATCTGCATATCCACATTCAAATAAATTCATTACTTTTATTTATGTTAATGTGAAGATCTTACCATTGGACCTTGCTGGTTAAGGATCTGCATTTTCCCTTGTTGTAGTCCTTGTTTCCAAAGTTTTTCTTCATTTTCAGATTTCTGGTCAAAGCTTTGGGGATCAGGGCTAAGGCTTATTCATCATCATCATCATCATCATCATCATCATCATCATCATCATCATCATCTTCATCTTCATGTTCAAGGCCTTGAGATTTCTCAATGTCTTTTTCCTTGAGTGCTAGGTTCCTCATGTTGTCACTCATGTCACCATCCACTTCCTTCATAGAAATCTCATGAGTGAGCATCTTTCCCTGTAGATTATCTAGCTCCGGGAGACTCAAATCTTGAGATTCTCAATTGCAGTTGTCTTTGGTGTCCGTTTTCAAGCTCCTTAGAATCTTTCTGATTTTTTTTTCATTTGAGAATGCCTTTCCCATGGACTCTAAGTTGTTCATAATTTCTGTAAATCTTTTGAACATGTCCTTCATGTATCCATCATAATACATCTTAAATATCTCATACTGCCTCAGAAGAATGTTGATTTTGGTCTACTTGACCTGGCTGGTTCCTTCATATATTACAGTCAAATTTTACCAAATCTCCTTGACACTTTTGTAGTTGGAAAACCTATTGAACTCATCTTCACTAAGAGCAAAAAGTTTCTTCATATGTTCCATGTCTTGATCTATGATGAACATCTTCATTAATGCTTTCCAATACACAAAGTTGTCACCAAAGAACAGTGGTGGTCTGTTGGCTGCTCTTCCCTGTGAGAATCCTCCATCACCTACATTACTCATTGTCAAGATGGTTAGATATTTACAGTGACCCAAGCTCTAATACCAATTGAAAGTGTGTAATGCAAGTCTAAAATAGGATCTTAATACTCTATAAAGGGGGGCGGGGGTTTAATAGAGTATGGAAACTTTTGCTAAAATTGAACTTTTAAAACATTAACATAAGGAACTAATGAAATATCAAGGCTTTGGAAATATTTGAATAGAGTTGAAACAGTTTACGACTGTCTGAAGCTTTAAAGCTTTGAGACAGGAAATTTCCCCAAAGCTTTAGAGCTTCCCGGTGTTGTGCAGAATGAAATGCGGAACATGTAAAGAGAAGAACACAATGATTTTTTACTAAGTTCAGCCACCAACGGGCCTACTCTCCGCCTGTGGGATACTATCACGCCAGGATTTGAACAACTTCTTATCAATCACATACTTAGCTCTAGATCTGAAGCCTATTTGAACTACCTTACACTTATACAACTTGTAGTTCTAAACCTATCTAGTTCCAACTAAAATATAGTGAAATGATAAGAACCTCTTGTTATTCACTTGAAAAACTAACTTACTATATTTGGTGAGGTTAAGAAATACTTATGACTAATACAATGAAAGCACAATGAAGAACACATAAACACATAAGGAGCAATGCTCAGAAGTTTTCTTCAATATGGATGATTGATCTTCTTTAGTGTTGAATCCTTGATTGAATGAGTGAAGAGTTTAATGTACATCTTCCACTAATGAACTCTCTTCTCTAACTCAGTTGAATGGCTCTCTGATTTGTTTAAAATTCAAACCCAGTCTTATAACAACAGCAGTAACAACTTCAGATATTTCAGGAATAAACTTCATGAAAATCCTCAGCCCCTAACAGTTTCGTTCAACAACTATGTTTGAATAGCCAAAATGATTTGTTAGGCAGGTTTAAACGACAAAAAATTCTCCAAAACTTCATCACAAGATTAAACACAATCCAGATAATATAGCTCTGCTATACTAATTTGTTTGACAGATCAGTTTAAATAATAAACTCAGCTAAAAGTTGTTTGCAAATTTAATTCTATACATATAACTTGTATACATATAGCCAAATAATGATCAACAATAAGATTATGACTCATAACAAGTCAATAATCAAACACATAACCAGATGAAACAATTTGCATGAATAATTAGTTAGCCGAAATAGTTTCCGACACAAGTTCAAAGGCACCGCCAAAGCTTTGGAGCTTTGGATGACTCTCAAAGCTTTGGCCAGCAAAGCTAATCCATAACAACAATCAATCTGTACATCTTGTCAGCATTATAGGAACAATATAACAGTTCAAGAATATTTGTAAGAGACAATATAAGCCTTTTAACCAATATTCAATTCAATCCTAAGCCTGCAACACAAACAATGTTACCTTGCAGTTAACAAGTTCATAAGCATAAATGGACTTCTTAAAAGCTTTGGAGCTTTGAGAAAACTTGTCTTTCATCATCTTCAAAATAAAACTCACCCTGTCATTAATTCAAAGGGATTGAGTTATCAATCTCCCCCTTGATAAAAGACAAAATAAATATTCTTTCTTTCACAGTGATCCTGTAACTTAACAGCCATTAATGACCAGCAAATATAAAAGCAACAAAATAAAAACTTAACACATATCACATAAAACCAAACTAAACTGATATAGATAAATAAAATCATCCTACAACATCCAAATCAAAAAATTAATTACATATATCACCACAAAACACACATCCTCTCCCCCCGTTTTGAGTTTCATCAAAAGATTCGAGGAATGTAGGATCATAGTCAGAGGTTTTGAAAGAAAACACTTAAAAACTTAAACAGAGTTTCAAACTAACTTCAAGGCTATGAGAAATAAGAAGAAAGAGATAGACAAAAAGAAGGATATAATAGGTTCAAGGCTTTGAAGCTCATTTTTTCTGCATCAGCATTCTTCTTGGCTTTCTTATTTCTCCCTTGACCTTGGATTTACGTTTTCCTACCTCTGACACTCTCAGCTTCTTCGGGTTCCTCTACTTCTTATTCTTCCTCACTTGAAGCTTCTTCATCACCAGACTGTTCCTCATCATCTGCAGCTTCATCATCATTAACTTCTTCAGCAAAGACCTCATCAACTGTTTTAGCAACCTCTGCAACTTCCTCACCATCAGCCTCATCACAACTTTGCTCAAACTGATCTTTATAAGTAAGAACCACTTGTAATTTCTTCTTCTACTTCTTCATAGCTTCCACAATCACCATTTCAAAATTAATACCATCATCTTTGCTTTCAACAGATGAAACCTTTTCCAGATTCAAACCTTAGAAAATAGTGTCCAGTTTCCCTTCCATTGAATTCATCAAAGCTTTGGAATTCCCAAACTCACTGAACAAGGCCAACTGACCTTGCTTCAGAACTTCCAATCCATCTTCCATGTCCTCAATTCTATCAATGATTTGAGAGAAATACAGGTTTGTTGAAGCCTTTGGTGTGGTTGCAGCTTTAGGCTTGATGAAGTTCTTATCCCTCAACTCAGTAGCAGAAAACTCAGAATAAATTTCCAACTGCCTTTACCTGTCTGCACAACTCCAATGCTTTGGATAAAAATCTCAACTACTAAACAAAATCCTTTAGTTATCTTCTCCCTATCTTTCACAGGCACTTCAAAGTGTTCAAAGAATAGTGGAAACGGATTGGCGTAAGGAAGGGAATAATTTCTAGTCCTAGCTCCACAATACACCATATGCTCCATGATAACACTAGGCAGATCAATGTCAAAGCCTTGACATATCAAATACATAAAAATCAGGACCCTTTCAGTCACCAGTTTATTTGAATGTTCTATAGGAACCACTCACCTCATAAAGATAGAAAACAGAATTTTGGCTTCACAATTTAACACAGAGTGTGTCAATTTCTTTGCTCCAGATGGTGTACCTTCTAAAAAGAACTCAGATTTTGCCTTCTCTAAACACTCCTTCCTATCAGGATGTTCATGAACTTTGTATCTTCTAGGAATCTGAAAAACCTTGGGAAACACTTTATGATCCAACCTCATATCAACACCAGCTACCCCAGAAGTTAAAACATAACTATAAACATCTTCCTGTACCAAATTCAGATAAAACAGTCTATTTAACCTAGGATAAGCCTCATAACTAGGGTTTAACATCATCCAAACAGATGATTCTCTAAGTTTTCTAATGTAGTCCATATCCAGTTTATCCATCAATTCTTCAGAAATCAAACTGCAGTAAGCTATCGTAGATGATGCATACCCATCCATCCAAATTTCCATAACTTGTGAAATAGCAAACCAAAATTCAGGAAGTTACTACCAAATCAAGAAACTCCTTTTCCCTTGGCCTTCACAGCACTATGCTTAACCCTTTTATTCTATTCTGAAGGATGATTATCCTTCTTCTCCTCTGGTTTCTTCTTCTTTTGAGCCTGGTCTTATTTCTTCTCTTATTCAGACTTCTTCTTCTTTTCACCCCTTTCTTATTTGACTGAGATTGATCACATTGATCCTTCTTTCCCTGTTCTTGATCCTTCATAACTTCTCCATGTTCTTCATTAGATTCTGACCCAGGTTCTTGCACCTCCTTCTCTTTTCTAATATTCATTTCTGGAGGAGAAGCTTCTTGCATGCTATTGGTCCTCTCTGAATCTGAATCAGTGATTGTAATTTTACCTTTCTGTTTGCTCTTCTCTTCTTCCTCATTGGAGAGGTCTGAGTCTTTTTTTGAAGCCTTGTTGATTTGCGCTCCCTTTGGGTTTAGAGTTTTGAGAAGAGATAGAGAGAATTTAGTGAGAGATAGACACGAAGATATAGAGATTGAAGTGGAGAGAAAAAGCTTTGAAGAGTAGCTTATAAGTAGGAAAATTCTTAATTATATTGTTTTAAAAAAATCTCTAAAGATTGCATGCAAAACAAATCGTATCTAGATTAGATTATAAAGATATTTTAGGATATTTTAATTAAGTCTCTGAGTAAATCAAATATTCTGTAATTATGTATTAAGATAATACACAATACTTGGTGATCCAATTATTGAACGTAATTAGACTGATTTTTCTCCAAAGCATTGAAGTACAGGTCCAAAGCTTTGGTGAATTGCATAGGATGACAGAAAACTTCAAAGCTTTGAGTATGATCTCAAGGCTTTGAGATTTTCACACACAAGCACATTTACGATCTAATACTCCCCCTAAACCAATGCATCCTTGTTTAGCATGCCCAATTCAAGCCTTAGGGATGCAAACCTCTCATATGAAAATGTTTTAATGAAAATATCAGCAACTTACAAAGCAGTAGATATAAAAGATAAAGACACATCACCTATTTCAGCATGATCTCTTATGAAATGGTGTCTTACATCAATATGCTTAGTTCTGGAGTGTTGCACACGGTTCTTTGTGATTGAAATGACACTTGCATTGTCACAATAGATAGGCACTTTTCAGAAATCATAGCCAAGGTCTCTCAGTTTTCGAGCAATCGACAATACTTGTGAGCAACAAGCTCAAGCAGCACTGTATTCAGCTTCTACAGTTGACAAGGCTACTGAATTTTTCTTCTTTGAATGCCAGCTAATTAGTGATGAACCAAGAAATTGGAAACACCCTGATGTGCTCTTCCTGTCAACCTTGTATCTTGCAATGTCTGCATCTGAATATCCACTCAAAAAAAATTAGATCTTCTTGGATACCAAAGCCCCAAGTCTTTTGTACCATTCAGATATCTAACAATTCCCTTGAAAGGTACAAGGTGACATTCCTTAGGATCTGCTTGAAACCTTGCACACTTACATACACT
Organism: Linanthus parryae; assembly: GCA_023055425.1. Classification (NCBI taxonomy): domain Eukaryota; kingdom Viridiplantae; phylum Streptophyta; class Magnoliopsida; order Ericales; family Polemoniaceae; genus Linanthus; species Linanthus parryae. Next base: position 103,902,628 of record JALGPY010000001.1, read on the forward strand.
AAACATAATATCTGGTCCACTTGTAGGTAAATAAAATAGTGAACCAATCATACCTCTTTATTCATTTTGATTCACACTCTTACCAATTTTATCCTTCTCTAAGGATTATGAAGAACTCATGGGAGTCTTAGCTGTCTTGGACTAAGACATATTGTATTTACTGAGCAAGTCCTTGGTATATTTTTCTAGATGCACAAAAATTCCTTTCTTCATTTGATGTACATGAAGTCCAAGAAAGAAATTTAAATCTCCCATCAAATTCATTTCGAATTCCCTGCACATTGGACTTGAAAACTCTTATTACAGAGCATCATTAGTAGCACCAAATAATATATTTTTGATTCAAATACCCTTGAATGTGTTTTGAATGGTAATTGTTTTGAGTGATGAAAGACAAAGACAAAGACATAAGAAGCAAAGCATTTAAGATACTCCAATGCCTTGAGATACTGACAGAGCTTCAAAGCCTTGAGAGTTGTTTTATCCTGCTATATGTTCTAACAGTTTTGTGTTGCAGATTGGATATCTGCTTATACAAATCAGGGATTTACTGCATATACTTATGGTTTACACTATTTACATATCTAACACAATTTCAGATGATCGGAACAGGAAGAATCAAAGTTTTCTGGGTTTAACATTGAATATCTGTGAAGCATGTTCAGAACTCCAAGGCCTTGAGATGTGCCTTGAGCTGCTGACAGTTTTTGCAGAACTAAGTTGATTCTTTCTTGCAGATTGTGATTCTTATTATTGTGATTATTCATTGACTTATAAGAGTCTAAAAATTATTTTTCATGATTTATATGTATTAGAAGTTAAACAAATTACTGTTCTAATCTTTTAACCAGTTTTATCATAAACTGGATAACCAAACAGTCATAGCACTGTTATCTTTTGTGGATTTTGTTGTTGATGTGTTTCAATGTTGTTGCAGGGCTATTAAACGTGCAAGAGCAATCTCAACAAACTCCAACGAATATCCACTTAGAGCTGTTTGAATTTCAGTTGAAAATTGAAGGAGGATTTGTAGGAACTGAGATCCTAAAATCTCTCAATCAGTTGCAGCTGTGGATAAAATAGACTGGTTTGAATTTTGAAGAAAGAGAGGCTTGCAGAATACTCAGAAATGTGTGACAAATTCGTGGGAGATCATTCATTCAAACACACAAGGATCCAAGCTTCAATCCGGATTCCAGAAGATCAAATCAATCCAGTTTCGAGAAGAACACATCCAGGCTTCAATAGATTATTTCTTCTACTGTGTTATTCACTTGTTCTGTAATCTGTGTATCTTTTGATTATCTTAAACCTCACATAACCTAGTGGTTGGTTGTTCATGTGAACAACAAGAGGTTCTTGTTAGCTCAACAGTTAGTAGCTGGAACTAGATAGGTTTGGAACCACAAGCTGTATAGGTGTAAGGGAAATCACTTAGGCTTGAAGATCTAGGGCTCTTTAAGGTGTGAATAATAAGAAGTGTTTGCCCAATCGTGGAGGGATTAGATCCCTCAGGCACAGATTAGGTCCATTGGGACTGAACTCTGTAAATTGCTTTGTGTTCTTTGTTTTACAGTTTGATTATTATCTGCTGCATACAACTCAAATCAAACTAGGGTTCATAAGCTGTTTATAATTGATAATAGTTCAAGGCCTTGAAGCTTTCTATTTTGCCTTTGAAAGTTTCAGATAGTTTACTAAAATCTCAATGCCTTGAGATTTGAGTTTCACACAAAGTTATTCTGTTAAACTTTGAGTTTTGCAAAAAGTTTCCATACTCTATTCAACCCCCCCCTTCTAGATTATTTAGGTCATGTATTTAGTCTACATTACACACTTTCAATTGGTATCAGAGCTTGTGTAACTGTTTTAGATCTAACAATCTGGTGACTATGAGTAATGTAGGAGATGGTGGATTCTCACAAGGAAGGGCAACCAACAGACCTCCATTGTTCTGTGGTGATAAATTAATGCACTCGAAGGCATTGATGAAGATGTTCATCATAGATCAAGACATGGAACTGTGGTCAATAGTTCAGAATGGTCCTCATGATTACTATACTACAATTGATGGAGTCAGATGTATCAAGTCTGAGGAAAATCTTTCAGTTACTGAACTGGAAAAGGTATCAAAAAGTTTTAAGGCTATGAATCTGCTATACTGTGCTCTTAATGCAGATGAATTCAACAGAGTGTCAAATTGCAAGAGTGCCAAAGAAGTATGGGATAAACTGGTGGTGACATATGAAGGAACTAGCCAGGTTAAGCAGACCAAAATCAACATACTTCTGAGGCAATATGAGTTGTTCAAGATGAATTCAGATGAGACCATCAAGGAGATGTTCAAAAGATTCGCTGATGTGGTGAAAAATCTGGAGTCATTGGGAAAGAAGTTCTCAAATGAGGAGAAGGTCAGAAAGATTCTGAGAAGCTTGCCAAAAGCCAAGTGGGAGCCAAAGACAACAGCCATTAAGGAAGCTCAGGACTTGAGTCTTCTTTAGCTAGATGATCTACAAGGAAAGTGCTTACTCATGAAATGTCTATGAAGGATGTTGAAGGTAATTTGAGTGAAAACATCAGGAACTTAGCACTTAAGGCAAAAGACGGTGAAAAGTCTCAAAGCCTTGAGACTGAAGATGAGCCTGATGATGAAGAAGCTTTAGCATTGATCTCCAAGGCCTTGGTCAGGATTCTCAAGAACAAAAGAAACTCTGGTAACAGGGATTGCAACAGAGAGAGATCAAGACCTTCAGGCAGCAAGGACTACAAAGGTAAACCTTCATCACAGTCACATAAAACTAAAGTAATAAATTGTTTTGAGTGTGGTGATGCAGATCATTTAGTAAGGGACTGTCCACAAAAGAAGAAGAACAGGAACTTTCAGAAGAAATACATGGACAACAGTAGGAAGAAAGCCATGATGGCTTCCTGGAGTGATTCTGATTCATCAAGTGACTCAGACACAGAAGAAGATCAAGCAAACTTATGCTTCATGGCAAAGCATGATGAGGAAAAATCATCAGATAGACATATTGAAGATATGGTAAAAAATCTACTTGCTAGCCCTTCTGATGTACTTCCTGAAATTCTTAAAAGTATGTTTTTAAATGAGGCAAGTTATAGAAATGAGATTTCTGCTTTAAAGATTAAGATTCATGAACAGTTAAAAGAAAACCTGGACCTAGTTTTTTCAAACAAAACTGTTGAAGTTTCTAAGAAAAAGCTTGAAAAGGACTTCAAGGCCTTGGACAGCTGGTTCAAAGCCTTGAAACCACAGATAAAAGAGGTTGTTGATCAAAACACTCTTTTGACTGAAAGATATGTTGATCTAAAGACTCATTCTGAGAATTTAGAACAACAGATCTGTTCTTTGACTGAGAAACTTCAAGAGTCCAAGAAGGTCCTAGCTAGTTTTACAGGCTCAGAACATAATATGAATCTCATTCTTGGAGGAAGTCTGAAATCAATGCATAAAAGTGGGATTGGCTATAATCCAAATTTTCCAAAGAAAGGCCAAACTACTTTTGTCAAATCTTGTAGCAGACATTCTCCAAAATGTCATTACTGTGGAAAAATTGGTCATGTCAGATTAACTCGTCCCTTCAGAAGATCAGAACCTCACATTATGAGGAATACTTATACTTATCAGCTTAAGGGACAGGTTAGGAAGATTCGGGTTCCAAAAGGAATTAGGTCACCAAACATGGCTGATTCTTAGTATGACTCAAAGTTCTGCACTTGGTCTAACAGCTTGTTGAGGCAATGATTTGTTTTTTTTGCAGGATGCCACCAAGGCCTTGAAAGATCAGAAATGGATATTAGACAGTGGATGTTCCAGACATATGAGTGGAAAGAAGTCTCTCTTTACTGAACTTACAGAAAAATCTGGAGGAACAATCACACTTGGTGACAAAGCAAAATGCAATATCATTGGTATAGGTAGTATTGGTAATGGTTCTACTAATTCTATATCTGATGTTTATCTGGTAGATGGACTCAAGTATAATCTTCTTAGTATCTCTCAGTTATGTAAAAAAGTTTATAAGGCTATATTTCACAAAGAGAAATGTGTGGTGCAAGATGAGAAATCTGGTAATTGCATACTCACTGCTCCTAGATCATATAATCTATATGCTATGAGTACTAACAGTGTTGCAGGTGACAAGCTTTGGCAGAGAAAGATTGGGAATATTAGTATACACACCTTGAATAAACTCATACCAAAGGACTTGGTAAGAGGTTTACCATCAAAAAAATTTTTAGATGATGAGGTTTGCATGGCATGTGTACAATGTAGGCAAACCAGAAGCTCATTCAAGCCAAAGAACTTTGTAAGTACTTCTAGACCCTTAAAACTGCTGCATATGGACTTGTGTGGTCCTATGAGAGTTCATAATTTAAAAGGTAAGAGGTATATGCTTGTTATAATAGATGATTACTTTAGATTTACTTGGGTGATGTTTATTAGAGATAAAACTGAAGCTTTATTTGAATTTTCTAGATTGTGCAAAGAGCTTCAAACTTTGAAAAATTTACCTGTTGCATCTATTTGAAGTGATCATGGTAGGGAGTTTGATCAACTTGACTTTGACTTGTTTTTGTGCAAAGCATGGCATTTCACACAACCTTTCTGCACCTAGAACTCCACAGCAAAATGGAGTAGTTGAAAGAAAAAATAGGACACTTGAGGATATGTCTAGAACCATGCTTCTTGAAGTAATTTGCCAAAGTTCTTATGGGCAGAAGCTGTTAACACTGCCAATTATGTGCTGAATAGATGCTTGATTAGACCTATTTTGAAAAAGACCCCTTATGAACTGTTTAAAGGTAGAAAGCCTACTGTTTCTTATTTTAAACATTTTGGTTGTATCTGTTTTGTGCATAATAATGGTAGAGACAATCTTGGTAAGTTTGATGCTAGAAGTGATGAAGGTGTATTTCTTGGATATTCTCAATCTAGCAAAGCTTATAGAGTTTATAATAGAAAAACCAAGATTGTGGAAGAGAGTATTCATGTAATTTTTGATGAAAGTACTAAGGATTCTCTGAGTGAAAGTTTTGCAGATCTAGATTTGAACAAGCATGAATCAGATGATGATGTTCTGAAAGAATACAAAGGAAAAACTAATGTGCAGAATCAATCAGCAGAATCTCAAGGCCTTGAACCTCTTGCTGAACCAAAATCTCAAAGCCTTGAGAAAGAAGCTGAAACTTTCTATGATGCTCCCTCTACTGTTTCAAGGACTCAAATCCTTGAAGGAGAATATTCCTGGATACCAAGAAAGAAGTTTAAGTACCTTGCAGATCATCCAGCTTATAACATTATATCAGATCCATCAACTGGAACTCAGATAAGAGGATAGTTGAAGAACTTGTGTGCTTTTAGTGCATTTGTATCTTTGATTAAGCCTAAAAATACCAAGGAAGCACATCATTGCAATGCAGAGTGAGCTGAATGAGTTTGAAAGAAACAAGGTATGGAATCTGGTTCCCAGACCTAAAGAGAAATCAGTCATTGGAACCAGATGGGTATTCAGAAACAAGCTTGATGAGAATGGCAAAGTGGTAAGAAATAAAGCCAGACTGGTAGCTCAAGGATAAAATCAGGAAGAAGGTATAGATTATGAGGAGAATTTTGCTCCTGTTTCCTGAGTTTTCTAGTCTGATGTGCAGGGAGTTTGAGATGAGCTTAATGGGTGAACTGAATTTCTTTCTTGGACTTCATATCTTACAAATAAGAAAGGAATTGTTTTACATCAAGGAAAGTATACCAAGGACTTATTGAATAAGTACAATATGTCACAGTCCAAGGTGCTTAAGACCCCTATGAGTTCATCACTCTCTTTAGACAAAGATTCAAATGGTAAGAGTGTGAATCAAAAGGAATACAGAGGTATGATTGGATCACTAATTTATTTAACTGCTAGTAGACCTGATATTATGTTTAGTGTCTTTATGTGTGCTAGATCCAAGCAGATCCTAAGGAAAGTCATTTTACTACAGTCAAAAGAATTTTCAGATATTTGAATGGAACTAGAGACTTAGGGCTTTGGTATCCAAGAAGATCTAAATTTATGTTGAGTGGCTATTCAGATGCAGATTTTTCAGGATAAAAATTAGACAGGAAAAGTACTTCTGTATGCTGTCAATTTCTTGGATCTTCATTGATCAGTTGGCATTCCAAAAAGAAAAACTATGTAGCATTATCAACAGCTGAAGCTGAATATATTGCAGATGGTGCTTGCTGTTCAGAAGTGTTATGGATTGCTCAGCAGCTTAGAGATCTTTGCTACAATTTCAGAAATGTGCCTATTCATTGTGACAACACAAGTGCTATTTCAATCCCTAAGAATCCAGTTCAGCACTGAAGGACCAAGCACATAGATGTGAGACATCACTTCCTTAGAGATCATGCAGAACAAGGTGATGTTGTTTTAAATTTTATTTCTACTTCAATGCAGATTGCTGATATTTTCACTAAACCTTTGCCAGATGATAGGTTTTCATCTCTAAGGCTTGAATTGGGGATGTTAAACAAGGATACATTGGTTTAGGGGGAGTATTAGTACTTATATGTAATTATGTGCTGAAATCTCAAAGCCTTGAGATTATACTTTCCAAAGCCTTAAAAGTGTAGCTCAAAGCTTTGAAGTTTCTCAAACTGCAAAAAATCTCAAGGCCTTGAGATTGTTCTCCAGGTCTTGAAAATATCTGTAGTATTTTTTTAAAAAAAATGGATCGTCAAATATTATATCTTGTCTTTTTAGATAACTGTATAATATTTGAATTACTCAGAGAATTTTCTAAAATTTCCAAAAATGTTTTTCAAGATTCTATTTTGCACGTTGATTTAGCAGAGTCCTTTTATGACTCATCCTTTTCAACCTACTTAAGCTGAAAGTCAGGGCTTTTTCTTCTCATTCTCTCTCAATTCGCTACGACTCTCCTCTCTCTCTCTCTCTCAGTCTCTCTTAATCACATTCTCTTCTCAAAACCCTAAACCCCAAAATGGAGCGCAAATCAGCCAGAATTCAGCAACAGGGAAAGCCATCTGGCAGATCCAAAAAGAGGGAAAATAAGAAGGAGAAGATAGTGATTTCTGATTCAGATTCAGAAAGCACTCGGAGCTTGCATGAGGACTCTCCTACTGCAAAGAAGTCCAGAACAGAGAAGGGAGATGAAGGATCAAGCATTGATCCACAGCAGGAGACACAGATACAGGGTAGTGATCAAACTAGGTCATAGAAGAAGAAAGGGGGAGAAAAGAAAAATACTGGTGAAGAGGAAAAGGGAAAATCTGCTCAAGAAAGCAAGAAGAAACCATCTTAAGGAGAACAAAAAAAGAGAAAACCCTCAGAGAAGAAAACTAGGGTTAAGAAGGTTGCTGCTGCAACGAAGAAAGGTTATCAAGGTAAGAATGTACTTCCTACAAACTGGTTTGTTAGTTCAGAGGTTAGAACTGTATGGGTGCAAGGTTATGCTTCGTCTAAGGTAGCTTTCTGTAGTATGGTTTCTGAAGAATTGTTGGATAAATTGGATATTGACTGCATGAGAAAGTTAAGAGAAACTGCTTTGTGGAAGGTGTTAAATCCTAGTTCAAAGGCCTATCCTAGGTTAACTAGGTTGTTTTATCTGAATTTGGTTTCTGAAGGTGATGATAAAATGGTGTTAACTTAAAAAGTGACTGGAGTAGATTTGATGTTAGATCATAGGACTTTTGCCAAAGTCTTGGGCATTCCTAGGAAGTATAATGTTGTAGATTACCCTGATAGGAAGGAATGTCTGGAAAAGGCAAAGGAGATGTTTTTCATTGAAGGTGTACCCTCTAGTCCAAAGCAGTTGACACACACTGTGCTCAACTGTGAAGCCAAAATCCTGTTTACAATTCTGATGAGAAGTGTATTTCCTAGGGAGAACTCAAGGGAGTTAGTGACTGATAAGGTTCTTATTTTGATGTATCTGATATCTCAAGGGTTTGAGATAGACTTGCCAACAGTTGTTATGGAGCATATGATTTATTGTGCAACCAGAACTAGAAACCATCATCTTCCATATGCCAACATGTTACCTCTTTTCTTTGAATACTTTGATGTACCTATGAAAGGAGAGGAAAAGATTACTGGAGGTTTTGGGTTGATTGGTGAGACTGCACTTCAGAGAATTGGGGTTGTTCAGACTGGAAAAGGACATTGGAAGTTATATTCAGATTTGTCAAAGGAGGAACTTACAGAGAAGGAGTTTGTGAAGCCAAAGGGGGCTACATCTGGGAAAGGACAAGCCAATGAGGATTACTCTTTGTTGTTTGAGAATTTAGAAGATCAGCAGGTTGAGATTGAAGATCTCAGACAAAGGTTATTTGACCTGTCAGCTGAATTCAACCAGTTCAAGGGCTTGATGAATGTTATGAATGGAAAGCTGGATGTTGTCATCAAGCGTTTGAATTTGGAGAAGATACCTTCTGCTACTTGTCATGACACCAGTGTGGATTCAGATGAAAGGCTGGGAGATTTTCTGAAGAAGAAAAAGAAGCCAATACCAGTGGTGCTTACTTCAAAGGATCTGTATGAACAAACTGATGAAGAAGATGCTGGTGAGACACAGGGGATGATGCAGCTACAGAGGGGGATTCAGTACAGGTTAAGAAGAAAGTGTATGATATAATTCAAGAAGTTGTTGCAGAAGTGGAAGCTGAACAAGAAGGTAATCCGTCTGCTGAAGATGCTGCAAGTGGAGAAGAAGTTGGAGAAGGCTCAGAGAAAGGCCAGACATCAAAGAAGAAGTGAAGATCAGATAATGCCAAAGCCTTGACCTTCTATTTCTTTCACTTCTTCTTTTCTGTTCTCAAGGCCTTGACTTTTTAGCAATAAATTTGTTTAAGTTTTTTTTAAGACTCTGAGTAATGATCCAACATTTCTTCAGCCTTATTTGATGAAAGTCAAAAAGGGGGAGAAATTATGTGTTTTTGTGTTTGGAGTACTTGGATAACAATAATACTTGGTCTTATTATGTGTTTTAGTGTTTGCAGTATTTGAATAATAATAATACTTAGTTGTTTTCTAGTTTAATTAGTTGTGTTTATATTACTGTGGTTATATGTAAATTTTTGCTGATTATCTGTGGTTATATGTAAATTTTTACTGATTATCTGTGGTATACTGGTTATCTATCTGGCATTATTGTCTATTGTATCTGCATTTTGTGGTAATCTAATTTTCATAATGAGTGGCAGGAAAATCTATACAAGACTGTAGGTTTTGTCTTTCATCAAGGGGTAGATTGTTGATTCAAAGACCCTTGAGTGTGTTTTGTATGGCAATTGTTTTGAGTGATGAAAGAAAAAGACAAAGAAAAAAGCAGCAAAGCGTTTCAGATACTCCAAGGCCTTGAGATACTGACAAATCTTCAAAGCCTTGAGAGTTGTTTTATCCTGCTATATGTTCTAACAGTTCTGTGTTGCAGATTGGATATCTGATTATACAGATCAGGGATTTACTGCATATACTTATAGTTTACACTATTTACATATCTAACACAATTTCAGATGATCAGAACAGGAAGAATCAAAGTTTTCGGGGTTTAACTTTGAATATCTGTGAAGCATGTTCAGAGCTCCAAGGCCTTGAGATGTGCCTTGAGCTGCTGACAGTTTTTACAGAACTAAGTTGATTCTTTCTTGCAGGTTGTGATTCTTATTATTGTGATTATTCATTGACTTCTAAGAGTCTTAAACTTGTTTTTCATGATTTATATGTATTAGAAGTTAAACAGATTACTGTTCTAATCTTTTAACTAGTTTTATCAGAAACTGGATAACCAAACAGTCATAGCACTGTTATCTTTTTTGGATTTTGTTGTTGCTGTGTTTCAATGCTGTTGCAGGGTTGTTAAACGTGCAAGAGCAATCTCAACAAACTCCAACGGATATCCACTTAGAGCTGTTTAAATTTCAGTTGAACACAGAAGGAGGATTTGTAGGAACTGAGATCCTAAAATCTCTCAGTCAGTTGCAGCTGTGGATAAAAGAGACTGGTTTGAGTTTCGAAGAAAAAGAGGCTTGCAGAATACTCATTAAGGTGTGACAAATTCGTGGGAGATCATTCATTCAATCACACAAGGATCCAAGCTTCAATCCAGATTCCAGAAGATCAAAAAAATCCAGTTTCCAGAAGAACACATCCAGGCTTAAATAGCTTATTTCTTCAACTATGTTCTTCACTTGTTCTGTAATCTGTGTATCTTTTGATTATCTTAAACCTCACTTAACCTAGTGGTTGGTTGTTCAAGTGAACAACAAGAGGTTCTTGTTAGCTCAACAGTTAGTAGCTGGAACTAGATAGGTTTGGAACCACAAGCTGTATAGGTGTAAGGGAAATCACTTAGGCTTGAAGATCTAGAGCTGTTTCTGTGTGAGTAACAAGAAGTGTATGGCCAATCGCGGAGGGATTAGATCCCTCAGGCAGAGATTAGGTCCATTGGGACTGAACTCTGTAAATTGCTTAGTGTTCTTTATTTTACAGTTTGATTATTATCTGCTGCATACAACTCAAATCAAACTAGGGTTCATAAGCTGTTTAGAATTGATAATAGTTCAAGGCCTTGAAGCTTTCTATTTTGCCTTTGAAAGTTTCAGACAGTTTACTAAAATCTCAAGTCATTGAGATTTGAGTTTCACACAAAGTTATTCTGTTAAACTTTAAGTTTTGCAAAAAGTTTCCATACTCTATTCACCCCCCCCCCTTCTAGAGTATTTAGGTCCTGTATTTAGTCTACATTACACACTTTCAATTGGTATCAGAGCTTGTGTCACTGTTTTAGATCTAACAATCTGGTGACTATGAGTAATGTAGGAAATGGTGGATTCTCACAAGGAAGGGCAGCCAACTGACCTTCATTGTTCTATGGTGCTAACTTCATGCACTGGAAGGCATTGATGAAGATGTTCATCATAGATCAAGACATGGAACGGTGGTCAATAGTTCAGAATGGTCCTCATGTGTACTATACTACAATTGATGGAGTCATATAGTATCAAGTTCGAGGAAAATCTTTCAGTTACTGAACTGGAAAAGGTATCAAAAAATTACAAGGCTATGAATTTGTTATACTGTGCTCTTAATGGAGATGAGTTTAACAGAGTCTCAAATTGCAAGAGTGCCAAAGAAGTATGGGATAAACTGGTGGTGACATATGAAGGAACTAGCCATGTTAAGCAGACCAAAATCAACATACTTCTGAGGAAATATGAGTTGTTCAAGATGAATTCAGATGAGACCATCAAGGAGATGTTCAATAGATTCACTGATGTGGTGAACAATCTGGAGTCATTGGGAAAGAAGTTCTCAAAGGAGTAGAAGGTCAGAAAGATTCTGAGAAGCTTGCCAAAAGCCAAGTGGGAGCCAAAGACAACAGCCATTGAGGAAGCTCAGGACTTGAGTCTTCTTCAGCTAGATGATCTACAAGGAAAGCTGCTTACTCATGAAATGTCTATGAAGGATGTGGAAGGTGATTTGAGTGAAAACATCAGGAAATTAGCACTTAAGGCAAAAGACAGTGAAAAGTCTCAAAGCCTTTAGACTGAAGATGAGCCTCATGATGAAGAAGCTTTAGCATTGATATCCAAGGCCTTGGCCAGGATTCTCAAGAAGAAAAGAAACTATGGTAACAGGGATTACAACAGAGAGAGATCAAGACCTTTAGGCAGCAAGGACTACAAAGGTAAGCCTTCATCACAGTCACATAAAACTAAAGTAATGAATTGTTTTGAGTGTGGTGATGCAGATCATTTAGTAAGGGACTGTCCACAAAAGAAGAAGAACAGGAACTTTCAGAAGAAAGACAGGGACAACAGAAGGAAGAAAGCCATGATGGCTTCCTGGAGTGATTCTGATTCATCAAGTGACTCAGACACAGAAGAAGATCAAGCAAACTTATGCTTCATGGCAAAGCATGATGAGGAAAAATCATCAGACACACATATTGAAGATATGGTAAAAAATCTACTTGCTAGTCCTTCTGATGTACTTCCTGAAATTCTTCAAAGTATGTTTTTAAATGAGGAAAGTTATAGAAATGAGATTTCTTCTTTAAAGATTAAGATTCATGAGCAGGTAAAAGAAAACCTGGACCTAGTTTTTTCAAACAAAACTGTTGAAGTTTCTAAGAAAAAGCTTGAAAATGACTTCAAGGCCTTGGACAGCAGGTTCAAAGCCTTTAAGGCACAGATAAAAGAGGTTATTGATCAAAACACTCTTTTGACTGAAAGATATGTTGATCTAAAGAATCATTCTGAGAATTTAGAACAACCGATCTGTTCTTTGACTGAGAAATTTCAAGAGTCCAAGAAGGTCCTAGCTAGTTTTACAGGCTCAGAACATAATTTGAATCTCATTCTTGGAGGAAGTCTGAAATCAATGCATAAAAGTAGGATTGGCTATAATCCAAATTTTCCAAAGAAAGGCCAAACTACTTTTGTCAAATCTGGTAGCAGACATTCTCCAAAATATCATTACTGTTGAAAAATTGGTCATGTCAGATTAACTTGTCCCTTAATAAGATCAGAACCTCACATTATGAGGAATACTTATCCTAATCAGCTTAAGGGACTGTTTAGGCATATTTGGGTTCCAAAAGGAATTAGGCCACCAAACATGGCTGATTCTGAGTATGACTCAAAGTTCTGCACTTGGTCTAACAACATGTTTAGGAAATGATTTGGTTTTTTGCAGGATGTCAACAAGGCCTTGAAAGATCAGAAATGGATATTAGACAGTGGATGTTCCAGACATATGAGTGGAAAGAAGCATCTCTTTACTGAAATTACAGAAAAATCTGGAGAAACAATCACACTTGGTGACAAAGCAAAATGCAATATCATTGGTATAGGTAGTATTGGTAATGGTTCTACTCATTCTATATCAGATTTTTATCTGGTAGATGGATTTAAGTATAATCTGCTTGGTATCTCTCAGTTATGTGATCAAGGTTATAAGGCAATATTTGACAAGGAGAAATGTGTGGTGCAAGATGAGAAATCCGGAGATTGCATACTCACTGCTCCTAGATCATATAATCTATATGCTATGAGTTCTAACAGTGTTGCAGGTGACAAGCTAAAATGCCTCAAAGCCTTGAAGGAAGATTCAAAGCTTTGGCAGAGAAAGCTTGGGCATATTAGTATACACACCTTGAATAAACTCATACCAAAGGACTTGGTAAGAGGTTTACCATCATAGAAATTTTCAGATGATGAGGTTTGCAAGGCATGTGTACAAGGTAAGAAAATCAGAAGCTCATTCAAGCCAAAGAACTTTGTAAGTACTTCTAGACCCTTAGAACTGCTGCATATGGACTTGTGTGGTCCTATGAGAGTTCAGACTCCAAAAGGTAAGAGGTATCTGCTTGTTATAATAGATGATTACTCTAGATTTACTTGGGTGATGTTTATTAGAGACAAAACTGAAGCTTTTTTGAATTTTGTAGATTGTGCAAAGAGCTTCAAACTTTGAAAAATTTACCTGTTGCATCTATTAGAAGTGATCATGGTAGGGATTTTGATCAACTTGACTTTGCATTGTTTTGTGCAAAGCATGGCATTTCACACAACCTTTCTGCACCTAGAACTCCACAGCAAAATGGAGTAGTTGAAAGAACAAATAGGACGATTGAGGATATGTCTAGAACCATGCTTCTTGAAGTAATTTGCCAAAGTTCTTATGGGCAGAAGCTGTTAACACTGCCAATTATGTGCTGAATAGATGCTTGATTAGACCTATTTTGAAAAAGACCCCTTATGAACTGTTTAAAGGTAGAAAGCCTACTGTTTCTTATTTTAAACATTTTGGTTGTATCTGTTTTGTGCAAAATAATGGTAGAGACAATATTGGTAAGTTTGATGCTAGAAGTGATGAAGGTGTATTTCTTGGATATTCTCAATCTAGCAAAGCTTATAGACTTTATAATAGAAAAACCAAGATTGTGGAAGAGAGTATTCATGTAATTTTTGATGAAAGTACTAAGGATTCTCTGAGTGAATGTTTTGCAGATCTAGATTTGAACAAGCATGAATCAGATGATGATGCTGTGAAAGAAGACAAAGGAAAAACTAATGTGCATAATCAATCAGCAGAATCTCAAGGCCTTGAACCTCCTGCTGAACCAAAATCTCAAAGCCTTGAGACAGAAGCTGAAACTTTCTATGATGCTCCCTCTACTGTTTCAAGGACTCAAAGCCTTGAAGGAGAATATTCCTGGATACCAAGAAAGAAGTTTAAGTACCTTGCAGATCATCCAGCTGTTAACATTATATCAGTTCCATCAACTGGAACTCAGATAAGAGGATAGTTGAAGAACTTGTGTGCTTTTAGTGCATTTGTATCTTTGATTGAGCCTAAAAATACCAAGGAAGCACTAGAAGATGCAGAATGGATCATTGCAATGCAGAGTGAGCTGAATGAGTTTGAAAGAAACAAGGTATGGAATCTGGTTTCCAGACCTAAAGAGAAATCACTTATTGGAACCAGATGGGTATTTGAAACAAGCTTGATGAGAATGGCAAAGTGGTAATAAATAAAGCCAGACTGGTAGCTCAAGGATAAAATCAAGAAGAGGTATAGATTATGAGGAGACTTTTGCTCCTGTTGCCAGAGTTTTCTAGTTCGATGTGCAGGGAGTTTGAGATGAGCTTAATGGGTGAACTGGATTTCTTTCTTGGACTTCATATCTTACAAATGAAGAAAGGAATATTTTTACATCAAGGAAAGTATACCATGGACTTATTGAATAAGTACAATATGTCACAGTCCAAGGTGCTTAAGACCCCTATGAGTTCATCACTCTCTTTAGACAAAGATTCAAATGGTAAGAGTGTGAATCAAAAGGAATACAGAGGTATGATTGGATCACTGTTGTATTTAACTGCTAGTAGACCTGATATTATGTTTAGTGTCTGTATGTGTGCTAGATTCCAAGCAGGCCCTAAGGAAAGTCATTTAACTACATTCAAAAGAATTTTTAGATATTTGAATGGAACCAGAGACTTAGGGCTTTGGTATCCAAGAAGATCTAATTTTATGTTGAGTGTCTATTCAGATGCAGATTTTTCAGGATATAAAGTAGACAGGAAAAGTACTTCTGGATGCTGTCAATTTCTTGGATCTTCATTGATCAGTTGGCATTCCAAAAAGCAAAACTCTAAAGCATTATCAACTGCAGAAGCTGAATATATTGCAGCTGGTGCTTGCTGTTCACAAGTATTATGGATTGCTCAGCAGCTTAGAGATCTTGGCTACAATTTCAGAAATGTGCCTATTCATTGTGACAACACAAGTGCTATTTCAATCTCTAAGAATCCATTCCAGCACTCAAGGACCAAGCACATAGATGTGAGACATCACTTCCTTAGAGATCTTGCAGAACAAGGTGATGCTGTTTTAAATTTTATTTCTACTTCAATGCAGATTGCTAATATTTTCACTAAACCTTTGCCAGATGATAGGGATGTTAAACAAGAATGCATTGGTTTATGGGGAGTATTAGTACTTATATGTAATTATGTGCTGAAATCAAAAAAGCCTTGAGATTATACTTTCCAAAGCCTTAAAAGTATAGCTCAAAGCTTTGAAGTTTCTCAAACTGCAGAAATTCTCAAGGCCTTGAGATTGTTCTCCAGGTCTTGAAAATATCTGTAATATTTTTTTTAAAAAAAATGGATCATAAAATATTATATCTTATCTTTTTAGGAACTGTATAATATTTGAATTACTCAGAGAATTTTCTAAAATATCCAAAATTATTTTTCAAGATTCTATTTTGCATGTTGATTTAGTAGAGTCCTTTTATGACTCATCCTTTTCAACCTACTTAAGCTGAAATTCAGGGCTTTTTCTTCTCATTCTCTCTCAATTCACTACGACTCTCCTCTCTCTCTAAGTCTCTCTCAATCACATTCTCTTCTCAAAACCCTAAACCCCAAAATGGAGCGCAAATCAGGCAGAATTCAGCAAAAGGGAAAGCCTTCTGGCAGATCCAAAAAGAGGGCAAATAAGAAGGAGAAGATAGTGATTTCTGATTCAGATTCAGAAAACACTCTGAGCTTTCATGAGGACTCTCCTCCTTCAAAGAAGTCCACAACAGAGAAGGGAGATGAAGGCTCAATCATTGATCCACAGCAGGAGACACAGACACGGGGTGGTGATCAACCTAGGTCAGAGAAGAAGAAAGGGGGAGAAAAGAAAAATACTGGTGAAGAGGAAAAGGGGAAATATGCTCAAGAAAGCAAGAAGAAACCATCTGAAGGAGATCAAGAAAAGAGAAAACCCTCAGAGAAGAAAACTAGGGTTAAGCAGGTTGCTGCTGCAACGAAGAAAGGTTATCAAGGTAAGAATGTACTTCCTACAAACTGGTTTGTTAGTTCTGAGGTTAGAACTGTATGGATGCAAGGTTATGCTTCATCTAAGGTAGCTTTCTGTAGTATGGTTTCTGAAGAATTGTTGGATAAATTGGATATTGACTGCATGAGAAAGTTAAGAGAAACTGCTTTGTGGAAGGTGTTAAATCCTAGTTCAAAGGCCTATCCTAGGTTAACTAGGTTGTTTTATCTGAATTTGGTTTCTAAAGGTGATGATAAAATGGTGTTAACTTCAAAAGTGGCTGGATTAGATTTGAGGTTAGATCATAGGACTTTTGCCAAAGTCTTAGGCATTCCTAGGAAGTATAATGTTGGATATTACCCTGATAGGAAGGAATGTCTGGATAAGGAAAAGGATATGTTTTTCATTGAAGGTGTACCCTCTGGTCCAAAGCAGTTGACACACTCTGTGCTCAACTGTGAAGCCAAAATCCTATTTACAATTCTGAGGGGAAGTGTAGTTCCTAGGGAGAACTCAAGGGAGTTAGTGACTGATAAGGTTCTTATTTTGATGTATCTGATATCTCAAGGGTTTCAGATAGACTTGCCAACAGTTGTTATGGAGCATATGATTTATTGTGCAACCAGAACTAGAAACCATCCTCTTTCATATGCCAACCTGTTACCTCTTTTCTTTGAATACTTTGATGTACCTGTGAAAGGAGAGGAAAAGATTAATGGAGGTTTTGGGTTGATTGGTGAGACTGCACTTCAGAGGATTGGGGTTGTTCAGACTAGAAAAGGACATTGGAAGTTTTATTCAGATTTGTCAAAGGAGGAACTTACAGAGAAGGAGTGTGTGAAGCCAAAGGGGGCTACATCTGGGAAAGGACAAGCCGATGAGGATTACTCTTTGTTGTTTAAGAATTTAGAAGATCAGCAGGTTGAGATTGAAGATCTCAGACAAAGGTTATTTGACCTGTCAGCGGAATTCAACCAGTTCAAGGGCTTGATGAATGTTATGAATGGAAAGCTGGATGTTGTCATCAAGGGTTTGAATTTGGAGAAGAAACCTTCTTCTACTAGTCATGACACCAGTGTGGATTCAAATGAAGGCTGTGAGATTTTCTAAAGAAGAAAAAGAAGCCAATACCATTGGTGCTTACTTCAAAGGATCTGTATGAACAAACTGATGAAGAAGATGCTGGTGAAGACACAGGTGTTGATGCAGCTACAGAGGGGGATTCAGTACAGGTTAAGAAGATAGTGGATGAGATAATTCAAGAAGTTTTTGTAGAAGTGGAAGCTGAACAAGAAGGTAATCAGTCTGCTGAAGATGCTGCAAGTGGAGAAGAAGTTGGAGAAGGCTCAGAGAAAGGCCAGACATCAAAGAAGAAGTGAAGATCAGGTAATGCCAAAGCCTTGACCTTCTATTTCTTTCACTTCTTCTTTTCTGTTCTCAAGGCCTTGAATTTTTAGCAGTAAATTTTTTTAAGTTTTTAACACTCTGAGTAATGATCCAACATTTCTTCATCCTTATTTGATGAAAGTCAAAAAGGGGGAGAAATTATGTGTTTTTGTGTTTGGAGTACTTGAATAACAATAATACTTAGTTTTATTATGTGTTTTAGTGTTTGCAGTATTTGAATAATAATAATACTTAGTTGTTTTCTGGTTTAATCAGTTGTGTTTATATTACTGTGGTTATATGTAAATTTTTGCTGATTATCTGTGGTTATATGTAAATTTTTGCTGATTATCTGTGGTATACCGGTTATCTATCTGGTATTATTGTCTATTGTATCTGCATTTTGTGGCTATCTAATTTTCATAATGAGTGGCATGAAAATCTATACAAGACTGTAGGTTTTGTCTTTCATCAAGGGGGAGATTGTTGATTCAAAGACCCTTGAATGTGTTTTGTTTGGTAATTGTTTTGAGTGATGAAAGACAAAGACAAAGACATAAGCAGCAAATCATTTCAGATACTCCAAGGCCTTGAGATACTGACAGAGCTTCAAAGCCTTGAGAGTTGTTTTATCCTGCTATATGTTCTAACAGTTCTGTGTTGCGGATTGGATATCTGATTATACAGATTAGGCATTTACTCCATATACTTATAGTTTACACTATTATATCTAAAACAATTTCAGATGATCAGAACAGGAAGAATCAAAGTTTTCGGGGTTTAACTTTGAATATCTGTGAAGTAGGTTCAGAGCTCTGATAACTCCTTAATAAGAGTTATCTTATATACACTTTATATTGTTATTTGTGTGCGTTTCGGTGCAAAGTGCCGAGTTTTGAGCCAAAATAAGAAGAAAATGCACATTTGGATGTTTTTGAGCCTTAAAGTACAATCCGGGCTTTTCTTAATGGTTTTGAGTATGATTTTGATAATTTATCACATTTGATCTCCGCGGTAGTGTTCGTGTTGTTGTTTGACAGGAATTACGTATGCGGGAATCAAGTGGAGAGAAGAAACGAGCTTCGGAATAGAAGAAAAAACGAATTTGGCGCGTTTTGGATGTTTTCACCAAATATTGGGCAATAATTGAGAAACACGAGGAAATGATCCGGAAAAGAAGAATTTCTCTATATGGATGAAGTCTACGTCGCAAAAGGAATCCAAAGGTGCAAAAGTCACATTTATTGGAATTCGAACGGAAAAGTTATGTCAAAAAGGATGCTCAAGGAGATAAAACGCGGCCAAAACATCCGGAAATTCCAAATACGCCTTTCGAGGAGCTAAATTGATGAATGAAGGGTTCCCCGGAATTTGAGAATGTTTTATAGCATAAAAGGATTCTCGAGGTCGAGGAGATACTTAAGGTAGCAAAGGCGCGGGCAAGGAATCGAAACTTAGTCGAAAAAGGATGTTTTTGGGTGACCCAGACTTCTCTTCGTACGAAGAGAATTGTCTTCGTATGAAGAGATTATACTTAGCCAAATTTTGAGTTGCTTAAAATGTCTTCCTAAAACAGCTTGCAGTATCTATCTGGGAAGACCTTCCTACGAAGAGGAAAAGTCTTCGTACGAAGACTCTTCCTACGAAGACCCTTCCTACGAAGAGAAAATGTCTTCGCAGGAAGACTCTTCCTACGAAGAGAAAAGTCTTCCTACGAAGACACTGTGCAGAGGCGGCCAAAATTAAGGAAACGATGCTTAAAACTTTCCTAATCGACCCGGGACTCTTAGGGAACGTATTTTAGACATATTAGGTCATATTTTCAGAGGAGAGACGCATTATTGAAGGACGGGACATCAACTGGGAGCTTGGATCACATCGTGGAGCTTGGGAAACCTTGTTTGATCTCTTTTTCTCCTTATTTTCTTTGTTTTTGATCATGATCACACAAACTCTTGTATTTGTGATCATGAATATGCGTAGCTAAACTTCTTAGATCAGGACCCGAATTTGGGGTTAGGATTTTCACATTGATTATGCGTTTTATGAATTGAGATTCATGTTTTGATAAACCTAATTGATGATTTTACGTTTGCTATGATTGTTTTGCAATCTTCATCTTATCTAGTTAATTAGAGACGTCTTGTTAGCTAGAACTCAGTTTGCAATTATTTGGTAACTCGGTAATTGTTGAACCGGAAAAGCAAACAATCACTCGTTCATAGTGAAAGCAAGAATTGGGATCCTTAGAGTAGAATTCATCGTTAATGCATGTTTAGGGATAATTAGAACTTGGTAACTCGGTTTTAATCTAACCTAGACATAGGATGCTCACTTGGTAACTCGGTGAGTTAGTATTGCTCGATTAGCAAAGTAAAATCCGTATGTGTTTCACAAATCGTAGAACGACGTCAACAAGAGAATCCTAACAACCCCCCAAACGAGGTGTCCTGGTTGTTTCTCCCATATTAAATCTTAATATTTAAATACTCGTTTTGTCTTTTTAATTAATTAGTTTAGAAAAATCTCTCAATCGCTAGCCCACATAAAGTTAATCATACTAATTGGTTCACGACAAGTCCTTTGGGTTCGATAAACCCGGATTTCCGGATATTACTACACGCGACAGCCGTTCACTTGCGGTTGAATCGTGTCAAGTTTTTGGCGCCGTTGCCGGGGACTTCGGTTGAATTAGTTAGAATTATTAACTTTAGGGAATTTTATTTTTTCTTTTGTTTATTTATTTTTTGATTTCACCTGCTTCCTAGTGAATAATTGTGCAGGTATCTTGGTGATCATGTGGGGGCAGAATTACTATGAGCATTCTCCAGTCTACCAACCGTACTACTCCTATGAGGATATGTACACCCCTCCTCCTTGCAATCAAGAAGATGAGCATATTAAAGAAGTATTGAAGCAGTTGATAGCTAGTATGGACAGAATAGAGGAAGGGCTTAATAGGATGGATGAAACTCTCCAGCTGAAGGGACAACACTTGGCAAAACTTTCGAGTGCATTAGCATATGCAGATAATGACGATGGGCCAAGTAGTATCATGCCTGACTTAGTTGAGGAGTGCGAAGAGGAAGACGAAGAACCCCCAGAGGTCTATGTTTATAATGTTGTTCATCGTGAAGTAATAGATCATCGGGCTGCTTCAGACTCAGATTCGGACTCAGATTGGGATGATATTGTGAATCCTATACAACTTGTGCCTCGCATAATTCCGGATCCATGGCATGAATGGGAGAGTTTGGACATCGCGATCTTATGGCCCACTGAAGATATTTGCTTTAAAGAACAAAGCCATGAAGCTAAGAAATTATTGCATGGAGATGTTCACATGGACATATATAAAGAAATTCCTGAGTCTAATCCATATCTCTCTGAGATCATAAAATGGGGTGAATCACATGAGGAAGACCAAAGACCCCTGTTTTATGCAATACATGATTGCCACCTGTGATTCCAAGACAAGAGCATGGGAAGGAAGCAGTCAAGACGGCACTCCTTGCCATTGCTGTTCCAACTGAGGTTCTATTTCCACATAACCGATCCTCGATGATATTGATTCTGAAGAATTGGAAGAAGAAGAAGAAGAAGAGGAAAGGTACAATGGGTCATGATGTGGTAAATGAATTCTCGAGAAGACTGGTGATCAAGGAGTGGAAGCACAAGAAGAAGAAACTTGCAAAGGCCGTCTTCTACAACTTCTTCTTGCCATATGCGTCTCATGCATGCTCACTTGAGAAGAGACAAAAAGAGAGACGATGGTGGAAGAAGAAAAAGTGGAGAGAAAAATCTCCTAAACATCTTTTGAGGTAACTAGGTCGGGTCGTCGACCTTAAATTACCCGGCGCTTGTTGGGAGGCAACCCAACCTATTTATTTGCTTAAAGTAGGGAGTGCGTTTTTAATACAGTTGCGTGTGTTTTGTTTATTTATTTTGGAGAGATGAGAGAGAGAGGTACTAACATTTGTTTCCAAGTGACATATTTGAGCAGGATATGAGAGAGTCTACCCCGGTGTGCCATGGCACACTTGACTTTTACAGGGACTCGTCCTTGCGAGTTGGGGATTCTACAAGACACATATTTTAGTAGAGGAGGGCAGTCGACCCCGGTGTGCGAGTACACATTGACGGTATAGGAGCATGGTGGCACCACTACTGTGCTTGGGGACTGCTTGGCGTGATTTCGTCCCCACCCTTGAGGTGGTTGTGAGTATCTTTTTCTCTTGCTAAATTTTGTGTTTCTTTTATATAAGTATGTCATGCTCCATCTCATCTACTGACCTACACATTGATTGCTGAGTTCTCTTGCATTATCTCTAAATTCGTTGAGGACAACGAAGCATTCAGTGTGGGGGTGGTTTAACTGTTTACTAGCCAATGTGTCTTGCATAGCCAGTTACATGTAGGACGTGTTTAGATTGTATTGTGAGTCAGTTGTGGTTTTTGTTATGTTTTTACTTATATTGTCGTATTGTGTAGATTAGATTTACATACTGTTTGCACTTTTACATAATTGAGTATACCCACCAAAATTTTAAATTGTGTAGAGTCATTTTTTTCGTGTCAAAGCCTTGCATATAGAGTTAGGATTTTATGAAAATCTATATAAAAAAATACTAAAAAAAAATTTAAAAATTTTAGAAAAGGCAATTGAGGATCTTGAAACTGAAGAGAGCTTAGTGAATGAATCCTTTTGAGTAGGAAGTGCCGTAGTAGGACAAATCTATTTCCATGAGTATTCAGTGTAGAGGTTTCACTAAGGATGTCCCGGGAATTTATGGAAGTTGTGAAAGAATGACATGAAAAAGTATACCTAAGTTTCCTATAGTGTGCTAATTAGATTGAGTTTTGCTTGTAGCTGAATATTCTGTTTTCAAGTGGAAACTTGTGGTCTCTTGTTGATCTGGGGTGGACCTTCGTGTAGAGTTGGTTTCATGAGGTACGGTTGCCTCAGCCTAAGTGAAGTTGAGGGGCGTACACCACCATCCCTTATGGTGGTCACAAGAGTTAACCGAAAAAGCCCACTCTTTATGCTCCACTGCACGGTTGTAAAAAAAAACAGAGGAGGAGAGAAAATGAGAAAATCTGGAAAAAAAAAAGAAAAGAAAAATTGTGCTTCAAGGAGAAACAACCTATTGTGCTTCCGGTCACACGGAAAATTTGGATTCCATCCAAGTAGAGCTTAGAGAGGAAAACTAGAGTCAAGCCTTATTTCACAGGAGTTGTGACTCCCTTCACCGGGACAATTTGCATTCAAACGAAATAAAGGCTAAGAGGGTCTGAAAACCTCAGATGATTCGGCGAAGAAAAGCTACAGTGAAATTTGAACTTAATTAGACCCAATGAAGGTTAGGACGTGCTTGTGTCTTGGTTTGAATTGGTGGAGGAAAGGGGACGCCAGAGTGAGCTTTTGCACTGAATCAAATTTTTATTTCAAATTCTTGCTACGTGTATATGAATTTCAAAAAGGATTAGTGAGAGCTTGATGATTTTCAGTTGATGAGAGGGAGATTGTCTGATCTTACCAAAAAGAAAGAATTCAAAAGTTTTTATGTGTTTAAGATCGAGTCTAGAATTGCATTTGCATCATCTTGCTGCATTAGAGTGTCATGAGTCATGTTAGAGTCGTTTGAGTCGGTTTGGCTATTAGACAGTTAGATGCAGTAGATGAGACTTTGCTCGGGACGCGCAAATGGCAAGTGTGGGGGTATTTGATAACTCCTTAATAAGAGTTATCTTATATACACTTTATATTGTTATTTGTGTGCGTTTCGGTGCAAAGTGCCGAGATTTGAGCCAAAATAAGAAGAAAATGCACATTTGGATGTTTTTGAGCTTTAAAGTACAATCCGGGCTTTTCTTAATGGTTTTGAGTATGATTTTGATAATTTATCACATTTGATCTCCGCGGTAGTGTTCGTGTTGTTGTTTGACAGGAATTACGTATGCGGGAATCAAGTGGAGAGAAGAAACGAGCTTCGGAATAGAAGAAAAAACGAATTTGGCGCGTTTTGGATGTTTTCACCAAATATTGGGCAATAATTGAGAAACACGAGGAAATGATCCGGAAAAGAAGAATTTCTCTATATGGATGAAGTCTACGTCGCAAAAGGAATCCAAAGGTGCAAAAGTCATATTTATTGGAATTCGAACGGAAAAGTTATGTCAAAAAGGATGCTCAAGGAGATAAAACGCGGCCAAAACATCCGGAAATTCCAAATACGCCTTTCGAGGAGCTAAATTGATGAATGAAGGGTTCCCCGGAATTTGAGAATGTTTTATAGCATAAAAGGATTCTCGAGGTCGAGGAGATACTTAAGGTAGCAAAGGCGCGGGCAAGGAATCGAAACTTAGTCGAAAAAGGATGTTTTTGGGTGACCCAGACTTCTCTTCGTACGAAGAGAATTGTCTTCGTATGAAGAGATTATACTTAGCCAAATTTTGAGTTGCTTAAAATGTCTTCCTAAAACAGCTTGCAGTATCTATCTGGGAAGACCTTCCTACGAAGAGGAAAAGTCTTCGTACGAAGACTCTTCCTACGAAGACCCTTCCTACGAAGAGAAAATGTCTTCGCAGGAAGACTCTTCCTACGAAGAGAAAAGTCTTCCTACGAAGACACTGTGCAGAGGCGGCCAAAATTAAGGAAACGATGCTTAAAACTTTCCTAATCGACCCGGGACTCTTAGGGAACGTATTTTAGACATATTAGGTCATATTTTCAGAGGAGAGACGCATTATTGAAGGACGGGACATCAACTGGGAGCTTGGATCACATCGTGGAGCTTGGGAAACCTTGTTTGATCTCTTTTTCTCCTTATTTTCTTTTTTTTTGATCATGATCACACAAACTCTTGTATTTGTGATCATGAATATGCGTAGCTAAACTTCTTAGATCAGGACCCGAATTTGGGGTTAGGATTTTCACATTGATTATGCGTTTTATGAATTGAGATTCATGTTTTGATAAACCTAATTGATGATTTTACGTTTGCTATGATTGTTTTGCAATCTTCATCTTATCTAGTTAATTAGAGACGTCTTGTTAGCTAGAACTCAGTTTGCAATTATTTGGTAACTCGGTAATTGTTGAACCGGAAAAGCAAACAATCACTCGTTCATAGTGAAAGCAAGAATTGGGATCCTTAGAGTAGAATTCATCGTTAATGCATGTTTAGGGATAATTAGAACTTGGTAACTCGGTTTTAATCTAACCTAGACATAGGATGCTCACTTGGTAACTCGGTGAGTTAGTATTGCTCGATTAGCAAAGTAAAATCCGTATGTGTTTCACAAATCGTAGAACGACGTCAACAAGAGAATCCTAACAACCCCCCAAACGAGGTGTCCTGGTTGTTTCTCCCATATTAAATCTTAATATTTAAATACTCGTTTTGTCTTTTTAATTAATTAGTTTAGAAAAATCTCTCAATCGCTAGCCCACATAAAGTTAATCATACTAATTGGTTCACGACAAGTCGTTTGGGTTCGATAAACCCGGATTTCCGGATATTACTACACGCGACAGCCGTTCACTTGCGGTTGAATCGTGTCAAGCTCCAAGGCCTTGAGATGTGCCTTGAGCTGCTGACAGTTTTTACAGAACTAAGTTGATTCTTTCTTGCAGGTTGTGATTCTTATTATTGTGATTATTCATTGACTTCTAAGAGTCTTAAACTTGTTTTTCATGGTTTATATTTATTATAAGTTAAACAGATTACTGTTCTAATCTTTTAACCAGTTTTATCCGAAACTGGATAACCAAACAGCCATAGCACTGTTATCTTTTATTGATTTTGTTGTTGCTGTGTTTCAATACTGTTGCAGGGATGTTAAACGTGCAAGAGCAATCTCAACAAACTCCAACGGATATCCACTTAGAGCTGTTTGAATTTTAGTTGAAAACAGAAGGAGGATTTGTAGGAACTGAGATCCTAAAATCTCTCAATCTGTTGCAGCTGTGGATAAAAGAGACTGGTTTGAGTTTTGAAGAAAGAGAGGCTTGCAGAATACTCAGAAAGGTGTGACAAATTCTTGGGGGATTGGTCATTCAAACACACAAGGATCCAAGCTTCAATCCAGATTCCAGAAGATCAAATCAATCCAGTTTCCAGAAGAACACATCCAGGCTTGAATAGCTTATTTCTTCTACTGTGTTCTTCACTTGTTCTGTAATCTGTGTATCTTTTGATTATCTTAAACCTCACTTAACCTAGTGGTTGGCTGTTCAAGTGAACAACAAGAAGTTCTTGTTAGCTCAACAGTTAGTAGCTGGAACTAGATAGGTTTGGAACCACAAGCTGTATTGGTGTAAGGGAAATCACTTAGGCCTGACGATCTAGGGCTGTTTCTGTGTGAGTAACAAGAAGTGTATGCCCAATCCGGGAGGGATTAGATCCCTCAGGCAGAGATTAGGTCCATTGTGACTGAACTCTGTTAATTGCTTAGTGTTCTTTATTTTACAGTTTGATTATTATCTGCTGCATACAACTCAAATCAAACTAGGGTTCATAAGCTGTTTAGAATTGATAATATTTCAAGGCCATGAAGCTTTCTATTTTGCCTTTGAAAGTTTCAGACAGTTTACTAATATCTCAAGGCCTTGAGATTTGAGTTTCACACAAAGTTATTCTGTTAAACTTTGAGTTTTGAAAAAATTTTCCATACTCTATTCAAACCCCCCCCCCCCCTTCTAGAGTATTTAGGTTCTGTATCCTGTATTTAGTCGACATTACACACTTTCATATATCATCAGCATAAATCTGCACTACTAAGATGTCTTTTTCATGAGTTTTAATAAAAATAGTTTTGTCTACTACGCCTCTCTTGAAATTATTTTCAAGTAAATACTTTGAAAGTCTATCATACCAAGCCTTTGGAGCTTGCTCGAGGCCATAGAGAGCTTTGTCAAATTTGTAAACATGATCACGAAAGTTTTCATCTTCAAAACCAGAAGGTTGTGCAACAAATACTTCTTCTTGTAAATAGCCATTTAAGAACGCACATTTAACATCCATTTGATAAAGCTTTGTATGTTTGTGAGATGCAAATGCAAGAAGTGCTCTGATTGCTTCTAACCTGGAAAAAGGAGCAAATGTCTCCTCATAATCAATACCTTTCTCTTGATTATATCCATGTGCCACAAATCTGGCGTTGTTTCTCACAACCTTACCATTTTCATCAAGTTTATTTCTCAACACCCATCTGGTTCCAATAACTAATTGAGTCTTTGGCCTAGGATCCAGGTTCCATACCTTATTCCTATCAAATTCATTTAGCTCACTCTGCATTGCAATGATCCAATCTGCATCCTATAATGCCTCCTTTGCATTCTTAGGTTCAGTCAATGATTATAAAAAGCACTGAAGGCACACAAGTTCTTCAATTGTCCTCTTTTTTGTGCACGAGTGGTTGGATCTGAGATAATATTGTATGTTGGATAACTGATAAATATTTGAACCTCTTTCTTGATGTCTAGGGTTTTGGTTCTCCAGTAATCTTTTCAATCCTTTGAGAACTTGATGTAGTACTGGACCACTTTGTTTTATGTGAATTTCAGTCTCAAAGCTTTGAGATTTTGATTCAGGACAATGTCCAAATCTTTGAGATTCTTCAGGTTGTTCCTGAAGATTAGTTTTGCTTCCTTTTTCTTTCTCAAAATCATCATCAGCCTCATACTTATTCAGGTTGAGATCTGCAAAAGTTTAACTCAATGAACCATCATTACTTTCATCAAAAATCACATTAATACTCTCCTCCACTATCTTAGTTCTCTTACTGAGAATAACAAAGGAATACACCTTCATCACTTCTAGCATCTAATTTACCAAGATTATCCTTACCATTATTATGCACATAACAAGTACAGTCAAAAGTCTTAAAATAGGTAACACTTGGCTTTCTGCCATTGAAAAGTTCATAAGGATTTTTATTCGAAATAGGTCTAATTAAACATCTATTCAGCACATAATTGGGAGTGTTAACAACTTCTGCCAGCAGACACTTTTGCAAATTACTTTCAAGTAGCATGGTTCTAGACATGTCTTCAAGTGTCCTATAATTTCTCTCAACAACACCATTCTACTGAGGGGTTCTAGGTGAAGAAAAGACGTGTTAGATGCCATACTTTGAAAAAAGTAAATCAAAATCAAGCTGATCAAATTATCTGCCATGATCACGTCTAACAGATGCAATAGGTAAGTTTTTTAAAGTTTTAAGCTCGTTACAAAGCTTTAAAAATTCAGAAAAAGCTCAAGAGTTTTCTCTAATGAACATAACCCAAGTAAATCTAGAGAAATCATCTACCACACAAGCAATTATCTCTTACCTTTCGATTTTTGAACCCTCATAGTACAACAAAATTCCATATGCATCAATTCTAAATGTCTAGTAGTACTTACAAATTTCTTTGGCTTGAATGAACTCCTTGTCTGTTTACCTTGGGTACATGCCTTGCCAATCTCATCATATTTGAATTTCATAGTTGTTAATCTTCTTACCAATACTTTGTGATGAGCTTGTTCATTGTATGCATACTTATATGCCCAATTTTTCTATGCTAAAGCTTTAAGTCTTCCTTCGAATCTTTGAGGCACTTCAGACTTTCTCCAGCAACTTTGTTAGTACTCAAAGCATAAACATTGTATCAACCTAGGAGCAGTGAGTATGCAATTGCCATATTTCTCATCTTGCACGACACATTTCTCCTTGTCAAATACAACTTTATTACCCTTATCACAAAGCTGAGATAAATAAGGCAGATTATATTTGAAACCTTCAACTACATAAACATCAGAAATAGAACTTGAAGATTCATTACCAATACTACTATGCTAATGATATTGTATTTTTCTTTGTCTCCAAGTGTGATTGTTCCTCAAGATTACTCTTTAAGATCTGTGAATAAAGATTTCTTTCCACTTATATGCCTGGAGCAACCACTGTCCAAAATCCATTTCTGATCCTTCAAAGCTTTGGTGACAGCCGGCAAAATTCAATCAATGCCTCAACAGGATATTAGACCAAGTGTATAATTTGGATTCATATTCAGAATCAACCATGTTAGGTGGTCTGATTCATTTAGGATCCCAAATCTTCCTCACTTGTCCCTTAAGATGATAAGGATAAGTTTTCCTCATAATGTGAGGTTCTGTCCTTCTAAAGGGGCAAGTTACTTTTACAGGATCAAGTTTCCCGCAATAATGACATTTTGGATAGCGTTTGTTTCCAGCTTTCACAAAAGTGGTTTGGTTCTTCTTTGGAAAATTTGGATTGTATCCAATTCCACTTTTGTGTACAGAATGCAGACTTCCTCTGAGCATGAGATTGAGGTTATGTTCAGAGCCTGCAAATCTTGACAAAATTTTCCTTGATTCTTAAAGTTTCTTAGTCAATGAAGTGTTATGTTGTTCCAAATCATCTGAATGATGTTTTAGCTCAACATACTTATCATTTAAACGAGAATTTTGATCCACCACTTATTTGACTTGTGCATTCAAATCTTTGAACATGCTGTCCAAGGTTTTGAGATCACTATCAATTTTTGACTGAGATGCTTTAAGTGTTTTATTGAAAAAACCTAAATCTAAAATTTCCCTTGCATGCTCATGATCTTTCTCCTTCAAAGATTCAAACTCATGTCTATAACTTTCCTCATTTAAAAACATGCTTTTGAGGATTTCAGGTAGAACATCAGAAGGGCTAGCAAGAAGATTTTTTACCATCTCCTCAATATGCTTGTCTGAGATGTTTTCTTCTTCATGCTCAGCCATTAGACACAGATTGACATGTTCTTCATCTGAATCTAAATCGGTTGATGAATCCAAATCATTCCAAGATGCAACCATAGCTTTCTTCCTTCTGTTGTCTGATAACTCCTTAGTTGGAGCTATATTTCTTAGTTAATACACTAATATTTTGCGTGATTTCCGACAATGAGATGAGATTTTGGCCGTGTTTGTGAAATATTATTGAGTGTGAGCTTTTTGAGCGTTCATCGTTAAATCCGGGCGTTTCTCGTATATTTTGTTGCTTTTATTGTGATATGATCGCGGGTTCGTGTTTCGTGTTGTGGTTGGCAGGAAATAGGACGCGAGGATCGAAGGTGGTGAAGAAACGAGCTTCGGAAATAAAGAAAGCAAGGAAAACTCAAGAAAAGAAGCCAGAAAAAAGCTAAGGCAGGAACTCTTCCCACGAAGAGAAAAGCTCTTCCCACGAAGCCAAAATTCCAGTTCTCTTCATGTGACATGATGCTGTCTCAAAATAGGAGGACTTTTGCAGGAAGACTTCAGACAATCTCTTCCCACGAAGAGAAAGTGTCTTCGCACGAAGAGATTGCCTAGAAAGCCAGAAACGTCCGGGGTCTTTTTGCAATTATTAGAAACTTTGTTATATCATTCTAGGAACGTATTTAAGTGTGTTAGGTCGACTTTTTGAGTAGTTTTTGACGGTAGACACATCTTTTGGAGATCAAGGAGCTATTGGGAGAGCTTAGGAGCTTTGGATCATCCGTTTGGATTCTCAACTCTTCTCTTTTCTTGATTTTTATGCTTAAACTCATGAGCTTTGTCGTTTTGAGTATGAATATGAGTAGCTAAACGTTATTTGCTGGGAATTCTCGTTTGGTGTAGCTAGGGTTTGATCTAAATACCATGTTTTGATGATTGTGATTCATGTTTTAGCTTAATCTCGCGTAATCTTTCATTGTTATGGATTATTTACGTTTGTAATCATATTATCTTTGCGAGTAGCTAACGTAGAGATAAACTTAATTAGTTTTCACGCGGTAACTCCGTGAGAATTAGTCGGTAAATTGAATAATCCACCTAGTCGAATCAATGTTTGGTAACTCGGCATCGTTAACTAGGATCGTTAAAGTAGAATTGTGGTTTTAATGCATGCTTTAAGCTAGAATAGACTTGGTAACTCGGTTTGTTTTGGTTTAAAGTATAGTAAACTTACTTGGTAACTCGGTAAGTTTAATATCGCTTGATTGATAGTGAAAGATACGTGGTTGTTTTACAAGTCAAAACATAAATTTAGCTCAACCTAGTGAACCTAGAGAATTCCCGGTATTTTCCCTTATATTACAAAAACCCTAAAATTCATTCTTTATTAATCGTGAACTATTTCACTCGGTTAATTGAGAATATTGCGTTTTTATTTTAGTAGAATTAGACCAAAACACAACTTGCGCTGTGCCCACAAAAGGTTAAGAAATTCTAATTAATTTACAAGAAGTCTCTTGGGTTCGACAACCCGGTTTTCCGGAATTTATTACTACACCGACAGCTGTACACTTGCAGTTGGAGCGTGTCATTGTCATTTTCCTTCTTGGTAAAATGCTTGTTCTTATTCTATTGAGGGCAATCTCTAAACAGATGATCTGCATCTCCACGTTCAAAAAAATTCATTACTTTTGATTTATGTGAATGTGAAGAAGCTTACCTCTGTGATCTTTGTTTCTTGAGGATCTGGATTTGTCCTTGTTGTAATCCTTGTTTTCCAAGTGATCTTCATTTTCAGAATTCTCGTCAAAGCTTTGGAGATCAAGGATAAGGCTTCTTCATCATCATCATCATCTTCTGACGCGATTTCTTAACGCGTATGCGCAAGTGCACGGTCAAGTAATATAGGGTTGGTATTTCAACCCCGAGTTATCGATCCCAAGAGGACAAGCTTTAGATTTTCTAATTAGTTATTTAATTTAGAGTACGGTGCAGGAGGAAAGATTTGATTGATTTTAGAAATTTAAATAACAACTAAGCTACTATTTTTGTATGATTTTTCAATTTAAAAGAAAATAATTGTGTTTGATAAGATTAATAAGGAAGAACTAGGCCATTGATGGTCCCTAGGGTTGTTAACGATATCCGGGTTGTGCTTGAAACACTCTACGCACGTTCTAATTATACCGGGTAATACTCATCACGATCTTCTCTCAATCTCACGTGAATTTGTGCAATAAATAGCCTTCGGGTCCTCTCGGTCCACCTCCGTCTACAATAACACTCTAGTTGATTTGTTAGGCTCGCTCACCGGGTCCTGTCGGTCCACCGAATTCACTAAGTTCTAACAAAATCAACCGAAACTACCCTCACACGATTAATCAAGTTTCTATCTCCTCTCGGTCTCAAGAAACTACAAGATCACCTAAGCTATTCTTTAACACGTCTCAATGAGCTCACTTTCGTGCAACCCTATCAACAAGTAATATTCTACGGGTGATCAAGCCAAGAACATTATTAAATAAGTACAAGAATAGATAAGCTAACAAGAACGTTCATAGAATTTAAGCAAAAGCATGCATCAAGTCCAAAATCCGGAAAATCATCCAACAAACCCTAGTTTTCCATCAATCACCTAGCTTAAAGTGTTTACCTAGGCATAATATTGTTCAACATGATCAAAATCATAGAGTTCATGAAGAAAAGATGAAGAAACGAAGATCAAACGCTAAAATCTTCAATGTAATTGATGATCCTTGCTCCAAGCTTGTTCTCCCGTCTTCTCCAGCTCTCTAGACTCCAAATATGTGTTAAAACCCCTTTTGGATCGTCCCCCAACATTAGAATAGGGCTGGGGTCTCTAAAGTTTCACTAGATCACCAAAAAACCCACAAAATTTCCGTCTGGCCCAGCTGTTCGCACGAACACTCGAGTGTTCGTGCGAACACAGTTTGGTGTTCTTAATATCCAGCAGAATGTTTTTCTTCCATTTTGTCATCTTTGACGGACCATATCTTTCTCGTCCGATCTCCGTAGCTCCGTGACCTATCGTTGGAAAGCTCTTTGAGTCTACTTTCATTTTCCACTGGTCTCACTCCAAAATTCATTGTAGAACTCGAGATACAATCAAAATAGTGGAGATTGGTCACTTTTGCTCCTCCGAATTTGCTTCTCTTGCTTCCTCT
Source organism: Linanthus parryae (assembly GCA_023055425.1). NCBI lineage: Eukaryota > Viridiplantae > Streptophyta > Magnoliopsida > Ericales > Polemoniaceae > Linanthus > Linanthus parryae. Next base: position 103,935,301 of record JALGPY010000001.1, read on the forward strand.
TGAGTTTGCTTTGCTTCCGAAGTTCGTTTCATGCCTCCTAAACATAGTTTAGCATCCGTTCTTGTCAAGAAAACATGAACAACCATACCAAGCGATTATATTGGAAAAATAAAGTCCAAATATGCATCGAAACGCCCGGATTAACAATAAAGTGCTAGAAACTCAACTTTCTACGTTTTCTCAACATTCATAGTGTAAAACTCATATTTCAAACCCGGAATCACGCAAAACGATATAAAGTATACAAGAAATATAACTCTAATAGAGAGTAATCATCTTCCTGTTCAAGGCCTTGAGATTTATCGATGTCTTTTGCCTTGAGTTTCAGGTTCTTGATGTAGTCACTCATGTCACCATCCACTTCCTTCATAGAAATCTCATGAATGAGAAGCTTTCCTTGTAGATCATCTAGCTCCAGGAAACTCAAATCTTAAGCTTCCTCAATTTCAATTGTCTTTGGTTCCCACTTGGCCTTTGGTAAATTCCTCAGAATCTTTCAGACTTTTTCTTCATTTGAGAATGCATTTCTCAAGGACTCTAAGTTGTCCACAATTTCTGTGAACCTTTTGAACATGTCCTTGATGGATTCATCAGAATTCATCTTGAATAACTCATACTGCCTCAGAAGAATGTTGATTTTGGTCTGCTTGACCTGGTTGGTTCCTTCATATCTTACAGTCAATTTGTCCCAAATCTCCTTGGCACTTTTTCATTTGAAAACCATGTTGAACTCATTTGCACTAAGAGCCCAATATAACACATAACTTCTTGTTGTTGTTGTTGTTGTTGTTGTTGTTGTTGTTGTTGTTGTTTTCGTTGCTACTGCTGCTGTTGTTGTTGTTGTTGTTGTCGTCGTCATCATTGTCGTTGTTGTTGCGGTTGTTGTCGTTGTTGTTTAGGTTGCTGTTGTGGTTGTTGTTGTTGTCTTTTTTGTCTTCGTTCTTGTGATCGTCTTCGTCGTCATCAAAGAACAACAAGAATGTCAAAGAACATGAAACATGAACACAACAAACATAAGAGAAAAATAGGGGAAAATAGTCAAAACAATACTAAAAAGTAACTTGAAGGACGGAACATGACACAAGGATGCTTAGTGTACATGAAATATCTTGTTTGAGGGGTGCAAAATGGAATTATCCAAACGTCAAGGGAGAAAAGTGTATTTTTAGCAAGATATAGGGGCGGAAAGTGTCTTTTTTCCTAGAATAAAAAATACACTTTTATTTTAAAAAGTTATTTCAAATATATAAGGGCTAGTTTGGTAATGCTGGGGCATTTTAAAAAGTTGTTGTGCAAGTACAGGGACAAAATTTGCTGCGAAAATCTTTCCAAAAAATGTTTGGTAAGTTATTTATTTACGGTATTGTGGGAAAGAACTTTTGACATTTTGTGTTTGGTAATTAGAGTTGCCGTTACTGTCGAAATGACAATATGATACATAATATAATAATAGTGCTATTATAATAAATAATTATTGATATTTATTACTGGATAAGATTATCAAATGATACATTTATCAAAAAGCAGGTCTTGGAAAGAAACCCTTTCTCGGCATTTCAAAACATGCTGTGGGGAAGCAACTGCTTTCCTAAAAGCATAAAAAATAAATTTATGAAACACGTTTATACTGCTTTAAGATTCAAAAAATAGCGTTCTTGAAAGTACAAGCATTACCAAACGAGCTCTAAGTATCTAACATAATTTTTTTACTATAAATGTTTGCTACATTATTACATATTACTGAGTATTTCAAATACGGGATGTAAGTTCACAGGTTTCACAGGCTTGAAATACAGAGTTATTTCAAAGCCTTGAACCAGTTTTCAAAGCCTTGAATCAGAGGTTTCACAGGCTTGAAATAGCAGGCTTGAAACAATGTTCAAAGCCTTGGAACTGTCAGACCTGTATGTATATTCTAAGAGGGAGTTTTTCTGAATTCTTCTGATCTTATTCTTACTCTCTCACCCCTATATTTGATTTTTTATTACTTGATGATAAAATACAAAAGCTTTTGATTCACTCATACCTTATCTAATTAACATGTTTGACTTAGTTTTGCAGGGAAAGTTTCATTTCCTATTTTGCAGGATTGGTTTCCTAACCTAGGTTTTGCAGGAAAGGAAACATTGAGAGAATGTGATTATGTGATCAATAAAAAACTCATGTCAGCTTCTCAATATGTTTAAAGACAAGATCAGCACAATATATTTGAATATTATGATAAACTATCCGTTGGAGAAGGCTGTTAAAAGAGTCAAGTTGTTGCTAACAAAACAGGAAGTTTGTTGCTGACATTCAGGGAAGATTTGCAGAGCATCGGAGCTGTATAAATAGAGCTCATTTTGAAGAAACAAGGACATATACTCAACGGGAAAAAATAGAGACACATTTCAGGATTGACAAGCATCAAAGAAGCACATCATTCTCACAATCCATCTTAGAGAAGATCACTACATTCTTCACTGAAGTTCCACTTCCAGTGTTCTTCTATTTCTGAGCTTAATTTGTATATCATTTTTATAATACTTCTATCTCCCATTCTCAAGGGTTGTTCAAAGTGAACAATAGAAAATTCTTAGTTAATCACTTAGCTAGAGCAGGTACTAGATAGGTTAGTGAGAACCACAAGCTGTAACAGAGTAAGGCATATCTTTGTTTTTGAGATCTAGGGCTTAGCTTTTGATTAATAAGAATTGTTTTGAAAATCCTGTAGGGAGAAGATCCCTGAGGTAGAGACGTAGGTCCAAGTGGACAGAAATCTATAAATCCAGTGTCTCTTGCATTTATCATTTCATTCTCATACTTGTCTTACACAGCATTCAAACTAGTCTGTTTTCCAGGGTTTGAAACTCTTTTCAAGGCCTTGAAAAAGACTTGCCTATATTTTACTTAAACTGTATTTCGCTTCAAAGTCTTGAAACTGTTTTCAATGCCTTGAACTTCATTACTCTTCACAGAAAGTCTCATATCTGAAAGTTTTACAAAAAGTTGGGATAGTCTATTCAACCCCCCCCCCCCCTTCTAGAGTATATTTACTGCAATTCTACCTCCATACTCCCCTTTCAATTGGTATCAGAGCTTGTGTCACTGTACAGATTTAACCATCTGGTGATCATGAGTACTGCAGGTGATGGTGGTTTTTCACATGGAAGGGCTGCTAACAGACCTCCTCTATTTTTTGGAGATAATTTTGCTCACTGGAAAGCCTTGATGAAAATTTTCATCAATGATCTAGACATAGAGCTATGGACCATTATTCAGAAATGACCACACACTTTCTATACATAGAAAGATGGGATTAAAACTTCGAAATCTGAAGACTCTTTCTCTTCATCTAAATAAGAACAATTCTCTAAAAATTTCAAAGCTATTAACATCTTGTATTGTGCTTCGAGTACAGATGAATTCAACGGGATCTTAGGCTGTAAGACTATCAAGGATATCTGGGATAAGCTTGAGGTGACATTTGAATGAACCAGTCAAGTCAAGCAAACCAAGATCAACATCTATCTCAGACAATATGAGTTATTCAAGATGAATGCAGATGAGTCAATCAGAGACATGTTCAAAAGGTTCACAGACATAGTCAATAACCTTGATTCACTTGGAAAGCATATTTCCAATGAAGAGAAGGTGAGGAATATTCTGAGAAGTCTTCCAAAGGCAAAATGGGAACCAAAGACTACTTCTATTGAGGAAGCTCAAGATCTCTAATCACTCCAAATTGACGACCTACAAGGAAAGCTCCTGACACATGAAATATCCATGAATGAAGCTGATGGATAGCAACCAGAAGGTATCAAGAACTTAGCACACAAGGCCAAAGAGAATGAGAAAATTCAAAGCCTTGAAACTGTGTTTGATGATGAAGTTCCATTTTCTTTGATTTCCAAAGCCTTGACCAAAATCCTTAAGATGAAGAAAAACTTTGGAAACAAAGAATTCAACAGAGAAAGAAACAGATCATCCAGTAGCATGGACTATAAAGGTAAGTCTTCTTCACAAAATAATAAATCAAAAGTCATAAATTTATTTGAGTGTGGTGATGCAGGACACTTGATTAGAGACTGTCCACACAAGAAAAACAAGAAGTTCAAGAAGAAAGATCATGACAGAGGAAAGAAAGCTATGATAGCTTCATGGAGTGATTCAGATACCTCAAGTGACTCTGAATCTGATGCAGAACATGCCAACCTATGTTTCATTGCCAAGCATGATGAAAGTTCTGAAAAGAACATTGAGGTAATGGTAAACTTTTTGATTTCAAAACCAAAAGAAGCCCTCTCAGATTATCTCGAAACAATGATTTTAAATGAAAAGACATTAGAGTTTTGAAAGAAAAATTTCATGAGCAAGCAAAAGAGAATTTACATCTTGTTTGTCTAAATCAGAAAATTGAAATCTCTCAGAAAAAAAACTGACAGTGATTTCAAGGCCTTGAAAACTAGTTTCAAAGATTTGAAAGCACAAGTCAAGGAAGTAGTCACTGAGAAATCTCTACTGAGTGATAGCCTTGTTAATCTGAGACATCAAGTTGATGAATTAGATAAATAAAAGACTACTCTTACTGAGAAACTTCAAGAATCTGAATTAGTCAAAGCCAAGCTTGAAGGCTCAGAACACAAGTTGAACTTGATTCTTGGAGAAAGTTCAAAGTATGTTCACAAAACTTGTATTGGAGATAATACAAATTTTCCAAGAAAGAACAATATCAGATTTGGGAAAGATGGAAACAAAACTTCTCCTAAATGTCATTTCTGCAATAAAATTGGTCATTTTAAGATGGCTTGTCCTTTCAGAAGAAGAGACCCTCATATAATGAGAAACACATTCCCATTTAAACTCAATGGACAAGTCAAACAGATTTGGGTTCCTAAAGGGGTCAGACCACCTAACATGGTTGATCCTGAATATGAGTCCAAATTCCACACTTGGTCTAACAGTTGGGTAAGGCAGTGATTGGTGTTTGCAGGTTGTCACCAATGCCAAAGAACAGTAGTGGTTTATGGACAGTGGTTGGTCAAGACACATGAGTGGAAAGAGATCTCTATTATTAGAATTGAAAGAGAAATCAGAAGGTTCAATTACACTTGGTGACAAAGGAAAATGCAACATTCTTGGTATTGGTAAAGTTTGTACAGATTGTGAAAATTCAATTTTTGATGTATATCTAGTTTATGGCTTGAGATTTAACTTGCTTAGTCTATCCCAGCTTTGTGACAATTGTAATAAAGTTATCTTTTATAAAGAGAAGTGTGTGGTGCAGAATGAGAAATGAGGCAATTGCATTCTCACAGCCTCTAGATCAAACAATGTTTATACCTTTCAAACTAACAAAGTTGCAGGTAAAAGCTTGAAGTGCCTCAAGGCCTTGAAAGAGGATTCAAATCTTTGGCACAGAAAGCTTGGTCATATCATCTTGCATACCTTGAATAAATTGATCTCCAAATATCTGGTAAGAGGATTAGCACCCATTAAATTCAAAAATGATGAAGTATGCAAAGCCTGTGCTCAGGGTAAGCAGACTAGAAGCTCATTCAAGCCAACGAAGTTTGTAAGTACTACTAGACCTATTGAAATACTTCACATGGATCTATGTGGTCATATGAGGACTCCAACTCCAAAATGTAAGAAGTATATGCTAGTTATTGTAGATGACTATTCTAGATTTACTTGGGTTATGTTTCGGAAAGAAAAATTTGAAGCCCTCTCTGAATTTTCAAAGATTTGCAAAGAACTTCAAACCTTGAAAAACCTACCTATTGCTTCAATCAGAAGTGATCATGGTAGATAGTTTGATCAATTAGAATTTGATTTATTCAGTGTCAAGCATGGTATCTCTCACAATTTCTCTGCTCCTAGAACTCCTCAACAGAATGGAGTTGTTGAAAGAAAGAACATGACTCTTGAAGATATGTCAAGAGCAATTCTTTTAGAAAACAAACTGCCAAAACACTATTGGGCAGAAGTTGTGAATACAGTAAACTACATTTCGAACAGGTGCTTGATCAGACCTATCCTGAAGAAGACCCCTATGAACTATTCAAAGGGAGATAGCCAAACATTTCATATTTCAAGCCCTTTGGAAGCACATGTTTTGTCCATAAAAATGGAAAGGACAACTTGGGTAAGTTTGATGCAAGAAGTGATGAAGGTATCTTTCTTAGTTACTCTCTGACTAGCAAAGCTTATATAGCTTATAATAAAAGAACCAAGCTAGTTGAAGCACGTATTCATGTTATCAGAAGACCAAGCCTTGAATCATAGGTTTCACAGAGCTATTTCAAGGCCTTGAAACAATGTTCAAAGCCTTGAAACTGTCAGAACTGTATGCATATTCTAAGGGGGGGTTTTCTGAGTTCTTCTGATCTTATTCTTACACTCTCACCCCTATATTTGATTTTTTATTAATTTATGATGAAATACAAAAGCTTTTGACTCACTCAGACCTTACCTAATTAACATAATTGACTTAGTTTTGCAGGGAAAATTTCATTTCCTATTTTGCAGGATTGGTTTCCTAACCAGGGTTTTGCAGGAAAGGAAACATTGAGAGAATGTGATTTTGAGATCAATCAAACAATCATGTCAGCTTCTCAATATGTTTAAAGACAAGATCATCACAATATCTTTGAATATTATGATCAACTATCCGTTGGAGAAGGCTGTTAAGAGAGTCAAAGTTGTTGCCTACAAAACAGGAAGTTTGTTGCTGAAAATCAGGGAAGATTTGCAGAGCATCTGAGCTGTATAAATAGAGCTCATTTTGAAGCAACAAGGACATATACTCAACGGGCAAAAACAGAGACACATTTCAGGATTGACAACCATCAAAGAAGCACATCATTCTCACAATCCATCTTATAGAAGATCACTGCATTCTTCACTGAAGTTCCACTTCCAGTGTTCTTCTGTTTTTGAGCTTAATTTGTATATCATTTTTATACTACTTCTATCTTTCATTCTCAAGGATTGTTCAAAGTGAACAATAGAGAATTCTTAGTTAATAATTTAGCTAGAGCAGGTACTAGATAGGCTAGTGAGAACCACAAGCTATAACAGAGTAAGGCATATATCTGTGCTTGAGATCTAGGGCTTATCTTTTGATTAATAAAAATTTTGTTGCAAATCCTGCATGGATAATATCCCTGAGGTAGAGACCTAGGTCCAAGTGGACTGAACTCTATAAAGCCAGTGTCTCTTGCATTTGTTATTTCATTCTCATACTTGTCTTACACAACATTCAAACTAGTCTGTTTTCAAGGGTTGAAACTATTTTCAAGGCCTTGAAAAAGACTTGTCTATGTATTACTTAACATGTATTTCACTTCAAATGTTTGAAACTGTTTTGAAGGCCTTAAACTTCATTACTCTTCACAGAAAGTCTCATCTCTGCAAGTTTTACAAAAGTTGGCATACTCTATTTAACCCTCCCCCCTTCTAGAGTATTTGTACTGCATTTCTACCAACATACTCCCCTTTCACGGGAGATGACATTTTTTTCAAGAACACCTTAATTTGAGTATTGCATTCAATCACATGTTACATATGAAATTTAATTTTTGAATTTCTTATTTTGTCTGTGTAGTGCCATCAGGCAGTGGTAATATTCTAGTTTTTTACAATTCATGAGGAGAATCAATAACGAGACTGTACCCTGATTCTATCTATATCTCATACACACATCAAAATCCAAAAGAGGTGTGTACTTAAAAGATGACCATACTTTAATAGCAATATCGGAATTGATCAAAGTCTGAATCCGGAAAGGGTTGTGAAAGAATTCCTCCAATAAAACCTAATTCATGTTTGGCTATCAGGGAACAATCATAAAGGACTGATAAGTAAATAGGACAGCCTTACAACACATTAATTCTTCCATTATTCAATGTACACACATTGATACAAGAAATTGATAAAAAGAAATTGAGAGAGAAACAAAGAAAAACAAAGACTAGGGTTTGTGATTTTTCTTATTGATCTACAAGGATAAAACAAGCGTTTAAATAGACAAATCATAACTCTAACGGTTCGATCCCCTTAATACGATCCGAGAAAGAACCGTAAAGAAAACCCGAACGGAGCTTATATTGTGCTTGAAGGGATCTTACAACACAATTAGACAGTAGAACGATGATGGTTGGCGTCTCTCTTGGTCTTGGCCCGGTGAACCCGTATCATACATCTTTTAATTAATTAATCAAAGGGAATCTGATCAAACAATGAGCAGACACGATCTTTGGAATGTTGATCTTGAGCAGTATGTCCGTCTCCATGTTGATACATACATTGAGCCATCCTCGCAAAGTTCACGACAATCTCAATAAAAGTCTTCGAGAATGGAGAATCCACAAATTGCTCCTCGTTCATCTTCTTCCACGTCTCTCCGATCAAGTGCTTAATATGTGCGCGTGCATCTTCTTCTGACACACCAGTTTGGTACATGATACATTGTATTGATTTGGGAACGTCCCCTCTTTCCATCTCATCCTATTATTATTAACATTTCCTAGACATCATTTTTAGAAAATGGAAGAGGAAAATATTAAACAGGACGTGCTTGAAGTCTAATACATACCTTTGATGTTCCCAAATCATCTGCGAGACGAATTATTATGGATGAAAGTTGAATCAATTTTGGATACTTCTCCAAGCATTCTACAGCTTCACAGGTTATAGGGTTTTCGCTTACAAAATAAGCATGAGTCAGTCCAAGTGGGCCTGAAATTGAAATCCATCCATTGTTCATATATTCTTCGAAACTCGGCTTATAGCCGTTGTGGTACCAAGTCGCCTCCATCATGTAAGCTTTACATAAATCTGCCCACTAAAAAACAAAATGAAATTGTTTGCGTCAACCAATACAACATTTCATCGAATGAATTTTTGACTGTTTTTTTAAACAAAAGGGGTACCACTCCGTCCCACCTCTTTTGCACCATTTGGACTTTTATCACTATTCACTGAGGCCCTTTGACCCGATGATTTGGATAGCGTAACTTTGTAATTTTTAGATAATTTTTTCGTAGTGTTGTTAAGTAGCTCTTATTCTACAAGGCCGTAAAAAATTATCGAATAATTGTATCGTTTTGCGATCCAAATCACCGGGTCAAAGTAACCCAGTTACGGGTGAAAAAGTCAAATGGTGCGTTAGAGGTGGGACGGAGTGGTATATATATACCGCATTCTTAAGGTACGGAATGATGAGCTGGTCATTGTCCCTGAAAGTTTCGTAACCCATTTCATTGACGGTGTTGAAGAGTCCGAGAAAACAAAGCTTCATATAAGTTGGAAGCTGTTCCATCGCCATGATCACATCCCACCTATATATATCGAATTTACCCATAAGTTTATTTTCCATTTCTTGGACAATCTGCTATGCACCCAACAACATATTTAATATATGCATACCTGTCAATGGCTTCAGTAAAGGGATGGAGCTCATCTAGTGTACCGTAAAGATCATATATATCGTCAATCATCGTTATAAAGACGTTCATGACTGCCGAACTTCTTCTAAATTTTCCAAATTGAGGCTTGAATTGTAGCCCTATGGTCCATATGAAATTCTCCACCAATCTATCCCTTGTAAATCTCAAATTCTCCCCCATATCTGTACTCTTCCACCACCTACAATAATTAAACAAGAATCGATCTAATGCACCCTGATTAATTGAAGTTGTATCTATACGATTACTGAATAATGTCTTTTGGATTCCACACATTTTAAAGGAGATACTTCCTATTTGTATTTGTTATATTATGATACATAAACGATATTTATATATTCAATGACCCAGGAAATCTATGCAGATCCACTCCTAGGAACACTCTCTTTAACATCATTTTTATAATGATGTTTTACCGCAATCTTATCTTATATTTTTCATTTGAAAAAAAAAATTAACTTATATATATATATATAAGTAAATGACACCACCTTCTGCCAAATGATTTTCATGAATACGACATTTGTAATTCTATGTGTATATTTACTAAAAGAACAACCGATGAGAAATTGACAAATATTATGTATTGCTTCGTCATTATTGTTTTTAATAATGCTCTTTATATTTGTACTCATAGCAATAATTATTCATTTTAATGTTGTAATGGCACTCTTTATGATGGAATATACTATAAAAATATATTATTGGATGTAGAAATGTTCAAAATGTTTTATCCAATTTATATATTTTTTTGATATTATTTTGAATTATGTATTACCGTATCACAATAAACTCAGTAAATAAATCACATGAATTTAGATTTGTTTTTCTTATTACTAAAGACAATAAATATTCTAATGAATTTCAACATGACTTTCACCTGAAATAATTCAATGTATAAAGGTTGAAATAATTTAATATCTTACAATAAATAAAACACATGAATTTACATTTGTTGTTCAATATACTAAAGAATATAAATATTCTAACCGATTTCAGTATGACTTTCATAGTAGTGAGGCTGTACACAATTTTTCAATATGATATTGCACTCTTAAGACTTCAAATCGATGTATACTCTATTTATATCTATGTTATGTAATTATTATAATTCAAATTTGAATATTAACGCCATGAAATATATATATATATAAAAGAAGAAAAGCCCCGAGATGAAACCACGTTCTGCCATTTGTCTATTAATGATTGTCATGAATACGAAATTTGTTATCCTACATGTCTATTTACTAAAATCAACCAATGAGAATTGACAAATATCTATGAATCGCTTCGTCTGTATTGCTTTTAATTATACTCTTTATATTTACTAGGTTCCACCCCGCGCGCGTTGCGCGCGGTGTGGCCTTGGCATGTTTGCTTGTCCGATGGGCGGAGATATACATTTGCTAATGCAGGACTCTTACGTACCGCGTTTGGATGTTACTTTATCGGATTTATACTGTAAATAGCCTCAACATCCGTGAGTGCATCATATTTGTAGTACATTTCATAGTCACGAGATTGGAATAACGAGATAGTAGGCATAGAGTATTTCAGCATCATAGTGAGGTAGTACAGGAGTAGTAGACGTGCGTGTGAATATGCATGTCAATCAGTTCAATGAGAGGACATGAACAGATGCTATGTATTACCAGTTCATGCACAATCTATTCCATTGTCAACGCCTATTATCTTCCCCAATCAGCCACCATCTCTCTCCTTCTGCTCTAGGTTTCATCATTTAGATGCATTGCTTGATGTGCATTGAAGATTTCTTAAGTAGATTGAGTAGGGTTTGCAGTGTTTGGTGGTTGATTGACCTGTCCTGCAGATTACATTTACTGAAGATGTGTCTGTCTAAGTAATCATGTCAAGCAGTTTAATTAAAGGACATGAAAACTTGCTATGGTCTTTTGACCTCCTTCCTTACTTCTGGTATAAAGGCATAAGCAGTTGGCCTAAGTTACAACATACTGTAATTCAATGGATTCTGGTAAGGAAAATACCGATGCCAAATAGAGAAAGACTGCTTAGATGAAGAGCAAGGAGAAGATGAGGACAAGTAAAAAATATCAGAGTGAGGAAGAATTCACAGAGGACGAGTCTGAGTGGGAGAGTTGGACTGAACATGGTTATGTGGTCGGGAAGGGATCGGAGACTACGGTGTACTCAGATGCGGAGGAAGAAGATGACTTCTGGGGAACTGATACGGCTTCCTCGTATTCGCTGAAGTTGAAGCATTCTGTCTCTCGTTCTTCCAGTTCAGGTAGAAAGAAGAAGGAAAAAGTGATAGCCGGAGGTAGCGAAGACTCGCAAATGAAGAAATCAATTCTTCCGCTGGATGCGACACCAGATAAGGGCAGCAAGAGGAAGAATACCGGAGAAGATGTTCAAGAGTCATGCAAGAAGAAACCAAGATTATAGAGTGTCTAGGTTTTTTTGTGCTATGTTATGGTGGATTGTAGTTTCATGTCACGTCTTATGAGTAGTAATGTTGAGTTTGGTCATGTTTACTTTGTAATGGGGTTATGGATTGATGTCGTCTCGGTCTAGATTTCGTGTATCAATGCAGATTTTGCTTTCTTCATAATCTAATAATCGTTTAGAATGATGTATTATACTATGTTATTCATGGATTGATGCATATTGTGTCTGCTTGATCGAACGAGTAATATTTTTTCATTTTTGTTTTTTTCATTTTTTCCCTTGTACGTAAACTGATATGACTAATTTCCTTCTCTGTATCCTTACAATGATTGGTGAATATAATATTTTCTTATCAGTTTGATATAATTTTGAAACAATTAAATTAAATAAAAAAAATATGATATTGACCAATCATAGTAAGGATACACACAAAGGTACAGAGGATCCAGACTCGATATGAAGGATGTACAAACTCATACAAAATGTGAGTTTGGTAACTCCTTCAATATTATCATTGCGACATAAAAAGCATTTTACGTATTTTTTATTCCTAAAAAAATAAAAAGTATTTTACGTATTTACTTGGGAGAAAATCATTTAAGTTAGTGATTGTACCGACAAATTTAGTAATAAAATATCATATCTTTGAAAGGGAGCGACAGAGGCAAACCAGATTGAATATGCAACCCAAGAGAGACAAAGAGGATGGCGATACCTAGAGGGATGGAGTCAGGGCCCCTTGGGTTGGGAAGACCCGGTACATGAATCAATACTTAATCTAAATCGGAAAAAATGGCAGACAATTTGAGCATTGTGCTTTCCATGTTGCCAAGTCTTTCTTCTACTACAGCAAAAAACGAATTATCAGAATGTCATTTGTATTATATTATCAATGCTTTCAAAGTTACATCAGTAAGATTCATTATACTTTACCATGCAAGTGCAACGTGTTCCCGTGAGCATATTTTGATGGGCAGTTTAAATCTTTTTCATCCCCATATGGCTTACTCAAGCCATGAACAAACTATGGTATCTCCTGACACAGAAGAGAATGGCATAAGAAAAAAAAAAGAGTAAAATAAGATAACTCATCAAAATGACAATTTTGCTCCAATAAGTTGAAAAGCTCTGCATACTGAGATAATGTTCGACTTTGATAAACTTCTGCAAATTCGAGACCAAGTCGAGCTTCTTCAGCTGATGATGTGACATCCAGAGTCCAGGAAGCAGGGTTGTATCCACCTCTGATCTTCTGAACTCCTTCAACCGCCTAAGAAATGTGGAAATCTAGGTGATGCAACGAAGAGTAAACAGTCCTAAACAGCGTACTGGAGAACTTCTCAGCAACAGTCCTGAACAGCTCCATATCTCCAATTCTAACAGCATGAGGTAGAAACACGACAATTTAACCGTGCAGTCCATTGCCAAAATCCAAGTGGATCTACACCCATTAGCAAACACTGAAGAGACGAACAAAAAAGAAAATCCAACAGCAACTTACATGTGTAAGCTTAAAATATGGCCTCAGGTCTTCTCCATACCCTTCTGCATAAAAACAGCCCTCTCGGGGATTTCTCTGAGCAGAATTCGGACCGTCACATCCCACTTATTGCATTGCAACATGAAACCAAGAGGGCCATGGGGCCTTCCGTGCTGCTGCAGGGGTGAGTCCCTTGCATCAGTGTACTCCAACTGTACCGCCCTTATCTTTCCAAGATAGTAGAGATACCTACAAAGCTGCAAGACAAACAATTCCTTCTAGAAATAACGGCATACGTTGCAAAGTGAACACATTCATTATGCAAAAATGTTACGATGGAGTCACCAGAGTTGCAATAGGAACAACAGTTGAACACAAACAATTAGATAAGACATATTATTAAACTGACCAAGATCAGCATAATCTACTACCAGAGGCACAAGAAATGAAGAAAAATCGCTTGAAGTACTACCACTACAGTAAATAAAGCAAGGTTGAAGAGAAGTGCATTTTTTCGGTGACTTAGATGCTCTGTTCAGGGTGCCGTCTCTCCATCTCTGTGTACCCATTTGCAGAGATTAATAGCTCCGTGGGATCCCTGAGAAATGCTCTTTCAAATCATATTGAATGTATACTGTAAATTCATGTCTAAATCACCTAAAATCTGGATCAAAGTTGCTAAAAAATGTGCAGGAGTTCACAGTTTTCTTGAACTGTTTGGAAGACAACTTTCAGGCCTTGTTTGTCCATCATCTCGTACTGGTTTTTAATTGAGGGTTGGTCCTGCTATTTCCTTGCAGCCAGAACTGCATATTTTGTGAAAATATGGTGGTTGAAATATCGTCATATGTACTTTAAACTTTCCCAAAAGTTGGTGCCTCATTACTCACCTTCATGAGAAGAATGAGATCTGAGGATGGGACTAACTTTCAAACCCTATATCTTGCAGCTCACTGGATGAAATCCCGTGTTTGTTGGGTCTGTATACTCCCTGTATAACCCTATAGGAAATCATTTTAAGTTTTGCAACCAAAACGATGTATAACAACCCTGAAAACTGCCCCAAAGATGATGCCAAAATCTGCTCATAACCAATAGTAGTGAAACAGCAATGAAATTTTGCCTAAGTATTGATAAGGGTGAAAACTGTCATTGATCTGGCTGTAACTCTCTCATTGCGTCTTTAAACCGTGATCTGTTTCTTCCTATGTAAAGTTGAATGTGAATACTTAAAAACGTGTTATATGACCGGTCTTCAAACTGTGAATGGATCTCCCGGAAATTGAGTCTGAAGTTTACTAATTATAGTTTTTAGCATAAAATGTATGCGAAAACACCCATATTTGAACGGCCATAATTTTGTCAATACTTAATCAAATCTCGTTCTGTCTTTCCCTGTGGTAAGCTGATTGGTAATACTTCAAATTCCTCGTAGAGGAGTATTTCTCATTTTTATAACAGATTGATGAGAAATCAAGCCCGAAGTGACCACTTAAAAAATGTGAAATTTCTTACAAGACATTCTAAGTATTGGTAAATGTTTTCTTCCAACTTTGACCGAACTTATTTTCGTTTGTATTTGGAATCTGCACGAGGTTAAATATGTGCTGGTGACCTAGGAATACCATCTACATGTATACCTGAATCTCACATTCATCCTGTCATATCCAGAAGACGGTTTCCTTATTCAGCAAAAATGGAGATGTAGTAGAAAGACCAAAACATGAAAACGTGAACGTTTTCGAAAGGCTCTTTGTAGGCATCATGTCCCGTGCTCGTGCAATAAGCAGGCATATAATAAACTATTCACAGTAGAAATATTCTCCGTAGGCGCTGATAACGCAAAGTTTTGTAAACTTACCTTAGACTTTGGATAAAGAAAGAAGCACTGGTTTTGCAGTTTGGGTCAACCAAGCCAGCTTTATTGAAGAGCGATTCATATAAGATCTGATGTGACTTTTTCTGATATCCAAAAGAATACCATAAGGATCAAGTAACCCATTGGATTGCTCTTGCAAGCGGCCTTGTCCTTGACTGGGTTAAGAGTTACGAAGATTAAGGACAGACACTTCAAGATGTCTTCGAGACTTTATTTGCTGCACTATCAGCTTCCAACATTCGTCCATCGGAGCAACCAGAAGTACACCCTTCAGCTCGTTCGCGGTCTTCAAATCAGCAATATAGCTGAAAATATCAAATGAAGTTAATTAGCAACCCATTATTATTACTTTAAACTGTTCATTGCTTTTATGGAAGGAATAAATTGGTGGGGATCCAACCTTTATGAAGATAAAAAGTCATAAGTTAGTATATAATATCACCTTATAATTGCAAGGTTAAAGAAAATAGAGCTTCTGTGACAATGTATCTGACACGAGAACCTTGACAAACAAATTTTAGATCAAAGGGACAACCATATTCAAATTTGGCTTTGATATTTAAATATAAATCAATGTCATTGCCAGAAATTTTAGTGCTTCAGGGTAAATGAAAATCGCCTTTAACTTTAAAAAATCTAATAAGTTGTGAAGATATTCCAGAATCTGCTGACAATATCATTGAAAAGGTGCAAGGTATAACCTACCCAAACGTTATTCGTGCATCAACACTTTTCAATCTACTATTTTATTTGGTCAAATGCAAAACATCCTCAACCAAGAGTCCAGTAAATGAAGTATTCTGTAATTTCATGAAACAGTCCTTTTGAGTCTTCCGGAAAAACCCACCACAAGGCTTGTTACCGCTTCTGGTTACAGTGTTAGGAATCCGTCCATAGCCATTAGTACGCCTACTGGTTAGAATACGAACTTACAGATGCTCAAAGCGAACTCCAAGGTTAAGTTGCCCAGAATATAAGAGGATCAGGTTAAAGACTGAGATAGGGAAAGCCTGATTTCTCTGTTCTTGACAAAGGAATGAGAAAACCAGAGTCTCGTTAAGGAAAACTTTAGCACTTGACCATTATGTCAGAAGAAAAAACCCGTGTGTTACTACACATTCAAAAAAAAATGACAAAATGCCAAATTTTGGATCAACATATAAGAAAATCAACTACCCCAATCAAGACTTCTCATTAATCACAAGACAGAACTATGGAAAACATGGAAATAAGTGAAGTTCACAGCCACATAAATGGATGCACATAATTTGAAGTAATGAAAATAGACATGTAAGAGAGAAAATGAGAGAGAAGTGTAGGAGAAATTCATGCCTAATTTACCTTGCATAAGAAAACATAACGCATATGCATAATCTTACACTTAGTCATATATTTGCCTCCACGAGGAAATGCAAGATTCTTGCTGTAGGTTTCTTACTACTTGGTGACGGTCTACATTTCCAGCACCATTCCAATTTTGACCTTCTTTCTCAAAGTTGAGGACAGCTGCAAAACGTTATGTAAGGCATTATAGCTCCAACAAATATTGAGAAATCCCAAGAGCCATACATATCTGAAGCCAGCGAAGCAAACATGTACTTAACCCCAACTGTGCACTTTAAAATTGCATGTTCCTCTTAACAAAACCAAAAAAAATCTATATTCACTTCAAATCAAAATTCAAACTAACACAAGATCTAAAAGCCCTACGTTTAGAAGGGCAAACTATGCATTTTTGACCTTCAATGAAGAACCTAAAAAAAAAACAACTCCATCCATACCACTGATCAAAATTAATAGGGTAATTTACATATGAAAGAGTGACAGTCTGGTCACTTATTTCAGAATACCTAGATGAACTGAAATAAAAAAGATGAATAAAGAACTAATCGGACAAATCATTGCTTATGAAATTTTGTTAAAGACCTAGCATTCACTCCAATTCTTGGCACGAGGAATTTATTTGTGGCTGACTGTCTAATCTCTTCCCATATTGGATCTTTAGTACAGGCATATATAGCAAGTTGCTGGGATTTTATTGGATTATTTTATTGTTCCCACTTTTATCTACTATGCGGTTTCGTGGGCATCTGTTACTACTTCATGAATGGAACTATCTACATTTTAGGTACCACGCGTTATGATGTGCTAGGAGTCTGTTTTTGCTCAATGAGCTTGAGCCCGACAATAGAATCATATTCTGATATACCATATAAAAGCACAAAAATCTAATAGGAGATACGCAAAAGAAGATGATGACGCATATAGTGCAAGTCTTAACTATCATACCAATTTTTTTGCAGATTTTGAAGTACTTAATCAGATTTGTATCAGATTGGTGGTGGTGAATCAAATAACGAGCCGCGGCAGTAGCTTAGTGCCAGTAAAGATATCCAGGATATATCTTAACCAAGGAACTACATATTGTGATACAGCATAATAGTGTGTACTCGTCAATACGCATCGTCTGACATCAGGCTCAGATATATGAATGCAATCAGACTGCTGTCCAATCACCATGGCTGCAATAGGGAGAGATGAGGACCCCTCTGAATTGCCCCGCCAAGGTAAGAATTGAGACGTAGTCTGAATTGCAGGCTCTACAAAGCTATCATCACAGCCTCTCACAACAACATAGGTTGCATTTAGGTAGGGTAAAAATCAGCGGCAGCGGTAACACCACCATGGTCTGATCCCCACAACCAGCTTCTGAGATGGCTAAAAGTTATGTCCGGATTCCAGGTATGGCGTGATGTCCCCAACAAAGCTCGGAAATTAGAAAAAAAGCAGGAGTGCTACCGTATTATTATGTCCCTGATCCATTACAATATTCAATATTCATGAACCAGCGTCAAAGCACAGCAAAGTATAATTCAAGTATGCAACCAGAAGAGAGCATGGTAAAAAATTTACGGAACATGGCTAAGCTGGGGAGCAAATATGTATGTGCTGTTATTTGTAGAGGCTCAGATCGGTCAACGCGTTCAGGCCACGATGACACTGCCATGGCTGCAACGGCAGCAAGACGTGACGCTCGTTGTGGGTAACCCGCCAAGATGCGGGTCAGAATTGTTTTCTGAATTGCAAGCTATAGAAATCTATCATAACAGCCTCTCCGCAATTACCTAACCCAAACACACTTGAACCAAATTACAGTTTGGGAAACAGATTAAGCTGTGAAACAGGCAAAACCACAGCCAATACTTCAGATTAAGAAAGTATATCTAAGATGGTTATTGGCGTTAATGAAATTAAACAAAATAATGTTCATGTATTTGGGTACATTGACAATGATTATCAAGCGGAGAAATAAGTGTTCTTCATAGGCGAATTTCAGGGTATTGTGAGAGTTTCTTAATGACCTTGAGCACCTGAGACTTTGACAAACACCTGCACGCCTATAACAAAAACAGAAGGAGGATTCAACTGATTCTCTAGTGGTGTTAGCTTGTAAAGGCCTATTTTATGTTGATATATTTTAAGCCCTAGGCATATGAAACATACAAAAGACATCAAGCATACCCATTTCAAGTTCAGGCAAAGCTGTACAATGCCATATATTTGATCCACCATATGGTGGGTGCCTAAAGGATAGAAGGGAAAAAAGAAGACATACAATAGAGGTAAGGCTGGAATTTCATTACACATTTGCAAAATTTTAAAAATTGACAGCTATATATTACCTAGTTTTACACTCACTCTAAAAGTTTAAGATAGGAAGGGTCTTAAGAACAAACTGTTCAGGTGTTCCCTGATAAATTGTTTCGATTCGTCGGACATGTAGAACACATGCAATTAGACCATCGTATTAGTACTAAATAATGATGATGTTAATCAAACAAACAAAATGCTTATGATAGTTACGTGTCAGCTCGAAAGAAGCTGACAATCTAAACCTTCTCCATAGATACATAGAAACTGACCTGATACAACTTGAAAGCAAAGATATGAAAGAAAGACATGGACAATATAATCACTTACTGCCTCCGTTTTCAACAGGCCTATGCAAAATAACCTTTTGGTCATCACCCTTGATTATACCTAAAGTTTCTTTAATTCACAAAATGGACGGTGACATATGGAACCACCCACAACCAAAAATTATCCAACTAAATTTCTTCCTAGATAGATCAAGCTATCAACTTAAGTACCACCAGTAATTGAGGGAAATTTTCGCTCACTGCTCGATCTACACCAAATCTTATGTGAGATCAAAGAAGCTTAGGAGAAGGTTGAGGAAGCAATGTGGGACAAACAAACATTTTAGTTAACCGTTTTTTTTAAATTGTTAGATTAAAGAATGGGTCCATTCATAAAATATTTATATAAAAAAATTAATCTGAGGGTAATGGATAAGTAAATGGGCACAGAGTCTTCAAGCATTTAACTTAAAACTGTAACATACAAAAAATTGGCAAAACAGTGACAGAAGTGCAGATTCTTCAAATCGTTCAATGGGCAACACAACTTATTACCTGAATTGAGCACCTTCCCTCAATCGTGCACCAATACAACACCTAACTCCAACACCTACAGTTATAACACAAGCATAAGATCAATCTAACGTGATAACTTGTACTATTTGATTTCTCACATTTTCGAGGGGCCATGGCTTGAAAGAAGATTACCTGTTGCCTGCACTTTAAGCCTAATTGTAAAGCGAGAAAGTGCTCACGTCGTTCCATGCTTTCTTTGAGAGACTCCTTTCCATATGTGTGCATCGATAATCCAACGAATTTGAGTGCTAATTAATTATTCGTAGCAAAGGCATCAGGTAATACCAACCACCAAGTATCAGACCAGAAGCGTGAAGGGCGAACCTTGGGACATTTGGATTGGACGAACAGGAGGTTTCCTGCTGGCGGGTGAGATAGTGAATATCCTTTGTTCCCGTAGCAACCTTATTTACGTATATATCTGGATGCCCAAGGCAATTATACGTTTAAAAGTATTATTCTTCTCTGCCATAAAAAAACATACGCATATCAGCAATCAATGTACTTTTTAGAGTAAGCTTCGAGTTATGAAACATCACAAACAATTTACCTTATCTGTAGACCTTCTATCAGTTTGTAGAGAAACACCCGAGCCTCAGATAAAGTTGGAATCAGCTTATTAGCAACAAACAACGGAGATAGCATATGTGTGAGATAATACAGTTATCTCAGCCATCATTTCCTCATCTCTGCCAAACCCAAAAAAAATAAAGAAAAACATCAAAACCTCAATCAGATAATAGATTGCTCAATTAATGTAATCAAAGAACACAACTATGGCCATTTTAATCTCGTTAGGTAAAAACCCCCATCAACAAGAATATGGAAATCAGTGTTCTAGCCAAACAGAGAAACCCAGAACCAAAATCAACAGAAGGACGCTAAGCTAAAACAACCAATAGAACACTAAACCAAAACCAACAAACATATATCACAAGACTACTACTCATTCAATTTAAAATAGCAAAAACCCAGAACTTTTTCAGAACCCAGAGAAGGAAAACACCGAAAGAAGCTCACCTGAAGACAACCGACCAAATCGCCAAGAACCCTAATCCCAAACTCCATGGCAAAACCGTCCACAAAGATCGCAGCTTCCAGAGAAACCTGCAAAATCGAGACAAACCCAGAACGGAATCACTCAATCACATTCAGAATCTGAGATGAAAAGAACAGATTCGAGAATTTTCAAAAAAATCAAAATTTGAGAGCCTTGAACAACTGGAAAAGCCAAATTCCATGAAATTGACAAAATCTTCCCCAATTGACTGAAGATTGATTTTGATTCAAGTTACCACCACTTTGGCGTTTCGGCCCCCAGTACCCATCCGTCCTGCAAAAGCAATTAAATAACAAAAAACAGAAGGAGGATTCAACTGATTCTCTAGTGGTGTTAGCTTGTAAAGGCCTATTTTATGTTAATATATTTTAAGCCCTAGGCATATGAAACATACAAAAGACATCAAGCATACCCATTTCAAGTTCAGGCAAAGCTTTACAATGCCATATATTTGATCCACCATATGGTGGATGCCTAAAGGATAGAAGCGAAAAAAGAAGACATACAATAGAGGTAAGTCTGGAATTTCATTACACATTTGCAAAATTAGAAAAATTGACAGCTATATATTACCTAGTTTTACACTCACTCTAAAAGTTTAAGATAGGAAGGATCTTAAGAACAAACTGTTCAGGTGTTCCCTGATAAATTGTTTCGATTCGTCGGACATGTAGAACACATGCAATTAGACCATCGTATTAGTACTAAATAATGATGATGTTAATCAAACAAACAAAATGCTTATGATAGTTACGTGTCAGCTCGAAAGAAGCTGACAATCTAAACCTTCTCCATAGATACATAGAAACCGACCTGATACAACTTGAAAGCAAAGATATGAAAGAAAGACATGGACAATATAATCACTTACTGCCGCCGTTTTCAACAGGCCTATGCAAAATAACTTTTTGGTCATCACCCTTGACTCTACCTAAAGTTTCTTTCATTCACAAAATGGACCATGGAACCAACGGGCATGGGATACGGGAAGCATACCTAGGTGCTTGCACACTACTACCTGGTATCGCAGTATAGACAACAGAACCGGTAACAGAGCCCCTTACATCTGCATTGTGCACAGACGGGCTGGGATTCGCAATACGCCCCCGCGGTCTACCCAAGGGTCGCGGAGATAGAGACAAAATTGGATGAGTACCGGCAAAAGGTAAAGTCAATTTTAAGGAGCATCTGGATTAAAAGTCCAATCATACAGATGGAGAAACAGCGTTGCTGTGCATCGCAACCCCAACACAGGTGGAGATCAGGATGGGCGCGCAACGAAGACAATATATTGTGTGATGCTTGTAGACTATAGTATTACTACTTGTGGTTTTAGTTGCTGCAGTTTAGTTGCTTCAGATAGGAAGTGCTTCCCAATGTCTTCCTTACCGTATGTACTGGTTTAGGTCTATATACTCCAGCCCAGAAGTCGACGTCCGTGTTGGTGTTCGTTACATATTCACCGATCCGCTTCAAGCCATCCAATCCTTGCACCCAAAGCTAAGATAGCATAAAATACAAGAGAGAACTAACTGAGTTGATACACAAGCCACACTGACAGACTGTCAAAGAGCTAAAATGTCTTCTTTACAGAATGAGAGGAAATACACAACAATCTTCACGCAAATTTAGAAGCATGTAGTTTATTTCGGAAGTTGAATATCATATATTATCAAGAAGAGGTGGACCACATAAAATAAGATATATGGAGCAGATCTCCGCAAGCCACATACAAGTGCATGAGCATACCTCTGGCTCAGTTGATTTCTTAGCTTTCGTGTCAGCATCTTCACCTTATCTCCTTCGCTAACCTGTTAAAAGTCAGACTAATGAGTTCCATGATTAAACTCTTGACATCCTGCAAAAGCTACCCTCTCCTCTTCCGAGAAATTTAGGAATGAAACATGTTACATCCTACAAAAAATATGTTCTCCTCCTCCCATAAGTTTAGGAATGGATTTCTCTTTTCAGAGACTTCAAATATAACGTAGCAGAAACCTGTAAACCAGAACTTTGTAGCTAGAAGAAGTGCATTAGGGACTTAGGGTACCTTTATTTTCTTCGCCTTAACTGCTGGATCATCATTTTCACCATTTCCTGAACCTGTACAAGATGAAATTCAGGACTTCAATGGATAATTTTAGGACTAACATCCTCCATGCAATTGATTTTATTTTTGTTCATTGAGAAACCACCACTGTGCAAAAGAAGAAAGCAAATTAAATCTATATCTCACCAATGCCATCGGTTACCTCTCCTCTAGGTTGAGAGCTTTCACATGCAGAATGGGTTTGGGGATTGCCCTTCAGTGACACATGTGAGGAAGGGTGCTCGTGTTTCTGTGAATACCATACTTTACCTGCCTCCAGAGAAGAAATTGAATGAATTACTCCAACAAAGCTGAGCATTTTATTTTTCGTGAACTGGATCGAATAATTCGCCTGCAAACTTTTCTGATTCCTTCTTCATACCTGTGCCCACATTTCAGTTATTTTCCAGCTGAAAAATTGAAGGCAGGGAATTGAAATGGTAAAATTCTCAAATTTACCTATACACTCCTACAATCGCGAGAGTGGAGCAACCTCTCAACAGAGTTGGCAGTGATTTCATAGTACCGCCGGACTACTGCGGCTGAGGCGGCGTAGCCTTCGGCCTTGCTTATAAATTAGAACCCCTTGAGAACATTTGCTACTGCATACCTGCTCCATTATATCTTTTCGAAAGCTTAATCCTAGTCAGATTAACATAAGCATCTTTACAACTATTGAATGAATGATAACAGTTCAGAACTTCAAATGCCTTAAAAAATTCAAATTTCAATCCTCTGCCAAAATAACCATGACTAAGTTTGAATTATCAGCTACAAATATGCTAGTACACCAATAAAACAAAACAGGCATAAATTACAATAATCCAACCAAAAACCCATATTAAGTGGAAA
Organism: Linanthus parryae; assembly: GCA_023055425.1. Classification (NCBI taxonomy): domain Eukaryota; kingdom Viridiplantae; phylum Streptophyta; class Magnoliopsida; order Ericales; family Polemoniaceae; genus Linanthus; species Linanthus parryae. Next base: position 103,959,033 of record JALGPY010000001.1, read on the forward strand.
AGCTTATAAAAAAAGCATCACCAATTAAAGTTGTGTTCTTTACAAAATCAACTAACACATACATGACAAGCACCTGAAAGATCATTAACGACGAACACATCGAACAATAGCTGAAATCAAAACTCAAATCATGGAAGCGAAAAAACGTTTGTTCGTGGTGATTAAATAACTTAACGATTCGGTGATTTGATTGAGCAGTATACATTGAAACGGAAAACGAGTACGATAATTTTTTTCTTAGTCTTCCTGAAACACCCTAACTTAGATAAAAAACACCAGCTTCCTCAAACCTTCTAGCAAGCAGAGAGTTGGTGGATAAGAAATGGATGCACGTAGTAAGGTTACAATGGCATACGCAATTAGGCATAATGGCAATAAGTGAAGATGCATCTGCACAGGCTGAAAACATGAATGGGATCGCATTATCATGAATGTTCCCCACCGTTCTAGCTGCAAAAAGAATGTCTTGCCAAGAACAGAGGAAACCATTACTATGAAGTGGCGATTTCCAATATGTACATTGCCATTGATTTTTACAATAAGTTGACAAAAAATGGAAATCATTATGGCTATAGCTTGAGTCATTAACATAAGCAAGTGCACGTTCCAGTTCAGTCACATTCATTAAGAGTATTGTAATCCACAACATAGGTAACGCTAATTAGAAATCTCAGTGGCCACTTGTGATATCTCCACTCCGGACTACAACCCAAAGTTCATTTGCAAAATCACTCAATTTTGTGAGCTGACTCATTGCAATTATGGCGAAGTATATCTTCACAGGCTCAGAAACATAACCGGCATCACATTATTGTGTATGTTTCCTTCCGTTATAGCTGCAAATAAAAATTTGCCTTGCCATGAACAGAGAAAACCAATATTGTGAAGTGCGGATTTCCAATCTGTACATCATCATTGCCTTTTACAATAAGTTTAAAAATATGGCAATGATTATACTTATAGCTAAGCCATTAACATAAGCAACTTCACGTCTCGATTCATCCACATTCATTAAGAATTCTGTAACCCACACTGTAGGTAACCGCTAAAAGAAAGCTCAGTGGAATATCTTTCTTAGCATGACAAAAGCAACTCAATATTTCTTAGCAGGAGTAACTTTACGATATCCATGACCATGAACAACATTCAGTACCCAAAAAAAGGAGCAATAGAGGTGCGATCATTCCTAGTTCTTATGTGTGTGTGTATGCAACAGCGTCGGATTGTCCAGCCGACAAAGTAGCCAGAGCCCAATGCTGCAGTAGCATAAACAGTGGAGTAAGAATAACTGTATGCTTGACAGAGGATAGAATGCTTAAACAGATGTTATCATTACGATATAGTATACATATGGTCTACTATATATAACTTTTTCAGATTACTTACCATGTAATCTTACTTACTCGATTAACCAGCGTGAGAGAAGGGTAAGGAAGACTACACGATACTTTGACTCTGGTAATTCGTGATCCAAAAATGACTTGGTCGCATATTCAGTCTTTCCACAACTTGACCAAACAACACTAAAGAGGTCTGTGATTCACAGGGTAATTACGGACTGAACTGCTTATAAAAGGTCACCATTACATTTTTAACACATCCTGTCAGCAATATCTATTTGGCCCTAATTTTTCATATAATACAAGGACTACTATTCTAAGTGACACATGAAAAGGTCAAGCATAGGGAGGAAGAAGCCTTAAATCAACTTTGCTTTCAAATGAAGGCAAAACATTGAGTAAATACTTTGAGCATGCAGAAGCAATACTTCTCCCTTTTGCTGGGGACGTGAGCTTCCTATGAAGGAATATGACAACGAAAAAAAAAAGCCTCGTGGAGAGATAATCACTGCAATCCACCATTCTTCTTGATTTTCAAAGTAGTCCTAGGCATTTATCATATGAAGATCTCCTATTCTACGACTAATAATATATGTTGTGCAACTTAAAGAAAACGGGACCATTTCTAATGATTTCCCAGTTCCCAAAAACTCGGTTAAAATGTGGAGAGCTTAAAGCTAGAGGATGCTCCAGTCTATGCCTCTGCTCCCAATGCAAACCCAAAAGTTTTAACATTTTTACTGCTCCGCCTCAATCTATGTAGCTAATCTACAAGAAGGAAAATTCTGATGCACGAATCTCCTTTAAGTGACAGATATACAAGAAGTCATCTATACGACTCTACGAATTGCGCCGAAGAAACACATTTTCATTGCAGCTACAATGGGCCAATCCCAAAATCACAACCAGATATCTAGGTAAAATAATTGCAGAAATGTACCTAGATAATCTTCTACGTTTAGGAACAAGACAATTTCTGTAACCAACATAAAATGCTACGTTCTTGGAAACTACTTACTGCATACCTGGTATTAGAACTAAATACTCGATTCTTCACCATAGACAAATAATTATCAAGAACGCTAAACACAGAGACACGGAGCTGTAGGATGTTAGATCATACCTGCTTGTAGCTCTGCCAAGTTCGCTCGACCTGCAATTAAAGACATTCTTTCACAGTTTGAACAAAGTACTGAAGTAAAATATAAAAGATGCATTTCCCGAGAGGCGTAATATAGTTTTTACAAAACCCTCCATTTCTACTGAAATTGAATAGATCGACTTGATTGCTTATTGTTGCGTTATTGTGCTGTTGTAATTGATTTCCATTTTTTGAAGTTGTATTGTTCTTCCAAATTCTCTTCTGTATCTGAGGGAGTTTGGCTGACATACAGTCGCTAATCTAATCGACAAAACCAACATAAATAAGATCAACCAAACAAACTCCTAAGTAATATATACACAATGTCATCCAAATATCAGAAATAGGATTCTATAGATCAATTCTTGTTTTCTTTTTCTTGTTTCCCATTTCAATATAATGTGACATATATCGGTCAGTTAGCTTATTACAACCCGGAATGAGATCTTGCAAGAATTTCATTCTTTTACCAATTTCCTCACTCCTTACCTGACAAAGGAGCAATGAGTGTAAGATGACGCTAAAGCATATCAAAAACAGTTTGTTCTTTCACCAAAACCGAGATACCTGAAAAGGAAATGAAATACCTCCATGGGACAAAAGCAACGTCACCGTTGTCATCAATCCACTTTTTGCTGCATGATGGAAAGAAGTACCAGCATGACACCCTGCAAAAAAAACACTTCACTTCTTCACCCAAGCAACCAAATAGAGCAAGTTCTGACAGTTGAAAGTGATGAAGAAGGAGAAAGAAACACACACCTGGTGAGAAAGAAGATATGCAGAACGAAGCTGATCCATATGTCAAATATACCAAATAGGGCACGGGCAATGTCTAACCAAAGAAATATTACACTTTTGCCGATTGGATCTGCAGACAGAGATTAACCCTAAATCATAACACAAAACCAAAATTAAATCAAAATTCAAAGCGGAAGGTGAGCGAAGAAATTACCTGCTCGACATAGTCAGGCATCGTTTGGAAGCTGCCAACTTCTTCCATTTGGATTCTGCTGCATATTGAAGCCTCATAAAAAAAAATCAACAACAGAGGAAACTCCGATCAGCGGTAAGCACAAAAGATGATGCAGGAGTATCTGGATTTTTAAGAACCTCTAAGTTGAGCCATTTGTGTAAACCATAGAGTCCTAGTTGTGTAACAAAAGTAAATAAAATATTGATCAATTAGGAAGCCAGAAATGAATAAAATGAGCTACATTGTAACTTAGGTGATAGACATGGTTATCACAAAGATAATATTTTCAGCAGAGGCAAACAGAATTCAGCGGATTTGCAAATCGAACGCATCATATATGTTATTTAAATCAGTACATCCCGTATAAAAAGAATGCATGAAGTGGTAGTATTTTTACCTGACAGTATGCTTGGGAAAATACTTTCCTGGTTACCTTGTTCGAAGCGCATGCAAGTCTCCTCCAGGACAGAATTCCATCGCAAGACAATAAACTTTCTCCGTTTCAAAATGCGCATATAACAGAAAAACATCAATATCAAAACCTGTAATTATTTACGAATCTGAGCATACATGGTGTAAGCTATCACCTTCCTTCGAATCCGGTTCTGTATTCTAGCAGCGTTCCATGGTATGTGGGGGTACCATGGTACGTGCTGATTTCAGGTCCCATGGTACGTGGGGGTTACCTACCTGAATGAAAGTAGGTATTTAAGACAAATTTTGAATCAAAGCGGGGACCTCCTTGAAACTCAATCCAACAGTAGGGAAATAAAATCAGTTCTTGTACAAAGAGTCAAGAAATCAAAATATATATAACCTATGCAGAGTGAAATTGAACTTGTGTGACAGTAAATCCAAGAGTCCTTCCCTTGGTTCGTTGTGACCAAAAATCCCTCCTAAATTCTAATACTCAGAATCTAGATAAGATTACATGTTTAACTATGATTTGAGTACAAAATTGAAATGGAAGACGATGGGAGCAAATCCAAGAGTCCTTCCCTTGGTTCGTTGTGAGCAAATTCGTTCATTTTGTTTCTGTAAGTTGGCAGTAGAAAAAAATCTGACACCCTGTTAAGATTTTGATCCGTTTTACAAACAAACGTACTGGTTCTGAGCTATTGATATTGCACTTATAGCAAACATTATGTTTCCCTCAAATTCACACAACTAACTCATTCTCAAGGGATTGATGAAACCTCGCCATTTTTATTTGAAGCTACTGGCCAGGTGGAAAGAAGAAGCACCTAAGAAAGTGGTTTCAATTGCTTCCTGAATCAACATGTATTGCTTTCAGCTACTTCAATGACATCAGATTAACAACCATTATGATGATATCATATTACTTGTTCTGTTTCAGTTTACCACTATATATCTGTGAGAACCTAATCTAAATGATGTGCCAACTGCACAAGGTTTCATTTAAACTTTTGCCACTTCGGAATAGTTTAAAAAATTAGGGCAATTTCTGAAGATTGTCCGATTTTTAAAACTTCGGTCCGAAACGTTCGATCATGGTTATTCGTATCTTCATGCAAAATGAAACACTAAACCATTTACAATGAGAGAGAGACAGAATACCACAGAAGCTACGATCTCCAAAACTAAGGCTAAGATTAAATTACTCTGCTGATTTGATTCTTCTTCATTGATTGATAAAAGCTGAATTAAATTACTCAAATACCAATTCTCCGGTAATTACCCACCCACCCCCAAACCATGAACACACTCAAAGAAAACCCCTAAAATATTATTAACCTAAACAAAACTACTGAATTAAATGACTCATTCGCATAATCGTCCAACCAATTCGGTTGACGACGTATCCGGTTCCCACACCGCACGGCGTGTCATGCCAAGTCCGACGCCGTGTCAATAGTATTAGGCGGAAACAGGAACGGAGAGACGAACATACAATCAAACTACTAAAGCGAAGCGAGTACAAGGAGATAGATGCAACAGCAAAAACAATAACGGCAATCTCAGACATTAACATATAAGTAAGCCAATATTATATAGTACATAAAACTTGAAACGTAAGATAGTCAACACGGTGAACATGGAGACGCTAAATTTCAAAGGGAACGCACCAGGGAATCTGAAGACCACGAAGTACATCCGGTAAAGCTGATATTCCCACTTGCAAAAACAAGAAGCAAAGAACCTGCAGTACAGCAGCATAATAGGCAATGACAAATGACATCAAATAAACTACCATATAATAATGATAATCATGTACTCTCCGTCAGTGCCAAAAAGAGATGTTCTGGCTTTCAAAACGATATCGAATTATGTGATTCTCTTCATAAAGTTGTACAGTGAAGATTACTCTACACGCATAATGAATTCTAGTATTGTTTTGCAGGTTAAAAATTGCTTGGAAAAACATAGCACGAAACTCATTTTTGAACAAATGAAACACATAGCATAAGATAAATTACGAGAACACGAGAGGTTCATCACTTAAGTTCAGGTATCTACATGCTAAATTTTGTTCCTAATTGTGTACAAAAGCCAAAATCCAGTTACAGAAGGCCAAAATCCAGATGAAAACTTTGATTAAAGAAAATATTAAATTGCGAAACCTTAAGGAAAAACTGCGAAAGATTAAATCGCAGACTTGAATAAGCAATTTTTATCTATGCTCCTTGGAACAATTTATTTTTCAGAAAAATTACCATTTCTGAATATGTTGTAACCAAATATAACCACACAATTACCTAAAAAAGCCAAGACAATGCTTCAAAGTATCAAACCCAGATCGGGAACCGAAAATTTCACACGAACAGAATCCTTATTGTACGATAGGGGCCAGAAAGGCACAAATTCAATAGAACACTAAAACCAAAATCAACAGAAGGACACTAAGCTAAAACAACCAATAGAACACTAAACCAAAACCAACAAACATATATCACAAGACTACTACTATTTCAATTCAAAATAGCAAAAACCCAGAACTTTTTCAGAACCCAGAGAAGGAAAACACCGAAAGAAGCTCACCTGAAGACAACCGACCAAATCGCCAAGAACCCTAATCCCAAACTCCATGGCAAAACCGTCCACAAAGATCGCAGCTTCCGGAGAAACCTGCAAAATCGAGACAAACCCAGAACGGAATCATTCAATCACATTCAGAATCTGAGATGAAAAGAACAGATTCGAGAATTTTCAAAAAAATCAAAATTTGAGAGCCTTGAACAACTGGAAAAGCCAAATTCCGTACGCGGAAAGGGAGAAGAGCTCACCGGAATGAACCTTCAACTCGAAACCCTGTCCGTCGTCACCGCCAATCTCTGCGGAGCCCTCTCCCTCGCCATCGCCGATTCGGGAAATCGAAGCGCCTCCTTTGAATCGGACGAGTACACAACCGATTCGAACGAATCGGCAACCAATAATCCACAACATCAAATAGATTCATGAGAAAATAGGGTTTCAACCCCAAGAACAGCTTCTTCCCAGAAACCCTAACCAAGCAGAGGAAAACACAGCGAAGCCACCGCCTCCATCGACTGCAAAAGCACTTGCTGCACTTGCTTCTCTCGGAAGCCACGGGCAAAATTTCCAAGCGAAGAGAGAGAGAGAGAGAGAGCGAGAGAGAGAGAGAGAAAGAGACGCGGTGCTGTGGAAGTGAGAACAGAAAGAGATGAGAGAGAAGAACGAAGCTTCTGGTTGAAGCTGGCTTCTCTCAGAAGCCTTGTGATATCAAACCAGGCAAAGAAGATCCAAAATGACCACAACGCCCTTCAACCACAGCTTACCTGTTCCATGTCAGCAAGGGCATAACCGACCTTTTCTACACGTCACTATTACATCAGCATTTCGCTGGCATTTTGTCCGAATTGGCAGCACATGATTGGACCACCACTGCCACGTAAACTGGCTGTAACTTCTTTTATATAGGTAGTAGGAAGAACGAAGCTTCTGGTTGAAGCTGGCTTCTCTCAGAAGCCTTGTGATATCAAACCAGGCAAAGAAGATCCAAAATGACCACAACGCCCTTCAACCACAGCTTACCTGTTCCATGTCAGCAAGGGCATAACCGACATTTTCTACACGACACTATTACATCAGCATTTCGCTGGCATTTTGTCCGAATTGGCAGCACATGATTGGACCACCACTGCCACGTAAACTGGCTGTAACTTCTTTTATATAGGTAGTAGGATAACTCAAAGCAATAATTATTCATTCTAATGTTGTAATGGCATTCATTATGATGGAATTTATTATTAAAATATATTATTAGATGTAAAGATGTTATAAACCATTTTATCTAGCTAATCAATATACTTTTTAATATAATTTTTGATTAAGTATTACACTATCACAATAAACTCAATATATAAACACCTGAATTTAGATTTGTTGTTCTTATTAATAAAGACAATAAATATTCTAATGAACTTCAGTATGACTTTTTTACTGAAATTATATATCTAAAGGTTGAAATAATTTAATATCATACAAAAAATAAAACACGTGAATTTACATTTGTTGTTCAATATACTAAAGACTATAAATATTTTAACACTGAGACAGCCAACTAAAATACAATACTTGCAAACAATTTTAATTTACAAAAATGTGATTTACAACACGTTTAGGAATTCTAAATTTTTCCATATTTTAGTTGCTATTGATTTCTAGCTTAATAAAATTATGATTTTTAATTCTAGAGTTATAACCATTAATTTCTCATGTTATTAGGTACTCATATTTTTAGGATGTTGATTGTAGTTAGAAAATACCATGTATTCATAATTTTCTTCTTTATTATTCTAATTTAATTAAAATCTATCCCATCAAAAATAGTTCCCTTCGCAATTTTAATTATTAAAAAAATATCAATGAATGCCATGAGACAATGAGATGGTGAAAGGTAGGATTTGACACTAAAATATGGCTTTGTTTGAGACCAAATTGATTGTTCGGTGAGATAAAAATAAGATAATAACTTAAATATATGGTCGTGTTTGGTATTTGGCAGAGGACTTAAAAATCATGACAAGTCTTAATATAACTGTGATAATTTAGCCTTACTTTGGTCTCCCAGTGAATGATTTCAGCTAACTTCATTTTTTTTTTTTGAGAAATTAGCTAACTTCATTCAGTGCATATAGAATGGACTATGAGCAAATGAAAAAAAAAAACATAGGTACACTTGACAATCACGTGTTTAAGATCATTGTTGGTTTATTAAAAATTATTAGGTAAAAGACACTGACCATCCCTGAGTTTAGGATTAATTCCACCCTGCTATCCTGTGTTTTTGAAAAAGACGATCTGCACCTATTTAACGGAATATTTTGTGGACACGTAGCACCCTTCAGTCATGTATCGTTAGAAAAGTTGGTGATTGAATTTTTAGACCGTATTACCCCTGTGCATTTTTAGGATTTTTTGCCCATGTTTATGAACAAGAACACCAAGAACATCAAGAACACCAAAAAAATTCAATACAACAACACAAAGCCAGCAAAAAATTTATTCATTCTCTGTAGATCCAAACAGCTCAAGTTAACTCAAAAAACACAACAATTAAAGGTGATGTTGTAGTTAAAGGAAGATAGTATGAGTTTCAATTTAATACACATCTCAATTAAAATTCAAGAACAAAACTCATGAGTTCATTTCGATAATCTCCATCTGCCATAGTTGCAACAGCTGCAAAGCACATTTTCTTCAACATAATAGCCAGTTGTGCACCACTGAACTTTTCCAGAGACTACCAAACATTTCTGGTCTCTCAAAATCCAAGCCCAAGTTCATATCCTTTGTTTTTTAAACCCATCACAGTTAAAATTTAAACCCAGTTCATATCCTTTGTGTAGTTACCAAAAATTCAAACCAAAAATTCCCAAATCAAAAAAAAAAAAAAAAAAATCAACAAATTTATTCAAGAAAATACAAACCCAGATGAATCTGATTCGGAATAACCAATTATTTGCAAGCAAAAGATTGAGGTAAAATTCATTTGAATCCAATGGGAAATCTGACCTCTTCTCTTCACCCAGACCTCTACCCTTCAACCCACCATATCTCAAATTGAACCCCAAATCACAACCACTACAATCATTAATCTCTTCCCAGTCTGCGTATGGGTTCGAATTTATCCATTCTTCAATGTGGTCAGACTTAAGTTGAGAGAGGATTCGTCGGTTGAGCCTTCACCGTACCCCAACACCATCGCACAAGAACCACCGCCGCTTTCAACGCACATGAACCGGCGAACCATCGTCGGTCGTTCACCTAGCTCGTTCGACGCCTCTCTCTCACAGTGGTAAAGAGAGGGGGAGAGAGGCTAGCACGAGGTAGTGATGAGAGGCGGTAGGATCTTCCTTGCTCAGATCGATGGCGGAGGTATTTCAAATGGGAGAGGCGGCTAGGGTTAGGCGTGAAGGAGGGGAGGGGAGGAGTGGAAAGGAAGGAGGAGAAAAAAAAAACCTGATTGAGGTAGAAGAGAGAGAGGGTAGGGTAATATATAGGGGTAATTTTAGAATATTTTAGGGGTAAAATTGTCTTTTTACTCGTATAGTTAGTCAACTGTTAGCCTCCATCCAAAAACAGATGCGAAGTATCTTTTCCCAAAACTCAGGGTAGAGGGGTGAAATTAATCCTAAACTCAGGAATAGTCAATGTCTTTTACCCAAAATTATTTTAATATGATACTAGATTATTTGGAAATACGGAAGAGGGAAATAGTAGAGTTAACAATTAGTCTCATCAAACAAACATCAAAAAATTTATGGACGAAAATAACAATTATGTTACGATTTTATACATACAGATAAGCATATTAGACAATTCGGTGAAATATTGTATCTTCAACTTATTAAGGATAATACAATAACAAAAGTTATATATGCAACAATAAAATTAGAAAGTAAACAATTAAGAGAGAAAAACTATATATTTATGACTATAAAAAAATATGCAATGGAGCTTTGCCACGCGCCACTGGCACGGGGTTACATCTGGTTTCATATAAATTTTAAAAAATGATTTTCAGTATTAATTTACAATTACCATCTGTCTGTCTATACAATCAAGGAGATCCCTTTTTTTATTATTCATGGGAAGTTCCGTGGTCAAATTATATCTGTTAGACCCTTAAAAGATCAATGGTATAAAATAATTGAAAAGTTTTGAAGTGGGTTCTGTCCGCGGGGCATTCCCTAGTACTACCTCTGCTCCTTATCTATGTACTCGCACGAACTTTTGAGGGTCAGTTTGACCCGGTAATTTTGTTAGAAAAATAATGCGAGAATTCGATAATTTTTATGGTGTTGTGCATTATAGTTTTCTCTACAATCCCATGAAAAAGTTATCAATTTTTTACATTATTTTGCTAACCAAATCACCAAGTCAAAGTTACTCTCGAAAGTTGTGCTAGGACATAGAGAAGGAGCGGAGGTAGTATGTATTAATAGAAGTTGTGTTTCCTTTTTAAGGAAAATAGGCGTTGTGTTTTGAGTATTCACAGGATAGTGTTGGATGAATTAGAGTCCCCCCCCCCCCATTAGATGAAAATCTAAGCTTCTGAATTTATTAGGAAATATCTTTCTATAGAAAACGTAGGGTAGGACTGCAAATCGGGCGAGCTGAGCGGGTTGACACCATTGCCCAAACCCATGCCCGAGTTCGGTCGGGGTTTCCCAAGCCCGAATTCTGTCGGGGTTGCCCAAGCCCAGCCCGGCCAGGGTTAGGAGCATCGCCAGCCCGTTGAATCCCAAATTCGAGCAAAACTTTTCGGGTTCGGGTTGAATTCGGGCTAGCCCATTAAACTAATAAATTACCATAACTATCACATTCAACTCAATTGTAAAACATAATGACGATATATTGTTTGAGTTAATTAAAAAATTATGGGTAATACACACTAAACCTACATGCAAAATGCATTTTGAGACACAAAACCCCCCGCACTTCCAATTTCCCACTACAACCCCATGCAATATACATTCGTGTGACACATAACCCTATGCATTTTCAATTATTCACTAAATCCCTTGCAATATACATCTGTTTGACACTAAACCCCAAATTTTTAACGAAATTTAATCACGTGCTATTCACGTGCAAGCTCTCTAGCCTTCAAAGACCATCACGTGATTAGTACGTGGTCAATTTTCTATTTGAAATTTAACTTCCGTTATCAATTTGGGGTTAAGTGTCCCATAGATGTATATTGCAGGGAGTTTAGTGAAAAATTTTAAAATATAGGGGGTTATGTGTCCCACAAATGTATATTGCAGGGGGTTGTAGTGGGAAACTGAAAGTTACGGGGTTTTGTGTCCCAAAATACATTTTGCATGTAGGTTTAGTTTCAATTATCCAAATATATGAATACACAAGAGAATACTAAATATTTTGTGAAAAAATATAAAAGTTAATAGCATAAATATAATTAAAAATATCGCTATTAATTCATATGCTATATAATACTCTTCAAATATAACATTTATAAGTAATGAGTATACAAATTGGCCAATTCGGGCTAGCCATCGTTTAATATTCTTACTCAAGCCCGACCCTAGTTGCGATTCGGTTTGAGAATTTTTTCCCCCGTCTAAATTACTCAAAACATGTGCCAAAGTCCGACTTTAGTCCGGGTTGGGTTCGGGTTGGTCGCGTTTAGCCAGTCCAAGTTGCACCCCTAACGTAGAGTCCATGGGCTTGTTTGGATGAGCTTCAATCAAATTAAATTTTATCATCTCATTGGAATGAGTGGTTAAGGTGGGGAGAGAGACTGCCTCTATCCTTACCTCCACCACTCATTCCAATAAACTGTAATAATTTCTTCCAATTTAAGCTCATCCAAACAAACCCCCATGTATAATAAAGTTTATAGTTTGACATAGTTGATTGCATTCACTAGCTTATAACTATAAGTAAATATTAAAAAAGTAAGTAAACATCAAAATTTAATGCATTAATTAAATTATTAAATGATGAAGTACTACCTCGGTTTGTTTAGAAACAAAATTCTTTATTTTTTTTCACTATTCACAGAGTCACCTTGACCCGGTTATTTGATTAGCAAAAATGATACGAAAAAATGGTGATCTTTGCATGGTGTGTAGAGTAAAGCTCACTCTAGAACACTATGAAAAAATTGCCAAAAAAATATATCATTTTGCTATCTAAATCACCGAGTCAAAGTGATGCAGCTACGGGTGAAAAGTCAAACAATAACATTCCAGAAGAAATAGAGATAGTATCTGAAATGTTGAATAGAATATTACTACATTTAAACTTGTGCGATGCACGGGTAGTATACTGCTTCATTAATTTATGATCGCATTAAATTTATTTATGATAGAATGATTAGCAGTAGATAATATGTAGAGCATAGTTTTAGGTATGTAAAATTTTAAAATATATGCCTTTTACTTCTAGAAATAATTTACATGTTTCTCAAAACTTATCCAGGGTTAAATTTTAGTTGGTTTTTCGCACCTCCTTGCTTTGGAGGAAGATTCATATGTACCATGTTCTAATTGTTATAATAAAAGATTGAACTACTTTACACTCTTTGAACATTGAGATTTGAAATAATTATCAACTTGTTGTTTAAATTTTAAAGTTTCCGAAACTAGTTCTTATTAAACATGATTTTAGTATGACATCTGTTGGAAGTTATGAATACTTGAGCTCATTAATCAATCGATGATTTTATATATGAATGAGAATGTATATTGAGTTTGGAAGAATAACTCATTTCTTCTCAAAAGAAAATATCTACTAATTTTGTGTAGCCTTGTCAATTAGATCCCACAAACTCGGTCACATCATATGGAAATTTCTCATTTGATAAGATGATTGATTGTATGATATAAATGATCGATTATTTAAAATTTAAAATTTCTCAAGACATTTTAATTTTGTTACTTTTTCCTTCACCATATATTGACAACATTTTTAGGTTTTTGAAGAAACGAATAAAAAGTAAACAATTAAAATGCGAAAATCATTTGGGTACATAAATGTTTAGATTGGTGAACCTCGAGAAAATTGATTTTCAAATTTTGTAACATATCATTGTTTGTTGTGAATTGAGAGAACGAGAGAGACTGAAAATAAAGAGAGACAATATGTAGGGAGAAAAGTGATGAGATGTATATTATTCTCAACCCTAAGCCTCCTTATATAGGCATTAGGGTGGGTTAATGGACCAATAAATATATACAATTGGGCCTACAACATGTGGTGGATATTCACCAATAAATCAGCCCATTATTTCATAACACTCCCCCTTGAATATTCACCACTACGATGCCTCATTAAAACCTTATCATGAAAAACCCAGTGGGAAAAAATCAATGACTAAGGAAAAAGAGTACATCGGTGAATTGCATTTCGCTCGGCATCGTTGATGACATTCTTCTGAACGCATCTGAATAATCTTGGCAGCCTCGTTAAAACCTTGCTTGGAAAAACCCTGTGGGACAAAAACCATAGCGAAGGAAAAAGAGTGCTACATTTGGATTGGTTCTCCCCCTCTTGGTAACACCTTTGTACCTGACAAACAAAACCATTGCAAGACCAAAATCTAATAATATACAATTACTTAAACATAATAAAATGCATATGCACCTAATACTACTCGCGAGTGTACACTTTTGATTTGCTTTAGGCAAATAATATTTCTCATGGGAACCAACCTCCATGGAATTTCACAAATTTGTGATTCATACGATCGTATTGTAACTAGTTACTTTTCAACCAATCTTTTGTTGTTTTTGTTGTTCCTTAGTCCCCGAGACTAATACAACATTGTCATCATTCTCACCACGAGATGATTGTATTAATGAGAATTTATCATTTCTCATTTTACAAGTCCCACGCTTAAAAGCGGACATAAACCTCGATATGAGTCCCACGCATTACAGCGCACATATAACCTTAACATGAGTCTCACGCTTAAAGCGGACATATAATAACTACATAGATCCCACGCTTACCGGCGGATATGTAGTCTCTGCATAGTATGTAATTCTGCTTCGGGTTGTTTGTATGCTCTACATATTCAAAATGATTGTACCCGAGCAATTTTCTATGCACTTATTGACTTTGTTTTGGCCAATAACTATTTAGTCAACATTCTTCCCATATGATAAATCACGTGATTTTACAAGCGCTTTCTCAAGATAAACATCATCATTCATAGTAGGATCATACTATTTGTATGAAGGTACCTTTAGCTACTTCCAGAGCTATGAGCCTCTCCCAGGGCTATTAAATTACCAACGTTGGTTTTGATCCATTATGATGATGTATATATGAACCCCCAAGATTTCTCCAGAATCTTGTGTTCTTAATTTGTAGAGCATTTTAACCATATCCCAACATTCTTTTGGATGCTTTTAATTTCATATTCCTCTTCTAGAGGATCAAAAATATTTACACAAGCAAACCCATTTATGCTTAATTGTGTATACCCATATAATATACCCATTAGTTGAGAAGCTATCCATTTTGTTGGGATTTTGCATTAGTACACACCCGTAGAGACAATGATATTTTGGCTCACGTCATGTAATAGGACCCATTCTCCCCCTCATGGCGTGAGCAATATGATCATAACCATAATGATACTTTATTGATGCTTCAGGCATCAATTTGTCTCATATGTACTTTGTATAAGCCAATCAAAATTTAAACAAAAATATTGACAATAAGCAATCTCTTGTACGCCGTAGTTCTCTAATCAAAGTTTCTTCCAAGAAACCCAAAAAGAGACGTAAATGTCAATATTTTTATTCAAAATTGAGCGGTTGTAGATTCTCTCTTCAGGGAGACCTTTTGATGTTATTTTATAACTCCATGTTATAATATTATTTTTCATAACTTCTATTATGAAAAACACTTTTTACGCAGATAAATTGCTTATGTCCAATAGACTATGGACTAAATACATCTTCTGGATGTTTGTGCAAAAGAAATACCGAATAAACAAAAGCTAATAATAATAATAATATAGACATAAGCGTAAACTGTAAAAGAAAAGTAAAGCGACCTCTTCAGGAGGGTGGATCATTATTCCGTACTTTTAAATATCTCTTCAGGAGATTTCTTAATCAAAATATTATAGAACTTCAGGTTCTAATATTCATAACTGCGGGTTATGAAATCATGTAATATGTCACTTCGAGTGCATATGACTTGGCCAGATTTAACATCGATGGCGATTACGAATACTCTTCTGGATCTTTGTTTTTGAACAATAATGAGTAAATGAAATAAATAAATAAAAAAACAACTGATTAACATAAAATAAATAGAATACAACCTCTTCAGGAGGTTGGAAAAAAAATGTCTAGAATTGTGAAAGCGTCTCTTCTGGAGATCTAATAATATGTAACTTCAGGTTACAAGCCATGAAATAGCTACATCTCCTAGATGTTCTTGTTATGGTGTAATTTTAGGTTATTTGTGTAATGAAAAAGAAATGCGCAAACATAAAATAAAGTGAATAATAAAAGATGACCTCTTCGGGAGGTTTACACAAAAATTGGAGGACATCTCTAAAAGTATGACTTCAGGTCATAAGAAAAGTGTCTTAACTTCAGGTTATCATTAGATAATCATATAGTTCACAACTTCTGGTGTGAAATATACTTTTGTAAGCATAAAGCTTAACCCAATACAACGATTATTCACTAAGACCTCTTCTGGAATTTATAGAAAAACCGTATGACATCTCTTCGGGAGATGAAACAATAATATTTTATGACTCCAGGTCATAAAAAAATTGTGTTGCAACTTCGGGTTATGAATAAATAATCATAACTTCAGGTCATAAAAAAAACTATCGCAACTTTTGGTTACGATGGAATTTTCTTGTTCCATAACTTCAGGTAAGGAAAATATTGGTTCAATTTGTGTACAGACCTCTTCTGGAGGTTTAAAATATATATGACACCCCTTCAGGAGTTGTAATAATATATTGTATGACTTTAGGTCATAAAGGATTGTCGTAACTTCGAGTTACGATCAAGATTTTCTTATAGTTCACAACTTCAGGTGTGAAACGTGGTATTTCTGGTAAGCATGTAAAACTTAAACCAATCAATGGTAGCGAGGAATTCTCTTCAGGAGGTTCCCATTTTTTCTCAAAGAGTCCAAAAAAATAAAAAGAAAAACCCACGTCAAAGAGGTGCAGAACAAAACAATATTACATGGCTTTCATAGCAACCAAAATACTAACAGGAACATCAAAAGGGATCACAGACAAATCAATTATTCTTTTAGACTATCAAGTCTAGATCCTTTAATCACCAGTTTATGATTTCATATAAATTAGTAATACAAAGACTAAACTCATTAATTTGCCATGTATTACAGTAGTATTACAAACTAGCTATTGTGTTATGCAGATTTAAAATATGAAATAATGTTGCATAGAAGAAAACAATTAGAAGAAAAAAATTATTGAAAAGCCCACGATTTCAGTGGAGGCTATCGTAAGTGTATGAGTGAAAATAATTTTAGTCTTAAACAAGACCACATTATTATGATCACCCACATAATAAACCCGACCATAACCTGATATCATGCTCGAACCAAAGTTTGACTCTACAGAGTAACTACTTCCACTGAGAACATACATAATGGTTACTACTGCGGCGAACATGATAGTACTTATGTAGATCACACAGCAGTAACATGTTTAAGAGTCAAGGATGTAAGATACTTGAACCTAAGGATCCGTTTTTTAAACCTAGCTAATAGAGTTTCAAAAAAATTCTTATTCATACCATGTAAAAATTATGATGTTGTTTGAATCTAAGTCCAAATCTTCATAAGTGAGTCAAGAACAAAGATTGTATTTTTTCGGTTCATCGATGAAAACAACGTAATCGCAAATAATTACGAACTCCATACCTGTGTTCTATTCATGTGGTAGAGTTATCGTGCTGATAACGTGTTGTGAATTGAGAGAACGAGAGAGACTGAAAATAAAGAGAGACAATATGTAGGGAGAAAAGTGATGAGATGTATATTATTCTCAACCCTAAGCCTCCTTATATAGGCATTAGGGTGGGTTAATGGACCAATAAATATATACAATTGGGCCTACAACATGTGGTGGATATTCACCAATAAATCAGCCCATTATTTCATAACATTGTTATGCTTTTTTTCTTTTTTTGTACATACACATTTTTTATAATTTTAAATAGACATAGTTATTGGCAAACAAATTGGGACAATTTTCAGCTTTTGTAATTTTTTTTAGTTGTTGATTTCCTTAAAGGCTCATCCTTCCTTAGTAGATTTTAGTTTTATTACATTATGATTTTATGTCTACATTTATGTAAAGATATGATATTGTAGAAAGTTGTATTTTTTATACTGATTATATATTAAGCACTCAAAAAAATCTTAATGGTCATTTATTGAATAATAAATTATAATTGCATATCAAAAAGTTCCACGTGGATTAGGTTGGAAGCACGGTTGCTTTTCGATGATGGCTACGATTTCCAGTCAAAGAAGTGTTAAGGAATGAGATAAGTCTGTCTTATCTCTTCCCTGATCTATGTCATCAGCTATTATCCCTTCCATGATTTATGCAATCAGTCATTATGTGGTAATTATCTTGTTTCCTATTCTAGCTTGCAGATATAATGTACCTAGTCACTTGTTGTAATGTATGTAGTCGATAGCACTCATGTATAAATACCTAGCTTGATCAATAGAAAGAACACAAATCATTTTCCACTCTCATATGGTATCAGAGCTGTACATTTTTCTTTCTACACGATCCATCTCTCTCTCGTCGCTAATCGTAAGCCGACAATCTTGCCTCTCGGTCCTGGACGCCGACCACCACCACCAGGAATACAACCACACCATCGGTGATTCAATTGCATGCCCCAACCAAATTCCCGATCAAGCTCTCCTCCGCCAATTTCATAGTATGGCGTCGACAAGTCGAAGCCACTCTAATTGGCTTTGATATTTTGGGCTACATCGGTGGCACTATCAAAACACCAGCCTGCTACACCGACGCTGCTAAATCAGTTCCCATCCCTGAGTACTCTATCTGGTATCGTCAAGATCAGATCATTATCAGTGCCCTCCTCGGTAGTTGCAACGAGTCAGTACATCCACTGATCTTTGCCGTGTCCACGACACGTGAAGCTTGGATCCCCCTCACGGAAAGCTACGCCAGGCATCTCTTGGCCGATTCATGGCACTCATGAACAAACTTGCTCGCAATCCGCGCGGTAATCGCTCCATTTCGAAGTATATAAATGATATGAACGGTGTATGCAATGATCTGCCCCCCCCCAAGCCCAGTATCAGACTTTGATCTTCTAATCTCCATCATCAACCAGCTTGGCGTTGATTACACTCCCATTGTGGCAGCTCTTCGATTCTGCAACACGGCGGTCTTTATCATTGAGCTCACATTCATCATTGAGGAGCATGAGCGCTCCTTGCATACCGTAGAATCTGAATCTGCACCTCTCCTTGCGACAGCCAATGTGACGCAGCATCACTCTAGAGTGGCATTGCATCAGGGTATATCCCCACGGAGCTCGCACAATGGTGGTCACTCGGGAAACCAAAACTGCCGCAAACACTCACCAAATGGGCAAAATGGGTCGCGTTTCTCCCCAGCAGCTACAACTTAGCATGGGCGTCCTGAGCAGCGCTGTCACTTTTTCAACTTTGCAGATCATGTTGTTCGTGACTGTCGAAAACTTTCTCGATTTTTTCGTGACCATAATCACTTAGCTGCTACCAACAAACCTTCAATCAACACCACAGCCAATTAAGCTCTGGATCCTCTGATGCGTGGATGTATGACAGCGGCATATCCCAACATGTCACTCCTTGCGCAACTGGTCTTCAGGATGTCTCCACCTACGATGGTCCTGAAGAGATTCGTCTTGGAAATGGTAAGAGTCTCTCTATCTCTCACAGTGGTAGAACTACCCTTCCCTACTCTACTCGTTCTCTTCATCTATCTAATGTTTTATGTGTCCCTCAATTACGTCGCAACCTTGTCTCGGTCTCCCAACTTTGTCAATCAAACCATGCTTCTATTGAATTCTCCCCATCTCATTTTGTTGTGAAGGATTGCTTAACCGATGCAACTCTTCTTCACGGTGATAATAATGATGGAGTCTACTATGCACCTCGCCCACGTCCCCCCATCATTAACACAACTGTTATCTCAGACATTAATCGTCTTTACCATAGCTTTGGTCATCCTTGTAATAAAATATTAGGGCTTATCTTACAGAAATGTAATCTCTTTTTGCCCCAATCCAGCCTGAGGAAATTTTCGTGTACTTCATGTTATATCAATAAAAGTCACAAGCTACCATTTTCCCAGAACTTTTTTACCAGTTCTCGCCCACTCGAACTGCTTTTATAGTGATGTATGGAGCGCTAAACAAATATCTCGTGATGGGTATCTCTACTATGTTGTCTTTTTTGACCACTTAACCAAATATGTGTGGCACTATCCCCTCAAGATAAATCTGATGTTGATTCAAATTTCTAACAATTCAAACGCCTGGTAGAGAAGTGTTTCGCCCAACCCATTGTCACTCTCTTCTCTAATAATGGAGGTGTGTTCATCAAACTCCTACCCCAGCTCAACCTTCATGGTATCACTCATCTCACCACCCCTCCACATACCCCAGAACTCAATGGCACTGATGAGCGTTGACATCGCCACATTGTTGAGACTGGTCTCTCTTTTCTTCATACTACATCCCTTTCCCTTACTTATTGTCCGCATGCGTCCCAAACCCCTGTATACCTCATCAATCGCATTCCTACTCCTTACTTCACAATGATTCCCCATACTATAAACTCTTTCAAACCGCCCCTAACTATACCTCACTCCAAACCCTTTGGTTTTCAATGCTTCCCCTGGCTTCGACAATACACCAACAACAAACTTCAGTCGCGTTCTATCCCGTGTTTATTCTTAGGTTATTCGGTCACACAGTTAGCCTATAAATTCCTTGATCCTTCCACATATCGCATTTATGTCTCTATCCATGTGCGTTCTGTCCCTCATATCTTCCCCTTTACTTCCTTGAAAGAGACCACTTTGACCCCACCTGCTACCAATGCTGAGTCCTCTACCACAACTGAGTCACTTTCATGGATGCACCTGCTACCGCGCCTGCGCACGTTGTTGCACTCACTGCTACTACCGCACCCATTCTGCCGCCTTGCAGCCACTTGCGTCGGCTCCCTTTCACCCACCTACGCCGGCTCCCCTACAGCCACCTGTACCAGAACATAACCCACTGCCTCCAAATAACGTAGATGTTCCAAATGAGGTACCTGAACCAGCTCCTGCGCCCACTCCACCATGCATTCGCAATCCAAATCCGAAGTATTTCAACTATATGTTTGTTACTTCTACCACAGCACATCCCGCAGTTCCAACTCTGGAACCGCAGTCAGTCTCGGAGGCCTTGAAACATCTGCTCAGGAAACAAGCGATGGATGATGAGTTTGCTTCTCTCCAACACAATCACACTTGGGATCTAGTTCCCAAATAGGGCCAGTCTCTTGTGGTATGCAAGTGGGTCTTTCGCGTCAAACGTAAACTGGATGGTACTGTTGACAAATACAAAGCGCTTCTTGTAGCCAAAGGGTACTCACAGGAATTTGGTCGCGACTAATCTGAAACATTCAGTCTAGTCATGAAGCATGTCTCCGTTCACATTATCCTCACTTTGGCCCTCTCACTTGGATGGCAGGTACGCCAACTGGATATAAATAATGTCTTTCTCAATGGTACTTTCACATATGTCGTCTTCCTAGAACAGCCTCCAAGATATGTGGACAAAACCAAACCCAACCATGTTTGCAGGCTTCGTCGCACACTCTACGGCCTCAAACAGGCTCTGCGTACTTGGTACAATGAACTCTCGGCCTTCCTCCTATAGGTTGGGTTTCGACGGTCTCAAGCGGACCCCTCTTTGTTCTACTTCTCCAAGGATGGTATCCAGTTATTCTTCTTGGTTTATGTGGATGATATTGTGTTGACTGGAAACTCACCCACTACTCTTGCACGATTTGTCTCCCTGTTAGCGACTCGCTTCTCCCTCAAGGACTTGGGCTCACTGAGTCACTTCTTAGGATTGGAAGTTATACCTTCTCAAGGTGATCTATTTCTCTCTCTCAGGAACAGTATATCTCTGATATCTTGGAGAAGTTTCACATGGAAAATGCTAAAACCTGTCTCTACTCCCATGTCTCCCACAGATCCACTTCCGCAAGCTGATCCTGCTAAAGCTGTTGATATCTCTGATTATCGTCGCTTACTTGGACTCCTGCAGTATCTCAGCCTCACTCGCCCTGAATCTCGTTTGTCGTGAATCGTCTCTCTCAGTTCCTTCATGTACCACTTACTTCGCACAGGATGGCCGCTACTCGCATTCTTTGGTACCTCAAAGGTATTGTTTGTCACGGGCTTTATCTACGAACGGGGGCGCATATGGAGCTCTCCGCATTCTCTAATGCAGAGTGGGGTGGAAATTCGACCATGGGACGTTCCACCACTGCCTATGTACTATTCTTGGGCTTTATATCATCTCATGGAAGTCCACACTTCAGAAGTCAGTCTCGCGCTCGTCAACAGAAGCAGAATATCACGCCCTTGCAAATGCCACATCTGAATTGTTATGGGTCCAACACTTAATTCGTAAAATTGTCATACCTCTCACTGGCTCGCCAACTCTCTGCTGTGACAATCTCAGTGCCACATATGTTTGCAAGAATCCAATCTTTCACTCTCGCATGAAACATGTTGTACTGGATTACTTCTTCGTGCATGACCTCGTCCCATCGGCTAAACTCCATGTGCGACACGTTCCTATTCGGCAGCAACTAGCAGATAATCTCACCAAACCACTTGGTCACGCGCAATTTATCCATCTGCGATCCAAGATTGGAGTCTCTGACGGATCCTCCATCTTGCGGGTGTGTTTTAAGGAATGAGATAATTCTGCCTTATCTCTTCCCTGGTCTATTTCATCAGCTATTATCTCTTCCATGATTTCTGAAATCTGTCATTATGTTGTAATTATCTTGATTCCTATTATAGCTTGCAGATAAAATGTATGTAGTCACTTGATGTAATATATGTAGTCGATAGCACTCATGTATAAATACTTAGCATGATCAATAGAGAGAACAAAATTCTTTTTCCACTCTCATAAGAAGGCCACTGGGGGTAATTATTTTCAACACCTGAGGCAACTTTGTAGCTGCACGTTCAGCAGCATGTTATGTGGTCGAAGGCCTGAGAGAAGCTGAAATTGGAGCTTTGAAGATGGGAATCCATCTTGCACTTAGAATGGGGTTGAAGAATATCTTTGTAGAGGGGGACACAAAAACGATAATTGGTGGCTTAAATGGCTCTACGAAGGGGTGGAAGGGTTGAATACTTCTCCGGAACTCACGACACTTTGCTTGAAACTCTCCATCTGGTGCAATCTTTTGACAGCAGCACTCTCAAATGGATCCCAAGAATTAGAAATGGTGCAACTAACTCTTTAGCTAAAAGAGCTCCTGGAGCTATCTGCTCTATGCAGTGGTTTTCATCTCCTCCAGAGTGGCTAGTTCCTTTTCTTTCTAATGGTTTACTTTAATGATATTTTTACCTAAAAAAATTCATGTAGATTAAGATATAAAAAGAATTGGGCAACCATGTCACGACCAGGTCAATTTTTTAAGTTGAGGAATATCAATATGAGAATGAGTTAATACCACACACAATAATTACATTATAAATTTTTTGTAAGACCAAGTGCCCATATAGTTTAAAAAAATGACTATATGTTCTAAGTATGATTGTTAATATGAATTATAAAACTGCAATTTCAATTTGAAATTTACATTCTTTAACTTCTTAGAAACAAACAACAATAAAGAAGATGAAAAAAAAAAATCAGAGCAAAACAAGAAGAAGAAAAGAGGGCTAACCTTATTCCTTCCGAACTTATTATAAATTATTCACATAGAAGAAGTAAAATAGCATAACTACGACACTAAGATAAGAATATGGTATGATATTTTTGAGTTTTGATTATGATTTATTGAGTTATATAGAAGAAGAAGAAGAAGAAGAAGAAGAAGAAGAAGAAGAAGAAGAAGAAGAAGAAGAAGAAGAAAGAATATGAATTAACAATTATTTGTAAATAAGGTGATCAATGCATTGTTAATAGTAAATTATCATAATGAAAAGAAAACTTTTAAACATTGTAAATATTATACCAACCTCTTTGAAAGAAACTACCAAATATGAAAAAAAAAAAAATTATTAATAGGTATATAAAATTTATAATTTTTTTGTCACGAAAATTTCCTTGTTGACTTTCAATTTTATCAACTAACATCAATATTTTATTCGGCAATATTTTTTTTGGTGGAAAATTCTTTATTGACTAATTTTTTTTACCGATTTCAGCTCAAAAAGGTATTAACTACCTATTTGATTCCTGTCATCAATATTGGTAATGGATTTCGTTATTTTTGTTATGTTTTGGTTATATACTTTTTTAAACGGACTCAATTAAATTTAAACATCGGCGCTAATTTTCTATTTTCAGTTTAAACTTTGCAGATGTGATGTAAATTTAAATTTCAAGCAACTTTTAGATGTTAAATTAATTTCCACGTATCAATTCCTCAAGCAAAGTTGGATAAGACATTCTCAAATAGTATATAGCATAGATTTGAGTCCAAAGAACCCCTCCCTTGTTAGATGCAATTTTGGTATTGCGAGTGGGTGCCAGTGAGGGTTTTAGGGGCCCCCACAAAGCACTCTTGCTGCAAATGACTTTAAAATGTTTTTCTTGTTACAAGATGACTAAATTTTTTGGTGACTAAGGGCTAGTTTGGGAATGCTGTGGCGGTGCTAGAAGCTGCATTGGAAAAAACATTGTGAGAAGACTGTTGTGACTTTTAGTTAAAATGTTGTTTAGTAAATATTACGTGAAAACTGCGGTGAAATATTAATATAGTAATTTGTGTTTGGTAAATCAACTGTGAAGTTAATGTGAGAAGGTAAAATGACAAAAATATATGACACGTGTCATTTCCGTAAATATAACTATTGATTTTTTTTTACATTGTAAAGTTAGAATCGATTGTAGATAAATTAATCAAAAACACTTTCTAGAAAGGTATGTCCCCTCTTTCTTCCTGAAATCTGTTGTGAGACAACATAATGCAGCAGAAGCATTTCCAAACTGACCCTAAACATGCATGTAGGTATGTATGATTAACAGTTTAACACAGTAGTATGATCAACGATAGGTATAAATCTAACCTGGATACGTGCTTCAGATCTTCTAAGTGAGTAGCTTGCACCATGTTGAAGTCCAATATAGCAAGTCGAAGCAAATCAGGATTCATATTTGGTCTTGTTCGGTAAACATCTATGAACCATCTGGCTTCGAACCTAGGCACCCTCCAATGTAATGGAAGCTCCAAGGCATGTGTTATCATATTTGCGATGTAATCATCATCGACGTCGCTTTTCTGCTGGTACTTCTCAAGATTTTTCGTGCTGAAATTCCTTGCTTCATCAAGTATAGTTTCGTTTTGGAATGAGAGGTATGATGCCTCATACAAAGATAACAATCCCATTATGTCTTCTTGAAGGGAATACTTGAAGTTTCCCGCGTTGTCTTTGAATTTCTTGAAAATTTCTGCAATTAGAAGGCATAACGTAGGTGACTAGGCATGCTTTTTTTCATACACTCCGTAAGTGCTTTGCACCATTTGACTTTTTCACCCATAACTGGGTTACTTTGACCTCGTGATTTGGATTGCAAAACGATATAAGTTTTTGATAAATTTTTTACGATCTTGTATACTAAGAGTTACTCTACAACACTACGAAAAAATTATCTAAAAATGACTACGTTTTGCTATCCAAATCACCGGGTCAAAGTGACTTAATGAATAGTAGTAAAAGTTCAAATGGTGCAAAAGAGTTGGAACGGAGTGCTAAGAAAGGCAAAAACAATCAGGGTGGGCCCTCTAAGGGGTAGCCGAAACAGTCGCTTTAGGTCTCAGTGTTTTATACCTATAGTTTTTTTAAATTAAATATTTCATAAAACTAGGCCCGTGTGATCAAAAGGTCCACCACCAAAACATCTCCGGCCCAATCCGGTTCCTGAAGTGTCCAAAGGAAGGCATTAAGTGCATGTTTGGTATCGCTGATTTGGATTAAAATCGACATCTTTTCAACAATCTTCTTTGTTATAAGTGCAGATTTTAATATGATAATTTGCAGATTTAAATAATTTATGTGCAATTGTAGAATCTCCAAAACTTGGGATTATGCAGCTTAAAATCTCTAAAGAAAATAATTTTGATATTTTTCTTTTACATTAGCATAATCACAATTCAGTTATAAACATGTATATTCAATTAGTTGCCTTTAGAGCTCTTTAAATTTTGTCAAATGGATCAAGTTAGTAATTTATAATTTCAGCTCATACCAAACAGATTGTGATTATCAGATGATGTGATTATCAGATAAGTTGGATTTTCTTTTCAGATTTTTTCTCAGCTGGTACCAAACAGGCTCTAAGTATTTTTTTGCAAAAAAAAAAAAAAAAAAAAAATGAGCACAATCTTTTCGGCGGTTATTATTAACGGGAAGCCCTCAGACTTCTTATACATGATGTTTAAACGCTTTACCACTAGTTAACACACATTTGCATAAAAAAATCCGAAAATCAACTTAAAAACTCTATAATTTCCAAAAAAAATATCCGAATTTATGACCAAAAAATCGGGAATTCCGGCTGAAAATCCAGAATTCCGTCAAAAAAATTTAGAATTCCTGCTGGAAATCCGAAATTCCGGATTTTTCGGTGGAATTATGGATTTGCTTGAGTTTGGATAGATTTGACTGAGTTTATCAAATTTTTGACTCTTCCCTTCTTACTATCTAAACAAGACCAATATAAATAAGGGACTACCACTCACTCTCCATGTTCAAATGATCCATGCAATTGATCCTACAAATATGATTCAGCCAAGGGCCTTTTGCTTAATTTGTTCACCTAAAAGATAACATATTTCATCAAAAAAAAAAACATCAATGTAGAAAATAGAATTGCTTGTGCTTAAATGTTTTTGTAGACGTATTTAAACAGATTGCCTTTATAAACTTTGAATAAAATGAATCTAGAGCATTAGATAATACTAATAGATACTCATGGAAACATATTTGAGAAAAGTGTTCGCACAACTTTTGCTCCCCACAAAAGAGATAATAATTTTTGAGCACTTAACTCAATCTGCTTTGTAATATTAAGATTAAGGGTAAAGACACTTTGCTCCATTCACTTTTGAAGAAATATCAGAATGCTCCCTGACAAATTAATAATTTCACATACCTCCCTGTAACGGAAAAAAGAAAAGACAAGTTGTCCCTTCTATGCCATTTCCATTCGAAAGTGCGCAATTACAATGGCACAGAAGAATAGTAATTGCGCGCCACTGGACGAAAATGACACAGAAGAGGCAACTTGTCTGTTCTTTTTTCCGTTACAGGGAGGTATGTGGAATTATTGATATGTCAGGAAGCATTCTGGTATTTCTTCAAAAGTGAAGGGAACAAAGTGTCTTTAACCCTAAGATTAATTATTTTCTATGAAAAATAATTAAAGTTTATTAATGGAATGCGGAGTGCTATTAAGAAAAATTTACTCATAGTGTACTGTAATCAAATTTTAGAATCTCCAAAAAATAAAAGTGATGAAAACCATTGAATTTTTCTTCAGAATTTTATTGATGTTAGTTTGGTAGCTCTTGAGGGCACGAATTATCTTCAAATACCAAACAAATTGTTCCTGCAAGAGATCTGGCAAAAAAGTGACAAGGTATTAGCCCACTCTATTCTTACGAACACCAAATCATGTTCTTATGTCGTAGAAGAAAACTTGACCGTTGCTTAATTTATTGGATACACTTAGGACGCCATTTGTGCGGTCTAGATGGGTTGACACCCCTGTCCTCCTGCCCAAGCTCAGCCTAGCGTAGACCGAATTAGGAACATCCTCAGCCCGTCCAAGTAAAAATTCATGTAACCCCTTTAATAAGTTAATAACCTAAATATAAAAGAAGAGATTGAAAGTATTTCTTATTTAAGAAAAAAATAACTACTATAAATTTCTTGATGGAAATAAAAGATTATTCAAGTGATATTTCAAAATAAAAGAGAAAAATAAATATTGGATGGAAAAACAAATCAACTAGTTCAAGAACAATAATATTATTAAAAGCATCATTAATAAGAAAAAGCAAAAGAAAATAATATATTCATATTAAATATGTTGTATAATTCTCTTGAAATACAATATTTATAGGAACGGATTTTAAAAATCATGTAATTCGGCTAGGTCGTCATTTTAGATTTATACCCTAACTCGACTCTAATTACTATTCTGGATGAGAATTCATGTAATGTCCAAATTACTAAAAACATGTGGTCAAATCCTATTGTCTCTATATTAAAGAATGAATACATGTAGAGACTGTAAAACTACGTCTATCCATTTTCTAATATTGCAAGAGAGTACGTAAATATAACAAAAAAACATAGTTAAATACCTGAAGAGACTGGAAAACCATGTTGTCGCAGCAATCGAAATGTCAATGACGTTGCATACAAGTCTTCCTCTGATGACCAAGAATCATCCATTTTGTTGTACATGTTCTCCAGCACCGTCTTAATTTCGGCCTCAAAGTGGTAAAACACTCCAAGCCTTTGCAAGTCATCTATCATCTCAAGTCTCCTTAATGGATCATCAAGCAATAATATCTCCTTCACATCTTTGTTCAACTTCCCAGCCTCCTCCACATAACATCCTCCCTGCAAAACATTGTGGATAGGGCGATATCATAATATATATATATATAAAGGAACATTTGGCATACCGTTCCACGAGTGGATCATGCTGTCGTTAATATAATCATACCACACGCTTTCTATCTAGTGATTGGAAAGTGTCGATGTCCCAGATTGGAGGTTGATAGTTTCCGGAACGCCTTACAATCTCCTGACTGTTTTGGACGGTGATACATCGCGCAGTATGTCGAACTCGGCAGATTGTTGGTGATGCACGAAATCTTTGTGTAGTTGAAGTAGAAAGGGGGATGGTTGGAAATTTAGAGCAAGCAAGAGGAAGAGACATTGCAGAACTGAGGGTCTACTACAGAGAGTTCGTGAGTTTTAAACGAACATTTATGTGTTGGACTGGTCTTTGTGCATTTTATATACTATGAACTCTAATTTAGGGAGACACGTCAAATCTCAATTTGAGATTATAAAAAATTTAAAGATCTAAACGTGCCTCACCATAATATATGTTCATTTTAGAAACTGTTTTGTCATCAACCGGGTTCGAACCCAAAAGTTCATGGAGCATGCTTCCAACACTCTACCACTTGAGCTACCAGCTTAGCTGCACCAAAACATATGTTTTGAGTAATGGTTGTGCAGAATTAATTTTGCAGGCTAGCAGTTATGCATTAATTATTAATGTTATAGAGTAGAACCATTTTTTAGGGAGACACATCACATCTCAAATAGAGATTATAAGAAATTTAAAGAACTATACGCGTCTCACCGAAATATATTATATGGTCTGAGTCCAACCAGGGACAAAACTGTGCATTACCAAACCCCCCCCCCCCCCCCCCCACCCCACACACACACACCGAACTAGCACCTAATAGTTGTACATTATTAATAGTTGTGCATTATTAATGTTATAGACTAGATTTTTTTTTAGGGAGACACAACACATCTCAATTGGAGATTATATGAAATTTAAAGATGTAGACGTGCCTCACCGAAATATATGTTTTTGTGTCCCAACCAGGGACGGAACTGTGCATTGCCACACACACACACACACACCCGATCTAGCACCTAATAGTTGTACATTATTAATATTGTAGACTATTAGTTGTGCATTATTAATGTTATAGAATAGATTTTTTTTTAGGGAGACACATCTCATCTCAATTGGAGATTATATGAAATTTAAAGATGTAGACGTGCCTCACCGAAATATATGTTTTTGTGTCCAACCAGGGACGGAACTGTGTATTGCCCCCCCTTTGTGTCCAACCAGGGACGGAACTGTGTATTGCCCCCCCCCCCCCCCCCCCCCCCCGGCTAAACTAGCACCTAATAGTTGTACAGTATTATTATTGTAGACTAGCAGTTGTGCAGTATTAATGTTATAGACTAGAACTTTCTTTAGGGAGACACATCACATCTGAATTAGAGATTGTAAGAAATTTAAAGAACTAGTCGTGCCTCGCCAAAATATATGTTTTGGGTCCAACTAAGGACTGAACTGTGCATAACCCCCCCCCCCCCCCCCCCCCCAACACCGCCTAACTAGCATCTAATAGTTGTGCATCACTAATATTGTAGACCACCAGTTGTGCATTATTGGAGACACTTCACATCTCAATTGGAGATTATAAGATGTTTAAAGAACTAGACGTGCCTCACCGAAAAATATGTTTTGGGTCCAGCCAGGGACAGAATTGTGCATCCCCCCCCCCCCCCAACTATTACCTAATAGTTGTGCATTATTAATATTGTAGACTAGTAGTTGTGCAATATTAATGTTATAGATTAGAAAGTTTTTTAGGGAGACACATCACATCATAATTGGACATTATAAGAAATTTAAAGAACTAAACTTGCCTTACCGAAATATATGTCTTGAGTTCAACCAGAGACGGAACTGTGCAATGTCACCCCGAACCACAAACTAGGACCTAATAGTTGTGCAGTATTAATACTATTGTAGACTAGCAGCTGTGCATTATTAATGTTATAAACTAGAACCTTTCGGGAGACACATCACAATTGGAGATTTTAAAAAATTGAAAGAACTAAACGTGCATCACGGAAATATATGTTTTTAGTCCAACCAGGGACGGAACTGTGCATTGCCAACCCTCCCCTCCCCCCCCCCCCCACCCCCCCCAACCAAACTAGCACCTAATAGTTGTGCAGCATTAATATTGTAGAGAGACACATCACATCTCAATTGGAGATTATATGAAAGTTAAAGACCTAAACGTGCGGTGCGAAATATATTGGAACCTGTAGTTGTGCATTATTAATGTTATAGCCTCCCCCCATACACACACATCACATCTCAATATATTGTAACCTGTAGTTGTGCACTGTTAATATTGTAGACTAGCAGTGGTGGATTATTAATGTTATAGACTATAACTTTTTTTGGGAGATACATTGTGAGGACCCGTCACACATGTCGTCACACATTTAACATTAAAGCATCAATTATACGATAAAAATCACGAATTATTGTCAACCAGCCTGATATTCAGACGTCCAAAACTCACCCAGGAGGACACAGAGTCCTCTGAAACCACATTTTTAACAAACATCTGATATACCGGTACGTGACTGAGTTATTTAAAAAGTTATACCAACTCGTCAAAAATGATAATTTTTATAAAATATCGCGATTCGACTAAAAAGTTACAACTTTCACTAAAAACTGATAAAAACAATAGTTTTAACAAAAAAATACAATTTTTCGCTACAACACAGCGATCCAGTCGCGCTCAGGCTCAACCTGTAAAGAGAGGGGTGAGCCAAACAGCTCAGCAGGTACCGCCTAACCACTGGCGTAAAATCTAAAATCTACTTAACACAACATCCAGTTATTACACATAAGCATACGATACCAAATATACAAACAGCGTGATTTATAAATCACTAGTCATAATCAGATAGTAGAAAAGTTATGAAAATCACACAAACAGTATCGGCAGATATAGACTCTAACTGTAGAGATTTAGAGATTAGGTTTTCCCTACCTTTTATTTAGCATAACAAACAGACCATAAGAGGACCTGAACTCCCCACGTTGCCATGTTCAAACTCAATCACAAAAACACACGTATGGTGCCTAACAAAATATTTGTTCGCTCACTGCCTATCTGCCTCCAAAGTAAACTATTGTCAATCATTATTTCTATATTTCCATTCTAAAATAACTAACAGTAAACAAACTCATAGAATGAAGTGAATAAAGAAATGACCAACGGATTAGTCATATACCTAGTTAAAGAAAAGTGATTACTCACCAACTTTTACAAACAAACTGTTTGTGGCTTACAAGGGAGAGCTTATGATAGACATTGCTATACTTTGTATTAGTTTCAAGAGATGCCTCATTCTTTTTAATAATTATAAGACACCCTAAGAAAATAATACACTAATATTATAAGCAATTGTCATGGGAATAGTACTACTACTACTCTCGTATGTATACACAAGACTTCTCAAAATAATTCATGTAATGTTTTATTTAAAAAAAAAAATATAACATGATCTCAATTCATTCACACAATATGCTTCAGAAAAAATGATTAAAACAATAATTTGCGGGTTTAGGGTATTGGAAGAATGATGAACTTCTTTGATGCTTGTCAATCCAGAATTCTTTCTCTCTTTTTTTCCGTTGAGTGTTGTGTCTTATTTCTTCAGAATCGAGGTCTATTTAAACTTCAAACAGCTCTGCAAATCTTCCCAGATTTTCAGCAACAAACTTCCTATTTTGTAGGCAACAGACTTTGACCCTTTGAAAATCTTCTCCAACGGTTAAGTGATCAAAGTCCTCAGAGATAATGTCGTGATCTTGAATTTGAATATATTGAGAAGCTGTCAAGTCATTCAGATCAAACACAAAATCATCTTCTTGATTATTTCCTTCCCTGCAAAAGTCAGATTAGGAAACAATGTCTTCAAACTTTAGAAAATAAAATCTCCTGCAAAAGCATAGTCAAACAGATGATATTCTATGTTCAAACGAGTTAGGATGCTTTGTCTTTCATCATCAAATAACATGAAATTAAGCATATGAAGGATAGAAAGGAAATCAATTCAGAGAGTTTGCAGAAAATTCCCCCTGAGAGTGTTCACACAGGTTAAGCAGTTTCAAGGCCTTGAATGAGAACTGATTCAAGTCTTTGAAAGCTGGTTCAAGGCCTTAAAGTCAAACTATTCCAAGCCTTGCACAACCTGATCTTACAATCTCCACCTTGATGAAAGACAAAACCAAATTATGTTTGATCCTTAGTCTATGCAAAAAATACTGATTAGTTCACAATCCATAATGACACAGTAATTCTAAAAAGATCCAACTTATTCAATTTGCCAACAGAAAATAAAAAGTTCAGCAAAAAGCAAGTAACACCTAAGAATAAATCCTAAAACCTAGAATTTCTCCCTCTTTTTGACTTTCATCAAAACGATAGAAGATGTTGGATCAAGTGTCTTGAAAATTTTGAAAAAAAAACTTTAATAACTTAAGAGAAAGAATGAGAAAGAAAGAAAAGGCTAGATTAGGGGGTTGGGTCTGCATCTCCATCCTGATCTCCTTCTTCTTCCTCACTGTTTTCAGTCAGTCTTGTCCCGTTCTTCCTGTTCTTCTTCATCCTCACCTGTAACAACTGCTTCTTCAGTCTTGTCCTTTGTAGCAGCCTTTGGAGATTTCTTCTTTTTCTTCAAAGTAATCAGCAGGTCATCTGAGTCAGGACTGCTGACTTCATCTCCTTTCTGAGCAGCTTGTTCTACCACTTACTTTCCCTTATCCTTGACTTGAGCAGTCTCTTCCTGATTTGAGTGTTCACTAGGCAGATTCTTGTCAGATTCCCCCTTCTTTGTACCTTTTTCATCCTCAAGAACGTCAAGCAAATTCATGCTCCTGAAAATACTTTCCACCATATACTTCACTTCACTCAAGTCAAACTCAAGTCCATAATCAGTTTCTTTGATTTCTTCCATGTCCAACTCCAAACCATCAAGTCTCTGATTGTTTGTAGGATGAGAAGTCTGACTTGAAGTGGGAGTCAAGGTCTTGGGTTTAAGAAACTTCTTGGCACCTAGTTCTGCTTCAGTCAAATCTGAGTACAACTTTCAAATCTTCTCTTTAGTTTTTACCACTCCAATGTTCTCAAAGGCCTTCTCATTGAGCATTCCCATCCCAGA
The DNA here is from genome assembly GCA_023055425.1 of Linanthus parryae. Taxonomy (NCBI): domain Eukaryota; kingdom Viridiplantae; phylum Streptophyta; class Magnoliopsida; order Ericales; family Polemoniaceae; genus Linanthus; species Linanthus parryae. The sequence continues at coordinate 103,992,557 of JALGPY010000001.1, forward strand.
AGTGACTGATTCCTCTCCATCAGTTGGAATCTCAAAGTGTTCAAAGAACAGTGTGAGCATATTAGCATAGGGTAGAGGATGTTTTCTTTGATTGGTAAGGCTGAAGAGCATGTGTTCAATCACTAAATTTGGAAGGTCAATCTCATAGCCATGCATGATTAGATACATGATGTGCAACATTCTCTCAGTCACCAATTCCTTAGAGTGCTCTCTGGGAAAGATACACCTTGCCAGAATAGTGTGAAGGACTTTGACGTCAACATTTAACACAGAGTGTGTTAATTGTTTGGCTGTGGTGGGAGTATTTGGTAGGTAGAACTCTTCTCTGGCTAGTTTCAGTATTTCAGTCTTTGGTGGATGATTGCTAGTGTCATACCTCTTTGGACAGCCTAACACATTGGCAAACTCAGAGTGATCCAATTCAATCTCTATCCCAGCAACTCTAGATTTGATCACCAAGTGTGTACATCTCTTAACTTGGGTCAAGTTCAGATAGAAAATTCTGGTGAGTCTAGGATAGGCTAACTCTTTAGGGTTCAGCATAAACCACATATAACTTTTCTTTAACATAGAGATGCACTTGAGTTTCATCTGTTTCACCATATGCCTATTGATCATACTACAGAATGCAATAGATCTGGAAGCAAAGCCATCTAACCACTAACCTTTGGAGGTGTTTGAGACAAACCAGGTTTCATCAGGGGTTGGAGTCTTTGAGTAGACTTGCAGAGCTCTCTCCATATGATCTTCTGGCTGTTCTTCTGTCACCTTCCCTTTCCCTTTTTCAGCTTGAGTGGCCTTCTTCTGTTTCTTTAAATTCTTGGAACTGGAGACCTCTCTAATAGGTTGCTTCCCTGCAGCAGCCTTCTCTTTCTTCTTTGTCTTCTCTGAGGAAGGAGTTGCAACCTTCTTGGCTTTCTTTTGAGGAGGAAGATCTGCAAATTCCTCTGCACTAGGAATTCTAGAGCTAGAGTCTCCACTAAGCTCTTGAACTTCATCCACTGCTGCCTTTCTCTTCTTCTCTGAATCAGGTTTTGATCCTCCTGCCATCTTGATTCTGTCTGAGGTTCTCCTTGTGCTCATTAGGGTTTGGGAGAAGAATAGAGAGAGGTAGGAATGATACGGAGAGAAGAGAAGAGAAGAAAATAAATACTGATAGAGTTTGAGTTTAAAAAGGAAACTAGAATATCTCTCTGATCTCAAAAGATATGCAATAGTCAGAGAGAATTCAAATCTTTTAGGCCGTTGGAAAATAAAATATTCTAATATTATTTTTGGCTAAAACAAATTTTTGAAAAAGGTAGGGACTATATTGAGCAAATATCTACAGAGATATCACCCAATACAGAATGATCCATGTTTATTGACTGCTAGAATAGCGAACATATTTTCAAGGCTTTGAAAAGGTTTTCAAGGTCTTGAAACGTTGTAACATTGCCACAGATAGAAATCAAAGTTTTGAAGCGATTTTCAAGGCTTTGAAAATCAGTTCAAACCTTTGAAAACACATACAACTTACCTTCCTTTACCTGATGCTCCCCCTAAACCAATGCATCCTTATTTAGCATTCCTAATTCCAATCTTAGAGCTAAGAATCTTTCATTTGCTAATGGTTTAGTGAAGATATATGCATTTGCATGTTAGTAGCAACAAATTCAAGAACAATATCACCTTTCTCAGCATGATTTCTGATGAAATGGTGTCTGACATCAATATGTTTGGTTCTTGAATGTTGAACTGGATTTTTTGTAATTGAAATTGCACTTGTGTTATACACTTGATAGGTATGCTTCTAAAATCAAATCCAACTCTTAGTTGTTGAGCAATCCATAGTACTTGTTATCAACATGCTCCTGCAGCTATATATTCAGCTTCAGCTGTTGATAGAGCAACTAAATTCTGTTTCTTGGAGTGCCAACTGATCAAGGATGATCCAATAAATTGGCAAGTTCCTGAAGTGCTTTTCCTATCATCTTTGTAACCTACAAAGTCAGCATCTGGCAACTGGAGCAAAATTTTCCTCATAATCAATACCTTCTTCTTGTTTTTAACCTTGAGCAACTAACCTTGCTTTTTTTCTGATCACTTTGCCACTTTCATCCAACTTATTTCTGAACACCCATCTAGTACCAATGACAGGCTGGTTTGTAGGTGGAGGAACCAGGTTCCACACCTTATTCCTTTCAAACTCATTGAGTTCACTTTGCATAGCAATGATCCTGTCTACTTCTTGTAATGCTTCTTTCACAGTTTTTGGTTCTACAAGAGAGATAAAAGCATTAAAAGCACATAAGTTCTTCAACTGTGATCTAGTTTGTGTACCAGTGGTTGGATCTGAAATGATATTGTCAACTGGATGAGATGAGAGATATTTGAATCTCTTTCTTGGAGACCAGGGTTCAGGTTCTCCATAGATCTTCTCAGGTCTTGAAGTAGTGGCTTTGTCACTTGTATCCTTCTGATCATCTTTTTCAAGGCTTTGAGGCTTATTTTCAAGGCCTTGATTACCATTTTCAAGGTCTTTCTGATTCATGCCTGTTCAAATTCAAGTCTGCAAAACTTTCACTCAAAGAACCATCATAGCTTTCACAAAAAATAACATGAATGCTTTCTTCAACCAGTTTGGTTCTTTTATTGTAATTTCTATAAGCTTTGCTATTCACTGAGTCACCAAGAAAGATACCTTCATCACTTCTTGCATCAAACTTACCAAGATTTTCTTTTCCATTGTTATGGACAAAGCATGTACATCCAAAGGGCTTGAAGTATGAAATGTTTGACTTCCTCCCTTTGAATATTTCATAGGGAATCTTCTTCATAATATGTCTGATCAAGCACCTGTTCAGTATATAGTTTGCTGTATTCACAACTTCTGCCCAATAATGTTTTGGCAATTTGTTTTCAAGACGCATTGTCCTTGACATGTCTTCAAGAGTCATGTTCTTTCTTTCAACAACACCATTTTGTTGAGGATTTCTTGGAGCACAAAAGTTATGAGTAATACCATGCTTATCACAGAACAAATCAAATTCTAATTGATCAAATTCTCTACCATGATCACTTCTAATTGAAGCTACAGGTAGGTCTTTCATAGTTTGAAGTTCTCTGCAAAGCTTTGAAAATTCAGAGAGAGCTTCATATTTTTCTTTGAGAAACATAACCCAAGTATATCTAGAAAAATCATCTAAAACAACTAGCATATACCTTTTACCTTTTGGAGTAGGAGTTCTCATATGAAAACAGAGATCCATATGAAGCTGTTCAATGGGTCTAGTTGTACTTACAAACTTCTTTGACTTAAAAGAGCTTCTGGTTTGCTTGCCCTGAGCACAAGTATTGCACAATTCATCTTCTCTGAACTTGATGGAAGGCAATCCTCTTACCAAGTCTTTGGAAATCAACTTGTTCAAAGTATGCAAACTAATATGACCAACCTTCCTGTGCCAAAGCTTTGAATCCTCTTTCAAGGCCTTGAGACACTTCAAACTCTTACCTGCAACTTTTTTAGTCTGAAAAGTATAAACATTGTTTGATCTAGAGGCTGTGAGAATGCAATCTCCTGATTTCTCATTTTTCACCACACACTTCTCTTTATCAAAGATGACTTTGTTTCCATTTTCACAAAGCTGAGATACACTAAGCAAGTTAAATTTCAAACCATCAACTACATACACATCAGAAATAGAGTTTTTAAAATTTGTACCAACATTACCAATACCAAGAATATTGCATTTTCCTTTGTCACCAAGTTTAATTGAACCTTCTGATTGCTCCTTCAATTCTGTAAATAGAGATCTGTTTCCACTCATGTGTCTTCAGCAACCACTGTCCATAAACCACTTTTGTTATTTGGTGACACCCTGCAAACACCAATCACTGCCTTACCCAGCTCTTAGACCAAGTGTGGAATTCAGATTCATATTCAGGATCAACCATGTTAGGTGGTCTAACCCCTTTAGGAACCCAAATCTTCTTAACTTGTCCTTTGAGTTGAAAAGGAAAAGTGTTCCTCATTATGTGAGGGTCTCTTCTTCTGAATTGACAAGTCATCTTAACATGACCAGTTTTACAGCAGTAATGAAATTTAGGAGAAGTTTTGTTTCCAGCCTTCACAAATCTGGTATTGTTCTTTCTTGGAAAATTTGGATTGAATCCAATACCAGCTTTGTGAACTGGCTGTGAACTGCCCCGAAGAATCAAGTTCAACTTGTGTTCTGATCCAGCTAGCTTAATTTTGACCAATTTAGATTCTTGAAGTTTCTCAGTAAGAGTAGTCTTTTGTTTATCTAATTCATCAACCTGATGTCTTAGATTGACAAGGCTTTTACTCATCACAGAGTTCTCAGTGACTACTTCCTTGACTTGTGTTTTCAAGGCTTTGAAACTGGTTTTCAAGGCCTTGAAATCACTGTCAGTTTTCTTCTGAGAGATATCAAGATTCTGATTTAGACAAACAAGTTGTAAGTTCTATTTTGCTTGCTCATGAACATTTTCTTTTCAAAAGTTTAATCTCTTTCAAATAATCTTCTTCATTTAAAAGCATTGTTCTGAGATAATCTGAAAGAGCATCTTTTGGTTTGGAAATCAAACAGTTTACCATTATCTCAATGTTCTTCTCAGAACTTTCATCATGCTTGGCCATGAAACAGAGGTTGGCATGTTCTTCTTCAAATTCTGATTCACTTGACCTATCTGAATCACTCCATGAAGCTATCATAGCTTTCTTTCTTCTGTCATGGTATTTATTTTGAAAGATCTTGCTTTTCATGTGTGGACAGTATCTTATCAAATGTCCTGCATCACCACATTCAAAGCAGTTCATAACCTTTGATTTACTTTGTGAAGAAGACTTACCTTTGTAGTCCTTGCTACTGGATGGTCTATGCCTTTCTCTGTTGAAGTCTTTGTTTCCAAAGTTATTCTTCATTTTTAGAATCCTTTTCAAGGCTTTGGAGATCAAGGAAATTGGATCTTCATAATCACCATCCTCAATTTTAAGGCTTTGAGTTCTCTCATTTTCGTTGGCTTTGAGAGCTAAGTTCTTGACATTTTCTGGTAGCTCTCCATCAGCGTTATTCATAGATATTTCATGTGTCAGAAGCTTCCCTTGTAGGTCATCAAGTTGTAGAGTTGAGAGATTCTAAGCTTCTTCAATTGCTGTGGTATTTGGTTCCCACTTTGCTTTTGTAAGACTTCTTAGAATCTTCCTCACATTTTCTTTATTGGGAAAGTGTTTTCCCAGTGAATGAAGGTTGTTAACAATGTCTGTGAACCACTTGAACATATCTCTGATAAACTCATCGTCATTCATCTTAAACAACTCATATTGCCTGAGATAGATGTTGATCTTGGTTTGCTTCACTTGACTGTTCCTTCAAAACTAACCACAAGTTTATCCCAGATTTCTTTAGCAGTAGTGCAGCCTGAAATCCTGTTGAATTCATCTGTACTCAAAGCACAATATTAAATATTAATAGCTTTATAATTCTTATAGAATTGCTCTAATTCAGAAGAAGAGAGTAAGTCTTCAGATTTGGGAGTTCTAATCCCATCTTTTGGCTTCGTACGAAGAGATTTTGCTTAGCCAAATTTTGCTGAAAATGTCTTCCCAAAACAGCTTGCAGTACTTATCTGGGAAGGTCTTCCTACGAAGAGAAAAATTCTTCCTACGAAGGTCTTCCTACGAAGAGAAAAATTCTTCGTACGAAGACTCTTCCTACGAAGGCCTTCGTACGAAGAGAAAAGTCTTCCTACGAAGAGAACGCCAGAAATAGCAGATTCGTTGGGGCTTTTGTGTAATTACTTGTAACTTGTTCTAAACACTATGGAAACATATTAGAACGTGTTAGGGCATAGTTTTTGAGTATCTTTGAGTTGGAGACAAGTGCTTGGAGCTACGGGGAGCTTGGGAGACGCTTTGTTTGATATTTTCTCTTCCCTCTCTCTAGTATTTTGGATTATGATCATGAAACTTTGTATCTTGATCATGTATTGTCGTAGCTAAACCCTCTTTTGCTGGGAATTCTCGTTTGGTAGCTAGGGTTTGATATGAACTTGATGTTTTGGGATTGTGATTCACGTTTTGAACTTAATTAAGCATGTTCTTCTATTATTATGAAAAGTTTATGTTAAATCTCTATCTTTCTTGCGCGTAGCTAACGTAGGATTGATCTTAATTAGGATTCACGCTGTAACTCCGTGATTCTTAGTGGGTAAATTGAACTTTTCACCTAGTTGTATCACTACTTGGTAACTCGGTAGTGTTGATTAGGATCATAAAGTAGAATAATGAACGTAATGCATGCTCAAAATTGAATTAGGCTTGGTAACTCGATTTAAATTTGATTTTAGACATAGACAACTTACTTGGTAACTCGGTGAGTTGCGTAATGCTTGATTAATAATAGAAGACATGTTAGTGTTCCATGAATCAAAACATAACTCATATCATCCTTAGTGATCCTAAAGAGAATTCCCAGTATTTCCCATCTTATTAGTAACGTTATAAATCATTCTTCGTTAATCGTGACCCATTCCACTCGATTAATTGAGAATCTTGTTTTGTTTATTTTTAGTAGAATTAGAACAACAAACAACTTTGCGATTTTCCCACATAAGGTTTAAGATAATAACTAGTTTAACAAAGTCCCTTGGGTTCGACAACCCGGATTTCCGGATATTACTACACACGACAACCATACACTTGTGGTTAGATCGTTCCAAGTTTATGGCGCCGTTTTCGGGGACTTTGGCTAAATTAGTTATAATTCCTAGACTTAAGGATTTTAATTTTTTGTTTATATCTGTTACTCACCTACGTTTTTTGTATTTTGTGATTTCAGGTTGATTTGCACGGTGCATGACCCGTTCTAGAAACGAGCCTTTGTATCGAACATTTGAAAACCCGGAATCCTTATTGAGAGCACAGCGTAGAGACAAGAGGAATTCAAGCTCAGTCACCATGGATGATGAAACTAGAGCTGAGTTTGAAAGGATCCGCAAAAATGTGCAAGATGCGGAAGCAGCTAGAGCAGCTGTTGTAGAGGATGCAGCAAATAGAGCACGATAAACTGAGCAACTTAGGGCTCAAATGGCTGAGATGAAGGAAATGATTGATCGCTTCCCTCCCCCCAAATCCACAACCACGTCCTGGTGTGGGGGCACAAGTGGCGAACATCGGTGGGAACAATAATGGGAATAATGGGGGAAACAACAGGAAGAACGTTGCGGCACCGGTTAACAATACTGAGATTGAAGACCGCCCTATGGTGGACTATTTCAGGACTACTCTAGCATGTTACCAACCTACCATTGTCAGGCCGCAGATCAATGCCCAACACTTCAAGCTGCGCCAACATATGATCAATATGGTTCGTGATGAGTGCGCGTTCAACGGAGCTCCAGGAGATGATCCCAACCACCATCTACTGGTATTTGAGCAAATCACATCAACCTTGCACGACCAACGAGTTCCAGATGAAACAGTTAAGCTATTACTATTTCCTTTCTCTTTATCTGGAAAAGCTAAGAAGTGACTTATGGAGCTGCTAGCTGGCAGCATTGTGACATGGGCAGATTGTTGTCATGAGTTTCCGAGGAAGTATTTGCCACCATCCAGAGTCGCTCAGCAGATGGCTGAAATTGCAAATTTTACTCTGGAAGAAAACAGCTCATTGGGAGATGCTTGGAGGAAGTTCAGCCAAATTCTCCGTAGATGTCCGAATCATGGGGAGCCATGGAACAAGCTCTTCCATTATTTCTACAGTGCATTAGACTAGGAGACATCTGACCAGTTAGATATTCTAGCTGGGGGTAACTTTATGGGACTTGGGGCACAGCGAGCTCAGGATCTTCTAAACAACGTGGCCAAGAGAGAGACTACGTGGTATGATACTCGTAGGTATTCGAGACCTGGAGATGCTGCTTTGGTCAACAAAATTGAATCTATGGAGAAGAAGCTGGAATCCATGACCTCAGCATTTCACGGCATACAACCTCCATCACAAGTGAAGCCCATGGGTGAGTTACTCGCGGATGAGAATCAGGGATATGGCTCCATTGAAGATGTGAATTACATTGGTCCACAACGACAGCAGCAGTGGACTAACACTTATCATCCCTACAACCGCAATCACCCCAACTTTAGCTATGCCAACCGTAACAGTGGGTTATATGCGCCGGGTCATCAGCCAAGTACGTCATACCAAGCACAGCAGCAGGCTCCACGACAAGAAGAGCAAGAGACAAATGCTTTATTGATAAATCTACTAGCTAATTAAGAAAGGACGGAGAGCACGATTGTCTCTATGAAAGCCACACTAATGAGCCACGAGACTCACATTGGGCAGATTGCCAATCAGAATGCTAAATTTCCACCAAGTATGCTGCCTTCTAATACCATTCCTCCTACTGAGCAGCTCAAAGCTATTACTACTCGCGGCATTACTACTCAGGATCCTCCATATCCTAGCCATGTGAGAGTTGAAGATACAAATACCAAAGAGAAGGAATTGGTTGAAGAGGTTCCCAAGGCCGTGAGTCCCCAATCAAAGGACACGGTTGAGAAGAAAGAAGAGCCTAAGAACACTCCAAATCCGACCACTTATGAGCCACGGATACCATATCCGACGGCAATAAAGAAGGATGATGAGGAACACTTTGGAAAATTTCTGAACATATTCAAGGAGCTGCATATAAACATCCCATTAATGGAAGCACTTGCTCAGATGCCCAAGTACAAGAAGTTCTTGAAGGAAATCTTATGGGGCAAGAAGAGCATAGACCCTTATGCAACGGTGAAATTGACAGAGACATGTAGTACTGTTATACAGAGGGACATCCCCAAGATGAGAGATCCAGGAAGTTTCATACTAGGCTGCACTCTTGGGGGTGAATATCATACACATGGTCTTTGTGATTTGGGGGCGAGTATCAATCTCATGCCATTGTCCTTATTTCAGAGATTGGGCATTGGTGCGCCAACCCCAGTGAAGATGGGTCTGCAATTGGCAGACAATTCTATTGTTACATCAAAAGGGGTGATTGAGAACTTGCTCGTGAAAGTGGTTGCGTTTGTCTTTCCAGCTGACTTTGTGATAGTGGACATCAAGGAGGATCGCGATGTTCCACTTATCTTTGGAAGACCGCTTTTGAAGACAATGCGCGCAAATGTGGATCTAGAGAGTGAGGAGTTGAATATTAAGGCTCTAGATTCACACTAGTTTTCAAAGCATTTGTTCCGGGCAAGGGGAAGAACAAGTTGGCTATGATCAAGTTCAGAGAAGATAGTGTGGATCCTTCTCTTGGGTTGCCTACAATTTTGCAGCCCGATCCACCCGAATCAGAAAAGAAGCCAAATCTAGTGTGTGCGCATGATGTGGTGCAGAAAATTAAGGACAAGAAATAAAATGAGGAGGCACGTCGTGCTAGACCTCCTTAACATTCTTTGAGGTAACTGGGTCGGGTCATCGACCTTAAATTACATGGCGCTTGTTGGGAGGCAACCCAACCTATTTACTGCGTTAATTTAGGGAGTTAGTTTTTAATACAGTTGCGTGTCATTTGTTTATTTATTTTGGAGAGATGATAGAGACTAATGGTGTTTTCCAAGTGACATATTTGAGCACATTATGAGAGAATCTACCCCGGTGTGCCATGACACACATGACCATCATAGGGGCTCGTGTATGCAAGTTGGGGATTCTCCAAGACACATATTTTAGCAGAGGAGGTCAGTCTACCCCGGTGTGGGAGAACACACTGACCGTTGGGAGCATGGTACTGTGCTTGGGGACTGCTTTGCGCGATTTCGTCCCCACCCTTGATGTGGTTGTGAGTATCTTTTTCTTGTGCTCAATAATGTGTTTCTTTTATTTAGTATATGTCATGCTCCATCTCATAGGGTGTGAATTCTGACCGAGAATGACACTTTTAGTTCCCCCTAGTAAGTATAGAGAGAATATCATTACGGGAATGCCTAAAGTGTGTGTTGTTTTCTCTTAAAAGAGTTGAGCTTGGTGTTTGCTAAACAAGCCGAACGTTCATGTTGTTCGTCTTAGGTAGTCGCCAGCCCGCCTCGTAGTGGCACACAGAACAGCTGTGCGAGGATGTGTATTAGAGCACTCACTGCTTTTAGATCTTACCTTGTAGGACCACTAGTAAATTCTAATTGATCCTTGGATTCATTGTTAGCCTCTATGACCTAGGGAGACGATTCTTGACCTTCATCATATATCGTTCGGAATTACCTTCCTAGAGCGTCACGAGGGAGTAGTAGTTGAGAGGGTTAGTTGAGGGAGTGCTTCATTACATATTTTTGTGAGTTTTTCAGATCGCATATGCTTCATTGGATATCTACGAGGGGATGCGAGGGTGAGTGAGTTGACTTGCACACTAAGGTGTGGCGGTGTTCCATGTCATTACATTGTGGACACAGTAGTGGAGAGCCTGAGTGTGTGACATCTAATCCGCACGAAAATGGGGTTGGTTGTACTTAAATAGTGGATCGTGCTAGGTATCCGATTTCTATCATCTTGGTGTAGGAGGTTCGCTTGGATTATGCACGTGACATATCTTATATGGCTATTTGAGAGGGGGACGTGACTGCATTCTAGTGTGGGGGTGTCGACTTTTGACTACGGACATAGAGATTGTGCATTGACGACTCCACCCCCATACACGCTTTGACTTGGACGGTTTGTGGCATGTTGCGCTTCATGGATTCAGGGGAAGATGAATTATTCCTGTGATAGTTATTCATTTTTTTGTTTCTTTCCATCCCCTGACATTATTACTGCTGCTTGATTCTTGGAGAAGGACTACTCGTACATTTTTTTATTGTATTATTGTTGTTTCACTGAGAGAAATAAAAAAAAAATGAAAAAAGAAAAAAAACGAAAAAAGAAGTGGAAAGAAAAGAAGAAAAAAAGAGAGAAAAAAATGAGAGAAATAAATAAAGTATGCTTATTGAAAATCGAGTGGTGAAAGTTCTTAGTTACGGATTGAAGATAAAGACTTAAGTTTTGCGCATTATTTGCTTTGATGGCTGTTAAGTACTTAAAATTGCACGATTTAGCATGTTAATAAACTCTTTATAACTTGCTAATATGTGTAATCTATCTATTTTATCTCTCTTTCTAGACTTATGCTTGTCTTCGTAGTTTTGGTTTTTTTTATCTTGTTTTGTAGGCAAAGACATGCTTTAAAGAAGAGGCTAGCTAGGGGAGAGCTTGAATGATGAATTGAGACGCTTTGGAGGGGCCAAGAGACATGAAGAAAGGGCTTGGTGGACTTAATTGGAAGAATATTTGAAGATAGAGGCCAAAAAGTGAAGTTTAAGAAGACAAGTGACCAATTCGCAAAGCCAAAGTTACATCGGAGGGCTTATTTGAAGACACTTTAATGGAGTTGGGGCTCAATTGCAAGATTCTAAACACTTTAAAGAGCTATTTTGAAATATTTCTAACGGAGTGGGGGTGAAGTTGCAGTTTACTCAACGTTTTAAGAGGAGAGGGGGTTTTATTTTAAGACACCAGCGAACTTGAGGGGGTCTTGTTGCCTTTTCGTCAAAATAACAGCTGCAACGTAGCTGTTTTCTCTTTCCCCGACGCATTAGACGGAGGAAACCCACAGAGAGCTTCCATGGAAGCTGAACGAAGCTCCTTCCAAGCCTTCAAACCCGATCAAACCCACTCCAAATCACACAAAATCGGTACCAATCCACTCCCCAGCCCAAGATCTCTCTAATAGACCTCTTAATTTGGCCCAAAAACAACCCAAGAGAAAACCCCCAATTCGAACTAGGGTTCGTGAGCGGCTGCAAATCAACGATTCAGAGCGTTTAGGATCAATTCAACGGTAGAGATTGATGCTTGGAGGCTACTCAACTCATTCCCATCATCTATATAAAGCAAAGTTGAAGAAAATTTCGTCCTCTCGGACTCGTCGGCTCACACTACGCTCTGTTCTTGGGTTCTTCTTTCTCCTCTCTCTCTCTCTCCGATTTCTCTGAGTTTCTGGGTGTTCTTGACCCGCCTAAGGGCAAAGAACAGAGAAAGAGGAAGAGAGGGAGAGAGGAGGACAGATTCAGGACGATTTCGGGCTGTTTTATGCTCTGTTTTTGTCACTGTTCTTACTCTGTTCTTGAGCATTGTTAAGCTCTGTTTCTGCTGCTGTGGTTAGTGATTCTACTGCTCTTTGATTGTAGCAGCAGCAGTTGAAGCTATTTTAGCTCTTAGTTGGTAGCTTAATGTTGTGCTTGTGGCTATTTTGCTACTTGTTTTGTGTTTAGGAGCGATTTTGATTAGTTTTGTGTAGTTTTTATCAAGTGTTGAGGTTGAATTGGCAAAAACAAGTGTATGACATCAATTGTGATTCAAGTTTTGATTATTGAAAGCAAATTTCTCTCAATCTCTCTTGAATTTCTTATAATGTTTAGCTAATTCACTTGCTTGGGTGATTTGGGACTATCTAGTGTCTAAATCTCTCTATTGATTCAAGTTGAACTTCAAAGATGAATGGGTTGAATTGGGTTCACTTGAATACTTAGTGCAATGTTTGGATTTCTCTTGTTGAAGTATTTGATGCATTGAATAGGTAGATGTGCGAATACTTTTGACGTGTTTGATTTGAAGTTGCATTTGAGTGAGAGGAACTCATCAATCCTAACTTTGAGAAATCGAGTTCTAGTTAGGTGATTTGAGTGAGAATTTACAAATCTCATTTGTTGCTTGATCTTTCATGTGGAAACATCTATGTGTGTTTACATATGGTTGATGCTTGAAACACTTGAAATTTGGAGAATCTCATTTGAATGGCCTCATTAGTGCTTGATTAGCGTGTTGGATTTACACACTTCTCTTGTCGCGAGTTGGATTGTATGAGCAATCACTCCTTGAGATACTTGTCTTGTGGATTGACACATGCGAATTGAGAATCGGGCTTGAATGTAATAGGAGGATTGGTCACTAGAGAAACCGATGATCCCTAGCCCCTCTCTACTTGTCATTTCACTTAGTTTCTTGAATCGTAGCTCTAGTAGTCGTTTACTTTGTTCTTAAACTCAAACCTCAAACTTGCTCCATCAATTGATTTTGGTGGATTTGAATAGCTTGGCAAGCTTTAAAGCCATTGAGAGTTTGTGTTTCTTTCTTTAGTTTGTCGTTTTCTAGTTTTGCAAGTCATTGTTTAAACCTCCTCTCCTTGTGGATTCGACCCCGTTCTTACTCGGGTACTACTTAGAACGATATTCCTATACTTGGGAATTATCGCGAACAAGTTTTTGGCGCCGTTGCCGGGGAGAGGCTAGGCTTTAGATTTGATTTGCTTTCTTAGTTAGTTTGTTAGTAGTTTTTTTTGACATTTTTTTTCTAGTTGCTTGTGCTTACTTAAGCTTGTGAGATTCAAGAGGGCTTGTGACATTCATCAAGTACCTCTCATCTACTTGCTTGAAAAAAAAAATATGTCTCATGAACATTTTGGACTTGGTGAGAGGCCTAGTGTTCCTTATTACTATGCATTTACTAGTCGTGGAAATCATTCTAAGGAATCAATGCGTTCCATACGTGAACGTGCGATTAAAAATGGTGATTATTTTCCTAAGAATGATTATTCTTGGCGTTGTAGTAGGACACTAGATTACACATCTCATGCTTCTTGTTTACAATCACCTCCCTCAAACACTTTGAACTCTCATGATTCTTGCACTTATCAATATAATGATATGATGTGTGAATCAAGAGGAGTTAATCATTTTGAGAAGGAATCACTTGTGAATGATGAGCTAAATACGCCTATAAGTGATTCTTTATATGAGAAAATTCAAAAGCATATTCAAGAGAATAAAGAAATTTTGGAATCACTAATAGAATCAAGAGAATCACAAAGAAAATTTGAAGAATCATTCTCTCACTTGGATGATAGAGTGGCTTCCTCACAATCGCATGATGATTCTCTTGATTATAGTACTTACTCTTCACAAGACTCATCATCACACGAGTCTCAACTTCCTATTCACACACATCACGAGTCTATTCAAGACCAAATTTTGGATGATGTGTATGATGATGGAGTTGTTGCTACTAGGATAGGTGATTGTATTCATTTCTCATTTGCACATTCCAAAGAAGCATGTGATAGTGATATTGGTAGTGAGATTGATATTTTTGATGATGACTCTTCAACCCATGACATGAGTGAAGCCATTTTGGATGACTCACATAGTGACAAATGTGAGGAGGATTCACAAAATAGAAATCACTCATGTGATGAGATAGAAGTCGAATTGGATGCTACCATTCATGAAAGAAATGTTATTTTGTCTAGTGCTTATGAAGAGTCTAATATTCACCATAGTTCCAATGATCATGAGCATCACTTCTTTTGTGATGACTTAGAGGATACTCTAGGAGAACCCCCTCCACTAGAAATTGTGGAAGAACCTTCAAGTAAGTTGGGGGGTTCATGTGTTGATACTCCGATTCATATAGACTCTTTTACTACATCTTCTAGAGAATTAGATGAGCTTACTTGGGAGGAATTGAAATTTTTGTGTTTTGGTGATGTCTCCTACTCATCTCTTCTCATGGAAGATGCATTAAATTTTGATAAAGAGGAGAGACTAATGGCTCAACTTGACCAAGTCAATGATCCAAATCATGAGCCTAAGGGTTTGGATGTGGTTTCATGTTCCCAAATGATTTTACCTATTCCTTGTGAAGCCACATCCCTAAATCCATATAACTTATTTAAAATTGATGAGATTGAAGATTCACAAGTTGCCCGTATCTCTCAAGTTGTGATTTCAAGTAAAAATTTGGCAACTTATGAAGACCCATTATATGATTCAATTAATTTGAGGATTTCAAACCCTTTTCTTAAGATGATGCAAGACATAACAAGTTGCTCTAACCTTGTTGTTAGATTTTGCTTGCATCTCTTATTCATGTTTTGTGTCTTGCCCCTACTTCTCCTATCTATTCTAATTGATGAATCAAACTTTTTAAAGGAGAAGTACTTTTCTAAGAATGAAGTAGGGGCATGGCATGGAATGAAGTTTCCTAGATTGGGGGTGGGATAGCATTAATTCTTTGTTCCACCTCCCTAGTTGTAAATAAATAAATTAGTTTATCTCTATTTCTTGCATTTTCTTTTCTTTTCTTTTACCATTTTGTAGGTTGCTCTTGGAGGAGGACTTATGCTTGGTGGCCAAGGAAGCTAAAATGAGGTCTCTTCTAACCCTTAACTCTTGCTAGAACTTGTATGCTCTTCCATTGTTCTCACACATTGAGGACAATGTGACATTTTAGTTGGGGGGTGGGGAGTAGATTTTATTTATTGCTTAAATGGTTACTAGCATGCTTTTTCTTCATTAGTGATTTACATGAAAAATACAAAAAAAAGAAAAAATGAAAATCCAAAAAATTAGAAAAATTGAAAAAAAAAATGTGTGAATCTTTCATGAGAAGCATCACTCTTTCCCCGTGTCAAACCATAGAATTTTTTATTCTTCTTTCTTTGGTAGTTTTATTTATTTTCACCTTTCATCTTGAGTCTAGATTTTATAGCTTTATTGAGTCTTAGGAAGTTATTGTTGAGTCACTTATTTTGAAAAAAAATGAAAAAAATGAAAAATGAAAAAAAAAAGAAGAAAAAAAATGAGAAAAAGTGAAAAGGGGGAATTTTAGGAAGCTAGATGTTTTCAAATAATGAAATTTCTTAGTCCATGTTCTTTTTATTTTTATTTTAGAAAGGAATTCTTTGCTTATACTCAATACATCTACACCAATATCCCACATTCCGCGACATCATGCGTTCTCACAAAGCGACACACTAAATTTACATTTCATGTTTAAGTCCTTCAAGCTAAGTTGATCACATAGACTTTGACGTCTTTTACTTTTGATAAAGGGTGCATTTTCTAAAGCTATTTGAACTTCACAAAAAGATTTTTCTCTATTCGTTTTTGCGGTGGAAACTTGTAGCCCATTGGAGTGGTGGTTACCAATGACACCCCATGCGATGTCTAAGAAATAGAGGGGTGTCCGGGGATAATGTTACGTCACCACCTAGATAGCTCCCTTGGTTTAGCTTAAAAAGCCCACTCGCGTGTATATTCCTCTATTTTGTTGTGGGTCTTGGAGATCCTTGGATTTGAGGTTAAAAATAAAATGTTAATGCTATAAATCTCAAAAAAAAAAAAAAAAACATGATAAATCACACCATCTACCAAAAATCCACAAAAGGATCATACAAGCCCACAACCACATCTCCCCTTCTTAAAATTTTTTTGTTCAAAGCTTTGGAGGTCCATCCTACATGGGTGCTTTTGAATAAGTATGAGAATGTCTAGTTTCATGTGATCCTTATTTTTGAAGGCATACTTTTTCGCAAATTGGACTTAATTAACAAGTTTTGTGGTTCGCATGAGTCACCTTCTACCAAACACCGCCCACATTTGTATGAGTATATGCTTAGACGTCCATAGGCTTCTTTCTCAATCTTCTTGGACTTTGAGATTTTATTTGAGGAGACATTTGTGCATTCTTCTTTTTCCCCCACAAAAAAAAAAAAAAAAATGAAAATTAGCTATTAATCTCTAGGATTTTATTTTCTTTGAGTTCTCACTTAGGATAGATAATGTGTGTGTGTGTTTGTAAATATTTGAGTCTAGTTTAGAATTGAGTCAAGCCTTGTCTAGTTGAGTGTGTGTCTCTCATGATTGGTTCTTCACTAGCTTACTACTTATATCGCTCTCTTTGCTCGAGGACGAGCAAAAGGCTAGTTGGGGGGTGTGTTAAGTACTTAAAATTGCACGATTTAGCATGTTAATAAACTCTTTATAACTTGCTAATATGTGTAATCTATCTATTTTATCTCTCTTTCTAGACTTATGCTTGTCTTCGTATTTTTGGTTGTTTTTATCTTGTTTTGTAGGCAAAGACATGCTTTAAAGAAGAAGCTAGCTAGGGGAGAGCTTGAATGATGAATTGAGACGCTTTGGAGGGGCCAAGAGACATGAAGAAAGGGCTTGGTGGACTTAATTGGAAGAATATTTGAAGATAGAGGCCAAAAAGTGAAGTTTAAGAAGACAAGTGACCAATTCGCAAAGCCAAAGTTACATCGGAGGGCTTATTTGAAGACACTTTAATGGAGTTGGGGCTCAATTGCAAGATTCTAAACACTTTAAAGAGCTATTTTGAAATATTTCTAACGGAGTGGGGGTGAAGTTGCAGTTTACTCAACGTTTTAAGAGGAGAGGGGGTGCGAACTTGAGGGGGTCTTGTTGCCTTTTCGTCAAAATAACAGCTGCAACGTAGCTGTTTTCTCTTTCCCCGACGCATTAGACGGAGGAAACCCACAGAGAGCTTCCATGGAAGCTGAACGAAGCTCCTTCCAAGCCTTCAAACCCGATCAAACCCACTCCAAATCACACAAAATCGGTACCAATCCACTCCCCAGCCCAAGATCTCTCTAATAGACCTCTCAATTTGGCCCAAAAACAACCCAAGAGAAAACCCCCAATTCGAACTAGGGTTCGCGAGCGGCTGCAAATCAACGATTCAGAGCGTTTAGGATCAATTCAACGGTAGAGATTGATGCTTGGAGGCTACTCAACTCATTCCCATCATCTATATAAAGCAAAGTTGAAGAAAATTTCGTCCTCTCGGACTCGTCGGCTCACACTACGCTCTGTTCTTGGGTTCTTCTTTCTCCTCTCTCTCTCTCTCCGATTTCTCTGAGTTTCTGGGTGTTCTTGACCCGCCTAAGGGCAAAGAACAGAGAAAGAGGAAGAGAGGGAGAGAGGAGGACAGATTCAGGACGATTTCGGGCTGTTTTATGCTCTGTTTTTGTCACTGTTCTTACTCTGTTCTTGAGCATTGTTAAGCTCTGTTTCTGCTGCTGTGGTTAGTGATTCTACTGCTCTTTGATTGTAGCAGCAGCAGTTGAAGCTATTTTAGCTCTTAGTTGGTAGCTTAATGTTGTGCTTGTGGCTATTTTGCTACTTGTTTTGTGTTTAGGAGCGATTTTGATTAGTTTTGTGTAGTTTTTATCAAGTGTTGAGGTTGAATTGGCAAAAACAAGTGTATGACATCAATTGTGATTCAAGTTTTGATTATTGAAAGCAAATTTCTCTCAATCTCTCTTGAATTTCTTATAATGTTTAGCTAATTCACTTGCTTGGGTGATTTGGGACTATCTAGTGTCTAAATCTCTCTATTGATTCAAGTTGAACTTCAAAGATGAATGGGTTGAATTGGGTTCACTTGAATACTTAGTGCAATGTTTGGATTTCTCTTGTTGAAGTATTTGATGCATTGAATAGGTAGATGTGCGAATACTTTTGACGTGTTTGATTTGAAGTTGCATTTGAGTGAGAGGAACTCATCAATCCTAACTTTGAGAAATCGAGTTCTAGTTAGGTGATTTGAGTGAGAATTTACAAATCTCATTTGTTGCTTGATCTTTCATGTGGAAACATCTATGTGTGTTTACATATGGTTGATGCTTGAAACACTTGAAATTTGGAGAATCTCATTTGAATGGCCTCATTAGTGCTTGATTAGCGTGTTGGATTTACACACTTCTCTTGTCGCGAGTTGGATTGTATGAGCAATCACTCCTTGAGATACTTGTCTTGTGGATTGACACATGCGAATTGAGAATCGGGCTTGAATGTAATAGGAGGATTGGTCACTAGAGAAACCGATGATCCCTAGCCCCTCTCTACTTGTCATTTCACTTAGTTTCTTGAATCGTAGCTCTAGTAGTCGTTTACTTTGTTCTTAAACTCAAACCTCAAACTTGCTCCATCAATTGATTTTGGTGGATTTGAATAGCTTGGCAAGCTTTAAAGCCATTGAGAGTTTGTGTTTCTTGCTTTAGTTTGTCGTTTTCTAGTTTTGCAAGTCATTGTTTAAACCTCCTCTCCTTGTGGATTCGACCCCGTTCTTACTCGGGTACTACTTAGAACGATATTCCTATACTTGGGAATTATCGCGAACAATGGCATCAAGATTGATATGGTACCGGGGTTTGAGGGCCGGAGTCGGTGAGATTCGGGTTGTGGATTCCTATCATCAGGGTGAGGGTGTGTGAGATATGGGTTTGGTGAGTTTATCTGACGCTTTAGGATTTTTTTGCTTCATACAAGTTATATCCTTTTTTTCCCTAAGTCTCATCATATTTGACCATTAGTGGAATAGGAGCTCGGACGGTGAATGTGACTTAGCCTTGGTTAGCATCTTAATTTTATCAGCACACATGAAGAGGTAGGTTTTTCTTTATAGTAAAGTTAAGCTTTCTATACTAACTATGGGGAATCACTTGTTGTCGAGTTAGTTGCGATTCACGCCTCTTGCCTAACTTTTTGTCGAGTTAGTTGCGATTCACGACTCTTGCCTAACTTTTTCATCACTCCATGAGCACCTAGTCTATGTGTATTGAAATTGCATGATCTCACAAAAATAAAGAATTTAAAAGCTTTTATGTGTTTAAGATCGAGTCTAGATTTTCATTTGCATCATCTTGCTGCAATAGTAGTGTCTTGAGTCATGTTAGAGTCGTTTGTGTCTTGTCGGCTAATATAAAGTTAAATGCAGTAGATGAGACTTTGCTCGGGACGCGCAAATGGCAAGTGTGGGGGTATTTGATAACTCCTTATTAAGAGTTATTCTATGTACGTTTCACATTGTTATTTGTGTGTATTTCGGTGCAAAGTGATGGATTTTGGGCTAATTTGAGAAGAAAATGCACTTTTGGATGTTTTTGAGCTATAATGCACAATCCGGGCGTTTCTCAACGGTTTTGAGTATGATTTTGATAATTTATCACATTTGATCTTCGCGGTAGTGTTCGTGTTGATGTTTGACAAGAATTACGTATGCGGGAATCAAGTGGAGAGAAGAAACGAGCTTCGGAATAGAAGAAAAGACGAATTTGGCGCGTTTTGGATGTTTTCGCCAAATATTGGGCAATAATTGATAAAAACAAGAAAATGATTTGGAAACGGTAATTTATCTACATGGATGAAGTCTACGTTGCAAAAGGAATCCAAAGGTGCAAAAATCACATTTATCGGAGTCCGGACGAAACTGTTATGTCAAAAAGGATGCTCAAAGAGATAAAACGCGGCCAAAAGCATTCGGAAATGCCAAACACGCCTTTCGAGGAGCTAAATTGATGAATGAAGGGTTCCCCGGAATTTGGGAATGTTTTATAGCATAAAAGGATTCTCGAGGTCGAGGAGATACTTAAGGAAGCAAAGGCGCAAGCAAGGAATCGGAAAGTAGTCGAAAAAGGATGTTTTTGGGTGACCGAGACTTCTCTTCGTACGAAGAGATTTGTCTTCGTACGAAGAGATTATACTTAGCCAAATATTGAGTTGCTGAAAATGTCTTCCCAAAACAGCTTGCAGTACTTATCTGGGAAGGTCTTCCTACGAAGAGAAAAATTCTTCCTACGAAGGTCTTCCTACGAAGAGAAAAAGTCTTCGTACGGAGACTCTTCCTACGAAGGCCTTCGTACGAAGAGAAAAGTCTTCCTACGAAGAGAACGCCAGAAATAGAAGATTCGTTGGGGCTTTTGTGTAATTACTTGTAGCTTGTTCTAAACACTATGGAAACATATTAGAACGGGTTAGGGCATAATTTTTCAGTATCTTTGAGTTGGAGACAAGTTCTTAGAGCTACGGGGAGCTTGGGAGACGCTTTGTTTGATCTTTTCTCTTCCCTCTCTCTAGTATTTTGGTTTATGATCATGAAACTTTGTATCTTGATCATGTATTGTCATAACTAAACCCTCTTTTGCTTGGAATTCTCGTTTTGTAGCTAGGGTTTGATATGAACTTGATGTTTTGGGGTTGTGATTCACGTTTTGAACTTAATTAAGCATGTTCTTATATTATTATGGAAAGTTTATGTTAAATCTCTATCTTTCTTGCGCGTAGCTAACGTAGGATTGATCTTAATTAGGATTCACGCGGTAACTTCGTGATTCTTGGTCGGTAAATTGAACTTTTCACCTAGTTGTATCAGTACTTGGTAACTCGGTAGTGTTGATTAGGACAATAAAGTAGAATAATGAACGTAATGCATGCTTAAAATTGAATTAGGCTTGGTAACTCGGTTTAAATTCGATTTTAGACATAGACAACTTACTTGTTAACTCGGTGCGTTGTGTAGTGCTTGATTTATAATAGAAGACATGTTAGTGTTTCATGAATCAAAACATAACTCATATCATCCTTAGTGATCCTAAAGAGAATTCCCAGTATTTCCCATCTTATTAGTAACGTTATAAATCATTCTTCGTTAATCTGACCCATTCCACTCGATTAATTGAGAATCTTGTTTTGTTTATTTTTAGTAGAATTATAACAACAAACAACTTTGCGATTTGCCAACATAAGGTTTAAGATAATAACTAGTCCCTTGGGTTCGACAACACGGATTTCCGGATATTACTACACACGACAGCCATACACTTGTGTTAGATCGTGCCAAGTTCGGTGTGGCGGTGTCCCATGGCGTTACAACATGGACACAATTGTGGAGAGCCGTGAGTGTGTAACATCTAATACACACAAAAATTGGGTTGGGTGAACTTAATTGGTGGATCGTGCTAGGTACCGGATTTTACTCATCATGGTGTGGGAGGTTTGGTTGGATTAGGCACGAGACATATATCCGATTGGCTACATGAGAGGGGACAGAATTACATTTGAGTGTGGGGGTGTTGACTTTTGACTTCGGACATCGAGATTGAGTTTGCGACGACTCCATCCCCACACATGTGCTTTATTTTGTAGCGGTACACATGTGCTCTTTTCATAGGAAAGTTAAAGCATTACTTTTCCTCCCATAAAGTTGTGATCATAACCAAAAGCGATCCCATTCGATACTTGTTGGGACACTATGCTCCCTGTGGGAGATTGGTAAAGTGGTACATGACTATATCGCAGTATGATATAACATGTGCGCACCCAAAACGCCAACAAATCTCAGGCGGTGGCGGATCTGTTGGCACAGTTCCCGGATGAGAATTATGAGCCTATGGTAGAAGGAGATCTCGAGGGGCCGAAATTCTACGCGATGGAGTCACTGTACTGGAAATTACACTTTGATGGGTCATCAACAAGAGTTGGAGGAGGAACTGGAATTGTCCAAAGCAAGCCTGATGGGGAGGTCATCCAGATGTCAAACAAGATGGACTTTGCAGTAACTAATAATGAGGCCAAGTACGAAGCCATGATTGCTGGTCTCCTCGCGGCGAAGGCATTGGAAGTACAGATGCTGGTGGTAATGGGAGATTCCAAGCTGATTGTTAAACAAGCCTCGGGTGAATACGGTCTGAAAGAAGTGAACTTGCTAAGCTATAGGTTGATCGTGCAAACACTGGTGCAAAGATTTGAATCCATCAAATGTGATCACACTCCTAGACCAGATAATCGGCATGCAGATGCCCTGGCTACCTTAGGGTCGAAGATGAGTTCAGATAAGTGCCCAGCCAAGATCTCTATTGAAGTCAAAACAGCTCCTTCTCTGATAAGGGATTTATGCGAGGACGAGTTTGTCGAAGCTGAAGACTGGTGGAAACCCATCATGCACGCAATGGCTGAAGAAACAAGCAAGGAAAGTTGGGTTTCCACAAAAGGGTTATGCATACATGACAGCCTGCTTTATTACAAAGGGCCTGAAGGAATCTTGATGCCGTGTGTCATAGAGGAGGAAGGTCGAACATTTCTAGAAAAAATCCATTAGCATACTTGCGGAGAGAATGAGATCTCTATTTACAGGAAAGCGCAGAGATATGGAATTCATTGGTCGCAGATGTCATATTATGCTGCGATTGTGCAAAGCAATTGCGAGAGGTGCGCACTGATAAAAGATTCCCTGGAAGTAGCTGTGATCGATGATGAAGCTGATTGGAGGAAACACATAATTGACTATCTACGAGATGAGATCCTACCAAGCGATAAAAAGGAGGCTGAGAAGCTCAAGAGTAAGTCATCTTGGTACGTGCTGAAGGAAAACCCATTACGGCGGAAAGGACATGAGGTAAAATTGCTCAGATTCTTAGGTGGCCAAGAAACGCAAGAAATCATGGAAATGCTCACCAGGTGGAACATCAAGGAGGCGCGAAGTTTTGCAGGAAGATTTTGACTGTTGGCTACTTCTGGCCAACTATGGAGGCTGACTGTCGTGTGAAGGTCAGAAGGGGCCAGCAATGCCAGTTCAATGGCAACTTAGTCCATGCTCATGCAGTTGATCTGCACGCATTGGGAACCCCTTGGGCCATTTCACACTTGGTCTTTGGATTTCATTGGTCCCATCTGTCCCCCATTGCGCGGAAGCTAGTTTATCCTTATCGGGACGGAACAATTAACCAAACAGGTTGAAGAAGTCCCCCTCAAGACAGCAAATGCTTGGCGGTGGTCAAGTTCATTCAAGAGAACATCATCTACCCTTTTGGGTTTCCCAATACCATCTTGTCTGACAACGTTACTACCTTCGTTAATCGCCAAGTAGTCTAAAAGCTGATGGAGTATAACGTAAAGCAAGTATGCTCGACGCCCTACTATCCAAAGGGAAATGGGCAAGCAGAGGCCACAAACAAAACCCTACTAAGGATCTTAAGAAAGATGGTCGCGGATGACCACAAGAAGTGGTCAGATTCTTTGAACCTGGCGCTATGGGACTATCGCACGTCATCAAGGACTCCTACTGGGGCTTCTCCTTTTCTAATTTGTTATGAAGCTGAAGTAGTGGTTCCTACTGAGGTTAAAGTCAATTCTGCAAGGTTAGCCTTCAGTTACCTGTATGAGAATGAGCGTGATCACGACCTTATCCTGCTAGAAGAGAAGCTCGAACAAGCCAAGAGGGAAAATGTAAATACAAGGAGATAATTTCTCGAGCTTACAACAAGACTGTCCAGCACGGGGACTACGCAGTGGGAGATTTAGTCTACGAGCCTCTGATCACTGCATGCGAGAAGCAGCTCATCCCAAGTTTGCTGCTAATTGGGATGGCCCTTTCGAAGTAAAATATGTTTTAAATAGCGGCTATTTCACTATCCAACGTTGTCATGCGGCTGCCACGAGTCCCAATTCGATCTATATGTGGTGGCTTAAGAAGTACTATCCTTAACCTTTTCCTTTTTTTTAACTTTCCATCCGCATTGTACACTTATAACATCCTCCCATATGAGGATTCAATAATTACTCTCCCATATGAGAGCTCTTTTATCAATTTTTGGTTTCATTTTATTATTTGCATTGTTTTAAGACTGATAGTCAATTACTTCACAAATCCAAAGCCTATCTGTCTAGATAGCACTAATGCGTGTCTTGTAAGCCTATCTGCCTAGATAGCAATCTTTCCTACTAAAGCCTATTTTTTTAGATAGCACCAATATACAAACTAAGCCTATCTGTCTAGTAGAAGCTATACACGAACACGAGCCTATATGTCCATATAGCAGCAATATGCAAATTCAAGCCTATCTGGTTAGATTGCAGCAAAGTTAAAGCCTATGTCTAGATAGCATCCATACGTGAAACTAAGCCTATCAGTCTAGATAACAATAATATGCAAAGCCAAAGCCTATTTGTTTAGATAAAAATTAAACTCAATATAAGCATACTGTGCCTGAGCCAAAAGCCTATCTACTTAAGTAGCATCTGCGCGCGAATTTGAATCTGTAACAATACCTGTCTAAAAGGATATCCCATGCAAGTTCAAACCTATCTGTTTAGATGGAGAACTCAGAAAGCAATGATACGCGATTGAACGCCTATCTGACTCAATAATAGAAATATTCAAAGACTTTAACACGAGTTTATCTAATAAAAAAATAAAAACAATGCTTAGTATCCGCAAAGAGAAGGTAGACGTTTTCTTTCATAAGAAAGATTCAAAACGCAGAGCATTACAAGTACTTCAAACTGCGAAGTTTGGAACTGATGTTTTTGGATTACATGATCAAAAGCTATGGTTGATTACAAAAGAGAACCTATAAGATCCAAAGAAGTCCTTCAGAAGCGAATCCTCAGCTACCAACTTAATCGAATTGATGGCCCATTGATCCAAGGTCTCTTTGTTGTTCTTGTGATTCTTCGCTGCCCCCCAAAATCTTTAATCTCCTTTTGAAGAACCTCCCTCTGTGCTTTAAGAGCAGCATGCTCCATATTGTAGGTGGCGTAGCCAGACTTAAGCTTGACAGAGTTGTTAATCTTTACTAATCTCTGGATGAGAAAGTCAAGGTTGAGTCTACCCGCCGAAACTTGTTGGTTACGCGCTTGTTAAAAGACACTGAGCATTAGAAATGGAGGTGCTTGATGGAGTCATATTCTGTACCCTCTCTAATATTTTAGTCAACTCGGTGAGGAGATCCCCCCTATCCTTAGGCGCTAACTCCAAAATCTTGGAGAATGTGGCTGGGTATGACACGCGCACCTTCATGAGCCACTCTAAGCAAGCTTTATTTATGCCTACATTTTCAGAGAGAAGGGGATCATTTAACTATGAATCAGAAGAACATGCTTTGCAAAATACTTGATTGGAAAAAATCTTACCAGTTCCATCGACAGTTTTCTAAAAGTGAAGCAATCGGAGTTTTTGTTTGGCCACTAGAGGTCGCCGCTTCAACTAGCTTCTGGTCTGCAAGAGCTTCGCGCATGAAGTACTCCTCAGGGATTTTGAAGTTCCTTTCAACAACATCTGTTTCAATAGCTTGATTTGAACATACCGCCCGCGGATTCTGTCAAGTATTGCGTCCAAAATCAGTGCAGGTGTTTGAGTCTCATCACGGAAATCCTCGCCCAGCAGACTAGAGATAGACAGATTTGTACTTAAAGTTCTTGTACGCATACCCTCAGTCGAGGCTGCTGTGGTCGTGGCCACCAGAGTGTTTTCCCTTGAGGCTGCGTTCTGAGGGAGCTCACTTGGGGTTATGTTGCCACCACTTTGGCTTCTTGACTCGAGCAAACTTGTTGCAGATGCTGGAGTTTCTGGCACATTTTCAAGTGCGATATTATGTTGTGTTCCAGGAACTGCAGCAGTGTCAGCTTCAGGGTTTGGCAACTGAGCATCTTCCATGTGTTGATCTAGCGAGCCACTGCTTTTGTTTAACTCATGTTCGAATCTTCCTTCGTCGCTTGGCGTTGCACCCTCAGGGGCAGTATTGACTTGATCGGCTTCTGCAATCTCTATGTCTTGGGATGCGGGATTTGAAGCAAACAATCCTTGTTGAACTTCAGTTCCGGGAGTATCGATTGGCAATGCAGCTGCAGGAGTAGAACTCGATGGAACCTCTGAAGTTGCTTCATCTAGCTCAACGTTTCCCTCTGGAGCATTAACCCTTTGGGGGGGGGGGGCTCTTAAGCAGCGCGCGCATTAACTTCGGAAGGCGGAGCGTCTATCGCTTGACAAGTTGTGCTTTGATCAGTATGATCTGCACTTTGTTCTTGCCCCACTTGAAGCTCCTCTTCCTCTCGCTCTTGCTCGACGATGAATTCAAGCCTATCTTTCTCAATACTGGCCCCAGCTCCAGCTGCGCGAATTTCAGGAACTTGATCAGATTGATTTTCCACCACTGCATCATCGCTAGGGGCCTCGCGAGTGGTTTTAGAGACGCGAACAACAGCGCTGCGAAGCGGGCGATATCTCTTTATCAATGGCTCTGCGTCTGCTACAAGGTAAATATTCACGTTTTAATTCAAGGTAAAATAAGCATGAAGCATGCTACCAAAAGCTTAAGGAGCTGTGATGACAAGACCTCCACTTTCATATCAGGCATCTGCGGAAAGGTTATCGTCAATTCCTTTTAATTTTGCATGACCTGATTGGGCGTGGAAGATTGTTACTATGCGCGAAAACACTTTTCATGGTTATCTAAAGATGGTAAAATGAAGCATGGCAGCACTAAGGAAGGAGATGTACCTGAGGGTTCTCCACTGTGATCTACTAACCATTTGCGAATATCACTCCTAGACACTCCATGGTATAATGCGCGCAAGATAGGTTTGTTTTACGATAAATCGAATTTGACGCGATTTCTTTATGCGTATGCGCAAGTGCACGGTCAAGTAATATAGGGGTGGTATTTCAACCCCGAGTTATCGATCCCACGAGGAAAGACTTCAGATTATTTAATTACTTATTTAATTTAGAGTCCGGTGCAGGATGAAAGATTTGATTGATTTTAGAAATTGAAATAACAACTAATCTAATATTTTTGTATTTTTTAAATATTTAAGAAACAAGTTTGGAGAAACTAGGCAATCTCTAGATCACCTAGGGCTGTAGACGATTTTCGAATTATCTGAGCAACACGTTAACTATACTCTAACTAAGCCGGGTAACAGCGCTAACTATCTCCTATCGGTCTCAAGTCATTCTACTTCACGGTAGACTACAATCTCCTATCGGTCTGTTGTGTCTACCGGTCCGTTCTAGTACGCTAACGACATGCACGACAACGGGTCCTGTCGGTCCACCGTTGCACGAAACAGTCGAATCTCACCTACCGAATCTACCCACACTAGCCAATCCTAACACGTCTCTTCTCAGTCTCAGTGATACGGGATTGATGTTCAAGTATCATCCTCGTTAGTTAGAATCACTATCGTGCATTCGCTAACTAAGCAGTGTTTCCGGTTAGCTACTCCATTAACACTGAGTATTAAGCACAGTACATGAAAAATTAAATTAAAATAAGCTAACTTTAAGCATGAATTAACTATTGAATAAACCCTAGTTCTTGAATCCTAGTTTATCTCCTATTTGTGTCACTCAATTAGGATTACTAACATAAACAAGAAACTAGAATTGATTCAAAAGAAGAAATCAAGAAATCATGAAGCAAAGATCAAATCCGGAAAAATATCATCGTTTACATGAACCCTAGGCTCTCAAAGAGACGCCTAGCAAAACGTCTAGCTAGTAATAATCAACCAAACACGGTGCAATAGTTTCTCCATACTAAGATTGAGAAAGAAGAAGAAGAAAATCAAAAACCTAGCTCTCCAATGGTGGCTTTTGTGTTCTCCTCGTACCCGTCTTTGTCCTTGTCGTCCTCCCTTTGTTTCCTGCTGCAAATATGCGTCAATACCCCCCCCCCCCCCAAAGTCTTCCTTCTATGTTAGATTAGGTATGGAGTCTTCAAACTTTCAAAATATAGCAAAACCGCCCCAAAAATCCGCGCTGGCCCTCTCTGTTCGTGCAAACAAACGACTGTTCGTGCGAACTGTTGTTCCTTGTTCGTGCGAACAACTTTCTGTTCGTGCAAACAAACTCTTACTCTCTGTTCACACGAACAACTTTCTTGTTCGTACAATTTAACAGCCTCTTTTTCTCATATTTGCATCCTCTTTGACGGACCATATCTTTCTCGTCCGATCTCCATTTTAGCTCCGTGACCTATCGTTGGAAAGATCTTTGAGAATAATTTCATTTTCCACTGGTCTCAATCCAAAATTTATAGCATAACTCGAGATACTATCAAAATAGTGGAGATTGGTCACTTTTGCTCCTCCGACTTTGCTTCTCTTGCTTCCTCTTGAGTTTCTTTTGCTTCCGAAGTCCATTTCATGCCTCCTAGCCATCGTTTAGCATCCGTTCCTGTCAAGACAACATGAACAACCATACCAAGCGATTATATTTGACAAATAACATCGAAATATGCATCGAAACGCCTGGATTAACAATAAAGTGCTAAAAACTCAACTTTCTACGTTTTCTCAACATTCATAGTGTACAACTCATATTTCAACCCCGTAATCACGCAAAACCATATTAAATATGCAAGAAATATAATTCTAATGAAGAGTTAACATAATTTAAAAATAGTACCTCTTCATCTTCATCACCAACGAGATCATGGAAGTTCTTTTGTGCCTGCTGCATCTGATCAGCAGTTGAGCGCGAGCGTTGCTCTTGATCTTCAAGACTTTTCTGCAGGGGTTCTTGAATTTGAAGATCTTCTTCCTCTTTTTCTCTTCTCTCTCTCTCTCTCCTCAGCCATAGTCCTGGACTCTGCGACTGCCTCCTCTTCAGTCATACCATCCACTTCTTGAATTGGGCTATCGTTGTCTGTAAAAGAGGCAACAATTGAGAATCAAGACAGAACATATCATAACTCAAGCAGGAATATGATTGAGTGCCTTCTCTCGCGACAAAGTCCTTTATAGTACTTTGTCGCACAGTGTTTGTCTTCTTCACAGCTGCTTTCTTTGCAGGGGCAGGAGGAGCTTGAATTTTCTTTGCAAGTGTCGCGGGAGTAGGATCGTTCCTTGGGCGTTTCGACTGCTAGGCTATCAAATCACTGGTCCCAGACTCATCAGCAGCTCTCTTTTTCTTCAAATACTTGAAAAGGGGTTCAAGGAAGGCTTCGAGGGCTTCTGAGACCACCTTCTAAACTTCTGGATTCATTGTCCACTCCGAAGCAATAGGGACCTCAGGCTTAATCTTCTTTGCGCGACAATAGTCAATAAAGCCTACGCTCCGATCCCCAAACGCGAATCTCCTAAAACAGAATTATCTGTAAAAGGCAAGTCAGAGTTTGCACTATTTCTAAATAAAGATAAAGGAAACATGCTTAAGAATACATGTTTGAAGTCATCCGCGTACTTAGTCCTCGCCTTGAGGGACTTCTTCTTGACTATGGCCACCTTCTCATTAAGGAAAAATTGAGCGCACAAGTTATGGTCTTTGTCCATAAGAGAATAAAAACGATATTGTGTCGCATCCAGGGAGCATTTTAACTTGAAAGGATACCCCGTTATCAAAAGCGCGGGAGCTTTGCTGGACTGGAATTCAGCTTGAGATCTCACTGTTGGAATAGATGCCCTAGAGGCAATCTAGTTTAGTATGAATTATTTGTGGCTAGAAATTCATTTATTATTTATTGGATATTTAATATAATGAAGTCCTTAGATTTACAATTGTGTTGTTTATCTTAAATATCCCTAGTCAAGTATAATGATTAATAGGACAATCATCTATAGACTAGTATGGGGTTGGATTAATATGGAGATATCACGATCCAACACATAGGTGTGCATTAGGGAATGTTGCACTGGATTGACCCATCTCCGAGAAGGCTACATGCACGTTATGTTGAGTCACAAGCGCTTCTCGCGGTACAATGGTATTGTCATCCTTAGACTTGAAGTCACAAGATATTCTAGTTGTGGATTATTGTGATCTTGGTAGCCTTAAACGCTACACCGTAACTGGGTAGTTATAAAGGCGTGTACTGGATACAATAAGAAGCAAGCTTAGAGATTGTAGTGGACGTAGATAGAATTTGTCCCTCCCACATAACGGCAGAAAATATCCTAGGCCACTCGAGGGATAGTGCTTATAGAATGTCTGGCCAGACTCAAATAAATCAATATGGTATATTGATGTTATTTGCACGAATAAGGCTATTCCCATGGATCGAGAAACTATGGATTGGATATACGAGTGTGACTTGTATGTCTCGTGTCCAATCCGGATATGGAGACAAAGGGATGAGACAATTACTTGTACAAAGGTTGTCAAGATGACTATTCTATTAGTTGGCTAGAATGGATGTTTTGCTAGAGACCGCTCCATATTAGCAAATAGTTGCTACCAACTAGATAGAACCTATGGGGTCACACGCTATATAGAGTTGAACTAGATTTGGGAATTAATTAATTGGATTAATTAATTAGAAGGATCACTTTGCAAAACCTTGCAAACTTAGTAGGGACTAATTTGCAAGGAAGTGACTAAATTGAATTCTAGTAGGACTAGAATAAGTCCTTTAGGTAGTTAACAAGGAGTTGTTGGACTATATAAAGGACCTTCCTTCCTTCCTTCCCATAGAACTTATGCTCATAATTGAACATAACAAGAGTGGGAGAGAACAAAAAGGAGAGAGAGCAAGCAACAAGGGAGCCGGCCGCCGCCCCGTCCCCGTCGGCCAAAGGAGGCCGAGACCCTCCTTTTGGGTCTCGTTTTGCGTGATTCCTCTTCCTCTTCCTCTTCCGGGCTAGCACCAAGGACTTGGGAGATCTAGGATCAACTCTAGGCGTGGATCAACTATAGAGAACGTGACACAATTCGCGTTTGAAGTCATCAAAGGAGAACCCTAAGGTGTGTTATTGATTTCTAACCCTTACCATCGTTATGTCTCTTGACTTGTGATCCTTGGAGGGTTTTGCATGGTTTTATGTTTGTTTATGCTTCCGTTGCGCATCCATGAATCAAAACTCTACAGTGGTATCAGAGCCACAGGTCGTAGAGCATAAACGTGGTTTATGTGTTACGTTTTAGTTGTTTTACACCTTAATTTGAATGTTTATCGCGTAAAACAAGACAAATCAAGTATGGGATGCAATTTTTCAATAATTAGTCATAACAAGATCCAATTTTTGCATTGGATGCATGAATTGGTGAGTTTGAGAAATTTTAGGATCTTAGATCTAGGGTTTGGGCATCCTTGGGGAAGAAGGAGTTCTCCCAAAACAAGGAAACAACCAAACTTGGGCACCAAGCAAGGGAGTTGTTTTGGAAACAACTCCCATAAGGAGGTTCGGCCCCCCCTAGGGACCGCCCCCCTTGCTTGCCGCCCAAGCTTGGCCACCCTAGGGGCCGGGCGGCCCTAACCCGCGGCCTAGGCTTGCGGGTTTTGGGCCGGGCCGGCCCTAGGGCCTTGTGGTTCATCTTATTTGGCCCGGGCAATTTGATTGTTAGGCCCATGGACCGTTTTAACCCTAGAAATCCTAAAATCAATTAAAATTGACCAAGCGCGTTAAAATTGGATTTTAACTGTTTATGTGCAAATCGCATGGTGATTGGATATGGCCTTAGGATGTGGTTTGATGTGGATGTTTAATTTTGTGGTTTGGTTTTACGGCCTGCGAGCTGATCAATTAGTTGTAATAATTAATTAGGGTTTTATGGCCTGCGTGCCAATTTATTTTCTCAACTTGTGAGATTTATTTTATTTAGTATAGATATTAGCTAGTGCTAGATAAAGTAGATTGTTAGCCAAGATTGATGAAAAGAAGCCCAGAGCCAAAGAAGCCACAAAAGATGGAGCATGGAGCATGGAGCATTCCACATGACTACGAAGGACGGACCAAAAAGACCAAGACGCATGGAGATGTGTTTGTTTTAGGATTCATAGATAATTCCATTGGCTTGGAATTATCTTAGTCTAGAAAAAGGCCATATCCACATCACGTTTAATTTCTGTTTTGTGGTTGTTTATTTTATTGTCTTATTATTGTGTGGTTGGTGTATGGATGATGCATGCAATTAGGATAATAAAATAATTAGACAACCCGAATCTATTATTTGGAGTTGTGCCCAAACTCAAATAGATAGGTTAGTTGATATTGATCAACAAAACAATTTAAAATTGAATTTAAAATCCCTCAAAATTCAAATATTGTGTTCTTGCCTTCTCGTTATTTAAACACTCATTATCATCATTATTTACCAAGCTCGTGCGTGCCAAAGCATGGCGACTTGGTTCATCATGATGGAAGCGATGGCACGTAACAATGTGCAATTGTTTAGATAAGAGGTTGAACACAACTAGGCTATTAATTTGATTAAGAAACCTAGAGGCAATCAATTGGGATTATCCATATGGATGGATAAATAGGGAGTTATTTGCCCAATTGAACCAAGAGTTGCATAAGGGATGCAATTGGAATTGTTCCTACCTAAAGTAGTCAAATTATGGGTGACTTGCCAAAGCAAGCTCATAAGGAGATGAAACATGGATCTTGGCCCACTAGAAAATATAAGGATATTTTCCGCATTGGTTATTAATCCGTAGAAAAATAGTGGGAGCTATATTTGATAAACTAGCCATCATTGAATATAGTCAAAAATTCACGTTTTTTCCTTTTTGTAGAATTCCAAATGCCAAACAACTCATCGAGTTCACAACATTCCCTACGATCTGTCCTTGAGAAGGACAAGCTCTCTGGAACCAACTTTCTTGATTGGTACAGAAACTTGAAAATTGTTCTCAAGCAAGAGAAGAAACTGTACGCAATAGAGGAGCATGTTCCAGAAGGTCCAGAGAACCAAACACCTGCTGCCCTAAAGGCGTATCGAAAGCGTGTTGATGACGCTAATGATGCGGCCTGCCTTATGCTTTGCACCGTGACTTCTGAGCTTCAGAAGCAACACGAAAACATGAATGCTGTCGATATGATCGAACATCTAAAGCAGCTCTTCCAAGAGCAGACGAGGGTAGAGAGGTATGAGGTCTCAAAGGCGCTGTTCAAGTGTCATATGGCAGAAGGGAACCCGGTGGGACCCATATACTCCGAATGATCGGGTACTTGGAGAATCTCGCCCGACTAGGGTTCCCGGTCGGCCAAGAGTTGGCAACCGATCTCGTGTTGCAATCGTTGCCCGAGAGTTATGGACAGTTCATTATGAACTATAACATGAACGAGATCGTTAAACCACTGCCATATTTACTCAACATGTTGAGGACGGCTGAACAGAGCATCAACAAGGGTAAGGGCAAGGCCATTATGATGGTATAGAAAGGAAAGGGCAAAAGGTTTGCCTCTTCCTCCAAAGGCAAAGGCAAGTTAGTTGCCAAGTCCAAGGAACCTACCCTTAAGCCTGTTTGTGGCATTGCCAAGGGCGTGACTAAAGGTGAGTGTCACTACTGCAGTCAGCCTAGACACTGGAGGAGGAACTGCCCAAAATATCAGGAGGACAAGAGGCTTGGAATAGTGATTCCACCACCACCAGGTATTTTTGTTGTAGATGTCAATTTAACTTTCTCTACATCATGGGTATTAGATACTGGATGTGGATCTCATATTTGTCGAAATATGCAGGATCTAAAGAGAAGTAGGAGATTGGCTAAAGGGGAGGTAGATCTGCGCGTTGGGAATGGAGCAAAAGTTGCTGCGTTGGCCATAGGCGTGTGCGAGCTATCTCTGCCTTCAGGATTAGTTTTAGAAATAAATAATTGCTATTTTGTGCCTGCTATGAGCAGAAACATTATTTCTATTTCTTGTTTGGACAAGGATGGTTTTATTATTTCAATAAAAGACAATTGTTGTTCCTTTTATTTGAATAATATTCACTATTTTAGTGCGCAATTATTTAATGGACTTTATGTCCTTGATCTAAGCAATCCTGTCTACAACATTAATACCAAGCGGATTAAAATAAATGATTTAAATCCTGCTTATTTATGGCACTGTCGTTTAGGCCACATAAATGAGAAACGTGTATCTAGACTCCATAAGGATGGATTACTAGACTCATTTGATTTTGAATCATATGAGACATGTGAGGCTTGTTTATTGGGAAAAATGACAAGGTCCCCTTTCAATAAGAAAGGTGAGAGGACTAGTGAGCAATTGGCGCTCATACATACCGATGTGTGTGGGCCATTTCCCACGCCTTCCAGGGGTGGTTATGTCTACTTCATTACATTTACTGATTATTGCAGTAGATATGGATTTGTGTACCTCATGAGGGAATTCAAAGAATTAAAGAATGAAGTAGAGAAGCAACTTGGCAAAATTATAAAAGCTCTACGATTGGATCGTGGAGGAGAATACTTGAGCCAAGAGTTTGACGACTATCTTAGAGAGTGTGGGATCGTGTCCCAACTCACTCCACCCGGAACGCCACAATGGAATGGCGTGTCCGAGAGGAGGAATCGAACCCTATTGGATATGGTTCGGTCTATGATGTGTCAAACCGATCTTCCATTATCTTTTTGGGGCTACGCTCTATTAAGTGCAGCTTTCACCATTAACCGTGTTCCATCTAAATCAGTCATGAAGACACCATATGAGATGTGGAGTTGGAGGCGTCCCACACTGTCGTTCATGAGGATTTGGGGCTGCGATGTCTATGTAAAACGTTTACAATCAGACAAGTTGGGGCCTAAATCGGATAAGTGTAAATTTGTGGGGTACCCTAAGGAAACTAAGGGATACTACTTCTACAATCCAACCGAGAACAAAGTGTTTGTTGCTCGGACCGGCGTGTTTCTAGAAAGAGAGTTTGTCTCTAAAGAAGCAAGTGGGAGGAATGTAGAACTTGAAGAGGTTCAAGAACCACAAATCACTGAACCGACTATGGAACATGAACAGGAACCACAAGTAGTTGTGGAGCAACCTGTTTAGGTAACACAAGAGCTTCGTAGATCTAGTAGAGTGCGCCAGGAACCCGAGAGGTATGGACTTCTCGTAACCGATTCCGGTGACACGATGCTCATAGATGATGAGCCTACTACCTATGAGGAGGCCATGAGCGGCCCAGACTCTCAGAAGTGGCTGGAAGCCATGAGATCCGAGATGGAATCCATGTATACCAACAAAGTATGGACTTTGGTGGAACCACCCGATGGGGCGCGACCCATAGGGTGCAAGTGGGTCTTCAAGAAGAAGATCGACATGGATGGTAATGTGATTACCTATAAGGGCCGATTGGTGGCTAAAGGATTCAGACATATTCATGGTATTGACTATGATGAAACCTTTTCACCAGTCGCTATGACCAAATCCATTCGAATCCTACTTGCGATTGCAGCATATCACGACTATGAGATTTGGCAGATGGATGTCAAAACTGCATTCCTTTATGGGAATCTCCTCGAGGACTTGTATATGATACAGCCGGAGGGTTTTGAGGATCCAAAGCAAGCCAACAAAGTCTGTAAACTGCAACGATCCATTTATGCATTGAAACAAGCTTCTAGGAGTTGGAATCGACGTTTTGATGAAGTGGTCAAAGAGTTTGGCTTCCTCAGAAACGAAGATGAGTCTTGTGTCTACAAGAAGGTTAGTGGGAGCTCTTTAGCTTTTCTGGTCTTGTATGTGGATGACATACTACTCATTGGAAACGACATTCCCATGCTGCAATCTGTTAAAGATTGGCTAGGAAAGTGTTTCTCAATGAAGGACTTAGGGGAAGCAGCCTATATACTCGGTATAAAAATCTATAGAGATAGCTCTAAGAGGTTGCTAGGCCTAAGTCAAAGTACATATATTGACAAGGTGTTGAAACGGTTCAACATGCAAGATTCCAAGAAGGGATTCTTGCCCATGTCACATGGAATCACTCTTTCGAAGAGTGGTTGTCCTTTCAATGAGATTGAGAAGGAACGCATGAGTAGAATCCCCTATGCCTCGGCCATAGGATCTATCATGTACGCCATGTTATGTACTAGACCAGATGTGTCATATGCCTTGAGTATGACAAGCAGATACCAATCCAATCCGGGTGAGAGTC
Source organism: Linanthus parryae (assembly GCA_023055425.1). NCBI lineage: Eukaryota > Viridiplantae > Streptophyta > Magnoliopsida > Ericales > Polemoniaceae > Linanthus > Linanthus parryae. Next base: position 104,028,817 of record JALGPY010000001.1, read on the forward strand.
ACTGGATTGCAGTCAAGAACATCCTAAAGTACTTGAGAAGAACTAAGGATGCTTTCTAGATATTTTGCGGCGAGGAAGAGTTGCTTGTAAGGGGTTATACTGATGCAAGCTTCCAAACCGAAAGAGATGACTTTAGATCACAATCGGGATATGTGTTTTGCCTGAATGGAGCAGCGGTGAGCTGGAAGAGTTCCAAGCAAGAGACGGTAGCTGATTCTACAACAGAGGCTGAGTACATTGCTGCAAATGGCGCAGCAAAGGAAGCTGTTTGGATCAGAAAATTTGTTTCTGAACTTGGTGTGGTCCCTAGCATTGCGGATCCAGTTGAGTTGTACTGTGACAACACTGGGGCGATCGCGCAATCGAAGGAACCAAGATCGCACCAGAAGTCCAAGCACGTGCTCAGGAAGTTTCATCTGATTCGAGATATTATCGATATAGGAGACGTTCGGATATGCAAGATTCCTACAGATGATAATCTGTCAGACCCGCTTACAAAGCCTCTCACGCAGTGGAAGCATGAAGGGCACACTAGGAGTATGGGCATACGAGATGCGCCAGAATGGCTCTAGTGCAAGTGGGAGACTGTTGGAATAGATGCCCCAGAGGCAATAAAGTTTAGTATGAATTATTTGTGGCTAGAAATTCATTTATTATTTATTGGATATTTAATATAATGAAGTCCTTAGATTTACAATTGTGTTGTTTATCTTAAATATCCCTAGTCAAGTATAATGATTAATAGGACAATCATCTATAGACTAGTATGGGGTTGGATTGATATGGAGATATCACGATCCAACACATAGGTGTGCATTACGGAATGTTGCACTGGATTGACCCATCTCCGAGAAGGCTACATGCACGTTATGTTGAGTCACAAGCGCTTCTCGCAGTACAATGGTATTGTCATCCTTAGACTTGAAGTCACTAGATATTCTAGTTGTGGATTATTGTGTTCTTGGTAGCGTTAAAAGCTACACCGTAACTGGGTAGTTATAAAGGCGTGTACTGGATACAATAAGAAGCAAGCTTAGAGATCGTAGTGGACGTAGATAGAATTTGTCCCTCCCACATAACGGGAGCAAATATCCTAGGCCACTCGAGGGATAGTGCTTATAGAATGTCTGGCCAGACTCAAATAAATCAATATGGGATATTGATGTTATTTGCACGAATAAGGCTATTCCCATGGATCGAGAAACTACTGATTGGATATACGAGTGTGACTTGTATGTCTCGTGTCCAATCCGGATATGGAGACAAAGGGATGAGACAATTACTTGTACAAAGGTTGTCAAGATGAATATTCTATTAGTTGGCTAGAATGGATGTTTTGCTAGAGACCGCTCCATATTAGCAAATAGTTGCTACCAACTAGATAGAACCTATGGGGTCACACGCTATATAGAGTTGAACTAGATTTGGGAATTAATTAATTGGATTAATTAATTATAAGGATCACTTTGCAAAACCTTGCAAACTTAGTAGGGACTAATTTGCAAGGAAGGGACTAAATTGAATTCTAGTAGGACTAGAATAAGTCCTTTAGGTAGTTAACAAGGAGTTGTTGGACTATATAAAGGACCTTCCTTCCTTCCTTCCCATAGAACTTATGCTCATAATTGAACATAACAAGAGTGGGAGAGAACAAAAAGGAGAGAGAGCAAGCAACAAGGGAGCCGGCCGCCGCCCCGTCCCCGTCGGCCAAAGGAGGCCGAGACCCTCCTTTTGGGTCTCGTTTTGCGTGATTCCTCTTCCTCTTCCTCTTCCGGGATAGCACCAAGGACTTGGGAGATCTAGGATCAACTCTAGGCGTGGATCAACTATAGAGAACGTGACACAATTCGCGTTTGAAGTCATCAAAGGAGAACCCTAAGGTGTGTTATTGATTTCTAACCCTTACCATCGTTATGTCTCTTGACTTGTGATCCTTGGAGGGTTTTGCACGGTTTTAAGTTTGTTTATGCTTCTTTTGCGCATCCATGAATCAAAACCCTACACTCACAAGACGACGGATCTGCGAATTCCAAAAAGAAACCCAACTTGGGGTATTCATCCCTCGTCTCTCTCTAGAAGCTTGAGTCAATGGAAGCTCAGCCATCAATAGATCATTTCTCTTCCCGTACAGCAACCTATCATAGCAACCTTTGATGATGAGATCAGAACATAGAGGTGGCGCAATGGTAACAAAACCCAGGTGGGGGCTCACGCAAATCGGATCATAATGAACCGTTATGCGTTCACAATTTGGGGTTTCGGGGTTAGCCACGTACTCAGGAAGAGCAGGAAAATATCCCCTCCTGCACCAGTTAACAAAACTCCCGTAACGCCTGGCCCCTTTGGTGATATACTGAGGCTCGTACTCGGTATCTACCTCTGGATACATGTTTTTTAGGAAAATGATGTTGTCCAATTGGTTGACATAAGGCCTAGCCTCAAAGTAGCTGATGTCGTCGCACACCAAGTAAAAGGTACGTCGAACGGCTCTAGTTCTGTACCAACGCCATGCTCGAGGACAGAGGTCTTCATGTTTGGCGTTAGGTGCGTTCCAAAGCTCTACTTCTGACGGGATTGGAGTGTACGCAGTCCACCTTTCAAAGACCCACATTGTTAGGAACGTGATGTTGAAGAAAGAGACAACGTCAACTTTGCCTTGCGACTTCTCAACATGTGTCGTAGCCAAGTATAAGCGGTGATACAGGGAACCCAATACTAGAGGCCCCAAAGCAACCTTTTGACCGAGCGAGAGTTAGACTGCAAGCGCGAGCACATGAGTAAATACCCCATCACGTGGATGCCCATCTATTAGGTAGCGTGACAACCAGACGCAAAGAAAACCACATAAGGTCCATGAAGAACATTTTCCTTTGAGGGTGATGATCGGCTCTGGGTCTTCCTCCGCCAAATCTTGAGCAATTTCCGGATTGGCGTAGTCTTTGAAGAAATAAATGATCGCTTTTTACCAAATACTCTTCGCGCCAGAGGAGACACACATGTATGTGTCGCAGTAGGTAGTTGAGTTCGGCTTCCATCTTGAGGCAGCTTTCTTCATATCGGCGATACACTCTTTCATTTGCTCGAAAAGAGTGAGCTCCTCATCAGAAGTCAAAGGGGCTAGGGGGTCAATAGCTCCCATACTAGGGAGAAGCAACAACATCTCTATATATTCGAAAGTGGGTCAAGCCTCGAAGGTAGAAAAATGGAAAGAGTGGGTCTTTTTGGAGTACCTTGAGGAGTCTGAGGTTGATTCCCTTTGTCGCGCGTACGACGTGGAAGATCCCAGCTTTTTCAGTTCTCTTTCATAATTTCTTGGATGAACTCCGTCCCTTATTCCATCCAGTCGAGCTTATACATGAAAGATTGAAGAAGAAGATCTGTGAAAGGGTGCAGGCGAGACCAAGGCGCTGCACGTCTTGAGTATCCGCCAAATCCCGGTCGTCCCTCTCTAGTTCACATACCAATTGCAAGGCATCTCCCACCGGAGATCCCTGAAGGATAGTCCCTTTGACAGTTGCTAGGAAGAAATCATCTCCACTGATAACGCCCAAATAGGGGTTATCTTTTAGCCTGATTTCACGAGCGTTTGTGTCAGAAAACAGCGTCTTTTGCCGGGATTTGCCCTAGAATGCCTTGGAAAGTTAGAACGAGATGTTTATGTGTACTTTCTGGATTCCTGCTTATTTTATACTTTTATTAGATATGATCGCGGGTTGTGTTCGTGTTGTCTTTCAGGACCAGGTTCGGGAGGTGCATCGGGATGCATGCCGGGACAGAACCGGGTCCGTCTCGGGAAATGTGCATGAGATCTAACCAATATGGGAACACGGAAAAGCAGGAAGACACCAAGGAAGGAAAAATGGATATTTCAGGCATAAGTGTGGGACCCAGAAGACCCAACCAGGCCCAACAGAGGACCAAGCCAGGCACCAGGAAGCCCCTGCCTGCGTATAAACGCAGGGGCTTGCGTATATACGCGGCCTCTTGCATATATACGCAGGAAGGAGAGAGGGGGATGGATTTTGTGGGCCCTGGTTGCGTATATACGCAGCCTGTTGCGTATATACGCAGACAGGTTGATCTTTTTCTCTAAGTCGGTGAACCGATGGCAGCTTCGTAAATTCTGGCACAACGTTTTGGGAAAAAAACAGCACTATTTAAATACTCGTCCAAACTCGTTTTGAAGATACATAGCACAATCGAAGGACGAGTAAGAGCATCCCCGAAGAGCACGGAAGAGCAATTCGAGATTAGAAGACTTAGTTTGATTTCATTCTCTCTCTTTATATTCAGAAACTTTGTTTTATTAGTATGACTATTAGCAGCTAAACTTCTTACCTAGGGGATCCTAGAACCTAGTTCCCATCAACTATAGTTACAACCAATTAAGCTTATTCCAGAAAAACGTCACAAAAATATTTACGTTTCGTCTTTTAATATTTAGGTTAGTAATCTCTAATCAAAACCAACTCCTCCTCGTAGTTACACTCTGTTAACTGAAATTGGTTACTCAAGAAAACCCAAAACAGTCTCTGTGGGATCGACAACCCGAGTTGAAATACACCGGTATTACTTGATTTCGTATACTTGCGAATAGCCTGTAATTTGCGCATCAAGTTTTTGGCGCCATTTCCGGGGACTTTTTACGGTCTATTTAGTTGTTAGAATTAGTTTTTAGAGTTTTTATTTTTATTTTTAGTTTCGATATTTTTCTTTTATCTCACTGCTTTTTGAATCTGCGTTTTTCAGGACTGTACAGTTGATGCCCAGATTGCCTCGCGATTTGATACCACCACTCGACAATCCAGAGAAGCTGCACACCGAAAAGAACCGCAGAAACCGAGAAAGCAGAATGGCAACCAACCAGAGAGACAATCCTGAAAACCCAGCAACCGGTGGAAGGAACGAGAGACACGTACCCTAGCCTAGATGGCTCGTTACATCGAAGAGCTCGTCATAGCAGGCCTTGCTGCCCGAAGCAACCAGAGAACGTATAACCGATCTGGGAAAGCGTTGGTGGAGAATTTCGAAGTCCCCACGGAGGGGGGGGCATGAGCGAGCTATTGTGGTGCCCGAGATCACCGCAGAACACTTTGACATCAAACCCTCCACCATCCAGACGGTACAAACCCTCTTCCTGTTTTATGGCAAAGCCGACGAAGACCCGAATGACTTTATTGGGAAATTCAAGGATTACTGCAACAAGGTCCGATACAAGGGGGTAGACGCGGAGGCGCTTATGCTAATCCTGTTCCCATATTGCCTATATGGAGTAGCCAAAGACAGGCTCGAATCCCGACCACCCAGATCCATCACGATATTGGAGGGGTGCGTCACAGATTTTTTGGAAAAAGTTTTTTCCCGCCTCCCGGGTCATTCAATTGCCGAGCGAGATTCTGTCATTCAAGAAGAAGTCAGGGGATACGGTAGTAGACGCATGGGACAGATTGATGAGATTGGTGAAAAGATGCCCGAATCACGGTTTTGGAGATGCGAAGATCCTGCAGGTATTCTACCATGCCCTAGGCAGGGAGAGTGCTGACAGGATTGACAGAGAAGCCCGGGGAAACTTCCTGTATCATGTGGACAAAGATGGTGTATATGACTTGATGAAGCAGTTAGCCAAACAGGACACCCGACTGTTTGACGATCGCAGGATGACGGCTAAAGCCGAACCAGCGGAAGATGACCGGATAGACAATCTGGCCAAGATCGTGCATGACTTGGTCAAGAAGGTCTACTCGGACAAGAAAGTCGTTGCAGCAGTAGGAGAACATGATTTGGACACAGCCACTGAGGAGCTCAGAACCGAAGATACCAATTACGTACAGCAGCAGCGGGACCCGAGCCGGTACAGACCGGGTACGAGAGATCATCCCGGGTTTCGGTACGAAAATCTGAATTCCGCAATTTATGCATCGGGATTCCAGCACAGGCCACCAGCCCAGCAGGCTGCACCGACACAGCAGGTTTAGCAGGGCCCATCTGCACAGCAGTACGACGCCCATATAAAGATGATCGAGTCCATGTTTCAGACCATGGAGTCCCATTTCGCGCATATGGATGCCCTGACAGCCGACATGCAGACGACCAAAACGTCACTGCGCGCTTTGGAGGTACAAGTGGGGCAGTTAGTACAGCAGCTAATGGAGAGACAGCCAGGAAACTCGCCCTCGAATACAGTGAATAATCAGCGGGCTCGGATCAATGCTATCTTCACTCGGAGTGGATTAGCACTGCAGGATCCACCGTATTCTAGCCACGCTCGCGCAGAAAAGTCGAAAGAAGTAGAACGCAAACTGTCTGGCCAGGATAACAACTCAGTCGACCCCCCCCCCCAGCCGAAGGGCTCGGTTGTGCAGGATGCAGTGCAGAACGAGACAAATGCAGAAACGGTACCTGTCTCCAAGGAGGTGCCATACCCCTTGAGGACATGAAAGAGGGATGATAGCAAGGACTACGCCAGGTTTCTCGAGATGTTCAAGCAGCTGCAGATCAACATACCCTTTGCTGAGGCTTTGGCAAAGATACCCACTTACGCCAAATTCCTCAAGGACATTCTGTATGGGAGGAGGCGAATGAGCGATTTCGAGACCATAAACCTGACGGCAGAAGTGAGAAACTGTGTGAAGAATGGGCTACCAAGGAAGAGAAAGGATCCTGACAGTTTTGTTATACCGGTCACCCTAGGTAATGCTTACACAGGAAAGGCTCTGTGTGACCTAGGGGCCAGCATCAACCTGATGCCATTAACGATTTTCAAGAGTTTGAAAGTCGGTGAACCCCGACCCACCAGAATCATGCTGCAGATGGCAGATAGGTCCGTAAAACAGGCTTATGGAGTTATCAATGATATTTTGGTGAAAGTCGGCGAGCTGATTTTTCCGGCATATTTCGTAATCCTGGACATGGAGGCAGGGGAGGTACCGCTCATACTTGGCAGGCCATTTTTGGCCACTGACGAAGCTATGATAAACTGCAAGAGTGGGGAGCTGACCATGCAGATTAACGAGGACAATGTTAAATTTAACGTTTTCAAAAATCTGCAACTGCCAAATTATTACGACCACGAGGATATCTTTGCCATAGACGTGGTTGACGAAGGCTGAAAAACGAGGAGATGGATCAATTGTGGGAAGAGATTGACAGCATGTACGGGGAAGAAAAGGAGAAGACTCGGTGCGAGCATGCCATGAGAGCCAAAGACTGGACCACTTTGCACCGGGACGAAGATGGCGGGAAAAAGATGATTCTGGTCCCGTCACTCAAGGAACCGCCCGCACTTGAGCTGAAACCGCTCCCGAGCCATCTCAGGTATGCGTATATTGGTGATAGTAGTACTCTGCCCGTAATCGTTTCTTCTCGGTTATCTCAGGAACAGGATCAGAAATTGCCGGAGGTATTGCGAGAGCATAAGGAAGCAATTTCCTGGACGATTGCAGATATTAAGGGGATCAGCCCCTCCTATTGCATGCACAAGATCAGAATTTAGGAAGGCAAGAAACCGGTGATTCAGCCCCAGCGGAGACTGAATCCGAACATGAAAGATGTTGTGCGCAAGGAGGTCATGAAGTGGCTGGAAGCGGGAATCATATACCCCATATCTGACAGCACTTGGATCAGCCCGGTCTAGTGCGTTCCCAAAAAGGGGGGGGGTATTACGGTAGTGCAGAATGATGACCATGAACAGATTGCACAGCGCACCGTTACAGGATGGCGGATCCGTATGGACTATCGGAGGCTAAACGATGCAACACTGAAAGACCACTTTCCGCTACCATTCATGGACCAGATGTTGGACAGGCTTGCCCATCACGCTTATTACTGTTTTCTGGACGGGTACTCTGGGTACAACCAGATTTGCATAGCCCCGGAAGATCAGGAAAAGACAACAATTACCTGCCCATATGGTACGTTTGCGTTCCGGCGCATGCCATTCGGGTTGTGTAACACCCCAGCCACGTTCCAGAAATGGATGATGGCGATATTCTCCGACATGATCGAGAAAAATCTGGTCTTTATGGACGATTTTTCACTGTTCGGGGACAGTTTCGATGACTGCCTGCACCATCTGGGTCAGGTTCTGGTCCGATGGAAGAAGGTGAATTTGGTACTAAACTGGGAGAAGTGTCATTATATGGTCACCGAGGGGATCGTGCTGGGTCACAAAATTTCCAGCAAGGGACTCGAGGTGGACAGGGCCAAGATCGAGGTGAGAAACAGCTTCCATACCCGACAAACGTAAAGGCGATCAAGAGTTTTCTTGGACATGCAGGATTTTACCGGAGGTTCATCAAAGACTTTTCCACGATCACAAAGCCACTCTGCGCTTTACTGGGAAAGGACGTGCCATTCGACTTTGATACAGCATGTCAGCAGGCATTTGACCATTTGAAGGAGAAGCAGACCACAGCTCCGGTTATTACTACGCCGGACTGGTCACTTCTGTTTGAGCTGATGTGTGACGCCAGTGACTACGCAGTCGGTGCGGTTTTGGGGCAGCGAAAGGATAAGGTCTGCCATGTGATATATTATGTGAGTCGGGTACTCAAAGATGCCCAGCTCAACTATCGCACTACAGAAAAGGAACTGCTTGCTGTGGTATATGCCCTGGACAAATTCAGGCCATATTTGGTCGGGTCAAAAGTTATCGTTTTAACCGACCATAGTGCCCTGAAATATCTGCTGGACAAGAAGGACGCAAAACCGAGACTGTTGAGGTGGGTATTATTAATGCAGGAATTTAATGTGCAAATCCGGGACAAGAAGGGAGTTGAGAACGTAGTAGCGGATCACCTATCCAGGCTCGAGAATGCTAAGGTGGACCCGGTACCAATCAAGGAAAACTTCCCGGACGAGCAGTGAAAATCGGGAGACCGTGGTACTACGCCATAGCCAATTACTTGGTAATTGGCACGCTTCCCGAGGATCTTACCCCGTCTCAGCGAAAACGGTTTGTTTCCGAGAGCCGACAGTATTTCTAGGATGACCCGTACTTATTCAAACAGGGGGGCGATAACATCCTGAGAAGGTGCATTCCGACCCACGAATCCTGGAACGTAATCAGGCACTGTCACTCAGCACAGTGTGGGGGTCATTTCGGGGGAACACGTACAACACATAAAATAATGCAATCCGGTTTTTTCTGGCCGACAATCTTTAAGGATTGTCACGACTATGTGCAGGGATGTGATAGATGCCAGAGAACAGGAAACACGTCACATAGGGACGAGATGCCGATGACCGCATGGCAGGAAGTGGAGCCTTTCGATGTGTGGGGTATTGACTTTATGGGGCCATTCCCATCATCTATGGGAAACCTCTACATTCTGCAGGCAGTGGATTATGTGACTAAGTGGATCTAGGCGATCGCGTGTCAAAAAAACGATGCAGCTACCGTTGAGCGTTTCCGAAACACAACATTTTTACACGTTTCGGAACTCCCAGGGCGATGATCAATGACGAGGTCTCACACTTCATCAATCGAGTTTTTGCTAAAGTTCTGAAACAATACGGCGTGTCAGTTCACAAGGTGTCGCTACCTTACCATCCACAGACGAACGGGAAAGCTGAGGTATTAAACAGAGAGATCAAAAGCATACTCGAGAAAACAGTGAATCTCAGCCGAAAGGATTGGTCCATGAGACTGGACGATGCACTCTGGGCCTACAGGACAGCTTTCAAAACGCCGCTGCGAATGTCGCCATACCAGCTCGTGTTTGGGAAAGCGTGCCACTTACCGTTAGAATTGGAGCATAAAGCGTACTGGGCCATCAAGCTACTCAACATGGATCAGAATCTGGCAGGAGATAAGAGAAAGATGGCGCTGCTGGAATTGGAGGAGTTCCGCAGGACGGCTTTTGAGAGCGCCAAAATTTACAAAGAGGAGACAAAGAAATGGCATGATCAGCGTATCACGCCAAAGCGGTTTAACGAAGGAGATAAAGTGCTTCTCTACAACACCTGGATGCTGTTCTTTCCGGGAAAGCTGAGGTCTCGTTGGTCGGGCCCGTTCATCATCAAGAAGATTTTTGCATGGGGTGCATTTGAGCTGGAGAATCCAAAAGAAAATTCCAGTTTCAGGGTGAATGGGAATCGGATCAAGCCGTATCTCGAGACAACTGAAGTCGTCAAGGTAGACCCCGTCTATTTTGACGACCCGTGAAAGGTAACCAGGTCAGGCCGTCGACCGTGAATTACAAAGCGCTGATTGGGAGGCAACCCAAAGTAATCGTTAATTAGTTTATTTCAGTTATTTTATTCAGTTATTTATTCAGTTCAGAAATTTTTGAGAGAGGTAAGATGAGCGGGATTTTGACTTGAAATTGAGTACGTGCAGATACAGCAAAACAGAAAACAGGCAGAAAAGGGAAACATAGGAAGAAAGAGAGAAAAAAAATGGTTGCTGCCTACGTATATACGCAGGCTGCTGCCTGCGTATATACGCAGGCTGCTGCGTATATACGCAACCAGCAGCAATTTTTTATTTTTTTTTATTTTTTTTAGTTTCAAAATGTTTTCTGTTTGCGTATATACGCAAGTGTTGTGTATATACGCAGGCAGAAGGAAAAAAATGGAATTTTTTCAAATCCCAGGGGTATTTTGGTAAATTTTCAAAAAATAGGGTATATATGGGGGTGGTGGCCGACGGGCACCATTGTTGCCCTCCATTTTCTCTCTCTTCCTCCATTTTCTCTCCACTTGAAGAACACACATTTTGATACGGACCTCCAAATCAAATTCCGAGCACATTCTGGGAGTCCTCTCGTCGCAAGGAATCTAAAGCTGCCATCAAAATCCAGAAACAAACAAGAATCGAGCGGGAATTTTAGATCTAGGAATGGTGTGTTCTTGAGAAAAAGGGCCAATTAGAAGGAGTTAGAGGCGGAATTAGCAAAAATCGTAGAAGGGAAGTTGAAAGAGGAGGACGAGAGCTTTGATTTGGTGGTTTCAGAATTTGATTCCGGGCAGTTTTATTTTCCGGTAACTTTTCCAGCGACCCCAGGCGACTTTTTCGGTCACTTTCGGGGCAGTTTCTGCATTCTTCACCCCAGGTCGAAAACTTTCAACTCTCGCTTTATTTTTCAGTTTTAGCACGACCCGTAGCGGGGTCAGTTATTTTTGCGATTTTTTATTTTGGAACGGCACTTTTCGTGTGGACCTTTGTAGATTCTAGGTGGCTTATTTACTGGGACACACAATTCACGTGCACGTTTCGCTAATTCTGCCCTTCTCCCTAGGCAGCACGTTTTTCGAGATTTTATTTTTCTGCCATAGATTACGGTGTGCCCGTTGTTGACGAAAATCGGGACACCTACCCTGCTGATTACCCGAAGGAGTCAATTAACTCGGGTAATTATGACAGTTTTCGTTTTGTTAACCACTATGCCCATTACTATTACATGACGGGGAGTAAGATGGGTTATAAGCTGCATAAGGAATACCGTTTTGAGGTAGATGACGTTAGGATGCCTCCGGAGATGGTAGAGTATGCTAGTCGTTTTGACCTTTTTGGTCAGTCCCTTAGCGGGTTTGAGGAAGTGTCCAGCTCCTCTTTGGTTAGAGAGTTTTATAGCAACCTCATGCGTAAGGGGGCAGGGGAGGCCCACGGTGACACCCGCTGGGTATTTTGCCGTAGGAGGTTTATGTTGGTGACGGTGGATAGTATCCGCCAGGCCTACGGGATAGCATTGACGAATGTCCCCTGCGCCTATGCTGAGTGTATTGACTACCCACCGAGCGATGCAGAAATTTTGCAAGTCGTGACTGGTGGTGCTGCGGGGGCCCACTTCGAGAGAGGCGGTGACCGGCAGAGAGGCATCAAACTGCACTTTCGATACCTTACACGACCACCACGGTGGTGGGCCGAGTGGATGGTGAACCGTGTAGTAGGGATCCAGCATTTTACCCATTTGGATTACAAGTATTTCCTTTTGGTATATTGCTTAGTCCTCCGGAGAGATGTCGACATCCCACGTCGCATTTGGGTATACATGCAGGAGCGGAATGCGACCGCAGGCCATAAGGGGTTGGGGTATAGCAACCTCATCGCCAAACTGGCTCGGGAGTATGACGTCCCTTTGATTCTACAGGAGGGCGACCTAGACCCTCCAGTTCTGAGGACCTATAGGAAGATAGAGGCCCAGAACCCGGGACCACGTGGCCATCACGAGCTGGTCGTTGACCTAGACGGGGATGATGACCCCATGGAGGAGGACCCTTACACTGCACCTGCCCTTGCCCCTTGGAGGAGATTGACCCTGGAGAGACCCGTCAGTGGGCAGGCATCGGCCGGACTTCGGCAATGCCGTACGAGTCGAGAGCGTGAGCGTGGGGAGTCGAGTCGGCAGGATAGTCAGAGAGCTGGCCCGAGTCAGCCAGCCAGAGAGAGAGCGGATCCGAACCCACGGGCCGACCCGACTCCGAGAGATAGACCAGGCCCACCGCGTAGGCTGTCCCGAGTAGATGAGGGATTTGAGGGATGTCGTGGGGGCCAGAAGTCCATTGGGGAGAAACTGCTCGAGAAAGCGGGCAAGATTTGGAGGGCATTCTGATAACTCCATAATTGGAGTTATATTCTATTGTGATTACTTGTCGTTTCGCGTAATTTCCGATGCATTTATGTGTGTTTTAGGCCGAGTTTTGATAGTTTTGAGCATACTTGAGTATTTGGACTTCATGGTGTAATCCGGGCGTTTTATGCATGTTTTATGCTTTATTTGTCGCATTTGATCTTCCGGTATTTGTTCGTGTTGTGGATTTCAGGAACCGGAAGCGTGGAGTGCGGATTTTGGAGCGGAAACGAACTTCAGAAAGAAAGAAACTCAAGGAATGCATGAGAGAATAGAAGAAGAGGAGAAGCTAAGAGGAGAAAAATACTTAGCCAAATTTTCGAGAGGAGTGAAAAGAAGCAACACACATGGAAGATCAACGTGATCCTACAATACAAAAGGTGATCCTATGATCACAAGATCAAGTGCAAGACCAACGTGATCCTACAATCAAGTAAGGTGATCCTAGGATCACAAATTGTGATCACAAGATCACATTACTTGATCTGACGCATGTCAAAGGGGGTGAAAGTGTAATTTTTTAAAACTTAAAAAGATGTAGCGTGTTTTAACAAGGAGGAACGACCTAGGGCTGAGATTATTCATCTATTCTATGTCATTGAAGAGCAAGGAGCATTCTTGGAGCTTGGAGACCATCGTTTGATTCTCTATCTTCTTCCCCTCTTTATTTTTTGTTTATGATCATTGAAACTTTGTACTTTTATCATGTGTTTTGGTAGCTAAACCCTCTATTTGGGATATCTCATAGGGAACTAGGGTTTTGAACACCATATTTTGGAGATTTATGGATTATGCTTCATGCTTATTAGCTTAATTGGATGTTTATGCTTAGTTATGCTTGATTCATACGCGTAATTCTAACTTTCATATTGTTTGACGTCACAATAAGATTGATCTAGGTGATAACTATTAGAGGAATCAATTGTTATTGCTTGAACTTGAATCTTGCACTAGTCGAATCTAGGGTTGAGGAATCTTGCTAGTTAACTAGAACAAAGAGTTGATATCAAGATCATAATGCATATTTAAACTTAAGTAGGCTAGAGGAATTAGGTACAAGAGTTTAAATATAGACTTTGGTTGAGGAATATTCAAAGTGAAATTGCTCGTTTGGCTAAGTAGAAAACATCCATGTTGTATGAACGTAAATCCTAAGTGGTGTGAATTCCCTAGTGAAACCGTAGAGATATCCTGAACTTGTCCACTCGTTAGGTAACTCTTAAAAAAATCATTCTTCGTTAATCGTGAAGCCTTTCACCTGATCAATTGATATTTTTGTCTTTTATTTTAGTAGAATTAGAAAACAAACAACGCGATTTGCCCACATAAGGTTTTCTAATAAGTAGCTAATTTAAAAAGAAGTCCTTTGGGTTCGACAACCCGGATTTACCGGATTATTACTACACTGACAACTGTGCACTTGCAGTTGGAACGTGTCAAGTTTTTGGCGCCGTTGCCGGGGACTTCGGCTAAATTAGCTATAATTCCTAGCCTTAGGGATTTTATCTTATTGTTTATATCTATTACTCACCTACTTTCTGTGTGTAATCTGTGTTTTCAGGTTGAATTTCACGGTGCGTGTCCCGTTCTCGAGACGAGCCTTTGCACCCAACACTTGAGGACCCGGAAACTTTGTTACGCGCACAACGTAGATACAAGAGGAAGACAAGCTCAGTTGCTATGGATGACCAAACTAGAGCTGAGTTTGAGAGGATCCGCAAACGTATGCAGGATGCGGAGGCAGCTAGAGCAGCAGCTGTAGAGGATGCAGCTAATAGAGCACGAGAAACTGAGCAGCTGAGGGCTAAAATGGCTGAGATGTAGGCAATGATGGATCGCTTGCCCCCCCCCCCAAATCCACAACCACGTCCTGGTGTGGGGGCACAAGTGGCGAACATCGGTGGGAACAATAATGGGAATAATGGGGGAAACAACAGGAAGAACGCCGAGGAACCGGTTAACAATGTCGAGATTGAAGAACGCCCTATGGTGGATTATTTCAGGACTACTCCAGTGTGTTATCAGCCTACCATTGTCAGGCCGCAGATCAATGCCCAACACTTCGAGTTGCGCCAACATATGATCAATATGGTTCATGATGAGTGCGCATTCAACGGAGCTCCAGGAGATGATCCCAATCACCATCTGCTGGTATTTGAGCAAATCACATCAACCATGCACGACCAACGAGTTCCAGATGAAACAGTTAAGCTATTACTTTCCCTTCTCCTTATCTGGAAAAGACAAGAAATGTCTTATGGAGCTGCCAGCTGGGAGCAAAGTGACATGGGCGGATTTTTGTCATGAGTTTCAAAGGAAGTATCTGCCACCATCCTGAGTCGCTCAGCAGATGACAGCTCATTGGGAGATGCTTGGAGGAAGTTCAGCCAAATTCTCCGTAGATGTCCGAATCATGGGGAGCCATGGCACAAGCTCTTCCATTATTTATACACTGCATTAGACAAGGAGACGGCTGACCAGTTAGATATGTTAGCTGGAGGTAACTTTATGGGGCTTGGGGCACAGCGAGCTCAAGATCTGCTGAACAACGTGTCAAAGAGAGAGTCTACACGAACTGAAACTCGTAGGTACTCCAAACCGGGGGATGCAGCCTTAGTCAACAAGATTGAATCTATGGAACAAAAGCTGGAATCCATGACCTCAGCATTTCACGGCATGCACCCTCCATCACAGAAGCCCATGGGTGAATTACTAGCAGATGAAAGCGAAGGATATGATAATAGTGTTGAAGAGGTGAATTTTATGCGACAGCAGCAATGGCCTAACACCTATCATCCCAACAATCGCAATCACCCCAACTTCAGCTATGCCAATTCGAACAGTGGATTATATGCATCCGGTCAGAGACCAAATGTTCCATATCAAGCGCAAAGGCAAGTTCCACAACAGCAGGCTTCACAAAAAGAAGAGCAAGAGACGAATGCTTTATTGAGAAAGCTCCTAGCTAATCAAGACAGGATGGAGAGCACGATTGTCTCAATACAAGCCACAGTGAAGAGCCACGAGACTCAGATTGGGCAGATTGCCAATCAAAATATCAAACTCCTACCAGGTATGCTTCCAACAAATACCATCACGCCTAATGAGAAGTTGAATGCCATCACAACTCGAAGTGGCATCACTACTGAGGATCCCCCATATCGTAGCCATGCGCGAGCAGAAGCAACTAAGGCAACCGAAAAGGCGTTCGATGAAGCAATTCCCGTTCCTACCGTGATTCCCCAATCAAAGGACACGAGTAGGAAGTCGGAAGAGAACCAAAAGCCTAAAGAGTGTAGCATGCGTGTGCCATACCCGCATAGGTTGAAGAGCCAAGAGGATGAAAAGCAATTCAAGAAGTTTGTAGATATCTTCAAGAAGCTTCATATCAATATTCCCTTTGCAGAAGCCATATCACAAATGCCAAAGTATGCTAAACTTCTCAAGGACCTCCTTTCCAATAGGAGGCGCATGGATGATTTTGAGACTGTGACTCTGAACGAAGAGTGTAGCGCCGTTTTTCAAAAAGCCCGACCAAATAAGATGAAAGATCCAGGTGGTTTCATCATTCCTGTGACTCTGGGAGATGCCTTTCATGGTAGGGCATTGTGTGATCTTGGAGCAAGCATCAACTTAATGCCTACTTAAATTTTTGAGCAGCTTGGTGTGACAGATCCAAAACCCACTCAGATGTGCTTGCAGATGGCTGACCGCACCATCAAACGCCCAAGGGGTGTGTTGGAGGACGTGCTTCTGAGAGGCGAGGGACTAATCTTCCCCGCTGATTTTGTAATCCTAGACATGGAGGCCGAAGATGATGTCCCCCTTATCTTGGGCCGCCCGTTCTTGGCTATAGGGAGGACAATCATTGATGTGGCTAACGGAGAGCTAACTATGAGGATCAATGATGAGAAGGTGGCTTTCAACGTCTTTGAAGCAATGAAGTTTCCCGCGTATGCGGTGAGTGAGCAGTGTTTTGGTGTGGAGGCATATACACCAGATGAGGAGGAAGACATTTTATTGGAGCGACTATATGAGGATCTTGCTCTACTTGACTCTAGCAAAAAAGAGCAAGCTATGGAGACCCATTGGCGCCAGCCCTTACCCCTCTTTAATGAAGGAAGCAGGAAGACTCTTATTCCTTCTCTTGATATTGCTCCTATTTTAGAGTTAAAACCTTTACCTGCACATTTAAAATATTTAAATCTTGGATCTAATGATACTTTATCTGTGATTGTGTCTTCTATAGGGAATAGGAGGAGCAATTATTGAAAGTGTTGCAGGAAAGGAAAGCAGCTATGGGATGGACCATAGCGGATATCAAGGGGATCAGCCCCACAGTTTGCCTGCACAAGATCCGGCTCATGGAGGACAAGAAGCCGGTAGTTCAATTTCAGCGCCGCCTCAACCCTCATATGCAGGAGGTGGTGAATAAAGAGGTGCTTAAATGGTTGGAGGCGGGCATCATCTACCCGATTTCCGACATCACATGGACTAGCCCAGTGCAGTGTGTCCCTAAGAAGGGTGGTATTAATGTGGTGGAAGGGGAGAAAGGTGATCAAATTGCTACCCGTACTGTTACTGGGTGGAGAATTTTCATGGATTACCGCAAACTCAATGATGCCACATTAAAGGATCACTTCCCACTTCCATTTTTTGATCAGATGCTTGATAGGCTGGCACATATATCATTCCCATTATTGCTTTCTGGATGGGTACTCCGGGTACAACCAGATCGCCATTGAGCCAGCGGATCAGGAGAAGACGACATTCACATGTCCCTATGGGACTTTTGCTTTTCGACGCATGCCCTTCGGGTTATGCAATGCGCCTGCTACTTTTCAGAGGTGCATGATGTCGATCTTCTCAGGCATGATGGAGCAGAACTTTGAGGTATTCATGGATGACTTTTTCGCTTTATGGTGATGGTTTTGATGACTGTTTGCAGCAGCTGGCCCGGGTTCTTGATAGATGTATTGACACTAACCTAGTGCTCAACTGGGAAAAGTGTCACTTCATGGTGACTAAGGGCACAGTTTTGGGGCACAAGATATCCAGCAAAGGTTTAGAGGTGGATAGAGCCAAGATTAAGGTGATTGAGAAGCTTCCATACCCTACTTCTGTCAAAGGGGTAAGGAGTTTCTTAGGACATGCAAGGTTCTATCGGCGTTTCATTAAAGACTTCTCGAAGATCACGAAGCCTTTATCTGGATTGCTCGAGAAGGATGCGGTATTTGATTTCAATGCAGAGTGCAAGTCAGCTTTTAATTTGCTCAAGGAGAAGTTGATTAGCGCGCCTATCATCACCACCCCAGACTGGACTTTAACGTTTGAGCTCATGTGTGATGCTAGTGACTATGCGATAGGACCAGTTCTGGGACAGCGAAAAGACAAGGTAGCTCATGTCATCTATTATGCTAGCCGGTCCTTGAACAATGCACAGGTAAACAATGCTACTACTGAGAAAGAAATGTTAGCTATTATTTTTGCATTGGACAAGTTTCGGCCGTATCTTGTAGGTTCTCAGGTGACTATTTTTACCGACCATGCCGCTCTCAAGTATCTTCTCACCAAGAAGGATGCAAAGCCAAGATTGATCCGGTGGGTACTTTTGATGCAAGAATTTGATATAGAGATTAAGGACAAGAAAGGGGTGGAGAATGTTGTGGCGGATCACTTATCCAGGTTAGAGATTGAGAAGCATGAGGAGGTGCCTATCAGAGAGGAATTTCCCGATGAATAGCTTATGGTAGTGGTCGCAGTTGTGCCTTGGTTTGCTGATTTGGCAAACTTCAAGGCGCTCAACATTGTTGCCAAAGACATGTCCTCGCATCAGAGAAAGAAGTTCTTTGCAGATGCACAGCAATATTTCTGGGATGATACCTATATGTTCAAGCTGGGAGCAGATAATGTATTGCGGAGATGTGTAGCGCCACCAGACACGTTGGAGATTCTCAGACACTGCCATGAGATGAACTGTTAGGGTCATTTTGGCAAGTCACGCACAGTGGCCAAGGTACTTTAGAGTGGATTCTATTGACCCACATTGCATAAAGATGCTCATTTGTTTGTGCAGCAGTGTGACCCAGAGAACCGGAAATATTTCCAATCGGAATGAGATGCCTCAGAATTTCGTGTTGGAGGTGGAGCCGTTTGACGTATGGGGTATAGACTTCATGGGGCCATTCCCCTCATCACTTAATAATCTTTACATATTGCTGGCTGTTGATTATGTGACCAAATGGGTAGAGGCAATGGCTTGTTCTGAGAATGATGGTGCTACTGTTGAGAGGTTCGTGCGCAAGAACATATTTACGTGGTTTGGGAGACCCATGGCAATTATTAGTGATGAAGGTTCTCACTTTGTGAACAGGGTCTTTGCTAATGTTTTGAGCAAGTACGGGGTAAAGACACATAAGATATCACTAGCCTACCATCCGCAGTCAAATGGGCAAGCTGAAGTGTCTAACCCAGAGATTAAAGGGATTTTAGAGAAGACGGTCAATCCAGGACGCAAAGATTGGTCCCTACATCTAGATGACAGTCTATGGGCTTATCGGACTGCATACAAGACCCCCTTGGGCATGTCTCCCTATCAGCTTGTGTTTGGGAAGTCATGCCACCTCCCGGTTGAGCTTGAGCATAAGGCGTTTTGGGCGCCGAAAAAGATCAACTTAGATGAAAAGCTCTCAGGTGAGCAAAGGAAGCAGGCATTACTTGAACTTGAAGAATTTCGATTGATGGCTTATGAAAGTGAAAGAATCTACAAAGATAGGACCAAGCAATGGCACGATAAGCACATTATACCGTGAGACTTCAAGGTGAGACAAAAGGTGCTGATCTTTAACGCACGTCTGAAACTGTTTCCTGGCAAGTTGAAATCGAGGTGGAGCGGTCCTTTCACGATTACAGAGGTATATCCATGGGGGTCACTTAAAGTGGAAGCTGAGAACGGTAATCGGTTCAAGGTGAACGGACAGAGAGCCAAGCCGTACGTGGACGGGAATTTCATTGGGGCAATTGAGCGCCTCAACACTATTCCTGTGATCTGATCTCTTGTGAGGTAACTGGGTCGGGCCGTCGACCGTAAATTACAAGCGCTTGTTGGGAGGCAACCCAACGTATTTTTATGCTTTAGTGTAGAGTGTGTGTTTAAATATTGTTGTGTGCGTTTTTCAATACAGTTTTCTTATCTGAGGGGTGAGAGAGTGAGAATCTTACAATTGAATTGAGTCTCTGAAGGAATACAGGTTGGAGACGCTATCCGGGCTCCCATCCTTGATGCGT
The DNA here is from genome assembly GCA_023055425.1 of Linanthus parryae. Lineage (NCBI taxonomy): Eukaryota > Viridiplantae > Streptophyta > Magnoliopsida > Ericales > Polemoniaceae > Linanthus > Linanthus parryae. Next base: position 104,048,676 of record JALGPY010000001.1, read on the forward strand.
GTGGAAGAAACGCACAAAAATCGAGAAAGCGACGTAATAGTCACGAAATTTGAGGTCATAAATTCTGAAGTTTACTCCGATAATTTTGGAGTAACACAAGCAAAAGGAGAAAGAGCGCGAAACGAGCTTTCCGACGGTATATTATATGCGTGCATCGGAGTCCGGGAGCGTAAAATAGTAGAACAAGAAGAAAGAAGAAGAAGAGAAGCAAAATATATATATATATATGTATATATATATATATATATATATATATATATATATATATATATATATATATATATATATATATATATATATATAGGGAGCATCCAGATACTTAGAAAAAAAATGGGGAAGAAATTTTGGACAACTCACTGTTAAAGCACGATCACATTTGCTGATCGTGTGACAATTTTTGTGATCACATGATCATGTTTCACTAATTAGGGGTAAAGCTGTCTTTTTGCGTTTTAAGTGAAAAAAAAAAAAAAATACGCGGAATAAAACAAAAATAAAGAAGAAGGAGAGAACGACGACTAGAACAGGAAGACCCATGGACCTCACGAACAGAGCAGCGACGCTCACAACCGCTGCTGATCAAAAAAACTCACCGGAGATCGACGGAAGTTGTGGGTTTTGCTCGAATCCGCAGCGCCGGCGACATAGGACGGGTTTCCTTTGTTTTGTTCGTCAGACCCATGCAACAGAGAGCTAAAACGCAGCGGCAAACCTCCGAAGCTCTGCCGATTGGAGATTGCCGGATTTCGCCGGCGTTTGGTGACTTTTTCTCGGCCCAGCAGCGCCGCCGGCCTCAGGGGGTTGCAATTTTGAAAATTTTACGAAGAATAGTGTGGGAGGCAGCCTAAAAGCTAGGGTTTTCTCAAGACGAATATGAAAATTCTTTCTCAACCGGTTGGAATTTGATTAAATCGTTTGCAGGGTTGTGACGGGGACAACGAGGAGAAGATATTGAGCTAAAAATCTCACATCGCGAAAAGTATCAAAAAATCAGTCGACCGTACGGTCCTTCTTGACAGATTTTGTCGATTCAGCCCCGTTTGAACGGACCTCCAGGGCTTCAGGTATCGCTAATCTCTCTCTTTTCCAATTTAATATTATCGAGTCTAGGCACATTGAGTAAAAGCCCAAATTTGTTATTGTTGTCGCTTAGTTGCGGCGTTTGGGGGCGATTGACTAGTGTCCTAGGACTTATCTGCTAAATTGCTTTCTTGTTTTTATTCAGTACACACTCCTTGTCACGTGCACGTAGCGAATATAATCTCTAAATTTTAATTGCTACTTTCTTGTGCAATGAATTCATCTAGGGCAAGAGAAGTAAGGCACTTGAATCTGGTAGTAAAAAGAAACAGAAAGTAGTTGGGGAAGCAGAAACTGATGTCGTAACTGAGTTTGTGTGTCCTAGATCTCCACCTTATCAATGGTTGAATAATTCATTGCCGGTTATCCCTGACGCTAAGGGGGGTAGAGGACATAAAATTAAGGATATTACAGACCCTGCAAAAGTGACCCCTACTAATTTTTGCAGCCTGAGGTTTGTGTGTTATCATGCCCATATTAACTTTCTTACAAATGAGATCCTTAAGTATAAGCTAAACCCTAAAAGAGTTTTTCAAGCTGAAAAAGTTGCCCCACCACTTTGCGGTTTTGTGCCCCAAGAGTTGAAAGATGTATCCGTGAGAAAGAACTTTGAGGGCATGGAAAAATTAATTAATGGTGATTCGTGCTCGGCCCTTGCTCATGAGATGACCATTAATGCCTGTTTTTCCAATTGTAGTTGTCGATATAGCGAGATAAGAGATGAGAGGGTGATTTTTGCTAGGAAAGTGTTCGTAGTCTTCACACCGGAGACTATTGCCGAGGCCCTTGAGTGGCCGCCCATCGAATCTTGTAAGTTTCCAGAGACTTTGGAGAGAGAGAAAATAGAGGATGAATTAGAAGAGTTTTGCTTCAAGGGAGTGCCGGGAGCCGCGTGGGTTAAAAAAGGAAACAAAAGGCATTGGCAAATTGATAGCAAGTTTCTCCTTCGGCCCGCACGATGGTTGATTGAGTGGGTAGAGACATGGGTTTTGGGAATTACCTCGACCCGTTTCGTCGACTTATAAAAATGTGTCATGGCCTATTGTCTATACAAGGGTTGGAGATTTGATATTCCTGCTCGGATTCACATAAATTTCCGAGCAAGGTTGATGGAAAAGGGGAACCGAAGAGCGTCAAGGTATAGTTATTTGCTCATGCATCTGGTTCTCAAAGCAGGGTTGAATTTGCCAACTTGTGACCGCGATCGGCGGATTCCCTCTAGGCGGTTCTATGCAAGCATCCCGGACCATTTTGCAGTCAAGATGACTGGGAACATGCCATCAAAAGGCGGTAAGAAGAAGGGTCGCAAGAGTAGAATTAGTAAGCGAGCAGTTGAGAGAGACCCCTTAGGAGAGGAGAGTGTAATGAGTCAGCCGGAGCCCGTTTTTGATACTGAGCATGCCATTAGATTGATGAGAGCAGATACTTTAAATGCTATCGGGCAGGTGTTGGATAAGGAAGATAGGCATTCTCTGCATGTGCGTAGCAGTTTAAGGAAGATAGGGGCAGAGCAGACTAGGCAGAACCAAAGGTTTGCCCATATGAACGCTAAATACAATCTTGAGCTTCACCCTCAGCCTGGATTGTATGAGTATGCTTCAGATGCCTATAGTAGTGATGAGGAAGAGGGTGATGATGGCTCTGAGTATATTCACCGCCCCTCGCATTAGAATTGCCGAGTCCTCTTGATTGATATCTAAATTCGTTGAGGACAACGAAGCATTCTAGTGTGGGGGGATTTTTAATTATGACTAGCCAGTCCGTGTCTGCATTAACCTGTCACATATAGATTGTTAGGGTGTATTGTATCGTCTTCGTGGTCCGTGTCGTGTGTAGTTTTAGTGTCGTAATGTGTGTGTTAGTTATATATATGTGTTAGTGTTTGTTTCTTGCACATTTATTTAATTGAGTCCACCTACCCAAACTGAGTCAGTTTCGAGTCTTATTCCGCGTCTGGCCTTGCACGTAGAGTTACAATAAATAAAGCGAATATAAAAAAAAAATAAAAAATAAAAAAACAAATAATAACAAAAATTTGAGAAAGGGCAATCAAAAGAAGCGTAAAATTTGGTAGAATCGAGGAGTGTGAGAAGTTTAGGCGTAGGGCGTGACTTGTGACCGAGAAGGACAAATTGAGTTCCCCCTAGTACGTATAGAGAGACTTCCTTTACGGGAATGTCTACCTATTTTATTACACTTACTGATTTGCAAATCTAAAGTGTGTGTCGTTTTTTTTACAAAAGTTGAGCTTGGTGTGAGCTAAAAAAGCCGAACGTTCATGTGTACGTCTTAGGTAGTCGCCAGCCCGCCTCGTAGTGGCACACAGAACAGCTGTGCGAGGATGCGTATTAGAGCACTCACTTCTTGATAGATCTCACCAGTGTAGGACCATTAGAAAGCCCAATTTGAACTTGGTTTTATTCATAACCTCTTGACCTAGGGTGACGATTCTTGGCCTTCATCATAAATCGTTTAGAATCACCACTTTAGTGCGTCACGAGGGAGTCGTAGTTGAGGGGGTTCGATGAGGGAGAGTTGTACTCTATATATTTGTGAGTTCTACATGATCGATTGCGTATTATTACATATCTTCGAGGGGATGCGAGGGTGAGTGAGTAGGCTTGCGCAATTCGGTGTCGCGGTGTTCCATGTCACTAACCATGGACACAGTTGTGGAGATTCGTGAGTGCGTAACGTCTATTCCACACAACAATGGGGTGGTTGATCTTAATTGGTAGATCGTGCTAGGTATCGTTTCTTTTCATCATCACGGTGTAGGAGGATCGGTTGGATTAGGCACGAGACGGACATACATTTGATTACTTGAGAGGAAGCATGTTTACATTCTAGTGTGGGGATGTCGACTTTTGACTACGCACATCGAGATTGAGCTTCTGACGACTACATCCCTACACACGCGCTTCGACTATTTGGCAGCTTTGTTTGGTGACACCGTGTACTTCATTGAGTTAGGGGGAGATGAATTTTACTTGTGATATACATTAATTGGATCGTCTATTTCCTCCCCTTAACATGCTTGCTTTGCTGGATTCTTGGAAGACCACTCGGATATTTTTGCGGCATTTTGTTATATTGAGAGATGAAAAAAAAAAGAAAAGAAAGAAGAAGAAAAAAAAGAGAGAGAAAAAAAAATGAGAGATGGAATAAAGGAATAAATTTGAGCTTATTGGAAATTGAGTGGTGGAAAGTTGCTAGTTCGTTGACGACGGTTTGCATTTCGTGCACGTATTGCCATGGTGGCCACAGAGATCGTTATTGTATCAGGGTTTGAGGGGATCGAGGGCCGGAGGCGGTGAGTTTCGGTTTGCGGTTTCTATCATTGTGGTGAGGGTGTGTGAGATGTGGGGTTATAATGTGAGAATGTGACGCTGAGGACTTGTTACTACATAATTATCCTTTTGTCCCTAAGCCTGAACATTCGAAATTGTTAGCGGAATAGGAGCTCGGACCTTGAACGTGGCTTAGCCTAGCGTAGCCTCTTATTTTTGTCGACACATGCGAAGAGGTAGGTATTCCTTTACATAGTAAAGCTAGGCTCTCTATACTAACTAGGGAAAATTCTCGTTGTCGAGTTTAGTTGCAATTCACGCCTTGTTCCTAGATTAATCATCATTCCATGAGAACCGGTTTGAGCTAATTGAGATTGCCCAATCTCGCAAAAGAAAAGAAAAAAAAATGTTATTTTGTTATGTGCATTGTATATATTGCATTTTCATATTGTTGCATAATTGAGTCATGTATTGAGTCGTGTTTATGTCGAGTCGGCTAGTCTTGGTTTGTCTGCAAGTGGTGTTTCGAAAAGTATGCAATTAGTTAGAATCGTACCATGATTTGTTGGGGAGAAAGTTTGGAGGTGATTGTGGGGATATTTGATAACTCCATAATTGGAGTTATATTCTATTGTGATTACTTGTCGTTTCGCGTAATTTCCGATGCATTTATGTGTGTTTTAGGCCGAGTTTTGATAGTTTTGAGCATACTTGAGTATTTGGACTTCATGGTGTAATCCGGGCGTTTTATGCATGTTTTATGCTTTATTTGTCGCATTTGATCTTCCGGTATTTGTTCGTGTTGTGGATTTCAGGAACCGGAAGCGTGGAGTGCGGATTTTGGAGCGGAAGCGAACTTCGGAAAGAAAGAAACTCAAGGAATCTTGCACTTGTCGAATCTAGGGTTGAGGAATCTTGCTAGTTAACTAGAACAAAGAGTTGATATCAAGATCATAATACATATTTAAACTTAAGTAGGCTAGAGGAATCAGGTAAAAGATTTTAAATATAGACTTTGTTGAGGAATCTTCAAAGTTAAATTGCTCGTTTGGCTAAGTAGAAAACATCCATGTTGTATGAACGTAAATCCTAAGTGGTGTGAATTCCCTAGTGAAACCGTAGAGATATAATGAACTTGTCCACTCGTTAGGTAACTCTTAAAAAATCATTCTTCGTTAATCGTGAAGCCTTTCACCTGATTAATTGAGATTTTTGTCTTTTATTTTAGTAGAATTAGAAAACAAACAACGCGATTTGCCCACATAAGGTTTAGAATAAGTGGCTAATTTAAAAAGAAGTACTTTGGGTTCGACAACCCGGATTTACCGGATTATTACTACACTGACAACTGTGCACTTGCAGTTGGAACGTGTCACATTCAAGCACTCCCAACGGACTCAGCGGAAGATGGCCAAGGACCATAACGCTGCCAACCGAGAACCGCCATAACCGTTGTATTTCCCGCCTACCTACTCCAGCCGCTACACTACGAGTTGGTCGGACGAGTCGGACTCTAGCGAGTTTGCCTGCGCCCCACCTCAGCCACCTCAGCCACCGCAGCCACCGCAGCCACCACAGAGATGTCAGTCTGGGACACGATCCCAGCAGCCCACGGGTCGTCAGTCTGGGTCACAAACCCAACAGCCTTCAAGTGGCCGGACGGGATTACGATCTCAGCCACCCAGCAGTTGGACTGGATCAGAGTCACAGTCCTCCGACTCCCGTCCCCGTCCACGAGCACGTCGGACGGCCGTCTACCGGACCGACTCTGGCGGCAGCTCTACGAGTAGCATACCCGGTTCCTCGGAAACCGAGTCAGACCTGACATTTATTCCAGACGAGTGAGTGCCATGAGGGCATGTCACCTCTTAGTGTGGGGGTGGTAGTCATGTCTGCATTAACCCAGTCTGCACGTTTTTTCATATTTATTTGCTGTTTTTATTTTATTTTTTGAGTCAGCTTATTTTTGTTTTTTGAGTCAAGCAACCACAAACGTTCTAGCCTTGCATTGTGTATATCTTAAAAAAAATAAAAATAAATAATAATAATAATAATAATACTGCTGCTTGCGTATATACGCAGGCTGCGCAGACAGCAGTGTTTCTTTTTTCAAAAAAAAATCCTAAAAATTAAAAATCAGAAAATTTTGAGAAAGGGCAATCGAGATAACAGAAACTGTGAAGAAATCAAGGTTTAACCCTTTGACAGAAAAGAAAACTTGCACCGAGGTATAGTAGATAGGTGAGAGTCAGTGACCTTTGGAATCCGCAAGTAATTATCACCTGAGCTAAGGTTCCAACTAGTTGCTACACCACCGTCATCTAGGTAGTCGACAACCCGCCCACGGGCGCCGTCACGGTCATCGCGTTTTCGGGTGGAGTGACTGGCTATCAAGGGACCTCATGTCCTGTTTCTTACCCCTAGGTCCAACTAGTCAGCCCGTTTGAAGCCATTTACCCCTTTATTCATAGCCATTACAGCCTAGGCAGCCTTCTTTGAGACCTTCATCAGTCGTTAGTTGGCTATTATACGCGTTATGACAGAGGGAGTGATTAGGAAGGGTTTTAGATGGGAGAGCTTCATGATCTATCAGTTTTGAACAGTTTTGACATCGACAGATTTTTTGAGGGAATGACAGGGTGAGTTAGTGGCGACAATGCATTAATTTGCGGAGGTGGATCACTGAGTTACATAGTGACCACAGGAGGAGTTAGTCGCGTGCGAGCATCTTTTCGCACAAAACGGGGTTCCGGGGGGTTGCAGGGTTAATTGGTGGTTGTGCCGTTTTTCTACATCTTTGGTGATGAGGAGGTTCGGTGGGGCTGCACAGTATCATTTCGACTACAGGATCAGCGCTTCAGGATCAGTGTGGGGGTACTTCACATGAGGACACCTAACGTACCCCACGACAGAGATTTTATTTTCCTCACTCAGCTTTAGTCAGTTTAGTTATTGTCATTATTCACGTATTTATTTATGTATATAGTGTTAAAAAAAATAGAAAAAAGCAAGAAGAAAAAACATTAAAAATAAAAAGAAAAAAAGAAAAAAAAAAGAAAAGCAATGTTCTAGTTTTCAGTTTGGTCGTTTATGTTATTTAGTAAAAAGCTGAGTGAGTGGCATAATTTTCGAGACATTTGCACCGCTTCACATTTATGGCCGCGAGTACGGCGAACACACACCGGGGGCCAGGGGAATTGAGAAAGCAGGAACTTAGGTGTTTCGGACAGTTTTTCAGGATCTCGGAGAGCGGTGTGAGTGTGGTAAATTGTGAGAATGTCATAAAAAGTAGGATTGTGCCATACCTTGATACATATATATATTCTACTCGTTAGACTTAGACCCTTTCGGAAAGAGCTCGGATGATACGTTAGCTAGGGCTTTGATCAGGTTGATAACGAAAGTAATAGTACTTTGGTCCAGTGCTTAAATCCACCATATAAATCTGTTCAGACTTACCGATCGCTTGCAGGGAAGTACTTTCTGAAAAGGGTGAGGTCTCGAGGACACACTGGTTATGTTTTTGAGATTTCCCAATCTCGCCAAAAAAATAATTTGTCATAAGTATGTTTTGAGTCATTGTTTATTGAGTCTGTGTATATTCTATCATAGTCAGTTTTTCTATCGAGTCGTCTGGCCGTAAGGTTCGGTTCGAAAGAGTATGCAATTGCAGGGAGTATGCAAAGGTAGTGTATGCATGGCAGGGTCGGTTTTACAAAGGCAGAAATGTATGCATGCAGGATAGTTTACACGGGGTTTGCTCGGGACGAGCAATGCCTAGTGTGGGGGTATTTGATAACGCCCAAATAGGGGTTATCTTTTAGCCTGATTTCACGAGCGTTTGTGTCAGAAAACAGCGTCTTTTGCCGGGATTTGCCATAGAATGCCTTGGAAAGTTAGAACGAGATGTTTATGTGTACTTTCTGGATTCCTGCTTATTTTATACTTTTATTGGATATGATCGCGGGTTCTGTTCGTGTTGTCTTTTTAGGAACAGGTTCAGGAGGTGGATCGGGATGCGTGCCGGGACACAACCGGGTCTGTCTCGGGAAACGTGCACGAGATCTAACCAAGATGGGAACACGGGAAAGCAGGAAGACACCAAGGAAGGCAAAATGGAGATTTCAGGCAGAAGTGTGGGACCCAGAAGACCCAACCAGGCCCAGCAGAGGACCAAGCCAGGCACCAGGAAGCCCCTGCCTGCGTATATACGCAAGGGCTTGCGTATATATGCAAGCCCTTGCGTATATACGCAGGAAGGAGAGAGGGGGATGGATTTTGTGGGCCCTGGTTGCGTATATACGCAGCCTGTTGAGTATATATGCAGACAAGTTGATTTTTTTCTCTGAGTCGGTGGATCGGTAGCAGTTTCGTAAATTCTGGCACAGCGTTTCGGGAAAAAACAGCACTATTTAAAGACTTGTCCAGACTCGTTTTGAAGACACACAGCACAATCTAAGGACGAGTCAGAGTATCCCCGAAGAGCACGGAAGAGCAATTCGATATTCGAAGACTTAGTTTGATTTCACTCTCTCTCTCTTTATATTCAGAAACTTTGTTTTATTAGTATGACTATTAGCAGCTAAACTTCTTACCTAGGGGATCCTGGAACCTAGTTCCCATCAACTATAGTTACAACCAATTAAGATTATTCCAGAAAAACGTCACAAAAAATATTTACGTTTTCGTCTTTTAATATTTAGGTTTGTAATCTCTAATCACAACCAACTCCTCCTCGTAGTTACACTCTGTTAACTGAAACTGGTTACTCAAGAAAACCTGAAACAGTCTTTGTGGGATCGACAACCCGAGTTGAAATACACCCGGTATTACTTGATTTCGTATACTTGCGAATAGCCTGTAATTTGCGCATCATCCACCCAGATAGGGAGCTTTGCACCACAAATCCTTGCTAAGTTCAGGAAAATCAACGGCCTCCTTGGAGGATTTCTTGGGAGCCATTTCTATAACACACAAAAAAACACATGTGCAAAACAAGATTTGAAGATCAATACCCTGTTCGGGCATGAAGAACATCATAAAGAACAAACTCTAATTCTAAACCCATATTGGGTTGCCAATCTGATTTCAAAACACGAAGTGGAGAGCAAGAATCACTAACCTTGTTGTTTCTTGAGGGATTGAACTGCCTGAGTGATCTTGTTAAGAATATGATCGAAGACTTCAACTTGCTGCTGAGGATTATCTCTCTTGCTCATAAAATTTATGATAGCAACAATGGTGGAAAAGTTATAATTATTGCATTAAAGGGGTTTATATAGGGTTCAAGCTCGAAGAGTCGCGACTGCTCATATTTTCTAAATCAACATTGTCTTGATAACCGGTGAAATTGACAACCTATCGGATCATTTCAAATCATTCTTGCCTCGAAAATCGGCGAATATATGTGGATGGCGTCTGGTTAGCTTCGCAACGGCCATGCCTCATTAAAGACTACTCGACGTTACAGAGACCTAGGAAATCATGGCTACTTCTGGGGGCTAGGATTTTCGAATAATATTCGAATTGATACGAGGATCTGCCTGGGGCCACGCACTGCTGGTTTTGCGCGTCTACACAACGACGCGCGTCGTATACGAGCAAAAGGGGGCTAATGTATATAGTGCATTCTGAGTAGATCAACTATCGTCCACGTGGCAGCCATCCAGCACGTCTGAAAGGTACTCTCTATACACTCTATCACATCTCCTCTGATTCGCATATACTTACATGCAAGCTTATCTACATGGGGGTTGTGAGACAGGGTCACCCGCGTTACCAACCGCATGGGAGTTTTAGGGACTTAGGGGTTTGGAGGCTAGAGTAAGGAACGTCGCGCGAGATCAAAAACCAAGCTCGTGCGCGACCCTTGGTAACTGTCTGAGAGATTTAATGCCTACGTGTCCCATAAATGCGGTCGATCTCATAACGTTCCCTACTTATGCGGATGAGTGTGTAACGTGCCCTATATATACGGTCGAACGTGCCGTTACGAGGTTAACATTAAGACGCCATTTATGGGCGCATTAACCCTTCATAACGGTCACTTCCCCACTATATATAGGAACGTTAGCCTTCTATGGCAACTTCTTGAATCTCTTAGACTATTTTTTATACTGTCTCTCTCTCAAGAACAGTTAGCAAGTGCTTACTCTTTCCCCTACGCCAACCCTCAATCTCTCTGTGCTTTATTCTTGTTCTTTCTCTTCTTCTTGTTCTTATCTCCTGGTAGAGGTGTACACTTGGATCTCTTCCAGGATTTCCTTGCACACACCTTTTATTTTAAAGAAGAAGAAGACTAAAATAACATACTAGCGAATTCCCCATGGATTATAGTTAACAAGGTTCTGCTTCTGAAGAAATAGACTATTGGCAAAGACATCAACTCAGTTTCTTTCAAATATTGTCCATTTTGGGTGAAAATGAGGGATTACGTATAGTGAATAGATACTTTTGAGAATGCAGCAAGAATCGGAGCAGTTCTTGCTGAATTTTGGGAAGTTAATGGAGTTGAATATGAGGTTTTTGGCACCAGGCCTTATATTCGTATCGAGGATTTTACTGAGACCGAGAAACCGCGTCCAAAAGGCTTCCCCTTAAAAATCAAAGAACGTAGTAGATGTTTCAGGTTTAAGTTTGAAAATAAGGGTTATTATTGCTATAGTTGTGGAAGATTGGGACACAAATTTTTGTTGTCGATTTCATCTGAAAGATAATGGAAAGGAAGTGGAATAAAAGGCTGGCCTCATGGCGTATCCTCGGAAAGCTATCGGCGTTACTGCACAAAGAGAGAATCAAAGCGGGGGGGAATGTTTGGAAAGCGCTCAGAGAGAGCGACAATGAAACTGTGTCGCGTGCTTTCCACTGAAGAGACGACATGGGAACGGGTCCAGTACAATAGCACGTAGAAGGCGACAACATATACACGGTGAAAGGCAGTACTTGTATGAGAGCAATGATAATGACCGAGAGCGGAGGGAAAAAAGGTACACTGTCAACCAAAAGAAGAAGACTGTCCTAATTGTGCATAGAATGAAGGTTCAAGAGAACATGTGAAAGACTTGGTGGAGAGCATGAAGAAGACAAACAAAGAGGAAGCCAAAATACCAAAACAAATCCCTAATGAAAAATGTAGGATGGTTTTAGAGAAAGAAGCATAATTAATGAGCCTACCTGTGAAGCCCATCCCTATTTTGATGAAGAAACCATGCACTAGCCCACAGAGGAATTTGGCTATGATCCCTGCATGGGTATGGCCTCCCAGAAATTCAAAAAATAAGAAGATACCCAACAAAAATAGCCCAGAGTAGAAAATATCCCACCAACACAAGCCTAAAAGAAAATGGAACGGGTAATGGAAATGGGTGAAGAGGAAGCTCCGGATAACTCGTCTCTTAATATCGCGTTAGAACGTGTGTTTAATCGTTTTGTGGATCTATAAAGGAAAAGAAACAAATTCCATGAAGGAAGAGTCGCTGAGAAGAACAAGAAATGGGATCTCTTGCAGTGGGAAGAGGAGAAAAGAAGAAATCTTCAGAAGGGTTAAGTGTTAGGTTTTATAATGGATTACGTAGCGTAATTAGACAAATAAGATCCGCACAAGACCCACAAAGGATCACAGGAAGAGACATCATAATGATAATGAAGTTTGTAGTAACAATTACCTTGCTTGTCTCTTGTGATGACTTCAAACGCAAAATTGTGTTTGCGTCTTTATAGCTAGTCCACGTATAGGATGAAGAACTACATTCCTCCACACCTTTTCTAGCAACCGTTAGAGGAATAAAGAGGAAGAATCACACAACGGATGCCAAAAGAGGAGGCTCTGCCTCTTCTTGGCCGACGAGAAGAGGGGCGGACAGGTTCGGGAGGCCCTTGTCTTGCTCTCTCTCCTTGATTTTTCTCTCCTACTCAAAGTTTGTTATGAGCATTAGTCTGAGAAATAAGCTAGGAGTTTCCTTTACATAGTCTAACAACTCCTTGTTAACTGTATAAAGGCCCCTATCCTAATCATGTCCATACACGGATTAGTCTAACTTGCAAATTAGTCCTACTAAGTTTGCAAGTAGTTGTGTATTGATCTTTCTATTAATTAATCATATTAATTAATTCCCGGTTCTAGTTTTATCCTTATGGCATGTGACCCCACAGGTTTCTACTTAGTTGGTAGTAACTATTACTCACATGGAGCGGTGTCTAGCAACACATCCATGCCACCCAAATAATAAAAATAGGCATACTTTGACAAACCTTGTGCAAGTATTGTCTCATCCCTTTGCCTCTATATCCGGATTGGGCACGAGACATACAAGTCACACTCGTATATCCAATCTATAGTTTCTCGATCCTGTGAATAGGCTTATACATGCAGATAAAATCAATATCCTATAATTATTTATCTGATTCTTGCCAGACATTCCATAAGCACCATGCCTCGAGTGGACGTGGATATTGTTGGAAATATGACCTAGAGGCAATCTATTTCTTGTGACATTTATGGATTTACGATTCATTATGTTATCGATATGGAGATATGTTAACATGAATGAAGTCCTGAGAATATAAATGTTATATTCTTAAATATCCCTAGTCCATTATATTGATTAACTGGACAATCAAATATAGTCTAGTATGGGGTTGGATATATATGGAGAAATCACGATCCGACACATGGGTATGTATTATGAGTAATGTCATACTGGATTGACCCATTTGCGAGAAGGCTACATACAAGTTATGTAAAGTCACAAGCGCTTCTCATAGTGACAACGGTATTTTCATCCTTAGACTTGAAGTCACTAGATCATCTAGTTGTGGAATATTGTATCTTGGTAGCGTCAAAAGCTACACCGTGACTGGCTAGTCATAAATGCGCGTATCGGACCCAATATGAAGCAATCATAGAAATCGTAGTGATGTAGATAGAATTTTTCCCTCCCACGTAATGGGAGCAAATATTTTTGGCCACTCGAGGGATAGTGCTTATAGAATGTCTGGCCAGATTCAGATAAATCAATATGGGATACTGATGTTATCTGCATGGATAAGGATATTCCAAAGATCGAGAAACTATGGATTGGATATACGAGTGTGACTTGTATGTCTCGTGTCCAATCTGGATATAGAGACAAAGGGATGAGACAATACTTGCACAAGGTTTGTCGGATGACTATTTCTATTAGTTGGGTGGAATGGATGTTATGCTAGACACCGCTCCATGTTAGTAAATAGGTACTACCAACTAATTAGAAACATATGGGGTCACATGCCATATGGATTGAACTAGACTTGGGAATTAATTAATTAGAAGGATCAATGTGCAACTACTTGCAAACTTAGTAGGACTCATTTGCAAGAGGGACTAATATGAACTTGAGTAGGATTGAGAGATGGCCTTTATGTAGTAAACAAGGAGTTGTTGGAATATATAAAGGATGCTCCTACCTTCCCTCCTACAACTAATTCTCATAAACTTACTTGAGTAGGAGAGAAAGAAAGGAAAGAGAGCACGACAAGGAGGTCGAGCCTCACCCGTCCGCCCCATCTACCCGTCGGCCACAAAGAGGGCTCGAGCCCCTCTTTGGCGATTTGTTGTGTGATTTCTTCTTCCTATTCCATCGATCTCAATCCTCGGAGTAGATCAACCGTATAGACGTGACACTATTCGCATTTCGAAGTCATCACAGGAAACCTACAAGGTGACTATAACAAATCATTTACTATCGTTATGAATTCTCTTCCTGTGATCCTTGGAGGGTCTTGTGTGGATCTTTTATTCTTTAATTCCGGTGCGTAATCCGTTACAAGACCCTACAGTGGTATCCTTTGAGGGTCTTGTGTGGATTACGCAGCGGAATTAAAGAATAAAAGATCCGCACAAGACCCTCCAAGGATCACAGGCAGAGAATTCATAACGATAGTAAAGGATTCGTCACCTTGTTGGTTTCCTGTGATGACTTTGAAGCGCGAATAGTTTCACGTCTCTACGGTTGATCCACGCCTAGGATTGAAATATACATCCTCCAACTCCTTGTTCTAGCTAGTAAGGATGGAAGAGGAAGAAGAAATCACACAACGAATCGCCAAAGAGGGTCTCGGGCCCTCTTTGTGGCCGACGGGTAGAGGGGGCGGACGGGTGAGGCTCGGCCTCCTTGTCTTGCTCTCTCTCCTTTCTTTCTCTCCTACTCAAGTAATTTTATGAGCATTAGTTGTAGGAAGGAAGCTAGGAACATCCTTTATATAGTCCAACAACTCCTTGTTTACTACATAAAGGCCCTCTCCTAATCCTACTCAAGTTCGGATTACTCCCTCTTGCAAATTAGCCGTACTAAGTTTGCAAGTAGTTGCACATTGATCCTTCTAATTAATTAATCATATTAATTAATTCCCACGTCTAGTTCAATCTGTATGGCATGTGACCCCATAGGTTTCTAATTAGTTGGTAGCAAATGTTTAATAACATGGAGCGGTGTCTAGCAACACATCCATTCCACCCAACTAATACAAATAGTCATCCAACAAACCTTGTGCAAGTATTGTCACATCCCTTTGTCTTTATATACGGATTGGACACGAGACATACAAGTCACACTCGTATATCCAATCCATAGTTTCTCGATCCTACGTATAGCCTTATCCATGCAGATAACATCAATATCCCATATTGATTTATATGAGTCTGGCCAGACATTCTATAAGCACTATCCCTCGAGTGGTCGCGGATATTTTCTCCCGTCATGTGCGAGGGAAAAATTCTATCTACATCACTACGATTTCTAAGCTTGCTTCATATTGGGTCCGATACGCGCATTTATGACTAGCCAGTCACGGTGTAGCGTTTGACGCTACCAAGATACAATATTCCACAACTAGATGATCTAGTAACTTTAAGTTTAAGGATGACAATATCGTTGTCACTATGAGAAGTGCTTGTGACTTTACATAACTTGTATGTAGCCTTCTCGCAAGTGGGTTAATCCAGTATGGCATTACTCCTAATGCATACCCATGTGTTGGATCGTGATATCTCCATATCAACCCAGCCCCATACTAGTCTATAGTCAATTGTACAATTAATCAATATAATTGACTAGGGATATTTAAGAATATAACATTTATATTATAAGAACTTCATTCATGTTAACACATCTCCATATCGATATCATAATGAATCGTAAATCCAAAAATGTCACAAGAAATAGATTGCCTCTAGGGAATATTTCCAACAGTCTCCCACTTTCACTAGAGTCAATCTCCTACATCATAAGCCCATTGATCTAGCGCGACCCTCATGCTTTCACTACGCAAGGTAAGAGAGACATCTGTTGGTACTATGCAAATATCCACATCTCCTCTACCAACAATTTGATTGAGATTGAATATTCTGAGTAAGTGCATCTCATGTAGTGACTCACTCAGTCCTCTATGTTAGAATTTGTGACTGAATCTTGCGTGGAACCTTTCCAGCTCACAGTCCCTCCCACTAGTGCAAAACATAAAACTTTACTTGTAATCTGAAATCTTCTCTGTTAGATTGGAAGTTCGCATCACTGTAACCCCTTACAGTGAACTCTTCATATCATCCATATATCAAGAATTCATCCTTTAGTTCTTCTCAAGTACTTAAAAAAATCTTGATAATTATCCAGTGACGCTCACCCGGATTTGACTGGTATCTTTGTGTCATACCATATGACACATCTGGCCTAGTACATAACATGGCGTATCTCGTTAATATCATTCATACCGCCCCTTTCCCAATCTAATTGGAAAGACAATTAGTCTTTCAAAGACTAATTCCATGTGACATAGGTAGAATCCATATTCTTTACATGTTGAACCATTTCAACACCTTTGTCAATATATGCATTTTGACTTATGCTAAACAACTATCTTGATCTATCTCCATATATCCTTATAGATTGTCTTGCCGAATTCTATCATTGAAATTCAATTCTCTAGCCAATCTTTAACAGATTGCAGAGTAGAGACATTATTCCCAATGATTAGTATGTCTCCACATACAAGACCAGAAATATAACTATGCTCCCACTAACATTCTTTTAAACACAAGGTTCATCTTCAATTTTTATGGAACCAAACACCGTTGATTGCATCATTAATTCGAAGAATCCAACTCCAAGAAGCTTGACTTAATCTGTAGAAAGATTGCTACAAGTAAGATGCGAATGAATTTAAGCATCACAGTTGGGAAAAGATTTCGTCATAGTCTATACTATGAACTCACATGAAATCATTAGGCACCAATTGTCCCTTAAAATTAATCACATTACCATCCATGTTGGTCTCCTCATAACCCACTTGCACCCTATGGGTCCTACCATTTCTGATAGTTGGTCAACCCTTTGTTGGTATACATGGATTCCACTTTGTATCTCATGGCTCCAAGCCATTTCTGAGAGTATGGCCCACTCGTGGCCTCTTCATAGGTTGTAGGCTCATCTCTATGAACAATACATCACCGGGTTACGAGAAATCCATATTTCTCTAACCCCTTGACATACTCAACCTATGAGTTTCTTGTGTTATCTGAGTAGGTTGCTCCACAACACCTTGTGATCCTGCTCATGTTCCATCAAATGGATCAATGTTCTGTTGTGGTTTTTGAACTCCTTCAAGTTCTACCCTCCTCCCACTGTCTCCTTTATAGACAATCTCTATCTCGAAACACAACGGTTCGAGCAACAAACAATTTGTTCTCGATTGGATTGTAGAGATAATATCCTTTGTTTCCTCAGGATATTCCACATAGTACATTTATCCTACTTGGGTTCAAGTTTATCTATAAAGTATTTACATAAACTTTATAACCCGAATTCTTTATGAATGACATACTAGGACACTTCCTAGTCCATATCTCATATGGTGTTTTTCATAATTGATTTAGATGGAACAAGGTTAAGGGAGAAATTTGCTGTAATTAGAACATGGCCCCTTAAAGTAAATAGGAAGTTCAGTTTGACACATCATGGACCTAACCGTGTCCAACAAGGTCCGGTTTCTCTTATCAGACATGCCATTCCATAATGGTGTTCTAGTTAGAGTAGGTTTGGATCATATCCCATACTCCCTCAGATGCTCAAACTCTTGGCTTAAGTACTCACGCCTCTACGATCATGTCGTAGAGATTTCATACTTTTTGACAAAATAGTTCTCTACTTAATTCTTGAATTCCTTGAACAATTCAAAGGATTCTGATCTGTTTCTTCATAAGATACACAAATCCATATTTTTCTGATTCCATCAGTAAATATGATGAATTGCAGAAAACCACCTTTAGTATTTGTGCTTAGCGGCCTACATACATCAACATGTATATTTCCCAAAGATAATATCATGCCTTTTAAAAAAGTCTTACATATCTTATATGATTCAAAATCAAATGATTCCAGAAATCCATCCATATGGAGCCTAGATATGTATCTCTCATTTATGTGGCCTTAAAAACAATGCCAAAGATAATTGAGGTTCATATCATTATATTCTAACCTCTTGGTATTAGTGTTATAGATGAAACTTTTATGATAAAGGATATACAATCAATTAGACAAAATTGCATTACAATAATGCATATCAGAATAAATAGAACAACATTTCTCCTTTATTATGAAAGAGAGCTTTTCTTGTCCGAACAAGAAACTATGAAAATGCACCTACTCATAGTAGGGACATAATCACTTTTGTCTAATTCATGAACAATTTTAAAAAGGTAAAGATAGTTCCCTGTGGCTAATTCAGCAACCCCTTGCTTCATTGCCACGTGCAGTTTATTTCTTCTTTATCCAATTGTCTACATCTCTTGATATCCTCCACATTTCTACAAACGTGAGATTCTCATCTAGTATCATTTTTCTCATGACGATGAGATAGACATATTAACTTCTATAACAAAGTACCTAAATTAGAATTCATAATTCCTTTATTATTTCCTTCCAGGTACTTTGGGCAGTCTCTCTTCCTTTATACCACCTTTGGGACTTTTAAGGTAACTTGGTTTTAGCAACAATCTTGCTTTATACCCATGGGGTCGGCGTAAACCATTTGTCCTTACCCATGATCTTAACCATTAACATGTTTTGCCTTAGCCCTTTATTAGTGCTTTGTTTAGCGATTCTCAATCATATTGAGTAAATCACCTTTGAACAAAACCTTAATTTCATCCAATGCAATTCTTGGTCCACTTGGGCGAATAACTTTTATTCTTTATCTATCTCATAAATAACACCCATTTCCTAACATTTCAATCATATTGAATTAGCTTAGTTGCGTATGACCTCTTGCTTTAGCAGTAGAGCATTACTAGCTTGTGCCGCCGTGTCATATCTTGATGAATTAAGTCGCCTTGCTTTGGCAAGCCCGAATTTCATTACATCTTTATCATGACAAGTGCTAAGCAAGAGATGACAAAACGCAAAGTGGGGCAACATTTCAAACCTTTTATGTCTAGCTCGCTCTTTGAAAGAGCTTCTTTTAATATATGATCATATCATACGCCTCCATGTTTCTTATCTTGCTTCCGAAGCTCAGAGTTCATGGCAGCTAACACGAGGCAAGTGACATTCAAAGAACCATTCTTTGATGTTCCTTCCATTAGGTTTAAGCGTTATTGGCAGTTGGTGGAAGGAGAAATTTGTGTTCTACGATGTACAATACTTTTATTTCATTTGAGAACAATTCTCAATTTTGTACCAGTCTAGAAAATAGATTCAATACAGCTTGTCTTTCTTAAGAAAATAAAGTCGTGTTTGTTTGTTTAATGTCATGGGTATTCGACACAAAAGGATTATGCAAAGTATTGTGACGTATAACTATATTTAACATGGACTTAAATTTTCAAACATAGCTCCCAATATTTTTCTCGGATCAATAACCCTCCATAATAATGTGGAAAATATCATTATATTTTCTAGTGGGCCAAGATCCATATATCACTTCTTTTGAGCTTGATTTGGCAAGTCACCCAAATTAATTACTTATGTAGGACATTTCCAATTGCGTCCAATGCGACTCTTGGTTCAATTGGGAAAATAAATCCTTATTTATATATCCCCATAGATAATCCCAATTGGTTGTATCTAGGCTTTTAATCCTATTAAAATTACCTAGTTGCGTCCAACCTCTTACTCAAACAGTTGCACATTACTTTCTTGTGCCATCTCATCACATCATGGCGAACCAATTCGCCTTGCTTTCGCACGCACGAGCTTGGTAATCATGATCTTAACGTGTTTAAGTAACAAGAAAGCAAAACGCAATATTTAAATTTGAGGAATTTTCTTTTTAATTTTAATTTTTTTGTTGATCCATATCAACTGATCTACGTATCTTGAGTTGGGCAAACTCACAAATAAAAGATCCGGTTGTTAATTATCTTATTATCAATTTTGCATGCATCATTCATACACCAACAATAAATAATAAGACAACAAATAAACAACTACAAACAAAAATTAAACGTGATATGGATATGGCCTCTAATCTAAGATATTCCCAAGCCAATGAGAATATATATGAACCCAAAAATAGCAAGCTCATCTCCATGTGCCTCCATATTTTGGTCCATGCTCCATAGCTTGTGGAATTATCCATGCTTCTTAGCCTTGTGGAATGCTCTATCTTGTGGCCTTTTAATTCTTTAGGTTTCTTCTTCTCCGTCTTGACTATCATCTATTTTATATAATACTAGCTAGCATCTATACTAAATAAAAAGATCTCACAAGTTGAGAAGAAGAACGACTCGCAGGCCGTAAAACTTAATTAACTATTACATTAATTTTTTCAGCTCACAGGCCTTAAAACAAACCACAAAATTAAACATTCACAACATCCACATCTAAGGTAATATCCAATCACCATGCAAATAGCACATAAACAGTTAAAATTTAATTTTTACGCGCTTGTCAATTTTCAGTTGATTTTGGACATACTATGGTCAAAATGGTCCAAGAAGCCTACCATCTCCATTGCCGGACAACCAAAGGACTGCCACAAAGTTCTTGGGCCGGTCGGCCCCTAGCCCAAAGGGCTTGGCCGTGCGCTAGGGAGCCCGGCCCCCTTGGTCGTGGCCTTCCTTGGGCGGAAAGGAGAGAGGGGCGGTCCCCTAAGGGGGGCGAACCTCCTTAGGAGGTTGTTTCCAAAACAACTTCCCCCTTGTTGCCCAAGTATAGTCGTTTCCAAGTTTGAAAAACACCTTTTTCCAACTTGTGCCCAGACTCTAGTTTTCTAGATCCAAAATTGTCACATCCTATGTGATCCAAATTCACTAATCCTTACATCTCATGTAATAGTAGTTCTTATTTGGTTGAAGTATATACAAATAGTCGATTTCAACCGAAAGATAAGGAAAGGAAGTGGAATAAAAGGATGACCTCGGGGCGTATCCTCGTAAACCTACTTGAGTTACTGCACAAAAAGAGAATCAAAGCGGGGCAATCAATGTCTGGAAATCGCTCAGAGAGAGCGACAATGAAACTGTGTCGCGTACATTACACTGAAGAGACGACATGGAAACGGGGCCAGTACAGGAGCACGTAGAAGACGACAACATATACACGGTGAAAGGAATTACTTGTATGAGAGCAATGATAATGACAGATAGCGGAGGGAAAAAAGGTATAGTGCCAACCAAAAGAAGATGATTGTCCTAATTGTGTAGAGAATAAAGGTGCAAGAGAACATGTGAAAGACTTGGTGGAGAGCATGAAGAAGACAAACAAAGAGGAAGCCAAAATACCAAAAGAAAGCCCTAATGAAAAAGGTGGGACGGTTTTAGAAAAAAGAAGCATAATTAATGAGCCCACCTGTGAAGCCCATTCCTATTTTGATGAAGAACCCATGCATTAGCCCACAGAGGAATTTGGCTATGATCCCTGCGTGGGTATGGCCTCCCTGAAATCCGAAAAAGAAGATGATACCCAACAAAAATAGCCCAGTATTAGAAAATAGCCCACCAACACAAGCCTAAAAGAAAATGGAACGGGTAATCGAAATGGGTGAAGAGGAAGCTCGGGATAACTCGTCTCTTCATATTGGGTTAGAACGTGTGTGTAATTGTTTTGTGGATCTATAAAGGAAAATAAATGAATTCAATGAAGGAAGAGTCTCTAATAAGAACAAGAAATGGGATCTCCTGCAGTGGGAAAAGGATGAAAAGAAGAACTATCCAGAGGTTAAAGTGTTGGGTTTTGTAATGGATTACGCAGCGGAACTAAAAAAATAAGATCCGCACAAGACCCACCAAGGATCTTAGGATGAGACATCATAATGATAGTGAAGGTTGTAGTAACAATTACCTTATTTGTTTCCTGTGATGACTTCAAACACAAAATTGTGTTTGCATCTATAGCTAGTCCACCCCTAGGATGAAGAACTAGATTCCTCCACACCTTGTGCTAGCAACCGGAAGAGGACGGAAGAGGAAGAATCACACAGCGGATACCAAAAGAGGAGGCTCGACCTCTTCTTGGCCGACGGGAAGAGGGGCGGACAGGGTCGGGCGGCCCTTGTCTTTCTTTCTCTCCTTGCTTTTTCTCTCCTACTCCAAGTATGTTATGAGAATTATTCAGAGAAATAATCTAGGAGTGTTCTTTATATAGTCCAACAACTCCTTGTTAACTGTATAAAGGCCCCTATCCTAATCCTGTCCATACACGGATTAGTCCAACTTGCAAATTAGTCCTTCTAAATTATCAAGTAGTTGTGTATTGATCCTTCTATTAACTAATCATGTTAATTAATTCCCGAGTCTAGTTTTATCCTTATGGCGTGTGACCCCATAGGTTTCTACTTAGTTGGTAGTAACAATTACTAACATGGAGCGGTGTCTAGCAAGACATCCATGCCACCCAACTAATAGAAATAGTCATTACCATGACAAACCTTGTGCAAATACTGTCTCATCATTTGCCTCTATATCCGGATCGACACGAGACATACAAGTCACACTCGTATATCCAATCCATAGTTTATCGATCCTGAGAATAGTCTTATCAATGCAGATAACAACAATATCCTATATTGATTTATCTGAGTCTGGCCAGACATTCTATTAGCATTATCCCTCGAGTGGCACTGGATATTTTCTCTCGTTATGTGGGAGGGAAAAATTCTATCTACATCAATATAATAACTAATATTGATTCCTTATTGTGTCCGACTAACGCCTTTATTACTACCCAGTTACGGTGTAGAGATTGACGATGTCAAAACACAACATTCCACAACTAGAGGATCTAGAGACTTCAAGTCTAAGGATGACAATATCGTTGTCACTTGACTTTACATAATTTGTATGTATCCTTCTCGTTGTGGGTCAATCCAGTATGCTATTACTCCTAATGCATACCCATGTGTTGGATTGTGATATCTCCATATCAATCCAACCCCATACAAGTCTATAGTTGATCGTCCTGTTAATCAATAGAATCGAGTAGGGATATTTAAGAATATAACATTTATATTCTAAGGACTTCATTCATGTTAACATATCTCCATATCGATAACATAATGAATAGTAAATCCATAAATGTCACAAGAAAAATAGATTTCCTCTAGAGCATATTTCCAACATAAAGCTACGCTGTCAAAATTGGCAGCAAATACGAAATATGCTAGAGGCATTAAGAGAATACGTAAACCTTAAGGGAAAAAATGAGGAGATAGTGCGCTGCAAACTTTTGTGGTCACGGACGGAGATCAAATGGAAAAAGGCTTCACGGAATTACAGAGAGAAATCTCTGATTAGGAAGAGGTAATGTCAAATATCCTTGTTCTCAACTTTATCTGTACAGTAGACTCGTAAAGGATTTTGAATTAGTGGTTTTGGAGGAATATTTTGCTTCACAAACCACTGTGGTGGCTGGCCAGAAACAACTACATGATTCAATGTTGAGTCTCATCTGAACTATTAGGGTTTGAGGCGTAACCTGAATGTCTAGAGACTGCGATTTCTTGTGAGAGACCATCGTCTCTCTTGGTGTTCCTAGTTGAAAAAAAAACAAAAAAACAAGGTGAGAGTCCAGAGACTATGACAAGATCAATGTTGAGTCTCATCTGGAACTTTGAGGGTTTGGGGCGTACCTTGATAGTCCACAGACTACGAGGTCTTGTGAGAGACTACTGTCCCTCTTTGGTGTTCGTAGCTAAAAGAAATAAAAAAAAAATAACTTGAGAGACCATGTACTACTACACGATCAATGTTGAGTCTTATCTGGAACTTTCAGGGTTTGGGTGTAACTTGACAATCTAGATATAAGAAGGTCTTGTGACAGACCATCGTCCATCTTTGGTGCTCCTTTCTAAAACAAAAAATAAAACAAAATTTTAAATTTTAAGAAGGTTCAAGACTTGAAATAGCTAGTATATTTCAAGGCATTTAAAAAAATTTCAAAGCCTTGAAACTGACTGAGCCCTATGCATGAACTTAAGGGGAGTTTTCTGATTCTATTTGAAATCCTAAAAACATGTGCTCACTCTATCAGATACTTGATGATGAAATAAAAAGTATTTTGACATGTTTAAACACTATCTAATCCATCTGTTTGACATGGTTTTTCAGGGAAAGTTTATTCCTATTCTGCAGGATTTACTTCCTAACCTGAATTTTGCAGGAAAGAAAAATCTGAGATAATTTGATTCTGCAATCAATCTAATGGTTGTAACAGCTTCTCAACATGGTTATGGACAAGATCAAATCAGTAACCCTGAAGATACCGAGCAACTATCCGTTGGAGAAGACTATTAGAGAAGTCAAAGTTGTTGCCTACAAAATAGGAGAGTTTGTTGCTGAAGATCTTGAAGATTTGCAGATCAAATGAGGTGTATATAAGGAGCTCAGTTTGAAGCATTTTATAGCGAACACAACGGGCGAAAACAGAAACACTCAAACACATTCAAGGATTGCCGAGAAACAAAGAAGCAAATCAAATTCTTAATATAATTCTCATAAGAACACTGCACTCTTACAGCAGTTTCATTTTCAGTGTTCTTCTGTTCATTAATTCATTTGTATATCATATTGTTTATACTTATATTTCTCATTCTCAATGATTGTTCAAGGTGAAAAATAGAGAATTATTAGTTAATCAGATAGCTAGAGCAGGTACTATATAGGTTAGTAGAACCACAAGCTGTAACAGAGTAAGGCATCTCTCTGTGCTTGAGATCTAGGGCTTAGCTGTTGATTAATAAGAGTTGAGTTGAAAATCCTACAGGGATAAGATCTCTGAGGTAGTGATGTAGGTTTAAGTGGACTGAACTATATATATCTTATGTCTCTTGCATTTACTTTCCAGTTACAAACTTAGAAGTTTTGCAGCATTCAAAACAGTTTCATTTCAAGGGTTTTAAACTCATTTCAATGCCTTGAAATAGAATTATTCTTCTGTTTACTCTAACTGTTTTATTCCAGGGGATTCAAACTCATTTCAAGGCCTTGAATCTCTTTACAAATCTTTTGAAACCACTACTCTTGCAAAGTTTAGCAAAAGTTTGCATACTCTATTCAACCCCCCCCCCCCACCCTTCTAGAGTATTGATCTTGTATTTCTACTTACTGTACACCCCTTCAAAATGATTGAATAAGAAGATATTTAAAGTTCTGAAATGCAGTATGTGACAATCCTGTTCGTATTAGGGGAGGTTTATATCTTTGGTGGAATGATGATGTTCACATAGAGTTTCAGTGGAGATCAAATAATGTCTTTCAAATTGAAATTAGTTATGACAAAGGTAATGTGTAATTTTGGTTTCTTATTTATGCACCCCCTGTAGATGCAAATAGGAGAAGATTTTTGAAGGAACTACAGGGGTTCACAAGAAATATACAAGGGTCATGGATGATTCCAGGTTATTGCAATGATTTGTTGGATGGTATGGACAAACAAGGTGGCAATGAAGTGCACCTATGGAGGGTTAATCAATTTTGGAGTTTTGTTTTAAAATGATACCTTATGGAATTGACTGCTCCAGGTCTGAATTATAGTTGGTCTAATAACAGAAGCAATGGAAATATTGAAGAAATGCTAGAGAAAGTCTTCTTCAATCTTGCATGGGGAGTCAAACATCAAATTGGCAAGCTGTGTAGATCTCTCTCCTATGATTTTGGATACTAATTGGAGATATGGAGTCAAGAAAAGCCAATTCAGGTTCAACAAAAGTTGTTTACAGTATGAAAATTGTGGTAAAATAGTTAAACAAGCTTGGAAGGTGCAGGGTACTGGAAATGTTTTGCAGAAGTTAACCAACAAGTTAAGTAACTGTGGACATCATCTGAACATTTGGAGCATATAGGAGGTTCAAAACAATGCCAATAAGTTTAATAAATTGAACCAACAACTTCTGAGTATTCAAAGCAAAATCCTGGAGTATGTCAAACCATGAAGGTGAGGTGTTTATGAAGAAACAGGTGGCAGAAGCTTGGGCTAATTAGGAGCTCTATCGGAAATAGAATTCTAGGGTTATTGATTTAAAATAGGGTGTTAAAAAACTCTAATATTTTTCATCTCTCTAATATTAAAAGAAGGAATGCCAATAGAATTAACAAGTTAAAAATATTGTAGGAGAGTGGTGGATAGTAAAGAAGGGGTAGTTGCAGAGGTGAAGGACTATTTCAAGAAACTTTTCTCTTCTAGTTATTATATGCCCACTTCAGGGGTGCTAACATAGTTTTATAGACTTGTCACTGATCAAGAAAATGGTATTTTAATCCAGATTCCAAGTGCTGAAGAAATTCAGAATGTGGTATTTTCTTTCAACCATGAGAAAGCTCCTAGTTATGATGGGTTTATAGGAATCTTTTATTAAGCACGGTAGGATAGAATCAGGTAGGATTTTGTGCAAGTTATTCAACACTTTTTCTACACAAAGATACTCCCTAAAAGTGTAAGCAAAACTGTGATTTCTCTTATCCCAAAAGTCAAATGTTCTGAAGAAGTGAGTCAATTTAGACCAATTTCTTTGTTCACCTTTCTCGATAAGATTATTTCAGAACTTATTTAAAACTTGCTTTAAAAAATCCTGCCTAAATCATTCCTCATGAGCAATCAGCTTTTTTTCAAGGAAGACAGATTCAAGACAGTATTCTGCTGGCTTAGGAGTTCTTTCATGTGATTAAAAGTATGAAAGATTGGAGGAAAACTTCTTTCGCCTTAAAGTTAGACTTGGTGAAAGCTTATGATAAAGTGAGTTGGGTTTTCTTAATCTTCGTCAAGTTAGGTTTCGTTGAACATTTCACTGATTGCGTTCTCTATTGTATCTCTACAGTTAGCTTTGCAGTGAAAATTAATGGGGGGATTGGCTGTGACTTTGCTCCTGAGAAAGGATGTAATCCTCTCATTCCATATCTGTTTGTGATTGTTATGGAAGAGTTGTCCAGAAACCTAAATGAAGCTCTGTCAACCAAGTGTTTAAAGGGTGTGAAGCTGAATAAAATGACCCATCCTTTGAACAATTTATTCTTTGTTGATGATTCTATGATTTTTCTATCTGCCACAGAGGTAGAAATGACAAGCTTCCTCCACATTCTGAATGAATAATTTAAGGTTTAAGGGATGGAGATAAATGTCAACAAATATGGGATCCTTTGCTCTCCTAACCTGGAAGACCAGATGAAAAATCCAATTCTGAAGTTATCTAATATTAAGAAGATGGAGAAAAACTTTATGTATTTGGGTATCCCGGAATTTTTGAGGAAGTCAAAGTCTCATCGTCTGAACTATATTTATAACAGTGCAGTTACAAAACTTGAAGTTGGAAGTAGCAATCTTTGTCCTTTGCTGGTAGAGAAGTTCTTATCAATTTATAGTGAAAGTGTGTAATGTTGGTGTAAACAGGTATATTAATACTCTAGAAGGGGGGAATTGAATAGAGTAAACTAGCTTTTTCCAAAACACAAGTTTTTGAAACTTCAGTAGAGCAAACTGTTGATATCTACAACCTGTTAAAACAATAAGAACCTCTTGTTTTTCACTTGAAAAACCAAACTACTAAGTTTATTGAGGTTTTAAAGATGAAAAATAAATAATACAATTGAGTACAAGGAGAAGAACTCAGAAAGATAAGATTTTTAAGCCTGGAAGAGTTCTTCTGAAATTGAATGATCTTCAGTCTGCCAGAGTTGAGTTCCTGAATGATGTTGTATGAACTTGATCTTCACAGTTGGTTGCTCTATTCAAAACCACAACCTCTATATCTCATATAATTCTCTGCAATTCAAATTGAAGTAGCTGATCTCAGTATGCAACTTACTTGAGAGATTTCAAGAACAGAATTCCAAAAATATATCCTATCTGATAAGCTCCTGTCAACAGCTTAATTTGAATGCATTGCTGATCTGTTTATGGACGTTGGAGTATCCAACAAACCTGCATATACTCAGCAAAGAAGATCAAACAATAACAATACAATCTAGCAAAAAGATCTACTTGAAACAGCAGGTATCAGTTCATGAGAAAACTATGCTATAATTGTCTGCTGACTGTTCTAAGTTAACAAGTATATTCAATCTCATGAATATATCAAGTAACTAATATATAACACAATAATAGACAATAATAAACTTGTATCAAGATCTAAGTATCACTGAATCCTCCTGCATATAGGAAGATGATTAGAAGAACTTAGCAGTAAAGAGTAACCAGAATATCTCAAAGCTTTAAAGCTTTGCCTGCTAACTTCACCAGAATGAACATTGGATTCTTAATCCAACTTAGTCCTGCAACGATCAACTTAGAACATAGATTGCTAACTGAAATCATATAATTAATCCATATCATTACCAAAACATAACCGAAACATGCACAAAAACAGTTAGATAGTTCAGCATATAGGAACTGCTACAGTAACCCAAAGCTTTGAAGCTTTGGTACTTAGCAATGTATTATGCTTGTGTTTCTGGCTTTCATCATCAAGGAGCTAAGCTCTATGCTTGTATTTTAACAACATAATGTCCATGAGCTTCAGACTTATCAATCTCGCCCTTGATGAAAGACAAAACACATTATCTGGATATTGATATCCTGCAGCTTACAATCAGTAG
The DNA here is from genome assembly GCA_023055425.1 of Linanthus parryae. NCBI lineage: Eukaryota > Viridiplantae > Streptophyta > Magnoliopsida > Ericales > Polemoniaceae > Linanthus > Linanthus parryae. The sequence continues at coordinate 104,077,101 of JALGPY010000001.1, forward strand.
TAAAAATCGCAAAATATAAATAAAAGAAATTCAAATACCACAGAATTTCATAGATAACATCTACCAGATCCAGAATTTATTACAAACCATAAAACTAGATACTAAACATCCTCAAAACATAGGAAACTTACTAAAAGCATAAAACACATAACACATAATCTTCTCCCCCTTTTTGACTTTCATCAAAAGTGTAGAAGAAATGTAGGATCTGTTCAGAGTGTTTTTAAATAAGAAAAATAACATAAACTTAAGGACTGAGAAGAGTAGAAAGAATAGAGAGAATGGGTTCAAGGCTTCGAAGATCCTGTGGACTTTGCTTTGCCCTTGCCTTGCCCTGAGTCTCCGCTTGCTCGTCTTCAGAGACTTCTGCATGTTCAGCCTGTTCTCATTGTTCTTCAGGTTTCTTTCCATGAGCTTCCTCATCCTGCATCTTATCAACAACCTCATCAACCAACTTTTCTAGATCAGCAGCTTCCTGTTCAGCTTTCTCTGCAGCAGCTTCCTCATCATCTGCCTCCTCTTCAGATTGATCAAATAGATCTTTTGATGTCAGAACAATAGGAATACCTTTCTTCTTCTTCTGTTTCTTGAGAACTTCTCCCAGAACTTCCTCTGAATCAATGTTGGTATCTCTTCTTTCTAAAGAAGGCACTTTTTCCAGATCCAAACCTTTGATGATAAGGTCAAGCTTGTTAAGCACCAAACCTTTGAACTTAGTAAGGTCATTTGAAAAGTCAAATAAACGTATTCCCAAATATTCCACACCATCTTCCAGAACCTCAACCCTATTTATAATCTGTGAGAAATCCAGATTACCAGGAACCTTAGGGGTAGAAGCGGTTTGATGAACTCTTTTTCCTTCAGCTCCTTAGCATTCAACTCTGAATAGAACTTCCACTTTCCCTTAGCAGTATACACAATCCCAATCCTTTGAAGGGATGCTTCATCAACTACCCCAAAACCAGTAGTAATCTTTTCTTCATCCTCCATAGCAATCCCAAAATGCTTTAAAAACAATGGTAAGACATTGGCATAGGGTAGGGAGTTGTACCTAGTCCTAGTTCCACAATACACCATATGCTCAATCACCACAGTAGGAGGGTCTACCTCAAACCCTTGACAGATTAAAGACATTAAGATCAGCACCTTGTCTGTTACCAACTCTTTGGAATATTCTCTGGGGAAAACAGATCTCATAATGATAGAAAACAGGATTTTGGCTTCACAGTTAAACACAGAATGTGTTAACTGTTTGGGTTCAGAAGTGGTTCCCTCCAAGAAAAACATGGCTCTGGATTTCTCTAGAATTTCTTTCCTGTCAAGATAGTCACCAACCTTATACTTCCTAGGTACTCCCAAAACTTGTAGAACACCTTGTGATCTAACCTAATGTCCACACCAGCCACTCTTGAAGTGAGAATGTATCTGTCACTATCAACAAGTTCTTGTACCAGATTCAAATAAACAGTCTAGTTAACCTAGGGTAAGCTTCAGAAGGAGGGTTCAACAGAATTCCAACAGATGAGTTTCTCAAACTCTTAATGTAGTCCAAATCTAAAATGTCCAATAAATCATTACTGAGCAGACTACAAAAAGAAACCTTAGATGATGCATACCCATCCATACATACAGTCTTAACTTCAGAATTAACAAACCAAGATTTAGGCAAGAGGTTCTTACCAAAATTTGTGGCTTTCTTGGTTTTCACTGCACTGTGCTTAACCCTCTTCTTCTCAGGGGTTGCTTCACCCTTCTTTTTTGGAGTTGATTATGCTCTCTTGTCTCCAAACTTCTTCTCTTTTGAGGATGGTACATTCTTCTTTTTCTTCTCAGCAGTCACTTCTTTCTTCTTCTTACTTGACACTTCCTCCTGATCCTTGTTCTCTTTTTCTTTCACCACTTCCTCTATTACAGATTCTGAATCTGACCTAGCCCATGCTTATTCCTGAACTTCCTTCCCTTTCTTGGTGTTCTTTGTAGGAGGATAAGTCTCATGAACACTGTTCGTGTCTTCTGAGTCTGATCCATGGATGGTGATCTTTCTGTTAGCCTTTCTCTTCACCCTCTTGTTGGAGGTCTGACCTAGCTGCTTGATCATTTCTGATTTTTGCTCCATTTGGGTTAGGGTTTGAGAGAGATTTAGAGAATGGGGAGAGAGAGAGAGAGAGGACGAAGAGATAGAAGTAGAGAATGAGAGAAAATAAGTCCTGAAGCTGGCTTAAGTAGGTAGAAGAGTTTGACTAAAAGTAGGAGATATGCATGAAAAAAGATTTCAGAAGATTTTCAAGATATTTGTAGATATTTTGATCAAATCTCTTAACATTTGAAAAGATTATGTAATTATCTAAAAAGATATTACAAAATTTTCATGATCCAATTTTTAAAGATAATGAAAATCCACTCATCAAAGCAGTGAAACAGTAGTTCAAAGATTTGAGAAGTTTCAGACTAATACAGAAACTTCAAAGCTTTGAGCCATATTTTCAAGGCTCCAGAAAATATGATCTCAAGGCTTTGAAATCACACAGATAATACACATAGTAACTAATTACTCCCTTTAAACCAATGCATCCTTGTTTAACATACCCAATTCAAGCCTTAGGGATGCAAACCTTTCATCTGGCAGTGGTTTAGTGAAAATATCAGCTATTTGCTTAGCAGTAGAAATAAAAGATAGAAAAATGTCACATTTTTCTGCATGATCTCTAAGAAAATGATGTCTCACATCTATGTGCTTTGTCCTTGAATGCTGGACTGGATTCTTATATATGGAAATGGCACTTGCATTGTCATAGTTGATAGGCACATTTATGAAGTCATATCTAAGATCTCTTAGCTGTTGTGCAATCCATAAAACCTGTGAACAACAAGCTCCAGCTGCAATATATTCAGCTTCTGTAGTTGACAGAGCTACTGAATTATGCTTCTTTGAATGCCAACTTATCAATGAAGATCCAAGAAATTGGCAGCATCCAGAAGTACTCTTTCTGTCTACCTTGTATCTTGCAAAGTCTGCAGCTAAATATCCACTCAACAAAAAAATAGACCTTCTTGGATACCAAAGCCCCAAGTCTTTGGTTCCATTCAGATATCTAAAAATTCTTTTCACGGCAATTAAGTGACTTTCTTTAGGATCAGCTTGAAACCTTGCACACATGCAAACACTAAACATAATATCTGGTCTACTAGTAGTTAGATACAGAAGTGAACCAATCATACCTCTGTACTCTTACTGATTTACACTCTTACCAGTTGTGTCTTTGTCTAAAGACAGTGATGAACTCATAGGGGTCTTTTCAACCTTGGACTGTGACATGTTATACTTGTTTAACAAGTCCAGGGTGTACTTTCCTTGATGCACAAAAATTCCTTTCTTCATTTGACCCCTATGAGTTCATTTAAAGAAAACTCTTTTGAAAGTCCAAGAAAGACATCTAGTTCTCCCATCAAGCTCATTTAAAATTCCCTGCACATTAGACTTGAAAACTCTTTTGAAATATCATCATTAGTAGCACCAAATAGAATATCATCTACATATATCTGAACAACTAACATATCTTTTTCCTGATTCTTGAAAAAAGACTTTTATCAACCTGACCTCTCTTAAAACCATTTTTTAACAAAAATTTTCAGAGTCTGTCATACCAAGCCCTTGGAGGTTGCTTAAGTCCATATAATGCTTTATCCAGTTTGTAAACATAATCAGGAAAGGTGTCATTTTCAAAACTGGTGGTTGAGCAACAAATACTTCTTCTTGTAAATAACCATTCATAAAAGCACATTTGACATCCATTTGGAAAAAAATTATATGATTACGTGATGCAAATGCAAGAAGTATTCTAATAGATTCTAACCTTGCAACGGGGGAAAATGTTTCCTCATAATCAATACTTTCCTCTTGATTGTATCCTTGTGCAACCAGTCTTGCTTTGTTTCTCACAATCTTACCCTTTTCATCAAGCTTATTTATGATTACCCATCTTGTTCCAATCACTGATTGATCCTTTGGTCTAGGAACCAAATTCCAAACCTTGTTTCTTTCAAACTCATTCAGCTCATTCTGCATTGCAATGATCCAGTATGCATCTTCCAGTGCTTCTGTTGCATTTTTTGGCTCAATGAGTGATACAAAAGCAATGAATGCACACAGATTTCTCAATTTACCTCTTTTCTGAGTTCCAGTTGTCGGATCTGATATAATATTCTCAGCAACTTCTTTCGGGGTGTCCAAGTGTATGGACCTTCAAGGCTTTTAGTTCTTGATACAGTAGAAGGAGCATAATATTTCTTGTCAATCTCTGTCTCAAGGCTTTGAGATTTTGACACAGCAGGGGGTTCAAGGCCTTGAGATTCTTCTGAAAGTTTTTGGTGCTTAGTTTTGTTCTTGCTGACTTTTTCAAGGTCTTCATTAGCCTCATATTTATTCAAACTAAGATCTGCAAAACTTTCACTCAGATAATCATAAGTACTGTCATCAAAAACAACATGAATACTCTCCTCTACAATCTTAGATATCTTATCGTGAACCCTGTAAGCTTTGCTGGTTTGAGAATAACCAAGAAACACACCTTCATCACTTCTAGCTTCAAACTTACCAAGATTATCTTTGCCATTGTTATGCACAAAACAAGTACAGCCAAAAGGCTTAAAGTAAGCAACACTAGGCTTCCTGCCTTTAAACAGTATGTGAACTAGGAGCAGTGAGTATGCAATTTCCTGATTTTTCATCTTGCACCAAACGTGTCTCCTTGTCAAAAACTACCTTATTACCCTTGTCACAAAGTTGGGAAATACTCAATAAATTTACTTAAGACCATCAACTAAATAAACATCAGAAAATGAATATGCAGAATTGTTACCAACACTTCCAATACCAATTATGTTGCACTTTGCTTTGTCACCAAGTGTGATTGTTCCCTCTGATTGTTCTTTGAGCTCTAAGAATAAAGATTTCTTCCCACTCATATTTCTGGAACATCCACTATCCAATATCCATTTATGATCTTTCAAGGCTTTGGTGACATCCTACAAAATTCAATCAATGACATGTCTTCAATTGGCTTATCAGTTGAATGGTCCTCTTGATGTCCAGCCATTAAACAGAGATTGGCTTGCTCATCATCAGAATCTGAGTCTGAAGAGTCTGAATCACTCCATGAGGCCATGAGGCTACCATTGCCTTCTTCCTTTTGTTGTCATTTTCCTTCTTTGAAAATTATCTGCTCTTCTTCTTTTGAGGAAAGTCTCTCACCAGGTGATCTGCACTCCACATTCATAGCAATTTATAACTTTAGGTTTATATGATTGTGAAGAGAACTTACCTTTCTAATCCTTGCTGGTTGAGGATTCGAACTTCTCTTTGTTGTAATCCTTGTTCCCTGAGTTCCTCTTTTTCTTGAGAATTCTGGCCAAGTCTTTGGGAATCAAGTCTAAGGCTTCCTCATTATCATCATCGTCATCTTCTGGTTCAAGGCTTGGGATTTTTCATTGTCTTTTGCCTAGAGTGCCAGATTCTTAATGTTGTCACTCAGTTCACCATCAACCTCCTTCATAGAGATCTCATGAGTGAGTAACTTTCCTTGCAGATCATCAAGTTCCAGAATGCTTAAATCATGAGCTTCTCTAATAGCAGTAGTTTTAGGCTCCCATCTGGATTTAAGCAAGATTTTGAGAATCTTCCTGACTTTTTCTTCATTTGATAATACTTTTCTCAAAGACTCCAAGTTGTATATCTGTAAACCTTTTGAACATATCTTTGATGGATTCATCAGAATTCATCTTAAACAGTTCATAGTGCCTCAAAAGAATATTAATCTTTTTCTGCTTGACTTGGCTAGTTCCTTCGTAGGTAACAGTCAGGTTATCCCACATCTCCTTTGCACTTTTGCAATTGGATATCCTGTTGAACTCATCTGCACTAAGAGAACCATATAATAGATTCAAAGCTTTATAATTTTTTGATACCTTTTCCAGTTCAGTAACTGAAAGATCTTCATCAGGTTTGACAGTTCTAACACCATTGACAGTAGTATAGAACAGGTTTGGCCCATTCACAATAATAGAACATAGTTCAATGTCCTGATCTATGATGAACATTTTCATCAATGCCTTCCAATGCACAAAAATTATCACCACAGAACAGTGGAGGTCTATTGGATGCCCTTCCCTGTGAGAATCCTCCTTGACCTACAAAACTCATTGTCACAAGATTGTTAGATCTTTAAACTGTGACTCAAAGCTCTGATACCAATTGAAAGTGTCTAATGTAGGTGTAAACAGGTATATTGATACTCTATAAGGGGGTTGAATAGAGTATGCTAGCTTTTGTCAAAACACAAGTTTTTGAAACTTCAGCAGATTAAACTGTTGATATCTCAAAGCTTTGAAAAGAATTTGAGAAGCTTAAAGATATAACAGAACAGTATAGAGGCTTCAAAGCTTTGAGACTTGGAAACCTCCAAAGCTTTGAAACTTCCAATATAAACTGTAAGTAAAAGAAGCAAAAGTAAATAGCAAGAACACAGAGATTTTACAGAGTTCAGTCACAATTGGACCTAGTCTCTGCCTGAGGGATCTAATCCCTCCAGGATTCAAACACAACTTCTTATTAATCACCCATATTTAGCCCCAGATCTCAAGCCTAAGTGAGCTACCTTTCACTTATACAGCTTGTGGTTTTCGACCTATCTAGTTACAGGCTACAACATGTTGAAACAATAAGAACCTCTTGTTGTTCACTTGAACAACCAAACTAATAAGTTTAGTGAGTTTTTAGAGATTAAGAATAAATAATAAAATTGAGTACAAGGAGAAGAACTCAGAAAAGATAAGTTGTTTAAGCCTGGAAGAGTTCTTCTGAAATTGAATGATCTTCAGTCTGCTAGAGTTGAGTTCCTGAATGATTTGAAGAGTTGTATGAACTTCATCTTCACAGTTTGTTTCTCTATTCAAGACCACGACCTCTGTATCTCATTGTAGATACTGCTTTATGACATGGCAGATCTAGGCCACGTGGCAACCATCCAGCACACCATATTGTGCTCCATACACACTGGATCACCAGCCGCGCTGATCCATGTGGGGGCTGCGAGACAGAGCCCTCGCATACCACTGCACGGGACTTGTAGGGACTTTGTGGTCTGGAGGCTAGAGTAAGCCCTGTCGCGTGCGAGCCAAGCCCGCGCGCGACCTTTAGTAACTGTTTTGAGAGATCTATGGCACGAGCTCCCTAGACCCGGTCAATCCGGTCAAACCCGGTCAATCCGGTCAAACCCGGTCAACCTCGTAACGGTTCCGGTACTCGCGCACCACGTGCTCTAACGGTTCCTATATACTCGGACGAACGTGCCGTTATGGTTAAGCTAATTAAGCCGCCATCAATGGGCGCATTAACCACACTACAACGGTCACGTTCTCCAGTATATATACATCGTTAACCTTTCCATACAAGGAAGGAACACACTGCCATACGCGGAAGCTCTGCCAAACCTCTGTCTCTCTCTCAGACATTGCTACTGACTTGCTCTCTCCCTACACACACCCCTATTCTTCCTGTGCGATCCTTGATCCACTACGTACGGTGTACACGGAGATCTCCCTGCCGGAATCTCTTGTGCACATTTTGGTGAACCCGACGTGAAACTTACCAGCAAAAGCAACCATGTCTCAGGAGGATGATGTCAGCAACCGGTCGCCTTCCACCGAAACTCCCTCGGGAGACGAAGTCCGCCGTACTCCGACGACTCCCGGCGAGGCACCAACTTTGGAGTCTTTGGACGCCACTGTCCAAAGTCAGGCAAAAGCTCTCAAGTCTCAATCTGCGCAGTTGGAGCGGATCTTGGCCGTTCTGGGCACCCTCGCGCCAAATCCTCCACCAGGTACCGCCACCCCTCAGGGAGGAGGAACCCCTACTGCTCCAGGATTGGGAGTATCGGCCACGCCTCCCAACCCTCATCTGCAAACTCCACCGTCAGCCGCGCAGCTGCCTTCGATCCAAGGATCAACAGCGCAAATGCTACCCCCTGCCGCTCACGCCTCTCAGCCCACGGCTTTGGCGTCTAACCCAACTTTGCAGTACACTCTGCCTCCACCGGCGACCATATGGGGAAACGCGGGTAGCCAATACACTCCCAATCCTCCGGCGACATATGTGTCGCCACCGCCTACGGCAGCCCCTCCGGCAGCTACCGAGGGAAGCCTCCCAGAATGCATGACATCCTTGCAGAAGCGCGTGGACTCCATCCTAGCTCATCAATCGCTCGCGGATACCATCATCCCGAAGCTAGACAACGATCCACCCATTCCACGAGAGATCTATCTCATGCCTAACCCGGCAGGGTACAAGGCTCCCAAATGGGACAAGTTCGAAGACGTCAATGGAAACGCTCATGAGCATGTCATGCGTTTCATCGATGTCATGGGTCCATACGGAGCTGATCCCAAACTGCTGATGCGAGAGTTCCCAAAGACTCTTGGGAATGTAGCATACAAATGGTACCGGACGTTGGAGCCCGGATCTGTGAAGACTTGGGACGACATGGTCCAGAAGTTCTACACCAAGTTCTTCCAGATGGAAGAGAAGGTGACGATGATCCACCTCTCGCGGATGTATCAGAAACGCGAGGAAGATGGAATCACTTTCATCAAGAAATTCAGAGCGAAATCCTTGGAATGCAAGGACCCAATGCTCGAGAGTCGGCTCGTAGAGATATGCCTGCAGTGCATGCGAGATGAGTACAAGAGCATGCTAATCAATTTGCAAACACCCACGTTTTCAAAGCTCATCGAGTGCACGATGAACATCGAGCCCATCGTCGAGAGACAGAGAAAGAAGAGCGCTCCAGAACGACCTGCGAGCGGCACCACCTACAAGATCGGCAGATTCGGCTACAAGCGAGGACGCGAAGCTGAGGTCAATGCAGTTTCGCCCCAGAAGCAAGCAAAAGTTACAAACTTCGACGCACCGCCCCTGCCATGCTCGGTGGAGGAGGCAAGCGATCTCTGCAGACAGTGGCGTAAGGACGGCGTCCTCCCACCGCTCGAGAAAGCACCCTCCAAGGAGATGACGAGGGACCCTAAGTGGTGCGAATACCACGGCAAGGTCATGCACCCCACAGCCGACTGCAAGAAGCTCAGATTCGCACTCGATCAGAAGATGAAGAGCGGCGAACTCATCGTCAGCGACCATCGGAAGGATGTGCGCAACAACCCGCTGCCTGCCCATACAGATTCGGGCTCAAAAGGCAAAGAGGTCGCCATGATCTCGATAGTTGACTTGGAAGAAGTCGCAGAGGATGGTCTGCCCATCGTTGCTGAAGTCCATGAAGATGAAGACTACAGCATGGACACGGAAGATGAGCGTGCCGACCGCATGAAAGGGTCGCACGGCTTCGACAGATTCTTCAACGAGATAAACTTCTCCGAAAAATGTCGAGCGGACATGACAAAAGCAATCTTAAGGGTAGCAGAGGACTATGAGGAGGACCTCGTGGTCTCCAACGGGAAAGTCGTCAGGGCGTCCCGTTCCACAGAAAAGATTATGACCTTTTCTGCCAGCGATAAAAAGACAGATGCGAGCCACCAGAGGCCCCTGTACGTGACAGCCATCATCAACGGCGTCGAATTCAAGCGAGCATTCGTCGATGGAGGAGCAGCGGTCAATGTTGTTCCACTTCACACACTGAAGCTAGCAGGGATCCCCGAGCACAAGGTAGTCAAGCGTCCATCCCCGCTGGTAGGATTCGGAAGCGATTCCAGAATGACGATCGGGTGGATCCGCCTGGGCGTTCAGATCGGCAAAATCAAGTGCTCGGCGAAGTTCTATGTCATAGACGCGAACACCACATACCACATGATCATAGGTCGGGCCTGGATTCATCGCTTTGACGCAATCCCTTCAACGGCTCACCAAGTGATGAAAGCTATCTGGAACGACAGGATTGTCGAGATACCGGCCTCAACTAACCCGTTCAACTTGGACGAAGCGCATCTCAGCGAGGCGGTGTGGTTCACCGAGATGGCGGACGAGCAAACACCCGGACCATTCAACCCTACTCCTTTACCTCTCTGGGAGGACATCAAGGACCAGTCACCTGCAGGCGTGATGGTGACAAGGGGAGACACCGAAGAAAAGCCGCCTACCCACGAAGAGGCGCCGCGCATCGCATATCATCGCAAGAGTGTCTACACTCTGAAGAGGATCGCAAAGCACGACCCCGAGGGCAAGGAGATAGAGAGCTTCTACGCCAACGGGAAGAAATGCTATCGCATATGAAGGTGCGCGGGGACGTCCTCACACGGGCATGGGGATGTCCCTGGGCAAATCAATCAAATCGAGCAAGTTGCGCTCACAGAAGAGCCAACACAGGGCACTCCAGAGGAGAAACTTAAAGAAGCCCCCGAATGCATGGAAGACAGGCCAAGACCACAAAAGCAAGAGCTTAAAGAAGTGTTCCTCAGCCCGAACGAGGAAAAGAAAAGACCAGTCTTCCTGAGTGCGGACCTCACAAGCGAAGAGGAACAAGGACTGCTGCAGCTCCTAACTGAATACAAGGACGTGTTCGCATGGGAATACGACGAGATGCCGGGTCTGGACACGAGCATCACCATGCACCGTTTAGACATCATCCCAGGGTCTAAACCGGTCAAGCAAAGCACCAGAAGCTTTAGGCCAGAGCTCAACGTGAAGATCAAACAGGAGATTGTCAAACTCCTAGATGCCAAGTTCATAGAGCCCAATCACCATCCCACATGGTTGGCCAACATCGTGCCAGTGGTGAAGAAGAACGGACAGCTCCGCATCTGCGTGGACTTCCGGGATCTTAATCGCTTCTGTCCTAAGGACGATTTCCCACTGCCTAACATCGATTTGCTCATTGATTCAACAGCAGGCCATCGCATGTTCAGTTTCATGGACGGCTTCAGCGGGTACAATCAAATCAAGATGGATCCCGAAGATGCAAGGAAAACTGCATTCATCACTCCCGTGGGGGTATTCAACTATACGGTAATGCCATTCGGTCTTAAGAATGCAGGCGCAACCTATCAGCGGGCCATGATGGCCCTATTCCACGACATGATGCACAAAGAAGTGGAATTCTATGTGGATGACCTGGTAGTCAAATCCAGGCATGAAGCAGATCACCTTGCAGACCTGCGAAAGGTATTCAACAGATGCAGGAGCTTTCAACTGAAAATGAACCCCATGAAATGCGCATTCGGCGTGACTTCGGGGAAGTTTCTGGGATGCGTAGTCCATCGCCAAGGGATCGAGCCCGACCCTGCGAAAGTGTCAGCCATCACCAGCATGACGCCACCTCAAGACCAAAGTACCTTGAAAACATTCTTGGGAAAATTGTCATATCTGCGGAGATTCATCCCAGCAATCGCTGAAATCACATGCTGCTTCAGCACTCTCCTCAAGAAGGACGCCGTGTACAACTGGGCTCCTGATCACGAAGCCGCATTCGAAAAGCTAAAGGAGCTACTCACATCCCCAAAGATAATGATCGCGCCTCAACTGGGATCGCCGCTTCTGCTATACCTTACATCGACAAGGAAATCTATAGGAGCGTTCTTGGCTCAGATCTATGAGGGACAAGAGAGGCCTATCTATTACATCTCTCGCATTGTGCAGCCTGCTGAATCAAGGTACACGGACATCGAACGTCATTGCCTTTCTTTATTCTTCGTAATAGAGAAGTTGAGACACTATTTTGCATCGCACAAAGTAGTGGTGGTCACCAAAAGCGACCCCATAAGATACCTGCTAACTCACACTACTCCGGGCGGGAGATTGGCGAAATGGTACATGACCATCTCTCAATACGATATCACATGCGTAAAACCAAGAGCGATCAAGTCGCAGGCGGTAGCAGATCTGCTGGCACAGTTTCCTGACAACAGTCACGAACCTGTGATCGAGGAAGAACTCGAAGGCCCTGAAATCTACGCGATCGACGTGCCCTATTGGACCCTCCACTTCGATGGTTCGTCAACCAGAAAAGGTGGAGGCATTGGGATAGTCTTGACAAAGCCGGACGGGGAAGTCATACAGATGTCCGCAAAACTCAACTTCGCAGTCACGAACAACGAGGCAGAATACGAGGCTCTGATCGCAGGACTCCGTGCGGCGAAAGCTTTGGAAGTGAGCAACTTAACAGTCATGGGAGATTCCAAACTGATTGTTAAATAGGCCTCGGGCGAATATGGTTTAAAGGAGATCAACCTCCTGCCATACCGCACCCTAGTGCAAAAGCTGATGCAGCAATTCTGCGACGTGAAATACGAGCACAAACCCCGAGCGGACAACAGGCATGCAGACGCCTTAGCAACTCTGGGATCTAAGGTCAGCATAGACAAATGCCCCGCAAGGATTTCCATCGAAGTGCGAACATCGTCGGCATTAACAGAAGATGCGTGCGACGATGAACACATGGATGACGCAGACTGGCGAAAGGCAATCTTGCAAGCTATTGCGAAAGGCACCAGTAGCGAAAGCTGGGTACTCACGAAAGGATACTGCATCCACGACAACACCCTTTACTACAAGGGTCCTGGAGGAATACTCATGCGTTGCGTCTCCGAGCAAGAGGGACAACAGCTGTTAGAAAAGATTCACCAACACGCTTGCGGAGAAAGCGAGGTGTCAATCTACAGGAAAGCTCAGAGATATGGCATCCATTGGCCAAGCATGTCTACAGCCGCAGCCCTGATACAAGGGAAGTGCGAAAGTTGCGCACTAATCAAAGATTCTCTACTTGTCGCTCTAATCGACAACGACACAGACTGGAGAAAGCCATTGTTTGAATTCCTCACCAAGGAAACTGCACCCGAATCGAGAATAGAGGCAGACAAATTGAAGAGGAAAGCTTCTCGATATGTGGTTCAAGAAAATCTGCTTTGGCGAAAAGGTCACGAAGGCAACTTGCTGCGATGCCTAGACGATATGTGGAACACCAGAAGTCATGGACCTCTCCCATCATGTGGAACACCAGGGAGGTGCGAAATTATGCAGACAACTCCTCTCAATCGGATACTTCTGGCCCACGATGGAAGTCGATTGCCGCACCAAGGTGCGACGCTGCCAAGAATGCCAATTCAAAGGGAACCTAGTGCACGCTCCTGCCGTGGATCTACATGCATTAGGGACGCCATGGCCATTTCATACATGGGCTCTGGACTTCATTGGCCCCATCCGACCAACGTCACATGGGAACCATTTCATTCTCACTGCGACCGAACTGTTCACCAAATGGGTGGAAGCAATACCACTGAAGACGGCAAACGCGCTGGCTGTGGTTAACTTCATCCAGGAAAACATCGTATGCAGGTTCGGAATCCCAAATACTATTCTTTCAGATAACGGTACTCCTTTTGTTAATCGTCAGGTAGCTACCAAACTCGCGGAGTACAATATCAGGCAAATATGCTCCACCCCCTATTATCCAAAGGGAAATGGACAAGCCGAAGCGACTAACAAAACGCTGTTGCGAATTCTGAGCAAGATGGTCGCAAATGACCATAAGAAGTGGGCCGACTCCCTTAACATAGCTCTGTGGGCCTACAGAACTTCTCCAAGGACACCTACAGGGGCCTCGCCATTTCTACTATGTTATGGGGCCGAAGCTGTGGTACCTGCGGAGGTCAGAGTCAATTCGGCAAGGCTGGCCTTCCACGCACTCTATGAAAATCAACGCGATCATGATTTAGTCTTGCTGGAAGAAAAGCGAGAACAAGCCAAAAGGACTAACAAGCGGTACCAAGAGAGAATCGCTCGCGCCTATAACAAGACAGTCCAGCGACGGGATTTCGCAGTTGGCGACCTGGTCCTGCGCGCATCTGATCACTGCATGCGAGAGGCAACCCACCCAAAGTTCGCAGCTAATTGGGAGGGACCCTTCGAAGTCACAGAAGTCTTCGATAGCGGCTACTGCAGCATACGAAGGTTGCACGGCACAACCTCAACTCCAAGCTCAGTCAACATGCGCTGGATCAAGAAGTACTATCCCTGACTTCTCTTATTTCATACGTTTTATGATAACGTTGCTTAATGTCTCATGTGGCTACGATATTCGCAATCTCCTCTCCCATACGAGAGGATTGTAATCCTATCTCTCTCATATGAGAATGTCATAATAAAAGAATTCTCCCAAATGAGAAGTTCACATTTATTAGCTGTTTATATCGCTTATCTAATTTGTTACAACTGTTAACAATGATTTATTCGCTTCAATAGTAACAAATGTAAACACGATCTTAAATGATCATCAAAGCCTATCCCTTACGATAGCGAACGCGATCTTAACTGATCATCAAAGCCTATCCCTTACGATAGCGAACGCGATCTTAACTGATCATCAAAGCCTATCCCTTACGATAGCGAACGCGATCTTAACTGATCATCAAAGCCTATCTCATATGATAGCAAACGCGATCTTAATCGATCATCTAAAGCCTATCTCTTACGATAGCAGCTACACGCGAACGCGATCTTAAGTGATCATCTAAAGCCCATCTCCTACGATGGCAGCCACTACAAATGTGATCTTAATCGATCATTAAAGCCTATCTCTTACGATAGCAGTTACACGCGAACGCGATCTTAAGTGATCATCTAAAGCCCATCTCCTACGATGGCAGCCACTACAAATGTGATCTTAATCGATCATTAAAGCCTATCTCTTACGATAGCAGTTACACGCGAATGCGATCTTAAGTGATCATTAAAGCCTATCTCTTACGATAGCAGCCAAACGCAAATGCGATCTTAAGTGATCATCTGAAGCCTATCTCTCATGGTAGCAATCAAATGCAAATGCGATCTTAAGTGATCATCTAAAGCCTATCTCTCATGGTAGCAATCAAATGCAAATGCGCTCTTAAGTGATCATCTAAAGCCTATCTCTCATGGTAGCAATCAAATGCAAATGCGATCTTAAGTGATCATTAAAGCCTATCTCTTGCGATAGCAGCCAAATGCAAATGCGATCTTAAGTGATCATTAAAGCCTATCTCTTGCGATAGCAGCCAAACGCAAATGCGATCTTAAGTGATCATCTAAAGCCTATCTCTCACGGTAGCAATCAAATACAAATACGATCTTAAGTGATCATTAAAGCCTATCTCTTGCGATAGCACCCAAACGAAAACACGATCTTACGTGATCATCCAAAGTCTATCTTTTGCGATAGCAGCGAAATACAAAAACGATCTCAATCGATCATCTAACGCCTATCTCTTGAGATAGCGGGCCATACAGATGCGATCTTATAATGATCTTCTCAAGCCTATCTGTTACGATAGCAATTTTGATTAATTATCCAAACCCGTCTGATATGATGGCAACACGAGTGCAGAGTCATCTTATTAGATCTTCTAAGGATCTGTCTGCTGTGATAGCAGTTTATGCGAGAAACGATCTCAAACAAAGCCTATCTTCTATGATAGCAATTTGCACAGCTCAACGATCTTGATTGATCTCTGGAAAATTATCCGGAGCGATGGCAACGTTGTGAACGTGATCTCATACGATTTACAACGACCAATTACGAGCCCATCCGTCAAGATGGCACAGCTGCGAAATAACGATCTCGAACGATCTAGCGAAATATCTGTAAATTGACATCGCATATGTGAAATCATTACATGTCATTATGCAAGGCAAAACAAGCCGAAACGCATGCGAAATTGTATTTTGTTGCAAAGAACAGATGATACAAATACTATTTATCATTATGAGTCAAATGACTTACAATTTATCTATCTAGATAGCAGCTTACAAGCGAAAAGCTCGCATCTAACTACACAGCCAACATGGCTTACAATACATTCGAAAAATGGCTGGTAAGCCAGAAATGCGCCAAGGGAACTCTCGACTAAGAAAAGAGAGAATCCACCGGTCTTGACACCAGCAGCACAGTACGCAGATCTGAGGCCAAAGATCTATAGCAAAAGGGATGCTGCCGCGAAGAGATCAACTTGTCATTCGCCACATCCCTAGCAGCAAGGTCAGGGATACGATGTGCCCAAGACCCCAAGGAATGACAAAAGCCTCTGTCTGACCAAGATAGGCGCCGGAGGAGCTTCCTGTAACGACAGAGGATACTCCGCGCAACAGGCGAAGCAGTCATTCCTCTGGTGATGGATTCCTTGTCATGTTGGACAAGGGCATTGACGAGCACCCCGACCTCACAAATGTGAGGGCAACGAATTCTTCTCCGGAGATGCTGGAGGAGAATCACGCCGTTCATTACGAGACGGTAGCACGGTCACTACGGCGCTGCACCTCGCCACGAGGCGGCCGGAAACATGACCTGCACACATAATACACGAAGAAATTTCTTCGAACACACATGAGGTATTATCTGCATCCTCTTTATGACGGTTATAAACAGCAATGAGCCTCATAAAGTGGATCTTGGAAACTATTTCTATAGCACAAAGCGCAAACTCAGGATTCAAAACTTGAAGTTGCCATGAATCAACGAAAAGCAAGCGTTGAAGCCAGCAGTCGCAAGGACTCACGGCAAAGCACATGTTTGGGATAGAAGAACCCAAATGGCAAAGACAGGGTTTATATAGGCCCTGTGGAGACTCTTCGGTCGCCTAAGATGAGTCAGCAAAATTCAAAAAAGAGGGTAAGTTCAATCACTTACGCCTTGAAAAGCGGTAACAATCAATTACCCTACTAAAGGCTACGACGATTCGGTTGCGTATCCTAATAAATGACGGATAGTCATGATTCGGATGGACTTCCCAACGGAAGCGTGCTTATCTACCGAGAAATTAGCGCGAAAATCAAGCAAAGAATCAATTGCTGGTGTCATAATTGGATATGCACAGAAATGTCCAATCAAATCCCGAAAGGGGCAAAACGGGCAAACTCATTGTTTGTTGTTAAAAAAGAAGGGGGAGAAACCCTAGCAACATTACATTAATGTTTCAAAATATTACATTAATGTCTCAACCATTTTCCTGTTTTCTTTTCAAAATTTGAAAAGTCAAAACAAATTTTTGACTAAGGAGTCCTGGGGCTCGAACTGCTCGATCAGCCTCTCCACTTGTTGCACTTCTTGCTTTAGTTGCTCGCACTTGGCATTCATTTCATGATACAGCTTCAAAGCTTCATCAACCTTTTGCTTCTGCTGCTCCACCTTCTGCATCTCAGCTGCGAGATTCTGGTGCCCGAGATTCAGAGTTACAGCTGCGCGAATCAGTGTAACTCTGTCCTTGAGGAATTTGAAACCAAGTCTGCCTTGGACTTTGAGCACGAGATTTTGGCACATGCCACACAGCAATTCGGCACTCTGGGCCGAAATGGTTGCAGGTGTAGCCGCGCACAGCTGCTCTAGTATCCAGATGGCTTCAGTAAGGAATAGCCTCCTGTCAAAAGGACTAATCTCCAGACACCTCACAAACGATCGGGGGTATCTGAGGCGCATCCGAACCACCCAGTCTGCATCGGTTTGCTTCAAACCTGAGACATCAAAAACAAGTCATGATGTCAAAACTCGCAAGCAAATAATGTGACGTGCGAATGGTAAAATCTCTGCTTACCAGTGCCTTCCAGAATTTCATGAATAGAGGGAATGCGAGCCACCGGGTTGTTCGAAGACTGCCCTCGCTCCATGGCTCTCCTATCAGCTGCGAGCTCCAAACTCTCATAGTTAGGAGGAAGAGTGTAGGCCGCACCAGCTGCGACTACATTCCCAACCTGCGAGCCCCAAATACTCCACGCAGGATTAGGTGCTTCCGGTTCAGTCATCGCCGGAGGCGAGGGGACAGCCGAAGTCGCTGGACGGACACTCCCAGATGCGAAAATATTAGCATCACTTGTCCTTTCTTCCTCACCGCCAGTACGGACACCTTCGTCCATCGGCACAGCATCAGCTTCGACATCATCGGAAAGTTCGATGACATCCTCGAGACGCTCACTCACGTGTCCAGCAGCTGCGACGGGCTTCTCGGTATGGGAGCTCGAAATTGGAACATGGGATGCAGAAGGCTGACTTCTCTGCTCCAGCTCAGGCTCCTCAGCATGACCTGCGATACCGAATGCGGTAATATGAGGTAACTTGTGTTATGAGTTATTTCACTATCTTTACTAAAGCTAAGAATGAGCACCTCCACGCGAAGGTGGGATTGAGGTATCCTCATCGTACACTAGGGACGTGGAACCGTGCCCTATCAGTGTATCCTCACTAAGCAAATCTTTAAGAGAAGCGTGACCTGGGACGCGAGTAAACCAGTCATGATTTTGCCTCAAGTGACTAAAGCCTAGTATGCGCATATCATTCAAAATAATTACCTGAGGGTTCTCCGCATTTGCTTACCAACCAACGGCGAATGTCAGGCTTTGACACACCGTGCTTTAACGCACCCACAATTACATCTCTATAAGTAACTGCGAGATTGAAGATCTCACCTTTATCGCCACCTGCGATCTCTGCGAAGTCCGCTTGGACTTGCTCTAGCTCTGCTGTGTCCTCTCCAGGGACCTCATCTTCCTTCTCCACATGAGGAGCCACTTCTTCGGGAAGCTCGTCTTCCTCGCCAGCTGGACGCACTAAGTCGTCAACATGCCGCTCCTCGAGGCTCCGCTGTTTCACAAGCTCGAGTTCCTCTTCCTCTCGCTGCCTTCTTCTTTCAGCAGCCTCCGCGGCTGTCCTCCGGGACTCAGCAAGAACATCCTCGCTTATGGGATCATCTGAAACGCCAGAGTGGGCATCTCTCTTTTGCCTCTTGGCCACGAGGCCACCAACGGCTTCATCATCATCATCTGCGAATACAAAATTGGTTCAAAGAAAAGAACTGCATAGAAGTCATGATAAAGGGCAAGGAGATGCGACGGAAGTACCTCCTGATTCTTCCTCGCACATCACAACTGTTGCTTCTTCGTCACTTGCCTGGGGCTCCTGTCTCTCTTCCTCCTCTTGGTTGAATGGAACGAAAGTCTCAACTGCGAGATCTTTTCGCCCTTTGCTGGGCATACGACCCTTGCCTTTGTCCTTGATGGAAAGGGACCTCACTGGGGGAGAAGATGGAGCGCTCCTAGGGGAAGAAATCGTAATCCCCTTTTGCCTAGGTCTCTTCGCTCTCGGCGCCGCAGTCGCCGGAGGGGACGGGTCACCTCTAGGAGGAGACGGAGCCGGAGGGTTGTCTATCAGCGAGTCAGCAAAGGTGTTCATGACCCCGCGAACTTTTGTTTCGACCTCGGCATCCATCCTCCATGCTAGCCGATACGACTCCTCCCTCCTTCTGGTGGCAACAATGGTATCCACCAGCGATTTGGAACGGTCACCAGCTGCGAACCTCCGCACATGACACTAGACAATACAGAACAAAAAGCATCAGTGCAAGCAAATCAAAGAGCTCAAAGCACACAAGGAAACTGCTTACCTCAGCAAACGCCTTGCTATATTTGATGACCTGCGTGTCACCCTTCTTGATTGCATTGACCTGCTCCTTCAGAATGAAATCGGGGCACAAATGATTCTCGCGGTCCAACAACGAGTAGCAACCGTACTCGGACTCGCTCAAACTGCAATTGGGGCGAAACGGAAAAGAGTTTCTCTTGATCAAGGGGGCCCTTCCTGGCTGCGCCGCCGCCTCCGTCTCCATCCTCGTCTGCTGGGCAATCCAGTATGCGATCCAGTTCTGGGAACAACCACCCTTGCGAGTTCCCGCAGGCTGCTCGAAGGGAAGATTGCTCATGAGGACCGTCTTGCACTCCTTTGTCAGCAAGCGCTTGTAGCACCCTCTGACGATAGACTGGGGCCAGATTGATGGGGCCACCGCATCGAAACCAAACTGAGGCGAGACCCGAGTGGGGTCAACATCCACTGTAAGCCTTTCATACCGGGGCGCGAGCTCACGGATGTGCTCTGCAAGTGCAGGAAGAGAACCTCGCAGACACCAGCAAAAGAACTCACGATAGCGCTCGTGGAAATGCGGCCCCTTTTCAAAAAGAAGGTCTTCTGACAAGACCATGCCTTTGGAAGGATATAGCTTTGGAAACCACCGCACATTCTCGACACGTGTGGCGTAGGGCCTGGCAGTGAACTCCCTTCGTTTGTCGCATATCAAGCTCCAAGTACACTTGGTGTTGCTTGCTCCAAACCATCTCGCAGCTCTCCCGCTGTTGAACGCTTCCGTCTCGCCTGGGGGACACCACTTCTCAAGTGGGAGGGGAGTTGGAGCATAAGACGGCCAGCGCTCGAAAACCCACATTGTCAAAAAGCTGATATTGACAAAGGTCAGAACATCGAGACGGCCGCGCGATTCCCTCATCGCCAGAACCAGCTGGTCCAGCCTATAATATAACGTGCCCAAGACCAAGGGTCCAAGTGCGACCCTCTGGCCAAGAGCGAGCCTCACCGCAAGTGGCAGCACATGGTAGAAGACCCCGTCATGGGGGTGACCATCAATCAGATACCTCGACAGCCAAGCGCAGAGAAAGGCGCAAAGGGTCAAATGATAACCCTTGCCCTCTACATAATTCTCGGCCTCCGGGTCCTCGCTCAAAAGCTTCTTAGTGATGCTGCTGTTTGCATAGTCTCGGAAGAAGTACTGCAACCACTTGTTCCAGGTATTCTTCGCAGACGTATCCACTAGCTGCCAGTTCGGAAGAGGTTTCGTACTGGTCCACCGAGTGGAGATTTTCTTTACCTCTGCTAGGCACTCCTCCATCTGCGCGTACAAGGCCAATTCCGCAGGTGTTCTCAAGTGACTCAAGGGGTCCACCTCGCCCATGGGGGAAAGCTCATACAGCATTTGAACGTCCTCGAGCGTGGGGGCAGCCTCGAACTCAGCAAAGTGAAACGTGTGAGTCGCAGGCGAATAGCGGGACAGAAGGTCTAGAAGCATGGACTGATCCAGCTTCACGGCAGCACCCTTCATAGCACGGACAGCGAAGAAAATGCCGGCTTTATCGAGAGTTTCGGCGTAATTACCCAACACGTGGTCAGTCCACTCATCCATATAGTCCAACTTCTGGACAAACGCCTGAGTAGAAATTGCAGTGTATGGGAAGTGCCCATTCTCGATTCCCAATCGAACCACATCCTCGGAGCCAACTAACTCGAGCAAGGCTGAGTTAACTGGGCGAGTCAGCGTTAACAACTGCTCAATGGGAACAGGATCAGGCATCCTCTTCGCCTTCACCCTCGCGTGGTAAAAATCTTTCCCACCCAGAAAGGGGGCTTTTCGCCACAGAGCCTGCGGAAGCTCCGGCATCTCTTCATCTTCCTTGACGGGTCTGGTTACTCTTGTTTTGGCCATTCCTGCGAAAGGGCAAAAAAAAGGGGGGGAGAAATACCACACTTCAGTTTGAATTTTGGAATTCGAGATCTATGCAAAGGAAAGCAGACAGTTCCGGTGCCGATTTTAGAAATTGGGGATTTGCAAGACCCAATATTGTTGAAAGATTAAAAACGAAGCAGGTTTAAAGATCAAAGCCTCTTCACAGATTTCATGGGTTTACAGATTCAACGCAGTTCAAGGCAAACACTGGTAGTTTAAATCAAAAGTAAACGAGGCCAACCTTGTTTCCTTGAAGCCTGCTTGGAGATGCACAATTGAAGAATACGATTTGCAGTCTTGAACTGATGATTGATTATTTGGATCTGCTCCCGAAGATCTCCGGGTACCATTCACTTTAAGAGAAAGAAGCAATGCTTTGCAATGATGGGATACAAGGTATTTATCCAGAAGAATGAAGGGTTGCGTCCCTTCAGTAGTCGAATCGCAACCGTCACCGTCGTGTCGCGCAATCACAGGACGGGCTGACGTCACGCCTAAAACCCTAAAGGTCAGACGGCACGACTCTAGGGGTTTTAGGTCATAATGACACGCACGGGGGCTGAACTTACCCGTATTTGAATTGGTGCGTGACGACGACGCGCATGTTGGTTTCCGCGCATGGAAGCCTATACAGCTACAAGCCTTCACGCGCAGAAAGGGGGCTAATGTAGATACTGCTTTATGACATGGCAGATCTAGGCCACGTGGCAACCATCCAGCACACCATATTGTGCTCCATACACACTGGATCACCAGCCGCGCTGATCCATGTGGGGGCTGCGAGACAGAGCCCTCGCATACCACTGCACGGGACTTGTAGGGACTTTGTGGTCTGGAGGCTAGAGTAAGCCCTGTCGCGTGCGAGCCAAGCCCGCGCGCGACCTTTAGTAACTGTTTTGAGAGATCTATGGCACGAGCTCCCTAGACCCGGTCAATCCGGTCAAACCCGGTCAATCCGGTCAAACCCGGTCAACCTCGTAACGGTTCCGGTACTCGCGCACCACGTGCTCTAACGGTTCCTATATACTCGGACGAACGTGCCGTTATGGTTAAGCTAATTAAGCCGCCATCAATGGGCGCATTAACCACACTACAACGGTCACGTTCTCCAGTATATATACATCGTTAACCTTTCCATACAAGGAAGGAACACACTGCCATACGCGGAAGCTCTGCCAAACCTCTGTCTCTCTCTCAGACATTGCTACTGACTTGCTCTCTCCCTACACACACCCCTATTCTTCCTGTGCGATCCTTGATCCACTACGTACGGTGTACACGGAGATCTCCCTGCCGGAATCTCTTGTGCACACTCATATAATTCTCTGCAATTCAAATTTAAGTAGCTGATCTCATTCTGCAACTGACTTGAGAGATTTCAGGAACAGAATTCCTAAAATATCTCCTATCTAATAAGATCCTGTCAACAACTTAATTTGAATGAATTGCTGATCTATTTATGGACGTTAGAGTGTCTAACAAACTTGCAAATACTCAAAGCTGCACAAAAACAGTTAGATAGTTCAGCATATAGGAACTGCTACATTAACTCAAAGCTTTGAAGGTTCGGTACTTAGAAATTTCTTATGCTTGTGTTTCTGGATTTCATCATCAAGGAGCTAAGCTATCTGCTTGGATTTTAACAACATAATGTCCATGAGCTTCAGACTTATCATATAGTATGGCATTCCCTGGCTATACATTGGCTACTTTCAGCTTCCTATTTATGAGTGTGCAAAAATTACCAAGTTGCTGAGAGGGTTATGGTGTGGGGGAGGACCTGAGGAAATCAAAGTTTGTTGGCTTAGCTGGAAAAAATGGGGAAAGCTAAAGTAGAAGGAGGCCTTTCCTTTAGAGATTTGAGATCCTACAACCTAGCTCTGCTTGCTAAAGTACTTGGAGGTTATTAAATAATTATGATTCTCTTTGTGCCAGAATTTTAAAAGATGCATACTTTCCCAACTCTTTTGTTCTTGATGCCAAGTTGGGAAACTCTCCGTCTTGGTCTTGGAGGAGTCTGCTAGATGGGAGGAAAGTTATTTTGAAAGGATTTATGTGGAAAAATTGGAATAGAATAAGTGTTACGGTTTTCAAAGATAAATATTGGATTTCTAGCTCCCACACTGCGAGAATTAAAGGTTTTTGTGACATTATTTCCATGAATTTTAAGGTTAGCAACCTGTTAAATCACAACTCTAAGTCTTGGAACTCTAGTCTCATCCCTAATATGCTCGCTATAAATATTACAAGATATGTCTTGGCTTTGCCTCTATCCTAGCATATAGTTAAAGATGAGTTAATTTGGAAACTTGTGCTAAAGCTGCTATAGGTCTCTTTGAAGAAGTTGCTTTCAGAGGAGGGAAAGGTTGAATGAATAATGTTACTCTATAAGCACTTCATCTTTTAGCTTCTCAAAAGAATATTGGATTAAAATCTCGAAGTTGCAGCTCCAAAAAAAAATTCTGGTGGAGAGTGAGTATGAATGTACTGGAACTAAGGAAAATCTCAATTTAAGAATGTGTGCTCGGTCAAGTTTCTATCCATTATGTCTTACCAAGGTGGAAAGTCTTCAACATCTTTTCTTGGAATGTGGTTGGACAAGACCAAACTTGTTTTAGATGGGGTGGACTTTGGAGGAAGAAGAGATGGAAGATAGATTTTTTGCTCATTGGCAACTTAAAATGTGTTAAGAATACTCTAAGGGAGGTAAGGAGTATGGACTCATGGAAAGGATAGTCACTAATTTTTGGTACATTTGGAAAAGCATAAATTACTATTGCTTCAACAGTAGAGAGCTCAATCAAAAAGCATTGGTGGAAATTGTTAAGGAGCAACTGAAGTCATTTACTTCTGCTTTTGCAAGTGATGAAATAACCTACCCCAGTTTCTTCTTCTAGTCAGCCTCATTCTGTTGTGGAAGTGTGGATTCCTCCCCCCAAGCAATCAGTTTAAATGCAATGTAGATGCATGCTGGGATTAGAAAAGTTGCAACATGTCTTGTAGCTATATCACTAGAGATGTTAAAGGTGTAATAATTTATGTCGACTAGTTCAAGGGCTATGCAGCTTCAACTTTACAAGCAGAAATGATTGCTTTGAGATTGGCCATCCACCAAAATGTTAATCAGGGCTTACATGTAAACTTCGAGAGTTATTGCAAGCAGGTGGTGGGGATGATCAATGGGAAAAGTCAATGTCCTTTGATGGTTAAAGACATTCTGGAGGAGGTAAAGTTTCTTTTAGAATAGTTGAAAATATAGTGGATTGGATTAATAAAAAACCTAACAAAGTAGCAGTTTTAATGGAAAATTTGTAAATGCTAGTTTTGGGGTAGTGGGTGAAGTATTGAGTAACACTGATATAGGGGTTGTTTGGATGAGATGAAATAAGTGATCGCTTGAGCTTAAAATCTTTTTTAATCAATAGTGTTTTGTTAAGTATATATTTTTTTATGATATATATGTATATGTTTATTTGTCCCACATCGCTCAAGCCTAGTATTTCCACTTCAAGTCGAATACACAATTTTTGCTTCCGCTCCAAATTATAATAAGGTATCGGAGCCTTCACGATTCTAATCATTGTTCGACCGTCTTGCGATCGTCGAACTACCTCACCACCTCGTCCAACTGCTTCGGAACAAAAAACTGACCTAGTTTCCAAAATTTCAAAGCAAACGGCCCTGTCACCCGCTCTCATGCGCTGAAGACGTCAACTGCCTCTCCGCTTTCACGCGCCACACCTGCCTCAGCGATCTAACTCGTTTCTAGCTCGCGGCTCAGTATTCGGCTCACGGCTTCCGCGGTTTCTCAGCAGCTCAGCCGATCTTCTCGGCTTCCGTCCCCGGCTAACGAAGACGTTCTCCACGCCGTCGGCTGCAGCGGCTTCACCACGGCTTCCGAAGCCGTCCTTCATCCAACGGCTCCTATGTGGCTTCTGAAGCCATATTTCGCCTATTTTAGCTCCGATCCAGCCCCAACCCAGTGTTCCGTTGTTCCAGTGCACCGTTCCAATCAGCAAGTTTTGATTTGCCGTTTCAGCGTGATTTTGCTCCGGATTTGAACTGGCCCACCCCGGTTCCTAAGGTTTTTCAACTCACTGATTCTGTTTTCTGGGCTCCGTTTTGCGAGATTCCGATTGCTAGTTACTGTTTCTCATTATTTCAGGGGGATTATAACTCGTATTCTCGCGTTATTAAATTGTTGACTTATCAAAATGGATCGTACCAATGCCTCTAAACCTGTATTGGATATCTTGGAAGAGTATTGCTCATATTTTCATACGAATGCGCATAAACTCCTATATTTCCCAATTCGTCATTGTCGATTTTGTGGAGAGAAGTAACCTGGCCCCTACTTGTCTGAATGCCCTGAGAATCCATGATTTAGGTATAAAATTGGTCCATCACTTAAAATGGTTCCTCCTTCATCACCTCTTGATGCTTCATCGCTCTCCAAATTGGCCACTTTTCTCAAGGGAATCCGTGATAGATCTCGTGAGAAGACAGCTCGTCAGAAGACTCATCCTACTTCTCTCTCCGCCACCTCAGGTAATGATTCTTGGTATTTTGACTCAGGATCTTGCAATCATATGAAATCTAATCCTGAAATATTTAGTTCTCAACGTAATAGCTGTATTAATCCGACTATTCATATTGATGATGGTTTTCGTATACGCATTACTCATACTGGGGATATCTCACAAGATAATCTATCATTGCCTGATACTTTTCTATTTCCGAATCTTGCTCTCAATCTTGTATATGTTGGAAAAATCTATGAACTTGGTTTGTATGTCAATATTTTTCTCCAGTGGATGTCGTGTCCAGGATCCTCACACAGGAAAGACAATTGGTGTTAGTCGTAAAGTTGGACGGTTATTCCAACTCACAAGCCTCATTCTTCTATCAAATTCTTCGTTTGATGCTGCCACATCTCCGGTATCATCTTCTCTTAACTTCTGCCATTCACCATTGGGCCATGCTTCCATTGGTCGTGTTCGTTCTCTTGTCACTGGTAAATACGGCACAGATGAGGTTGAGCATATTGACTGCGTGCCTTGTCAGTTAGCTAAGCAACATTGTTTACCTTTTCCACATAGTGTGACATCATCCTCAACACCATTTGATCTGGTTCATTCGGATGTTTGGGGGCCTTCCCCTCATGCCACAATGGGTGGATCGAGATACTTTGTTATCTTTGTGGATGATTTTACTCGATATACCTGGATATTTTTAATGAAGAATCGTTCGGAGTTGCCTCAAATATATTTCGACTTTGCAGCTGTGTTCCAAACACAGTTCTCTTGTCCGATCAAAGTTTTCGATCTGATAATGCGATGGAGTACAAGTAATCTGAGTTCTTCACTACTATTCGCAAGCATGGGACCCTTCTCCACAGATCTTGTCCAGACACATCTCAGCAGAATGGACGTGCAGAACGAAAACATTGCCATTCTTGATACGACTCGTGCTCTCTTATTTTCTTCTTCATCTACAGAACGCTTTTGGGCAGAAGCTGCTTTAACTGCTGTATTATCAATCCGGTTCCCACACCTGTTCTTAGGAACATGACTCCGTATGAGAAGTTATATGGTACGCCCCCAGATTATTCTTTTCTTCGAGTTTTTGGAAGTGTATGTTTCTTCTTCAGCCTCACGAGCATAATAAGTTGGAACCCCGATCAAGAATGTTTTGTTTTATTGGATATGGTATCGAACATAAAGGATATCGATGTTGGGATCCAGTTTCGAAGCGTCTTCGACTCTCTCGCCATGTGGTCTTTATGGAACATAAGATGTTCTCTGTAGTTTCATCATTCGATGCTTCCACCACTATTGACAATCACGGCCTTGCAGATCCGTCCTTTGATCCATTCTTCGACGATTTTTTCGTTGACACTTCAGTTCGGCTGCAGACTCCTTAAGATGTGTTGGTTGATGAGGTTACTTTCCCTTCTTCTTCTCCAGTTACACATGGTCCGGTTCCTGTTTCTCCTGCTCTTGCTAGTGTTCCTGCTCCGACTCCACAGGTTATCTCACCTCTTCCCACTCCAGTTACCCATGGTATGTTTGTTGTTTCACCTGCTCCTGTTACTGTTCCAGCTCCAACTCCACAAGTTCCATTTTCAGTTTCTAATTCTTCAGATGATGCCTCCTCAGAACCTGAGAGTGACACAGATGAGTCGAGTTCTACTGCAATTTGTCGGTCATTAGAGAACGCATACAATTTGTTCGCCTTCGAGATTACGTCACTTTTGCTATTGCTCAGCATCATGAAACACAGTCTTATCAGGAAGCTATCTCTGACCCTATGTGGCTAAAAGCAATGCAAGATGAGTTGGATGCTCTCGCATGAACTCATACTTGGGACTTAGTCTCCTTACCTCCTGGTAAGACTGTAGTAGGGTACAGATGGTGTATAAGATCAAGACTAGGTCTGATGATTCCATTGAGAGATATAAGGCTCGTCTGGTGACTAGAGGTTTCACACAGGAGTGTGGTATTGACTATGAGGAGACATTTGCTCCGGTTGCTCGACTTACCTCGGTTCGTACTTTGATTGTTTTGGCTACAATCCGACGTTGGACCTTGTTCCGAATGGATGTTAAGAATGCATTTCTTAACGGTGATCTTACAGAGGAGGTGTATATGAAGCCTCCCCCTGGTCTCGGTGTTCACGGCTCACGTGTATGTCTCCTACGTCGCGCCTTATATCGTCTGAAGCAAGCCCCTCGGGCTTGATTTGATAAGTTCAGCTCTACAATGCTTCAGCTTGGGTTCTCTTCTAGTGCTTATGACTCAACTCTATTCATTCGTCATACGGATCATGGAATTATTCTCTTGTTGATATACGTTGATGATATGATCATTACCGGGGATGATCTCATTGGTATTCGTGAGATGAAGAAGTCCTTGAACAAACATTTTGCATGTTCACTGCTACTACCATATGTTGTGACAATCGTAGTGCCATCCAGATTGTCCACAATGATGTTTTTCATGAGCGGACCAAACATATTGAACTCGATTGTCACTTTGTTTGTTAACACATTCGTTTCGGCAAAGTACGTTTGCAATCAGTTACTTCTTTGGAACAAACTGTAGATATTCACACGAAGTCTCATCCGCCTGGGCGTTTTCGTGATCTTCTCTCCAAACTTCCGCTTATCACGACAGCATCAGTTTGAGGGGAGCTGTTATGTTATGTTATGTTATGTATGTAATGTTTATTTGTCCCACACCGCTCTAGCCTAGTATTTCCACTTCTAGTATAGTCTATATATATAATCTCTTGTACATCATTTTATTCAAGTCGAATACACAATTATATGCTTCTGCTCCAAATTATAACACGATGCAGTAGATTATTGTAGATTATTTTGTGGAATCCACATTTTTATCACACAAAAAATTCCGGAATCCCCCCAAAATATCTAGAATTTCGGTTAATAATCTGATATCCGGATTCAAAATCATAATTTACAATTTTTAGCCGGAATTCCATATATGTTTTTTTGGTTTGGATAGGTTGGACCAAAAATCTCTTATTTTTTTACTTTCCTCTACCCCCACTTAATCTCATCCAATCAGGTCATAGTGTCACAAATTGGAAAGGATACTTAGTAATCTTGCGGTTAGTTAATCAAAGTTGATGACAGGGACCGAGCCAAGGATTCCAAATACATGGGACACTCTTGCAAGGTATTCAAAATACCTAAGCCACTATTGTAATTTTGGCACGTTGACCCCCAAAAAAATCATAAATATTTGCTACTAACTTCTAAATTGGTAAGGCGGTGGTACCCTTTGTTATATATATTTAGTACTGAGTGCGGATTTATATCTCCTCGTAAAAGCGAAAGGGATTTCAATCGTTATCGGGGTTAAACCCAATGGCGCCGCCGGCGATAGGTTGTGAAGAAGAGAAAGAAGCAGAAGAGAGAAGGCGGAGATATTTTCTCCATCTGAAGCGAAAAAAGTTGATGGCTAGGGCTAACAAGAGTCTGAGGACAGATTACCAAGACTTATCATTGGAGGAGCTGGAGGCTGTGGTTAGGGAACAGACTGCTATTGTTTCTTCTCAGCGCTCCTCCTCCTCTTGCGGTGTGTCTCCGGCAAAGGCTGCGTTTAGAGAACTATATAAAAAATTTAAACCACAGCGACCATCTGTTTTTAATTTTGTTTAGGGTTTCTGAGTTCCCTGCGGTCCCTTGGGTTTTTCTCTGCCCAGATCAGACTTTTTCCTCAGGTTATGCTTAGTATAGGATAAATATTGTCTTCATTATTACTACTAGATGTAAGGTTGTTTCGGTGAGTTTCAATTGGATGATGAATCTGTTCTTCTTCCTTTTTTCCCAATTCTACATCACTCAAAGTTTCGATTTTCTAGAACCTGCAGTTTCAGTGTTTCAGGCTTGTCTAATACTGGTTGTTTTGGGTGTAGTGCATAGTTTTGGAGCTGCATCTGGCCTTCGTTTTCTTTACTTTCTACGTGCTTTTGATGATTTTGGTCTACTTTTCTCATATGATATAATGTTTTTAACTGCAGTTAAAAAAATCTGGTAAGTCTTGTAATGAAAATATTCAGATGATTGAGAATAATCTTCCACTCCTGTTGCGAAAGATGAAAACTAAAAATCGAGTAAAGATGGTTTTGGCGGATAAGAAATTACTTGGGACGATTAATCACTGTGGCGACTCAAACATTATTGCCTCTAACACATCAAATTCGATAGTACATGGAAAAGTAACCCAAACAAAACAACACAGACTAGTTAAAGGCCAATCCCCATGATATGATGGCAAGCCTTTCACATTGTCAGGCACCTCCACCAAAATCATATATAAGGCTTTCTTCTTCTTCTTCAATCACCATATTTGTAGGGCGTCCGCCAATTTATTTGTGCCCTGTGGGATGGTCCTCATGTTACCCTTGCTTACTAGGCTTACTCTGTCATAACATCTACTAATCATACTTTAATTTTTGTTGCAATCTGATTTTCTTTATCACTTTGTTTCTCGGGCACAAAACAACGTCGCATTAACAAGATTACCATCAATGGCCTTATTAGCCATAATTTGTCACAATTCTCGTTCCTAGTTTTTTGGAGCCCTACCAAACCCCAGGGTTTCTATGACGACGGCAACAGAAGAAAATTCAATCTGAGTTAGTTGTGAAGGAGTAGAAGACGGTGGAGTTCGATAATGACTATCTCGCAGAGACTGTACAGGACTTCCAATGGTGCTTGATCGCCTCTTTTGTGTCGGATGAACCAATCAATAGCAGCCAGCAGGGGGATGAGGAACACTTTTTTGAAGAATCTGGAATCAAGGTAAATTGGTAAAAATCCTTGAGGTTGATTTCAATCCGATTGTTTTCCGCTTCCCATATCAAGCTTGCATGGGAAAAATGGCTTCAGGTGGTCCATCGGCTTATAACGGGAAGATCCTTCTATTGAAGCCCTAGAAACTGGGAGACGAGACGAAAGGAGTTAGTTACTCTTGATAGTGTGGATGTCTGGGTTGAGATATCAGAAAAGAGACGTGGAGGAAAGCCATATCTGAGATTGGAGAGGTTCTTGAAGAAGATAAAATGGTAGAAAGCAGGTAAGATTCTAAGTACATTCGTGTTCGAGCCCGAATCCCAGTTACTGAGCCATTACCGAGGGGGATTCATGTGAGGGTCAGGAAGGAAAAGTGTGGCCAGATTTCTGTTAGTTGTGAGTACTCCCCGTACTGATTGGAATGAGAATCCTAGTTCTGCATCGATGGAGATGGCAACTTCTCCGGATTCAATTCCAATTTCTTCAATGATCACCCTATCAGCTAGAGTGTTTACCTCTCCACTTTGTTCCATCAATTCCTCACCAGCAATCATGTACAACTGCCTCTTCTTACAAACTTGCCCCCTTTGATACGCTTCATTGTATTAATAACACAAATTTGCGTCCCTGCTTGCATTTCCTCCTAATTAATCCTTTTAACCCCTTGAAATTGCAGGTTCCTTTTAGAGCTGGAGGAGGCCTTTGATGTTTCTGGTGTCGATGGTGGGCTTGGTGGAGCAGTGGAGTTTATTGATGGGTTAGACAAAGCTGGTTGTACTTAATAATAAGGATCAGCGATTTGAAGGTTATTTGGTGATGGTCCAAAGTAGGGTAAGCTAATGCATGAGGGTAGTAAAGTGAGTAACTAGATTGCAGTTGACAGTGCCCAGACCTGTTGGGTCCACCCTTCTTTTCAGTGGAGTCTAAATGGCTTTCTTGTAGCAATACCAATGGTTTGAGCCAACGTTTGAGGGGTTTAGACATGGTCACCAAGTGCTTGTTATCCTCATTTAAACCAGTGATGAAGCTAGAAACAAAACAACCTTCAGATAGACCACCCTGCTGAGCCATAATCAAGGCCTATAGCTCATCAAATTTTGTTTGCTATTCCTTAACTGTCCCGTTTTGGTGAAGCTTATTAAACTCTTCCCCCCCCCCCCCCCCCCCCCCCCCTCCCCCACAATATTTTCATGACCTCAATCAGAGGATCTAGCACATATATTGTCAGAAAATGTACTCCAATACACACCATCAGCAGATATCGCATCCTATACCTAAGAATTGCATACCATAGAGTAGTGACAGAGCGTGAGACGAAGCACTTCTTTGATAGGCGTGTTGCAAATTTGCAATGAGCTATTGTTCAGTAAACAAGATTGTATCCACACTCTGACCTATGATTTCTTCTGTGTCACCTGGCCTGTATGCAGGGTGCATGGTCCAGCATGTTGAAATTCAAATAGGAAATTCAATTTCGTGTTTCCCTGAAGGCGGTTCTTTCTATGTTGTTTTCTTGGGGTTACAGAGTTTTAGTTAAAAGATTTAAGAGCAGCCAGTTTGAAGTACTCCTGCTACTGGTGAAAAGCAGGTTTTGATCTCTTGGGCAAATAGGAAGAGGGAGAGATGAGAGATATATGTTATAGTAATATCTTCTTATACTCTGTGTTAAGTGGGGAACATTGTATATATTTTTATGTCTGATTTGTAGCCGTGTTGGTGTAAAAAGAATTGTATCCTCTTTTACTTGGTATCGCACCCACGCCTCCATAGTTGTCTTATGATGTGCAAGTGCATCATTTCACTTCACGGAAAATTTTCTGAGCTTTTTGGCATGTGATCTAGGAAAAGTCTGGAGGAAGGAAATGAGCAGTATGTGGCCTTCAGCAAAATGAACTTATCTCTACCAAATATTAGTTTTGACTTTGATGTCAATACGCGACAAAAACTTTGAAATCAAAACTTGAAGTTATCATACACTGGATTAAGATACGTCCTCTGGGCTTAGTCCAACCCTTTTAAATTTCATCTCCATCCCGCGTTAAAATGCATGTCCTCTTAAGCATAATTCATCTCCTTCTTTGTCGTACTCAAAACTTTTCTCTGTTATATAATAACAAAACTATGCTACCATCTCCGACGTTTCAATGGCAAGTTATACACATCACCCAATTTATAATCTCGCACAATGCAAGAATCAGGCTCAGGTGGCCACTCTGTCCCATAATCCCCCATTGCACTCGCTACTTCAATTGTTCACAAACTCCTTCAAAGGCTGTTTACCACGCAGCATGAGCCTTCAAAATTATGGTCAGGAATAGCATGTGTCACATTTGCTAGTGCACAGTGATATTAATTTCATGAGCTAGCTTCATTGTTGTACATATTATCATAAAAATAAGTTGGGAAACCACAAACAGCTACTAGTGATTTTGATCGTCCAGAACCAAATTGAGAAATCTTTGGCGTGAAAGTGGAACTAATGTCACGGTCAAAAAAGATAATGATGGAATAGAACTAAGCTAAGTGCAAATAGGCATTGACTCGAGCTCGAATCCCTCCCTTTTTATATGAACAGTTGGCATATTTAGAGAACAATGAATAAAAATGTATCGTCTTATCCCAAAATAAATAAATAAATAAATAAAATAATGTTGTGCTCCCAGAGATGCGGGGATCATCTGGAGCCCTACATGCATGAAACCCACCCCTAAAAAAAACCAGAGATAGAGCTTCAAGCCTTGAACGAACATGAACTATACTTATTTACTAGATCTAAGGAGCAATGTCTAACTAAGGAACCCTATATCCACAACCAGAGGTTGCTTTTGGAGGCAAGAAGGAGAATACCATGCCATCTACGTCTTTGGGACTTGCTCTTCCGATCAAGGACCTCCAGTTAAAAGTTGGAACTCTGTCAAACCTCTGCATAAACTATGTACATCTCTCTTATGATGATTCCGCTTTACTGAAATCATGAAGCAGTCACAGCCTCAGCAGATGCCTTTGCAATTACTTCTCTTCTCTCGCTAGCATATTGAGCAACAGTATCTCCCAGCATCTCCAAATAGGAGTCCAATGTTTGCGTAAGGCCCTGATACCTCATCGGGTCCGTTGTTTGCAAGGCTATGTTTAAGAAACAAAGGAAAAAAAAAGAGTTAGATGTCAGCAGACACAACCATGATCCAAATTCATGTTATCTTTGGAAAGGAAAAGTCAATCTACCTTTAGTAGTATCCTCAAAGTAAACAAAAGGGTCGATTGCCTCGACAGGTGATTTTAGTTCTTCGTCGTCACTAAGGAAGTCGAATGATTCGACGTCGTCGTCGTCGTAGCTTGTAAAGAGAACCTGCAATAGTGTAAGAACACATCTTAAATTCAAGCAGTATTAATACCAAGTTAATACTGTACAAAACCAAACATAATCCAGCTAGCCCAACCCGCTAATCCAATCCACTACAATCCAATGTGGTTAGTCCTGAAGGCCAAACATGCCAAAAAGGTTGCCCGAGTTTCCTTTTCGATGTTGCTAGATTTTTGTTTACTCAATTGTTTTCCTTTTCACCTTCTGTCTCCCAAAAAAAGGAAGGAGAAAGGAACAAGGGAAAAAAAGTGTGTGTATCACGACTCAACTAAGATACAATAAGATGCTCTCCCTTCTTCCCCATATTCACCCTTGCAAAGTAACTAGTTTTCATTGAAATTATTTTGGTACTTTTAAGATCTTGGCCAAATAGCGAGTTCGCCGCTGACATGTGACATTTATGATTTATCAATATTCCGTTATTTATGACCAAAAAACAAGAAAAAGTAATAAAATATTGACTCCGACAAGGCTTTCAGAAGGAACGACAAACATGATGCATGCCGAATCTGGATGCAACCAATGAAATTGGGATTATTTATTTATTCAGGTGAAGATATAATTCTGCGGGATATAGGGAACGAATACGCACTTGCTTGTTGGGTGATTCCTCAGCCACAACTCCCTTTTCCTCGTCAGATTGGTGACCACTATCCTCACCACCCATTTGATGGTCGTTTTCGTCCTCCGTTTCCTCGTCATCTGAACTATCATCTTCTGAAAGAAACAAGCGTACAGAGTAAGCAATACAACGAGAAAACTTCAGCAGGAATTGCAGCTGGAAAAAAAGGTGACTGATGAATTTGGAACAAGGATCTAATGGAATAACCTGTTATTTGTTCCTTGTAGGCAACAAGTACGTCAAGAACCGCTCTGAAAATAGATACCGAAGTCTCCTGAGGAAATTGCTCCTCTTTAAGAGGAAGCAACGATGTCAACCCCAAGCAACAAAGTTTCTTACTGGATTTTCTGCAACAACATTTTGTGAGGTGAGACAAGAAAGGGAGGGGAACTGCAGAAGCTGTTCATAGGACCAGAAACAAAAAAGAAACACACGCACCTTTTAAAATGTGCGCGGGCTCCTTTCTGTTTGCACTTTCTGCTCTTTGGCAACATCTCTAACCACAAGTTAAATAATTCTGAAGCAACACCGAGGTTTTGCAATATGCTGAGAGTTAACAGTGCATCGTAGTAAAGAGCATCAGCAATCTGCAAAAAAAATCAACCGTACAAGTTCAGTCAGTATTCACCTCAAAAGGAAAATATAACTGAGGATCTTCAAAGAAAATTACAGTAACCTTGTAGCTCTATAATCTTAGTAACACGCTTTTTGAAAGGCATGTATAAAATACCATAACTGAGTGTAAGGCACAAACCAGATGATTTCTACAGCGAGTTGGGTTGTCTGACCTTACGATACTTTCGCTTACAACACAAATGTATACATGTATAATATGCCATGTATCCACGCAGTCTACACACTCTTTAAGATACTCCAGGCAGAACACTTATGTTATATGCATGTGTCCATAGACGTATAAGCATATATAAAGTACAGTTAGTACTAGGAAAGATTAGCTTCGTCCACCGATAAGCGTGATAGTTGAACATTTATACTATTACACTTCCCATAAAGATTGACCCACCAGACCAATTCCCATGGTCAAGTGAGCTACGCTCATACATGAGACATGAGCTTCCTTTAAACATGGTAAACGAGTAAATTTAGATATCCAAAGAAAACCCTAAAGATATGGTACTTTATGGTGCTAGAAAAATGAGTTTCAAAGAAAAAATATAATAAAATATTAAGCTCAACTGCAGCAGCACATTCTTGAGATCAAAAGAGTGACCAGTGAGCTGTTACCCAATCAAGGAAAGACTTAAACACTTAGTAACATGGAAACTACGAATTGCTTACCACTTGCATCAAAAGGCATCTCAATCTTCGTTTCTTGCACCAACGCAATGAGTTAACTATTAGCTTAAGATATGGCTCAACCCAATGATCCACTTTTCCCTTGCAGTTTTGAAACAGGGCCTCGATAAGCTTAAGAGCAAGCTCAATGTCACGATTTCCCAAACTTTTATCTCCCATAATCTGTGTCAGGAATGAGAAAATATGTCCATATTGTTATCGAACTGAGGGGCACAAACAAAAACACGCACAAAAATGCCAGGACAGAAATAGATATATGAATAACCTGGTCAAACATGATCACTAAGATGCATATAGATCTCAAGTTGAAGACAGACTATTCCAATTTGATTCCTATCCAAGTTGCCTGGGTGGGGGGTCAGATGGAGTAAAGGTCCAAAAGTTGGATTCACCAACTTGCCTAGTTATAGGATATGGGATTCAGCTAAAAAAAAGTGTCCAAAACATGGACACCAGTTTTCGGATACACAATACGTGGACCACATTTACATATTTTCACACAACGCATACTTTTGGAACATATATTGCGCTAAGTATAGACTGTACTTTATTTCTAGAACTGTAACGGCCATTTTGTTAAAGCAAGCTATTCATTGGGACCAAAATGTATTAAAATCTTGGTGCATTCAAGGCTCTCTATTGGTGTAACTTTCGATATCCCAAAGTGCCCCTTAAATACATTAGAAATTGTAGCATTTTGAGTAACATTTACAAATACACCCATCATTCATTTTAAAAAAAATGCAAAGAGCTCACTTTGGTGCAACCTTTATATCTCAACAAAAATACCCTCTAAACATGGTAGATCTAGAATACATCAACCATTTATTTTAAAGTTACATCCAAATTGAAATTTAAAACTTTTATACCACATTACCACTCCCACCTCTCATGTTTTAATGTTCTAAATATAAGAATTGAGAATAGTATTCGTTTCACTCCTTGTTTGCTGTACGTATTTTCTTATATTTTTTGTCCATGTCTGTGGGAGAAACAACTCGTTATTGAGATGTTTTGTACTTTATATTTCCATGTGTAACTTATTGAGTTATCCACAACCCAAATTATATGTTTGTCATGATGTTTCACATGATGCTTAGGCAAAAACAAAATGACAAGCTTTACTCACATTATTTAACCAAAAGGTAAAGTAGCGTTCTTTCTATGTGTTGATATTAGTTTTCTATAGCACATTAACGGTCTTTTTTTTTCTTCTACTAGAACTTTTGTTTGTAGACTTGAAAAAGAGAAGCATGAAAGTATAGATTAAAAAGCATCTTCCCCACTGCCGGCAGAAGGAGAACAGCAATGAAGACAGAAACGGGTAGCTGATTATATCTTTTTTGGTGCAGGGGTTGCTAATTGTATCTATATTTATATTTTTTCTTTATAGACTTGGTTTCTAACTTTATAACTGTTTACAACTTTACATAAGCATCGCATGGGCACAAATCTTAATTTCCGTCATATATAACTTCTGATTTCAAGTTGTGTCCCCTGGCCTCACAGTGTCCGTTATGACTGGTGCCAAGTCCAACCCAGATTCCACACCCTTATCTGTGGTCTGATGGCGGACACAGTATGCCCCCGAAATTGCCCACTTCAGGTAACTTAGATAACTAGTCATATCTAATCTTTCCTTTACTTTTATTATGGGGAGAAAAGTGTGATATCGAGAGCATTTAAAACTTACCGATGAAATGATATTCCAAAGCCCTTGCAGGTAATCAGATTCCTTGCATGCCAGGAAATGTGATGTACTTCTGGAGATGTATTTCTCCAGTGCAATGGAGATGGCTGGACACAAATGCAAGAACCAAACTGAAATAAGAAAAAAGGAAAGGAAACTACAACACACACACACACACACACATATTACGTAAACTAAAGGCATCCACACAATCACAGCCCAACAATTTCTGCAACAACAAGATCTAGGACCGAAATATCTCACTAGAAAGCTTGTATGAAACAATGTTATATTCCTCAAACATACAAACAGAAGTCTACTGAAAAAGGTACAATCATAAACTCCAGAAAAATCATAACCAAAAATGTATGTTACTAGTATAACCAGATCCCGTCCATTTCTAAAAAGTATTATGGTAAAATGCATAACCAATTACTTATACTGCTCATGGGTTTATCCTGTTTCCACCCTTATTTTTTAAGCTCTTCCATTTTAGCTCCTAAAGTGCCTGCAATTTTGTATACCACTTCAGTTCAACTCACCATGGGAATCGATTTTTATGCCTAATTAATGGTGCATACATTTCACACGAGGGCGAAATTGTTTTTTCATCACCACCACCTGCTCCATCTACTTCACAACCCCCTACCACCACAGAAATAAGGCAGCAACGGAATGCAAAATTAAATACAGCAAACCTAGTTGGAACTAATTCAGGCAACAAAATGGGAAAGCAAAAAAAAAAATACACAAGAAAAAAACATGTATGACAGTACATGAGTAATATTCGGCATACTGCTTTCTCCCAACAACTGCTAAGAAGAGTGTCCCAATTGGACAGTCACAAAGTTTCAATTTCTATTTAGCCTTTGAATTAATCACTTTTCTTTCTGTTCGTTTTATAACCTAAAAAAGATATTCAGAAAACAACAGACCCATCTGGATAAGTTTTCTGGGTTTAAACTTTAATCATGTTTTTTTAGAATCAATGTGATACATTTCGCATGCCAATTCAGATCGACAAAGTAGGTTGTGTTCATAATAGAATCCATTGGTTCCCCCTCAAAACCAGTCGCCAATGAGGGGAGTAGCCCAGGACCTAATTAACTACAGTTGAGACTCCAAACCTATGTTACCAGAAACGGGGAACGCTGCGGTACGGGGACGGGGAACGGGAACGGGAAACGCGACAGGTCTTGGTACGGGGTACGCTGGGGGTAGGCTTCTCCGGAACGCTGTCCGGGACGAGAAACGATGACTAGGATCGATGAGCGCTAATTGTGACAATTTGTCCTACATTTATCTAAAAAGTCACATAATAATAATTTATGTACGTTAATACTTGCTTCTCAAAACCAATTACTCAAAAAAATAATAATAACACCACAAAGTTAAATATTTCTAGAATTATCAGTGTAATCTTTGACTATACTGTGTTGATAAGTAATTTTTCTTGATGTAATCCGTTGCAGACTCCTAAGGCTGCAGTAGCCGTATTAAATTGGACTCTTTGAGATTTGTGATTTTCTTTCCTTTTAGTAAAAATAAATTTTATATTTACTGATTTACCTTATCAATTAGCTAACAGTATTTTTGGAATATGAAATATATATTTACGTGTATCGTAATAAATAATATAGTAGTATAATCATACCAAAACTCTTCCTATTAAACTAGAGTATTTCCTAACCTAGAGTCCTAGACTCCAGAACTAAGATACAGACGTCCAATAACAGAGACAACGAAGACTGAGAAAACAGAGGAAAACTAGGGAAGATAAGTAGAAGATGAATCTAAACAGGTAATCCCTTGTCTGAAAATTTTGGGACGCTGAGTTTAGCGATCCGGGTCGAAAACGTACCGCGTTTCGGTACGAACGACCCCGATCGAAAAACGCTGCTATTTCTACGTTTCTGGTAACATAGCTCCAAACATCACGATGTGGGGTAAATCTCAACAAGTCCCCTCGCGCGTGGCATCATAGAAGCCAAACATGTGGATTACATAAATGGGTCGCAGCAAGCACGTGGGTCACATTACCAACACGAAACAAGAAGACCGTGGCTCTGACACCATATTAGAACCCATGGGATTCCACCTCAAAACCAATTTACAAAATAGGGAGTAGCCGAGTAGCCCAGGACCTAACAAAGGAGTATACACGAGGCTCCAAACATCCCCATGTGGAAAAATCTCAACAGTTAACTTGGGCTGTTCAAGTGAATTTTGCGCAAGGTTTTCTATCCGGAGACTGAAGAGATAAAAAGTAAAATATATAACATGAATTCAGAGAATACATCTGCCCTTCTATTCAACAACAAGCCTCTAATGGAGGCCCATTTCCCTGGGATTTACATAAGAAGCAACTTCAAGGTATTAGAGCAGTCCTTGCAGAAGCAGGAATACAAGCCGGCATTTCTGTGGAGATATAGTATTTCAAATTGAAAATTAAATGGACAAGCAAATCATCATTCCCCTCTTACAGGAGCTTATCCAAATCTCCTCCCAATCTTCTGCAGAAGACATTATCTTTTTTAACTCATCAGAAGCCGGAGACATAATATAAAGTCGAGAACCGAGTGGCTGTGACATCACTGCCACAGTAGGGGCAATAGAAATTGATTTTCAGTTTATTCTGCACCCTAAACCAAGGATCATCACCAAGAAAATGCACCCACATACTAACCAAGCCATAAACTAAAAAATATATATAATTCAGAATTTAATAGCTATTGTAAGAGCATGATGCACATTAGCATACCTGGGAAGTAATCCATAGCCCAATCAGCAAAGGCTTCCATAATCAATGGCAAGACACTCCACATGTCCAAGGAAAATGTCGGTAGAAACGACGTCATATACAAGATAATATCCAAGACCTCGTCAATAATCCCTGGAAATACAAATTTTGCTAAAGGTGAATAATACTGATCCGGCATTGAATTCATTAACTGGTATAGGCACTCAATGACTAGGCATCATACATCAGATGATTGTATAGAATCTTTTTTAGTTTCTTCCCTGACTACTTATCTTTATTCACATAACCAACGAAGGATAAATGCTTCTTACAGTCTGCATGACCAAAGCAAACACTATGGTCATATGATCTGCTAGGATGTAGAAGTAGAGCCATATAACTAAGTGAGTTAAATAATGTACTTGCGCTATGCTGTTAAATACATTGAAAATCCCCTCTGTGCCAGATCCCATTTTGATTCTAACATGCCAACTAATTAAACCAGCGACTCCTAAGTCTACAAGACAATCAAGATACTCTATATCTCAGCAAGCTTTTCCTCGAGAAATGGGGAAAGCTTCCATGTAACTAGCATTCTTAGATTTTTTCCACATCTCAAACTCGCTATGCCAACATGTGGCTTTCAATCTTTCTTATTT
Organism: Linanthus parryae; assembly: GCA_023055425.1. Taxonomy (NCBI): domain Eukaryota; kingdom Viridiplantae; phylum Streptophyta; class Magnoliopsida; order Ericales; family Polemoniaceae; genus Linanthus; species Linanthus parryae. The sequence goes on from JALGPY010000001.1 coordinate 104,118,112, forward strand.
TGGCTGAAACAAATTTTAGGTTAAATAACATATTAGAGAGACCTTTCAATGCAGTCTTCAATGTTATGATTTTTCTAAAAAGATGAGAGAGCAAACTGTTCAATTACAAGATAGAGGTATAGATACATTTATACTCCCTCCGCCCAATAGCTCATCTTTCAACTTCTGCATATGGATGCACTAGTTGCATGTACCCTATCCCAAAAGGCACTAGTAGCTCTTACAAGAAAGAGAACAAAAATGACACTACAGAAGGTTCTTGAGAATCAGTTTACATCATGCATAAGCATAGTTGTCAAAGTTCGATACGTATCGTGTATCGATAGTGGGATTTTTGTATCGTGTATCGTATCGTATCGCGTATCGGAAGGATACACACACCCTTCTTAAAACAACTTAAAATATATACTAACCCTTATAGTGAAGAGTTTATTGGATGCATCTGGCATTTACTTTCTTACAGAGTATGTCTTAAATATATATAGAGCTTGATCTGGTAGTCTAAACCAGTATTAACCTTTTTTTTATATGCAGCAAGATTATAGAGTCCCATTATAAGGGGATGTCAATATATTTTAGAGTCGTGTCCAATAATGAATAACATGTTCAAATTACATAAGTGAGAGTATTAGTGAAGTAGAAGAATTGAGTGGGTTGTCAGTTATGTGTAGGGTATATCTATGTGGCATCGTTTTAGTAGTCAAATATTCTTGCTTATGTGTGGCAAAAGCACCCAATTAAATGGAACATAAAAATGGAATACTAAAGTTAGAGATCTCTAATGAGTCCCCACTACGAACACAGCCGTATTCCACTAGAGTCATGTAAATAGAACAATTTGTCTTCTATCTGGAATTTCTTCTAAAGGTTAGATCAATTACTAAGAATTCAAGACAATCGAGTTTTTTCTACAGGCATGATTGAGGCAAAACTGGAGAAGTTGGACCATCTAACAAAATATTCATATAACCCATGTACTATGAAGTTATATATCAATATGTTCTTGCAAGTCTAGCCCAGTTTCAGTTCTCAAACGTATCGTGAGATACGCGATACGTATCGCATGGCATGTGTATCGCTCGATACAGTTTGATACACTTTTATTAGCGAAACAGCGAATGATACGTAACGTTGATGGCATGTATCGTATCGTACGATACGTATCGAGTGATAACAGAGAGCATAAGAGGTATCAGGAAAGTAAAATACTCCCTCCCTCCCGGAAAGGTTATCCATCTTTGTAATATCCCGCCCCACATTGAGATATTGTGGATGAGATGTATATAAGGTGGGGGATTGTAATATCCCGTCCCACATTGGAGATTTGTGAGTTCGACATCTGGTATATAGTACACCTGGTGGATTACTGCTAGCACCTTCAAGACTTAGGCATTTTTATCCACTGGTACGGATAAAGAAGTTGCTGGGATAGTGAAACCATAGCACCTTCATGATTGTATGAAGGTATGATTGGAAAGCAAAAACATTTCACCAGAATCAAACCTCTTTTTGATGTCTCGGGCAAAGAATCTGTAATTTTTCTTAGCTCTCTCTTTCTATCCTGGCTACCCACTAAGCGTAACAAAGATTATTAAGCAAACTGGAAAGTCCCAAGGCAAATAAAACATCTGAGATCTCTTAGGTGGCAAGAAACAAACAGACATGAAAAAGATGCTCTCCTCTTCTTTAATCTTTTCAGGTTTCTTAATAAACCTATTCTACTAGTTTACTAAATTGGATCACATTTGACAATTTTTTTGCATCTGGGTGCATAATGTACTCCACTGTTCACTCTAACATGCCACAGTGAGCACAGTAAGGACCAGTGCTAGATTGGACAAACAATTTAACCAGCATAAGATAAATTAGACGATCAAAATCTAAATCTAAAGTTGGAAACAATAAAAGGAAAGAATAGCATAGACTACATCCATCCGAAATTAAAGTCCATCTTCCCTTACTGGGATGTACCAAAACATTTGTCAACTCTCTTTTTTAGTTGTTACATATCTATTTTTCCCTACAAAAAGTTTGTACTACATTTTATAGAAAACTGAAAAGGTAGGGACACAATAGCAAATGACACTTCAACAAGTTAAGTTGAAGTGCAATCATTACATGTACCCTAACAAAGTTGGAGTTTTGAAGCAGTGTATAACTTCGGGACAAAGGGAGTCTATTATTGATTTATATGGAAATATAGGACGAATTTTTAGTAGTACATAGGATAGTAGAAGATACCTCGTCCTTTACTAATCAGCATTCTACGGATTATTGGAATCAGAGTGGGCTCAATGTCAATAAAAATCTGAGGATGCCCTTTCACCGCATCAAGAATTACACTAATAGTGCGCAAAGAACATTTCGCTGCAAAAGCACCAGAGTCCTTAACTCCCTCGTCAGCTTCTGCAGTGCTTAAACAATTCCAAAACGTAGCAGCCTAAAATGCCAGACTTCACGGTTAGATCAAACAGAATAGCATAAACAAAAATGCAGCATAGATGTGTTGAAGACAAGTAAAATTTGGTACCAAATTCTGGCATAATCCAAGAGCATAAGGAGCCATTTGTTGCCCAAACTTATCTGCAATGTACTCGAGTGTATAGACAAGGTCCACACTTTCGACATCAATCATAAGTTCAAAAAACTCTGAGATGAAGAAAAAAATGTCTATCAGATCCATTGAACAAACAGTCATAATATTCTTGTCAAACTTCCACATATAACTTACCATCAAGTAGTGGAATAACTGATTCGATTTCTTTCAATTCTGTGCCACAAAACAGGTGATAGATTCAATTGGTGAATGAAATGAAAAATATGTAGATAGTGTGATTATTTGTTTGCTAAAGAAACAAGAACATATAGCAGATGTGTACCTTTGCATACTTCAGCAAACGGCCGCAAAGCTAAAACCGAACTAACACGAACAGGAAGTTCAGGGTCATGGATCACAGCAACAACGTTCTTCACTAATGTCGGAAAAGTGTCTGGTTCCAAGAACCTTGCATGGGCATATCGCCCTGCAACCCATGCAGCCTAATATCAAAAAAAAAAAAAAAAAAAAAAAAAAAAAAAAACATATATTTATCAACAGAGGAATTAAAAAAGATAATATAATAACGTTTTATCTGAACTGAGCAGGTGACTTTGATAAAAGTAGTTCTGCTATTCTTCATCAATTTCCATCACAAAGTTTGAGAAAATGTTTTCAAAAATCTCAGTGGTCTTATGGTTTCAACAGTGATTCCGGCCAAGCAATGTTTGTTTCATAGAAGGAAAAAGTAGTAAGAAGCCATTACACCAGAAAAGTTATTAATAGATCTCCCAGAAAGAATACAAGACTTGCATTGACGGAGAATGTACAGCATCATCATAATGAGACCCAACTCAACAAGCGTTTCTCCAGTTTAACCAGGGCTACATGGGTCAAACTCATCCAAGTCCATTTGACCGAAGCCAATTGCTAACTTAGGTTAACTTGACTAAGCCTTGTCTTATCATCTCTGCCCAAGTTTGACATGGTCTTCCTAATCCTCATCTACTGCCGTCAAATTGGACCATTCGCCATGGTCTCCCTCCACTTTATCCACCCAACCCTTGTCATATGGGTGTCATCCACATCTATCTCTAGATAACTACATATAAGCGACCCAATATATCTAAAATGACGATATCCCACCAGTCGTTACTGTGTCCTCTCTCACACTAGTTTCAGCTCAAGTTACATTATATACCCCGTCTTGGTTCTACTAATCCTAAACTCCTTAGATTCTAAATTCTTTACACCACTAAGTCCACTTGCATTCTCATAATCCATCCATCAAAATTATATCATCCCCAGAGTGAAGACTTAACAAGTTAATGCCGACCCTTGTTGTAGGAAATTCCCTTGTTATCTCCTACTATCCGCACACTAGTAATCGGCCCCTCATACTTGTTATTAATGATATATTGAATAGGTGCCCCACCCCTACTTCTTCCAAACATTCCATATTAACTCCCCAGGCACTATTGATTTGCCTTTTCTAAATCTGTGAGCAATAAATAAATATATTTTCTATTTTGTTATATTTCTCCATCAAACATCAGCCTATACCGCATTATGGCCTCCACAGTTCCATAGTCGATCTCCCTGGCACAACCAAATTGGTTTTTAGTGACTATTGTTGCATATCTTTATCTCCTCACAATCACTCACCTCCAAAGCCACATCATCTGGCTCATAAGTTAGATACCTCATAAATTATTTTATATATTGTGGTTACAACACTATCCACCTTAGAATTCTCATTTTTACGCATAAAACCTAGACTAATAGCAACACTCTATGTAAATTAGATAGGGTAATTTGAATAGACTAAATAAACAAGGTGTTTCCTCAGAAAAATATTATTTCTGGAAGGAAGAACAGGTTGTGAAATGGCCACTCAGTATAAGAATTGATGAACGCATATTATCAAACAATGGGCTACACAAAAAATGGCCAGCTTTATGTAGCAGTAATGAGAGATGAGCATTATAATGGTATCTAAACTAACCAGACCATGATGATGTGACAGGAGGATAGCAGAAACAAATGCAGAAAATCAACATACCCTGCTTCTGAGATGGCCCATGGGACTGCTAAATTCAGGAATGACATGTTGAACTAACAAACGTTCAAGCTCAAACTTGTAAGGATGAGTCCATGTCAGTTTAGCACATATCGTACCAAGTGCAAAAAGAGCCCCGTCTTTTTGTCGATACGGTTTACGGCCTAATGGTGCCTCATCATATCTGGACTAGCAAGAAACACGAGCAGATGAGTCATCTCCTTCAACTACACCATAATACCATGTATAATACACAGAAGGGAGTAGCCAGGAAAACACGATTACCTAGTAAAGATCCCACCGACAAATAATGCAAACTTCTGAAGGTTATCCTTTGGCCGTTTCTTCACCAGTTCCCTCAGAAAATCTGCTGCAGCTGCTCTAGGGCTATACGTATCTTCAAATGCATCTGCAGAAAAGTAATGAAACTGATTATGGAAGAGGCGGGTCGGGATTGGAATTTAGCTAAAGAAACTAGAGTCTCATTACTTACCATACCCCTTTCTCACGTATTCTCGTGGATCTTCATCCCAAAGCTTTTGATCATTGTCGCTAAAGCACATCATTGGGAAAACTATCTCAAAATGAATGGCATCAAGCCTTGGTTGCAGCAGATTGTACATATTGTTCTTTGAAAGACTGCATGTAAAACGAATTCTTAGTCTGGCTTATCTCACAAATCAACATTCCATCTTTGTACTAAGCACATAAAAGCCGGACATGGCCTAGTCAAGAACAGTGTAGATTGAACATGGTAGAAAAGAAGGTATAAGAGAACAATTATACGCAATTCACCTAAGGAAATTTCATAATGCCAGTTTCCAACATGATGACAAGAAAGCCATCATCATTTTATGGGGCTTACCCTTCCAGGAGCCAATTAGCAAATAAAAAAATTCAACATAAGCCTTTTCATGATAGATTATTTTCTTTGTCCCTAAAACTTGTTCTGTGCTATAGTTTCAAAATTTCTTCTATTGGCCGCTAAACCTGACTAGAATAGTTTTGTAAACACAACAATTCCACCCAGGATGAGTATCCAGATCTGAGGGAAGCATTGACGAAGATTATGAAAGAGACGTTCAGAACCGAAAAGGGGATGGGTGGATTAGGTTTGCGTGTTGGTTTCGTATGCAGGTAGCCAGCGAGGGCTGATAAGAGATGGACTGTCCTGGTTAAGGTACAGCGACAGAAAAGCATGGTCATTTTGATCATTAATCAAAACAATACATTCTGTTAGCCTGTTAGGTTTCACAGTGCCTTTAGACTCCAACTAGTTTAAGTGTAAATAAAATAACACATCTATGCGAGTGCAAGAAGTAATTTTGCGTGGAATCGTCAGAAAGATAGCCTCTACCGAGCTATCATAACAGATTGGAGAACTCAAATAAAATAAGAAAACCAAGGATTTGATCATTTCAGTACAAAAGTAACAAAGAAAGGCAAATGGGAAAGATAGCTACAGGGAAATAACAACTTCAGTACCCATTAAAAATGACAGCAGGTTTTGACAGTTGACAGGCCAAAGTATTATGACGTCAACACAATATGATCTGAGTGTAAACAAAGGTAAAAACTAAATATATTCTGATACACTCGGAGATAGAAGCACGGTTGTTAAAACCAGATCGGACCAGCCAGTTCGAGCGACTACCGGTGAAACCGACCTTGAACAGGCTTGGTACATGGAATGGATCAGAAATGCAAGCAAACCATTCGTCGAGTGGTTATACCCAATGGTCCAACCAGGGTTCAAATTTACTTCAAATTAACCAACGTTTTGGAAGGTGACAATAGTCAGACTCGAAACCACTCTAATGAGCAATACGTGTACAACCACTCAGCCAGGGACCCCAGTTGTTTATTTTCGTTCTTAATTCTTACATAATTAGTACAATCAATTGTGTCTTGAACAACCAAACAATAAAAGAACCCTCCCATAGTAAAACAGCCCTTTCGTTCACAACACTTTAAATTCTAATAAATAGATAAATTATTTCTTTAGTTCTACAAACATGAAATCTTGAATATATTAAGAGATTTAAGGACTAACCTTTAATTATCAATAATGTACAGGTACAATTTAATACTAAGGTTATTTTATGTTATAGTTTAACGTATATTTTTCTATTTATATTTTAAATGATTTATTAATGCGAAATTGAACCAAGGGTTCTATCAAAGCCACAGGTTGCACCGGTCTCTTTACCGGTTCAATGTCCAGTGGGTTTTACACGCTACGAATAGAAGAGGTTTCAGATCTTTTTCAAGATACTATATTTAAAGCCAAAAAGAGGACTCCCCTTTTCTATAAATAAATATTATAAGATTCTGTGATTTGAATAACTGAACAGTTGTGATCAAACATGGATAATCCAGTCCTAGTATGGTGGTATTGCTACACTGGTAATAACCCCGTAATAGTATTAGCAATTGTGGATTTCAAATAAAATAAGAGTGTAACTATAATGTTCGATTTATTCATACGCAATTTGTGAAAACTTTTAAGAGTTTGACTGGAACCAAAACGAAAGTAATACTAGAAGATATGCAACATTTAAAGGTTAATTTGTGAATATGCCCCAACCGAGGAATAGCGCCCTACTTAAAATAGAAGCATTCCTATGTGGCCATCGCTTTACAGGAATCATTACAAAATAAAGCCACTGAAATATATACATCCCAAAATTAGCAACCAAGTTTAGAGTTTAACATATGAGATATCCTTACAGGAAACTCTCCGATGGATGGCAAAGTGTAGTTTTTCCCGAAATTTAGGTAAGCATACTGATGATAGTCAAAGATCCACAAGGTATCCAAAAGATGATATAGGAGAAGAAATCATGACGGAGAAATGAAATGGAGTGGCAAGACATACCTACGGGTTACATACTGCAAAATGAGAGTTGTAGCTCTATCAGGCAAGTAGCCACCAACATGAACAATATTCAACAAATTCAGATAGCACTTCAATATATTTTCAGCATGGGTCTTCTGAAACAGTTGAGAGAAACTGCTGTATTCAGTGTTCCCAAGTTTCGTATCTCCATAACTACATAAAAGCCATAAATAGCCAATTAATTAAGAGTATATTTTCAGCTAAAGTCGAAGAAGTTCAAAAAATTTCAATAGTCAAAATTTACCGTAAGTAGAGGCGGTTAAATATGCGAACTGTCCATATTTTGACCTTCCACCATCCCCATGATTTCCTGATTTCTAAATCCACAGGCTGACCTTCTATAGGGACAGATCTGTCCAGAATGTTTACAAGAAGACCCATCCACGTACCAAAAACATTTGGATCAAGTAAGAGCTTTGGAATCTCCAACTGAAAAAGTAAAAGATGGTTGAGATATGAAATCTTAGTTCAAGTAAATTGAAATAGAAAAAAGGCATCCCCGCTAGGAGTGTCTTCAGAGCTAGGCTGTTAAAAGCAACCACTAAGGATCACAACTGTATTGGAGCCTTATAATTTTAAATTTTAAAGCAGTTTGTGATTTTTGAAATATCTGTCACATATTTTTCTGTAGTCTGTTAAAGGAACCGCTTAGGGACACAACTCTAACAGGGGAGGGATTTTTTTAGAAATTTAAGGCAGCTTTGTGATTTTGAATACATTTGTGACATATATTTTATCTAGTGATAGCAAATATCAAGTAAAAAAAATACATTCATGTTGTATCCCCTTGTCAGGATCGGCAATATTTATAAAGAGAAAGTTTTCTTAGAAAAAACTGAATACAATGATCAAATATTATATCCATGATGTCAAGAAGATAAAAGGATCTAATCTTGTGAAGTAGATTAGTAAATGGTCTCAACCTCACTCTCGCTTCAAGCCAGAAAAAGGTAGTGACAGCCTTTATCACTACTACAGCTAAAAGAGATGTAAAAAGTGCTGGTTCACTGAAACACGATGCTTTTCTAGTTCTCTAATGAAATGAAAACACCAATGCTTCTAAAAAGAACCCATCGTAATCGTAAGCTTGAATAACTCAGCTTAAGAAACAAATCAGACGACTGCATATCCACATTTGATTCCAACCTTATATTGAGAACTGACTCTGTAAGCAAGCACATCTGACAAATTCTTATAGTTATATTATAGAGCATAACACAAAATAGCCATTTACAACTTACATAGATGGACGACCAAAATATTTTGCAGATTAGCTTAATCAGATCAGCAACATCCAGTGAAGTCCTACCAATCTCAACGACACTGCTCAAAATATCTACCAGATGCGGAAATGTTTCTTCAACTATGTGGTCAAAAGGTATTCTATCCCCATTGTACCTGAACCTGTGAAGTAAGAACAATCAATGGTTAGCAGTTGGCAGAACAGAAAACAGAAGAAAATAAAATTGTTACTATTATTAATGAAGTACACACAGGCACAAACTGCTTATGATGTTATCAGAACATGTACAAAAAGATCTAGCCAGATAAGATTATAAGAAAACAAACAGGCAAACAGATCCCAGATCTCGGATCAGAGTAAAGAAACGACTAATTTGGAGCCAGAGGGCCAATGTTGCTGCAGCAGACCGCCCTTTGTCCCCATCACAATATCACATCTTCCATATACTCCAATTTGGAACAAGCAAACCCTCATTACGCCAGCTGCCCTTGGTGTAGCTCTAGTGATCTGATCATTATTTAGCTGAAAGCCTGCCAATACTTTCCAACAGCTTCTCAACCACCATATTTGTTTGAAAGAGTTGGTAGACAAGGCTCTAACAATTTCACTTGTTAACCCTTCACCTTTTGTGGATTGCGACGGTTTAGATCTTCCCATTAATACTACATATTTTCTCTCGTTTTGTCCAAAATATAAAAATGGAAAAAGAAAATGACTTGTTGATTGCCCAACTGTTTGTCTTTGAGAAAACTAATCACCAATGACATGACCCCTAATCAAATCATCGGCCGTCAAACATTCTCCTGCGACAAGCCAGAGAAATGCCAATTTTGTCTGTGCTTGAACGTTGTAAATGGTTCCTCTAGGAATCTTCATAATCACCGTTAAGGTCAAGCTTACAAGAATATTTCATCAAAATTTATTTATTTATTAGCCTTTCTCAAAATAAAGCTTTTAAGTTTCGATTAAGTAGTTGAATTTTGATTATTCAGAAGTCAACATTCCATTAGCATTTATTTTATGATGAATATATTAAGGAACTTGAAATTGAAAAAAAATGCAGAGTTAAAAAACCCTATCCCTTGGTTATTCCTCATATCCCATATAATAACAAAATGCCAGTATAACTACAAGACTACAGGAACCGTAAAACAGCAGAGCACACTTAATCAAAGAACACGAGGTCATTTGGTCTAGATGGTTCTGTTATCAATTTAATTTTATTTATTTCACCTACGGCGCTGTATGGATACTACAATTCGGAAGAGACCGACCATGAAGTATTTGGTGTTTACCACTTTGAACTTTTTAAGTAGTTAACTTGAAGGAGTGCCGTAGCAATCTTTGAAAGGTAATTGAACACTGGATATTACAGTTAAAGAGTTATTTTTAGTTGCTACAGAAATTACTTAAGATGCACTGCCTACTTAATGTTCTTTTTTGGGTATTTTCTTCGTTGTTTATGTGGGTGCTTCCGTCCATTTCTTCTTCATTCTCGGAGCTTGCCATAGTTTAACCTCATTGTTCTCCTAAGAACTGGGTGACCACCGGCCCGCTTGTTTGGTGGCTCCGGAAATTATTATTCTTAATATTTACCAAACAAAAAGGAAACAGAAAATTACAGAAACGAGAAGATGCACAAGCACTGTTCACGATAAGAACGTACTTGTATTTTCTTGAAAGAGTCATCAGAACAAATAAAGCTCCATAAACTTGCTGCTCTCGTAAATTTTGCTTCACCCAATGTAGAAGACCCGGCCATTGGTCGGGATAATCAGCATCAATAATGGTCTTTAGGGATTCACCAAGTTGAAGCCTGCACAAGAACATGGCATGTAAAAGCACAATGAACATATGTAATGGGTACTCCGTTCAATCAAATGAATATACGAATAACATTTGAATGAACTGCTAAAAGCCTAAATTATATACCTCAATATAGAGGGAACTTGAGCTATAAATGTGAGTATGTTCTGCCTAACCATGTCCTTATCACTGCGAATTATCTCTGATTGATCATCGGTACGGCACATAAGTAATAGAAGGAATTAAGTCATAATACAATTAAGAAAACAAATAGGAACATAAGAAATAAAATCATTGTATAGGGACATACGTGGGTTATGAGATGACCAGTTCTTGTCAATAAAATTCTTGAAATGAATACTGGCCATTTGTCTCACAGCAATGTCATAATTTCCGTCCACTATGATCTGAAATACCCTAACCAGATGCTGAGGTGAATACTGAAACTGCAAATGGACCGCCAAAGAAAACATGGTGTAAGGAAAAAGTATCAGTAAAATGTAGTATGCAAAATGGGTGTAAAGAAACGCAAAATATGGTCCCACTTGACATGCTATAATTCTCACGCCAAGCTATTAGCCCATGGAATATAGGGACCACTTAAATTAAGAGGCACTTAGTTTGGTCTACAATAGATTAGGGGTATAAGAAAGTTCCAAGTGCCTCTCCCAACTATGATGGGACTATGTTCTACAGGACAATCATATGTTTGCTTACGACAAGAAAAGAAGACAGGCGTTCAGAAAGCTTGGTTGTAGATGTGTGGTTGGGAGGTGGTAATAGCTTATAACAAGGAAACTAGTAAGTGTAACTGTGCCTAAAGGCCGTACTTGAAAGTATAATGATAATATATGTATATGTATATAAATGTATATTGTTTTTTCTTTCTTCTTTCTTCTTTTTTTCTTTTTTATTAGACAAAAGTTTGCTATTTCAAAAAAGAATAAGTTATGTTAGGTAAGGTTAATCTTGCTGCTGTGGCTACTAGTCCTATTTCTGATGATGATTTGCTTCTCCCTGTTTTTGAGTATTGAGATTGTGATAATGGATGGGATGATTTGACTAGATTGGATAGCCTTCTACTATCAGCCATTATAGGTTTGCTAAACTCAGTAACTTTGCAATTAGATAGTCAATCCGTTGACAAGGTAGTATGGTTGCACAAGAAGGGTGGATTTTCTGTGGCCTCAGCTTATGAAGAAATTACTCGTCAATAGTGCAGGGCCCCAGTTGATAAGCGTTGGAAGAAAGTGTGGGTATGGAGGGTTATCAGAGGCAGAAAGCTCTCTTTTGGCTTTTAAGACATGATAGACTGTTGACTCAACAGGTAAAAGCTAGAAGAGGAATCATTGCTGATGCTAAGTGTTTACTGATGTGTGAATCCTCTCTCCATGCAGTGGGCGATTGTCCTGGTGCTAGGCAGGTTTGGAAGCAGATTCTTCACACTGTTTATAGGGAAGTATTTTTTGGTCTTGATTTGGTGGGCTGGATAGATCAAAATCTCTGTCAAAGTTGGGATGCTCAGGTGGAGGTTGACTGGCCAATTCTCTTCCGTGCAACAGTTGCTCAAATTTGGCTTTGGCATAACCAAATTCTTCATAATCAAGAGGTGAAAAGAGACCTAGTAAGTTGGGTGATTTCTTGCTGGCTCAAACGAAAAGGATTATGCTAAACTTAAATACCCCTCTTGCCAAATTAAAATATTTTCCTATTTTGGATAAATGGTGCTGTCCTCCCTCTGTGAGAGTGAAGTTAAATGTGGATTGTGCTTCCTCTCAGAATGGAGGCTTGGTAACTATAGGCTGTGTGTGTAGAGATCATTTTGGTGCCTGCCTTTGGGGATTGCAAAGAAGGGTGGTTGCTACTTCTGTTTTGCAGGGTGGACTTTGGGCTATCTTGGAGGGTTTAACAGCTTCGAAGGAATTGGATTTCATGCAGGCTGTGGTGGAATCTGATTATAAAGAAGCTGTAGCTTTGATTCTAGCTGAAAGTTACGATTCCCCCTTTATTCATATGCTGCAGCCCCCTAGAGAGTTATTGCTCGAGACTCAAAGCTCTGTGGTTCACATCTGGAGGGATGGCAATAATGATGATGAAAAATTGGCCAAGAATTGTTCTGCTTCTAGTTTTGATCAGCTTTTTCTGGTTTCTCCCCCTTCTTATTGTAAAAGAAGCTGGAGTTTGATCTTTCTGGCTTAGGTTATTTTAGATATTTCTGTTAGGGTCTTGAACCCTCCTTTGTACCAAAAAAAATATAATTATGAGAAAACTTGGGAGAGTAGAAATTACTATAGTGGAGAAGAGAGAGTTTAGTAAACAAATTTAAAAACAATATACATATAAACTACTATGAACCCTTCTATTTGAAGGGAAGCCTCGAGTGAAGAGGAAAGATGTATAAAGAAAATCTTTGTATACCTCCACATACTACAACGGTTACAATCTCATCTCTAAAGAAGATCACTCCAAAGCTAACAATTTTATCGAGTGTTTAGCTCTAGGTGGAGGTGGTTTTGGAGTTATATTGCAATTTTCGATTTCATTGACAATGCTAGAAACCAATGTAGCAAAGGCGACTGTGATGAATTCCTGAATACCATCTTCTAAAACCGAGAGAGGCTATCTGCGCCAGATTGTTCCTATATCAATTCTAATTTCATCTAACTGAAGTCAAGAAACATGAAAACCGAGGGCAGGGCTCCGAGTCTGAAATTGACAGAGGACAAGTAAAGAATTAATTTCCCCCCCGAAAAGTTTCTCTTATTGTTCTTGTTATTGTTCTTCCTGATGTCTCATCTTAAATTACATTTATTCTACTTCGATTGAAGCATAGTTCATCAACTGGCCTCTGTATTCCCCACGCAATTAGTAGCTTGAGCTGATTGATTACTCAAGAACACTGATTCTAACCCCACAATTCAGACAAACTGTTTCGTGATGTATATACATTGACAACGGACTAGTAATTCAAAAAATTATGTAAACTAAAAGTTCCAAGAAAAAGTCAGTGTTGAGTAGAACCTGACTGAGGCTCAATTCTGCGGCATTACGTTCGTCGTTGTTGGAACTGAGAGCGGAATGGAGAATGACGGCGAGACTGTGACAATCCATTGAAATTGGTAGTGATTGAGCTTCTGTGAACTAGTTCGTGCGGAATATAAACCCTGGAGCTGAATTGAATTGGAAGAATAAGGAGAGACGATGATTAGGGTTTTAGAGTGTGATTATGTAAGCAGCAAAAAGAGTTTGGGAACTGCGGGAAGAGAATTCCTATTGTTTCAATGTTTTTGGACTATATATACGCAATGGCGAGCATAAAAGGGTCAAAGACACTTTCGCCCCCTCAAATTTGGCACAAGCTACTTGGGCTATGTTTGTTTTTTTGGATTTGGTAGTAATAGGATTGATAGTACGGGGATTAATAGAAAGGGATTAGTAAGGCTAAGTGTGAATAAGAGGATGCTTGATTTATTGCAGGATTGGAGTAGGATTCACAGTAAAAATGTCAAAATTACCCTCCATAGTTTACTTGTGCACCATGAATGTTAATTACAGTTCACCAACCAAAATGCTACATTTGTTTCTTCTCTTTCAGCTTACTTCACTTATTTACACTATTCACTGGGTCACTTTGACCCGATAAATTGGTTAGCCAAACGATACACAAATTTAGCAATCTTTGCACAATTTTGTCGAGTCAAGTTTACGCTACGATATTACGAAAAAATTGTCAAAAGAGTAACATCGTTTTGCTATTCAAATAACCAAATCAAAGTGACTAAGTTACGGATTGAAAAGTCGAACGAAATTGAAAAATAAGAAACGGAGGTTGTATATATGACAAACCGCCACAAAATCATATCAAAGTGCCGATATCAAACTCATCGACTTAACTCCCTTAAAATTGGTTGACATGAATCCAACAAATTCAACATTTCAAAATCGAGATATCTCACTGGTATTGGATTGGAGGAGGAGACGAGGAGTGAGAGATACTGTGGTGAGGTGGAAGAACAAGGGCATTTGAGTCTTGTTAACACTAAGCATTTACAATACCTGGGGTGGGGCCAGGTATGGATTAGTCCAACATATGCATGCTAATAGTGGGCCCGGACTTTACAATCTCATATGCCAATTTTCGTACCAAAAAGTGGCTTCATTTAATGTTCCACACTATTAGTCCTAGTCCGTCTGTAAGACGAAAAACAAACATGGCCTTGGAGTCTAGGACCACTTTCTGTTTCTAAAAGACACTCTACTACCCTTCTTGTGCCCAAAGCATGTGGAGTCTTACGAAAGTTACACATGTACATCCTTTATACATCCACCTCCGCTAGATCGATATGAACAAAGAAAAAAACTTTCCAAATATAAACATGTGCACACCTATATGGTTATATGTGTTGTAGTAAGAGTGAAAAAATTAAGAGTCTTTATGTTCACAAATTACAATAAATGGTTTGGTTCAAACTTGTGCAACATTCTAGCTCATTGCAAAATCAAAGAACAACGTCTTTGTAGATGTTTCTCCAACCTCATTAATCAGTCATAAAAACAAACACAGACCGAAAACATCCACCACGATCACCAAATTCGACATATGACCCAACCTATCAAGTTGATGTTTGAGATCAAGAAGCTTAACTCCAAATTGAAGCCATGAACGTCTTATATGCGGCGTGAATTGGTGCTTCCGGTATTATGGTAGGATGGTGGTTATACATAAAAATGTACGCTTTTTTCTTCTCTTGTGATTAGTTTTGCCAACCATGTGTGGAACACCAAAATTTCAGATTATGGATTAAAGAGAATATACGACCAAGTAAATGGGATAACTTGCAATTTTTGAAAGTTTGGAGGCTATTGTGTAATATCACATCCGATTATCTAGCAGTGCAAGGGTAGTGTACTAATTATGAGATAAAGTGAGGAGACAGGTTTGAAATTCACAATTTTCATAGCAGGACTCAGTAAGTAATTTTAGTAACTTTATGCGTCATTGTGAAATTAAATTTTCTGGCAGTTAAGTAGTATGTTGAGGCAATGTGGTAGTTATAGAATGTTATAGAAGTGGTTTTGTAATTATTATAAGTAGTGGGGAAAGTAAAATTATTGGAAACTAATTTAAACCCTAATGGGATAACTTACAATTTTTGAAAGTTTGGAGGCTATTGTGTATTATCTCATCCGATTATCTAGCAATGCAAGGGTAGTGTACTAATTATGAGATAAAGTGAGGAGACAGGTTTGAAATTCACAATTTTCATAGCAAGACTCAGTAAGTAATTTTAGTAAGTTTATGGGTCATTGTGAAATTAATTTTTCTGGCAGTTAAGTAGTGTGTTGAGGCAATGTGGTAGTTGTAGAATGTTATAGAAGTGGTTTTGTAATTATTATAAGTAGTGGGGCAAATAAAATTGAAACTAATTTAAACCCTAATGGGATAACTTGAAATTTTTGAAAGTTTGGAGGCTATTGTGTATTATCTCATCCGATTATCTAGCAATGCAAGGGTAGTGTACTATTGATGAGATAAAGTGAGGAGACAGGTTTGAAATTCACAATTTTCATAGCAGGACTCAGTAAGTAATTTTAGTAAGTTTATGGGTCATTGTGAAATTAATTTTTCTGGCAGTTAAGTAGTGTGTTGAGGCAATGTGGTAGTTATAGAATGTTATAGAAGTGGCTTTGTAATTATTATAAGTAGTGGGGAAAATAAAATTGAAACTAATTTAAACCCTAATGGGATAACTTGCAATTTTTGAAGGTTTGGAGGCTATTGTGTAATATCTCATCTGATTATCTAGCAGTGCAAGGGTAGTATACTAATTATGAAATAAAGAGAGGAGACATGTGTAGATGGTGCTTTCCAGAGACGGATGAGAGCCACGTGACAGTCATCCAGCACACCTAGTTGTGTTCCATACACATCCGATCACTACCCATGCTTATCCACTTAGGGGCTGCGAGACAGGGCCCTCGCGTAGCAACCACATGGGACCTGTAGGGACTTAGTGGTTTGGAGGCTAGAGTAAGGTCCATCGCGCGTGAACGACAACCAAGCTCGCGCGCGAGCCCTTGTAACTGCTTTGAGAGACTTAATGACCACGTCCTATAAACCCGATCGATCTCATAACGGTCTCCGGTATCTGCGGACATGTGCGTAACGTTCCCTATATACACGGTCGAACGTGCCGTTACGGGGGTGTAGATGGTGCTTTCCAGACAGACAAATCATAGCCACGTGGCAGCCATCCATCACACCTAGCTATGCTCCATGTACACCGGATAACTACCTATGCTTATCCACGTGGGGGCTGCGAGACAGGGCCCTCGCGTACCAACAAGGGACTTGTAGGGACTTAGTGGTTTGGAGGCTAGGGTAAGGCCCGTCGCGCGCATCGCGCGCGACCCTTTGTAACTGCTTTGAGAGACTTAATGGCCACGTCCTATAAACCCGGCTTGACCTCATAACGGTCTTCGGTATGTACGGTCAGGTGCCTAACGCTTCCTATATACACAGTCGAATGTGCTATTACAGGGGCTACCATTAAGCCGCCATTTATGGTGAATTAACCCCCTTCACAACGGTCACTTCCCCACTATATATTGTAAGGTCATAGGTTGCACAAGGCTTGAAATAGCAAACTATTTCAAGGCCTTGAATCAGCTTTCAAAGCCTTTAATCTGTTTTATCACAGGCTTGAAAATAGCATAGCGGCCTTGAAATTGGATTCAAAGCCTTGAAACTGAATAACCCATATGCTTATTCTCAGGGGAAGTTTTCTGTGAACTCTCCCAATCTGATTTATCCTCTCTCGTCCCTATGTTTGATTTATTACTATTTGATGATGAAAGACAAATTATCTCAACATGTTTGATCATAAGAAGTCATCTGTTTTGCTATACTTTTGCATGAAAATCTATTTCCTAGTTTGCAGGGATAGTTTCCTAATCTGACTTGTGCAGGAAAGGAAACAGTTGGAGAAGATAATTATGTGATCAATCAAATCTCCATGACAGCTTCTCAACTTGTTTAAATGCGAGATCACAACAATATCTCTGAAGATTATGATCATCTAACCGTTGGAGAAGATGTCAATGAGTCAAAGTTTGTTGCCTACAAAATAAGAGATTTGTTGCTGAAAATCTGGGAAGATTTGCAGAGCCTTTTTGAAGTATAAATAGAGCTCATTTTTGAAGCAACACACAGAACACTCAACGGGCAAAAAGAGAGATACAAATCTGGATTGACAAGCATCAAAGAAGCACATCACTCTCACAATCCAACACATAGAAGTTCACTGCACTCTTCACTGTCGTTTTCTATTCTAGTGTTCTTCTGCACTGTACTTTATTGGTAGATCATTTCTGTAATACTTCTACATCATTCTCAAGGATTGTTCAAAGTGAAAATGGAGAATTCTTAGTTAATCAGTTAGCTAGAGCAGGTACTAGATAGGTTAGTGAGAACCACAAGCTGTAAACAGAGTAAGGCAATTCTCTGTGCTTGAGATCTAGGGCTTAGCTTTTGATTAATAAGAATTGAGTTGAAAATCTTGCAGGGAGAAGATCCCTGAGGTAGAGACGTAGGTCTAAGTGGACTGAACTCTATAAATCCTTTGTCTCTTACATTTACAGTTCAGTCTTTTTCATAGTTCTTATAACATTCAAACTTGTCTGTTTTTCAAGGGTTTGAAACTCCTTTCAAGGCCTTGAAAAAGACTTGTCTGTTTTTCTGCAAACTGCATTTCACTCCAGAGGCTTGAATTTATATTCAAGGCCTTGAACTCCTTTTCACTATAGCTAAAATTTTTCTTCTCCTCTAGTTTTGCAAAAAGTTGGCATACTCTATTCAAACCCCCCCCCCCCCCTCTCTTCTAGAGTATTTGTGCTGCATATTCATATGCATACTCCCCCTTTCAATTGGTATCAGAGCTTGTATCACTGTAAAAGATTTAACCATCTTGTGATCATGAGTACTGCAGGTGATGGTGGTTTCTCATAGGGAAGAGCTTCCAACAGACCTCCTCTATTTTGTGGGGACAACTTTGCTCACTGGAAAGCCCTGATGAAGATGTTCATCATTGACCTGGACATAGAGATTTGGACCATTATTCAGAATGGACCTCACACCTTCTTTACAGAGAAAGATGGGATCAGAACTCCCAAATCTGAAGACTCACTCTCCACCTCTTAGTTAGAACAATATTCTAATAATTACAAAGCTATTAACATCTTATATTGTTCTTTGAGTACAGATGAATTCAACAGGATTTCAGGCTGCAAGACTGCCAAAGAAATGTGGGACAAGCTTGTGGTGACATTTGAAGGAACTAGTCAAGTGAAGCAAACCAAGATTAACATCTGTCTCAGGCAATATGAGTTGTTCAAGATGAATTCATATGAGTCAATTAGAGAGATGTTCAAGAGGCTCACAGACATTGTCAACAACCTTGATTCTTTGGGAAAACATATTTCCAATGAAGAAAATGTGAGGAAGATACTGAGAAGTCTTCCAAAGGCCAAATGGGAACCAAAGACAACAGCCATTGAAAAAGCTCAAGATCTCTCATCACTACAACTTGATGACCTACAACGGAAGCTCATGACACATGAAATATCCATGAATGAAGCTGATGGTGTAATACCTCGTATTTTAGTTGGTGGTTATATGGTAATTTCGGAAAAGTATTTGAGAATTTTAATAAATTTATATTTCAAACTTATTCTCGATTTCTTCTTGATTTTAAAGTTTAAGGGCGTCATTTGACATTTACGATAATTTAGAACTTCGTTCTAGTCATTTTGTAATTTTAGAAACTTGAGTTATACTATTTGAAATTTATATTTTTTTTATTTCGGGGTTATTTTGTAGTTTTAAAAATTTGGAAAATACTACATGAAATTTATTTTGTATATTTGGAACTTATTTGTAGTTTTCTAAAAGTGAAATTTTGTTATGTACTTTAACCGAAATGTAAATTTAATAGTTAATAATCTACTTTTGGTTATCGATTGTCGAGTTAACCCTGAACCGAGATACCGGGATGTTGCAGATGGTATCAGAGCATCGGTTCTCCGGTTAAAGTGACTTTTCGATTTCCATTAGTAGAGAATAAGAAAGATAAAATGTTTCTTTGAAATTTTAAAATTGACTAGGATAATTCAATATAGAAGAAATAAAGTAAACAAGCCGTCGGGGAGTCTGGGTACTTAAGTGTTGTGAAATTCGATTTGTACCGTATTTGTTGATTAAGTTAGCGTCTCACTGAGACGTGGTTTGTGAAAAATTACTTGCCTATTTACATGTGCAATTCATGTGTGACACATATTTATATCAAAATGCTTGCTTTAGTTGTGTAATGCGTATCTATGACTATGTATGATTTTATATTACTTTGTCGGCATGAGAGTATCAACGTTTTGAATTAGAAGACCCTAAGACCCCTCCTTTCTCACCTACAAGTGACGAACCTTAAAACATTAGTTGAACTTTGATTTATTTTGAGTTAAATTTGACATGTTCGTTTCCAAAATTGGAAAGTTTTGACAAAAAAATTATTCTAAAAAAATGATTTTGAAAAAAATAATTGGGTGCGGAGATACCAAATGCCAAGTGATATGAACCACTTTGTTTAGCAGTCCGCTGGCGTGACTCTTAGTACGACGGTACGATGAGTTGTACCCGCTGTGTAGACTAAGTTAGAGCATCATAAACACATGCGAGTTGTGACGGAGTGGCACGTTGTGTGACGACACATAGTGTTCTTTTCTCCCTCGTATGTGTGGAACCTTGAGGTGATTGATTTATCTAATCCTAAACAAGTAAGATAATTTTTTTAATGTGTACGAGTCAGGCAAAATGACACGTTAGTTTTGATCAAAGTATTCTTCTAAAAATTTTGTGATTTCTTAAATGCTACATGTTTTTGAATAGCTTCTAAAATTAGGAATTTGTATGTTGCTCTAGACCTTTCGAAATTTGATGCTGACCTTTTTTTTTACTGGAGCTAATTGTATTTGAACGCCTACTATGATACGAGTGAGTAGAGACCTTACCGACCGAGAGCTCGTTCCCGTTAATATAAGTGTTGCATATGCATTAGTCTTGCATACAACTGGCATGTGCATTAGCATTGCATACCAATCTCAAGTGCGTTAGTTGCATTCTCGTTAGGCATGTTCGTAGTTTCACTCAAAAGTTTTCTTAAGCTTCGGGGACGAAGCTTCATTTTAAGGGGGATACAATGTAATACCTCGTATTTTAGTTGGTGGTTATATGGTAATTTCGGAAAAGTATTTGAGAATTTTAATAAATTTATATTTCAAACTTGTTCTCGATTTCTTCTTGATTTTAAAGTTTAAGGGCGTCATTTGACATTTACGATAATTTAGAACTTCGTTCTAGTCATTTTGTAATTTTAGAAACTTGAGTTATACTATTTGAAATTTATATATTTTTTATTTCGGGGTTATTTTGTAGTTTTAAAAATTTGGAAAATACTATATGAAATTTATTTTGTATATTTGGAACTTATTTGTAGTTTTCTAAAAGTGAAATTTTGTTATGTACTTTAACCGAAATGTAAATTTAATAGTTAATAATCTACTTTTGGTTATCGATTGTCGAGTTAACCCTGAACCGAGATCCCGGGATGTTTCAGATGGGGAGCTACCTGAAGGTATCAAGAGCCTAACACTCAAGGCCAGAAAGAATGAGAAAATTCAAAGCCTTGAAGCTGAAGACGATGATGATGAAGATCCTTTTGCATTGATCTCCAAATCCTTAACCAGAATTCTCAAAATGAAGAAAAACTTTGGAAACAAAGACTTCAGCAGAGAAAGAAACAGATCATCCAATAGCAAGGACTACAAAGGTAAGTCTTCTTCACAAAATAAATCCAAATTCATGAACTGCTTTGAGTGTGGTGATGCCGGACATTTGATAAGAGACTGTCCACACAAGAAAAGCAAGAACTTCCAAAAGAAAGACCTTGACAGGAGAAATAAAGCTATGATAGCCTTATGGAGCGACTCAGATAGCTCAAGTGAATCTGAATCTGAAGAAGAACATGCCAACCTATGCTTCATGGCCAAGCATGATGAAAATTCTGAGAAGAACATTAAGGTAATAGTAAACTGTCTAATTTCAAAACCAAAAGATTCTCTTTTAGATTATCTCAGAAAAATTCTCTTAAATGAAGAAGATTATCTGAAAGAGATCAGACTTTTGAAAGAAAAAGTTCATGAGCAAGCAAAAGAGAATTTACAACTAGTTTGCCTAAATCAGAATCTTGGAATCTCTCAGAAGAAAACTGACAGTGATTTCAAGGCCTTGAAAACCAGTTTCAAAGCTTTGAAAACACAAGTCAAGGAGGTAGTCGCTGAAAACTCTTTGATGAGTAACAGCCTTGTTGATCTAAAACATCAAGTTGATGAATTGGATAAACAAAAGACTACTCTTGCTGAGAAACTTCAATAATCTGAATTAGTCAAAGTCAAGCTAGCAGGCTCAGAACACAAGTTAAACTTGATTCTTGGAGGAAGTTCAAAGTCTGTTCATAAAACTGGTATTGGATATAATTTAAATTTTCCAAGAAACAACAATACCAGATTTGTGAAAGCTTGAAGCGAAACTTCTCTTAAGTGTCATTTTTGTAACAAGAATGGGCATATGAAGATGACTTGTCCTTTCAGAAAGAGAGACCCTCACGTAATGAGGAACACTTTTCCATTTCAACTAAAAGGACAAACTAGACAGATTTTGGTTCCTAAAGGGGTCAGACCATCTAACATGGTTGATCCTGAGTATGAGTCCAAATTCCACACTTGGTCTAACAGCTGGGTAAGGTAGTGATTGGTGTTTGCAGGTTGTCACCAAAGAACAGAAGTGATTTATGGACAGTGGTTGGTCAAGACACATGAGTGGAAATAGATCTCTATTCTCAGAATTGAAAGAGCAATCTGAAGGTTCAATTACTCTTGGTGACAAAGGAAAATGGAACATTATTGATATTGGTAAATTTGCTACAAATTCTGAAAATTCTATTTCTGATGTGTATCTAGTTGATGGTTTGAAATTTAACTTGCTTAGTGTATCTCAGCTTTGTGATAATGGCAATAAGGTTATCTTTGATAAAGAGAAATGTGTGGTGCAAAATGAGAAATGAGGAGATTGCATCCTCACAGCCTCTAGGTCAAACAATGTTTATACTTTTCAGACTAACAAAGTTGCAGGTAAAAGCTTTAAGTGCCTCAAGGCCTTGAAAGAGGATTCAAGGGTTTGGCACAGAAAGCTTAGTCACATTAGTTTGCATACCTTGAAAAAATTAATCTCCAAGGATTGGTAAGAGGATTGCCATCTATCAAGTTCAAAGAAGATGATGTATGCAAAGCTTGTGCTCAAGGTAAGCAGACCAGAAGCTCTTTCAAACCAAAGAAGTTTGTAAGTACCTCTAGACCTATTGAACTACTTCACATGGATTTGTGTGGTACTATGAGGACACCAACTCCAAAAGGTAAGAAGTATATTCTAGTCATTGTAGATGATTACTCTAGATATACTTGGGTTATGTTTTTGAAAGAAAAATCTGAAGCCCTCTCTGAATTTTCAAAGCTTTGCAGAGAACTTCAAAACTTGAAAAACCTATCCATTGCTTCAATTAGAAGTGATCATGGTAGAGAATTTGATCAATTAGAATTTGATTTGTTCTGTGCTAAGCATGGTATCTCTCACAATTTTTCTGCCCCTAGAACTCCTCAACAGAATGGAGTTGTAGAAAGAAAGAACAGGACTCTTGAAGACATGTCAAGGACAATGCTTCTAGAAAATAAGTTGCCAAAACATTATTGGGCAGAAGCTGTGAATACATCAAATTATATTCTGAACAGGTGCTTGGTCAGACCTATCTTGAAGAAAACCCCCTATGAACTCTTCAAAGGGAGAAAGCCAAACATCTCATACTTCAGAACCTTTGGTTGCACATGCTATGTCCACAACAATGGTAAGGACAACTTTGGTAAGTTTGATGCAAGAAGTGATGAAGGTATATTTCTTGGTTATTCCCTTACTAGCAAAGCTTATAGAGTTTATAATAAAATAACCAAACTGGTTGAAGAAAGTATTCATGTTATCTTTGATGAAAGCTATGATGGTTCTTTGAGTGAAAGTTTTGCAGATCTGAATCTGAACAAGCATGAATCAGAAGAAGAGAATGATAAATCTCTTGGGTTCAAGAAAGGCTCATAAGAAAACATAAGACATTTTCAAGACCATGAAAATGGTGTTCAAGACCTTGAAAATAAGCCTCAAAGCCTTGAAAAAGAGGATCAGAAGGATACAAGTGACAAATCCACTACTTCAAGACCAGAAAAGATCTATGGAGAACTTAAACTTTGGTCTCCAAGAAAGAGTTTCAAATATCTCTCATCTCATCCAGTTGATAATATCATTTCAGATCCAACCACTGGTACACAAACTAGATCACAGTTGAAGAAATTATGTGCTTTTAATACTTTTATCTCTCTTGTAGAACCTAACACTGTGAAGGAAGCACTACAAGAAGCAGACTGGATCATTTCTATGCAAAGTGAACTCAATGAGTTTGAAAGGAATAAGGTTTGGAACCTGGTTCCTCCACCTATAAATCAGTATGCCATTGGTACCAGATGGGTGTTCAAAAATAAGTTGGATGAGAATGGCAAAGTGATCAGAAACAAAGCAAGGTTAGTTTCTCAAGGTTACAACCAAGAAGAAGGTATTGACTATGAGGAAACTTTTGCTCCAGTTGCCAGGTTAGAAGCAATTAGAATTCTGCTTGCATTTGCATCTTTCAAAAACATTAAACTTTTTCAAATGGATGTGAAATGTGCTTTTCTGAATGAATACTTGCAAGAAGAAGTTTATGTTGCACAACCTCCTGGTTTTGAAAGTGGTAAGTTTCCAGATCATGTTTATAAACTTGACAAAACTCTGTATGGTTTGAAACAAGCTCGAAGAGCTTGGTATGAAAGATTGTCAAAATTTCTGCTTGAAAATGATTTCAAAAGAGGATTGGTAGACAAGAACCTTTTCATAAAGACTCATGAGAAATATCTACTTGTAGTTTAGATTTATGTTGATGATATTCTGTTTGGAGCTACTAATGATCTTCTATGCAAAGAATTCTTAAGTCTTATGAGCAGGGAATTTGAAATGAGCATGATGGGAGAGTTGAGCTTCTTCCTTGGACTTCAGATACATCAATTGAAGAAGGGCATCTTTCTGCATCAAATCAAGTATAGTAGAGACTTGCTGAACAAATACAACATGTCTCAATCCAAAGAAATCAAGAATCCAATGAGTTCTACACTGTCTTTGGATAAAGATGAATCTGGTAAGAGTGTCAATGTGAAAGAGTGTAGAGGTATGATTGGATCATTACTATACCTTACTGCTAGTAGACCAGATATCATGTTCATTGTATGTATGTGTGCAAGATTTCAAGCTGATCCAAAGGAATCCCACTTAACTGCTGTGAAGATAATATTCAGATATCTCAATGGTACCAAAGACTTAGGGCTTTGGTATCCGAGACATTCTAACTTCTCTTTGCATGGATTTTCAGATGTAGTTTTTGCAGGTTACAAAATTGATAGAAAGAGCACTTCTGGAACTTGCCAATTTATTGGATCATCTCTGATCAGTTGGCACTCCAAGAAACAGAACTCATTTTCTCTATCAACAGCTCAAGCTGAGTATATATCTGCTGGTGCATGTTGTTCACGAGTGTTGTGGATTGCTCAACAGTTGGGGGATCTTGGATTTGATTTCAGAAGTATTCCCATCAGAGATCATGCTGAGAAAGGTGATATTGTTCTTGAATTTGTTTCTACTAACATGCAACTTGCAGATATCTTCACTAAACCATTGCCGGATGAAAGATTTTCAGCTCTAAGATTGGAACTAGGCATGCTAAATAAAGATGCAATGGTTTTGGGGGAGCATCAGGTAAGAAGGTAAGTCATTATGTGGTTTTCAAAGGTTTGAACTGATTTTCAAAGCCTTGAAAATCCTTTCAAATCTTTGATCTTATTTGTTTCAGTGTTACAGCTTTTCAAGACCTTGAAAACCTTTTTAAACCCTTGAAAATGAGTCTGCTGAACTAGTTAGTCAACAGTATTGGATCTTTCAGTATTGGGTGCTATCTCTGTAGATATTTTGCTCAATATTGCCCCTACCTTTTTCAAATTTTTTTTTAGCCAAATATAGTATTTTAATATTTGATTTCCAACGACCTAAAAGATTTGAAATTTCTCTGATCATAACATATCTTTTTAGATCAGAGAGATATTCTAGTTTCCTTTTGAAACTCAAACACTTTTAGTATTTATCTTATTCTCCTCTCTATCTCCCCATATCATTCATACCTCTTTCTATTCTTCTCCCAAACCCTAATGATCACAAGGAGAGCCCTAGACAGAATCAAGATGGCTGGAGGGTCAAAACCTAGTTCAGAGAAGAAAAGAAAGGCAGCAGTGGATGAAGTTTAAGAGATTAGTGGAGACTGTAGCTCTAGAACCCCTAGTGCAGAGGCAGCTGCAGATCTTCCTCCACCCAAAAATAAATTCAAGAAGGTTGCAACTCCCTCCTCAGAAAAGAAGAAGAAGAAGAAGAAAGAGAAAGTTGCTCCAGAGAAGCAATCTGAAACAAAGGTCTCTAGCCCCAAGTAGTTAAGGAAAAAGAAGAAGGCAACTCAAGCTGAAAAAGGGAAAGGAAAGGTAACAGAAGAGAAGCCAGAAGATCATATGGAGAAGGCCTTGCAGATCTACTCAAAGAATCCAACCCCTGATGAAACTTGTTTCATCTCAAACACTTCCAAAGGTCAGTGGTTAGATGGTTTTTCTTCCATATCTATTGCTTTCTGTAGTATGATCAACATGCATATGGTGGAACACATGAATATCAAGTGCATCTCTATGTTAAAGAAGATTTCTCTGTGGTTTATGCTGAACCCTAAAGAGTTAGCCTACCCAAGACTCACCAGACTCTTCTATCTGAACTTGAAACAAGTTAGGAGATCTTGGTAGTTCAATCTAGAGTTGCTGGAATTGAGATTGAATTGGATCACTCTGAATTTGCCAATGTACTAGGTATTCCCAAGAGGTATTACACAAGCAATCACCAACCTAAGACAGAAGTACAGAAAATAGCCAGAGAAGAGTTCTACCTACCAAACACTCCCACCTCAGTCAACAATTAACACACTTTGTGTTAAATGTTGAAGCCAAAGTCCTTCACACTATCTTGGTAAGGTGTATATTTCCCAGAGAGCACTCTAAAGAGTTGGTGACTGAGAGAATGCCGCAAATCATGTATCTGATCATGCATGGTTATGAGATTGATCTTCCAAAGTTAGTGATTGAACATATGCTCTTTAGCCATACCAATCAAAGGAAACATCTTCTGCCCTATGCAAATCTGCTCACGTTGTTCTTATAACATTTTGAGATTCCAACTGGTGGAGAGGAATCAGTTACTTCTGGCATTGGAGTGCTTAATGAGAAATCTTTTGAGAAAATTGGAGTGGTAAAGACTAAAGAAAAGACTTGGAAGTTGTACTCAGATTTGACTGAAGAAGAATTGGGTGCAAAGAAGTTTCTTAAGCCCAAGACCTTAACTCCCACTTCAAGTCAGACTTCTCAGCTTACAGACAATCAGAGACTTGATGGCTTGGCATTGGATTTGGAAGAGATCAAAGAAACTGTTTATGGACTTGAGTCTGATATGGGGCAAGTTAAGTATATGGTGGAAAACATCTTCAGGAGCATGACTGTGTTTGATGTTCCTGAGGATGAAGAAGGAACAAAGAAAGGTGGTTCTGACAAGAATTTGCCAAGTGAACATTCCAACCAGGAAGAGGCAGCTCCAGTCAAAGAGAAGGGAAAACAAGTGGTAGAACAAGCTACTCAGGAAGGAGATGAAGTAAACTGTCCTTAATCAGATGATCTGTTGATTACTTTGAAGAAAAGAAGAAATCTCCAAAGGCTGCTACCAAGGACAAGACTGAAGAAGTGACTACTGTTGGTGAGAATGAAGAAGAACATGAAGAACATGTTAAGACTGATGTTGACAGTGAGGAAGAAGAGGGGGATCAAGATGGAGATAAAGACCCAACCCCTTAATCATGTCTACTCTTTCTTCCCCATTCTCTCTTTTACGTTTTTTTTTAAGTTTTATTTTCAAAATTTTCCAGACACTCGATCAAACATTTTCTCTGAACTTTTTGATGAAATTCAAAAAGGGGGAGAAATCCTAGGGTTTTTAGGTTTTTATTCTTAGGAATTATCTGCTGAACCTTTTTATTTTCTGTTGCTAAATTGAATAAGTTGGATCTTCTGGAACTATTATGTTATTTTAACTTTTGCTAATCAATATCTTTTGCAGAGACTAAGAATCAAACAGGTCTTGGTTTTGTCTTTCAGCAAGGGGGAGATTGTAAGGTCATTGGTTGCACAAGGCTTGAAATAGCAAACTATTTCAATGCCTTGAATCAGCTTTCAAAGCCTTGAATCTGTTATCACAGGCAAGACCTTGAAATTGGAATCAAAGCCCTGAAACTGAATAACCTATATGCTTATTCTCAAGGAGAGTTTTCTGTGAACTCTCCTAATCTGATTTTTCCTCTCTCATCCCTATGTTTGATTTATTATAATTTGACAATGAAAGACAAATTATCTCAACATGTTTGATCATAAGAAGTCATATGTTTTGCTATACTTTTGCAGGAAAATCTATTTCCTAGTTTGCAGGGATAGTTTCCTAATCCGACTTGTGCAGGAAAGGAAACATTTGGAGAAGATGATTCTGTGATCAATGAAACCTCCATGACAGCTTCTCAACTTGTTTAAATGCGAGATCACAAAATATCTCTGAAGATTATGATTATCTAACCGTTGGAGAAGATGTCAAAGAATCAAAATTTGTTGCCTACAAAATAGGAGATTTGTTGCTGAAAATCTGGGAAGATTTGCAGAGCCTTTTTGAAGTATAAATAGAGCTCATTTTTGAAGCAACACACAGAACACTCAACGGGAAAAAAGATAGATACAAATCTGGATTGACAAGCATCAAAGAAGCACATCACTCTCACAATCCAACACACAGAAGTTCACTGCACTCTTCACTGCAGTTTTCTATTCTAGTGTTCTTCTGCACTGTAATTTATTGGTAGATTATTTCTGTAATACTTCTACATCGTTCTCAAGGATTGTTCAAAGTGAACAATAGAGAATTCATAGTTAATTAGTTAGCTAGAGCAGGTACTAGATAGGTTAGTGAGAACCACAATCTGTAAACAGAGTAAACCAATTCTCTGTGCTTGATATCTAGGGCTTATCTTTTGATTAATAAGAATTGAGTTGAAAATCCTGCAGGGAGAAGATCCCTGAGGTAGAGACGTAGGTCCAAGTGGACTGACTCTATAAATCCTCTGTCTCTTACATTTACAGTTCAGTCTTTTTCATAGTTCTTACAGCATTCAAACTTGTTTGTTTTTCAAGGGTTTGAAACTCTTTTCAAGGCCTTGAAAAAGACTTGTCTGTTTTTCTGCAAACTGCATTTCATTCCGAAGGCTTGAATTTGTGTTCAAGGCCTTGAACTCCTTTGCCCTATAACTAGAACTCTTTTTCTCCTCTAGTTTTGCAAAAAGTTGGTATACTCTATCAACACCCCCCTTCTAGAGTATTTGTGCTGCATATTCATCTGCATACTCCCCCTTTCATATAGGATCGTTAGCCCTCCGTTGCAAGAACACTAGTTCTACACGAGTTCTTCAGGACTTACCGAAGCTCTGCCATTAAGTTGTCTCTCTCTCTATCTCTCACATTTACCATTGCTTACACTCTCCCTACACACGCCCTACATCTTTCTGTGTTCCTATTCTCTACTTGAGGTGCACACTTGGATCTCTCCGAAGGATTTTCCTTGCGCACAATTTGGTGAACCCGACGTGAAACACCCACTTTCAGTGCTCCAATTATTTTATTCTTTCAAAAATGTCTTCCGTTGGAAACATTCGTGACGGCGATCGGTCCCCTTCCAACGAGGAAACCTCAAGGGAAGAAGGACCGCTTAACTCCATTGTTAACACTAATGCTTGTGCTCAAACAGCTACTGGGAATGGACCCTCTCTAGAGGCACTCCAAGCCACAATCTAGAGTCAAGCCCAAATTATGCAGGCTCAGTCTGCCTAGATCGCCCAAATCATGGCGATCCTCGGAATATTTGCCCAAAACACTGTTCCAGGGGCTTCAGTCCCACCCTCGACAGCCCAGCTGTCTCCACCATGGGCAGCAGCTACATCCATAGTGCATACATCCGTCGCCCGATCCTCTCCTTCCAATGGCCCTGTGCTCCTAGCACCAGGGCTCCCATTGAGTTCGTACCTGATGACGGCGGGAAACCTTACGCCGTACTCTGCATTGCCTTTTCACGCAAGTGGAGTCTTAGGGAGCCATGCGCCCCCGCCTCCACCTCCTTATAACCTGAGCATGCCCTACATCCCGGGTTTCGGGCCAGCATCCTCCTCGGCACGCGGAGAAAGCACGCCCGCCAGCATGGCGGCCCTTGAACAGCGTATAGATAACATCATTGCGAACCAGAGTTTCGCAGACACCGTCATCCCCAGGGTTGACAGCGCGCCGCCCATCGCGCGGGACATTTACTTAATGCCCAATCCTGCTGGGTACAAGGCGCCCAAGTGGGAGATTTTCGATGAGGTTAGTGGGAATGCGCACGAGCACGTGATGCGGTTTGTGGACCTAATGGGCCCCCATGGAGTTGACACCAGGCTGCTGATGCGCGAATTCCCCAAGTCTATGGGGGGATGTCGCATACAAATGGTACAGGACCCTGGAAGCAGGATCTGTCAAAACATGGGAAGACATGGTGAAGAAATTCTACACCAAATTCTTCCAAGTAGAAGAGAAGGTCACCACTATCCATCTCTCCCGCATGTACCAGAGGCATGACGAGGAAGGGGTCATCTTCATCAAGAAGTTCAGGGCCAAGTCCTTGGAGTGCGTCGGCGATGTCTTGGAAAGCCGACTGGTGGAAATATGCCTTCAGGGCATGCGTGACGAGTACAAAGGTATGTTAATCAATTTGGATATGCCTACTTTTTCAAGATTGATTGACTACACCAGGAATGTCGAGCCATTGGTGGAGAGAATGAAAAAGAGATACACCAGTGAGCGTACTGCGGCAAGTCCCAGCTTCAAGGTAGGGAAGTTCAATTACAAGCGAACGCGAGATGCCAATGTACATGCGGTATCATCCCCTAACAAACAACAGCAGGCCGCGCCACAGGAGGCACCACCCTTTCCTTGTTCAATTGAGGATGAAATAGATCTTTGCAAAAGATGGCGCAAAGACGGGATCCTACCATCCCTGGAGCATAAACCCACAAGAGACCAGCTGCAGGATCCAAGGTGGTGCGAATGCCACGGGCAGGTGCTGCACCCAACAAACGAGTGCAAAAATCTCAGGTGGTTGGTACACAGGAAGATAAAGGAAGGACAGTTGGTTGTTGATGAGCCAACAAAATATGTACGCAACAACCCTTTGCCGTCTCACGCGAGGCAGGAGCCCAAAGGAAAGGAGATAGCCATGATCTCGATCACAGACCTTGAGGAGGTCGCGGATGCAGAGGCCCCAGTGGTTGCAGAAATCCATGAGGACGAGGGTTATGGCGTCGACACAGAAGATTCGCGCGCTGAACGGATGTAAAACTCTACCAAGTTCGTTCAATTATTCGATGAGATGAATTTCTCGAACGACTGCAGGAACGAGATGATGAAAGCGATCTTCAGAGTGGCCGAGGACCATGGGGAAGAACTGGTCATCTCCAATGGGAAAGTTGTTAAGGCCGCGCGATCAAGCGGTTTGATCATGACGTTCGACGAGTCTGATAAGATAACAGGCTCGAATCATCAAAGGCCATTGTATGTGACGAATGTCATGAACGGAGTCGAGTTCAAAAGGGACTTTGTTGATGGAGGTGATGCGGTAAATGTCATTCCCCTTAGTACTCTGGAGTTGGCGGGAATCCCCCGAGGCAAGATTGTTAAGAAGCCATCACCGTTAATGGGCTTCGGAAGTGACTCCAGAATGACGGTTGGTTGGATTCGATTAGGGATCCAGATTGGTCAGATCAAGTGCTCCGCCAAGTTCCACGTCATCGAGGCCAACACCACTTACCACATGATCATTGGTCGAGCGTGAATCCATCGCTTTGATGATGTACCTTCCACGGCTCACCAAGTAATGAAGGCCATCTGGAAAGACAGAGTGGTCGCAATACCCGCCTCGGTGAATCCTTTCAATCTAGAAGAGGCACACTTGCCCGAAGCCGTGTGGTTTACGAAAATGGCAGACGAAGCTACTCCCGATCCGTTTCAGCCAACTCCCCTACCTAAGTGGGAAGACATCAAGGGCCAGTCACCAGCCGGGGTAATGGTGATGCGAGAGGAGCCTAAGGAGAAGCAACCGCGCGGAAAGAAATTTCCAGGGTTACCTACAACAAGAGGAGCAGCTATACCCTGAAGAGGGTTGTCGAACATAACGGTGAGGGCAAGAAGGTAGGTAGCTTCTACTCCAATGGCAAGAAGTGTTACCGCATCTGAAGGAGCGCGGGGTCACCTTCGAGTCCCTCCATCGGATGTGTCCCCGGACAAATTTGCGAGCTAACAGAGGCTCTTGATGATAACAAGGTGAACTCGTTGCTGGAAGAAATCAAGGAGGCCCTCGAATGTATGGAGGACCGCCCGAAGCCACAGAAGCAAGAACTAAATGAGGTATTCCTGAGTCCCACTGAGGAAAAGAAGAGTCCGGTCTTCTTAAGCGCGGATCTCAGCAAAGAGGAAGAGCAAGAACTGATTCAGTTGTTGAAAGAGTACAGGGACGTATTCGCGTGGGACTACGATGAGATGCCAGGTCTAGATCAAGGCATCACCATGCATCGGCTGGACATTGTTCCAGGCTCAAAGCCAATCAAGCAAAGTGCAAGGAATTTCCGGCCTGAGATTATACGTCAAGTTCAAGGAAGAGATTGTCAAGTTACTGAATGCCAAATTCATCGAACCTAATCACCATCCAACCTGGCTCGCAAACATAGTGCCCGTTCTGAAGAAAAATGGGAGCCTTCGTGTATGCGTCGATTTCAGAGACCTGAACAAGTTCTGCGCGAAGGACGACTTCCCCTTGCCAAACATAGACCTTCTGATTGATTCCACCACAGGACACGAAATGTTCAGCTTCATGGATGGATTTAGCGGCTATATATCAGATTATTATGGATCCAGAAGATGGAAAGAAAACCGCATTCATCACGCCTGTGGGATTCTTCAATTACATCGTTATGCCATTCGGTCTGAAGAATGCAGGGGCCACGTATCAACGTGCGATGATGGCCTTATTCCATGACATGATGCATCAGGAAGCGGAGTTCTATGTGGATGATCTGTTGGTTAAATCAAGGCTAAAGCAGGGTCACTTGAAAGACTTGAGGAATGTCTTCGACAGGTGCAGAGCCTTTCAATTGGAGATGAACCCTATGAAGTGTGCATTCGGAGTGACCTCCGGAAAATTCCTAGGCTGCGTGATTCACAGACATGGGATCGAGCCGGACCTTGCAAAAATATCTAGCTTACGAGTTGACCTTTTGTTTCAGCAATTTGCTTAAAAAGAACGCGACGTTCTTGTGGACGGAGGAGCATCAAGCTGCATTTGAAAAGTTGAAGAAGATATTGGCATCCCTAAGAGTCATGATCGCACCCCAACTGGGATCACCTTTGCTGCTGTACTTAACCTCAAAAAGGAGGTCTATTGGGGCATTACTAGCTCAGGAGTTTGAAGGGAAGAAGAGGCAAGTATACTACATCTCGCGCATGATCCAATCCGCGGAGTCTAGAGCGCCAGTGCTTGGCCCTATTCTTCGCCATTGAAAAGTTAAAACATTACTTTGCTTCTCACAAAGTAGTGGTTGTAACGAAGCACGACCCTATACGCTATCTACTGAGACACTCACCTCCCTGTGGAAGACTTGCAATATGGTAATAGAACGAACACCAAATGCCATCAAATCTCAGGAATTGGCGGATATGCTAGTCCAGTTCCCGGACGAGAACTACGAGCCCGTGACAGAGGAACTTGAGGGGCCAGAGATATACGCAATCAATGACCAGTACTGGAAGCTGCATTTCGACGGATCTTCAACGAGAACATGAGGAGGAATTGGGGTAGTGCTAGTCAAGCCCGACCAAGAGTTCATCCAGATGTCAACCAAGCTGTACTTCGCGGTAACCAATATTGAGGCTGAATACGAAGCCCTGATCGCAGGAGTGCTCGCAGCCACGGCCTTGGAGGTTCAGAATCTCATTATCATGGGAGACTCGAAGTTAATTTTTAAACAAGCCTCGGGAGAATATGCGCTAAAGGAGATCAACTTGCTGAAATATAGGTCAATAGTGCAGAAGTTGGATGAAGTTCGAATCTGTCAGATACGAGCACAATCTCAGGTCTGATAATGGACATGCGGACATATTGGCTACCATAGGGTTAAAGATCAGCTCTGATAAGTGTCCGGCAAAAATCTCGATCGAAGTCAGGACGACTCCGTCCCTGGTAAAAGACCTATGTGAGGAGGAGTCCCCTAAAGAAGCAGATCGGAGAAAACCCATCTTGTGCGCGATGGCTGATGGAACCAGCAAAGAAACTTGGGTTTCCATCAAGGGATTTTGCATACACGATGGCGTGCTATACTACAAACGTCCTGGGGGATTCTCATGCGATGTGTAACAGAAGAGTAAGGTCAAGCAACCTTGGAGAAGATCCACCAACATTCATGCGGAGACAACGAGATTTCTATCTACAGGAAAGCCCAAAGATATGGGATCCATTGGCTACAAATGTCATACTTTGCAGCTATCGTACAGAGCAACTGTGAAAAATGTGCGCTGATTAAAGATTCCTTGGAAATTTCCGCAATCGAAGACGAAGATTGGCGAAAGCCTATAATCGACTACTTACAAGAGGGGACTCTGCTTGCCAACAGAAAGGAGGCTGATATGCTCAAAAGGAAGGCTACTCGATACATCTTACAGGAAAGTTAGCTGTGGCGTAAAGGATACAACGGGAAATTGATCAGATGTCTGAACGGACAAGAGACCCAGGAGGTCATGGAGATGTCCCACCAGGTAGAGCACCAAGGAGGCGCAAAGCTGTGCAGACAGCTATTAACAATTGGATATTTCTGGCCAACATGGAAGCAAACTCAAAAATTTCATGGTTTGATAAAGCAAACTTAAAAATTGTACCTTCTTCGTCTTCATCGTCGACGAGCTCGTGAAAGGCTAATTGGGCTTGATGTAGTTCATTCGCAGTTTCCGCAGTTGGACGAGGCGGGCGCGAGTGTGTTGATCGCACGCGTGGTCTTCGTTCCTCAGAGCTCTCCTTAGCTATCTCCTCGAGACTTTTCTTCTTAGCCATCTCAATTCCCTCCTCCTCTGACAGCTTGTCTTTCAAAGACCTTTCCTCGGCCATATGTCTTGATTCTTCGATGGCCTCTTCTTCGGTCATGATCACTGGCCCTTTCAGGGGACTATCATCGTCTGCAACAGAGGAAAAAATAATGAGCATCGACATATTTACTTATCCTACTAAACAAATGAACCACTTTATCCCACCTTCTTCCTCCTCCACCCCGGCAACAAAGCCTGCCTCTTGCTCTGGGGCTGTCCATTTGTTTGCTGGAGCAGTCCTCTTTGCAGAGGAAGATTTCTTCGCCGCTGGCTCACTTCGTGGATGCTTCAATTGCTGCGTCACCAGATCATCAGTCGAAGGAGGACCCGCGCTTCTTTTCTTCGTCCTTTTGATGTACGGTGGGAAAACTTCAAGCTCATCTGAAATCTCTTTCTGGATCCCTTCATCCACATGCATCTCCCGAGGCAAAGCGTCTCAAGCAGCACTATTATGAAACAGAGAAAACAATATTTTCAAAATTGAAAGCAAACAAAAGAAAAGGGGGGATAAGGAAGTTCAGACAATACCGCTTAGAAGTCCCGCGTGTACTGGGTTCTCGCATTAAGAGAGATCTGTTCGACGATGGCAGTTTTCTCATCCAGAATTAATTGGAAACAGAGATCGCGATCCTCAGCTAGCAGTGAATAAAAACCATAGAGGGCCGCTCTTCGGGTAAGAGTGGACTTGAAGGGATAGTCTTTTGACAAAGGCGTGAGGGCCTTGCCTACTTGGATCTGAGTCGGGGGTATTGTCTATCAGCGAGCCTGTATATTCCAGAAATTCACCCAGCTTGATGTAATCCTTCCTTGTCTTCCTTAGAGGGCTGAATGAGAGGGAGTTCTGCAATAAGCAGTTTGTTGCTTTTCCCATAAAGCACCCATTGTAACAGCCTTTGGTAATGGACTTGGACCACATGGGAGGCGCGATAGCATCATAACCCAGTTGAAAGGCCATACGAAGAGGATCAAAGTGAACCACTATGCGTTCATTATTGCAGGATTCAACCCCAGGCGCGTGTTTAACTAAGGCAGGCAGATAACCTCTTCTGCACCAGTTCACGTACCTTCCATAGCGCTGAGACCCTTTGGTATTGTGTTTTTCCCGGAAAGGGGTATCAACCTTAGGATACATGTCTTCAAGAAACGTGATGTTATCAATTCCACCACATATGGCCAGGCCACGAAGAGGCTGGCATCGTCACATACCAAGGAGAAGTTACGACGAGTACCCTTGGTGTCGAACCAACGCCACGAGCGGGGACACTGGTGTACATTTGCGGAGTTTGGTACGTTCCATTGATCGACAGCAGAAGGAATTGGAGCATATGCGGGCCATCATTCGAAAAACCACATGGTTAAGAATCCAACATTAACAAAGGAAATGACATCGACCCTACCCTAAGATTGCTCAACATGGGTCACGACTAGATCGAGACAGTAGTACAAGGAGCCCAAGACAAGGGGCCCCAGAGCGATCTTCTGACCAAGTGCGAGCTTTACTGCAAGTAGAAGCACATGAATAAAGACTCCGTCACGCGGACTCCCGTCTATGAGATAACTTGACATCCAAACGCACAGGAAGCCGCACAACGACCACAGGAGCCCTTCTACATCAGTATAAATCACTGCGTTGGGATTACCCTTGAGAAACTTCTGGATGATGGCAGGTTTGGCCTAGTCTTAGAAAAAGAACATGATCCATTTACACCATATATTTTTTGTGCTAGAGGAAAAGGACATAAAGGTCTCGCAAGGTTCAGTCTCGTCAGGTGCCCACCGCGTGGCGGCTTTCTCTAGAGCCGCAATACACTCCTACATCTGCGCGAAGAGAGTAAGCTCCTCATCAGACTCTAACTCATCCAAGGGGTCGAAGGTTCCCATGCTCGAAAGCATCAACAGATTCTCCACATCTTCAAGATTAGGCGCGGCCTCGAAGGCAGAAAAATGAAATGAATGGGTTTTTCTCGAGTGTCGCGAGAACAAGACTCTTAGCATGTCCTGGTCCGATTTGAGGTTGAAACCCTTGGTCGCACGAATGGCATGATAGACTCCAGCTTGTGTTAGCACCTCCTCGTGGTTGTTAAGGATGAACGATGTCCATTCATCCATCCCATTGAGCTTCTCTGGAAAGGCCTGAAAAAGGACATCATTGAATGGGAGTAGGCCAGTTTCAATACCAAGCCTCTGTACATCATGAGATTATGCTAAATCCCAATCTTACCTGTTCGGTTCGGGCTTCAACTGAAGAGCATCACCTGAAGGAGACGTCTGGGGAGCGTCTCCCCGGATCGTAGCCAGGTAAAAGTCATCACCACCCAGATATGGGGCCTTGTACCAAAGCTCCCTGGGAAGTTCTGACACTTCAACAGCTTCCTTGTTTGACTTCTTTGGGGCCATTACTGTGAACACAAGAGCACCAGATTATACAATTTGGTTTCATGCAAAAGGAAAGGAAAAAGGGGGGAGAAGAGTATTTGCAAAATTCAACCACAAATTTCAAAATTTACAAACAGCCATTCACTCACCTTGTTGATGATTGAGCGCTTGAACTGCTTGGGAGAATTTTTCGGCAATCTGATCAAGAACCTGGTCGAAGGTTTCTGCTTCTTGCTGAGGATTCTCTCTCTGATGCATACGAACTCAGAAGCAAGGACAATGGAAAATTTCTAATTGAAGAAAGCAAAGGGCTTAAATAGCATTCAGAATGAAGAGTCGCGACTGCTGACGTCTGCTGAGTCAGCAACGCTTCGGTATCCGGCGAGATTGGCGACCCATCAAATCGTTCTGAGTTATTCTTGCCTCAAAAATAGGAGAAAATCGGTGGATGGCGTCTGATTAACTTCACGGTGGCCATGCTTTGTCAGAAACCTAACGACGCTTCTAAAACCTAGGCAATCATGGCTATGACCGGGGGCTAGGGATTTGAATTTTATTCAAAATTCAAGAATCTGCGTGGAGCCAACGCACGGCTGATTTTGCGCGACTGCACGACGGACGCGAGCGTAACATTCGCGCAAAAGGGGGCTAATGTAGATGGTGCTTTCCAGACAGACAGATCATAGCCACGTGGCAGCCATCCAGCACACCCAGATGTGCTCCATGTACACCGAATAACTACCTTATCCACGTGGAGGGTGCGAGACAAGGCCCTCGCGTACCAGCATGGGACTTGTACGGACTTAGTGGTTTGGAGGCTAGGGTAAGGCCCGCGGCGTGCATGCGACAACCAAGCTCGCGCGCGACCCTTTGCAACTGCTTTGAGAGACTTAATGGCCATGTCCTATAAACCCGGCTTGACCTCATAACAGTCTCCGGTATGTACGGTCGGGTTCCTAACGGTTCCTAGGGAGGCACCACCCCTGCCTTGCTCAATCGAAGATGCAATAGACCTCTATAAAAGGTGGCGGAAAGATGGAATCCTACCAGCACTGGAACACAAACCCTCTGGAGATCAACTGCGAGATCCAAGGTGGTGCGAGTGCCACGGGAAGGTCATG
The DNA here is from genome assembly GCA_023055425.1 of Linanthus parryae. Taxonomy (NCBI): domain Eukaryota; kingdom Viridiplantae; phylum Streptophyta; class Magnoliopsida; order Ericales; family Polemoniaceae; genus Linanthus; species Linanthus parryae. Next base: position 104,156,713 of record JALGPY010000001.1, read on the forward strand.
CACCCAACGAAGGAATGAAAAAAGCACAGGTGGTTGGTGGATAAAAAGATAAAGGAGGGACAATTGGTTGTCGATGAACCGACCAAGGATGTACGCATCAACCCTTTGTCGTCTCATGCGCGACAGAAGCCCAAGGGAAAATAAATAGCCATGATTTTGATCATGGACCTTGAAGAGGTCGCGGAAGCAGAAATCCCAGTGGTTGCCGAAATTTGTGAAGACGAGGATTACGGCGTGGACACAGAAGATTCGTGCGCTGAACGGATGAAAAACTCCAACAAGTTTGAGAAATTCTTTGATGACATGAATTTCCCAAGCAACTGTAGGCATGAAATGATAAAGGCCATCTTAAGGGTGGCATAAGACTACGAAGAGGAGCTTGTCACCTCAAATGGAAGAATTGTCAAGGTCGCACGATCAAATGGCCTAGTCATGACGTTGGATGAGTCGGACAAGAGAGCATACGCGAGTCACCAGAGGCCAATAAACGTGACGGCCGTCATCAATGATGTTGAGTTCAACAGGGACTTCGTTGACGGCGGAGCTGAAGTAAATGTGATTCCACTGAGCACGCTGGAGGTAGCTGGAATCCCAGAGAGCAAGATTGTTAAGAAACCATCACCCTTGATGGGCTTCGGAAACGACTCCAGAATGACCGTGGGATGGATCCGCCTGGGAATCCAGATTGGGCAGATTAAGTGTTCTGCCAAATTCCATGTCATTGATTACCATATGATCATTGGTCAAGCGTGGATTCACCGCTTCAACGATGTGCCTTCCACGACTCATCAATCGATGAAGGCCATTTGGAGAGACAGAGTGGTCGCCATACCTGCCTTAGGGAATCCATTCAATTTGGAAGAGGCGCACCTATCAGAAGCTTTATGGTTCACGGAGATGGAAGATGAAACTAATACAACCCCGTTTCGGCCAACTCCCTTACCTAGATGGGAGGACATCAAGGATCAGTCACCAGCTGGGGTGATGGTGATGCGAGAAGCACCGAAGGATAAGCATCCCATGCGGGAGGAAGTTCCCAAAATAACTTACAACAAGAAGAACGTCTACACCTTGAAGAGGGTTGTCGAGCATGACATCGAGGGCAAGCAGGTAGGCAGCTTCTATTTTAATGGAAGAAGTGTTATCGCATCTGAAGGTGCGCGGGGTCATCTTCGACCCATCCCATTGAAGGTGATCCTGAGCAAATTTGCGAGCTGACAGAAGCTCTAGACAAAGATAAGGGGAAGCACCGCTGGAGAAATTGAAGGAGGCCCTTGAATGCATGGAGGACAGCCCAAAACCTCAGAAATAAGAACTGAAAGACGTATTCCTGAGCCCAACTGAGGAAAAGAAGAGGCCAGTCTTCTTGAGTGTAGATCTTAGCAATGAGGAAGAGCGAGAATAGCTTGAATTGATGAAGGAATACAGGGATGTTTTCGCACGGGATTACGATGAAATGTCGGGGCTAGACCAGGACATCATCATGCATAGACTGGATGTTATTCCAGGGTCAAAGCCAGTCAAACAAAGCGCGAGAAATTTCCTCCCAGAAATCAACGTCAAGATAAAAGAAGAGATGGTGAAGTTGCTGAATGCCAAGTTCATTGAGCCTAACCACCATCCCACATGGCTCGCCAACATTGTGCCAGTTCTGGAAAAGAATGAAAGCCTACGCGTTTTTGTCGACTTTAGAGAACTGAATAAGTTCTGCCCAAAGGACGATTTCCCTTTGCCAAACATAGATATCCTGATCGACTCCACCGCAGGACATGAGATGTTTAGCTTCATGGACGAATTTAGCGGCTACAACCAGATCAAAATGGACCCAGAAGACGCAAAGAAGACGGCGTTCATCATGCCCATGGGATTCTTCAATTACATAGTTATGCCGTTTCGTCTAAACAATGCAGGTGCTACTTATCAACGCGCAATGATGGCATTGTTCCATGACATGATGCTTCAGGAAGCTGAGTTCTATGTGGACGAGTTGGTGTTCAAATCAAGGCAGAAGAAGGACCATTGGAAAGAATTGAGGAAAGTATTTGACAGATTTCGAGCTTTCCAGTTGAAAACGAACCCCATGAAGTGCGCGTTTGGGGTAACCACGGGAAAATTCCTAGGCTGTGTAATTCACCAGCACGGGATCGAGCCTGATCCCGCGAAGATCTCGGCAATCACTAGTCTACCTATGCCACAGTCTCAGAGTACACTGAAAACATTTCTGGGAAAATTTTCATATCTAAGGAGATTCATACCAGCTATTGTGTAGCTGACCTTTTGATTTGGCAATTTGCTCAAAAAGGATGCGACGTTCTTATGGACGGAGGAGAATCAGGCTCCATTTGAAAAAATGAAATAAGTTATTAGCATCCCCAAGAGTTATGATTACACCTCAATTGGAATCGCCTTTGCTACTATAATTAACCTCAACAAAGAGATCCATTGGAGCATTGCTAGCTCAGGAATTTGAGGGACAAGAAAGGCCAGTGTACTACACCTCGCGTATGATCCAGTCTGCGGAATCCAGGTACACAGATATCGAGCGCCACTGCCTAGCATGGTTCTCTGGGTACAACACTTTGGGCGTATCGCACATCATCAAGGACCCCTACAGGGACTTCTCCATTTTTACTACGCTATGGGGCGGAAGTAGGAGTCCCTACTGAAGTCAAGGTAAACTCGGCACGACTGGCTTTCGGGTCCTTTTATGAAAACGAGCGCGACCATGACCTCATTCTGATCGAAGAGAAACGCGAGATGGCTAAGAGGACAAACACTAAGTACAAAGAGAGAATCTCACGGGCTTATAATAAGACCGTCCAACATCGGGACTTCGCGGTAGAAGATTTGGTCCTGCGAGCTTCCGACCATTGCATGTCCGAAGCAACTCACCCAAGATTGCTGCCAACTGGGAAGGACCCTTTGAAGTCAAGGAAGTCTTTGACAGTGGCTATTGCAATATTCTACGTTGCCATGGAACTGCCACTACTCCCACCCCGATCAACATGCGATGGCTAAAGAAGTACTATCCCCAACATTCTCTTCTGCCTTACATTCGAACTGTACACTTTCTTATATCCCCCCATATGATGATTCAATTAATGATAATAACTCTCCCATATGAGAGCTCTTTTATAACTTCTTATTTCATTTAATTATTTGCCTTGCTTGAAGATTGATAGTCGGTCACCTTGCAAAACCAAAAGCCTCTGTATAGATAGCCGCAAAACGAGAACGTAAGCCTATCTACTCTGATAGCAGTAATGAATTGTAAGCCTATCTGTTTAGATAGCAGTCAAATGCGATATATAGCCTATCTATTTAGATAGCAGCCAAGTATAATTTAAAGCCTATCTGTTTAGATAGCAGCCAAGTACAGTTTAATGCCTATCTGTTTCGATAGAATCCAAGTACAATTTAAAGCCTATCTGATTAGATAGCAGCACAAATGCGATATAAAGCCTATCTGTCTAGATAGCAACCAAACATGATTTTAAGTCTATCTCTTTGATAGCCCCATTATGCTAAGAAGTGCCAGCTTGATCATAAATCATAGAAGCTATACGCGATACTTGCAAGGCATGAGTTTATCAATCATGTTCGCAAAATATAACTCGGTGTTCATAAAGCAAAAGCGAAAGCAAAAGGCACTTTTATATAAGCAAAACTTGGAAACAGAATCCATACATCAAAAGCGTTCTCAAAGAACATCCAAGACTTCTACATAGAGCCTATAAACTACAGAAATAACTACGGTTGATTCGTCGTCATCATCGACGTCCTCGATCAAAACAGGGCTCTTGTTGATGCCCGTGACATGGTGCGATGCCATATGAATTTCAAACAACGAAGGATGCTGATGTGAAGAGCAAATGGGAAGAACAGCCCATGGGGCAGGAAGCTGATTGTGCATAAGAAGGATGCACTCCAATCATCACTCTTTGGTTCAGGAGGTAGTTGCAGAGTGACTTCCGTCGGAGGTCCTTTGAGGAAAGTTTCCTCAAACATGACTAAGGAAAAGACATATCCACTCTGATATGAGGATTTACACCACCGGTCTTGGGAAAGCTTGGTTGAATCAATGGCCTCCTCCGAGAATTTCTTGCATTTCTATAGCACAACGGAAACATACAAGATTATAAATCCATAACTGGTACGAGCTATAAAGTGGTGAAGAGCAATGTGAAGAACAATATAAACTCAGAGGAGGTGGCATGATTATCCAACCCTGGGTGTTGGATCCGCAAAGATGGAGAAATATTCTCTCTCAATCGAAAACCCAAGAGGGTGGCAATGGTGAAAAATAAAATGCCAACTTCAGAAAAGGGTTTATATAGGTTCCAGAGAAGGAGACTCTTCAGTTCCTGGCTGAGTCAGCAACGTCTCGAAAACAGACAAGAATCAATGACCCTGTCAAATGTTATACATTGTCTCCAAACCCTAGCCAATCATGGCTATACCCGGGGTCTAGGGATTTGAATTTTATACGAAAATCCGCGTGGGGACCAGGCACGGCTATTTTTACGCGACTACACGGCAAACGCGCGCGTGACATTTGCGCAAAAGGGGGCTAATGGAGATGGTGCTTTACAGACGTGGCAGTCATCCAGCACACCGAGTTGTGCTCCATACACATTCTATCACTACCCATGCTTATCCACTTGGGGGCTGCGAGACAGGGCCTTCGCGTACCAACCACACGGGAACTGTAGGGACTTCATGGTTTGGAGGCTAGAGTAAGGTCTGTCGCGCGCGACCCCTTGTAACTGCTTTGAAAGACTTGTTGAAATAGGTGCCCTAGAGGCAATCTGATATTTAGTATGAACAATGTTATTGGCTAGAATATTCATTTATTATATATTGTGATATTTAATATAATGAAGTCCTTAGATACAATGTGTTGTTTATCTTAAATATCCCTAGTCCACTATATTGATTAATAGGAGATCAAATATAGACTAGTATGTGTGTAGATTGATATGGAGATATGAAGTCTAACACATGGGTATGCATTGGGAGTAATGGCATACGTGACTGACCCACAACGATAAGGATACATTAGATTATGTTAAAGTCACAATCGCTTCTCGTAGTGCTAATATAATTGCAATCCTTAGACTTGAAGTCACTAGTAGTTGTGATATATCCTGCTTTGATGTTATCAAACGTTACACCGTAACTGGGTAATCATAAAGATAGCTATCGGGCATGATAGGAAGCAAGCTTAGAGATCGTAGTGATATAGAGAGGATTTGTCCCTCCCACATAATGGGAGTAAATATCCACGACCACTCGAGGGAAGAGGCTTATTGAATGTCTGGCCAGACTCAGATAAATCAATATGGAGATATTGATGTTATCTGCTTGCATAAGCATATTCCTAGGATTGAGGAACTATGGATTGGATATACGAGTGTGACTATTTATGTCTCGTGTCCGATCCGGATATGGACACAAAGGGAAAGTGCAATATAAGATATTGGGCGCAAATGTTTGTCGGGATCACTGACTATTTCTATTAGTTGGGTTGCATGGATGTGTTGCTAGACACCGCTCCATCTTAGTAATAAGTTACTCCCAACTAAATAGAAACCTATGGGGTCACACGTCAAATAGAGTAGAACTAGATTTGGGATTAATTAATATGATTAATTAATAAGAAGGATCAATTTGCAACACCTTGCAAACATAGTAGGACTAATATGCAAGGAAGGGACTTTTCCAAGTTCATGTAGAACTAGGAAGGACCTTTATGTAGTTAACAAGGAGTTGTTGGACTATATAAAGGAGGCTCTAGCTTCCTTCCCACTAATGTTATTTTAGACATAACTCAAGAGAGTGGGAGAGAAAGCAATAGAGAGAGCAAGATCACAAGGGTCGAACCCCTTGTGTCCGCCCCTTTCCCGTCGGCTCAAAGAGAGGGCCGAACCCCTCCCTTTGCTTCCTTTGGTTGCTTGATTCCTTCTTCCCTCTTCCTCCGGTCCAAGCTAGCACTTGAGAAGGAAGAATCTAGATCTCACCTCTAGACGCGAATCAACCGTAGAGACGAGGACAATATTCTTCGTGTGATCTATCAAATCAAAAGGTACACAACTACTATGTCCCTTATCATGTTATGATGTCTCTTCTTGTGATCCTTGGTGGGCTTTGAGTAGGAATTAAATTTTGTTATTCCGCTGCGTTACCTACGTCAAAACCCAACAGTGATATCAGAGCCACAGGTCGTATTGCATAACATGATCTTATATGTTACGATTTCAGTTTATACACCGTTATGTTCATATTACGCGAAGACTGAAATTAATTGCATAGTAGATGCAAATTGAATTTGATTCAACATAAACAAGATCTAATTTAACATTAGATGTTAGAATTGGTAAGTTTAATCACGTATGATGTGAATTATTGGGTTCTTGAAAATTAGGTTTCATGGGCACATAGTTGAAAAATGAGTTTTTCAATTATGGAAACAATTTTATGGAAACATCTATAAAGGAAACAACCAAGCTTGGGCAACAAGGAAGAAGGGAAGGAGACTAGGGCCGAAACCCTAGCCGTTCGCCCCTCCTCCTTGCGCGCCAAGCAAGGCCGCGGGTCACTAGGGCGGCCGGCCTAGGGGCCGGGCCACGTGGCGGGCGGCGGTCCTCCTAGGGGTTCGGCCCATGCATGGGTTGGACCCTTGGACCGTTGTAACCCTAATTACCCAATTCAATTAAAATTAAACAAGCGCGTTAAAAATTAGTTTTAACTGTATTATGTAGTTTTTTGCATGGTGGATGGATATTGCCTAGGTTGTGGATGTTTATTGCTTTGTGGTTTGGTTTACGGCCTGCGAGCTGATCAAATTAATGTAATAATTAATTAGGTTTTACGGCCTGCGAGTGGTCTTTTCTCCTCGACATGTGAGGCTTTTATTATTTATTTATTCTAGATTTTAGGCTAGAATTAGAAATATTTAGATGTTAGCCAAGAGCATGGAGAAGAAGATCGAAGAACCAAAGAAGCCAAAAGACAAAGAAGACACCCCTAGGCCCGCGGCTATGGAGGAGCACATGGAGATGAGCTTGTAACTTTAGGGCAATTGGATATTATCATTGGCTTGATAATATATTAGTCTAGGGGCCATATCCATGTCACATTTTTTTATTTTGTGGATGTTTATTATTTATGTCTTGTTATTTATTTTTGTGTGTATGGCGATACTAGCAAAACGTTAACAAGATAATAATAAACAAGGATGGTCTTTTATTGTGGAATGCCCAATCCAAAAGAAGATCACGTTGATTCGATCAACCAAACAAATTAAGAATAATTAAAATCCCTCAAATAAAATATTAAGTTTTGCCTTTTCTTGCCAAAACACCCTTCATGATCAGGGTTTATTAAAATTCGGGCTTGTCAAAGTAAGGCGATTTTAATTTACCATGGTGTGTTGCGGACGACACAAGCTAGTAATGTGTGTATGTTAAAGCAAGAGGTTGGACGCAACTGGGTAAGACTCAATTGGATTGATGAACCTAGAGGCGTGAAAATTAGGCGTTATCCAAATGATAAAGAATAAAGAGTTATTCACCTAATTGGACCAAGAGTTCCATGGGATGCAATTAGAATGGTTCCTACCTAAATAACCTATTTTTGGGTGACTTGCCAAGCTCAAGAAGAAGTGAAAAAGGGATCTTGGACCTACTAGAAAATATAATGATATTTTTCACATTAATGGTGAGGGCTATTAATCCGAGAAAAATAGTGGGAGCTATATTTGATGATCTAGACATTGTTGACTATAGTTAAATTATTCAAAATACTAAAATTGCACATTTCTCGTTTTGTAGAATTCCAAATGGCAAACAACAACGCATCGACTTCATCCCTACGATCTGTCCTTGAGAAGGATAAACTGTCTGGAACAAATTTCCTTGACTGGTACAGAAACTTGAGGATTGTCCTTAAGCAAGAAAAGAAGATGTACGTCTTGGACACTCCGATTCCAGAACCACCACAAGATGAGTATGTTCTAGCGGAAGTAAGGGCACGTCAGAAACATATTGATGATTCTAATGACGTGACTTGCCTCATGCTTTGCACCATGACTGATGAGCTTCAGAAGCAGCACGAGAACATGGAGGCTTATGATATGATCAAACAATTGAAACAATTGTTTCAGGAACAGGCAAGGCATGAGCGCTATGAGGTTTCTAAAGCATTGTTCAAGAGTAGTATCGCAGAGGGGAATCCAGTAGGGCCTCATGTACTCCGAATGATCGGGTACATTGAGAAACTTGAGAGACTGGGGTTCCCGCTTGGCCAATATTTGGCAACTAATCTTGTCTTGCAATCGTTGTCTGACAGTTATAATCAGTTCATCATGAACTATAATATGAACGAGATCAGTAAGACTCTGCCAGACTTGTTAAACATGCTAAAGACAGCTGAAAAGAGCGTCAACAAAGGTAAGGGCAAGGCCATATTGATGGTACATAAGAAGAAGGGCAAAGAAGTTGCCTCTACTTCCAAAGGAAAGCGCAAGAAAGTTGCGAAATCCAAGGAAGCCCTAAAGCCTAGTGGAGGCGTGGCTAAAGGTGAATGTCACTACTGCAGCCAGTTGGGTTACTGGAGGAGGAATTACCCTAAATATCTGGAGGATAAGAAGCTTGGAATAGTGATTCCACCACCACCAGGTATTTATGTTATAGACGTCAATCTTTCTATTTCTTCATCTTGGGTATTGGATACTGGATGTGGTTCTCACATTTGTCGAAATGTGCAGGATTTGAAAAGAAGTAGAAGATTGGCTAAAGGGGAGATAGATCTGCGCGTCGGGAATGGAGCAAGAGTTTATGCATTAGATGTAGGCGTTTATGAGCTATCTTTGCCTTCTGGACTTATTTTAGAATTAGAAAATTGCTTTTATGTGCCTGCTATGAGAAGAAACATTATTTCCATTTCTTGTTTGGACGAGAAGGGTTTTTCTATTTCAATAAAGGACAAGTGTTGCTCCATTTATTTTGATAGTATGCACTATTGTAGTGCGCATTTGTCTAATGGATTGTATATCCTTGATCTAAATAGTCCAATCTATAATACAAATACTAAAAAGATTAAAACTAACGATTTAAATCCTACATATCCATGGCACTGTCGTTTAGGCCATATAAATGAGAAACGCATATCTAGACTCCATAAGGATGGACTTCCAGACTCACTTAATTTGGAATCATATGAGACATGTGAATCTTGTTTATTAGGAAAGATGACAAAGTCCCCTTTCAATAAGAGAGGTGAGAGGAATAGTGAGTTATTGGCACTCATACATACTGATGTATGTGGGCCATTCCCCACGCCTGCCAGAGGTGGTTACACCTACTTCATCACGTTTACTGATGATTTCAGTAGATATGGATTTGTATACCTTATGAAGGCCAAATCCGAATCCTTTGAATTATTGAAAGAATTCAAGAATGAAGTAGAAAAGCAACTCGGTAAAAGTATCAAGGCTCTACGATCAGACCGTGGAGGAGAATACTTAAGCCAAGAGTTTGATGAGTATCTTAGAGAGTGTGGGATAGTATCCCACCTGACTCCACCCGGAACGCCACAATGGAATGGCGTGTCCGAGAGGAGGAATCGTACACTATTGGATATGGTGCGATCTATGATATCTCAAACAGATCCTCCGATATCAATTTGGGGACATGCTCTAATGACGACAGCTTTTACCATTAACCGTGTTCCATCCAAATCAGTCATGAAGACACCATATGAGATATGGACTGGGAAGCGTCCCATAGTATCGTTTATGAGGATTTGGGGATGCGATGTCTATGTAAAGCGATTACAAACAGACAAGCTCGGGCCCAAGGCGGATAAGTGTAAATTTTTGGGATATCCTAAGGGAACTAAAGGATATTATTTCTACAATTCCACCGAGAACAAAGTGTTTGTTGCTCGGACCGGCGTGTTTCTAGAAAGAGAGTTTGTCTCTAAAGAAGCAAGTGGGAGGACTGTAGAACTTGAAGAAACTCAAGAACCACAAATCATTTAACCGATGATGGAACATGAGCAGGAACCGTAAGCTGTTGTGGAAGAACCTGTTCAGGTAACACAGGAACTCCGTAGATCAGGAAGAGTGTGTCATGAGCCAGAGAGGTACGGACTTCTCGTGACTAATCCCGATGACGTACCACTCATGGATGATGAGCCTGAAAACTAAGGAGAGGCCATGAAAGGCCCAGACTCTAAGAAGTAGCTATAAGCCATGAGATCCGAAATGGATTCCATGTACACCAACAAAGTATGGACTTTGGTGGAACCACCCGAAGGGGCTCGACCTATAGGGTGCAAGTGGGTCTTCAAGAAGAAGACCGACATGGATGGCAAAGTAGTTGCCTATAAAGGGAAATTGGTAGCCAAAGGGTATAGAAAAATTCATGGTATTGACTATGATGAGACCTTTTCACCAGTCGCCATGACTAAATCCATTCGAATCCTACTTGCTATTGCAGCATACAACGACTATGAGATTCGGCAGATGGATGTCAAAACAGCGTTCCTTTATGGGAACCTCCTCGAGGATGTGTTCATGACACAACCAGAGGATTTTGAGGATCCCGAAAATGCCAATAAAGTCTGTAAGCTGCAAAGATCCATTTATGGATTAAAGAAAACTTCTAGGAGCTGGAATCGACGTTTTGATTACGCGTTCAAAGAGTTTGGCTTCATCAAGAACGAAGATGAGCCTTGTGTTTACAAGAAGGTTAGTGGGAGCTCTGTAGTATTTCTGGTCTTGTATGTGGATGACATACTAATCATTGGCAACGACATTACTACTTTGCAATCTGTTAAAGATTGGCTAGGAAAGTGTTTTGCAATGAAGGACTTAGGAGATGTAGCCTATATACTTGGTATAAAGATCTATAGGGATAGATCTAGAAAGCTGCTCGGCCTAAGTCAAAGTACATGTATAGATAAGGTGTTGAAGAGGTTCAACATGCAAGATTCCAAGAAGGGATTCTTGCTCATGTCGCATGGAGTCACTCTTTCCAAGAATGATTGTCCCTCCAATGAGATTGATAAGGACCGCATGAGTAGGATACCCTATGCTTCGGCCATAGGATCCATCATGTACGCCATGTTGTGTACCAGACCAGACGTATCATACGCATTGAGTATGGTGAGCAGATATCAGTCCAATCCGGGTGAGTCACTGGATTGCTTTCAAGAACATCCTAAAGTACTTGAGAAGAACTAAGGATGCGTTCTTGATATTTGGAGGTAAGGAAGAGCTAAGTGTAATTAGTTACACTGATGCGAGCTTCCAAACCGACAAAGATGACTACAGATCGCAGTCTGGATACGTGTTTTGCCTGAATGGAGGAGCTGTGAGCTGGAAGAGTTCCAAGCATGGGACAGTTGCTGATTCTACAACAGAAGCTGAGTACATTGTTGCTGCGGATGCAGCAAAAGAGGAAGTTTGGATAAAGAAGTTTATCACTGAGCTCGGTGTGGTCCCTAGCATCGTGGATCCCATAGAGTTGTGCTGTGACAACTCCGGGGAAATCGCACAAGCCAAGGAACCAAGATCACACCAGAAATCAAAGCATGTACTTAGGAGATTCCATCTTATTCGTGATATGATCGATCAAGGAGATGTGAAGATGTGCAAGATTCCAACGGATGACAATCTTTCAGATCCACTCACAAAACCGCTTGCGCAGAGAAAGCATGAAGGGCATGTCAAATCTATAGGCATACGAGATGTGCCAGATTGGCTCTAGTATAAGTGGGAGACTGTTGGAATAGGTTCCCTAGAGGCAATCTGATATTTAGTATGAACAATGTTATTGGCTAGAATATTCATTTATTATATATTGTGATATGTAATATAATGAAGTCCTTCGATACAATGTGTTGTTTATCTTAAATATCCCTAGTCCACTATATTGATTAATAGGACGATCAAATATAGACTAGTATGTGTGTAGATTGATATGGAGATATGAAGTCTAACACATGGGTATGCATTAGGAGTAATGGCATACGTGACTGACCCACAACGATAAGGATACATTAGATTATGTTAAAGTCACAATCGCTTCTCGTAGTGCTAATATAATTGCAATCCTTAGACTTGAAGTCACTAGTAGTTGTGATATATCCTGCTTTGATGTTATCAAACGTTACACCGTAACTGGGTAATCATAAAGATAGCTATCGGGCATGATAGGAAGCAAGCTTAGAGATCGTAGTGATATAGAGAGGATTTGTCCCTCCCACATAATGGGAGTAAATATCCACGACCACTCGAGGGAAGAGGCTTACTGAATGTCTGGCCAGACTCAGATAAATCAATATGGAGATATTGATGTTATCTGCTTGCATAAGCATATTCCTAGGATTGAGGAACTATGGATTGGATATACGAGTGTGACTATTTATGTCTCGTGTCCAATCCGGATATGGACACAAAGGGAAAGTGCAATATAAGATATTGTGCACAAAGGTTTGTCGGGATCACTGACTATTTCTATTAGTTGGGTTGCATGGATGTGTTGCTAGACACCTCTCCATGTTAGTAATAAGTTACTACCAACTAAATAGAAACCTATGGGGTCACACGTCAAATAGAGTAGAACTAGATTTGGGATTAATTAATATGATTAATAAATAAGAAGGATAAATTTTCAACACCTTGCAAACTTAGTAGGACTAATATGCAAGGAAGGGACTAATCCAAGTTCACATAGAACTAGGAATGACCTTTATGTAGTTAACAAGGAGTTGTTGGACTATATAAAGGAAGCTCTAGCTTCCTTCCCACTAATGTTATTTTAGACCTAACACAAGAGAGTGGTAGAGAAAGCAAGAGAGAGAGCAAGATCACAAGGGCCGAACCCCTTGTGTCCGCCCCCCTTTCCTGTCGGCTCAAAGAGAGGGCCGAACCCCTCCCTTTGCTTCCTTTGGTTGCTTGATTCCTTCTTCCCTCTTCCTCCGGTCCAAGCTAGCACTTGAGAAGGAAGAATCTAGATCTCACCTCTAGACGTGGATCAACCATAGAGACGAGGACAATATTCTTCGTGTGATCTCTCAAATCAAAAGGTACACAACTACTATGTCCCTTATCATGTAATGATGTCTCTTCCTGTGATCCTTGGTGGGCTTTGAGTAGGAATTAAATTTTGTTATTCTGTTGCATTACCTACGTCAAAACCCAACAAGACTTAATGACCATGTCCTATAAACCCGGACGATCTCATAACGGTCTCCGGTATCTGCGGACAGGAGCGTAACGTTCCCAATATATACAGTCGAACGTGCCGTTACGGAGGCTATCATTAAACCGCCATTTATGGTGCATTAACCCCCTCACAACGGTCACTTCCCGACTATATATGGGAAGGTTAGCCCTCCATGGAAAGGGCTCGTTTTGAAGTTCTGCTTCTAAGCTCTCTTACCATCATTAAGATGTCCCTCTCTCTTACAGTTATCTTTGCTTACTCTCTCCCTACTCACCCCCTACACTTCTCTGTGTTCATATTCTCAGATCCCCTACTTGAGGTGTACACTTGGATCTCTCTTGAGGTTTTCCTTAGTACACAACAGGTTTGAAATTCACAATTTTCATAGCAGGACTCAGTAAGTAATTTAGGAAGTTATGGGTCATTGTGAAATTAACTTTTTTGGCAGTTAAGTAGTGTGTTGGGGCAATGTGGTAGTTATAGAATGTTATAGAAGTAATTTTGTAATTATTATAAGTAGTGGGGCAAATAACATTATTGGAAACTTATTTAAACCCTAATTGGAAAACTGGCAATTTTTGAAAGTTTGGAGGCTATTGTGTAATATCTCATCTGATTATCTAGCAGTGCAAGGGTAGTGTACTAATTATGAGATAAAGTGAGGAGACATGTTTGAAATTCACAATTTTCATAGCAGGACTCAGTAAGTAATTTTAGTAAGTTCATGGATCTTTGTGAAATTAATTTTCTGGCAGCAAAGTAGTGTGTTGAGGCAATGTGGTAGTTATAGAATGTTATAGAAGTAATTTTGTAATTATTATAAGTAGTGGGGCAAATAACATTATTGGAAACTTATTTAAACCCTAATTGGAAAACGGGCAATTTTTGAAAGTTTGGAGGCTATTGTGTAATATCTCATCTGATTATCTAGCAGTCCAAGGGTAGTGTACTAATTATGAGATAAAGTGAGGAGACATGTTTGAAATTCACAATTTTCATAGCAGGACTCAGTAAGTAATTTTAGTAAGTATATGGGTCATTGTGAAATTAATTTTTCTGGCAGTTAAGTAGTGTGTTGAGGCAATGTGGTAGTTATAGAATGTCATATAAGTGGTTTTGTAATTATTATAAGTAGTGGGGCAAATAAAATTATTGGAAACTAATTTAAACCTTAATGGGATAACTTGCAATTTTTGAAAGTTTAGAGGCTATTGTGTAATATCTCATCTGATTATCTAGCAGTGCAAGGGTAGTGTACTAATTGTGAGATAAAGTGAGGAGACATGTTTGAAATCCACAATTTTCATAGCAGGACTCAGTAAGTAATTTTAGTAAGTTTATGGTTCATTGTGAAATTAGCTTCTCCGACAGTTAAGTAGTGTGTTGAGGCAATGTGGTAGTTGTAGAATGTTATAGAAGTGGTTTTGTAATTATTATAAGTAGTGGGGTAAATAAAATTATTGGAAACTAATTTAAACCCTGATGGGATAACTTGCAATTTTTGAAATTCTGGAGGCTATTGTGTTTATCTCATCTGATTATCTAGCAGTGCAAGGGTAGTGTACTAATTATGAGATAAAGTGAGGAGACATAATTGAAATTCACAATTTTCATAACAGAACTCAGTAATTAATTTTAGTAAGTTTATGGGTCATTGTGAAATTAACTTTTCTGGCAGTTAAGTAGCTTGTTGAGGCAATGTGGTGATTATAGATTGTTACAAAAGTGGTTTTGTAATTATTATAAGTAGGGGGGCAAATAAAATTATTGAAAACTATTTAAACCCTAATTCATAATCTAGCCTTAATTTTGAAAAATGATACCTAGTACCCCGATGTTGAAACTTGTCATAAATTATGATTGATTCATGTTAATCGTGCATCTTGACACCTCGTATGAGAAGTGTCAAGCACCTAAATTACTTGCAGCCACCTCATACTTCTCTAAACATGTCAAATAACCAAGACTCCATATGTTTTGAGTTTTCTTAGTGTTATTGAGCTCAAATCTCCATAACCACACCAAACCTTATTTTCTTCCAATTCTGCAATAACTGCATCTTCACAATATCTCGAGGAACTCCTCCCTAGGAGAAACTTGGTTTTCTCATTTGTGGTTTGTGATATATAAAAGTACGATATTATTCGAACCCTCATAAATAAGCTTCGTTAAATTCTCCAAATTTGTTGGTAGTTGATTGAATTTGCCCTCATATTAATGTTCTTATAGTCTTGAGGATCAATTTGTGATGAGTTTTACAATCCCTTGCCATGGAATAAGGGAAAACCCAAATTATTGAGTTTTCCGGCAAGCTGGAAACTCTTATGTGTTCATAGATTGGCAAATCTCTTATCCTCATGTCTAATCATATTTGTATGTCGTATAATATTAAGGGTACAACTTGGAGCTGAACCCGAACAACCCGAACCCATCCCGGACAAAAGTCAGGCTTGGGCAAATGTATTGAGTAAATCGGACGGGTTCGGGCAAAAATTCTCAACCCGAATTGCAATTAGGGTTGTGGGTACCAATATGAAATGATGTGCTAGCCCGAATTGTCCGATTTGTATACTCGTTACCTATAAAAGTTATATTTTGAGAGTTTTGTATAGCATATTTATCAAGAATCTATCTTTTCTATTAATTATTAGTGTTATTTTTAATTATGTTCATGTTCTTAACTAATATATTTTTTTAACAAAATATTAAGTATTATCTTGAATAAATGGAAAATCTTTTAATTCACGCTAATTATATATAACAATTATTTTTTAACCTTAAATAAAAAAATTGAAGTGTCTACATTGGATATCTATTTTATATGTAAGTTATTAACTTAAATTTGAGGGGACAAATTTAATTGAGTTCAATGCGATGTTAATTTATTTCGTTTAATGGGCTTGCCCGAATTCAACCCGAACCCCAAATTGGTTTGCTCGAATTTAGGCTTGGATGAGCTGGCGATGCTCCTAATCAGGCTGGGTTGGGCTTGGGCAACCCGACAGAACTCGGGCTTGGGATTGGACAAGGGTGTCAACCCGCCCAGCTCGCCCGAGTTGCAGTCCCATATAATATTTGTATACACTCAAAAAATATAGGAACAAGAAGTCATGAGTTCTGATCCATGGTTCTTGAGTTTTCAAACAAATTTTCTAACTCTGTGAACATGCTCTTATCACTTTCTTTATAGACTCCTCCGTTATGCTTCTTCTTGATGTGTGTTCTATGTATTGCAAGGTAAAACTCTTGAATAGAAAGTTTAATTTGATTCGTCTTGTACTGATAAAACAATTAGAAGTGCTTCACAATTCATGTTCATGATTAGGGATGACAACGGATTGATTTCGGATTGAATCCACCTATATCCATATCCATATCCGAATAAGAAGGGTAGATAACTATATACATATCCGATCCAAATCCAATAGGATCTTCGCTGGATTCCGATTGAATTTGGATCGGATCTAAAGTACAAGATTTTTATCCGATTCAAAAATCCGCGAGAATCAAGTCGGGTCGGATCCAAGCCGAATTCCCAAAAGAACTCAATAAGAATAAAACATAAAAAATTACGACAACGTCAAAGTAAGACTTAGTTCCATATCAATATGACTTTCACAACTTCAAATCCACAAAAAGAACATATAATAACGCACAAAACATTAATACAACACTTCATCTACAAAATTATCAAAATTAACACACGAGCAAATTTTCCAAACTCATTGTTCATTGCTCATAAGGTCGGAGATTTATGTGAGGTCGGGGTTAGTAGCCCTATAGTGGAAATTAAATTTAGATTACTATACAGAACTATGAATATTTATAGTTAAATATAACTCTTAGGGGCATTTTTGTAAAATAGAAAGTAACCGAATTTGATCGGATCAGATAACTTACGGGTATGAACTATGATCCAAATTATGATCCATGTCCGTTCGGATCTTGCTTTCGTAATCCATATCCAATCCATTTTAAATTTGATCCGACTCAGACTTGATCCATTCAATTCGGATCACTCAGATCTCATATACCGGACCAGATTGCCATCCATAATCATGATTAATAGATTCCCTGAGGGCTTTCTCCAGAGGCTATGACTCTTTGCTCAATAATCAAATTCGAATTGTGATTGCATACCTGGAATTTTGGATGTATGAACTTCAATTACTGTGCATATCAGAGAATGATGAATATTGATGTGAAATTAAGATGAGTGAACCATGAGCAAGAGGGTCCACATATCTGAACCAGGGTTTCGAAAAACGGCAATAGCGGCGCGGAGCGTCCGTGTTGTAACGGAATCGGCAGAGAGCACGACCGTTTTTCCCGTTACGCGTTGTGTGAATTTTATTCACACTAAACGGCCGTTTCGCGTTGCAAAAAAGGGAAAAACGGCCGTTTCGCGTCGGGGAAATCAGGAAAAACGGGAAAAATGGAGAAAACGTCTGTGAATGTTTTCTAAATTTCACACATTTGACCCCGTTTTCCGTTACAGTCCCTCCGATGTAGTTCGATGCCGTTACACGTGACCGTGACCGAAACGTCAGCCGCTGAACGAGTGTGTGGTTAAACATGTGGGTAATGCAATGCCTACAAAATCATCAGATCTAATGGTCCCAAAGGAAATTTCAGAGTCCTTTGAGTTTTGGTTTATAGACTAGTCCAGCTAGTGCGAAATTATACATTCAGCTGTTTGAAGTTATGCCCCATTTAATTTCAGTGTCATGAAGGTAGCAAGAGATCTCAACTTATATGGTCTACGTTGGTAGTAGTAGTACAACTGATACACCATAGGTTCCATCTGTCTTCGTATTCAAATTTACAGAGTCTGCAATTGGTAGGTGCTTGAACTAACTGGAGATCTTTTCATTGGGCTGCTATCCAGTACAGTATACCGACATCAAAAGCTATTAAACCCGTCGAACTCATTTAGCATCATTCCTTTGGAAATTCCTCCAACATCTTGCATTATTTTGAAGGCAGCTTGGACACTCTTTACTGGAATAAATAATATGTAGGGGTGTGCTGCGTTGTATAGTAAATCCTGAACTTTCATCTATGTTGCCTGAAATCCAGTTTGTCCGCTTGCTTCTTGGCTTTGTTGTGTTTTATGTAATGACAAGTAAGGGAGTTCTTCTGATTGTACAGTAATGCTCTATTCCTGTGTTGATTTGTGGAGTTGGATATTGTTAATTGATGTATCTTCTTTTTTCTCAGGTAAACATGGGAACAAGTTGGTATTGGACGGTGATACCCATCTTTTCTTGTATCAGCTGGTAGGAACATGGGGCCAACTCCTATTTCCAAAACCCCGGAAAGAGTTCCGTTTGTGGTATGACACACACAAGACCAAGGGCATCAAGCCATTCCTCGACGGGATGGTGACTTTATTGTCACATGCGTTGGATTTCTGCTTTCCTGTTTTATGGGTCTATTAGCTGTACACTAAGACACATTCGGTAACCTTTGACCTGTTTGCAGGTTACCACAGGATGGTACAAGAAGCTCGGAGAGAAGATTTGGACTCCTTGGTTCATCAAATTCATCCATTCTCGTGGGTATTACAATCTGTATACTCATTTTTCGAATGAACGAGCACTGAGTACCTCGCATAGAGATGCAGGAGTTAATTACGGAAAAACAGCTGGACCAGATTCTTCTCTTCTGGATGAGACCTCTCTTGATTTCAATCTTTTGGAAATGCAACCCCTGAGCAATTTGAAGTGGTATGATTTCTGTTTCAGAGAAGTAAATCCCGATAGATTTGTGAGGAGCTTTGATGAACTAGGACATGTTCTTCCATATGTAGAGCGGCAGGGGACTGAGTCTGGCTGCTGTATCAGAGGGAGTAGCAAGAAACTTGCTCTGTCACTTTGAGAGGCTAAACATTCGGAACTACATATTAGTGGGTCCCAATTCTGAATTTTTACTTGATCTTGCGAGGAGGGGACACCCCGTGATCGACGTGGATCAACTTTTTGAGACCATACCAACTAGCAAGTTTGTGGAATTTGGAGAATTTAAAATGGAATTCGTCAAGGAAGTAGTAGTGAATGCTCATGCAGTTAAGAAGGCATTGGAACTCAAATATAACACTTGGGTATTCGACGGTAATGTTCTTCCGATCACAGGCAATTTATTTCTTGATTCTATTCATCCAAACTATGATCTTTACATGGGGAAGACCCTTCGACTTCTTGCTATCAGGAGCTCATCATCTGCAAAGAAAAACTGGATGGAGAATTTCCTCCAAAAATTTGCCTTGCCAATGAAGTCTTCAGATGGTAAAGATATGCTCCGTGTCGCCCAGAGAAGCTTTGCATACACAGTGGCACAAGTATCAGGAAAAATGGGTTTGAGAATCAAGAACATTGATGATACAAGTTTGGGGTTATTATCAGTATGAGTGATGTTAATCAAACCACTTCAGTGGAGGGAAAGAAAATTGTGCTCTGGTCGTCCGAAATGGAACCCAATTTGATTCAGAAGAGGCTCGAAGAGTCGGGTCTGTGGATCATAGATGGCGATTCTTCTTGTACAGCAGTGTATTGTCACAAATCATAGCTTTTGCCGTAGATGTCTAGAACCACTCGAGTGTTTTTAGATAGTTTACTTCAGTTTATTTGTACCGATATTATCTTGACATTTCTTTTATGCCATCAATCCATACGTGTAAATTTGATCAAATCGAATCGCAATAGCAGCTTTTTTGGCAGTGTTTATGCATGAATGGTGAAGATGCAGTCTTATGACAGACGACTCATTTTTTAGTAGTAACACAGGATCCTGCTTGCTGCTGGAATACGATATTAGGGCAATGTGAAATTAGAAGGAAGATTTAGAATGCATTTTATCTATGAGAAAGTATTCATTGGGGCTAGCCCCACCACTGTGGCATGCCTGCGTGGTGGGGCGCACCATTAAGCTTTTGACAAACAAGCAAAATTTGGTGAGTTCCATCTTACTATTGCATATTTGTCAAAAATTGAATGGCGCACCCCACCACGCAGGCATGCCACAGTGGTGGGGCTAGCCCCAATGAATACTTTCTCTTTATCTATAAGGTGAATGCAATTTATCGGGAAATCATCTAGAGTAGAAACCAGCGCAGCAGGAAAGATACTAGATCTTCAAATTTGCAGGAACATATTACTAATGATCGAAGAAAGTTGAAGCCTGCATTTATGATAGCATTAAAACCAGAAGCATCACATGTAATGATAGCATTAAAACCAGAAGCATCACATGCAATGCTGAAGCGTAAAGATGTATAAAAGCGTAAAGATATGTGTAAATATACAATATATTTGACAACGGTACGACTCATACTGTTGTAAAATACAGTATTCTAAGTAGTACATTATATCGCAAACATACAATGCATTTGACGGAACATGTTATCCCAAACGATTCATCCTTTAGTAAAATGTAATCCAGAAAACTACATTAGGGGAGATATTGAACAGATATATCCTTCCATTCTGGTTGGACTTTATAAATCTGGCAAAATATATGACACAATTTCAGTAGAAAAGAACCTATCAGAAAGATATTTTGTGAGATAATTTGTGCATACTACTACATACAGTCAACAGAGAGATCATGAATGCAACATCTCCCGAACTGTCAGCGCTCAAGTATTACAGCATTCTTCTCCCACTGGTCCAAAACACTGAATCAAGCTTTTGCTGGTGGACTCCAGAATTTCTTGTAGACAGCCTTGAGATTGCTTCCTGCAGCATCCGAGTGAAGTCCTTCCAACATCTTAGCACAATCCTTCAATTGGTCTTCTGAGTAGCCTGTGTAGTGCTTCAGTGTTTCAGTCCAACACGAACTTTTCTTCAAGGTGCATCGCGCAGTGTACACCGCTGCTGCAGCAAGCATCGACGGACAGAATAGTACCACAGTTGGATAGTGCAGAAGTCCAAGCTCTGCTATGAAAAACACCATTTTCTCCACCTCCTGATCATATCGAACCGATGCCTTTATGTAACGAACGAGGAACACATAAGGTGTAGGAACTGTCAAATACCACTGCAGCTCACCCAGGATTGCTTTCTCCATCACAAGAATTTGTTCCCTCACATAAGCATTGTCTGATATTGCAATGAGATCACTAACCTCAGGAGCCCAAATTTCTTCATACTTGCTGGCAATGAGCATTGCGCTAATCCCCACAAGCTGAAGATCTCTCCTTGAAACAGTCTTCGCTGAGAGGAACTTATCCACTATGTAAATGGTGAGGTAAAGAGTCTCAGGCATGAGCTCAAACTTTCTGTGAACTTCAACCAGCCAATCCATGAGAATTGATCTCATCTTGGCAGTAATGTCAGGCTGTGAGGCCATGTAATCCCCAACCCTGCCCTCATCCTCCGTCTGCTTATAAAACTTGTTGATATCGTCTACATATTCCACAACTGCAAGTTCATTGTCTGCGTCGACTGCGTCAATGTTTGTGATTGCAGCTTCCTTGGTATTATTGGTGAGTCCACAAGCAGCTTTGCTTCTGGCTGTGAGAACTGAAGTTAGGGTTTTGTTATCCTTTCCAGACCCAATTGCCATGGACTTTCTTGCAGATACGGGCTTCTCTTCATTGGGCTTGTTGTCTTCCTCATCAGAACTTTTTGCAGCTATATGCATCTCTTTCTCAATCACCACCAAATTTCGTGCAGCTATAATCATGTCTTTCTCAATCACCTCCAACTTTCTTGCAGCTCTTCTATTTCTTAATCACCTCCAACTTCTTTGCAGCTATAAGCTTCTCTTTCTCAATCTCCTCCAACTTCTTTGCAGCTATAAGCATCTCTTTCTCAATCACCTCAAAATTTCTTACAGCTATAAGCATCCCTCTCTTAATCACCTCAAAATTTCTTGCAGCTATAAGCATCTCTTTCTCAGCCTCGTCTTCCACATCTGAATTTCTGTCAATCACCTTTTGCGGTTTCTGATGATCATGTGGTTTCCTTGCAACATCTCGTTTCACAGCTTCTGCTTTTGCTTTTGCCGGAAACTGTGCACAGTAACCCCTGTAAATCACACACACACACACAGACCTTGGGCTGGGGTGAGGCTTCCCTTGCACAATAGGAACTGCGATCTGGTTTCCGATATCACCAAGAACCCGCCTTTTTCCTTGTCCTTGACCATTATTCATCTTCCTAACCCCTACAACAACAACATTAAAATTTAAACAGAGCTTAATAAAACGTTTGGATCAGCCAGTGAAATCCGAAAGCTGACTAGAGAAAAGCAAAGAAAAGTATCCATAAGGCCAAAGAGCCTTAACAACTCGTGGGTTTGCGATATCTATGTGTAAAAGATCGATCACTATCAATTCATCAGAAATCGGTTGAACGAAGGTAAAACCCTAACCCTCAAAAGCTGGTAACCCAAAAACAGTGTCTTTCTTGGGCATCAATCGGAAAAAGCACAAATCAGAATCCCCCATCAGAAATTGGTTGTTCGCATCAAACAAAACCCAGGAAATTAACTCTCTCAAGCAATGAAACAAAACCCAGGAAATTAACTCTCTCTTGAAAACTCTCTCTCTCTCTGTCTCTCTCTGTTCTTGTGCGTTCTCTGTTAACTCTCTCAACTCAGGCAATGAAACAATTAAAGATGAAGACGAGAATGAGAAGGCGGTGATATCCTCCAACGGTCAGATTGTATTCTTCCGTTGGATGTAAAAATTGATCCAACGGTGGCTTCGTTTATGTTTCCTAAATTAAATCTCCTAAACCACTGTAGCCGTTGGATGTAAATATGATCCAACGGTGGTTTCCTCTATGTTTCCTAAATTAAAATCTCCTAAACCACGTATGTTTCCTAACTAAACGAATCTCACTCGTCTGATCTCCCTCGCTATATAATTGATTGACAACAGAACACCCCCAAAACCCATCGTCTCTCTCTTCTTGTTCCCCAAGTATCATCCATCTCCATCATCAGACAGAGACATGGCAGCAGAGGAGGGAATTAATCTGAGTGAAGCTTTTGAGTGGTATGAATTCTTCACCAAGAACGACTTGGACGTGTTTGATGTTTTGCACGGTGCTCTCTCTGTGGCTGTTCTCTACTGGCCTGATGATTTCATGAGCAAAAGAGACCACATCGCCCAGTTCCTCAACGCCAAGAAGCCTTTTCAACACAAGAACAAGAATAATCCTTCTGGCTCAGACCACCTTCATGATGATGTGAAGTTCTCTGATCATACTATTATAACCGACCCAGCAGCTGATCATATCTCAAGCCCTCTTCTTCCATCAATGTCCTTTCAAGAACCAACCCCAAGAACTGTTCCTCGGAAACATATCTCCAAGCACAGCCGCCCAGAAGAAGTCTCTGAAAACACAGAAGAAACAAAGGCAAAATCCCCAATCTCTTCGCTGCCAACAAAATCGGATACTCGCAAGCCTAAAAAGTCCCCTGCATCACTGCCCTCTGAAGAAGGACTTACAACTAAGAAAAAGATGTCAACTACTCAGAAGATTGGGCCCAGAAGACGACTAATTAAGGAGGAGGAGAAGCAGAACCATGAATTATTAGTCGGTGATCAACAATTCCCGAAAGACTCCTCCAAGGATCATCACCATGTTCAAGTTTCAGACACAATCTTGGCTTTGTGTGCAAACAAAGGAACTCCAGGGGGGGGGTATGTTTCCAGTACTGTATTAGGAGCAGATAAGGCAGTATTGTCATCATCAACTGCTGCTAAAGGAACTTCAGGGTTGAAAAGGGACGATTCAGCTGCGACCGCCAAGACGAAGCTGCAAGAAACTAATGATCTTCATGATGAAGCAGCACTTGAGAGGAAGTTAGAAGCTAGCAAGAGGAAACTTCACGATGGCTATAAGAGTTTCGAAGCAGCCAAGAAGAGGATCAGACTGATTGATGCCACAGATATTCCGAAACAACAAAGGAATATTGTAACTGCAGTAAGTAGGATCAGGGTGAACTGAAAAGCTAGATAGTGATGCTTTTGGAGTCATCTTCTCTGGAGATGCAATGTCTTTTGTAAATTATACTACTTAGCAATCTAATTACAGTCCTGAAATTAGCAATCAATGTAAAAACGTATTATGCAGCATTATGTTTTTGCTTCAACCTTTGCAACTTCTTAGATCTGGTTATCATTGCTCTTTACAAGCAATGGGGATTGTGAATGTTAAAATTTGCAAGATAAGTAGATGATTTAGGCCCAGTTTAGTACGTTGTTTTTGCGTTTTTTGATGCAATAGTTTTATTCAAGTTCACAGTTTGGGATATATAAGATACCTACCACTTGAAACCACTGTTTTTGGCAACTTACCTGTACCGCTACTTCAAAGAGAGTTCAAACAACTGTGCTTTGTGCAGAATCTCTCTAGCCTAGGAGCTACGATTGAGATCTATTTTTCTCTGCAATATGGGGTAATTTCAAGCTATGAAAAAAACTCAGTAACTCCAAGCTTGGTGCAAGGAAGCTTATTATTAGAACTCTTTTAAATTTTGCAGTTCGGGTGTTTCAGCATCAGTTGAAGGTCTGTAGCTATGTGGTGCTGAAATATAATCACTTTCAGTTTTGTAATTCTGAGTTTCGGATGGTTATGCCGCACACCATTTCAGGGGATGTTGTGTACAGACTGACTCGGCAATTGTAGGCCGGTGAGTTGGAGGAAATTACGGCTCCGTTTGGTTGGTGGTAAAACATTTTCCTGTAAAATGTTTCCTTGTTTTGGTGCTTTGGTGCTGGTTGGTTGGAGGTAAAATATTTTTGGTGGTGGTAAAATATTTCCCTGTAAAATGTTTCCTTGTTTGGTGTTTTGGTGCTGTTTGGTTGGAGGTGAAATATTTTCCTGTAAAATGGTTTCCCTCAAATGATGTAAAATGATTTACACATTTCAAATCCGTAAGCCATTTTCCGAGAGTAAAGGAGCACTAACAACAACTCATAACACCTCCACCACCAACAACCACCACTACCACCTACCTCACCACGACCCATCAGCGCCACCCATCACTGCCACTGCCGTCACAGCTCACTGTTTTGGCAAGTGTCAACCAAACACGAGAAAATAATTGCAGAGAAAACTTTTCACACAAAATATTTTACACGTAGAATATTTTCCTTTGTAAAACATTTCACTGCGAACCAAACAGAGCCTAAGGTTCTGAACATATCATCGTGTCCTACAATTGAACACAGTTTACAATATATGAAAATATATATGACAACCTTGACATTTATCCAAAACAAAAAATATGACAACGAAGACTGTCTTAATGTAGGGGGATTCCATCCATCATCCATTAAGTTTGGGAAAATACTCCTTATATATCAGGAAGAGGCAATTATTGACCCCCCTCCTACAGGGATGAGTATGAGCACAATTGAAATTCCACTTCAAGAACAACAAAGATCCTTCACATGTCAGTACCCACAATAAGAATCAAAAACCCCTCACTGTAACAATGATCAGTATGAGTCCACAGCCTTCGATATTTTGGTTTGCAACTCAGATGGTCTCAAGTCTTAAAGACAGTTCCGTTCCATCCATCAGTAACCTGAAAATAGAAGATACTGCAATGAAAACCCCCACTACGGTTGCAACCTTACAATTCTGTTACATCCAAAAATCTTTTGCCAATTCCCAACATCTGATCCAACTAATTTCAGTCAGTTTGCGGTCTAAATGAAAATCCCCACTACCGTTGCACATAATGGTTAGGACGACAAATAAGAGCAGAATTTTCTCGTGATACCACCATGGATCATGTTCAACTGTATCCCCATAATTAAGCTTTTGTTGTTTCCTGTAATTTCTCAACCTGGATTCATGAGCAACATGTTAGTACACATTCATATTTTGAAGAGTTTTTACACATTAAACTTCATCATTCATGATGACATGATCTGGAAAAAGAAATAGCCAAAAGAAAACATATGTTTTATACACTACTATATGCCAAAGCAAATCATAGCTTTTGGTGCAAATTGCAAGTTTAGAACCACTCGAGAGTGTTTAGATAGTCTACTTAGTTAATTTGTTCCATTATTTTATTGAGATTCCTTTTTCCATTAATTCATACGTGTAACTTTGCTCAAATCGAATCGAATTAGCAGCTGTTTTTGGCAGTGTTTATGCATAGAGAGTGATGATGCAGTCTTATGACAGACAACTCATTTTCTTAGTAGTAATACAGGATCCTGCAAGCTGGAATACAATATTAGGGAAATGTGAAATTTGAATGAAGATTTATAATACATTTTTATCCTCATGGTGAATGCAAATTATTGGGAAATCACGTAAATTGTTATTAAATCTGACCCGATGCGTAATTAGTTCCAGTTCCTGATTACAAATTGATCATTGCCACCTAGCAATTGTGGGTGATTTTCCCTAGTGAACAGTAGATAAACAGTTTACCTTTCGAACAATCAATGAGAGTGGTGAATAGTGCGACAGGGTGATTGTCCGTAGTGATATTCAGACAGCAGTTTCTGCATAACATCGTCCACATTCCACTTGGTTGTAAAATCTAGAGTAGAAAGTAGCACAGCAGGAAAGATTGCTAGATCTTCGAATTTGCAGGAACATGTACTACTTATGGAAGAAAGTTGAAGCCTGCATTTATGATAGCAATAAACCTGAAGCATCACGTGCAATGCTGAAACGTAAAGATGTGTGTAAATATACAATATATTTGACAACGGTACGACTCAGACAGTTGTAAAATACAGTATATTCTAAATTTACATTATATTGTAAACATACAATGCATTTGACACACTTTTATCCCGAAGGATTCATCCTTCAGTAAAATGCAATTCAGAAAACTACATTAGGAGATATTGAACCACAAATTCGTTCCATTCTGTAGCAAAACGTTATGGCACAATTTCAGTAGAAAAGAACACAACAGAAAGATATTTGGTTTCAGTACACTGAATCAACCTGTTGCTGGTAGTCTCGAGAATTTCCTGTAGACAGCCTTGAGATTGCTTCCTCCAGCCTCGGAGTGAAGTCCTTCCAACATCTTAGCACAATCCTTCAATTGGTCTTCCGAGTAGCCCGTGTAGTGCTTCAGTGTTTCAGTCCAAAATGGGCTTTTCTTCAAGGTGCATCGCGCAGTGTACACCGCCGCTGCAGCAATCATAGAAGGACAGAATAGTACCACAGTTGGATAGTGCATCAGTCCAAGCTCTGCTATGAAAAACACCATTTTCTCCATCTTCTGATCATATGAAACCGACGATGCCTTGATGTAACGAACAAGGAAAACATAAGGTGTGGGAACTGTCAAATACCACTGCAGCTCGCCCAGGATTGCTTTCTCCATCACAAGAATTTGTTCCCTCACATAAGCATTGTCTGATATTGCAATGAGATCAGTAACCTCAGGAGCCCAAATTTCTTCATACTTGCTGGCAATGAGCATTGCGCTAATGCCCAGAAGCTGAAGCTCCTTCCTTGAAACAGTCTTCCTTGAGAGGAACCTATCCACTATGTTAATGGTAAGGTAAAGAGACTCAGGCATGAGCTCAAACTTTCTGTGAACTTCAACCTGCCTTCATCCTCCGTCTGCTTATAAAACTTGTAGATATCGTCTACATATTCCACAACTGCAAGTTCATTGTCTGCGTCGACTGCGTCAATGTTTGTGATTGCAGCTTCCTTGGGATTATTGGTGAGTCCACAAGCAGCTTTGCTTCTGGCTGTGAGAACTGAAGTTAGGGTTTTGTTATCCTTTCCAGACCCAATTGCCATGGACTTTCTTGCAGCTACAGCCTTCTCTTCCTCATCTGAACTCATCTCAATCACCTCCAACTTTCTTGCAGCTGTAAGAATCTCATTATCAGCCTCGTCTTCCTCATCAGAACTGATGTTAATCACCTTTTGCAGTTTCTGATGATCTTGTGGTTTCCTTACAACATCTGGTTTCACAGCTTCTGCTTTTGCTTTTGCCTGAAATTGTGCACAGTAACCCCTGAAAATCATCAACTATGTTAGTCAGTGCACACACATACAGAGAGAGAAAGAGTGAGAGTGTGAGAGAGAGAGAGAGAGACCTTGTGATGGGGTGAGTGATGTGGTTTTGAAGCTTCCCATTCACAACAACAGGGGCTGCGATCAGGTTTCCGATGTCTCCAAGAACCCGCTTTTTTCCTTGTCCTTGACCATTATTCATCTTCCTAACCCCTAAAACAACAACAAAAATTAAACAGAGCTTAATACAACGGGTTAGATCAACCAGTAAATCCAGAAAGCTGACTAGAGAAAAACCAAGAGAAGTATCCAAAAGGCGGAACTGCTTGAAAGAATCATCAATTACAGATACCCATGTGAGTAAAATCATCGATGAAGAATCAATTCATCAGAAATCAATTGATTGAAGGTAAAGTCGTAGCCCTAAAAAACCGGAAACCTAAAAACAGTGTCTTGGACTCTTTGGAATCAATCGGATAAAGCACAAAGGAGAATCCCCAATTTGTTCAATTAGAAATTGGCTGTTCACATCTAAGAAACCCAAAAGATTAGGGAGAGACCTCCTCCTCTCCTGGGTTGTTCTGCAACAGCAACAGCTCTGGTTGCCATCTCCGATTCTATTTCCTTTCTTCGATTATGCCTGAAAATCCCCTGATCCCTCTCTGTCTCTCGCGAATTCTGTCTTTCTTTCTTTCTTTCTTGCGCGTTTTCTATTTGTCTCTGTAGGAATGAAACATTTAAAGAGGAAGATTAGAAGGAGAAGGCGGTGAAGATATCCTCCAACGGTCAATTTTTTTTCATCTGGAGCCGTGGGATGTAGTATGATCCAACGGTGTATATGTTATGATAAGTTGTTTCCATCTTTAAAGAATGATCCAACGGCTGTCATCTCCCTCTCCAAAGTAATCCAAGTTTCCTAAACAAAATCACTCCGCTGCTCTGCATCTCTATATAATTTATCAAAGAATACCCAGTAAAAACCGATCGTCACAACTAATCATCTCACTACCACTCATTCTCTTCTCTCTCTCTTTTTCGTTTCTTATTCCCTAAGGTGTCATCATCGATCTCCATCGCACAAACATGGCTTCAGAGGGAATCAATCTGTCTGAAGCTTTGGAGTGGTATGAGTTCTTCTCAAAGAACGACTTGGACGTGTTTGATGTTTTACATGGTGCTCTCTCTGTGGCTGTTCTCTACTGGCCTGATGATTTCATGAAGAAAAGAGACGGCATCGCCCAGTTTCTCAACGCCAAGAAGCCTTTTGATTGGTTTCGCAGACTCAAGAACAAGGACAAGGCTACTGGCTCTGGCTCAGACCTTGATGATGTTACTAAGTCCTCTGATGATGCTATAATTATGCTGTTAGCAATTGGTGCGCCCATGTGGGGTGCCTAATGCAATTATCGTAACCTTATGGGGTTAGTTGCACTAACGCACAAACCTAGAGGGGTTATTAGCTAAGGCTCAAACCCTAGGGGTTTATGTGTAAACCTAGGAGAAGTTTCGCCTATATAAGGAGGGAGCATCCTACACATTATGCTAAGGCTTAATGCTATTCCATAGAGAAAAGTTACTCTGTCTAGATTCACTCTAGTTGTAGAGAACCCTAGTCTCTCTCCAACTTCATCCAAGGAGGTGGAACGTGGTGTGGAGCATAGTGTTCGTCCTCGAGATTCACACTAGATTGGTGGGAGCAAGATCAAGAAGGAGGCGCGTGAAAGCAAGCAACATACGATCATCCGCTGCATCTTGGAGCTAAGGAAGACAAGGTAAACACATGAATCTTCCGCTATAATTCATGTTGTAGATCTGTATGTGATAGATCCTTCCTGCCCTTCATTGGTATCAGAGCCTTAGGCTTGTTTTTCGTGCCTCGTTATGCGTACCCGAATCTGATTAGAAAATCGAGTTTCTGAAATTTCATAACCAGTAGACGAAACCTATATGTTTAGGTAAGGTTTTTCACGAGGATTCCAGAAATATAAATTTTATAATTTTTGCACTTACGATGAATTAGTTATGAATTTTTAAAGATTCGGAGCTGTATTAATCGGGACTGCTAGATCCAATCAGTAGAACACGTTTTTCAAAACTTGTTAAGATTGGATTTTCGACACATAATCGGAATCAGGACGAAAAGACGATCGCAGAAAAATTATTTTTGTCGGGAACGGAGCACGGGAAGGCCGCGCGTGGGCTTCACGCGCCACAGACGCCGCCTCCACGCGCGGCACGCGCCATAGGGCTGGCGGCGGCTGCTGAGGTGGCCTAGAGCCGACGCTGCAGATAACGTGGCGGTGCCACGTCAGCAAAAGGCTGACGTGGCGATGGCGTGGCAGCCACGTGTCAGCTGGTGTGGCAGCTGACGTGGCGATGACGGGAAGACGTGGAAGCTGACGTCAACATATGTGCTTGATAACGCCCAAATAGGGGTTATCTTTTAGCCTGAATTGACGTGTAGTTGTGTCAGAAAGCCGTGTTTTATCCAGAATTCACCCTCGGAAAGCCTCGGTTTTAGGAACGCGACGTTTATTTGCTCTTCGTAAATTTCTGCATGTTTTGTACTTTTATTGGATATGATCGCGGGTTTGTTCATGTTGTCTTTACAGGAACAGGTTCGGAAAGTGCATTGGGATGCGTGCCGATACAGAACCGGGATCGCCTCGGGAAACGTGCAGAAAATGCTTGGAGCATGATTTGACTGAGACTGGTAAAATTAGAGTGGAACAGAAAACAAAAAGACTGGAGGAAAAACGAGCAGTGAAAACCGACCGAGGAAGCGGAAAACGCCAAAACCGAGAATCACCGGGATGCGCTCGGTTGACAATATCTTGAGCTTGACTTAAAATTTTGAAGTGAAACCGGGGGCAAAAGAACAGGTTATAGTGCTGAAACGGAGTGCGGCCGAAAAACCGACTCCCGTCAAGTGTGGGTCCCAGACAGGCCACGTCCGAGTAAGGAGTCTCGGTTTTCGGTGTCTGGAGTCGTGAGCAGCTATTTCAGGTTCGTGACGATTTCTGAGACAATTTTGACCCAGGGGTATTTTGGTCATTTTGACATTGGGCCCGGGTTTTCGGAATTCGAGGTTGGATTTTGGCGCCCAGATTCAGTCAGCAATCTTTCTAGGGCCAGAGTCAGGATTGGGCAAAATTTGGAGCGGTTTTGACCCGGGGGTATTTTGGTAATTTTGACAAGTTTCGGGTCAAAACGCAGGCCGAGGCAGAAAAGAGCAGGAAGACACCAAGGAGGGGAAAGTGGAGATTTCAGGCAGAGTTGTGAGACCCAGAAGACCCACCCAGGCCCAACAGAGGACCCAGCCAGGCCACCAGAAGCCCCCTGCCTGCGTATATACGAAGGGGCTTGTGTATATACGCAGCCTGTTGCGTATATACGCAGGCAGGAGAGAGGGTGTTGATTTTGTGGGCCCATGTTTGCGTACATACGTAGCCTGTTGCGTATATACGCAGGCAGGTTGACTTTTTTTTTGAGTCGGTGGACCGGTGGCAGTTTTGTAAATTCTGGCACAGCGTTTCGGGAGAAAACAGCACTATTTAAAGACTCGTCCAGACTCGTTTTGAACACACAGCACAACCCAAGGACGAGTCAGAGCATCCCCGGAGAGCACGGAAACGCGAATCCAGATTCAAGACACTCGTTTGCTCTTCTTCTCTCTTTTATTCAAAAACTGTGTTATTTTGTTATGAGTTCTAGTAGCTAAACTTTTTACCTAGGTTCTCGGTGAACCTAGGGTTTCGTTTTCGGAGATTAGTTCTACGTTTTGACTATGAATTCATGATCGTACTATCTTAATTCAGCAGTTTTTATCAGTTATTCTGTCTTTGAATTTTACTGTTTATGCATGATGGGAGTAGCTAACCAGAATCGCTACAGACCCGAGCCGGTAGGTGAAAATGTCCGGTTAGGGTTAGGAAGAGAAGACAAAATTTAGCACCTTACCCCGATGAACCGACCATAGAAGGGGAGTTAGGACTAGCCCGAAATCGTTGGGACCAACTGTTAGAGAATCTGACCCGGGCCATCAGGACAGGTTAGAAACCCTAGCAGCCTTAGAACGAGACTGCAGATTTAGGCAGCTTAACAAGAATCCGACGGTCTGCAGGATTGTGATAACGTGCAGGAAAAGAAATGATACTGCACAATTGGTACGTTCACGGATAACAACACTGATGTGTGTTTTCATGTCAAACAATGAACGAAAATCTGAAGAACCCTAGGGGATCCCGGGACCTAGTATCTCAAACCCTAGATTTACAACTTTAACATTATTCAGAAAACTTTCACAAAAAGATTTATTTTTTTAGTCTTTACTTTTAGTATTTAATTCGTAATCAAAATCTCAAACTATTCCTCATTTTTACACTCTGTTCGTTAAAACTGATTACTAGAAAAACCTGCAAAGTCCCTGTGGGATCGATAATCCGAGTCGAAAATACTCTCTATATTACTTGATTCTTATATTTGCGAATAGTACGCTAAATTGCGCATCAGATTTTTTCTTTTTATTTTTTATTTATTTTTATTTTTCAGTTATCTCACTGCTCTTGAGATCTCTATTTTCTCAGGATGTGCGACAATACCGAAGGAACGCCAGAACTGCCCGAGACACACACTCCAGCCGAGATGGCTCGGTACATTGAGGAACTTGTCACGGCAGGTTTTGCTGCCCGGAACAACCAGAGGACATACAATAGGTCTTGAAAGGCATTGGTGGAGAATTTCGAAGTCCCTTCGGGAGGACACGAACCCACTATCGTAGTACCTCCGATCACTGCGGAGCACTTCGATATAAAACCCTCCACTATCCAGACTGTGCAGACTCTCTGCCCATTCCATGGCAAGGCTAACGAGGACCCGAACGAGTTCATCGGGAAGTTCGAAGATTACTGTAATAAAGTCTGGTACAAGGGAGTCGAAGCTGAGGCACTGATGTTGATCATGTTCCCGTACTGCCTTTACGGAGTAGCCAAAGATTGGTTAGAATCCCGACCATCCAAATCCATCCCCACGTGGGGAGGATGCGTCACAGCTTTTCTAGCAAAATTCTATCCCGCTTCCCGAGTCATTCAACTGCAGAGCGAGATTCTGTCATTCAAGCAGAAGACGGGGGAGACGGTGGTAGACGCATGGGACAGATTGATGAGATTGGTGAAGAGATGCCCGAACCACGGTGCAACAACCACCTTATCCGGCTCGGACAAGACCGGGAGGGAGATGCTATAAGTAACGGCGGAAATCAAAAGCATAACATCCCAAAATATTTATTTATTACTTAATATTAAACAACACAAAAGTTTCTAGATATTACAAAAGCGTTTCTGAAACTACTACATTATTCTCAACTAGCCCAAACTAGATTCTACTCAAGGTGAAATCCAACTACGTGAGTCTCGTTCCCAGCTACACCTTAGTCTTCAGCTCCTAAACCTGCGGTGGGAAGGAAACAGGAACCGCAGTTTTCAAATTCAGCATGGAAATACTGAGTAAGTGACACCCAAGCTCGTAAAACGGAAGACGAAGCATAACTTTCTTTTCACAATAAATATAAAGGGGAAAAAAATTATAAAACTTGCAGAGTAAATCAGGAACTCAAATATAAACTGTAAAACTGTAAGAAGTGAACCTGATGCATCCAGTAAAAACGCTTATAAGATTTTCTTTCTTTTGATCTTCCTTTCTCATCTTTCAAACGGGGATGATTAGTCCCAATCTTTTTCTTCTTCTCTTTCTTAAATATCCAAATCTCAAAGAAACTGTATTATTAACTGTGTTGAAACGGGGAAGAATCTACTAACTCTACGCATCCAAGACCTTAAGTGCCGGCACCCCCCTAAGACTTCTTGCGGCCAAAGAGGTGAGTACATGGTGCGACCCGACAGGTTGCGACCGGGTTAAACTAAAAACGGGTCGAGAGGACGAAGCCAACACGACCAATCTAATCACAGGCCGAGTGAACAAAGTCAACACGGCAATAATACGCTTCTCCCGTACAACTCTTTCCACTTTAATTAATTATGCATTAATGTTATTCGTGTGACAATATCAAGCAAAATAACTTCTTTAAAATGTAAGGAAATCTGAAATAAACATATAAATAAATAACAAACACTTTTCGAGACAATTATTAAAATCAACTTGCGACACGAAAGGAGTTTGGCACGCAAGGCTTGGCATGTTCGCTTACCTTACTTTCCGTAGCAAAAGCACGTCCTAGCAGTGGCTCGGGCCTACAAAAGCATCACCTACAAATCGTGTCTTCTACGTCAACAAATATCCAAATAAAATGCTAGAAGCCTTTAAAGAGTATTTATATCAACTTAAACCCCACTATTTATATTTATATCGTTTTATTACCCATATATAATTTCCTAGAAATGAAACAACTCATCTATTTTTAAATAACTAATATTATTATTATTATTATTATTATTATTATTATTATTATTATTATTATTATTATTATTATTATTATTATTATTATTATTATTATTATTATTTAAAAGTGACTAATTAGCTTAATAAAATCATGAGCCAAGGAAATTATACTTAAGAACTAATTTGTATTATAACGACAAAGTGATATTTCGACTATTAGATTTTTGAGAAAATTTCACACGATACTATATTATTTAGAAATAGTGAAAAGTCTAATTTTACAAGTTTAACAACTAATTTAATAAGCTAAGTAACTAAACCTTGTTTAAAAAATGTTTTTTAACAAAAACACTTCTATTTTTATTTTTAACAAACCGTTTACAATTTCTTCAACCGAATAAATTTTTCGAGACGAGAACAAAAGCTACTATTTTTAGAAATCATTGTTAATCCAAAGTTATTATTATTATTATTATCTTTATTATTATTATTATTATTATTATTATTATTATTATTATTATTATTATTATTATTATTATTATTATTATTATTATTATTATTATTATTATTATTATTATTATTATTATTATTATTATTTTTAACTAAAAGTGTAGTTAAGTTAAATAAACCCTAGTTTATATTATAAATCAACAAAACCTTATTTATATTAAAACAGTTATATTAAAAGTCACTAGTCACCCCCTAGTTTCTGAAAATACCAAACAGCCCCCTATGTCATGTTATAATAACTTCTGAAAAATACACTTTAACCCCTTTTCAACAACAAGCTCATTTTAGCTTCTCTAATCATGATTTTAGCTACCAATTCTTGATTTTGATTGCGTATAACAACTAAATAGAGAGGGTAGGACGTACCTAGGCCAAAAATGGCCGGAAACCGTGAAGAAACGAAGTGGGTGGAGCTTGCCGACGATGCCGCCGGAGGTGGAGATGGTGGCGGCTACAGTGAGGTCCTAGCTTGATTCTGAGCCTCCTACTGCACTCCCTGGACCCCTAGGAGTTGACTGGAAGCGACAAGAGAGAGCGGGTGCTGCTTGGTGAAGCTCGGCCAAAACTTGGCCGGCAACAATGGTGGTCGCCGGTGATAACTCTCTGCTGTCGGCCTTAATGGCTTCACGACCTCTGTCTGAGCCTGCTACTGAACTCATCGGTGCCCTAGAGGTCGTCTGGAATTGGCCGAATTACTTGGGTGGTGCTTCGGTGAGCTTGGCCGAAAGCCTCGCCGGATTTAATGGAGGTCGGGGATGGCAGCAGTGGGTTTCTGCCACGCTGTTACTTCTGCTGCCTCTGATGCAGGTCAGGGGAGTGCCGAGACCATTCAGAGATGGTCAGAGAAGACGAAGGAGATGAGAGAGAAAGTGGGTTTGCTCAGTGGTTTTTTTCCCGACGGCGGCAATGGCGGCCTTTGGCCGCTGTTTGGAGCTGCTGCTGCTGCTCTATTTGAAACAGAGAGAAAGGGAGATGAGGGAGAGAGAGAGAGAGGGCAAGCAGGGGGACGATGGTGCTGGTGGTGGGTGGTTCTTCTTCTTTGCCGAGAGATGCTCGGTGGTGGTGGTTGGTGATGTTGACGATGATGATGGTGGTGGAGGGTGGCTGTGTGTGTGCTGGTTGCTGGGGGTGTGAGAAGCTTTTATAGGGAGAGGGGGCGGTGATGTGGAGGCGGTGGTGTTGGAGGCGGCACCAACTTCTTTGCCGTGAAGGCAAAGGAAGTGGGAAGGCGGTGGGAGAAAAAAAACTTCCCGAATGTTGTTGCTTGGAGAAGATGGGAGGAGTTCTAGGGTGTGCTTGTTGTACCGTTTTGCTAGAAAACATAGAAATGATTTTTTGTCTTTATTGGATAGTGGTAATTGTGATTTGTTTGGGTGTGGTTAGCCTATCGATTTTCGCGGTGGTCGGACACCCGTTGTTAATCGAAATAACCTAAAACTTACGAAACGTTACGTATTTATTCTCGAATAATATCTTAATAGTTTTCCTAAAATTTTACACAAATATAACTTGAAAAAAAACTTCTCGAATATTATTTCGCCATCAAAATTTCTTTTTAGCCTTCTAAAATCAATACACTATTACTAATATTATGTTTTATAAAATCTCACCATAATTTCTTAGCTATAAAATTTGAAATAATCTACCCAAATTTATTTTTCCTCAATTAATTTATTATTTATATTCTAAAATTACTATTTTACCCTTGCTATTTAGACGGGGTATTACACACGGTTTTGGAGACCCGAAGATCCTGCAGGTATTCTACCATGCCCTAGATAGGGAGAGTGCTGCCAGGATTGACAGAGAAGCCGGAGGAAACTTTCTCTACCATGTGGACAAAGACGGGGCCTATGAGCTGATGAAGCAGTTAGCCAAGCAGGACACTCGACTGTTTGACGATCGCAGAATCACCGCCCGAGCTGAGCCAGTGGAAGACGACGGGATAGAAAATTTGGCCAAGATCGTTCAAGACTTGGTTAAGAAAGTCTACTCGGAAAAGAAGACTGTTGCGATCGTAGGCTAGCCAGATTTGGACACAGCCATTGGGGGGCTCAGGACTGAGGATGCCAATTACGTACAGCAGCAGTGGGATCCGAGACGGTACAGACCGGGTACGAGAGATCATCCCGGGTTCCGTTACGGAAACCCGAATTCCGCAATTTATATACCGGGATTCCAGCACAAGCCACCGAATCAGCAGGCCGCACCGGTACTGCAGGTTCAGTCGGTCCCATCTGCACAGCAGTACGACAGTCAGATGAAGAAAATCGAGTCCATTTTTCAGACAATAGAGTCCCGGTTTGAACATATGGATACTTTGACAGCCGAAGTACAGACGACCAAAACGTCACTGCGCGCTTTGGAGGTACGAGTAGGGCAGTTAGCACAACAGTTAACAAAGAGACAGCCAGGAAACTTTCCCTCGAATACAATAAACAATCCATGTGCTCAGTTCAATGCCATCACCACTCGGAGTCGATTAGCACTACAGGATCCGCTGTATCCTAGCCATGCACGTGCATAAAATTCGAAGGAAATCGAGCATGAAGTATTTGGCTAGGATAACAGCTCAGCCGACCGCCCCCAGCCGAAGGGCTAAGTTGAACAGGATGCAGTACAGAAAAAGAAGGAAGCAGAAACGGTAACTGTCTCCAAGGAGGTGCCGTATCCTTTGAAGACACGAAAGAGAGATGATAGCAAGGACTACGCCAGATTTCTCGAGATTTTCAAACAGCTGCAGATCAACATACCGTTTGCGGAAGTGTTGGCGAAGATGCCCACTTATGCCAAGTTCCTCAAAGATATTTTGTATGGACGGAAACGTATGAGCGATTTCGAGACAATAAATCTGACGACAGAAGTGAGCAGCTGTGTGAATAATGGGCTACCGAGGAAGATGAAGGACCCCGACAGTTTCGTCATCCCGGTGACCCTGCTTACACAGGAAAGGCTCTGTGTGACCTAGGGGCCAGCATCAATCTGATGCCCTTGTCAATTTTCAAAAGTTTGAAAGTCGGTGAACTCAGGCCCACCAGAATAAAGCTGCAGATGGCGGACAGATCCGTGAAGCAGGCTTACGGAGTTATTGAAGATATACTAGTGAAAGTTGGAGAATTTATTTTTCTGGCAGATTTTTTGATTCTGGACATGGAGGCAGGAGACGTACCACTCATTCTGAGCAGACTGTTTCTGGCCACTGGAGAGGCCATGATAAACTGCAAAAGCGGAGAACTGACAATGCAGATTAATGAATACAATGTGAAGTTCAACGTTTTCAAAAATTTGCAAGTGCCGAATTATTACGAGCATGAAGACATCTTTGCAGTGGAGGTAGTCGAAGAAGGCTGGGAAAACGAGGAACTGGACGAGCTATGGACAGAGATTGACAGAGTGGACAGAGAGAACGAGGGGAGATTCTAGGAGGAGCAGGCCATGCAAGTTGAAAACCAGACCAGTTTACATCTGGACGAAAAAGGTGGACATAAATTGGCCCTGGTCCCGTCAATCAAAGAGCCACCGACCCGAGAGGTTAAACCGCTCCCGAGCCATCAAAGTTCAGCACAGCCAAAGCAGTTTCAAGTAGGGCAGAAAGTATTTCTCTGTAATTCTCGGAAGCAGTTTTTCACGGGAAAATTGAGATCTCGGTGGTCAAGACTGTTTATCATCAAAGAGGTACTTTCATGGGATGCAGTTGAATTGGAGAATCCGCATGACAGTTTAAATTTCAGGGTGAGTGGAACTTGGGTCAAGCCATATTTGGGTCCAGAAGCAGAAGTTAAGGTAGACCCTGGCGGTTTTGACGTCCCTTGAGCAAACATGAGGTAACTGGGTCGGGCCGTCGACCGTAAATTACAAGCGCTGGTTGGGAGGCAACCCAACGTAGTAAGTTAGTTTAAATTATTTCAGTTCTATTTTCAGCTTTGAATATTGAGAGAGGTAAGATGAGTGGGTATTGACTTTGAATTGAGTATGTGCAGACACAGCAAAACGGAATACAGGCAGAAAACAGGAAAGATGAAGAAAGAGAAAAAATTTCTTTTTTTTGAAACAGTTGTGGGGGTACTGCCTGCGTATTTACGCAGGGTACCGCGTATATACGCAGACAGCACCCTCCAACTATCCAGAAAAAAAAAGGACCCTTAAGCTGCTGCCTGCCTATATACGCAGGCTGCTGAGTATATACGCAGGCTGCTGAGTATATACGCAGGCTGCTGAGTATATACGCAGGCTGCTGAGTATATACGCAGACAGCAGCACGTTTTTGCCCCATTTTTCTTTCTCTACCTCCATACACAGATCCGTGGAGTTTGAATTAAATTCATAAAATTTCGTAGAAGGAAAGGCAGATTTTAAAAAATCTTGAAGAATCGACCCCGGTGTGTTCTGGCACACTCGACCATCACAGGTACTCACACGAGTTGGGGATCCTTCAGGAACAGTTTTTCTGCAGAATAGAGCAATCGACCCCAGTGTACAAAAGTACACTCGACCATATGGGAGCACATTGTCACACACAATTGTGCTCGGGGATTGCACATTTGAAGAGCGCATACGGAGCCTGGAAGATTGACAACTTCCGTCAAGAAATTTTCTGGCGACCGGTTAGCGGTCCTTCTCCGCCGGGATCTGCGAAAAAAGTCAGCACCTGTAAGAACTGACTCTGGGTGCACAGGTTCAATTTATGTCTCTCGCGTTATTTTTCTGCATATGCTACCAGTTGTTCCCATTCGATGAGGCAAGCCAGCTCATCCAATCCAGATTATATACCTGATGAATAGTACCATGAGGGCATGGCACCATCCAGTGTGGGGGTGGTGGCGTTGTAACTGCATTACTTTTGATTTAAAAATAATAATAAAGAAAAAATAAATATTAAAAATTTGATAAAAATTGAAATTTTTGAGACTGGGCGAAGGATTTAGCTTAAAACTGGAGAGAGCTTAATGATAGAAAATTTCCCGAAGTGGACGAACTTAGGTGAGGAAGAGCTGCGAGAATCTGTCTAGGGGAGTTAATAGAGCCAATGCACTTCAGAAAACGCAAGTAGCTGTCTCCCGAGCCATGTATCCGACTAGCTGTCAGACCACCGTCACCAGGTAGTCGTCAACCCGCCATCACACTCACCACATCATTTGGTGGAGTGATAGGCTATAGGGGACCTCACGTCCTGTCTCGCGCCTTAGGTCCACTAGTGAGCCCCGTTGATCCATTAATCCTTTTCTTGGTAACCTTTTGACCTAGGAAGCCGTTTTTTGATACTTGCATCATTGTTAGTATTTTTACCTTTCCTACGCGTCATGGCACGAGGGAGTTGAGTTAAGGGGGATTTTTTGGGGTAGAGCAGAATTGTCATATTTGATAGTGGATGAGCTTCATTTTTATATTTGAGGGTGTGTAAGGGTGAGATAGTGACGGCAGCACACTTCGGTGTGGCGGTGACTCACGACAATACACCGTGAGCACAGGAGGAGAGCCGTAGTGCGTGAATTTTCCGCACGCCATGGGGAACTTGGGTTGACATGGTTGATTGGATGACGCGCTGTGCTATTTAGACATCCTTGGAGTTAGGAGGATCGGTTGGAAAAGCGCGATTATTTTACAGATAGACTACATGGTTCGAAATTAGTGTGGGGTGGTCGTTTCATATTTCAATTCAGTATTTTTTCTGCCACCCCACGTTTTTTGTTTTATCATAGAGTTGACCTGGTTTATATTATTGTTGTTTATCGTGTTGCCCCGCAAAAAAAAAAAAAAAAAAAAGGTAAAAATAGGGAAAAAAAAAGAAAAAAGAAAACGAAAAAAAGGAGTATCAAAGGCAGAAAATTCAGGGTGCTTGATTGACTTTATTTCAAAACGCCAGGCCGGCAATTTTTATCACAGTTTCACATTCGTTCACAGTTGTGGCCGCGAGAACGGCAGTTACACCGGGACTGGGGAAATTGAGTGTCTAGAATCTTAGGTGATTTGGGTCAGTTTCTATCATCTTGGTGAAGGAGTGTGAGATTGGGGTATGTGTGAGTGTGATGTGACGTTTAGGACATCGCTTCTAAATGACTTATCCTACCGTCCCAAAGCCGGCAGATTTACATTACACCCGAAGTAAGAGCACACGGAAGGTGTGCGTTAGGGATACGTTCGGTTCGCGTGCAAGAGCATAAGTAAGTAGTGTTCGTGCTTGTTCCTAACCTAGGCTGGCCGCAAGTTCTTCCGATCACCGCAATTTCTGAAATCTAGGGGAATATGAGAACTTAATGATGTCCAGTTTGAGTTGAAGAGATTGTCCAGTCTCACCAAAAGATAAATTGTTTTTATAGTATTAATATTGTTTTTAAATAAGTGCAGTTACACCGCTCTGGATTGACTCGGGATAGTATGCATTGGTAGTATATTGCTGGAGGTTGTCTGGGACGAGCAAAGTTTAGTGTGGGGGTATTCGATAACGCCCCAATAGGGGTTATCTTTTAGCCTGAATTGACGTGTCGTTGTGTCGGAAAGCCGTGTTTTAGCCAGAATTCACCCTCGGAAAGCCTCGGTTTTAGGAACGAGACGTTTATTTGCTCTTCGTAAATTTCTGCATGTTTCGTACTTTTATTGGATATGATCGCGGGTTTGTTCATGTTGTCTTTACAGGAACAGGTTCGGAAAGTGCATTGGGATGCGTGCCGATACAGAACCGCGATCGCCTCGGGAAACATGCAGAAAATGCTCGGAGCAGGATTTGACCGAGACTGGTAAAAATTAGAGTGGAACAGAAAACGGAAAGATTGGAGGAAAAAAACAAGAAGTGAAAACCGACCGAGGAAGCTGAAAACGCCAAAACCGAGAATCACCGGGATGCGCTCGGTTGACAATATCTTGAGCTTGACTTGGAATTTCGAAGTGAAACCAGGGTCAAAAGAACAGATACGCCAAGGGCTTTCCGAAAACATGTTATAATGCTGAAACGTAGTCCGACCGAAAAACCGACTCCCGTCAAGCGTGGGTCCCAGACAGGCCACGTCCGAGTAAGGAGTCTCGGTTTCCGTTGCTGGAGCCGTGAGCAGCTATTTCAGGTTCGTGACGATTTCCGGGACAATTTTGACCCAGGGGTATTTTGGTCATTTTGACATCGAGCCCGGGTTTTCGAAAGTCGAGGTTGGATTTTGGCGCCCAGATTCAATCAGCAGTCTTTCTAGGGCCAAAGTCAGGATTGGGCAGAATTTGGAGCGGTTTTGACCCAGGGGTATTTTGGTAATTTTGACAAGTTTCGGGTCAAAACGCAGGCCGAGGCAGAAAAGAGCAGGAAGACACCAAGGAGGGCAAAGTGGAGATTTCAGGTAGAGTTGTGAGACCCAGAAGACCCAGCCAGGCCCAACGCAGGACCCAGCCGGGCCACCAGGAGCCCCCTGCCTGCGTATATACGCAGCCTGTTGCGTATATACGCAGGCAGGAGAGAGGGTGTTGATTTTGTTGGCCCCTGTTTGCGTATATACGCAGGCATGTTGACTTTTTTTTTTGAGTCGGTGGACCGGTGGCAATTTCGTAAATTCTGGCACAGCGTTTCGGGAGAAAACAACACTATTTAAAGACTCGTCCAAACTCGTTTTGAACACACATCACAACCCAAGGACGAGTCAGAGCATCCCCGGAGAGCACGGAAACGCGAATCCAGATTCAAGACACTCGTTTGCTTTTCATCTCTCTTTTATTCAAAAACTGTGTTATTTTGTTATGAGTTATAGTAGCTAAACTTTTTACCTAGGTTCTCGGTGAACCTAGGGTTTCGTTTTCGGAGATTAGTTCTACGTTTTGACTATGAATTCATGA
Organism: Linanthus parryae; assembly: GCA_023055425.1. Lineage (NCBI taxonomy): Eukaryota > Viridiplantae > Streptophyta > Magnoliopsida > Ericales > Polemoniaceae > Linanthus > Linanthus parryae. The sequence continues at coordinate 104,199,632 of JALGPY010000001.1, forward strand.
TTGTACTATCTTAATTATGCAGTTTTTATCAGTTATTCTGTCTTTGAATTTTACTGTTTATGCATGATCGGAGTAGCTAACCAGAATTGCTATAGACCCGAGCCGGTACGTGAAAACGTCCGGTTAGGGTTAGGAAGAGAAGACATAATTTAGCACCTTACCCCGATGGACCGACCAGAGAAGGGGAGTTAGGACTAGCCTGAAATCGTTGAGACCAACTGTTAGAGAATCTGACCCGGGCCATCAGGACAGGTTAGAAACCCTAGCAGCCTTAGAACGAGACTGCAGATTTAGGCAGCTTAACAGGAATCCGACGGTCTGCAGGATTATGATAACGTGCAGGAAAAGAAAAGATAATGCACAATTGGTACGTGGCACGGATAACGAGACTGATGTGTGTTTTCATGTCAAACAAAGAACGAAAATCTAAAGAACCCTAGGGGATCCCGGGACCTAGTATCTCAAACCCTAGATTTACAACCTTAGCATTATTCAGAAAACTTTCAGAAGAAGATTTATTGTTTTAGTCTTTACTTTTAGTATTTAATTCGTAATCAAAATCTCAAACTATTCCTCCTTTTTACACTCTGTTCGTTAAAACTGATTACTAAAAAAACCTGCAAAGTCCCTGTGGGATCGATAATCCGAGTCGAAAATACTCTCTATATTACTTGATTTGTATACTTGCGAATAGTACGCTAAATTGCGCATTCATGCTGACGTGGCATACCACGTGGCGTGTTGACGTGGCACAAAGCCGACGTCAGCGCGTGACGGAGGCAGACGCGCCCACGCGCGTCGGCGCTTGAGGGCGCGTGCAGCCTCCTCCCGCCGTCATTTTTCGTCCGGTTTTTTCCTAGGTACTCCAAATTGAATTTCCAATTTTTTGGATATTTTTTCATAATTTTTGGAGCGACGGAAAATTTTAGTAATTTCCAGATTAATTAATTAGTGTTTAGCACACTTCCCGAGGCAGTTTGACGACCTTAAACACAATGTTTTGAGCCCCAACTTTTTATGGAGACTTAGGTCATTTTTCCCTACGTTTTGCCATAGGTGGTGAGACCCAGACTTATTGATGATGCCGCAGATGTTCCGAAACGACAGAGGAATGTACCTGCTGTGAACTGCACAAGTAGGATTAGGGTGAACTGAAAAGCTAGCTAGGCTTTTGGTCTTCTCTGGAGATGCAATGTCTTTTGTAAATTATACTACTTGGCAATCTAATTACAGTTCTGAAATTATCAATCGATGTAAGAACTTGCTATGCAACATTATGTTTTGCTTCAAACTTGGTAACTTCTTCAATCTGGTCATCATTACTCTTTGGGGGTTGAGATTTACACTTATGTGTCGCTCCCAACTCATTATTTAGTAGTACAGGTAGACAACTAAGATGGATGATTGTGGTCGAGTTTAGTAGGTTGTTTCCGCGTTTTTTAATAATGCAATAGTTTATTCAAAGTATACAGCTCGGGATAAAACATCTAGCACCTGAAACCACTGTTTTTGACAACTTACCTGATACAACTATTCATGGTATCAGATGACTGAAACGATGCAATCTCCCACCTCCAGCGGTCCTTCATCGGCGCCGCCCCTTACCTTCTATCAAATATCCATAATCTTCTTCCTTTCAAGCTCGATTCGAGCAATCTTGTCCTTTGGCGCCACCAGGTTTCTTCAATTTTTACGACTTACAGTCTTTTTGGTCACTTGGATGAATCTTCACCCTGTCCATCGGAGTTTCACACCCTTCCTGACGGTTCCCTTTATCCGATTGCAAATCCGGCTTTCACCGCCTGGATGTTGCAAAATCAGGCGGTTATCACTATCATCAACGCCACTTTATCAACAGAGGCGTTAACCCTTGTTCTTGGTGCTTCCCTCGCCAGATCTGCATGGGAAACCTTAGAGCGCCGATATGGTTCTGTAACCAGATCCAATGTTCTCCAGCTTCGATCGGAGCTTCAAAACATCAAAGAGGGCACCGATTCCATTGATCAGTACATGCAGAAACTCTCTGGAGTAAGCTGGCTGTCTCTTCTGTTTTCACAGATGACGAGGATATGCTTCTCTCTACACTCAATGGTCTCCCGATTGAGTTTAACTCCTTCCACTCCTCTATCCGCATCAAATCAGCCCCAATTGCCTTCGAAGAACTCCATGTCCTTCTACGAGCCGAAGATTAAATGCTTCAATCTCAGGCTCCAGCCTCCAATCTACCTTCCCCCACCGCCTTTTTCGCCAACTGCGGCGGCGGCCGTGGCGGTCGTTACCCTAACAGCTACCGAGGTGGTGGACGGACCGGTCAATGTGGGGGCGCACGCTTTGACTCCTCCCGAGGGGGTAGATCCGGTGGTTCGGGTTCTTCACCCGGATATGGAAATGGATATGGGTCCGGGTATGGTAATGGATACGGATCCGGGTCTGGTCACGAAGATGGATCCGGATCCGCTAACGGATCGGGTCGGGGAGGCGGATATGGTCGATTCGGATCCGGTTCTCAGAAGGGTCTCTCTGGTGGTTCGGGTCGCTTCAGTCCTGTTAACTGTCAGATCTCCGGTACCGATTACCATTCGGCGCTTGATTGCTGGCACCGAATGGATTACGCCTACCAGGGATGCCATCCACCTGAGCATCTTGCAGCTCTTGCTGCCACATCTACTGCAAATCAAGCTTCTTCCTCTGAGGTATGGTTAACTGACACTGGTGCGTCAAATCACATGAAGGCGGACTTGGCCAATCTCTCTCTCTCTCTCTGAACCATATTCTAGCTATGATCAAGTCACTATTGGGAACGGTCATTCGTTACCAATCCAAAACTCTGGTACTGCCTTATTAACTACTGCTTCACACTCTTTTCTTCTACATAACACTCTACATGTGCCTAAACTGTCTGTCAATCTTCTTTCTGTTAATAAAATGTTCCATGACAACAATGTTCGATTTATTTTTGATAAAAAATCATTTTACATTCAGGCTACGGATACGGGTCGAACTCTTTATCAGGGTCAAAGTAAAAATGGTGTTTATCCCTTGTCCTCCATGTCATTCAAGACTGGTCCTCAAGCTAATCTGGGTCAACGTGTTAAATATCTATTGTGGCTTTCTCGTTTGGGCCACCCTACTCATTCTGTTTTATCTAAGTGTGTGAACTGCTCTAATTTACGTACTGATTCTACCCCTTCCTCTCTCTGTGATGCTTTTTTGGCTGGAAAGATGCATAGACTACCTTAAAATTTATCTAAATCTACTGTTTCTGATCCTCTTCATATGATACACAGTGATGTATGGGGTCCTTCCTCTACTTTATCCTTTAATGGCTATAAATTTTATGTCTTGTTTATTGATGATGCTTCTCGTTTTTACTTGGCTATTTCCTCTCAAAGATAAATCTGAAGTCACAAATGCGTTTATTAGATTTTAACTTTTTATTGAAAAATTGCTCTACTCTTTTATTAGAATCATAAGAACTGATGGTGGAGGTGAATATACTTCATTCTTGTTTCAGAAAGTCTTAACAGATAGTGGTATGTTACAACAAAAATCTTGTACACACACCCCCCAACAAAATGAGGTTACAGAACGCAAACACAGACACATTATAGAGACTGCTGTAACTTTGCATCACAATACTTATGTTCCGAATTTTTTTGGTATCATGCAATGGCTACTGCCACTTACTTGATTAACAGATTGCCTAGTTCTAATACTGCCAATAAATCTCCCTTTGAATTGTTACTTCAAGTTAAACCTGATTACAATCATCTAAAAGTATTTGGTTGCTTGTGTTATCCTTATCTCAAGCCTTATATGTCATCTAAACTTGATTCCAAAACTAGAAAATGTGTTTTCCTTGGTTATGCTGATGGGTATAAGGGTTACCTATGTTTTGATCGTACTACACACAAGTTTTTTATTAGACGTGACGTTATATTTGATGAGCTTTCTTTCCCTTATGCCAATTCTTCTTCTTCAGACACTACTGATGTCACTGCCACTTCTGTGTTTGCAGGCCCTGAACCCAGAACAGATACTACATTTGATCCTCACTGTGTTGCACCTCCCATATATGTGCAAAACTTTGGTATTTCACAAACAGATACTACCTCTGATCTCCATAGTACTGCACCTCCCATATATGTGCAGCAATGCCATTCTGAGGGCAATGACAGAGACCTGCAGCCTACTCCTTCTGGTGAACTTGCTGGTTCCAGTGTTGTTGCGCCCCCAGTGGTTCCTAGACCACATTCACTCAGTTTCAGTAATGGCTTGGCAACTTCTCCGAGCCCAGTGATGACAACCCCCCCCCCCCCTCCTCGAACTCATCATATGCATACTCGTAGTAAGTCTGGAATTAGTAAGAAGAAACAACTTTATAATACTACTACTTCTTCTCCTCTTCATGTTGGTTTTACTTTAACAAAAACCACTGCACACACTGATCCTACTTCTTTTTCTAAGGCATCAAAATTCTCTTTGTGGAAAAATGCAATGGTTGAAGAATATTTGAGTCTCACACAACAAAATACTTGGTCTTTGGTACCTTTACCACCAAACACAAATGTGATTGGAAACAAATGGGTCTTCAAAACCAAATTTAATCCTAACGGTACAATTTCTAGATACAAATCCCGCCTTGTGGCAAAAGTCTTTCATCAAACACACGGGCTTAACTACGACGAAACTTTTAGCCCCGTAGTTAAACATGAAATAGTTCGTACAATTTTAGCTTTAGCAGCACACTTTTCTTGGCCTTTACTACAATTAGACGTAAAAAATGCTTTCCTACATGGTTTTTTACGTGAAACCGTATATATGAAGCAACCTACTGGTGTTATTGACCTAAAATTCTCAAACATGTTTGTCTTTTACACAAGTTGATATATGGTTTAAAGCAAGACCCTAGGGCTTGGTTTGTACGATTTACAACTTTTTTGTTATCCTTAGGAATTAAATATGCGTACTCGGATTCTTCTTTATTTATTAGTCACAATATTAATCGCCTTACTATTTTACTACTTTACGTTGACGATATAATTGTAACCGGTAATGACAACTTCTACATCTCCACTCTCATCTCTCTCCTAAACATAGAATTTCACATGACCAATCTTGGTCCTTTAACTTATTTTTTGGGACTACAAATCTTCCGCAACAAATTTGGGCTGAAGATTACTCAAGAAAAATATACAACTGATCTCATTGCTAAGTTTAACATGACCACTTCAAAACCATGTTCCACTCCTTTGGCCACTGGAGTTAAATATCATCTCTGCCAAGGCACTCCCTTGAAAGAGCCAACTGTTTATCGCCAATTATTAGGTGGTTTACAATATTTGACTTTTACTCGTCCCGATATTGATTTCGTTGTAAACCATTTGTGCCAATTCATGCACAACCCCACTGATTTGCATCTTAGCGGTGCTAAACGTATATTACGCTACTTAAATGGTTCTAAGTCTCATGGGTTATTTTATTCTGCTGGCTCTCTCCCTCTTAACATATACTCTGACGCCGATTGGGCCGGTAACCCAACGGACAGGCTAAGTACAACTGGGCTTCTTGTTCTTCTTGGGCCCAACCCTGTTCATTGGGCCTCCAAGAAACAGGCCAATGTGGCCCGATCCTCCACACAGGCCGAATACAGGGCCTTAGCCACTGCTGTGGCCGAATTGTCTTGGTTTAAACTGCTATTGTATGATTTGAGATTTGCCATCTCCACTACTCCAACTCTTTGGACTGATAGTCAGTCTGCCTTAGCCCTTACCGCCAATCCTCTTTTCCACGCACGTACAAAACACATTGAGCTTGATTATCACTGCGTGCGTCAGAAAGCCATAAACAAAGAACTTACAGTTTCCTTTGTTTCTTCCACAGGTCAACTTGCAGATTTTTTTACTAAATCTCTCCCATCTCAACAATTCCATTCCTTGAAGTCTAAAATCATGACGATTCCACTGCCATCATTTTACGAGGGGGGTAATAGCTGCTAAACAAGGATTGGGTTGAAGACTCAAATAATGGGCTGAAGCTAAAGGACTAGTTAATGATTGGGCTTATGCTAAATATACAAAATGTATTGGGCCTTGTGTTAAGCCCACATCTACTCTGTTATCTTCCTTAAAATCCCAAACATATTAGGGTTTCTCTCTTATGTATTTCCTGCCGTTGGATGATAATCCAACCGTTAGAGATATGTCTTAGTATATAATGTCAATTCAGTGTATTAGGGTTTGACATAGAATGTAAATACTCATCGCTCAATACAGCCGCTTCATTTTCTCGTCTCTCTGTTTTCTCTCTAGATCCAAAAAATCTTACATGGTATCAGAGCCTCGAATCACACACGTGAATGGTCTAACAACCCACGTGCTCACCGCCACCCGCAGACAAAAAAATCCACGTGTAGACCAAAGAATGCCACACGTGAGGGGGCGTGTTGAGAAGTCCCGCATCGGGAATTCAAGAAGAAAAAACATAATTAATAAGTCTCCTGGGCTACTCCCCTCATTGCCAGTTGGTTTTGAGGTGGAACCCCATGGATTCTTACAGGTACTAACTGAAATACGTACTTGAAAGAGAGTTCAAACAAATGTGCTTTGTGCAGACTCTCTTTAGCCTAGAGATCTGGTCTAGGAGATGGTAACATTGTGTGGGTTCTCCAATTTTGATGCAACGAAGCCTAACCACCGTTTCATTTGTTGTATTGTGCAATATGGTCTATTTCAAGCTATGGAAAAAGAAACTTGAAACTCCAAGCTTTGCACAAGAAAGGTTAAATTAAATCCTTTCATCTATCACATTTTCAATAGTCTTTTAAAGTTTTCCAGTTCTAGGGGTGTTTCAGTGTCAGTTAAAGGTCTGCGCAGGGTGCTCAAATATACATAACATGATGTAATCACACAGTCAATGCTACAACCTTTGCATTTCTGTTCAATTTGGTAATTCTGAGATATGTATATTTCGCACACCACTTCAGGAAAAGTACCTGTACAGAGGGACTTGGCAACAGTAGGGCGATAAGTTGGAGGAAATTAAGTTTCTGAACATGTCATGGTGCCATACATTAAACACAGTTTACGATACAAAAATATACTCCATATGACAACCAAAAAAACCTTCTTAATCTTGGAGGCGGTTACAGTACAAAACCGATAGCCAGCTTATTTTCCTTTGAGATACCCCTATAGGAGATTCCCAGACACCTGAAGGACTACTAAGACTCCTATTGACAAAGAGAAATTTTACACATTCATATTTTGAGGATTTTTACACATTTAACTTCATAATCCATAATGATGTGATCTGAATAAACAAATAGCCCATAGAAAACATATATGTTATATATTACTACTATAGGCCAAAAGCAAATCACAATCTATTGTTCTTGGTAATTTGTAAAATTTGAGAGCGATATATATAGCAGGAGATGATCATCATATCATCATCATCGTCTCATAAAATCAAATCAAACAATCTAGTACTTAAGCATAAAAGAACTTCAATTACTGTTCAAGTTGTTGGAAATTAATCTTGATTCTCTTATTCTAGAAGGCTCTAGATGTACATGTATCTAGATATTCATGTACCTAATAAATTTGAATTTCATGTATTATGTTAAGAGTCATTCGTGTACCTAGCTTAGGTACATGTCATGGAAAGCCTATAAATAGTCTATGTAGTTGGTCATTTGTAATCAAGTGAAAAGTGAGAAGCAAAGCACAGTACAGAGTCATTTGAGTGAGTTTGTAAAATAGTGTTGATTGAGTGAGATAAAGATTGAAGAGTGTTCTCCTCTCCACTAATTCTCCTCTCTACTTTGAGTTTTTTCCGCTGTGTATTATTCTCTCTAGTTCGATCCAACAAAGTGGTATCAGAGCCTCGTTCTTAGAGAGATACTATGGTGGGCGCAAATGTAGTTTTTCCATTTCCAAATCTTGGAAAGGATAACTATGATCGATGGAGCATTCAAATGAAGATTTTTCTTGGTGGACAAGATGTCTGGGACACCGTTGAAGAAGGATATGTGGAGCCAGAAAATTTGGGAGCCATGTCTCAAGCACAAAAAAAGACGACACGGGAAGAAAAGGCAAAAGATCGAAGTGCTCTCTCAACCATCCAATATGGTGTAGACGAGAACAATTTTGAGAAGATTTCTCAAGCTACAACCGCAAAGGAGGTGTGGGATATTCTTTGTGATGCTTTCAAAGGCATTGACAAAGTAAAAAAGATTCGTCTCCAATCACTTTGAGGGGAGTTAGAATCCATAAAGATGAAAGACTCCGAAGAAGTTTCAGACTATGTCTCAAGGGTGGTCTTGGTCGTCAACCAACTTGAGAGAAATAGTGAGAAAATAGAAGAACTTAGAGTGATTGAAAAAATACTTCGTTCTCTTAATTCGAAGTTTGACTATGTAGTTGTGGCAACTGAAGAGTCTAACGACATTGAGGTTCTCAAAGTGAACGAGTTATTGGGAAAGTTGCAAGTCCATGAAGAGAATATCAAGAGGCGAAGCAAAGAGCCCGAAGTTGAATAAGACCTTCAAGAAAAGGCAAACGCTGACCAACAAAAATTCGATGGTGCTCGGTTTCGAGGAAGAGTTAGAGGCCGTGGAAAAGGACGCGGTCGTGGTCGTGGTCGTGGTCGTGGTCGTGGAAAGAGTCATGAAGAACAAGTACCTAGCAATAGTGGGGAACCTAAGCAAGAGAATCAATCTTCACGAGGTCGTGGACGAGGTGGATTCAATCGTCGTCAAGACAAGAAGGATGTCGAGTGTTACAATTGTCATCGACGTGGGCATTTTTCATGGGAATGCCGAAATGATTCTCATGATGAAAAGACTCATTATGTTGAAGAAGTGGAGAAGGAAGTTAAAGAGCTTTCACTAATGGCGTGTAAGGTATTTACGGAGGAGAAAGATATCTCGTGGTACCTTGACTCAGGTGCTAGCAACCTCATGTGCGGTAACAAACGCATGTTTGTGGAAATTGATGAAAAGGTGACAGGAAATATCTCGTTTGGGGATATGTCGAAGATAAGTATTAAAGGCAAAGGGAGAATACTCATTCGGCTGAAGAGTGGTGCTCATCAATTCATAGAATAAGTTTATTATGTACCAGGTATGAAGACCAATATTCTGAGCATCGGCCAGCTGCTGGAGAAAGGCTACGATGTTCGCATGACAGGTCGTAATCTTTACTTGAAAAATGTTGAAGGAAAATTGATATCTTCTGTTCCGATGACAAGCAACCGAATGTTCGTGTTGAATATTCGTCATGATATGGCGAGGTGCTTGCAATCATGCTATGAAGATCACTCCTGGCTATGTCATTTAAGGCTAGGACACATAAATTTTGGCGGTTTGAAGATGATGGCTTCAAAGAAGGTGGTGAAAGGTCTACCATTTATCGATCATCCCAATCAAGTATGTGAAGGATGTCTTACCGGAAAACAGTCGCGGTTAACTTTTCCAAAAAGGTCAATGTCAAGAGCAAAGCAGCCGCTGGAGTTGATATACACTGATATATGTGGCCCTATTGAGCCACATCTCTTGGAGGTAATCTTTATTTTCTGAATTTTATTGATGATTATAGTCGAAAAACGTGGGTATTTTTCTTGAAACAAATCAGAAGCATTCTCAATGTTCAAGAAGTTCAAGGCTCTTGTCGAGAAACAAAGTGGCTATGACATTAAGGCGATGAGATCGGATCCTGGAGGTGAGTTCAAATCATCCGAGTTTATTAGTTTCTGTGATGAGCATGGTATTCGTCGCCCTCTTACCGTGGCTTACTCACCACAACAAAATGGCGTTGCGGAAAGGAAGAATCAATCTATTATGAATATGGTTCGGTGCATGTTGAAGACCAAGAAATTGCCAAAAGAGTTTTGGGCGGAAGCTAATGATTGCGCTGTCTATTTACTAAACAGAAGCTCGACATGGAGTGTTTTTGAGATAACTCCACAAGATGCTTGAAGCGGTTTCAAGCCAAGTGTAGCACATTTCAAGGTTTTCGGGAGTATTGCTCAAATGCATGTTCCTGATCAACAAAGGAGCAAGCTTGTTGACAAAAGCAAAAAATATATTTTTGTGGGTTTTGATCAAGCTTCAAAGGGATACAAGTTGTATGATCCAGTTGAGAAGAAAAGAAGGATCAACCGAGATGTTGTATTTGACGAGACGAGCTCGTGGGAGTGGAATGATCCGGAGAAAGAGGATTACTTTTTCTATCCATTTGTAGATCAAAGAGAGGAAGTAGAAGATGAGCCCGAGAATGAAGAAACTCCCCCTGCATCCCCTGCAGCTTCTTCCGAAAGCGACAGTTCGAGTAGTGAAGGACCTCGAGGGACAAAGTCATTTCAGGAGATTTATGATAAGCCCGATCAAAATCCAAACTTATTGTGTTTTTTTGCAGATACAGAGCCTATCAATTTTCAGGAGGCGTCAAAAAGTGAGAAGTGGAGAAAGGCAATGAATGAGGAGATTGATGCCATCAAGAAGAACGACACTTGGGAACTGACTTCCCTACTGCAAGGACATAAACCTATTTGAGTCAAATGGGTTTACAAGGTGAAGAAGAATTCCAAAGGTGAAGTGGAACGATACAAGGCGAGACTTGTTTCAAAAGGCTACAAGCAAAAAGCAGGCGTTGACTATGATGAAGTATTTGCCCCAGTAGCCCGTTTGGAGACCATAAGGCTGCTAATCTCATTGGCAGCGCAACATAAGTGGAGGATCTACCAAATGGACGTGAAATCAGCATTTCTAAATAGAGTGTTTGAAGAAGATGTGTACATTGACCAACCAAAAGGCTACATAGTTCTTGGTCAAGAGACCAAGGTGCTAAAGTTAAAGAAAGCACTTTATGGCCTAAAGCAAGTACCAAGGGCGTGGAACAACCGCATTGATCAATATTTCTTGACGAAGGGATTTCAAAAATGTCCCCATGAACATGCCTTGTATGTGAAGGTAGATAAAGGTGATGTGTTGATCGTGTGCTTATACGTTGATGACTTGATATTTACAGGAAACAATGTGAAATTGTTTGAAGAATTCAAGAAAGAGATGGCCAAGGAGTTTGAGATGACTGATATCGGGTTGATGTCCTACTATCTTGGCATTGAAGTGAAGCAACAAGATGACAGAATCTTCATTTCTCAAGAGGGTTATGCAAAAGAAGTACTGAAGAAGTTCAAGATGGAGAAGTGCAAGGAAATTAGCACTCCAATTGAAGTTGGAGAGAAATTGTCAAAGCACGTTGGAGGAGATGCGGTTGATCCAACCTTATTCAAAAGTTTAGTTGGAAGTTTGAGGTACTTAACGTGGACAAGACCCGATATTCTGTTTGCAGTGGGTCTTATGAGCCGATATATGGAAGATCCAAAGGAGTATCACCTCAAATTCGCAAAGAGGATTATCCACTACATCAAAGGAACTTCTAGTTTGGGTATGTTCTATCCAACAAAGGGAGACATGAAGCTGGCTGGATATAGTGACAGTGACTGGGCCGGAGATCTCGATGATCGAAAGAGTACAACCGGCTTTGTCTTCTACTTTGGTGAGGCAGCATACACGTGGCTATCAAAGAAGCAACAAATAGTTACGCTATCAACTTGTGAAGCTGAGTATGTTGCAGCGACATCAGCCGTTTGTCATGCTATATGGCGAAGGAGCATATTGAAAGAGCTCAGTTTTGATCAAAAGGAGTCGACAAATATATTCGTTGATAACAAGTCAGCAATTGCACTAGCGAAAAATCCCGTGTTTCATGATCGGAAAAAACACATTGATACTCGGTATCACTTAATTCGTGAGTGCATAGCTAAGAAATAAGTCCAAGTGAAGTTCGTGAAATCTGAAGATCAACTTGCGGATATCTTCACGAAGCCCCTCAAGAAAGAAGTATTCGAGAAGTTGAGGAGTAAACTCGGCATGCGAGAATCAAGTTTAAGGGGGCGTGTTGGAAATTAATCTTGATTCTCTTATTCTAGAAGGCTCTAGATGTACATGTATCTAGATATTCATGTACCTAATAAATTTGAAGTTCGTGTATTATGTTAAGAGTCATTCATGTACCTAGATTAGGTACATGTCATGGAAAGCCTATAAATAGTCTATGTAGTTGGTCATTTGTAATCAAGTGAAAAGTGAGAAGGAAAGCACAGTAGAGAGTCATTTGAGTGAGTTTGTAAAATAGTGTTGATTGAGTGAGATAAAGATTAAAGAGTGTTCTCCTCTCCACTACTCCTCTCTACTTTGAGTTTTTTCTGCTGCGTATTATTCTCTCTAGTTCGATCCAACATAAGCCACACTGATTCGCTTCATCCCAAGGTAGGAGTTAGGACCAGCAGCAGCTAAAAGGGCTTTTGCTGCTGGAATGAGTGCCACAGAACAACAGTCTGGACTCGAAAACTTCCTGTACACCGCCTTGAGCTTGCTCCCTGCTTCCTCTGACTGAAAAACGACTAACATTTTAGCAGAAACCTTCAATTTCTCTTCTGAATAGCCAGTGTGGTGCTTCGATGTTTCAGTCGAAGAAGGACTCTTTTTCAAGCTATACCGGGCAGTGTACACCGCTGCAGCAACAAGCATGGATTGGCAGAAGTATATAACAGTGCGGTAGTACTTCAAAGCGAGCTCCACAATTGAAGAACTCCATCTTCTCTATTTCCTGATCAGCCGGAACCGATGCTTTTATGTGTATCGGACAAGGAAGACATAAGGGGGGTAGGAACTGTCAAATACCACTCACCTTTCCAAGGATTATTTTCTCCAACGCCAAGAATCTGTTCTCTCACATAGGCATTGTCTGATATGCCAATGAAATCAGTAACTTGCACACGTAGCAATCTATGCAACCACTTTGAGGAGATCAGATTTATTACAAGATTAAAATGTGGCAATTAAGGCCAGCGGAAAATTGGTACCTCAAGTGCCCGGATTTCTTCATACTTGCAGGCAAGGAGCATTGGGATGATGCCAACCAGCTGCAGCTCTCTTCTTGCAACAGTCTTCACCGAGAGGAACGATCTCATCTTGGTGTTGATGTCCACTATGTTGATGGTAAGGTAAGAGATTCCAGCATTAGCTCAAACTTCCTATATCTCCAAGGGCACCCCTTCTTCCATGTCCTTGCCCATTCTTGAGCTTCCCACTGCCTAAGTTAAGATAACAACAGCACAGTCAATAACAAGGTAACCTCAATTGAAAGGAGATTGAAGCATATAAGCTAGATACACAAGAATCCACATGGTAAGAAACCACCCCCCCCCCCCCCCCCCCCCGATTTTCAATCTTTACAATTATATATATGCTTAAGCAAAATACCTACTAAACGAAATCGGACGTCCACATGAACCAAGACAAGTGATTTATATTTTGTAAGCGACATTTGATACAACAATTGGACACAACAAACGCTTGTCCAAGTTTGAACAATTTATTGATTCCGATGTGAGAAATCCTGGAAGGAGAATTCTTAAACCCTAACAACTTCGTAGCCTAAAAACATTGACTTTAATTTGAATATCATCTATCGGATGAATCGCAGATGACAATCCCCAATAAGGTCCATGTAATTGGTTGTTGGCATCTAAAGAAACCCAAAAAAACTAGCGAAATTGAGAGAGAGAGAGAGAGAGGGAGGAAATTGATACTAACCTTGTCCTCTGGGTCGTTCTGCAAGGGGAACAGCTCTGGTTGCCATATCTCTCTCTTTCTCTCTTCATGTGTCTTCTGTTCTTTCTCAAGCAGTGAAAATCCCTAATCTCTCTGGCAATCTCTGTTTTTTTTTTTTTTTTTTTTTTTTTTTTTTTTTTTTTTAAGGGAAAAAACAGAGGAAGATGTGAATGAGAGGGCGGTGATATTCTCCAACGGTCAATTTTTTCTTTTCTATCTGGAGCCGTTGGATTATTATGATCCAACGTGTATATGGAAGGCGTGTTTTTCATCTAATGTTTCCTACATTAAATCTCGTAAGCCCCCTGTAACCATCTAGGTTTCCAATACTCTTCCTCTCTGGCTGACGACTCTGACTCCCTATATATATAAAATTGATTGAGAAATCTCTCGTCTCACTATTCCACCTTCCTCATCGCCTCTCTCTCTCTCTCTAGATTCTTCATCCCCAAGTATAATTGATCTCCATCACACAAACAGCCATGGCTTCAGAGGGAATCAATATGTGTGAAGCTTCTGAGTGGTATGATTTCTTCTCAAAGAACGACTTTGACGTGTTTGATGTCTTGCACGGAGCTCTCTCTGTGGCTGTTCTGTACTGGCCTGAGGATTTCACGAGGAAAAGAGACGACATTGCCCAATTCCTGAACGCCAAGAAGCCTTTTCAACACAAGAACAAGAACGCTTCTAGCTCGGGCTCAGGCCACGATGATGTTTATTAGCAGAATTAACAAAATGAAGTGATGATCCAGCTCAAATGAAGTGTTGAAGCCAAAAGAATGTTGCTGAAATCAAAGACAAGATCAAAGTTTTTTTCAAAATCAACAAAACATGTCAAAAAGGGGTATTTATGCCTTTTCCCAGAACTTGTCAAAACCCAGAATTTGCCTTCTATGTCTTTTTTGCCATTTCCTAAAGTTTTGTGGTTGTTATGTTATTCACTAGACTTATTTGTAACTCAGGCCAAGTGTTTTGGGCCTTAGTATAATTTCTCACAAGCAATGAAACCCTGCTGCGTCCTTTAGGATTCATCATCTCCTTCTTCGCTTTCCAGAAAATGTAGGGAAGCTCTGTCAATTTGTTTCAGAAACTTAATGAAATTGTTCTCTTCTTATTCTATTTGATTTCATCTTTTCTGGAATCGTTTGATTCCTTTTAATGTTAACAACACCTGCAAGGATGATACTATTTGCAAGCCATGTGCTACTGCCTCAGAGGCCTTCCTAGAACCACCAACAAAGACTGACGAGAAAGTCATGTCTAGCAGCCTTGTAAAGAAGAAGAAGACAGAAGAAATTATCAGCGTCAAGACAGAGGAGTTGCCTACAGGTTACGGAAACAAGGACTACGCAAAATCTGATTATATTAGCAAGACCCCTACATGTCCTACATCAGGGGCTTCTGAAGAAGAAACACTAACAACTAGGAAAACAGTCACAACTCGAAATATTGGGCCTGGAAGACGACTGGTGAAAACGGAAGAGAAAACAAAGCAGACTGTTGTTTCAAGAACTAGCTCAGCAGATAAGGAAGCAAAGACGTCTTCAGCCTTCAGGGATTAAAAAGGACGATTCAGCTGCCAAAGCCAAGATGAAGCTGCAAGCAGCTGATGATCTTCATGATGAAGCAGCTCTTGAAAGGAAGCTAGAAGCTGTCAAGAGGAAACTTCACGATGGCTATAAGAACGCCGAAGCAGCAAAGAAGAAGATTAGACTGATTGATGATGCCACACATATTCTGACTCAATCTACCAGACGACAGCCACCATCTAGGATCAACGCAAACTGAAAATGTTGGATCAATGTAAGGACCTACAAGAGGAGTTACATCTGCCTCAATCCCTTAAATTGGGTTATGTTATGTATGCAGCAATTAAGTTTGATTTCTTATGAAACTTCTTATGTATAAGCATCTTTATTCTTAACAAGTTGTTTGGATAAACTTAGTGCCTCAAAGTTCAAACCACTTTTTTCCCCTAAGTTACCTCAAATACACAAGTTACTTGGGAATGTCTAAGGTAATTCAGATACAGTCAAAACCACATATTCATGGTATAAGTACAATCAGAATTGAATCACGTATTCATTCACATGGATACTTATTCTTCTAATTTCCTTCTGACCAAATTATTAAGGAACACTTGACAGTGATGAGAAACAGCATAAAAGATTTTACCTTTATTGAGCCAAGGCGGTAGAGCAACTACTATAATGATCTTATCCCCATAGAAAAGTTAATTTCAATAGTTATACTTGATCAGATATTAACTTGATAAGAAGCAAGAAATCCAAATGTTTTGTAGCTTTACTTGTTTATGATAGAAATAGAGCTTCAAAACCAGAAGTTTGGGAATCAGATTATCAGCATCAAGGGTTATGACCTTGTAAGCCCTTGATCGGAGCTTTTCTTGAAGAAATAAAGCGCACCTCGGAGCGTCGATAGTTTGCTGATTAAAAAATTATGCAAATATAAGCTCGTCTAGGACACTTCGAGTTAGAAGAGACGAGAAAGTTCACTCTTCAGACAGGGACGAGTGAGCTCTAAGGAGTGGCAAGTGTACTAATAACGGGTACACGTACACGTCACTTAGGCCAAACCTAATCCGCATATGTTTTCAATAAATATGTGCTTCTGTATCATGGTCATGGAATTTACTAGACATAATTCTCCACCCAGTTCCGAGTACCAATGACAACATCCGTGAACGGGATGATACTAATAGGACGATTTTTTGTATTGATACCAAATGGAGGACTAGTTGTGTAATTAGGATATTTTGTAATTACTATTTAATAGTGTGAATATTCAATAAGAAGACAAGGAAATTTACCCAATCTCATGGTATCAGTGCCCTAAGCCCTCTGACCCTCCCGACGCACAGCCGGCCTCACGCCACCGAACATAGCCGTCGTCCTCCCTCACGGACGAACGCCACTGCTTCGCCTCTGCACGGACGAACGCCACTGCTCCGCAATTCTTCGCCTCTGCACGGACGAACGCCACTGCTCCGCCAACGTTGGCTTGCGAGAGACCAGAATCACCCATCTCTACCGACCTCCTGTTCAGTTGACCGACGGTTCTGTTTCCGTCGTCCGGCTCTGCTCGTGAACGGCTCTCGGTTCTTCTCCGCCTCAGCAATCCCTCCGGCAATCGGTTCTTCTGCTCTACTAGTGACCGATCGGTTCTTCTGCAATCTTCCGCTGAAATCTCACCGAAATCTCACCGTTTTCCGCTGCAATCTTCTGTTGCTCTCTGCTCTACCCCAATTTCAAATTGACGCTCTCTGTTGGTTTAGTTTTTAATTTTGACCGATTGGTCTGTGAGCTCTTCTATCGGTGTTCCCCTCTTAAAAGCACCATAGTTTGTTTTTTTAATTACTGTGTTCCACCCGCTCTTGTGTGATGTCTTCTGAATCAGCCTCCTCCGGTAAAACTAAGGAACCTGCTGACACTGCCTCCTCTGGCACCGCTAAGGAGTCTCTTCAACCCGTGTTTTTAGTTACCAACAATGAGAAACGTGTTCGTTTTATCCTGGACAATGAGAAAGTTCAGTATGATCACTGGGCTACGTTTTTTCGGATCCAAACACACTCTTTTGGCGTTTCGGATCATCTTGACAAACCACCTGCTGCTAGTGATCCCCTCTGGAGCTCTATTGACTCGGTAATCCTGTCATGGATATACCAAACGATCAGCGATGACTTAGTTCTTGCTATCCTTACTCCTGGTCAGACTGCTAGAGAGGCGTGGTTGAAATTGGAGAACCTTTTTCACGACAATCAGGGATCACGGATGGCAGAAATAGAATTGGAGTTCGTCAATCTGCGCATGGAACACTGCTCGTCTCTCGACGACTATTGCACCAGGTTGAAGAATTTGGCAGATCGTATTGGGAATGTCGGTTCTCCTGTCTTGAGCCAACGGCTAGTTATCCAACTAACCAATGGTCTCCCTTCTGCCTACACCGGAGTTTCCATGATCATTCAGCAGACTCGTCCCACTCCGGAGTATCTATCAGCAGTCTCTATGATACGGCTACACGAGCGTCTTCTTGCTCGACAGGAGCCAGTTCACTCTAGCCCGCATCAGGTGTTGGTTTTGACTCCTTCGAACCGACAACCAAATGCGGCCACTCACCGATCTGGCGGTCACCCCAGTGGCGGGAATAGTAATCATGGCGGAGGACAGCGCAGGAATGGCAGAAACGGACGTCGCAAATCCGGGAAAGGGGGAAATCAACCAGCTCCGACCCCCCTCCTGCACCCCAGGGCTCGCACGGCTCATGGTTCTGGTTCCCCTGCCCCACGAGACCAGTACCTCCTTGCCCTTACCCGACTACGGGTTGGAGCACGCCTAGACCCACCTCTACTGGCCTGCTTGGCCCACCACTGGCTGCACGACCACAGGCTCTCACAGGTGCTTCTGCCTACCCGACTGCTACTGATTTGGGGTCTCCTTTCTCTGGCATGACACTGAGCGTTCCGGATCAGACCTGGTATCTTGATTCCGGCACATCTGCTCATCTCACTCCGCAGTCAGGTATACTCTCTTCTCTCTCGTCATCTTGTTATTCTCCTAATATACTTGTGGGAAACGGCTCTAGCATTACAGTGAAAGGATCCGATAATCACACCCTTATTACCAGCTCCCGTTCCCTTCACCTTCGAAATGTCTTACTCACCCCAAACGTTATCAAAAACCTAGTTTCTGTTCGTCAATTCACTACTGACAAAAATGTTTCCGTTGAGTTTGACCCTTTTGGTTTTTCTGTGAAGGACCTTCGCTCGGAAGCTCTGTTACATAGGAGCAACAGTTCGGGTGATCTCTATCCATTCAGGCTTGCCCCACCATCGTCGCCTGCTGTCTCTTTTGCTGCTCTTCCTGCTCCAGTTTGGCATAACCGACTTGGTCATCCCGCGCGCTTAGTTTTAGATTCTCTTCATAGTAGTCATTTCATTTCTTGTAGTAGGAATAATTCAGACACTCTTTGTCATGCTTGTCAAGTTAGTAAACATGTGCGTCTGCCCTTTTCACCGTCTACTTCTTCTACTTCTAGTCCATTTGACATTATTCATAGTGATTTATGGACATCTCCGGTATTAAGCAAATCGCATTACAAATACAACCTGCTACTGCTTGATGACTACACGCATTTTCTCTGGGTTTTCCCTCTTAAACAGAAAAGCGAAGCGCTATTCAAATTTAAATAATTCACTACTTTCGTACAAACTCAGTTTGAGCGACCTATCAAAAGTTTTCAATGTGACCTTGGTGGAGAATTTGACAATGGCGCTTTTCTCTCTCACGCCATTACTCATGGGCTTGCTTTTAGATTTGCTTGTCCTCAGACGTCATCTCAAAATGGCAAAGATGAACGCATGATTCGGCGAATCAATGACATCAGTCGTGCCCTCTTAGCTCATGCTTCCCTTCCAGCTTCTTTCTTGGTTGAGTCTCTCCTGACTGCGGTCTACCTACATAACATTCTTCCCACCACAGTCCTTAACAAAAATATTCCCACTGTTGCCCTTTATCATCGCTCACCCTCTTATGAGCATCTCCGCACGTTTGGCTGTCTGTGTTACCCGAACCTCTCTGCGACCGCACCCCATAAGCTTGCCCCCACGCTCTGTTCGATGTGTGTTTTTAGGCTATCCTCTTAAACATCGTGGGTACCGGTTTCTGGATTTGAGTACTGGTCGGGTTCACACTTCTCGTCACGTTACCTTTGATGAGACGGTCTATCCTTTCTCCATCCCTGGCTCTGTGTCTCCATCTGTTCACAGGACTTTTGATCCTGATGATAGTCTTCCATCTCCCCTTTTTACTCATCGTGCTCATAACCCTGTGGCACACACACCATCACCCATCACTCCTAGGTCACCTATGCCACTACCTACCACTACTAAGGCACCCACACAGCTTCCCACATCCAGGACTCTTATCGAACCTTTTCCTCACTATTATGTACGTCGGTCTGTGTCCACTCGTCCCCCACCTATACCCACTGTGCCTGTGTTGCCTGACCCTCCTGCGTCACCCACAATGAGCCCAGTGGCCCCTCCTACTCCTTCTCTATCTCCTCAGATGACCACTAGATCCAAGCATGGCATCGTAAAACTTGTCTCCCGTCTCACCTTAGCTGCCCAAACACCTGATCCCGTCTCGCCCCTCCCAAAATCCCACATCCTAGCCTTTTCGGATCCTCACTGGAAAGCGGCCATGGATGATGATTTTGGAGCTATGGTTGCGAACCATACTTGGGATCTTGTTCCTCGGCTGGAAGGGGCCAATGTTCTGCGAGCTCTGTGGCTATTCCGACACAAGTTTCGCGCTGATGGTAGTCTGCAGCGCTATAAGGCGCGATTGGTAGCTAACGGAAAGTCTCAGCTGGTTGGGATCGATTGTGAGGAGACTTTCAGCTCGGTTGTCAAACCGACTACTATTCGTACAGTTCTCAGTATTGCCGTCACACGTTCTTGGCCTATTCGCCAGCTGGATGTCAAGAACGCTTTTCTTCATGGTGATCTCTCTGAGACGGTTTACATGCATCAGCCCCTGGCTATCGCGACATGCGCCACCCTGATTTTGTTTGTCGGTTGCGCAAATCCTTATATGGTCTGAAGCAGGCTTCCCGTGCTTGGTTTCAGCGATTTGCCACTGTTCTCACGCAGACTATCGGTTTTTCTGGTGGCTCGTGTGATGAGTCTCTTTTCGTCTATAGTCGCGGCTCAGACATGGTATACCTACTTCTCTATGTGGATGATATTTTTATCACTGGGTCGTCTCCGATAGTCTTGGATCAGATTGTCTCTCAGCTTTCCGGATAATTTGCTATGACTGATGTGGGCCATCTGCATCACTTTCTGGGCATTGCTGTCACCCGTGATTCGTCGGGCTTGTTCCTGTCACAGCATCAGTACGCGACCGACATTCTTCGTCGTGTCTCTATGTCCACCTGTAAGTCTACTTCCACCCATGTTGAGGTAGGTAGTAAACTCACAGCGGCTTCTGGCCCACCGGTTGCTGATCCTACATTATACCGTAGCCTTGCTGGGGCCCTGCAGTATCTCACGTTCACTCGACCGGACATCCAGTATGCTGTTCAGCAGGTCTGTCTCTTTATGCATGATCCCCGTGAGCCGCATTTTCATGCCCTGAAGTGTATCTTACGCTACATCAGTGGCACGCTTGAGTATGGTTTACGGATCTCTGCCTCTGCTACTGATTCCCTCACAGCCTACACTGACGCCGATTGGGCTGGTTGCCCAGACACACGCTGCTCTACTTCTGGTTGCTGTTTCTTCTATGGAGACAATCTCCTCAGTTGGTCGTCCAAGTGTCAGGCAACTGTCTCTCGCTCAAGTGCTGAGGCTGAGTATCGTGGTGTTGCTAATGCTGTCTCCGAACTCTGCTGGGTCCGGAATTTATTACTTCAGATTCGTGTCACCCCACCTCGGGCCACTGTGGTGTATTGTGTGGTAATCCGGTTCAGCATCAGCGCACTAAACATGTTGAGATTGATCTACACTTCGTTCGTGAGAAGGTTCGTTTGGGTCAACTTCGCGTGTTGCACATTCCTGCTGATTATCAGTGTGCCGACATCTTCACCAAGGGTATCCCTCGGCCTTTGTTCCTGCGCTTTCGTTCCATTCTCAGTGTTGGCGAGCCTACAGTTTCGACTGCGGGGGAGTAACAGGACGATTTTGTATATTGATACCAAATGGAGGACTAGTTGTGTAATTAGGATATTTTGTAATTACTATTTAATAGTGTGAATATTCAATAAGAAGACAAGGAAATTTACCCAATCTCAGATACCTCTTGTGAAATGGACTCACTGTAATTGTTTGGCATCAAAGCCTATCCGGATTTATGTAAACTCTATGAATATGTGTCTTATAATGCGCCGAAAAATTCTGACTAAGGAGGATACAAGTGTTGAAGCTCAAGATCTCTGAATCTGTAGAGCTAATTTACAGAAAGAACAAGAAAGAGAAAAGAAAAAACCACAATTGAATCTCATTAATTAACAGAGAATATATATAAATGTCTTTATGTAGGGGTTCGCAGAAACAATTGGCAATGAGTGGAGTAGCCCATTAGACTTACTACTGCTTTTTTTTTCTTCTTCAATGTCCGATGCGGGACTTCTCAACACGCCCCTCATGTGTGGCATCTTTCGGCCTACACATGGATCTTTTGTTTGCGGGTGGCGGTGAGCACGTGGATTGTTAGCCCATTCACATCGGACATTTGGGAAGAAGAAACCATAATTAATAAGTGTCATGGGCTTCTCCCCTCATTGCCAATTGGTTTTGAGGTGGAACCCCATGGATTCTAACATGGTATCAGAGCCATGAGTCTTCAATCTCTGGCTAACGCTGTTCCGGCCACAAACCCTCTTTTTATCCACTCTAATACCAACAATTTGGTACATTTCAAACTCGATAATGGAAACTTTGTTCTCTGGAAGCATCATCTTTCTTTGGTGCCTCATACTCAATCTCTCTTCGGCTATGTTGATGGCTCTGTTATGTCGCCGCCTCCGTTCACCCTAGATGCCACCTGCGTTCCAACTACCACTGTCAATTTGGTGTATACAGCCTAGCACACACAGTACCAGGTGATTCTAACTCTCATTAAGACTACACTCACCCAAGAGTCTCTCACCATAGTTTTCGGTAAGGACTCATCTCGCTCTGCTTGGTTAGTATGCGTCCCTCACTCGGTCCAATGTTCTTAAGATGAGTTCTACAAACTATCAGCAAGAAAAATGATTCAATCGATGTCTACATGCAATAAATTAAGATGATTCGTGACAAACTTGTTGTTGAACTTGTTCATACTGATGACGAGGATCTGCTTTTCTTTGCCTTGGATGGCTTACCTGTTGAATATGATCGTTTTCGTTCTTCTATTAGCTCCCGTTCTGAGCATGTGTCGTTTGAAGATCTCCATGTTTTACTACGTTCTTAAGAACAAATGCTTGATTCTCAATCTTCCTTTGTTTTTTATATGTAAACCCCTCTGCCTTCATTGCTTCTCGTGGTTTCTCTTGGGGCAGGGGTAGAGGTAGTTTTGGTGGTCGTTATGATTCTGCTCGAAACATGTTTGGTCATAGATCTAGCTATGAATATAGGTCTGGTCATGTTTTTGGGAGAGGTGATTACACCCCAAGGGGGAGAACTGGTCATTACAGTGGCTATTCTAAAAGAAACCCCACTGGGAGGGATAGAAGTCCATCAAATCAACATGGTAATACTGTTGTTACTTGTCAAATTTGTGATAAAGATTATCACTTAGCCCTAGAGTGTTGGCATAGGATGGACTATGCCTATCAGGGTAAGATGCCTAGTCCCAAGATGAGTGCTATGAATGCCACCATTTAACCCTCTGGTTCTGCATCTAGTTCTTCTGGTTGTTGGATTACTGATTATGGTGCTACCAGCAACGTGACTGCTGATATGGGAAACTTGAGTCTTGTTGAACCCTACTATGGTACTGACCAGGTTTTCGTTGGGAATGGTCATTCCATTCCCGTAACCCATTCTGGTACTGCTCATTATCTACACCTACTCATTCCTTTCATCTTAAGAATACTTCACTTGTTCCTAATGTGTCAAACAATCTACTCTATGTTTATCAATTATGCAAAAAAAAAAAAAAATCTTCTATTTGATGTCGATACCTTTTCTATCCAGGAAAAAGCCTCTGGGAGAATTCTCTACCAGGGTCTGAGTGAACATAAGTTATACCCCATTCACTCCTCTCCTTTCACTGGTTGCTTGCCAAATGGTCTTCATGGAAATAGAATAAGAAACTCTCTTTGGCATGCTAGAATTGGGCATCCAACATATGAAGTTTTGCATTAGTTTTTCCTGCCTCTACTTTCAAACAAAATAATGAAAATGTAGTTTGTGAACAATGTATGAAAGGGAAAAGGTTAAGATTACCCCACAAGCTGTCCACAACGAACACTACTGTACCCTTACATCTTATGCACAATGATGTTTGGGGCTCTTCTTCTGTTAAATAATACAATGACTATAAGTTTTATTTCCTATTTATAGATGATTTCTCTAAATTTACTTCGATTTTTCCCTTGCATCATAAGTCTGAAGTTGTTTCTGAATTGAGAAATTGCTTGGTCATGTTATTACTATACTTAGGAAAGATGGCGGATGCGAATATGTCTCTTACTTGTTCAAAGATGTCATGTCTACTTGTGGATTTAGTCATCATTTAACCTACCTTCACACTCGTCAACAAAATGGCATAGCTGAAAGGAAACATAAGTATATAGTAGACACTTCTCTAACCATGATGCATCTAGCTTCTTTACCCAAATGTTTATGTTTCATGCTTTTGAAGCTGTTGTTTATCTTATCAATAGAATGCTAAGTAAAAATCACCAAAAAAAATCCTTGGGAACTTTTTTTTGGTATAAAACTGATTATGAAGCTTTGAAGGTGTTTGTATATGCTTGCATCCAAATCTCAGACCTTACGTGCACTTCAAACTTGATTGTAGGAGTAAACAATGTGTATTTCTGGGCTATCCTGCCAATTATAAAAGGTTACTTGTGGTTTGAGAAACCATCTCAGAGATTTTATGTGATCAGGGGTGTAGTCATTGAGCATGTTTTCCCTTACTCTACAGCTGTTACATTATGTCCCCCATCTTCTCCGACTGCTCCATCTACTACTTTTTATATGCCTTCATCTATCATCTCTATTGAAACTGTTCCTTTACCAAATGATGCAGATCATACCTGAGACTCAACAAGATATGCAGCCAACTGAAGAGCACACAACTCCAGTGATGCATCCTTTCAGCCCTCACAGGGCAACTGAGTTGAGATCAGTGCAGCCACCCCCACTAGGACACCCAATGCAGACCAGAAGCAAGTCTGGTATCACTAAGAAGAAAGTGTTAGACTTTACTACAGTGTCTGGTAATTCTAACCCTTCTTCTAATGACTGTGTTTCTTATGCTTATATTACTTTAGTTAATTTCATGTTTAAGGGAGTAGTATTTTGATAGATTTATCAATAATTGCAAAACTATAATAGTTAAGCTCGTCTTGAAATACACGAAATTTTTAATATCTTATTTTATTTCT
Organism: Linanthus parryae; assembly: GCA_023055425.1. NCBI lineage: Eukaryota > Viridiplantae > Streptophyta > Magnoliopsida > Ericales > Polemoniaceae > Linanthus > Linanthus parryae. The sequence goes on from JALGPY010000001.1 coordinate 104,224,437, forward strand.
AAATTAAGGCCACAAATATTTAGGGAATAATTAGTGATAAATAGTGTTTAAGTGCTAAATAAATGCATATGTATATTTGTTGTGATACATGTATTCTTATATGTTTGACGTGACTAAATTACATGTTTATTTGACGGGGTGGTTTGGGATAAGCACTTAGATTTGGCCAAATAAATGTGTGACACGCATCGGGAAACGTGTTACAACATCCGTGAATGTCCCTGCATGTGCGACATGTATGGGGGGTCTCACATCATGAAGCCTCCTGTATGCATGTGTCACACATATGAGACATGTGTCGGCGTGTTGCAACACCTTCACTGCATGCACGGTACGTGTCATCGACTCATCGCAGCCTAATTGATTGCCACCTTCTATAAATAGGGCCTAGTGCTTCAGTTATTTTTCATTCCAAATTCGATTTAACTACTGATAAGTGAGACAGAGAGATACATGAAATATTTCGAGATAAAATATTTGGAGGTACTCGTAATATTTCAAAGTGAAGTTATAATTGAGGCATGGGAAATATAGTTTTCACGTCTACTATAATTATGGTCTGTACGTGATTTTAAATGTTCATGTATCAATTGTTCAATTACCTTATGTTTGTTATTCGTAAGATATTTTTAAAGCATGATATTTACGTGATACGTTCCCCATGCTATTTTTCTATACCATGTTACAAATTTAATTAATTATTATATTTCTACGCCGCCAGTGGTTAGGCGGCGGTACCTACCGAGCTTTTCGCTCACCGTAAAATATCTATAGGTACCGGACCAGTTCGATCAGAGACTTTAGACATATTAGATTCATATCATTTTTTAATTTAATTTAATATTTGTTAATATTCCTTGATTTGATATTTGCAAATAGTTATTGATCAAATGAATATGAAAATGAAGTTTTATTGAAATCCAAAAGAGTTGTATATTTCTAAGCTTGCGCTATTTTTTATCGAAAAATGAAACGGTTCGTATTTGTGTCGTGGCCGAAATCATGTGTTCTATATGTTAAATTCTTTATTAACTTAAATTGAAAGGTCAGGTCATGAAACTTCACCTCATTATGATCCCACTTGCTACTCTGAGGCTAAGAAACATTCTTAGTGGAAAAATTTTGTTGATGAAGAATTTGAAAAACCTCAGCATGCTAACATAATAGGGAACATATGGATTTACAAAACCAAATACAAGCCCAATGGCACCATTTCAAGATACAAAGCTATGCTAGTTGCTAAAGGTTTTCTCGCAACTCCTTGGGTTGATATTGATGAAACTTTCAGTCCTGTTGAGAAACATGCCACTGTTAGATCTATTTTGGCTCTTGCTGCTACTGTTAACTTGTAGGGTTTTGATGCAGGTTACACAACGGAAGTACAAAAAAAATCTGCTCCAAACCCTTCAAGAATCGCAAATGAAGCATCATAACATGATAAAGGAAGAAGGTTACCTCGGTCAAAACTGACAGGTGACGATCACATAGGCAGATCAAAATAACGACGTCTCTAAGGTATCCACACGAATAAACCTCAACTGAACTTCTTCTCCAGTGGTGCTAGCAATCTTGAGAAGAAGGAGGATCTTGTCATACAAGATGATGAACTTGGAGGCGCACGGCGACTGGATCACATCCAACCCGTAAGCAGCAAAGAGAGGGAAGGCCAACTCCTTGGACGTGGGCTGTAGAGGGGGCGACACCACTGTCGTGGCCACCATAGAGGGGCGGCACCAAGCTTGGCCGAACCCTAGTGTGAGAGAAACTATTTTCTCTCTTTCTCTCTCTCTAGTGTACCGTGTAGTGTAGGAATGCATCTAGACAGAATTTTCATAGCCTACAAATCCTATTTTTAGCTAGAGAAATTCATCTTTGCCCATAAATTCAACAGTTTGGATTATTCCGCATTCTAGTCCTTAATTGCTTTTTAGTTTAACTGATGAGCACAATTTACACTTTAGTCCGATCAATTCATTATTGTTATTTAGGCCAACTAATTAGCAATAATGTGAGTTTGATATATTCTTGTGTGTGATCCTGTAGATTCCTAATTACGTTGGCAGTAATATAAATTATTACAAACATTTCGCGGCATCTAGAAAAACATCAATGCAACCTAAGTAATAGGAATGTCAGTGATCTGATTATAACCTCTGTGACAAATGTTACCGTGTTATATAATCCATTTGTCTCATCTATCTAGATTGGACACAAGACATGGAGTATCACACTTGTATATCCAATATTTAGTTTCTCGATATGTTAGTAGACTTAGATAAAAAATAACATCAATATCTCATATTGATTTATTCGAGCATGGCCATGCATTTCCCTAAGTCTCACTCATCGACTGGCCATGTATATTTACTCCCATTATGCTAGAGGGACAAATCCTATCTACATCACTACCATCTCTCAGATTGCTTCATATCATGTCCGATTGTCGTCTTTATAGTTTCACAGTTACGTTGCAATGTTTGACGATATCAAAACATGATAATTAACGACTAGAGTATCTAGTGACTTCAATTCGAATGATCACAACACCATTGTCACTATGAGAAGCGCTTGTGACATTCACATAACTTCCATGTAATCTTCTCATGGTGGGTCATCCAGTACACCATTACTCCTAATGTGTTCCCATCAGGGACGGACCTGTAGCCAAATTGGCATGGGCCGTGCCCCCCCCCCCCCCCCCCCCCCCCCCGTAGTTTGGTTGTAGTACTATATCATGCTTGTTATCTATGGCTATACCTCTTCACCAACACTACTCTTTTAGTAGCCGGTCCCCTCCAGGATTGAACAACTATGAAATGATAATGTCACCTTGATATTTCATATTAATAGTGTTTTTGAGAAACAAACTAGTAACTTTTAATTGGTCTAAAATATTTGTTGTTGCATCTTACATCTCCAAGTAAGTAATAATATCAAAACTTATAAATCTTTTTTACATCTCTGAAAAGTAACTGACGTGAAATATGCTTAGATGACACGCTGGTCATATGAAGTTAGTAAAATAACTCATTTAAATAGTGATAAACATATACAGTAGAGAAATAATACTGTAAACTTCATTTTCATGGGATTTTATCAATTACACCTGGACTTCTTCTTTTTCTCTACAAAAAATTCATGGGTCCGTCCCTGGTTCCCATGTGTTAGACTTGATATACCCTTATCAATCTACCCACATACTCGTCTCGATGCAATACAGTCGTCCTAATTAACTATAGTACCCCACTAGAGATATTTAAGAATATACCATTTATATTCTAAGTAGGACTGCAACTCGGGCGGGCTGAACGGGTTGGCACCTCTGTCCAAGCCCGAACCCGAATTTCGTCGAGGCTGCCTGAGCCCAGCCCAACCCGAGTTAAGAGCATCGTCAACCCGTCCGAGCCCAAATTCGTAGAAATCAATTCAGTTTCGGGTCGAATTCGGGCTAGTAATTTAAATTTAATACATTCTTTAAAACGCAAGAGAATAATAAATTTTTGGTGAAAAATACCAGTCAACTAGTTCAAGAAATAAAAAATACTAAAAACATCGCTAATAAACAAATGAAAAGTAGCAGATTCATGTTAGATATGTTACATAATTCACTCAAAATATAACACTAATAGGTAGTGGCCATACAAATCGGGCAATTCGCATTTGCCCGTTGTTTAATATTTGTGCCCAAGCCCGACCCTAATTGCAATTCAGGATGAGAATTTCTGTCCAAGCCCGTCTAAATTACTATAATTATGTGCCCGGGCCCAACTTCAGTTCGGGCTGGGCTCTGATTGGTCGGGTTCAACCCGCCCAAGTTGCACCACTAATTCTAAGGACTTTATTCATGTTAACATATCTCCATATCGATAACACAATGAATTGTAAGTCCATGTAAATGTCACGATAAATAGATTTCCTCTAGGGCATACTCCAACATAATTGGCCTCTCCAACAACTTGATGTAAAACATGCATTTCTTCATGGAGAAATTAATTTTATGCAACAACAACAAGGCTTTGTTCATCCAATGTTCTCTACTCATGTGTGTAAGCTCAATAAGTCCATATATGGTCTCAAATAGGGCTGTAAACGAACCAAGTCGTTCGCGAACAACTCGCGTTCGGTTCGATAAAAGCTCGTTCGTGTTTGATTCGAATTATCAATCAAACACTCAAACATGAAAATATGTTCGTTTGCTAAACGAGCCGAACAAGAGGCTCGTTCGTTAGTGTTCGCTTATATATTATATTAATATATATATATATATATATATATATATATATAGTTAGAAGAAAGATTAAATTATTTTTGTATTCGTTATGACTAATTTCCTAAAATCATGCATAATTAGTGTAGAATATCTTTTTATAGTAGTTAGACCTCTTGATTAGGATTGAAAAAAAGAAATCCTATAACTTTTCATACCATAAATATTTTATTATTTTTCTATAGAAAATATACAACTAGATACTTTGAGTCTGTCATTAACACAAATAAGGCCAATCTCAATATCAATACATTTGATGTTATTTTTTTCTTTACACATTTCATATGAGGTAATAGCAACGTGATATTTAAATTCAAGAATTACTAATTATTTTATTCGAAAGAACAAGTTCGCCGAACTTAATTCGAGCCGTAAACGAGCTAGTTAAACGAGCCACAAGCCGAACAAAGAACAACTCTAGCCCTAAAAGAGCCGAACTCAAACAATTTTTTTTTTTGTTCGACTCGAGTTCGTGTTCGAATCGTTTAGCCATCAAGTTAAACGAGCCGAACCCAAACAAGAGATATTCGGTTCAGCACGACTCGTTTACAACCCTAGTCTCAAACATGCTTCTAGAGCCTGGTTTGAGAGATTTACAACCTTTATTATGTCTTTAGGTTTTAAATTTCAGCTTCAGCTTCATCTTTGTTCATTAGAAAATCTGGTCCAAATATCACCATCTTACTTTTATATGTTGATGATATAATCTTGATAGGTAATGAAAACTCTTACATCACTTTTCTTGTGTACTCAACTTCACTGTGAGTTTGACGTGACAAATCTGGGGAACTTGACATACTTTCTATGTGACGAACCGTCACACATTTAATACAAAAATATCGATTTAAGATAAAAATCCTGATTTACTTTCAACCTGTCTGGCACTTTCGGACGTCAAAAACTCAACCACCAGGACACACAGTCCTCAGAAACGACACTTTTATCAAATATTTGAAATACTGGTACGTGACTGAATTATTTAAAAAGTTGCACATACTCGTCCAAAACGACAATTGTATAAAATATCTCTATTCGACTAAAAAGTTACAACTTTCACTAAAAAGAACTAAAAGCAACTATATTAGCTAAATAATCATCTTTTTAATAATTAACACCGCGATCTGGTCCAATCATGCTCAACCTGTAAAATAGAGGGGTGAGCCAAACAGCCCAGTAGGTACCGCGTAACCACTCTACTTAACACAACAGCCAGTTATTACAAATCAGCATGCGGCACCAAATACACAAACAACGTGATTTATCAATCACCAAATAATAATCATAGAACTAAAAAGCTACAAAAATCACACCGGCAGTACATACATATATAGACTGTACGTGCAGGAAACTTAGAGATTAGATTTCCCCTACCTCGTACGAGTCAAATCACGTTGAGAAACTTCTGAAGAATCGAACACTTCATTGCCGAGGGTGTCTAACAGACCATACAGAAACATAAACAAACCTAATGACTTCTTCCTTTACTACCATGGCCGAACCCACCACTGAATATAGTTTAACTCATGTTTCTTTCACTTTATCTCAATTCTACAACTATATATTTTTACTGAAAGAAGAAGGTGTAGATAGTGCTTTCCTGATAGACAGATCACAGTCACGTGGCAATCATCCAGCACACCTAGCTGTGCTCCACACACACTGGATCACCACCCGCGCTGATCCGCGTGGGGGCTGCGAGACAGGGCCCTCGCATACCACCAAACGGGACTTGTAGGGACTTAGTGATTTGGAGGCTAGAGTAAGTACTGTCGCGCGCGAGCGACAACCAAGTCCGCGTGCGACCTTTAGTAACTGCTTTGAGAGATTTATGGCATGAGCTCCATAGACCCGGCAACCTCATAATGGATCCGGTATACGCGGACGAAGTGCGTAACGGTCCCTATATATGCGGACGAACGTGCCGTTGTGGTTTAGGTAATTAAGCCTCCATTAATGGGTGCATTAACCCACTACAACGGTCATATTCTCCACTATATATAGGATCGTTAACCCTTCCTTACATAAGACTAATCACCTGAGTTACGCGGAAGTTCTGCCAAAACTCTGTCTCTCTCTCTCTCTCATACAGCTACTATTGTCTTACTCTCTCCCTACTCACAACCCTACTTCTCATGTGTTTCTCTTATCCCCTGTACTTGGTGTACGTTGAATCTTCCTCAAAGGATTCTCCTGTAAACATTTGGTGAACCCGACGTGAAACTTCCCATTACAAGCAACCATGTCTCACGATGAGGATGTAGGCAACATATCTCCCTCCACCGAGACGACCTCAGGGGATGAAACTCGCAACAATTCCGCGGCAACCGGCAGTACTCCATCCTTGGAGACATTGAATGCCACTCTCCTGAGCCAAGCGAAAGCTCTTCAGGCTCAATCCGCACAAATGGCTCAGATAATGGCCATTTTGGGGACTCTTGCCCCGAATCCGGCACCGGAAGCTGCTGTCTCTCAAGGAGCTGGAATCCCTGCCCCTCAAGGAACAGAGGTAACACCTATACCGCCAAACTCTAGTTTGCAAAACCCACCAGCAAGGGTCCAGCCACCTCCTATTCAGGGAAAAACGATCCAAACACCGTCCCTTATTACACCTATCCCCCAACCTCCAGCTATTCCCTCCAACATTTCTTCGCAATATCCCTTAACTTCTCTAACTGTAACCATGAGCAATGTGGCTTACACCTCTAACCCAACTGCTGCATATTTGTCTCCGCCGGCTGCAACCCTTCTTCCTGCTGTGGGAGGGAGTGCACCAGCAAGCATGACAGCTTTAGAGAGGCGCATAGAGACCTTCCTGGCCAACCAACCTTTTGCGGATACCATCATTCTAAAGGTTGACAATGCCCCTCCTATCCCGCGGGAGACCTACCTGATGCCCAACCCCGCAGGGTATAAGGCCCCTAAGTGGGACAAGTTTGATGATGTTAACAGGAATGCCCAGAGCATGTTATGCGCTTCATTGATGTGATGGGGCCATACGGGGTTGATCACAATCTGTTGATGCGTGAGTTACCAAAGTCTTTGGGAAATGTGGCTTACAAATGGTACAGGACACTGGAGGCTGGATCTGTCAGGACCTGGGATGACATGGTCCAGAAGTTTTATACTAAGTTCTTCCAGGTGGAGGAGAAGGTTACGATGATACACCTTTCGCGAATGTATCAGAAGCGTGATGAGGATGGTGTCACCTTCATCAAAAAGTTTAGAGCCAAATCGTTGGAGTGCAGAGACGAAGTGCTTGAGGGCAGGCTTTTGGAGATATGCCTACAAGGCATGCGAGATGAGTACAAGGGTATGTTAATTAACTTGCAAACTCCTACTTTTTCAAAGTTAATTGAATGCTTCAAGAACATAGAGCCTATAGTTGAGATGCAAAAGAAGAAACACGCCACTGAGCCATCCCCTGGGGGACTCACTTTCAAGATTGGGAGGTTTAGTTACAAGAGGGGGCGCAAAGCTGAGGTCAATACAGTTTCGCCGCACAAGCAACCCTGGGTTGCGACCTCAGACGCACCGCCTCTACCATGTTATTTGGAGGAGGTGATTGATTTATGCAAACAGTGGCGCAAGGACCGGGTCCTACCTCCGCTCAAAAAGAACACCCTCCAGGGAGATGGTGAGGGACCCAAAGTGGTGTGAGTGCCACGGAAAGGTTATGCACCCCACGGCTGATTGCAAGAAGCTCAGGCACCTTGTTAGCCGGAAAATGAAAGAAGGGGAGCTGATTGTCAGCGAACAGAGGCAAGATGTGCGCAATAATCCGCTGCCGGCCCATGCAAAGCAAGAGCCGAAGGACAAAGAAGTAGCCATGATCGCTATCATGGACCTTGAAGAGATTGCGAAAGATGGTCTGCCCATCATTGCTGAAGTCCATGACGAGGAAGATTACAGCATGGACACCGAAGACTCGCGTGCTGACAGGATGAAAGGGTCGCACGGTTTCAAGAAATTCTTCGACAATATGAACTTTTCTGAAAAGTGCCGGAAAGAAATGACAAAGGCAATCCTCAGGTTAGCAGAGGACTTCGAAGAGGACATTGTCATCTCTAACGGGAAAGTTGTTAGGGCCTCTCGCTCGACAGAAAAGATAATGACTTTCTCCGAAAGCGACAAAAAGACGGATTCAAGCCATCAGAAGCCCTTGTATGTAACATCAGTGATTAATGATGTTGAGTTCAAGAGGGAATTTGTTGATGGAGGAGCAGCCGTTAATGTGGTCTCGCTCAACACCCTAAAGTTGGCGGGAATTCCTGAGAAGAAGATTGTCAGACGCCCATCCTCGCTGATGGGATTCGGAAGTGACTCTAGGATGATTATGGGTTGGATTCGCCTTGGTATCCAGATAGGGAAGATTAAGTGTTCCGCCAAGTTCTACGTCATTGATGCGAATACTACGTATCACATGATCATAGGGAGAGCCTGGATTCATCGCTTTGACGCGGTTCCATCAACAGCTCACCAAGTGATGAAGGCCATCTGGAATGGCAGGGTAGTCGAGATACTAGCTTCGGTGAATCTCTTTAATCTGAATGAAGCACATCTCACTGAAGCAGTGTGGTTCACCGAAATGGCGGATGAGCAGACGTCGGGACCATTTAATCCGACTCCTCTGCCTCAATGGGAAGACATCAAGGATCAGTCACCAGCGGGAGTAATGGTGACGAGAGAGGATACCAAGGAAAAGGTGCCTGCACACGATGAGGCGTCACAGGTTGCCTACCAAAGGAAGAATGTGTACACTTTGAAGAGGGTGGTAAAGCATGACCATAAGGGCAAAGAGATAGAAACCTTCTACTCCAATGGAAAGAAATGCTACCGCATATGAAGGTGCGCGGGGGTACCCCCATCCAAACATGGGGATATCCCTGGGCAAATCAATAAACTGGAGCAAGGCCCGGAAAGGGACAAGACGAGGTCAGAGGTCTCGGAGGACAAGTTGAAAGAAGCGCCTGAGTGTATGGAGGACAAGCCGAAGCCACAAAAGCCGGAACTGAAGGAAGTGTTCCTAAGTCCAAATGAAGAAAAGAAAATGCATGTTTTCCTGAGCGCAGACCTCACAAGCGAAGAGGAAACAAGATTGTTGCAGTTGCTGACCGAGTATAAGGACGTGTTTGCTTGGGAATACGATGAAATGCCTGGTCTGGACACGAGTGTAATGATGCACAGATTGGACGTCGTCCCAGGATCCAAGCAAAGTGCGAGAAGTTTCAGGACAGAAATAAACGTGAAGATCAAGCAGGAAATAGTCAAGTTGCTGACTTCTAAATTCATCGAGTCAAATCATCATCCCACTTGGTTGGCCAATATCGTGCCGGTAGTAAAGAAGAATGGGCAAATTTGCATCTGCGTGGACTTCAGGGACCCAAATCGTTTCTTCCCAAAGGACGACTTCCCATTGCCCAACATCGATTTGCTCATCGACTCTACTGCAGGACATCGGATGTTCAGCTTCATGGATGGTTTCATCGGATATAACCAGATCAAGATGGATCCTGAGGATGCAAGAAAAAGTGCGTTCATTACGCCAGTTGGCGTCTTTAACTACACAGTTATGCCCTTTGGACTCAAAAATGCGGGTGCGACTTATCAGCGAGCAATGATGGCTCTGTTCCATGACATGATGCATCGGGAGGTAGAATTCTATGATGATGATTTGGTTGTCAAGTCCAGAGAGGAAGAAGACCACCTGGGAGACTTGCAGAAGTATTCGAAATATGCAGAAGCTTCCAATTAAAGATGAATTCCATGAAATGCGCGTTCGAAGTGACTTCGGGGAAGTTATTGGGATGTTTGATCCATCTTCAGGGAATTGAACCTGACCCTGCAAAAAATTCGGCTACCACCAGCATGACAGCACCGCATAATCAAAGCACTCTGAAGACGTTCCTGGGGAAACTGTCTTATCTGCCGAGATTTATCCCTGCAATTGCCGAAATAACCTTCTGATTTGGTGATCTCCTAAAAAATAATGCTGTGTATAATTGGACGGAGGAGCATGAAGCCGCATTCGGGAAGCTAAAAGACTTGCTGACATCACCAAGAGTAATTATTGCACCACAGCTGGGGTCACCACTTTTGTTGTACCTGACATCGACCAAGAAATCCATGGGGGCACTGCTAGCCCAAGAATATGAAGGGCACGAAAGGCCGATCTATTATATCTCTCGCGTAGTACAGCCGGCAGAGTCAAGGTACACATATATTGAACGTCATTGCCTTGCTTTATTTTTCGTAATAGAGAAGTTAAGGCATTATTTTGCCTCACACAAAGTCGTAGTGATTACAAAGAGCGACCCCATACGGTATCTCTTGAGTCACTCTTCTCCCTGTGGAAGATTGGCAAAAGGGTAAATGACCATCTCGCAGTAAGTTATTACATGTGCTCGACCACGAGCAATCAAATCGCAAGCAGTGGAAGGCCTTTTAGCACAATTCCTAGACAACAGCTACGAACCCATGATAGAGGAGGAGCTAGAAGGGCCTGAGATTTATGCAGTTGAGTCACCATACTGGAAGCTTCATTTCGATGGGTCGTCAACAAGGAAAGGTGGTGGAATTGGCATTGTCCTGACTAAACCAGATGGGGAGGTCATCCAAATGTCCACCAAGATAGATTTTCCAGTAACGAAAAGCGGAGTACGAAGCCCTGATCGCGGTGCTTCGCGCGGCCAAGGCACTAGAAGTTAGCAATCTGATGGTCATGGGGGACTCTAAGCTAATCGTCAAGCAAGCTTCAGGCGAATATGGGTTGAAGGAGGTCAATTTGTTGCCTTATCGAACTATGGTACAGAAGCTGGTGCAAAAATTTTGTGATGTCAAATACGAGCACACGCCTAGGGCTGATAATCGGCATGCAGATGCTTTAGCCACTCTGGGATCCAAAATTAGTGCGGACAAATGCCCAGCGAGAATTTTGATCGAGGTTAGAGAAAATCTGGCCTTGACGCAGGAGGTGTGCGAAGAGGAATCCGCAGAAGATGAGGATTGGAGAAATCCAATACTGCGCGCAATTGCTTAGGGGACGAGCAAAGAAAATTGGGCATCCACCAAGAGATACTGCGTACACGACAATTCCCTTTACTTTAAGGGGCCAGGAGGAATACTCATGCGTCTCGCAGCAGGAGGGACATGCACTATTAGAAAAGATCCACCAACACTCTTGTGGGGAAAATGAAGTCTCTCTTTATCGAAAAGCCCGGAGATATGGGATTCATTGGCCAAATATGTCCACGTTCACCACAATCATTCAAGGTAATTGCAAAAGTTGCACATTAATTAAAGACTCTTTGGAGATTGTTGTGATTGATGATGACACAGATTGGAGGAAGCCACTCTTTGAATATTTGACGGAAGGAATCGAGCCCGATCAGAGGAAGGAAGCCGAGAAACTTAAAATAAAGGCGGATCGATATGTTGTGAAGGAAAACATACTCTGGCGAAGAGGCCACGAGGGTAATCTACTCAGATGTCTGGATGACCAAGAAGCGCAAGAGGTGATGGACTTATCTCATCACGTGGAGCATCAGGGAGGTGCGAAGCTATGTAGACAACTCCTCACCGTTTGCTATTTCTGGCCCTCAATGGAATCAGATTGCCACACTAAGGTGAAAAGATGTCAGAATGTCAATTCAAGGGCAATCTCGTGCATGCTCCCACTGTAGATTTACACGCATTGGGAACACCTTGGCCATTCCACACCTGGTCTTTAGATTTTATTGGTCCCATTAGACCAGCCTCGCATGGAAACCAGTTCATCTTGACTGCGACAGAGCTGTTTACTAAGTGGTTGGAAGCAGTGTCGCTTAAAACAGCAAATGCGCTCGCGGTGGTCAACTTCGTTCAAGAAAGCATCATATACCGGTTTGGGATCCCCAATACCATCCTCTCGGATAACGGCACTCCCTTTGTAAATCGCCAGGTGGCTGCGAAACTGGCAGAATACAACATAAGACAAGTTTGCTCCACACCTTATTACCCAAAAGGGAATGGTCAAGCAGAAGCAACCAACAAGACGCTGCTAAGTATTTTGAATAAGATGGTCGCGGATGATCACAGGAAATGGGCAAACTCTTTAAATTTTGCTTTATGGGCGTACCCCACTTTGCCCAGGACCCCCAGAGGAGTTTCCGCGTTCCTTCTATGCTACGGAGCTGAAGCAGTCGTACCAGCAGAAATAAAGGTTAACTCTGCAAGGATCGCCTTTCATGCCTTGTACGAAAATCAACGTGATCATGACCTGATTCTGTTGGAAGAAAAGCGTGAACAGGCTAAGAGGGCTAACACAAGATACAAGGAAAGAATTTCTTGCGCATACAACAAGACGGTTCAACACCGAGATTTTGCGGTTGGGGACTTGGTTCTGCGCGCTTCAGATCATTGCATGCGGGAGGCAGCTCATCCAAAATTTGCAGCTAACTGGGAAGGACCATTTGAATTCAAGGAAGTCTTTAATAGCGGTTATTGCACAATCCAGCGACTTCATGGGACTGCAAAACCCCCAAGCCCAATCAATATGCGATGGATCAAAAATTATCATCTTTAGACCATCTCTTTACGTTGATGCCTGTCTGTTGTGATCGTTACTTTTTATTCAAAGTCTAGTTTCCTCATGTATCTATACACTATTTACTCCCATATGAGGAATTTGTTCTCATGCTCCTCCCAAATTAGGATGCTTTATTAATAATGATTCTCCCATATGAGAAGAACTTTATTACATTGTTGTCTCCATTATTTTATTTACTTGTCTGCTCACATTACTTAAATCTATCCAAAGCCTATTTGCCTAGATAGCAACTATAACAAAAAATATGATCCTCTGCGATCAAAAGCCTATCTGCCTAGATAGCAGCTATAACAAAATATGATCCTCTGCGATCAAAAGCCTATCTGCCTAGATAGCAGCTATAAAATATGATCCCATCCGATCCAAAGCCTATCTGCCTAGATAGAAGCTATATTGAATTATGATCTTAAGTGATCTAAAAGCCTATCTGCCTAGATAGCAGCAATAGCAACAACTCCCTCGTGCGATACAAAGCCTATCTACTTTAGATAGCAAATTATTCAAACATTATTTGGATATAACTGCGATTGAAACACAGAACTTGTTTCGACATATAGCAAGTTTGCACGCGAAATTACAATTTATTGTAGCAGACAAAACAGTGAATGAAAATGCATATTTCATAACAGTCAAATATGGCTTACACTTTATCTGTCTAGATAGCAGCTTACAAGCAAAGGCTAACACCGAGGAAAAATCCCTAAACTAAAGCTTGAATCTACGAGTTCTAAAACTACGAGACAGAACACTGTCGTCGACGTCCTCGATCAAAACAGAACTCTTATTTATACTCCCGCCACGGTGAGATGCCTGATGAACCTCATGACCTGAAGGTTAGAGGCGCGAAGAACAAATCGGAGAACAGCTCATGGGGCAGGAAGCTGATTGTGCATAAAAGACGAGCACAATCACTCGTCACACCTTGTTCAAAACAATGGTGGCAAATAGTTCTCTGCCGGAGAACCGACAGAGGTGCACACCATTCATTACGAATTAGTATTGAAACCAGTACAGGACTGTGCTTCACCGGAAAGTCACCGGAGATAGTACCTGCAAGCATAATGAACGAGAAGGAATCTTTACACAAGCAGGAAACCTTACGCAATTGTTCTTCAAAAAGATCAGGAGGATCGACGGACTTTCCGAAGAATTTCTTGGGAGCTATTTCTATAGCACAAGGCACAAATTCACGTTTGAAATCCTGGAATTGAAATGAATCAACAAAGTTCAAGGACCAATGCCGGCAGTCGTAAGGACTCATGAGAAGCCACATTTTGATGAAGAACCAAATAGCAGGAAGCAAGGTTTATATAGACTTCAGAAAGGACTCTTCAGTTCCCTGGCTGAGTCAGCAACGCCTTGGAAACGGGTAAGAATCAATTACCTACGCCTCAAAAACGGGTAAGAATCAATTACCCTACTAAAGGCTACGACGATACAGTAGCACGCCCTATTTAATGACGGAAGGTCATGATAAGGATGGGGCCCCCTACAAGAAAATTGTGCTTATCTAATAAATTAATAGCGCAATAATCAAGGAAATTACGTCAACGCATGACGTCACAGTTGATATACATCAAAACTCGACTGCAAAATCCTCAAAGAGAGCAAAAGTTAACATAAAATTCCCAATGTTTGAAAAGGGGAGGGGGGAGAAACATTAGCATCACAATATGCGCAACCTTCAAAATAAATCCTTGATTAAAGGGTCTTCTGGTGATAACAGGAGCGACGTTTCTTTTGCTTGGTTAACTTTTTGTTTTAGCTTTTCATACTTGGCCTTCATCGCATGGAAGAGAGTGGCAGCCTCTTCAGCATTCTTCTTTTGCTCCTCCAATTTCCTCTTCTCAAATGCGAGGTTGCGGTAGCCATACTTCAGCATTGCAGATGTGAGGATTTGGGTAACCCTGTTGAAGAGGAATCCGAAGTCCAATCTGCCTTGAGCCTTAGCTTGATGTTTCTTGCATGTGTCATAAAGCGACCGCGCATTATCAGTTGAGATAGTAGCAGGGGTAGCCGCAGACAGTTGTTCCAAAATCCAGATGGGTTCAGTCAAGAAAAATCTTCTGTCAAAGGGCTCCAATTCTAGAGCTCTCGCAAACGACCACGGGTATGAAAGGCGCATCCTTATGAGACAGTCCACATCACGTTGCCTCATTCCTAAAGAAATGATAAGTTTAGGGATGCAAGTTGCTAACAAAAACATAGAGTACGGCATATGGTAGCATTATAGTATACATGTTCCCTCAAGGATTTCACGTAAAGAAGGAATGCGCATCACGGGGAAAGCTGAAGCATATCCTTGCTGCATCGCTCGCCTGTCAGCTTCAACTTCGCGTTCATTAAAGTTGGCAGGAATAACATAAGTAGTGGCAGGTGCGATGGCAGCTCCAACCTGCGAACCCCAAAAACTTCATGCGGTGGGAACTTGGAAACGTTCCACCTCAACGGAAGGAATAGCAGGACTTTGTTGGGGCTCTGGGGCGTTTTCGGGAACGGCAGCGCCTGAAGAAGCAGGTGGGATAACTTCAGCAACAGTTGTGGTTTCTGCTTGCCTAAGGACTTCTTCGTCCGCGAGAGGTTCTCGTTGCTCAGAAGCATCCATCGGGACATCAACATTTTCATGCGACGCTATGTCTTCCATGACCTGTTCATTTTCATGAACTCCAACTCCAGCATCCTCTGCTTCCATCTCTTCAACTTTAGCATCTCCTTCTCTCATCCCAGTGTCAACTTCGACATCATCAGATACCTCAATAACATCTTCTAGAGGTTCTCCTACATCCTCAGTGGCCGCGACAGGTTTCTCAACATGCGAGCTTCGTTCTGGAACATAGGACATAGGAAGCTGATTTCTCTGCTTCAACATGTTCTCATCAGAATCGCCAACACCTGCCTCATTGATTACCTCTCTCACAGCTGGCACATTTTTGGTAGTGCCCTGTGCGATGGCAACATCACCCGCAGGAGGAGTAGGGTTAACGTTAGCAGGATCATTTGGGGCAGCAGCACCTGCGAGACAAGATTGAGGAAAACATGTTGAGCTAACTCGCGTTATAAATGATGTCTTATGTTATTCTGATAGATCAAAAGCGAGTACCTCCACACTTAAGTGGGATCGCGGCTCCAACATCATATGTTATAGATGTGAAACCATATCCTACAGAAGTATCTTCATTTATCACATCTTTAAGATGAGCGTGACCTGGTTTCGTGAAGAAAATCGTTACAATAGGGAATGAGTTATCGAGCTTGGTTTACATACTTTGTTCAAATGCTTACCTGAGGGTTCGCCACATTTGTTTACTAACCATTGACGGATATCATCTTTTGATAAGCCATGCTTTAACGCACCAAAAATCACTTCTTGATAAGTTACAACAAGGTTAAAGATTGTACCTTCCTCAAGGCCTGCGATTTCTTCAAAGTCTTCTTGAGCGCGTTCCAAGGCGGCTACACTCATGCTACCAGCATGTTGTTCTTCCAGACTTCTTCTTTTCATCATCTCAATGTCGTCTTCCTCACGCTTTCTCCTTCTCTCTTCTGCCTTAGCAGTCATTTTCTTAGACTCGGCGATTATAGCTTCGTCTATAGGCTCACTAGATGCGTCTGAGCGAGAGCCTTTTGTCTTTCTCTTCTCTTTGGCCAAAAGGCCACTAATGCTCTCTGTATCATCATCTGCGAAGAAAAATTAGTTAATAACTACTACAAAAGCCATGTTTTAAAGAAGATAAGTTCATTTGATGTACCTTCTGAGCTTTCTTCCCCTATCTCTTCTCTTTCTTCTTCCTCTCTTTCGTCTTCCTCTCTTTCCTCTTCTTCACTTTCTTCTTCTCTTTCTTCTCTTTCTTCGTCCTCCTCTGCTTCTTCTTCCTCCTGATTAAAATGGATGAACGTCTCAACCGCGAGATCTTTCTGTGTCTTGCCTGGCATGCGAACTGTGCCATTGCCCTTGGAAGCGGGAGACTTCGCATGCGACGAAGTTGGAGCGTCCCTGGGAGGCGAAGAAAATCACAATTCCCTTCTGTTTTTGCATTTTAGCCTTCGGGGCAACTTCTGCATCCACCTCAACATCGTTCTCTATCAGGGAGCGAGCAAATACGTCCATCTCCTCGCGTATCCGAGCCTCCACCTTGGGAGCCAATTCCATTTCCACAGGAATTTCCTTCTTTTGTATTTTTGCCTTAACAATGGAATTGACCAATGATGGGAAGCGATCTCCGATGCAAATCTCCTCAAGCAGCACTGAAAAAGAAAAGTCGTATGTAAGTTTCGACGCCTTAAAGAGAGAATTCCTTCAATCATAAGTGAGAATTATTTACCTGGGAAAAATCTTCACTATACTGGATTACACGTACAACTCCCCCCCCCCCTAACGGCAGTCATTTTCTCCTCGAGAATAGTCGCTGGGAACAAGTGATTGTCAATATCAAGCAGGGAATAAAATATGTACTTTGAATCGTCCAAACTGCAGTTCTGGCGGAATGGGAAAGTATTCCTTTTAATCGCAGAAGCTTTACTGGGACGAGGAGGTGAGGATACATCAAATCTGGTATGTTGAGCGTTCCAGTAAGCGATCCAATTCTTGGTAAGGCGACCTACGCGACTCCCCGAAGGCTGGATGAAAGGTAAGTTGCTAAGAAGGATAGATTTACACTTCTTTTTCAGCAGTCGCTTTTAGCAATCCATGTTTATCGACTTAGGCCAAATGGAAGGAGCCACTGCATCAAAGCCAAATTGGGGCGAGACGCGAGTTGGGTCAACATCGACTGTGATCCGCTCGTACTTGGGAGTTATTTCATAAAAAAATTCGGCAAGGGCAGGTAGTGAACCTCTCTAGCACCAGCAGAGGAATTCACGATAGAAATCATCTCCCCTGAGGAGAGTGTCTTCTAGAAAAGGAGCCATCTCTACTAGGGTACAGTCTCGGGAAAAAATCGCACATTATCAATGCGAGTAGTGTAGGTCCTGGCTGTGAACTTTCTCCGATCTTCGCATACCAAACTCCATGAACACTTAGGAGGATTGGTCATATACCATCGGGCAGCTCTCCCGCTTCGAAGTGCATTCTTCGTACTTGGAACATTCCGCATATTGGGTCTCGAGGGGACAGGAGCATAAGAGGACCACCTTTAAAAGACCCACATGGTAAGAAATGAAATGTTGACAAAGGTCAACACATCAAGACGCCCATGCTACTCCTCAATCGCAACCACCAGCTGGTCTAACCGATGATACAGGGTTCCTAGCACTACAGGCCCAAGTGCGACCTTCTGTCCAAGAGTTAACTTGACGGAAAGGGGCAACACATGATAGAAGACCCCGTCATGAGGATGACCGTCGATCAAATATCTTAACAGCCAGGCACAGAGGAAGCCGCACAAGGTCAGATGATACCCTTTTCCCTCGACATAGTTTTTCGCGTCTGGATCCTTCTCCAATATCTATTTGGTAATTTTACTACTCGCATATTCGCGAAAGAAGTATTGCACCCATTTTCCCCAAGTGTTCTTCGCGGATGTCTCAACCAATTGCCATGTGGGAAGTACTTCTGCAGATGTCCAACGGGTAGAAATTTTCTTTACCTCGGTCAAACAGTCCTCCATCTGCACATAGAGAGTGAGCTTTGGACCAGGTTTCAAAGCAGCCAAAGGATCAACTTCGCCTATGGGGGAAAGTTCATACAGAATTTGAACATCTTCCAAAGTGGGGGCGGCCTCAAACTCGGAAAAATGAAAAGTATGAGTCGCAGGTGAGTATCGTGAAAAAAGGTTTAGAAGCATGGTTTGATCCAGCTTCACGGCAACACCCTTTGTAGCCCTAACAGCATAATAGATCCCAGCTTTTTCTAGCATGGTGGCATGGTGAGTCAGCCCATGGTAAATCCACTCATCCATCAAATCCATCTTTTGCACGAAGGCCTGGGTAGAAATTTCAGTATGGGGGAAGAACCCATTTTCAACACCTAATCTCACCACATCCTTGGCGTCAATTAACTCCAACCTGGATGAAGTAGTAATAGGGCTCAACAGTAGCAGATCTTCAGTGGCAGGAGCTGGTAGATTCTTTACTTTAGACCTAGCATGAAAAAAGTCTTCTCCACCTAGATATGGAGCTTTCTTCCACAAGGTCTTGGGAAGATCAGGGATTTCTTCGGGTTCTTTCACGGATTTGGACGCTTTTGTCTTGGCCATTTCTACAGAAAATAAAGAAAAAAAGGGGGAGAAGTATATCCACTTTTAGTTCCAATTCAAAAAGCAGTTCTGGGTTTTGAAACTGTCAAAAGGGGAAGATGAACAGTTCTGGGTCAATTACATATTTAGAGTTTCGGAGTTGCAGAAGAATTGCAGAAAATCATCGTCTTAAGTCGTTTCAATCTGTTAGAATTTTAAGAAACCTTCTCAACAGACTATGGTGTATTTCAAACGATTTTGGGTTTCTCAAATTCAAAACAGTTCAAAGGTATGGAGTACATTAATGAAAATTGAGCAAAGCCAACCTTGTGATGATGAAGCAAGTTGAAGAAGACGATTGGCAAGAAATAACTGATGATTGATTATCTATATTTGCTCTCGGAGGCTCTCAGAAAACATCCACTTTAGAGAGAGAAGCAATACTCTGTAACAATGGAGGGCATGAAGTATTTATTCAAAAGCACTGAAGAGTCGCGTCCTTTTAGTGGTCGAATCGCAACCGTCACCGCCGAATCGCTCAATCACGGGTCGATGCTGATGTCACGCCTAAAGCCCTAAAATAATAGAAGGCACGACTCTAGGGATCCTAGGTCATAATGGCACGCACGGGGGCTGATTTTGCATGTATTTGAATTAGTGCGTGGCAACGACGGGTGCACTAGTTTTTGCGCATTGAAGTCTATCAGATTAGGTGTCTTCACGCGCAAAAAGGGGGATAGTGTGGATAGTGTTTTCCCAATAGACAGATCACAGCCACGTGGCAATCATCCAGCACACCTAGCTGTGCTCCACACACACTGGATCACCACCCGCGCTGATCCGCGTGGGGGCTGCGAGACAGGGCCCTCGCATACCACCACACGGGACTTGTAGGGACTTAGTGGTTTGGAGGCTAAACTAAGTCATGTCGCGAGCGAGCGACAACCAAGCCCGCGCGCGACCTTTAGTAACTACTTTGACAAATTTATGGCACGAGCTCCATAGACCCGGTCAACCTCATAACGATTCCGGTATACGCGGACGAAGTGCGTAACGGTCCCTATATATGCGGACGAACGTGCCGTTGTGGTTAATGTAATTAAGACGCCATTAATGGGTGCATTAACCCACTACAACGGTCATATTCTCCACTATATATAGGATCGTTAACCCTTCCTTACATAAGACTAATCACCTGAGTTACGCGGAAGCTCTGCCAAAACTCTTTCTCTCTCTCTCTCATACAGCTACTATTGTCTTACTCTCTCCCTACTCACAACCCTACTTCTCCTGTGTTTCTCTTATCCTCTGTACTTGGTGTACGTTGAATCTTCCTCAAAGGATTCTCCTGTACACAGAAGGCATACCCTTATTTCAATTCTCTGATCTCATTTGTCATCATATATTAACTATACATGTAAAATAAATTGTCAGTGCAAATTCCAACAGTTAAAACGCAAAGTTTGAAATGTAAGAAACACACCTAGTCAATTCTATGCAAGACTTACACGTGGTCACATGCATAATCACCCTTTTGACTACCCTTATCTACTAACATCACATAATGGGAAAGTTTTATATTTTCTCAATAAAACAATACAAAAGAGGTCAATTGAGGATATTTACCATGAGTAGTATGTGGATGCAGAAGTAAATCAAATGTTACATACAAGCATTATCATCCAAGTAAACCCACGCAGAAATCTAATTAAACCATTTGTAAACACTCAATTATTCACGTACTAATTATTATTATTATTATTATTATTATTATTATTATTATTATTATTATTTTGAACACGGGGTCTCACATTCTTGGTCTTGAGATAGGCAGAACATCTTCTGGCATTTTTATACATCAACATAAATACATTGTTGATTTATTGAAGAAGTTTAATATGCAAAATTGTAAGGCTTTTCCTACACCTTTAGCCGCTGGTTATAAATTTCATTCTCATGGAACTTCTTTACCTGATGCTACACCATTTAGACAGTTACTTGGTGCACTACAATATCACTTTCACTAGACCACCCATATCTTTTGCAGTGAATCATCTATGCCAATTCATGCATAGTCCTTATACTGATCATTTTATTGGTTCTAAGAGAATCTTGAGGTACCTTCAAGGCACCTGTACTCATGGTCTATTCTATCACATCTCAAATCTGCAAACGAAAGCATTTGTAGATGCAAATTGGGCAGGGAATACCACATATAGAAGGAGAACCACTGGTCTCATTGTGTTTATTGGCAACAATCCAGTACATTGGGCTTCTAGAAAATTACCTACAGTGGTTGAAACACCCCATAGGTTGTTCGCTTGTTTGGTATGATCTCTGTGTTTTCTTGTGTAACAGAAATTGCATATTTACATCGTGCAAATAGGCATAATGTTCTCTTTGGGGAGTTACATTTTACGCTTCGAGGACGAAGCGTTGTTTTAAGGGGAAGGTGATGTAATACCCCCATTTTTAATAGGGGTATTTGTGTGTTAATTCTTAATTTTTTTTGGGTTATTATTATCCTTACCTAAACTATGGGGGAAAGTATTTGTAGTTTCATAAACTTCACTTGGGGGTTAAAGTGTCTTTTCTCAAACCTAAGTATTGAACCCACCTGTACCACTCTTTCCGTCTCTCTCGGAACAAACCCAGAAGATGATCGAACCTCCTCAACGCCAATCCCCGCTACTCCCTCAACGCACCCCTCAACTCCAACGTTCGCCTCCCACGATGTCAAAACCAATCAATATAAATCAACAGTTCTCTTCTCCACTTCTATCTCCAACAACCCAGTGCTCTGTTTTGTTTCAGGACCACCACCATCTCCCCTGTTTTACTTCCAGAACAACCGCCAACACCACCAACTCACCTTCGTGAAATTTCCGGCGAAAACCCATCACAACCAGCTCGCCTCCTCTCCTTCTCCATCACCGGCGAATCATCAGGAGCTAACAGAGCCATCGACGGCTCTGTTTTCGCTCAAACCCGAATCTCCGACCCGACGGGAAACCCAATCCGACGGGAAACCCATCAGCCCGCCTCTCTCGCTCCGTCGGTTCCTCTCTCTCCGGCGACCAGTAGAAGCAGCAGCAGAGGCCGCTTCGATCCAGTCCAGAGCCTCCACCGGCGTTATTCCGCGCCGACCCGATTTCGCGACCCGGTAACCCGATTTCCGGCGTCGAAGCTCGATTGATCCGTCCATTCCTCCAGCTTTTCCGACGTCGTCTTCAACTTCCTCGACGACCCAGTAGCGGCCGTAGTGCTGCAATTTCCGTCCAGACCCAACACATCGTCGCCGCCGCCGCCGTCTTTCTCCTTCACTCTGCTTCTTCTTCAATTGGTAAGCGTCAATAATCCATCTTCTTAACACCTTTTTTTTTTCATCATCCTACCTTGTCCTTTGGCATATGTAAGTTTAGTCATGTATGTGTGTGTTGTTGGGTTGAAGTGTTGTTGTTGGGTGTGGAAGAAGAAGAAGAAGATACTCTTGCGTATAACAGTGAAATGCCTAGGGGGGGTCATTGTGGTCATATATGAAATATGTGGGGTTGTTTGTGCACTTTCATAAAATTTGGGTCGAGGCATTAATTATTAGCAGAAGTTGTTTTTCTTTTAGATGATTATGCTTAAACTAATAAGTAGTGTTTTGTTTATTAAATATTAATTCTAATTAATTAATTTCTCAAATATGAAAATAAATACAAGTTTATAGTATAATGTTTATCAGAAGGGTTTTATTAATAAAAATTAATTTTCATAATAAATAAAAAGTATTGTTTTTTTAGAAATTTGATATGTTTACATTGTGTGTATTACTTCAAGATTTTAGTTTCTTTATGGAAATATATATATTGTTCTCGATTAGATATTTACTCTTTTAATGCTAGAATTTAATTATCTTTAATACTAGTGTCTATTCTAAATGCTATTATATTTTTCTACATAACTAGTTCTCCATAAAGTTTAAGTATAATTAATTATTTTAAAGCTTGTTACTTGGTTTTAGTTTTATTATTATTTGTCTATGATATCATAACTTTATAAGTTGTTTGTTTATTTATTTATTTATTTATTTATTTATTTATTTACTTTTTATATACTAGATTCGTGAAATTTAAGTTGGGGAACTGTTTGGGAATTATTCTTTGCATTTGCATACAGGGCATAATTGCATTTGTTGTATGAGATCGGTCGTGTATTAATGTTAGGATTATGTGGCTATTGTAGATTCCGAGTTCGTAGGCGATCAGTACATTGAGGACCCGTGCTATTAGATTTGCTTGCTTGTGTGTGTCGAGCTTCCTTCGATCCAAGTAAGTTCATATGTACAGTTTTTATTCTCAAAATGTGATTACTTGTGAAAATGTCTTTATACATGTTTTGTATATATCCTGTGATGAACTTGTTCAAACCCCTGATTTGGAAAGTACTTGTGGAAACTACTGTTTTGGAAATCAATGGTTCAAGTTGTAAACATGGAAGTTTAATTCACTCTAATAGAAATAGGGCGATGTTCAGAGGATGTGTGTGGAGGCTAAGGCCGGAGGCGCTAGGACGCGAACCTCCTCGGGGGTAATCCATAGTGGTTACATACCCGCCCCTGTGGTGGCCAATATGCACCGATGTGCTGAGGTAGCGGGGGTTATTTATTGTGAAAGCTATAGAGTACTACCTATACTAGTGTGGGTCACAACAGTATAGGGGTGTCGACACTTAAGGTCTTTTAGCTATGTGGTTGAGCGGGGTTGCGTAGGGTAGCCATTAACGCTCTGGGTGAAATGGGATTTGTGATATCCCAAGAGGCACCTCTATTGATGATGTTTTATATTGCATCGTGACCTCTCTGAATACATCGTTCCTGCTGGGCCTTATGTGCTTCAGCTGAATTAATATCCAATTAAATCGTTCGGTTACTTGTTACGATTCAAATTCCATTTCTTTTAAAGCTTGTTTTTAAACTTATATTAGTTAGAGCACAATCATCTGTTTTCACGTGCTGTAGTATGCTCTTACTCAGTTTTTACTGACTTAAAATTTTCCTGCGGTCGGCTTTGTTTATTGTAAAACCCGCAGGTTGGCTTTGAGGTGGGGGAAACGCGCACACATGGTGAAGCTTAGGCCTGCTGCGAATAAAGTTTAGTTTAGTTTTCATTTTTCATCACTTAGACATTTCAGACGATGTTATTTCAATGTTATTTCTTTGTTTCGAAACGTTGTTGGAGGGTTTTCTCCTTTTATTTATAAATAATGTACTTGGATTTTGGTTGAGTTGTACTAGCTGTGAACCGTGGTCCTTCGGGCTGTTTCAGTGGCCATATCCTCCACTGAAGTAGAATATAGGGCTCTGGCGAGAACATCTACAGAAACCACAGACTTGGTTTGTATTTTATATAATCCATGAGGTTCCACCTCAAAACTAAATGGCAATGAGGGGAGTAGCCTAGGACACTCATTAATCATGTTTCTTTTTCTTTGATGTCCGACGTGGGGCTTCTCAACACGCCCCTCACGTGTGGAATTCTTTTGCCTACACGTGGATATTTTGCCTACGGGTGGCGGTGAGCACGTGGGTTTGTTTGACCATTCACGTGTATGAACCGTGCCTCCGATACCATGTAAGAATACATGGGGTTCCACCTCAATAGCAATTGGCAATGAGTGGAGTAGCCCACGAGACTTACTAATGCTTTGTTGTCTTCTTGAATGTACGATGTGGGACTTCTCAACACTTTATACATTCAGTTATGTATTTTTCTTAATTACACAATAGCCCCTTTAACTACACAAGGCTACACTTCTACCCCTCTATATAATATAGCTCTAACTAGGGTTTTAAGGAAAACCAGATAAACCGGTCAAACCAACCGAACCAAACTGAAATGCTTGGTTTTGAATGGTTTTTTTGGATGTCCGGTATATCAACGGTTCAATATTTCACAAACCGGTCTATTTGGTTTGGTTTTTGGTTTGTAAAAATATCACACCGCACCAAACCGAACCGACCGATATGTGGTTAACGTGATTTCGCTACAATGTACATTGTGTAAAATATATTAAATAATTTATAAACGAGAAACATGAGTAGATAGATTCAATAAAAAATATTATATTAATCTTAATCTTCTCCATTTCTCTCACGATTAATCATATTTTCTCTCTAAAATGATAGTTGTGCATATTTTTTAAGTCTATTGAATTTATTTTTCACTTCAAACTTAAATTCGTTGACAAAGTAGTATTATAATATCCGTTCCATATTTTTTAAGCAACCCGCCCGCACCGAATCGGACCAAAACGATGTTTTTTGGTTTGTTTTGGTTCGGTTCTTCCTCTCAAATCGTTTGTTTTGGTTACAAAACTAGTAAACCGATAAAAATTCAGTTCGGTTTATGGTTTTAGTAAAATCCGCACCAAACCGAACCACTTACACCCCTAGATCTAACAAGTACTTACAATTACAGGTGTTGATCGCCTTCACTTCTAACAGGGTTTACATAGTGTATTTTTTAGGATACTGAAGCCACAATTGTATACCGCTACTACCTTATGTATCACACATACAACGTAATCACGAAGGATTCGTTCATTTAATCTCTTGGAAGAGTCAGGTTGCACACACCCTTAGTGTGTTGAAATTCAAGTAACTTACACCTCTGATTTTGAAGTCTTTAGTGAGTGTGTGAGGTCTGCCACTAAAAATAGTATTGGAGATAAAATATCATGCAAGGTCTATTATACCATTTATAACCTCACATTTTTCATAGTGTGGGGTAAATTAATTTCCGAAACTATTTTTAGTGACAAACTACAACTCCAGACCAACAGTGTCACAAGAAAGATGTGTAAGTTTTCAAATGGTTGACACACTGCATGGGTGTGACCGTCTTTTCCTAACAGGAACATGTGAAAGTGTCCATCAGTTAAACATGAGGGTGTTCTCTTCTACACGCAATAAAACCTAAACGTTTTCATAAACCCTACCTTCATCAACGTAGATTTACCAACAACAACAACAACAATGACGACAACAAAGACTTTGTGTCTAGGGGATGGTGTACATGGACTATTATTGACGATTTTAATGAAATCGTATCACCAAATGAGAAGATGAGTTGGAATGAGTGGAATTGGTCACAAATGCAAGAATTTTCGAACACTTCATCTTAATGTATGCTTCGAAATCAGGGTTATAAGAGAAACTTATTTACTTGATCTAACAACGGAACATGAACTCAAAATGTTCGTAAACCTTTGGATAGAATAGTGGCCTCTACGGATTGGGAACTTCTTCTTTCCTTATGGTGAAAAATATTCAAGCAACATGCTCAAATCATTTACCTGTCATGGTAACCATCTCTGAAATGAATCGATTACTAGTTAAGAAAAGGCGGTTCCATTTTGCTGCAGAATGGACTAGATCAAAAGCATGCTCTGATGTGATCCAACCTGTATGGACTAACCCCTCTAATTCCACCCTTCATTAAAAGATGCATGAAAAGTCTTTTCCCCCCTCTAATTCCACCCTCTTCATAAAATTCTCCCTGGATTAAGCACAAGCTGTCACTGCCAATTGTTCTTGAACCCAACAGGGAACGGAACCCAAATCTTGAACCCGAACTCCAATAGAAACACAAATGTAAATCAATGTTCATTACATATTTGTATTCTTTTCACATGCCAAATCGAACCCTAAAAGGGCATATCATACAAACATTAAACCAAAATATCGGCAAATATGAGAAATCGAACCCCCCAAAAGGGATTACTCGTTCTCAAATTGAACCCGACCATGGGTTAATCACATGAGAACTAGCTGAAGAATGAGAGTAATACGATGAGAAGATCAATCAAATAAATTATAAAAAATTTGAAGAGAAACAGAAGATGGAGGGAGGATTTGACTGGATCCGGGCGAAATACACCATCCTCAAACAGAGACGTCGTCGGATGCTCCAAGTCACCAGAATCGACCTGCAAAAGCGAAGCGAACAATCAAATCTAAGAGAGATGAAGGGAGAGAGAGAGAGAGAGAGAGAGAGAGGGAGATTCAACTTAAATAGGGAAGGAGATGCCGGTCGGCTATTCCACCGTGAGGATGGAAGTTGCTGGACGACAGCGACGGGACCACGTCCCCCTCTTCACCTTCTTCGTTCTATGCATGTTCTTCCGCCTCCCTCCCCCCTCTCTCTCTCACTCTCTCCCTCTTTCTCTTTCTCTAGGCTGATATGAAGAACACGAGAGGATAAGAACACTTTTCTTCTTTGGGGAATGAGAGGATGTACGACCGAAGATGATATTTTCTTGCAAGGGTTAGCCATAATAAGATTTGGGCCTAATTAATTTTGGGTTAGTTTGCTAATTTAACTAGGCCAAATTAAATGTGGTGGCGCTTTTTATAAAAAGGGTGAGATGGTATTTTTAGACGTAAAAAATATTCATATGGGGAAAGTTTGAAATACTAATCTCAACTTATTACGTGTCATTTTGATACTTCAACTATTTAAATATTATTCTTCCTCATTGAAGCAACCTATTTGACAAACGAGACAACCCCTTTACTAAAAAAAATATATTCTCATGTGTAAATTACTTTCATATGAAAATATTAATTTTTTTCATAAAATTATATTAAGTAAATATTATATATAGACGCTCTCGTGATGCTCTCAAATGCAATCCTTATTAAATTAGACGTTTTCCCGCTCCCGCTCCAGTTCTCGCTTCCGCTTCGCTCCCGCTCTAGGTGAATTAGGGTGGGACGTCCAAATAGGAAAACTTTGAAGAGACTTGAAGAGACGGGTGAGACAGATGGAGCAAGTGTCAAACTTAATTAAATAAATGCCTATATTTATTGAATAATAATACTAATAATAGTAATGATGATGATGACGATGATGATGATGATGATGATAATAAGTTCTTTTCGGAATTAATAACATCTTTTATGACTCCAGTATCGTAAATACTAAGTAGCATTGCAGCTAAGGTGGTAGTTCATGTAGTAGAGCGTTGAAAACCCTTACATACACCAATGGTATGTAGCATACACCAATGGTAACAAAAAAAAAAAAAAAAAATCTCAAAAAAAAAATACTAAGTAGCATACACCAATGGTATGTAGACGTGCATGACACAAATCTTAAACTCTCAAGACTTTTTTTTTTTTTTTTTAAGAATCAAAACACTCAAGACTTGAGACATCTCAATTAACTCCATGCATAACCTAATTGTAATTACCAAGGGATCTTAGCCAAATTGTGAAACAAAATAGCAGCAGCCGAAGAGGGTTAAGTTGTAATTACAAAGGGCTCATATTCTTGAAGATGAAAACAACAAAACAATGTCTAACATTCCCTCAAAAAAAAAAAAAAAAAAAAAACACAACAATGTCTAACATAATGGAAAAGCCTGAAACCCTGAAACTTAATATATAGCACGACGAAGAACTTTGAATTGGAATGTATTAGTGTCGATGTCCCAAAAGATCCCAACCTCATCACCGGGCTTCAACTTTCCGGCGCGGCTCAACTCCGAGCAACCCAAGAAGTAAAACTCTCCGCCAAATCCTTGCTCAAAAAAACCCTCAATACTGCTAGGGTTATCTTTGTCGGTAACGTCCTTCATTACCACGCCCAGCCTCTTACCAACTACAACCACCTGTTCTACCATGTCCATGCTCCAATAACGGAACACGTGTTCGAATGCGTCCTTATACGCGATAACAAAGCATCCGGTGCCTGCTTCGGAAACCGCGAGGACCTTCTTAATCTCCCATGGGTCGACAGGGAGGTCAAGACTGGGTGTTTTGTAAATATCCCTGATCTCTACCAGGGTTTGGGCGACTCTATTGCGTTGTTGTCTTTCTTCACGTTCTTCCTCTTCAAATCTGCTTGGCATGAACTTGCTGTAGAGGGTCTTTCGGGTTGTGGTATGCATTGTTTCACCCATGATGGGTGTAAACACTACTTGACGCATAGTAGCCATAAGCCTAGAAAATCAAAGTTGATTTTCACAAGAACGTATGATATAAGCTGAAAGCTAGCGGAACAGTAACTTATATAGAGCATGTTGCGTGTGTTAAATTGGAAATCCAAATATTAAAAGGATTCGTTCTCCATATAAGTTTCTATGGAAAAGAGAAGAAATATAGCCAGCAGAAGACTCAATTGTTTATGCAACAGAAAAGGAAACGTGCCACTAAGGCACTACACTAAGTTTTAAGACATCGCCACACCTTAAATTATTTACTCCCTTTCCTTAGTTGCTCCAAGATTACTACCTAAGTATGGGCATTTTATAAACGATTCACCAACCACCCTTCTAGGCTCGTGGGATATAGAATAATTACATATTTTTTAGAACAATAATAATTACATCTTTTAAAAGACAAATTTCTCTCTCCCACTTACCAATTCCTATTTGGAACAGGAGAGAGTTTTATTTTTTCAAACTTTTCTTCTCTCTCGCCTCCTCTGTGATATTCATACTTGCTCTAAGTTTTTTTGCCATCAATCATAGGGGCCTCGCTGATCTTATTCTTGTTATCAAAATTTGTTATTTTATTTATGTATTTCAGTTTCTATCGTGAAAGAACGGTTATCTTCCGTCAAATGACGGCCAACTACCCATTAAAGCGGCCAACTACCGCGTGGGAGCCGTTCTCTTACGCCAAGGGGCGGCCAACTACCGCCTAGAAGCGGTTCTCTTCCGCCAAGGAGCGACCAACTACTCCTAGGAGCGGTTCTCTTCCGCCAAGGAGCGGCCAACTACTGCCTAGGAGCGGTTCTCTTCCGCCATAGGACGGTCAACTACCTTCTAAGTGCGGTTTTTATCTACATTATGGTACCACATAAGTGCGTTATGTGTCACATGGTCTTGCAGTTACGCTATGAATTTTTTGTGGAGTCCGAATTCTGCTATCGTGATAGACGGATTATTTTCTTCACCCCTCTCGTTGCTCTAGATGATGGATGAGAAAAAACACTTGAGTCTAATGGTGGTGATGTTGGAGCGTACAAAAATTCGAGAATCGTTTGAAGCGATAGTTACAGATTTGTTCTTCTTAGAAATTGACAAATTGGTGTAGGCAGGATTATGAAATGTTTAATAATAACTTGTATATCATCGTTTCATCCATTGGGATTGTGATTGTTTATGATAATGTTGAATACATTAAAAAAAAAAATCCTATTTGGAACATGAATTTTCTATAACGGTGGCTATATATATAAGAGTTCAGATCACCTTGTAAGGTGGTTGCTATTTATCAGTCCACGTCGCATTTCAAATGGGAACATGCCTATTTGAATTGATGCAAATTAAAACTGTAATTAAGAAGTTTTTTATTTGAATGGATACTAATAAATTTATTTTCAATTGTAAAAATCCAAATATGCTAGTTCTAGTTTTAAATGCCACGTGGATCAATAAATAGTAGCCACCTTATAATGAAATAAGAGCTCCTACAAATTTTACTGTAGGAAATTCACGTCGTTTCTTTTGGTAAAGCATGAATTCATAAAGCACTAAATTGTCAGGAGTTCGCGAGACTTTTAGCTAGGGCTACGAGCTCCGTATATGTCGGAGGGCGAACGGAAACTGCTAGGGTTAACCACGGGAAACTCAGCAGCGAGCACCATGAAGGACGGGTTTCCAAGCAGCTTTCCCTAGAGAAGGAAAGCTCCACACAGGCTGAGGATCTTGATTCGACTCATAATGGGGCAAAACAACGTAGAGCGGCTTGCTTATCTCCAAAAGAAGAGGAAGTCGAGAAGTTTTATGACGAGCATTATCTTGAGGCCATCCACAACCTCGGGCCATTCCTTAAAAGAGCTTTCTTGAAGCCTATTCGTTTTAACATTTGGCTATGAAATTGCTTTTCATAGATCTTTGGGAGAGAGGCGGAAAATAAATATCAGTGAAACATAGCCTAACATGTTTTTTTTTTTCGATTCCCCTCCCAGGACACAATGGAGAAGGTGCTGGCGCGGGGGGGGGGGGGGGGGTGGATCTTTGAAGGTAACCTAATCCTTCTGAAACCTTGGGTTGCGCCTGCACGAACGGATACCATCAGTTTCGATACGATGGACGTATGTGAAAGACAGTAATGTAGGCAGTAAACATGATCAATACTCTAGAAGAGGGGGGGGTTTAATAAAGTATGACAACTTTTGCCAAAATAGTTGTTTCAAAGAACTTTGTGGAAAGCAGTGAGTATTTCAAGGCCTCGAAATGAGTTTCAAGTCCTTGGAATCAAAATGGAGTGTCAAAAGTTTGATGATAGTTTTCAAGGCCTTGAAATTGCTTTCAAGTCCTTGAATTGAAATCATGTTTGTGCATTAAATAAGATAAGTACAGAACAGTAAGTGAAATATAAGTGACACAAGGATTTGTAGAGTTCAGTCCACTTGGACCTACATCTCTACCTCAGGGATTTGATCCCTGCAGGATTTTCAACTCAATACTTATTAATCAAAAGCTAAGCCCTAGATCTCAAGCACAGAGAGTTCCCTTACTCTGTTATAGCTTGTGGTTCTCACTAACCTATCTAGTACCTGCAATAGAGTTCAATAAAGAAGAGCACTGAGAACTGATGAAGCAGTTGAATATGCAATGATCTTCATATGATTGGATTGAGTGAAATGAATCTCCTTCTGTGTTGCTTGTCAATCCGTATGATTGTCTGAGTATTTCTCTATATGTGTCTCTACGAATTTCTTCAGCCCATTGCCTCTATGCAGCTAGTTTGAATTCAAATCTTCTATAATCTTCTGTGACAAACTTTCCTAAAAGCCAGCAGCATATCTTGACTTCTTTAACAGCTCTTATCAACTGATAGTTTCTCAGTATCTTTAAAGACTGACTTGATCTTGCAGCTTAGTATGTTAGGAAGGTCCAGACAAGTTTGCACAAACACAGAATCAATTTGGCAATCCAATTTCCTTTCCTGCAAAACACATATTAGGAAAAAGTTCCTGCAAAATAGGTAACTAGTTATTCCTGCAAAAAACTTAGTCAAACAGAGAGATTATCCACAGTTTAGAGTATAAAAAAGGTTTGTATTTCATCATAAAATAATATATAATCAAACATAGGATATCAGGAGTCATATTTAAAATGAAAAGCTCCCTCTAAGTTCAAGCTGTATGTTTCAAACCTCTGAAAGCTGTTCAAGGCCTTGAACCAGTGCTGCTTTTTCAAGCCATTGAAACAAGCTGAACTTACAATCTCCCCCTTGATGAAAGACAAAACCAAAATTCTTTTAAGAATTGGTTCTCTGCAAAAACTAGTCATTAGAACATAGAAGGATAATAGTCAAGATAATCAAGTGAATCACAAAATAACTATCCAAATTATTAAGCAGTTTAAGCAACAAAAACATGTAGGGTTTTGATGAAGGATACGAAGCGGAATAAAAATAAATTATCCGTTCAAGACCCTCTAAGGATCATAGGAAGAGACAACATAACGATAGTAAGGGATTTAGTATCATCATACCTTTGGGTTCTCCTGTGATGACTTCAAACTTGAAATTTTGTTCACGTCTCTATGGCTATTCCACTCCTAGGTTTAGAATCAGGATCCTTCAAGCCTTTGTGCTAGATAAGAGTGAAGAAATAAGAGGAAGAATATCACGAACACGCAAAACGGAGCAAAGAGGTGGGCGACACCTCTTGTGGCCGACGGGTAGGGGGCCGTCCCAAGGGGTTCGGCCTCGTTTTCGCTCTCCTTGCTTTTCTCTCCCACTCAATGTGTTATGAGCATTATTTTTGGGAAGGAAGCTAGGAGTACTCTATATATATTCCAACAATTCCTTTTTAACTACATATTAGTCCATCTACTAATCATGTCCTTACATGGATTAGACCCTCTTGCAAGTTAGTCCTACTAAGTTTGCAAGTAGCTGCGTATTGATC
Organism: Linanthus parryae; assembly: GCA_023055425.1. Taxonomy (NCBI): domain Eukaryota; kingdom Viridiplantae; phylum Streptophyta; class Magnoliopsida; order Ericales; family Polemoniaceae; genus Linanthus; species Linanthus parryae. Next base: position 104,257,380 of record JALGPY010000001.1, read on the forward strand.
ATTCTAATTAATTAATCATATTAATTACTTCCCTAGTCCGATCTAATCCATAGGGAGTGTGACCCCATAGGCTTCTACTTAGTTGGTAGTAACAAATTACAAACATGTAGCGTACTCTATACGACATCCATGCCACCCAACTAAAAGAAATTGTCATCCGACAAACCCTATGCAAGTATTATCTCATCCCTTTGTCTCTATATCCGGATTGGAGACGAGACATACAAGTCACACTCTACTTCATTCTTAAATTCTTTGAACCTTTTAAAGGATTCGGATTTGGCCTTTCTAGTACACCATATCTCTTGAAATCATCAGTAAATGTAATGAAGTAGACATAACCACCCCTGGCAGGCGTGGCAAATGGTCCACACACATCAGTATGTATGAGTGCCAATTGCTCACTAGTCCTCTTAATTTTCTTATTGAAAGGGAACTTTGTCATTTTTCCCAATAAACAAGCCTCACATGTCTCATATGATTCCAAATCAAATGAGTGTAGAAATCCATCCTTATGGAGTCCACATACACGTTTCTCGTTTATATGGCCAAAACGACAGTGACATAGATAAGCAGGATTTAAATCATTCATTTTAATCCTCTTGGTATTTATGTTCTAGACATGATTACTTAGATCAAGGATGTACAATCCATTAAATAATTGCGACAATAGTGAATACTATCAAAATAAATGGAGCAACAATTTTCCTTTATTGAAATAGTAAAACCTTCCTTGTCCAAACAAAAAATAGAAATAATGTTTCTGCTTATAGCAGGCACATAATAGCAATTATTTAATTCTAAAACTAATCCTAAAGGAAGAGACAGCTCGTACACGCCTACGGCCAATGCAGCAACCTTTGCTCCATTCCCAACGCGCATGTATGTCTCCCCTTTAGTCAGTCTTCTACTTCTCTTTAGATCCTTCACATTTCGAAAAATGTGATATCCACATCCATTATCCAATACCCAAGATGAAGAGATAGTTAAATTTAAATCTATAACAAAAATACATGATGGTGGTGGATGTTGGAATTGTGCCCTAGAGGCAATCAATTAATTGTGACATTTATGGATTTACGATTCATTATGTTATCGATATAGAGATATGTTAACATGAATGAAGTCCTTAGAATATATGTGTTATATTCTTAAATATCCCTAGTCGATTATAATGATTAATAGGACAATCATCTATAGACTAGTATGGGGTTGGATTGATATGGAGATATCATGATCCAACACATGGGTATGTATTAGGAGTAATGGCATACACGTTATGTTAAGTCACAAGCGCTTCTCGCGGTGCAACGGTATTGTCATCCTTAGACTTGAAGTCACTAGATATACTAGTTGTGGATTATTGTGATTTTGGTAGCGTCAAACGCTACACCGTAACTGGGTAGTTATAAAGGCGTGTACAGGATACAATAAGAAGCAAGCTTAGAGATCGTAGTGGACGTATATAGAATTTGTCCCTCCCACATAACGGGAGAAAATATGCTAGGCCACTCGAGGGATAGTGCTTATAAAATTTCTGGCCAGACTCAAATAAATCAATATGGGATATTGATGTTATTTGCACGAATAAGGCTATTCCCAGGATCGAGAAACTATGGATTGGATATACGAGTGTGACTTGTATGTCTCGTGTCCAATCCGGATATTGGGACAAAGGGATGAGACAATTACTTGCACAAGGTTTGTCATGATGACTATTCTATTTGTTGGCTAGAATGGATGTCTTGCTAGAGGCCGCTCCATATTAGTAAATAGTTACTACCAACTAAATAGAACCTATGGGGTCACACGCCATATAGGGGTGAACTAGACATGGGAATTAATTAATTAATATGATTAGTTAATTAAAAGGATCAAATCGCAACAACTTGCTAACTTAGTAGGACTAATATGCAAGTTGGACTAATCCATGTATAGACATGATTAGGATATGCCAAGGTGGCCTAATTCATGTAGATGTAGAGACATGATTAGGATTAATTTGCAAATAGAACTAATCCATGTATTGACATGAGGACTATTTTTGCAAAAAGGGACTAATCCGAACTTGAGTAGGATTAGGAGAGGGGTTCTTTATGTAGTAGGACAAGGAGTTGTTGGACTATATAAAGAACACTCCTAGCTTATTTTTCTCTCTACACAACACACATCTATATGATAGAAGTAAGGAGAGAACAAAGCAAGGAGAGAGAGCAGTCCCAAAAAGAGGGCCGAACCCCCTTTATGGGACTGCCCCCTACACATCGGCCTAAAGGGAGCCGCCCCACCTTTGGTGCTCCATTGTTGCGTGATTCTTCTTCCTCTTCCTCTTTCCGGGCTAGCACCAAGGATTGGAAGAACTAGATCTCATCTCTAGGCGTGGATCAACCGTAGAGACGTGACACAATTCGCGTTTGAAGTCATCAAAGGAGAACCCTAAGGTGTGTTATTGATTTCTTCCTTTACCATCGTTATGTCTCTTGACTTGTGATCCTTGGAGGGTTTTGCATGGTTTTATGATTGTTTGTGTTTCCGTTGCGCATCCATGAATCAAAACCCTACAGTGGTATCAGAGCCACAGGTCGTAGAGCATAAACGTGGTTTATGTGTTACGTTTTAGTTGTTTTACACCTTAAATTGACTATTTATCGCGTAAAACAAGACAAATCAAGCATGGGATGCAATTTATCAATAATCTATCATAACAAGATCTAATTTTGCATTGGATGCATGAATTGGTGAGTTTGAGAAATTTTAGAATCTTAGATCTTGGGTTTGGGCATCCTTGGGGAAGAAGGAGTTCTTCCAAAACAAGGAAACAACCAAACTTGGGCACCAAGAAAGGGAGTTGTTTTGGAAACAACTCTCTCAAGGAGGTTCGGCCCCCCTAGGGGACCGCCCCCTCTTGCTTGCCGCCCAAGATTGGCCGCCCTAGGGGCCGGGCGGCCCTAGCCTGCGGCCTAGCCGCGTGGGTTATGGGTCGGGCCGGCCCTAGGGCATTGTGGTTCACCTTATTGGGCCCGGGCAATTTGATTGTTGGGCCCATGGACCGTTTTAACCCTAGAAATCCTAAAATCAATTAAAATTGACCAAGCGCGTTAAAATTGGATTTTAACTGTTTATGTGCAATTTGCATGGTGATTGGATATGGCCTTAGGATGTGGTTTGATGTGGATGTTTAATTTTGTGGTTTGGTTTACGGCCTGCGAGCTGATCAATTAATTGTAATAATTAATTAGGGTTATATGGCCTGCGTGCCATTTTTTTCTCAACTTGTGAGATTTATTTTATTTAGTATAGAAGTTAGCTAGTGCTAGATAAAGTAGATTGTTAGCCAAGATTGAAGAAAAGAAGCCCAAAGCCAAAAGGAGCCACAAATAATGGAGCATGGAGCATTCCACATGACTATGAAGGATGGACCAAAAGATCAAGACGCATGGAGATGTGTTTGCTTTAGGGTTCATAGATAATTCCATTGGCTTGGAATTATCTTAGTCTAGAAAAGGCCATATCCACATCACGTTTATTTTTTTTTTGTGGTTGTTTATTTTATTGTCTTATTATTTTGTGGTTGGTGTATGGATGATGCATGCAATTAGGATAATAAGATAATTAGACAACCCGGATCTATTAATTGGAGTTGTGCCCAAACTGAAATAGATAGATTAGTTGATATTGATCAACAAAACAATTAAAATTGAATTTAAAATCCCTCAAAATTCAAATATTGTGTTCTTTCCTTCTCGTTATTTAAACACTCATTATCATCATTATTTATCAAGATCGTGCGTGCCAAAGCATGGCGACTTGGTTCATAATGATGGAATGTGATGGCACGTAACAATGTGCAATTGTTTAAATAAGAGGTTGAACACAATTGGCTATTAATATGATTAAGAAACCTAGAGGCAATCAATTGGGATTATCCATATGGATGGATAAATAAGGAGTTATTTTCCCAATTGAACCAAGAGTTGCATAAGGGATGCAATTGGAATTGTTCCTACCTAAAGTAGTCAAATTATGGGTGACTTGCCAAAGCAAGCTCATAAGGAGATGAAACATGGATCTTGGCCCACTAGAAAATATAAGGATATTTTCCGCATTAATATCTTGAGGGTTATTAATCCGTAGTAAAATAGTGGGAGCTATGTTTAAAAATTTAAATCCTTGTTAAATATAGTTAAACGTCACAAACTTTGCATAATCCTATTATGTTGAATACCCATGGCATTAAACAAACAAAAACACGACTTTATTTTCTAGACTGGTATAAAATTGAGAATTGTTCTCAAATAAATGAGAATTTGTTGTACTTCGTAGAACATAAAGTTCTCTTCCACCGACTACCAAAACACACTAAAACCTAATGGAAGGAACATCAAAGAATGGTTCTTTGGATGTTACTTGCCTCATGCTAGCTACCATGAACTCTGAGCTTTAGAAGCAGGAAGAGAGACACGGAGAAGTATGATATGATCATACATTGAAAGAAGCTCTTTCATAAGAACGAGCTAGACATGAAAGGTTTGAAGTGTTGCTCCACTTTGGGTTATGCAAATATAGTAATTCAATATGATTGAAACATTAGTGAATATGCATTATCTATGAGATAGATAAAGAATAAACGGTTATTCACTCAAATGGACCAAGAATTGCATTGGATGCAATTATAGTTTTGTTTTAAAGTTGATTTACTCAATATGATTGAAAAATCACTAAACAAAACACTCATAATGGGCATAAGCAAAGCTGTTAATGGTTAACAGCATGGGTAAGGGCAAATGGTTTGCGCCGACCCCAAAGGTATAAAGCAAGCCTGTTGCTAAAGCCAAGTTGCCTTGGAGTCCCATAGGTGGTGTAGAGGAAGAGAGGCTACCCAAAGTACCTGGAAGTAAGTAATAAAGGAATTATGAATTCCAATATAGGCATTTTGTTATAGAAATCAATGTGTCTATCTCATCATCATAAGTATATGATACTAGATAAGGATCTCACATTTATAGAAATGTGGAGGATCTCAAGAGACGAAGACAATTGGGAGACTGTTGGAATTGTGCCCTAGAGGCAATCAATTAATTGTGACATTTATGGATTTACGATTCATTATGTTATCGATATAGAGATATGTTAACATGAATGAAGTCCTTAGAATATAAGTGTTATATTCTTAAATATCCCTAGTCGATTATAATGATTAATCGGACAATCATCTATAGACTAGTATGGGGTTGGATTGATATGGAGATATCATGATCCAACACATGGGTATGCATTAGGAGTAATGGCATACTGGATTGACTCATCTCCGAGAAGGCTACATACACGTTATGTTAAGTCACAAGCGCTTCTCGCGGTGCAACGGTATTGTCATCCTTAGACTTGAATTCACTAGATATTCTAGTTGTGGATTATTGTGATTTTGGTAGCGTCAAACGCTACACCGTAACTGGGTAGTTATAAAGGCGTGTACTTGATACAATAAGAAGCAAGCTTAGAGATCGTAGTGGACGTAGATAGAATTTGTCCCTCCCACATAACGGGAGCAAATATCCTAGGCCACTCGAGGGATAGTGCTTATAAAATGTCTGGCCAGACTCAAATAAATCAATATGGGATATTGATGTTATTTGCACGAATAAGGGTATTTCCAGGATCGAGAAACTATGGATTGGATATACGAGTGTGACTTGTATGTCTCGTGTCCAATTCGGATATTGGGACAAAGGGATGAGACAATTACTTGCACAAGGTTTGTCATGATGACTATTCTATTTGTTGGCTAGAATGGATGTCTTGCTAGAGGCCGCTCCATATTAGTAAATAGTTACTACCAACTAAATAGAACCTATGGGGTCACACGCCATATAGGGGTGAACTAGACTTGGGAATTAATTAATATGATTAATTAATTAAAAGGATCAAATCGCAACAACTTGCTAACTTAGTACGACTAATATGCAAGTTGGACTAATCCATGTATAGACATGATTAGGATATGCCAAGGTGGCCTAATTCATGTAGAGACATGATTAGGATTAATTTTCAAATAGAACTAATCCATGTATTGACATGAGAAGGACTATTTTTGCAAAAAGGGACTAATCCGAACTTGAGTAGGTTTAGGAGAGGGGTTCTTTATGTAGTAGGACAAGGAGTTTTTGGACTATATAAAGAACACTCCTAGATTATTTTTCTCTCTACACAACACACATCTATATGATAGAAGTAAGGAGAGAACAAAGCAAGGAGAGAGATCAAGTCCCAAAAAGAGGGCCGAACCCCCTTTATGGGACCGCCCCCTACCCGTCGGCCTAAAGGGAGCCGCCCCACCTTTGGTGCTCCATTTTTGCGTGATTCTTCTTCCTCTTCCTCTTTCCGGGCTAGCACCAAGGATTGGAAGATCTAGATCTCACCTCTAGGCGTGGATCAACCGTAGAGACGTGACACAATTCGCGTTTGAAGTCATCAAAGGAGAACCCTAATGTGTGTTATTGATTTCTTCCTTTACCATCGTTATGTCTCTTGACTTGTGATCTTTGGAGGGTTTTGCATGGTTTTATGATTGTTTGTGTTTCCGTTGCGCATCCATGAATCAAAACCCTACAGTGGAATCACTATTCCAAGCCTTTTATCCTCCAGATAATTTGGGCAGTTCCTCTTCCAGTGTCCAGGCTGACTACAGTAGTGACAATCACCCTTAGTCAAGCCCTTGGCAACGCCACCAACAGGTTTAAGGGAAACTTCTTTGGATTTGGAAACTGCCTTGCCTTTCCTTTTAGAGGAAGAAGCAACCCTTTTGCCTTTCCATTCATGCACCATCCGTATGGCATTGCCCTTTCCTTTGTTGACGCTTTGTTCAGCTTTCCTAAACATATTGAGTAATTATGGCAGAGGTTTCACGACACATTCATTTTATATTTCATAATGAACTGTCCAAAAATCAGGCAATGATTGCAGAATGTATCAGTGGATAGCTCATCGCCAACCGGAAACCCTAGACGTGCGAGATTCTGCAAGTACCCGATCATATGGAGCACGTGAGGTCCCACAAGGATTCCCTCTGACATATGACATTTGAACAATGCCTTGGAAACTTAATACCTCTCAACCCTTGCCTGCTCTTGGAGGAGCTGCTTCGAGTGTTCGATCATATCGACTCACACTCTTGTTCTCGTGTTGCTTCTGAAGCTCAGAGCTCATGGTGAAAAGCATAAGGCAGGCCGCATCATTAGAATCGTCAACGAAATTTTGATGCGCCTTTAGGGCTGCAGGAGTATTATTTTATGGACCCTCAGAAACTTCCTCCTCTAGAGTGTACAATTTCTTCTCTTGCTTGAGAACAATTCTCAAGTTTCTTACCAATCTAGAAAGTTGGTTCTAGAAAGCTTGTCGTTCCCAAGAACAGCTCGTAGGGAATGTGATGAACTCGATGAGTTGTTTGCCATTGGTATTCTACAAAATGAGAAATATACAAGTTTTAGTATTTTGTGAATAAATTACTATATTTAATAATGGCTAGATTATTAAATATAGCTCCCACTATCGGATTAATAACCCTCCATATCAATGCGAAAAATATCATTATATTTTCTAGTGGGTAAGGATCCACATTTCACTTCTTTTGAGCTTGCTTAGGCAAGTCACCCAAAATTATCTATTTAGGTAAGAACAATTCCAATTGCATCCCCATCCAACTCTTGGTTCAATTGGGCACATAAATCCTTATTTATCCATCCCATGAATAATCCCAATTGGTTGCCTCTAGGCTTTTAATCTTATTAAAATCACCCAGTTGCGTCCAACCTCTTACTCAAACAGTTTCACATTACTTGCTTGTGCCATCGCACCATATCATGATGAATCATGTGGCCCTGCTTTGGCACGCACGAGCTTGAGACATCATGACTACGATGAGTGTTTGAATAACGAGAAGGCAAAACGTATTATTTAAAATTTGAGGGATTTTCTTCCAATTTTAATTGTTTTGTTGATCCATATCAACTGATCTACTTATTTGGGTTGGGAAATCCCACAATAAAATATTCGGGTTGTTAATTATCTTATTATCAATTTTGCATGCATCAACCATACACCAACAATAAATAATAAGACAATAATATAAACAACCACAAAAGAAAAATTAACGTGATATAGATATGGCCTCTAAACTAAGATATTCCCAAGCCAATGGGAATATTTATGAACCCTAAAATAGCAAGCTCATCTCCATGTGCCTCCATCTTTTAGTCCATGCTCCATAGCTTTTGTGGATATCGCCATAGTCCTTGGCTTGTGGAATGCTCCATAGCTTTGTGGTTCTTTCGGCTTCTTCTCCATGTCTTGACTATTATCTATTCTATCTAATACTAGCTAGCATCTATACTAAATAGAAAGATCTCACAAGTTGAGAAGAAGACAGGCTCGCAGGCCGTAAATCCTAATTAACTATTACATTAATTTAATCAGCTCGCAGGCCGTAAACCAAAACTAACACAACAAACCACAACCTAAGGCCATATCCAACCACAATGCAAAAATCATATAAAATTTTTAAATCCAATTTTAACGCGCTTGGTCAATTTTTAATTGATTTTGGATGTGCTAGGGTCAAAACAGTCCAAGAGGTCAACCATCACTATGGCCGAACCACCCAAAAGAACCAACGCACGGGCTTGGGCCGGTCGGCCAAGCCCCACACATAGCCAAGCCGCACGCTAGGCCGGCCCGAGCCCTTGGCCGTGCCCTAGCTTGGGCGGCAACGCAAAGGGGGCGGTCCCTAGGGGGACGAATCTCCTTATGGAGTTGTTTCCAAAACAAGTCCTTGCCGTGTTGCCCAAGTATAGTTGTTTCCATACTTGAAAAAACCCCTTTTCCAAGCATGTGCCCAAACCCTAGCTCCTAGATCCAAAATTTTCACATCCTATGTGATCCAAACTCACTAATTCCTACATCCAATTTAAAATTAGGTCTTGTTTGGTTGAATCAAATTCAATTTGCATTTAATATGCTTAATTTGTTCGTTTTACGCGATAAACAACAATTTAAAGTGTAAAACAAAAAAATTGTAACACATAAACTACGTTATGATCTACGACATGTGGATTTGATACCCCTGTAGGGTTTTGAAGACGGATACACAGCGGAATAAGCATAAATTATCTGTTCAATACCCTCCAAGGATCACATGAAGAGACAACATAACGATAGGAAGGGATTAGTACTATCATACCTTTGGGTGCACCTGTGATGACTTCACACGTGAATTGTGTTCACGTCTCTGTGGCTTGTCCACTCCTAGGTTTAGAATCCGGATCCTTAAAGCCTTTGTGCTAGCTCGGATTGAAGGAAGAAGAGGAAGAAGATCACGAACATGCAAAACGGAGCAAAGAGGTGGGCGGGACCTCTTGTGGCCGACGGGTAGGGCGCGGTCCCAAGGGGTTCGGCCTCCTTTGGGATTTGCTCTCTCTCCTTGCTTTTCTCTCCCACTCAATGTTTTATGAGCTTGAGAGAAGGAAGCTAGGAGTACTCTATATATAGTCCAAAAACTCCTTCTTAACTACATATTAGTCCCTCTCCTAATCATGTCCTTACATTGATTAGTCCCTCTTATAAATTAGTTCTACTAAGTTTTCAAGTAGTTGCGTATTATCCTTCTAATTAAGTAATCATATTAATTACTTCCCTAGTCCGGTCTAATCTATAGGGAGTGTGACCCCATAGGTTTCTACTTGGTTGGTAGTAACAAATTACAAACATGGAGCGGCCTCTAGCAAGACATCCATGCCACCCAACTAAAAGAAATAGTCATCCGAAAAACCTTGTGCAAGTATTGTCTCATCCCTTTGTCTCTATATCCGGATTGGAGACCAGACATACAAGTCACACTCGTATATCCAATCCATAGTTTCTCGATCCTGGGAATAGTCTTATCCATGCAGATAACATCAATATCCCATATTGATTTACCTGAGTCTGACCAGACATTCTATAATCACCATCCCTCTATTAGTCGCGGATATTTGCTCCCGTTATGTGGGGGGATAAATTCTATCTACATCACTACCATCTCTAAGCTTGATTTCTATTGTGTTCGATATGCACCTTTATTGCTACCCAGTCACGATGTAGCGTTTGACGCTATCAAAACACAATATTCCACAACTAGAGGATCTAGTGACTTTAAGTGTAAGGATGACTATACCGTTGTCAGTACGTGAAGCGCTTGTGACTTTACATAACTCGTATGTAGCCTTCTCGTACATGGGTCAATCTAGTATGCCATTACCCCTAATCCATACCCATGTGTTGGATTGTGATATCTCCATATCAATCCAACCCCATACTAGTATATAGTTGATCGCCCTGTTAATTAATATAATCAACTAGAGATATTTAAAATAAACAACACATTTGCAATCTAAGGACTTAATTATATTAAATATCTCCATAAATAATACAATGAATATTCTAGCCAAAAGTAATGTTCGTACTAAATAAGATTGCCTCTAGGGCATCTATTCGAACAAAACATCCTACTGATCTAAACCAGATCTCTAAACCAATAAAATTACCTAAATAAACACCTAAAATTTCTCCTCCTTTTTGACTTTCATAAAAGAATTGAGAAAATCATGGATCAATGTTTTTGAAAGCTTAAAAAATGTTTGGAAGGATATAATTTTTTCAAGACTTTGAAAATAGATTCAAGGCCTTGAAAAAGAAGAAATTACAGGCAAGAATCAGGGGGTTTGTTCTCCATTCCCCTTTGGCTCAGCATCCTCTTCAACACTGTCTTCTTCATCATCCACATCTTCTTGTTCTTCTTCTTCTTGAACAACTCCTTCACCAGCATCAGCAACAACTTCTTTCTAAAAAAGCTCAGCCTCAGTCACTATCTCTGGAATGTTTGGCTTCTTTTTCTTCTTCTTAAGATCCTGATCAACATTCCTGCGTCTGGACTGTCTACCTCTTGTTCGTGTTCTTCACCACTCTATTCCTGAGCAACTTTTTTCCCAGTTTCCTTTACCCCTGCAACCTCATCTTTAGTAGTATGCTCACTGAATAAGTATTTGGTTGGACCAGCCTTGTTTGATCCTTATGAAGCTTGTGAGCCTTCCTCTTCCAAATGGATCACATTGATGCTCTTGAAGATACTTTTGACCATGTACCTCACTTATTTGAACCTAGTGCCAAACTCATGCTGATTTTCCTTCAACTCATCCATATCATTCTTCAGAACATCAAGACTTTGAAGCACCATGAAAAGGTCTTGAGATTGAGAGGGTAAGTTTGAAGGAAAGGTCAAGGATTTGGGTGGTTTTGGGTTTAGGAAACTTCTTGGATCCCATCTCTTCTTCAGACAGATCAGAATATAACTTCCAAGTTCCCTCAATAGTTTTCATGATTCCAATTATTTTAAAGGCTTTATCATCAAGCATACCAAAACAAGTGTTAATAGTCTCTTCTCTGTCATTTGGAATCTCAAGGTGTTCGAAGAAAAGAGATAACAGGTTGGCATAAGTTAAAGGGTGCTTTCTTTCCTTAGTCTGGGAATAAAGCATGTGTTCTATCACAATTGTAAGAAGATCAGTCTCATACCACATGCATAATCAAATACATCAATTATAACACCCTGCCAGACAACAACTCTTTTAAATTATCCTTAGGCACTACACACCTCATCAAGATGGTAAACTGCTTTCAGGAGGTAGAGCATTTGGTAAAAAGAACTCTTCTCTAGCCAGCTTCAAGGCCTCATTCTTATTAGGGTAGTTGTTTGTGTTTTACCACTTTGTACAGCCTAAAACATTGGCAAATCCTGAGTGGTCTAACTCCGTGTCTACTTCAGCCACTTTAGATGAAATTGCCAAGTTTGGGGTCTTCATTTGTTTCATATTCAGACAGATTAATCTAGTGAGCCTAGGGTAGGCAACTTCTAGAGGGTTTGGAATTTTCCAAAGAGAACTTTTCTTCAACCTCTGAATGCACTCCAGATTTATACTTTTCAACATGTCAACACTAATCATACTGCAGTAGGCTACTGGTCTAGAAGCAAAACCCTCTAACCACAATCCTCTAGCAACAATACTAACAAATCACTTGCTATTATTGCCAGATTTCTTACCAGGGGATGGTTTCTTTTCGGAATAGATCTGTAGTTCATTTCCAGTGTTCTTTGGTTCTTCATCTACAATCTTCCCCTTTCCTTTTTCAGCTTTTGTACGCTTCTTCTTCTTCACCTTCTTAGGACTAGCAATCTGTTACTCTGGCTATTTTCAGGAGAAGATAGATCCGTCTTCTTCTTCTTGCTAGAAGTTGGACTCTGATCCTTCTTGATCTTCTTCTTTGGAGGAGAAGGAGCCTTTTCTGCACTGGGGGTTCTGGAATTGCAATCGTCACTTAGGGTTTGAACATCTTCCTCAGCAGTCTTCCTCTTCTTCTAAGAACCTTTCTTAGGACCACCAGCCATCTTGATTCTTTCAGAAGTTGTTCTTGAGCTCATTAGGGTTTGAGGGTATCAAAGAGTGAGGCAGGAGTGATACGAGGGAGAGAGAGAGAAGATAAATACTGAAGAGTTCGAGTTTGAAAAGAAAATAAATATTTCCAAATCTTTTAAGATGTACAGAATCAGTTAGATTCAAAATTGTGTGCGACGTGGAAAATGAAATAGTATAATACTAATGTGAAAGAAAATAATTTTAAAAGTTAAAAGAAATGTTGAGCAATTATCTACAGAGATAACACCCAACATTAAAGATCCAATTTATTTACTATGTAGCATACATACTTATTTTCAAGGATTTGGAAAGCATTTCAAGGCCTTGATAAGCTATACTGCTGAAGCAAATAAAATCAAGGATTTGAAGATATTTTCAAGGCTTTGAAAGTCTATTCAAAAATTTGAAGGACATAATTCTTACCTGATACTTTACCTGATACTCCTCCTAAAGCAACGATTCCTTATTTAACATGCCTAATTCTAATCTCAGGTCTGAGAATCTTTCCCCTGGCAGTGGTTTAGTGAAGATATATGCTAATTTCATGTTAGTAGACAAAATTTCAAGAGAAACATCACCTTTTTCAGCATGATCTCTAATGAAATGATGTCTGACATCTATGTGTTTGGTTCTTGAGTGCTGAGCTGGATTCTTAGTAATAGATATTGCACTGGTGTTGTCAAATTTGATAGATATATCTCTGAAATCAAATCCAAGGTCTCTCATTTACTGAGCTATCCGCAACTCTTGTGAGCAGCAAGCTCCAACTGCTATATATTCAGCATCTAATGTTGACAAAGCTACTGAATTTTGCTTCTTTGAATGCCAGCTGATCAGGGATGATCCAAGAAATTGGAAACACCCTGAAATGCTTTTTTTTGTCAGCACAAAGAGAAGTTAGACTGTTTATGATACCAAAGCCCTGAGTCTTTAGAGTCATCTTGAAATCTAGCACACATACAAACATTAAACATGATATTTGGTCTTCTTGCAGTGAGATATAGCCATGATCCAATAATACCTCTTCATCCTTGAAATTTATTGAGGGTAGACCTCTTACTAGGTCTTTAGAGACTAACTTGTTTAAAGTATGCAAGATAATGTGTCCAAGTTTTCTGTGCCAAAGCTTTGAATCCTCTTTCAAGGCGTTGAGGCACTTCAGACTTTCTCCTGCAACTTTGTTAGTGTGCAAAGTATAAACATCGTTTGACCTTCATGCTGTCAGGATAAAAATTCTATATTTCTCATTTTACACAAAAAATTTCTCTTTGTCAAGAAATAGCCTTGTTTCCATTGTCACATAATTGAGATACACTAAGCAAATTGAATTTCAAACCATCAACTGACTAAAGATCAGAAATAGAGTTTTCAAAATGTGTACCAAATTTACCAATACCTAAGATGTTGCATTTTCCTTTGTCACCGAATGTGATTGATCCTCGAGATTTCTCTTTCAATTTTGAGAATAAAGATCTCTTTCCAATTATGTGTCTAGAGCAACCACTGTCCATAAGACTTTTGCTCCTGTTGAAAGGTTAGAAGCAATTAGAATGTTACTTGCATTTGCATCTTACATGAACATTATACTTTTTCAAATGGTGCATTTCTAAACGGTTACTTGCAAGAAGAAGTTTATGTTGCTCAACCTCATGTATTTGAAAGTGATGACTTTCCAGATCATGTTTACAAACTTAAAAAAGCTCTTTATGGTTTAAAACAAGCTCCAAGAGCTTGGTATGAAAGACTGTCAAAGTTTCTACTTGAAAATGGTTTCAAGAGAGGATTGGTTGATAAAAACCTTTTCATAAAGACTCATAAGAAAGAAATTTTACTAATTCAAATCTAAGTTGACGATATTCTGTTTGGAGCTACTAATGATTCTCTTTGCAAGGATTTCTCAATTATTATGAGCAGGGAATTTGAGATGAGCTTAATGGGAGAATTGAATTTCTTCCTTGGACTACATGTACAACAGATGAAGAAAGGAATCTTTCTACATCAAAACAAGTATACTAAGGACTTGATCAACACATATAATATGTCACAGTCCAAAGTTACAAAGACTCCTATGAGTTCTACACTATCCTTAGACAAGGATCAAGCTGGTAAGAGTGTAAATCATAAAGAGTATAGAGGTATGATTGGATCATTGCTATATCTCACTTCTAGTAGACCAGACACTATGTTTAGTGTTTGTATGTGTGAAATATTTCAATATGATCATAAAGAGTCACATTTTACTGATGTTAAAAGAATATTCAGATATCTCAATGGTACTAAAGACTAAGGGCTTTGGTATCCAAAACAGTCTAACTTCTCTTGTGGATATTCAGATATTGACTTTGAAGGATATAAAGCTGATAGAAAGAGCACTTCAGGGTGTTGCCAATTCCTTGGATCATCCGTAATCAGTTGGCATTCAAAGAAACAGAACTATGTGGCATTATCAACAGCTGAAGCTAAATATATAGCAGCTGGAGCCTGCTACTCACAAGTGTTGTGGATTCCTTGGTAAATTAGGGATCTTGGATTTGATTTCAAAGAAATACCTATCAAATGTAACAACACATGTGCCATTTCAATCACAATGAATCCAGTTCAACATTCCATTCCAAGCACATAGATGTTAGACATCATTTCATCATAGACCATGCTGAGAAAGGTGATGTTCTTGAAGTTTTTCTACTAACATGCAACTGTCAGATATCTTCACTAAACCATTGCCAGAAGAAATATTTAGAGCCCTCATATTAGAGTTGGGTATGCTCAATAACAAAGCATTGGTTTAGGAGAGTATCAGGTAAATATCAGGTAAGTATTATATGTTTCAAAGTTTTGAATTGATTTTCAAAGCCTTGAAAATCTTTTCAAAGCCTTGATAATATTTGCTTCAGCAGTACAGCTTTTCAAGGCCTTGAAATTCTTTCCAAATCCTTGAAAATAAGCATGTATGCTATTTAGTCAAAATTGGATAATTCAGTATTGGGTGTTATCTCAGTAGATAATTGCTCAATATTGCCTTTACTTTAAAAATATTATTTTCCTTAAAATCAATATTATTTTATTTCCTTTCCCAAGTCACACACACACAAATTTGAATTTCATTCAAACTGAAAAGATCTTAAAAGGACTTGGAAATATTTCTGTTTCCTTATCTAACTCAAACTCTCTAGTATTTATCTTCTTCTGTCTCTCTCTCTCTCTCTTATCCGTATCAGTCATGCCTATCTGTTCTTCACCCTCAAACCCTAATTAGAACAAGAAGGGAATCCCAAAGAATCAAGATGGCTGGAGTTTCAAAAGTGGTTTCAAAAAAGAAGATGAAGACTACAGAAGATGTGGTTCAAACTATCAGTGGTGATTCTAGTTCCAGAACTCCAAATGAAGAAATGGCCCCTTCTCTTCCAAACAAGAAGAGCAAGAAAGATCTGACACCAACTTCTAGCAAGAAGAAGAAGAATACAGGTCAGTCTGCTCCTGAGAAACAGCAAAAGGAACAGGTGAATAGTCCTAAGAAGTTGAAGAAGAAGAAGAAGAAGAAGAAGAAGAAGAAGGCTACAATTACTGACAAGGGAAAAGAAAAATCTATAGAGGAAGAACAAGAGAAAATTACCAGCAAAGAACTGCAGATCTATTCAGAAAAGTCTCAGTCCCGTGGTAAGAAAGTTGTTATTTCCAGCAAGGGGTTTATTTCTCAAACTACTAAAGGACAATGGTTAGTTAGTTTTGCTTCTAGACCCATAGCCTATTGTAGCATGGTGAGTGTTAACATGTTGAAATTATAAATCTGGAGTGTGTTAAGAGGCTGAAGAAAATCTCTCTTTGGAAAGTTTTAAACCCTCATGAAGTTGCCTACCCTAGGCTTACTAGGCTTTTCTATCCGAACCTGAAGCAAATCAAAACTGTCAACTTGGTGATTCAACATAAATTTGATGGTGTTATAATGGAGTTAGATTACTCTGAATTTGCCAATGTCTTAGGATGTCCAAAAGGGTATAACACTGAGAATCATCCCAATAAGAGTGAGGCCTTGAAACTGGTTAGGGAAGAATTCTTTTTAACCAATTTTTCTACCTCCTCGAAGCAGCTAACACACTCTGTGTTAACAGTTAAAGCGACAAATCTGTTTACAATCTTGATGAGGTGTGTAGTACCCAAGGAGAATTCAAAAGAGCTTATCACTGACAGAGTGTTATACTTGATGTATTTGATCATGCATGGTTAAGAGATTGATCTTCCTAAAATTGTGATGGAACACATGCTTTACTCCCATACCAAAGAAAGAAATCACCATTTGCCTTATGCTAATCTGCTTTCTGCATTCTTTCTACACCTTGACCTTACTAGTGACAGAGAAGAAACCATTACCACAAGGTTTGTCATGTTTGATGAGGAAGCATTTGAAAGAATTGGAGTTGTGAAAACCAGTGAGGGTAACTTGAAGTTATACTCTATTCTGTCTGAAAAAGAACTGCAATTCAAGAAGTTTCGTAAACCCAAGGCCTTGACCCCTCCGTCAAACCTACCCTCTCAACCTCAAGACTTTTCCATGGTGGTTCAAAGACTTGACATTCTTGACAAGGATATGGAGGAACTGAAAGAAAACCAGCATGATTTTGGCACTGAGTTCAAGAAAGTAAAGTATATGGTTGAAGTTATCTTCAAGAACATCAATGTACTTCATGTGGAAGAAGAAGTGTCTCAGCCTTCAGAAGGATCAAAATGCAGAAGTTTCAACCAAGGAATTGTTCAGTGAGCATACAACTCGGTATGAGTCTACAGGGGTGGTGGACAAAGGAAAACAAGTCGTTCAGGAACAGGGTGTTGAAGAATAGGAACAAGGTGATGCTAACAGTCCAGACTCTGGGATGTTGATCAAGTATCTCAAGAAGAAGAAAAAGAAAGCAGTCATTCCAGAGATAGTGATTGACGAACAACTGTTTGAAGAAACTGGTGGTGCTGGTGGTGATGTTGATCAAGAAGATGAACAAGATGATGAGAATGATAAAGAATGTAGTGGAGAAGAAGATAATGGAGAAGGATACCCAACCTCTTAATTCTTGTCTCTTATTTCTTTCTTTTTCAAGGCGTTCAATTTCTCTTCAAGTTTTGAAACTTTCTATATTTTCAAAACATTTTTACTCAGTTTTCCAAACATTGATCCAACATTTTCTCATTCTTTTTTTATGAAAGTCAAAAGTGGGAGAAATTTAGGTGTTTATTTGTTTACTTTTAGTACTTTTTATCTGGCTTAGAGATCTAGTTAGATCAATAGGACTTGCTAGATTTTCCTACTATCTACAAGGTGAAATAAGTTTAATTGCCTAGATATTTTGTGCTACAGTTTATTGTCATGATTGTTCTACTATGATTTAATGAATATTGTTTTGCAGAAATCAGTCCCCTGAAAGATTGTGGTCTTGTCTTTCATCAAGGGGGGATTGTAGTTTCAAAGGGTTGAAACAGCTTGTCTGTTTTAAGGCCTTGAAACTACTTTCAAGGGTTTGAAACAACCACTGCAGAATACAACATGAACTTAGGGGGCTCTTTAGATTCTATTCTAACTCCTGATCGCTTATGATTGATTATACGTTGTTTGATGATGAAAGACAAATCATTCTAATACTCTAAACTGTAATAAATCTATCTTTTTGACTACGTTTTGCAGGAATATACAGTTACCTATTTCGCAGAAATTAGTTCCTAAACTGTATGTTGCAGAAAAGAAAACTGAGTTGTTGATTTGATTCTGTGTTGGCTCAATCTAACCTGGACCTTCCTAACACCCTCCTAAACAAGATAAAATATAGTATCCTTGAAGATACTGAGCAACTAGCCGTTGGAGGAAGCTGTTAGAAGAGTCAAGATTTGAAGTTACTTTTTAGGAAAGTTTGTTGAGAAGATTCTGAAGATCTTCAATTCAAACAGGATGCTTAAAAGAGGGAATTGCTGAAGAATATCGTGACACAATACATAGAAAAAAACAGAGACATTCAAACATCATAGAGGATTGACAAGCAACCAAGAAGTAGATCTACATCACTCAATCCAATCATCCGAAGTGCAATGCATTCTCACTGAAAACTTAGTTCTCACTGTTCTTTTCTGATCATCATTTGTATATTATTTAGATATTACTTCAAGTTCTTATTCTCGTGGATTGTTCAAAGTGAACAATAGAGAATTCTTAGTTAGTCTGTTAGCTAGATCAGGTACTAGATAGGTTGGTGAAAAACAGAAGCTGTAACAGAGTAAGGCATCTCTCTGTGCTTGATATCTAGAGCTTAGCTTTTGATTAATAAGAATTGAGTTGAAAATTCTGCAGGGATTAAGTCCATGAGGTAGAGATGTAGGTCCAAGTGGACTGAACTCTATAAATCACTTTGTCTCTTTCATTTACTTTGCTGCTCTTTACATAGCCTATACAGTGCACAAAACAGGTTTCGGTCGCTTGAAACTCATTCAAGGCCTTGAAAACTATCATCTTCCTTTGTACTTTCTATTTTTATTCCAAGGACTTCAAATTCTGTTCAAGGCCTTGAAATACTTATGGCCTTTCTTAAACATCTTTGAAACCACTCTTTTATCAAAAGTTGTAAAAGTTTCCATACTCTATTCAACTCCCCCCCCCCTTCTAGAGTATTGATCCTGTAGTTATTCCTACATTACTGCCTTTCAACCATCACCGCCAACACCACCATCACTTCTCCACCTCACTGACCTCGTCTCTGCTTTTACCTCTCACTCCCCTTACTTTCCAGATCAGAAGTAAGGAAGAATAAGGAGAAACCATCAGCAGGAGATGTCTGAGCTGGACACCATAGTCGTCGCCGGTCCTCCATTTTTGCCGACAAGGTGCTCCACCCGAGCTGAAACAGAGCCACCCACCACCTCGAAAACATCCTAATCCCATCCTAGAGGTCCAAGGAGGCTGTTTTTACCAGTGAGGAAAGCTACTCCGATCATCTCGACGACGAACCACAAACAACCCCGTTTCTCGATCGTTTTTCGCCAATTTTGGCCTAGGGAAAATCCACAACCTCTTATAAGTTGATTTTGAAAGTCAAAATTTTTTCTCTATGGCTTGAATCGGATTTGGGTGAAGGGAGTATACGTGTTTTTTTGGGCATTTTGTGTAGTTTATGGGACTAAGGGTCATATGTGTGGCTTAAAGAACTGTTTTAAGATAGTGGGGGTATTTGCTTCCTTTTAGAATAACGTGCGGAGTTCCTCTTTATATCTAACAATCTGAATATATAAAAAGTAAAAATAAAATAAGTTTGTAGTGTTTAAATCAATTTCAACAATTTCTTGCTACTATTCTAGTTCAATAAAAGTGAGTTAAATATTGAAATAATACGGGTAAAAATATTTTTTAGTTAAATAGAATTTGTTTTCTTAAAAATAAACAATTTAGAACTATATCTCGCATTTATTAATATTTTTCCTAATTGTTTGAATAAACATTTAATTTTAATAAGTTGGCTATTTAATAAGTATCTTATTTTTTTCTGAGGAATATTTAATAAGTTTCTTAGAATGGAAGTTTACGTTTCTCTCATTTGATAATTGGTACGTGTTACTAGGACTTTATCTTAGTTCTTTTATAAATTTCCTAATAAGTGACTTTTAACTAAGTTGTTTTACAGAGAATTATTATTTTGAAGAGATTCTTGGTTACTTAAAAATTAATATTTGGTTAGTAAATTAGAGTTTAAAAAATCAGAAAGTTAATGAACTTAAGTTATGGGTTCTCACATAACAATTAAAATATAGTTACGAGGAAAATATAGGTATTGGATAGAGGGAGAATTAAGTGATTTCAAATGAGACTCGTTAGGCTTTAAACAATTCATATTTGCATACTTGCATCTATAAACCTATGATCGAATAAGGGAATGTAATGTGTAGGTGAAAAATTCGTAGACCAGGGCCACGTGTTCTTCTATGGGACTTTACGTGCTAGTTGATGAGGATCAAGGTGAGTATACATGCCAAGTCTTGTGTGCCTTGCTTTCCTCATGTCAGACGTGTTTTTATAATGTGTCAAAATTGTATTTTTATGTGTTCCTACTTGGCACTTGTTGGATTTGTCTAATTATTCTTCAGAAACTCTCACATGTCAATTAATAATTTATAATAACGCAACGTCGAAAGAGTTTTGCGGGGAATGTCAATTGGATTATTATCGTTTGGTTTTGTCGTTGTTGGCTACGGACACTTGACCCATTATAATAAGCTAATGTAATGTGTAGGTGACGAGTTCATAGATGAGGGCTACGTGTTCTTCTAGGGGACTTTATGTGCTAGTTGATGAGGATCAAGGTAATTGTACATTCCAATTCTTGTGTGCCTAGCTTCCTTCGTGTCAGACGTGTTTTTATAATTTTTCTCAAAATAGTATTTTCATGAGTTCCTACTTGGAACTTGTTGGATTTTTCTACTTATTCTTTGGAAACTATCACATGTTAATCAATTATTTATAATAAAGTAAAGTCGAAAGAGCTGTGCGGGGAACTTCAATTGGATTATAATCATTTGGTTTGGTCGTTGTTAGCTACAACCTCTCGACCCGATATTATTTAGCCCGGCTGCCATTACCCCGGGTTCGCTCCTTGTACTCACTCCTTCTGGGCGCAAGAACCCTGTTAGGGGGTGTCGTCACTTAAGATCTTGGTTGCTTGTGATGGGATACATTTGTGATGCCATTGAATTTCCCATGTTCAACTCAAGACTAAAAATTGAATTTCTATTTGGAAGTTTATTAATGGGAAACTGGATCTTTGTGGCTAAATGATGATTCCAGACTTAGGAAGTGGATATTGGTTAAATATTGACTTTTTAATATCGCTGGCTATGTGTCAGGCACTTGAGTATTTTTATTACTTAAATATATTTTTTACTTCCTATGTATTTCTATTAATTTATTACAAGTTATCTCCACAATGAGTTTGACATGCTTGGGTGTTTCTCACTTAGTATTTCATTGCTGACTTTCTGAAAACAACGATTTTTGTAGATCAATTATCATCCACGTGGAAGTCATCGAGCATATCTGATGGTACTCCGTACACACCCAATGATTATATCTATATTCGAGCTTATCTTTATGGGGGCTGCGAGACAGGGTCGCCGGCGATACTAACTGCACGGGAGTTTTAAGGACTTAGTGGCTTGGAGGTTAGAGTAACGCCCCTCGGGCGAGAGCAACAACCACGCTCGTGCGCAACCCTTGGTAACTGTCTGAGAGATCTAATGACCACGTATCCCATAAATACGGCCGATAGTGTAACGGTCCCTACTTATGCGGAAAATCGTGTAACGTGCCCTATATATACGGTCGAACGTGCCGTTACGAGGCGAATATTAAGCCGTCATTAATGGTCGCATTAACCCCTCACAATGGTCACGTCCCTACTATATATAGGAACATTTTCCTCCTATGAAAGCTCGCTAATCTCTCTCGGATCTTTTGCTATTAGTTATACTGTCTCTCTCTCAAGAACAATTAACAATTGCTTACTCTTACCCTACCCCAACCTACAATCTCTATGTGCTTTCTGCTCTTGTTCTTATTCCCTATTAGAGGCGTACACTTGGATCCTCTTCCAGGATTTGCTTGTACATATTTGGTGAACCCGACGTGAACCCACCTTGAAAGCTCTCAATCCCTTATTCAATCATGTCTCAAGAATCCAACCCCCATGAAGGTACTCAGTCTCCTGCAATATACGATGTCTCGAGAGAGTAAAGCCTTACAACCATCACCAATGCCCAGACCCAGACGGCTACTGGAAGCAATCCCTCCTCGGAGATGCTGAACGCCACGATTCAAAGCCAAGCCAGGGCTATGCGGGCTCAATCTGCCCAGATAGCCCAGACCATGGCTATTCTGGCAGGGCTTGCACAGAGTGCTACCCAGGGAGCCTTGGCTCCACCTGGATCCCCTGTGGCACTTACCGCGCACACGTATGCACCACCAAACCCTCAAGCATCCCTGCCTAATGGGCCTGTGCCCCAACCAAGATCATCCCCAGAGTCTCCCCTTGTGCCGAGTTACCAACCAGACGTGCATCTGCTGATAATCCGTCTTCATACCCTGCGCTACCGTCATATGCGACTGGGTCCAGGGTAGCTACGCACCTCCACCTCCCTATGACCCCAGCATTCCCTACATTCCGGGACTTACCGCAACGCCGTCGTCCACCCCAGGAGGAACCGCGCCTTCCAGTGTGACAGCCCTAGAGCAGCGCTTGGGCAACTTCCTGACAAACCAATGCTTCGCGGACACTACCATTCCCAAGGTCGATAGTGCACCTCCAATTCCTAAGGAAATCTACCTAATGCCCAATCTTGCTGGATACAAGGCGCCAAAATGGGAAAAATTCAACGGGGTTAGCGGAAATGCGCATGAACATGTCATGTGTTTTGTTATTTTGATGAGCCCACAGGGAGATGATTCGCGCCTGTTGATGCGTGAATTCCCTAAATCCCTAGGAACTGTCCCATACAAGTGGTATAGAACCCTCGAAGCTGGTTCTATCAAAACCTGAGAAGACATGGTAAAAAAGTTCTACACCAAATTCTTCCTGGTCGAGGAGAATTTCAAAACCATAAACCTGTCTCGCATGCACCAGAAGCACGACGAGGAAGGTGTTGCGTTCATCAAGAAAAGGACCAGGTCATTGGAGTGTGTCGACGAAGTGTTTGAGAGCTGACTTGTGGAGATCTGTCTACAGGGAATGCGCGATGAATATAAAGGTATGCTAATCAATCTGAACATGCCTACTTTTTCAAAGTTGATTGACTGCACCAGGAACATTGAGCCCATTGCCGAAGCAAAGGAATGAGTTCTTCCACGATCGCGCGCCGCAAGCTCTGGTTTCAAAATTAAAAGGTTCAGCTAAAAACGTGGACGCGAAGCTGAAGTGAATGCGATTTCGCTTCCTCAGAAGCAGCAGCGATCTACGCCAAGGGATGCGTCCCCATTGCCATGTTCGATTGAGGAAATAACAACTTTGTGCAAGCGGCGGCGAAAAGATGGGATCCTGCCGGCACTGGAACATAAGCCCACTGGAGAGCAACTGTGAGATCCTAGATGGTGCGAATTCCATGGCCAAGTCATGCACCCAGCCAAGGAATGCAGGAAGCTGAGGTGGCTGGTAGATAGAAAGATAAAGGAGGGACAATTGACGTTGACGAACCACCTAAGGATGTGCGCAGCAACCCCTTGCCATCCCATTCAGAGAGAGAACCAAAAGGAAAATAAGTGGCTATTGCATGATCTCTTGACGTCATGGAATTGCGAAAACTCCCAATCCGATTGACATGTGATGATCTACTTCAGTGGATCACCTATTGAAGAGGTATTACCCTTAGAATATTTCTTGAAACGTAAGGTGTATCCTGCTAATTTCCTCACATATGAGGATCTTATTAACGATAAATGGCTCTCCCATATGACAGATCGCTTATCAACTTGTGTGTCATTTACCTCATTGCTTTTCCTACAATGACTAATAGTCAATTACATGCAAACTAAAGCATGTCTGTCTAGATAGCAGCCCGCGAAACTTAAGACTATCTTTCTAGATAGCAACAATATACAAATTAAAGCCTATCTGTTTAGATAGCAGCAAAGCATAAGCCAATCTGTCAAGATAGCAGCAATATGCAAACTAAGCCTATCTGTCTAGATAGAAGCCACAAGCGAACATAGGCCTATCTGTTTAGATAGAAGTGAAATTTAAAACTAAAGCCTATCTGCCTAGATAGCAACAGCACGCGATCTTAAGCCTATCTATCTAGATAGCAACTTTTCTTACAAAGCCTATCTTTCTAGATAGTAGCAATGCGCGAATACAAGCCCATCTGTCTAGGATAGCAACGAAAGCTCAACTTGTCTCTGTAGATAACATAAATACGTGATAATTTAGCCTATTTGTGCGGATAGCAGTTTTATTGACTAAGCCCATCTGTTTATAATGGCAAATACTATTTGCACATGCAGCGCCGACGCGCGAGCACTGAACCTATCTGTTTAGACAGAAATCATTTTAATCGAGCCTATCTCCCTACATGGCAACAATACATAAACAAAAGCCTATCTAAACGATAGCAATATTCAAACATGAGTATAGAAAGAAGATTGTCTAAGACAACAGAACGGATACTCAATATCCATAAGAGCCAAAACAAACGTCTTTCATAAAGCAAGATTCAATTGCATTTACAAAAGATGTTCGAATTACAAAATGGCAGAACAAAGCAAAGTGTTCAAAATTTAAAACTCAAGAGTACTACATGGTGCTACTCATTCTCTCCAAACAGAACTTTGAAATGTGAGTCTTGAGCCGCTAGCTGAATAGAGTTGTCGGCCCACTAATCGAGCTGCTTTCTATGCTCTTCATGCTTCATTTTTGCTTCCTCGTACTTGGCTATAGCCTTCTCAATTGCTTATCTTTGGTTGCAAATTTGGGCGCTTTCCAAATGATAATTTTCGAAACCAAAGCGCAGCTTGATAGAGTTGCTGATTCTCTTCAATCTCTGGATAAGAAAATCAAAGTTGAGCCGGTTGTGCGAAACGTGCTAAACGCCTTGTACACTCGTCAAGAAATGCTGCGCATTTGTGAGAGAAACAGTGGCAGGCGTGGTCTTGCTTATCTTCTCCATAATATCAGATATTTATGTGAGGAGATCCTTGGGGTCCTTAGTAGACAGCTCGATTGCCCTGGCAAAAGTCTTGGGATATGAGACGCACATTTTCATAAGCCACTTCAAGGATGATTGCTTGATCCCTGCATTTTTAAAAGACGCGTGTGAATTTTGAAAATAAATGAGGGTACATGCCCCACTATAATCGCATACTTATTCAACATATGTAAAAAACATTACCAGTACCCCCAACTATTTCGTGTAAGGAAGGAATGGGGTCACCGCTTGAGCACTTTTGGAAGCTTCAGCCTCAGCTAATAGCTGATCGGTAAGGACCTCTTGCGCGAAGTATTCCTTAGTAATAACGCATTACTCTTAAGTCTCTATAGCCTCAAGAGCCGCATTGTACTAGTCTCTCCAAAGGTTATGAGAAAAGAGTGTTTCCATATCAGGATTGGATGAGCCATCCCCGCCATGAGATTCTCCAGCAGCATGCCAGAAAGAGACAAATTCTCACTAAGGCCCTCCGAAGAGGCAACATTTCTTGAGTTGATTGGATTTGTCACGGTCAGAATAATTCTTGTTGGAATTTCAGTAGCGGCCATTGGAGTGTTTGTCTTCGAGGTTGCATCCTGAGAAGGCTCATCCATGATTGAATCTCCACTTCTTTCATTTCCTGCCTCGGGCAAACTTGGCGTGGATTTTGGAACTTCTGGCACATATTCATGTGCGACATTGACTTGTGTTCCGTGATCCACATCAGTATTGGTCCCTTGAGCTATTGGCTTTTGAGCATCTTCCATAGCTTGATCCGGCGCACTACTGCTTGCATTCGACTCATGCTCGATGTTTCTTTCACCATACAACACAGCGGGATCAGACGCGACATTATTCTGAGCTCCCACAACTTCTGGCATAACTTGAGGCGCAAGAGTCGAAATAATGCTTTGAGGCGCTGCAATTCGCTCAGCCTCTCCAAGAGGAGCTCATGCTGGCAAGACAGCTGCGGGAGCAACACTTGAAGGAGCCTCAGGAGCAACACTTACTTCCGGTTGAGCGTCCGTTTGCTTAATATTTTCAATAGGGGCATCGCTTGCAACACCTGAATCAACTTCTGGAGGTGAAATGACTGCTCCTTGGCAAGATAGGCCTTGATTTTCATTTTCAGTACTTTGTTCCTGCCTCTGCAGAAGGTTTTTTTCTTCTTCTTTCTCTTGTTCCACGATGAACTCAAGCCTTTCCTCTTCGATGTCGTCTCCACCATCGATCGCTCGAACCTCCCAGATGGTTGCCTAGTTGGCTCTTCCACTATGGCATTACCAGAAGTTCCATCAGCAGTCTCAGTGACGAGAACCACGGCGCTGCGCAGCCGGCGAGACCTTCTTATCAATCGTCTGTGTCTGTTTGAAAAGTAAAAAGTTCACAGTTAATTCAATATGAAATAATTAATTGCACCAAAGCTTAAAGAGATTCGATGAAAAGACCTCCACTTTCATATGGGATATCATTACTATGTGTGAAACACTATCATCATTATCTGAAGATGGTAAAGTAGAGCACGGCAGTACTAAGGATGTATATTTGCCTAAGGCATCTCCACATTTATCTACTAACCATTTGCGAATATCACTCTTAGACACTCCATGGTATAATGCGCGCAAGATAAGTTCTTGGCTTGATAAAGAATATTTGAAAATAGTAACTTCTTCATCCTCATCACGAACGAGATCATGGAAGTTCTTTTGTGCTCGCTGCATCTGACCAACAGTCGAGCGTGAGCGTTGCCCATCATCTTCAAGACTTTTCTGCAGAGCCGCTTGAATTTGGCGATCTTCTTCAAGCTTTTCGTTTCTGGATCTTTCTTCAGCCATGGCCTTCGACTCTGCAATTGCCCCTTCTTCTGTGAGGCCTTCGAATACCTCCACATAATCCTCGGTATATGTGGCATACACATAAGAACATCAGGAAAAATGTGTGCACCAGCTGAAGACTAAGAGAAGCGCGATATCATTACCTTCTCTCGGACGAAAGATGTATCAGGGTTGAACTCCAGAAAGTTCCCTGTGTCGCGCCCAACATCTTTTCCTCTTACTCAAACTACTTTGGGGGCAGGGTTCCTTGGAAGATTAGTCCTAGGGTGCTTCAGTGGCTTCGATACGACAGCATCAGGCGCATCTGTTAAAGGTTCAGCATAAGCTTTCTTTTTCTTCGGATTTTTGTCACCATCCGTGATCGATACGATGAAGTTCGAAAGAGCGTTCTAGATATGATCCTGAACTTCTTGAGACATCGGCAGTTCGGGCTCAATAGAAATATTGGCTCCATCCTTCGAACGCAAGATATTAACAAATCCGACACTTCGATCTCCAGACGCGCACCTTCGGAAGCAGCACTGTAACATAGAAAGGAGTTAACATCGCATATACTTATCACGCATTCAAAGAATCGGAGAAGTTAAAAATCACCTTTTTAAACTTATGGGCATAAATCCTCCTTGCGTTGAAGGAATCTTCCTTCACAATTTCCGCCTTTTCTCCAAGGATTAACTCCGGGCACAAGTGTTGGTCCTTGTCCAAAACCGAGTATAAGCCCTATTGAGTCGTTTCCCTATAACATAATGACTTGTATGGGTAATCTCCAATTTTGAGGGCAGGAGCGGTTGAAACTGGAATCGAGACTTTTGGTGAAGTCGAGTTTGGGCTTTCCAGAAGGCGACCCAATTAGGTGTCAATTCTTCTTGTCTTGCCGAAGAAGGTTGGGTCAGAGGAAGCAAGCCGATCAGTAATTCGTCACCTTTACCAAACAGAAGTCTTCCGTAACAGCCGCGGACGACCGAATCAGACCACAGGGAGGGTGCCACTGCGTCAAAGCCTAATTGGGGGCTTACTCGAAATGGATGGTAAGGAACAGTTATGAGGTTGTAACTCGAGGTCTCTGGGATGTCTTCATATTCAGAGAGGGAAGGAAAATATCCCCTTCTACACCAGTTGACAAAACTGGAGTAGCATCGCGAGCCTTTGGTAATGTGCGAAGAGGAAAAGGAGGTATCATGCTCAGCATACATACCCTCACGATTTTGTCCCTGGCGTGAACATAAGATATGGCCACAAAGTAGCTGACGTCGTCGCACATCAAGGCGAATGAGCGCCGAACTCCCTTGGTCTTATACCAACGCCAGCCGCGAGGGCATAGGAAGGGACTCCTGGCATTAGGCTCGTTCCAAGTTCGGGTGAAGGAATAGGAGCACAAAGAGGCCATCTCTCGAACACCCACATTGACAAGAATGCAACTTTGATATAAGACACGACTCCCCTCTGCCTTGGGACTGTTCGGCATGCGTCATGGCCAAATCTAGACGATGATACAACGACTCCAGAACCAAAGGCCCTAGTGCCACCTTTTGGCCAAGTGAGAGCCGAACAGCAAGCACGAGAACGTGAATGTACACACCATCGTGAGGATGTCCATATATAAGATATCTAAAGATCTGGACGCAGAGGAAGCCGCACAGTGAATAAGCAGAGCCCCTCCCCTCCAGCGAGGTTAGCGCATTTTTGTTCTTCTTCAGAATTGCCTGGGCCATCTCAGGCTTCGCAAAATCACGGTAAAAGTAGGTGATCCACTTCGACCACAAGTTCTTTGCGACCGTTTTGACTAGCAGAGGCTTCTTCGCAGGCTTGATCGAAGTCCACCTAGTGGTCGTCTTCTTCACTTCTCCTATACACTCTCCATCTGCTCAAAGAGAGAGATTTCATCATCCTTAGCTAAACGCGCAAGAGGGTCCACATTCCCCATACAGGGAAGCTATAGCAGCATTTCCACATCTTCCAGAGTGGGACCGGCTTCGAAGGTCGCGAAATGCAAAGTGTGAGTCTTATTCGAATACCTTG
This sequence comes from Linanthus parryae, assembly GCA_023055425.1. NCBI lineage: Eukaryota > Viridiplantae > Streptophyta > Magnoliopsida > Ericales > Polemoniaceae > Linanthus > Linanthus parryae. The sequence goes on from JALGPY010000001.1 coordinate 104,286,424, forward strand.
AAAGAAATGTCGCCAGCATATCGTTATCACGCCTCACGCTCGAGCCCTTGGTCGCGTGCACGTCATGATGTATCCCGGAACGAGTAAGGGCAGGCTCATGATGCTCGAGGATGTACTATGTCCACTCTTTCATCCAATCCAGCTTGGCAGTAAAAGTCTGGTGCAGAATGTCAGTAAAGGGGTACAACCCAGATTCAAGGCCGAGCCGGTTTACGTCATCGATATTTGCAAGATCCCAGTCGTCCCTTTCTGGTTCAGGCATCAATTTCAAATCATCCACCGTCAAAGAGCTGCTAGGTTTCTTCTCATGGACGGTGGCCAAATAGAAGTCTTCCCTGCCCAAATAGGGGGCTTTACTCCAGAGATCCTTTGGGACTGTGGGCAAGTCAATTGCTTCCTTACGAGATTTTTTGGGTGCCATTTTGCAACACGAATAAACAAAAGCAAAACAAGATATTCAAGATGGATGCTATGTTCATATACGAAGAACAGTATGAAGAACACTCAACCCAGATCTACATGCATACTTGGTCTAAATGTTTGATAATGAAGGATTGCGCCAAGAAGGAAGAATCACTAACCTTTTCGTTGATGGATTACTTGAAACACTTTATTAGAAGAATTGGACAACTAATTGAAAGCTTGAATCTGTTGGCGAAGGGTTTCTCCTTTGCTAATAAACCTTGGCAGAAGCTCTGGTGGGATGAAGGTGTGAAAAATTCTAATTGATGAGGTAAAATGGTTTATATAGATCCCTCTGAAGAGTCACGACCATTCAAAATCTTTTCGGATCAATTGTCGCCTCGGTTATCGGCAGAATTATGTGGATATTGTCGCAATCCATGCAATCCACATCACGCCCACGCCACATTAAAGGCTATACAATGTTGCAGAGACCTAGGCAATCATGGCTACTTATCGGGGGTAGGGATTTCGAATATCATTCGAATTGACACGAGGGTCTGCGTGGAGTCACACACGACTGGTTTTGCACGTTCGCGCGACGACGCTTGTGGCGAGCGCGCAAAAGGGGGCTAATGGAGATAGTGTATCTTGAGTAGATCAATTATCATCCACGTGGCAGTCATCGATCATATCTGATGGTACTCCGTACACACTCTATCATTATATCTATATTCGAGCTTATCCTTATGGGTGCTGCGAGACAGGATCGCCCGCGATACTAACCGCACGGGAGTTATAGGGACTTAGTGGCTTGGAGGTTAGAGTAAGGCCCGTCGCGCGAGAGAAACAACCACGCTTGCGCGCGACCCTTGGTAACTGTCTGAGAGATCTAATGACCACGTATCCCATAAATACGGTCGATGGTGTAACGCTCCCTACTTATGAGCACAATCGTGTAACGGGCCCTGTATATACGATCGAACGTATCGTTACTAGGCGGATATTAAGCCGTTATTAATGGACACATTAACCCCTCACAACCGTCATGTAGGGTTTTGATTCATGGATGCGCAACGGAAACACAAACAATCATAAAACCATGCAAAACCCTCCAAGGATCACAAGTCAAGAGACATAACGATGGTAAGGGTAAGAAATCAATAACACACCTTAGGGTTCTCCTTTGATGACTTCAAACGCGAATTGTGTCACGTTCTCTATGGTTGATCCACGCCTAGAGCTGATCCTAGAATCTCCCAAGTCCTTGGTGCTAGCCCGAAAGAGGAAGAGGAAGAAAAATCACGCAAAACGAGACCCAAAGGAGGGCTCTCGGCCTCCTTGTGGCCGACGGGGACGGGGCGGCGAGCAAGGGGCGGTCGGCTCCTTGCTTGTTTCTCTCTCTCCTTCTTTTGTTCTCTCCCACTCTTGTTATGTTCAATAATGAGCATAAGTTATGAGGAAGGAAGGAAGGAAGGTCCTTTATATAGTCCAACAACTCCTTGCCAACTACCTAAAGGACTTATTCTAGTCCTACTAGAATTCAATATAGTCCCTTCCTTGCAAATTAGTCCCTACTAAGTTTGCAAGATTTTGCAAAGTGATCCTTCTAATTAATTAATCCAATTAATTAATTCCCAAATCTAGTTCAACTCTATGTAGCGTGTGACCCCATAGGTTCCATCTAGTTGGTAGCAACTATTTGCTAATATGGAACGGTCTCTAGCAAAACATCCATTCTAGCCAACTAATAGAATAGTCATCTTGACAACCTTTGTACAAGTAATTGTCTCATCCCTTTGTCTCTATATCCGGATTGGACACGAGACATACAAGTCACACTCGTATATCCAATCCATGGTTTCTAGATCCATGGGAATAGCCTTATTCGTGCAAATAACATCAATATCCCATATTGATTTATTTGAGTCTGGCCAGACATTCTATAAGCACTATCCCTCGAGTGGCCTAGGATATTTTCTCCCGTTATGTGGGAGGGACAAATTCTATCTACGTCCACTACGATCTCTAAGCTTGCTTCTTATTGTATCCAGTACACGCCTTTATAACTACCCAGTTACGGTGTAGCGTTTAACGCTACCAAGATCACAATAATCCACAACTAGAATATCTAGTGACTTCAAGTCTAAGGATGACAATACCATTGCACCGCGAGAAGCGCTTGTGACTCAACATAACGTGTATGTAGCCTTCTCGGAGATGGGTCAATCCAGTGCAACATTCCCTAATGCACACCTATGTGTTGGATCGTGATATCTCCATATCAATCCAACCCCATACTAGTCTATAGATGATTGTCCCATTAATCATTATACTTGACTAGGGATATTTAAGATAAACAACACAATTGTAAATCGAAGGACTTCATTATATTAAATATCCAATAAATAATAAATGAATTTCTAGCCACAAATAATTCATACTAAACTAGATTGCCTCTAGGGCATCTATTCCAACACGTCACTCCCTACTATATATAGGAATGTTTGCCTCTTATGGCACCTCGCTGATCACTCTCGGATCTTTTGCTAGTCGTTATACTGTCTCTATCTCAAGAACAGTTAACCATTGCTTACTCTTCCCCTAACCCAACCTACAATCTCTCTGTGCTTTCTGCTCTTGTTCTTATTCCCTATCAGAGGTGTACACTTGGATCCTCTTCCAGGATTTGCTTGTACACACCTTCCCACCGCAGGTCTAGGAGATGGGGCGTATTGAGTAGAAGGATCACATGGAACGAAAATGTCACTAGAAATGATCTAGTATGCTAGTTTATGTATAATATAGTAGTACTTAATGACGCATGTAAGAGACGGTATGTATTAATTGTATTGTAATATATATGGAATGTTATGCTTTTAATTTATGCCGTTACTTTTAGCAGCACCCTCCCGGTCTTGTTCGAGCCAAGTAAGGGGCTTGTTGCACATATGTTATGACTCCTATGTTCCCCCACCACCATGGCTGTACGACGTCTTCGACAGATGCTCAAACTTTATGAATTGGACCACCTGGGTGGCTGACCGATGATCATAGCCTATCGGTGCAACTAAAAAACTATACACATTCAAGGGCGTCATAATTGTAATTATCAAGTCTTGGGTTTGTTGTGCTAATCACTCGCTTCTACGAAACCTTGACATTTAATTTCATGTTATTTTCCCCTACTATTAGCAACAAAACAACATATGAGGGTCAATTTTATTACTTTTCATTTTGTCATCTTCGAAATCTTATTGGTACATTTCATATGTAATCTACCTTAAGTAGTAGATAGATGCAGAGCCTAGTTGCTTGCGCATTGAATGGAAATTGATGCGGTAACCTACCTTAGTATAAATTATGGACGATACTTTGATTTCACTCATTAGCTTGTCTGCATATAGGGAAGCAATACGACAACATTAGCAGTGTTTGGATATAATCTTACCTTTAGAATTTGTTTTGGAAATGTTGATGTGGATACTTCAGGCTGTATATGTGTATTGTACTTCCACTTCTTATGCTATATGTACAAGGTTTATTTTTATATATACTCTTATCTTGCTTAGGACAATTCAGGCTTTGGCTTGTTCTTGTTATTGTGACCGTTTTGTCACAGTGCGCGAATTTGAAGACTGAGCGAGCGAATTCGAAGCCGTTTTGTCGCATTGTACTTATGGATACATAGGTAATTGCATAGCTAGATATAGATCGCTTATTTCGCTATTTCAAACTAGCTAACTAATTTGTTGCAAACTATAGTTATTTTTTGTGCGTATGTTTTAATTAGGGGTGAGCAAAACTCGCCCAAACTGGTCGCCTTGAACCGGTCCGCATCAAACCGGTCTGAATTCAACACCCGTTCATGCTACTTGATTGGGTATGGGTATAAAATTGTGAACCCAAACTAACTTTTATTGATCATGGGTTTGAAGTTAGAAAAACCGATTAGGGCCAGTCCGGTCTGATTAAAAATGTATATGAAAAATTTACATATTTTTTGGTTAAATAATACCGTACAAGTTAAATTTAATAAGACCGAACAATAGTTTTAGTTGATTTTCCTCAACATATGAATTAATACGATTTTCTCCATCGACTAGAATGTCATATTCAACTTTGTTATGTATTAGTAAGATCCAAATTTGTTTCTTTTCTCTGATTCGCACTAAATATGTCTTGTTAATAGACATAAGTTTGCTAACGGTTTGCAACATTTTGAACCCGTCTAAACCCGGCGGAACCGGTTCGAGTCGAATGGCTTGATCGGGTTTGGGTTTGTCGACTACTTGATTGGCTTTGGGTATCGATATGACCAACTTGGGATCATTGGGTGGGCTAAGAAAAAAATCCCTCACCCGTCCAACCCGGTTCGTGCTCTGCCCTAGTTTGAATTGTAAATTTGGGGTATATTTTGTCGCAGTGTATCCGTATGTTGGCAAGCCGCACATAATTAATGTAAATTTGGAATATTTACTTGAATTTTGCCTTAAACGGTTGTGTTATGGTTTGATACAGTTTGAAATGTGTTAAGTGTAATGTTTGTGTATTTATTCAATATTTTAAGTACTTCTAAGTGTCTTCTTGCCTGAAATAAGGTCGTGCTAGTCTTGTTGTGCCTAAAATAAGGCCAGGTCATTGTAGAACAATTGATTTGATGTGGTTGTGCCTGAAATAAAGTTGCATGTTATGGTTTTGATGTGGTTCTGCCAGGCATAAGGCTCCATGATATTGATTAATCCCGGTTTTGAAATGTAATGGTTTATGGGTTGAGTTAAAGAGGGGAAGAGTACTATTCTTGTAGTTTTTAATAATGTACAAATATGTCAAGAGAAAAGTATCTCGCTGTAAAAGGGTGTCATCGAATATGGCAATAAAAATGTTACGTTCATTCAAGAAACAAGGAAACAACGAAAAATACTCTCGCCGTATTTGACTACACAAAATACATCAATAATCTCACCACACAAGGGAAAAAGTTATAGACACATAAGCCTCTTCATAAACGGTGAGAGAAAGGTTCTGCCGCAAAATATGGTAGCATAAACGGCGTGAAGTCTTGCCGTTTTTGATATGTCATAAATTGCGAGAGTGTGTCCCTCCGCCCTTAAAGGTTTAAAAAGCGATAAATTTTCTCGCCGCGGAGAAAAACGTCAAAACCCTCACGGCCGACCAAAAAAGTGTCGTTTTTTTGCTTTAAACGGCGAGAAAACTGTCATACACGATGATAATTGCTTACTGTTGTTAGTGCATTTCTAGTAGTGTTTTATGTATGTAGTTGTAGAAAACAAAACAAAAAAAAATCAAAACCACATCCCTCTAATTCGGTTAAATTCCAACCTCCAGTCCTTTGGGTTCGATATAAACCTGGTCCTTACTGGGAAAACTTGCTACAATAGATACTGTGCACTTGCGTTTAATCGACATTAAATTTAGACGAGCTTAATTTCTACATCGCACACTATTTACTACCTACTGCTACTAGAGCCGAGCATACCAACTTTTTTGTTGCCGTTGCCGGGGACTAACAATTTGTAGTTGTTTAGAGGTAGTTTTATTTTTCTGTTAGTTTATATTTTCTTTATCTTTTCTTTTCTCAATTTTTTCTTCTAGAATCTGTGTTTCAGGTACTTTAACATTGTATGCCTCGCGACAAATGTGAGGTCATACCACAGATGCAGGATCTGGAATCAATGATCCGCAAAAGTTTCTAAGCGTCGAGACAGAAAATCTCTATTATGGCACATGCAGCAGCTGTAGTAGAGGGGTTGAAAAATTTGTTTGCAGTCGAACATGCTCTTCGCGAGCAGAATAAAAAAGCTATGAAGGAGCTGCAAGTGATGTTTCAAGATCTCAATGCTAGCTTGGCACAGCCAACACCGCATGGACCACCACTTGTAGACCTTCGCAATTTAGGGCAACAAGTGGTGCAAGAACAAGCACAAGATAGGGAAGCTCCAATGGCTGATAATTTCATGCCTATTGAAGCAAGCTATCAGTCACCTATTAAGAATCCCAATATAGTTCAACCAGTTCCTATCTAAGGTTCTTTAATGAACATGGTCCAGAAGGATTGTCAATTCAGTGGGAGGCCTACCGAAAATCCTAATACACACTTGGCGATACTTACTCAAATATGTCAAACTAAGAACATTTGCCCATTGGACGAATCTATGGTGAAATTCACGATGTTCCCTTTTTCATTTACGAACAAAGGTAGGGAATGGTTTATGACCTTACCCAGCAAGTCTATCACTACATTAGAGCAACTTATTGAGGATTTTCTGAGGAAGTATCATCCGCCATCTTGAGTAGTAGTTTATGAGGAGTTACTATCACTCCATTGAATGATTCCATATGTTGGACCCAAAACCATGCGATACTCCCGAAGCTCGTTGAAAGACTTTTCGAGCCTAGATATGTGACGTAAAGACACCATATGATATTGATCAAATGATTAGAGAACCCGATGCAAGTGAAGTGGGAGCCTCGTGGACGCTATGATATGTACTAAGACCCTAATAAACGCTATGCAGTCAGATTAATTGGTGGATTTTGGGGAATCGCGATTTAGGAAACTAGAATGCACTCAAAAGGATACTCATTGACACTCTCTAAGTGCAAGTGTACAGTTGTCGGTGTATTGATAAAATTCCAGAAATCCGGGTTGCCGAACCCAAGAGACTTCTTTGTAAATTAGTTAATAAATCCAATCCTTATGTGGGCAAAGCACAGTTGTTTGTTTTTCTAAGTCTACTAAATTAACGAAAAAACGAATCTCAATTAACCGATTAAATTGCTTCACGAATAATAAGGATGAGTTGTTGTAGGTTTTTCTCAAAGTTGACAAAGTCAGGATATCTCTACGGGTCACTAGGTATTTCACACTACGTTGGATTTATGTTCTACTAACATGATGATGCTTTCTCTAGTTAAAAGAGCACTCATATGTTGAAGATTTCTCAACCAACCTCTACACTTAAACTATCAAAAACTTATGTGTCTAGTCTAATCAAGTTCAAGTGCGCTTTATGCTTGTTTGTCTACTCTTAGTTCTTAGCTAACTAGCAAGATTTCTCAACCCTAGATACGGCTAGTGTGTGTTTCAAGTTTCTGGGCAATAAACATTGATGTCTCTAACATTCATAACCTAGCTCAATCCTATTGATACGTCTAACGATAGTAAAGAAGAATGATAATCGTAAAACACACATAACTAGACAAAATATCAGCAATTAAGCCAAAACGCATGAGAGCAAATCCATAAATTCCAACACATCGTGATCAATACCTAGCTACCTATGAGATATCCCCAGATAGGAGTTTAGCTACTCAAAATCATGATCACAATACAAGTTTTCATGATAAAAATTCAAAAACTAGAAAAGAAGAAGAAGTTTAGAAGGCAAACGAAAGAGATCCAAGCACACGATCGTACTCTAGCTCCCAACTCGTCGAAAGCAATGTCTGACTGGCCAAAAATGTTCCCTAACCAAGTTTAATACGTTTCCCAAGTGTTTAGAACAAGTTAGGAATAATAACAAAGCCACCCCGAACGTTTCCGAAAAAATTCTGCACCCGAAGTAGGTCGTGCGACCTACAGGCAATTCAGCACTAGGTCGTGAGACCTAGTTGGTAGTCATGCGACCTACTTAAAAATTATGCATTCTCCCATTAGGTCGTGCGACCTGTGGACTAGGTCGTGCGACCTAGTTTATCCTTAGCCAAATTTTGGCCTTCTCCCGGCTTGTCGCGCACTTCTTTCAATCACTTCCCGAGCCTTGTATCATCACTTGATCCTCCATTATGAGCTCTCCACGTGCTTTAAGGCTCGTCATTTTATCTCACGTGTGTCTCTCGGACTCGAATCATCATCACTCGCTTTCTTTCTCAACTTTTGAGCTTGCGTTCACTTTCGAAGTTCGTTTTCTCTCTTCCACTTGTTCCTCGCGTGCTCCGTTCTTGAAAACCACAACACGAACCCCCCCCCCCCCCAACACGAAGATCAAATGTGACAAAAGATAAATATTGCAATAAATGATGTAGGAAAACGCCCGGACTTCACATTTAACACATGCTGAAACTCTCAAATTATACCAAAACCGACTCGGAATGACGCTAAATTCTCAATTTTTGCTCGCAAAACGATAGAATACCAATAGAATATATAACTCCACTTCGTATTTATCACTCAGATATCTCAAAGGAATGTAAGACCACGTGTTGTGCTATCAGAGTTGGGAACTTCGACTTGTTGGCTATATATGCTGACTATGGTGGGTATCTAGATACCCGTATACCCACCTCAGGCTGAGTTTCATGCTGGATGGCTTGATGGTAGACCTATCGCGTGGAATAGCAATATGTAGTATTGGAAAATCGTGTTGGACCGCTCTATCGAGGATGGAGGCAGAATATGTTTCATGTTCCACTTTGGCGCACAAATGTGTTTAGCTGAAACGATTTTGGTCAACCTAGGAGTTGTTGACAGACTTGTTACCCTACTTTGTGCAACTATGACTACCATAGCTAGGAGCTAAGAACCCAAAGCATTGCGGTGAAGCCAAACACAGAGAGGTCAAAAGGTACTATTTCATCAGGGATGCGGTGTCTACCTGAGGAGTAATCTTGAAGTACATCCATACTACACTACTAGAAATTAACACAAAATGGAAATAAGATACAAAAATTCACGCCGAAAGGGTAAATTTTGGCGTTTATTGTATCACAAACGGCTATAATTTCTATTCTCGCTTAAAATAATATTATACGGTAACAAATTAGTGGCCCCGCATTTATTTTGGATCTAACTGCAAGAGCCTTAACAAAAATGACTAGCTTTTTTATCGCCGTTTATACTTGTATTAAAAACGGCGACAAGAAGTTACTAACGGCGTCATTTGTTATCTCGGTAAGTAATATTTAGGAGAAACGGCGAGAGTTCTTATCACGCCGTTAGTTCTTGTCACATACGACGAGAAGTATAGCCGTATATGTTATTTTTTACACGTTTCACCCTATGCCCAAATTGTTTGATTTGTCCGCCAAATTTTGGAGCGAAAATTTGCTTACCCCGCGCAGAGAAGGAAATAAACCTAGCCAGAGGGAAAGACGAGGGTTTGACGAGGGAAAGGCGACTTTGGTGGTTCAGGCAAAGTGTCCCCGGTGCTATCTTGTCTTCGCGACGTTTCCCACCGTATGTGTTCTTCTTATATTCTTCTTTTTGTTGTTCTTCTCTAGGGTTGCATGTCGTCTTTGCCAATTTGATTTGATTGTTCAATTTTTTCAATTTCTTCTGGTTGAATGTCGTATGAAACCTTCTGGTTGTATGATTCATATTGCTTTGGTCTGTTTGGATGATACTAGATTATATCACATACACACTGTAACTCTAGTTAATTTGGTCTGTTAGGAACACATTTTTGGCAGGGGTGGGCTTATTCGGGTTTTTTCTCAAGTTTTGAGCTGAAGTATATTTTTGTAATACTCAACATATATATGTGATTAGTTAAGTTCATTTTAGTAATGCTTCTAATATTTGTTTTTAGAACTAATGTATGAATTTGTCTTCACATTTTATATTAGTTGAATTCTCAATGGATAAGAGTTGGATAACTATCACCCCGAGGTGTGGTCCGACTTTTGTTGATGGTTGTGACAAGTTCTTAGACTTTGCGTACATGGGCATGGATGATGGGTCACAAAATATGTTTCCCTTGTAAGAAATGTCTTAACCGGTTTTACGAGACCAGGAGTGTAGTTAGAGGTCATATAATATGTAATGGATTCTAGCCTGATTATTTGCAATGGATTTATCATGAAGAACCATCTGAACTAAGTTGAATCAGAGTTGGGTAGTGAAGAAACAGTTGGGGGAGATGACATGATTAGTATGGTACGTGAAGCATTAGGAGCTCAGCCCGATCAAGATTTTATGAGTTCTAATGAGACATAGGTTGACGGAGAAACTATGAAACTCCTTAAAATACTGGAACAAGCTGAGACTGAGATGTATCCAGGATGTAAGAAGTTTACCGCATTGTCGTTCGTAGTTAGAATGCTGCACATTAAAGTCTTATATAACCTGCCAAGTGCATGCTTCGATGATTTGATTAAACTATTCAAAGAGGGACTCCCTAAGGAGGATAAGTTACCAAATTCATACTATGAAGAAAAGAAGTTGAAGGATTCCTTAGGATTTACCTACGTAAAGTATGACGCTTGCCACCAAAATTGCATGCTATACTGGAAAGACAAGGCGAATTTAGAGAAATGTGATTTTTGTGGACAAGATATGTATAAACCATTTTAGCAGGGGGATGACCTAGATGGGACCACTCAGGCTACCAAGATTCCTCGCAAACAAATGCGCTACTTCCCACTAAAACCTAGGTTTCAACAATTGTTTATGTCCTCAAAAACCGCAGAGTCAATGGTATGGCATGACAAAGGACGTACTAAAGATGGCACACTTAGGCATCCAGCTGACTCTTTAGCCTGGAAAATTTTTGATGAAAAGCACCTTGAATTCGCTAGTGATCCTCGCAATGTCAGATTGGGCTTGGCATCATATGAATTTAATCCATTTAGGACGATGACCATTGCTCACAGTACGTGGCTAGTCTTGTTGACGCAATTTAACTCAGAGTCGTGGATATGTACGGGGCACGCTAATATGATTTTTTCGATCCTTATTGATGGACCTAAGGCACCGGGAAATAATATAGACGTTTACCTGCAACCGATAATAGATGATTTGAATGATTTCTGGCATCAAGGTGTACGCACATTTGATACAGCAACTGGTCAAATGTTCACATTATGTGCGTGTCTTCTGTGGTCTGTAAACAACTTTCCAGCATACGCGAATTTGTCTGGATGGAGTACCAGAGGATAATAGCATGTTTTCCTTGCAATAAAAACACTCAGTTTCGATGGTTAAAACACGGTAGAAAGCACGTGTATGGGGGTAATCGTCATTTCTTGCCTGCTAGCCACAGGTTCCGTAAAGATAAATTTTTTGATGGGACAGAAGAAGATGCAGAGGCCCCACCAATGCTATCTGGAGAAGAAGTGTTCAGACAAGTAGATCATATTGAGGAAAGATATGGAGATTGAGGGGTAGATGTAGAATCTGTGATTAACCGAAAGAGATCGAGGGACGCTGTTGAGGCTGGAGTTGGTTTACCCATTTATAATTGGAAAAAGTGGAGTATTTTCTTCGAATTGCCTTATTGGAAGGACAATTTAATACGCCATAATCTCGACGTCATGCATATAAAGAAAGATGTGTGATAGTGTTATCAACACCATACTCGATGTAGAGAAAAAAGTGAAGACAGTTTGAATTCTCGGCTTGACCTGGAGGAAATGGGTATACGAGGGTCACTTCATCCACAAAAATCTGGTCGTGGCAAAGCTATGTTACCCCGTGCATCATTAACCATGAGCAAAAGCCAGCAAGACATATTTCGCAGTGTGTTGACAGATGTTAAAGTACCTGATGGTTATTCGTCAAACATATCCCGATGTGAATCCATGAAGGACAGGACACTCATGGGTTTAAAGATTCACGATTGCCATATTCTAATGCAGCATTTGTTTCCCATTGTTGTGATAAGGACACTTCCTAAGAATGTTGTCCAAGTACTGATCGAGTTGAGCTCTTTCTTCAGGCAATTGTGTTCAAAGTCACTTGATCCGGCTAATTTACTTCAGTTACAGCAGAAAGTAACACTGACTCCCTGTCATCAAGAGAAAAAATTTATGCCGTCCTTTCTGGACATGATGTTACATCTCCCTATCCACTTAGCTCACGAGGCGACAATTGCTGGCCCTATAACATATCGGTGGATGTACCATGTTGAAAGGTATACGTATCTAATTGTAGCATGATGTAAATTGATAATTAAATGTGTTGTTCATATAATATATACCATGGGCCAATTTTAATGCAAGCATTTGCTCACTCTAAAAAAATATGTACACAATAGGAGTCGTCCAGAAGCTTCCATAGCAGAGGGATACCTACTTGAAGAATGCTTAACGTTTTGTTCAAGATATTTGGACGAGGATGTTGAAACAAAACTTAGATGTTTGAGTCGCAATGACAGCAGTGAGTTAGGTCGCGCTTTGGGTGCAGGGAGAACTGTACGTCTAGATCCAATTGTAGGGTTTTGATCATGGATACGCAGCGGAAGAAAGAATTTATCAATTCAAGACCCTCCAAGGATCACAGGAAGAGAATCATAACGACGGTAAAGGAAAACAAGTAACACACCTTAGAGGTCTCATGTGATGACTTGTAACGTGAATTGTGTCACGTCTCTAAGGTTGATCCACGCCTACAGTTGAGATCTAGATCTTCCTTCTCCTTTGTGCTATCTTGGACCGGAGGAAGAGGAAGAAGAAATCATGCAACGGGGATCTAAATCTTCGGCCTCTCTTCTCGGATGACGGGGATGGGCGGACGCAGGGGGGTCGGCCTACTTGTGGTCTTGCACTCTCTCTCTTGCTTTCTCTCCCACTCAACTTCTTTTATGAGAATTAGTGTGGGAAGGAAGCTAGGAGAATCCTTTATATAGTCCAACAACTCCTTGTCAACTACCTAAAGGCCCTTCCTAATCCTACATGAATTTGGATTAGTCCCTTCCTTGTATATTAGTCCTACTAAGTTTGCAAGGTGTTGAAAAGTGATCCTTCAAATTAGTTAATCATATTAATTAATTCCCAAATCTAGTTCAACCCTATTGTCGTGTGAGCCCATAGGTTCTATCTATTTGGTAGCAACAATTTGTTAATATGGAGCGGTCTCTAGCAAGACATCCATTCTAGCCAACTAATAGAATAGTCATCCGACAAACTTTGTGCAAGTATTGTCTCATCCCTTTGGCTCCATATCCGTATTGGACACGAGACATACAAGTAACACTCGTATTTCCAATCCATAATTTCTCGATCCTGGGAATAGCCTTATCCGTGCAGATAAAATCAATATCCCAAATTGATTTATCTGAGTCTGGCCAGACATTCTATAAGCACTATCCCTCGAGTGGTCGAGAATATTTACTCCCATTATGTGGGAGGGAAAATTCTATCTACGTCTACTACGATCTCTAAGATTGCTTCTTATTGTATCCGGTTCACTCCTTTATAGCTACCCAGTCACGGTGTAGCGTTTGACGCTACCAAAATCACAATAATCCACAACTAGACGATCTAGTGACTTCAAGTCTAAGGATGGCAATACATTTGTCACCGCGATAAGCACTTGTATCTTTTACATAACTTGTATGTAGCCTTCTCGGAGATGGGACAATCCAGTATGTCATTACTCCTAATACATACTCATGTGTTGGATCGTGATATCTGCATCTCAATCCAACCCCATACTAGTCTATATGTGATTGTCCTGTTAATCAATATAATGGATTAGGGATATTTAAGATAAACGACACAATTGTAAATCTAAGGACTTCATTATATTAACTATCCAATAAATAATTCAATGATTATCCTAGCCAAAATAAGTTCATACTAGTCTAGATTGCCTCTAGGGCATCTATCCCAACAGTCTCCCACTTGCACTAGAGCCAATCTGGTGCATCTCATATGCCAATTCTCCTAGTGTGCCCTTCATGCTTGCGTTGAACAAGTGTCTTTGTAAGTGGATCTGACAGATTCTCATCTGTAAGAATCTTGCATATCTGAACATCCCCTCTATCGACAATATCTCGAATTATACGGAGTTTCTTGAGTACGTGCTTGGATTTCTGGTGTGACCTGGGTTCCGTTGATTGTGCGATCGCCCCAGTGTTGTCACAATACAACTCTATTGAGTCCACAATGCTAGGAACCACACCAAGCTCAGTGATGAACTTCTTAATCCAAATAGCCTCCTTTGATGCGCCATTCGCAGCAATGCACTCAGCCTCAGTTGTAGAATCAGCCACCGTCTCTTTCTTGGAACTCTTCCAGCTCACCGCTGCTCCATTCAGGCAAAACACAAGCTGTGACTGTGATCTGAAATCATCTATGTCGGTTTGGAAGCTTGCATCCGTGTAGCCCATTACACGTAACTCTTCCTCACCTCCAAATATCAAGAAGGCATCCTTAGTTCTTCTCAAGTACTTAAGAATGTTCTTGACTGCAATCCAGTGACTCCCACCTGGATTGGACTGATATTTGCTTGTCATACTCAAGGAATATGAAACATATGGTCTGGTACATAACATGGCATACATGATGGATCCTATGGCCAAGGCATAAGGTATCCTACTCATGCGTTCCTTCTCAATCTCATTGGAACGACAATCAACCTTCGAAAGGTTGATTCCATGCGACATGGGCAAGAATCCCTTCTTGGAGTCTTGCATGGTGAACTGTTTTAACACCTTGTCTATATATGTACTTTGACTCAGGACTAGCAGCCTTCTAGATCCATCTCTATAGATCTTGATACCAATTATATAGGCTGCTTCCCCTAAGTCCTTCATTGAGAAACACTTTCCTAGACAATCTTTAACAGACTGCCACGTGGTAATGTCGTTTCCAATGAGTAGTATGTCATCCACATACAAGACCAGAAAAGCAACAGAGCTCCGACTAACCTTCTTGTAGACAAAGGATTCATCTTCATTTCTGATAAAGCCAAACTCTTTGACCACTTCATCAAAACTTCGATTCCAACTCCTACAAGTTTGCTTCAACCCATAAATGGATCATTGCAACTTATAGACTTTGTTGGCTTTCTTTGGATCTTCAAAACACCCAGGTTGTATCATATACACGTCCTCGAGGAGATTCCCATAAAGGAATGCTGTTTTGACATCCATCTGCCAAATCTCATAGTCATAGTAAGCTGCAATAGCAAGTAGGATTCCGATGGATTTGGTCATAGCGACTGGTGAAAAGGGTTCATCATTGTCTATAACATGAATCTGTTGGAATCCTTTAGCCACCAATCGGCCCTTATAGGTAATCACATTACCGTCGATGTAGATCTTCTTCTTGAAGACCAACTTGCATCCTATGGGTCCCGCCCCTTCGGGTGGTTCAACCAAAGTCCATACTTTTTTGGCATTCATGGATTCCATCTCGGATCTCATGGCTTCGAGCCACTCTCAGAGTCCGGCCCTCTCATGGCCTCTTCATAGGTAGTAAGCTCATCATCTATGAGAAACGTGTCACCATATTCAGTCACAAGATGTCCATACCTCTCTGGCTCCTGGCGCACTCTACTAGATCTCCGAAGCTCTTGTGCTACCTGTACAGGTTGCTCCACAACCACTTGTGGTTCCCGCTCATGTTCCATAGAAGGACCAGTGCCTTGTGGTTCTTGAACCTCTTCAAGTTCTACATTCCTCCCACTTGCTTCTTTAGAGACAAACTCTCTTTCTAGAAACACCCCGGACCGAGAAACAAACACTTTGTTCTCAGTTGGATTGTAGAAATAGTAAACCTTAGTTTCCTTAGGGTACCCCACAAACATACACTTGTCCGACTTGGGTCCGAGCTTGTCTGATTGTAAACGCTTTACATAGACATGGCAGCCCCAAATCTTCATGAACGACAGTGTGGGACGCCTCCAGCTCCATATTTGATGTGGTGTCTTCATGACTGATTTAGATGGAACACGGTTAATGGTGAAATCTGCACTTAATAGAGCATAGCCCCAAAATGATAATGGAAGATCGGTTTGACACATCATAAATCGAACCATATCAAATAGGGTTTGATTTCTCCTCTCAGACACTCCATTCCATTGTGGCGCTCGGGGTGGAGTGAGTTGGGACACGATCCCACACTCTCTTAGATAGTCGTCAAACTCTTGGCTCAAGTATTCTCCTCCATGATCCGATCGTAGAGCCTTAATACTTTTGCCAAGTTGTTTCTCTACTTCACTCTTGAATTCTTTGAACTTTTCAAAGGATTCGGATTTGGCCTTCATAAGGTATACAAATCCATATATACTGAAATCATCAGTAAATGTGATGAAGTAGACGTAACCACCCCTGGCAAGTGTGGCAAATGGCCCACACACATCAGTATGTATGAGTTCCAATTTCTCACTACTCCTCTCACCTTTCTTATTGAAAGCGGACTTCGTCATTTTTTCCAATAAAGAAGCCTCACATGTCTCATATGATTCAAAATCAAATGAGTCTAGAAATCCATCCTTATGGAGTCTAGATACACATTTCTCGTTTATGTGGCCTAAACGACAGTGCCATAAGTAAGCAGGATTTAAATCATTTATTTTAATCATCTCAGTATTAATGTTGTAAACATGATTGCTTAGATCAAGGACGTACAGTCCATTAAATAACTGCGCACTACAATAGTAAATATTATTAAAATAAATGGAACAACAATTGTCCTTTATTGAAATAATAAAACCTTCCTTGTCCAAACAAGAAATAGAAATAATGTTTCTGCTCATAGAAGGCACAAAATATCAATTATTTGATTCTAAAACTAATCCTGAAGGCAGAGACAGCTCGTACATGCCTAAGGCCAATGCAGAAACCTTTGCTCCATTCCCAAAGGGCAGGTCTATCTCCCCTGTAGCCAATCTTCTACTTCTCTTTAGATCCTGCACTTCTCGACAAATGTGAGATCCGCATACAGTATCCAATACCCATGATGTTAGAGATAGTTAAGTTGATATCTACAACAAAAATACCTGGTGGTGGTGGAATCACTATTCCAAGCCTCTTGTCCTCCAGATATTTTGGGCAGTTCCTCCTCCAGTGTCCAGGCTGACTACAGTAGTGACATTCACCTTTAGTCACACCTTTGGAAATGCCACCAAAATTCTTAAGGGATGGTTCCTTGGACTTGGCAACTGCTTTGCCTTTGCCCTTGGAGGATGAGGCAAACCTTTTGCCCTTTCCTTTCTGCAGCATCATGATGGCCTTGCCCTTACCCTTCTTGATGCTTTGTTAAGCTGTCCTCAACATATTGAGTAAATCTGGCAGTGGTTTCACGATCTCCTTCATGTTATAGTTCATGATGAACTGTCCATAACTCTAAAGCAACGATTGCAACACGAGATCGGTGGCCAACTTGGCCGACCGGGAACCCTAGTCGTGCGAGATTCTCCAAGTAACCGATCATACGGAGTACATGAGGTCCCACAGGGTTTCCTTCAGCCAGATAACATTTGAACAATGCCTTGGAAACTTCATACCTCTCAACCCTTGTCTTCTCTTGGAAGAGCTGCTTCAAGTGTTCGATCATATCGACTGCATTCATGTTCTCATTTAGCATCTGAAGCTCAAAGGACATAGTTCATAGCATAATCCACGCCGCATCATTAGCGTCATCAACACGCTTCTGATGCTCCTTTAGGGCTGCAGCGGTATTCTTTGCTGGAGAGGCGGGAACTTGCTCCTCTAGAGCGTACATTTTCTTCTCTTGTTTGAGAACAATTCTCAAGTTTCTGTACCAATCTAGAAAGTTGGTTCCAGAAAGCTTGTCCTTCTCAACGACAGAGCGCGGGGAATGTTGTGAACTCGATGATTAGTTTGCCATTGGGAATTCTACAAAAGGAAAATACGCAAGTTTTAGTATGTGTGAACTTTTGACAATATTTAATAATGACTAGATTATTAAACATAGCTCCCACTATTTTTCTACGGATTAATAACCCTCAAGATATTAATGCGGAAAATATCGTTATATTTCTAGTGGGCCAAGATCCATATTTCATCTCCTTTTGAGCTTGTTTTGGCAAGTCACCCAAAAATTAAATACTTTAGGTAGGAACAATTCTAAGTGCATCCCATGCAACTCTTGGTTAAATTGGGAAAATATATCCTTATTTTTCAATCCTTATGGATAATCCCAATTGATTGCCTCTAGGTTTTAATCACATTAATAACCTAGTTGCGTCCAACCTCTTATTTAAAAAATTGCACATTACTTGCTTGTGCCATCGCATCACATCATTATGAATCAAGTCGCCTTACTTTGGCATGCACGAGCTTGAAAAATCATGATGATGATGACTGTTTAAATAACGAGAAGGCAAAACACAATATTCGAATTTTGAGGGGTTTTGAAAATTCAATTTAAATTGTTTTGTTGATCCATGTCAACTGATCTATCTATTTTGAGTTGGGCAAAACTCTAAATAATAGATCCGGTTTGTTAATTATCTTATTATGCTTATTGCATGCATCAACTATACATCAATCAAAAAATAATAAGACACAAAAAAAATAAACAACCACAAAAATAACAAAACGTGATGTGGATATGGCCTTTATAGACTAAGATATTCCCAAGACAATGGAAATATCAATGAACCCCAAAATAGCAAACACATCTCCATGCGCTTCCATCTTTTGGTCCATCCATCATAGTCTTGTGGAATGCTTCATGCTCCATCCTTTTTGACTTCCTTGTCTTTTTGAGCTTCTTTTCTCCAATCTTGGCTAACAATATATTCTATCTAGTACTAGCTAAAACTATACTTAATAAAATAAATCTCACAAGTTGAGAAAAAATTCGGCTCGAAGTTCGTAAACCCTAATTAACTATTACATTAATTAATCAGATCGCAGGTCGTAAACCAAACCACAAATTTAAACAATCACATCAAACCACATTCTAAGGCCATATCCAATCACCATGCGGTTTTCACATAAACAGCTAATATCTAATTTAACACTCTTGGTCAATTTTAATTGATTTTAGGATTACTAGGGTCAAAACGGGCCAAGGGGCCCAACCATTCATGGCTGAACCACTTTGGAGCCGCCCCGGGCCGAGCCTAGGCCGGCCGCCCCAACCCGTTGGGTTGTCCGCCCGCCTAGGCCTTGGGCCTAGGTGGCCTGGGCGGCAAGGAAGATGGGGCAGTCCCTATTGGTCCATTCCTCTTGAGTTGTTTCGAAAACAACTCCTTCCTTGCTCCCCATGTACAAAAAGTTCCCTAATTGGAACTAGTTTCCAA
Organism: Linanthus parryae; assembly: GCA_023055425.1. NCBI lineage: Eukaryota > Viridiplantae > Streptophyta > Magnoliopsida > Ericales > Polemoniaceae > Linanthus > Linanthus parryae. The sequence goes on from JALGPY010000001.1 coordinate 104,305,787, forward strand.
ATTGGTGCCCACATCCTATATCTAAGATCCTAAAATTTTTCAAACTCACTAATCCATGCATCCAATGCATAAACTAGATCTTGTTTGGTTGAATCACTTTCAACATGAATCTTTATGCTTAATATGTATGTTTTAACGCAATAATCTAACAATTATGGGTGTAAAGGACATAAGACGTAACACATAAACCACGTTTATGTTCTACGACCTGTGGCTCTGATACCACTGTAGGGTTTTGATCATGGATACGCAGCGGAAGAAAGAATTTATCCATTCAAGACCCTCCAAGGATCACAGGAAGAGAATCATAACGATGGTAAAGGAAAACAAGTAACACACCTTAGAGGTCTCCTTTGATGACTTGTAATGTGAATTGTGTCACGTCTTTACGGTTGATCCACGCCTAGAGTTGAGATCAAGATCTTACTTATCCTTTGTGCTAGATTGGAACGAAGGAATAGGAAGATGAAATCACGCAACGGGGAACCAAAGAGAGGGCTTCAGCCTCTCTTCTTGGCCGACGGGGACGGGCGGACGCAAGGGGGCGGTCGGCCTCCTTGTGGTCTTCCTGTAACACCCCCGATTTCCAGAGGAGCTGGAAACCGAGATGGTGCCCTCCGTACAGGGGATTTTACCCTTTCGTACAAGGAGTAGTAACGATAAGAAAGTGAAAAGAAACATCCAACTACTGATTAATTACGATAAAAGTTTACAACATTGGTGACTGGTTCCAAATTGGACACCAAGCCTAACAAAATACATTTTTTTACAACAAAAGAACTCTCTGATTAATTACTAAGTGTTATTGCTTGCAAGTGAGAACTAGTCGTGATCCCAGCGCGTTACCCCAAGCAACCAATCATGAACCTGCGGGGAATTAAAAGAAACACAAGGGCGCAGTTTTTCGAGTATCAGTAAAAATTGAGCGAATAAACAACTTAGCATGTAAAACAGAGTGGCTAGATAGGTTATAGGGTTTACGTGTGAAATACTTTAAATAGTATCGGAGTGTAAGTATAAATGTCAGAGTACACGGAAGTTGTTATTTCCAAATCTGAAAGTTATTATAAGTGGTCGATTCGTTTACCGAGATAAGTTCCCAAATGTGGAATGAAATAAGTCATATTATTAAGTCGCAGTGTGAATAGTAATCGATGATACTGGCCTTTAGGGGGTTCTGGTAACCCAACCTCTCTACCAAGCGTTGAGGATCAGTGTTTCTCCGATCACGCTAGTCATCATACAAATAGCCAACTAGACCTTAAGTGTCGACACCCCCTTAAGATTGTAAGTCAGAAGAGTAGTACTAGATGCTAGACTCTAGCCTATGGCGATAAGATTCGGAGCACACGGAGTCCCCATTCTAGGGATCTTAGCCCAAGGAATCTAAAACCAAGAGGCACACGGAATCCCCATTTTAGGGAACGAGCCCAAGGAATCTAAACCCGAAGTAACGTATAGTAACACGACGTAGGCGTATAGCACTGTCGTAGACCCAACTGGTTCCGGTATACGCGATTCTTTCACTTTACGTTATTAATGAATTCTGACTTAGTGACATTTGAACGGTTTTAAATAAAGCGACGACCAGTATACGCGATTCTTTCACTTTACGTTATTAATGAATTCTGACTTAGTGACATTTGAACGGTTTTAAATAAAGCGACGATTTAAAAGCAAGTACGGCAAGTTTGACAAATAGGGAAAGTATGACAGTTATTTTGAAATAAACAAGAATATCGCATTAAAAGAATTGTCACGAAAAATTAAGCATGTAAACTCACATGTATAATTTTGAGACAAGAAATAAGTCACGTTTTGACACGAATGAAGACAAGTACGCAATACTAAGCATGTATACTCACCGTGAGAGCTGAAGATACGCTAGCAAATCTTTACTCGTACACTACGCCTAGTTCTCGAAGACAAGCTCTACAAACAAACACGAATAGTCCTAGTTACAAGCAAGTTCAATCGACATACGTACGGCGATGCACGTGTCTTATGTGATATGCAAGCGACAACTCTACGTAATTATAAACACATTCGTTATTATTAGAGAATTAAATTATCAGTTGCAAATAAGTCAAAAGTCTCCAAAATAATTTTAGAAGATTAAATAATAAATTTAAAAAAATATATATATATAAAATTATTTAATACTCTAATTACGATATCTAGAAACTAAAATAAAATTAGAGTTATAACTAAATATTGCGAAAGAATATTTCTTATAAATGTAGAAGCAATATTTCTAATTAAGGAAATTATTTCTTAATATTTTACAATTACAATTTAATTTGCAAATAATTTACTTTGCTTTAATAAAAACAACATTTAATTAAACATAGTTATATATTTGTAAAAAGAATCACGTCAACATTTAAACATTTCAAAAACTCCCTATCTATTTACTAAAAACGAATTTGACATTTAAATAATATATAAAACAATATCATTTTTTTGGTTATACAATTATACGTATATAAGCAATATATTTTTACTAACTTATTTTCCACGAAAACAAATTGTAAACATTTATATTGCAACATTTGCTAATTTGTGAAAATACTACATTACGAAAAAAATGAGTTTAAGTTTATTTATTATTTTAATATGACATTAATAAGGTGTAACTAATATATAAAGAAATTAAATGAATACTAATAATATATGAAATAAAACAGGATGTATAAAATACAACTAATCACCCAAAAGTTTAACAAGGTACAAACAGCCCACTCAAGTTTCTGAAAACGACAAGTTAACCCCCCCCCCATTCAAACCCAAATGGAAACGCACATATATACTAAACCCGCATGATTCAAACATGAAATCAAGGCAAAAAAACGTGATTTTGACGAGTGAAAATGAACTAGGAGGTGGATTAGAGGTTACCCACACTGAAAGACGACGAAAATGGTGGAGAAACGATCCAGGTCGAGGTCGTCGTCGATGTCGCCGTAGGTGGAGCTCGACGGGGCTTCTCCGGTCGTTCTTGGCTACGGATGAGAGCTCCTGGAGTCTCCTCGGGCCTCCAGGAGTCGAGTGGGAAGATGCTTAGGGGGTGGGTGCCTCCTGATTTGTTGGGCCGACGATCTCGCTAGAAAATATGGAAGAACGACGGCGACGGTGATGGAGCCTGGCTCCTGTTGATGCTGCTGCTTGCTGCTGCTCCTGGTGGTTTCAGGAGAAGCCATAGAGAGGGAGAGAGAGAGGGCAGAGAGCTAGAGAGAGGAGGGTGGTTGGGTGTCGGCGGAGATGGTGATTTCGTTAGGGGTGGTGTTCGGTGGTTGTGGTGGTACGTGGGTGGTTGTACTGGGTTCTTATCAGGTAATAAAGAGAGAGACAGAGAGCTGAAGGTGCAGGTTGTGGTGGTGGGAGTGGGAGGTTCAGGTGGCGGTGATGGATGGTGGTGGTCGCTGGTGATCACAGTGGTGGTGTTGTGTTTTTACTGTTGGGTTTTGTCTCAGCAAAAACAGAGAGATAGAGGGTGAGACAGAGAGATAGAGAGATGGAGGAGGTGGAGGAGATGGAGGCGTTGGTGGCAGTGGTTGTGATGTAGCTCGGTGGTGGCTGGTGCTTGTGAAGGAGGTGGTTGTTGCCGAAGTGAAGGGAGAAGAAGAAGTTAAGGTCAGGGAGAGATAGAGGGTGATGTAATCAAGTCAAAATGTGATGTAAGCGTTGGAGTTATTAGGTGTGGTTGGAGCGCGGGGTGAGACGACGGTTCGGGTACACGACGAGTAACCAAAACGCGACAAAACTAATAAAACGCAACTATAAATAATAATATGTTGCAAAATAATAAGACGCGATGATAAATTTAGACGCGACGAATGATTAAATAAATGCGATGAAGAATAAAGATACTACGCGACGTGTAATTACTAGGTGACAAGAAATTAGTATGTGATAAAAATAAATGCTACAACGAATAATAAACGATTTGCGACCGAAAAAGTGAAAGTTTACTGATTAACAAAAAGTTTGACCGATAAAAAGATATTCGGCTGAGAAAATTTGTTTTAAATATTAAAATGAAATGTGACTATTAAAATGATATTGGACTTATATTTATATAAGAAATTTGGAAGTTGATTTTAAGAAAAATCATTAACGTTTATTTAGTAAAAGTTTACTAAACGATCATTTGAAATTTATAATAAACTTATTATTTAAAGTAACATAGTATCGTTTATAAGTAACATTATAAGAACAAACTAATTTATAAAATTGTAAACGAATAATTTATCACTACGCTATCACACACAATATCGGCAATGTCTTATTACGACTAACACTAATATCTGATAACAGGTTTTCACAGTCTCAAGTAATAAATACGTTTTGCTGAATTACTAAATTACCCCTAGGTCAGAATTTGGGTTATTACACTTCCTCTCTCTCTTGATTTCTCTCCCACTCAACTTATGTTATGAGCATTAGTGTGGGAAGGAAGCTAGGAGCATCCTTTATCTAGTCCAACAACTCCTTGTCAACTACTTAAAGGCCCTTCCTAATCCTACATGAATTCGGATTAGTCCCTTCCTTGCATATTAGTCCTACTAAGTTTGCAATGTATTGCATAGTGATCCATCCAATTAATTAATCATATTAATTAATTACCAAATCTAGTTCAACCATATTGGGCGTGTGACCCCATAGGTTCTATCTAGTTGGTAGCAACAATTTGCTAATATGGAGCGATTTCTAGGAAGACATCCATTCTAGCCAAGTAATAGAATAGTCATCCGACAAACCTTGTGCAAGTATTGTCTCATCCCTTTGTAACCATATTCGGATTGGACACGAGACATACAAGTCACACTCGTATATCCAATTCATAGTTTCTCGATCCTGGGAATAGCCTTATCCGTCCAGATAACATCAATATCGCTTATTGATTTATCTGCGTCTGGCCAGACATTCTATAAGCACTATCCCTCGAGTGGCCGTGGATATTTACTCCCGTTATGTGGGAAGCACAAATTCTATCTACGTCTACTACGATCTCTAAGCTTGCTTCTTATTTTATTCGGTACACGCCTTTATAGCTACCCAGTCACGGTGTAGCGTTTGACGCTACCAAAATCACAATAATCCACAACTAGGCGATTTAGTGACTTCAAGTCTAAGGATGACAATAACGTTGGTCTCGGCGAGAAGCACTTGTGACTTTCACATTACTTGCATGTAGCCTTCTCGGAGATGGGTCAATCCAGTATGTCATTGCTCCTAATACATACTCATGTGTTGGATCGTGATATCTGCATATCAATCCAACCCCATACTAGTCTAAAAGTGATTGTCCTGTCAATCAATATAATTGAATAGAGATATTTAAGATAAACAACACAATTGTAAATCTAAGGTTATATTAAATATCCAATAAATAATACAATGATTATCCTAGCCAAAATAAGTTCATACTAAACTAGATTGCCTCTGGGCATCTATTCCAACACCAATCATGCAGGAGCAAGTGCATAGATACGTGTTAGCGAATTCAGAATCAATTGACCCTTACCGTGAGTAAGTCTTTTGTCTAAGTCTAACCGATGTGGGTTTCCAAAATTATTTTCTAGAAGACCAAAATAATTTTCCTGACCAAACTGCAGAGAACACAAAGCGTGTATCAAAAGAGAAAACCCTCGATTATCGGGATGGGAGTTGTCTAAATTACACAATGACAAGTTTTCAAGCTGTTTAAGATGTCATGTAAGTTAAACGTGAAACGTTAATTAAATAAAAATAATCAACGGTTGCAATGATATTTGCTATAAATTAAGATTATGAAAAATGTAGGTGCAAAGCTTAGGCGGGAATGACGTATCCGACGAAGTCAAAAATCTTTCACAAGGACCTTCGGAATGGGCAATTTGATATTCTTGATATGTAATAAATGATTTCAAATTTCACACCAACTGACATGAACTAAGGAGGAAGACTCAAAACAGTGGGGTTTGGGTTAGTGCGTCAACTGATAGCTACGCTAGTCGAGCAGATAGGAGACCAGCTACTGGTGATGTACCATACTACGGTACTTTGAAGGATATTATTGAGCTGCGATATACTAATGGTAATAGTTTTTTTTGTTCAAGTGCGACTGGGTGGACAATCGTTATGGTATGAAAGAGGACGAGTTTTAATTCACATTGGTTAATTTTAAGCATTTGTTGTATAAGGATAACATTGTGTCAGTTGAACCATTTGTCCTTGTATCGCAAGCTCAATAATTTTGCTATGTGAAGGATCTAATTGATATAGATTGGAGTGTTGCTGTGAAGATGGTGCCTAGAGACAAATATGATTTGCCAGTGATATGTGCACAAGCCGAGATCAGTAGATAGAAGAATATGGTCCAGACGACAATGAGTTTGTTAGAGAAGATATGGAGGTGTTTGAAGTAGATTATGAACCAACAGTCGTTCCAGAAGACATCAGCTACAATCCAGATGACATCCTCGTCGAAGATGGAAGGAACGCGGAGGGTTTTGAGGATGATGACAACTACGACGAGGACGATGGTGGTGATGAAACAGATGGCGATGATGACGATTGTGACTATGATATCAATAATGATTAGTTTGACCTTGGAATTTGGTATGTACGGATAACTAGTCGGCAGTATCCGTTTTTATGGGTTATAGTTATTTGTGTGATTTCAATAAAACAAAAGGACCGTTTAGTGAAATTACAGGATTTGCCGTTGTTGGAATAGATGCCCTAGAGGCAATCTAGTTTAGTATGAATCCATTTATGGCTAGAAATTCATTTATTATTTATTGGATATTTAGTATAATGAAGTCCTTAGATTTACAATTGTGTTGTTTATCTTAAATATCCCTAGTCCAGTTTAATGATTAATGGGACAATCATCTATAGACTAGTATGGGGTTGGATTGATATGGAGATATCATGATCCAACACATAGGTGTGCATTAAGGGTAATAACGCACTGGATTGACCCATCTCCGAGAAGGCTACATACACGTTATGTTGAGTCACAAGTGCTTCTCGCGGTGCAATGGTATTGCATCCTTACACTTGAAGTCACTAGATATTCTAGTTGTGGATTATTGTGATTTTGTAGCGTTAAACGCTACACCGTAACTGGGTAGTTATAAAGGCGTGTACTGGATACAATAAGAAGCAAGCTTAGAGATCGTAGTGGACGTAGATAGAATTTCACTCCCACATAACGGGAGCAAATATCCTAGGCCACTCGAGGGATAGTGCTTATAGAATGTCTGGCCAGACTCAAATAAATCAATATGGGATAGTGATGTTATTTGCACGAATAAGGCTATTCCCATGGATTGAGAAACTATGGATTGGATATACGAGTGTGACTTGTATGTCTCGTGTCCAATCCGGATATAGAGACAAAGGGATGAGAAAATTACTTGTACAAAGGTTGTCAAGATGACTATTCTATCAGCTGGCTAGAATGGATGTTTTGCTAGAAACCGCTCCATATTAGCAAATAGTTGCTACCAACTAGATAGAACCTATGGGGTCACACACTATATAGAGTTGAACTAGATTTTGGAATTAATTAATTGGATTAATTAATTAGAATGATCACTTTGCAATACCTTGCAAACTTAGTAGGGACTAATTTGCAAGGAAGGGACTAAATTGAATTCTAGTAGGACTAGAATAAGTCATTTAGGTAGTTGGCAAGAAGTTGTTGGACTATATAAAGGACCTTCCTTCCTTCCTTCCCACACTTATGCTCATAATTGAACATAACTTGAGTGGGAGAGAACAAAAGGAGAGAGAGCAAGCAAGCTAGAGGAGCCGCCGCCCCCCCCCCCCCCTAGCCTGCCGCCCGTCCCCGTCGGCCCCAAAGGAGGCCGAAACCTCCTTTGGTTCGTCTCGTTTTGCGTGATTCTTCTTCCTCTTCCTCTTTTCGGGATAGCACCAAGGAGTGGGAGATCTAGAAATCAACTCTAGGCGTGGATCAACTATAGAGAACGTGACACAATTCGCGTTTGAAGTCATCAAAGGAGAACCCTAAGGTGTGTTATTGATTTCTTACTTTACCATCGTTATGTCTCTTGACTTGTGATCCTTGGAGGGTTTTGCATGGTTAATTATTGTTTCCGTTGCGCATCCATGAATCAAAACCCTACAGTGGTATCAGAGCCACAGGTCGTAGAGCATAAACGTGGTTTATGTGTTACGTTTTGATAGTTTTACACCTTAAATTGATTATTTATCGCGTAAAACAAGACAAATCAAGCATGGGATGAAATTTGTCAATAATATATCATAACAAGATCTGATTTTTGCATTGGATGCATGAATTAGTGAGTTTGAGAAATTTTAGGATCTTAGATCTAGGGTTTGGGCATCCTTGGGGAAGAAGGAGTTCTTCCAAAACAAGGAAACAACCAAACTTGGGCACCAAGCAAGGGAGTTGTTTTGGTATAGAGGTTCGGCCCCCCTAGAGGGACCGCCCCTCTTGCTTGCCGCCCAAGCCTTGGCCGCCCTAGGGGTCGAGGCAGCCCTAGCCCGCAGCCTAGCCGCGTGGGCTAGGGGCCGGCCGGCCCTAGGGCCTTGCGGTTCACCTTTTTGGGCCCGGGCAATTTGATTGTTGGGACCATGGACCGTTTTAACCCCAGAAATCCTAAAATCAATTAAAATTGACCAAGCGCGTTAAAATTGGATTTTAACTGTTTATGTGCAATTCGCATGGTGATTGGATATGGCCTTAGGATATGGTTTGATGTGGATGTTTAATTTTTGTGGTTTGGTTTACGGCTTGCGAGCTGATCAATTAATTGTAATAATTAATTAGGGTTTTATGGCATGCGAGCCATATTTTTCTCAACTTGTGAGATTTATTTTATTTATTATAGAAGTTAGATAGTGCCAGATAAAGTAGATTGTTAGCCAATATTGAAGAAAAGAAGCCCAAAGCCAAAAGGAGCCACAAAAGATGGAGCATTGAGCATGGAGCATTCCACATGACTATGAAGGATGGACCAAAATATCAAGACGCATGAAGATGTGTTTGCTTTTAGGGTTCATAGATAATTCCATTGGCTTGGAATTATCTTAGTCTAGAAAAGGCCATATCCACATCACGTTTTATTTATGCTTTGTGGTTGTTTACTTTATTGTCTTATTATTTTGTGGTTGGTGTATGGTTGATGCATGCAATTAGGATAATAAGATAATTAGACAACCCGGATCTATTATTAAGAGTTGTGCCCAAACTCAAATAGATAGATTAGTTGATTTTGATCAACAAAACAATTAAAATTGAATTGAAAAATCCCTCAAAATTAAAATATTGTGTTCTTGCCTTCTCGTTATTTAAACACTCAATATCATCATTATTTATCAAGATCGTGCGTGCCAAAGCACGGCGACTTGGTTCATAATGATGGAATGCGATGGCACAAGCTAGTAATGTGCAATTGTTTAAATAAGAGGTTGAACACAACTATGTTATTAATATGATTAAGAATCCTAGAGGCAATCAATTGGGATTATCCATATGGATGGATAAATAAGGAGTTATTTTCCCAATTAAACCAAGAGTTGCATAAGGGATGCAATTGGAATTGTTCCTACCTAAAGTAGTCAAATTATGGGTGACTTGCCAAAGCAAGCTCATAAGGAGATGAAACATGGATCTTGGCCCACTAGAAAATATAAGGATATTTTCCGCATTAATATCTTGAGGGTTATTAATCCGTAGAAAAATAGTGGGATCTATATTTGATAAACTAGCCATTATTGAATATAGTCAAAAATTCACAAATACTAAAACTTGCGTATTTTCCTTTTGTAGAATACCAAATGGCAAACAACTCATCGAGTTCACAACATTCCCTACGATCTGTCCTTGAGAAGGACAAGCTCTCTGGAACCAACTTTCTTGATTGGTACAGAAACTTGAGAATTGTTCTCAAGCAAGAAAAGAAACTGTACGCATTAGAGGAGCATGTTCCAGAAGGTCCAGAGAACCAAACACCTGCTGCCCTAAAGGCGTATCAAAAGCGTGTTGATGACGCTAATGATGCGGCCTGCCATATGCTATGCACCATGACTTCTGAGCTTCAAAAGCAACACGAAAACATGAATGTTGTCGATATGATCAAGCATCTGAAGCAGCTCTTCCAAGAGCAGGCAAGGGTAGAGAGGTATGAGGTCTCTAAGGCACTGTTCAAGTGTCATCTGGCATAAGGGAACCCGGTGGGAACCCATGTACTCCGTATGATCGGGTACTTGGAGAATCTCGCCCGACTGGGGTTCCCGGTCGGCCAAGAGTTGGCAACCGATCTCGTGTTGCAATCGTTGCCTAAGAGTTATGGACAGTTCATCCTGAACTATAACATGAACGAGATCGTGAAACCACTGCCAGATTTACTCAATATGTTGAGAACAGCTGAACAAAACATCAACAAGGGTAAGGGCAAGGCCATTATGATGGTGCAGAAAGGAAAGGGCAAAAGGTTTGCCTCATCCTCCAAGAGCAAAGGCAAGTTAGTTGCCAAGTCCAAGGAACCTGCCCTTAAACCTGTTGGTGGCATTGCCAAAGGTGTGACTAAAGGTGAGTGTCACTACTGCAGTCAGCCTGGACACTGGAGGAGGAACTGCCCAAAATATCTGGAGGACAAGAGGCTTGGAATAGTGATTCAACCACCACCAGGTATTTTTGTTGTAGATGTCAATTTAACTGTCTTTACATCATGGGTATTAGATACTGGATGTGGATCTCACATTTGTCAAAATGTGCAGGATCTAAAGAGAAGTAAAAGATTGGCTAAAGGGGAGGTAGATCTGCGCGTTGGGAATGGAGCAAAAGTTGCTGCGTTGGCCATAGGCGTGTGCGAGCTATCTCTGCCTTCAGGATTAGTTTTAGAATTAAATAATTGTTATTTTGTGCCTGCTATGAGCAGAAATATTATTTCTATTTCTTGTTTGGACAAGGATGGTTTTATTATTTCAATAAAGAACAATTTGTGTTCCTTTTATTTGAATAATATTCAATATTTTAGTGCGCAATTATTTAATGGACTATATGTCCTTGATCTAAGCAATCCTGTCTACAACATTAATACCAAGCAAATTAAAATAAATGATTTAAATCCTGCTTATTTATGGCACTGTCGTTTAGGCCACATAAACGAGACACGTGTATCTAGACTCCATAAGGATGGACTACTAGACTCATTTGATTTTGAATCATATGAGACATGTGAGGCTTGTTTATTGGGAAAAATGACAAAGTCCCCTTTCAATAAGAAAGGTGACAGGACTAGTGAGCAATTGGCGCTCATACATACCGATGTGTGTGGGCCATTTGCCACGCCTGCCAGGGGTGGTTATGTCTACTTCATTACATTTACTGACGACTACAGTAGATATGGATTTGTGTACCTTATGAGGGCAAAATCCGAATCCTTTGAAGTGTTCAAAGAATTCAAGAATGAAGTAGAGAAGCAGCTTGGAAAAAGTATCAAGGCTCTACGATCGGATCGTGGAGGAGAATACTTAAGCCAAGAGTTTGACGACTATCTTAGAGAGTGTGGGATCGTGTCCCAACTCACTCCACCCGGAACGCCACAATGGAATGGCGTGTCTGAGAGGAGGAATCGAATCCTATTGGATACGGTTCGATCTATGATGCGTCAAACCGATTTTCCATTGTCATTTTGGGGCCACGCTCTATTAAGTGCAGCTTTCACCATTAACCGTGTTCCATCTAAATCAGTCATGAAGACACCATATGAGATGTGGAGTGGGAGGCGTCCCACACTGTCGTTCATGAGGATTTGGGGCTGTGATGTCTATGTAAAACGTTTACAATCAGACAAGCTATGGCCGAAATCGGATAAGTGTAAATTTGTGAGGTACCCTAAGGAAACTAAGGGCTACTACTTCTACAATTTAACTGAAAACAAAGTGTTTGTTGCTCGAACCGGCGTGTTTCTAGAAACAGAGTTTGTCTCTAAAGAAGCAAGTGGGAGGACTGTAGAACTTGAAGAGGTTCAAGAACCACAAATCACTGAACCGATTATGGAACATGAACAGGAACCACAAGCGGTTGTGGAACAGCCTGTTCAGGTAACACAAGAGCTTCGTAGATCTAGTAGAGTGCGCCATGAACCCGAGAGGTATGGACTTCTCGTGACCGATTCCGGTGACACGATGCTCATAGATGATGAGCCTACTACCTATGAAGAGGGCATGAAGGGCCCAGACTCGCAGAAATGGCTAGAAGCCATGAGATCCGAGATGGAATCCATGTATACCAACAAAGTATGGACTTTAGTGGAACCACCCTAAGGGGCGCGACCCATAGGGTGCAAGTGGGTCTTCAAGAAGAAGATCGACATGGATGGTAATGTGATTACCTATAAGGGCCGATTGGTGGCTAAAGGATTCAGACAGATTCATGGTATTGACTATGATGAAACCTTTTCACCAGTCGCTATGACCAAATCCATCCGAATCCTACTTGCGATTGCAGCATACCACAACTATGAGATTTGGCAGATGGATGTCAAAACAGCATTCCTTTATGGGAATCTCCTCGAGGACGTGTATATGATACAGCCGGAGGGTTTTGAGGATCCAAAGCAAGCCAACAAAGTCTGTAAGCTGCAACGATCCATTTATGGATTGAAGCAAGCTTCTAGGAGTTGGAATCGACGTTTTGATGAAGTAGTCAAAGAGTTTGGCTTCATCACAAACGAAGAAGAGTCTTGTGTCTACAAGAAGGTTAGTGGGAGCTCTGTAGCTTTTCTGGTCTTGTATGTAGATGACATACTACTCATTGGAAACGAAGTTCCCATGCTGCAATCTGTTAAAGATTGGCTAGGGAAGTGTTTCTCAATGAAGGACTTAGGGGAAGCAGCCTATATACTCGGTATAAAGATATATATAGATAGATCTAAGAGGCTGCTAGGCCTAAGTCAAAGTACATATATTGACAAGGTGTTGAAACGGTTCAACATGCAAGATTCCAAGAAGGGATTCTTGCCCATGTCACATGGAATCACTCTTTCGAAGAGTGGTTCTCCTTCCAATGAGATTGAGAAGGAACGCATGAGTAGAATTCCCTATGCCTTGGCCATAGGATCTATCATGTACGCCATGTTATGTACTAGACCAGATGTGTCATATGCCTAGAGTATGACAAGCAGGTACCAATCCAATCCAAGTGAGAGTCACTGGATTGCAGTCAAGAACATCCTAAAGTACTTGAGAAGAACTAAGGATGCTTTCTTGATATTTGGCGGTAAGGAAGAGTTGCGTGTAAGGGGTTACACTGATGCAAGCTTCCAAACCGACAGAGATGACTTTAGATCACAGTCGGGATATGTTTTTTGCCTAAATGGAGCAGCGGTGAGCTGGAAAAGTTCCAAGCAAGAGACGGTGGCTGATTCTACAACAGAGGTTGAGTACATTGCTGCAAATGGCGCAGCAAAGGAAGCTGTTTGGATCAGAAAGTTTGTTTCTGAACTTGGTGTGGTTCCTAGCATTGCGGATCCAGTCGAGTTGTACTGTGACAACACTGGGGCGATCGCGCAATCGAAGGAACCCAGGTAGCACCAGAAATCCAAGCACGTGCTCAGGAAGTTTCATCTGATTCGAGATATTATCGATAGAGGAGACGTTCGGATATGCAAGATTCCTACAGATGAGAATCTGTCAGACCATCTTACAAAGCCGCTCACGCAGTGGAAGCATGAAGGGAACACTAGGAGTATGGGCATACGAGATGCGCCAGATTGGCTCTAGTGCAAGTGGGAGACTGTTGGAATAGATGCCCTAGAGGCAATCTAGTTTAGTATGAATTTAATTGTGGCTAGAAATTTATTTATTATTTATTGGATATTTAATATAATGAAGTCCTTAGATTAACAATTGTGTTGTTTATCTTAAATATCCCTAGTCCAGTATAATGATTAATGGGACAATCATCTATAGACTAGTTGTTTATCTTAAATATCCCTAGTCCAGTATAATGATTAATGGGACAATCATCTATAGACTAGTATGGGGTTGTATTGATATGGAGATATCATGATCCAACACATAGGTGTGCATTAAGGGTAATGACGCGCTGGATTGACCCATCTCCGAGAAGGCTACATACACGTTATGTTGAGTCACAAGCGCTTCTCGCGGTGCAATGGTATTGTCATCCTTAGACTTGAAGTCACTAGATATTCTAGTTGTGGATTATTGTGATTTTGGTAGCGTTAAACGCTACATCGTAACTGGGTAGTTAGAAAGGCGTGTACTGGATACAATAAGAAGCAAGCCTAGAGATCGTAGTGGACGTAGATAGAATTTTTCCCTCCCACATAACGGGAGCAAATATCCTAGGCCACTCGAGGGATAGTGCTTATATAATGTCTGGCCAGACTCAAATAAATCAATATGGGATATTGATGTTATTTGCACGAATAAGGCTATTCCCATGGATCGAGAAACTATGGATTGGATATACGAGTGTGACTTGTATGTCTCGTGTCCAATCCGGATATAGAGACAAAGGGATGAGACAATTACTTGTACAAAGGTTGTCAAGATGACTATTCTATTAGTTGGCTAGAATGGATGTTTTGCTAGAAACCGCTCCATATTAGCAAATAGTTGCTACTAACTAGATAGAACCTATGGGATCACACGCTATATAGAGTTGAACTAGATTTGAGAATTAATTAATTGGATTAACTAATTAGAAGGATCACTTTGCAATACCTTTCAAACTTAGTAGGGACTAATTTGCAAGGAAGTGACTAAATTGAATTCTTGTAGGACTAGAATAAGTCCTTTAGGTAGTTGGCAAGGAGTTGTTGGACTATATAAAGGACCTTCCTTCCTTCCTTCCCACACTTATGCTCATAATTGAACATAACTTGAGTGGGAGAGAACAAAATGAGAGAGAGCAAGCAAGCTAGAGGAGCCGCCACCCCCTAGCCCGCAGCCCGTCCCCGTCGGCCCCAAAGGAGGCCGAAACCTCCTTTGGCGTCTCGTTTTGCGTGATTCTTCTTCCTCTTCCTCTTTCCGCGCTAACACCAAGGAGTGGGAGATCTAGAAATAAACTCTATGCGTGGATCAACTATAGAGAACACGACACAATTCGCGTTTGAAGTCATCAAAGGAGAACCCTAAGGTGTGTTATTGATTTCTTCCTTACCATCGTTATGTCTCTTGACTTGTGATCCTTGGAGGGTTTTGCATGGTTAATTATTGTTTCCGTTGTGCATCCATGAATCAAAACCCTACAGTCGTGTCTTGTCATTTGTGGATTTGTGTTTGTCACTCTATCTGACCATCTCGGCACTTGGCAAACTAATTTTCAGTAAGTGTGCATTAGTTTTCACTCTATGATTGAATTGAATGCGCACTTCACCAAATTATTTCGGTTATCGTCATGACATCGGGTTTGAACTTATTCTTTTCAAAACATGTAAGTACTTACAATTTTTCCAAAATATTAAAACTGCAAATCTGCTTAATTCTCAAGTTGAATAATTATTCATTGATTATTTAAATTGAGTTATGTTTTCTTATATGGATTCATGCATGTTTATATTTCCAAAAATGTGTACTCTATCTCTTTTGAATTCCTCCTTGATTCTAGCTCTAAGTAGGTACCTTTGTGAATTTCAAACTTAGCATCTTTAAACATTCCACGTGCTGAAAGCTGCAATTTTTACCAAATTCAAGTGAAAACCCGCTAGTGAGCGTACGATGAAAGCGGTGTGCTGAGCTATAGAGGCGATAGGCATGTGCGAGTACGATCATTCTTACCGTTCTAACTCATACCAGCGGTGCGGAGAATACATAAAAACTGGGAGAGAGAAAGGATCCCGGCATTGAGTAATATAAAATAATTGATAACATATCATATTTACTACAACAAAGATGCAGGCGTAAAAAAAAATTAGTGATAAATATGTAGATGTTGTAATGTAAAGACATAACGCAGTAAGGACGCCATATTGATATCATGGGGAAACCTTCTTCCGACATATCGCCTATGTGAAACCAGGTGAAAGATGAAAATCTCAGATGCCTGCACCAACTAGTACTACATGATTATATAAGGCACAAAGTCGTCTAAACAGATACAATGATGTTTACGTAATAGAATCAAATAAATAAGTTGTATTGTTTATAGCTTCTACAATCGTGAGCACCCGGACGAGGTAATTAGATATACTTTTCTGGATTCAGTTGGCAACTAGCACACTAGCTCGGGACACTGAACTAGTGACATGAGGACACTAGAGAGCCACCTGCTCTACTCTCACAATGTGGCGTTTTTACCATGGTTCGTGAAGTAAACTAGTCTGTAAAATCACGTTGGTACAGTTCATGGTAAACAAACTATACATGGGAAACTTAGACAAAGCTACTAATCACAGACATAAGTTTGATCTAAGTCCCAATATAGACACAACGTAACTACAAGGACGAGACAAAAGAGGGGTTCAGTTACTTTAAGGGTTCAGGTGTCCGAGGGTTTTGACCCTATAGGAGTTTTGTTTGGGTTTCTTGATTTGACACACTCTTTTGGGTGGAATGTCCTCACAGAAACAAATCAAAACTTAATAAATAAAACGAATAATTAAGGTTGAAGAAAAACACCTGCAAAAAACAAGGAAGATAGACGAATAAAGAAGTAATAACCCTTAGGCCGAATAACCCTAAGGACGACCTAGAAAAGGTTGAACAAGATAGAATACTGTATACCTAAGATAGACAAATAACTGGAAATAAACAAGGAAGAGTAATGTACGACTATAGAATTCGAATTTGTCTTCAAAGATCGCGAAGAACATATTAAGAATTGTGAAGAGCAGTGCTTGCGCGGATAAGGAACTTATCAAGCTAGCTTGAGGATGACACACACACGACTGGAGGACAGACGGAGGTGACAAGAGGGACGCGCCTTTTTGCTGTTTGATCATAGCTCTCTCTCTATTTGATGAGGTGATTTATAGTTTCAAAACTGAATTATATTCCATGTAACACTCCGCTGGTCCGGCTCGGTAGAGACCGGGAGAGTGCTACTCGAATAGCGGAAATCGAGAACAAAACATTCCATAAAAGTTAAATAACGAGTAATTAGATTATCGTCTTTAGGCTACAACACGTGATACAACATTATAATAATGACTTTAAACTAGTGTTCCATCATAAAGTGATGATGCCTGATTATCTACGTGTGTCTCGAATCCCACTACTCCATAATCCCATCATCTAGACCTGCGGGGGAATGAAAAAAAGACCGTAGTTTTTCGAAAGTAAGCAAAAAATGCTGAGTGAGTTACACCTTAGCATGTAAAAACAAGAAAGGTTACGAAAGGCTACAGGGTCTTGTATTAAAAAACAGTTCAGGAGTAACGCAGAATGAGTATAACATCTTAAACTAAAAAACAAGTAACAACATTGTCAAGTAATAATAGTTTCTCGTGAAACGTTTTATGTTTACCATGATACGTCATAAGTATCCAATTTAAATCTTTCACGTGTGGCAAGACCTGATCATATCGCGGCATAAGTATAACCGTTCTCAAACATAGTAATCGTATTATCATTAATTCCACAGTACCAGGGTAGACTAGTGACCACAATCAGACATTCTGGACCGTAAGTGTTGCAACACCCTCCTAAGAGCGTCAATCAAAGGAGTGGTATCTAGAAGCAGTACTCCAGCCTACGGCGAAGGAGTCGGGGTGCACGTAGTGCCATATCTTTAGGGACCAAAGCCCAGGGAATCATCACCCGTAATAAGTAACATAACTGGTTCCGGTACATGCGAATCATTTTACATTATTTCGGGGATCGAACCCGAATATCTCTTTTGGGACTAAGCCTTGGGAATCATCACCCAATATAAGTAACTCCGGAGATCGAACCCGATTATCTCTTTAGGGACTAAGCCCAGGATAAGTAACTCCGGGGATCGAATCCGATTATCTCTTTAGGGACTAAGCCCAGGGAATCATCACCCAAATATAAGTAATTCCGGGGATCGAACCCGATTATCTCTTTAGGGACTAAGCCCAGGGAATCATCACCCAATATAAGTAACTCCGGGGATCAAACCAGGTTATATCTTTAGGGACTAAGCCCAGGGAATCATCACCCAATATAAGTAACATCACTGGTTCGTATAGATTATGTTATTACAGATTTCTGATCAAGTGTGACAAGTATTCCAAGCTCAAATAATATTTTGAAGATTTTAAAACAATTAAAACGCATCTATCAAGTAGGGGATGAAACACGACAACCATTTTCGATTAAACGAGTAGTGGACACGAAATAAGCTGGCATGTAAGCCTAAGCATGTAAAACTCAAAAGTATATTTTGAGACAGGAAACAGAAATCACATATTTGACACGAAGTGAGCTAGGTAATCAAGGCTAGGCATGTAACTCACCTGATACGATAGAAATTATCACATAAAGCTCATTCGATCGGTCCTAGTCCTTGTTTGCGAACCCGTTGCCTACAATTACCAATTTCTAATTACAACAATAGTACTTCTAAATAAATGGATGCACTAGCCCTATAAGATTGCTAGGCTATGTCGAATACTAAGTTCAACTCTCAAAATTTCCCCCAATGAAACCCGTCTCGAGTGTTATACATTATAAATATACAAGAAGTACTTTAAGGACAAATTTGGATATCCAAGATTGAGGAGATAATTATCAAGTACTATTATAATTACGACCGCTCACGATACTAAGTATAATCTTTGTCCGGGAAGCGTTATTTTAACTCAAGAGACTATTTTTATAATCATAATATTTAGTTTAAACGAATATTCTTGTTCAAAAAGCTAATAAATTTTTGAGCTTGCTATACAAACGATAGTGGCATTAACATTTTATTGAAACAACTTTATTTTCTATACACACAAACATTAAATTAGTTTTTAATAAAACATTTCTTGTTTATTTTCTAACGAAAAAGTCGGGAACTATTTCAATACCTTAATCACATTTATACGATGAGGACGAAAGCTATTATTTTTTGAAAATATTTTTATTCCAAAATTTTCATTTTTATTTTTACAGAAAAGTGTAAAGTTTATGTAAAAGACAAATAGAACCCCTCAAGCTATGTTAAAAGATAGCAAGACGCCCCTACACACTCACAAACCAGAACCCTAAATGACAACAACCTCCCCTAACAGATTATTAAAGACACTTATCCACCTTACACCCAACTTGTATAAACGACACTTTAACCCCTTACATGAACTACTAATATAGTTAATCCAAACTTGGATTCAAGCACGCAATACACAATTTTGATTACATAAAACAACGCAGGAGAAGATTTAGAGCATACCCAACCTAAGAAACGCGAGAAACGGTCAAGAAACGCAACAGGTCGAGGCGCCGAAAAGGTCGCCGGAGTTGGTACTCGACCGGAGCTTCTCCGGTTGTTCTTGGCCTCGGTTGAGGCCTCCTCTAGCTTAGTCAGACCTCTAGGAGTTGAACGGTACAGGTTTGGAAGGATGGGTCGCCTTCATTTGATTGGGCTCGAAGCTGGCCGGAAAACATGGAGGTTCAGCGGCTCCGACGGCTGTGGCTGGCGAATCTGATGTCGTTGCTGACTTCTTATGGTGGTCTCCTGGTCGTGGAGAGAGAAGCAGTGAGGTAGAGGGAACGAGCTGAGCAGTGGGTGTTTTGGTGGTGGTTAGGGTCGTCATTAATGGTGTTTTTCCGGCGGTGTCGCTACCGGCCTCCTCCGGTGGTGTTACGGATGATGTTGCCGACGTTGATGGAAAGAGAGGGAGGCAAAGTAGAGAACCGAAGGAGAGAGATGGCTGGTTGTGGTGGCGGAGGTGTTAGCCGTGGTGATGATGGTGATTGTCCGGCAAGGGCAGCGGCCATTGTTGTCGCTGCTGCTGCTGCTTCTCGCCGGCAAAACAGAGGGGGAGAGAGAGATCGAGGGAGAGAGAGTGAGAGAATGGGATGTTGGAAAACAAAAAAATTCAGCCCGTTGTAGAATGGGAAGAAAACAAACCATTTTTTTCTTTTTATTTTATTTACTAATAACTATTTACCTATTAGGCTTTGTATTTTTTTATCAAATACAACTACCACCCCATTTATTAGCTAGCTAATATCTTCTAAAAATACAATAGCCTCCCCACACGACATATATTTCGAAACCAACATTTAAACTCTGCGAAATTGTGCTCATTTACCCACATACATAATAAAAAAGACATGGTATTACATTTCAGCCTAGTGAACTCTATTTATAGTGCTAGATTACTTAATTTATAAGTTACTTTTGTTGCAAGTCAAGTAAGACAATTTAGTTGAAATTTGACGCATACGGAAATATAATTTCATTGTTACCATAACTACTAATAATAAATCTAAAAGAAGTTGTATTGGAGAATGATTCTTTCCAACTAAACAATATGTAACTTTTTAAAAAATCTTGACAATATTAAATCACATTTAGGTATCTTTTTTAGTGAAATTAATTTTAACTATCGTTCAACAATAATAGTATATTTTTCTACGAAAGAATATTTACTTGTATAGAATTTTCTAATACTCATAAGAGTAGTATTTTCGTAACGTATGAATATTTAGTATTTAGGTAATGTTATTAATAAAATTCCCATAAAATTACCTCTTTTAATTATCCAACTAAGTTATTTCATTTTAGTTAATAAAATATGAGAGAGAGATTTTTTTTTAATTTGTACTAGAATATAATTTATGAGAGAATCAAGAAAACATACACTATGGGAAACCAATGGACAAGAATGCCTAACGGACTAAACTTCCGAAATGAACAAGATAGAAAAGTCAAAAGAGATGGAGGAACACATCCACATGTACGCCGCCTTAGGGAGATGTGCCAAAAGTCAACGCAAATTGATTTCGTCCATGCCCTAGGCGTGCGACGGTGATGGGATGTTCAACCACTCCTCTGGCCATCTTAGCTTCACATCTTACACCGTCTTGGCGGTTTTAGCCTTCTCCTATTTAACGGATACTACCGGCAGACACCTATACATAAAAATAGGTTGGAGAACTAAGTCGAGGCTGGTTATAGAGTCGGTAGATGACAAACAAGCACGTGAGTACGAGTGAGACTACTTATCTCTACCAGTAAATTGCAAAACGGCAAAAGTATACTTCTTAGAGCTAATGGATCGGTCCTTGCCCCAAACAATATAAGATATAATTTAAAATAATCTTGATTTGACTAAAAGAAAAGGGTTAGCATCACAGATAATCTAAATAGAGATCTCTCATATTACTTATAATAACCCCATACAATACACATGATCTGAGACTTTTTGTACCGAAATTGACAACTGCCCATAAACAGGCGGGATCCTAAATTGACACAATCTGTATCACCGTGTTTCAATCTTTCCCTTTCACAATTTCGGGAAAAAAATTGTCTGAATTTCAAAGACAAACAATAAGAAATGTCTTCATCTTTTGGCATCGTATTCATCATCATTCTGCTTCTAACTTGATCAACTTTGACTACCTTACCTTCGTCTTCAAATCTTGCTTCAATCAATCATGTTCTGATGACACTGAAAAATAACACTCGTACCAAAGATTAAGTACAGTTTCAATAAAAATATAATTACTGAGAACAATCCAAAACAAGAGTGATCATGCAAATTGTTTCACACACTCAAATCATATATATAAATTCAAGATTCAAGTGATTAATTTAGTTCTCCAATCTAATATACTAGCATAGCTAGTGTAGCATGGAGCATATGGAAGAAGCAATAATCACATCAATTTATTAATCATTGTGAACACACCATCACACGAGTATTAATCAATTGGAAGCACATACGAGAAGATGAACACTAACAAGACAAATACTTAACTCCTATGAAACAAAACACAACTTTTATTCCATAAAGAAAAAATAAATAAAGTGCGCTCCGACGAATTATCAAATTCAAACTTATTATCAAATTCAAAACTACTTCCCACTTTTGTCACACGGGTAGACAATGGCATTTTATTTAACTGAACCGTACCAAACAAATAGCTAATCCAACTCAAATAACGGAACTACGTACAAGAACGTGCATCATCAATTAGATTACTAGATTTACTTGAACATTCTTAATTAGTCGTTAGTACTGAACTAATGACGTCTTGAATACATGCAAGAAATAGTAAGTGTAACAACTCGTATTCTATCCGAAGAGTATTCCAGTTTTTTTAAACCTCATAGAGATTTTTGCAAAATGTGAGAACGTATTAGTTCGATGTTAATGTTAGTCGTAGTAAGACGTTTGAAAGATTGTGTGTGAACCCATAGTGATTGGTTATTCGTTTATTTGTATTTTGATAAGTTAAATTACTTATATAAATTTATTATTAAATAATATTCTATTATTTTAATAATAAGTTTATTACAGTTTAAATAACAATTTAGTTAATTTCATAATCTTCTGAATTTCCTCTCTTTATTCTATCCCATGTTTATCTCAAATTAAATAGTCAAATTTTTTTTATCAGTCTAATTCTTTTTGACAGTCAAATTTCTTTCTGTCAAACTTTTGTAGCTATATTCTTTATATAATCATAAATTTGAATTCGTCATTTAGTAAGTTTATTTTTCTAAAACCTTGTTGAGTTACTTAAATATCTATGGTCTAGCTCACAAAAAAAAATTCTCAAATTCGCTTACTTAATTTGATAGATTTTCATTAAGTTTGTGGGAAAGTTATTGAATTTCTAGAAACAGGGGGTGGTAGTTGTCTTTTTAAAAGTTAAAAGTATGTAAAAACTTTTTATATACACTATACTCATACATATATAATACAAATATTGTATATATACTTATACATATACAATATGCTTATACTTTACAATGTTTTACACATATTCCTACATATATAATCTACCGTATTGTAATGACTACATTGTATACTCACATACATTTTGTTTTTGTTTTTTTTTCTTCTTCTATTTATACATCTTCATCTTATTCTTTCTCCTCCGACAGAACACCACCACCACCAGCATCAGTACTACAGCCTCCACCACCATAGATGGAGCCAGGAATTTGGTACAATAGGGGTAACTTAGAAAAATGAAATAAAAATAAGGACAAATTTTAAATTTTATTAAGTTGAGTAGGGGCTATAGTTAAATTGAAAACAATAAACAAAACAAGGGTAAAAATGTAATTTCGAGAATTTGAGTGGGGGCTATAACACCCACTAGTCACAAGGTAGCTCCACCCTTGTCCACCATCGAGACACTCCCTCTCCTTCTTTGATCTCTCTTCCCCACCTCTCGATCTCCCCAGCAGCAGTGGTAGTCGCCGGCTCGGAGGAGCCCCGACCAGCATCCACCACCGACGGTAACCACGACCACTACCACACTCACTCACTACACACTCCCTCTCGATATCCATGCTTTCTCTCCCACCCCCCAACTGTTCATCGCGATCCATAGAAGAGAATAGCAACAGCGGTAGAGGCTTCATCAGCCACCACCACCGCCAAACCTCCATGGATTCTGCCAAATTTTTAGCCCCGCAAAACCAGCGACACCCACCTCTAAAAACATCTCACCTCCTGAAGGTCCGAGGAGACCCCTAGCAGTCTCATTCCCAAAGAATTCATTAACATTGGCGTCGAGCTCCACCCTCGTCCACATCGACGGAAACTCAACCAGCTCCGTTTCTCAATCATTTTTCGCAATTTTTGGTGTGGATAAACCTTAAATCCATCCTAGTTCGTTTGTTATTATCAAAGCTAGATCTTGATAGCTAGAATCCGAGTTGGGTTGACGGGGTTAGAGAAGATGACCTGAATGAACATGTTTTTTATGATTTAGGAGTCATTCTCGCAGAATTTGTAACTTGGGGGGTTACGTTTGATAACTTTTGAAACTGTTAGTTATAAGTGGAGGGTGACTGTTGTAGTATTTGCAAGAACTTGGGGGACTATCCATAGTAAGCATATTTTGTATCTATTAATATAATTAAAATTTTGTTAAGTAACTTAAATTTTTATTAAATTATTATTTTAGATGCGTAAATATTAATTTTAAATGAGAATATTTTTCTATAAGTTAAATAAGGTACAATTACTTGTTCACAATTAGTTTTTGGGAAATAAATTATTTAAAATCTATTGTGTGGATACATAGATATGTACTGATGTTTTCACCAAAGTCATTTTGGTTACATTTAGGGGGATGGTAAGATTTGAAATACTTATAAAATTGATATTTATTTTTACTAAACAAAAAATCTTGTTATAATATTGTTTCAACTAGGGTAAAAAAAATTAACTGGAGAATAGATAGTTATTGTGAAATACTAATAAATATTTTTTTTACCAAAACCAAATATAATAAATTGCGTGTTTGGACTTATTTGATGAAAGTTACTTTTATTTGTAATTAATACTACTTATAAGATATAATATTGAGTTATTACAATTCACCTTGTTAGATATTTTGAGTATATCACTTAAGCTATCGAGTATCTACTTTTTTCGGTACACTACCTATATGATTGTATATGATTATATTAGTAGTAACGAGTAATTTTTTTTAAAATTTTAGTAAATATTTGTTAATTTGCTACAAATATTTTTCTAGTGAACAAGGATGAATTAGTTCGTCTTGAAAATCAAATAGAACGCCTTCGCTTCGTAACTAGGCCTTAGGAAATTTCATATCACACATCGCATATTTGCATTTTGAGTGCTAGTGGAACTTGGGATTGATTAGGAACTATAAATTAGTAGGCGACGAGTTCATAAACAACGGTTACTTCTATCTAGGAGCTAGTTCATGTTGTTTGCCGTTTTGACTTGAGGTAAGTTATATGCTCGACTCTCTGGCCATCAAAATAGTTTATTCATGTCTTACATGCTGCAATTATTTATCATTGATCTATGGAAATGCATGTATGTTAAAGGTATGAAAATGTTCCCATGTTGAAATGAATAAGTAGAATTGGAACGTATCTTTTAAAATCATGAGTTATGTATACTTTCAACTCATCATTACCTTTTTCATTCTTTCTTTCGGGAATTACAGAAGTCCAATTGCTTTTAAGGATCAACAGTTTTCAGGAAAATACTCATCAGACACAAACAAACGTTAAGTTGAAGATATCTTGTGCGCTGATGTGACCTTATTGTCTATATTGGACCATACGTTCGGGTCACATAATTTTAGGGAGCCAAACACTGGCCTACCCTGGTGCCCAATATTATAAGCTACCATGAGGAAACGGGAGGAGCTGCAAGCACTATTCTAGAGGAGTGCTAACCTATGGGGGTGTCGACACTCAAGGTCTTAAATGGGAGTTCTCAGGTAGGAAGGTTGTAACTGGTGTGACCTTCTCAACCACCGGGTCGAAGTGGGGCTTAATAGACCCACAATGTAACCTTGATATTTCATTTTGAGGAAGACGGGTAATATGCATGATTTTGCTGGTAAAATGGTTAATTCTAGGGCACAGACGACTATAGAGCAAGCTGCTTATCCGTGGAACGTGGCCAGAAGGCCGTCAAAAAAGTTGCGAAAGAGGACTTTAATAATGAAAGATTAAGAAGAAATAACAAAGCAAAGTTTATCTCGTGAATCTTCTCACTTTTATCGTGACGTTACTTCAAAACCGTATTCTCTACTTTTTTACTTGTTTCGAAATAAATATATGTTCCTAATCATCTGTTTATGTGTTGAGATATCTCTTATTCAGTATTTCTTGCTAACTTTTGTGAAACTGTTGTCGAATTTTGCTATTTGAAAACACCACAGATTCTTACTGCTGCGAGCTCTTGGGGTGGGGGGATATCACTAGTTTGGATCAAGGAGCAATCACCTTAGCAGGCATGGAACAACGATTGGCTTTCGAAACAATTTTTAAGTATTTATTTTAATGACCGTGTTTGGTCATTATTTTATAAAAGAATGGTATAAAAATAATTTGTAGTTAGTTCTTTATTGTAGGGTATGAAGTTAACAATCCACTCTGTTCACAATATGGTGAAACTCCTCATGCTGAGGGAAATTTCCAAATTTACTGTTCGACAGACAGTGAAATTAGGGGGTGTTACATTTAGTATTAGGGAAGTATCTGCGTATAAAAAATCTCATATCGATATTCTAACATATACATCATACTAGCATAAATCTTAGTCTTTTCCTCCTTAAATTGACAACGGCTAGGAATGGAGTTGTACGTGAAACGATATTTTCTATTTCAGTCCTCCCTTTGTCAATTTGGGGGATAAAATAAATATGCTTGAATTTCTATAAAACAAAAAAAAAAATATGAACTTATTTCTCCTTCAGTTGTCTTTAAGTCTTCGTTGATTTGGAATCCATTACGCCTTTGACAAGCTTGGAGCATGACATCACTTTAGTCTGCAACCTACACCAAACTTGATTAATGTTTTCGTTTATGAAAAAACACTTTACCAAAACTAGAGCGCTAAGAATTCAGTATGTCCTATTCGAGTCATAATTCTAGGATCCTAAGATCAACCACAAAATTCAATAAATTTTTACTGTATCTTACGGTATTTTATAGGGGCGGAGTTAGTGGAGTGTGACATGGAATATTAAAGATGTAATGGTGGGTTTTGCATGTGAAGCTTTATGAATTTCGGAACTTTTCAAATTTTCTAATAGTTTATGGGTTGTATGTAGACTCCAAGTCTCCAACAGTGAATACATCATTTTCAATTACTAGCTGACATATAAGTGCTAAGTATATATATTTTCTTAAAACTACTAAATAATTATAAGTAAAATCCCCTACTTCTTTTAAAATCCCCTATTAGTGTTAACATACAAATGATAATTTTTGATTTGGAAAAGTACATATAATTTTAAGTTTATTTACTTGAGAGCCCTACAAAATTTCAAAATAAAAATGACGTCAATACAAAATACATAGTATTTTTTCTGAATAGTGCGAATGGCAACCGTCGAATCATTTTAATGAATGTGGAAATTCGCACCTGTAGCGTTTGCACTTATGACAGAAACCATACGATTGTGCGGTTCCTTTTAGTGGGAGAAAAATGTGAAAGGAAGTGCAAGGGACTATTGTTGATACAGGGGCTTTGACGTACAAATATTGGGGAAAAATGTGAAGAGGGATAAATTTAGGTTTAGTGGAAAGATGAGTCGCGGCGAGGATATCCCAATATTCGATTCGAATGTCAATGGGTGTTTAAGAATGATGACAACGAAGCATGGTTAAGAGCTTCAAGAATAAGGTTGGACGAAGAAAGGAAACTGTTTCTCAGATGATACGGGGATTAATAATACCACTCGAGCAGTATATATATAGAATATGCATGTCGTTTTATAAAATAAAGTTCGGCCGTTAGAGGGAACACACTCAGAGAGTGAGAGTGAGAGATAGTGAGAGAGAGAAATTACAGATATAAAACAAATTATCCGTCTCCAAACTTATTTATGTGTACTGTTTCTCATTCAACATTAATTCAAAGATATGACTCAATGTTTAATATGTTATAATCTCTTCAAGTTCTTCACTGCTTATTGATCCCACTCTCTGTACTTTTGTGTAAACGTGGTTAATTAGTTGGTAGTTACCGTTCTACTTTCTATATTTTGTACATGTATCCACACATTCATCATGATTCATGGGATGGGATTAGTTGTTTGGCTTTACTGCCAAGCTCGACAAGAAATACAGTGACAGTATCTCTCTTCAATTAATTTATTCGTGGTGAATTTAATTATACCTTCAATAATTTACCCAATCTGTAACCCACATACATACTCCTTCATCATGCTCCATGTCACATTCATCCTAAAGAAATATTAAAGAAACGAGTATGTGCTTGGAACCTTAACCTCTTATCATCTCAAAAGTCGTATTCGTTAAATCCGACACTTAGTCCGTAAGACTTTCGAGTTTGACATTCACTCCAGAACTTTCATCATGGTCTTTGAATAAGAATCGTGAAATGTCATATCTTCAGAAGAACTAATGCATATTTAACGTTTTTGTTGGTGAATAGATCATCCGACAACATCTAACTCGCTTGTGCTCGAGAATTCCAATATGTGACAAAAAATTTGAATTTGCTTTCACCTCGGTAACTCATGTGATGGATACTTACAAGTCAACTCCACAAGTATTTCTCATGCTTCACTTAAGCTTTGTCCATCTTGCTGTTGAAGTGCGATAATCTCCTTCATCAAGTAAATTATCTTGCTAAGCAGAAAAACTTGGTTAGAAAGGCATCGCTGACTTTTCCGAAGTCTTGAAATAATTGACTGGTTGGCCCTCCAAAAAATTCAAAGTCTTGCCAAGCAGTGAGAAGTTGAACAATCTAAATGGAATGGTATCATGATTAATGACTGACCAAATGAGCATTTGACTTTCGTGAGAAAATCCTCCATATGGATAGACATAATGAATAATTTAAATCAAATACATTTTTATTTCAGAATCAACATCCTCACTATGTGGTTATACAGTGTTTGATTGGCATTTGATGTTATGAAACATGAAATATAATACACTTATTCGGTCACCCACATAAATCACCTCCAGATTCAGAGGTACCGAAGGAACTTGTTGTTGTTGGTTATTGTCCATTGTGCCTTCCCTTGTCAGTTTTCAAATTTCTCATCGCAATTGACGAAGATACCATTTAATTTCTTTTATCTACACCAAAGTAATCGTACCTAAATAATACTAGACAATCAAATAAAAGTAACAAGTAAAATAATTTAAACAAAACAAAACAAACTAAATAAAATAAATTAAATATAATGCAGCAAATAAAAAATCACATAAGAAAGCCACCAACTAAACTAAGCTAATTGCACGTAAGATAATTTAATTCGCCGACAACGACGTCAAAAACTTGTTAAACGCCCCTCATGATCACACACGGATGTACATGGTCAGAAGTAATAAATTTGGTAGGTAAATTATCAAGATTTGTCAAACCCTATGGAAACAAGATGTCATCTTGATATTATAGTTAAATATAAATTATAATTTGAGATGTATATATGGTTTAATTAGGAGTTTTATGAAAACCTAAATTAATATGCAACTACGCTAATCATATATTCTCTCATATGCAATGCAAGTGACAAAAATAAAAGTTGACGTTGTGAAGTCACATGTCGTGAAATATTGGTTAACATTTGTTGAAACTCTAGATTTTTGTTGTGAATTAAGAAATATATTAAATTTACTACTGGTACAAGGAATGTGATATATCATTAGCATCCACAAATTTAGAAGCTACAATATGAAGGGTACGAGCATCCCGGGCCATCCGTGTGGGTGATGAACACACTTCTAATGTCTTCACTACATAACATAAGCCTCTCTAGCTTGTCGGAGGTAAGTCACAAGTATTTGCCGCTCTATAGTCGAAACTACCTGTCTTACAAGTGAGCGGTGTTTCCTTGGTTGAGACAACGGTTTCTCTTTATGATCATAGCTAGGTCACGTTGTTAATGAAGCATTAAGAACAAATAATAGCTACGTAATTTACAAATATGATAAATGAGCATCAACATTCTGTTAATCATCAAAGCATCATAAGATGCTATCCTAATAACGGTGTACTATCTACTTGTACTAGAAATTAAGCAATAAAGATTTTAAGACAATATAGGAAAAAGATAAAGCAAACGATGATTCCCCAGTGCTCGATTACCCTAAATCCATCGTCTCCATCGTCACGTTGATGCTTCTCCTCCACATATCCCACTTTCCTGATCTGTTACTTTTTGTCTCATTTTATAGCGGATTATAGATTTGCTATCTTTCTAGTTGCCTTGACCAATTCTTAACTATTTATGAAAAGAATGGAATAACAAAGTGTCATGACAACATGATAGCCTTTCGACTCAAAAAGCTACGCAAAACACCCAATTACAACTGAAGAAGACGTATATATTTACAGACATAAATTCGGAGGAAGTTACTTCCCATGAACCAAGAGAAATAGTAAGAAGGTTGTTGAAAAAGAGATAAGTTGAAAAAATTGCCACCGGTCGTGACATGTAGGTCACAATCCCGATTCTCTTCTCACGCGTTATGATGAACTCCTCCATTGTTGGTAGTGATCGAACATGATCATGATCAATTCCAAATAATTCATACCGAATACCAATTTGGCTCCAGATTGCCTTCCATTCCCAAAAATAAAATTATACATTTTAAAAATATGAAATAATTAATAAAAAATCACTAATTTCACAACCATCCACAAAGCGTGTGATATAGTTTTCCTCGTCAAATATATAGCTTCAAGTAATAAAAAATAACATTAATACTAAACAATAACAAAACATGCAAAATCTTTGCTAAACATATCACATTTTTCTTAATTAACACACGTCCCATCCCCTTTGAGGCACATTCCTTGTATGTCAGTTGGACGGATGCTCACAATATTTGTAGTATCCATTTACAAAGTTGCAACTCATCTAAAAAACATTTGAGTTATTTTTACAAATACTTCTATTCATTATTTTTCTACAAAATTTTTATTTTAAATACTTTTTCTAAATAGGAAGAAAAAGTTATTGTTGGAGACATCATGCTCTATCACCATGCGTTTTGGAGAGAAAATTTTTATGTTACCCGTTTAATGTATTTAAATTATTACAACAAATTTGTAGTAAATGCGCGCACACACATGTATCACATACTTTTCATTTTATAGTAGAATTGAAAAGAAAAAAATCTTGTACTTTGCATTTCTTACAAACTTGAAAGGAAAATAAATTTCACCCTTATAAAGTAACTAGTAATGACAATAGTTTGTTATCACATATTTTTCCGGATTTCAATCATATTTCTAGTAGTGTTTGATCCCAATCCAACTCTATGTTTATAAATTATGGTCTTATGCGAATATTAATACGACAAATCACTTAACGGATTTCAAGCGACCAGAATTTGTGTGTGTGTTTTTCTAATTCATCCACACACGAGTATGAAAATATTTATTTTTATTTTGATCAATACTATGCTTTTACCATATGCTTTGTATACATTCCTTTTCATGTCAATATTTTATTAAAGGAATGTTCTATTGAGTGTAGTCATATATGATGTAAGACATGGTTATGCAAACCAACTCATCAAATGCTGCTATAAATATTGTATGATTTACATGATATATATATATATATATATATCTAATCCTACACAAGTGTGTATTAATTTAATTAGTTATAGAATTATATAATATCATCCAAAAGTTATTATTTGGCAGATAAAAATTTAGTCTCAAGAAGGTAATTTTGTTGATAATTATTTAGATATATATTATTAGATCTCCAGAAGGTTATGTTCAAAAGTGTTAACTTTTTAATACACTGTAATGAATATATATACATATGACATGTATTATTTCACACTTTTTGGGAAATCATGGTAATAATAGAATATATACAAATGCATATCATATTCTTTTGGAAAAAAATTGTGTGACATAATTTTTGGACAGAATTTTAGACATAATTTTGGACAGAATTTTAGACATAATTTCTACTTTCAGTGATTTTGATTATGTGTCAATGTTTCCTAAGTGTTTAATATTTCCATAGTAGACATTGATTTTACTACATTTGGAAATTATGTCTATGTTTATGTCTAAAATTCTGTCCATGTAACATTACTCTTAATATAAACATATATGAAATATAAGTTTCAATTTTAAACCCTTATATGATGCATACTATGTGTTGACGAATAAATTCATTAAATATTAATATTAATATTTTATAATCTATACCTAGTATATATTTCCTGCTCGGGCGATAACGTGTATTCATCCAGTCGAAGTTATTTAAAAATTAGCGTCTAGTGACTCATCTTCTTAAAATAAAATAGTATTTGATAGTTAATTTTTAAAGATATATTGTTAGGTCTTTAGAAGAATATATTCAAAAGTGTGTACACTTTTTAAAGCATCATCATACAAAATATATAAAAATAATATGCGCTAGTTCACTCTTGTGAGAAAAAAATTGGTCATGATTAAACATGAGACTTGACTAGACTTTGGTATAAGAGCACATACTTTCATAAATGCATGACAATATAGAAAGTATAAACTAATTACTGCTTTCAATAACCATTGAATACGTTCTCTCTTTTATTTAGACCGCGATCATGACTAAATTCGCTACATAGTTGGAATCTCATACATCTCATTAACTTAAGTTGTTTAATATATATTCTTTTGCTTGAGTTTTTACATGCATACACAATCATGTAAACAAATTAATTGTACATGTTCATCGAACTTTCAGGATATAGACATATCTAGTAGTTATTATTCTTCTCATTTAGCAAACAACAAATAATTATAAGCATTGAAACAGTAACGTCTAAATTTTGTAGTCATATGCGGCCAAGCGTTAAACTTTTATCATAGGTGCTACAACGTCTATGAGGCATAATAATACATATCTTAATATAACATATTAAAATCAATGCCAATGTTGAATGATCGTAGTGCCACTCTTTCAGTTTGTTAAAACATTACTTATGTCACGTTCAACGTGTATACTATGTAAAGTTGACTATGAAATGTATATGCTTATTTATTATCAAATTATAATTGAATAACATGTAGATCAAAATCAATCATCGTATTAAATAAACTTATCTCTTGCGACTTTTACAACATTACTTGTTACAATTTGTATGTAATGTTATTGTCTAATTGGTAGACTATTTAATAACGTTTCGTATTATCAAGTACTTGAACATGACTTGTAAAGACAATAACACACATTTATGTTTTGTTTGGATCATTAGTTTTAACATAAGGAAGGAAATAACAAAGTTAAATATGAAAAAAATGTTAACTTGGTAGATTTTGATTATACAACAATAGTAATTACATACTGACAACTTACCATTTATCATAATATTACTAGCAATAGCCACATCTCGGTGAGAATGTTATCAAGCTAAAGTACATGACAGATACTACACCTCTAACGAACAACCACAGACGTGTTGACACCTCAATCAACCACCTATTCCCGTGATCTAGTCAGACAATATACCATCGATGTGACTCTGACAACCGTTATACATGCACAAATAATAAATTCATAAATTAACGCTGACTTGTACTTACTTAGAATATTACGCGAAGTCAGTACTAATAAGTGACAAGTAAACACAAAATTGAACTAGTGGTGAACGAGTTTGCAACAGGAAGTTTCTCACACAACCGTGTATCTGTATATGAATGTGTGTGTGTATCTATTTATATTGCGATACGTATTAACATGTGGGTGGGTTGTCTCCACAAGAGAGTTTAACTCTTTACTACAGTGGGCTCAGAATTCGCTGTGATGGGACAATTAATAAATTTTTGGTGAAGGTTTTGACTCTTCTCCTACTTGTCAAATTGGTGTCTTATTGTGAAATTTATGATTTTGATATTCCATTATAATTTCATTTATTTTGAAGGGTTGGTGTTCATTTGGCTAGCAACGACTTATGCGTCATGTATCGTATCCATGTAAGGTGCATAACTTATCGGGGGCCTTTGTTGGGGGCGTAATTGTTTTTTGACTCTCATATCATATAGGTCGTGGGAATAAATCGTCCCTGTGAATTGGATTGCGTATCAATTGAGAATTTCATATTTGTAGATATCAAGTTTGGAGACCACGATTGCTACAACTTTAGAACTGGATTGTTTTATTGCTTGCTTGCCGACTCATGAGTTATCTTCCTTTGCATGTTCAGCTGTTTGGAGTAATTTGAGAAGTTATTTTTCCATTTCTGGTGTGCCATTCACTTCGTGTACTACTTGTGTCACCTATCATATCATACTTTACATCATCACTATTTTGATTTGCTTTATGTGGAATTGAACCCCAAATTTATAAATCTCTCTTGAACAGTGACATGAACTAACACAAGTAATAACGTAAAGTGGAAAATTTTACGGGGGTGTGATGAATTATTTATAGCTTCAACAGTCAGTAATTGCTGTCAAACTTACTGTATTTCATTTGACTTTGGCCCACTGTGACTGTGGTCAAATAAACATTTCACCAGCTGCAAGTTCCCCGAGTTTGCTCATAATACTACCGTTTTGGCATTGCGAATCTTTTAGGGGTTGTTGACAGTTAAGGTCTAGACAACCATGGATGTGAAATTGGATTGGTTATGTATCCCGTTACAACTTAGTAAATGATAATCTTCTTATTATGACGATTTACTATTATTATCAGTAAATGAAAAATCTTGTTTAGGCAATCGTTAAAAAAAATATTCCCTACAAAATCGCATTTAATATGAGCTGGTTGGTTACGGAAAATCAATTAAAAGAACTACACTTTTTCATGTCTTATGATGTACATATCAAAATGCCAGATTTTTTTTTTCTCAGTGCTTAACTTATCCCTAAACTCTATTTTCATGCTTGGGTGTTACATTACTCATTTTTCACTACGTGCTTGCAAACTGGTGTATGTTTTCAAAACACCACATGCTAGTTGCTGTCTTGATGGAGTAAGCACATGCGTTATGCTTAAGCTCATGAAACTTGAATAAAAATAAATAGTAAGAGGTTGGCATTCGACCCATAGAACAATATATTTGTCACCTCATTGTAAGCTTAGCTTAATAGTTTTTATTTTAATCAAAGTAACGATGTTCTGGTTATCGATTCTCCTTGCGGCCAATAGTGATCTTGGTTGCAGAGTGGCACGACCCAGTATCCGGTCCTGGGAATCGAGGTGTTTGATTTGACTATTCTTTTTTCTTATAAAAAATTGAATACATTACCGTGTCTGTTGCTCATTGCGTGCAACAATTTTCTTAAAGCATATAAAGTTTAGTTTTCTCGTTTTGTTTCATTTTTCAATCTATTTTATGTTGCTTGATCAACTTTCACTGCATTCACTAATATGTACCCGTGGCCCACAATCTTTTCAATTATTAGTTGAGAATTTATTATCAAAATAGTTTCTTTCATGTTGGGCGCCACACAAACTTCTATAAATTTCTGGCCATGATCATGATAAAATCAATACAAGTTTTTGTTAACATCATGTAGTATGAATCTCGTAATGACAGTCATATTAACTCTCATAACCGTAGTTGATTGTATAATAGGAGTGGAGCACCAAGACATATAAATGTTTGAATCTCATAAACACAAGTACAATTGTCATATAAAATATGCGATACAAGAAGAATGAACAAAAGGTTATCGGCTTGTCAGCAACTAAAGTAAAATTAGATTATGTTAACTCAACGAATCAAATAAGAGAGATTACTTATCGGACTCGTGTAAAACATACTTTAACTAATTCAGCGCTTGCTCTTTCTCTCTCTAGGATTGAGGAGCCCCAACTTTGCTCTCGGAGCCACCTCTTCGAATTCTGCAGTTTCCTTTCACTCAACTTTGGTGCATCTCTTCTCCTTTTTCGTCCCGTTTATCATCTCATCAGCTTCATGCATTGGTTGATCTCATTCATGCTTAGTTTTTTAATTTTCTTTTAAACAAAACCATCATCATTTTAGCATTGAGAACCACAATTCTCTTCTCTTTGCTACACTTCCCACTCCATCCCCTTAATCATCATCACTTCTCTTGCATGCATTGGCCACCCCTTTGTGGAGAATCACGGCAAATCACGGCAAATCACTGTCTATTTTCTCGAAATCTTGTTTGATTTGCTGCAGATTGTGGCAATCCTACAGGTCTAATATGAGCTAGCTAGGAATTTCAATAGGTTTGGTCTCATCCTTCCCTCTTTAAATTGTAGTTTGTATAAGGCTCTGTTGCCATTGTCTCTATGTGCTTGTGGCGTGTGTAACTCTGATCCCTTCACTTCTGTGTCTTCTCTCGTCAACACAACATGTCCAACCCCTACCAGTTTGATTCCCATAGTCCTTCCTCCAATGATTCCATGCAAGAGAGGCTGGATGAAAGAGGGTCTGTTTTGCCACTCAATCCCACTCGTGTCTTTGCTTTCAGAGAAATCCTCAAGGACTCTCTGGTTGCAAAATTTCTGGGAAAATCCACTCTCTCGCCTGTAGTCATGCAGAAAGCAATCAGTAGGGCATGGAAAACGTTTGGTTTTGTTTGGATTGAAAAAAAAGGGGATTTCTATATTTTTCATTTTCAACGTGTTGAAGATAAGCAATTTTTCCTAAATGAATCGGTGATTTCTTTGCATGGACTTACTTTGGTTTTTAAGGAAAGGCAAAACAATCAAGCTTTTAGTGAAATTGATTTTACCACAGCAGATCTTTGGTTTCAAGTACCCAATATTTCTTTGGAAGGTTTTGCATATGAAACTGCTGAAAAACTGGGTAATTTGGCGGGGGATCTTTTGGTGGTTGATTGGAACTTTGATAGAGTCCGCAGCATGCAAAGCTTGAGAATTAAATCTAGGGTTCGGCTAGACTACTCGTTGGTTCCTGGTGCTTATGTTGTTGTTCCGGGAGAAGAAGAGAAAAAGTGGGTGTTCTTTAGCTATGAGAGAATCTTCAAGGTTTGTTATAGGTGTGGGATTATAGGGCATGATAATAGACACTGTGACACAAACCTGGTAGAAGTCCTGGAGCGATTGGAAGCAAGATACCTACAGTCACACCACCTCTCCGCCTATCAGTTTCATGTCAATCCCCAACGCAAACTTTTCACTCATCTGCTAAAGTTTCACTCCAAGCATGGTCCATATCGGACTATGAAGTTTGATTCAAGACTCACCCCTGACTACACCTTTCATGAGATCCCAACCCATCTAGATCCTAACCAAGGCCCCCCCATGAAGCACCAATCAGTTGATCAATCCTCCTCATCTAATAGCACTGATATTTTCCTCACTCCCCCTTCGAGACCACTCACAGACCCCAATTCCAAACGTCCAATTGATGGTGAACATCACTCTTTTATACCACCCCAGTCATCAATGCACCCGCAACTGATTCCTGTACTACACCCGCTTCCTCTTCCCCAAATGGCTTCACAAATCCCCCAGTTATTCAATGCATGTCCCACTTCAGGTGCAGTGAATGTTCAAAACACTCAACAGCCACACTCAATTAACTTCCCCCCTATCCAGAACCTCACAGCCCCTTTGAACTGCCCCATGTCTCTTGGAAATTTAACGGACGACTCTTTAATGCAAGAGCTCCGTAAACTCCCCCCCATAAACACTATAAATAGGCACCACTCCATCGAAAATGAAGGTTTACACCTTTTGTCCCACCAATCAGCCCCCTCTGTTCTACTGACCCACCTTTGTACTCCACCAAACATGAGACTCTTGCCAACAACATATAAGATGCTCTCCCACTCTGGCTTCTCCATAAAAGCTCCGGACTTCCCAGGATCAGCATCCACAGAGGCTGATCAAGACATGGCTCAGAGAAACCAGGAGGTGAAAGAGTTGGATCAAGACAACAACAAAGAAGGTGGCCCATCGATCCCAAAGAAAACAAGAGGCAAAAGGGGAGAGGGAAAGAGAGGAAAGCAGCAGAAGAAAGAAGTGGTGAAAGAGGTGGTGAAGCCTAGTAAGCCGCAGACAAGATCAAAGTCCATTCAAATCCCAGCCCTGAGGAACCCTGCTAAGAAGAGAGGAACCCCAAGCACATACTTAGAAGAGCACAAAGAGAAGGGTAAAAAACCTAGAGCCAGGGGAGTTCCTAAGCAAAACAAAGGTACAAATTCTAATTTCAATGATATCTTCAATTCAACCTTTAATGTTAACCCTTTCTCAGATCTTTTTTTCAAATTTAAATTTAAAAAACGCCTAAGATGCATGAATGAAACGGTTGAATCCCTACTGCATATTAGAAAAAAAATATGTAAAGGGCTTAGGGTGGTTGTCCCAAAACAACCCCCAAGAGAGCCATGAACATCCTAAGTTGGAATTGCAGAGGACTGGGTCAAGACTCTGCAATTCGAGAAGTTTTTTCATTGACCCGCAAGCTCAAACCCTCTCTGATCTTTTTATCAGAAACTAAAGTGAAATCCCCTACTATTTCTAGAAAACTTAGAAAACTAGGATTTGATAAGGAAGTGTGTGTTGATCCTATTGGATCTGCAGGAGGACTTTGGTGTGCATGGCACTCATCAGAGTTCTCTTGCTCTGTTATTTCAACATCTTCAAACCTCATAGTAATGGAAATCAATACTTTCTCAAACTCAACGTGGACCTTAGGGCTAGTTTATGGCTCACCTGTTCTTGAACTTAGGAAGGAAGTATGGGAGTGTTTTGATGCGTCCCTTCCTCTTCATCGCCCCCTCTGCCTTATTGGGGACTTTAACCAAGTCATCTTCCCTCAGGACAAAGCAGGGCCAAATGCAACCAACCTACGAGGAGCGGATCTCTTAAAAAACTATCTAAATAAATGGAACCTATTTGAAATTAGGAACATAGGTCCATGGTTTACTTGGTCTAATCATCGTTATGGAACTATGCCTACCTTTGAAAGACTAGATAGGGCTTGGTGTAATGCTGATTTCTTGCATATATACCCGACTGTAAGCATTCAAAACCTAGGCTTAGGAGTCTCTGATCATTCACCTATGCAGTTGAATCTTGTACACAACCCTCCCTTAAGATCTTCCCCTATTAGAAGATTTGAAATTTGGTGGTTAAATAGTCATGGTACCTCAAGCCTACTGGAGTACATTTGGAAACTCCCAATCTATGGATCCCCATGCTATAGAGTAACCAAGCTCCTACAAATTACACTTAAAGCATTTCGTGTTTGGGCCATGAATAGACCTTCTTTATCTAAGCAGATAGCTAACACTAAACAAGATCTAGTTCAAGCCCAAGAGCTTCTCCCAGACCCAGAAGCTGCTGCAAAATTTGCTAGGTTACATGGGAATTTGCAGCGCCTATTAGAATGTGAGGAAGTTTTTTGGGCTCATAGAGCCAGGTGTAAGTGGTTGAAAGAGGGGAATAAAAACACAAAGTTTTTCCATGCTTACACAAAAATTAGAAAAAACAAAAACACTATCTATTCTATTACTACGGATGATGGATCCCTTATCACAGATTCTAGGGACATAAGGCTAGCTTTTGTTTCCCATTTCAAGAATATATACTCCGACCCTGTTCCTAGCCAAGCCTCTCTTTTAAGAGAAAATAATGGCATGTATGCCTTCTCTCTTCTTTTTAATGTCACTAACTTTCTTAATATGGATCAACAACTCTCTTTAACCAAACCTTACACTGCTATGGAAGTGAAAAAAGCTGTGTTTGATATGAACCCTCTCAAGGCTCCTGGGCCTGATGGTTTTCAACCAGCTTTCTTCCAAAAATCATGGAGTACTATAGCCACTCCTATTACTTCTGCAGTGTTATCTTTCCTAAACTCAGGACATATGCTTAAAGAAATAAATAAGACACATATCATTCTTATACCTAAAAATAACAATCCTCAAAGAGTCAATGACTACAGGCCAATTAGTCTTTGTAATGTGCTGTATAGAATTATTGCTAAGGTTCTAGCAAATAGACTAAAATGTGTTCTCCCTTCTCTAATTTCATCTAACCAAAATGGTTTTGTTCCTCAAAGATTAATTCAAGATAACATTTTGATTGCCCAAGACCTAGTTCACACAATTCATAAGGCTAATACTCCACATAATCATAAACTAGGAGCCTTAAAATTAGACATCTCTAAAGCCTTTGATAGAGTTAGATGGGATTTCCTAGAACATATCTTAGTCCAAATGCATTTCCCCTCCCACTTTATTAGACTAGTAATGCAATGTGTTACTACAGTTTCTTACTCCATTCTAATAAATGGTACTCAATCTACATATTTTGCCCCTAAAAGAGGTTTAAGACAGGGAGACCCCCTGTCACCATTCCTATTTACTATATGTGCTGAAGCATTATCTTGCTCACTACAAATGGCAGAAAGAGATAAGAAACTCTGTGGTATTCCTTATTCGAGAAATCATAGTATCACCCATCTTCAATTTGCAGATGACACTCTGCTCTTCTTCACAATTCAGGATCAAACTGCCTCCCAGATCAAAGCTATTCTTGATGAGTTTGCTACACAAACTGGTCAAGCTATTAATCTTGACAAATCCTCCCTTGTCTTTAGTCCAAACTGCAGTGATAGGGACAAACTCATCTTCGCTACCAATTTAGGGAGTAGCCCCTCAGGAATGTATAGGAAAATATTTAGGGGTTCATCTAAACCATAAAGGGACTAATAAGGATATTATTAAGACAACTAAAGTCAAAATACTTCAAAAATGTGCAGGATGGAAGGGATTGCTCCTTAACACTTATGGTAGAGCTACCCTTATAAAGGCAGTTTTAAACAGTTACTTAGTCTACCCAATGTCCATAAGTCTCTTTCCCAAAGCTGAGTGTGAAGCAATTCAAGCCATGCTCTCAAAATTTTTTTGGTTTGGCAATACAGTAAAAAAGGGTATTCATTGGCTCTCCTGGGACTTCCTTTGTAATAAGCCCAATAGAGGGGGCCTAGGTTTTAAAAACATTCAATGCTTCAATAATGCTCTAATGGCAAAAAATTCTTGGAGAATCTTATATGATAACACAACCCTTTTTAGTAAATATTTCACATCTAAATACTGTAAAAGAAAACCTTTTTTAGGAGGAAAAGTTAACCCCAACTCCTCTTGTGCTTGGAAAAGTATTTGCAAAGGGAGAGACACTCTTCAGCTGGGCTTATCTTGGGAGGTGGGGGATGGTAGTAGAATTTGGATTAGAGCAGGGGGGTGGATCAAAAATGTTCCAAGTTCTTCCATTGTTGATTGTTTGCAAAGTACGGACAGAAATCAAATCTACAAGTGGATTTCTCAATTGAAGCTAGGGGCAAATAATCAGTGGAACTTCCCTCTCATTGAGCAATTATTCCCCAAATGGTTAAGTGATCAGCTCAGACAGGAGGTTGTTAATAGTGATCATCAAACAGACGCCCCTCTCTGGCAAGCCTCTTCCAATGGAATCTACACTGTTAAATCTGCATATAATTTGCAAAACTACAATAATTCTTCTCCAAATCTTTCTTCAAAAAAGATAACTTTCAAGCCCATCTCCTTCTCTCCACAATGGAGAAAGTTTTGGTCTTCTGGTCTCCCAGCTAATATCCAGCACCTGTTTTGGAGAATTATTACTGATTCTCTTCCTTGTCTTGCTAATATTCATCTTAGAGTTAACTCAATTAGTCCAATGTGTCCGGTTTGTCTTGATCAGCCTGAAACTGAGCTCCATATCTTTGTGTCTTGTCGTGTGGCTCTGAGAGTTTGGAATAGGGCTCCTCTTCCCCCCTTCTGCAAGCCTTTAGGTCATACTCACTTGCAGACTTGGCTTCTAAAATGGATAAGGAAGAAAAAAGTTTTAATTAAAGTTACCAACTGGCATTGGATTCCTGCCATATTCTGGATTCTCTGGATTACCAGAAATAAAAGGCTTTTTGAAGATTACAGACCCCAGGAGCCTCAAGTCTTCTTGCAAATAGAGGCCTTGGCAAATTGCATTCTTGCTACTCTGACTAACTAGCGCTTGTCCTCTTGTAGCTGTTTCTGAAAAATGGGTTGAGGTTGCAGTTCTCCCAGGTGCTTCAAACTGGATGCCAGGACATTCTCAATCTTCCTCATCAGCTGCTTTAGTCCCAGTTTCTGGAGCTACCCCTCTTGCTGTTTTGCCACCGGAGTTTGGGCAGAGTTCAGCTGGATTTTCAGGCTCAGACCCTAAGACAACAGCCTCTTTCATTCCACTGGAAAGCTCTTCTGCTGCAGCGTCAAATGATGCCATTGAAGCTTATGCTGATCACACCTCATTGCCACCTATTCCAGGAGATGAACTCATGTCAGCCATCATCCCATTCATTGATGGTTAATCACTCAAGTTGCAAGGGTGTTCTCAGAGGTCTACTGGAAATGCTTCTGTCCTAATGATGGCACTCTAAGATCCATGCCTTTTCCATTTGCAAGACTGTTTTCTCTAGTTATGTAGCTTTTGAACGCTTTGTTTGAACTCTTTGTTTTGGTTGGGATTGTGTTTTCTTTTGCTTGTGCTCGAGTTGGCTGTTTCATTGAGCACTTGCTGCTTTTAGTTTGCTGCTTGTAGTTTGTTTGGTTAGGGGTATGTGTTTTAGTTAGTATGGTTTATCTGCTTTTGCTATGTATTTGTCTATGATTTTCTTACTAATGAAGTTCTCCATATTCCCGCAAAAAAAAAAAAAACTAATTCAGCAAGACAACAATTAGTGTTGTATGGTGAAAATTTTAGTACAACACTGTTGATAACGAGTACATATATTTTGCGTATTTCTTCGCACGAAATCATGTGATAGTAGGACGGGAGGGAGTTGGCGAACACTTTAGAGGATAGTCGAGTGCCCAACTTATACCCTACTGCATTCAGAATTGTCGGGGTGCCAATGCATATTTTTTGAACGTGTATGAGCAAACACAAGAACTAAGTCTCTTTAACAAGGTTTTTTTGGAGATGTTTCTGCATGATGTTTGCTGTGTTTTTAGTTAATCTGTGTTATGTTACATTATGTTAAAACAAGTAGGTCGTTTACGTGTTTCTTTTGGAGGGCTTGTTGTTCTCAGCCCTGATCTCTGTGATGTGTTTTTCCCTTTGATAATTGAAGTTATCTCTTTGTCCATTTTTTTTTTCGAAACATCAAGTTTTATTTGGTAAGTACATTTAGTTTAGAAACTAAAAAGTTAATAGTTGTACATCCCTTTCTCTTTCAGCTTTTTAAGAGTAGTATATAACACATGCTACTCTGAGTCGTGTTCTCGGTGTGCCTCCCTGCACGGCGGGAAACAAAAGATTTTGGCGAAAACGCATCCCTCCAAATAAGTCTCCAACAACAACCCCCCTCGCCTCATTATATCACCCGTCAAAAGCCCTAATTTTTTAAATCTCTCTACATCGAAATTGTCCCAACCCCCAAATCAGACACATCGATTTCCCCCAAAAACCCTCAATTTCTTTGTAGAGAGAAAGTGCGTTTCCAGTCCAATTCGATTAAATCTCGTTTTTTCGATTTTATTTTTTTCTCTACTCCCGAAGCCAATTCGGATTCGTCTTCTTCTTTCATCTCTATGGCATTTGCTTCATCGCAGACAAACGACAAAGGCGAGGAAGAAGAGGCTCAAGTGGAAGCGATTGCTCAGGAATCACCCACCGACAAGGTCACTCCGACCAAGTACGTCCCTCTCTCCAACTTCTACTCCGCCACGTCGACTCGTTGCGTTAGTGGCTCTTCGAGTCTAATCATGTCCAAAAAGGTTAAAGCTCGCAAATCAACCCTAATCGACTACGACAATTTCTTCACCAAACCACCACCACCACCACCACCGCAATCGCCACCACAATCCCTCCCAGTAACCCCAATGCCGCCTCCGCCGCCGTCTCCAGACACGAGCAACCCACCGATTGTTCACGTCTACTCGCGTCAGTACCCGAAGAGGAACCGCCATTGCTTGAAGAAGCCCTCGTTTCTGGCTTCCTCACTAGCGATGCTGGCCGATAAACAGCCTGATTGCGGTTCGCCGAATACGAAATTGCTGGTGAAAGTGAAGGAAGAGGTGCCAGAGGAGGGGGATGAGGACGAGGCGGTGAGGTTGAAGAAGAAGCAGAAGAAGAAAGGGAGTATTGGGAAGTTAGAGCTCCAGAAATTGGGGATTGACTCGAGCTCGCCTGATCAGCTGACTAGGCCTCGTTTGAGACAGTCCAGGATTCAGAATGTGAATTTGGAGAAGGATTCGGAGGTGAGAAATGGCAATGGCAATGGTAACCAGAGCACAAGGAATGGTTCTCTGGCGAGAGTCCAAAACAATGATAGTGCGGAAATTGTTAGTTCAGCTGCCAAGAGATGGGTCAGGTGCGTATCGCAAACTTCATGATCATCTTCAAATTATAATTATGCATCTATGTAACAACGAGATGGGTGTAGTAAGCTTTTTTGATGAGATAACTATTTTGTTTTTCTTTTTGATTCTGCATATTACAGGTTAAAATTTAACGGTGTTGATCCTAAGAAATTCATTGGATTACAATGCAAGGCGAGCATCTTTTCTGCATTTTCCTAGTTTTCGTAATCTTTTTTGACAATAACAATACAATTTATAATCTCTATAAATGGTTACATCTGATCTGAAGTTCATTCCTTCTGTGGTAAGCAGTTATACTGGCCTTTGGACGATGATTGGTATTCTGGTCATGTAGCCGGATACAATGCAGAAACTGGCCGGCACAATGTATGACTGTTGTCTCAATGTTTCAGCATATGCTCCTGCTCATTTAACTACCTAGTTAGTTATGAAGAAATTGATTTTGAATATATGAGTGCAGGTTACATATGAGGATGGCGATGAAGAGAATTTGATTATATCAAATGAGAGAATCAAGTTTCACATGTCTCGAGATGAGATGCAACAGTTGAATTTGAGCTTCAGCAGTAAATCTTCAGATAATGTTGGGCTTGACTTCGATGAGATGATTGCGATGGCTGCTAATTTTGATGATTGCCATGAAGTTGGACATGGGGATATTATATGGGCCAAGATTACGGGTGAGTCTTCTATGATTTTGAAGCATGTTAGAACTCTTGCACTTCCACTTGGTTTGCATGTGATATACAATTGATTCTCCTGGGGCTC
Source organism: Linanthus parryae (assembly GCA_023055425.1). NCBI lineage: Eukaryota > Viridiplantae > Streptophyta > Magnoliopsida > Ericales > Polemoniaceae > Linanthus > Linanthus parryae. The sequence continues at coordinate 104,350,468 of JALGPY010000001.1, forward strand.
TTGCTAATTGAGAAACGTGTATGATTTCAATCACGTTCTTTTGGCTTTTGTATTGATATGCTTACATCAATTCGCAAACACTTGCATGGTCCTAAACAAATAATGTTTGTAATAAACCTAAAGATCTCCCATGATGTTTCATGAATATAAGTATGATCTGGTTGTCACAACATGATTTGAATGCATAGCAGGTGACGGTCGTTGTTATCGCATCCTTTTCAAACTCCAATTATTCACCCATTTGCAAAAAATATTGGTCTGTTCCATAATCCCTCAATAGGCGACTGTCTAGGTTCAGAATCCGCAGCAGATGCCAGTACCTGATGATGCTCTGAGTGACAGCTCTCTGTGCTGAAATATGGATCCATATACAAATTCAGTGTGCATGCGACTTTTTTGCTACCTAGCAAACTCCCTTAACCATCACCCAATACTAGGGGTGGAGATTTATGTATCCTTTCCTCTTTTATTTACAATCAGATTTTAACCCCAAACCATGGTTGCAGCCTGGCAACCTTGACTAACATGCATTATAAACATTTAACGCGTGGATGGTATGTTCTTCGAACAAGGAAGAAACCAGACATAAACAAATTGAGACCTAACTAAAATGTCAACTGCGTTTATCAATTTCATTTTCATTCATAGATGAAGTGCAGTAATATGAATCCCATACACCTTCCAAACTGTTTTCTGGTACTCAATGATTGACGAAGTCTAATCAATCATAAATTCCAAGGAGATCATACATCTCATAGTAAGATTTTTTTACAATAAATTATTTCATGTACTCGAAGTATTTACAATGGCAGGAAGGCGGGAAGCTCACACCTTATCTTTTAACAATGGAATCCCGCTCAAAAAAAGAAAAGGAAAAAGAAAAGAACAATTAAAAGCATTACCACAAATGTGAATTCTCACTCTAGATTGTTTAACTATATCCCTTTTCTGTCACACGGTGCTGATTACACCAAATTTTAGGCAAACATACTTCTCGAAAGGGAGGTTTCACTAATTGAGATTTAGACGCATTCCAGTAAATAGCTATGCACACTTTTTTTCCCTTTCTAGCCCAATGTACTTCTTCAAAGGCAGGCTTTAATTCGTGGAGAGTCAGTTTCTTTTCACACCTAGTACTTAGGGCTAGTTGGATCTTTTGTATCCAACTTTATATTGCATATAATTAAATAAAATTAATAGTTCAATCGTCTCTTAATGCGATCCCTTAATTTTGCGGCTTCACTGTTTTTGGAAGTTATTTATTTATTCAGCTTATGTCTTGGATAGTTCACTCCTGCGTGGCTCCCACATGTCAGAGAATCTGGCACATTGAAATTAATACCTTTAGATGTAACGAATTCTCTCGATCCTCTCTTATTTGGAAGATCACATTACTATTGCCTACTCGAGTAAGATTGATATGGTTGATTTCAAAGGTGAAGGAATTAATATGTTTGGAAGTGCAAAAATTGTATGAATGACGGACTTGGTAATATACACTTGCCCAAAAATGCTTTCAGAAATATTTCTTGGATTTAATTAAAAATATTTGGAGAATGGAAAGAGCTAGTTATGTTGTCTGTAGAAGGATGCTGGGAAATCCTTGAATGGTGGTATCATACTATGTGTTCATGTTGTCTAGCAGCTGTGCTGTCTATTGCTGGGGGGTTCATATTTGTGCTTCAAGCAGGCTTTGTATGCTACATGCTTCTATGCTTACTTGATATCATCTGAATAACAACGGTGTGAATGATTTGAATGACTGTGCTTATTTGGTTTGTCATTCCTGCTATCGTTAATGCACTCTCCAGAAGGTTAGTTCCAATATTATACTAGTCTTAATAATAGACAACATAGGAAAGTAGGAGATTTATGGTTCTTCACAGCAGTTGGAGTGAAGTTTACAATTCCTGCTATGCTTATAGGATTGAGGATTATGGCCTTTAAGTAAACCTTGAACATAGAATCAATGATTATATATTCTTGTAAGCCAATTTTTTGTATTCCATTCACATAATTAGGAGTGAAGTTACAATTCTTGGTATGCTTGTAAGATTCAAGGAATTTTAGCTTTTAAGGCCTTTATATTCTTGTAAGCCAATTTGAATTCCATGGTATCGTGATTCCTTTACAATTTGTGTCTAATGTTATGTTTCTTTTTTACAAAGCTTAATTAACGAATGATAGAACTAGATTATAATGCTTCGGTAGTAGTTATTAAGTTCTATTGCATTTTCTAAGATCTTTCTTCTATTTTATTACTATCTTAATGTATCCCTTGGTCCAGAAAAAGGGCCAATTTTTTTAGTCAAGGGTTTCCCAAGTTTGTTGTCCGATTACTTTCTAAAGTTCCAGAACCTCTTAAAAGTGACAATACTACACTACAAATATCTTTCACAATTGTCTTGGATTTAGATAGGTACGGGATATTTATGTAATGAATATCATAATATGTAAATCTCTGTGTATTCATTGCATGCCCCTTTTAAAAGTTTTAGTTCCAAAAGTGACTACTTTTGTGGGTGGTAGTACCTGCTTTACTACTTTGTCAAGTGAACGTAAATATAATTATGGGTAAATTACAGATACCTGACCTGTGGTTTGGGGTCGGTATAGGTGACCTGTGGTTTGAAAAGTTTCACTTAACTCACCCGTGATTTGCTCCGTGATTCATATAGATTTTCTGTCAACAACTCCGTTAATAAACAAAGTTTTAATTGCGTCTTACCCCTCTGATTAAAACTGGGACTCAACTTAACCCATAAAAGAAATGAAAAAAAAAATAGAAGATTAAAATAGAAAAAAATAATGAAGATGAAAATCTGAGGAATTTTGTCTTATCGTATCACCTTTTCCTTTCAATTTGCTTGCTAATGAAAATAATTGCTACAATTTGATGCAAAAAATCAATTCAACGTATTACACAAATAAGCAGCTTACCCTTCTACATAGCACAGCCAATTGGGCACACAATAACACAAATTGGATTCTAACTGTAAGAGGCACACAAACGCTTTCTCAAACCATGGCCTAGTAAATGAGAGAATGAACTCACACAATGACTCCCTCTGTGAAAAGCTGTGGTGAAAAACTGAGAACCCAACACACCCAAAAACCTTACTGAACAGGAGAGCCCAAATAGTAGCACAAGTCTTCGAAGATCTCAAGATTAAAGTTGTTCCACGCAATCCATCCAAGGAAGAGCACCAAAAAGCAGTCCAAAACCAACTAAAATAACCACCTCAAATAGTGCCCAGTCCCTCACACCAACCGAACGTGATTTGAACTGATTTGGAGATGCTAGATATTGCTAACAAGTAACAACCCAACTACAGCTCCTTGCACAAACTGGAATGGGTTGTATTAAAACAGTCCCGTCTTCAATCTTCACGGGAAAGATGGTGAGAACCAGCAACAACTCTGAATACCTGCAAGTCTCCATTGATCCGTAGCTGAGAGCCACCAACAATTTCCAATTTGCAGCTGGAACCATAGGGAGCACCAATCTACCAAGGTCCAATCGTGGTGGACTCCGGCTAACTCAGATCCACCATGAAAATTGCATTTTTGTGGGGCAAAATACCTAACCTTTGCAGATTAAGCATACCCAAACACCAAAGAGCAAAAATTGGAGCTCAGAGATCCCGATTTGTAGAGCTCTCTCTAACCCCTTTTATTCTCACTATAGATTATCGCGAGTTCCTTCTTAGGAAAGAAAATTCTTTAACGGGTAGGATGAAGACGATGGTGAGGCGGTGTTTGTGGTCGGAGTTGGGGAAGAAAACCTGATAATCCAAGTCCTCCTCCACCAGAGGGGGCAAAATGTAATTAAAAGTTTGTTTTTTGACGGATTTGTTAACGAAAAATCTATGTGAATCACGGAGCAAACCACAGGTGAGTTAAGTGAAACTTTTCAAACCACAGGTCACATATCAGAACCGAGCCCAAACCACAGGTCACCTATCTGTAATTTACCCTATAATTATTGTCCATTTGTGTGTTTGCTCTTGTACTCGGTTGTCTTATTATTACAACTCTCAAAGAACGCCATATCATATGTATTAACTGCTTTCCATTTCTAGATGTTCTGGTTGAGTTTGCGTCGGAGTTATGTTGATGCGATTCGTTTCGGTTACAATTGGTTCAAAATAATTTTGATGTATCTGGAAGCTTATGATGGAGTCATACATATTGTTTGTACTTTTTAGCACTTCTCCATTACTGGTCTTTTTAATCTTTTGTAATTGTCTTTAACCTTCCATAGTCGTATGGACAATTGGACGAAAAGGTAGTAGCAAATAAGGGTGGCTGCTTATTAAAACTATCTAATAAGTACATACCCTGCTTTGCTATATTTGTTAGAAAGGATTATAATGTCGATTGATATTTGTTCATCCCCTCCCCGATAACCTATTCTATTTTAGAGCCACACTTCTGCCCCATAAATGGGCGAACATAATAAGGTCACGAGCCCACAGATTTAAGCAATTGAGTGATAAAATGTACAAGTACTTGCCTCTCTTTCTCAATCGTTGTTTTTTATTACCTTCCATTTTTGGCCTTCTTACTTATCCTAAGTGGATAGCAGAGGATAAAATCTTCTACAAGTGGCCACACGTTTTTTTTGAGGTTATACGTATTGTTCAGAGTTTACCTTAGCTTGGTACACTCTCTCGTTAAAGCCCTAGCCGAATTCCCCAATCTCATTCTGGACGGCGAAGGCTCATCTGCCAATAGTATATCAGATAGTCTGTCTCCTTCCCAGCGCTTATCAAGATCTTTGTTTCTGATCAGAAAAGCTTGCCTGCAGGACGGAGTGGGGATGTGGTTGTTTTCAGTAACACAAATATGAATATTTATGTTCTGATTTACTTGCAATTTACCCTATTTGATTCCTCGGTCTAGTTAGAGATCCTATTTGACTAGCAGATCATCATAACTTTGCTTGCTCAAAACTCAAAAGTGTATTTAGAATGCTGAAGAGCCTGATTAAGACAGAACGACCAGTCATTAGATTGCATTTAGGGGCGGGTCTTGGTAACTTAGCTTGCCCGAGATATAATTTCAAGCAAATGTGTTTCTGAAATCATTTTCTGCATTCTGGAAACAGATGTTTGTTTCTGAAGACTTCATTTTTGAACAAGTTCAGTTCTTGAAAAATGATATACATTTTAGGAAATTCATCTAAACTACTTCAGGATGATTAATGTTCGTGCGTTGGTTATTACTTTTACATGTTTTGTTTTGGTTAGTATTGATAAAGTTTTGTCACAGTACTTCAATATGGTTCAAGTACTTTTGTTAGATACCCGACCTTGGATAAGGTTATGGATATAAATAGTTTGGCACCATACATGAACAATATAATGGTTGGAGAACATGAGATAACCATGCAGGGAGGGCTGTATACTTATAGCCTGAAACTACTATCAGTGTTAGACACCTGTACCTGGTCCATGTGATTTGATATTGAATTTTTTGAGGAATACTGTGACAGATTTTTTTGAAGAAAAATGTGATATAGACTAGAATCTTATAAGATCTAGGTTATTAAACCCTGAGTAAAACCACAAAAAATTGACCTGAAGGAAACTACTTTACATGAGATTTGGGTCACTTAAAGTGATGCACTTGTTCTCAAATGCACGTGCATGCATGCAGACACTTGTGTTATGGTCCAGTTTGGTTACTTAAGCTCCAAACTTGACGTGATATATGTTTTTTGGATTACTAGTTGCTGGTTTTCTAACATGCTTTATGTATCTGAACTGCTACTAGTCTGTTGCCATTATTCGTTGTGCACTAACCGATATTTCTCCTCATGTTATTTTGATTCAGGTCATGCAATGTGGCCAGCGGTTATTGTGGATGAATCTATTCTTCTCGATCGTAAAGGTCTAAACAAAAGTTCAGGAGTGAAATCAGTTCCAGTGCAATTCTTTGGTACCTATGATTTCGCTAGGTCTGCAGTTTTGAAGTCTGAAGGTTTCTACACTCTAAATTGCACCGCTATATTATCTGGACAATAATCTAAATTGTGCTGTGCAGGGTTCATACAAAGCAAGTTGTAACATTTCTCAAAGGACTTGTCTCGGAATTACACCTGAAGTGCAAGAAACAAAATTTTATACAGAGCTTGGAAGAGGCTAACATGTGAGCTTATTCATTGAGAGTTAATTTGCTTTGCTTAATGGTCTGCAAAATCGATTGTTAAAGCTATATATCCTAGAGAGAAGACTGATCACGGCTGTTTTTTTCATTCATTTACCATGTTTTTTCGTACTAAATTAACCTTTTCTTATATCTGCATTCGTAGCTTAGCAGTGCTTGTAATACCTTACATTTTGCCTTTTATAATTTCTTTTCTATTTTGTTGGTTCTTGGCTTGCATCAACCAGCAGGTTTTGGAATGGGTTATAACCTCTCATGTATGTCTGTGAATGTTATATGTAAATTAAATATACTGGTGGTAACAGTTCTTTGGCCCTGTTTTGCGGTGAAGATGATAAAGTACCAAATTTTTCCATCAGGTATCTCAAAGAACAAAAGCTCCCCCAAAAAATGTTAAGGATGCGAAAAGGTCTACAGGATGATGACTCTAACAGTGACAGTCAACAGGATGAAGGCCGATCCTATTCAGATGATGATTGTATAGTAGTGGAAGAAGTGCATGGACAGCTTGACGGCCCCAATTCTTGCCCGTTGACGATAGGGGATTTACAAGTGATTAGCCTTGGTAATCTTGTTTGTTGTTAATTACTGCTATTCTTGGTGTCTACGCATATTGAATTAGCACTGCTACTTCGTGATTAATTTACCCGGTCAAGGTTTATTTCTAGAGTTGTTTAATGATGCTGAGGAATGGTTTCTAACTTATTCTCGTATGCTATATTTATTTGGCTTCATGAACATCGCAGCATGAATTTTCTGGGATCATATGTTACTCTATTGTTCAAATGGTTGACAAATCCACTGTACTAATTATATCCATATGGATCTTATACAGGCAAAATTGTCAAGGATTCTGATCATTTTCAGGATGAGAAGTTTATTTCGCCTGTAGGATATACTGCTGTGAGGAAATTCCATTCAACTACAGGTGGCTAGTCATTCCATATCATTCTCTCTTGGTTTCTGAACTCTGTATCTTGCACTGACTCTTTGGTTTGGCCCTCTAGATCCAAGTGCTTGTGCATTCTATAAGATGGAGGTCCTCAGAGATCCAGACTCGAGGGTTCGGCCTTTATATAGAGTTACTACAGATAACGGAGATCAGGTATGAGGAGATGCAATAATGTGAGTTAGAACTGTGCTTCTGCAGTAACTAATCTATTCATGATGTTTGCTTGCTGTTGCATATTTTATCTCCAAATTGCTTATATCCTAAAACAAATCTTTTGTTAGTAGATCGGCGTGTCTTATGCAAATTTCAACTTATATTGCTTAGTTGCTTGATTGTTGAATGAAGAATATTAGAATATGACAAACTTATCTTTGCTGCTTTATTGGACTTGTAAATTGTAAAGCACCTATTCAAAACTGATCTAGTACACTACTGCGGATACGATATTCGATATTTCAAACAATCCATATACACACGTCTTGATGTGTCTTTCCCCAATGTTATGAGGAGATAAATACTGGTAACTATGTGAGTAGTTCAGGAGGAGAGAAATCATCATACTCTCTAAGAACCAGGTCTTTCTTGTTGCCATACTCAAGAGTGTTTTGCTTAATTTGTTGCAATGCGCTGGTGTTCCTTCTAGTTGCTTAGAACAGCTGTTAGATTTTATGCACTCTATGTAATTTTAGGAGGTGACGGTGGTTTGTGTCTGATAAGGACTCTTTGGTTCTTTCACTGAGTGGTTCGTCATCATCGTTTGATCCTTTTACTTCCCCTTCGACTTACTCTAATGTCTAGTAGCGTTTTATTAAGTCAAGGAAAAATATATTAATTGTCAGTGAGGTTGGCTTTGTCATGCATTGTCCTTATAAATTTTAAGGTGTAAACTACCAAAAGTTATTGCACTAGCAAGTTTATCATGTACTATTATAGCGATAGGGGACACTTGCATGGGCACTTGTTGAATTAAGAATCCTGCTTTGAATCATTTGCTGTAGATCCGATGCAACAGCTTTTCATCTGCGGGCTTTTTGCTGTATATACTCTAAATGGAATTTGTGCTTTTAGTACTGCTCTTGACCTTGACAACATGACTTGTGGCTCCTTTCCCTATTTTACCCAAATTTTTTTGCTCGTCGGCACTAACATTTATCCAATACAATTTCTGCAGTTCAAAGGATCGACACCATCTGTATGCTGGAATAAAATATTCAAAAAAATCTGGAAAGTGAAGGACAATTCTGATGGTTCCATGGGTGATGTTGCATTACAGAAGAGATTTCAGTCCGGTTCAGACATGTTTGGTTTCTCCGATCCTGCGGTTTTAAAGCTTATAAAGGTTTATAATTTACCATGCACCAGCTTACCATCTAAACTATTAGTGGCATACTTCGTTATGTCTTTCTTCTGTTCTTGTTTTACTTGAGAATGTCTGTTCATTTAAAGGTTCGAGTTATTACTCTGATTGCCACTTCCATGTTTTATGAGTTGTTCTTCTGCCACAAGTTGATTGATGATCTTTAATATCAATTTGATCTTATATACTGGTTGGATGGCACTTGATACGGCATCAGCATAATCATACTAAATGATCAATTCTTTTTAACTAAGAGTGGCATAGCAATTTAGCATTAACACCCTTTCTGCCTGGCTTGTCCCTACTTTAGAACTGAACCCACTGTCATACTCAATATCATCTTACATTAATGTGCAATCAAAATGTCCATAAGTTCAAAGCAACATTGATAAATACTTTATTTCTTATATTTTTATTGCTTTTTCATATCCATCATCAATTATTACATTTAAATTTAATGTAATTTTCAAGTACAGAAAGAATAAGTAAATATCTTTGTTGGTTTAGGTTCAAAAGCTTTACTCCTAAGTGGTTATGCCCTTTTATTTAGGTATTTTTATCATTTTCTCCTAAATTTGTATTGTAAATATGCTTGGAAAAGAGAAATCTTACATTATTATCTCACACGTAAGGTTGGAATGTTGAAGTTTAGTGGAAAATAAGGTATTAGAAATGCATACGTTTGCACACAAAAATGTTCATTGGAATTTTAAGATATGGCTTCAAAGAGTCGAAATAAGATGAAATGTTTAAAACAAAAGGTATTTCAAACATTGCGTGACAAAATTGGTGGAACAAGAAGATGTGCGAATACATGTTCATATTGTTAGAATTCTGGAACATGGTTTTCTACTTGAGCAATTACTCAATAAAATTTATGCTGCATGAGTTATAAATGCTAATCGATCCTGCAAATGTGTATACCGACGTCACGATTCAGTCATAAATTCATAATGAAGCATGGGATCTAATTGACAGTATATCACTCAAGTAGTGGTTGATGAAAAATTGTCATGTCCTCTGTAGAAATCCATGGGGTTCCACCTCAAAATCAATTGACAATGAGGGGAGTAGCCCAGGACACTTATTAACTCTTTTTCTTGTTCTTGATTGTCTGATGTGGGACATCTCAACATAATTTAGGAATTTTAACAACTGTTGAAGGTAAGTGAAAGGATTCAATACTTGTTTTTTCCTATGCATGGAATTTGCAGAAATTCATACAAATAACATGTTAAAAAATAATACTACCATCATGCGACATTTTTCAGGACCACTGCCATCTAAGTAGTGGGTGGTTGGCCTACTAGTTTAACAGAAATGAGGTACCAGATCTTTCTTTCTGCTTATGTCATGTCAGGAAACTACAAAAGCTATTTGGGCTGGATAAGTTACCAATTGTCAGTAACACTTTTTGACGTTTACATTTGATGCAACAATTATTTTCCCTACAAAAAGTTGTTTGGGTGTCAAGTTGGCTAATTCCTGGCCTGGAAACTTACTGTGATTTCTTTCCTCGTTATTTTTCCCAGGTCAGGTTTCGTGTTCTAATAATTCTAATGTCTCTTTATTGTTTCTGTGATATTGATGAGTGATACTCAGAGTTGATAAATTTCAATAATATTGCAGTTCTGTTATATTATGCTATAATAACTTTTAGCCTCAAATTTATAGTTGGCTATGTTGACAGGGGTTATCAAATTCCAAGCTTCCCCTGAAATCCTCTTTGTCCAGATTGACTTCTCAAAGCCAGCATGGCCTTCCGACTGCTTATCGGCCTGTTCACGTTCAATGGAAAGACCTGGACAAATGCAATGTTTGTCACATGGATGAGGTGAAGAGCTATATTGTTTCTTATTTTTTTTATTCTGGTGGTTTCTGATGGGATTCTTTTAAACCTATGTTGAACCTTGCCCTGTGCTTTCTATTTTCCTAACTTTTTGTCTTTTGTGGTGTCTAAATTTTCACAGTTGTTAGTCTTTCTATCTAGTAAATAGTTTCGATATTCAGTACGAGTGGTCCCCTAATATTCAAATCCATTTGTTTTCAGGAGTACAAGAACAATCCGTTTATGCAGTGTAATAAGTGCCGAATGATGGTAAGGCTTTCACTTCCTTAACAGTGTCCGTTTTGTCAATTGGATATGCATCTATTGGTAACAAGGGAATCCATAAACCGAACAGTTTAAGATCCAATCATCTAACTAGCATACACTAGGTGTGCAACCTCCCTATGAATACCACTGTTTGTTTTGGTCCTTTTGGAGCCTCTTAAAACAGCATCACAATGCTGGTTGGCTCCAAAAGTTAGTCTACTTCCGGTAGAATTTGGACTTCTTTGTTTAACTCTTTTTTGATGAAAATTCTTTGTTTAACTCAAATAAATGCTTTTAATGTTTACAAGTTATAAGCCAGTCCACCAAAGAATATTAGTTAGATTTTAAACCTTGTTATTGTCGTAGATACCTGCCAATAATTCCCTCAGTAACACAGTTGAATTTGGCCTTCATCAAGTTTTATAAACATTCTTGGAGGGTAATGTGCTCATCTGTCCATTCAATACTTCATTCTCACATAATACTAATCTTCCACTCCATTTATGAAAATTTATTGACTCAGGAATGAATCATGACCGATAAGTAGAATTGGTGACAAATAAACTTGTGTATATCTAATTTTAATGTTAATAATAGGTTTAGTTCTTTTCGACAGGTCAACCCTATGTGCTTGATTCCATGTTACTAACATTTTATGTTGAAAAGGTTAAAAAAAAGTTATGTTAAAATAGGGCTGTTCCTGAAATCCATACAGACTGCATGATAAAATCATGGTAAATTGGTGTGTGTATGAGGATTTCTACATACATATTTATATGAGTCCAAATCCAGATAATGAATTCTCCTACAACCCAAGTTTTCTTTACGTTACTTTACTTTTTCTCTTCTTTTTGGTTTAGAGGGGGTGGATCTATCCGATTGAGTTATAGTACCTTCTTTAGTCACCCACATGCTTGGCCGTTCTATTGAGGATTATAAAGGAAATAGAAAGGGAATATTGCTATGTTGACTTGGAGAAGCATCCTAGAAGAATAGGAGCACATCGGATATGTAATGTGGCATCTATGAAAAGCATCTGTGCTACCTATGCCAGGATTATTACGGAAAAGTAATTGCTTGTGTGTCCATTTCAGGCAGGATATTGTGGATCCTGTACCTTTTGTTTTCCCGCAGGAGTCCTCCCTCAGATCACGTGGTGAAAAGATAATAAACTCATCTAAGAGAGTCGAAAAATAATATTTTTTAATTATTTTCTGCGAGCTGACCAGAAACAATACTTCTTGATAAAATAAAGAGCATGTCACATTTAAGTTATACTGACATGACTTTTGGATTATTGCACTAACGTAAGGATTTTCGGGCAGTAAAGAATTTCAGAGTCCAGACGGGAACATATGTTATGGCGTGTGGATGTTTGGCCCAAATCTTTGCCAAAGCAGTCAATTGGTGCAACACCAATGGTGAAGGGGTTTCATTGAGGCATTGAATACTGGGTTTTGTTATCGGGGTTTTGTTTCTCTCGTGGTATAGTTGGGGATGCAAATGTATGTTTCATACCAAATATTCTTTACTCTGCCAGCATGAGTACGTAAGTAGCAATAAAATTTAGGACTCTGGGTCACACATGTAATGTATAGTGTAACACCTTAAAAGGTTTTTATTGAGAAATGTATAAATTAGAATGCAATGTTATGAACATGCTACACAGCTGAACATAGAACCGTATGCTTTCTTGAATGCAAGGTACTTATACTGTGAAGGGAAATTAGAACACCACAACTGGTCGATTCCTTATCTGTAAGATATCAAGTGTTTTAAAATTATGAAAGCATAGTTTTGATGGTTTGTAATTATCATTGGATAAGGTTGTGTCTGAAAAGCTAGAGATAAATACTTGATGCTCCTTATATATGTTGTTAAAAGCAAACGGTTCTTTATTGGTTTCATTTGATGGGCTAGTCCATCTGCATAGTGGTAATTATGTGTCTGTTTATTGCACTGCTTTCCAAGTGCAGTAGAGTATTATGGGAAGTATAATAAACTCTTGATGCGATATCAGATCATAGTCGTCACGAATGAAAGATTTTTAATGCTTATCATATGCTTCTTGGTTGTTTATATATGTCCTGCAAAAATATGCTCTCAGGTTCATGCTAAGTGCTATGGAGAACTAGAGCCTGGTGATGGAAACCTTTGGTTATGCAACTTGTGTCGTCCTGGTGCGCCTGACACTCCCCCGCCGTGCTGTCTTTGTCCTGTCATAGGTAGTTTTGTGGTGAAGCCTTCTTTTGTCTATCCTCGCTTCTATGGAAAATACTCAGTTGATGTTCCTATACTAGCATTGTTTATGCCACCTTGAAACCAGACTGATATTTTGGCTTTGTCCAGGAGGTGCTATGAAACCTACAACTGATGGGCGCTGGGCTCATCTCGCTTGTGCCATATGGATTCCAGGTTTTATACCATATGCTGATGTAATCTAATAAATTTCCTTAGCATCTTGTGCTCTATACTGATGCCTGTACATTTCAGAAACTTGCTTATCTGATGTCAAGAAAATGGAGCCCATAGACGGGTTGAACAGAATCAACAAGGTATTTTCCATTTCTCTATACATGTTTTCTTACTTGCTTTCTCTCGCTAGAACTTCTACATGATTTCTCAAACTGGACTCATGTGGGTTTGAAGATCGATTATCATTTGATCTGCGCCTTTTTAACTTGATAAAGAAATTGAGACAAATAAATAAAGGAAGTGCCGCAATATATTTGGCCAAGCATCATTGATCATAGTTCTAATGCTTCTTATATTTTCTCTTAGGACCGCTGGAAGCTTCTATGTAGCGTTTGTGGTGTTCCTTATGGGGCTTGTATACAGGTGATGGGCAACTAAGCAGCTTGTTCTCACTATTTGTTTTAATTTTTTTTATTTCCTTTATTTTCAGCCAGATACTCACATGGCTGTTGAGATTAAGAAATGAAGTCAAAAGCAAAATTGGATAGCCAGGAGATTTGATATAGTTCAAAATTCTAATATTCACATAAAAATCTCTTAAAAAGCATAGCTATAACAAGTCATGCATTGTATGTTGACCTAACTTTGGTAGATTTCGTTACTTATTTTGCTGTGGTTGCTTCAAACATTTACGGACTAGTGATTTTATATGTGTCTTTAGTGATTTATAGTGTTTGATCTGTTCTGCTAGTTCAGAATTTATTTTTCAACTTAAAGTTAATTAAAGTTTTGCCCCTTTACTGTCACAATGAGTCCAAAACCGTAAGCTCTGATATCCATCTATGTTTCTTAGGTTTATGAAGAAGATTACTTTTTTCCTGGTTACATTATCATCTATTCTCAGAGGTTTTCATTACCCATTTCTCCGTCAAAATGTGCCGTGTCTCCTGTATTTTGTCAGTTCTTCTATACATCTTTTGACTATTAGTTGAATGGTTGAATGTTCAGTATTAGATATATCTGTGGGCCCTGATTGTTATTTAGTTTAACAGACTGACTGACATTTTTCTATTAGCTCATCATTATATTTCCGATCATCTTTTCAGCATTATAATTATAACTTGCTTTATATTGGTGATTGCAGTGTTCAAATAACACTTGCCGTGTTGCTTATCACCCACTTTGTGCTCGTGTTGCCGGCTTTTGCGTTGAGGTATCACGTCTTATTAATTATTAATTATTGTAGCTTTCTGAATCATAGCAGCCTGTTCTTCCACTTTTGTTAACCATGTTATCTTGTGTAACTATAGCTGGAAGATGAGGACAAGTTACTCCTCATTTCAATGGATGAAGATGAAGAAGAGCAATGCATCCGTCTTCTTTCCTTCTGCAAGAAGCATAGGCCTCTATCTAGTGATCGTCCAGCTGTTGATGACCAGATGGTGCCGAAGGTCCACCAGTACTCAGACTACACCCCTCCATGCAACCCATCGGGTTGTGCCCGAAGTGGTATGTTTTCAAGTTTTTGGTTTCTTTTGCTGCACTTCCTGAAGCGATTGCCTGTTAGCTCTCCCTACAAGTTTTCTTGTCCCTCTCTCTTGTTGTGTACATTTTTCTTTATGTGCCTTCATCATGCATGCCTCCAGATTCATTTGAACTTAAGCTGATGAAACCGAACTACACATCAACATTCTAGCAATTGATTTCCTTCTTTTTACTATTGTGGCTTTTTCTTGCGATGGTTCATATCTCAAGGTATGGAGAAAACTTTCATTTTAATATTTTGCTGACTTAATGATTATGTTGTTAAGTTAATCTCTTTTAAGGTCTTAGGAGGTTGACTACATGTACACATGTCTTTTATTTGATGCTATTGCTTAGGATTAATCACTTTGCACTTTTGTGCTGGAACTTTCTGCAGGAAATTAAACAAAACAGCAAAATTATGTTATATTGAGAATATGTTGGATGTTGTTTGGAATTTTTAATCTCATATAATGAAAGTGATATTATATTTGATTTCCAGAGAATATGTTGGATGTTGTTTGGATATTTTTCATGGGTAAATGACAGAGATCACCCCTGTAGTTTGGATAATACCACAAACCACCCCTCCGTTAATCCGAACTAGTGACACTTACCACCCTTTCGTCCAATTCCGTTAATTGGACACATGGGACCACACTTAGAGATTTTATGAGACCATTTTGCCCTTACAGAAAAAATAACATATTAACCCATTGAGCTTTAATAATTAACTAAAGTACGCCTCTTTCTCCTCCTTATCTTTGCAACTTACTACTACCAATAGACACCAACACCGCCGCACCATAACTGCCACATCCACCACCACCACCAACAAAAATTCATTTAAAACACTCCAAACAGTGCTAAAAACACTAAATCCGCCACCCATCACCGTCCTTGTTACCACCATCTTCTTCACCACCAGTCAACAACCACAATTGGAGGCTAATTCAGCCAAATCAAACCATAATCCACCCAATGCATCAATAATTCACCGAAATTGAACCTTAGTCACCAAATTGAACTCTTGTCCATAAATACGACCACAACCACCACAATTACCATCTCAAACCGAATTCGGAAAACACACGGTAACAGAGCCCAGAAACTGAAAAACACCATGATATACCCCCAAATATCAAAACCCAGTAGAAGAGTTCGATGAGATATATCGTCCAAGAGAGTGTGAGTGAGAGAGATACATCTTCGAGGAAGAGATGAAGAATAAGAGCTGAGCACACAGTCAAATCGTTGACCGAAATCTTAAAAAACAAACCAGCACAGTCGGACCTAGGGTTTTGCCTCCAAATGGGGAAATCCAAATTGGCTTCTTTATCAACGGATTCGAGAGGATAAGACGTGGTTTCATAAATCTTACTCAGATTGGTGCCTCTTCTAGCGCGATTGGGGCTTGATTTCAGAGGATCCTTATGGTTTGGGTAGGAATCGATGTGGTGGAGGGAGAGAGTGGTCGACGGGATACAGGTGGTTTGGTTGGGAATACGATATACAGGGTATTGTGTTGGTGGGCCGAGAACTCATGGGGTAGAGGTGGTGGCAGAGAGAGAAAGAGAGATAGAGAAGGAGAAGAAGAACAAGGAGACGGGAAAGGAGAAGATGGGTCAGGGGAGAGAAGAGAAGTGAAAAGAGAAATGTTTTTCCATTCTAATTACAGGGGTGAAAAGTTTTGGTAAATAGAAGGGGTAAAATGACTTTCTCCACGCGTTAGTCTCTGTTGGCCCCAGGGGTGGTTTGAGGTATTATCCAAACCACAGGGTAGCAAGCAAGTAATCATCCATACCACATGGGTAGTTTCTGTCATTTACTACCCTTTTTTCATCTTATAGAAAGAGGGTGATATTATATTTGTATTTCTGCTGTTTTTTAAAACAAGAACGGTGTAGGGAGAGTTTGGTGTGACATTATGAACTTTTAGTGTGACCTTAGTTTGATATATTTCGGAAAATGAAGGTGAGGGTATTTGTGTTGCGTGAGAAAGTAGTCGATGTGATAGTTTTGTTGTTTATTGGTAAGTACTGCACCTTGGTTGTGTTAATTGACTAGGATAGAGAGACGTAGAGTTGTAATTTCATTTTGGAAAGTAAGGGAATTATATCATTCTCAAAAGTAGGAACGACTAAAACTCCACCAAGTTCAAAGAAAAGCTGTGAACCAGATGATTTTTTTCTCTATCCAGGTGAGCGAAAAGTCAAGTTGAATTTTCATATCAAACTTGCCCATAGAAGCACAAGGAACGAGGGTTTTCTTTTTACTGAAATGCGCCCTCAAACCCTAGCTAAATGAATATAAGAATGTTGATGAGAGAGCATGAATTTGCAACACACATATTACTGAATATGATTGCGCTATAATACCTACAATTTTGACGAAGGATACAGACATGTACATCGGAGGAAGTGCACTCATGGATGCGGGCCACATTAAATTTGCGAAGATAAGGTTACATCGTATCTGATAGGTTCTTACTGCAAAGATATTTGTAGCAAGTACTGGTAGAGGTACCTTTTTCTCGCAAGAGTAAAACCATAAATAGGTCTCTTCTTATGGAAGACCCGTCAGGGTCCAATGAAATGTATCAAACAGAGTATTAAACCATGCCCCTAATGCATATTTTTGATCTTTGTCATTATCATGGAATTTCTGGTTCTTTCATTTACTACTTCAGTATTATCACCAGCTTGCATTTCTTGTGTTACGGTTAGCTGTTCCCAACTTCTCATGAATGTTTCAATATTTCTATCCCATTAGCTGTTTTCTTAGTTTATTTTTTATGTTATTTTTTTACTTGGTCCTAAATGTTTCAGCAATAAGGAAAAGTAGTTTATAGTACCTAAGCTAGAAGAAGATCGCGATCCATACATTCATAAAAACATTTGAATATCTGGGTAAGCCGATTGCCAAGCCTTAAAATTATACTTTGTGTGCCACCATGTCCTAAAGTTCCTACTCATACAGACAGAAACTCAAATATAACTCAATCAATCCTTTTCAGGATAAACCCTATAGTCACAAAGCTGCTAGACCTTACCTTTAAAACTAAGTGTATCTATATGTTGTGAAGCGTCACAGATTTTTTTTGAATGTAAAACTGAGCAAGGTAAACAAATTTATTCAGTGGTTCCCCTTTACTTCTCTCCACTTTGGTATGGGTGAAATCACCTTTTTCACCAGCTTATCAGTGACTGCAGTACACATGCTATACGCCAAGAAATAATACTCAGTCTTGCCAAATACTGGAATACTTGGTTGCACTTTGCTCATGTGTTCTGTATCAAGCTTTACGGACCACTAATGTCTTACTAGTTAGTACTCTGCTAAAAATAGTGAGAGCCAAGCAAAGTATTTAAACAAATGAACTAAGTTGTCATCATCTACCTTGATCTACCACTATGCCGTTAGGAGGAGTCTGTTGTTGGCAGCTGAAGAGGGACTGTAACACAGTTTCAATATTGTAGCGGTGGTGCTGGCTTTCTCAAATATCTGCTGAATTTGTGTATCATTCCTTCTTTCCTTTTATATCCACCCTTTCTTAAATTGCAAACTGTGGTGGCATATTGATTTCCCTTCGGGTTTTCTTATCCTATGTTGCTATATATTGGGCAGATAAATATATTGTTTCTAGGTGTGTACTTATATATACATTTTTTTTTCTCTGCCAGAACCCTACAATAATTTTGGGAGAAGAGGGAGGCTAGAACCGGAAGCTCTTGCTGCTGCATCGTCGAAGCGATTGTTTGTGGAAAATAGACCTTATATAGTAGGTGGATTCTCGCAGCATGAGGTCATGGGCGACACACCATCTCCTCCTCCTCAAGCTTCCTCTAAAGTAACACATAGCTTGAAAAAGCTAAAGACGTTGCAGTGTGATGCTCCTAAAAGCCTTATTTCCATGGTTGAGAAGTACAAATACATGAGAGATACCTTTAGAAAGCGTCTTGCTTTTGGTAAGTGCTGAAATATCCTTTCCCTTCAGATCTGCACTCTTGACTTTTCTGTTCTGTGTGTGTGTGTGTGTGTGTGTGTGTGTGTGTGTGTGTGTGTGTGTGTGTGTGTTATTCAACTATAAACAGAATCCACTGCCTAGGAATCTAAGATGTCTCAACATCTGTTTATTTCTGGCTTCAACTTTCCTCCTGTGTCCTCGACTTTTTCCCTCTGCTAGACGCACTTTTACTTCACTAAAGTAAGCTTGGCTATTAACTCTCAATGTTATTATCTTTTGGGGCTAGTATTATTACTGATAAATTAACTGAAGCATGCTCCTTGTATCTTTTCTTCAGTGTATTGTGCAAACCCTATAGTATTATCAGTTATGATTAATTATGTAAATGTCTGGTGCATCTTTACTTCTTTCCCTTACCATTCTATTATCATATGCCTTGTTATAGATGTAATATTCTTCATAGCATACAACGTAGAACACTTGTGATCTGAAGTCAACTACCCTCATGCACATGCATGCACTTGGTTTAAAGAAAAAGAAATGTTTACATATGGACATTTTGGTATAGAAATTTGCATTCACTGAATTCCTTTTGCTGACAAAGAGTGCTTAGAAATTTCTACTGAGTGTTGGTGTTGTTAATTATTTTAGGGAAATCGGGTATTCATGGATTCGGAATATTCGCAAAACAGGCACATAGAGCAGGGGATATGGTATGTTTTGATTGAATCGAACTTTGGTTTTAGACTGTTTCGAATATCTGATTCGCCACATATCACACATCTAATTATAGGTGATCGAGTACACTGGTGAACTTGTTAGACCGCCGGTAGCTGACAGAAGAGAGCACTTGATATACAATTCTTTAGTGGTAAGTTTATTGAAATTTTATCTACATGCTTTCAAGTCTTATTTCATTTATTCGTTATGGGGACTGACTTTTAAGATTCTCATTATTTTGCCATACCTTATATCCCTCAAAGTCTAATTTCAGCGGAGCAGATTTTGCATGTTTGGGATATTTAGTTGTGTTACCACTTACCTATATGTTAGACTACTTACCTTCTTGCTTTCAATATTTCATTTTACTGGTGCTTAGACACCTCTTCCTTTTGCTGAAATATTGAAGTTTCTTGACTCTTTCTGTCTGGTTTTGATATTCTTTTCATTGCAACTCGTAGAATCTAATGGCAGAGCTAAGTCCGCCTGTTTGAATGTTAGCTGTTCATTATTGTCTGCAGCTGATTTAGAAGGGTAATTTGTTCTACTTCAGTTTCTGTTTGGCGACTTCTAGTATTCTCATATCTAACTTTGACCTTGTGATTGCTGACTGTGGACATTAGCTTCTATACATGTGAGTTTATGGGATCATTGATGGAGGCGGGCTCATGTTATCCTGTCACAAGTGACAACTAAGACCAGATGGGAATTCGGGAAATAAACTTTTCAGGAATAGGAAGTAGATGTTGGTCTCTATTCGACTATTGTTTGCTAGTTAGTAAAAGTTGAGAGGCTTAAAAACTTTTTGTGCTTCCGCCAGCTGTGCTGGACACCTAAAAGAGAAAGAGGTATTATTGTTAGAGAAGGGGCAGCCTAGGGCTTAAGAAAGGGCTAGTTGGCGATTGCCGGTTAGCCTTACTGATCTTGCCGTGTCTGTCTTTTTTCCTTTGAGGTTTAAACCGTGGATGATCAGTCGGTTACCTTTTTGTAGTTGGTTGAAAATGTTTGGATGAGACAGTGGGGAACATTCTCTGAAAGCAAGACGGGCTGTTGTGACCATTTTCCCAAAATTTTGAAAGGTTGGATGGGTCATTGCAATATGTTAGTTTTGGTGAGAAATGTTGGACAAGGTATCCTCAAAAGGATCCTGTAAATTGCCATAATAAGCGGGAAAGTAAAGTCAGAAAGTTACTTCACTCTTCTGGATAAAATACTTTTCACTTCACAATACCAACTTTTTATTGTTGATTGATGAGAAGGAAGTGAACTAGCATTTTTAAACATGCCGAATTGAAAATATGGGCCCAAATTAAGGGATGGAGGGCATGAGAGCAGTGAAGTAATGCATAAGAGACGGAGTAGACAGTTGCTGATGTGTAAATTTGATTAAGTAGCTCAATTTTCACATGTCAAAAATATCGGGGGTAGTGAAGTATTTGACATGGTGAGGCATCTCAAGACATGCGTAATTTGGATTCCTCACCTCATGAAATTGTTATAAACTCATCAATCATGAAACGCATCATATACAGGAAGTGCATTAATTTTTCATGTGAGTGTTGTAAATAGGAATGGCGGAATGTTGATATTTGGGTAAACAACTTTGTTTAGACAATGTCCAATGCATGTGGGTTGGCCAGAAATCTTCGGTGTAGCTTTGCTAGATGATGTCATGTATGAAGAGTGCTGGGTTTGTGAACTTTGCTGCTGATTGGAATTGCTTATTCTTCTGAGTCAATCGGCCTTCTTTTTCTTTCTTGTTTGATTAGTGGGATGATAGTGATGTTAGGGGAAGAGGAGAATGAAGCATGTTCGTTAGGTGGAGGCAAGTGTCATTCTTGAGTGTTGGGAGACTTTTTGTAGGAGGTTTTGAAATAAAAGGCACCTCTTGGGTGGTATCGTTTGTGGCGGATATTACTTGAAAGGTATGTTACTCGGGACACAGAATTCTCCATCGGGGGATGGAGATAGCGAGCTTTGCTGCCGAATGGAATTCTGTAGAATAGTTTTCGTGGATATATTGGTAGTATCTTCGTCATTTTTTATTATTCGGATTGAAAGAAGATCCAATTTCTACTCTTCTACTTTGTTTTGATCTACACACCTTCCATGCTATTAACTGTATTTTGCTGTCCCTAGTCAGCATCTCAAGGAGACCAGTTGCTATGTAGTCAAATCTCTTCAAGATCTGTTTAGAAATAGGAACAAAGAGAGAGAAGAAGTTGGAAGGCTAACAATGTTAGCTTTATCAAAGTAAGCTGACCATTAGACCCGTATTGGTTTCCTGACAAATAATGTCTTCTCTCAAATCTCTCTGATACTTCATTACAAGCATTCCTAGTGTATTACTACCTCTGTTTCTCTTCTTTCAAGTGAGAGAAAAAAGGCACAGGTTTTAAGAAACCTGTGCTTTTGACAATTTTACCCTCACTAATCTCATATAATTACAGTCTCTCTCTCCTTCCATCTCTCTCAATCAACATCACAACCACTGGCTTTTCAACACCAACAATTTTGCAAATCAACATCAACAATTTTGCAGTTCAACATCAACAAGAATAACCAGATCAAATAATAGATCTTGACAAAAAAAATGAGAAGAAGAATAAGAAAAAGAAGAACAACAGTTTAATTCAACATGCAACAATTTTGCAGTTCTTCTCTTTTCTTTTTTTGCCCTCCTTCGTTTCTTTGGTTTTCATCCTCGTCGTCGGAAATCGATCGCTCCGGCGTTCTCCAAGGCTTCCTCATCCTCTCTGGACCAAAAATAGCTGGTGGTGTCATCGCTGGTGGAGATCTCCACTCTCCAGATCTGAGAGAAGGGAGACAGGGAGAGATAAGGACGGAGAGAGAGAGGGGCAAACCCTAGATCTTCCATCTTCGTTGCCGTCGTCACCGTTACCGTCGCCGTCCTGGGAAGCCAGAACACCACCAGATCTGGTCGATCTCCGTCCTTATCACAGTTGTTCTGGGTTGGAGAATCCCCTCAGGTGGTGAGGGTCGGCGGTGGGGGTAGGCTTTGGGGGTCGGCGACAGTTGTTCTTCATTTTCTCCACTCTCTCCATTTTCTCTCTCTGAATAATCTGAACCGGAGGAGAATGTGTGGTGGTTGAAAGGGAAATTGGGGTAGTGGGATTAGATAAGGTTAATAGGTGGGAAGGGGTAGTTAGGTCATTTTAAAAGGAAAAGTTGCCAAAAATAGAAAGTAAGGTGAAAGAGAAGAAACTTCCGTTTTAGGAAAGTAAGGTGAAAGAGAAGAAACAGAGGTAGTACTTGATAGAAAGAGACACATGCTGTATATTTGTGCTTCTCAGTTCTTCATAGAGATTCGTACATCCTTATATGTATTTATCATATATTAACTCGGTTGGTTGCACTTGTCCAATTTCATCCTGTTTAGTTCTGCTCAGTTCTCTGTTCTCTCTTTTTAGCCACCCAAGTCTACAGTTGTCTTGGGGGTAGCTGAATCATACTTCAAATTTCAGTGTGATTGTGATACAATCCTTGCAGAAGTGCAAGTGCAGGATTTTCATCATTTGTAGCAAAATACTTCGAAACGACCTAAAGTTATCATAGTTCTACGTGCTAGTTCTTTGAGATATCTTACTGATTGTTTTTGACTTTTTGTATCGTGCAGGGTGCTGGGACTTACTTGTTCCGCATTGATGATGAGCGTGTGATTGATGCCACCAGGGCGGGAAGCATCGCCCATTTGATTAATCACTCCTGTGAGGTATGTATTGCTCTCTGCTGTGTACTCTTCTCAGTCATTTACTATACCCAATTCTCAGTTTTGTTTGCCATCTAGAAAATGTACTTTTACCTATTAATGCTTCTTGCATGAGTTATATTATTTGGTTCTTGGTGATGTTTATAGTGTAAATTCTTCAATTGCAGCCAAATTGTTACTCAAGAGTCATAGATGTGAGTGGTGATGAGCATATAATTATATTTGCAAAAAGAGATATTAAACAGTGGGAGGAATTAACATACGATTACAGGTGTTATTTCAAGCCCTGCTCTAGTTTTCTTTTCAATTGTGTTCATGTGGCATCACTAACTTCTTTTTGTTGCAGGTTTTTCTCTATTGATGAACAGCTTGCCTGTTACTGTGGCTTTCCAAGATGCCGGGGTATAGTTAATGATGTTGATTCAGAGGAACAGGCGGCAACACTTCATGTACGGCGCAGTGAATTGATAGATTGGAGAGGAGAATGAGAAAGGTTAGCATATGAATACAGTAGGGTTTGCGTATTACTTATTTTCTTTCTTTGAGAAAACATAGTACTTCTTTCTAGTTCAATTACTTTGTTACTTATAAATATATATGGTGTTACTATTTATACCACACATATCGTGAACTTTTTAAGGGTAAATTAGACCAATCTGCATGCAGGTTAGCTCTCTGGTCTCTCTTTTCTGTCTCCCACCATCAAATCATACTCGTCTCCACAACCAATGGCCGGCACTCTGTCCGATCACCTTCAACCAAAAACCCGATTTTTCCTTCTACACTCATTAATATTGGTCAACCTGCAACTTTGAAGATTCTAGAACTCTGATTGTTTTGATTTGGTAATCTCAGGTTCAATTCTCATTGTTGAATTTTGGCTAATAATCTTCAAATTTTGTCAAAAGCAGAGACGACATTTTGGCTATATTTTTGCAAAACAATCCCAACTCCTCTCGTACTAATCTCGTTTATGCTTAAAAACAAAAACCCAGCTGTATCACAATATCCACCTAACAACCAGAGAGTTGAGAGGCTATCCTCTGAGTAGAACATATAGCGAAATTCAGGTGGAGGGCGAAACGTCCCTGTCAGTTCACAAGTTAACTCATTGAAACTCTTGCTACCCTTCATTATTTTTGCTCGACATAAATCTATCTCTTCAATATTCAACTTCCAAACCACTTATCCCTAATTCCTCTGGCTGGAAATGCTTGGAATGCAATGAAAAGCAGAAGAGGATAAGAATGAAATCAGAACTAATAATTGGGGGGGGGGGATTTTAAAGTATGAATCTATAAATGTTAGAAAGGGAAATTGTGGAATTATCATTCGCTGAAATAGCTACATACCCTTTTAGAGGAAGTTGTCCATGACCAAATTGCATTCTGTGTTGCTTAGTTTGGATTCCACGACCACTGTGGGGCTTTAGAACCAGAGCCACTAATATAAACTAATAGTTTCAACTATAACTTTGTGAAAATCAATCTACACTGCTTAATTAAAACTCTTCTTGTTTCTGACCGTGCCCCTGATGAAAGCAAAAGCTGTCTGTTGACTGCATTTTTGTTTGCTCTAATCGTTTTAATAATGCTTGGCTCTCTAGTTTCATAAAAGGTATTAACATCTCTCTCTGTCGGGCTCTTTGTCTGTCTGTCTGTCTGTCTGTCTGTCTGTCTGTCACCCCCCATATTTGTGCTCGTTCAAATTAACGCGTCCTTTTTTGTATGAATCTCTTGGCTTCTTCATCTTCATCAGCATCGAGTTTGGCTAACAGCTTCCTTTTATTCCAGTACTGATGTCTTTTGGGTATTCCTTCTGCAGCAAGTTGCTTCTCTTTGATATACAGCCATGTGAGATTCTTCCGCTTCCTGACAGACAGCCCCTTCGTCAAAATGTGTTCTCATCATCTGCCGATTTTTTCACGGCAGACATATCCGGCTTCAGTTCCTGCAATCTTATCTCAGCTTTCATTTTTGGTACCTGTGCAAACGGTTCACCTAGTTAATTGAACTGTTCCTCCCGGCGTAAATACGTCAAGCCAGTAAAGGTTTCAAAATTTATGTTGATTTACCTGTTAATGTATGGTTGATATACTAGCATTCATTTCTGGCAACTAAGATATCGTGCTCATGTGATACATGTAAATTTGGCGATTCTACAAGGCTGAATACAATTAACCTTGTATTTGATGAACTTAATCTAAAAGTCTATATGGAACTAAAGATAAAACTTTTAGATCTATTTTTGTTCATTGCTATTTAAAGAGTTTGTTTGTTGATTATAATTAGGGTGTTTTTTCCTGGTCCTAAATTTCCGGTGTAAGCATTCAGTCGGGTTTTCAGTCCTCAAACTTCTTACCTCACCTAATATGTCTTTGCAAAAATTTGAAGATTAGTTAATGGACCAAGTGTTAATCGAAGAAGGCTAAATTTCTTAAGAGTCGTTACACCAAGTTCAGTTTCTTGACCTGGTGCCTTGTAGCTTGCTGGTTTCCCTTCACATGCGCAAGGATAATCTCTGACAAAAAGGTAACGGTCACCTACCCAATCTACATTCGGGATAGCAGCCAAACGTTCTCTTAATATTTTGACCATTAACGGTCACCTACCCAATCAATCATTTGGTTTTGGATCCGGACTCATTATCCAGAACAGCCAAACTAAGTTTTCGGGGTTGTTGGTACATCATACATACATATGTAAGTGAATGAAAAAAATGTGAAAATTGATTGGTCCTCATAGTTAATGGTTGTGGAAGTAAGCTTAAAAACTGGACATGGTTTTACGGAGGACCTAGAGACGCGTAGGAAAATGAAGTAGTGTCTTTTCTCGGTTACCTCTCTCTTTCTTAGCAAATATCCACGTAGCAGTGTGTTCAAATACTTAGCTCGACAAGCCTTTTCTCAATAGAGGTTTGCTATGTGGATATCTCCTCCAACTTTGTTTTTGTCGAAGCTGTTTGAACACTTAGGTTTAATTTGGTAAAAAATCTTGTGTTACTGTCTCCACCCAGATAGATACGCCTTCCTCTTCCTTTTTTATCATCCTCACTCTAAATAGAATCACTTCTCCTGGTTGGTATATCCATGTGTCTACATAAACATGGAAAAATACCTCATACAAATTTCAGTCTTCCATTTATACTACAGGCTCGTCTTAGTTGTTTCATTGCATTTTTTTTTTACTTATGCATTCCAACAGTTCATTCTGGTTGATCATACGTTTTTTTTGGCAAACATATACCATTGGCACCCAAGTCTTATACTTCGTTTTAAATCATTGCAATTTTTAGTACCCCACTTCGTTTAGGTTCAAATTCATGCATTAGTCTCAATCCACACAAGTTAATTAGCCCAACACTGTGATCATTTTGCCCTTAGATGTTCTCCAAGTACCCCTTCCACCATCTCTGCTTCACTCATTCTCTCGTCCATGCCACCACCATGACCATCACTACCGACCATAGCTGGAGCCAAAAGTCGTGTTCAGTGACCATTTTCCATCCAAGTCCTGTCCACCGCAAGGTTTTAAAAAAGGGAAGCGGCTGACGTATCGGTTGCGGTCGCGTGTAATGGGATCGGACTTATATCGGAGGCACAGTTACGGAAAACGGGGATCAAATGTGTGAATTTTAGAAAACGTTCACGTACGTTTTCTCCGTTTTTTCCGGATTTCCCCGACATGAAACAGCAGTTTTTCCCGTTTCTCCCACGCGAAACGGCCATTTTTTGTGTGAATAAAATTCACATGACGCGTAACGGGAAAAACAGTCGCGCTCTCTGCTGTTGCCGTTACAATACGGCCGCTCCGCACAACTTTTGCCGTTTTTAGAACCCTGGTCCACGGTGAGCTCATATCAACACCATCTCCTATTACTACGACCCTCTCATATCTTTTGTGTGATCCACCAGAACTACAACCCACCAACTCTGACCGCCATAACTACCCCTGATCATAGGAAGAGGTCACTCAATTTTACATCCTCGGATTTTAAACTATATATATAATATGTATGTGTACATGTGCAGTGGCTCTTATAACAGCTCTTCATACCATTAGTTGGAGCAAAAGATTGAGAGCTCTGGCATTAAAGGAGGGTGATATGTGTTCAAAATAGAATTTTCAAATAGCCAATTCTCCTAGAGGCCGGGTTTTATTGTTGGAGTTCAGGTGGGAGAATTAGCCTTTGTTTTTAAGGCCCGGCGGGGGATTGTGAAACTTTATTATGGTCTTTTCCAGGAGAGATGCGGATATCCTTAAATAAGATGGGCTAGATTTTGATGTCTTAGAAGAGTTTTTTAGATATTTCCTGTTAGGTGGTGATAAAGCTCTGGGCTCGCATGGTTGGATGATTGCCTTTTTTCAACAAAATTTTGTTGTAAAGCCAGAAGTTGTCCATGATGCATGAGTTTCATTTGAGAGGGAAGTTTAAGGAGAGCTTAAATGCAACTTTTGTTGCTTTACTCCATAAAAGAGGGGGCGGTGAACATCATTTAGGCATGGAATTCTATCTAAGGTGCTTGCTTTGAGGTGAAAACATGTGTTACGTTCTCTCATTTCAGGGTCCCACAATGCTTTTGTGGTAACTGGCAAGCAGGCATATTGTGATGCAATTTGGTGGCAAACGAGTGTGAATAGCTAAGAGAAGGCTATTTCACACTGGACATTGAGACGTCCTATTATAATTTTGAATTGGAAGTTTCATCATTATCGTTCAGGGAGGATGGCTTCAGACATTTGTAGATATGTTTGTAATGCCAGAAGTTGTTCATGATTCATGAGTTTCATGTTTGTCTAAGTGGGTTTGTCAGAGTTTCATCCACATTTTTTTTGCACGTTGTCCGTGGTTTGAGGGGCATTGAGACAGTTTTTATCACAATTTTGTATCATTGTCATGGAGGTTCAGTCTTACTAAGGTGCTGAGGAGAGCAGTTCCGGAGGTTGTTGAGTGGTTTTCAATTCCATCATAGTGATATCGGAGGTTTATATTTCTCTTTATTGGCTTTTTGCCGATAATACCTTGGTTCTTTTTTGAGGCGAAATTGAGTTGTTCAAGGTTATCTCTTAAGGGTTCTTGATTGCTTTTAGGTTGTGTCGGGTTCACGGTTAGTCTTGGCAAGTCTTAGGTGATTTTGATTGGGTATGAGGAGGTAACAATTGCGTACTTGAGGTTGCATTTGGGATATGAGGAGGTTGCAATTGGTATATATGACGATACCAAAGTACCCGTGGTTGCATTTGGATATCATTTGGTAGGTTTGGGGTACGGTTTTTAGCCTCTGGAGTTGAGTAATAGATGCTGGGGTGGCTTAGGGAGAGAAGGTTGGTACTTCGATTGTATCTTTTTGAGAGTGTTTATGTTCGGGTTGGTTGGTTGCTTTATCTTTGATCTTCTATGTGTCTGAGTATGAAAGGGAGTGGCATAGTGGGAATTTTTTGGTTTTGGGAGGGTTTGTTAGGCGAGAATGGAATGGCTGAGTTTTTTTTTGAGAAAAAAGAATATGGATGAAATTTTGACAAACTTACTAAGACAAACATGAAACTCTGGAATCTGGAAAACTAGTGATACAGATGAAAAAGCAGCCGATCATGCTCTAGTAGCTCGGGGTTGTCCTTGGTCGAATCAGATTTGGGGCACTCTCTAACAAGAACTTCTACAAACAGCTCGAAGATGTGAACCAAGATTTGTTTATACGGAGATGTGAACCACGAAACAGTTATAACTCAAGAATTTATAAGTCCATCACCCAAAATATTAGGCCCATCATGACCAAAGGGCCCAAATGTGACCAGCCCTAAAGAGTCCAAAAAGCCTGCTGTGCAGCCCTCATCCCAAAGCAAAAATATATGGCCAACTAAAGTGGCCCAACTCCATGAAATTCTTGAAACCAAGCCCAAACTATCACCATTGTATTTTTACTCTACCACAAAGAAACGGGCCCAAACTCCAATGACCCAAATAACCAAACCCTAACGGATTCATGCATTGGGGCCGTTGAAAAACCTGCCGCTAGAGTGTCTCCTCCATGGATTTGTCAAGCTGCAAAATGAGTGATGCGAAACGTGGGACATTAATTGTTACTCTCTCGACCCTATATGGGTTCTCCATTCTTCACTATTAAACAAGGAGCATCGTCGTGAGAGCAGTTCTCACCGTTCCTGGTCACTTTTACTATGAGTGGGAGACAAGGACCGTCCTAGGGGGTTGCTTTTACTATGAGTGGGAACAAGGACCGTCCTAGGGGGTTGCTTTGCTTACTTCCCCAACTCACAGCAACAAGACTTTGCAAAGGTGCAATAGCTCTAGCGTTGGAGATGAAGATTACAGTAGCAACGGAACTGGAGCCGAAGGCATCAACAACGTAAGTCGGGAACCGGAGAGGCTCTAAAGTAGACGACGACGGGATGGTGGTGTGGTGGGATGCAAGAGATGAGGGGCCTGTTTTGATATTAGGGAGAGGTTTCCAGGTCGACAATTCCACCGGAGGAGTTGCCCGCATGGGTAGCGGCGGGTAGGATTTCTTTTAGAGAGAGGCGGGATGATTTTAGAGAAAGAAGAAAACTCATTGCATAAAGTACCTTAAGTGTGAATGTGTAACAACCCGAGTGGATTACTGTCCAGCAACTTCTTTATTCGTACCACCGGATAGAAGCCTTGAAGTTACTAGTAGTAATCCACAAGGTTTACCATATATCAGATTTCAAACTCACAAATCTAGATGTGGGACAAGATATTACAATCCCCCAACCATATATACAACTAATCCACAATATCAATCCACAATATCTCGATGTGGGACGAGATATTACAATCCTCCCACCTTATATGCTCGACGTCCTCGTCGAGTGCGCCCAGTCACGTATCTCCTTGGCTGGTGGCAAACCGCCACAGAGCCTATCGTCCCATCATTTTCTTTATCCGTACCACCGAAAAAAATACTTAGGACTTGAAGGTGCTAGTAGTAATCCACAAGGTTTACCATATACCACATTTCATTTCAGACTCACAAATCTCTAATGTGGAACAGAATATTACAATCCCCTACCATATATACATATAATCCACAATATCAATCCAAAATATCTCGATGTGAGACGAGATATTACATCATGAGTGTGAGGGTTCGGGTTAACTACGTTTTTTTGAAGTCCTCCATCTTTTCAAATAAGGGTGTCACGTAGCGGTTTTGTCCTTGGGTTGTGATGTGGATCATTTGTATGTTGTATAACAAGCAAATCATTGATGAAATCCGTGATGCAAGACCAAACTGCCTTCCCGACCAATCTTGATCTCCGATGTCCGTTTGCATTGGGTATGCGTTTGGAGTAGAATTGCTAGATGAACAGGGTTTCCCACTCCCTAGGAGCGAGCGTCAGCCCAATTCGGGCGATTCAGAATCATTCAGGTTCAAATCGCAACTTAACATTCTTTACTATTTTTGGCTGACACTTTGTCACGCCATAACTTGGAAATGACAACTCAATTTAAGATTCCGTCAATTGAGAATGCCTTAGAATTTCGTCTTTAATTAGTGGTCTCAGTTTCAGCAACATTCTTTTTTGTTTTAAGCAGTCGGCTTATTTAAGTAATTTTTTAGCCGACGCAGAGATGCAGTTTTTCATTTTATAATGATGTTTCAATTTTCTCAATCCTTGAGATCTCTTTCATCATTCGAAGGTCTTGTTTGACGTTCATCTTTGCTTCTATACTGCGTCAAGTGGTATCAGGGCAATGAATAACCTTGTTAAATAGCCGAAGACGGGAGAGAGTAGGAGCACCGGTGACGTTGGTCACATGTTGGGTTCCCTAGAGAAAGGGTTGCAAGAAGTGTGCGGTGAGTCGAGGAGATCAAAGATTCTTGCATGCTTTCTTAACCTGATGCCTGCAGGTCGACGACACAAACGTGAGTGGGTTCCCGCGAACAACCTGTTGAACACCGTGCAATAAGATGTTGAGAGGAAGAGTATCACTCGACTCGAGGATGATTTCAATAATCTGTCATAAGAAGATTTCGAGGAGCTTGATGAGGAGTGAGGACAGTTGTACTAACAAGTTGCTCTTAGACTGTCGGATGAGTACCGATGTTGCAAGCTATAATGGCAGTCTGCGGGTAGGGGAAGTTGGATTAGATCTCGGATGTAGAGCAGTTCTTGAACATGATGGAGGTGCTAGAATAGAAGATGTTCGTCTTGTAGCCTTTAAGTTGAAGGTGTTTGGTGGGACCAATTGCAGGCGAAGTGAGCATGGATGCAGAAGCATAGTTTAACCAGACTGGACCGGCGGCTAGACTGGTCAGGCCGGTGGTCCGCGGGTCGGTAACCTCAAAATGGGATAGGCCGATGTGGTTCGGTAATGGGATCGGTGATGCACAAAACCGGCCGATTTATGGCCAATCAGCGAACCGGGCAGATTGAAACCGGCCAGTTTTCATTTTTTTTGATACATTGTTCCCCATGAGAATTGAACGCATGACTAAAAGGTTAGTGGCTCAACAACTTTCCATTAGGCGAAAAGTCTTGCTTGTTACTAAGTTCTTTTGAATTTTATATAAACACCTGCTCTCTTACTTGGTTAGATTTTTCTTTTCTTTTTATAATATAACTACTGCTAATGAGTAATGCCGTGACAATAGTATACGGACTTTAAATTAAATAAAAACTTCTTTTTTATTGAGTCAAATTGTTCTAATTTTCTTGAAATGTTCTGCTTGAATGCTACTAAACACACACACAATCAACTACTATATTAAATGTTCAGAATGTAGTTAATTGTGTGCTGCTTTACTCAATTTGAAATTAAAATTATTAAAATCTGTTTGCATAATTTAGATGATAACATTTTCATGTAATTTGGTAGGCATGATTCTTTTTCCGCAGGCAGGCAAGTATGATTTTTAGATATTTCAGGAAATATTTCTATTAGATTACAATATTTTTATACAAGAATATATAATTATATATGGTTGAATCTCAAATCATTGCATTGCCGCTTTGATGTCTCGTTTTTGTTTTTGAAACTTTATGTGGAAGGTCCGGTGAAATCATAGAGGCGAATGAAGCCGTTGATGTTGGAACAGTTTCTTCTGAATTACGAGCAATACTTGTTCACCTGAATTGTGTTCAGGGCTCCAAGTCTGTTTTTGAGTATACCTATTAGTTTACTCGTTTCTCTGATCGTAATCACTTGAACAAGACAATGCACCGAGAGGTATCTAGGTATCGGGGAGTGTGAGGAATCAAAAAAGTAACAATGAAGCAAAGAACTTAAAATGAATGACACCAAGATATACGTGGTTCTTTCTTTTTCCATTTCTTATAACAAAGCCTCCAATTTCTTTATCTGCTCCGCTGCACTCACTGCTATAGATAGATGAATAGGCCATTTAGTGACTCGAATAGGAAGGCGTCTAGCGAAGGTATTAGACTTGTCTTTACTTTGACTGAAGCTAAGTGCATGGCATGCTATATAAGCGACCACTTTTCCCTGAGCCCTAAAAAAAAAGAATGAAAGCCCTAGCCCTAGAAAGAATGAAATTGCCTACTTCCACGGAAGGGCTGAATATGATTATTCCTTACAAGAGATGAAAAAAAAGAGGATTTGAGAACCTCTCTAAACTCTCACCTTAACACTCTCAAACTCTAGAAGAAATAGGAAAGCAAGAACTACAAACAACTAAAGAGAGAAGGCTGAAACTTTGAATGATTTTGGTGAGTGAGAAGCTGCCTATTTATAGGCTTTCAAGCTTCAACCAGCAGCTGCACAAGCATTGATTATGGTGGCCAAAAGTCACCAAAATCGGCTCACAAAAGTCTTCAAAAGCTGCTGCATAAACCTGCAAAAGCTATAGCCGTCGAAGCATTAAATGCTTCCTCATTATGGCTGCCACTGTCCAAGACTTTGCAGCCATGGCTGCTGCCCAATAAGTCTTCCGTTCACATCTCTCGTTCACACTAGTTAGCGTTGAAAGGTGTGAATGCTAAACCTGAATGCAAGACATATTTCCTAACAAACTCCACATTGGCTTGTATTCCGTATAAGCCATTGAGTCATTAGGAACCTGATGCTTGCCCTTATGTGTACCCCAAGGTTTGGGATACCCTTTGCACCTCTTGTGCTTCACTGATGAAGAACCTTAATGGAGTTCGAGCATAACTCGAACTTCTCTGTAGTGACGACCTTAGTTAGCATGTCTGCAGGATTTTCCTTAGTGTCAATTTTCTCGAGACAGATCTCCCCATCTTCAACCCAATCCCTCATCTTGTGATATCTTACAACAATATGCTTGGTTCTTTTATGAAACATCTGATCTTTGATTAAATGGATTGCACTTTGACTATCACAATGAATCCTAACTGTTTGTTGTGACAAGCCGAGAGTATTAGCCAAACCTTTAAGCCATAGTGCTTCGTTTAATGCTTCAAATGCCGTCATGTATTCTGCCTCCGTTGTTGAAAGGGCTACTGTGTTCTGTAAAGTAGATTTCCAACTAATAGGATTTCTTACAAGGGTGAAGACATACCCAATAGTGGATCTTCTTTTATCCGAATCACCTGCGTAATCTGAATCGACATAGTCGACAACTTCCTTCTGTTCAGTGTCCCTAGAATACATGATGCTCATATCTGCAGAGCCTTTCCACTTGACAGCTTCCCAATGCTCCTTTCCCGGATTTGCCATGAACCTGCTGACCAAAATGACTGCATGAGAGATATCTGGTCTCGTGCCCACCATGGCGTACGTCAATGACCCCACTGCACTGGCATAAGGTATCTTAGCAATGTAATTTGCATCCTCCTTGCTTCTTGGACAGCACTATAGTGATAACTTGAAGTGTGCCCCAATAGGAGTAGACACATGCTTTGCTTTATCCATGTTGAGCCTTTGTAGTACTCGATGTACCCCTTATGCGAGAGCCATATCTCTCCTTGCTCCTTGTCCTTCTGAATCTCCATGCCTAAGATTTTCTTTGCAGGACCCAAGTCTTTCATCTCAAATTCATTTCTCAAACTTGACTTCTCCATCTGTATTTGGGCTATATGTTTGGAGGCAATCAACATATCATCTACATATAGAAGAAGGTAGATAAATGTATCGTCGTTCAACTTCTTTATGTAAACACAACTGTCGTAGTCAGATCTGGTGAACCCATCTTTCATCATGAAGGAATCAAACCGCTTGTACCACTGTCGAGGAGACTGCTTTAGACCATAAAGAGATCTCCTTAACTTGCACACATTATTCTCTTGGTTTGGTACTTTGAAGCCTTCAGGTGATGCATGTATATTTCTTCCTTGATGCTCCCATGTAGGAATGCTGTCTTCACATCTAGTTGGTCAAGCTCTAGATCATCCATAGCAACCATAGATAGAAGAAATCTTATGAAGGACTGTTTGACCACTGGAGAGGAAATCTCGAGAAAACCCTTTGCAACAACCTTGCTTTGAACTTTTCACCGTCTGTTGACCCTTCTTTCCTTCTGAATACCCATTTGCATTCGATGACTCTCTATCCTTTCGAAAGCTCAGCTAGCTCCCAAGTATGGTTCTTTTGAAGTGACCCCAATTCTCCTGACATAGAGAGCAGCCACTTGTCTTTATCCTTATGCTCAAGCACCTCTTTAATGCTTGAAGGATCTCCGGCTTCAGTGATCAATGCAAAAGCTACTGAATCTTCAAATTCATACTTGATAGGTACTTTCGCATTCCTCTTCCCTTTGCCTTTCGCAACACTGTAAGGCTCTTCAGCTTGTGAATCTTCCAAGATTTCCTCAAAGTCTTCTTTATCCTCCTCCACTTGCTCGTCCAGCTCCACCCCGATTTGATGCTGGGAGTCTGTTGGATGACCAATCTCGACTCTGACTTCATTGGAACTCATCATCTTCTTTTCATCGAAGGCTACATTCCTACTGATGATTACTTTCCTGTCAATTGGATCACAGAGCAGAGTTGCCACAATTCTCCTTTAACCCTACGATCTCCAAACCAGATCGCGCATTCCCAATCGCGGGTCGCCGACGATCTGGAACAGAGATATGAGCGTTCCTGCGATGCACAATGACAAGGAGAAAGGGAGAAAGCATCGCGGTGTTCAATCAGCGATGAGCATCCTCAAAAGCGCAAATAGCTGCGTCTGGTTCTCATCTTTTACAGGTTTTGATGCAGACAGCTTCGTCGAGAGTCAAATTATGATCGCAAGAGTACGAGAACTGTGAATAGAGTCGTGGAGAGAGGAAGAGGGATAGTCGGGGAGAGAGGAAGAGATTTGTTAAAGAAAGGTCAAACATAGTTATCATCTTCCTTTAATGTAGTTGAAAATGATCTCTTAGTGGTGGACCACAGTATGGTATACGTATACCATATATCTCAGTATCAGTTACTATTCTCACCATTTTTTTATCTGAGACACACCATTAGTTTTCCGAAGCTTAAAAGTAGAACTATAAATTTCTAAAAAAAAAGTACAAATATAAATAATAGTAGTGTTTTTAAACGTGCAAAAACATATTAAATTAGTAATTATCTTTTCTGAAAAAGAGTTAATTAATTAGAATAATTAATATAAAGTAAATTAAATATATTATTAAAACATAATATTAGTATATTTCAGAAGTAAAAAAAAATCTGTTTTAAACCGTAAGAATTTAGTCAACAAATAAAATACAAATAGTATATTTTCGTAATTGCATTTAATAAACTAATAATAATTCGAAATCCCGTTCCACGATTCAAGTAAGCGAATTTCGTTCCGCTTAAGCGATCCTAAGAAGCTTACCCTTAGCGAACCGAATTTTGTAGGGTAGTGCGTTCCGCGATCCCGTTCCACGTTCCCGAGCCAGAGCTAACCGCGATCCAGATGACCTTGTCCCAGAGTTCGTAACCTTTAAATCCCTGTTTGTAACCAAGAAAGATGCATTGTTTTGACCTTGCATCTAACTTGGAACGCTCATCACTTTCAACAAGAGAGTAAGCGGGACATCCAAAAGTCTTCAACCTTGAGTAATCTGCTAGTTCACCATACCAAACCACGTGTGCTGTCTTCTTGCCAAGGGGTATCAATGGTGAGAGATTCACCAAGTGGCAGACCATGTTAACAACCTCTGCCCAAAAGCATTTGGCCAGTCCTGCATTTAGCTTTATGCATCTGTTGGCTCGCCATACCAAACCTCGTGTGTTGTCTTCTTGGCAAGGGGTACCGATGGTGAGAGACTCACCAAGTGGCAGGCCATGTTGACAGCGCTGCCCAAAAGCATCTGGCCAATCCTGCATTTAGCCTCATGCATCTCGCCTTTTCGCATAAAGTGCGGTTCGTCCGTTCCGCAACTCCGTTTTGCTCTGTACCTTTTGGGGGTAGTGTAGTGTTTGATGATTCCTGCTTTTTGCAGTAGTCTTTGAACTCATATGATGTATACTCTCCTCTATTGTCCCTCCTCAAGCACTGGAGTTGCTTTCCAGTACTCTTTTCCACGTGAGCTGTCCATTCCTTGAATTTCTCAAATACTTCAGATTTATGTTTGAGAACATAGTTGTCAAAATCTTACGATTCACGTTTCGTCTCTTACGATTCGATTCACCCATGAAACGATGCAAATCCCTTAGTGAATCTTAAATGGACAAAAAAAATCCTGAATCCCGATTCAAGAGTCCGGATCTTACGATTTAGTTGTGATTCAGACCGATTCTTCGATTCACCTTTGATTCATCTGAATGTCTAATTGAGTTGCAGCATCAATCGAAGAAATAATACTTCCTGCATTACTTCCTACATTTATGTCTGTTTTGTTACATGCATTTGTTTTAAATTACAAGTGCATTTTCCTCAAGTCAAGGCTAATAGTTTTCTATTATTTTCAATGTCTTTGACATCTTGTAGTTTCTTGCTCCTCATGCCCTTCTATATCTAGATTATTCTTTATCGTTTAGATGTGTGAAACTCATAATAATTAGTTATGGATGTGAGTTTCCAATAAGTTTGAGATTTCTTTGTAAAAGTATTAATATTTTGTTCAATAATGTTATAGCTTCATGAAATATTATATTATATCTCCATAAAAATATTGCAAGCTGAATCTTTACGATTTACAATTCGATTTACGATTCAGTGAAAGTGAATTATGATTCACTATCTAAATCCCGATTTGACAACTATTTTTGAGAAAATAAACCCATAACTTTCTCGAGAAATAATTGATAAAGGTAAGGAAGTATTCAGCTCCTGCATTGGACTTCACATGTGAAGGTCCCCAAACGTCTGAATGGACATAGCAGAGTATCCTTTTGCTCTTGTGGACTGCGACCTTGAAGCTGACTTTGTGGTGTTTGCCAAACACAAATGTTGCTGAAATCCAACTTGCAAATTTGGACTCCTGGCAATCATAGTTGTCAGGATCGCGATCCAACTCGTTGGATCGTACAATCTTACGACCCAGAGGAGGAGTGCCGATCCGGATCGTTCAGAAAATCGTTTTCTGGTAAGATCGGGTGGGATCGCGTCCAAACTCGCAGAATCGGTAGGATCGTGTGACCCACCAATTGATGTTGACGAAGCCGCCTCCGAATACCAGGCGAGGGTCGCCGCCCTCTGACGGACGTCCCCGAGCTTCTCCGGCCTCCGCCTACCGTCTTCGATGGCGTTGAAGAGGCCAGAGAGAGAAAGGATGGAGAGACAAAGCTTCTTTCATTCTCTGATTACGTTGAAGGGGTCGAGTGAATGAGAAAATATCTTTTTTTTTTTGGCGATGAGAAAACACCTCTCAGAATGACTTTATGTAATGGTAAAAGACACTTTCACCCCCCTCTAGTTTTATTTAAGGATACTTTCACCCCCTCTGGTTTGAGAAAAGACACTTTCACCCCGTCTAGATGATGCTTATGGTGAAGTAGTCTGATTGTTCACTTGTTATGTGCAATTATTTGCATCTTTTATTATTTTTTCGAACTTTTATTATTATATGCAATCCAAAATTACAGTTTTGATAGGATCTTACGATCCAATCTGATCCTCGATCCAGTGGAGCACTCACGATCCTACATAGGATCACGATCCTGAAAACCTTGCTGGCAATAACTTCCTTCTATATAGCTTTGTAAGGCCTTTGGAACTCATGTGACCCAGCCGCACATGCCATAGCTTGGTGCTATCGACATTTTTGTCTGGAGTTGTTGCAATCGCAACTTTTCCCGTCACTGTGCCCCCAATCAACCGATATAGGTTTTCGATCTCTTCGCCTCTCATTACTACCATAGAACCTTTAGTAACTTTAATGGCTCCACCTTCAGCTTGGTAGGTGCAACCTCCGAGAGAACCTAAGGAGAGTAGGTTCTTCCTCAAGTCAGGGACATGCCTGACTTCTCCAAGCGTCCTGACCACGCCATCGAACATCTTGATTTTGTTTGTTTCGATGCCAATGGTCTTGCAAGCAACATCATTTCCCATGAGAACTGATCATCCATTAATGGATCTGTAATCACAGAACCATTCCTTCCTAGGACACATGTGATAGGAACAACCTGAATCCATGATCTATTCATCGGCTATACCAGCATAACATAGTAGCTGATTGCCACCTTCTCCATTTGCGCTTTAAGCCACACTGACTGATTCAGGTTCGGGCTATATTTCTTTCTTCATTCTCCATGCTTTATAATTCTTGCAATCCTTCTTGAGATGTCCCGTGTTTTTACAAAAAACACACTCCATACCTCCGGACTTCCCACTTGATTGTGATCTTGAGTGATCACATTTATCCTTGTTGTTTGACCTCCATTGCGTCGTGGAGGCAATTAAACCTTAATCCAAAAATTCTCCATGTTTGAAGAACTTGATGGTTTCTTTCTGATCTATTAGACACCCGTGTACCTGTGACTTCCTCCGTTTCTGGAGTATGTTTGCCATGTGTCATCGTGGTTACAAGGTGCTAATAAGATTTTGGTAATGAGGTCAACAATAACAAGGCCTTATCCTCCTCATCTAGTTTCACTTCGATGCATAATAAATCTGTAAGGAGTTTATTAAACATACTAATGGTTCTAGAATCGGAGTACCTTCCTTCATACGAAGTCCGTAAAGTTGTTTCTTGATATACAACTTGTTTGAGAGACATTTAGTCTTGTAAAGACTCTCAAGCTTTAACCAAAGTGTCGCCGCTGTCTTCTCTTCCATGACGTTGCACATCACCTCGTCTGAGATGCACAACTCAATCTGCTTGGCCGCTCGCTCATCTAGATCTTGCCATTCTTTGTCGGACATTGTTTGTGGCTTCTTTGCTATTCCGAGCAACGCCTTATGCAAGCCGTGTTGCGCCATTAGGGCTTTCACCCTTCGTTGCCATAGGAAAAAATTTCCCTTGCCATTGAACTTTTCGACCTCGAACTTAGAACCCAGTAGGAACCTTGCTTGGATACCAGTTTGTGAGGAATCGAACAAGTAACAATGAAACAAAAAACTTAAAATGAACGACACTAAGATATATGTGGTTCGGCAAATTGCCTACTTCCACGGGAGGGCTGAATATGATTATTGTTCTTCCTTACAAGAGATGAAATAAAATAGGATTTGAGAACCTCTCTAAACTCTCACCTTAACGCTCTCAAACTCTAGAAGAAATAAGAGAGCAAGAACTACAAACAACTAAAGAGAGAAGGCTGAAACTTTGGATGATTTTGGTGAGTGAGAAGCTGCCTATTTATAGGCTTTCAAGCTTCAACCAGCAGCTGCACAAGCATTGATTGTGGTGGCCAAAAGTCACCAAAATCGGCTCACAAAAGTCTTCAAAAGCTGCTGCATAAACCTGCAAAAGCTGTAGCCGTCGAAGCATTAAATGCTTCCTCATTATGGCTGCCACCGTCCAAGACTTTCCAGCCATTGCTGCTGCCCAATAAGTCTTCCGTTTACATATCTCGTTCACACTAGTTAGTGTTGAAAGGTGTGAATGCTAAACTTGAATGCGAGACATATTTCCTAACAGGGAGGTCTGAGACCCTCGATTAGAAGATAAGATCTGGTTACGAACCCTATGGATAGTGAATGAGGCCTATAAGCTAACCGTGAAGGCCGAGTTGATTGGGAAAGTATAATTTTGGATTCTATCGCAGCGGAGCGCTGAACCCTTTGAAGGGGCTTAAGGATGCAAGCAAGGTCCTAGTCCTGTACAACATTGCCCCAACAACAAAGTAGACACCGAGCGCTATCCCTGGCGGATTAAATTCTGGTTCGCCAAGGCAGGCCAATCGACCGACACCTCGAATCAGTAATGCCAAGTCACCAACCCGTGCGCCAACTCTTATGTTAAGCCGGGAGCAGTGAAGTGCTACAAGTGTAATCAACCTTGGCATACATGAGCTCAATGCTGAGAAATGGCCAACCTCATTAAAGAGGAGGGTTACATTGTGGGAGATTGTGACCGGTAACTTGCCGGGTACACTGGAAGGGTGGATGTATAAGAGCAGGCATAATGAACATAGGAGATGCATAATTTGGAGGGGGTTAACGATTTTTGCTGGCTAAAGAAGAACATGGCATCAACGAGAACTTTGTGTCTTTAAAGCAGAATATCTACTAGGTCACCGTTGATAACGGCAACAATGAGAACTTTGTGTCTTCAAGCTCGTCAAACACTTCAACCTAGCAACAAAACCACACCTGATCCCTTACTCCATTGGGTGGATTATGAAAGGTCGCAACGTGCAGATCACGGGGATGTGTAAGGCACCTATTTCTATTGGAGGCATTACATCTTTGTAATGTTATAAATATGGACGATAGTCATATTCTGTTAGGGAAGCCATCGCAGTTTGATGCCGTTGTGTGACTTATCGTGGTCGTCACAATGAATATCTCTTTAAATGGGTTGGGCAAAATATAGCTAGGCCCCCTAAAGCACCAGTGAATCAGCCTAAGCCAATGGCTGAGACCCTATTAATTGTGGAGGACAAGCCCCATGTGTATGAGGCTGATATGCGGACGGCTAGAGTTGTGCTTGCCCTTATGGTTTGGATACTTATTATAAGGTGATGATCCATGAGGCGTTGTACCTGAGACAGTGCCATTTATTATTAGCAAATTTTGTTATTTGATTTATGACGATTTGCCTGACAACCCACCGTTTATGAGGGACATACACTATCATATTGACGTAGTTCTTAGAGCGAGCTTGCCAAACTTGTCGCATTACTGGATGAGTTCTGAAGAAAACAACATATTGCTGGAGAAGATTCATGAGTTGATTGAGAAGGGCTTCATTCGAGAGAGCATGTGCCATGCCAACTCTTCTTGCTATAAAGGACATCAGTTGCCGCATGTTTGTGGATCATGGCCATTAACAAGATCACTATCAAGTACATGTCCCTTATCCCTTGGTTGGACGAGATGTTGATGGCTCTCAGGTGCTCTCCAAGATTGATCTGCGCAGCGGATACCACCTGATTGGGATCATGCTGGGGGACGAGTGGAAGAAAACCTTTAGGACTAAGGATGGGCTGTTAGAGTGACTGGTCAAGCCTTTCGGTTTGTCCAATGCACCTAACACTTTCATTCATCAGGTTCTTCGCCCTTGCATCTAGAAGTTTGTAGCAGTTTATTTTGACGATATCCAAATTTATAGCAAGTCTGAGAATGAACTTGTATAACACGTGGAGGCCGTACAAACCGTTTTTCAGAGGGATAAACTGTACATTACATTTACCTGGAGAAATGGACTTTTATGACCAATAAGTTTTTGTCCTCAAGTTTGTTGTTGGAGCATAGGGTGTTCAAGTCAGCGAGGTGAAGATGCGTGTGATCAGGGACTGACCAACGCCCACAACTGTTAGCAAAGTTCGTAGCTTCCACAAATTATCTACTTTCTATCGCCGGTTCATTCGAGATTCCAGCACGATCATGGCCCTTATTACGAAGTGTATTTAGAAGGGAAATCTATGTGGGGAGATGCAGCAGCAGAGTTTTGTACAACCTCCACGTGTTATACAACTATAACCAATAGAACCTCTTTTGAAGAGCTGCAATCATTTTTTCACGCTCTTAAGAGTTAAATAGCAGTGGGTTAAGTGGGCACTTAAGAGCGTGAAAAAATTATTGCAGCTCTTCAAAAGAGGTTCTATTGGTTATAGTTGAAGACGGAGACGGGCAAGTATGTTCATATGTGCAATGTCTGTCAGGTTTCCAAGGGGCTGTGGCAAAATGCTAGTCTTTACACACCACTGCCCGTTCCCAAGGGCGTATGGGAAGACCTTTCTATGAATTTCGCGTTAGGACTCCCCGTATTCAGTGTAGGGTGAATTATGTTTTTGTGGTGGTTGATCGATTCTACAAGATGGCCCACTTCATTCCTTGTTGTAAGACATGGGATGCAAGTAATATTGCTTGCTTGTTCGTTCGGGAGATTATTCGTCTCCACGGGGTGCCACTGCCTATTACTTCGGACACGAAGTTCCTTAGCCATTTCTGCATCACTTTGTTGAAACTGTTTGATACGACTTTAATGAGGAATACATCATCGTACTCATAGACATACTCATAGACAGAGGTGACGAAGAGGGCGTCGTGGAATCTTATTTGCTGTATTTGTGGGGACAAGCCAAAGCAGTCGGACACCGCATTGGCACATGTGTACAATCGTGCCAAGCATTCTGCCATTCGGAAGTCGCCGTTTGCTGTCGTCTACATTACTCTGCCGTGCCACATGGTTGATTTGGTAACTCTACCCAAATGGGCTGGAAAAAGTGTTGAAGTGGAGAAGACGACTAGGCAAGTAAGAAGGTTAACGAGGATGTTCAGCACGAGTTGCAGCCCAAGTACACAATGTATAAGGAGTCTCAGCATCGCTGGCTAAGAAATTCCAAGAAGGGATGATGTGATGTTATATCCACGCAAGGTGCAGTTTCCCGTGGGTACTAAGTACTAACAGCAAGTTGAAGCCAAAGAAATATGGCCTTACAAGATCGTGAAGAAAATTAATGACAATAGGTATTTTCGATTTGCTGGAGAGCATGGGTATTTCCACGAGTTTCAACAACTTTTGAGAAGCTTGTGTGTGGTGCTTTCTGAAACTTGATTTTCATATATGTGTTGAACATCTAATTTTATTTGTAATTTTTCAAATTCAGTAGTTATCTGCATGATTATGACATTATAGTACTCCCTCCCTCCGCCCATTTTATTGACATGATTTTTCATATAAGCTGGGTTTAGGTTTGTTGGATAAAGGAACACAGATCTTAATGATCCAACTGGTGTGTCGTGTGCTTAAATCTTTTCTTGGTATGTGCGAGGTCTTAATGACCCAACTTGGCGTATGTGGTGAGTAGTTTCCTGCATCTTTTTTTAGGAGACTTAGTTGTCTGTTGATGGCCAGCAATTGGTTAGAAGAGTGTGTGGGGAAGGGGGGAGGGGGGGGGGGGTTGTGCGTCTGGGGGAGGCATCTTAATTTTGTGGGACAAGCATATGGTTGAGGAGACGGATGGAGAAGTAAGGGAGTTTACTTTGTCGAGCCTTTTTACAGGAGCGGGGGATGGTGCCTCATAGGCATATAAGGGTGTTTACGGATCTTCTACGTATGGGGCAAGAGTGATTTTAATGAGATAGCATCTTTTGCTTATAGGTGGGATGTTCCTTGGCGCATGGGAGGGGATTTTAATGTCGTTTGATGTATAATCGAGCGTCTGGGAATGTAGGTTGTGTTGGGGAGGCATCTTAATTTTGTGGGACAAGCATATAGTTGAGGAGATGGATGGAGAAGTATGGGAGGTTACTTTATCTAGTCTTTTTACAGTAGCGGGGTATGGTGCCTCACAGGCCTATAAGGGTGTTTATGGATCTTCTACGGTGCCTCATAGGCCTATAAGGGTGTTTATGGATCTTCTACGTATGGGCAAGTGTGATTTTAGTGAGATAGCATCTTTTGCTAATAGGTGGGATGTTCCTTGGCGCATGGGAGGAGATTTTAATGTCGTTCGATGTCTATTCGTGCGTTTGGAGTGTAGGTTTCACTAGAGCCATGCTTAGTTTCTCTTCCCTTATGGAATAGTTGAATTTAGTGGATCTTCCTTCAGGCAGAGGGAGATTCAATTGGTTTGGGTGGAACTTTCAATCTCGTATCGTATCTTAGTGTCCCTGGATTGGGAAGGGAAGCTCATGAGGGTGGGTCAGTCTTTTCGACCTCGCCTCATGTCTGACCGTTGCCCTTTATTGTTGAATTCTGGGGGACGAGTATTCGGAGAAGGCGTACTCTGTTTCGTTTCGAGAATGTGGATGCAAGTCGAGGGTTTTAAAGATTTTATTAGAAACAGTTGAGAAGGTTATGTGGTCGAGGGATATGGGAGCTATGTTTTGGAGATTCAGAAGGATAATGTCTTGGCCGAGTTAGCGTTGTTAGATCAGATGGATGGGGACTGCGAAGAGGGTGATGGTAGTAGATGTGT
Organism: Linanthus parryae; assembly: GCA_023055425.1. Taxonomy (NCBI): domain Eukaryota; kingdom Viridiplantae; phylum Streptophyta; class Magnoliopsida; order Ericales; family Polemoniaceae; genus Linanthus; species Linanthus parryae. The sequence goes on from JALGPY010000001.1 coordinate 104,394,815, forward strand.
TTTTTGAGAGATACTTTGCTTGTATTGCTAGTCTAGAGTTTATGAGTTGGTGCAGTCTAGAGCTTTATGGTTAGCGGAGGGTGACATATGTACCAAGTTTTTCGACATGCATTGTCGTTCGAATTTTATTGCTTGCGTTGGGGTTGGTAATTGAATTTTTGAGGGTGGGAGGCGGTGGGATAGACTATAGTGGGTTTGTATGAAGTTCTTTATCACGAGAGAGACAAATTGAGGGAAGTTGGATGGTTTATATTTTGGGGCTATTATGGGAGAGCAGGTGTATGGTTTGATGCCCCTTTCGTGGAAGATGAGGTAAGGGGGGCTTTGTTTTGCTAGGTGGAGATAAGATGTCGGAGCCGAGTTGCTAGGTGGAGATAAGACGCCGGAACTGAATGTATTCGGCATGCAAATCTTTAATCATACTTTAGCAGGGAAGTTGTGGCGGTTTGGTCTAGGGCACGAGATTCTAAGGTGATCGATGCTAGGTTAGGCTTAGGTATGGGGGGGGGGGGGTGTTCCAACGTCGTTGTGGGCCTGTTTGTGTGTGGGTTGTGGAAGCGGATTCACGCTTGGTGGAATAACTTTGCGGAGAAGGTGAGTTTTAAGGTTGGTCTAAGAGATCAAATTTTCTTTTGGGATGATCGGTCAAAGAGATCAGCCTTTTTTTCGTAGTTTCCTTGTCTTTTCTCTATAGCTCAAGGACCCTAAGGCATTACTGAATTAGTGTGTAACTATCTGGGAGAGGAGGTCGGGAGCGGCATGGGATGGTAGGTTTAGGCGAAAGTTGCACGACCGTAGGTCAATGACTTAATAACTTTTCACGGTATTCTTTATTGTATTGGAACTCCTCAAGGGTGCTAAGATTCTTCAATGTGGCACTTGTCTCTGACGTGTGTCTACTGTTCGATCTTGTTGTTCGTTTTTTTTTTTGGGGGGGGGGGGCGCCTGTACCCTGAGTCCTGTTGGGGTGGAGCCTGGTTTGGGGCGACCTGTTTTATGAACCAACCTGGTTCATCTTTTGCTATGACCCAAAAAGGGAAACATGATTCGTGGAGCGAAAGCTTGGGTCGATAGCGTCACTCTCCTAGTGTCAATTATATTTTGTTGACTGATGCTGGTGAGCCTTGGAGTTATGAAGAGACTTTGCAGGAGTCAGCAATGAAGGATGAGATGAATTCTTTGCTTGGGAATCATATATGGGAGCTAACCGAACTTCCAACATGGAAGAAGGCACTTCACAAAAGGGGTTATATCGTGTTAAGAATGAATCTGATGGAAGTAAATGGTATAAGGCAAGACTTGTTGTGAAGGAGTACCAATGGAAGCTGGGCATTGATTATTCTGAGATATTCTATCCTGTGGTGAAACTCACGACTATCATGTTAGTGCTGGGTGTGGTTGTTGTGGAAGACTTACATCTTGAACAGTTAGATGTAAAGATAGCATGATTTGGACGAGGAAATATGCATCTTCCAGAGCGGTGCAGGGGAAGAAGGAGAATATGTGTGCATGTTGAAGAAGAGTTTGTATAGTGAAACAAGCTCCTCGGTGGAACAAGAAATTCGATCGTTTCATGTGCACCTCAGGGTACACGAGATGTCATGCAGACCATTGTTGCTATGTTAGACAGTTTGATGGCTTATACATTATCTTGTTGTTATATGTTGACGATATCTTGATTGCATGATCTAGTTTAGATGAGATTAACAACTTGAAGAAACTGTCTACACATTCTGCCATGAAGGACTTGGGGCCCGCAATTCAGATTCTTGACATGAGGATAGTCAGAGATAGACCCAGAGATACTCTCCATTTCACCAAGGCAGAGTATGCGAAGAAGATACTTAGCAGATTCAACATGGATCAGACTTAGTTGGGGAGTTATTTTAGGTTGAGTAGAGCTGATTCACCATAGTCGGTTGAAGAACAGGAACACATGGGTAAGACTCCATATGTCTCGGCTATTGGTTCATTGATGTGTGTTATGGTTTGTACTAGGCTATATATTGCCCATGCAGTGGGAATTAGTCCATGAGTAATCCAGGAAAGCAACATTGGGAGGTAATTAAAGGGATCTTAAGATACTCTTGAGGTTCTTCAGTCACGTGTTTATGTTTCAGTGCAGGTGCTTTGAAACTCAAGGGTTTCCTTGATGATGATCTTGATAAGAGAAAGTGTAGGTTTGTGTTCACCCGGAGTGGTTCGGCTGTGTCGTGGGATTCTAACTTGCAGAAGGTTGTTGCTCTTTCAACAACAGAAGCAAAGTATATTGCTATCTTGGAAGCTGCTAAGGAGATGGTATGGTTGCAGAGGTTATTAGAAAAATTGGGAAGATAGAGGATAATTGCACGCTTTACACAGTCAAAGTGCTATTTTTCTTGCTGAAAATTATGCGTTTCACTCCAAGACCAAACGCATTGACATGAAATATCATTTCATTTGTGAGCTACACGATGATGGACACCGTAGTTGTCAGAATCCTACGATTCACGATCTGTATCTTACGATTCGACTAGCACATGAAACAATGCGAATCAGAAGGTGAATTTTAAATGGACCAAATTCTTATCTGATGAGACCGAATCTTACGATTCAGTTGCTATTCAGACCGATTCATAGGATTCATCATCGATTGATAAGTAGAGAGTCTTTTTGACTTAGTAACAGTTCCAAAAACAGTACTTGCCTCATTTTTTCTGCGATTCACTTTAATGAAATTAAACCCGGAGTGATATGATATATTGTTCATACATGACATAGTTTAATGTAATATGTTATTATATATGTTTAAATGGATTGTAAGTGAAGCTTTGTGATTCACGATTCAATTCACGATTCAGCGAAGTTGAATTTCGATTCACACTCTGAATCCCGATTTGACAACTTCACCTTGAGAAGATTGGTAGAAGTGAGAACTCGACAAACATGTTGACGAAGGCTGTTACCCTCGAGATTCAGTGGGTCTTTCTTTAAGAAGATGATTCGGGGTTGCGCGGATGGAGCTTGATTATGTTAGGGGATGTGGTTCCGGTACGTGATGCTGAAGCGCTCTCCAAGTGGGAGAATTGTCGGGGTGGAGCCTGGTTTGGGGTGACCCGAGTTATTAACCAGCCCCATTCATGTTTTCCTACGACCCGAAAAGGGAGAAATAATGGAGGAGTTAAGGCTTGTTTGACCCGTTTTGGGCTTGGACCCGGCCCGGTTTAATATGTCATCTTTTTATAGCGTTCTTAGGGTTCGTAACAAGCATGTGTAGAGCGCTTTCGCTTGTAATTTTCTATGAGACCTTTTTCGTCTATTTTTGTGAAATCTCTTAAATTCCGTGGATATAGGCTGATTTGCCTAACCACGTAAATCTGTGTGTTTGGTTTCTTTATTTTCTGCATATTTCATTTTCATAACAGGTCCTAACTCCCTGTGGTCTGGAAAGTAGAGGCTCCTTTGAGAGTATCTTCTCCTTTGTGGTGTGCAGTTCGACACAGGTTCTCGACAATCGGCAACTTGGTTCGATGTCGCCAGGTGTTAGTCAATTGGTGTTGTTTGTGTAAGTCCAGTTGCGAGTCTGTTAACTACTGTGAGATCCTTCCGGGGTGTGGTCTATCAATTTTGGCATTTGTTGAGTTGCTCCTGACAAAAGTTTAGGAGTTATAGTTGCCTGGAGAGGTGTTCGGGTGGATAAAGAGAATTAGAAAGGTTGGCTCCTTCGGTTGTTAGGTGGATTATTTGGAGGGTGCGCAATACAGAAATCTTCGATGAAGTGCGTATGTCAGATGCCTGCCTTAGAGGATTTATCTCTCAGTTGTTGCTGGAATGTCGTTCCTGCCTGCCCCTGAGTTCGATTGATCATCTGTCGGATTTTATGGATTTTTTAGCATATTTTGTTTGAGTGGTTTTCTCCTTTGGCTGTGTAGGGTATGAGGAATGACCTATAAGTTCCTCTGTAAACATTCTTTTTCAGTTTATTAAACTCTTATCACCTATCCAAAAAAAAAATGATGGGAGGAAAGGCACAATTCTAAGGAACCTATCCATGTCAACGAGAATTCGTAAGCTATGTCTTCCTTTTTTTGGGAGTAATAGCTCTGTCTTCCTTGCTGGGCTATAATTTGGTGATAACAACTATTTGACACTTAGAAAATGATATGCTGTGTTTGCAATTTAGTTGAGCATGTCACTAAGTCCTGGCATAGGAAACTGATGCTTAGGCTGTGATTTGGCTGATCGCCCCATCGTAACACTCACTCTTTTAAAATCATCTTTGTTTGGTGTCATTAAAGTAGGAACATGTGGACCAAGACTTTCATGAACTTGGAATCTAGCAAAATTTGTCTCCACATGTACAGATAAGAGTTCCGTTAGTTCCACTCGTCATCATTGGCTTGGAGGAGAAAATGAATATCATGGTATTCGATTTACATCATCGGCTACTTGCATGTGTTCAATCATCTATGTAGGATGGGTGCGGGGGCGTCAAATCCCCAAAAATCAAGGGCGCGGGTGCGGTTACGACGGGGGTGCGACGACTTTATTTTTATTTTTATTTTATATATTGTTTGTGATACCATTATACTAATATAAGAACAACAATAATAGTAATCCAAATTATGATCAAACCGTAATTGATACTCAAATTCAAAGATATGTAGTTAAAAATGACGACTTTATTTATATTTTTATTTTATATATTGTTTGTGATACCATTATACTAATATAAGAACAACAATAATAGTAATCCAAATTATGATCAAACCGAAATTGATACTCACATTCAAAGATATGTAGTTAAAAATATCAACAATATAATCTCTTCCAGTCGTTGTTCCTAGCTGTGTAGGGACGAGTAATCTAAGGGTTAGAAATGTTTACATAGATGTACATTTTTTTGGTTAAATTGTAGTTATATTTTAGAAGACCTCTCAACTAAAACGTTCGAAATGACCCTGGCCTATCCACAAAGCACCCACAGAGCACCCATGGAGCACCCAAGCACCCAGGAAGCACCCAGTGTGGGTGCGTGACCTCCCAGAAGCACCCGTGTTACATAGATGTAGTTCTCATTATCTTCATTTAATTCTCCGCACTTCTTGATCAAGTTACATTAGAACTGTGTCACTTCTGTAATAATTGTTGGATGCTATTGAAGAATTTTTGCCTCTCGAGTTTGAAAAACAATTTCTTCAACCAAGATCACTAGTGGTGTTGGAATGTAATACGATGCTATTGATGTGCTATAGCCAAATGTCGTGGATCTATTAAATAACATATCCCAGGATTGAGAATTCCAAAGCCTGAGTTGTTAGCACTTTGATTTCAATGCTTTCTGGTAACTATCATATTGACTATGGTTGTATGTAAGTTGACTTCCCGCTTGATATCAATTATTAGTCCATTGATAAATCTTGCTTGTGCAAAATAAAGGCTCTTCAGGAATGATACATGCAAATCTTTTAATTTACTCATGTTATTAATCAACATAGTCTACTGGAGGCTATCTGTCTTGTCTGATCATGTAATTTCGTCTTAAGATATTTTTGGATGGTACTTTGCTTTTGGTTAATTTGTCATCTTCTCCAAGGAATGATACGTTCTTCGCCAAATTGCTTTAGTTCTTGCACATCTTTCCAATATAGCTTAGAAGTTTCCATTGGTTTTATCAGTTAAAAACTAACTTCTCACCATTCAATCATGTCATACCAATCAAAGTAGTCGTTTTGGCAGCTAAACAATATAAGAAGGCATTGGGATCAAGTTGATTGTCAAAATCAGGAGCCTCGGTTCGAGCCCCCTTTGTTTTGCCATGATTCCGAAAAAGTGTTTATGGAGGTCGCGATTTCTCTCTGTTGATTGACATCTATTCTTTGGCCTGTTTCTCTTGTAGAAGTTCTCATCAAACTATCCTTCAAATCTATTCGAGCTCTCTGATATTATCATTGATACCCTATGATGTTTTCCTTTCACAGTTTTGTCACAGTCCCCTCAAAATTTATCACACACTTTATGATTGACTGAACATATCTGTTGAACAGTGAGACTGCCTTGGGGGTGTTATTGCATGCTTAACTGCCTCCATTTTGAGTGCTTTTTTATCCAGGATTAGATCAGGATTTCAGCCATGCATGCTCATCAAAAACTTTTTGTTGGAGTTCCTATGATTTCTTAATGTTTGGGCTTATTCTGTTCCAAAGCACCTTGCCTACTCTATTTTGATACAGTTAGTTATCACATCACTCAAGACCCATATTTTGTGGTTTGAGTCAAAGTGTGAGTGTGTGTGTGTGTGTGTGTGTGTGTGTGTGTGTGTGTGTGGCGACCTCGCCGTTAGAACCGATTATTTCAGGGTGTAATATTCAAGGGTAGTTTTGGCTATATCATCTTGAAAAAGTATATTTCGATAATATTAGAATCTAGTGATCTGGGTTTAAAGCTAAATTAGTTATGAATTAATTGATTTAATTTAGAAACTTCAAAATCTTGTTTGATTTCTAATTCCACTTTTCTGCTCATGCTATCTCCCCCTGGGTTAGGAGTACAGTTTTTTTTTTTGATAAGTAAAGATTATATTATAAACAGAACGGCAAGAGTACAAGATTGATCAACTCAATTGTTGATCATATCATATAAGTCAAAGAGGGGAGAAGTTGAAGTTGAGAAATTCCCTTCACACCAGAAACGGAAAATATACAGAAATTTAGTTGATTGTAGAGCTTTTACTATGTTGTGCCATTTTGTTCTAAGTATCTTTGCTAGCTAAGACTAAAGAATAGGTCGGATGTTGGAAGTGGGAGGAGTGGCATTCATCAACCGATAATCTTAATCGTATGGGTGTCAGTTTGTATCAGTGTGTTCCCTTTCTTGCACCTGCAAGGAAGATCATTTGCTTCATGCTGCGATCAGAAAACATTGCTGGGAAACCTATTAGAACATAGGTACATACTATATGACATGGGGTAGTGTTAAATAAATAAATAGTATAAACTAAATAGAGGGGACGGCTCACATCAAACCCGTTAGACGTTGAAAGGTGAAAAATCCATAATGATGTGCTTGCAGCTGTTAACTGTATGGCCGAGATAATACAAAATTCTTACTTTTACATGATTCAGATAAGTAACTTATTATGTAGGTTGTACTTATCCATCTCTGGTCTTCAGATTAAAAATTATCCATATCTTTTCGAGAATATGCAGATTGAATATCAGATTAATATAACATTGCTAGACCTGAGTTCAGTATTACCTAGTAAAGATAGAGAAGTTCCATTTCAGCATTGTCAGGATATACTGTGGAGGTTTTAGAGGAACTTGGCAATTCATTAAATTCTGATTAGTGAGTGTAGAAGTTTATGTAAACACTGTGCATATGTAATTTAGTAATTCTTACTAAAATAATAATTTATCTCCTATACGACCCACAAGATGGAGTATCTGGAGGAGACACTAAGGACTTCACGTAGCCAGTTTAGTGCAAGAAAGAGGTTTGGTGAAGTTGGTCCGCAAAGGAGACATGTGACACAGCCTGAACTTGTTCATGAACAAAATAAAAATCCAAGGCAATATGCTTCGTGCGAGAGTGAAAGACCGGATTGGAACACAAATACGTAACGCCAATATTGTTGCAATTAATAGTCGGTGCAGACACCGATGTAACCCAGAGCTCAAACAACAGAGAGGAAATCCAGAGGCAGCTGCCACAATGCGATACACAGCTTCAGTGGAGGAGCGAGCTACAATGTGTTGCTTCTTGGAGTTCGAGGACTCGGGGGAGCCACCAAGATAAACAATGTAGCCCGATGTACAGGAGTAGTCATCCTTATTACCAGCCCAACCAGCATCAGAAAAAACATAAAGTCAACACATACCCAACCTAATGATAATTCCCAGATCAGAAGTACCTTTAAGATACCGGAAGAGACGCTTGGCGGAGTTCCAGTGAGTGGTAGTGGACCGATGCATAAACTGAGATTACTTGTTGACATAAAAGCCAGCATCCGAGCGAGTGAGAGAAAGATACAGAAGACTGCCAATTATCATACGATACTCAGACGCGTCCGGAGAGCAGAATCATTGTGCAGAGAAAGAGTCACAGCTGGATCAAGTGGAGTGTAGACATGATTAGCAGAAGTCATGGCAGTCGATGCAAGAGATCATGAATGTACTTTTGCTGCGAAAAGGCATTCGGGTGTGCCAGAACCTCAACACCAAGAAAATAAGAGAGATTGCCCGACCGGACAACATATCAATAAATCGTTGGACCTGAGCAACAACAGACTCTTTAACAGAAGTATCTTGAACATAGACAAGTTCATAAATGGTGACCCCTGAATGATGTAGCAGAAAGGGAGATGGATCAGCTCGAGAATAAGTGAACCCTTCTGAAGGAGAAAGGAGCGGAGCTCAGAATACAATGCCCGTGGCACCTTCTTCACACCATATAATGCATTACGAAGCTTGCAAACAGAGTTGGGAAGATCTTGATCAACAAGGCGACTGAGCCATGAAAAATCATCATAGAGAGTGCCATGAAGAAATGCATTATTCACATCCAACTGCTTAAGAAGCCACTGAGGACTAACCGCAAAAGCGAGAACAAAGCAAACAGTAACCGGGTTGACCACCAGGCTAATGGTATCAGTATTGTCAACAATAGGTGGCTGATGAAAGCCCTTAGCAGCTAACCAAGGCTTTTAACTAACGGTCACATAATGATTCCGCTTAACCCGAAAGACCCATCGACATCCAGCAAAATTCTGTATAGGCAAGGGAGGAACTAGATCCATGTGTGATGATGTAGAGGAGCTTCAAATTCAGCACTTAAAGCAGAGCGCAAGTAGGGGTTCTTGAGAGCCTGAAAAACAGTAATGGGTTCGTTTGTCAAATCCAGGGAGAACGGAGACTGACATAGTGTATTTCGGGGTGGATCGGGTCATCATGGGATGAGTAGAGGAAGGAGCGGATTTAGTTAGGATACAGGAGGAGTAGGGACTGGTTGTGAGTTTGAGGTCGAGGAAAGGCTTCGAGTATAATGCTGAGGAAATGTGGGAAATCGATGACGAGGAGCGACCGAATCTCGAACGGGAGATGTGGTAAAGAGAAGTGTCGATGGATGAGGAACTAACTTAAGGAACTGGAGTTGCCTCTGAGGGGGCCGACAGAAAGGAAGACAGAGTTAGGATAGTCGTGAGGGGCCCAACCCAATCAGAGACAGAGATGTAGGAGTGCAACTCCGTAGAGAAACTTGTAGATTGAAAAGTGGGGGAAGACTCCACAAACTGAACGTGGCGCGAGACATAGAAACGATGAGATGTAGGATCTAGAAACAGGTATGCTCTTTTTACAAGAGTAGCCAAGAAACACACGAGGCATGGATGAGTGGTCGTCTAGTTTGTGAGATGTATTGGGCCACCAAGGATAACACATATAGCCAAAGACAAGAAGTTTGGAGTAATTGCGCACTTGATGAAAGATAGATTCAAAGGGGGACATCATGTTTAGAGATCGAGGATAAACGATTAATGAGATAAATAGCGGTAGAGAAAGCATAGGGCCCGACGGCCAGTGAGAGGGACGAACGCATGATGAAGGAGGCAAAACCAGTCTCGACATTGTGGCGATGAGGACACTCAGCATACCTATTGTGGTCGGGCGTGTGACGTGTCGTAGTTAGTTGAGTAATGCCAACAAAGGAGAGATAAGGTCGAAGGGCATATAATTCGCCGCCGTTGTTAGAGTAGAGAATTTTGATGGGAAGACAAATACTTTCAACAAGTGCATGAAAGCGAGTGAATATATTGTGTACTTGGGATTTGCGTTTCAAACAGTCTAGCGAGACATACTTGGTAAAATGATCGAAAAATATAGCGTAATACTTCATACCATCATTATAAAAGACAGGAGACGTCCAGACATGTGAGAAACAAGGTCTAGAGGTCGCGAGGATCGTAAACTGGAATTGGAAAAGACTAACTTGTTACTTTTCGTGCGCTCGCAAGCATTACAGGACTGAAAAGAGTAGTTACTAATTGGAAGCGAAAACCTATAGTCAAATGTTGACAAATCAGAGCAGTGAGGTGCCCCGAGACGATGATGCCAGAAGGGAGCGGACGGATGAGATTGAGACAGGAGTGCTAGCAAAGAACCGGAGGGAGCTAGCCACTCATACATACCGTCTTTAAGCGGACTGGTCAGAAGGAGCGCCCGGATGAGATTGAGACACTGAGTGCTAGGGAGGAAGCAGAGGGAGCTAGCCACTCATACATACCGTCTTTAAGCGGACTGGCCAGAAGGAGCGCCCGTGTAGTATGATCATTCAAGACAAAACCAGAAGAGAATTCAATAACGAGGTTATTAGAAGAGCGTAACTTAGAGACAGAGATAAGATTCTTTTTAATGGCTGTAACACTGAGAACATCAGATAAGAGAAAAGAATAGGAGTTAGAGTGGAGTGACATCAAACTAGTATGGGTGATTGGTAGGGCCGTGCCATCACCAATCTTGACAACGTCAGAGTGCTGATAGGGCTGATTCAAGGACGTTTTATCCAAGTCATGATGTTTGGTCCTCGTGTCCACTAAACACGTGGGAGTTCGAGAGGATGGTCCAGCAGAAGCGGTGGCACGTGAGCCCGTGGGTTCCACTCTGAGGAGCCCGGATAGTTGTCAGAGGAAGACAGGCTGTGGCGTAGGGGGACGCACGATGCTGGAGGCCGATTGCTGCAAGAGCCAACCAAATTGTGAGCATTGACGAATATGATGACCTTGTGCTGGCGAGTTCCAAGGTCGAAACGAAGGAGCTGGAGCAGGTGGGCCCCAAGAAGGGACTGCTGGGCTGGCAGTTGTTGTCCACAATGCCCGCAGCCACGACCACGTCCTCGGCTAGTCGGACCAAAGCTGGCATGAGCAGAGACTGGTGTCCAATGGTCCGCTGCCAAGGAGGGTTTGGAGAGGGAAAGCTCCTTGTGAGTCTTTCAAATATTTAAAACCGATATCTGTCTCCCTTGCTGTAATGACTTCGACTAGTAGGGGATAGATTTTGTTTAGGCCATCGAAAATCTTATCAATGAGATCTCTTTCTTCCATAGGCATTTAATCGGAGATCATCGTGGTGCCCCGAAATGGTCGTTGTAGGCGTTATTTGATCTGTATGATGTGACTGCGGGTCGGTATGACATAGATATTGTGAAAAGTACTTTAAACCTGGTTGGATGTTTCAGTGCTCGAGACATGGGAGAGTGCAGTTGGAGAGAGGGTGCTGATAGGAAAGGAGAAGACTAGCTGGTGTTGCTGGTACCAAGAGCTATAACCAGGGTTCACCTGAGTAGTAACAAGCTCAGAACATCAGAGGTAAACGCAGACGTGGCTGTAGAGTGCTCAGAGGGCTTCAGGTTATTTGGGGTTTGGCAGCGGACCTGTAGCTGGCGGTATAGTAGTCGGAACTTGAATAGTCACGGGTTTCAAACGAGGAGTGGAATGCGGGCCGTCAGCGTATCCCATGAGATCATGTCCGCAGAGAGTTGATCGAATCTGGAGCTTCCAGGCTATGAAGTTATGGGTTGAAGTTTGTGGGTGACCACAATCAGAGATTGGGTGGTGTTACAAGGGTTAGTGATGGTAGACATTACAAAATAAGATCAATAGCAGTTTTCTGTTATCTTCAAATGAGAGCATCTCATGTGTCATTTCTATTTCAATTTGTTTGCGGTTGAGACTTTTGCATGCTGTTCAATCTATGATGCAGACATCTCTTTAAATTACACAAATCTTTGTTGGCTCAACAAAGTTCCTTTAAACTAGTTCGTTCTGTTCTTTTTCTTAAAGTGTGAAGCTACCCTTGTAGGAAGTTTTAATTTCTTCCCAATGAAGCATTGTTATTTTCTCGTATTTTAAGAATTGACATTTTCATATAAGTCCAGAACTGGATGATGTATTATTTAACTGACTTATCACTCTTCCGTGATGTTCAGGTAGCTTTCCTATGGACTCAGTGCCAAATCTGATGGAAGGATCTGTAGCAGCTTCAGCTTAAAGACCCAATAAGTAGCTGTTACATGTATGTGATCTGGTCAAAAAAAGAAAACATGTACATGACGGCTATAGTATCATCATCAGTATTGCTTCCGTGTTTACTGTCGCCGTGTCAGTCACATGCATTAAAAAGAAATGTTATCTAACTTCAGTAAATCATCATTCGGCGATGTTCTTCTGATGTGATCAACAGAGATTACTTGCGAGCTGGTGCATCTTCCATTGAGACTTTAAAGAACCGCAGCAGTTTTTTTTCCAAATGCATAAATGTTGTCTACCTGTACGTTCAAGAAAGATCCTTCCCTTGCTTCACCGTTGATTCAGAAGTTGAGGGAACCAAATTTGTACCATTAATGTATAATATATGTACAGTCTTATGGCTGAACCGAAGTGACGTTCCTATTCATAACTATGAGGCCATATTGGCTTCTGTACTTCATAGATAAACTTTCTTGTATGTTCTTTTTCCTACATAGGATTTTATTTGTAGAGTTTTGCTATCACGGAGTAAGATGTATGGCTTGTAGGCAGACCTATTTTTTCTTCGATAAATGACATTGGGAGACAGAAAATTATCTAATTCCTGATGGTTTCCGGTGTTTTATTTTCTTTGTTGGGGAGGGGGGGGGGGGGGGGGGGGGTATGAGGTTTGGCTGATTGGTCTCTGTAAATTTTGCTGCAAAACCATGGGTAAGCAGGATCAAATTTTCATCTGATCCTGGTTTTTATGATCTCCTTCCGAACAACCTGAAATTTCAATTGATGCAAGATGGTTTTTATGGTCGGCCGATTTTCCTTATCTCTTTTATCTGATGTCTCTTGCTGTTGTGTGGTTTTCAGTTATCTGCCTTTGGTTGGTGTTTTTCTTTGGATAATCTGGCTCAACAGAAATTCTTATATTTTTATCCCTCAGAAGTGTCTGTATCTTTACGAGGAATTTGTCTCACTGCACAGGATTCAACATTGATGGCTAGTCATGACAGTAAATTCCAGATCTCTTTTACGCTCATTTCCTCTGGACTCTGATAATGTCTTCTTTACTTACGAAGGGAAGTGTGCTCATTTTTTCAGGATCGCGTTTCTTCCCACAATTGCTTCTCATCCATCTTGTGCGCTGTGGACAGAATTTACTATGGATGTGTCAAGCTCTTCCAGGACGAATATATATTCTTTCGAAGACCCTGTTGCTGGTTTTTTCTCCTCTCGCATTCGTTCTATCCTTTGGGCACTGGCTGGCTATGGGTTAATTCTCGCGGATTCGGGAATGCACTGGAAGGAGATGGAGCTCAGAAAGACAAAATGGTGGAGGTGGTTTCTAGATTATGTTGTGGTTGAATTTCTCATCCAATTTCTATTTGTCTAGGTCGGAATACTTGTTGCTCGTTCTCTGCGTGATCTGATGGGGGATGTTTTGGCTACATGTGTCACAGTGGTCAAACCCACCTGCAGACCAGCGCCAACTTTTCTCCTTCGAACTCAGTTTCAATTTACGCGACGCACACCGAACCAGACCCCCTTTCAAAAGCCCCCCAACGCTGGCTCAAGCGAAGCTCGACCTCGCACTGACACGGCGCGCACCCCTGGTAGTAGAGCACCACGTGCCATGCTGACGTGATGCCATTGGAGCAACTAAAAATTTATCGTCGATCCACCCCATATGAATTTTCTTTTGCCCGAGTTTGACACTGTAGAAGTTTGAACGTCACTTAATAATTTGGAATTTTCAAAGGTTTTATTACAAAATTCCCTCTGCCCTTCAAAGAAAATAGCTCTGTTTAAACCACTAGGTAAGACATTATTATCATTAATCAAATTGTTTGTCTATTGGCTGAAATAAATCTTTCCGCAACATCGTTCAGCCCATTGGTGGGGTACCCACTAGAAACAGACTCTAAAGCTGTGCGTTGTACATGTTTCAAGGTGCCCATTGACAGAATACATGCTCTGGCCTATTGGTTCTGGTACAGAACATATTACATCAGCAAGCCGCTATCGTCTCATCCAGTCCAAACATGTCAAAACATTATTATGCTGGCGGAAAAATGCTTTCATGACTTTCCGGCATCACCTGTAAGCAGATTTCATCTCTCCATGGTTGGAAATTATCTTCATGAGCCACATTCTGGCGGAAAAAAAATATGAGATAATTACTCTTTGCTTGGCCATTTCAAAGCTACATTTCTTATGCAAAATGAAATAAAGGGTACATATTTTCACATCGTAGCTGGCCCGTATAACTAAATATGATTAAAATCCATAGACAAGGAATACAATAATATGGCATGCGTACACAAAACTCCATCTCAGAACTTCTAAAAGAGATATTAGGTATGTACATGTTTAGAGGATTCCAACGAGTGCACTTAGTATGCAAAAATGCACTTAGTATGCAAAAATGCATTTTTGAGAAGACAAACTCAACAGAATACTACTTCGTGTTCTAATGGAATGTTCGAAGTTATTAGAAGAAGTTTGAGATACATAAAACACCAGACATTCAATGGGTCACTATTTATCTAAAAACTTTTAGTTTTGCACAAAGACACCGACTTTTTTCCTATGATTAATCATATTTTTTATTCTCAGTATGTATGAAATTGAATGTTTAAATGAGAAATAATTATGTCAACTTTTGTAAGTAGTACAAGCTTTAAATTTACAAGTTCTAGAATTAAGCTCAATTTATTTATTGATTAATTAATATTTTCTTCTCATACCCAACCATTAATTTGAAGTAATGATGTAATTCAAACTAGTTTAAATTATATATATAAAAATGTACTTGTAAAGAGGTCAATAAAAAATAGAAACATTGTAGTAAATAAATTAGTGTGGTTTGTTTTATCTTTACAAAGTTATCAGGTTATAGCATATATTTAATTCATGACAATTGTAGTCTATCTCTTAATCATGATAAAATTCTAGAAATGCATCAGTATCCGAAGGTGTGTGACTTCATGTCTTATATTTTTGTTGGAATGAAAAACCAAAAACTTAAGAAAGGTTACATAATTTAAAATGGAACTAACAAATTTATGATTCCACTCGCTATTCTTAATTTTTGACAATTAAAGAAAAAATAAATTTCTTCAGGACCTTCTTTAAATTTGAAAAATGGATGACAATCAATTGGATAAAAAAATTCTAAAGTAATGAGGAAGTGAGTTTCAATATATTTTAGACACTTTGAAGTCAGCGTAGAATACACCACTATTTTATTGGCTTAGTACTCTGAACAAATGGTGTTGTTGAAAGAAAACACACATATACTGTCGAGACAGGCTCAACTTCACTTGAACTTACCCGATCAATCAGATGTCGCCGACCACACTCCATATGCAATATCCTTTCACAAAGCTTTTCAAGATACAACTTGAATATGCAGTTTAAGTACATTCGGTTGTCGGCGCTTTGCCCATCTAAGAAATTATGGGAAGAATAAGTTCTCAAAAGGGACATCTCTGTGCATTTTGTAGGTTATAGTCCCTCAGATAAAGGATATTGTTGCCTAGATCCTCCTAGTAATATAGTTCATATATCTAGACACATAGTGTTTGATGAAAATATTTTTCCTTATACTTCTTACAAAGAAACTTGTTAACTTGTTTGCAGGATGACATGGAAGTAATCCTAGTCATAGGGAAATTCAAAGAACTTATTCCACTAAACCACAATAAATAATAACATGAGAAAGAGAAAGTGAAAGAATAACCCATAAAAGAAAATAATTTTAAAAAACGACAATATTATGATTGATACATAGGGGTTGAGCATAAATAAGTAATTTGTCACTAACAAAATTAATTGACATATCGTTGTTGTAGGGGTTAAATCTCGATATGACACCAGGAAATCTAGATGTAGTAATGAGATGTCAATGGCAAGTGCGACACCATATTTGAAGAATCACATTATACAAGATCATGTCACAAGTTGTAATAATGGACGACATCATATTCTCTAATCAAGATCAGTATTCCATGTCAGGTTAAGTAACAACTTATTTGTTGATTTGACTTGTGAAGATGAAAGTGCAGGTACTTCCCAGGAAAGGAAGTTGTCTTTGAAAAAATTGGGCATTACATGGTTACACTAAGAAGCTTAACATGAGACCGAATCATATGGTTAAACTAAAGCATTGGTAGCACTATTTGATCCACAAAGAGTTTATTTGGTACAGTGATTGCTTTGAAGTACATGAATAGTTAGAAACAGCTTGATAACATGCACATCCGGTGGTCTACTTTTTTGTAGTAGTTATCGTTCGTGATTAATCACAAGTCCGGAGCCCATAATCGTGTTGCAGATGCGCTAGTCGTCGGTTTGTATTGCTTACCACTCTGGCGCACGAGGTTGTGTGCTTTGAGTATTTGAAATACTTGTATGCTGTAGATGAAGACTCCGCGGAGCTGTTGCACAAATGCATCGAGGATCACACGGTGCTAGATTTCCATATTCATGATGGGTATCTGTTTAGAGGAAACTGCATGTGTGTGCCACGAGCGTCTTTGAGGGATAATATGATTCTAGAATTACACAAAAGCGGATTGAGTGGACATTTGGGACATGACAAGACAATAGCATATCTTCAAGAGAGATTCTATTGGCCGCAGTTGAAGAAGGATATTGGTAAGTATTTTCGTAAGTGTTATGTACGTCAAGTTTGCAAGGGCCAATCACAGAATATCGATCTTTATACTTCACTGCCCATTTCAAAGGGAGCTTGGGAGGATCTTTCTGTGGATCTTGTGTTGCGACTTCCGCATACTCAACGCTGAGTAGAATTTTGTGATGACTGATCGATTCTCCAAGATGTCGCACTTCATTCCATGTCATAATTGATGCCAGCAACATTGCTCTCTTATTCTTTTGCGAGGTTGTTCGCCTCCATGGAGTACCCCTGTCTATTACTTCGAATCGTGATTGGAAGTTTCTCATCCACTTTTAGATTAATTTGTGGAGACTATTTGATGCAGATTTGAAGAATAGTACCACTTCACATCCACAGACAGACATATTGTATTTTTGGAGATAGGCCAGAGTTGTGGGACGTCGCGTTGGCACAAGCAGAGTTTGCATACAACAGAAATGAGCATTCTGCCCTTGGGAGAATCAACACTTTCTTTCGCCTACATCTCTACACCTCGCCACATGGTTGATTTGGTGAATCATATCAAGGGCTCAGGCAGAAATGATGTAGTGGAGGAGATGAATGAGTTGGTATAGAAATTTCACGACGAGGTCCGAAAGATATTACAGTCCAAGAACGATAAGTATAAAGAATCTATTGAAAAGCATCGGCGGGTCAAGTGTTCAAAGAAGGGGATGATGTGATGGTGTTCTTGCGCAATTAGAGGTTTTCCCTGGGTACATACAACAAAATACAGTCGAAGAAGTATGGGCCTTACAAGATCGTGAAGAGGATTGATGACAACACCTATATTGTCATCTTGACGGAGCACATGGGAATTTCCAGGAGCCCTAGTGTTGCTGATCTGTATGAGTTCCATGATGACGTGCCAATGTACCCAGAAGATAGCTCAAAGGCGAGCTCTTTCAAAGATGAGGACACTCATGCAGAACCGACGTGACTCGTTGAGCGTAGGTACAACCCTATTTGATGCTGAATCGCTAGACAATACCAAAAAAGCGCCTATGGCGCTTATGTGCATCAATTTTCGGTGATCCAACATCGTTTAGGGTGTCCCGTTGAGGTTTTTTTTGTTTTCTTTACATTTTTGTAACATTTTATCGCGTAATAACTCGAGATTGACACTTCCTTTTGCGATTTCGCAAATTGGCACCGTCTTAGAATCTCGTCCTTAGTTAATGGTACTATTTTGTGACAAGTTAATGGTACTATTTTGTGACATTTTCATTTTTTACTATTTTTGGAAGTAATTAAAGTTTTCTGCAATTTAAGAAACGTATAGCTTACATGCATATATAGTTTTTCACGCCTGAATTAATATTCCGAGTTTATCAGCTTTTGAGATCTCTTTTATCCATCTAAGAACGTCGTTGGACTTTATTTCTACTTCTTGTCTGCGTAATTTTCTCTTTGGGTTTCACATCCTTCTAGTTGCTTCTTGCTGCTCGAGCAAACCGTGCAGCAATTGTTACCAGTCCGGGCTCAGAAAGTTAACCATAAGCTAGTACATGCACAAAATATGGTAGCGGCACCAGTGTGATCCAGAAAAACGTCCGGCCTCCACCATTCCCTTCACAAACATAACCATCAAGGTGGGGAGCTGCAACCCTTGAAGGTAGTCTAGACCATTGGACTCAAGCGCTCCTTTGAAAAGGCACCTCGGTAATGGGGAGGCAAATGGCCAAAATTATAATACGATATAGAAAACCTAGATCCTATGTTGGAGATGAAAGAGGACGGAGTATACATGAACTAAATGATACACCCACGATCCAATCGATTCTCCGACCCTAAACATAGTCATATTCTGTGAAACCCGTGAATATGTAAACTATCGAACCGTAAACTTCTGTAATACATTTTCAATTAAGGAAAGTAAAGTGACTCCATACAATTGATCTACCTCTCGTTTTACAAACTGTTGATTCCCACTTACGCAGACAATGTATGGCAAGCAACAATGACAAACCATAGCAATCCCTAGAGAAAAAATGTGATTATAGTATGGCACCAAGACTCCGTACAGTAATGGATCTCTTATGAAATCTTACCAATGAGTAATAAGCTTCATATCATTCAACCATACCTCGTCGGTAGGAATTCTTATGCTGAGCGGTAATGGCTTTCGTTTCAAGTGACATGTTGTACTTATGATGAATCATGAAACCCATAAATTATTTGGTGCGCTTCATTATAGCAACACCAATATTCCTCCCTACTTATCGAGTAACACTAGTATCTTTCAGACAAACTTATGCCATAGTTCTCACTTAAATGTTCATTTCTTAATGTCATGAGAAACCCATTGCAAAAGATGAGCAT
Source organism: Linanthus parryae (assembly GCA_023055425.1). Classification (NCBI taxonomy): domain Eukaryota; kingdom Viridiplantae; phylum Streptophyta; class Magnoliopsida; order Ericales; family Polemoniaceae; genus Linanthus; species Linanthus parryae. The sequence continues at coordinate 104,413,807 of JALGPY010000001.1, forward strand.
TTGAAAAGCAATATCAGGAAGCATTACTGTTTATTTATTAACCGTAATACATTTGTTGCAGCTCTTATGTCATGAGTTAAATGATGGGGATTACATCGAAATAAACAGAGTAGAATAATCATATACTATAAAGGCACTCACCTCCAACCAAAAGAAGAATCCCCTCATGACATTTAATAGTTTATGTGGGTTAGATTTGACTGCATCAACCTTCTTCTGAAGAGCTGCCATTTTTGAAACAAATTACCCCATTAAATGTTGAACAACAGAAAATTGAACTATATATGAGCCATTAATGCAGAAGAGATGAATGCAATAAAGTGATGGTAGGCAGGTGAAACAGAGAGCATGATAGCAAATGTCAAAATTAAGTAAATTTAAATATACTCATACTTGAGACAACTTGTTTCACAAGTTTGATGTTCCATCACATGGTAACTTAAGGATATAATGCGTGCCGTAAGATGTAATTCTATTCTAACACATCCATAAGCGATATATACTTACGAGGATTGCGCACATCGTGTAACACGAACATATTATACTCTATGCGAGTATTATCTATATCCACGAAATAATACATGTCTTGAATGTTGCATTGATTTGCCCTACTCTGCTTGAATGTAATATGTGTAATTAGTCAACCCCCACAATATTTCAGATCACCAAGGGTGCACTAAGCAAAAGTTTGTTATATAGAACTTGGGTCAGGATTTGGTGAACCTATAAACTTTTGATATAGAATTCACACTAGTGGTAAGTCCGTCCGATGTACGATGGTGTCTGTTAGTCTGTTGCAATTGTAATTATTATTATTTAGGGGAGAAATTAATATTTCTTCACTTGTATCTCCTAAAGATGTAGTATTAGGTTGTAAATGTGTTGTGCATCGCAGATGGTTACCTATAGTCAGTATATATAGGAGAAAGCACGTCAATCAAAGTTAGAACACGTTCATGATTTTTTTTATGTGAATATTTTTGCGAGAAAATTGGTTCTTTGTATTTCAAAAATTATGGTATTATCCAATCGTACGGCTCACTAAAATCAGTGTAATCATAATAAAATGGGCAATTATAGAAAAATTCTCGTTTGATATTTATCGTCCGTCCGAATTGTAACTATTAGTTCTTCAATTACAATCATTCTCCTTTACATTTGATTTCTTAATATTAACTTATCTTTTTTTAATATTTTTCATTTGTCATTTCTTTATGTGTACATAATAATGTTTATTCCAATTAAATAATTCATCAATGATTAAAATTTAATAAAAATAAATTTAATACTATTAGTCCACATGGCAATTCGTAAGGGCCTGAACTAAAAAGGCATAAAATTCATTCTAAAGTAGTATATGGTATTGATTTTTATACATTAATATTGATTATATTATACATAATTTTTGTGATATGTATGCATTAAATACAACATTTTTGAATTTAAAATGTCTTGTTTTGGTAGTAACCCTCTATCATATCTAATTTACATAAATAAAATTATGAATTAATTGCTAGTAATGCCACATTACATTCTTAACACGATTTCAAAAACCATAAAAACTCCTTATAAAATAGAGTATATATAAATATTTTGATTAAGTTCTAGAAAAGGCTTATAAAAACTAACATCATATTATTTTTTAGAAAGAAGCTATGCTTCACCTTTTAATTTCACCTCATATGTGTCAAGGTATGATTGTTGGTAATAATTTATTTTTAAAATATTTCTATAATCATATCACTGATTAGAAACATCCACATAGGCGGCGAAATAAATGGGTGAAGAAAAACGGATGACGTTTAGCATTTTCCAATTTTTTAATGTTTCATATTTTAATTTGAGGTAATACTAATCGGGCACACATCATTCAAATTTTAAATGTTTCTCTCATTTTATTTAAAATTTTCATTAAATACATTATATATGTTTCTTTTGTGATCGCATTTTTCGTTATATACAAGCATATTGAGATTTTGAAAAGCATAATTCAATGATAATATTTTACCTTTTTAAGCTATGATATCAAATTAATTAATATACAACACCATGTGGCACTCTCTAAGAGAAAATCTTAATATCATGTTGCAATTATAATTATTATTTCTTCAATTGTCAATCATTTTCCTTTATATAAATTTATTCATATTAACTGTGATTTCTTAATGTTTTTCTAACTGACAATTTCCTGATATGTACTTACTATTTTGTATTCCAATTTATTAATCCATATGTGATTTTAATTTATAATTTTTAAATTTGATACTATTATTCGACGTGGCCATTTGTTAGCCCCAAACTAAAAATCCAAAATTCATTCTAGAATAGTATATAGTATTGATATTTATACTATGATATTGATCATATTATAAGTAATTTTTGTGATATGTATTGCATTAAATGTAATTTTTTCGAATTTGAAATGTCTAATTTTGATAGTAACCCTTTAGCTTCTCTAATTTTCATGAATGAATTATTCGAATTAAAATATGAATTAATTGCCAGTAATGTCACATGACATTCATTAAGAACACAATTTCCAAAACCCTAATAACTCCTTATAAAATACTTATATATTTATATTGATTAAATTCTAGAAAAAGCTTTCAAACTAGCATCATATTTCCATAATTTAATTTTAGGTAATACTAATTATGTAGTGATCATTCAAATTTTAAATTTTTAGTCTCATTTGGTTTAAAGTTTTCATTAAATTCATTAATTTTTTTTTGTGATTACCTTTTGCATTAGATGCAAACGTATTGAGATTTAAAAAAGTATAATTATTCTAAAAAAGAATATTTCAACGATAATTTTTACCTTTTTTAAGTTATGATAAGAAATTAATTAATATACAACGCCATGTGCCACTCTCTAAAAGAAATCATAAAAATTCCTTGTAAAAGATTATATATATTGATATTGATTCGTTTATCGGCCATGACAATAATAATGATGTATTTGTAATATAGGAAATTTATATTCATGTTTTCGCAATGGCCAATTTATGAATGATGTGAAGTCTATGTCCATAGACCATAGGGCTGACAAGTCAAGGGAACACTTGAAACGCAATACCTATGAATTTAGATGGGATTGTCCTCGTAAATGAACTAGGGGGGGGTTTGAAAAGGAGATGTAGTAAGCTACGCCAGTAAGTTTTTGTAATCAATCGAATAAATTTAATTTATTAACGTGAAGTATATCTTTTGAAACCCAAGCTAGTTCGTATCTGATACGAGTAGTAAAGGCATAACCCGAGCAGGATGGTATGATGATATATTTATAAAGACGATATATAATGATCCTTGCCCTCTCATCACAATTAGATTTACTTTTCATATGAGAAGTGGACTAGTGTGGTGGGGGGGGGGGAGACTTGAAAAATGAATCATAGTAAGCTATGCCACTTAAAAATTTATAAGTCGAGCATTACACGGATACTGAAAGTGCAATATATTAGAGCTAATTTCTTTATTTTAAGACCGACATTTCCAAGAATACGAGTATGCTGAAGTACTTACTAGAATACTGCTTCAATAAAGAGTCGCTGTTCTTATCGGTTGGGAATGTCTTTGCGGATGCGTCCCCACGCAGGTCTATGTGGCGCAATTTTGGTTTCTCTTCATTTAGCATCTCCCAAAGTCTATTGTATTCCCCTTGATCATATGGTTGTTTAAGTTTCTCCATGAGTTTCTTTCTAAACTCTGAACACCCACTGTTACTGGCTTCTATACGACATTGCCGCCCATCTTCGTCCTTCCAGCACAAAATTGTTACAAAAGAGTTAAATAGAAGAACTGAAGTCACAACAGAGGTATTATTGACTTACTAATAATATTGTGGATGGTCTTGATGTTTCATTTTGGTCATAAGGTGATCCTTTACCGAGATGATGTGAAGTAGTAATTGATGCCAACTGTTTTGAATCATAACCATCCTCAACATCATTGTCATGATCCATATATTCCAGGTAGCGTTCGTAGGCTTCATCAATCTTCTTCTCCTGATGTGTAACTTTATTTCTGGATTTTCTCATGTTACTACTCTTCAGAATCCTATTGCAATCCGCCACCTGTTTTTCCTCGTCATCCGAAAAGTAGTCATAATGATAATTGAGAAGTAAAGGCCTACCATCGTCTCCAACAACTTGAAGAGCATAGAAATTACCATCTTCTTTTAGGTTGGCCAAGAAGCTCTTGTACTGAGGGTCTTCATCAACATCAAACTCATTTTCATCTTTGTTTCCACTTGACATGGGCTCCATCCGTTTTCCACCACCCATGTACTTTATCTTTTGTATCACTGAAACAACAAAGGCGAATTGATCAATTGAAGAGAAAAAAATACTAATAATTCGAATCCAAGAGATTGCAGAGACAAATCAGACCAAACTAACAACAAAAATCATTTGATAGAGACACAACATGGATAGTCTCCGCAGAGATTAAAAGTAAAACCCGGGTGGTGGTTGCGATTCTAAACTATTTGAAAAATTAGTTTCTCTTATTTCATCAAAACGACATGCACATTCGCAGACAAAGAGACAGAGAGAAAGAGGGAACTCACAGTTTGATTCGTCTTCTTGAATGACTACGATGGATAAATGAAACTACGGTCGCCCTTTCACCAACGAGAAGGTTTTGATGAAAAATTATATGATCCACTCATGGATGTCTCTAGATTTTTCGAGGCCCCAGGCAACTTCTCTACTTAAGGACCTTATAAATAAATGTTCAATTAATTTTCATCTCGATCAAGTTGTAATATATATATATATATATATATTGAAATGGAAGTTGTAACATATATATACACACATACATACATACATATATATATATGTATAGATGATTTGATGTACAATATTTAATTTAACATACGAAATCATTAAAAGCATGAGTAAAATGTGAGTAGTTTGTCAAAATAAGTCATTTGGTGTCGTAGTTTGTCATATCGTACACATCCATTTTGGTGTCATTTTTCATCAAAGTCTATTGTATTATGCTGCAATATATGTTTCTTTGTTGAGAAATTATTTTTGTCTTCAACCGGCTTTAACCCGGGACCTCATGCAGCGGCTTCCAACGCTCTACCACTTGAGCTACCACCCTAGCTGCTGCATTATATATGTTAGTTATATATTGTTGCATTTTTTAGATTTATTTCAATATTTAGAGACTGACAACTGAGCATATTGTGATCAATATTAAAAAATGTAGAAAATATATATTCATTATAACAACTACCTAGGAAATAAAGAATTTAGAGCACATTTTATTCACTTAGGCAAACAATTGAGTACTCAAAAGTCACAATTATAAGAGCAAGTCATTACTTTCGCAAAATACCCTTGCATGTTTGTGAAATTATGAGGTCATCCCATGATGGGGCCCTAGGCAAGTAAATACTAGGCCTGGAGGAAGGGACGGGCTTAGATCCGTTATGGGGTTGCAGCACTTCTCGTGAATGACTGGTAGACAAATGCAATGTGGTGGGTGGTTAAGTCCACCGCTGAACTCGCGCCAACATGCCCCCCCACCCCCTAATTCAATCGTTTAAAACCCACCCAACCGAGCCCAACCCTCATTGTAACTGTTGTCGCGGACCGACCCTATTCAGAACCCACACCAACCCACCCACTCCCAATACCTACGAGGTCTTATGTTTATTATAAATCTGTACATACATACAATTGTTATAAATTACGAGAAGAACTGGTATCTATTTATGATTTTATAAAACACAACAGATTAATTTTAAGAACCAGAATCTACTGTAACAATACATAAAAGAAAATTTTGACACAATTGTAAAGGAAAATATTATGGTGCTAAAAACATACCCGCATATTTGTAGGTCGAGGCTATTGTGAAATGACATGAACAATGTTCTTGTCTCAGTTTTAGTGACTTTACGATATTTTTAATTATTTGTATACGTCTGGAAAATGGAAAAAACACTAATAAATAAGATATATAGTTCGTTCACACAAAAAAATTAATGAGTATGATCAAACTTGATGTGTGAAAGTTCAAATGTATGATCCAATTCAAATAGCTTACATGATTTTACAAAATGGTATTATATTTTTAGCATCAAATCGAGTCCAATCTTCGATCTTGCAGAAACAGTTGAACGTTTTATAGATTCTCGCTAAAATTGTCTCTTCATTTTTCAAAAAACATTAAAATGGACTTGAGATCCATAGAGATATGTAGAGATTTCTTATAAACTAATCAAACTTATGTGAATATTTACTAGAACTAACTATACATATATTTTCGGCAAAAACCTAGGACTACCTGTAAATCAAAATATTCGTCAACGTAACATGCTTAGAAACATGCAAACAACAGTGAAAAATTTTCATATTACTTCTTGATGTTTAAAGATAGGATTAACAATGAAAATTCACTTACAAATCACGGGATGAAAGAATAAGGGTGATGATTTCTCTGAACATGTCTTGAAATCAGAGTAAATTACATAACATCAGCGGTGCTTGATCTTCTACATTGAAGAACCCTAATATTAACATGTTTATATAGGATTCTTTTGAGATATAAATAGAAACAATATAATTATTGACAGTAAGACACCTCGAACTTGAGTCGACGCGTTTTTAAACGGGGATAATTGAATTCTCCTAACGAAAGATCGATGTTTCAAATTTCAATTACAACTCCATTCCATTAAGAAAATGTGTATCATAAATCAAGTAAATCGGCATAATAACTAAGAATACATTCCAGGTTATGTAGTGGGGTCATATCTGCTAATACGGTAGAGTTTGAGGTTGTTTCTAAAATAAGCGTAAACCATAAGAAAAATTGCTGCTATTTTCTTCTTCTCACACGACTACTCTCAACATGGAGATATAAAACATAAAATCAAAATCGAAGTTGGGAAAGTTGAATTCGTGTGACGGCGTAAAAGGAGAACAGTGATTTACACAACGAGATCAACGCTACATGAAAGAAAGATTAAGACTCGTCAAATTCAAAGTCCATGGCTTCAACACGAGGCAGGGATTCTAGTTCTGAAGTATTGAACTTTTATGTTATTGAAATGTAGCACGAAATGATTATTTGTTCGTAATTATCAGATAAGAATAACATGTTATGTGTTATACTCTGGTAAACTTTTGAGTATTTGGTATGTTATTATCTTATAAACTTTTGAATTTCATATTAGAAGTCTTGTTATTACTAGGACTGCAACTCGGGCGGGCTGGACGGGTTGGCGCCCCTGTCCAAGCCCGAGCACGAGTTCTGTCGTGGCTGCCCAAGCCCAACCCGACTCGAGTTAAGAACATTGTAAACCTGTAAAAGCCCAAATTCGTTTACATCAGTTCGGGTTGGGGTTGAATTCGGGATAGTACATTAAACTTAATATCTTCTTAAAAACACAAGAGAATAATTAATTGTTGGTGAAAAAACATATCAACTAGTTGAAGAACAAAACAATGATTAAAACCATCACTAATACTTGAAAGAAAAGTAGCATATTCATGTTAGATATGCTACATAATTCTTTCAAGATATAATATTGATACGTAGTGGTCATGCAAATCGGGCAATTCGGGTTAGGCCGTCGTTCGATATTTGTGCCCAACCCCGACCCTAATTTCAATCCGGACTGAGAATTCTTTTCCAAGCCCGTCCAAATTACCAAAACTATGTGTCCGGGCCCTATTTACGTTCGGGCTGGGCTCGGGTTGGTCAGTTCAACCCCCCCAAGTTGCACCCCTAGTTTTTGCCCATGAAAGTAATTATTTCTCTCAGTTACGTGTTCGTTTACATGAGTATTGCAGGAATATTTAATAAGAAATTGGAAGAGTGATATTGTGGTGTTGGACCACTTTGGATTTGTTATTATATGGGTGTTCTGAATTTGTGTGAAATTGTATATGTTCTTAGAGTGGCTGCTTCGATGTGGTATTTATCTATTTTTTGCAATATTGTGGATTCTCGTTGCTACTTCTCGTGGTGTGTAAATGGAGAGTGTGTATGTTGTTCCGATTGGGTACCGGCTAAAAAACTGAGTTGGGCTTGGCCAGCTCCGCGGTGAAATACCCAAAACCTGCGCAAGAAGTAACTCGTTCCATCGAGTTTTTACTTGTAAAGATGGCACAGTCCATGGGAAACTCTTACATGACATGGTCACGGCAGATCCTATGAAAGGATGTACTTGATGCATCGACAGAGTCGAGTATGCTGACATGTGTCTCAAATTTATTTCATTGAAGATTACTTAAGTGATTATTGAATTTTATGACTTTGGTGCCGGATCTTTTGTAGATCGATAAAATGTGCCGAGTTGATATTATGGTGTTTGTATACGAGTACTTATTGTAACTTACGCTGCATTTTATATTAGTGAACGCTTTAAAACTTGCTCTTTGTTAGGCTGTGATTCACTCATTCCATATATTTTTTTGGTTATAAATGAACATGTAAGGAATTCACAAAGATTGATTGTTGAAGCTGACATGAAGAGTTAGAATAAACAATAAGAAAATAGTTATGAGATGAATGGTTGCATAGCTACATACTTGTTGATTTTGTTTTTGTTAGAAAATTATTTTGTTGGATGAATTTCTTGAATTTCTGTATCTTTCGCATAACAGGCTATAATTGTATTGGACAAAAATATATTTTCATGTGGTCATGGTAAAATATTTTTCTCTTGTACAATAGTGGAAAATTTTATGTGTCAAGATAAATTTTCAACTTGTAAGGGATGTAGTTGGAGAAGAGAATTTTTTGAAGCATGTGAGGAGTTTCATCATACTCAGACTCGTATAAGACCCATTCGAACCAAAATTGGCATGAGTTCTCAACTGCGTTTTTTTTACCGATTAGTATATTATTAATAGACATGTGCATTTTATCATATAACTCTTCGTAAAGAAACAATTTATAAAAGCCATTTTTATTGTATATAGACTTGTGTATGTACATTGTGTCCAGTTGCTTAATGTTTCGAATTATGGATTATAAATTATTGAATTTTAAAGTTTGGGTTACAGTAATGAATGTTTTACTAATCAGCCCCACATTTCTACCAGAAGTAAAATACCACTCACTACTTTTAAATTTCTCTCTCTCTCTCTCTCCCTGTCTCTCTAGCATTATACACACACACACACATATCAATGTTCGTGTCAAAATTTCACAATATCTTGAATTATTCTTTAGGAGTTACTGAATTATAAAGTTTGAGTCGCATTTCTGAATTTTCTACAGACTTAATTCTCATAGCACATCTCACGCACATTCCACACTTTCTTAGACCACAATGAATTCGTGTTTTTCTTTGGGACCAAGAGAATTTTTGTGTCACGTGTCTGTTAATCTGGATTCATCTTGCTAATGAATGTGCACGTTCCTGAAATGTTGTTGGAGTGAAAACCTTGGTCCTCACATCCACCAAGTTACTTGCATATGTTTCAATCATATGCTTTGCTTGTTCTCCGAAAATTATCACATTTATACTCATGTGGAATCACATAACTCAACTTGAATCACGCATCTATGTATATATCAGTATAAAGTCAATGTAACCAAAAATTTGAATTTACTTTGAATATTCGGAATATTATACCTTAGATTAGCGACGTAATTCTCTCTGCTACAGTTTGAACATGTAGAATTATCACCGATAAATTCTATTGCGCTGTGATTGCATCTGTTGCAAGCCACGTAATGACACATTTGTGTGACTTAATCAACCTCCATAAGTGTCTTTATCCACACATTTGCATCATGCATCACCTAATAGGTAGTATGTATATGATAATAATAATAATAATAATAATAATAATAATAATAATAATAATAATAATAATAATAATAATAATAATAATAATATAATAATAATAATAATAATAATAAATTACTTTATAAGTTCTTCGTACACTGTTTGTCTCAAGATCTCTTATGGATGTAACGACTATTTCTGGTGGTGAAGAAGTCGCCATAGTTGGTTTTCTGGGTAGTGTCGATATGTCTATAAAAGATAGTTCAGTTATTTTTATATTGACCATATTTTCAAATAAATTTGCATGTTAAGCTGTTGAAATAATATCATAAAACAATGTAGAACTAGACGATTACAGAAAAACACACCACTCCTTGATTTGCTGGTACCCCAATACTTCATTTGGTAAAATAAAGTGTGTTGTCTAAGTAGTTGAAAGGGACAAGTATGTAATGATTTAATAATAAACATCAATAATGTGATTTTTTTTGTACACCATACATGTATTTATGTAGGCTTAGTAAACATTTTCCTAGAATGTTACATTTGTATGTTGTGTCCCTTACACTAGTTAAGATTATAACCCCATGCTCTGAAATGTGGTATTTTATGTATTTCCTTGTGTTGGGATAATTAAAACCTATCAATCTTGGAGGTTGTTTGGTCTAAGGCAGCTAGGAAGGTTCCAGAATCTTTCCTTATCCGTTTTGGTAACGTATTGGTGTTTCTTTGGGAGCAAGTTTAGTGTTTCCTAGGTCAATATAAGTAGTATAGGTCGTGGCTATTCTTGTATGGTAGGTTCTAATTGGGATTATCTCTAGAGAAATTGGGTTTTGACCGTGGAGGTAGCTAGCGGATACGTTAGTGAATCCGTTAGCGAGCCATATTAAAATTCTGTCTCGTTCTTATTTTTTCTTCGTCGCTCTTGTCTTGAAACCGCCAGGTTATAATAACTGGTATATGAGCCTGGTTCCAAGATCTAGGTGGAGCCAAGATTTAGGTTTTTCACAGTTGGTGGAACTCAAAGCTAGGGTTTCGCGATTCAGGTGGAGCAGACAGGCTGAAAGTGTGAGTGTGCAGGTAGTAATGCAGCTAAGATACTCTGAAGGGGGGGGGGGTTTGAATAGAGTATGCCAACTTGTTGAAAAACTTGCTAGAAGGATGAGATCTTGTGAAAACTAGTGAAGTTCAAGGCCTTGAAAACTAGTTCAAGCATTTGAAAGACATGCAGTTTGAAATAAAACAGATAAACCTTTTCAAGGCCTTGAAAAGAGTTTCAAACCCTTGAAAAACAGTCAGTTTTGTGTGCTGCAAGAACTATGAAAATGAATGAACTGTAAAAGCACGACACATATGATTTATAGAGTTCAGTCCACTTGGACCTACGTCTCTACCTCAGGGATCTTCTCCCTGTAGGATTTTCAACTCAATTCTTATTAATCAAAAGCTAAGACCTAGATCTCAAGCACAGAGAATTGCCTTACTCTGTTACAGCTAGTGGTTCTTCCTAACCTATCTAGTACCTGCTCTAGCTAACTAATCAACTGAAATTTCTCAATTGTTCACCTTAAAAAATCCTTGAGAATGAAGATATAAACAATACATAAAAGATCAACCACTGAAGTACGATACATAAGAACACTTAGTGTGTAGAAACTGCAGTGAAGTATGCAGTGAACTTCTGTGAATTGATTGGAAGATTGATGAACTTCTTTGATGCTTGTCAATCCAGAATTCTATCTCTATTTTTGCCCGTTGAGTGTTGTGTCTTGTTGCTTCAGAATTGAGCTCTATTTAAACTTCAAACAACTCTGAATATCTCCCCAGATTTTCAACAACAAATCTCCTATTTTGTAGGCAACAGACTTTGACTCTTTGACAATCTTCTCAAACGGTTAAATGATCACGATCTTCAGAGATAATGTCGTGATCTTGCATTTGAATAGGTTGAGAAGCTTTCAAGTCATTCAGATCAAACACAGAATCATCTTCTTGATTATTTCCTTCCATGCATAAGTCAGATTAGGAAACAATCTCTGCAAACTTAGGAAATAAGATCTCATGCTAAAAGAAAGTCAAATAGATGATATACTACGTTCAAACGAGTTAGAATGCTTTGTCTTTCATCATCAAATAACAATAAATCAAGCATATGAAGGATAGAGAGGAAATCAACTTAGGAGAGTTTGCAGAAAACTCCCACTGAGATTGTTTACACAGGTTAAGCAGCTTAAAGGATTTGAATCATGTTTCAAGGCCTTGAAAATAGCTAAACTAGCATATACCTTTTACCTTTTGGAGTAGGAGTTCTCATAGGACCACAGATATCCATATGAAGCAGTTTAATAGGTCTAGTTGTACTTACAAGCTTCTTTGGCTTGAAGGAGCTTCTGGTCTGCTTGCCCTGAGCACAAGCCTTGCACAATTCATCTTCTTTGAACTTAATGGATGGCAATCCCCTTACCAAGTCTTTGGAAATCAAATTGTTCAAAGTATGCAAACTGATATAACCAAGCTTACTGTGCCAAAGCTTTGAATAATCTTTCAAGGCCTTGAGACACTTCAAACTTTTACCTGCAACTTTGTTAGTCTGAAAAGTATAAACATTATTTGATCTAGAGGCTGTGAGAGTGCAATCTCCTGATTTCTGATTTTGCACCACACACTTCTCTTTATCAAAGATAACTTCGTTACCATTGTCACAAAGTTGAGATACACTAAGCAAGTTAAATTTCAACCCTTCAACTAGATATACATCAGAAATAGAGTTTTTAGAATTTGTACCAACTTTACCAATACCAAGAATATTGCATTTGCCTTTGTCACCAAGTGTAAGTGAACCTTCTGATTTCTCTTTCAATTCTGAGAATAGGGATCTCTTTCCACTCATGTGTCTTGAGAAACCACTGTCCATAAACCACTTATGTTCTTTGGTGACACCCTGCAAACACGAATCACTGCCTTACCTAGCGGTTAGACCAAGTTTTGAATTTGGATTCATATTCAGGATCAACCATGTTAGGTGGTCTGACCCCTTTAGGAACCCAAATCTGTTTAACTTGTCCTTTGAGTTGAAAAGGAAAAGTGTTCCTCATTATGTGATGGTCTCTTCTTCTGAAAGGACAAGTCATTTTAACATGACCAGTTTTGCAGCAGTAATGACATTTAGGAGAAGTTCTATTTCCATCTTTCAAAAATCTGGTAGTGTTCTTTCTTGGAAAGTATTGAATCCAATACCAGCTTTGTGAACAGACTGTGAACTTCCTCCAAGAATCAAGTTCGACTTGTGTTCTGATCCAGCAAGCCTAACTTTGATCAATTCCGATTCTTGAAGTTTCTCAGTAAGAGTAGTCTTTTTTTATCTAATTCATCAACTTGTTGTTTTAGATTAACAAGGCTGTTACTCATTAAAGAGTTTTTAGTGACTACTTCCTTGATTTGTGTTTTCAAGGCTTTGAAACTGGTTTTCAAGGCCTTGAAATCACTGTCAGTTTTCTTCTGAGATATTTCAAGATTTTGATTTAGACAAACAAGTTGTAAGTTCTCTTTTGCTTGCTCATGAACTTTTTCTTTCAAAAGTCTGATCTATTTCAGGTAATCTTCCTCATTTAAAAGTATTGTTCTGAGATAATCTGAAAGAGCTTCTTTTGATATTGAAATCAGACAGTTTACCATTACCTGAATTTTCTTCTCTGAACTTTCATCATGCTTGGCCATGAAGCATAGATTTGCATGTTTTTCTTCAGATTCTGATTCAGTTGAGCTATCTGAATCACTCCATTCAGCTATCATAGCTTTCTTTCTTATGTCATGATCTTTCTTTTGAAAGCTCTTGCTTTTCTTGTGTGGACAATCTCTTATCAAATGTCCTGCATCACCACATTCAAAGCATTTTATAACCTTTGATTTACTTTGTGAAGAAGACTTACCTTTGTAGTCCTTGCTACTAGATGTTCTATGTCTTTCTCTGTTGAAGTCTCTGTTTCCAAAGTTTTTCTTCATTTTGAGAATTCTTGTCAAGGCTTTGGAAATCAAAGCAAATGGATCTTCATCATCGCCATCCTCAGTTTCAAGGCTTTTGAAAGTGTGTAATGTAGACTAAATGCAGGAACTAAATACTCTAGAATGGGGGGTTGAATAGAGTATGGAAACTTATTTTCAAAACTCAGATTCTAACAGATTAGCTTTGTGTGAAACTCAAATCTCAAGGCCTTGAACTATTACCAGTTCTAAACAGCTTATAAACCCTAGTTTGATTTGAGTTGTGTGCAGTAAAAAATAGCAAAACTGTAAATTAAAGAACACAACGCAATTTACAGAGTTCAGTCCCAATGGACCTAATCTCTGCCTGAGGGATCTAATCCCACCAGGATTGGGCAAACACTTCTTATTACTCGCACAGAAACAGCCCTAGATCTTCAAGCCTAAGTGATTTCCCTTACACCTATACAGCTTGTGGTTCCCAACCTATCTAGTTCCAGCTACTAACTGTTGAGCTAACAAGAACCTCTTGTTTTTCACTTCAACAACCAACCACTAGGTTTAGTGAGGTTTAAGATATTTAAAAGATACACAGATTACAAAACAGGCGAAGAACACAGTAGAAGAAATAAAGCTAGTGAAGCCTGGATGTGTTCTTCTGGAAACTGGAATGACTTGATCTTCTGAAATATGGAATTGAATCTTGAATCCCTGTTTGTTTGAATGAATGATCTCCCACGAATTTTTCACACTTCTCTGAGTATTCTGCAAGCCTCTGTATTTCAAAATTCAAACCAGTCTCTTTATCTACCAGCTGCAACTGAATGAGAAATTTTAGGATCTGAGTTCCAACAAATCCTCCTTCTGTTTTCAATTGAAATTCAAACAGCTCTAAGTGGATATCCGTTGGAGTTTGTTGAGATTGCTCTTGCACGTTTAACAAACCTGCAACAACATTAAAACACAGCAACAACAAAATTCAGAAATATAACAGTACTATGACTGTTTGGTTTTCCAGTTTCTGACAAAAACTGGTTAAAAGATTAGAACAGTAATCTGATTAACTTCTGACACATATAAATCATGATAAACAAGTTTAAGACTCTTAGAAGTCAATAAATAATCACAATAATAAGAATCAAAACCAGCAAGAAAGAATCAACTCAATTCTGTAAAACTGTCAGCAGCTCAAGGCACATCTCAAGGCCTTGAAGTTCTGAACCTGCTTCACAGATTTTCAAAGTTAAATCCAGAAAACTTTGATTCTCCCTGTTCTGATCATCTGCAATTGTGTTAGATATGCAGATAATGTAAAACAAGAGTATATGCAGCAAATCCCTGATCTTTATAATCAGATATCCAATCTGCAACACAGAATTGTTAGAACATTCAACAGAATAAAAACAACTCTCAAGGCTTTGAAGCTCTGTCAGTATCTCAAGGCCTTGGAGTATCAAAAGTACTTTGCTGCCCATATCTTTGTCTTTTTCTTTCATCACTCAAAACAATTACCATCCAAAACACATTCAAGGGTCTTTGAGTCAACAATCTCCCCCTTGATGAAAGACAAAACCTACAGTCTTGTGTAGATATTCCTGCCAATCCTTATAAAAAATTAGATAAACACATATTGCAGATACAATAGACAATAATACCAGATAATCAGTAAACCACAGATAATCAGCAATTTACCATTCACAGATAATCACAGTAATATAAGAACACAGCTATAATTTACTAATTAACTAAAACCACTGATATTATTATTATTCAAGTACTGAAAGTAACACCAAACACATAATTTCTCCCCCTTTTTGACTTTCATCAAATAAGGATGAAGAAATGTTGGATCATTACTCAGAGTCTAAAAAAAAACATAAAAAAAAAACAAAATTTATTCCTAGAAAGTCAAGGCCTTGAGAACAGAAAAGAAGAAAAGAAATAGATAGAAGGAAAGGTTCAAGGATTTGGTCTTCTATGATCTTCATTTCTTCTTTGATGTTTGGCATTTCTCTGAGCCTTCTCCAACTTCTTCCTCACTTCCAGCATCTTCAGCAGACTGATTTCTCTCTTGTTCAGCTTCCACTTCTGCAACAACTTCTTCAATTATCTCATCCACCTTCTTCTTAACCTTCACTGAATCCCCCTCTGTAGCTGCATCAACACCTGTGTCTTCACCAGCATCTTCTTCATCAGTTTGCTCATAAAGATCTTTTGCAGTAAGCACCACTGGAATTGCCTTATTTTTCTTCTTCAAGAAATCACCCAGCCTTTCATCTGAATCCACACTGGTGTCATGACTAGTAGAAGAAGGTATCTTCTCCAAGTTCAAACCTTTGATGAAAACATCCAGTTTCCCATTCGTAACATTCATCAAGCCCTTGAACTGGTTAAATTCTAGATCGAATAACCTTTGTCTGAGATCTTCAATCTCAACCTGCTGATCTTCAAAATTCTCAACCAACAAAGAATAATCCTCATTGGCTTGTCCTTTCCCTGATGTAGTCCCATTTGGCTTTACAAACTCCTTCTCTCAAAGTTCCTCCTTTGACAAATCTGAATAAACTTCCAATGTCCTTTCCCAGTCTGGACTACCCAATCCTCTGTAATGCAGTCTCATCAATCAACCCAAAACCTCCAGTAATGTTTTCCTCCCCTTTCATAGGTACATTAAAATATTCAAAGAAAAGAGGTAACATGTTGGCATATGGAAGAGGGTGGTTTCTTGTTCTGGTTGCACAATAAATCATATGCTCCATAACAACTGTTGGCAAGTCTATCTCAAACCCTTGAGATATCAGATACATCAGTATAAGAACCTTATCAGTAACCAACTCCCTTGAGTTCTCTCTAGGAACCACACTCCTCATCAGAATTGTAAACAAGATTTTGGCTTCACAGTTGAGCACAGAGTGTGTCAACTGCTTTGGACCAGAGGGTACACCATCAATGAAAAACATCTCTTTTGCCTTTTCCAGACACTCCTTCCTATCAGGATAATTTCCAACATTATACTTCATAGGAATGCCCAAGACTTTGGCAAAAGTCCTATGATCTAACCTCAAATCTATCCCAGCCACTTTTGAAGTTAACACCATATTATCATCACCTTCAGAAACCAAATTCAGATAAAATAACCTGGTTAACCTAGGATAGGCTTTTGAACTAGGATTTAACACCTTCCAAACTGCAGTTTCTCTTAATTTTCTCATACAATCAATATCCAGTTTATCCAATAACTCCTCAGAAATCATACTACAGAAAGCTACCTTAGATGAAGCATAACCTTGCATCCACACAGTCCTAACTTCAGAACTAAAAAACCAATCTGTAGGAAGTACATTCTTACCTTGATAACCCTTTTTGGTTGCAGCAGCAACCTTCTTAACCCTAGTTTTCTTCTCAGTGGGTTTTCTCTTTTCTTGTTCTCCTTCAGTTGGCTTCTTCTTGCTTTCTTGAGCAAATTTCCCCTTTTCCTCTTCTCCAGCCTTTTTCTTCTCTCCCCCTTTCTTCTTGTCTGACCTAGGATGATCACCACCCTGAGTCTCTGTCTCCTTCTGTGGATTAATGTTTGAGCCTTCATCTCCCTTTTCTGTTCTGGACTTCTTTGCAGGAGGAGTATCCTCATGCATACTCTGAGTGTTTTCTGAATCTGAATCAGAAATCACAATCTTCTCCTTCTTATTTGCCCTCTTCTTGGATCTGCCAGAAGGCTTCCCCTGTTGCTGAATTCTGGCTGATTTGCGCTCCATTTTGGGTTTAGGATTTTGAGAAGAGAATGTTATTGAGAGAAATTGAGAGAAAGAGAGAGAGAGAGAGAGAGAGAGAGAGGAGAGTCGTAGAGAATTGAGAGATAATGAAGAAGAATAAGCCCTGACTTTCAGCTTAATTAGGTTGAAAAGGATGAGTCATAAAAGGACTCTGCTAAAACAACATGCAAAAAATATCTTGAAAAAATATTTTTGGATATTTTAGAAAATTCTCTGAGTAATTCAAATATTATACAGTTATCTAAAGAGATAAGATATAATATTTGATGATCCATTTTTTAAAAAAAATAATACATATGTTTTCAAGACCTGGAGAACAATCTCAAGGCCTTGAGATTTTATGCAGTTTGAGAAACTTCAAAGCTTTGTGCTATACTTTCAATGCTTTGGAAAGTATAATCTCAAGGCTTTGAGATTTCAACACATAATCACATATAAGTACAAATATCCCCCCTAAACCAATGCATCCTTGTTTAACATCTCTAATTCAAGCCTTAGAGATGAAAACCTATCATCTGGCAAAGGTTTAGTGAAAATATCAGCAATCTTCGTTGAAGTGGAAATGAAAGTTAAAACCACATCACCTTGTTCTGCATGATCTCTAAGGAAGTGATGTCTCACATCTATGTGCTTGGTTCTTGAGTGCTGGACTGGATTCTTAGAGATTGAGATAGCACTTGTATTGTCACAATGAATAGGCACATTTCTGAAATTGTAGCCAAGATCTCTAAGTTGTTGAGCAATCCATAACACTTGTGAACAGCAAGCTCCAGCTACAATGTATTCAGCTTCTGCAGTTGATAAAGCTACAGAATTTTGCTTTTTAGAATGCCAACTGATTAATGAAGATCCAAGAAACTGGCAACATCTAGAAGTACTTTTCCTGTCTACTTTATATCCTGCAAAATATGCATCTGAATAGCCACTCAACATAAAATTAGATCTCCATTGGATACCAAAGCCCCAAGTCTCTGGTTCCATTCAAATATCTAAAAATTCTTTTGACTGCAGTTAAATGACTTTCCTTTGGATCTGCTTGAAATCTAGCACACATACATACACTGAACATAATATCAGGTCTGCTTGCAGTTAAATACAAAAGTGATCCAATCATACCTCTGTATTCCTTTTGATTCACACACTTACGATTTGAATCCTTGTCTAAAGAGAGTGATGAACTCATAGGGGTTTTAAGAACCTTGGACTATGACATATTTGTTGGAATAGATGCCCTAGAGGCAATCTAGTTTAGTATGAATTTGTATATGGCTAGAAAATTCATTTATTATTTATTGGATATTTAATATAATGAAGTCCTTAGATTTACAATTGTGTTGTTTATCTTAAATATCCCTAGTCAAGTATAATGATTAATGGGACAATCATCTATAGACTAGTATGGGGTTGGATTGATATGGAGATATCACGATCCAACACATAGGTGTGCATTACGGAATGTTGCACTGGATTGACCCATCTCCGAGAAGGCTACATACACGCTATGTTGAGTCACAAGCGCTTCTCGCGGTACAATGGTATTGTCATCCTTAGACTTGAAGTCACTAGATATTCTAGTTGTGGATCATTGTGATCTTGGTAGCGTTAAACGCTACACCGTAACTGGGTAGTTATAAAGGCGTGTACTAGATACAATGAGAAGCAAGCTTAGAGATCGTAGTGGACGTAGAGAGGATTTGTCCCTCCCACATAACGGGAGCAAATATCCTAGGCCACTCGAGGGATAGTGCTTATAGAATGTCTGGCCAGACTCAAATAAATCAATATGGGATATTGATGTTATTTGCACGAATAAGGCTATTCCCATGGATCGAGAAACTATGGATTGGATATACGAGTGTGACTTGTATGTCTCGTGTCCAATCCGGATATAGAGACAAAGGGATGAGACAATTACTTGTACAAAGGTTGTCAAGATGACTATTCTATTAGTTGGCTAGATGGATGTTTTGCTAGAGACCGCTCCATATTAGCAAATAGTTGCTACCAACTAGATAGAACCTATGGGGTCACACGCTATATAGAGTTGAACTAGATTTGGGAATTAATTAATTGGATTAATTAATTAGAAGAATCACTTTGCAAACCCTTGCAAACTTAGTAGGGACTAATTTGCAAGGGAGGGACTAAATTGAATTCTAGTTGGACTAGAATAAGTCCTTTAGGTAGTTAACAAGGAGTTGTTGGACTATATAAAGGACCCTCCTTCCTTACTTCCCATAACTTATGCTCATTAGTGAACATAACAAGAGTGGGAGAGAACAAAAGGAGAGAGAGCAAACAACAAGGAGGGCCCGACGCCGCCCCTTGCCGCCGCCCTCGTCCCCGTCGGCCAAAAGAGGCCGAGACCCTCTTTTGGGTCTCGTTTTGCGTGATTTCTTCTTCCTCTTCCTATTCCGGGCTAGCACCAAGGAGTTTGGGAGATCTAGGAGCAACTCTAGGCGTGGATCAACTATAGAGAACGTGACATTATTCGCGTTTGAAGTCATCAAGGAGAACCCAAAGGTGTGTTTATGATTTCTAACCTTTACCATCGTTATGTATCTTGACTTGTGATCCTTGGAGGGTTTTTCATGGTTTTATGTTTGATTATGCTTCCGTTGTGCGATCCATGAATCAAAAGCCACAGTGGTATCAGAGCCACAGGTCGTAGAGCATAAACGTGGTTTATGTGTTACGTTTTAGTTGTTTTACACCTTAATTTGATTGTTTATCGCGTAAAACAAGACAAATCAAGCATGGGATGCAATTTGTCAATAATTAATCGTAACAAGATCCAATGTTTGCATTGGATGCATGAATTGGTGAGTTTGAGAAATTTTAGGATCTTAGATCTAGGGTTTGGGCATCCTTGGGGAAGAAGGAGTTCTCCCAAAACAAGGAAACAACCAAACTTGGGCACCAAGCAAGGGAGTTGTTTTGGAAACAACTCCCTCAAGGAGGTTCGGCCCCCCTAGGGACCGCCCCCCTTGCTTGCCGCCCAAGCTTGGCCGCCCTAAGGGGCCGGGCGGCCCTAACCCGCGGGCCTAGCTTGCGGGTTTTGGGTCGGGCCGGCCCTAGGGCCTTGTGGTTCACTTTGATGGGCCCGGGCAATTTGATTGTTGGGCCCATGGACCGTTTTAACCCTAGAAATCCTAAAATCAATTAAAATTGACCAAGCGCGTTAAAATTGGATTTTAACTGTTTATGTGCAAATCGCATGGTGATTGGATATGGCCTTAGGATGTGGTTTGATGTGGATGTTTAATTTTGTGGTTTGGTTTTACGGCCTGCGAGCTGATCAATTAATTGTAATAATTAATTAGGGTTTTATGGCCTGCGTGCCATTTTTTTTTCTCAACTTGTGAGATTTATTTTATTTAGTATAGATATTAGCTAGTGCTAGATAAAGTAGATTGTTAGCCAAGACTGAAGAAAAGAAGCCCAAAGCCAAAGAAGCCACAAAAGATGGAGCATGGAGCATGGAGCATTCCACAAGACTATGAAGGATGGACCAAAAGATCAAGACGCATGGAGATGTGTTTGCTTTAGGGTTCATTGATAATTCCATTGGCTTGGAATTATCTTAGTCTAGAAAAGGCCATATCCACATCACGTTTAATTTCTGTTTTTGTGGTTGTTTATTTATT
Source organism: Linanthus parryae (assembly GCA_023055425.1). Lineage (NCBI taxonomy): Eukaryota > Viridiplantae > Streptophyta > Magnoliopsida > Ericales > Polemoniaceae > Linanthus > Linanthus parryae. Next base: position 104,434,970 of record JALGPY010000001.1, read on the forward strand.
GTCTTATTATTTGTGTGGTTGGTGTATGGATGATGCATGCAATTAGGATAATAAGATAATTAGACAATCCGGATCTATTATTTGGAGTTGTGCCCAAACTCAAATAGATAGATTAGTTGATATTGATCAACAAACAATTAAAATTGAATTTAAAATCCCTCAAAATTCAAATATTGTGTTCTTGCCTTCTCGTTATTTAAACACTCATTATCATCATTATTTATCAAGCTCGTGCGTGCCAAAGCATGGCGACTTGGTTCATAATGATGGAATGCGATGGCACGTAACAATGTGCAATTGTTTAGATAAGAGGTTGAACACAACTAGGCTATTAATTTGATTAAGAAACCTAGAGGCAACCAATTGGGATTATCCATATGGATGGATAAATAAGGAGTTATTTGCCCGATTGAACCAAGAGTTGCATATGGGATGCAATTGGAATTGTTCCTACCCAAAGTAGTCAAATTATGGGTGACTTGCCAAAGCAAGCTCATAAGGAGATGAAAGATGGATCTTGGCCCACTAGAAAATATAAGGATATTTTCCGCATTAATATCTTGAGGGTTATTAATCCGTAGAAAAATAGTGGGAGCTATATTTAATAAACTAGACATTATTAAATATAGTCAAAAAAATTCACAAATACTAAAACTTGTGTATTTTCCTTTTTGTAGAATACCAAATGGAAAACAACTCATCGAGTTCACAACATTCCCTACGATCTGTCCTTGAGAAGGACAAGCTCTCTGGAACCAACTTTCTTGATTGGTACAGAAACTTGAGAATTGTTCTCAAGCAAGAGAAGAAACTGTACGCAATAGAGGAGCATGTTCCAGAAGGTCCAGAGAACCAAACACCTGCTGCCTTAAAGGCGTATCAAAAGCGTGTTGATGACGCTAATGATGCGGCCTGCCTAATGCTTTGCACCATGACTTCTGAGCTTCAGAAGCAACACGAAAACATGAATGCTGTCGATATGATCGAACATCTAAAGCAGCTCTTCCAAGAGCAGGCGAGGGTAGAGAGGTTTGAGGTCTCAAAGGCACTGTTCAAATGTCATCTGGCAGAAGGGAACCCGGTGGGACCCCATGTACTCCGAATGATCGGGTACTTGGGGAATCTCGCCCGACTGGGGTTCCCGGTCGGCCTAGAGTTGGAAACCGATCTCGTGTTGCAATCGTTGCCCGAGAGTTATGGACAGTTCATTATGAACTATAACATGAACGAGATCGTTAAACCACTGCCAGATTTTCTCAACATGTTGAGGACGGCTGAACAGAGCATCAACAAGGGTAAGGGCAAGGCCATTATGATGGTACAGAAAGGAAAGGGCAAAAAGTTTGCCTCTTCCTCCAAGGGCAAAGGCAAGTCAGTTGCCAAGTCCAAGGAACCCGCCCTTAAGCCTTTTGGTGGCATTGCCAAGGCCGTGACTAAATGTGAGCGTCACTACTGCAGTCAGCCTGGACACTGGAGGAGGAACTGCCCAAAATATCTGGAGGACTAGAGGCTTGGAATAGTGATTCCACCACCAGGTATTTTTGTTGTAGATGTCAATTTAACTGTCTCTACATCATGGGTATTAGATACTGGATGTGGATCTCATATTTGTCGAAATATGCAGGATCTAAAGAGAAGTAAAAGATTGGCTAAAAGAGAGGTAGATCTACGCGTTGGGAATGGAGCAAAGGTTGTTGCGTTGGCCATAGGCGTGTGCGAGCTATCTCTGCCTTCAAGATTAGTTTTAGAATTAAATAATTGCTATTTTGTGCCTGCTATGAGCATAAACATTATTTCTATTTCTTGTTTGGACAAGGATGGTTTTATTATTTCAATAAAGAACAATTGTTGTTCCTTTTATTTGAATAATATTCACTATTTTAGTGCGCAATTATTTAATGGACTTTATATCCTTGATCTAAGAAATCCTGTCTACAACATTAATACCAAGCGGATTAAAATAAATGATTTAAATCCCGCTTATTTATGGCATTGTCGTTTAGGCCATATAAATGAGAAACGTGTATCTAGACTCCATAAGGATGGATTACTAGACTCATTTGATTTTGAATCATATGAGACATGTGAGGCTTGTTTATTGGGAAAAATGACAAAGTCCCCTTTCAATAAGAAGGGTGAGAGGACTAGTGAGCAATTGGCACTCATACATACCGATGTGTGTGTGCCATTTGCCACGCCTTCCAGGGGTGGTTATGTCTACTTCATTACATTTACTGATGATTACAGTAGATATGGATTTGTGTACCTTATGAGGGCAAAATCCGAATCCTTTGAAGTGTTCAAAGAATTCAAGAATGAAGTAGAGAAGCAACTTGGCAAAAGTATAAAGGCTCTACGATCGGATCGTGGAGGAGAGTACTTGAGCCAAGAGTTTGACGACTATCTTAGAGAGTGTGGGATTGTGTCCCAACTCACTCCACCCGGAACGCCACAATGGAATGGCGTGTCCGAGAGGAGGAATCGAACCCTATTGGATATGGTTCGATCTATGATGTGTCAAACCGATCTTCCATTATCATTTTGGGGCTACGCTCTATTAAGTGCAGCTTTCACCATTAACCGTGTTCCATCTAAATCAGTTATGAAGACACCATATGAGATGTGGAGTGGGAGGCGTCCCACGCTGTCGTTCATGAGGATTTGGGGCTGCGATGTCTATGTAAAACGTTTACAATCAGACAAGCTGGGGCCTAAATCGGATAAGTGTAAGTTTGTGGGGTACCCTAAGGAAACTAAGGGATACTAATTCTACAATCCAACCGAGAACAAAGTGTTTGTTGCTCGGACCGGCGTGTTTCTAGAAAGAGAGTTTGTCTCTAAAGAAGCAAGTGGAGGAATGTAGAACTTGAAGAAGTTCAAGAGCCACAAATCACTGAACCGATTATGGAACATGAACAGGAACCACAAGCAGTTGTGGAGCCACCTGTTCAGGTAACACAAAAGCTTCGTAGATCTAGTAGAGTGCGCCAGGAACCCGAGAGGTATGGACTTCTCGTAACTGATTCCGGTGAAACGATGCTCATAGATGATGAGCCTACTACCTATGAGGAGGCCATGAGTGGCCTAGACTCTCAGAAGTGGCTGGAAGCCATGAGATCCGAGATGGAATCCATGTATACCAACAAAGTATGGACTTTGGTGGAACCACCTGATGGGGCGCGGCCCATAGGGTGCAAGTGGGTCTTCAAGAAGAAGATCGACATGGATGGTAATGTGATTACCTATAAGGGACGATTGGTGGCTAAAGGATTCAGACAGATTCATGGTATTGACTATGATGAAACCTTTTCACCAGTCGCAATGACCAAATCCATCCGAATCCTACTTGCGATTGCAGCATACCACGACTATGAGATTTGGCAGATGGATGTCAAAACAGCATTCCTTTATGGGAATCTACTCGAGGACGTGTATATGATACAGCCGGAGGGTTTTGAGGATCCAAAGCAAGCCAACAAAGTCTGTAAGCTGCAACGGTCCATTTATGGATTAAAGCAAGCTTCTAGGAGTTGGAATCGACGTTTTGATGAAGTGGTCAAAGAGTTTGGTTTCATCAGAAACGAAGATGAGTCTTGTGTCTACAAGAAGGTTAGTGGGAGCTCTGTAGCTTTTCTGGTCTTGTATGTGGATATGACATACTACTCATTGGAAACGACATTCCCATGCTACAATCTGTGAAAGATTGGCTAGGAAAGTGTTTCTCAATGAAGGACTTAGGGGAAGCAGCCTATATACTCGGTATAAAGATCTATAGAGATAGATCTAAGAGGTTGCTAGGCCTAAGTCAAAGTACATATATTGACAAGGTGTTGAAGCGGTTCAACATGCAAGATTCCAAGAAGGGATTCTTGCCCACGTCACATGGAATCACTCTTTCGAAGAGTGGTTGTCCTTCCAATGAGATTGAGAAGGAACGCATGAGTAGAATCCCCTATGCCTCGGCCATAGGATCTATCATGTATGCCATGTTATGTACTAGACCAGATGTGTCATATGCCTTGAGTATGACGAGCAGATACCAATCCAATCCGGGTGAGAGTCACTGGATTGCTGTCAAGAACATCCTGAAGTACTTAAGAATAACTAAGGATGCTTTCTTGATATTTGGCGGTGAGGAAGAGTTGCGTGTAAGGGGTTACACTGATGCAAGCTTCCAAACCGACAGAGATGACTTTAGATCACAGTCAAGATATGTGTTTTGCCTGAATGGAGCAGCGGTGAGCTGGAAGAGTTCCAAGCAAGAGACGGTAGCTGATTCTACAACAGAGGCTGAGTACATTGCTGCAAATGGCGCAGCAAAGGAGGCTGTTTGGATCAGAAAGTTTGTTTCTGAACTTGGTGTGGTCCCTAGCATTGCGGATCCAGTGGAGTTGTTCTGTGACAACACTGGGGCGATCGCGCAATCAAAGGAACCCAGATCGCACCAGAAGTCCAAACATGTGCTCAGGAAGTTTCATCTGATTCGAGATATTATCGATAGAGGAGACGTTCGGATATGCAAGATTCCTACAGATGATAATCTGTCAGACCCGCTTACGAAGCCTCTCACGCAGTGGAAGCATGAAGGGCACACTAGGAGTATGGGCATACGATATGCGCCAGATTGGCTCTAGTGCAAGTGGGAGACTGTTGGAATAGATGCCCTAGAGGCAATCTAGTTTTGTATGAATTTGTATATGGCTAGAAAATTCATTTATTATTTATTGGATATTTAATATAATGAAGTCCTTAGATTTACAATTGTGTTGTTTATCGTTAATATCCCTAGTCAAGTATAATGATTAATGGGACAATCATCTATAGACTAGTATGGGGTTGGATTGATATGGAGATATCACGATCCAACACATAGGTGTGCATTACGGAATGTTGCACTGGATTGACCCATCTCCGAGAAGGCTACATACACGTTATGTTGAGTCACAAGCGCTTCTCGTGGTACAATGGTATTGTCATCCTTAGACTTGAAGTCACTAGATATTCTAGTTGTGGATCATTGTGATCTTGGTAGCGTTAAACGCTACACCGTAACTGGGTAGTTATAAAGGCGTGTACTGGATACAATGAGAAGCAAGCTTAGAGATCGTAGTGGACGTAGAGAGGATTTGTCCCTCCCACATAATGGGAGCAAATATCCTAGGCCACTCGAGGGATAGTGCTTATAGAATGTCTGGCCAGACTCAAATAAATCAATATGGGATATTGATGTTATTTGCACGAATAAGGCTATTCCCATAGATCGAGAAACTATGGATTGGATATACGAGTGTGACTTGTATGTCTCGTGTCCAATCCGGATATAGAGACAAAGGGATGAGACAATTACTTGTACAAAGGTTGTCAAGATGACTATTCTATTAGTTGGCTAGAATGGATGTTTTGCTAGAGACCGCTCCATATTAGCAAATAGTTGCTACCAACTAGATAGAACCTATGGGGTCACACGCTATATAGAGTTGAACTAGATTTGGGAATTAATTAATTGGATTAATTAATTAGAAGGATCACTTTGCAAACCCTTGCAAACTTAGTAGGGACTAATTTGCAAGGGAGGGACTAAATTGAATTCTAGTTGGACTAGAATAAGTCCTTTAGGTAGTTAACAAGGAGTTGTTGGACTATATAAATGACCCTCCTTCCTTCCTTCCCATAACTTATGCTCATTAGTGAACATAACAAGAGTGGTAGAGAACAAAAGGAGAGATAGCAAGCAACAAGGAGGGCCTGACGCCGCCCCTTGCCGCCGCCCTCGTCCCCGTCGGCCAAAAGAGGCCGAGACCCTCTTTTGGGTCTCGTTTTGCGTGATTTCTTCTTCCTCTTCCTATTCCGGGCTAGCACCAAGGAGTTTGGGAGATCTAGGAGCAACTCTAGGCGTGGATCAACTATAGAGAACGTGACATTATTCGCGTTTGAAGTCATCAAGGAAAACCCAAAGGTGTGTTTATGATTTCTAACCTTTACCATCGTTATGCATCTTGACTTGTGCTCCTTGGAGGGTTTTGCATGGTTTTATGTTTGATTATGCTTCCGTTGTGCGATCCATGAATCAAAACCCTACAATATTGTACCTGTTCAATAAGTCCTTGGTATACTTTCCTTGATGGTCTCATCTGATTTCATCTTAAACAAATCATATTGCCTCAGAAGTATATTGATTTTGGTCTACTTACCCTGGCTTGTTCCTTCATATGTCACAACCAATTTGTCCCATACTTCTTTGGCACTCTTGCAGTTTGACACTCTGTTGAACTCATCTGCATTAAGAGCACAGTATAACAGATTCATTGCCTTGTAATTTTTTGATACCTTTTCCAGTTAAGTAACTGAAAGATTTTACTCAGACTTGATACATCTGACTCCATCAATAGTAGTGTAGTATTCATGAGGACCATTATGAACTATTGACCACAGTTCCATGTCTTGATCTATGATAAACATCTTCATCAATGCCTTCCAGTGCATGAAGTTATCACCACAGAAAAATGGAGGTATGTTGGCTGCCATTCCTTGTGAGAATCAACCATCTCCTACATTACTCATAGTCACAAGATTGTTAGATCTATATCAGTGACACAAGCTCTGATACCAATTGAAAGTGTGTAATGTAGACAAAGTACAGGACCTAAATACTCTAGAAGGGGGGGTTGAATAGAGTATGGAAACTTTTTTTCAAAACTCAGATTCTAACAGATTAGCTTTGTGTGAAACTCAAATCTCAAGGCCTTGAACTATTACCAGTTCTAAACAGCTTATAAACCCTAGTTTGATTTGAGTTGTGTGCAGTAGAAAATAGCAAAACTGTAAAGTAAAGAACACAAAGCAATTTACAGAGTTCAGTCCTAATGGACCTAATCTCTGCCTGAGGGATCTAAACCCACCAGGATTGGGCAAACACTTCTAATTACTCACACAGAAACAGCCCTAGATCTTCAAGCCTAAGTGATTTCCCTTACACCTATACAGCTTGTGGTTCCAAACCTTTCTAGTTACAGCTACTAACTGTTGAGCTAACAAGAACCTCTTGTTGTTCACTTGAACAACCAACCACTAGGTTTAGTTAGGTTTAAGATAATTAAAAGATACACAGATTACAAAACAGGTGAAGAACATAGTAGAAGAAATAAAGCTAGTGAAGCCTGGATGTGTTCTTCTGGAAACTAGAATGACTTGATCTTCAGAAATCTGAAATTGAAGCTTGAATCCATGTGTGTTTGAATGAATGATCTCCCACGAATTTGTCACACTTTTCTGAGTATTCTGCAAGCCTCTGTCTTTCAAAATTCAAACCAGTCTATCCACCAGCTGCAACTTAATGAGAGATTTTAGGATTTCAGTTCCTACAAATCCTCCTTCTGTTTTCAACTGAAATTCAAACAGATCTAAGTGGATATCTGTTGGAGTTTGTTGAGATTTCTCTTGCACGTTTAACAAACCTGCAACAACATTAAAACACAACAACAACAAAATCCAGAAATATAACAGTACTATGACTGTTTGGTTTTCCAATTTCTGATAAAAACTGGTTAAAAGATTAGAACAGTAATCTGATTAACTTCTGACACATATAAATCATGATAAACAATTTTAAGATTCTTAGAAGTCAATAAATAATCACAATAATAAGAATAAAAACCTGCAAGAAAGAATCAACTTAATTCTGTAAAACTGTCAGCAGCTCAAGGCACATCTCAAGGCCTTGAATTTCTGAACCTGCTTCACAGATTTTCAAAGTTAAATCCAGAAAACTTTGATTCTCCCTGTTCTGATCATCTGTAATTGTGTTAGATATGCAGATAATGTAAAACAATAGTATATGCAGCAAATCCCTGATCTGTATAATCAGATATCCAATCTGCAACACAGAATTGTTAGAACATTCAACAGAATAAAAAAAACTCTCAAGGCTTTGAAGCTCTGTCAGTATCTCAAGGCCTTGGAGTATCAAAAGTACTTTGCTGCCCATATCTTTGTCTTTTTCTTTCATCACTCAAAACAATTACCATCCAAAACACCTTCAAGGGTCTTTGAGTCAACAACTTTGAGTTCTCTCATTTTCTTTGGCTTTTAGAGCTAAGTTCTTGACTCTTTCTGGGAGCTCTCCATCAGCTTCATTCATAGATATTTCATGTGTCATAAGCTTCCCTTGTAGGTTATCAAGTTGTAGAGTTGAGAGATTCTGAGCTTCTTCAATTGATGTGGTATTTGGTTCCCACTTTTATTTTGGAAGACTTCTTAGAATCTTCCTCACCTTCTCTTCATTGGAAAAGTGTTTTCCCAGTGAATCAAGGTTGTTTACAATGTATGTGAACCTCTTGAACATATCTCTGATGGACTCATCAGCATTCATCTTAAACATCTCATATTGCCTGAGATAGATATTGATCTTGGTTTGCTTCACTTGACTAGTTCCTTCAAAAGTTACCACAAGTTTACCCCGGATCTCTTTGGCAGTAGTGCAACCTGAAATCCTGTTGAATTCATCTGTACTCAAAGCACAATATAAGATGTTAATAGCTTTGTAATTTTTAGAGAATTGCTCTAATTCAGAAGAAGAGAGTAAGTCTTCAAATTTGCGAGTTCTAATCCCATCTTTCTCTGTGTAGAAAGTGTGAGGTCCATTATGAATAATGGTCCAAAGCTCTATTTCTTTATCAATGATGAACATTTACATCAAGGCTTTCCAATGAGCAAAATTTTCTCCACAGAATAGAGGAGGTCTGTTAGATTCTCTTCCCTGTGAGAAATCACCATCACCTGCAGTACTCATGATAACCAGATGGTTAAATCTATACAGTGATACAAGCTCTGATACCAATTGAAAGTGTGAGTGTGCAGGTGGTAATGCAGCTAAGATACTCTAGAAGGGGTGGGGTTGAATAGAGTATGCCAACTTTTTGCAAAACTTGCTAGAAGGATGAGATCTTGTGAAAACTAGTGAAGTTCAAGGCCTTGAAAACTAGTTCAAGCCTTTGAAAGACATGAAGTTAGAAATAAAACAGATAAACCTTTTTCAAGGCCTTGAAAAGAGTTTCAAACCCTTGAAAAACAGTCAGTTTTGTGTGCTGCAAGAACTATGAAAATGAACGAACTGTAAAAGCACGACACAGATGATTTATAGAGTTCAGTCCACTTGGACCTACGTCTCTACCTCAGGGATCTTCTCCCTGCAGGATTTTCGACTCAATTCTTATTAATCAAAATCTAAGCCCTAGATCTCAAGCAGAGAATTGCCTTACTCTGTTACAGCTTGTGGTTCTTCCTAAGCTATCTAGTACCTGCTCTAGCTAACTGATTAACTAAGAATTCTCTATTTTTCACCTTGAACAATCATTGAGAATGAATATAGAAATAATACATAAATGATCAGCCAATGAAGTACAATACAGAAGAACGCTTAGTGTGTAGAAACTGCATTGAAGTATGCAGTGATCTTCTATGAATGGATTGGAAGATTGATGAACTTCTTTGATGCTTGCCAATCCAGAATTATTTCTCTCTTTTTGCCCGTTGAGTGTTGTGTCTTGTTGCTTCAGAATTGAGCTCTATTTAAACTTCAAACAACTCTGAATATCTCCCCAGATTTTAAGCAACAAATCTCCTATTTTGTAGGCAACAGAATTTGACTCTTTGACAATCTTCTCAAACGGTTAAATGATCACAATCTTGAGAGATAATGTCGTGATCTTGCATTTTAATAGGTTGAGAAGCTTTCAAGTCATTCAGATCAAACACATAATCATCTTCTTGATTATTTCCTTCCCTACATTAGTCAGATTAGGAAACAATCTCTGCAAACTTAGGAAATAAGATCTCCTGCAAAAACAAAGTCAAATAGATTATATACTACATTCAAACGAGTTAGAATGATTTTTCTTTCATCATCAAATAAAAATAAATCAAGCATATGAAGGATAGAGAGGAAATCAACTCAGGAGAGTTTGCAGAAAACTCCAGTGTGATTGTTCACACAGGTTAAGCAGATTCAAGGCTTTGAATCCAGTTTCAAGGCCTCAAGGTGAAAGTGTGTAATGTAGACTAAATACAGGACCTAAATACTCTAGAAGGGGGGGTTTGAATAGAGTATGGAAACTTTTTTGCAAAACTCAAAACTTAACAGATTAGCTTTGTGTGAAACTCAAATCTCAAGGCCTTGAGATTTTAGAAAACTGTCTGAAACTTTCAAAGGAAAAATAGAAAGCTTCAAGGCCTTGAACTATTATCAATTCTAAACAGCTTATGAACCCTAGTTTGATTTGAGTTGTATGCTGCAGATAATAATCAAACTGTAAAGTAAAGAACACAAAGCAATTTACAGAGTTCAGTCCCAATGGACCTAATCTCTGCCTGAGGGATCTAATCCCACCAGGATTGGGCAAACACTTCTTATTACTCACACAGAAACAGCCCTAGATCTTCAAGACTAAGTGATTTCCCTTACACCTATACAGCTTGAGGTTCCAAACCTATCTAGTTCCAGCTACTAACTGTTGAGCTAACAAGAACCTCTTGTTGTTAACTTGAACAACTAACCGCTATGTTAAGTGAGGTTTAAGATAATTAAAAGATACACAGATTACAGAACAAGTGAAGAACACAGTAGAAGAAATAAGCTATTGAAGCCTGGATGTGTTCTTCTGGAAACTGGATTGATTTGATCTTCTGGAATCTGGATTGAAGCTTGAATCCTTGTGTGTTTGAATGAATGATCTCCCATGAATTTGTCACACCTTTATGAGTATTCTGCAAGCCGCTCTACCTTCAAAATTAAAACCAGTCTCTTTTATCCACAGCTGCAACTGATTGAGAGATTTTAGGATCTCAGTTCCTACAAATCATCCTTCTGTTTTCAACTGAAATTCAAAAAGCTCTAAGTGGATATCCTTTGGAGTTTGTTGAGATAGCTCTTGCACGTTTAACAAATCTGCAACAACATTAAAATACAACAAAAACAAAATCCAGAAAGATAACAGTGCTATGACTGTTTGGTTTTCCAGTTTCAGATAAAACTGGTTAAAAGATTAGAACAGTATTCTATTTAACTTCTAATACATATAAATCATGAAAAACAAGTTTAAGACTCTTAGAAGTCAATGAATAATCACAATAATAAGAATCACAACCTGCAAGAAGAATCAACTTAGTTCTGTAAAAACTGTCAGCAGCTCAAGGCACATCTCAAGGCCTTGGAGCTCTGAACCTGCTTCACAGATATTCAAAGTTAAACCCAGAAAACTTTTATTCTTCCTGTTCTGATCATCTGCAATTGTGTTAGATATGTAAATAGTGTAAACTATAAGTATATGCAGTAAATCCGTGATCTGTATAATCAGATATCCAATCTGCAACACATAACTGTTAGAACATATAGCACAATAAAACAACTCTCAAGGCTTAGAAGCTCAGACAGTATCTCAAGGCCTTGGAGTATCTGAAATGCTTTGCTGCTTATGTCTTTGTCTTTCATCACTCAAAACAATTACCATCCAAAACATATTCAAGGGTATTTGAATCAACAATCTCCCCCTTGATGAAAGACAAAACCTACAGTCTTGTATAGATTTCCTGCCACTCATTATGAAAATTAGATAACAAAAAAATGCAGATACAATAGACAATAATACCAGATAGATAACCAGTATACCACAAATAATCAGCAAAAATTTACATATAACCACAGATTTAAATTTAACCACAGTAATACAATAACACAACTGAATAAACCAAAACAACTGAGTATTATTATTATTCAAATACTGCAAACACAAAAACACAAAAAAACATAATTTCTCCCCCTTTTTGACTTTGATCAAATGAGGATGAAGAAATGTTGGATCATTACTCAGAGTCATTAAAAAAAACTTAAACAAAATTGTGGCTAAAAAGTCAAGGCCTTGAGAACAGAAAAGAAGAAGAGAAAGAAGTAGAAGGTCAAGGCTTTGGCATTCTCTGATCTTCACTTCTTATTTGATGTCTGGCCTTTCTCTGAGCCTTCTCCAACTTCTTCTTCACTTGCATCATCTTCAGCAGACTGATTACCTTCTTGTTCAGCTTCCACTTCTGCAACAACTTCTTGAATTATCTCATCCACTTTCTTATTAACCTGTACTGAATCCCCCTCCGTAGCTGCATCAACACCTGTGTCTTCACCAGCATCTTCTTCATCAGTTTGTTCATACAAATCCTTTGAAGTAAGCACCACTGGAATTGGCTTCTTTTTCTTCTTCAGAAAATCTCCCATCCTTTCATCTGAATCCACACTGGTGTCATGACTAGTAGCATAAGGTATCTTCTCCAAATTCAAACCCTTGATGACAACATCCAGCTTTCCATTCATAACATTCATCAAGCCCTTGAACTGGTTGAAATCAGCTGACAGGTCAAATAATCTTTGTCTGAGATCTTCAATCTCAACCTGCTGATCTTCAAACTTCTCAACCAACAAAGAGTAATCCTCATTGTCTTTTCCTTTCCCTGATGCAGTCCCCTTTGGCTTCACATACTCCTTCTCTCCAAGTTCCTCTTTTGACAAATCTGAATAGAACTTCCAATGTCCTTTCCCAGTCTGAACTACCCCAATCCTCTGAAGTGCAGTCTCATCAATCAACCCAAAACCTCCAGTAATCTTTTCTTCTCCTTTCACAGGTACATCAAAGTATTCAAAGAAAAGAGGTAACAGGTTGGCATATGGAAGAGGATGGTTTCTAGTTCTGGTTGCACAATAAATCATATGCTCCATAACAACTGTTGGCAAGTCTATCTCAAATCCTTGAGATATCAGATACATCAAAATAATAACCTTATCAGTCACTAACTCCCTTGAGTTCTCCCTAGGAACTACACTTCTCATCAGAATTGTAAACAGAATTTTGGCTTCACAGTTGAGCACAGAGTGTGTCAACTGCTTTGGACCAGAGGGTACACCATCAATGAAAAAAATCTCATTTGCCTTATCCAGACATTCCTTCCTATTAGGGTAATCTCCAACATTATATTTCCTAGGAATGCCCAAGACTTTGGCAAAAGTCCTATGATCTAACCTCAAATCTACCCCAGCCACTTTTGAAGTTAACACCATTTTATCATCACCTTCAGAAACCAAATTCAGATAAAATAACCTTGTTAACCTAGAATAGGCCTCTGAACTAGGATTTAACACCTTCCAAACAACAGTTTCTCTTAACTTTCTCATGCAGTCAATATCCAATTTATCCAACAATTCTTCAGAAAACCATACTACAGAAAGCTACCTTAGATGAAGCATAACCTTGCATCCATACAGTTCTAACCTCAGAACTAACAAACCAGTCTGTAGGAAGTACATGCATACCTTGATAACCTTTATTGGTTGCAGCAGCAACCTGCTTAACCCTAGTTTTCTTCTCTGAGGGTTTGCTCTTTTCTTGTTCTCCTTCAGATGGTTTCTTCTTGCTTTCTTGAGCATATTTACCCTTTTCCTCTTCACCAGTCTTTTTCTTTTCTCCCCCTTTCTTCTTCTCAGACCTAGGTTGATCACCACCCTGAGTCCGTGTCTCCTGCTGTGGATCAATGCTTGAGCCTTCATCTCCCTTCTCTGTTCTGGACTTCTTTGCAAGAAGAGTGTCCTCATGCAAGCTCTGAGTGTTTTCTGAATCTGAATCAGAAATAAATATCTTCTCCTTATTATTTGCCCTCTTCTTGGATCTGCCAGAAGGCTTTCCCTGTTGTTGAATTATGGCTGATTTTCGCTCCATTTTGGGGTTTAGGGTTTTGAGAAGAGAATGTGATTGAGAGCAACTGAGAGAGAGAGGAGAGTCGTAGAGAATTGAGAGAGAATGAGAAGAAAAAGCCCTGACTTTCAGCTTAAGTAGGTTGAAAAGGATGAGTCATAAAAGGACTATGCTAAATAAACATGCAAAATAGAATCTTGAAATAATATTTTTGGATATATTAGAAAATTCTCTGTGTAATTCAAATATTATACAGTTATCTAAAAAGATAAGATATAATATTTGATGATCCATTTTTTAAAAAAAAAATTACAGATATTTTCAAGACCTAGAGAACAATCTCAAGGCCTTGAGATTTTCTGCAGTTTGAGAAACTTCAAAGCTTTGAGCCATACTTTCAAGGCTTTGTAAAGTATAATCTCAAGGCTTTGAGATTTCAGCACATAATCACATATAAGTACTAATACTCCCCCTAAACCAATGCATCCTTGTTTAACATCCCCAATTCAAGCCTTAGAGATGAAAACCTATCATCTGACAAAGGTTTAGTGAAAATATCAGCAATCTGCCTTGAAGTAGAAATAAATTTTAAAACAACGTCACCTTGTTCTGCATGATCTCTAAGGAAATAATGTCTCACATCTATGTGCTTGGTTCTTGAGTGCTGGACTGGATTCTTAGAGATTGAGATAAGACTTGTGTTGTCACAATGAATAGGCACATTTCTGAAATTGTAGCCAAGATCTCTAAGTTGCTGAGCAATCCATAACACTTGTGAACAGAAAGCACCAGCTGCAATGTATTCAGCTTCTGCAGTTGATAATGCTACAGAGTTTTGTTTTTTTGAATTCCAACTGATCAATAAAGATCCAAGAAATTGACAGCATCTAGAAGTACTTTTCCTGTCTACTTTATATCCTGCAAAATCTGCATCTGAATAGCCACTCAACATAAAATAGATCTTCTTGGATACCAAAGCCCCAAGTCTCTGGTTCCATTCAAATATCTAAAAATTCTTTTGACTGCATTTAAATGACTTGCCTTAGGATCTGCTTGGAATCTAGCTCACATACAGACACTGAACATAATATCAGGTCTACTAGAAGTTAAATGCAACAGTGATCCAATCATACCTCTGTATCCCTTTTGATTCACACTCTTACCATTTGAATCTTTGTCTAAAGAGAGTGATGAACTCATAGGGGTCTTAAGCATCTTGGACTGTGACATATTGTACTTATTCAATAAGTCCTTTGTATACTTTCCTTGATGTACAAAAATTCCTTTCTTCATTTGTAAGATATGAAGTCCAAGAAATAAATTCAGTTCACCCATTAAGCTCATCTCAAACTCCCTGCACATCAGACTAGAAAACTCTTTTGAAAGAGCATCATTAGTAGCACCAAATAAAATATCATCTACATAAATCTGAACAAATAACAAATCACTTTGATGATGTTTAATGAAAAGAGTTTTGTCAACTAGGCCTCTTTTGAAATTATTATCAAGTGGAAATTTTGAAAGCCTGTCATACCAAGCCCTTGGAGCTTGTTTTAATCCATGAAGAGCTTTGTTCAGTTTATAAACATGATCAGGAAAGTTTTCATCTTCAAAACCAGGTGGTTGTGCCACAAAAACATCTTCTTGTAAATATCCATTCAGAAAAGCACATTTGACATCCATTTGATAAAGCTTTATGTGATTGTGAGATGCAAATGCAAGAAGTATTATAATAGCTTCTAACCTGGAAACAGGAGCAAAAGTCTCCTCATAATCTATACCTTCTTCCTGATTATATCCTTGAGCTACCAGTCTGGCTTTATTTCTTACCACTTTGCCATTCTCATCAAGCTTGTTTCTGAATACTCATCTGGTTCCAATAACTGATTTCTCTTTAGGTCTGGGAACCAGATTCCATACCTTGTTTCTTTCAAAATCATTCAGCTCACTCTGCATTGAAATGATCCAGTTTGCATCTTCTAGTGCTTCCTTGGTATTTTTAGGCTCAATCAAAGATACAAAAGCACTAAAAGCACACAAGTTCTCAACTGTCCTCTTGTCTGAGTTCCAGTTGATGGATCTGATATAATGTTATCAGCTGGATGATCTTCAAGGTACTTAAACTTCTTTCTTGGTATCCAGGAATATTCTCCTTCAAGGCTTTTAGTCCTTGAAAAAATAGAGGGAGCATCATAGAAAGTTTCAGCTTCTGTCTCAAGGCTTTGAGATTTTGGTTCAGCAGGAGGTTCAAGGCCTTGAGATTCTGCTGATTGATTCTGCACATTAGTTTTGCCTTTGTCTTCTTTCACACCATCATCATATGATTCATGCTTGTTCAAGCTATATTTGCAAAACTTTCACTCAGAGAATCCTTAGTACTTTCATCAAAGATTACATGACTACTCTCTTCCACAATCTTGGTTTTTCTATTATAAACTCTATAAGCTTTGCTATTTTGAGAATATCCAAGAAATACACCTTCATCACTTCTAGCATCAAACTTACCAAGATTGTCTCTACCATTTTTGTACACAAAACAGATACAACCAAAAGGTTTAAAATAAGAAACAGTAGGCTTTCTACCTTTAAACAGTTCATAAGGGGTCTTTTTCAAAATAGGTCTAATCAAGCATCTATTCAGCACATAATTGGCAGTGTTAACAGCTTCTGCCCATAAGAACTATGGAAAATTACTTTCAAGAAGCATGGTTCTAGACATATCCTCAAGTGTCCTATTTTTCCTTTCAACTACTCCATTCTGCTGTGGAGTTCTAGGTGCAGAAAATTTGTGTGAAATTCCATGTTTTGAACAAAACAAATCAAAGTCAAGTTGATCAAACTCCCTACCATGATCACTTCTAATAGATGCAACAGGTAAATTTTTCAAAGTTTGAAGCTCTTTGCACAATCTAGAAATTCAAATAAAGCTTCAGTTTTGTCTCTAATAAACATCACCCAAGTAAATTTAGAATAATCATCTATTATAACAAGCATATACCTCTTACCTTTTGGAGTCTGAACTCTCATAGGACCACACAAGTCCATATGCAGCAGTTCTAATGGTCTATAAGTACTTACAAAGTTATTTGGCTTGAATGAGCTTCTGGTTTGCTTACCTTGTACACATGCCTTGCAAACCTCATCATCTGGAAATTTCTGTGATGGTAAACCTCTTACCAAGTTCTTTGAGATGAGTTTATACAAGATATGTATACTAATATGCTCAAGCTTTCTGTTCCAAAGCTTTGAATCTTCTTTCAAGGCCCTGAGGCATTTTAGCTTGTCACCTGCAACACTGTTAGTACTCATAGCATATAGATTATATGATCTAGGAGCAGTGAGTATGCAATCACCAGATTTCTCATCTTGAACCACACATTTCTCCTTGTCAAATATAGCCTTATAACCTTTATCACATAACTGAGAGATACTAAGCAGATTATACTTAAATCCATCTACCAGATAAACATCAGATATAGAATTAGTAGAACCATTACCAATACTACCTATACCAATGATAATGCATTTTGCTTTGTCACCAAGTGAGATTGTTCCTCCAGATTTTTCTGTAAGTTCAGTAAAGAGAGACTTCTTTCCACTCATATGTCTGGAACATCCACTGTCTAATATCCATTTCTGATCTTTCAAGGCCTTGGTGACATCCTGCAAAAACAAATCATTGCCTCAACAGGCTGTTAGACCAAGTACAGAACTTTGAGTCATACTCAGAATCAGCCATGTTTGGTGGCCTAGTCCTTTTGGAACCCAAATCTGCCTAACCTGTCCCTTAAGCTGATAAGGATAAGTATTCCTCATAATGTGAGGTTTTGATCTTCTGAAGGGACAAGTTAATCTGACATGACCAATTTTTCCACAGTAATGACATTTTGGAGAATGTCTGCTACCAGATTTGACAAAAGGAGTTTGGCCTTTCTTTGGAAAATTTGGATTATAGCCAATCCCAATTTTATGCATTGATTTCAGACTTCCTCCAAGAATGAGATTCAGATTATGTTCTGAGCCTGTAAAACTAGCTAGGACCTTCTTGGACTCTTGAAGTTTCTCAGTCAAAGAACAGATCTGTTGTTCTAAATTCTCAGAATGAGTCTTTAGATCAACATATCTTTCATTCAAAAGAGTGTTTTGATCAAAAACCTCTTTTATCTGTGCCTTCAAGGCTTTGACCCTGTTGTCCAAGGCCTTGAAGTCCTTTTCAAGCTTTGTCTTAGAAACTTCAACAGTTTTGTTTGAGAAAACTAGGTCCAGGTTTTCTTTTACCTGCTCATGAATCTTAATCTTTAAAGCAGAAATCTCATTTCTATAACTTTCCTCATTTAAAAACATACTTTTGAAAATTTCAGGAAGTACATCAGAAGGACTAGCAAGTAGATTTTTTTACCATACCTTCAATATGTCTGTATGATAAGTTTTCCTCATCATGCTTTGCCATGAAGCATAAGTTTGCTTGATCTTCTTTTGTGTCTGAGTCACTTGATGAATCAGAATCACTCCAGGAATCCATCATGGCTTTCTTCCTTCTGTTGTCACTGTCTTTCTTCTGAAGGTCATGTTCTTCTTCTTTTGTGGACAGTCTCTTACTAAATGATCTGCATCACCACACTCAAAACAATTCATTACTTTAGTTTTATGTGACTGTGATGAAGGTTTATCTTTGTAGTCCTTGCTGCCTGAAGGTCTTGATCTCTCTCTGTTGTAATCCTTGTTACCAGAGTTTCTTTTCTTCTTGAGAATCCTGGCCAAGGCCTTGGAGATCAATGCTAAAGCCTCTTCATCATCCGGCTCATCTTCAGTCTCAAGGCTTTGAGACTTTTCACTGTCTTTTGCCTTAAGTGCTAAGTTCCTGATGTTTTCACTCAAATCGCCTTCCACATCCTTCATAGACATTTCATGAGTGAGCAGCTTTCCTTGTAGATCATCTAGCTGAAGAAGACTTAAATCCTGAGCTTCCTCAATGGCTGTTATCTTTGGCTCCCACTTGGCATTTGGCAAGCTGCTCAGAATCTTTCTGACCTTCTCCTTATTTGAGAACTTCTTTCCCAATGACTCCAGATTGTTCACCACATCAGTGAATCTTTTGAACATCTCCTTGATGGTCTCGTCTGAATTCATCTTGAACAACTCATATTGCCTCAGAAGTATGTTGATTTTGGTCTGCTTAACCTGGATAGTTCCTTCATATGTCACCACCAGTTTATCCCATACTTCGTTGGCACTCTTGCAATTTGACACTCTGTTGAACTCATCTGCAATAAGAGCACAGTATAACAGATTCATAGCCTTGTAATTTTTTATACCTTTTCCAGTTCAGTAACTGAAAGATTTTCCTCAGACTTGATACATCTGACTCCATCAATTGTAGTATAGTACTCATGAGGACCATTCTGAACTATTGACCACAGTTCCATGTCTTGATCTATGATGAACATCTTCATCAATGCCTTCCAGTGCATGAAGTTATCACCACAGAACAATGAAGGTCTATTGGCTGCCCTTCCTTGTGAGAATCCACCATCTCCTACATTACTCATAGTCACCAGATTGTTAGATCTAAAACAATGACACAAGCTCTGATACCAATTGAAAGTGTGTAATGTAGACTAAATACAGGACCTAAATACTCTAGAAGGGGGGGTTGAATAGAGTATGGAAACTTTTTCGCAAAAATCAAAACTTAACAGATTAGCTTTGTGTGAAACTCAAATCTCAAGGCCTTGAGATTTTAGAAAACTGTCTGAAACTTTCAAAGGCAAAATAGAAAGCTTCAAGGCCTTGAATTGTTATCATTTCTAAACAGCTTATGAACCCTAGTTTGATTTGAGTTGTATGCTGCAGATAATAATCAAACTGTAAAGTAAATAACACAAAGCAATTTACAGAGTTCAGTCCCGATGGACCTAATCTCCGCCTGAGGGATCTAATCCCACCAGGATTGGGCAAACACTTCTTATTACTCACACAGAAACAGCCCTAGATCTTCAAGCCTAAGTGATTTCCCTTACACCTATACAGCTTGTGGTTCCAAACCTATCTAGTTCCAGCTACTAACTGTTGAGCTAACAGGAACCTCTTGTTGTTCACTTGAACAACTAACCACTAGGTTAAGTGAGGTTTAAGATAATTAAAAGATGGGTAAAAGACACTGACCACCCCTGAGTTTAGGGAAAATTCCACCCCGCTACCCTGGGTTTTGGATAAAGACACTCCGCACCTTTGTTTGGATGAAGACTAACAGTTGACTAACGGCACGGTGGAAAGGACTATTTTACCCCTGAAATGATATAAAATTACTTCATATATATATTACCCTCACCCCAATTTCATTCATTTCTAACCTAATCTTCTCTCTCTTCCCCCCTTTTTTTCTTCCACCCAGCAGCCCCAGAACACTCTCATTAATTCTTTCATCTTATCCCCTCTCTCGCTTGATCTGAATCTTCCTTCAACACCCAACCACCATCCCTCCCTCCTCCTTCTACACCCCACCCCACCCCTCCCTCCTGATTGCCGAGAAAACCCAGACAGAGCACCACGCCTCCCTTCTTCTCCTCCTCTTCCATCAACACCCAACCACCAGCCCTCCCTCCTCCTTCTACACCACACCCCACCCCTCCCTCCTTATTGCCGAGCAAACCCAGACAGAGCACCACGCCTCCCTTCCTATCCTCCTCTTCCTTCAACACCCAACCACCAGCATACAGAGAGATATGGGTTTGAATCGGGCACCAACCACCATGTGGCTCCGTCGGGAGTTTGGGGATAACCTTAGAAGATATAGATCTTTTTTTGAATCGGGCACCAACCGCCGCCGTCTGAGGAGAACGAGGATATAGATCTCATGTGAAGTGGCGACTACTGACTCCGGCGCGCCGACTACTGACTCCGTCGAAGGTTGGTGGCTCCGAAGGTTATTGCGGTGCCCCTGGCTCTCACCCAGAGCCACTATCAGCCACGAGCTACAACCCCTAAACGAATTGGCCTGGGTGTTCATAATCGACAGCTATCCCTCTCGATCTGCTATCCGGAACGAAGTCTCATCTCATCTCCAAATGCCCGGTGCAAGAGGTATACGTCTCTCTCTCTCTGTCATTTTGTGCTCGATTTGAAATTGAACTGAGATGGGTTTCTGTTCGGGCTCAGGCAAATTGTGAAGATGGAGGTGAAGATGAAGGGGGTTCAGGCAAATTGAGCAATGAGTGGTCTGGACAGTTGGGTTCGCTGGAGCTGTGGGTTTAGGGTTGTGAAGGAGGAATTTGCAGGCGGTTTAATTGGTTGGTAGCAAGTGGTCTGGGAGTGAAATTGGTGCTTGTTTATGTGGAGATAAGGAGAATTAGTGCATGTTGTATTATTCCAAATAGGGGTAAATCAGTTGATGTTTTTGGATTCTGAGTTGGATATGTTATTGGTGGTGTTGATATTTTTAATGGATGTTCTTCATGTTCTTCATTTTTGGTGGATGTTCTTCATGTTCTTGATGATAAAATAGACAAAAAAAATGTCAAAAAAGTACACAGGGGTAATACAGTCCGAAAAAATTCAATCACCCACTTTTCTAACGGAACCTAACAGAGGGTGCAAACTGTCCACAAAATATTCCGCTAAATGGGTGCGGAGTGTCTTTATCCAAAACTCAGGGTAGCGGGGTGAAATTTTGCCTAAACTCAGGGGTGGTCAGTGTCTTTTACCCTTAAAAGATACACAGATTACAGTACAAGTGAAGAACACAGTAGAAGAAATAAGCTATTGAAGTCTGGATGTGTTCTTATGGAAACTGGATTGATTTGATCTTTTGGAATCTGGATTGAAGCTTGAATCCTTGTGTGTTTGAATGAATGATCTCCCACGAATTTGTCACACCTTTTTGAGTATTCTGCACGCCTCTCTACCTTCAAAATTCAAACCAGTCTCTTTTATCCACAACTGCAACTGATTGAGAGATTTTAGGATCTCAGTTCCTACAAATCCTCCTTCTGTTTTCAACTGAAATTCAAACAGCTCTAAGTGGATATCCGTTGGAGTTTTTTGAGATAGCTCTTGCACGTTTAACAAACCTGCAACAACATTAAAACACAGCAACAACAAAATCCAGAAAGATAACAGTGCTATGACTGTTTGGTTTTCCAGTTTCTGATAAAACTGGATAAAAGATTAGAACAGTAATCTGTTTAACTTCTAATACATATAAATCATGAAAAACAAGTTTAAGACTCTTAGAAGTCAATGAATAATCACAATAATAAGAATCACAACCTGCAAGAAAGAATCAACTTAGTTATGTAAAAACTATCAACAGCTCAAGGCACATCTCAAGGCCTTGGAGCTCTGAACCTGTTTCACAGATATTCAAGGTTAAACCCAGAAAACTTTGATTCTTCCTATTCTGATCATCTGCAATTGTGTTAGATATGTAAATAGTGTAAACTTTAAGTATATGCAGTAAATCCCTGATCTGAATAATCAGATATCCAATCTGCAACACAGAACTGTTAGAACATATAGCAGAATAAAACAACTCTCAAGGCTTTGAAGCTCAGTCAGTATCTCAAGGCCTTGGAGTATCTGAAATGCTTTGCTGCTTATGTCTTTGTCTTTCATCACTCAAAACAATTACCATCCAAAACACATTCAAGGGTCTTTGAATCAACACAAGCCTATGAGAACTGATTCAAGGCTTTGAAAGCTGGTTCAAGGCCTTGAAATAGTCAGACTATTCCAAGCCTTGCACAACTTGATCTTACACAAGCTATTTGGAGTTAGGGATTCGAAATTCTGCCAAGAACGATGTCTTGTTCAGCAATCAAGATCGATCTGTTTGTGAGGAAAAGGTGTTTCAGTTTGTTGGCCTCTAAAAAAGGGTGCGCATGTACACCCACCATCCGAAGCTCCACGAGGGAATATTCGGGCTCCTATTATGGATCAATCTGACGCGCATTTCATTCAGACTTGCAATATGGCGAGCAGGTACATCGTAACATCTTGCGCATCCGACACGCATCCGGTTCAGGCGAGAATCTGGCATTCTGACACACATATGGAAGTTCTTGAGTTCAAAATAAATATGGTTCTGTCTCATGCGTTGCAGGAACTCATTGGATTTGGAGAAGTGGCATGGAGCATCTGGCGCGTGAGATTTCTAGCACGCAAAAAGGGTTCAAGTTGTAGCACGAGTTATGTACGTGTTTATGTTTTCTGTAGGTGCATCTGGTTTTTTTCATGTATCATGACACACAGTTGGCTCTCATCGGGCGCAATTAGGGTTTATGGCGAGCATATGGTGAAGCAGAGGGATTATGATGCAATTTGGCACAACAATCTGATTGGGCACTTGTATCGGTGATCTGGTATGGATAACATCTTGCACTTGTCATGGTGCATTTGTCTACCGCAAGTGGGTGCTTCAGGAATACATTCAATCCCGTGTCACTGAATGTATTTGAGTCTCGTTTTGGTTGCAACGCCAGTTTTTGTTTTTGGAGGTACATCCACATATAGCGCATTCGTTACAGCGACATCATGGGAGTTGGAGCAACAATTTGGCGGTTCAGATTTTGCATACAGTTGCGTAACATTAGATTTAGGGAGGCGTGTTCCTTCTGGAGACGTGTCACTTTTTTTACTGATGAGGGAAGCATCAGTATTGGTTGCTAGGGTGTTTAAATTAAGGTGGATTGGGATAATTCAAACCTAGCAATCTTGGAGACTGTTTTGGTCTAAGGAGGCTAGGAAGGTTCCAGAATATTATCATGTACTTTGTGTTAACGTATTGGTGTTGCTATGGGAGCAACTTTAGTGTTTCCAAAGTCTATATAAATAGTCTAGGTTGTAAATATTCTTGTATGGTGGATTGTAAATGGTATTCTCGCTCAAGAAAATGGGTTTTGACCGTGGAGGTTGCTAGCGGATACGTTAGTGAATCCGCTAGCGAATCACGTTAAATTATGTCTCGTTTTTGTTTTTTCTTCACCGTTCTTGTCTCGAAACTGCCAGGTTATAACACCATGCAAATTAATATTATGGACATACCATATATATGTGATAATACTGATGAAAATAAACCATTTTTCCATTTGCTTTGTGGACGTTATGTCAATTTCATCACAACTACATATGCAAGATTATAGAGTAAATCAAGTATATTTCATTTTAGTAAACATATATGAGTAGGATAAAGTTAACATGTTTATAAGTTTGCTTATTTTTTGTACCGAATACGCTATTTGTGTTGGTGTAGATGCCCTAGAGGCAATCTATTTTAGTGTGAACATTGTTTTGGCTAGATTATTCATTTTATTATACATGGAGATATTAATTTAATGAATTCATTAGATTACAATTGTTTTTATCTTTAATTATCCCTTGTCAAATATATTGGTTAGAAGACGATCGCTATGCATAGAGACTAGTATGTCGGTAGATTGATATGGAGATATCAAGTCTAGCACATGGGTATTCATTACGAGTAATGGCATATTGGTTAACCCACCACGAGAAGGCTACATGTGAGTTATGGAAATGTCACAAGTGCTTCTCGTAGTGACAATGGTGTTGTAGTCCTTAGACTTGAAGTCACTAGATACTCTAGTTGTGAATTATCATGTTTTGATAAACGTTTCACCGTTACTGGGTAACTATTAAAGTGATAATCGGACATGATATGAAGCAAGCTAAGAAATGGTAGTGATGTACAGAGGATTTGTACCTCCCACATAACGGGAATATATATCCACGACCACTCGACGAGCAGTGCTTATAAATGACTGGCCAGACTTTTGTTCAGATAAGTCTACTCCCAGGATCAAGAAATTGTGGATTGGATATACAAGTGTGACATTTGCGCCTCGTGTCCAATCCATATATTATGACAAAGGAACAATACAGCATGATAACATTGGTCACAGAGGTTTGTCAGATCACTGACTATTCCTATTGCTTGGATAGCATTGATGTGTTTCTAGACGCCGCTCAATGTTTGTAATCTTTACTGCCAATGTAATACGAAATTTCAGTGTCACACACCAAAGGATTAGACTGGATGTAGATGTTAATTAGTTGGACTAATTAACAATTAAATGAATCAGGAAACAAAGTGCAACAACTTGCATATTTAGTTGGACTAAATAGCAAAATAGACTAAACTACTAATTAATCCAAGTATGGATCGGATTAGTAGTAGGGTCGTGCTATAATTAATAAAGATTCATTAATTATGAAAGGCTAGTCTAGCCGGAGTTATTGATTAGATAAAATAATCAAAGCAAGAGAAGGAAAAGAATAGAGGGCCGAACCCCCCATACTCGATGACATAAGAGGCTCGGCCAAACCCCTCCTCCTCCATCGTTGCGCGCGTTGCTTGATTAGATCAACCTCTTGATTGCTTCCTTCCCTACATGCTAGCACAAACAATAGAGAAAGATCCAATTTCTCATCTTATGGTGTTGATATCTGCAGATATGTGGAAATCAATTCTACATAGTGATCAGTCAGATTAACAAGGTAACTTTATTACCTTTATGACGTTATGAACGCTTCACTTGCGATTCATGGAGGGTTTTGAGCATATATTTTTTGTATATCCGCTACATAACCTGCATAAAAACCCTACAATTTGTTGCTTGATCTATTTTTCAGAACTCCTTAGTATCATTTCATTTTCTAAAAAGATTTGTCTGATGCTTTAGATGAATCATCAGCGATGATTTCCACCACGCTCATTGTGTAGTTCAAATAAGCTACTTATCTTTATTAATAAGCTGAAAGCGTGGCTCAATGAGCAAGACCACCCCATTTATAGACATGTATGGTTTACATGGAGCAGTTTGTCAAATATGATGACATCGTCAGCAAAGGACGTGGCTTGGATTCGGGTACATTGCAAATTTGAAAACACATTTAATAAATTCTTTTGCAAAAAACTAATTTTTTTATTTATATCAGTTATATGTTATTTGTTTGCTTGAAAGCGTTGAAATGAGAAACTTCCTGATTTTGAAGTCTACTCGTGACACTTCTCAAGAACATATAGTTTCATGCTCCAGCTTTTGGTCTTCTCAGTTAGCTTAAGCTAGTTGTTCGACATATCTAGAATAAAAAGAAAGAAAATTTCACTAGTGCATGTAACTTAAGCATGTTATGGAGGTTGTACTTGCAAGCTTTCCCATGCTATTTCCATGAATCTGCATTTTAATTACATGCCATAACTGTTAAGGTAATAGTAATTGAATAAGCATATTCTAATAACTTGATAGATTCTAAAATATTAGCATGACCTCTATGTCCATGGCCACCCGACTTGCTCGCTTTGAAGTGTGATGATAAGCGTTCTAATAATTCCTTATACACTACATTCGTTGTTTGACTTCTTTTCGACCATGATTGGGTGGAAATATGAGGAATTTCATGACTGAGGTGTGTTTTTGCTCTAGAGAGTGCAACCTATTATTGGGTGTGGGCAAATACCGGCTGAGGAAGATACACGCCAATATGATTCAAGGTTTGACCTTGAGATTTGTTAATTGTCATAGAAAAAGAAGCCCAAATAGGAAATTATTTCCTATCAAATTGGAACAGATAGTCATAAGCTTTCAAGTATGCAATGGCATTTTCGGTACGAATACGAATTAGTCGCCATAATGTCCGGAGGCTATTTCAGTTATAATAACATTTGGTGAAAGGGGAGAACGTACAAAGTTGTATATGATATTATGAACGAGTTCGAGTGTGTATGTTAATATATACCTTCAATTCACGACTAAGCACGATACAACAAAAGACTACAAGCATAGAATCAAATGGAATGGTCCTTGTTCATCATTATAATAGAATGGATAATATACAAAGCTATAAGATCTAAACTATTATTTTATCAAGGATTGCGTAAAGATAAATAAGATGAAACAATATAACTGTAACTAATATAGCAATATATAGCATTTATATGAAAATATAAAAAACACGACATCCAAGAACTCTACCGTTGGGAAACCTTCATTGTGTTCTTCGCCTGAGAAGGATAGTTAGGATAAAAAAACCCAGTTGCTAGCACCAACCAGATCTAGACAACTATATTGCATGAAACATCTGATACACGATCGATAACGAACTATCTCGCGTATCAGCTACTCACCACACTACCTTTTTCCTACCTAGTTTCTATAATCTCTTTCATAACACCCAATGTCGTGGCAATTAAGCCTCTCTTTAATCAAGTTGGGAACTGCACACTACCTCAAGCTAGTGACCCGATCTATACGGTGAATCTCATTCATGCGTGTACTCTAGGACCTTATCCTCCAATAGTTCATCGAGTGAACAACTCTCAAACACCGTTAGTTCGTGAGTGAACAACTGTATTAGATAGATACCAATAATACAAGAAACATGTATAGGGTAGGATACTTAAGACAACTCTAAACGAATCCCGGACCTAACAGGTATAAGAGACAAACCCTAGACAAGGCTATGGTTGACTCTACATGTCCCAACTAGGGGGAAACAACTTCGGATCCGACAAGTTCAATATGTAGCAATTTAGGATAATAGACCTGGAAATAATATAGACTCTATGATAAATATGAGAGAGAAATCCTAGTGTTTGAAATAAGTGAGATGTCTATAAAGAAGAGATCGCCTGAAACACAAATTTGAGGAAAAACTAGACTAAGAATAAGATCAAAGATATTGGTTTAGCCTATGTAAACAATAATGTATTATAGACACAAATACTGACTGAAGACTCGTTCTAGATTAATAAAAGACTACTGATCCAGAGACTCAATTAAGAACAAAATCAGACGAGCCTAGACTAATTATACAATAAGCAACAACTTCAAAACCTTATTCGAACCTGAAGGAAGCTGAAGCGCCGCTAGAGGGAAGTCGAACCGACGACATCAGCAGGGGAGGCGAACAATCGGTCATCTTGGAGTTGGGCGAACCTCCAAGCGCTCTCTATCTCTCACACTTTTTTAGAAGGATGCTAACCCTAATTTGCTTCTAGCGTACATCTTAGTTTTTCTCTGAATCCTAACCGTCAATTTATAGAGTGAGATTAATTTGTTTCCAAGCAAGATAGTTCTAGAGAAAATTAGTTGTGACTATAGATTTTTAGAAATTAAATTAGAGTCAAACTCTATGTATAGAATAATTAATTATTAATTAAATAATCTTACTTATAGAGAAAGTCTAACTTTCATAAAATAAAAATTCATTCTTAATTTCCAATTTCAAATAAAGTGATTAACATAAAAGTAATAGTCTTTTTAATTAATCAATTTCAATTTACTTAGAAGAGAAATTGAGATGGCAAATAGTCTCTTCTTAAAAATTATGAAAATATATTCTTAGATTAAGTAGAGATTCCATTTAATATAAATTAAATATTAATATAATCGAAAAGATTAATATATGAAATATAGTAATTTAAGAAATAAGTAAAAATAGTAAAATAACTATATTCAATTTGATTTATACTGAAACTCTTCCAATTAATTTTAATTAGGAAACTAATTAAATACGTAATAGAGTTTAATAGGAAAGTAAATTTTATTGTGATCATTATCAGTGAATATATTATTATAAATCGGGTAGTTTATTCAATTTTAACTCTATATTTTGGAAGACAAGAAACAAGTCTTAGAGAATCTCTAGAGAAGAATAATTGACTGTAACTGAAACTGTCAAAATAGTTAGAGAAAAAATCAAAGAGCCTGCATAGCTCGATCTGGCCGCCCCTAAGCTGCCACGGCCACGGCCGCGCCAGAGTGCTTCCGCTGCTCTTTGGTCCTTTTCTCTTGTGAAGTGTTGACATTTTAGTCCCTTCACACATGGTTAGATGCTACATGAATGATCATAGACCTAATCCTATACTTAAGAATGAATCATAAAATTCTAGGAGAATACCTAAAATCCAAGGATCAAGATACTGATGATTTCTTGCATAACTAGATTAAAGTAGCCTAAATTTTTGCAAGAACATGAGTTAGCATCACAGAGTATCTAAATAAAGAGACTCGGATCATTTATAATAATCATATATAACGCACTACATGATATGAGTTATTTTTTTTCCTGAATTGACAAGCACTTAGAAACAGTGCAGGATCCTATACTGAACACATTCTGACTCATCATGTTTCAATCACCATCTTTGTCAATTCAGGACAAAATCCTTTTTTTTGAATTTCTAAAGATGAACAAACTATACTAGTTTTCATCTTTCAGCATCATCTTGCTCCATCATGAATGCTCCAATCTTTGTCAACTAGGAATAAACTAACTTTGTCTTCAATGTTTGTCACATTCATCATTGTAATTTCAAATCTTGCATATCAAACACTATATACCACGACCTAGTGCTATATGCATTAAAACATAAAACCACAAGAACAATATGAAGCATGGATGATACCAGTAGATATTAATATGATGGAAAATATTCTTATTTGTTTCTCATATTCATATCGAGTGAAAAAATCAAGATATGAACGAGATATTCTTAAGATCTATAATCCAATAAATCATCATAGTTGGAGTAGCATGGAGCATGTGGAATAAATCAAACGCACACAAATTGATTCATCATAGTGAATATATATCACATGACTCCTAATAAATGGGAAAATTCATGAGATACAATGAGGCACAATAATCAAATATATCATTATCAGCAATAAAATCATAACTTTTTATTCCACTTTCAAAACCTTAAAGCAATGCTCATACGGATCTAAATTCAAAACTACTCCCCCTATTTGTCACACAAATTTGAAAAAAAAGGACTATTTATTTAATTGAATGAAATAAATAAGAGATGACATCCAACTTAAAAAACATAACAGAGAACATTAAACAATCACTTTCTAGGCAACAATACTCCAAAACATAGGCTTTAGTGTTTGAAAAATCTCATTGACTCCCCCAATATTTTTTTATGGTTGGTACGTCATCAATGTTATCCTCAAATTCAAAAGAAAGACACGCCCCACACTCATAATGCAGATCGTAAAAACCAAAATGATTCTCCAAATATGGAATGAACCCGTCATCTTGAGCAATTAAAGGATCAGACTGAGAGTAATAACTCATGGAACAGAATTAGTTGCTGACGAATTTCTCAAGATAACTGATGCATCACAGAGGGTATTGGGTGAGCCAAAACTTTTGGTTGTTGGCAAATCATGTACTCCTTGGTGTTTTAAAAGATTCCTAAGGACTTCTGGGAGTCACAATTGTACCCAAATTCATATTCTAAGTATGGAAGTATTTTTAAAAATCTAAATTCCTAAAACTCACCACTAATTTAGTCAGGAGACTAAATGTATGTCAAATCTAGGACTTCGAAAAGGGAATGAGTCTTAAAGAATTAAAAATATTTAAAAACTCCCACCCCAAAAAGTCAAAAATCGGACTTACACCCTATGAATGTCGAATTTTCTCAATTAAAAATATGAAAAGCGATTTTTAATTAAGAAAAAGTTAGAAATTGTAATGGGGAATTTTTGACAATCTTCTACATATCCACCCCCCGGCTAAGTTAAATTTATATAACATGCTTGAGAGTAAAGAAGAATTAATTAGGAATTTATTAAAAAATCTCTTGTTGAAATGTTTTTTTTTATAATAAACCTCCTTCATGAATCCAAAGTATTCACTAAAGGGAGATTCTTTCTTTGTGAAAAAACATGGATAACTAAAGAGTACTTAATTTTATTGAATTTTCAGAAAGAATAAAGTGGAAAGTATGGAAAAAAAAACTTTTGAACAAAAAGAATGTCATTGCCACAAGTACGAGACTGTGCTTGGTAGAAGTTGCTCCTATGCAAAGGCATGCTAATGCTTCCATACTAAAAAAGATTTTACACTTAAAAACAAAATGAAAATAAACATTTTCATCTTAAGGCTCCTAAGGGCACGTTGTCCACTTCAGATGGTCTAACTGAAAGCTAGGAGAAACTTGAATTAATGTCCATGAGTTCAATGTGCCTTCTTCGTGGACATTTGATATTCCATCGGCAGATAATTTGAGACTCTGCTAAAGATAAGACATTTGAGACCCTTTACATATAAGAACATTTGAGATTCTAAATTAAATTCTCTCAGCCTTGATTGCATCGAATGCAAATTATCCTTGTGAATGGAGACACAACTTCATGTAGTAAGGCTCAGAGGCTTTTTAGGATTTTCTCTTAAGACCACCATAACAGATAGTGAGACACGGCCCATGACTTAGGGTCAAAGCAACTGTGTCTCAATAAAATTATCTCAACATGAAAGCCTATACGAGATCAAAGAGTCCACAAGTTTCCACATCAATAAAATATAAGTGAGGAACTCCTTCCATCTAGCACATTAGAAAAATTATAGATATACCCTTATGAGACACATAAGGTCATAAAAAGAAAATTTATAAAATTTTAGGATGGTACTTCGCTCCTAGCATAACTCTACACAGGATGCGGCGGAAGTAATGGATGGCAGAAAGGCATATTCTAAGTATGAAAATTCCTCAGGAAAAAGAAATAGAAAAAGAACCATTCGTTATGAAAATAATGAGTTTAAGTTATCTTTCAAAGTATACATTTCTTTTTTAATCTAAAAAATGTACGAGCAGACATCAATCTAACTGTGCACCGTCAAAGCTTATGAAGAAGTCAGTGACAGTCACAACACTCGATAAGTCAACAAAATACATTGTATTTCCTTTTAAATTCACAATTTTATTTCTGAAAATACATCTTTTCCCACCCCATGCTCATGCACAAAAAACTAATTTTAGAATGAATCAGCGGAAAATAAAATGAGACGTGGTCATAACGGGAAAAGGAAACAGTGATATGTGATCAAGTGATACATACGACACCTATACACTTCCTAAGAGAGGTGAATCGCTGGGAGTCTAAGGGCTTGGTTAAGATATATGCTTTCTGATCCTTGATAGGTACATATTCTAGGAATGAGTTTTTCTTCGATAAGTTCCCTAATAAAATAATACCTAATGTCAATGTGCTTGGTGCGGGAATGTTGAACATGATCTCTTGACATACAAACAACACTTGGTGTTGTCACAAAACACAGTCATGGTATCTCGAAAGAACCAATAGTCTTGAAGCATTTGGCGCATCCAAAGGAGTTGGGCATAAAAGCTTCCTGACATATATTCACCTCCAGTAGGGATATGATATTTTGTTTTTTTTTTAGTTTTCCTAGCAAGTAGGCAGTCCCTAAATAAAAGCATCGGCCTGTAGTGCTTTTTCGATCATCTACATTCCCATCCAATAAGCATAATAAGAAGCAGCAAGAGTAATGAATGAATCAAAAGAATAAAACAACCCATAATCTAAAGTACACGCTATATATCGAATGATACAGTTGACTTCTTTTTGTCCGATTCTTTAGGTTTAGCTTGAGAAATTAACCCTACACTAAATGAAATATCATATTGATAACTCCTTAATTGGAGTTATATTTCTTAGTTAATACTCTATCTTTTTGCGTGATTTGGATGGATTGATATGAGTTTTGGGCCAATTCTTGTGAAAAATGAGCTTGTTGTGATTTACTGCTAGTCCGGGCATTTCTATGCGCTTTTAG
Organism: Linanthus parryae; assembly: GCA_023055425.1. Taxonomy (NCBI): domain Eukaryota; kingdom Viridiplantae; phylum Streptophyta; class Magnoliopsida; order Ericales; family Polemoniaceae; genus Linanthus; species Linanthus parryae. The sequence goes on from JALGPY010000001.1 coordinate 104,467,303, forward strand.
ATGTTATTTGTCAAATATAATCGCTTGGTATGCTTGTTCATGTTGTCATGGTAGGAAATGATGCTAAACGATTGCTAGGATGCATGAAACGAACTCCGGAAGATGAGAAAAGCTCGGGAATGGCCAAGGAGAATGAAGAGAAGCAAAGTTAGAGGAGCAAAACTGACAAACCTTCACTATTGTGCTGATATCATGAGTCCTACAAGGTCTGCTATAGTGAGACCCGTGGAAAATGAAAGTATACTCACATATATATTTCCAACGGTAGGTCATGGAGCTCAATCAAAGGTCGGACGAGGAAGATATGGTCAGTCGAAGATGACGCAAAAACGAAGAAGTGGTGGTGAAGTTGCTCTTGACAGTCTTCACTCTTCGGGAAATATCTGAAGATACATAACAAATTTGGGAGAAAAGTATGCACCATTAGAAAATAGACATCCAGGGCTTTGCAAAGATATAAGATAGGCCCAAACTGGAGTCCGGATGAGGTAGAAAAGGCCAGCACAAGATCAGCTTACAATTCTGTCCGAGAATTGCAAACTGGAGGGGCTGAATTGCAAATTCGTCCAAAATACTTAGAAAATCATGCCCAGCCCTATATATCACGATTTTTAGGACCTAGAGGCAGAATAGGCTGATGGAGACAATGACGAACACTTTGGAAGAAGGCTTGGAGCTTGGAGTTCGTCTTGAGAGAGAGGATTCCATCGTTTAATCTCTCTGCTCTACCTTTTTCGTTGTTTTTTTTATCTTGAGCAACGTAAACTTGTCATTGTTGATCATGTATCGCAGTATCTAAGTTTATTACCGGAGTTCTCAATGGTAGCTAGGGTTTGAAGCCATTTTGGAGAATTATGACTTTGATTCATGTTTGAATCACTTAATTGATGATGCTCTTGTTTTGCTATGCTTAAATCATGTTTTTATTCTATCTTTGTATCGTTTGGCCATAAATATGAAGTTCATAGGTAATTAGTTGGTGAAGCAACAAATTTTCCGGATAATTGAATTAAACACGTAGTCGGAGGTTAGAGAAATCAACTATTGACTGTGAGCACTGAGTTGAATTATACATCATTATATGTTTTAGGGCTAATTAGAACTTGGTAACTCGTTGTAATTAGACCTAGGCATAGAAAGCTAGCTTGGTAACTTGGTTAGCATTATTGCTCGTTTGGCAAACTAAAATATTATATGTGTGTCAAAACGTAATTCGTTAACGATATTCACCTAGTGATCCTAGAGAAAATCCTGATACTCGTCTCTCATTTAAATATCAATTTTAATCATTATCGTGTTCTTTACTTTCTTATATTAGTAAACAAACTCAACTGCTAGCCCACACGAAGTTAATCATCTTAATTAATTCACGACAAGTCCTCTGAAATTTGACAACCCTACTTTCACATTTATTACAAGAGCGATAGTCGTACACTTGCGGAGATCGTGTCACATGTCTGCTAGCAGTCAAATTTAAGAGACTCCCGATATTACTTCTTTATTCAGTTTCATCAACATCAACGATGTAACCACCCCTAAATGACCAAGCCTGAAGCTCAGGGGTGTCACTCCTTACCCAATAAGAAACTTGTATATACAAGGACGTTTAAAAATGGATCCAAGAAAACTCAATTAAAAGTCTTAAAGTAATACTTTAGTACAATTCAAATTATTGTGCCACAAACATGGGCATTAACCAAACTAAAGAGATAGCGATAACTAAAAGAAGTTCTAATTATTAAATATGAAAGTTCTAGAAGCCTATATGTGATTCGCGTTCCCCGCTAAGCCAAGCTCCCATTATATAAACTCGTGGTGAAGAAAACAGAAAGAGAACACCACACTTTCCGACATCATCAATAAATACTAGCAAGCAAACAGCCATGCATGTAAAATGATGATGGGACAATTTGTAAAACAGTAAGAAACTTCTCACGTATAATTTAACTTAAACAGAGCGGAAGTAAAAGCTTGACACTTATAAGAAAATAAGAGAGATTCCCATTTCATTATATTTTCCCAAAGTCATATTCATTGTCTAAATTAGGGAATTCTAAAATCACATATTCTTTCATTTTCCATTAATAAACATCAAGTCCAAAATCACATTGTTAATTTGTTGATACGGGGGAAGAACTGATCATCCCTCAAGAATCAAGGACCTTAAGTATCGACACCCTATTAAGACTTTTGAGGCTAGAAGAGTGAGTACAAGGAGCTATCCGGGACATTGCAACTGGATTAAATAAAATTAATTGGATGAGTGACCGTAGTCAACACGACCAAACCAATGGTAACCATGTAACAATCCTGCACAACTCATTCACTTTACGTTATCATCAATTATTAGATTCATGTGATATTTTCAATACAATGTTTCAACAAGTGGAGTCAAATGTTCAAATAGCACATAACACACATTACACATAAATTCATTTTGAGACAAGTAGGAAGATTTGACACGAAGGGCGATAGGCACACTAGGCCTGGCATGTTTACTCACCTCAAATACAAGTAGCTACTGCGACTCAGTCGTAGTATTCGACGTATCCCTCGTCAGAGAACTCGTCTACAAGTTAACAATATTCTAATTAAACACAATATTTTATTAATATAAATGCTAACTATACGATTTGTACATGACGATTATTCACAGTTTAGGTTCTAATTCCATCCCAACTTTCCCACGTGAACCCGTTACATTACTGATTAGAAAGATTAGTTCTACACTAATGACACGATTCTACTCGATGATTCATATTATACCCAACTACACTATTTTTTTTAAACAAAGAGTTTATTAATTAACTAAACTTATATTTTGCTAGACACAACTCGCCAATTCCCCTAAACATATCTAGTTAGTGACGGGATTACAAAACGAGTGTCAAAACTCTCACAGTTAACTAATTTCATCAACTAAACACTATTTAATAAACCCAACAGCTTAACGACAACTTTCAGCGACAAGTTTCAGGCCTATAGCGACAAATTCAGACTCTTTAGCGACCGGATAGATTGTTCATTAGCCCAGAAGTACCCAACTATGCTTCTAATGGTCTTGTTTTCGACTCCAATTCAATTACCCGGCGATTACAACTCGCCTTAGCAACCGACTACACAAAACAAGTGATAGTTTCTAATTAATCTTATTGCTTCGGCTTGATTTTACCACCTACACAACTAGAGTTCTTGGGTGAAACATGATTGAGAACGAATCAAACGATTCTTGACGAAGTACGTGATAAAATCAGACGATTAGAGCGAGTAAGATTCTGAAATAGTGAAATTGATACGAATGACTTGATACTTACGTTAGAAGTGAGGGATTTGAGAGATTAAGCGGCGGAGAGGAAGGCGGTGGTGTTTACCCGGATGGGTTCTTGGTGGCCGAAGGGCTGCTGGGAAATAGATGGGAACGGAAAGAAGAAGATGAATAATAATAATAATAATAATAATAATAATAATAATAATAATAATAATAATAATAATAATAATAATAATAATAATAATAATAATAATAATAATAATAAGAAGAAGAAGAAGAAGAAGAAGAAGAAGAAGAAGAAGAAGAAGAAAAAGAACGAATCTGGAGCACTGAGAAGCGGACAAAGACCAAGAAAGAGATGCGACGTTGGTGGTGGAGAAGAAGAGAAGAGAAAGAAGAACGAGAGAGAGAGAGATGAGAGAGAGAGAGATTGAATCCGATCGATAGAGGAAGTGTTAGATTACCGTGAGATAGAGGGATCGTATGTGAGGATGATTTTGAAGAGAATCACGATGGAGAAGGAAGAATCGGGTTTAATTCGATTGACAGTGGGAGTTTACACCTATCAGTTATAAAAGACACTTTCTACCCCCTAGTTTAGGTTAAAGACACCAACTACCCCCTAGTTTACTTAAAATACACCAATTAAATTAGGTAAAAGTCAAAATTAACCCCTAAAACTTAATAACAATGATAATTAACCCCAAAAAGTTATACTAACATCACAAAATACATGTAGCCACAAAACCGGATATTTGAAACGACATCAGGGTCAACACTAAATTTAAAGTGGCGGCCATAGGGGTATTAAATGTTTTACTAGAGTCGAGACCAAACATAAAAATTAGAGGACACATACCATCCTTCTATCATGTTCCGTCCATGAAGTCACATTCTTGATGTCTTTGGTGTTCATGTTCTTGTGTGTTCTTGGTGTTCATCTTCACCACAAACACCAACATCCTCCATCACAACCCACCATCAAAACTAACCAAGAACAATTAAATACAAAACATCTTGTAAACATTGTTTTGAGTGAAAATTGAGAAGCATTTCAAATATTTACAATCAATAAAATTTTAAATATTTTCAAGTAATAAATCTGGTGAATGGAAACCAATATCAAAGTACCCAAATCAAATCACCAAGAACACGAAGAACTATCACAACAAAATTAACCACAAGTATAGCCTAGAAACTCAACCTCAAAATCAATCATCAATTTGCTACAACTCCACCGTAACTGTTAAAAACCAAGTGAAACTAATTTAAATCAAAATCCATAAACAGCCAAATCAAAACCCAAATTAATACAAAATTAAAAACCCAAAAACTACAATCACTGTAACCCAACCCAGAAATACAAATCACTGACTTGCAGCTATAAGCTTAGGAATTAGGCATCTAACCATCATTTTGACTAAGTAGTTTAAAACATATAGAGTTGCATTGCAACTCCATCACTTATGACGACTAGAAGAACCAACTCCCTCACTGAAGACGATGAATTCCGCCACCATCATAACCGAAGACGATGCTGATGATGATCTGCCACAACTGATCGGCCAAGATCTTGATTTCCCCGAGAAATCGTTTTAGGAGGCTAAGCGCAAAATAGATCTAGCACTTACTCAGATTGTTGACGCCCATATTAAGTTCGACGAGATCCTCCTCGCTAGGGAGAAGCCCAAGATCTAGCTTCAGGAACCCAAGAATGCGCTTCAAACGTCCTCGATCCAATCCCCATCAACAACCTGTCAAAGTTCTTCATCATTGGTTGGTAGATAACTCCTACCGTTAACCCAATTACCACGACGATGAAGAACATCCCCATCTCCAAAATCTATTCAATCTTCGACCATGCATTGACCCCCTTCCTCAGCTACGCCATCCACATCCTTCATGTTCTTCGTCCTCATCCTCCAGATCTGTTAGGCGGTGGAGGTGCTGGTTTTGGGCGATTGAGAGGGGAGGGAGATGGTGGTAGCTTTTTTGTATGGTTGGAGATGGTGGTAGTTGTGGTTGTGGGTTGGAGATGGTGGGTTGTGGGTAGATGATAGGAAGAGACGGAGAAGAAGGATGAGATGGGAAAGAGGCAACTGAATGAAGAGAGAGAGAGAGAGAGAGCGGGAGAGAGATTAGGTTAATATATACTGGGTAATTTCAAAACATTTCAGGGGCGAACTTGTCTTCTCACCGCATCCGTAAGAGTTTTCCATTAACAAGGGAACAAATGGCGTTTTTCCATAGATCGTGGGACCAAATGGTGTTTAACCCATATTTGAGGGGAGATTTTGTCTTTTACCACTAATTTTAACTAGGATAAAAGAAAATTTACACCCCTCCATTATGGGTTAAATACATATACCCCTACACTATGGTTAGTGCGCCGTTACCTCGATTAGTGCGTCGTTGCCTCCATCATCTGACATGGATATTTTTGTCTTTCGCGGGTATCTTTATCTTTTTCGCCTCTGTTAGTGCGTTGTTACCTCCATCCTCAGACATTGGACCACATTGTATTTAACCATAGTGCAGGGGTATCTGTATTTTAGCCATAATGGAGGGAGTGTCTTTTACCCTATATATGTAGTATCGATATAATAAATCAGCTAGGTGTTTACCTCCAAAAAATTGTCAACAGTCAATCTTAAGAAATGTCTCAAGACATTTTGATCGTTGATTATCATTTACTAGTTGTTCAACAAAAATATGTTAAAATGTAAATAAGAAAGAGAGGATAAGATACAATTTATATCTTTAAAAATCTTTACCTTTTCTAACTAATTGAAAATCTCTCTCTCTTATCTAATTACCTTTTTTTGAAAAAAAAAAGTTATATGTCCATTATTTATCTATTTATACATAAAATTTAGGGTAAAAGGCACTTACCAACCTTGAGTTTAGGGAAAAACCCACTGCGCTACCCTGTGTTTTGGATAAAGACACTCCGCACCCATTTGACGAAATATTATGTGGACACTTAGCACCTTTCTGTCATGTTCCGTTAATAAGTGGGTGATTTAGGTTTTTCGGACGGTATTACCCCTGTTTTCTTTTTTGACCTCATTTTTTGCCTCTTTTATCATCAAGAACATAAAAAAACATCCCCTGAAAATTCTCTCCCTTTGAATCCAAAATACCTATGGTGTCATGTTTTTTGTGTTGATGTCAATAACACCATAAACATCAACAATCAACAACAACAATAAAAACCAACTGATAAACCAAAGTCATGTCCCTCTCTCTCACATTCTCATTCATCCACAAGACGACAAGAACCCAATTCAGAGAGATTTCTCAGTGTACATCAGAGAGATTTCTAAAGAATCAAACACCCAATTCAGATGTAAAAGAATTGGATAGAGATGAAGTCAAAATCAAACCATGAACCCACAAGCAAAACATATACAAACGAGTTTCATAGACACATTACTCTCATCCACCACATTGAAATTCAGACCTACAAAGATAATTTTAAAAAAGATAAGAACATAGAAGCATAGAAGAAGAAGATGGAGAGGAAGAGAAGTAATATGAACACTTCTTCACAACCCTAAAGTGTAGAGGACGAAAGAAAGAAGTAGCACCATCGCTACCAGTAGCACCTCCGCCACCGCCACCAGAAGAACCAACGCCACCAACATCAAGATCTGAGAAAGAAAGATGATCTTGAAGCAAAAATAACAGATCTAAAGTACAGATGACAAAAATTAGAGAAAGAGAAGAGAAACGTACCTCCACTCCACAGAGCTCTCGAACGCCGACGAGAGGACAACGACGGGATGACGATGGGAGGAGGACGAAGGTGACAGCGAGTTGCCTCCACAGAGCTCTCAGAGGCGAATGGAGTCTTGGTGTACACCATTGAACCCCGTCGAGTAAACAACGACTTAACCTTCCGATCCTGCACATTTCACACATAAAAAACCCAAAATTCACTAAAATTGAACAAACCAAACAGATCTTTTTTTTGGGTACAAAAACCAAACCAAACAGATCTTGGAATTTCACAAGTTCTGTTCCAATTTCACATCTAAGATAACCTACAATTGAGAAAAAAAGAAGAAGAGAACTCACGATTAGGGACTGAACAAGAGGGACTATTCAACGAGATCGTTGAAGAGGGCACAATCGACGTTACTGGCAGTGCCGGAGGCGGTAGCGATGGAGAGAGACGACAGAGTGTGGTGAACGGAGGGAGAGAGCAGTGGATCTCCGCCGGAGAGCCATGAGTTGGAGTCGCCGTAACCGTTGTTTTCGTGTAAATCGAAAAAATGCTGCGGTTCGTACATTGTTCTTGTTTTTGTTGTTTAGAGATTGTGAGGGGTTCGAAGTCGGGAAAGGACGGCTGTGAGAGAAAGAGGGGAAGAGAGATAGGGATTAGGGTTAGAATGAGAGATAATGAGAGATGTGGGTAATATATAGGAGGTAATTTTATCACATTTTAGGGGTAAAATAGTCTTTTTCCCCGTACCGTTAGTCAACTGTTAGCCTCCATCCAAAAAAAGGTGCGGAGTGTCTTTATCCAAAACACAGGGTAGCGGGATGGGTTTTTCCCTAAACTCAGGGGTGGTCAGTGTCTTTTACCCTAAAATTTTTATATGTATATATAAATAATTATATATATATATATCAAATATAAAATATAACTTAAAATCGTATTTAAAGTAATACTCATCAATGTTTTTCGATTTATTTAAAATATAGATAGAACAATACGTCTTTAATTCAATTTAAATATTTTTTTCCAAAAAAATTAAAAATATGTTTGTTTATTTCCATTTGTAGTATATATACACACACACACACACACACACACACACACACACACACACACACACACATGTATGTATATATAAAAAATCCAAATCGACTTTCCTAAAAAAAAATCAAATCGGCTTTTCCGTTGTATTATCTGCTACAGGTCCGGTTGTGTTTTGCAGGAAGGGTTTTTTCCACGGAAATGGATCATCTCATCCTTTTTTTTCCTCCTCTTATCTCCTTCCTACAACACCCCTCAAACCACAAGGTCGGTCGGGCCGCATGGTTGAAGAGATGTCTCCACCCGAGGTGATGAACCCCATTGGGAACGGAGCTGGATTGCCGGTTCACAGTTAGTAAAATCATCGAATATCCAAATATAATTTATTATACATTCATGATAAACTAATGACATTGTCTGAAGGGTACAAATACATTAATTTACAAAAATAAAAAATGCTAGGCTAAACAGCTTAATACCCTAGCCAGCGGCGTCGTGATTGTCTCCCACCTTGAGTTATGGCCTGCAGTTTTGAAATGGCAAAAGTCGACGCAGTTTTGAAGGAAATGATCAGCAAACGGCTGAGTAAGATAACACCCATAGCAAGTAAACAAATTATGAAGCATGTGACAGGAATAAAATAGTTCGCTAATAGATATCAGAAATATGTGGGGGGTAACATCTGTGTTGTTAGATTTTGATTTCAAATTTCATATTTCTAATCCAATCATGTGGACCATCTTGAAGAATCACAAGAAGTACTTTGCAATATTTCCACAACTCATCACTTTATATCTCAAGAAGATAGCATTCTCTTTTCTCAATGATAAGATATCGAGTCCAGGAATTTATTTTATTAACTAGTTGATACAGGGAGTGCCCATATCAAATCCACAATCGATTTCTCATAATGTGCACAAGCACAACCATAACTATATCATAATAACAAGGAGGTTCGCATCACAGCGCCTCATAACAATAACCAATCACAATCTGTCGGAACCGTAGCGTATCAGGGATATGATACAAACCCACGCACAACAACTTCCACTTTACATCATTACAATTTTTTCTTCCAAGATTGAGAAATCGAATAAGGAGCTCCAAGTAAAGCCGATGTGGCAGTTTTTTTATAATATTCGATGTATGATTATGAGAGATGTTTGTATGTGACCAACACGTGAGCGGTACTGTACTTTCGGTAATTGTGGCCCGTGAACTAGGTAATCAGGGCCTAATATGGTAGTCGCATTTGATTGACGCTTTCTCATTTTGCAATATAATTTAGATGTTCTTCTAGCGGGGTCTTTCAAATTCTTTATTTTAGATTTGAATTATCATTTTTCATACGATACTTTCAAAGTAGAATTTTTCGAACGCAAGTAAATAATTCAAATAAAGCATGTATAGTTGTCGTTCACAAATAACGCACGCGAAACACGAAAGAATGAAAGGCACGCAACGCCAGACATTTTAACTCACCTCAAGTTGAATGTCAAATAACTCGATATAGTACCCCTGGATAGGCGTAGCCCTTGTTTATGAACTCAATTGCCTACAAGTTTATCAATTAATTATATATACACAAAATAAATTGTTTGTTAACTTAGTGTAGTATTTAATTATACATAATCTCAAATTTTATTGAAATTTTACCTTTTACTTTTCATTATAGAAATATTTATTTTCCCCTATTTATTTAAAATAATTAATTAGTTAACCATAATAATAATATAAATAAGTTAAAAAATGTAATTATATAAATAATGAGTTTTGGTAAAAGACAAGTGGCTCCCCAAAGAGCAAGAATATCCCCTCCACATAATGAACAACTTGTTTAAAAGACGGATACCTCCTCCTAAAGTTTCAGATTTGACTGTTTATACCCTTAAAGTTTCTGAAATGAAAAAAGTTACCCCCCTCAATACCCATACGTAAGGTTCACCTTCAACCCACCAAATTGATTAATGAAACCTTCAATATAATGATACCCATGAAGTTTTGATCACCTAGAACTCTAATTCAAGTAAAACAATGAGATGTCAAGGATCAATCGAAACGATTACCGAATGAATGAGAAATCGTTCGCTGAACTTGGGTCGAAACCCGTCGGAATTTATGGCGCTCCGGCAACTCAGTGGTCGGTCCTGGCTGTCTCACGGGTTCGTCGGACCTCAGGGAGGTTGGGGGAGTCGCCGAAAAGGACGAAGAAGGGCGGAGGAAGCAGGCGGCTGGGTTTCCCGTCGGGTCGGACCTCCGGGTCTGGTTCGGCGGTGGCCTTTGCCGCCGCCGCAACTGCTGCTACTTCTGCTCTGTCCCGCGACCAGAGAGGGATAGAGAGACAGGACAGAGGGGAGAGGCCAAGACAGAGAGGGATTGCTGGAGCTGGAGGCGTCGATGGTGTTGGTGGGAGGGATGGTTGTGGTGTTGTTGATGGTGATGATGGTGGTGATGTTGCTGTTGCTGCGTCTCAGAAAAACAGAGAGAGAAATAGAGGGAGATGATTAAGAGGGAGGAGAAGGTCTGGTGTTGATGATGGTGGCTGTAATGGAGGAGGTGGTGGTGGTGTTGGTGTCGGCAGTGGGGGTGGTGTTGGGTTGCTGCTGCTGCTGTTGTTTCTTGTTGCTTGGCAGAGAATGGGAGAGACTAAGATGGAGGAGGAGCTTGGTGGTGGAGGGAGAAGACAGATAGCAGTGGTGTTGTTGTTGGTGGTGGTGATGGTGGTTGTGGTGGAGGTTGTGTGCTTCACCAAAAAAACAAGAGGAAGAAGATGATGGATGTGTTTGTTATTTTGGTGGAGAAAAACATAGAAGGAAGATGGGTTTTTATAGATGAAAATGAAGAAGAAAAGAAGAAGAATTGGGAGATGATAGCCATGTTGGAGGGATAAGGGGGATGAATCTAGTTGGTAGAGAGGGTGGAAGAGTTGTGAATGTTTCATACGATGCAGGACAACAAGAGGAAGAAGAGAAAAATATGGGTACCGGGTCGGTAAAGAGAAAAAACACGGGTAAGTATAAATATACATATTATTATATCGGGTGTGAGTCGGGTTGATAATAAAATACGGGTTATACGTATATTATAACGGGTTATACTTTTATACGGGTCGGGTTATATAAAATACGAATAGCTAAAAAGTATTTTATACGTATATACATACAAATATTTATTCTAAACTACATTTACCTCCCCAACTATTCATTTTAATTAATTTATAATTTCTGAAAACTACAATTGTACCCCAATCAATATTTAGTTAACTAGTTTGTATTTTTTTCCAAGCCACAACTACCTCCCCATTTGTTTAATAAAATGTAATTTGTAACTTTTGAAAATTATAATTAAAACCCCTAAAGTTTATCAAAATCATTAAATAACTTTCCTATATAAAATCGGGGTATTACACTTCCCTTCATCCTATGGTCAGGATGAAACCACATCACTTGCAATCATTTATTTTACCAAACTACCCCAAACTACCCCAAACTACCAAGTGGTGTGATTTTATCTTTATCATAAGATGAAGAGAAGAAGATAGAAAGATGAAATAAAAGGAGGAGATGACCCGTTTTCGTTTTCCATCATTGTACTTGTTTAATTTTAATGAAATTCTACACGTTTATCTAAAAAACACAAAACGCAAATCGACCCGAAAAGGAGAAGTAACTAATGAGATAAACCTAAGTCACCTAGAGCGGGAGCGGAAAAACGTATAATTTCAGAAAGATTGCATTTGAGAGCGTCACGAGAGCGTCTATATATAACATTTATTTAATAAAATGTAATGAAGAAAACTAATATTTTCATATAAAAGTGATTTACCCATGAGAATATTTTTTTTTATTAAAGGGGTTGTAAGTATTCATTTGACAAATATGTTGTTTCAATAAGGAAGAATAATATTTAAATAGTTGAATTATCAAACTGACACGTAATAAGTTGAGATTAATCATCAAACATAGTCCAAACTAATAGTAATTTGGCTTTTAAAAATAATTCACTTACGAAAACGAGTTCTCTATTTTCTCGAGCGCGAGCGAGGTTTGGTCTCGAAAGCGCCAGAGCGGGAGCGATACCCCTTCGAGAGGTTTTAGGTGATTAAGAGATAAACATGAATTTTGCGGAAAAGCGAAGTGCAAAATGTTATGGGCCCACCACGACCTTTGAACTTTCCGGGTGCTACTTTCTCTTTCACCTCCCCACTCTCTGATATATGCAAGAGAAATGGTCTCCTCCTCTACTAGTCCACCTTCGTCTTCTTCATCCTCACCTCTCACACAAATCTCTCACTGCACTACCAATTTACCTCCGACCCGCGTAATCTATGAATCACTAACCCGGCGACGTACACGACAGTTGTGAAGATGCCGCGGTTGATTGCAAGAGTCAGAGGAGTCGCAATCTCGACGGAATCTGCCCTATGGAGGACGAACTCGTTCCTATTCTTCGTTCTTCTGATCTCGGCGTGCTTTGAAGATGCTACTAGAGGAATAGCTTTCGTTTCCGCTTCCGGAATCGGTGGCGGAGGAGGAGTGATCAGAGTCAGTTCGAAGTTCGCCGGCATGGGGCGGACTCTCAGTGACCTAAAAGCTCACGATGATCTCCGCCACCTTCAGATGCTCTCCGGTGTCGATCTCCCTCTCGGTGGAACTGGTCGTCCTGACGCCGTCGGGTAACCTAACCTAACCCCCTCTCTCTCGTACAAACACAGCGAATTAGTCCCTCACTCGCATCTGCGATTATCTCTATGTTTGTTTGTTGCCTTGTTGTTTCAGTAGTTATGTGAAATTTTGGTGTGATTAGGGCTAGTAGAATTGCATGGGCCTCTTATTCAACTGATGTCAATCTGGTATGATTTGTATGAACCAAGCTAAATTGTCAAGCCAGGCCTGTAATTGTTGTTGCCTGGAGAGTGAAAGAAAATGATACATGGAGAGGACAGGAAGATAGACTATCCATGTTTTTTGGGATAAGAGAAGATCATTGGGCTACTAAATTAGAGAGTGAAGGAAAAAAGAGACATGGAGATGACACTGTGTCAGGCTTTTTGGGATAATCAATTGGTCATCTAACCTCACCAGAATTCGGAATTGGACTTCTAAGTTCTAACCCTAGAGGAAAAAGACAAACAACTTTGCCATCTCACAAATGGAGGGTAGATGTCCAATTTTGAATTGGGGCGAGGTTAGAAAACAAAGAGGCAATTTGGGGGAAGGTTTTAGTACACATTTTTTGGAGAATATCATTTGGCTACTAAATTAACAGTTATTGGGAGTGTTGTTCCTTCCTTGTTTATAAAATAAGAGAGACTGTAGTACTTGTGAGGGATTGGTAACAGGTTATCATACTTTAAATCAAGGCAGCACACTGCGTTCTACAACCAATACCAAGTTTTAATATCTTTCCACGTTCGCACTAGCTCTTTTTTCTTTGCAAATAACAGGTCATTCTTGTATAGCATCCATAGTAAAATACTTAATTCCATGTTTTACATATTAGCTCTCGTAGGTAGAGAAGAAAGAGAGGCGTTACTTCATTAAGTAGATGTCAACTTTAGTCACTTGTCCCATATTTAGACAAAATGTCAATAAACCATTCTACTATACTTGCTTGCTTCAATAGCCAACTACTAATCAAGCATACATGGGATCAGGTAGCGTCAACAACTACCTTGTGGATATAATCATGCATTCATATGTGCATATGTTTGTGTGTTTTCTCAATTATTATTTTGCCTGAAACTGCTGCAGACTTTACTATGCTGAGATTGGAATTGGAACACCTTCTAGACAGTACTTTGTGCAAGTAGATACGGGAAGTGACATAATGTGGGTTAACTGCATTCAGTGCCAAGCTTGCCCCAAACGAGGCTACAACGGTGTATGGCTTTCATCTATTTCTTCTGTTCTTGTCTTAGTTTCTTTTCTCCTAACTACAGAATCTTGGAAGAGTCTGGTGATTTTTTTTTGACCTATTTTGGATTTTTTTATTCTGGAACAGCTTGAACTCTCTCTATATAATCCAAAGGACTCTGTCACCGCAAAATTAGTTACTTGCCATGAAGAGTTTTGTTTGAAGATCATTGGTGGCTCAGTATCAGGTTGTACGGCTAATGCATCATGTTTGTATACAGAACTTTATGGAGATGGAAGCTACAGTATCGGATACTTCGTGAAGGATGTTGTCCAATATGATCAAGTATCTGGAGATCTAGAAACGAAATCTTCAAATGGAAGTGTTATATTTGGGTATGTTTGTGAGTAGAAGTTATTCTTGCTCTCTTCCGTACCATGTATATCTTTTTTGATGCATGTAATTTCAGATTTTTACATACTATTTTTATGTTATTTTGATGTGTGTTTTCTATTATAGCTTACCTGCATGAAAACACAATTTCTTTCAGGACGTAGGGATTTTAACAGGCACTCTTATTACGTTGCTCTATTTGGAATGGACTGTGATTTCTCTGCACACACACTGGAGCGTTGATATAATCCTTGCAGTTCATTCTTTTAGTATAAGAGACTGTAGCATTTCTGTTTTCAGTTTCCTATGTTTTTGAATTTTTCAAGGTTGATTTTTAATGAACTTTATTGTTACAAGTACTTTGGGAACACCTGGAATAGAAGTTCTTACAATTAAGCTTAAGATTATTGTAACTTAAACTTAGATGTCATCGCATATGCATGGCGGACTTCTAGATCTCGTGCCCAAGTGTTGCCAATATGTTAAGGAAAGTTTCTCAAAAATGTGACAAGTACTGCAAGATTGATGATTGCTTATAATGTGAATACATTAGAGGAGGCGTGAATGAGAATGCCTTCTTCCCTGTTCGCTTTTGGTTTTGGGGTATTTGGGTTTGCTACCTGTGGGGTGACATGTAACACCAAACCTGCCTCGATTGAAATTTTAACATCTTTGTTGCATTTGCCCTTGTAGATCGACCAAATCCCATTGTATTCTACACCTCACTGAATTGTCCTTTTATCTTATCTATGCAAAGGGGATCATTGATCTTTTGGTTGTTTAACAGGGTATGCACGTACAAATTTCAAGTGAGTCGGGGTATACATCTATAGGTGAACCTATAGAACAGACTTCTGAAGTAACCTGCACTAGTTGCTAGGTCGGAAAACAACATTTCATACTCTTTAGGAGATAATTGCTAAGGTCCTCATGTGGACGGAGTCGGGTGCTTCATACATTTGGTGTGCCATAAGAGTAATTGCCCTGAAATGACCTGTGATATTCAAATTGAATATCAAGTTATTTAGAGCTCCTCATTCAGTTACTAAGTTATCCAGATTTTCCATATTGACGGGAAACTCCTTGCTTGTGAAATTCTTGTATATCTTGGCAGAGCTGTTGTTGTTTCCCTTTAGGAACGAAATCAGTTGGATGTAGCCCTAATGCCACTGGCTTCATTGCCACTACCAGGGTGCAGTTGAATGAAGTTGGGTAGTGACAACTTTGGAAGTGATATTACTAATTCTGCCAGTTTGCCAGCCATCTCTTACGGTTATACCTGTCTAAGTCATATTGCTAGTATATTGACCAAGAGCTATCTTCCTTACTGATTTTTTTCTCAAGTAGAAGTGTAAGGTGAGCTAAATTCCTTTGGGGCTGTCAGTAATATCCAATTTACTTAGCGTCAGTTTAAGTTTCGTAAACACATTCTGCTTATTAATTTGCTGATATATTGGTCAGAAGGTATAATTATCAGAATTACTGAATTGTTTGAGAAATCAATGAAATGAGTTGCAACTTATGTTGGAACCAATGTAAGTCCTTACTAGTGTGGTGTAGCTAATAAGTTAAATTGCAAGTCATTCTTTTCCTCCTTCCAACCCATTTCTATGAGCAATGCAAGCAAACAATCACACTGGTACAGCGAACATTTGTTCAACTCAACTCATAAGTCAGAAACAATAATCACTAGATCATTAGGTACAGAGCGAAGAGGTTTACCAATAGAAAGATACCTCACGATCTTGTTGTACCATATTCCAAAAAGAGGTTTGAATCTAGAAAACATTGCCAGTGATCACAATGTGCCTCCACATCGTCTCTGTAATCTAATTATGATTTCCATCTCTGTCCCTCTCTTTAATCCTAGTTAGATTTCTTAGAAATCTGTTTCTGACTTGAATTAGAGTGTAAATGTTGGCTGCAGGGGTGGTTTTGATTTGCTAAAGGTGTGTTGTTTGTGATAGTAGTCTTGATGCTTTGTTACTGAAGTTTGCCTGTACCCTCATTAGTTGTGATCTCATAACTCGTTGTGAAGTACAACACTTCCTTTGAAATCGGTAAATTATCATAGTCCAAGATGATTCAAGTTACTTGTTTCTCTAGTTGGCTCAAATGTCCCTGATATTAGTAGCGTTTATGTGGAATCTGTTTGAGATACTACCATCATGTCTATTTCAATTAAAATCTTATAAACTGTTTTAGAAATCTGAAGAAAGATAGCTTGAGGTACTGAAGTCATGTCCGTTGTTGACCTGATTTGCTTGTGAGGAAGGGTGATAAGATCCAAGCTAGGGGTGGTTAATAAGACATGAAGAAAACATGTTTTGAGACTTTTTCGATGTTATTCTAGTAACCTAACTATGAATGGAACACGGAAAGAACTAGTTGAAGAAGGGCTTTCGAATTGAGTCTAGTTTGGCATCAAAGTGGCTGTAATCGTAAGAAATAACAATTAGATAGCTGTGTTCATCTGGTATTTCTTAGTAAGATGCATTTCTAGATTAAAGATTCCATCTTACTTACTGAAAGTGACCTATAGCGAATGGACAGAGATGCCTACAATTGTCAATACTTTATACGTTTATATGAGCTTTAAGAAGTTTGACGAATGAAATGTTTAGTAGAATTAAGGTCCACGGTTCACATGAGAAATTGGGTAATGCACTGTAGACATGAATAGAGACTCTTGAAGAGCTCGCGAAGATAGAAAACATGCGGAAAGCTTAGGTATTATTATTATTATTGTTAATATTCCTGTCTGAGATAAGTTGTGAGCAATGTCAGGTTTTCATTTTAAACGTTTATTGGTTGAGGCAAACCCCCTTGCTTGGAGCTACGAGTCTATGATCTAATCCATAATAATGACACAAGTGGCAGTACCGATAACAAACTGATGCTGATTTTGGTGACAAGCTTCGGGCCCTAGAGTGTATGTAGTGATTCTAGATTTCTGTTAAAGGTTTAAAGGAAGTGGTGCTCCATATTGATGATGCTATATGCAAAGTCATTTTACAGGAGTAGTTACGGTAAATAAGCATTTCCAAGTGAACCACTGTCCTAATATTTGTTGAAAAAGGGATCAAAGTGTGTTAACCACAAGGTTAATTATGAGTTGGACTCCAAATAATTTCAATTTGATGTGGAAGGAACTCATGATTTCTCCCACTCGAGGACTCAGCATAATTTTGTCGAGTTTTTCCTGCTGTTTTTCCCTTGATTTGTGGTGCATATGGTAGCCTGTCAACAAATAAAGAGCAGCTCATATGTTGATACACTGCCATCACGGATTTGCGACGGCTCTAGATCTTCCCTCTACTTCCTGCCATCGTGATCTTTTTGGGAGAAGTTTTGACGATGCCAACTTGCATTGAGTAAGTGGAATTTAATCCTTCGGGCTATCAGATCAAAATGTTGAAGCACAAGTAGGTAACGGTAACTCATAAAATTCATTGTAAATGTGTTGTATAGGTTGAAGCAAATAAGGAAATCCATGTCAAGTAGGAGACTTAATTAATATTTCGATGACATGCTACAAATGTATATGGACAAGCAATATATATCTGTGCGTGCGTGTGTGTTTTGTTCTTCACAAATAACTAATACTGGACTGTTCGAAAGCCTCTATTTCTAGTTTGATGGACTTGCTCGTCTTTACCCAATACAATCATCAGGATAGTCTTACTATTCTGTCTTTCTGATGAAGTGGCTAAAATTTTGATGTTTTGCAACAAAGAGTTCCATGTTTGAGTTCCCTGGACTTGTGTTCGAAGAGGAGGCAGGGTAATAGTGCTCGGGAATAGGATTATGATGGTCATGTACAAACGTATGTTACCGGGAACGCTAAACTGCTGTGCTCCGGTGTTGCACGGTCCGAGATGGGAACATTGGCGATTTGGAACACATACTGGAAACCCGAATTCTTTTAACAAAATAAGGTAAAAATAGGTTACCTTCGATTGTTCTCTAGACGGCAATAACATCAGTTAATCAGTCACAATTTCACTACATATGATATTTGTTCGGGACATGTTGATACTTAATATAATGTACTACCTCTGTTCTCAATGAATCTTCACCGTTTGACTTTTTTTTCCCGTAAACCGGATCACTTTGACCTAGTGCTTTGGATAGCAAAACGATGCAATTTCTTTGTAATTTTTTCATGGTGTTGTAAAGTAAAGTTTACTCTACAACATGATGCAAAGATTATCAAGTTCTTGGATCGTTTTACTAATCCAATCACTGAATCAAAGTGACCCAGTGAATAGTGGTAAAAGTCATAACTGTGAAGATTCAGAGAGAACAGAGGAAGTATATGTTACTGAAACAAATTATGTGTAATTATAAAATGTAAGCATAGGTGAAAATATCCCCCGTTCCAGAGACCATTATGAAGAAGCCTATCCCTACCTACCACATACCATTTGATATCACGTTCAGGGTATTGTAGGGACCCGAGATGATGATAAGTTAGCTACTTGGTGTATTTCAGTTGTGTGGACATAGCTGTATAGAGTAAAGACACATTTGTGTCTGGCTGTTTGAGCATCATCAGTACGAATTTTGTGAAAGCTCATAATAATAGAAATAATGACTTGAATAATTCTATGATCTTTATTCGGCTATTTTTTATCCTCTATCTCCCCAGAATCTTTTCGGTAGTATTTTACCATCATCTTTTATCTTTAAGCTGATGCAAACATACAAATACGATTCCTCAATCAACAAATCATTTTGAGCGCATTAAGATATTTCAATGATACAAGTCACGAGGCGTGTTTGATGGATGTTTCGGTGATGTAGAAGAGGCTTGTAAATGGGTTGTTGTTGGCTTGTGTTCATATATACTTATGTCTGATGATTTATGTCATGTAAATAGGGCCTGTTGTTGCGTAACATTGTTGATTTGCCTGGGTTAAAACTGGTAAGGTAACAAGATTTTACCAATAAAATGATTCGTGCAGTGTTTCTAATTATTGTCTTTTGTTTCTACAGGTGTGCTGCTAGGCAGTCGGGGGATCTGGGTTCTGATGATGAAGCACTTGATGGGATACTTGGTTTTGGAAAGTCAAATTCATCCATGATCTCTCAACTAGCCTCATCTGGAAAAGTGAAAAGGATGTTTGCACATTGTTTGGATGGTATGAACGGAGGTGGTATATTTGCGATTGGGCATGTAGTACAACCACAAGTTAACACAACTCCTCTGGTGCCGAACCAGTACGTATGACAAACTTTAAACTCCAGCCCATTTGTGGCATGCTTGCACCATGCAACAACCTTATATGTGTTCTCTACTAGACTTCAATTGATTGCTTCTCCTACTCCTCGTGTGAAAATCCGATTGATTCACAATTGGTGGAATGACTGGATGGCATACATGATGCATGGATTATACATATTAATATGTCTATGTTTAAGAGAGAAGACTCGTTCCTCGAAGTACCATATTGGCATATTCGTCGTCTATGTTTTCTGCATTCTATTCTATTACCATAGTTGTCAAAATCTTACGATTCACGATTCATATCCTATGATTCGATTCACTTATGAAACGATGCGAATCCCTTAGTGAATCTTCAATGGACAAAAAATTATTTGAATCCCGATTCAAGAGTCTGAATCTTACGATTCTTACGATTCAGTTGCGATCTGTTTAACTTTATGGTTTCTAATGTAATTATCTTGATTACGTTTTTAGTAATTACAATGATTGCACTAATATGAAACTATATGATGAAAAATCTTAGGCCACATTACAATGTCAACATGACGGGAGTTGAAGTTGGCCACGGTTTTCTAAATCTTACAACTGAGGTATTTCAGCTTGGAGATAAGAAAGGGACTATAATTGATAGTGGCACAACTTTGGCTTATCTTCCTGAAGTTATCTATGAGCCATTACTGAAAAGGGTATTGACTTTGTGCTCACATTTTACGGTAGCTTAATCTGTTGGATTCCGTATGGACTCTAATGCATGCCATTTTTTTAGATTCTTTCGTGGCAGCCCGATCTGAAGCTACATACTCTACATGATCAGTATACTTGCTTTCGGTACTCTGAAAGGTACAATCCTACTATCTGTTCAAACATATCCTTTTTTGTTTATTTGTCGTTTTTTTTCTTCTTTTGGCCTCACAAAGATTTCCCCTTGTCATATTGGTGTATTTTTCTTTAGATATCTGCATTTTCATCATGTTTTACTGGGAGACCTATTGAGTCCTTGACCAAGTTTATGGACCTTTATCTTAACACAGTATATTCCAAGTTCACTTGTAGCTTGTTGATGTCGAGAAAGTACCACTGAGGCATGTCATAGTTCCACACGAGTTTCCTGTTTAAACACCACTTTAGCAACTCGGATGCTAGAGTGTATTAAGGATGATGTTGATGTTTTATAGACGTGTTCAGTACGCATCCGATGGTTGGCTCAAATCTATCGACAGGTCAAAGTAACATGTTTTCATTCACTTCCCATTCGAGTCTGTGACCTGCTGTTACGGCCCTAGCCCTTGTGAATATTGCTTTCACTACTCTGTTCCACTTCCTTTGTTTCTCGACACCCATCTTCAACCGTTCCATTGAGGTTATTATCAGACGTTTTGCTTGAATATGTAGATTTGCATCCACATCTTAACCCGAAATGGCTAGGGATACAATCACTGTTTTGAAAGAAATGAGCTAGCAGCCATATGAAGTTTAAATCTCCAAAATATTCAAATGGTTCTGGACTTTCTATTTTTGGAACAGAATGTTCTCATCTGTCAATTTGTTTGGTATCCCATTTTAATCGACCATACCCCAGTACGTCTAGCCTTAAAGAATGGATCTTGCAATCCCTGTTTTAAAATGGGTTCAGCCTTAAATGTGTGAACTATGCTCCAGAGTCCAGACCATTTGAATTGACTATTGAATGTCCAAACTTTAGCCAATGGTTATCGGGGAGGGTTAGAACACGTTAGGGATCAGGTTAGGACCATTGAGGTGTTACTGTTTTATAGTGTGCATAGGACCTTAATGTAACCATATCATATCAAGCATTGTCATCTCAAGGGTAAAATGGCACTTGCTGCTATGTGATTTCAGATAAAGAGCTACTGTAGAAGTGGCCATTAAAATGCAGAGGTGGGTGGTGCAAGTTCGCCAGTATGTATGTCAAGGTTAATGAACGATGGTGTGTCGTTATGTACTTCATGTTCTCCTGGTTCTCGTATAGATTTTTTTTTTTCCTAATTAAATTGCTTTATCAGTTTCTCTTGTTTGTTCTTGGTTATAACGATGAGCACTGTTTCTAGTTTCTTATATCGAAGTGTCAACACCCCTCCTCTCTCCCTGTCCCTCTCTATCTCATACACACTCGGATAGTAACTGTACATTCTTGAATAAGGGGATTTCCTATTTGATATTATATTACTGCAGTCGTAGGTTAATGGAAGCTTTATTATTTTCTTTTATACATTGCAGCGTTGATGAGGGTTTTCCGCCGGTCACTTTTCACTTCCAGAATGCACTAACTCTGAAGGTTTACCCGCGCGAGTATCTGTTTTCTTTCGTAAGTATTTTATCCGACATAAGTTGCTGGTGGCATGCCTATTTGTAATGCTTGGACTTGGTCAAACATTTTATTCAAATAATGTTTACATTCCTAGCTGTTGCATGAATTGTAGCAAAAAGTCAATATGCTCTTACTCCAGATTAGCAATGCTATTAATTTCTAAACTGAAACTCGCTGACGAAGCGCTGGTTGTAGTTCATTGGCCTTCACTTTTTCTTGTATGCCAAAAAAGGCCTTTTGTGATATTATTGTGCTATCAATATCATCAGATGCATACAGCTGCTCTTTCTGTATTGATACAGGGATATAGGCCTTGATATGATCTTCTCAATGAAATCGATCACCGCTAACTGAGTTAACGGTGTTTCAATGTTTGGAATTGAAGTATTGTTTCTTATCATTGTTTTAATTACTGTATTTTTTTTCTCGTAAAAATAGTAGACTTCTAGTTAGGACTTAGACGAGAAAAGACATAATTGGTGCATACAATATTGAGGGAGTATATTTGTCGACTGTTAGAGATTGCTAGAAAATCAATTCTGCTTTAACTTTTTCAGGACATCAGTTAATGTTTTCGTGAACCTCGCAAGGGATCGTTAAAACTATCATGTACAAGCTATCAAATATGGTCCTAGTTTTCTATACACACGTATTATGGAATACAGAAGTGTCTCAAGCATGCAAACTAAATTTTCCAACTTTGTTATTTCCGCAAGTATATATTTGCAAGAAATGATTCCAAGACTGCTTGGATGCCAGTTAGATTTACGTTTCGACGCTCCATTGTATGTTGAGCCTGTCGGTCATTGTTTAATAGTGATTTCTGTTCCTTTGTATCACTCCCAAAGTTGAAGCTTCAAGCTTAAAACATTGATCGTTATTGAACATGGGAAAATGTGTTAGGTTGACTCATCTGATTCTTATTTAGTTTTATCTGATTCTACCTTATATTGACCACTGTAATATGCCTCGTTATCTGCTGACATAAATCTGTGCAGGAAAGTTTATGGTGTATTGGATGGCAAAACAGTGGAATGCAACCTAGAGATAGAAGGAATATGACTCTTTTGGGAGGTATAATGATTCTGCATTTATATTATTATTTTCACTAGACAATTCCATAATTTTTCCCAAACATAGTAAATACTGCCGAGACCATTGAGGCAATGAGGAATGAATATTTTACTGAAAATCTGACCTATCTACGGAACTTGACAAATTGTGATATTACTGACCACAAATATTGACCAGGTTGAGTTTTTGGTTATCAGAGTTCAAACTGTTCGTTCGTGATCGAATGTGGACTATCATTTTCTCCTAACTCTTTATTCAATAAACTATTTCGATCTCTTATCTGTAGCTCTGTAGCTGTTGATGAAATTTGAATTTGTCGATGTCTTTGCATATTTTCAGTGAGGTGAATGTTTTCTTTATTTGTTCTGATCTACAATTTGGTTCAATTTTGCAGACCTAGTACTCTCAAATAAGCTGATATTGTACGATCTTGAGAACCAGGTCATCGGGTGGACCGAATACAACTGTGAGTATCTTAGTCTTGTCCGATTCTGCATTTTTGTTGCATTGCCTTTCTGGTGGATGTGATAGAAGATCTTCATATTCATATTCCATTTTACTGTATCGCGAATCGAATCATAGTTGTCAAATAAGGATTCAGGGTGTGAATCGAAATTCAACTTCGCTGAATTGTGAATCGCAAAGATTCACTTACAATCCCTTAAAACGTATATAATATCATATTCCATTAAACTATGTCATGTATGACATAGTCGGGGGTTGAATTTCATTACAATATATCAGAAAAGACGAGGCAAGTATTGTTTTTGGAACTGTTACCAAGTCAAAAAGACTCTGTAGCTGATCAATCAATGATGAATTGTATGAATCGGTCTGAATCGCAACTGATTCGTAAGATTCGGTCTCATGAATTGGGATACAGATAAAATTTTGGTCAAATTAAGATTTACCCTCTGATTCGCATCGTTTCATGTGTTAATCGAGTCGTAGGATACGGATCGTGAATCGTAAGATTCTGACAAATATGAATCGAATCGTGAATCGTTAATATTCGGTTCAAATCTTCTTAGCTGTATATAGAACATTGCATATCTCTTAAATCCGTAAGAATGTGTGAATAATACTTTCATATTTTTCAACAAGTAAACACAAGTTTTGAGAAAATTGCAGCCATAACGAGTTATTAGGACCCTTCTACCTGAAAGATAAAAAATGACAAGAGA
This sequence comes from Linanthus parryae, assembly GCA_023055425.1. Classification (NCBI taxonomy): domain Eukaryota; kingdom Viridiplantae; phylum Streptophyta; class Magnoliopsida; order Ericales; family Polemoniaceae; genus Linanthus; species Linanthus parryae. The sequence goes on from JALGPY010000001.1 coordinate 104,491,402, forward strand.
CAAGAAGGTATGCATGTAGAGCAAGTAACCATAAGGTGCCAAGATAACATAAAATAAGAGGGAAACTATTAGTCTGGCCTTGAAAGAATTGTACTAGTTATTTTGAAACAAACATGGGTAGCAAAACGGACAGAAATAGGACAAGTATGATCTTGTAGGCTGACTCTAACTTAATTAGACCCTGCCTACATCGATGATGAATCGCATGAATCTGTCTGTATCGCTATGAATTGCTCTTGAATCGGTATTCAGATTATTTTTGCTCCATTTGATATTTACAGAGGGATTCAAATCGTTTCATGGGTGAATCAAATCAAAGCGTATGAATCAAAATGTGAATCATAAGATTCTGACAACTATGACCCACTTAGTATAATAATTCTCTAGCGATGTCCGAATTAGTAGCTATTATGTTTAACTATAGGTTTGGGTAGTTGCCCATGGGCACATGTTATATAAGGGCATTGGGCTGCTGGATTCTGCATTTGAAAGACGCGTTAGGCCATATACATGGAGCATTTTGGCATGTGAAGTTGTACTAGTAAGCTCAAAAACACATTGATTCCTGTTACAAACAAACTTTGATTTATATATTTCAGGCTCCTCAACTATTAAGTTACGGGATGAAAGGACCGGATCTGTACATCTTGTGGGAGCTCACTATATTTCTTCTGCTTGGAGTCTGAGCCCTCAAAGGGTCTTAACCTTCTTCTTGATGACAAGTGCTATTCTTCACCATATAGTTCGCTGAAGTGCAATGCATAGATACCAATTCCCGCTGCAAATAAGAGATGAATATATGAAGCAATGAATTGAAGTAAAGAGCTAATTACGGAATACACTAGACAAGTAATTATAGGTTAGTTTTTGCGATATTGTTTTATGATTCGAGTAAGCAGCTTTTTTTCGATTTAGATTTAGCTTCGTAGATGGAAATTAGGTAAAAGAGGCAAGCGTAACATAGCATTGTAGTCACAGATTAACTTGTGTATATGATTTTTGTATATAGAGCTGGCTTCTATCTCACCATCGTTGGTTTCACAGACGAGTTTGTCTGACCTTGTTCTTGAACTTGGGTGAGTAAGCACACAAGTGTTGTTGGTTCCGTGTCATAGATGATTTGGCGTTTTACTATATGAAGTAGTTTCTATGTGATTTATCTATGGCTAAGGCTCGCAGTCGCAGCACTACCCCAAAAGAAACTATGTATGTAGTAGAACACCAAAGCATCTACGACACAAGAACTAACACTAGTGGGTATCACGACATGTAGGTCATGAGTTCGGTTCAACAACTTCTTCACTTATGCTTACGGAGGATTTGATGCGTAGGTCGCTACTTTTTCTGGTAACTGGTAGCAACTTTTGCCCTTCTTGTCAAGGGCTAATTGTTGCTTTAGGTTGAGGTTCTATGGTTAATATGCAACCAAAGTTTCATTATCTTCACAATTCTAAGAAAGGAGAACATGCCATGTTATGTCCTTTTCGACTCACGTGAATTGGTTGTTTCCTTTTTTAAGCACTTTCTGGTACTGTGCACGAAAATGATATGACCGCATGTGTTGTGTTTTGGGCAAGAGGAAGAATATCACTGAACAAGGGGTGGTGAGTTTCCTGGATTATGCGGTGCATGTTAGTGGTGTTGTTCGCAATTTAACCGACACTAAATGTGTTGGTGTAGTGGCAGTTAGCTTTCTGACTTCTTCCAGTTGTAGCATAACTAGCAGTTGGTGGGATCTCTCAACTTATGGTTTTTACTGTTGCAGATCGGTTATACCGACACTGTAGATTTTGTTATATCTCATCTTTGATAGCACCATGGACCATATATGGTTGTACATTTGAGCCAGCCATGTCTTTGGACTACTAAAGCTTACTCACATTGTCTCCCGAAAGGATGGATGTCATAGTTCACTGCTTCCGCGTTTCCAGGGTGATTGCGATGCAACGACTTGTCAGCCTTATTATAATAATTGTAATATCTGATAACTACAATTCTGAAAATAACCAGTTGTGTCGTTTTGCTCATCAAGTTTCCTACTCAAAATGTGTGACTAGGTCATCCATTACCGCCATCCTCTTAGTGATGGAGAGAGTATTTGTTTACATATTCGCATAGCCCTTCATTATCTTGACACCCAGGAACTGTAAGGATGGTGTTTCCAACTGATGAAAAATTAACTCAAGGACTATTTTTGTAACATTCTTTCCATTTTTTGGGACAAGATGGTGGAGAAGTTCTATCGCTATCCTTAAACAACTACTACTATCCTTTTGGGAGTGTAGTTGGAGTTTGTTGGTCATGTATTCGCAATATTTGTGGGTGTTTGCCTAAAAGATGTTTTTAGTTTGAAATTTGGAGGAGCTCAAGGGCTGTCAATTAGTCCTCTCAACTTTCAGTTCTGTTTTTCTCTGTTCTCTCTCTCTGATCTAGTGTGCAAGTTGAATGGAAGCTGTTTCTGGTTTCCAAATAGTAAAAAATGTAGTAGTTTAAATTATATACTAATGGAAACTGGTTGAAGGTGGTTGAAGAGCTTAATCGAGACAGTTGGGACTTTCCGAACATTAAAAAAACTTATTATTGCCTACTTCGAAACAGATACCGATTTAACAGTAGATTAAAGTTGCATCAATGTACTCAGATACATAGTTAAAGGAGGATCAGCAGTTAAAGTCAGCATCTAGCTAGCATTTCCACAGTAAGAATTCCCCCGCACTGAGTTGTGATATCATGTGACATTACTCGCACTGAAAGTACCAGGTAGCAGGGGAGAGAGAATACTGGTGGCGGTGCGAGTAATTGAAGGAGATCTTCTGCAGCGGCTGCAGCGGTAGCCCGCCGTTAACGACGCAGTCGTTGTGACCCAACACCCTGAAGAGCTTGGGGCTGACCAACTTCTGGGGGAAGCTTCCACATTTGAGATGGACGTCGATCACCGGGCACGTTGGGCAGCTATTTTGGATGTCAACCGCAAACTTTGGTGGATCCTTAAATCCTATTTGCGTTTGCTTCACCGTCGGATTGTTGGCAAAGCTGCATTTTCCTGCCCACCCTGCAAATCATTCATACACACACTACAGATGTCAGTGCTAAACACACACACACACACACACACACACACACAGAGAGAGAGAGAGAGAGAGAGAGAGAGAGAGAGAGAGACCTAGGTGGAGAGTGGAAATGGCAAGAGAGGTCCAGAGGAGAAGCCTGAAACTGGGGTGGCCTTGCATCTTCATTTCACTACTTGCAGTGTTCAGGACAGGGTTTCTCCAATAAACTTATTTCACGCTTATTATATAGACAAAGGAAGAGATAGGTTTTTGATATTGTTTTGGAAGAATTATTCAATTATGAAAACTGAAACATTTTGTGTGGAAGTAGGAGTGCGTGGAATAATCTTGGTGAGACAAATGACAAGAAACAATATCCAAAAGAGATGATGATGAGAGTACAGAGGAGAAGATCTCTCCCCTCAGGCCTGACATATGAGCATGTGGGGGTGGGAGACATTTTTGTTGGAAATGTCATGTGGTGGAGGAAGATTTTTTACAGTTAGCTTTTGTCACTTCTGCGATTTTTATTCGCTCTTTGTATAACTCACTTATGCGATTTTTATTCGTTCTTTGTATTACTCAGTATGTTCAACCGTGAGGTTCTGAAATTTTGGGACACCAAGATCTGGAGACACTATTCATGTATATTTTGATGTGAATTCCACCGGTTCAACACGATTGTGTGTGTGTGTGAGAGAGAGAGAGAGAGCGAGAGTTAAGTGCCTAGCTCTCTTGGAGCGTCAAGCCACCCGATTGCTGATGGAAACGTGAATAAAGATTTTGAAAGAATTTTGGTGCCAAAGTTAGGTAATAAATGGAGAGGCACTGATGGACATGCGTACTGCTGCTCTTCCTAAATTATGTGCAAACCTCCGACCAAAATTCTACTCATAATTTGATAACAAAGCTTCACTTATCTTTTTACGAAGATTCTGGACGTTGTGACACTTCAATTATGAAGTGCCATGATACCACAGAGTCAGAATGAACATATACAGTCAAAGGAACCGTGCTAACTCGCCTTCCAGGACTGGAACCCTAAGAGCTAAACACATGTTCACCTGCTAAAGCTATAGGGCAGTTGGTATGATTCAAAAGACGGTCCACGTACCATTTGGCGTTTGTTCGCATTCGGTAGGCCATGGCACCATTCACAATGCATGTATCTTTAACATAAACAAATGAACACCAATGTGGAAGGGTGAGAGGAAATAAGTACACTCCATCCATCTGCTTTTATGTATCATACTTCTTAACCAAACATTTCAAGAATATTAATTGGCTAATCAGACGCTACTAGAATTTATCTAGTTTCCAATAATGTTATAGAGCAATTGTAGTTCTACTCTATCACGAAAAGACTTATTCTTGTACAGATTGGCTGGGTAAATAACCTCTCCAAAATGCTTGGTCAATGGAAAACATGACCAAAAAAAAAAAAAAAAGACTTGAGTAATAAACTAAGCAAGTTGGTTAAAACCCTCATTTTTTTTTTTCCCTGTACTGGGGATTCTTTGCTACTCCCATCCATGGTCATGTTTATCCATTGTACACACAAAACTGCCGATCTTATATTTTTGGTGTACCTTTCACAATTCCTCCCTGGAACTGGCTTTGCACTTTTGGTTCGAATCAAAGTCAACCCCAAACTGAAATAAGTCAAGAGACAACATTATCCATGTACATTAGCCGAAATACAACACGCCATAAACACCCCACAAGCAGTAGTATAATGAAATAATGTCAAGTTAAAGTTGGGTACACTTTGAAGTTTGAAGACTTCAAATCCTCCACTAACAGACACTGGAATCAACTCTCATCTCATCATATACACAAAGTTCAGGTAGTTGATGCAAACAAAATGGTTCAGTTTCCGTTACATGAAAAAAGAAAAAAAGCAGTATCCGCAAAGGTTACTTGTAGTACTAGGGCCAAAATTGCAAGGGATTCATCTAAGAAGTGGCGCTATAGTATGTTGATACATCACTCGTCAGAAACCTCCTCCAACTTAGTTTCTGCTTTAACCGGTATAGCACCATACAAACACACACGAAGGTCACCTTGCACTATGCGAGGGTGGAAATAGGTCTTGTACAAGTCCCAGAACTCATCCCTGTGCCACACAACACAACAATAATAATTCAGAAACTGGATTCAACGATTCTGTGACATATATGTGTTTGATAACACGATAAGGAAGATGAGCTAAGTTGAAGAAGTCGAACCTGACTTGAGGAAGTGTGAATAAAGAAAAACCCTTTGCATCGGTGAACATATCCAGTACAATCACTTGTAATCGGGACAGTCCCAGTGCTTCCATATCAATCAACTTCTTTAACCTAAACCAATTGGAAAGTAAAAATGAAATCTTGTGACAACTTAATACTGGTGCTGCGACACACAAGGAACCAAAATTCACAAAAATGATATCTCTGCTGGCACGAAAACAGCCATTGTACCATAACATACTCATCATTTGAGAAATGTTTCGAAAAATTTGGAAGGTTCTTTCAACAGGGAAATATTATATAAAAGACAGAAGAATAAATAAAGCAAAACAAGAGAAAGAACAATCAAAGGAAACTAGCACATAAGTGAATGGGAGCACCGAAAATATTAGCTCCTGTACATTGACTTCTATAAGCAATTGGACCGACAGATTTCTGTTAGGCAAGCACAGGTTTGTACCGAATCTGCACAACTTGGTTTCTAAAACTAGGGCCACACAAATAACATTACGTGATTAATGAGGGGGGGCTTCCAGAGAAACTTTGCGTTAAATAATATTGGTGGTGAGGAACACAGTGGGACCAAGTCTGAAATCATAAACTGGAAATTATCGAGAAGCCGTACAAGAGTAAGCCCTATACTTCCTAAGAGATGGAGAGACCCGTCAGTGCTCTACTCCACCGGACGACACATTTGCCATTTCATGCCGGAAACACAATATAGAGGAGATTTTGGCACACAATTTGATACGGGTACGAACCTGTATCCAGACACGTGGGACTCGGCTACGTCGTTAACTGACTCGGTTGGACAATTACGCGAAGGAGTTATTTAATTAAGTAGTTTAATTTACAGTATTATTAATTAAGGGAGTTTATTATATTAGTTCAATGTTAGGGGGTGTTAGTGATATTAGTTAGTTGTTTAGGGGGTTGTGGATAATTAGCAGTAGTTCAATTAGTAGTTATATGCTTGTCAGTTCAGTATTTTATTTTATCGATCAATAAGAAAGAACCAAAGTTTAGTAGTAAAGTTTTGTTTCTGCAGACCTCAGCATCTCAAATTGCTGAAACAAGGAGACGGTAGCTTCTCGAACGGCTACGCCGATAGGTAAACCTCATGACAATTATATAGTAGAACCAAGAGGTAAGGCAGCTCCCTCATTTCTAGTTTTCTACAATGTTGACTCATAGTATTTCACCAATTGAACAAACTATGTATCTTGTGCTTGTAAGCAAATAATAGGATAGACCTTCTAACACACCTCCCAACGTTCTTACACCCATAACACTGGAATTCAACAGTAGGGAAGTTGATAAATTCATGCAGCAAATAGGTACTGTATAAATCCAACATACTTGAAGACAGTGGCGGACGCAGGATCCTTATTTAGGAGAAGCCAAGCTATATATCATTACTTATACTTACGAAAAATGTAAAAAGAATAATACAAAAACACATACTATTACATATCGTTTTTGGTGAAGTAGTGTTATTTCAGTTGGATATATTCAATTTTGGTAAATAAAGAAGGGTTTAGGGATGTGGACAAAGAGTTCACAATCCATAATTGTTATGAACTCATAATGGATGTGTGTGTGTGTGTGTGTGTGTGTGGTGGTGGTGGGGGGGGGGGGGGGGGGCAATTACAAGAGTTGTTCACCATTTGAACCAATGTACCACACAATAGCAGTAAAATCGGAAATGTTGGAGGGGGAACTTTCTGAAAGTGTTTTAGTTATAATACCTCTACCGCGGCTTAAAAAGAAAATATAGTGAACACTTAAAATGCAATGTTTGCTTGTTAGTGAGAAACATTTTGAGAGAGAAGGAGCTTTATTCACCAAAATCAGAGGAGTCATGTTGAGGAGCAAAAGTTGAGAAGTTTCAAAGGTATTGTTGTTTGGACGATTTCTGATGTCAGGTAGCGGAAATATAACTTTCAAGTTCCTGCAGGAACGGTGTATTCGTCTATATACATCTGTTTAATGGTCCTGATGTATCATAAATATTTTACTTCTTTTCAGATATTTGATCACTGCTTGGCGATAAATCATGTTGCTTGTATATTGGGTACTGCATGTCATCAGTGCAGCATATTAATAGTTGTAGGCGTCTTGTAATTACTAGAGGACTAATTTGTGTAATTAGTGTTGTAATTACCTATTTAAAGGTGTGAATACTCAATGAAAAACTACGGAAGATTTCTCCCACTTTCATGGTATCAGAGCACCAACCCTAGGTCTCTGCTTTCTCGTCACCGGCCTCACGCCACCGCAAGCAGCAGTTGTCCTCCTCTCCGGACGACCGCCGCCACTTCCCCTCCAGCTTCCGCACGCATCGCCAGAGCCATCTCCGATTGTTCCAATCGACGCCTCTCGACCTCTGTAACGTCGTCGCCGTCGATTGCATCTTCCCTCTGCAACATCCCATCTCCAGCAGCGTTCAAATCGACGCCGCTCGACCTCTGCAACGTCGTCGCCGTCGATCGCCTCTTCTCCAATTGCTTTGCGGACTCCAATTATTGCTTGGTCGAATTGAGAAACAGCAGCAAACAAATCGCACTTTTGTTCGGCACACCAAGAAGCGCACTCCACAAACGCGCCTTTCTCCACGACCGACCTTGTGGTTTGTGGTTTGCTGTCAAGTTCGCAGCCTCCACATCTCATAGCTACTCAATCATCAATGGTTCAAACAAGTGAAGGCATCACAAAGTAAAAAGGGACCCACGAAAGCAAATCAATCTGCTTGCTTTGCAACCAAATCAAACTGCTTGGTGACTTCACTTGTGGGGTCCAATTGTTTTAGTTGGGGAAGCAATTTTGAAACAACAATTTCAATTATTTCAATTGTGAGACCCCATACTCAGTTCCTTTACAGCTCTTGCGTATCTGCTTCTCTTCGTGATCATTCGTCATGTCGACCGCCAAGCAAACTGTTTCCACACGCTCACGCAATAGTAATCATCATCAGTGTGGCCGAAAAGGTCGAGTACACACTCAGCAGCACCCACACCTCCCCTCACGGCAACTGGGTGTGGTGTCCTGCCCCATCGTCCCCGACTGCTCAGTCGAGCCCCTATCCCCCGACACCGGGTTGGACACACTCAGGTCCCTCTCAGCCTACAGTTTTTTTTGATTCAAAATATTTTTTTTTTTGATTCAAACTCAGCCTACAGTTACGTCAGGTATTCTTGGCCCAGGACCTTCTCAGCAGGGCCTCACAGTCGCTTCTGCCTACCCGCCTGCTACTGATTTGGGATCTCAGTTCTCTGGCATGACACTCAACGTTCCGGATCAGACTTGGTATCTTGATTCCGGCGCATCTGCTCATCTCACTCCGTAGTCAGGTATACTCTCCTCTCTCTCGTTATCTTGTCCTTTTCCTAACATACTTGTGGGAAACGGCTCTAGCATTCCAGTGAAAGGATCTGGCAATCACACCCTTACCACCAACTCGCGTTCCCTTCACCTTAGAAATGTTTTACTTACACCAAACGTTATCAAAAACCTAGTTTATGTTCGTCAATTCACTACTGACAACAATGTTTCCGTTGAGTTTGACCCTTTTGGTTTTTCTGTAAAGGACCTACAATCGGGAGCTCTTTTACAGAGGAGCAACAGTTCGGGTGATCTCTATCCATTCCGGTCTGTCCCACCACCGTCGTCTGCTGTCTCTTTTGCTGCCTTTCCTGCTTCCGTCTGGCACAACCGCCTTGGTCATCCCGGGCGTCCAGTTTTAGATTCGCTTTGTAGTAGTCATTTCATTTCTTGTAGTAGGCATAATTCAGAAGCTCTTTGTCATGCTTGTCAAATTAGTAAACACGTGCGTTTGCCTTTTTCACCATCTACTTCTTCTATTTCTAGTCCATTTAACATTGTTCACAGTGATCTATGGACATCTCCGGTCTTAAGCAAATCGTACTACAAATACTACCTACTACTATCAGATGACTATACCCATTTTCTCTGGGTTTTCCCACTTAAACAGAAAAGCGAAGCGATATCACAATTTAAACAATTCACTACCTTCGTACAAACTCAATTTGAGCGACCCATCAAAACTTTTCAATGTGACCTTGGTGGAGAATTTGATAATGGCTCTTTTCACTCTCACGCCATTAAATCATGGACTTGTCTTCCGGTTTGCGTGTCCTCAGACGTCATCTCAAAATGGCAAAGCTGAACGCATGATTCGTCGAATCAATGACATCAGTCGTGCCCTCCTAGCTCAGGCCTCCCTTCCAGCCTCTTTCTGGGTTGAGTCTCTTCTGACTGCTGTCTACCTTCATAACATTCTTCCCACCAAAGTCCTTGGCAACAATATTCCTACTGTTGCCCTCCACCATCGCTCACCATCCTATGAGCATCTCCGCACGTTCGGATGCTTGTGTTACCCGAACCTCTCTGCCACCTCACCTCACAAGCTTGCACCACGCTCTGTTCGATGTGTCTTTCTGGGGTACCCTCTTAATCATCGTGGGTACAGGTGTCTAGACTTGAGTACTGGTCGGGTTCACACTTCCCCTCATGTCACCTTTGATGAGACGGTGTTTCATTTCTCCACTCATGGCTCTGTGTCTCCCTCTGTTCACAGGACGTCTGATCCCGATGACAGTCTTCCGTCTCCCCTTTTCACTCATCGTGCTCATAACCCTGTGGCACACACACCCTCACCCACCCCTCCTAGGACATCCACATCACCACCCGCACCTACTAGGGCACCCACACAGCTTTCCCCGTCCAGGACCCTTGTGGAACCTTTTCCTCAGCACTACGTCCGTCGATCTGTGTCCACTCGCCCTCCTCCTGTACCCTCTGTGCCTGTGTTACCTGACCCCCCTTGAGTCACCCACACCGAGCCCAGTGGCCACTTCTCCCCATCTCTCTCCTCAGATGACTACCAGATCCATGCATGGCATAGTCAAACCAGTCACCCGTCTCACTTTAGCGGCCCAGCCACCAAACCCCATCTCGCCCCTTCCCAAATTCCCATCCTAGCCTTGTCGGATCCTCACTGGAAAGCGGCCATGGATGATGAGTTTGGAGCTATGGTTACGAACCACACTTGGGATCTGGTTCCCCGCCCGACAGGGGCTAATGTTCTGCGATCTATGTGGCTCTTTCGCCACAAGTTTCGCGCTGATGGTAGTCTGCAGCGCTATAAGGCGCGATTGGTAGCTAATGGGAAGTCCCAGATGGTTGGGATTGATTGTGAGGAGACTTTCAGCTCGGTTGTCAAACCGACCACCATCCGTACAGTTCTCAGCATTGTCGTCACGCGCTCTTGGCCTATCCGTGAGCTGGATGTCAAAAACGCTTTTCTTCATGGTGATCTCTCTGAGACGGTATACATGCATCAACCCCCTGGCTACCGCGACACACGCCATCCTGACTTTGTTTGCCGGTTACACAAATCCTTATATGGTCTGAAGCAGGCTCCCCGTGCTTGGTTTCAGCGATTTGCCACCGTCCTCACACAGACTATCGGTTTCTCTGGTTGCTCGTGTGATGAGTCTCTCTTCGTCTACAGTCGTGGCTCGGACATCGTCTACCTCCTGCTCTATGTGGATGATATCGTCATCACTGGGTCGTCTCCGGTTGTCTTGGATCAGATTGTCTCCCAGCTCTCTGGAGAGTTTGCTATGACTGACCTGGGCCATCTGCATCACTTTCTGGGCATTGCTATCACCCGTGATTCGTCCGGCCTGTTCCTGTCTCAGCATCAGTATGCGACCGACATTCTTCGTCGTGCCTCTATGTCGACCTGTAAGTCTAATGCCGCCCCTGTTGAGGTAGGAAGTAAACTCACAGCTACATCTGGCTCACCGGTTGCTCATCCTACATTATACCGCAGCCTTGCTGGAGCCTTGCAGTACCTCACGTTCACTCGACCAGACATCCAGTATGCAGGTTTGTCTCTTCATGCATGACCCCGTGAGCCGCACTTTCATGCCCTGAAGCGTATCTTGCGCTACATCAGTGGGACACTTGAGTATGGTCTCCGGCTCTCTGCCTCCGCCGCCGATTCCCTCACCGCCTACACTGACGCAGATTGGGCTGGTTGTCCAGACACGCGCCGCTCCACTTCTGGTTACTGTGTCTTCTATGGGGACAATCTTCTGAGTTGGTCGCCCAAGCGACAGGCCACGGTATCTCGTTCTAGTGCTGAGGCTGAGTATCGTGGTGTTGCTAACGCCGTCTCCGAACTCTGCTGGGTCCGGAATTTGCTTATTCAGCTTCGTGTCACCACGCCTCGGGCCACTGTCGTGTATTGCGACAATGTGAGTGCTGTCTATCTCTCTGGTAATCCTGTTCAGCATCAGCGCACTAAGCATGTTGAGATTGATCTACACTTCGTTCGTGAGAAGGTTCGTATGGGTCAGCTTCGTTTCGCGTGTTGCACATTCCAGCAGATTATCAGTACGCCGACATCTTCACCAAGGGTCTTCCTCGGCCCTTGTTCCAGCGTTTCCGTTCCAGTCTCAGTGTTGGCACGCCTACAGTTTCGACTGCGGGGGAGTAATAGTTGTAGGCGTCTTGTAATTACTGGAGGACTAATTTGTGTAATTAGTGTTGTAATTACCTATTTAAAGGTGTGAATACTCAATGAAAAACTAAGGAAGATTTCTCCCACTACCTTCAGACTGTTCTCCAAGCAATAAAAAGGCTATTGTTGAGACACAAGGTTACTCCAACAGTCTTTCGCAGTTGTGCTGGTCACTTGGCTTAAGTATGACAAGCAAATATCTCATTTACCAGATCCAACATACAAGCTTCTAGCTTACCATAAGCCAAATTGAGAACCTAAAAACTGATGGTGAAAATGCATACAAGGTCAAAGTTAGAAGAAATCATTCACTTTCTACTGTTTCAACCCATAAGTTCAATCCTGCTCACCTTACTATGCGAAGCATCAAAGGTTACTGCTCTTTGTTATAATATTATCCATTAGATATTTGATGCTCACTACCATTAAGGCCAAGATAAATGTTTGATTTAAATGAATGAGGCTGCCACGCAATGGCATCTGAGGGATTACTGGTGGCTGGTGCTACAGCCTTTATATGCATGTTAAATAATTTTACGAGGGACAAATAACACTAAACCTGTTTGCACTTTGCACTCCGTAATACTAAACCACAGACGCTTTCAATTATTTATAACTGGCCTCATTTGCCTAACTCCATTACATAAATTGGATATACAAGGGGTAAAATTATATTTTTCTCTTCCGTCTTTCTAAACCTATATGTTCTCTCTCTTGTTCCATCTAATATCTCTCTCCGTTGTCTCTTCCTTTGTTCTCTCTACTCGGCCATTTCGACAACAACGGAGACCCCTACCGAGCTCTAGCTCTGCATTGACTCCTCAAGCGGCAATATTTTATCGACGGAAGCAGAGGAGGCTGTTTTGTATTCTCATTGCGAAGGAGAAGAAGTGTAGGGGGATCAACGATTTCGTGAAATTTATAGAAACAGGAGAGAACAGCGAAGAGAAGATTTGGGGTCTGAGATAGTCGTTCATGTTTCTGGTGAAGCTTGGTGACTCGAGGAATGTCAATGAGTGTAGGTCTCTCTCTTTCAGTTCTCTTCCACTCTCTCAACTGTCTCATTTCGTGGGTCCAAAGAATGGGGAGTGGGTTCTATTCGAGAGAACAGAGAACACTGCTGGAATAAATGGCGAGTTTGGTGTTGCGGTGCATTTGGTGGTGGTGGTTTAGTGTTACAAGTGCATACAAGTTTACCAAACTGAAAGAAGGTTTTACTGGTAAATTGGAAGTGTCAGTGTTACAAAGTGTATACAGGTTTAGCGTCATTTTTCCTTTTACGATCGTGCTGTGGGCATACGAGACTCAAGGCTACAAAAATAGTTACAAGAGCATATGATGTTTATAAAGGGGCCGTTTTTTCACATTTGCCAATGTTTCAAAACATTCACAGATTCATTATCTGACTGCCACTAATTGTAAGACTTGGATCTTACCTGTTTGGCGTACCACTAGCAACATTAACGCGACTTTTCAGAGCAGAAACCTGGTAGATGAAAGATATTATGATAGAAAATGGGTTAGTTTGAAATTGATGAATAAAAAAATGAAGGGAATGGGTCGGGGGAGTTGAACCATGATATACAATCTTTTGAAAATTGACAATTTTATGTTAAGAATCAATGGGATTTCAGCTCAACTAATTGGTACTGATTACTGAGTGGAGTATCAATGATATTACACTTTGTTTTTTCTTGTAATTCCGAATTCAAAATCAATTAAAAGTGAGAAGAGTATCCCAGGATGTTTTAAATTGCACACTTAATTAACTGTAAAGTCCTGGTGTAATTCAATCCCAAACAACAACAAATAGGAAAGAAGGTGCATGCATTACCTGTTCATCAATCTTCATATGCTTTGAGAATAGCTTAGGAGCAAGGCATTCACTCGTTAAGATTCTCACACCCCTGAAGAAGCAAGATGTATGATTAGCCAGATTTCAGAGATGAAATAAAGTAAATGCACTATGTCACAGGGTAAATCCACTAACTGTGAAGAAGGTCATCATACTTGATAAGTTCCAATACTCTCAAGGCAGATATACTAATTACAACAACTGCTGGGTTGCCAGGATCAATTTTGCCTTCCAAAAGCTGCTTTTCACAAAGTGTTTCTTTCCAAGATAATCCAAACGAAGCCTTCAAGTGTTCACCTAAATTGGTGGAACTTTGAGACATATTTTGAGATAGCTTGAGAATGCATTTATCTGCATAAGTCAAATAAATGGTATTAACAGTAAGCTATTTGTATATCCATAGATGGAATAGAGAATAAGGAGGATTATAATGCAAAACCATTTTAAGAACTTGCACATTTCATTGTTGGCAGATAACACGATTTCAGATTAAAGATAGCCTTTTATAGACCCATTTGGGATTCCAACACCGGAGGGAAGGAATATAAAGATTGAATTCGGATTCGAATTGAAGATAGTCTTTCCAACATGTCCCTTATGTATCATCTATAAAACATGTAGGTGTTATTTGCACCGCAAAGAGCAACGAACTCTTAAAGCAAGCAAAATCCAGGCATTGAAAACGTCCTTCTCAATGGAGGAAGTAGAATGCAATACTTGTAAAATTTGGTGCAACAGGCCAAGGTTGTAAGCCTATTTGATTTTCTTGGTAAAAATGAGATATATTTTCGCGATTGAAAACCATCACCGGTATTACTTGCAATATTTCTCATTTCAACACTCCATTCAGGCCCCTATTATTAACATATCTGATTTTGATTCTCCCAAATTAAGAAAACTTCTAATTTAACAACAAATAAACAGGCAATTAGCAAAAGTTTTGGGATAAGTTTATATCAGAAGTTCACAACAATCACCATTCTCAAAATACAAATTTACCACATTCGAAACAAGTGACACAAATTGGAATCATTAAGCTATGAAAGAATCCTCGTCAGAAAGTTTAGGGCATTCAAGAGAAAAAGAACTGAGAATAAGGGAGCCAATTAACGGTATATAAGAACCGCAACAGTAGGATGTGTTACGGCTTGTAATGAATTCCTTTCACCTCCAGATATCTGCGTAATTCCACCGAAAACGACACAACAAGAGTTAACTGATTGCTTTGTTCAGATAACCCGGATCATGTCACCTGAAACGGTGGCTGTTCCAGCAGTGAAATGAGATACAGATCGAGGAACCTGATAGCACAAGGACTTTGGTAAGCTTCTGTTACAAGTTAAAACTTATGTGCAAAATGTTCTACCACTTTGGAAAATCAAGAGACATGTGTGGTTTCCGGTATAATTTGGATGCTAACTCTATAACTTGAGAATTTGAGTGCCTGGGTGCCCAAATCATGTTGTGGCATGCTACCTTGATGATCTTTTCTACCCAACGAGTGGACTCAGAGCCAATGATTTGTGCACAGCACCACTGAATCAAAGTGGCTGAGTTGATTACAATGTGATCCCGTTGAGCCAATAGAGGATTATAGGGTAGGCCAAAACGTGCTTAACTGCATCCTCAGACGAGAGCGATTGCGGCAATTTGGTTAAGCCTTCCATTTGAGAATTATTAAAGGCTCGCACATGAAGGAGTGGTAAAGGGTGATGTGTGAGGCTTTATTCGACAGCGAATATGAAAGAGTGTCGTGTGGTTGATAAGTATGATTTGGACCATAACACATAAGCTTGAGCATTTGTGCAAGCAGGTGTCCCAAATCATGCCGAGAAGTGCTCCGCTCCCCTGATGGTTTTGATCAACCAACAACTTCGCCACAGCGCTTGACAGGGAAAATATTTTTCTGGAATCCAAATTTGTGAAATTTTCAAACGTAGGAATGAGTGAGATAGTGGTTCCAAATGAGTGAGATATTGGGTCCTAAGTCCAAACACCCATTCACATACTCCACCTGTACTGATAATAGGGTAGATAAGCATTCAACCGTATGGTCAGATCGCCAAATTCACTTTTCCCAATTAAACTCCAGAAACACCCAAATCTTACTACTGAATCATTTGGGTCAAAATGGTCAGATCGCCAAATTCACTTCCGAATTCAAATTACCATGTTTCCAAATTAAGTGATTCAAATTGGAATACAATGGATGAGAAAATACTGGTAACAAAGATCAAAGCCATAATCAACAAAAAAAATGATCCTCAAAAGGGAAAAGGAAGATAAATGCTAATTGCTTTTTGACCTCCAGAGGGGCCATCGCTACAAACAAAATCCAGCTCCTAATAGCCCTAGTAATCAAGTTAACCAGGCCCAAGGAAAGGGGGCGTAATAGAAGTCCTGAAAATGTACTCATGCCATGTTTCCACACACACCAAAGATCCCCCCTTTCAAAAATACCAAAATGAATTTCAAACTTGCAAAATGAACATACAAGCTACTAATGAAGCAGAGACATTTAGGCAACAAAGCAATGAGCATGTATATTTTCCCTCACGAAAAAAACAAACAATTGGAGATATTATATTCATCAAATTTTGTAGACATTTTCTAAACCCTTTAACTTATCGTATCAACAAAAGAGTACTTCATCACTAAACTATACTCATGTTCCAATAAATTCACTATCCAGCCCAGAACTCCTCAAAGAATACTTAAAAGACAGTAAGATGAACTCCTCAAGCAATGAAAGTGACAAGTTTGCCAATTCCCTAAAAGAAACAACCTCAACTAAATCCCCCATCTTCACTTCTCTAGTTATTTTCCTATGGGTTTAAATTAATAGTCATTTACAATTGGCATTGCAAACTACAAGAACAAATTTAACCCAGAAAAACCCAATTGTCAGATTAAGCAAAAAAAAAAAAAAAAAAAAAAAAAAAAAAAAAAAAAAAACTACCACTGATTGCTTCCAGCTCGAGTGGTGAAAGCTGAATCCGATTGGCGGACTGATACTGCTCCAGAAGGAAACCCAGCTGCTCAGCCGCCGTCGCCGCCTCAGTCATCTCCACGGCGACTTTGTTCTTTTTGGTGGGTCTAGGGATGATGATGGGTGCACTAATGTCATTGCTGGGTATTTCCTTTCTGGGTTTCTTGGTTTTGGTCTTCTTCTTGGTGGGTCTGTTGTTTGGTGTTGCAGATGCTGGTGAGCGCTTGGGTTTAGGGTTTCTGGGTTTGAGGCGGCTGCTGCTACTGCGTTTCTTGTCGTGATTCCTCCGGCCGCCTTTTCTCTTCGCTTCGTTCGTCTTCATGGGTAATGAGCTCTGATAAAGCTCTTGAAGGTTTCGCCGGTTTAGTTCTTTCTTACACACACTGCTTACTCTGCCCCGCCTGAATAGAGGAAGGAGGAGACAGGAGAAGCGACACTTTCAGTAGCAGACTAACAGTTGAATGAGAAACTGGCCCAACCCAATTTTGAAACTATTGAACCGTTTGGAACGCCCAACCCAATACTCTTTGTTAACTGGTCTGCAGACCTTCAATGTACGACTACTGACTACTATACAGATACTCTCTCATCTTTGTTCCCAATTTGACTATTCTCACTATTCACAGGGTCATTTTGACCCGGTGATTTGAATAGCAAAACGATGTAATTTTTTGATAATTTTTCATGGTGTTGTAGAGTAAAAGTTGCTCTATAATACGGTGAAAAAATTATCAAAAAATCGTATTGTTTTGCTATCCAAATCAGCCGGTCAAAATGACCCAGATACGAGTCAAAAAAGTCAAATGAGAACAAAGAGCAGAGACGGATGGGTAAGATCTAATTGGTCGCTTCGTCAATTCTTCCTCCCCTGACGTTTTCTTTACGTGAAAATCAGAAGGTTTGAGTTGGAACACTCCTCGTTCTAGTGAGAGAAAGCAGATTCGTCTCATCTCTTCTCATCTAGCTTCTCCTTCCAACACAGAGCAAGGCTCTGGTTTTGCTCGTCTCTTGCTACCGATTCGATCGGCAATTGTGTGGGGTAGCTCTTTTCCCCATTCCAATATGGCGTCAGATCTACGCCTTGAGCTAGATGACGACCCCGAAATAACTCAAAACCTCCATAGATCCACCTTGGTAGCGAAATATCTTTACGAAAGAAAGTTAGGGAAATCCACGATGAAGCAGATCGTAGAAGGAGCTTGGGAGCTCAACGGGAAAATCTATGTTGAATCATTTGGAATAAACTGTTTTACTTTATCCTTTTCAGAAGAAGAAGACTACATCAGGGTTCTAGCTAAATCCCCGTGGCTAGTTGCGGGACAAATTCTTCTTTTGAAAAAATGGTACCCTGGAAAGAGTTTGAAGTCATTTACCTTCGATTATTGTCCGATCTGGGTTCAGGTCAGAGATGTACCGCCTGAAAAAAGGTCTCGGGTAAATGCAGAAAAGATTGCGGGATTGATTGGTGATTACTTGGAACATGATGGGGTCGAACCGAGTATTTGTGGGGTTCGACCATACTTCATACTAAGAGTTGATTTTCCGGTGAAGACCCTCTTCCAAGGGGTTTCTTCCTCCTTGCCAAAGATGCGGAAGAGATATGGATAGGATTGCGCTACGAAAGAGTGGGTGACTTATGCTATAGATGTGGAAGGCTTGGCCATACGAGAGCTCACTGCAGTTTTCTGGGAAGAGAAGAAGACCAGAAATTGCTATACGACTGTGACTTGAGAGTTGGTTACCGAAAAATCACGACGGAGTATAGAGAGAAGGAACGTCTCCGGCGTGAGGATTCGAGTAAAAGATGGAAACCCCTTTTGGATAGAGTGGGCGCAGAAAAACAGAAAGAGACCAATAACCTCCTAAGTCATCCGGAGCAAGGGGAATAGACAGGCGACGGGGATGTGCAAGCCAAGAATCAAAGCTCGCCGGAGAAGACCACCGGAGTTACATCGGTGAAGATGGCGCAGGTACAATATGACAGGACAGAGGACTCTGCAGGTTGTACCAGGACAGGTCAGCCATTGGCGTACGAGGAAGAAATCAAGGGAGGACACGTGGCTACACCAGAAAATCAGGTACAATCCATGAGCTGTTCGACAGTTGGCGATAAGGGTAAGAAGGTCATTAATGTGCCGGGCAAGGTATCGACACCCGACCAATCCAACCTTACTATGTGGAAGAACCAGTAGAGGATGATGGGCTAACCATGGAGTGTAGTTTACTAAAGTCCATATGAATTGAACCTGTATTGGCCCAACCCAAGACAATATTAAATGAGGTGCACAAACCTGCTGAGGTGGAGGACACGTCTGCAGAGAAAGTCAATCCCTATCGTGACGTGCATCTGGCCACGGTGTTTAATCGTCTCTTCTCCCTCAAGAGGAAAATAATAGATGAGGATGAAACAATTGACCTAATTGCGAAAAAAACAAGGGCAGAGGGATCTCAAGCACTGGTTAGTTATGGCGATAACTCCCAATCTGAGATGGAGAAAGAAATCCAACAGAAGGCTGAAGAGAATTGGAACTATACTATGGCGGTGCAGAATACCAATCGAAGTATTTCGAAGAAGAAGAGGTCGGCGAAGAGGATCACAAAAGCTGATGGAGATCTTCTCTTTCCCCCAGAACGTACCCTGAAGTTTGAAGCTGAGCTCACTAAAGTATTTTTATCAGGTATGGCAGAGATTGATGCTTCTCTTGTTTATGAAAGGGTGGTGGTGGCTGACCCAAAACAGCCACAACCCCCCATGTTAGGCTTAAGTTGGAACTGTCAGGAGTTGGGGCGACTCCTGACAGTCCTGAAATTACGAGGGTTGTGTTCAACCCATCGTCCCAGTCTCTTGTTCTTGATGGAGACTAAGAATAAGAAACAGTATATAGAAAGAATTAGGACAAGTCTGACATGGCCAAATTCCTGCTATGTGGATCCTCAAGGTTTAGGAGGTGGTCTTTGTCTTTGGTGGGTGCAAGGTATTCAGGTGGAGGTCGTTTTCAAGAGTGTTAATTTGATTCACACAAGAATTGATTATGATGATAAGGTAGAATGGTGTTCATTCATTTACATGAACCCCAGAGAGAAGGAGAAACAACAAGTTTGGTCCATTATTGAAGAATTCAGTAAAGACATTAAGGGACCTTGGTTCCTAATTGGGGACTTTAATGATATCAGCCATAGAGGGGACAAACAAGGTGGTTCAGAAGCTCACTCTTGGAGAATCAGAAGGTGGCAAAGCAGGCTCAATGCTATAGGTCTGCAAGAAATAGTTTTTGAAGGCCCTAAATACACTTAGTGTAATCACAGAACTGAGAATTTGGTTAAATAAAGGATTGACAAGGATCTCTATAATGTAGATTGGTCTGTAGGTCACTCCAATGTATCTCTATTTCATGAGTTGGATGTGGGTTCTGATCACTGTCCCCTTCTTATCAACAGTGATAAACACTCTAGAGGTAATCGGAGATGTTTCAAGTTTGAGGAAGCTTGGTTAGGGGCTGCAGATTGCAAAGAGGTAATTCAACGTTCTTGGAGAAGAGATGTGTCTGGTTCTAGCATGTTCAAGCTTCACTATAAACTGAAAAGGGTAAAATGGGAGCTTAATAAATGGAGCAAGACAAAGTTTGGTAATGCAAAGAAGAGGATTGAATCCATCTGCAACCAGCTTAGAAGAATTCAATAACAGGGTGTAGGTACTCATAATGAAACTGAGAGAAGAAGTTTAATTAGCCAATTGGAAATTCAGTGGGCGAGAGAGGAAAGTTAATGGAAGCAAAGGGCCAGAACAAAATATTTGCAACTAGGAGACAAAAACACCAAGTACTTCCACACTTCAGTCATTCAAGGAAGATTCATAAAAATGATCAAGAGGATTAAGAAGAAGGATGGGATTTGGTCCAAGGATGAAGAGGAAATGAAACAAGAGATTACAACTTTCTTCAACAATATCTATAGAGGTGAGGACAAAGTGGTATCCCTCCTAACGACAAATTGTCTGAGAAGAACAATTTCAGATTCCAAAAATGAAGACCTCATAAGGATTCCCACAATGGAGGAGGTGAAAGAAGCAACAAATCAGCTAGGTCAATGGAAGGCCCATGAGGTAGATGGGTTCCAGGGTGGTTTCTATGTCCAAAACTGGGATATTGTAGGTACTGATCTCTTCAATGCTTTTAGTAACTTCTTCTCTACTGGTTTTTTACTCAAGAGTTTTAATATCACAAGAATAGCCCTCCTTCCCAAAATTCAGCACCCTGAGTACCCTAATCACTTTAGACCAACAGGCCTCTGCAATTTCAAATATAAATTGATCTCTAAAATCCTAGCCAATAGGCTCAAACCTTTCTTGCAGAAACTTGTTTCTCCCTCCCAGTCAGCCTTTGTTCCACAGAGATCCATACATGACAACTTATGGTGCCTAGTACTCTTTTTCATCATATCCAGACCAGTAAGAGCAAGGAAAAGACACATGTTGTACTTAAGCTAGACCTCAACAAAGCTTATGATATGTTTGATTGGGACTTCATCTTGGAGGTGTTTAAAAAGCTGGGATTCAGTAAGAGATGGTGTCAGCTGATACATCAGTGTATTTCTACTGTACATTACAAATTACAGCTGAATGGGGTAGATGTGGCAGACATTACCCCCAATAGAGGTTTACGGCAAGGGAATCCCCTCTCACCGTATATTTTTGTTCTAGCTATGGATGTTCTCACTAGAAATCTGGAGCAGGCTGTCCAAGAAGGGGTGATTGAAGGGTTGTCTATCAAAAATGGCCCTATCATAACTAATATGTGCTTTGCTGATGATGTCTTGTTATTTCTTAAAGCTGAGGTGCAGGAAATCTCTTATTTTAAACATTTGCTTGCTAGATTTGGGAATGAGTCAGGTCTTAAACTTAACCAAACAAAGTTTGGTTTTCTAGTGTCCCCTTCTGTGAACAAGGAGACCAAGAAAGCTCTTGAAGATATTCTCTTGATTCCCCCACTCAAATAAGATACTAGGAAGAAAGCACAAATAAAGTATAAGACATGATTCTAAAGAATCTAGGAGGTTGGAAAAGTCTTCTTCTTTCTAATGGAGGTAAGGAGATACTAATCAAAGCAATCATTCAAGCCCTGCCTAGTTTTTTGATGTCCTGTGTTTTTTAGCCTTCTTATATCCGAAAAAGAATTTCCACAGCCATTAGAAGATTATGGTGGGGAAATGACCATTCTGAGAAGAAAATTAATTGGTTGGCGTGGGATAATGTTACCCTAAGTAAAGAAGAAGGTGGATTAGGGTTTAGAGATTTCAAATGCTTCAATTTGGCTTTGCTTGCAAAAAACGGTGGAGAATGGGTGCCAATGATTCATTACTGATCTCCCAGGTATTCAAAGCCTTATATTAGAGTAACTCAATTTTTTGGGATGCAAAACTGGTGCCAGGATGCAGCAAAGTGTGGAAAGACTTGATGAAGGCTAGGGATGTTCTAAAAGCTGATTCAAGGTGGCAAATTGGTAAGGGGGACAAGGTGGATGTCTTTTCTGATAATTGGTTGGATGATGCAATTTGTCTTAAAGACCACTGCAAGGTTAATGTCAACAATTTAAAGTTGAGAGTGGCTGACCTGATGAACATCCACGTAAATTCCTGGAATGTGTCATTGGTGTGTAATCTTTTTGACACAGAAGCTTCCCAGGCCATCTTGGCCTATCCTATAAGCAAGAAAGAGATACAAGACAGAAGAGTGTGGAGATGGACAGAAACTGGGGAATATTCTGTTAAGTCTGGGTATAGAACATGTGTGAAAATGCATAGGGAGGCCACTAAGATGAAAGACAAGATCCCAAGCTCTAGCTCTTCTGGTTCTGAAGATAAAAGCGTTTTGAGGAAAGTGTGGAGCCTGAAACTACCCCCAAGTTGAAGCACTTCTGGTGGAGAGTACTAAACAACATTCTTCCTACAAATATGGCTTTGTTTAGGAGGAGGTTGCAAAATGTGATATCTGCAATGTTTCTCTTGAGAGAGTGGAACACACTCTTTTTCACTATAAGTGGACTTACCCAATCTGGTTTGCTGCAAGTCTTATCTCTTCTGAAGAGCTTAAGAATATCACTTGTATTAGTGGATGGTTCTATACCATCATAAATCTCCCAATCAACAATCATTTGCCAAAAGATTTTATGGAAAGGGTTGTTTTCACCTGCTGGGGCATTTGGGGAGCGAGAAACCAATGGGTGTTTAACTCTATCCTTCCAAATCCAAAATTCTGTGATAGAGGAAGTCAATGGGTGGAGAACTTACTTCATAAGCTCTCTTAAAGAAAAAAGTGAGGTCAAAAATATTTCTATCATCCCCTCTAATTCTTCAGAAGAGCATTGGAGACCTCCAGGCAGGGGAAAGGTCAAGTTCAATGTGGATGCCAGCTGGAATGCTAATACAAAGTGTTCTAACATGGCTGCTACAGTTAAGGATCATGATGGTGAGTTGATCAACTTTTGGCACATGAGAAGTATGGCCACCTTTGCTTTACATGCTGAGCTAAATGCTTTCAATTGGAGCTGTCACCTAGCCAGTGAATTCCAACAAATAAGCTGCATTGAGAGTGATTGTCAGCTAGCTATCAAAATGGTGAAATTGAAGGCTAGACCTGGACTGCTTCTCCAAGATTTGGTGGAGGAAATCCAAGATCAGTTGAAGGTTCTGAAGATTGAAGTGATTTGGGTGCGTAGAAAAGCAAATGTGTTAGCAGATTGGCTAGCTAGGTCAACTAGATATGTAGTAGCAGGTAGCTTTCTTGTGACATCCCGCATAATTAAACCCATTTAAGCATTATTTGGAGTTGGTTTATGACCTTATAATATGATTTTTTTGGCTAATTAATTTGGGATGGAATTTCATATTAGTCCCCAATAGTTTCAATATTGACCAATTCTTATTTGCTATGAATTGTGAAGAAGTATGAAGTGCGTTTTTGGTATATACGTATTTCTTGTATGTGGAAGAGTATTGTTCATCTTGCATGTACACCTAGTGTAGTGGGGGAAGTAGACCCTTAGTTACCTATTATTAGGCATGCTAATGACCCATCATGACTACTTGCCTTGCATACCATAGATTTGTATCAATTTTACACTTCCCAAGCCATCTTTGTTCATTGAACCAAAACTTTCTAGTACATTTCCGGATTTGAGAAAGGGAGCCACCAAATCATGGCCAAAACTTGGTATTTTGCTACTCTATGAGTGTAAAACTTATGGGAGTTGGATACCTATCAACCCTAGAGTCTTTTTCCAATGTTACTCCTCATATTTAAATCATTTGGAGCTAGTTAAGTGTGTCATCTTTTGTTGTGTTATTTGTGCCTAGTTAGATTATACTAGTGCACTCCTTGCAAATATGTGTGGTGTGACTAATGTACCCAATCTCTTGTACATCTTTATATTTTGTTATGCAGCCCATCCTCATCATTTTCTCACACCCATTATCTCTCTCTAACTCAATCTCTTGTACCCAATCTCTTGTACATCTTTATATTTTGGTGGAGAGTTATTTCTTCATTCTACCCAAGGATTTGAGCTCACAAACACTCTTTTGCTCACCAATCTTGATCTTGAGGTAAATCCTTGATCTAATCTTTGACTTTTGCATATTCTTGATTCTAATGTCCTTTTCCATGGTAGAACATCTGAAAATGTCCTTGCATGTGTCTGTTTTTGCATCTTCTTTTGGATTTATGGGTTCATCCTCATGGATGAAGTTTTAGAAGAAATGTTGTGTCCTAAAAGATGAGAGTTGTTCTTGATCTCCCTATTTCATACTTCTCATCTATTCAAGTCATGTGTTTTTGCTCATTCTTGAAGCCAATGTGCTGTATTTGGAATTGCATGTGTCTCTTTCATATCTTATTTGATCATCAATGAAGTTCTTTCACATATTCACTTGAGGATCTTGTGATTTAAAGGAAGTGGTCTCGTTTTGATACTCTGTTTTCCATCAGATTTGTGACCTGACTTAGATAGGCCACATCTCACTCATAAAAACTCGTATACTTCTCTACCTTATATCGTTTCGAAGCCCTCTGTGTCTACTTTCATATCCAACTGGTTTCATGCCCAAATTCATCATATATTTTCTGTAATGCGAATTCTTGTAAACTGTGTCTGGGCTGGAACTGGGTTCGGGCAGATTCTATCACTCAACTTTGTGGAGTCATTACTCTCTCATACGAGCTTGTATTTTGCTCTACCTTATATTGTTTCGAAGCTCTATGTGTCTAGTTTCATTTCCAGTTGGATTCATGCCAAAATATGTTGTATATCATTCAGAATTCCAGTTTTTGTAAAGTGTGTCAAATCTGAAAAGTTCATTTCTCGTCTAGTGGCATGTGCTACTTTAGAGAACATCATTCCATTGTCGATTAGTCTTAGAAGGTCTTCATAACCACGTCAAGGGAAATTTTTTAGCACCTTATTATTGCCTTATAGTGCACTTGTCTTAATGTTGGCTTGCTCTTATTATTTGTAGAGCCTCGTTGTTAGAGTTGCACTTGGATTTCGGTATTGGTAGCTAGTAAGAATTTTATAAGCTAGGACCCGAGGTGAGTACTTACCCAACCTTTTGGTAGTGCTATTTTCATGTATTAACTGTTTATGGGCTATGAGGTGGATGTTGTGATACTTGTTAATGGTGGAATGTGTTTTTGATAACGTGGTGATTTGCATCTTTTGATTGGAGATATAGCCCATATTTTAAAGCATGTTTATAAATGTTATTTGCTAAACTGAAAGTCCATGGTATGTTTCATAAATGTTTGGCCAAGATGGTTGCCTAAATGACACTGTTGGACAGTACCCTAACGGTCGGGGGATATACACCGGTACAGTACCCTAACGGTGGGGGATATACACCGGACAGTACCCTCCCGGCGCGGGGACATAGACCGGAGGTCGATACCCTGTCCTAGGGATATAATATGGGATGAGCCGTTAACACGTGCGTTGTCATGACTTGTCGACTATGTTTTGTCCGAGGTAGCAATTCTACGCGGACTCGCCATATTTATGTCTTAGTGTCACAAATGAGATTTTAAATGGCCAAAGTTTTGAATGAGAGGAGCCGAGGGCTCAAAGTGGTGTTGTGGAGGGACCGAAGACCCAAGTGTTTTAAAGTAAAAGCTCTACATGTTTACTTACTTGAATGCTTGCTTGAATTATGTTGTTTATATTACTCTTTATCTATGTATGAACTGTGAAGCAAGCATGTTTTGAACAACTTGACCATGGCATTTGAAACTAGTATATTTATATTGTATATTTCCAAACCTAACAAAGGGGTAAGTACGTGCTCACCAGACTTCGCAGTCTGACCGGTTTTTAAATGATCGCTATTTCAGGTTCAAAGGAGAGGACCGAGCCAAGTAATCAAGCTGCTTAGTTACTTATGCCATTTCATGTTGTTGATAATTTATGCTTTTGTGCTGAAGTTGTCTAAGAATCTTGTCTCATGTATATAATGTAGTACTTGGTGTCTGTCGGTATGTAACTCTTTGGGATCTAGCTTGCACTTGTTGGAGACCATGTATGGTTATCTTTTGGTAACAGGAATGTGTTACCCCATGAGGGGATATCCCGTGGTTTGTTAACTCAACTTTTGGAGTTGTTTTGTGACCCTTTTATGAATGGTATATGTGTAACCGTGACTGAATCATGAATGACTTGACTCTGAGATCATTGAGTACCATGGAGGATGGATAAAAGTGTTATTTACGAAATTCTCAAACTCTATTTCCTTTCTATACAAGATGAGTTTTTAAAATAAATTTTTTTAAATATAAGACCCCTTTTTCATAAGCTTCCGCACTACATATCCGATAAAATTGGAATTCAAACTGTTTTCACTTCTATCCTCATGGTGCGAGAATGCCTTGGTGGCGTGTGACGCCTCGTTCCCGTTTAATGATGTTATTAATCGGGGTCGCGGGAGCGGGGTGCCACATGGTTGGTATCAGAGCATAGGTTTATATAGAAACCTTAGAGTATGGTCAGTAGGATGACCCTTATGTGTAAGTCTACTGGATAGTAATACTTAGTACTTGCTCAAGTGGTAATATTTATAGTGCGAAGAGCACGGTGGGTTCGTTATGCATTTAATGGGTGTTCTTCTTATATATATAAAATGAGTAGCAGTCATTCAACCCACAACTCGCAGCATGCGGCGGCAGGGACTTCCCATGCGTCTGCATCTGATTCTACTGATGCTAGAGATGGCGCCAATCCTAATGAGATGGCTGGGTTGGCTAGAGCCATGGAGGAAATGGCTAGAGCGATGGAAAGGGGAAACCATAATGTGACAATTGATAATTTTAGAGCACTCAAGCCTAGGGTTTTCAAGGAAACCAATGACCCGGTGGAAGCTGAAAACTGGTTATTGTCAATGGAAAAGCACTTGGAGAGGCTGCACTGTACTGAGATGAAAAAGGTCGAGTTTTCCACTTATGCCTTGGAGGATAATGCTTATCGTTGGTGGATAGTCGTGAAAGAGCGCGAGGTGATTGACACGTGGGAAAAGTTTGTTGAGGTTTTTAATAAGAAGTACTTCCCTCAGGCGTTGAAGAATGCTAAAGCTATTGAGTTCATGAACCTTATTCAGGGGAACATGTCAGTGGCTGAGTATGAAGCTAAGTTCAATGAGCTCTCTCGTCATGCACCTCATGTGGTGGATACCGAGGAAAGGAGGGCTAGGAAATTTGAAGCAGGGTTGCGTCCCGGAATTCGAACTAGGATCGAGTTATTGGGAATCAACGACTATGACATACTTGTGGAGCGAGCTACTCTAGCAGAGAAGGGTATCATGGAGGCCATCAAGCAGAGGGACACTATAAGAAGTAAGACTAAAGGGGGTACCGGTAGTTCGAGGAATGAAAATAGTTTAGGCCCAAGAAACTCAAACACATTTAAGAGCTTTGGTCCCACTAGGAGTGGTAATTCTGGTCAGAGCGGAAGTGGGAAAACTGGTAATGCGAGTAATGGCAACAAGGCATGCACCAAGTGCGGGAGGTACATATGGGTCGGCCATGTGGTGATTTCAATGGAGCGTGTTATAACTGCAAGCAACTTGGTCACTATGCTAGAGAGTGTCCTAGGAACAGCCAAAGGACTAGAGGAAGCCAAGGGGCGAGTGTCTCTGTCCATCAACCTAACCCAAACCGCCAAGCGAGAGCTTTTGCACTTGTCCCAGGAGATGTCCAAGCATCAGCATCAGTGGTGGCAGGTACCTTTTTGATTAGTTCAACTCCTGCCCTTGCTCTTATTGATTCTGGTTCTACCCATTCATTTATCTCTACCCGCTTTGCTCATCATCTACATGGTTTTCCTGAACCTTTGGTCTACACACTTGACGTCTCTACTCTCTTAGGTGTAGTTATGACTGCTTCTTCTATTTACCGGAACTGTGACATCACCATTGAAGGTAGACTTTTGGTTGTTAACCTAATTCCCTTGGATATTAGTGGCTTTGATGTAATCTTGGGGATGGATTGGCTCTCTGCCAATCACGCCGTTATTGACTGTGTTAATAAGTTGGTGACCTTCCAATCTCCTACTGAAGAAGAGTTTACTTTCGAGGGGACACGAGTAGTATCACCACCCTATATAATTTCTTCCTTACGAGCTAGTAGCTTATTCGGAAAGGTTGTGAGGGGTACTTAGCTTGTATCTTGAACCGTGCCGTAGATGATCGTAAGATGGATGATATTCCTATAGTTCAAGAGTTTTTGGATGTGTTTCCGGAGGATGTGAATGAGTTGCCACCAAAAAGAGAAGTTGAGTTTTCAATTGAGGTTTTACCAGGTACAACACCAATTTCAAAGGCACCATATAGAATGGCCCCAATAGAACTTCGGGAATTAAAAGTTCAGTTGGAGGAGTTGTTGAGCAGAGGGTTTATTCGGCCTAGTACTTCTCCGTGGGGAGCTCCTGTGTTGTTTGTTAAGAAGAAGGATGGTTCCTTGAGATTGTGCATTGATTATCGGGAGTTGAACAAGGTGACCATAAAGAATAAATATCCTTTAACCCGTATTGATGATTTGTTTGATCAATTACAAGGTTCAAGAGTCCTCTCAAAAATTGATTTGAGGTCGGGTTACCATCAGTTGAGAATTAAGGTTGAGGATGTCCCTAAGAGTGCATTTCGTACAAGATATGGTCATTATGAATTTCTGGTGATGCCTTTTGGACTTACTAATGCACCAGCAGCTTTTATGGATCTAATGAACAGGGTGTTTAAGGCGTTCTTGGATGACTTTGTTATTGTGTTCATTGATGATATACTTGTTTATTCAAAGAGCATAAAGGAGCATGAGGAACATTTGAGGATTGTCCTTCAGACCCTTAGGGATCACAGGTTATTTGCGAAGTTTGAGAAGTGCGAGTTTTGGTTATCGCAGATATCGTTTCTTGGTCATATAGTAGACGAAAATGGTATCCCTGTGGATCCTAAGAAAATTGAGGCGGTCGTTAATTGGGAAAGACCAAGGAGTGTGACAGAGGTTCGTAGCTTTCTTGGTTTAGCTGGTTACTACCGAAGATTTGTTCAAAACTTTTCTGTCATTGCAAGTCCTCTTAGAGAATTGAAGGAAAGGCTAGTGTCTGCACCCATTTTGAGTTTACCAGACAACTCCGGGGATTTTGTAGTTTATAGTGATGCTTCGAAGAAGGGGCTTGGGTGTGTGCTTATGCAGAATGGGAAAGTAATTGCTTATGCCTCAAGACAATTGAAGTTACATGAACAGAACTACCCAACTCATGATTTCGAGTAAACTGCGGTGATCTTTGCATTGAAGATTTGGAGGCATTACTTGTATGGGCAGAGGTGCGAGATTTACACTGATCCTAAGAGTTTGAAGTATATTTTTACCCAGAAGGAGTTAAACATGAGGCATAGAAGATGGCTTGAGTTGATGAAGGACTACGATATTTCAATTCACTATCACCCAGGGAAAGCAAATGTGGTGGCAGATGCTTTGAGTCGTAAGAGTAGTGCTAACCTAGCTTGCTGATAACGCCCAATTAGGGGTTATCTTTTAGCCTGATTTCACGAGTATTTGTGTCGGAATTAGCGGTTTTTGCCGGAAAATGCCTTAGAATGCCTCGGGAATCTAGAACGAGACGTTTATTTGTATTTGCTGGATTTCTGCTTATTTCTTGCTATATTTGGATATGATCGCGGGTTTTCGTTCGTGTTGCCTTTTCAGGAACAGTTTCGGAAGGTGCATCGGGAAGCGTGTCGGGACCAAGCCGGGACCGTCTCGGGAAACGTGCACAAGACCGGGACACGACGGAAACACGGAAAAGCAGAAGTACACCGAAGAGGCAAACCGGGAGCGTCAGGCAGAAGAGTGGGACCCAGGGGACCCAACCTGGCCCACCAAAGGACCAAGTGGGGCCCACATCTCCACCCCCTGCCTGCGTATATACGCAGGCCTGCGTATATACGCAGCCTTGCGTATATACGCAGGCAGGGAGGGAGATGGGGGTGGTTGATGGGCCCTGGTTGCGTATATACGCAACCCTGCGTATATACGCAGCCAGTTTTGACTTTTTGGTCAAAGACGGTGGACCGATGGCAGATTCCGTAATTTCTGGGACAAGCATTTTCGGGAAACATCACTACTTAAAGACTCATCCAGACTCGTTTTGAAGACACGGAGACACAACACAATTCTCAGCACAACCGAAGGGCAAAGTCAGAGCATTCACGGAGAGCACGAAAGCGCGATTCGAGATTCGAAGACTTAGTTTGATTTCGTTCTCTCTCTTTATATTCAGAAAATGCGTTTTGTATTATGTCTAGTCGTAGCTAAACTTCTCACCTAGGTTCTCGGTGAAACTAGGGTTTCGTACTCAGATTTTATGACTACTTCGTTTATGGATTCATGATGATTATCTTAATTCAGCAAGTTATATCTGTTATTCTGGTTTTGAATGTTATCGTATATGCATGATAGGATTGATCACCCAGGATTGCTATAGAACCGAGCTTGTAGGTGAAAACGTCAAGTTAGGGTTAGGAAGAAAAACCAGGATTTAGTACCTTACCCTGATAGACCGACCCGAGAAAGGGAGATAGGGCTAGCATCGAAAAACGTGAGACCAACTGTTAGAGAATTTGACCCGGGCCATTCGGACAGGTTAGAAACCCTAACAGGATTAGACCGAGACTGCAGATTTAGGCAGCTTAATAAGAATCCGAAAGTCTGCAGGATCGGGATTACGTGTGGAATCTGAAAAGTCACTGCACAACTGGTACGTTGCACAGATATCGAAACTGCTGAGTGTTTTCATAATCGAACGTAAAACTGAAATCTGTAGAAACCCTAGGGGATCCTGGAACCTAGTCTTTATCTATTATTGTTACACCCGATTCAGCTTATTTCAGAAAACGTCACAAAAAATATTTACGTTTACGTTTTTAATTTCTGTTTTTAGTTTAGTCACTACAATCACAACCTACTCCTCCTTGTTACTACACTTGGATAACCAAAACTGACAACGAAAGTAAACCCGAAACAGTCCTCGTGGGAACGATCACCCGAGTCTAAATTGCACCCGGTATTACAAGATTCGTACACTTGCGACAGCACGTTAGTTTGCGCATCAAGTTTTTGGCGCCGTTGCCGGGGACTTTTTAGGGTCTATTTAGTAGTCAGGATTAGTTTTCTGAGTTTTTGTTTATTTTCAGTTTTGTTATTTTTCTTTTTATCTCACTGCGTTTTTGAATCTGCGTTTTCAGGACTGTTTAGTTGATGCCCAGATTGCCTCGCGATTTGGTGCCACCACTCGACAACCCGGAAAAACTGTATACCGAACAGAACCGCAGAAACCGAGAAAGCAGGATGGCAACCAACCAGAGAGATCCACCCGAGAACACCGAAGCCGGTGGACAGGAACGAGAGACACGTACCCCAGCCCAGATGGCGCGGTACATTGAGGAGCTTGTCACAGCAGGACTTGCTGCCCGAAGCAACCAGAGAACATATAACCGATCTGGGAAGGCGTTGGTGGAAAATTTCGAAGTCCCCACCGGGGGGCATGAGCGAGCCATTGTGGTGCTCGAGATCACCGCCGAGCACTTTGACATCAAACCATCCACCATCCAGACGGTACAAACTCTCTGTCCGTTTCATGGCAGGGCCGACGAAGACCCGAACGATTTTATCGGGAAATTCGAAGATTACTGCAACAAGGTCAGATACAAGGGGGTAGAAGCAGAGGCACTCATGTTGATCTTATTTCCATACTGTCTTTACGGAGTAGCCAAGGACTGGCTCGAATCCCGACCACCCCGATCCATCACCACATGGGAGGAGTGTGTCACGGATTTTCTGGCAAAGTTCTATCCCGCCTCCCGAGTCATACAGTTACAGAGCGAGATCCTGTCATTCAGACAGAAGATAGGGGAGACGGTGGTGGACGCATGGGACAGGCTCATGAGATTGGTCAAACGGTGCCCGAACCACGGTTTTGGAGACGCGAAAATCCTGCAGGTTTTCTACCATGCCCTAGACAGGGAGAACGCCGACATGATTGACAGAGAGGCCGGGGGAAACTTCCTGTATCACGTAGACAAAGAAGGTGCGTATGACCTGATGAAGCAGTTGGCCAAGCAGGACACCCGACTGTTTGACGATCGCAGGATGGCGGCTACAGCCGAACCTGCAGAGGATGACCGTATAGACAACCTGGCCAAGATCGTTCACGACTTGGTCAAGAAAGTCTACTCGGATAAGAAGACTGTTGCAGCAGTCGAAGAACCTGATCTGGACACAGCCATTGAGGAGCTAAGGACCGAAGACACCAATTACGTACAGCAGCAGTGGGACCCGAGCCGGTACCGACCGGGTACGAGAGACCATCCCGGGTTTCGGTACGGAAACCCGAACGCAGCAGTTTATGCACCGGGATTCCAGCACAGGCCACCAGCTCAGCAGGCTGCCCCGGCCCAGCAGGCTCAGTCAGTCCCATTAGCACAGCAGTACGACGCTCAGATGAAAGAGATCAAGTCCATGTTCCAGACTATGGAGTCCCGGTTCAAGCACATGGACACCTTGACGGCAGATATGCAGACAACCAAAACGTCACTGCGCGCTTTGGAAGTACAGGTGGGGCAGTTAGCACAGCAGCTAACGGAGAGGCAGCCAGGAAACCTACCCTCGAATACAGTAAACAATCCACGGGCTCAGATCAATGCTATCTCCACTCGGAGTGGATTGGCACTGCAGGATCCAACGTATCCCAGCCACGCATGTGCAGAAAATTCGAAAGAAGTAGAACGCAACTTGTCGGGCCAGGATAACAGCACAGTCGACCGCCCCCAGCCGAAGGGCTCGGTTGAGCAGGATGCAGTGCAGTACGAGACAGGTGCAGAAACTGTACCCGTCTCCAAGGAGGTCCCGTACCCCTTGCGAACACGAAAGAGGGATGACAGCAAGGACTACGCCAGGTTTCTCGAGATGTTCAAACAGCTGCAGATTAACATACCTTTTGCTGAGGCTTTGGCTAAGATGCCCACTTACGCCAAATTCCTCAAGGACATCTTGTATGGGAGGAGGCGGATGAGCGATTTCGAGACCATAAACCTAACGGCAGAAGTGAGCAATTGTGTGAAGAATGGGCTACCGAGGAAGAGAAAGGATCCTGGCAGTTTCGTTATACCGGTTACCCTAGGGAACGCTTACACATGAAAGGTTCTGTGTGACCTAGGGGCCAGCATCAACCTGATGCCGTTGACGATTTTCAAAAGTTTGAAAGTCGGTGAACCCCGACCCACCAGAATCATGCTGCAGATGGCAGACAGGTCCGTAAAACAGGCCTATGGGGTTATCGAGGATATTCTGGTCAAGGTAGGCGAGTTGATTTTTCCGGCAGATTTCGTCATCCTGGACATGGAGGCAGGGGAGGTACCGCTCATACTTGGCAGGCCGTTTTTGGCCACGGGCGAAGCAATGATAAACTGCAAGAGCGGGGAGCTGACAATGCAGATTAACGAGGAAAAAGTGAAATTCAACGTTTTCAAAAATCTGCAACTGCCAAACTACTACGACCACGAGGACATCTTTGCTATAGATGTGGTGGACGAAGGCTGGGAAAACGAGGAGATGGACCAATTGTGGGAAGAGATTGACAGCATGTACGGGGAAGAAAAGGAGAAGACTCGGTGCGAGCACGCCATGAGAGCCGAGGACTGGACCACCTTGCACCGAGACGAAGACGGCGGGCAAAAGATGATTCTGGTACCGTCACTCAAGGAGCCACCCGCACTGGAGCTGAAACCGCTCCCGAGCCATCTCAGGTATGCATATATTGGTGAAAATAGTACTCTGCCCGTAATTGTTTCGTCTCGTTTATCTCAGGAACAGGAGCAGAAACTGCTGGAAGTATTGCGAGGGCATAAGGAAGCAATCGCATGGACAATTGCAGATATCAAGGGAATCAGCCCCTCCTACTGCATGCACAAGATCCGAATTGAAGAAGGCAAGAAACCGGTGATTCAGCCCCAGCGGAGACTGAATCCGAACATGAAGGATGTTGTGCGAAAAGAGGTCATGAAGTGGCTGGAAGCGGGAATCATCTACCCCATATCGGACAGCACGTGGCTCAGCCCGGTCCAGTGCGTGCCCAAAAAGGGGGGTATTACGGTGGTGCAGAATAACGACCAGGAGCAGATTGCGCAGCGTACCGTTACAGGCTGGCGGATCTGCATGGACTATCGGAGGCTAAACGATGCAACACTGAAGGACCACTTCCCGCTGCCATTCATGGACCAGATGCTGGACCGGCTCGCCCACCACGGCTATTATTGTTTTTTGGACGGGTATTCCGGGTACAACCAGATTTGCATAGCCCCGGAAGATCAGGAAAAGACGACGTTTACCTGCCCGTACGGTACGTTTGCGTTTCGGCGCATGCCGTTCGGGTTGTGTAACGCTCCGGCCACGTTCCAGAGATGTATGATGGCGATTTTTTCCGACATGATCGAGAAAAATCTGGAGGTCTTCATGGACGACTTTTCACTCTTCGGGGACTGTTTCGATGACTGCCAATTCCATTTGGGCCAGGTTCTGATCCGATGCAAGAAGGCGAATTTGGTGCTCAATTGGGAAAAGTGTCACTTTATGGTCACCGAGGGGATCGTGCTGGGTCACAGAATTTCCAGCAAAGGACTCGAGGTGGACAGGGCTAAGATCGAGGTGATAAAGCAGCTTCCATACCCGACAAACGTGAGGGCGATCAAGAGTTTTCGGGGACATGCAGGATTTTACCGAAGGTTCATCAAAGACTTTTCCAAGATCACAAAGCCACTCTGCGCTTTACTCAGAAAAGACGTACCCTTTGATTTCGATGCAGCATGTCGGCAGACTTTTGACCATTTGAAAGAGAAGCTGACCACAGCCCCGGTTATAACCACGCCTGATTGGTCACTCCCGTTTGAGTTGATGTGTGACGCCAGCGACTACGCAGTCGGGGCAGTTTTGGTCCAGCGAAAGGATAAGGTATGCCACGTCATTTATTATGCGAGCCGGGTACTCAACGATGCCCAGCTCAACTATGGCACGACAGAAAAGGAACTGCTGGCCGTGGTGTACGCCCTGGATAAATTCAGGCCCTATTTGGTCGGGTCGAAAGTTATCGTTTTTACCGACCATAGTGCCCTGAAATACCTGCTGGACAAGAAGGACGCAAAACCGAGACTGTTGAGGTGGGTACTACTGATGCAGGAATTCGATGTGGAAATCCGGGACAAGAAGGGAGTTGAGAACGTGGTAGCGGATCACCTATCCAGACTTGAGAACGTGAAGGTGGACCCGGTGCCGATCAAGGAAAACTTCCCGGACGAGCACATCATGGCAGTAAAAATCGGGAGACCGTGGTACTATGCCATAGCCAATTACTTGGTAACTGACACGCTTCCCGAGGATCTCACCCCTTCGCAGCGGAAAAAGTTCATTGCCGAAAGTCGACAGTATTTCTGGGACGACCCGTACTTGTTCAAACAGGGGGCCGACAACATCCTGAGAAGGTGTATCCCGACCCACGAGGCCTGGAACGTGATCCGACACTGCCACTCATCACAGTGTGGGGGTCATTTGGGGGGAACGCGAACAGCTCATAAAATACTGCAGTCCGGTTTTTTCTGGCCGACAATCTTCAAAGACTGTCACGGCTATGTGCAGGGATGTGATAGGTGCCAGAGCACAGGAAACACGTCACACCGGGACGAGATGCCGATGACCGTGTGGCAGGAGGTAGATCCATTTGATGTATGGGGGATCGACTTCATGGGTCCGTTCCCGTCGTCGATGGGAAATCTTTACATTCTGCTGGCAGTAGATTATGTGACGAAGTGGATCGTGTCAGAAAAACGATGCAGCTACCGTTGAGCGTTTTCTGAAACGCAACGTTTTCACTCGTTTCGGGACTCCCAGGGCAATGATTAGCGACGAGGGCTCTCACTTCATCAATCGGGTTTTTGCGAAAGTTCTGAAACAGTACGGCGTGTCAGTTCATAAAGTCTCGTTACCCTACCATCCGCAGACGAACGGGCAGGCCGAGGTGTCAAATCGAGAGATCAAGAGCATACTCGAGAAAACAGTGAATCTCGGCCGAAAGGATTGGTCCGTCAGACTGGACGATGCGCTTTGGGCCTACAAGACAACTTTCAAAACACCGCTGGGAATGTCCCTGTACCAGCTCGTTTTTGGGAAAGCGTGCCACTTACCGGTGGAACTGGAGCACAAGGCGTATTGGGCCATCAAACTGCTGAACTTGGGCCAGAATCTAGCAGGAGATAAGAGGAAGATGGCGCTGCTGGAATTAGAGGAATTCCGCAGAACGGCTTTCGAAAGCCCCAAAATTTACAAAGAGAAGACAAAGAAGTGGCATGATAACCGTATCACGCCAAAGCAGTTTAACGAAGGCGACAAAGTGCTTCTCTACAATACCCGGATGCGGTTCTTTCCGGGGAAGTTGAGGTCTCGTTGGTCGGGACCGTTCATCATCAAGCAGATATTTGCCTGGGGGGCATTCGAGCTGGAAAATCCAAAAGACAAGTCCAGTTTCAGGGTGAACGGGAACCGGATCAAGCCGTATCTCGAGACCGCCGAAGTCGTCAAAATAGACCCGGTCTATTTTGATGATCCGTAAGAGGTAACAGGGTCGGGCCGTCGACCGTAAATCACAAGGCGCTGTTTGGGAGGCAACCCAAAATTAGTCATTTATTCATTTATATTAGTTTATTACGTTATTATGTCCAGTTCTGAATTTCCGAGAGAGGCGAGATGAGCGGGGTTTTGACTTTGAATTTGAGAATGTGCAGATACAGAAAAATCCAAAACAGCCAGAACCGGGAAAACAGAGGAAGAGAGAAGATTTGAAAAAAAAAATATTTTTTGCCTCGGGCTGCGTATACGCAACCCGAGGGCAAAAAATAATTTTTTTTTGTTTTTTCGTTTTGTTTTCTGGTTGGGTATAAACGCAATACTGCGTATATACGCAAATAGAAGAAGAAAAAAAAAATCGGAATTTTTTCAAACCCCAGGGGCATTTTGGTCATTTTGACTTTTTAGGGTTTATAAGGGGGGAGGAGGTCGCGGCCACCATTGTTGCACCTCCTCTCTCTCTCTCTTCCTCCATTTCCTCTCACTTGAAGAACACAAATTGTGCATCGGACCTCCAAATCAAAATCCAGACACATTTCTGGAATCCCCTCGTCGCAAGGATCAAGTTTCATCCATCAAAATCCAGAAACAAGCGAAAATCGAGTGGGCAATTCTCATCAAAAAGTGAGGTGTTCTTGAGGAAAAGTGCATATTCGAAGGTGTTAGAGCAATAACTAGCAAAAACCGTACAAGGGAACGTGAACGAGGAGGTCGAGGGCTTCGATTTGGTGGGCTCGGATTTCAATTCCGGGCAGTTTGGTTTTCCGGCGGTTTTTCCGGCGACCGCCGGCGGTTTTACGGCGACTTTCCGGGCAGAATCTCCGGTCTTCACCCCTGTTTAGGGAAGGTCGAAAATCTCATCCCTCGCTTTATTTTCCGTTTTGGCACGGCCCGTAGCCGGGCCCGTTATTTTCGGTAATTTTGCGTTTTGGAGCGGCACTTGCCGTGTGGACCTCTGGTAGCTCTTAGGTGGACTATCTATTGAGACACACTATTTTTGTGCACGTTTCACGTTTTTGCTTATTTTTCCCGAGTCGGCACGTTTTACGAGGTTTGGTCTGTTATGGAGTTTCACGTACCCGTCCTAGACCCCGAGCGAGATGACATCCCGACTGACTATGAGGCGGATGAGCTTACCTCT
This sequence comes from Linanthus parryae, assembly GCA_023055425.1. Classification (NCBI taxonomy): domain Eukaryota; kingdom Viridiplantae; phylum Streptophyta; class Magnoliopsida; order Ericales; family Polemoniaceae; genus Linanthus; species Linanthus parryae. The sequence goes on from JALGPY010000001.1 coordinate 104,529,415, forward strand.
ACGCAGTTTGACAGTTTTCGGTTCGTCACCCATCATGCACAGTTTTACTTTATGACCGAAACCAAAATGGGTCATAGCCTTCCCATAGACTACCAGTTTCAGGTAGACCATACGAGCATGCCGCCAGAGATGGCAGAGTATGCGAGTCGACCGGACATTTTCGGAACGTCCCTAGCGGGGTTTCCGGACGTTTCCAGTTCTGACTTGCTGCGTGAGTTCTACGCGAACCTCATGCACAAGGGGGAGGGTGAGGCCAACGGGGATGTCCGCTGGGTCTATTTGCGGCGTACGTTTCTGTTGATCACGGCGGATACCATCCGCCAGGCGTACCAGATTCCGATGCGCCATTTCTCGTGCGCATATGCTGAGTGTGCAGATTACCCGCCGAGCGATTCTGAGCTTTTACGGGTTGTGACTGGGGGGTACCCGGGTGCCCATTTCGAGAGAGAGGGGCCAGGCGAGATAGGCAAGAAATTGCATTCTCATTTTATTACCGGCCCGCCACGGTGGTGGGCCGAGTGGGTAGTGAACAGGGTAGTGGGTATTAAGCATTTTACCTACCTTGACTTTGAGTACGTACTCTTAGTCTATTGCCTTGTTCTTAGACGAGAGGTTGACATTCCTCGTCGGATTTGGGTGTACATGCAGGAGCGGAACTGCTCCGGTAGCCACAAGGGATTGGGGTACGCCAACCTCATTGCCAAACTGGCACGGGAGTTTGAGGTTCCGATGTTTGATGTGGAGGGTGATCTACTTCCTCCTAAGCCACGGCCTTATAGGAAGCTTATCGCTCGTCATCCGGGCCCACCACAGCCAGTCGTTGACCTCGATGAGGATGACGATATTATGGAGGAGGACCCGGCTCCTGCACCTGCCCCTGCCCCTAGGAGGCGTTCGACTCAGGAGCGACCAGCCAGTCGCCAGGCATCAGCCTGACTTCGGCGATGCCGTACTAGTAGAGAGAGTGAGCGCCCCGAGTCGAGTAGACAGGGGACTGAGAGGAATGCCCAGCCTCAGCCTGCCCGACAGAGAGGTGAGCCGGCCCCACGGGCCAACCCGACCCCACGAGCTAGACCGGCCCCGCCACGTAGACTGCCCCGAGTGGACGAGAGATTTGAGGGGTGTCAGGGCGGACGCAAGTCCATAGTAGAGAAGGTGTATGAGAGCGTGGGCAAGCTTTGGAGAGCGTTGACGCATAACCGCCGGACTCAGCGGAAGGTCACGAAGGACACCCAGGCTGCCCTAGCTAGTATTCGAGAGGAGCAGCGGGATGCGGCTCGGCACGCAGGCCGAGAACCGCCACTCCCGCTGTATTTTCCACCCACCTACTCCAGCAGCTTTACCGAGGGATGGTCGGATGACGGGGACTCTAGCGAGTGCACGTCTGCTCCACCGCCTCCGACCCAGCCACCTCCCCCGACTCAGCCATCACAGCCACCTGCCCGACAGGAGAGACGGCAGCCTGGGACACGATCCCGGCAGCCTACAGGTCGTCAGACTGGGACCCGTACCCAGCAGACTGGGACCCGTACCCAGCAGACTGGGACCCGTACCCAGCAGCCTTCGAGTGGCAGGACGACTTTGCGATCCCAGCCACCTAGCAGTTGGACTGGGTCCGAGTCGCAGTCCTCTGATTACCGGCCCCGTACACGGGCGCGTCAGCCGGTCTTTAGGACTGATTCCGAGAGCAGCTCGCCGGGTAGCATATCCGGTACGTCCGAGACCGGGTCTGACCCGACATTTTTTCCGGACGAGTGAGTGCCATGAGAGCATGCCACCTCTTAGTGTGGGGGTGGTAGTCGTGTCTGCATTTACCCGGTCTGCACGTTTTTTCATATTTATTTGCAGTTTTTATTTTTATTTTTTGAGTCAGCATATTTTCTTTATTTGAGTCAACCCACCATAATCATTCTGGCCATGCATTGTACATAATTAATTTGAAAAAAAAAATATGAAAAATTAAAATTTTTTTATGCTGCTGGTTGGGTATATACGCAGACTTGCGTATATACGCAAACAGCAAGTATAAATTATTTTTCAAAAAAAAAGAAGTTTAAAATCAGAAAATTTTGAGAAAGGGCAATCGAGATAACGAAAACAGTGAAGAAATTGAGTTTGAATCCTTTGAAAGAGAAGAAAACTTGCACCGAGGTATAGTAGATAGGTGAGAGCCAGTGACCTTTGGAATCCGCAAGTAATTATCAACTGAGCGAAAAATCCGACTAGTTGCTACACCACCGTTCGATATTGACACGTTTTTCGAGGGAAGGACAGGGTGAGTTAGTGGCGACAGTGCATTAATTTGCGGAGGTGGATCACTTCACTACATAGTGACCACAGGAGGAGTTAGTCGCGTGCGAACATCATTTCGCACAAAACAGGGTTCCGGGGGGTTGTAGGGTCAATTGGTGGTTGTGCCGTTTTTCTACATCTTTGGTGATGAGGAGGTTCGGTGGGACCGCACAGTTTTATCTCGACTACAGGATCAGCGCTTCAGGATTAGTGTGGGGGTACTCCACATGAGGACATTTTTACGTACCCCACGACAGAGATTTATTTTCACTCACTCAGCTTTAGTCAGTTTAGTATTGTTGATATTCGTGTACGTTTGTATATATAGTTGTGTTAAAAAAAACAAAAAAAAAAACAAAAAAAACAAAAAAAAAATATTGAAAAAAAAGAAAAGAAAAAAAGGAAAAGAGAAAAATCATGATCTAGTTTTTAGTTTGTTTTATGTTTTGTTATTTAAATAAAAAGCTGAGTGAAGTGGCACAATTTTCGAGACGTTTTGCACCGCTTCACATTTGTGGCCGCGAGCACGGCGAAGACACACCGGGGGACAGGAGAATTGGGAAAATAGGAACTTAGGTGTTTCAGGCAGTTTTTCGGGATCTCGGTGAGGGGTGTGAGTTTGGTAAATTGTGAGAATATCATAACAAGTAGGATTGTGCCGTACCCTGATATATATACTTATCCTACCTGATTAGACATAGATCCTTTCGGAAACAACTCGGATGGTAAGTTAGCTAGGGATTTGCTCAGTTTGATAACCAAAGTAATAGTACTTCGGTCCAGTGCTTAAATCCACCATATAAATCTGTTCAGACTTACCGATCGCTTGCAGGGAAGTAAATTCTGAAAAGGATGAGATCACGAGGACACACTGTTTATGTTTTTGAGGTTGCCCGATCTCGCCAAAAATATTTTTGTCACTAGTCTGTTTTGAGTCGTTTGAGTCTGTGTATATTCTATCTGAGTCAGTTTTTCTATCGAGTCGTCCGGTTGAAAGGTTCGGGTCGAAAGCGTATGCAACGGTAGGGTATGTACAGAGTCAGTCACGAGGACAGAAATGCAGGCTAGAGTTGGCAGGATTGCTCGGGACGAGCAATGTTTAGTGCGGGGGTATTTGATAACGCCCAATTAGGGGTTATCTTTTAGCCTGATTTCACGAGTATTTGTGTCGGAATTAGCGGTTTTTGCCGGAAAATGCCTTAGAATGCCTCGGGAATCTAGAACGAGACGTTTATTTGTACTTGCTGGATTTCTGCTTATTTCTTGCTATATTTGGATATGATCGCGGGTTTTCGTTCGTGTTGCCTTTTCAGGAACAGGTTCGGAAGGTGCATCGGGAAGCGTGCCGGGACCAAGCCGGGACCGTCTCGGGAAACGTGCACAAGACCCGGACACTACAGAAACAAGGAAAAGCAGAAGTACACCGAAGAGGCAAACCGGGAGCGTCAGGCAGAAGAGTGGGACCCAGGGGACCCAACCTGGCCCACCAAAGGACCAAGTGGGGCCCACATCTCCACCCCCAGCCTTGCGTATATACGCAGGCAGGGAGGGAGATGGGGGGTGGTTGATGGGCCCTGGTTGCGTATATATGCAACCCTGCGTATATACGCAGCCAGTTTTGACTTTTTGGTCAAAGACGGTGGACCGATGGCAGATTCCGTAATTTCGGGGACAAGCGTTTTCGGGAAACATCACTATTTAAAGACTCGTCCAGACTCGTTTTGAAGACACGGAGACACAACACAATTCTCAGCACAACCGAAGGGCAAAGTCAGAGCATTCACGGAGAGCACGAAAGCGCGATTCGAGATTCGAAGACTTAGTTTGATTTCGTTCTCTCTCTTTATATTCAGAAACTGCGTTTTGTATTATGTCTAGTCGTAGCTAAACTTCTCACCTAGGTTCTCGGTGAACCTAGGGTTTCGTACTCAGATTTTATGACTACTTCGTTTATGGATTCATGATGATTATCTTAATTCAGCAAGTTATATCTGTTATTCTGGTTTTGAATGTTATCGTATATGCATGATAGGATTGATCACCCAGGATTGCTATAGACCCGAGCTTGTAGGTGAAAACGTCAAGTTAGGGTTAGGAAGAAAAACCAGGATTTAGTACCTTACCCTGATAGACAGACCCGAGAAAGGGAGAAAGGGCTAGCATCGAAAAACGTGAGACCAACTGTTAGAGAATTTGACCCGGGCCATTCGGACAGGTTAGAAACCCTAACAGGATTAGACCGAGACTGCAGATTTTGGCAGCTTAACAAGAATCCGAAAGTCTGCAGGATTGGGATTACGTGTGGAATCTGAAAAGTCACTGCACAACTGGTACGTTGCACAGATATCGAAACAGCTGAGTGTTTTCATAATCGAACGTAAAACTGAAATCTGTAGAAACCCTAGGGGATCCTGGAACCTAGTCTTTATCTGTTATTGTTACACCCGATTCAGCTTATTTCAGAAAACGTCACAAAAAATATTTACGTTTACGTTTTTAATTTCTGTTTTTAGTTTAGTCACTACAATCACAACCTACTCCTCCTTGTTACTACACTTGGATAACCGAAACTGACAACGAAAGTAAACCCGAAACAGTCCTCGTGGGAACGATCACCCGAGTCTAAATTGCACCCGGTATTACAAGATTCGTAAACTTGCGACAGCACGTTAGTTTGCGCATCACTTGCTTCATTACTTCTCAACCTAAGTTGCAAGAGGATCTTCGACGTTTGGACTTAGAAGTAGTGCCACATCAAGTTCCTAGTTACTTGTATGCCTTGAGGCTAGAACAGTCGTTCTTGGAGGAATTAAAAGTGGCTCAGGCACGCGATCCTTTGTTGTTGAAAATGTCCCAAGGTGTGATAGATGGTACTAGGAAGGACTTTGTATTAGTAGACGGGATGTTGAAGTTCGAAGGGAGAATTTGTGTGCCTAATGATTCGGAGGTTAAGCGTAAGTTGTTGGAGCAGTTTCATAGTTCAAGTTTTGCTGTTCATCCTGGAAGTACGAAGATGTATCATGATGTGAAGCAATTATACTGGTGGCCTGGTATGAAGAGGGAAATTGCTGAGTTTGTTTCTCGTTGTTTGAAATGTCAATTAGTTAAAGCTGAGCATCAGAGACCATCTGGGTTGTTACAACCTCTACCTATCCCTGAGTGGAAATGGGAACACGTTACGATGGATTTTGTTGTTGGTTTACCAAGATCTTCCCACCAAAATGATGAAATTTGGGTTATTGTGGATAGGTTGACCAAGTCGGCGCACTTTTTGGCAGTCAAGACGACTCATTCCTTGGAACGTTTGGCAAAGTTGTATATTGGAGAAATTATCCGTTTGCATGGAACACCAGTTTCTATTGTATCCGATAGAGACCCACGCTTTGTATCGAGATTTTGGAAGAGGTTGCAGGAGTCCTTGGGAACTAAGTTGCATTTTAGCACATCCTTCCATTCGCAGACAGATGGGCAGTCAGAGCGCACAATACAGACTTTGGAAGACTTGCTTAGATTTTGTGTTATGGACTTTGAAGGTGGTTGGGAGGATCACCTGCCTTTGGTTGAGTTTGCATACAATAACAGTTATCAATCTAGCCTAGGTATGGCGCCTTTCGAGGCTTTGTATGGGAGAAAGTTTCGTTCACCAATCTGTTGTATGGAAGTTGGTGAGAGGCGAATAGAAGGACCCGAGTTAGTGGAATGGACAACTGAAAAGATTCGAGTGATCCGTGAACGTTTGAAAATTGCTCAAAGTAGGCAAAAGAGTTATGCAGATAACCGAAGACGAGACTTGGAGTTTCAAGCAGGTGACCATGTGTTTTTGAAGGTATCTCCAACCAAGGGAGTGTTGCGATTTGGGAAGAAAGGAAAACTAGGTGCACGCTATGTTGGCCCATTCGAGATCCTTGAAAGAATTGGAGCTGTGGCGTATCGACTTGCGTTGCCACCAGAGCTAGAGCATGTGCACAATGTATTCCATGTATCAATGCTGAAGAAGTACGTGTATGACCCCAGTCATATAATCTCTTATCAACCTTTGGAGGTTAGGTCTGACTTGTCTTATGAAGAAATGCCAGTGGAAATTTTGGATCGTCGTGATCAAGTGCTGCGAAATAAGAAAATTCCTTTGGTGAAAGTCTTGTGGAGGAATCATGCGGTAGAGGAAGCAACATGGGAGAGTGAAGCTGAGATGCGGGACAAGTATCCATATTTATTTTGATTATGAGGTACGTTAAGTTTGAGGACAAACTTCTTTTTAAGGTGAGTAGAATGTGACATCCCGCATAATTAAACCCATTTAAGCATTATTTGGAGTTGGTTTATGACCTTATAATATGATTTTTTTTTTGGCTAATTAATTTGGGATGGAATTTCATATTAGTCCCTATAGTTTCAATATTGACCAATTCTTATTTGCTATGAATTGTGAAGAAGTATGAAGTGCGTTTTTGGTATATACGTATTTCTTGTATGTGGAAGAGTATTGTTATCGTATTGTTCATCTTGCATGTACACCTAGTGTAGTGGGGGAAGTAGACCCTTAATTACCTATTATTCATGCTAATGACCCATCATGACTACTTGCCTTGCATACCATAGATTTGTATCAATTTTACACTTCCAAGCCATCTTGTTCATTGAACCAAAACTTTCTAGTACATTCCCGGATTTGAGAAAGGGAGCCACCAAATCATGGCCAAGTCTTGGTATTTTATTATTCTATGAGTGTAAAACTTATGGGAGTTGGATACCTATCAACCCTAGAGTCTTTTTCCAATGTTACTCCTCATATTTAAATCATTTGGAGCTACTTAAGTGTGTCATCTTTTGTTGTGTTATTTGCGCCTAGTTAGATTATACTAGTGCACTCCTTGCAAATATGTGTGGTGTGACTAATGTACCCAATCTCTTGTACATCTTTATATTTTTGTTATGCAGCTCATCCTCATCATTTTCTCACACCCATTATCTCTCTCTAACTCACTAGAAGTTCTATTTCCTCTCAAAAGAACTTCAGCCCGTTTTTGTGCTAAGACCTCCACAAAACACCATCAAAACTTCATATTCTAGCATCCAAAGTATGGAAAATTCATCTCCAAGCTAGATACAACCTTGGTGGAGAGTTATTTCTTCATTCTACCCAAGGATTTTAGCTCACAAACACTCTTTTGCTCACCAATCTTGATCTTGAGGTAAATCCTTGATCTAATCTTTGAATTTTGCATATTCTTGGTTCTAATGTCATTTTCCATGGTAGAAAATCTAAAAATGTCCTTGCATGTGTCTATTTTTGCATCTTCTTGTGGATTTATGGGTTCATCCTCATGGATGAAGTTTTAGAAGAAAGGTTGTGTCCTAAAAGATGAGGGTTGTTCTTGATCTCCCTATTTCATACTTCTCATCTATTCAAGTCATGTGTTTTTGCTCATTCTTGAAGCCAATGTGCTGTATTTGGAATTGCATGTGTCTCTTTCATATCTTATTTGATCATCAATGAAGTTCTTTCACATATTCACTTGAGGATCTTGTGATTTAAATGAAGTGGTCTCGTTTTGATACTTTGTTTTCCGTCAGATTTGTGACCTGACTTAGATAGGCCACATCTCACTCATAAAACTCGTATACTGCTCTACCTTATATCGTTCCGAAGCCCTGTGTGTCTACTTTCATCTCCAACTGGTTTCATGCCCAAATTCATCATATATTTTCTGTAATGCGAATTCTTGTAAACTGTGTCTGGGCTGGAACGGGGTTCGGGCAGATTCTATCACTCAACTTTGTGGAGTCATTACTCTCTCATACGAGCTTGTATTTTGCTCTACCTTATATCGTTTCGAAGCTCTATGTGTCTAGTTTCATTTCCAGTTGGATTCATGCCAAAATATGTTGTATATCATTCAGAATTCCAGTTTTTGTAAAGTGTGTCAAATCTGAAAAGTTCATTTCTCGTCTAGTGGCATGTGCTACTTTAGAGAACATCATTCCATTGTCGATTCGTCTTAGAAGGTCTTCATAAACACATCATGGGAAATTTTTTAGCACCTTATTATTGCCTTATAGCGCACTTGTCTTAATGTTGGCTTGCTCTTATTATTTGTAGAGCCTCGTTGTTAGAGTTGCACTTGGATTTCGGTATTGGTAGCTAGTAAGAATTTTATAAGCTAGGACCCGAGGTGAGTAATTACACAACCTTTTGGTAGTGCTATTTTCATGTATTAACTGTTTATGGGCTATGAGGTGGATGTTGTGATACTTGTTAATGGTAGAATGTGTTTTTGATAACGTGGTGATTTGCATCTTTTGATTGGAGATATAGCCCATATTTTAAAGCATGTTTATAAATGTTATTTGCTAAACTGAAAGTCCATGGTATGTTTCATAAATGTTTGGCCAAGATGGTTGCCTAAATGACACTGTTGGACAGTACCCTAACGGTCCGGGGATATACACCGGTACAGTACCCCAACGGTGGGGGATATACACCGGACAGTACCCTCCCGGCGCGGGGACATAGACCGGAGGTCGATACCCTGTCCCAGGGATATAATATGGGATGATCCGTTAACACGTGCGTTGTCATGACTTGTCGACTATGTTTTGTCCGAGGTAGCAATTCTACGCGGACTCGCCATATTTATGGCTTAGTGTCACAAATGAGATTTTAAATGGCCAAAGTTTTGAATGAGAGGAGCCGAGGGCTCAAAGTTGTGTTGTGGAGGGACCGAAGACCCAAGTTTTTTAAAGTAAAAGCTCTACATGTTTACTTACTTGAATGCTTGCTTGAATTATGTTGTCTATATTACTCTTTATCTATGTATGAACTGTGAAGCAAGCATGTTTTGAACAACTTGACCATGGCATTTGAAACTAGTATATTTATATTGTATATTTCCAAACCTAACAAAGGGGTAAGTACGTGCTCACCAGACTTCGCAGTCTGACCGGTTTTTAAATGACCGCTATTTCAGGTTCAAAGGAGAGGACCGAGCCAAGTAATCAAGCTGCTTAGTTGCTTATGCCATTTCATGTTGTGGATAATTTATGCTTTTGTGCTGAAGTTGTCTAAGAATCTTGTCTCATGTATATAATGTAGTACTTGGTGTCTGTCGGTATGTAACTCTTTGGGATCTAGCTTGCATTGTTGGAGACCATGTATGGTTATCTTTTGGTAACAGGAATGTGTTACCCCATGAGGGGATATCCCGTGGTTTGTTAACTCAACTTTTGGAGTTGTTTTGTGACCCTTTTATGAATGGTATATGTGTAACCGTGACTGAACCATGAATGACTTGACTCTGAGATCATTGAGTACCATGGAGGATGGATAAAAGTGTTATTTTCGAAATTCTCAAACTCTATTTCCTTTTTATACAAGATGAGTTTTGAAAATAAATTGTTTTTAAATATAAGACCCCTTTTTCATAAGCTTCCGCACTACATATCCGATAAAATTGGAATTCAAACTGTTTTCACTTCTATCCTCATGGTGCGAGAATGCCTTGGTGGCGTGTGACGCCTCGTTCCCGTTTAATTATGTTATTAATCGGGGTCGCGGGAGCGGGGTGCCACATTTCTGGGACAGGATATTTTAGCTGCAATGTTGGAATTGGTAGAAAATGATAGAAGGTGTAATACCCCTCTGGCTGGTACTTGTATTGTAGACAACGGGGGTTAATTTTGTAGTTTTCCTGATGTTTCTTCTTTATAATACAATTTTGACAAAAAGAAAATCCCCCCTTTTTGACCAAAAATATAAAATTCTTCCTCCCCTCTCTTTCATAGTGTATTGATCCGGAGCGAAGGTCTTCCAGGATAATTTCTCTTACTGTGTAATCGGGTACCACCGCCGGATTACACCCTACAAACCGTCAAATGGAATGATAGCACTCAGGAAATGAAGTTTGGAAACTTTCTGGAATTAGGAATTTTTGGAATGATGAAAGTGGGAAGGGTGTTCTGCTCTTAAATAAGCAGAGACACCCGTTGGAGCGGTTGGGACTGTTCACGGACGGTTACGAAACCGTTCCAGAACATTTGGAAATTGAATTTAATCTGGTAAATAATTTATGACAAGATCAATTAAAATTGGGCCAAAAAATTAAATAGACCAAACCTAGAAACAAGCCCAGCCCAACCCACAACACAACGTGCCGTACCACGGCCCGAACCGTGCCCAAACCTGAGACCGAGTCGAGCCAGCCGGACGGACGGCGGCAGTAGCGCGCGCGCGTGTGGTGTTTCAGACCATAGCTAGGTCCTTCCTCCTACACAAAACGTGTATCACCCAAAGGGCGTGCCCATAGTGCAATCTTGAACTATATATGTTGAACAAGATTGTTCCACCCTCCAATGAGGGATGAATAAACTTTCCCTCTTGGAGTAGCCATCTTTACCCATGAATTTTTCATTTACCCGATAACGATTTTGGACGAAGTAAAGTTGTAGGATGTTCACCTAGCTTTAAGGAATCCATAGCAACTTTCGATTTCGTGAATCATTTAGCCGATTCTTTGAAACCCACCTCCAAAGTCGTGGAAAAAACCGGGTTATTTCCAACAAAAGTCATCGCAGTGGAAAGAATAGGGGGCTGGAGAATTAATCTACATACCTTATATGAAGGACAAAGCACTGGTAACACACAACAAAACCACTTGCTAGAGGTTTTAACTTAAATGGCTATGGCTCCGGCCATTCATTTTAATTATGAGAAATTATGATATTTTTGTTATAATTGTGGTCGATCGGGTGACGACTGGGAAAACTGCCAGTTTGAGAACATGGTGAAAAGTTCCAAAATGGATTATGGACCAGATCTCCAAGAAGTGTCAAAGACGGAGTACAGGGATGGAGGGAACTACAGAGGGATTTATCTTCAGATTCTCCGACAAGTGACATGTTGGCGGTTATAAGGGAGGTGGCGAGATGGTCAAGAATAGCAAGTCCTGTAGAAAGAAGAATGGAGAACGAATCGGATGAGGACGAATCTGACTGGAATCTGGGTTTAGATGAGATGAACAAAAAAGGGTGTTGCTTGGAATCTAAGAAAGAAGTGAAAATAACACACCAGATAGAGGAGGTTCACTGGATAATCAGCCCCGAAACAAAAGTCGACAATGATGAAATGTCATAATGATTCTCCTACGACACTGCAATATCAGACCAGTACAGGTAATGATACGGGATACTCAGTGCACGTGGACGATATTGTTAGTACATGACAGAATGACAACTGTCAAGAGGCCAGGGGAAACGAATGGAAACATAAAGGAGGGTAAGAGTGACTTTCCTCATGGTAAGGATATACTAATATACCCTAATATTGAATATATGGACCAAACTTATTTTTTTGAAGAACCAGAAGAAATCTCAAGGTGTGTGTTCTCAAGCCCAAGCCCTCTTTCACAGAATGACATGGTTCATGAGTGCACAACTTTTAAACCAATTTCAACCAGGCCCAACGAAATCTCATATACTACAAATCCCACCAGCGATAGAATCGTAACCCGAACCAACTTTCCAACTTTAGATCCAAGTTTATTAGAGAGCAACTCTATTCATTCAAACAAGACCCATACCCACAACACTAATATGGGAAAAACCAACCCAGACCCGAAAGTCACCTCACCTAGCCAGGTCAACCCATACCGTGATGTGTCAATTGCCATAGTGTTCCAAAATATTTTCTCTCTCAAAATAAAAAGATCGACATGGAAGAAGAGGATGGAACTCTAAACCTAAAAAAGAACAACATTAATTCAAGAAAGGGAATTGTGATTGGTTTGACAATTTCAGAAGATATTGATGGCGAAAGGCGAAGCAAAGAAAAAGAAAATCAGCGCTGCATCATGGAGGTTCAGAGAGCCAAAATAATCAACATAGGAGAAATAGGCAGGCTAAAGGGAGTATGAAGGCTAACTCCGAGGCGCTGTTTCCACCAGGAAAAAATAGAGCAATTCGAACTCAGAATAGATAAAATTTTTGTAGAAGGCATGGTGAATCTAGCTCAATCTCTTTCAGATTCAAGAGTGGTGGTTGATAACTCTATATTATAGTTATATTCTTGAATGTTTTACTATCGTTTTGTGTGATTTTCGGGCTGATTATATTAATTTAACACCATGAATGTTACCAAATTGTAGAAGTTTAGCTTTGGACGTTAAATTGTTAATCCAAGCGTTTCTCGTATTATTTTATGTTATTTTGTCACGTTTGATCGCAGGGGTGTGTTTCGTATTGTTTTTTTTTACAGGAAACAGAGCTTGGGAGATTAAGCGAAGAGGAGAAATGAACTTTGGAATATTGGCGGGAGCTTAAGAGAAGAAGAAATTGAGAGAAAAAGATGAAAATCATGGAAGAGGGGAGCTAAGTGTAGTTTATGGAATTGAGAGAAACTACACTTAGGCCCCCTAGATGAAAAAAACCAAATACTTAGTGAAATTTTGGATGAAAAAAGTTTGAAACTCACTGTACATCACGATCAGAGGAGCAAATCGAAAAACCAGAATGCTGATTGCACGATCTGGTCCCTCTGATCAAGCGATCTCCTGGAGAAAAGCAAAGGCACAAACCAAGGAAGGACAGATCGCACGCCAAAAGGAGATAGCATGACAGACCAAAAAAAGAGGCCATATCGCACGACCTCCCTTGGGGGAGTATACAGTTAAATATGTTTACAAAACAGTTACAAGGTTGGCTTAAGAAACGATGAAAAAAGCGATTCATCAGTAAAAAGAAGTACCTCAAACGCTCTCATTGCAGATGATATAAACTCCATTGGAAGTTACAATTACCTCCCAAGCTGCAACGTTCTTGGTGGAAAGTAATGGTCAAAGTCCTCCCTACCAAAGTTAACCTAATAAAAAGAATGAGTGGTGTTGATCTTCTCTGCTTATTTGTTCGAAATAATGGAGTTGTTGAACATGTTCTATTTCATTATGCTTGGACTGGACCAACTTGGTTTGTAATATGGGTATTATCTAGAGATAAGATTTCTATTATTACATATGTTTTAGGGTAGTTGTGATACCCCGTATTTTACGAAATGGTGATTTGGTAATTTAAGACGGGATAATTCAATTTTAAGATGCGAGTAGTGATTTCGGTAATTTTCGAGAATTTTATTAGACGAGAAACTCGTGAGAGAATTTAGAACGAGACCTTAAATTTTTGCGCGATTCTTTTTATTTTTCTAAACAACCTCACGATAGTGACCACCGCGCTACCCTACACGTTTGCCACACCCAATAATTTCTATCCCCTATTATTTAATCAATTGAGAATACCAATTTCTACATCTTCTTCTTCTTCCTTTTCCCTCACGGCTACTTCACCGCCAACATCACTTTCACCGCCACCACTCCCACCGTTCCACCTCCTTGACTCCTATTTAAACCGAACACCTTATCCTTCTCCCTCCACATAAACACCATCTTCATCATCACCATCCTCACATCATCACCACCACCTTCAACACCACCACCTTCACCAACATCTTCTCCACCACCCACTCTTCTCTTCCCATATATTTCTTCTCACACTCTGTCTCTCTCTCCGCCTCTGAACAGAGAAAACAGCAGCAGCAAGCAGCGGCAACAAAACCCAGCCACCGCTGCTGACGTCGTCGGGAAGGAGCCGTAACCACCCACCACCTCCGTTTGCTTCTATTTTCTCCACCACTATCTATATCTAGATATCTCCCTCTATGTTTCGACCTAATTAGCAGAAGAATAAGGCAGCCCAGAAGCAGCCATAGCAGCGGAGTCAAGCACCGCCGCCGGACAACATGTTTTCCCGCGATGTTTTGGCCCAGCGAAACCAGGGCCTTCAACCCTTCATTCTATGTCTCAGTAGACTCTAGTATGTCTGATTGAGCTTCATGAATGCTCAATCGAAGCCAATAACCACCGGTGAAAGCCCAGCAAATCTCCACCTCCAGCGAAGTTTTCGGCGTCTCGACCTGCTTCGTTTCTTCACCGTTTCTCGCATTTCTTTGGTTGGGTAAGCTCTAAACCTTCCTATTACTTGTTTTTAGATGTCAAAATCATGTTTTTAGAGTTTGAAATCCGTGTTTTGATCGGTTAAGGAGATGTGTTGTTCATATTGGGGGTTAAACAATACTTTCTGAAACTTGGGGGGGGGGGGCTGGTGGTATTCGAGGAGTCTTAAGGGGGACTGGTTGTAGTTTCCACATTTTATTTTATTATTCAATGGATTTTTAGTTTAGTTAATGTTATTCCATTTGTGTTTCAAATAAATTGAATAAAACATTTATTTTTGGAATAAAAATATGTTTTACCAACTAAAAAAAGTTAACAAAGTATTTTGTGACTATATATGTATAGATGGTTGAAAAATATTATTGTTTTAACTACTTGCTAAAAGACACTTTTCTATAAATAAATAGTAAGTCCTTAATATTTATTAATCTTTCATCAGCAAATATTATTGTGCAAACTAGATATTGTTGTATTCAGAAATAGTCTTTCTAGCTAAAATAACTCTTATAAATATAATATTTGCTCTTTACATTTTGAAACTTACATTTATAAATATAATATTAAATAGTCTTCAAATAATACTTGTTTGCTTTGATAAAATATTTATAAGTACTACCTAAATTATTTGACGTTAAGTTTGTCTCTAGAATACTTCCTTATACTCATAAGAATATAATTGGAGTCCGAAGTTCATTGGGGTTATTGGGATGGACTTAGTTCCGACCTGGATGAACACTCATGCGTCCGTTTATTTAGAAGTAGCAACGTTGTGACAAGAGATTTGTAAATTGTAGGATACAACATCGTGGACATAGGCTTTGTCGACTTCCTTTCGTACTAGTTGCTGAGTCGACATCAGGTGAGTGTACATTCCTAGCCTAGCATGCCTAGCTTCTTTCGTGTCAATATATGATTTTCATGCTTGTATCAAAATCATATTACTATGTGTTATACTTGTCAAATATTTGAATTGTTCGCTACTGTTCTTTGAAATATCTCACACAACAATTATTAATCCATTAATATCATAAAGTGGAAAGAATCGCTTGTACCTGAACTAGTTTTGTTACTTTTATCAGGTTTCGATCCCTTGGGTTTTGATCCCTAAAATGCGGGACTCCGTGTGCCCCTAAGGTTTAGATCACTTGGGTTTTTGATCCCTAAAATACGGGACTTCGCGTGCCCCGACTCTACGCCTTATTGGATAGGGTCCAGCATATAGATAACACTCCTTTGGTTGACGCTCTTAGGAGGATGTTGCAACACTTAAGATCTAGTATGTCAGCCGTGGTCACTGGTCTACCCTGGTACAGAGAGAAATAATAATAATTAGATCTCTTTGCTCCTACGTTTGGAAGCGCACAATGGATTGGGATGTTGATAAATGGACTTGTTTCTGGAATATTCATAAATGATTATTTCTGCTGCAAACTCTGATAATGTTTTACTCGTATTCTGTTACTGTTTTACTCGTGAATCAGCTACTATCTCATCTTTCTTGTTTTACACGCTAAGGTGTATCTCACTCAGCATTTCTTCCTGACTTTCAAAACTGCAGCTATTGTTGTTTTCTTTCCCATCGCAGGTCTAGGAGCTGGGATTGTAAAATAGAAGGGGCGCAAGACACGTGTCGACTATGGACATCACGGTTAGTTTATCTTATAATGTTGGATAAGTATTGTGTAATAGTAATTAGTGTGTGTAAGAAAATTATGCAGCAGTTTAATAATATAAGTATGGGTTTTGTATTGTATTGCTTTTGATCTCCCCCGCTTCTATTAAGCATCGCCCGATCTTGTCCCGAACCGGATACGGGGTTTGTTGCAGGTGGTATCAGAGCAGTTCATTCCAAAAGGGAATAAAACATGTAGGGTAACCTAAAATGAACTTAGGGCAAGATAAAATACGGAAAATCGGGAATTTGGGGAGTTATCGATTACTTCCTCTTGGAGGATAAGTTGCGGCTTGTTAATTGATTTATCCAATTTCGTTTTGGGGCCCTAGTATGAATCCTGATATAGGGTTGTCATTTCTATGAGTGGATTCACTCATGTGTATCTCGATGAGATATGTTATGTGATTGGTTGCTATTATCCATTCACGTGTTGTGACATGTTCCTTATGGACTTTATGTGGAAAGCTCATGTCGATGCTTGATAATGTGTGTTATTGGTTTAAGTGTTTCCTGCTAGGAACTACGAATGGACTAGGGTAGTAATCTTATGTACCGTACCTTGTAGAGTGACATTGTGTTTCATTTTTATTGATAGTCTGCTAGGTGTTATAGCATTAGTGGCGACTCTAAGACCTGAAACCCTAGTTCTGACTCGAGCTTCGAGGACGAAGCTCATTCTAACGGAGGAAGGATGCGATAACCCTTATTTTACAAAGGGCGGTTTGGTAATTTAAGACGCGATAATTCAATTTTAAGATGCGAGTAGTGATTTGGGTAATTTTCGAGAATTTTATTAGACTAGACACTCGTGAGGGAATTTAGAACGAGACCTTAAATTTTTGCGCAATTCTTTTTATTTTTCTAAAAAACCTCACGATAGTGACCGCCGCGCTACCCTACACGTTTGCCACACCCAATAATTTATATTCCCTATTATTTAATCAATTGAGAAAACCCATTTCTCCATCTTCTTCTTCTTCCTTTTCCCTCATGGCTACTTCACCGCCACCATCACTTTCACCGCCACCGCTCCCACCGTTCCACCTCCTTATATCCTATTTAAACCCAACACCTTATCCTCCTTCCTCCACACAAACACCATCTTCATCATAACCATCCTCACAACATCACCGCCACCTTTAACACCACCACCAACACCAACATCTTCTCCAACACCCACTCTTCTCTTCCCCTATCTCTCTTCTCTCACTTTGTCTGTCTCTCTGCCTCTGAACAGAGAAAACAGCAGCAAGCAAGCAGCGGCAACAAAACCCAGCCACCGCCGCTGCCGCTGTCGGGAAGGAGCCCGAAACCACCCACCACCTCCATTTTCTCCTATTTTCTCCACCACTATCTATCTCTCGATCTCTCTCTATATGTTTCGACCTAATTAGCAGAAGAATAAGGCAGCCCAGAAGCAGCCATAGCAGCGAAGTCAAGCACCACCGCCTGACACCATGTTTTCCGGCGATGTTTTGGCCCAGCGAAACCAGGGCCTTCCACCCTTCATTCTATGTCTCAGTAGAATCCAGTAGGTCCGATTGAGCTTCAGGAATGATCAATCGAAGCCAATAACCACCTAATAAAGCCCGGCGAAGCTCCACCTCTGGGGAAGTTTTCGGCGACTCCACCCGCTTCGTTTCTGCGCCGTTTCTCGCATTTCTTGGGTTGGGTAAGCTCTGAATCTTCCTCTTACTTGTTTTTAGATATCAAAATCATGTTTTTAGAGTTTGAATTCGTGTTTTGATTGGGTAAGGAGAAATATTGTCAAAACATATTTTTTGAAATTTGGGGGGGGGGGGTGCTGGTGGTATTTCGAGGAGTCTTAGGGGGGACTGGTTGTAGTTTCCACATTCTGATTTTATAATTAAATGGATTTTTAGTTTAGTTAATGTTATGCCGTTTGTGTTTTAAATTAACTAAATAACACATGTATTTTTGGAATAAAAAACATATTTTAGCAACTAAAATAAGTTAACAAAGTATTTTGTGACTATATATGTATAGATGGTTGAAAAATATAATTTTTTTAACTACTTGCTAAAAGACACTTTTCTATAAATAAATAGTAAGTCTTTAATATTTAGTAGTCTTTCATCAGCAAATATCATTGTGCAAACTAATTATTGTTGTATTCAGGAATCGTCTTTCTAGCTAAATAACTCTTATAAATATAATATTTTCTCTTTACATTTTGAAACTAATATTTATAAATATAATATTAAATAGTTTTCAAATATTACTTGTTTGCTTTGATAAAATATTTATAAGTACTACCTCAATTATTTGACGTTAAGTTTGTCTCTGGAATACTTCTTTATATTCATAAGAATATAATTGGAGTCCGGAATTCATTGGGGTTATTGGGATGGACTTAGTTCTGATCTGGAAGAACACTCATGCGTCCGTTTATTTAGAAGGAGCAACGATGTGACTAGAGATTTGTAAATTGTAGGATACGAACTCGTGGACATAGGCTTTGTCGACTTCCTTTCGTACTAGCTGCTGAGTCGACATCAGGTGAGTGTACATACCTAGCATAGCATGCCTACCTTCTTTCGTGTCAACATATGATTTTTATGCATGTCTCAAAATCATATTACTATGTTTTTATACTTTTCAAATATTTGAATTGTTGGCTACTGTTCTTTGAAAACTCTCACACGACAATTATTAATCCATTAATATTGTAAAGTGCAAAGAATCGCTTGTACCGGAACCAGTTTTGTTTTTATATCAGTTTTCGATCCCTTGGGTTTTGATCCCTAAAATACTGGACTCCGTGTTCCCCTAAGGCTTAGATCCCTTGGGTTTTGATCCCTAAAATGCGGTACTTCACGTGCCCCGGCTCTACGCCTTATAGCTAGGGTCCAACATCTAGTTAATGTTGGAATAGATGCCCTAGAGGCAATCTAATTTAGTATGAACTTGTTTTTGGCTAGAACATTCATTGTATTATTTATTGAATATTTAATATAATGATGTCTTTGGATTTACAATTGTGTTGTTTATCTTAAATATCCCTAGTTCATTATAATAGGACAATCATCTATAGACTAGTATGGGGTTGGATTGATATGGAGATATCATGATCCAACACATAGGTGTGCATTAAGGGTAATGGCGCACTGGATTGACCCATCTCCGAGAAGGCTACATACATGTTATGTGGAGTCACAGGCGCTTCTGTGGTGACAACAGTATTGTCATCCTTAGACTTGAAGTCACTAGATTGTCTAGTTGTGGATTATTGTGATTTTGGTAGCGTCAAACGCTACACTGTAATTGGGTAGCTATAAAGGCGTGTACCGGATACAATAAGAAGCAAGCTTAGAAACCGTAGTATATGTAGATAGAATTTGTCCCTCCCACATAACGGGAGAAAATATACGAGGCCACTCGAGGGATAGTGCTTACGGAATGTCCGGCCAGACTCAAATAAATTAAATAGGATATTGATGTTATTTGCACGAATAAGGCTATTCCCAGGATCGAGAAACTATGGATTAGATATACGAGTGTGACTTGTATGTCTCGTTTCCAATCCGGATATAGAGACAAATGGATGCGACAATTACTTGCACAAGGTTGTCAGATGACTATTCTATTAGTTGGCTAGAATGGATGTCTTACTAGAGACCGCTCCATATTAGCAAATTGTTGCTACCAACTAGATAGAACCTATGGGGTCACACGCTAAATAGAGTTGAACTAGATTTGGTAATTAATTAATGTGATTAATTAATTAGAAGGATCACTTTGCAACACCTTGCAAACTTAGTAGGACTAATATGCAAGGAAGGGACTAATCCGAATTCATGTTGGATTAGGAAGGGCCTTTAGGTAGTTGACAAGGAGTTGTTGGACTATATAAAGGATGCTCCTAGCTTCATTCCCACACTAATTCTCATAACATAAGTGAGTGGGAGAGAACAAAGGAGTGAGCAAGCAACAAGGAGGGCCGAACCCCCCCCCCCCCCCTTGCGCCGCCTGTCCCCGTCGGCCAAAGCAAGGAGGCCGAAGCCTCTTTGTTACCCGGTTGTGTGATTTCTTCTTCCTTTTCCTCCGATCCAAGCTAGAGCAAAGGATAAGGAAGATCTAGATCTCAACTCTAGGCGTGGATCAACCGTAGAGACATGACACAATTCACGTTACAAGTCATCACAGGAAAAACCCTAAGGTGTGTAACATGAATCTTCCTTTACCATCGTTATGATTCTCTTCCCGTGATTCTTGGAGGGTATTGAATGGATAATTTATCTTTTTCCGCAGCGTATCCATGATCAAAACCCTACAGATAACACTCTTTTGATTGACGCTCTTAGGAGGGTGTTGCAACACTTAAGGTCTAGTCTTTCTGTCGTGGTCACTGGTCAACCCTGTTACAGCGAGAAACAATAATAATTATATCTCTTTGCTCCTACGTTTGGAAGCGCACGACGGATTGGGATTTCGATAAATGGACTTGTTTCTGGAACATTCATAAATGATTATTTCTGCTGCAAACTCTGATAATGTTTTACTCATATTATGTTACTGTTTTACTCGTGAATCATCAACTATCTCATCTTTCTTGTTTTACACGCTAAGGTGTGTCTCACTCAGCATTTCTTGCTGACTTTCAAAACTGCGGTTCTTGTTGTTTTCCTTCCCACCGCAGGTCTAGGAGCTAGGATTGTAAAATAGAAGGGGTGCGAGACACGTGTCGACCATGGACATCACCGTTAGTTTATCTGATAATGTTGGATAAGTATTGTGTAATAGTAATTCGTGTGTGTAAGAAACTTATGCAGCTGTTTAATAATATAAGTATGGGTTTTGGATTGTATTGCTTTTGATCTCCGCTGCTTCTATTAAGAATCGCCTGATCTTGTCCCGAGCTGGATAAGGGGGTTGTTGCAGATGGTATTAGAGAAGTTCATTCCAAAATGGAATAAAACCTGTAGGGTAACGTAAAATGAACATAGGTCAAGATAAAATACGGAAAAGCCATGAATTTGGAGAGTTATCGATTACTTCCTCTTGCACGATAAGTTGCGGCTTGTTAGCTGATTTATCCTATTTCGTTTTGGGGCCCTAGTATTGTTCCTGACATAGGGTTGTCATTTCTATGAGTGGATTCACTCCTGTGTATCTCGATGATATATGTTATGTGATTGGTTGCTATTATCCATTCACGTGTTGTCACATGTTCCTTATGGACTTTATGTGGAAAGCTCATGTCGATGCTTGATAATGTGTGTTATTGGTCAGTGTTTCCTGCTAGGAACTAAGAACAAACTAGGGTAGTAATCTTATGTATCGTACCTTGTAGAGTGACTTTGTGTTTTATTTTTATTGATAGCCTGCTAGGCGTTATAGCATTAGTGGTGACTCTAAGACCCGAGCTCATTCTAAGGGGGGAAGGATGTGATATCCCGTATTTTACGAAAGGACGATTTGGTAATTTAAGAAGCGATAATTCAATTTTAAGACGCGAGTAGTGATTTGGGTAATTTTTGATAATTTTATTAGACGAGAAACTCGTGAGAAAATTTAGAACGAGACCTTAAATTTTTACGCGATTCTTTTTATTTTTCTAAACAACCTCGTGATAGTGACAACCGCTCTACCCTACACGTTTGCCACACCCAATTATTTATATTCCCTATTATTTAATCAATTGAGAAAACCCATTTCTCCATATTTTTCTTCTTCATCCTTCTCCCTCATGGCTACTTCACCGCCACCATCACTTTCACCGCCACCGCTCCCACCGTTCCACCTCTTTGTCTCCTATTTAAACCCAACACCTTATCCTTCTCCCTCCACACAAACACCATCTTCATCATCACCATCCTCACATCATCACCGCCACCTTCAACACCACCACCAACAAAAAAAATATTCTCCATCTCCAACTCTTCTCATCCCCTATCTCTCTTCTCTCACTCTGTCTCTATGTCTCTGCCTGTGAACAGAGAAAACGGCAGCAGCAAGCAGCGGCAACAAAACCCAACCACCACCATTGCCGCCGTCAGGAAGGAGCCCGAAACCACCCACCACCTCCATTTGCTCCTATTTTCTCCACCACTATCTATCTCTGGATCTCTACATCTATATTTCGACCTAAGTATCAGAAGAATAAGGTAGCCTATAAGCAGCCATAGCAGCGGAGTCAAGCACCGCCGCCGGACACCATGTTTTCCGGCGATTTTTTGGCCCAGCGAAATGAGGGCCTTCCACCCTTCATTCTATGTCTCAGTAGACTCTAGTAAGTCTGACTTAGCTTCAGAAATGCTCAATCAAATCCAATAACCACCTAAGAAAGCCCGTCGAAGCTCCACCTCTGGCAAAGTTTTCGGCTACTCCACCCGCTTCGTTTCTTCGCCGTTTCTCGCATTTCTTAGGTTGGGTAAGCTCTAAATCTTCCTCTGAATTGTTTTTGGATGTCAAATCATGTTTCTAGAGTTTGAATCCTTGTTTTGATCGGGTATGGAGAAGTGTTGTTCATATTGGAGGGTCTAAACATATTTTTTGAAATGGGGGGGGGGTGGTAGTATTTCGAGGAGTCTTAGGGGGGACTGGTTGTAGTTTCCACATTCAGATTTTATAATTAAATGGATTTTTAGGTTAGTTAATGTATGTCGCTCGTGTTTTAAATAAATTAAATAAAACATATATTTTTGGAATAAAAATATATTTTAGCAACTAAAATAAGTTAACAAAGTATTTTGTGATTTTATATGTATATAGGGTTGAAAAAGATTATTGTTTAACTACTTGCTAAAAGACACTTTTCTATAAATAAATAGTAAGTCTTTAATATTTATTAATCTTTCATCAATAAATATCATTGTGCAAACTAAATATTGTTGTATTCAGGAATAGTCATTCTAGCTAAACTAACTCTAATAAATATAATATTTGCTCTTTACATTTGAAACTAATATTGATAAATATAATATTAAATAGTCTTCAAATATTACTTGTTTGCTTTGATAAAATATTTATAAGTACTACCTCAATTATTTGACGTTTAGTTTGCCTCCAGGAATACTTCTTTATATTCATAAGAATATAATTGGAGTCCGGAATTCATTGGGGTTATTGGGATGAACTTAGTTCCGACCTGGAAGAACACTCATGCGTCCGTTTATTTAGAAGTAGCAACGTTGTGACTATAGATTTGTAAATTGTAGGATACGGACTCGTGGACATAGGCTTTGTCGACTTCCTTTCGTACTAGCTGCTGAGTCGACATCAGGTGAGTGTACATGCCTAGCCTAGCATGCCTAGCTTCTTTCGTGTCAACATATGATTTTTATGCATGTCTCAAAATCATATTACTATGTGTTTATACTTGTCAAATATTTGAATTGTTGGCTACAGTTCTTTGAAAACTCTCACACGACAATTATTAATCCATTAATATCGTAAAGTGGAAAGAATCACTTGTACTGGAACCTTTGTTACTTATATCAGGTTTCGATCCCTTGTGTTTTGATCCCTAAAATGCGGGACTCTGTGTGCCCCTAAGTTTTAGATCCCTTGGGTTTTGATCCCTAAAATGGGGGACTTCGTGTGCCCCCGCTCTACGCCTTATTCGGTAGGGTCCAGCATCTAGATAACACTCGTTTGATTGACGCTCTTAGGAGGGTGTTGCAACACTTAAGGTCTAGTATGTCTGTCGTGGTCACTGGTCAACCCTGGTACAGCGAGAAATAATAATAATTAGATCTCTTTGCTCCTACGTTTGGAAGCGCACAACGGATTGGAATTTCGATAAATAGACTTGTTTCAGGAACATTCACAAATGATTATTTCTGATGCAAACTCTGATAATGTTTTACTCGTATTCAATTACTGTTTTACTCGTGAATCAGCAACTATATCATCTTTCTTGTTTTACACGCTAAGGTGTATCTCACCCAGCATTTCTTGATGACTTTAAAAACTGCAGTTCTTGTTGTTCTCCTTCCCACCGTAGGTCTAGGAGCTGGGACTGTAAAACACTAGGTGCGCGAGACACGTGTCGACTCTGGACATCACCATTAGCTTATCTAATAATGTTGGATAAGTATTGTGTAATAGTAATCAGTGTGTGTAAGAAAATTATGCAGCTCTTTAATATTATAAGTATCGGTTTTGGATTGTATTGCTTTTGATCTCCACCGCTTCTATTAAGCATCGCCCTCCGGGTCTTGTCCCGAGCCGGATAAGGGGGTTATTGCAGTAGTACTGGGCTATGTCAAATAATATAGCCGAGAATTTGACTCCGGACGAACTGGTGATTAAAGTGTATGAAGAAATCATGATTTGGAGAACTAGCTTTCTGAGACCACTTATGACTGAAAGGGGGGGCAACAACATTGTGGTCTGCAGTAACTCACAAGAGAAAGTAAAATGGTGCAAGCCAATGTTCAAAACCTGCAAAGTCAATGTAGATGTCTCTTGGAGTGAAGATACCTCTTATGGTGTTATTGTTTATGTTATATAAATTAGAGAGGTGGTTTGGTTTCAGGGGGCATTTAATGAACTTTGGCATGCTTTGCAAAAAAAAATGATGAATTAGAAGGCATCGGATGGGATTTACAAAACCTATCTCTCCTGTCTAATGTGGCTTGTCTAGAAAGTGATTGCAAAGATGTCGTGCTTATGTACACCAAGAAGAAATCTCCAGATAAGTCTTCCTTGATTCTATGCTCAGACATAGTGAAGATGCTAGAGATGCTAAAATTGAGCCAATTTGGATTAGTAGAAACGAAAATCATGTTGCATATCGGATAGCAAATTTAGTTTCTAGAAGAGTTCTACCATCAGTTTTGACTTTGAGTATGCCAAAAGGTCTCAAGAAGATACTCTGTGAAGATTGTAATACAATTGGTAGTGATTCTAATGAAGATACTGGTGTTGGATAGGTATACCTGTAAGTTCCCTTTATGTTTTCTAGAAAATTTCCCTTTTGATTAAAAAAAATATAAATGAGTTCTTCTGAAATCGAGGGACCTCTTTGCAAATAAGTGAGCCCCTCGAATACTTACCGGGGACAAGTGTAACTTAGCTGGATCTTCTCAAAATCGGAGACCACTAATTCAGTGCATTTATCCGAAACTAATTCGAATTCCAATGCTAACAATGAGTCACTCTTGATTTTTCAACCGTCTTCTCAGATCCTCAACCACTACGAGCGAGGAATTATGCACAAACATTATCACTATGGCATATTTGAGGAAAAGGGTGTGAAAATCTGACATATATGTCAAAGCGATGCTAATTAAATATGAATGAGGCACTAGTATCATCTACAGATGTATTCATAAAGTTATCTTCTTTTAACCAATGTGGGTGTAAGAAATCCAGGTGGCATGTAGTAGGATTAGTCAAGCAATGTTAGAGATAGGCGGTGGCAGAACTTTATTAGAGATTATTTGTATAAAATCTAGGTAGATATACGCAGAAGAAGGAGATTTGGAGAGAGGAAATATCTAATCAGCACCATCAAATAGAATAAAAAACTAACATCAATCATCCTTACCAACTTGAAGTTTTATATGAAAGTTCTGGTTCATTACTCATCAAAAGTCCCTCAATTTTCTATATCAAAGTGAGCTTTCTGATCTTATGAAATAAAAGATTGATGCATTAAATTAACCAGTATGGTCTTAAGACAATTAAAATTTTCCGATATTGTGTTGCTTTAGTTAGAACTGAAATGTGAAAAATCGATGTCACTTCAACTGTAAAGTTGGTACGGAGATGTGTCTCGATTAGCCCAGTCAAAATGGAAGTAGAGCAACCAATTTCCATTTACATGCTCAAGTTTGTGCATAGCCAATTTAATAAAATTCTTACCTAAGTCCATGCTTTAAGTGAGCTATGAGACTTAGACAAGTCCTATCGGAAGCCTTAGACAAATGAAAACTTTCTAGGATGAATGCCCTCTTTTGGGTGCAACATTCATGGCCAAACTCCTATAATTTCCAGAGGAGTAATCAGCACTACACATCATGATGTTGGGTTTGTCTTGAATTTCGCAAGACCAGTCGGTGTACCTGATGCATCTCATTACTCCAATGAGGCGGAGATATCTAGGGCTTAATGGGATTTTCCACCTCATCGTATTTAATATTAATAGGGGCGCTAGCTATTTTTTTAGAGTTGGGGAGAGGAGACAAGTGGTGAGAAATATTAGTGAGTGTATGTGTGAGTCTAGGATTTCTTAGATGTAGTCTATAAGCGATGAGAGTGTCGCTTTGACTGGTCGATGGATTGTGTTCTCTTTCCATACGATGTATTATCTCATTGATATAGCGAAATTATCCTCCTCTCTTGGATGTAGGCAGTTTTCCCGAACCATATAAATTCTTATGTTGTGTTATTCTTTTCCTATATTGCGTATTTGTTTGTGTGGCATGTTTTTTCCCCGCTGCAGCGATAATTTGGATGAACTAATATTCCCGACAAAGTGATATGATCCTGGTTCAAAATCCGGAGTAGCACACAACAGAAACAAGACGAAAAAATAAAAAGAAACGATAGAAAGAAATCGAGCAAAAAAAGGAAAAGTGATGTTTCTGCTAGTTTGAAGGCAGCAATAGAGGAGTAATCCAGCGTGGGAGGTTCGCAGTAACCTAGTGTGCCATGATACGAGTGGTCAGAACTTTTTGGGCTTGTTTGAGCTGTCAGTAAGTTCTATTGGGATCAGATAGGAGTCAAACCCATGGTTTTTGAACGCTCCGGATCCGATGGCGTGTTGATTTTTGGCAAATTCTAGGCAAAATTTTGCAGGATGCTGACATGGCATTTTTTCAACGTTGATAGATGGTCCAAACTTGTTTGGGAGGTTACGATGTGCCTGAAGATCGGGCTGGGTTGAGTTAGGATTCTAAACTCAAGATTTTTAATGTTCCTTTTCACTGGCATAGTTGGCTGGTGGTGCGAATCCTGATTCTGGTCGGCCACAGGGTCGGGTTAGACCCGAGTTTGGGTCAGCCATGCACCTGGTTTGGACCCAACGTGGATCCAACCCCAAAGGTAGCTGCTATGTATGAAACAATCCAAGAGCACTGCTGGAAGATGCGGGCCAGTTTTGTGGTTCAAGGCACACCGTGGTGAAAGACGGCTTATCGCCGTGGAGAGTGGTCGCGGCTGGCAGCGAACTTGTCGGAGGTAGGTTTGCGGCTGCTGCATTGACTTTAGGGCGGCTTCAACTCCAGTTTCGGAGGCTGAGTGGATCGCAGCCGATTGGGGTTGAAAAGTTTCTTGTACCGGCTGCAGTGGCGACTGTGGGTGTCCTGGTAACTGCGGATGTGGTGGAGCAACGGGATTGAGGATGCTGGAGTCAAGTGCGGTGATATGGTTCGAGTCGCCAATCGCATGTGGTTCTGCGAAGTGAGTGGGGTTGGGCGGCCAACTGGGCGTTCCTCCAGGTCACTGAACGTGCGATCCAAACGAGCCTCCAAACTCCTATTTTGCTTGGCAAAACGAAGGTCTAACTCTGCTATTTTGTTTTTTTGAGAATCTTATCCATAAAATCTTAGGGTAAATTCGTGAGATTTGTCATGAAATCACCTGTTGAGAATGGTGGAAATCAACAGAAGCGCCACTTTCTTAGGTTTTACCTATCATTGGAGCAATTCGAGAAGCTACGATCTCCACACGGACACAAACACACACAAAAACTCAAGAAAAATACGACTCTAAACTTGATTCTTTTGATTGATGATTTGTAAATAAGATGAAAAAGACTATAAATAAATCTAGACTCCTAACCTTAACCTAGACGGTTCGACCTTACGCGCCCGACAAGAAAATCCGGTCTACTACTACAACGTAATAAAATTAATAAAACACACTAATACTTTGTGACGTAACTCTTGAGGTACTTTTGCGGGTGGCATTCCCGTTATCCTCATCTCGGAGTCATGTCGTTGTGTGGATACGGAGCCCTATCAGAACACAAGCACTTGTTCATTCACAGGAATCCATTCGTACATGTTTGAAATGGGGTCTGCACCATTGTAAATAGAGGGTCTTCCAACCGATATGAGGAGACACATCAATATACATATTTCAATTTCAACTATCTCTCATGTTCTTCGTTCTGCGTGCAGTAGAGGCATTGTGGATTAAGCATATATTACTTAAATATAAAAAAATAAGACTCATCTCAGAAGACATTTGTCTAGATCCATCAACATCGTAGGAGGACAAATGAACATGAGACTTGATACGAGCATACAGCCATATCTACAATACAATGATCGAAAGCGTAATCCACCTCCACATCTTAAAGTCTATTTGCGGAAGTAGCTTATTTTCTTTATTATTAGTTAAGGGGTTTTCTTTATATTAATTAATTATTTTAGGGTATTTAGGTAATTCCAAATTAGTAGTATTCAGACAAGGAAACGTTTCTAAGTCCAGGATTGTCTCGTAGTATTTATAGGTTTTGCTTCAGTTTTTTATTATCGAACTGAATGATAATTTCGTTTATTTATTAGAACCTTAATGAGAGATTGTTTGCTTCTCAAATTGCAGAATCGAAGATCGCAGTCTCTGGAATTACTACTATATCGATATTTGTTGCTATCAATTGGTGCTTTCATGACGAATACGAATATGACAACTAAATACTTGGAAGAACGATTGGGAAAAAAATCCCGCGAAAAAATTCAACAATTGACAGTGAGTATGAAGGAACAGTTCAAGAAATTGGACACTCGGTTTCCTGACCTGGATAACCGTATGACCAAGGTGGAAAATTAACCAGAGACTCGTCAACAGGGATAGCCGCCGCTGGATACACTACCACAGCCGGCGAACCAGCTAACGTTGCCGCCTATGTACCTCCAGGTGCTGGCCACCTCAGGGCTTAAGTAGTTCCTTCCGCCCATGATACAAATCCATCAAGGGTTCTCCATTGCGCCACTACTCCCAAATCTGTCGATCCTGGCACCGCAGTCGCTAGCCCTAGGACAAAAAACAAGAGGGATATGACACCGCCTCCACCATTGCATAATCTTCAAGTGGTGGTCGCATCGTTCCTCGGTGCCCTTCAGGCGATCGCCCATCAACCACCGTCACAAGCGGCGAGCTACCATCCGTTCGCCTGCACCTATGTCAGCAACCTGGCGCCGTTCCAGGCAATGACCCCGTCCACAGTTACCCAACATAATGCACAAGATGCTTCTGGTTTGTTTATGCCAAAAATAAGGCTAGACGTGCAGTCAAATGGGTTTGAACCACCATGGGTCCAACCCATATACTGCTCCGACCCGAACCCAGTTCAGACCCGGACTCAAGGTGAAATACCCCGTTTTGTGGCTATGGGTATTCTGTGATGTTAGTATATGTTTTGGGAGTTAATTTTCATTATTATTAAGCTTTTGGGATTTTTATGACTTTTATCCAAATTAATTAGTGTCTTTTAACTAAATTATGGGGTGGTAGATGTGTTTTACCTAACCTAGGGGTGTGAAAGTGTCTTTTACAACTGATTGGTGTAAAAATTACACCCAAAATCACACAAACGTGATTCATCTCCAATTCAACCGGACTCTTCATTCTGGTTTGGAAACAATCCCACTGTGAATTATACAAATATGTTCTTCCCTTTTTCATCACAATTTTCTAAAATTTTGCCTTTACTACAATCTCTCACGCTCACGGCAGTCAAAAACCCTCCCAACGTCATCTCCTTCTCTCTCTCAGTAATCAATCAACCAATTTCTCTCTCTCTCTCTCTCTCTCTCTCTATATATATATATATATATAGATATAGATATATATATATATATGTATATATATATAGATATATATATATATATATCTCTCTCTCGTTCGTCCCTCTCTCTCACGACCTCTCTCGGTCTCTCTCTGCTGCCCACCGTCCGAAGCAGCAGCAGCAGCGACGTCTTCCATCGCCGCCTCTCTGTCCAGGTAATTTTCTTCTCTTCGCTTCTTCATGCTCTGTTTCTTCTCTTCTCTGCTGCGTACTCTGTTCTTCTTCTATTTCTTTCTGTTTTTTTCAGTTTCTTCTTCACTCTCAGTCTCTTCTTCTCCTTCTTGAACTCTCTCTCCCTCTCGGTTCCAGGAACTCCGAAGCAACAACGGAAGTATCGTCCTCCAATGCCGCCCCCGCTCAAGATTCCGTCCGCCTCTCAATTCCCTCCTTGAACCCTCTCAAAAACTTGTAACTATGAATCGTTATTTGATTCAGATTCGTATAGCGTTAATTTTCAGATTGTTGTTCATCGCTGTTCATCAAAGAATCGTTGGATTCGTTTTAAATCATGCTGCACCATAGAACCTTAGTTTATGTAGGTGGTAAAATCAATCCAAAACAATAGGCTCATTAGAAACTACCACTTTTGTTGTGTATTGGGTTGCTAAGGTGAGTTGTAATCGCCGTGTAATTGAATTGGATTTGAAAACAACATCGTTAGAAGCATAATTGGGTACTCTAGAGTTGATGAACAATCTGTCGAGTCGCTAAAGGGTCTGAATTTGTCACTATAGGTCTGCTTTTGGTCGCTGAAAGTTGTTGAATTTGTCGTTAAAGCTGTTGGGTTCATTAATTAGTGTCTAGCTGATGAAATTAGTTAGAATATGCGGGTTTTGACACCAGTTTTGGGACCCCCAAAATAAATAGATATGTGTAGATAGGGCATTGTGAGCAGATCCATCATAATCCACATGGCATCCATCCAGCACATCTAATGGTACACCCTGCACACTCTATCACATCTCTTCTGATTTGCATATGCTCATATGCGAGTCTATTCACTTGGGAGATGCGTGACAAGGCCACCCGTGATACCAACCACACGGGAGTTGTAGGGACCTAGTGTCTTGGAGGCTTGAGTAAGGAACGTCGCGCGAGAGCAAGAACCACGCTCGCGCACGAATCCTGGTAACTGTCTGATCTAAGGGTTACGTGTCCCATAAATGCGGTCGATCTCATAACGACCCCCCTACTTATGCGGATGAGTGCATAACATGCCATATATATACGGTCGAACGTGCCGTTACAAGGCTATCATTAAGCCGCCATTAATGGGCGCATTAACCCCTCATAACGGTCACTTCCCCACTATATATAGGAATATTAGCCTTCTATGGAAACTTCTTGAATCTCTTAGCCAATTTGTTATACTGTCTCTCTCTCTCAAGAACAGTTAGCAAGTGCTTACTCTCTCCCTACTCACTACCCTACATCTCTCTGTGTTCTTGTTATTGATCTTATCCCCTACCTGAGGTGTACCATTGGATCTATCCCTGGGATTTCCTTGTACACAATTTGGTGAACCCGACGTGAACATCAAACCTTCGAAAGCTTCAATCAATCAACCTAGCAACCATGTATCTTGAGGCTAACCTTCGTGATGGTGACCAATCTTCCCAGGAGGAAGGAATTCAGAGGGAGGAGGCCCTCCCCAACACCAACACCAACACCCAGACCCAGATGGCTACTGGGAGCAATCCCTCTTAGGAGATGCTGAATGCTACTATCCAAAGCCAAGCTAGGGACATGCAAGTTCATTCTGCCCAGATAGCTCAAATCATGGAAATTTTGGGAGCGCTTGCCCAAGGAGCTTTAGCTCCACCTAGATCCACTGCAGCACCTGGTGCTCAGGGGATCTTGATTCTTCCAAGAGCCACTGTGGCACCCACGGCGCACACTGCTGCACCACCAAACCCCAGACATCTCTGCCTAATGGGTCTGTTCCACAACCAAGATCTTCATAATCCCTCTTATGCCAACTTACCAGCCAGAACGTGCATCTATCCAAATCCAAGCTAGGGCCATGCAAGTTCAGTATGCCCAGATAGCTCAAATCATGGAAATTTCGGGAGGGCTTGCCCAAGGAGCTTTAGCTCCACCTGGATCCACTGCAGCACCTGGTGTTCAGGGGACCTTGATTCTGCCAAGAGCCACTGTGGCACCCACGGCGCACACGGCTGCACCACCAAACCCCCATGCATCTCTGCCTAATGGGTCTGTTCCACAACCAAGATCTTCAGAATTCCCTCTGATGCCAACTAACCAGCCAGAACATGCATCTGCTGGGAATCCATCTTCTTACCGCTGCCGTCATACGCGACGGGGGTTCAGGGGAGCTATGCACCTCCACATCCCTGTGATCCCAACATGCCCTACATTCCGGGTCTTGCTGCAACACCGTCATCAACCCCAGGGGGAAGCACACCTGACAACGTCGCGACCCTGGAGCAACCTTTAGACAACATCATTGCAAACCGAATTTTTGCAGATACGGTCATCCCAAAGGTTGAAAATGCGCCTCCTATCTCACGGGATATATACCTGATGCCCAACCCTGCTGGGTACAAGGCGCCCAAATGGGAAAAGTTCGATGAGGTTAGTGGGAACGCGCAGGAGCACGGGATGAGATTTGTTGACTTGATGGGCCCGCATGGGATCGATACCAGGCTGCTGATGCGCGAATTCCCTAAATCTCGGGGGACTGTCGCGTACAAATGGTACATGACCCTATAATCTGATTCTGTCAAGACATGGGAAGACATGGTGGAGAAATTATACACTAAGTTCTTCCAGGTCGAGGAGAAGGTCACCACCATACACCTCTCTCGCATGCTCCAGGAGCACGATGAAGAAGGGGTGACATTCATTAAGAATTTCAGAACCAGATCTCTGGAGTGCATTGATGAAGTCTTTGAGAGCTGTCTGGTGGAGATATGGCTTCAGGGCATGCGCGAAGAGTATAAATGTATGTTAATCAATTTGAATACGCATGTCTTTTCAAAATTGATTGACTGCACCAGGAACATTGAGCCACTGGTGGAGAAGATGAAAAAGAGATATGCGAACGATCACGAGCCAGCAGGCTCTAGCTTCATAATTGGGAGATTCAACTATAAACGTGGACGGAAGGCTGAATTAGTGCGGTCGCATCTCCGCAAAAGCAGCAACGGCCTATGCCCAGGGAAGCTCCCCCATTTCCGTGTTCAATCGAGGATGCGGTAACCTTGTGCAAGTGGTGGCGCAAAGATGGAATCCTACCGGCACTAGAGCATAAGCCCTATGGAACAACTACGAGACCCCAGATGGTGTGAATACTATGGCAGGTCATGAACCCAACAAGGGAATGCAAGAAGCTAATATGGCTGGTGGATAGGAAGATCAAGGAGGGGCCGTTGGTTGTTGATGAGCCAGCAAAAGATGTCCTCATCAATCCCTTGACATCCTATACGCAACAGGAGCCCAAAGGAAAATAGATTGCAATGATCTCGATTGTGGATCCTGAGAGGTTACAGATGCAGAAGTCCCAGTGGTAGCTGAGATCTGCGAGGAGGAAGATGATGGAGTGGATACGAATGACTCACGCGCCGAACGGATGAAAGATTCCAACAAATTCTAGAAGTTTCTTCGACGACATGAACTTCTCCAGCACTTCCAGACATGAGATGACAAAGGTAATTTTGAGGGTGGCAGAGGACTATGGAGAGGAACTTGTTGTCTCAAACTATAAAGTCATCAGGTTCGCGCAATCGAGTGGCCTGGTCATGACGTTCGATGAGTCGGTAAAGAGGACGGACGCGAACCATCAGAGGCCATTGTATGTGACTGCCATTGTCAACGACATCGAGTTCAAAAGATATTTTGTCGATGGAGGAGCTACAGTGAATGTGATTCCACTCAACACCGTTGAGCTGGCTGGAATCCCAGAGAGCAAGATTGTCAAAAGGCCATCACCCTTGATGGGTTTCGGGAGTGACTCAAGAATGACTCTCGGGTGGATTCGACTAGGAATCCAGATTGGTAGAATCAAGTGCTCTGCCAAGTTCCATGTGATAAACGCGTACACTACTTATCACATGATCATTGGTCGAGCGTGGATTCACCGCTTCGATGCTATACCATCAACAGTTCACCAAGTAATGAAGGCCATATGGAAGAACAGGGTAGTAGAGATACTGGCCTCAGTGAACCCCTTTAACCTGGACGAAGCACATCTTTCTGAGGAGGTTTGGTTCAAAGAAATGGCGGATGAGGAAACTCCAGCACCATTTCAGCCAACTCCCTTGCCCAGGTGGGAGGATATCAAGGATCAATCACCAGCTGGAGTGATGGTGATGCGCGAAGTGCCAAAAGAAAAGCAGCCTATGCAGGAGGAAGCTTCCCCAAGAATAACCTATCAGAGGAAGAATGTGTATACCATGAAGAGGTTCGTCGAGCATAATGAGCAAGGAAAACAATTCGGGAGCTTCTATTCTAATTGGAAGAAGTGCTACCGCATCTGAAGGTGCGTGGGGTCATCTTCGACCCTTCCAATCGAAGGTGTCCCTGAGCAAATTTGCGAGCTGGTAGAAGCTCCAAGCAAAGATAAGGGGAAGGCACCATCGGAGGAATTGAAAGAAGCTCCTGAATGCATGAGGGATCGCCCAAAACCTCAGAAGGAGGAGCTGAAGGAAGTATTCTTTAGCCAAGCCGAAGAAAATAGGAGACCAGTCTTCTTGAGCGCTGATCTCGACGATGAATAGGAGCAAGAATTTTTGAAGTTTCTGAAAGAGTACAAAGATGTCTTCGCATGGGATTATGATGAAATTCTAGGCTCGGAGAAGGGGTTTACCATGCATAGACTGAATGTTATTCCAGGATCAAAGTTGGTGAAGCAGAGCGCGAGAACCTTTCGCCCAAAGGTTAATGTCAAGATAAAGGAGGAGATAGTGAAGTTGCTAAATGTAAAGTTTATTGAGCCCAATTCCCATCCCACCTATCTTGCCAACATTGTGCATGTCTTGAAGAAGAACAGGAGCCTTCGCGTCTGCGTTGATTTCAGGGGTTTGAATAGGTTCTGACCAAAGGACGACTTCCCATTACCAAACATAAATCTCCAGATTGATTCTACCGCAGACCATCAGATGTTCAGCTTCATGGATGGATTTAGCAGTTATAATCAGTTCAAGATGGACCTAGAAGATGCGAAGAAAACATCATTTATCACACCTGTGGGAGTGTTACACTACACGGTGATGCCTTTCAGATTGAAGAATGCATGTGCCACTTACCAACGCACGATGATGACACTGTTTCATGATATGATGCACCAGGAAGTGTAATTCTATGTAGATGATTTGGTGGTTAAGTCAAAGCAGAAGCAAGACCATTGGAAATACTTGAGGGAAGTTTTTGAAAGATGCAGAGCTTCTCAGTTGAAAATGAACCCCATGAAATGCGCGTTTGGGGTAACCTCAGGAAAGTTTTTGGGTTGCGTTATACATCGGCATGGGATTGAGCCCGATCTCGCGAAATTATCGGCTATTACCAGTCTGCCTATACCACAAACTCAAAGTGCATTGAAAGCGTTTCTGGGGAAGTTATCATATTTAAGGATGTTCGTACCAGCTATTGCAGAGCTGACTTTCTGCTTCGATAAATTACTCAAAAAGAACGCGATATACCTTTGGGCTGAAGAGCACCAGAGTATGTTTGAGAAGTTAAAGGATTTATTGGCATCCCCACGGGTCATGATCGCACCTCAGCTAGGTCTCCCTTGCTCCTGTACCTCACTTTGATGAAAAAGTCCATTGGAGCACTGCTGGCTCAGGAGTTTGAAGGACATGAGAGACCTATCTACTACATCTCGCGTATGGTTGAGTCTGGAAAATCCAGGTACACGGATATTGAACGACATTGTTTAGCTTTATTTTTTCGTTATTGAAAAGTTAAAGCATTATATCGTCCCACAAAGTTGCCATTGTAACCAAGAGAGACCCTATACGATATTTGTTGGGGGCATTTGCCTCCTTGAGGGAGATTGGCAAAATGTTACATGACCATTGACATCACATGCGCTGGCCTGAAAGCCATCAAATCTCAAGCAGTGGTAGACTTGTTGGCACAATTCCCGGATGAGAACTATGAGCCTATGCTGGAGCAATATCTTGAGGGATTAGAAGTGTACGCGATGGAGACCCAGTATTGGAAGCTACACTTTGATGGATCATCCACAAGGTTAGGAAGAGGAACTGGAATCTTACTAACAAAACCCAATGGAGAAGTCATTCAGATGTCAAGCAAGCTTGCCTTCCCAGTAACAAACAATGAAGTTGAGTATGAAGCTTTGATTGTTGGTCTCCTCGCGGCTAAGGCCTTGGAAGTACAAAATCTGATAGTGATGGGGGATTCTAAGTTAGTTGTCAAGCAAGCTTCCGGAGAGTATGGTCTGAAAGAAGTAAATTTGCTGAGCTATAGATAAATTATGCAGAAGCTGGTACAAAGGTTTGAATCCATCAAGTATGAGTACACTCCTAGGTCAGATAACCGACATGAAGATACCTTGGCCACTTTAGGGTCGAAGATCAGCTCATATAAGTGTCCAACCAAAATCTATATTGAAGTTAAAACAACCCCTTCTTCGATAGGGAACTTGTGTGAGGATGAGTTTGTCGAAGCGGAATATTGGAGGAAACCCATCATGCACGCGATGGCCGAGGGAACAAGTAAGGAAAGTTGGTTTTCCACAAAAGGCTTCTGCATACATGACAACCTGTTTTATTAAAAGGGACCCGGAGGGATCCTTATGAGATGTGTAAAAGAAGAAGAGGGTCAAAGTTTGCTGTAAAAGATTCATCACCATTCCTGCAGAGAAAATTAGGTTTCCATCTACAGGAAAGCGCAGAGATGCGGAATCCATTGGCCGCAAATGTCATTGTATGCTGCAAACCTGCAGGGGAGCTGTGAGAAATGTGCACTGTTAAAGGATTCTTTGGAAATTACTGCGATTGATGATGAAGCAGATTGGAGGAAGACTTTGTCCGACTACTTGCAAGAAGAAATTCTTCCAAGTGATAGGAAAGAAGCTGAAAAGCTCAAAAGGAAGTCAGCGAGGAATGTGCTGCAAGAAGGTTTACTATGGCGGAATCGACATGATGGGAATTTACTCAGATGCTTGAACGGCTAAGAAGTACAAGAAGCCATGGAGATGTCTCACCAAGTAGAACATCAAGGAGGCGCGAAGTTATGCAGGCGGCTTTTAACTGTTGGTTACTTTTGGCCAACTATGGAAGCTGATTGTCGCGCGAAGGTCAAAAGATGCCAACAATGCCAATTCAATGGAGACCTGGTTCATGCTCCTGCAGTTGACTTGCACGCGCTAGGAACTCCTTGGACATTTCATACTTGTTCCCTGGACTTCCTTGGTCCCATTCGTCCACCATCTCATGGAAATCAGTTCATCCTTACTGGGACATAGCAGTTCACCAAATGGTTTGAAGCGGTCCCACTCAAGACAACAAATGCATTAGTGGTGGTTAAATTCATCCAGGAGAACATTATCTACCGCTTTGGGATTCCTAAAACCATATTGTCTGATAACGGTACTCCCTTCGTCAATCGCCAGGTAGCTGCAAAATTGATGGAGTATAGAGTAAGGCAAGTGTGATCGACAACCAACTACCAGAAGGGAAACGGCCAAGCTGAGGCCACAAACAAAACGTTGCTAAGGATCTTGAGTAAAATGGTCGCATATGATCACAAAAAGGGGGCAAACTCCTTGAAACTGGCATTGTGGGCATATCGTACGTCACCAAGGACTCCTACTGGGGCTTCCCCATTTCTATTTTTCTATGGGGTCGAAGCAGTGGTCCCTACTGAGATCAAGGTTAATTCTTCAAGGTTAGCCTTCAGCGCTTTATACGAAAATACGCTTGACCATGATCTCATTTTATTAGAGTAGAAGCGCGAACAGGCCAAGAAGGCAAACACCATATACAAAGAGAGGATTTCTCGAGCATATAACAAGACCGTTCAGCATTGAGATTTCTCTCTGGGAGACCTAGTCCTACGGGCTTCTGATCACTGCATGCGCGAAGCCGCTCATCCCAAGTTTGCTGCTAACTGGGAAGGCCCTTTTGAAGTCAAAGTAGTTTTTGATAGTGTCTATTGAAATATCCAATGATGCCATGGGACTGCCACGACTCCCAGTCCGGTCAACATGCGATGGCTTAAGAAGTATTATCCTTAGCCTCTATGTAGCTTGCTCTTTGTTTACATCCTCCCATATGAGGATCTTATTAATGATAATAACTCTCCCATATGAGAGCTCTTTTATCAAATGTTGTTCTTCTCTAATTTGCACGACTGATAGTCAAAACTGCTAGTCCCATGAATTAAGCCGGTCTGCTTTGATAGCAGTCAAACGCGAAAATAAAAGCCTATCTGACTAGATAGCAATCTCTTATAAGCCTATCTATTTAGATAGCCGCATTGCATAATTCTAAGCCTATCTATCTAGATAGCAGCGAGCATAAGCCTATCTGTTTTAATAGCAGCGATACACAAGTTGTAAGCCTATCTGCCTAGATAGCAACCCTTCTTACTAAGCCTATCTGTTCAGATAGCATCAAAACAAAGCCTATCTATTTAGATAGCATCATTTCACAATTCAAAGCCTATTTGTCTAGATAGCAGCAATAATCAAATATAAAACTTGCCTAAACGACAATAGATTTACGCCTACCTGCTCATATAGCGTCGCACATGCGAAAACATGTCTTGCTTCCTTATGTTAATAGCAACGCGCGACTGATTGCCTATCTATTTTGGGCAAGAGCAATACTTAAAAGCATACATCAGAAGTCATTGTTTCAATAGAATTCAGGCTATTATAATACTAGACTACTGGT
The DNA here is from genome assembly GCA_023055425.1 of Linanthus parryae. Taxonomy (NCBI): domain Eukaryota; kingdom Viridiplantae; phylum Streptophyta; class Magnoliopsida; order Ericales; family Polemoniaceae; genus Linanthus; species Linanthus parryae. The sequence continues at coordinate 104,568,031 of JALGPY010000001.1, forward strand.
CTTCCGGAAAGCCCTTGAGGAGGGAATCATCAGCTGCCAATTTCACTGAGTTAGCTACGAGCTGATCGAAACGCTCCTTGTTATCCTTATGCTTCTTTGCTGCCTCTCAAAATTCCTTGATAGCCTTTGCAAGCACCTCTATTCGCGCCTTAAGGGTCGCATGCTCCAGGTTGTAATTGGTGTAACCAAACTTAAGCTGTACAGAGTTATGGATCTTCACTAGTCTGTGAATGAGGAAGTCAAGATTCAACCTGCCCGCCGCGAATTGTTGAATGCTGTAGGCGCTTGACAAGAGACACTGAGCAGTGGAAATAGAAGTACTTGCTGGAGTTGTGTTACATATCTTTTTCTAGCAGATTGGTCAAATCTGTGAGCAAATCCCCTCTATCTCTGGGTGCTAACTCCAGAACCCTTGAGAACGTTGTTGGAAACGACATGCGCACCTCAGGGATTGCATAACTCCTGTCAATAGCAGTTGTTTCAATAACTTGCGAGCCCCACACCGACCAAAGACTCAATGAAGGAGTTTGAGTCTCATCATGGAGATCTTCACTCAGCAGAATAGAAATAGACATATTGGCACTTGAGGTCCTTGGGTTCCTACCTTCGACCGCGGCGATAGGAGTATTCGCCCTAGATGCTGCGTTATGAGGAAGTTCACCTGAAGTAGTGATGACATCATTTTGGCTTCTTGGCTCGAGCACACTCGCTGCAGATGCTGGAATTTCTGGCACACTTGCAGGTGCGACGTTATGTTGCGTTCTAGGAACCACAGCAATATTAGCTTCAAGACTTGGCAGTTGCGCATCTTCCATGTCCAGCTCTGGTGCACCACTGCTTGCGTTCGACTCATTTCGACCCGTCCTTCATCGTTTAGCATTGCACCCTCAGGGGCGGCGTTAACTGGGTCAGCCACTGCAATCTCCATGTCTTGAGGCATGGGATATGAAGCGGCTACCCATTGAGGAACTTCAGTTTCATAGGTATTGGGGGCAGAGCAGTGTTGGGTTTTGATGCAGGTTACGCAGCGGAATAACAAAAGTTATCCTGCCCAAATCCCACCAAGGATCACAGGACAAGCCATCATACCATGATAAGGCCATAGAAGATGTGTACCTTAGTTGGGGAGATCACACGAAGAATAGTGTCTTCGTCTCTATGAATATCCACACCTAGGATTCTTGATTGGATTCCTTTTCACCGCGGTGTGCTAGCAATGGAAGAAGGAGGAAGAGGATCACGCGAACCGAGGAGGAGGCACGGCCAAGGGGAGGCCGACGACTCCTAGGAGGGGGGCGGACGGGGTTGGCTTCGGCCTTCCTTCTCTGTCTCTCTCTTGCTTTGTTATGTTCTCTCAATAATGACTTGTGGTAGAGGAATAACAAGCTAGAGTTCCTTTATATAGTCAAAACTCTTTATTAACTACATAAAGGCCCCAATACTAATCATGTCCTTACATGGATTAGCCCACTTTCAAATTAGTCCCACTAAGTTTTCTTGTGGTTGCGTTATGATTCTTTTATTAATTAGTCCCACTAATTAATAACTATATCCAATTTAATCCATCCGGTGTGTGACCCATATGTTTCTACTTAGTTGGTAGTAACTCATTACTAACATGGAGAGGTGTCTAGCAACACTTCCATGCAATCTAACTAATAGAAATAAGTCAGTAATCCCAACAAACCTTGGCCCAATATTCACATATTGTGTTATCCCTTTGTCTCCATATCCGGATTGGACACGAGATATAATAGTCACACTCGTATATCCAATCCATAGTTCCTCGATCCTTGGAATATGCTTATGCAAGCAGATAACATCAATATCTCCATATTGATTTATCTGAGTCTGGACAAACATTCAATAAGCCTCATCCCTCGAGTGGACGTGGATATTCGCTCCCATTATGTGGGAGGGAAAAATCCTCTCTACACCACTACAATCTATAAGCTTCCTTCCTATCATTCCCGATAACTATCTTTATAGTCACCCAGTTGCGGTGTGACGTTTGATAACATCAAAGCACGATATTTCACAGCTAGAGTATCTAGTGACTTCAAGTCTAAGGATTCAATTATATTATCACTATGAGAAGCGATTGTGACTTTAACATAATCTAATGTATCCTTCTCGTTGTGGGTCAATCCAATATGCTATTACTCCTAAAGCATAGCCATATGTTAGACTTGATATCTCCATACCAATCTACACACATACTAGTCTATATTTGATCGTCCTATTAATCAATATAATGGACTAGGGATATTTAAGATAAACAGCACATTGTATCTAAGGACTTCATTATATTAAATATCACAATATATAATAAATGAATATTCTAGCCAATAACATTCTTCATACTAAATAATAGATTGCCTCTAGGGCACCTATTCCAAGGATCTACACATATACTAGTCTATAGTTGATCGCTTTTCCATATTGATTTGTCTGAGTCTGGCCAGACATTCCTATAAGCACCATCCCTCGAGTGGCCCATGGATATTTGCTCCCATTATGTGGGAGGGACAAATCCTCTGTACGTCACTACGATCTCTAAGCTTGCTTCCTATCATGCCCGATGACTATCTTTATAGTTAAGGCGCAACGTTGGATAATATCAAAGCATGATATTCCACAACTAGAGTATCTAGTGACTTCAAGTCTAAGGATTAAAATATTATTAGCACTACGAGAAGCGATTTGACATAATCTAATGTATCTTTCTCGTTGTGGGTCAAATCCAGTATGCCATTACTCCTAATGCATACCCATGTGTTAGACTTGATATCTCCATATCAATCTACACACATACTAGTCTATAGTTGATCGTCCTATTACTCAATATAACGGACTAGAGATATTTAAGATAAACAACAAATTGTATCTAAGGACTTCATTATATTAAATATCACAATAAATAATAAATGAATGTTCAAGCCAAAACATTGTTCATACTAAATATATATTGCCTCTAGGGCACCTATTCCAACAAGCAGCTGTAGGAACAGAGCTCAATGGAATCTCTGAAGATGCTCCAGCTAACTCAACGTCCTCTTATGGAGAATTAACTCTTAGGGGAGAATCTTGATCAGGACGCACATTATCTTCTGGGGGCGAAGTATCCGTCTCTTGATGAGTTGTGCCTTGGTCAGTACGGATGGCACCTTGTCCTTGCCCCAGTAGAAGTTCCTCATCCTCCTGTTCCTGCTCAATGATGAGATCAGGGCGCTCACTCTCATAATCAGCAACTTTAGCATCGGTAAGCCTTGGTGGCGCGACTGCAGCCTCTTCAGTTCTAGGCCTTTGAGGTGCGGCAACAGCTCTTTCCACAGATTCATCCCCCTGATTGGACTCTATGACGGACTGTGGGACGTGAATGACAACACTCTGAAGGCGAGGTTCTCTTAGCATTAAGGGTTGTTCTGCAAAATCATTAGAATTAATGAGTTTGAAATAAAGGTTCACACGACTGGAATTTAAAGGGCTTATGATAACAAACACCTCCACATTCATATGGGATATCTGCGTAAGTATTATGACTCTGATTATCATCGAGTCCTTTTAACTTCGCGTGACCTCGTTATACGCGAGGTAGCTTATTATTATTATATGAAAAAAGTGGTAAAATACAACAACTCTAAGGAGATTGCTTACCTGATGCCTCACCGCATTGGTCCACTAACCAACGACGAATGTCCCCCTTAGATACACCATGATTTAAGGCTTCATAGATAAGTTCCTGATGGGATAAGGAAAATAGATATAAAGTACCTTCCTCATCGTCGTCGCCAACAATATCCTTGAAATCCTGTTGGGCGTGCTCCAGTTCACCCACGACAGATTGCGACGCTGAGTCTGTTCTTCAAGGCTTTTCTTCATGGCTTTCACAACGTCGCATTCTCCTTGAAACCTTGCTTCTTCCTCAGTCTGATTCGCCATAGACATAGATTCCGCGATCACATCCTCTTCATTAGGACCTTCTGGAGCTTCCTCAGATCCCTCGCTATCTGAAATACGTGCTCATATCAGCAAAATCTTTGTGCCAAAAGCAGTTGAACGTGACATGTTAAGTACAATTTTATTACCTTCGCGCCTGACGAAAGAAATTCCCAGAATGTACTCGATGAAATCTGCCAAATTGGTTTGCCTTGAACTCTGTCTTCTTTTGGTGGCGGCTTGCTTTTGAGGAGCAGGGTTGTTTCGCGCACGCTTTGTTGGTCTAGGCACCGCGGCATCTCTTGATGGCTCGCCGGAAGCTTTTGTTTTTTTGTGTTCTGGCTTGACTCCGCGATAGCTGATATGAAAATCGCAAGAGACGACCAAATATTAACTTCGACCTCTTGCCCCATAGGCATCTGGGGCTCGATGACGATATCAGCTTCGTCCTTGGAACGCAGCATATCTGCAAGAGCAGTACTACGATCTCCAGACGCGAACCTATGGAAGCAGCACTACAGAAAGGGACAAGTTCAATATTACAAGTGTAGAGGTAAGAAAAAAAAGCGAGGAAGGATAGGAGTTCAAGTACCTTCTTGAAATCATTTTCATGATCTCTTCTTACAGCATAGGAATCTTTTTTGACTTCCTCGATCTTTTCCCCCAAGATCACCTCTGCACACATATGGTGATCCTTTTCCAGAAGGGAATAATACCTTGCATCCCTGGATGGCTTTGATTTAAAGGGATAGCCCCATATTCTTAGAGCGGGAGCACTGATGGGTTGAAATTGAAGCCGGGACCTCGATTGGAGACGAGTTTGTGCAGTCCAAAAAGCAATCCAGGCGGGGGTCAGTTCTCCTTTCCTGCTACCAGAGGGTTGTGTTAGTGGGAGCATGCTGATCAGCAACTCGTTACATTATTTATACAACAACCTCTTGTCGCAGCCCTTCATGACTGAGTCAAACCAAAGTGAGGGGGCGACGACGTCAAAGCCAAGCTAGGGGCTCACTATGATGGGATCATAGTGAGTTGTGATGAGGGGGTAGCTCGAGCACTCAATACCATCTTCGCTCAGAGCAGGAAGGTATCCCCTTTTGCACCAGTTGACGAACCGGTAGTAGCAAAGTGAACCTTCAGTGATATGCGCGCGGGTGAACTTCACGTGCCTATCAGGTACATATCTTCCCTAAAAATGATATCCTCCGACTGATGAGCATAAGGACGTGGGTTGAATTAGGATGAATCGTCGCAGACCAAATAGAATGAGCGTTGAACAGTCTTGGTTTTATACCAGCGCCATGCTCGTGGGCAAAAGAGTTTCTTCCTAGCTTTAGGCGCGTTCCATAGTTTCACAGCCGAGGGGACGGTAGCATATAAGGGCCATCGCTCGTACGCCCACATAGAAAGGAACGCGACCTTGACGTTGGTCACGACGTCGACTAAACCCTGCGGTTTCTCCACATGTGTCATCGATAAGTCCAACGGTGGTATAAAGAGCCAAGGACCAAAGGCCCTAATGCCACTCTTTGTCCAAGAGAAAGCCGGACCGCGAGCGCAAGTACATGCGTGAACACGCCATCATGGGGGTGCCCGTCTATATGTAACCTGGACAACCAGACGCACAGGAAACCGCACAAGGTATAAGCAGAACCCTTCCCTTCCAGCGAAGTTGGTGCTTTCTTATTCCTCTTAACTACCTCTTGAGCAATCATCGCGTTGGAAAAGTCGCGGTAGAAGTAGGAGATCCACTTGGACCAAATGTTTTTCGCACCAGACGCGACAGTCACAAAAGTTGGAGAAGACTTACTCGACGACCACCTTGTGGCGTTTTTCTTCAAATCTCGGATGCATCCTTTCATTTCCTCGAAGATCAAAAGCTCTTCGTCTGTACTCAGAGCAACCAGGGGTTCCACAAAGCCCATGCAAGGAAGCTATAGGAGTGATTCAATATCTTCGAGTGTGGGCCCAGCTTCGAAGGTTAAAAAGTCGAAACTGTTGGTTTTCTTTGAATATCTAGAAAATAGGGTCAGTAGCATGTCCTTGTCAAGTTGCACACTCAACCCCTTGGTCGCGCGCACAACATCATAGATTCCTGCCTTCGTCAGTGTTGATTCGTGGTGCTCGAGAACGAATTATGTCCACTCCTCCATATAATCCATTTTCTCGGTGAAAGTTTGGTGAAGAAGATCTGTGAAGGGGTGAAGCCCAGCTTCGAGACTGAGTCGATGAATATCGTTAACATTGGCAAGGTCCCAATCATCTCTTTCGGGTTCCGGAGCCAATTTCAACACTTTCTTTGCAGGGGGTGGCTCAAGAGTAGTGCCTCTGGTGATGGCCTGATAAAAATCTTCCCCTCCCAGGTAGGGGGCCTTGCACCATAACTCTTTTGGGACCTTCGGAAGGGCAACTGCTCCTTCAAACTTTTAGTTCTGGCTATCTCTGTTTAAAAACAACAAAAACACGTACGAAGAAAGATTTGAAGATCAGAACCCCGTTCGAGCATGAAGAACACGAAGAACAAGTAGTTCTAAACCCAGATTGGGTACTAGTTTGGGTTCAAAAAGAAAAGTGAACGATTTGAATCACTAACCTTGCTGCTTTCTGAGTTATTGGATTTTCTGAACGACCTGATCGAGAATCTGGTTGAAGATCTGAACATCTTGTTGGGAAATCGCTCTCAGGCTCATAAAACATCAGTAGTAATAGTGATGGAAAAGTTCTAATCGTTGTAACAAAGGGTTTAAATAAGGTTCCGAAGCTCGAAGATTTGCGATCGTTCCGATTTGCTGAATCAACATTATCTTGGTAACCGGCAAAATTGATGGCCTATCGGATCACTCTAAGTTATTCTTGCCTCTAAAATCGGCAAAAATATGTGGATGGCGTCTGGTTAGCTTTGCAACAGCCACGCCTCATTAAAGGCTATACGACGTCTCGCGGCCCTAGGCAATCATGGCTACATTTGGGGGCTAAGGATTCAAATATTATTGGAATTAATACGAGGATTTGCGTGGGGGCCACGCACGGCTGATTTTGCGCGATTATAAAGCAAGCGCGCGCGTGATATTCGCGCAAAAGGGGGCTAATGTAGATAGGGAATTCTGAGCATATCCATCATCATCCATGTGGCAGCCATCCAGCACATCTAATGGTACACCCTGCACACTCTATCACATCTCTTCTGATTCGCATATGCTCATATGCGAGCCTATTCACTTGGGGGCTGCGAGACAGGGCCACTGCGATACCAACCGCACGGGAATTGTAGGGACTTAGTGGCTTGGAGGCTAGAGTAAGGAACATCGTGCGAGAGCAACAACCACGCTCGTGCGCGAACCTTGGTAACTGTCTGAGAGATCTAAGGCCTACGTGCCATAAATGTGGTTGATCTCATAACGGTCCCCCTACTTATGCGGATGAGTGCATAACGTGCTCTATATATACAGTCGAACGTGCCGTTAAGAGGTTATCATTAAGCCACCATCAATGGGCACATTAACCCTTCATAACGGTCACTTCCCCACTATATATAGGAACATTAGCCTTCTATGGAAACTTCTTGAATCTCTTAGCCAATTTTTTATAATGTCTCTCTCTCAAGAACAGTTAGCAAGTGCTTACTCTCTCCCTAATCACTACCCTACATCTCTCTGTGTTCTTGTTCTTGATCTTATCCCCTACCTGAGGTGTACACTTGGATCTCTCCCTGGGATTTCGTTGTACACAATATGTATGAGAGAATTTGTGAGTTGTGTCTAGCAAAATATAAATTTAGTTAATTAATATTCTCTTTGTTTAAAAATAAATAGTGTATTTGTGTATCAATATGAACCAGCGTGTAGGACCGTGTCATTAGTGTAGAACCAATCGTCCTAATCAATTGGGTATCGGGTTCAGGTGTGAATGTTGGGTTGGAAATAAACCTAAACCGTGACTGAGCGTCATGTGCATATAGTATTATTTAGCATATATATTAATAGAATATTGTGCTTAATTATAATGTTGTTAACTTGTAGGCGACGAATTATCTGACGAAGGGTACGTTGAGTACTACGATTGACTTGCAGTAGTGCTATTCTTTGAGGTGAGTAAACATGCCAGGCCTAGTATGCCTAACGCCCTTTCGTGTCAAATGATTTCTTCCACTTGTCTCAAAAGGAATTTATGTGTTATGTGCTTATTGTGCTATCGAACATTTGATTCCCACTTGTTGAAACACTTCATTGAAAATATCACAAGAATCTAATAATTGATGATAACGTAAAGTGGAAGAGTTGTGCGGGGTTGTGTCATGGTTACTATTGGGCTTGGTTGGGTTATACTCGACTAATTAATTGTATTAATCCGATTGCAATGCCCCGGATCGCTCCTTGTACTCACCCTTCTGGCCGCAAGAAGTCTTAAGGGGTCGTCGACACTTAAGGTCATGGATGCTTGCGAAGTGGTTGGTTCTTCCCCCGTATCAACTAATTATAAATGTGGATTTTTGGATTTGATGTTTATTAATGGGAAAATAATGAATATGAGATTTTAGAATCCCCTTAATTGGATACAAACAGCCTCTTCATCATTTTACATGCTTGGGTGTTTTTTTTTCTCACTATTTATTGCTGATTTTGGAACGGTGCTGTTCTCTTTATGTTTTCTGCACCACATGTTAGATGGGAGCTTGGCTTTGCGGGAAGCGTGAATCACATCTAGACTTATAGAACTTTCACATTTAATAGTTAGAACTTCTTTTAGTTATCAATTACTTTTTGTTTGATTAACACCCATGTTTGAGGCGCAAAAAAATTTGAATTGTAATAATTATTGTTTTAAGACTTTATGGATGTTTTGTTTGGGATCCACTTTTAAATGTCATTGTATCCGGGTTTCATCTCGGGTACAAAGTGACACCCCCCGGGCTTTCGGCTTGGTCATTTTGGGGGGTGTTACACAAGGACAACGCGGATCTGATTTTGACCCACCAGCCCCCTATGGTTCAACCGCACCTGGCCATTGCACGTACAATCAGTAACCGGCTTACGAGCAGCCCTACTGTCCCCCAACTCAACCAGCTGGCTTGGATACCCAACCAAATTAGTTGAGAACGAATGCTCGCAACCACAAATAGCGCGTTGACGCACCCGAATTTTCAGGTAACGATCCCCACTCTTGGATTTATTAAGTGGAGCAATATTTTCAGTACTTTCAGATTTCGCCAGATGATCGACTTCAGTTAGTGGGGGGTCTTGTTAGAGGTGAAGCAGCATATTGGTTTGAGTATCCGCAGAACAACTACGTGATCAGCACCTGGACTGCTTTTCTAGATGAGTTAAAAGTCCATTTTGACCCTAGTTATTACCATGATTATTTTGGTCAGTTGTCCTAATTGAAGAAACAAACTACAATTAGCGCGTACCAAGCTGAATTTGAGAAACTCTTGAATAAAATTGGCCCAACATCCAACGAGCAGTTGATTTACTTGTTTGCGTCCGGTCTCATACAACCATTGGGACATGATTTGGTGTTATGCTAACCCCGTTCCCTTGCGGCGGCTGTTTCACTTGCACGTGAGTTAGAGGCGAATAGAGACAGATCACCAGTTCCTACTACCACCACCGTGGCATAACCTACCCCTACCACCGTGGCTCCAACACCAGTATCGACACCCATGGTACATCGCCTGATTCCTTCCGAACGAAAGGAACAACATGCAAAGGGTTTATGTTTTCGTTGTGGTCAGAAATATGCGCCAGGTCATAAGTGTGATGGTCAGGTCATGCTCATGGATGTCACTAATCCTTATTCATCTCCACATGACGACCTCGTCGGCGCTGCCGATTCTTCGTGCCTTTATAGCATGTCCAGTTCCGCTGCGGCTCGTTCATTGCGACTTCTTGGGAATATACAGATCCACGACGTGTCCATCCTTGTTGATGGGGGCTCTTTGCATAATTTTATACATCCTAAGTTGGTGGCGCAATTTCAGTTTCCAGTTGAGCAGACAGCGCCGTTTTAGAGTCTCTGTGGGTAACAGGGAGTATCTTAATTACTTGCTGCGACACGGTCGAGCTTCACGTCCAGAGATATCATTTTCTGGTCGAGTTGTTCATCTTAGACATCCATGAAACCCAAATTGTGCTTGGCGTGCAATGGATTAAAAAACTGGGAAGTTCCTCGATGAATTATGCAAATATAACGATGAAATTCCAGCTCGGTGACGAGCAAGTGATCTTAAAGGGCCTACAAGGAGCAGCGCTCCAGAGTTTGCCCCGCCTTGAGGACAAAGCGATTTTCAACAGGGGGATGTTGATACGAGCATACAACCATATCTACAAAGCAAGGATCAGAAGCGTAATCCACCTCCACATCTTAAAGACTATATGCGGAAGTAGCTTAGTTGCTTTATTATTAGTTAAGGGGTTTTATTTATATTAATTTAATAATTTTAGGATCTTTAGGTAATTTCATATTAGTAATATTCAGACAGGAAAACATTTCTAAGTTCAGAATTGTCTAGTAGTATTTATAGGTTGTTTGCTTCAGTTTTTCATTATCGAATTGAATGAGAATTCCGTTTATTTAGTAGAACCCTAGTTTGGAGATTGTCTGCTTCTCAAATTGCAGAATTGGAGATCGTAGCCTCTCGAACCGCTACTATAACGATACATGTTGCTATCAAGACCATTGGTATTCTGAGAATGATCTGCAATTTACATCCCAATTCCTCAAATCATTTCTTTGTTCGACAAGTGTTATACTCGTTAAGCGATCTGTTTATCACGTTCATCAAAGTGCGGTAACACCTTCATAATTTGTTCATCTCCATAACATGATTACTGTATATCACGACATTATTTCTATTGATTGCCACTATTTCTCCAACATAAACATGACATGATTTTCTAACTAACAAGTATCAGTGGTAGATAACTCCACAAATTCAATGAGTGCCCTTTAAAATGGCCATGCCATTACATTTTGGTGATTAAAATGTCAAAAATGGCAAAGTCAACTACAAACTCAGGAAAATATTTTCCCACTACCATGATTGATCATACAGCTTCTAGAAGTTGACAAGAAGGTTCTTTTTTCTATTAAATCAAAGAATATTACTTGGGCTCACTTTCTCCTTATATAGCTTATCTTGTCCGAACCCACTTTGCTCATCCATATGTATCACTATCACTTAAGTGGAGGAAGAAAGGGAAGCATTTGAGGAAACTAGTTTGTGGGCAACCTTAAAAGGTTAGAGAGTACATCTTTTGTTCTAAGCTTATGGGCCTACTTTTGTTTTTTGGGGAACAAATGGGTCTCATAGTAGAATATGCACACTCCATAACCTTTTCCCCAACAGTAATGGGAGGTTATTGGGTGATACTAATGGGTTTGGACAGTTGCACTAGTAGATACTCTTCTACTTTACACTTATCTATTAATTATCCATTCATTTAAGTGGAGTGATTAATGATGTGAATCAAAATAAATCTCAGAATCTTTGAACATCAAGCATACATTGTGAATGAATATGCAAATGCAGCTAGTGGGAGGTAGTACCTTATGTAATCACAGTGGCTTACTGGCTTTGGATTTGCTATACCTCCTCTCCACTGAACATTGTAACAACTTGTTATGCACTCCCTTAGCCCATCGGTTGTTAAAAGAATTCTCTGGAATCCATCTCAAATCATTTGGAGCCAAGGGAAGTAATGATTCTGAATCTTATTGGGCAGACATAGCAGATATATAATCTCAACGTGAAAGGAGTATGAATCTTACAAGAGATATTATCTCAACGTGGAAGAAGTAATAATTGCCGTTCTTATTAGGCAGACATACGAGAGATATGATCTCAATGTGGAATGAATAATGAAGCATTCATTGGGACTAGTCTCATTACGTGACATTTATGCGTGGTGGGACACGACAATCAAATTTTGATAAATATTTATAAATTGAGGTGTTTCATCGGAGAGAAATGCTATGCATCCCAATTCTCATGTATTTTCTCAAAAAAAAAAAATAAATAAAAAAAAAATCATGTCTCAACCATGTCCGAACTTGCTATGTCAGTTATATCAATTAATCACTTTGAACATTTTTAATATAGTGGTGGGTCCTGCTGTAGAGATGGTCTTAGAACATGGTGGATATATCAGAGTTGAGATTAATGCACATTTATTAGTGTGTCCTACTACTCAAACATGATATCATGTTGGGACTAGCCCCAATATATACTTTCTCTTATGTGACATGTAGCATTGTTATATGCAGAAAGAGTTTTCCAGATGTATTTGGGGTGAGTTTGGGAATGCTTCTGCTGCCAGCACAACTGCTTTACGACAGCAGAAGCAGTTTTAGTGTGTTTGGTAAAAATAAAATTTCTGTTTTTCCGGACAGTTTCTGCTGTCTCACAGCAGTTTTCAGGAAGCAAGGGGGAGATGCTTTTCCAAAAAGTGCTTTTGATTAATTTATCTATAACCGATTTTGACCTTACAATTTTTTAAAATATCAATAGTTATCTTTCAGGAAATGACACGTGTTATATATTTTTGTCATTTTACCCTCTCACAGCAACTTCACAGTTGATTTTACCAAACACAAAATTACTATATCAATATTTCACAGCAGCTTTTACGTAATATTTACCAAACAACATTTTATCAAGAACTCACAGCAGCTTTCTACTTGTGTTTTCACACAGCAGCTTTCTACCACCGCCACAGCATTCCCAAACTAGCCCTTATTTTGTCAGCCACATCACAATATTTTCTTACTTATCCCCCTAGACCAGATTCATCCATGGTTGAAACTTCTAGTTATCTATTAACAATAAAGATTTGTGGAACTGGCTAAATTTCTGGTAAACATGGCCAGGCTGTATATGTGTAGTTGGTGATGTATGGAGACACTGAGCAACAACCACATGGTGGAAATAAAGAAAAAATATTTAGCAGTCAATAAATTGAAAATATATTTAATATTAATATTTGGTCAAAATAATGTATAATTAGGCGCCCAATTACGTGAAGAAAGGGCCCCCAACTTTACTGAGATATGAACATGTTTGGATCTCTACAGTGGAAAAAGACATTAAACAATCAACTTAATGATATTGGACCACCTGCATTGTATTCACAAGAGGGTGACCTTCTCTAAATATTCATAGAGGTGACCTTCTCTAAAGAAAAGGTGTCCTAATAGCAAAATAAATTGTGCAGAGTAGTACTAAAATGTATCTTTTCCTTCTTCTTCTTGGTTTAACTAAGTTTTACTATTTACTGGGTTACTTTATTTCGATAACTTAATTAGTAAAACGATATAAGAATTTATAATCTTTTAAGTTACTCTACATCATTATGAAAAACTTACCAAGATATTGTATCGTTTCTCTATCCAAATCACTGTGTCAAAGTGATCTGGTTAGGACTGATATTGGAATAACTCAATCAACTAGCAAGATTTGGGGCGGCTAGAATTGTTTCCTATTCCGTTTTGGAAACTTTCTTAGGTTGCTTTGGGCACAAGTCATGGTCCTTGGTCTATATAAATGTCCTATGTCGTGGCTAGACTTGTGTGTGGTGGGTAAATCTGTATTCTCTCTCAATAAACACGGGTTCTGGTCATGGATGCAGCTAGTTTCACAACTATTGAACCACATTAAATCTTTGTGTTTCTTGTTCTTGATTTCAACGTTTTATTCGTTCCTGCTTGAATACCCAAATGTTATAACAAACTGGTATCAGATCCCGGTTAAGGGGATCACCAGTTTTAACATACTGGTATCAGAGCTTGGGTTCCAAGATGTAGGTGGAGCCAAGAGCTAAGGTTTCACGTTTTGGTGAAACTCAAAGCAAGAGTTTCGCGATTCAGGTGGAGCAGGCTATCCAGAGGTTGGGTTTTGAGATTATGCCAAGAACAACGTCTGGTTTGGCGATCAAGATCGACCTGTTCGTGAGGAGAAGCAGTTTCTGTTCATTGGCCTCCGAAGCAGGGGACGCAGGTACACCCACCATCAGAAGCTCTATGAAGGGGGGCTATCCGGGATCCTCTCGGAGCAATCTGGCGCACATCTGATTGGGTGTGCAAGGGATATAGCAATTCCAGTAAATATCCGGTACTGTCGCGAATCTGGGGGTTCACAAGCATCCATCGTTCTGGAAATTGGCGGCAAGGCGCAATCCGGCTCCCCGGCGTGGAGCATCTGGCGTGAGAATTGAATATGGTTCTGGCTCATGCGTTGCGGGAGGTCGTTGGAGTTGGAGCAACGTCATGGAGCATCTGGCGCGTGAAATTTCTTGCACGCGCATCTGATCCTGGTTCTGGCGTGTATTCTGCACGAGGTTTAGTTCTGGCGTGCACCTGGTCATGGGGCGTGTACCATGACGCGCAATTGGCTCGCATCTGGCGCGGTTAGAGTTTCCGGCAAGCGTCTGTCTGAGGTAATTGTCGTGCAATCTGACACGACAATCTGTTTGCGCACTCGTTACTGTTGCATCAGTTCTGAGTAACATCTAGCACTTATCGTGGTGCATCTGTCTGGCGCAAGTGGGCGCATCGGGAATGTATTTGGTCCTGCCCCAGAGAATACATTCTAGCCTGGTTCTGGGTGGAGCACTTAATTCGTTTCTTGGAAGTGCAACTGTTCAGGTGGAGGCGTGCTCGTTTATGGTTATGGGAGACGCATCCAGTTAAGGTTTGAAGAGAGAAACGTCAGGTTCCGGTTTTTTGAGTGGTTCAAAGGATTCGAAGCAAGGGAGAGCTTTGTCTTGAATTGAAGCAACCAAGACTCGGCGAGGATTCAGGTTGCTAGATTTGAGATAAGGTGGAGATTTGTTGGAATAACTCAATCAACTAGCAATATTTGCGGCAGCTAGAATTGTTTCCATTGACTTTTGGAAACTTTCCTAAGTTACTTTGGGCACAAGTCAGGCTCCTCGGTCTATATAAGCGTCCTAGGTCGTGCCTAGACTTGTGTGCTGTGTAAATTTGTATTCTCTCTCAATGAACATCGCGTTCTGGTTGTGGATGTAACTAGTTTCACAACTAGTGAACCACGTTAAACCTTTGTGTTTTTCGTTCTTAATTTCGACGTTTTATTCGTTCTTGCTCGAATATTCCCATGTTATAACAGATGAAAAATCAAATCAAGAAGAAAGAGATTAAACGGAGGTAGTAACTAGTAGTTGCTACTTGCTAGCTAGCCACACCTCAAGGATGCTTTGTGTCATTTACCCAAATATAAAAAGTCAAAAATTACCCAAGTTAGCACCCTGGTAAACAGCAATACCTCACGGCTATTACCCAAACTACAAGATAGCACTGCAAATGGATGCTAGCTTAGCGGTAAAACATTTGAAGCACATGCATGAAGTCCTGGGTTCGAATTCGGTAGATGAACAAAATTTATTCTAAAAGAAAAAACTACAGGATAGCACTCTAGTAAGTAGCCATAGCCCGGGGCTGATTTGTGTCATGTACCCAATAAAAAACGTCAAAATTTTCAAATGTGACATGTACGAGTTGTCCCATGGGTTGGACGAACGGGTAAGAGAAACCCGCCGTAAACCACCTCCTTGAACCGCCTTGCGTTAAATGGGTTTGAATTTAGCACCAATTGATGTCCTTTAACTGGTTATACGAATTATGATTATATGATCGCCAAACAAAATTAAGTTTGATCAATCATAGTTTAGGAGTTGGCGAAATCGTTGATGATCGAATCCAGCCACACTAAAACTTTGTATATGATCAAAATTACACAATCATTTAGTTAAATTTAAAAATTAAGTATTACAAGTCCACACAATCATATGTTGAGTTATTCCTCTTTTACAGAATTTGTTTTATGTTTCTAACTCTAAAAATTGTACACACATATTATTTAAAAACTTAAACCAAATTAATCTATATTTATAAATAAAAATTCATGACTATAACCCGTGTAGCTGATCGCATCGGACCGAGTCGAAAAGCTATCGCTGGTCTAGTTACCCAATCAATTGGGTATGTTTTGATTGAACACTCTCCAATCCAAACCGACAACGTCTGGTGGAAATTATCGACAAAAGCACTCTAGATTGTTAGATTGTTATGCCAAAACTTCCGAATGAGACTCTTATCCCGCAATTACTTCAGTTTGGTCCAACCCTTTATTGACTAGTTGACCGTAATATGAGTTTGTTTTTCCAACAAATTTCATATAACATCGGATGAAACTTAATTTTATTCATCCTACTTAAACTTGAACCCTATGTAGAGGCTTTAATTGTTCTACCACTTAGGTAGCACACACTTGCAACCCTTGATTTTTTTGATAAATATGAGAAAATCGTCAAATATTCTTATTGATCAACGGTATGTTTCACATCAATGAACTAACTTGGCTTCAAGATGCATGAATTGAAATTACCCACTATTTTCCGGTACATAATTACGCTCATTGATTAGTGAATTAAAATTGCATGTAGTGAGAGAAGGTATGCGTCATTTGTGAGCATACCAAGGTCAGTGGCTGCTGCCAAAGAGCCTATTAGTTCTTACATTTCCTTCTCTGTGTTTATAATTTATCAATTTTATTTTCTATTTGTGACTGCTATTGTACATTTATGCTCTTGACGTTTAAGTAGTTCACCAACAGCGACCTTCCAAAAACTGGTCGGCAGCCAAGGGCATCCTGCCCTATTCTTCGTCACAACTACATTTCTTCTCGCTAATCTAATCTGCACCCTAAATTTATGTACAATGCAAGCTTTTATTGTATAGCAGTTGATGATGTTTTGTTTAAAAAATAAACACATATTTTCGGGACGGGAGGCTAGAATAAGGACAGCCAGTGACTCTTCTATTAGTGTCGTGACTGTAATTGCAGTGGGAAGGATTCTCTCACGTGCAATATGAGATGTTCAGACGGATGATCTTAGACGTATGAAATAGACACACAGTTTTACATGGCTAATTTGTAGTTGGTTATTATAACAAGGATGACGTATGTTATGCAAAATGCGTGATCATTTTCCATGAGCTCCTAGACCTCAATATTTTACGAACTTTTAACGTTTTGCTAATAATGCATTTGGGTGAGTTTAACATAATCTATTGGTAATTTAAGTCGACTTTTAAGTTTATATTAAAAATGCTATAAAAAAGGAACAAGAAAAAAAATGTATCGTATAAAAAGAATTGTACCATCAAAAATGTAATGTTTGTTTTTTTGCAGTTTCCTTGCCTATTTTGAAACTAAAGGGTTGATTGTAATAATATATAACAATACAAGTCTTCAAAAGCATCCCGCATACGCAAAGCTTGTATGTGACAAAATAATATGTTGTGATGGAATGGCAAACGCAATGCTTAGGTAACATCACGAACATATTATTCCTAATAATTAGGCCGCTTTCGAAGGTTTTGAATCTCTTTCTATAATACTTCCTAAAAGAATCCCAAAAGTGCTGACATTTATGGGTTACTATTTCAATATCAAAAACCCAAAAAGAATTAATAGAATAATAAGTTGGCCTACCCAACAATATTTTATATTGCCATCCTCTTCTAATGACTTATCACTTGCATCACCCATGACTCTAACCTTTCTAACTTCTCAAGTACTAATACATTCCAGTCTTGCTATGTCATACTAGAGCATACTGTTCTTTAAAAAATATTATTTACCGATCACTTTGATATGATGATTTAGTTAGTAAAGTGATCAAGAATTTTAATTTTTTTTTCATGATATTGTAGAGTAAACTTAACTCTACATCACCATAAAAAGATTATCAAACTCTAGCTTCGTTATAGTAATCAAATCACCGGGTCCAAATAACTTGAAAAAGTATATTTTGAAGAACTTGCTGGGACAGAGGGAGTAAGCTAGTGGGCATGGTCACTATATTTACGGAGGAGATGAAGTGGTCCTCAGGTTAGACCATTCGTAACAAGAGGTCTCGACTAAGATTTCACATAACTATTCAAGGCCCTGCATTTTTGTCTAATTTTAGATAATTATTTAGTTTTCTTAAGTCATAAAAAGTTATGTTTCACAAAAAAGAAAGTCATAAAAAGTTTTAATTTATTTATTTTCGTTACAACTTATTTTAGGTGATTGTTTACCTTTTGATAAGACTAAAAAAATAGTTTTGTTTTATTTCAATTTTTCCGTACTTTTCGCTCATAAAATTTACATCTTAAGAGCTAAAATAGAACATAAGTAAGCAACTTTTTCTGAAAATGATACCAAAATCTTCTTATAAAATTTAACAACACCAATAAACAGTTTTTTTTTTAAAAACAAAACTAAAAAGTTAGTTAATTTAGGTAAAGAAAACGGGACATAAATATTATATAATTTTCATACTAAGAAAAAGTCTTCCCGAAGACCTCTACTACTATTATATTGCAAAACATTTCGTACAATCATTTGATAATTAGTTTAATACAAAGTCTTTATTAGATTATTAATTATTATCAATGATAGTACAATTAAAAATATAATGTACCTAAATTATCTTAATAACCAAATTATTTCCAACTCTAAGGGAGCAAATCCGTTCTCAAAACTATTATATTGACGGACCCTACCCTCGAACTAATGGTGTCACAAATAGACAGTAAGTAATCTGAAATTTGACAGACAGGGGTGAAAATGTCATTTTTCCAAACGAGAGGGGTGAAAGTGTCTTTGCACTAAACTTGAGGGCGGTGAAATTGTCTTTTACCATTTATACAACATACACTTACTCTTTTTTCAATCAAAACATATGCGGAGGTAGGGCGGCATAACCTCGCATCTTACTCGAAGAAGAAAAAACCATGTTTCCAACATGTAACATAAGTGGGGGACAAAACCACACCCACGACCAAATACCCTCATGGAGGGCAATAAAATAAAAGGTTCAGTTTATCCTGCTTGTATAGACTGGTATATAAGAAGGGAGCTCACTCAGGAAGCTGAAGGCAACAAAAGAGGGGCAAGGCCAAAATCTGCCAAAGCGTCTGCCACAATGTTTCGCTGTCTATGAGAATGTAATACTCTGTATTTTCTGTAAGGGTATTTCGGTAATTTACTTTAGTTTATAATACATTTAAATTAATCTTCTCTAAACGTAGTAATTATGTATTCACTTATAATTGTTGTAACAAATTAATTCTTATAAAGTTATTATTGTTTTTAAATAATATTGATTTATTTTAAATAACAAGTTAATTATTAATTATAAATTATTTGTATAGTAATTTTTATTGAAATAAAAATATTTATGAGTTTTGTCAAATAAAAATGAATTCTAAGTCAAATTTCTTTTTATATATATTAGTCGAACTTAATTTTATTAGTAAAACCTATTTTTATATTAGTTAAACTACATTTAACAGTCAAATCTATTTTGTCAGTAAACGTTTTGTTTGTATCAATCAACGTTTAATCTTTTTGCCGAAATCATTTTATTTTCGTATAAATTATTTGTCTCGTATTAATTTTCGTCATACTTCAACGTAATCGTCGCGTCAAAAAAAAAAAAAAAAAATTACTTCGTGTTTTTATTATTTGTTGCGTTTCTAGTCACTTTTCGCGTCGCGAACCACCGCGTAATTGCATGACCCAACCACACCCAATCTTTTTCTCTCTCCCATCCCATCTCTTTTTTTTCCCTGATGTGTTCTGCAACAGCCACCGACCAGCACACCTTCACCTCCGTACCCTTCCTCCTGCTCAACCCACGCCGAGCGTGGCTCTCCCACCAGCTAGCCTACCACCTAGCTCATCACAAATCACCATCAACTCTTTTTCTCCTCCTCTTCGCCCTCTTAATCATCTCCTTCCTCTTCACCTTATCCACCACAACCTTCGGCAACCAACACCACTGCCACCCACAACCTCCTCTAATCTTCTCCACCTCTACCCTCTGTTTCTGTCGAAGACAAAACCCAGCAGAAACAATAACGCCACCACCATCATCTCCTCACTCCCCTTCACCTTCTTCACCTCCATCTATCTGCTCTGTTTTAACCACACAAAACAGAGCACAACCACCACTTCAAACCACCACCTTCAACAACCGCCATCCATCAACTCCACCACCTCTCTGTTTTTCATAGACAAACCCAGCCCACCACCATCACCGCAGCCACAACCACCACCATTATCGAACACCACCACTGCCACCATTCACCACCACCACCTGCTCCCTCCATCTCTCATCTCCATCTCCCTCTCCGCCTTTCTCTCTGTTTTTGGCCACCCATCAAAAACCCAGAGAAAACAGCCACCACCACCGTCGGCAACCACCTCCAAACTCCCTCCAACTCCCTGCTCTGTTTTGCCGAGACCAAACCCAGCAAGCAGAGCACCACCTCCACAAATCACCGCCTCCAATTGTCGTCACCACCCACCACCATCACCACCCAGCTCTCCCCCTCCTCTCTCTGCCTCGGGAACCCAGAAAGAGCAGCAGCAGCGCCGGTAATAACCCCCGACGCCGCAACTGCAACCCGACCCGAAGGCTCGGCACCACCATTGCCGCCTCCCTCGACCTCCCTCTCTCGGCCTCTCTGTCGCGACCGGACGAAGGCCAGCCGCCGGAGTAAACCGGCGACCAAGACCCAGAACCACCGCCGCCTCCATTGACGCCCAAGCTCCGGCGAAATTTTGACCCGGAGCTCCGCTTGATCGATTCGACTCGTTTCTCCATTCGGTACTCTCTCCACTCCATCCTAATCAATTTTGCTTCATGTCTTTGCACTTCAATTTGGGTTTGTGTGTTTGATTTGTCGGGAGCATCGAGAGGAAGAAGAAGATGGTATAAGTGAATATAATTTTGTTAAAGGGGGGTATTCTTGTGCAATCTCAAAAGTTGAGGGCATGGTGTCACATGTTTGAAAGTTATTACCTTGTAATTGGGGGTGCTTGTTGTCATAACTACTAAACTGTATTATGTGTATATACATATGTATTTTCTATTTGTATTTCTATTTGTATAAATCTTTATTTAAATTCAGTTAATTTATATACTATAATAAATAAATAAAAATGAATAGTTTTGTAATATGAAATGAAAATATAAATTTATAAGGATTAGGAATTTCTTACAACTAGATATTTGTAACTAGTTCTTCAAAATAAGTTAATAAAGTATATCTTTGTATATGTTTATATATATATATATATTCAATAAATATTATGTTGTTAAAAGATAATTGGAATCTAGTTTTCTTTTTTATTTAATCATCTTGAGATTTCGATCAAGTATAAAATTTGATATTAATTTTATCATAAGTAAATTTGTTTAATTAGCATATTAAATATTTTTATATTCTTAAAATTTAATATCTAATTTTCTAAAATTGTTTTTGAGATTCATGAATTGGTCGTCGATATAGAATTTGCTTTCGTAATATAATTAGGTGTCTATAATTACTTAGAGCTTTCGCTTGCATTCAAATAGGACACGTGCATCGTCATACGTTGTAAACCAAACTTGTTTGTGATTAGGACTATTTGTGTTTGTTTGTAGAGCCTGACTTCGTAGAACCAGGAGTTGTCTACCTGTAGTGCTACTTGCGTATCTTCGGCTCTCACGGTGAGTATTCATGCTTAGTCTCGTGTGCTTATCTTCTTTCGTGTCGAAACATGATTTATGTCTTGTCTCAAAATATATGCTTAGTTTTGCGTGCCAATTCCTTTCATGTGATATACTTGTTTTATTTGAAGATAATTGTCGCACCTTATTTCGAAATTTCTAAACATGTCGTACTTGCTTTTAAAACGTCACTTTACTACTTGTCTTGAAATCGGAAAGACTGATTATCCAAATTTCACTAAGTCAGAAATCATTAATAACGTAAAGTGGAAGGATCGCAAGTACCGGAACCAGTTGGGTCTGTGACAGTGCTTTAAGCCTACGTCGCTTGTTACTATGTTGGCTACGCCCGTAATTATTTATTCGGTAGAATGCCTCGACTACTTGTTGGAGTCTTGGACCTGCCTTAAGTTGGGGACTCTGTGCCTCGGCTCTTCACCTTGTTGGTGAGAGTCCAGCATTCTAGTACTACTCTTATGACTTACAATCTTAAGGGGGTGTCGACACTTAAGGTCTAGTAGCTGCTTGTATGATGACTAGCGGGACGGTTGGAATCGTCTTTAACGCTTGGTAAAAAGGTTGGGTTATCATAACCCCCTACATGCCAGTATCATTCTTTTTTATTTACCCTGGTCTCCCTTGGTTACTGCGGCTTAATAATACGACTTGTTTCATTTCACGTTTGGAAACGTGTGAATATCTCGATAAACAAATTTGTTACTCATAATAACTATCAGTTTAGAAACAACAACTTTTGGAGAACTCTGATAATCGTGACTTCTACTCGTACTTATATTTCTGAAAATAGTTCAAGTCTTTACTCTGATGTTTATACTTATACTCTGTTACTGTTTAAACTATGTCAAATGTAAACCCGGTAACCTTTCTTAGCCACTCTGTTTTACGTGCTAAGGTGTTTATTCACTCAGTTTTTACTGATACTCGAAAAAACTGCGTCCTTGTTTCTTTTAAATTCCCCGCAGGATTATGATTTGGTTGCTTGGGGTAACGCGCTGGGATCACGAACACGTTCTCTCATGCAAACAGTAGAGCTTAGTAATTAACCGGAGAGCTCACTTTTGATGTAAAATATTTTGTTAGACTTGGTGTCCAGTTTGAAACCAGTCACGAACGTTGTAAACTTTTATCGTAATGAACCAGTAGTTGGATGTTTTCTTTCACTTGTTTTTGGTTACCACTCCTTGTACGAAAGGGTAAAATCCCCTGTACGGAGGGCACCAACCGGTTTCCGGCTCCTCTGGAAATCGGGGGTGTTACAGTTGGTATCAGAGCAGTGACATCCAGTAGGACTGTAGGGAGAAAACATTTAAAACTAAGATTTTTGAAAGTAGCTAAAGCTAATTTGAACTTGAAGTTGAAATCGGTAGGGCAAGACAAACTGAAAAGTAAAATCTGAATAAGCCGGGGATTTGGGTTATGTCTCTTGTTTATCCTCGCATGCCTAAATGATATGTGTTACTTGTCTTTACTCTCATTCCATTTTCAATCCTTAGTGCTTATACATGTTCGAATGACCAGTGACTGTCTGGGGTATTTCCCGCCCACCCTCATCCTTGATTTTGAAATACTATGCCCTACACTTATGTATGTTCTTTCTTACATGACTTAAGGGTGTTTGACCTGGGTTTGTGCTAATTTCTGATTGGTTAATCGCACTTCGCTATATGCTTCGTTATTTGTGAGTATTATATTCTCAATTTCAGCAAATTGCAATGAGTCTCTTATATGATTTGCCATTGTGTGCGTATTTGTACGATGTCTTCTTGCACGGTTAGAACCGTTTTTGTGCGTAATATCCATACCTATTTGCATACCCTCCGAATCGCGTAATCGATAAGAAATCGTATAGGGCATATGAACGATAGGCAACACCGCTACGCCACCAGAAGCAACACGTCTACCCAAATGGAAGGAGTTGAAGAATTACACCCACAGGTGACTCAGCTGATCGCTCAGATGAGCCAGTTTGTTCAGGATGTGAACAACAACCAGGGCAATCCAAACAACACTGTTGCCAATGAACGGGAACCAGACTGGTCTAAGAAGATAGGTCAGAGGAACCCAAGCAACTTTTACGGGAAAGAGGATCCAGTGCTGCTCGAAAACTGGATCAGGGACTTCGATAAAATCTTCCATGCAATGGAATGTCCCGAATCCCGCAAGGTCAATGAGGCGGCTTTCTATTTCAAGGACAAGGCCGATAACTGGTGGACAGCTAATCGAGCAAGGCTCGTAGCTAAAGAAGGCTTTGACTGGGAAGCAATGAAGGCTGCTATGAGAGCAAACTTCTATCCAGAGCACGTCAAGTAAAAGAAGTATAATGAATTCATCGCGTTGAAGCAGGGAAACGACTCCGTGACGGACTATTATGACAAGTTCGTGGAGTTAGCACGATTTGCAGAAGACACAGTGCCTACGGAAGGACGCATGGTCACCCGCTTCATAGCAGGTCTAAGGCTCACCCTACAGAGGACCATGCTTACGAGGACCTACGACACCATGTCCGAAGCCTATGGGATAGCTGCAAACATTTGGAGGGTCGACCAAGAGCTATCACAACAGCTAGGAAAGAGGAAAGCGGAAGGCCAAGAGGCTGGCAACGATGGCCAAGGAAGAAACAGCAACCAGGGGTCGGACAAGCATTTCAAGGCTGACAATGGTAAAGGAAATTACCACCCGAATCGTGGGAATGGCCGGAACCAACACAACCAGGTGGCGAAGCCTGCTCGCCACTTCTATTGTAAAAGATGCAACGGGGACCACCCAGGTGTTACTTGTGATGGAAGGAAAGTAACATGTGACTATTGCGGCATCTTGGGCCACAGGAGGTACGAGTGTAACAAAAGAAAAGATGCAAATAATGGAGGGAACAACCAAGGGAATGGACATAACTATCAGGGGAACAACCATAACCAGAATGGGAACACCTACCAGCAGGGAAACTACAATGGCTATGGCAATGACAATGGAGCGCATAACAAGAATGTGACTGCCAATGGTAGCAACGGTAACAATGGAGCTAGAAACAATGGAAACGGAAATGGAAGGAATGAAGCGCAAGGCAACAACCAGAGGCCAGGTGGCCAAATCTATATGATGAACCAAGTAGAGGAAGAAGCGGCAAATAACGTGGTGACAGGTACGCTCTTTGTCACTATCACCATGCATTTCATTTCATATTAGAAACCTGTAGAGACCTTTAGGAACTCTCTCGAGCTTCGAGGACGAAGCTTAGTCCTAAGTGGGGGAAGATGTAACAACCCTGTTTTTGTCCCTGCATACATTGCCTGCTAATTGTTGTTTTGCTAGCTGTGACTTAAATAGAGACCCGTAAGACCTAGCACCGAGTTCAAGCTTCGAGGACGAAGCTTAGTCCAAGGAGGGAAGGATGTAATACTCTGTATTTTCTGTAAGGGTATTTCGGTAATTTACTTTAGTTTATAATACATTTAAATTAATCTTCTCTAAACGTAGTAATTATGTATTCACTTATAATTGTTGTAACAAATTAATTCTTATAAAGTTATTATTGTTTTTAAATAATATTGATTTATTTTAAATAACAAGTTAATTATTAATTATAAATTATTTGTATAGTAATTTTTATTGAAATAAAAATATTTATGAGTTTCGTCAAATAAAAATGAATTCTAAGTCAAATTTCTTTTTATATATATTAGTCGAACTTAATTTTATTAGTAAAACCTATTTTTATATTAGTTAAACTACATTTAACAGTCAAATCTATTTTGTCAGTAAACGTTTTGTTTGTATCAATCAACGTTTAATCTTTTTGCCGAAATCATTTTATTTTCGTATAAATTATTTGTCTCGTATTAATTTTCGTCATGCTTCAACGTAATCGTCGCGTCAAAAAAAAAAAAAAAAAATTACTTCGTGTTTTTTATTATTTGTTGCGTTTCTAGTCACTTTTCGCGTCGCGAACCACCACGTAATTGCGTGACCCAACCACACCCAATCTTTTTCTCTCTCCCATCCCATCTCTTTTTTTTCCCTGCTGTGTTCTGCAACAGCCACCGACCAGCACACCTTCACCTCCGTACCCTTCCTCCTGCTCAACCCACGCCGAGCGTGGCTCTCCCACCAGCTAGCCTACCACCTAGCTCATCACAAATCACCATCAACTCTTTTTCTCCTCCTCTTCACCCTCTTAATCATCTCCTTCCTCTTCACCTTATCCACCACAACCTTCGGCAACCAACACCACTGCCACCCACAACCTCCTCTAATCTTCTCCACCTCTACCCTCTGTTTCTGTCGAAGACAAAACCCAGCAGAAACAATAACGCCACCACCATCATCTCCTCACTCCCCTTCACCTTCTTCACCTCCATCTATCTGCTCTGTTTTAACCACACAAAACAGAGCACAACCACCACTTCAAACCACCACCTTCAACAACCACCTACACCGCCATCCATCAACTCCACCACCTCTCTGTTTTTCATAGACAAACCCAGCCCACCACCATCACCGCAGCCACAACCACCACCATTATCGAACACCACCACTGCCACCATTCACCACCACCACCTGCTCCCTCCATCTCTCATCTCCATCTCCCTCTCCGCCTTTCTCTCTGTTTTTGTCCACCCATCAAAAACCCAGAGAAAACAGCCACCACCACCGTCGGCAACCACCTCCAAACTCCCTCCAACTCCCTGCTCTGTTTTGCCGAGACCAAACCCAGCAAGCAGAGCACCACCTCCACAAATCACCGCCTCCAATTGTCGTCACCACCCACCACCATCACCACCCAGCTCTCCCCCTCCTCTCTCTGCCTCGGGAACCCAGAAAGAGCAGCAGCAGCGCCGGTAATAACCCCCGACGCCGCAACTGCAACCCGACCCGAAGGCTCGGCACCACCATTGCCGCCTCCCTCGACCTCCCTCTCTCGGCCTCTCTGTCGCGACCGGACGAAGGCCAGCCGCCGGAGTAAACCGGCGACCAAGACCCAGAACCACCGCCGCCTCCATTGACGCCCAAGCTCCGGCGAAATTTTGACCCGGAGCTCCGCTTGATCGATTCGACTCGTTTCTCCATTCGGTACTCTCTCCACTCCATCTTAATCAATTTTGCTTCATGTCTTTGCACTTCAATTTGGGTTTGTGTGTTTGATTTGTCGGGAGCATCGAGAGGAAGAAGAAGATGGTATAAGTGAATATAATTTTGTTAAAGGGGGGTATTCTTGTGCAATCTCAAAAGTTGAGGGCATGGTGTCACATGTTTGAAAGTTATTACCTTGTAATTGGGGGTGCTTGTTGTCATAACTACTAAACTGTATTATGTGTATATACATATGTATTTTCTATTTGTATTTCTATTTGTATAAATCTTTATTTAAATTCAGTTAATTTATATACTATAATAAATAAATAAAAATGAATAGTTTTGTAATATGAAATGAAAATATAAATTTATAAGGATTAGAAATTTCTTACAACTAGATATTTGTAACTAGTTCTTCAAAATAAGTTAATAAAGTATATCTTTGTATATGTTTATATATATATATATATATTCAATAAATATTATGTTGTTAAAAGATAATTGGAATCTAGTTTTCTTTTTTATTTAATCATCTTGAGATTTCGATCAAGTATAAAATTTGATATTAATTTTATCATAAGTAAATTTGTTTAATTAGCATATTAAATATTTTTATATTCTTAAAATTTAATATCTAATTTTCTAAAATTGTTTTTGAGATTCATGAATTGGTCGTCGATATAGAATTTGCTTTCGTAATATAATTAGGTGTCTATAATTACTTAGAGCTTTCGCTTGCATTCAAATAGGACACGTGCATCGTCATACGTTGTAAACCAAACTTGTTTGTGATTAGGACTATTTGTGTTTGTTTGTAGAGCCTGACTTCGTAGAACCAGGAGTTGTCTACCTGTAGTGCTACTTGCGTATCTTCGGCTCTCACGGTGAGTATTCATGCTTAGTCTCGTGTGCTTATCTTCTTTCGTGTCGAAACATGATTTATGTCTTGTCTCAAAATATATGCTTAGTTTTGCGTGCCAATTCCTTTCATGTGATATACTTGTTTTATTTGAAGATAATTGTCGCACCTTATTTCGAAATTTCTAAACATGTCGTACTTGCTTTTAAAACGTCACTTTACTACTTGTCTTGAAATCGGAAAGACTGATTATCCAAATTTCACTAAGTCAGAAATCATTAATAACGTAAAGTGGAAGGATCGCAAGTACCGGAACCAGTTGGGTCTGTGACAGTGCTTTAAGCCTACGTCGCTTGTTACTATGTTGGCTACGCCCGTAATTATTTATTCGGTAGAATGCCTCGACTACTTGTTGGAGTCTTGGACCTGCCTTAAGTTGGGGACTCTGTGCCTCGGCTCTTCACCTTGTTGGTGAGAGTCCAGCATTCTAGTACTACTCTTATGACTTACAATCTTAAGGGGGTGTCGACACTTAAGGTCTAGTAGCTGCTTGTATGATGACTAGCGGGACGGTTGGAATCGTCTTTAACGCTTGGTAAAAAGGTTAGGTTATCATAACCCCCTACATGCCAGTATCATCCTTTTTTATTTACCCTGGTCTCCCTTGGTTACTGCGGCTTAATAATAAGACTTGTTTCATTTCACGTTTGGAAACGTGTGAATATCTCGATAAACAAATTTGTTACTCATAATAACTATCAGTTTAGAAACAACAACTTTTGGAGAACTCTGATAATCGTGACTTCTACTCGTACTTATATTTCTGAAAATAGTTCAAGTCTTTACTCTGATGTTTATACTTATACTCTGTTACTGTTTAAACTATGTCAAATGTAAACCCGGTAACCTTTCTTAGCCACTCTGTTTTACGTGCTAAGGTGTTTATTCACTCAGTTTTTACTGATACTCGAAAAAACTGCGTCCTTGTTTCTTTTAAATTCCCCGCAGGATTATGATTTGGTTGCTTGGGGTAACGCGCTGGGATCACGAACACGTTCTCTCATGCAAACAGTAGAGCTTAGTAATTAACCGGAGAGCTCACTTTTGATGTAAAATATTTTGTTAGACTTGGTGTCCAGTTTGAAACCAGTCACGAACGTTGTAAACTTTTATCGTAATGAACCAGTAGTTGGATGTTTTCTTTCACTTGTTTTTGGTTACCACTCCTTGTACAAAAGGGTAAAATCCCCTGTACGGAGGGCACCAACCGGTTTCCGGCTCCTCTGGAAATCGGGGGTGTTACAGAGAATGTCTAATACGAGAACCAAACAGAATGTCCCTGCAATCCTGCACTAAAGGATAAATCCGCTATGGAATCAAACTATTCCCTGACACTGCAAGAACCACCAAAAGCGAATCCCATGTACCCAATCAATGGAGATGCCTAAGGCGTAAAAACATTTGAGCCCCAGAAGTAAAGCATGCTCCTCCGCCTCCAAAGACGAAACCAGGCCAAAACTACAAGCGAATGTCACGATTAGGTGACCATCATGGTCTCTAAACACACCACCACCAACACCCTTGTAGTAACCCTCATATTTATGTTGCACGTTTATGTTTTAAGCGATATTATTATCTTCTAAATATGTGTTTTAATGTTAATATTTTATTAAGTATGCTAGACTTTAAAGAAAATATTTTCAAGAATGTTATGTTTGTGTCAACTTGTTAGTATTAAATGCATAGTTGCTCCAATACTTTATGTAAATTTGTAATGTTTCCAAACTTGAAGTATTTATGTATTCACCTACCTATTATTGGTTTTTACATTATTGATCCCAAACTAGCATGTCTTCCAAATGATATTTACATCTCAATCATTCTTCCACTCAACTACTTATATATAATATGATATTGTTCTCTCATTTCATGTACGGCTCTTTATGTGTTCCATCAAGTCATTCTCTCATGTCTCTCATAGTCTCTCTCATTCTCTTCCACACTCAAAACTCATCCTCAAGAACACCATTCCCGGTTTTTGGTGTTGACCCTCACAAAACACCCTCAAAACCCCATTTTCTAGCTCTCAATTCATGAAAAACTCAAGGTCAATGTTATACTATGCATTGGGGGAGTCTTTTCCTTCATTTTCCTCAAGAATCTAAGCTCCTCCAACCTCCAAGAACTCAAGATTAATCTCTAATTTCTCTCAAGACATATAAGGAAGCACTATTCTCTTCTTTATGTGTTAAATTTGTAGATAATGCATGTTCTTGACATGAAATTGCTTGATCTTGAGTTGCATGTGTTATTTGATCTTTGATTTGTAATTTTTAAACTTGATCTTCCTCATCTCCAAGCATGCTTCATCATTTTCATGGCTAGATCATCAAATTGGTACTTGAATGTTGCATATTTCATAAAACCCACATTTGAACATACATGCATGTCATCAAAATCAAGTTTGTTGTTAGAATCATGTAAGAAGATGATGTGGTTAGTGATATGTGTATTATTTAGACCTTGTTTTAGTTAAATTTCAGATTTTGATGGAATGGTCCTTGCATGCAACAAGTTTTTGAAGTATAGAAAACCATAAAGTTCATGTTTGAGTCTATTTTCACAAAATTGGGACAAATACCTAAACTTTTCAGAAAAATATGAAAAATTTACAGTTTGTGTATTTGTATGTGATATTTGTACAGTAAAAATTTCAGAGCCATTGGACTTGTATTTAATTTTTAATCGGCCAAAAACTTGGGCTGTTTTTACAATCTGTCCAACCCAGACCAGAGAAGTTTTTCATTGATTTCATGTACTTATTCTACTCCAATGGTTACCAATTTTGTATATGTTTTTTCCATGGGTGTTATTTAGTTCCAGTTAAAAATATATAATTTTTGGAATTATTATGAATATTTTATGAATTTATTTCCAATACCGCTTTTCAACCTCTGTTTTACACTTAAACAACTCTGAAAGTTAATGCTTAAAAATACTTAAAAGTTTTAATAATTTTTTATATTTTTATATGTTATCAGTAAACTCTTTATATATGTTATGTCAAAATTTGAGGTCCCAAATAATTATTTTGAGTCACCTATGAATTTTTGTACTAGCGATAGTTACACTTTTCATATGAGTAAAATTTAGAAATTGAGTCACCTATGTTCACGTTCTCTAAGTTGATTGAATTTGGACTAAGGAATATTACGTAAATGGATTAAGCTCGCAAGGTGAGTTACCCTACCTCCCGAAGTTTGTACCTAACCTCAAGTTTCTTAAAAGCTTATGTATGTTCATGCTTCCCTATTATGTATGTATGTATGCTTTCGAATCAAGTAAACGTTTTATGCTCATGGATGCTAAGAAAGATAACGAACGTTTCATAAGATAAAATACGGTTTTCAGAAAAGGCCACGGTTACCGTAGTGAAACCCCCTGTTGGGTATAGGCAGGCTACGGCCCTTTTGCCGGGGCAATATAAGCAGGCAACGCGTCGCCTCACGATCCGTCGCGATGGACATGTCCCTATGTTATGTTAAGTCACGAAGGTTACACGGGCCATAAGATAAGAAAATAAGCAAGCATGTTCAAGTATGTTAAGGTCTCCACGTGAGACAAAGCAAGGTTCCTACTTGGAACAATACGATTTCTCATGACACAAGTTATGCTTTACGTTACGCTTTCTTTACGATACACATTATGCTTTATGAATGTCATGCTCTTTCAAGCTTCACAAGTATATGTATGTATGACTATGCCTTATGTTCATTTCGCTCCATGGGTAAGTTAGCCTCTCTTAGTTTTTCAAACCTACGGAGGGGCGTAGATGTAACTCACTGAGCTAGTTGAGCTCACCCTTTTAGATTATTTTTTTTCAGGTTTTAAGGACACGTAAGAAGCAAGACTAGCAATATGTTAAGTTGATATGTGGCAAGGTGCTTGGTGATGTTATGTGCTCCTATGTTGTAAATATTCTAGATGACTTAGAGCTTATGCAATACATGTTGGTGAATTGTTTTAAGAATGTAATAGTTTATAATTACGTATATAAGACTTTATATGAGCCATTGTATGATACCTAGAACATTTCCCATGATTTACTCTCTGTTTATGTTATGAGTCGAGAGGGTTAAATGTAAATAATTTCCAAGTTCAAACTTTCTTTTCTTGAGCAATGTTTACAATTCAAATTGTTATAAAGACGAACCAAATTTATTTATTATTTACGCATCCGCAAAGTTATTTTTAGAAACTTTTATCACGAATTTTATAAATTACTCGTTTAGCCTCTCGACGAGTCAAGGCCGCACCGGCATGTTGCGCCCTCCTCCCGTTAACGCAAAGTTTTATTAATTGCTAATCGGGGTCGGCGGGAGGGGGATGTGACAATTTGTGGTATCAGAGCATTAGGTTGGAGATACCTAAGATTAGTAAACCTTAGAAACCCATTATGTGCTTACTAATGTGAAAATTTATGTGTGCGTATGTTATGTGCATGATTCTATACTATGTTAGTATGACACTAATATTTAAAAGGCCCAAGATCATTAGTTAGATCCCATGTTTATATGATTCTATGTGACGTATGTGGCTAAGTATCGATTTATATGCTTTAGTGAATTATGTTTAAGTAGTCATGTAAGATCATGTTCGAAGTTAATTTGATTTCTTCTAGATACATGAATATGTCTTATGCTTGATGATTGTTTTACTTTGTTTAGTCATGGCTAAGATATGAAAAATGAATGTAAGGTTCAAGAGAATGGTTAAGCTAGGAGCATGTCTCATATGAACAAGATAAGGAATATATTTTTGCTAAGGGTTTGTTGATAAGTATAGTTACATGGTTATCATTTCTTGAATGTTTGCCTAAGTAAAGTGATAAGCTGGATATTTGAAATTTTATGGTATGATAAGTGTGTTTATGTGGTTCATTTGCTATCATGACGTCCCTTTCATTTATGTAGGGGGATATATGTGTAAATGTATGTATATGTTATGTGAGGATCATTGACACTAAGTATGCTATGTTACTCGATTATACATGATGTTTATAAAGGAAAAATTATAAAATTAGAAAAATATAGCATGCTTTGAACTATGTCATTGGATGTTCTAATTGGAGTGTGTATGTGCGACAAGTGTTATTTTCATGTCCAAAATAAAGTTTTTAAAAAAATGTTTGTTATGTTACGTCATTACACGTTATGTTATGTCCAAGTTATGTGCTTTAAGTATGTTTTTATTTGTATATTTACTAAGTGAGCATATAAATTATGTGATGTATTACGTGTAAATTATGCATGTCATGTATGTTTTGCGCCTGATAAGTTATTTCCATGTATATATGCATGTTAGTAAGTAAATAAATTATAAATCTGAGCATGTCGAAAGTTTAAACCGATGTGCGAATGTCAAGTGTTTCGTCCGCTACATGTGCAAGATTGGACAAGCAGCTATATCATTACGATGGTATAAGTTGTTCCCGCTATGCTGTACGGTCGAAAGGGGACTTCTGACACAATTACGAGCTTGCTGGAGCGGTACAAAGTGTGACGACACTGCGTATTGTTCCCTCTCGTAAGCGTGAAAGACAGGACCTCTGAAACAATTACGAGCTTGCTGGAGCGGTACAAAGTGTGACGACACAGCGTATTGTTCCCTCTCGTAAGCGTGACAGGCTTGATCCATTTGCTATCCTGAGTTTAAGGGTAAGATAACCTATAAGGGTAAGTTGTGCATTGTTTTCTCAGTAGTTCGAGTCTTATGTGATTTTATTCATGTTAGAAATTTGTTAAGCTAATTCGAGGACGAATTCTTTATAAGGTGGGTAGAATGTAGTAACCCTCATATTTATGTTGCACGTTTATGTTTTAAGCGATATTATTATCTTCTAAATATGTGTTTTAATGTTAATATTTTATTAAGTATGCTAGACTTTAAAGAAAATATTTTCAAGAATGTTATGTTTGTGTCAACTTGTTAGTATTAAATGCATAGTTGCTCCAATACTTTATGTAAATTTGTAATGTTTCCAAACTTGAAGTATTTATGTATTCACCTACCTATTATTGGTTTTTACATTATTGATCCCAAACTAGCATGTCTTCCAAATGATATTTACATCTCAATCATTCTTCCACTCAACTACTTATATATAATATGATATTGTTCTCTCATTTCATGTACGGCTCTTTATGTGTTCCATCAAGTCATTCTCTCATGTCTCTCATAGTCTCTCTCATTCTCTTCCACACTCAAAACTCATCCTCAAGAACACCATTCCCGGTTTTTGGTGTTGACCCTCACAAAACACCCTCAAAACCCCATTTTCTAGCTCTCAATTCATGAAAAACTCAAGGTCAATGTTATACTATGCATTGGGGGAGTCTTTTCCTTCATTTTCCTCAAGAATCTAAGCTCCTCCAACCTCCAAGAACTCAAGATTAATCTCTAATTTCTCTCAAGACATATAAGGAAGCACTATTCTCTTCTTTATGTGTTAAATTTGTAGATAATGCATGTTCTTGACATGAAATTGCTTGATCTTGAGTTGCATGTGTTATTTGATCTTTGATTTGTAATTTTTAAACTTGATCTTCCTCATCTCCAAGCATGCTTCATCATTTTCATGGCTAGATCATCAAATTGGTACTTGAATGTTGCATATTTCATAAAACCCACATTTGAACATACATGCATGTCATCAAAATCAAGTTTGTTGTTAGAATCATGTAAGAAGATGATGTGGTTAGTGATATGTGTATTATTTAGACCTTTTTTTAGTTAAATTTCAGATTTTGATGGAATGGTCCTTGCATGCAACAAGTTTTTGAAGTATAGAAAACCATAAAGTTCATGTTTGAGTCTATTTTCACAAAATTGGGACAAATGCCTAAACTTTTCAGAAAAATATGAAAAATTTACAGTTTGTGTATTTGTATGTGATATTTGTACAGTAAAAATTTCAGAGCCATTGGACTTGTATTTAATTTTTAATTGGCCAAAAACTTGGGCTGTTTTTACAATCTGTCCAACCCAGACCAGAGAAGTTTTTCATTGAATTCATGTACTTATTCTACTCCAATGGTTACCAATTTTGGATATGTTTTTTCCATGGGTGTTATTTAGTTCCAGTTAAAAATATATAATTTTTGGAATTATAATGAATATTTTATGAATTTATTTCCAATACCGCTTTTCAGCCTCTGTTTTACACCTAAACAACTCTGAAAGTTAATGCTTAAAAATACTTAAAAGTTTTAATAATTTTTTATATTTTTATATGTTATCAGTAAACTCTTTATATATGTTATGTCAAAATTTGAGGTCCTAAATAATTATTTTGAGTCACCTATGAATTTTTGTACTAGCGATAGTTACACTTTTCATATGAGTAAAATTTAGAAATTTGTCAAGTTTCTCAATGCTAGTTATGTAAGTTACTTTTTAGTTTGTTATATGTCATCTTCCATTTACGTGTTGCATTAGACATGTCATATGCACCTAATAAGAAGTATAAGGTTCTAGATATGAATATGAGAAAAGTAAGTTCATCTTGCATTCATGTCATTTAGATATGTGATTATGTGCTATGTTTTGAATGATTTCATGCTAAGTGACTATGTGCTATGTTTTGAATGACTTCATGCTAAGTGATTATGTGCTATGTTTGAATTGGATTCTTGCTAAGTGATTATATGTGTCATTTGTAGCATTCTTTGCGATCTATATGAAGTTGGAGTTAATGCTCACGTGCTCTAAGTTGATTGAATTTGGACTAAGGAATATTACGTAAATGGATTAAGCTCGCAAGGTGAGTTACCCTACCTCCCGAAGTTTGTACCTAACCTCAAGTTTCTTAAAAGCTTATGTATGTTAATGCTTCCCTATTATGTATGTATGTATGCTTTCGAATCAAGTAAACGTTTTATGCCCATGGATGCTAAGAAAGATAACGAACGTTTCATAAGATAAAATACGGTTTTCAGAAAAGGCCACGGTTACCGTTGTGAAACCCCCTGTTGGGTATAGGCAGGCTACGGCCCTTTTGCCGGGGCAATATAAGCAGGCAACGCGTCGCCTCACGAGCCGTCGCGATGGACATGTTCCTACGTTATGTTAAGTCACGAAGGTTACACGGGCCATAAGATAAGAAAATAAGCAAGCATGTTCAAGTATGTTAAGGTCTCCACGTGAGACAAAGCAAGGTTCCTACTTGGAACAATACGATTTCTCATGACTCAAGTTATGCCTTACGTTACGCTTTATTTACGATACACATTATGCTTTATGAATGTCATGCTCTTTCAAGCTTCACAAGTATATGTTTGTATGACTATGCCTTATGTTCATTTCGCTCCATGGGTAAGTTAGCCTCTCTTAGTTTTTCAAACCTACGGAGGGGCGTAGATGTAACTCACTGAGCTAGTTGAGCTCACCCTTTTACGTTATTTTTTTTTCAGGTTTTAAGGACACGTAAGAATCAAGACTAGCAATATGTTAAGTTGATATGTGGCAAGGTGCTTGGTGATGTTATGTGCTCCTATGTTGTAAATATTCTAGATGACTTAGAGCTTATGCAATACATGTTGGTGAATTGTTTTAAGAATGTAATAGTTTATAATTATGTATATAAGACTTTATATGAGCCATTGTATGATACCTAGAACATTTCCCATAATTTACGCTCTGTTTACGTTATGAGTCGAGAGGGCTAAATGTAAATAATTTCCAACTTCAAACTTTCTTTTCTTGAGCAATGTTTACAATTCAAATTGTTATAAAGACGACCCCAATTTATTTATTATTTACGCTTCCGCAAATTTATTTTTAGAAACTTTTATCACGACTTTTATAAATTACTCGTTTAGCCTCTCGACGAGTCAAGGCCGCACCGGCATGTCGCGCCCTCTTCCCGTTAACGCAAAGTTTTATTAATCGCTAACCGGGGTCGACGGGAGGGGGATGTGACAACCCTTACCATGTCGCAAGGAACCATCAAAATGAAAAGCCACCTGGCCAGAGGGGGAATTGGACCAACTAATCCAAGACCCCCTCCTCATAGAAGGGTGGAGAAGAGGGAAATGTAACTGAGACACTGTAATCTGATCCAGCTTCCCAAGCTATTGAGATGGGGAGAAAAGTGGAAGCAACCCTTCAACCACCTCAAGACTCTATCAATATCACATTCGGAGCCATGGGGCTCTGATAAAAAAATAGCTGCATTTCTCGACCTCCAAAACTCCCAACACACCAAGGACAGAGGGACAATACGTAAGAAATAAATCAGAGAGGAAGAACCTGGGAAGCCCCACCAATAGCCCATGAACCAAAGTACGTGACAAGGATCCCCCCAAGGGAAGAAAAGCCTCCCAAACCGACCTGGCAATCCTGTCGTAGATAAATAGCTAAGCTAACGACTCATAAGTCATAAAAAAGCAAGAACACCGTGAGACCAAAGGAATCACTAGGCGACAAATACGCTCATCTGTCGGAAGAGTTTTAAAGATCAAACGGTACATGAAAACCCCCAACTTATACGACAATTGAGGAATCCAGAGTCTAGAACACCACGGAGCAAAGACAAGCATGACCTCACCGTAAACCGACCCGTCGTGTCCAGCCTCCAAATACACCTGGAGGAACCACCAATGTCCTGCCAGAAGGAAAACTGTTGAATCTTGCCAAGATGTTACACTATCATTCTCCAAACAAAGATACCACGGTACCTCGGGATGTAATCCTGGGGAGTGGCATAGCAACAACATAAGAAATGAACTTATAAGGACGCTCCCTAAAAAAAAGACTAAGATAGCTTCATCTGAAGACCCAATACTAACTCAAAATAACTTATATGTAGTAAAAAAGGAAGAAAAAAGGTTTAAATGACGGAGAAGATGATATATAAAGGGCACACCTCCTCCAACATCATCAGAGCGCTGGCAACGGTCTTCGAAAGACCGCATGGAAGCACAGTCAGCATCCTCCAAGCCTTAACCGCACCCGAATTCCTCCTCCTGGGCAACATAATCTCCTTAATCGGGCTCCAATGCTAGTCGAGGACTTGCTTCTGCAGATTGTCTTAGGGTATGAAACATATTAAGATATTTCTAATTAGAGTTAATTGCATTGTACCCCCTTTAGTTAGTGATTTGTGATAAACGCTTCATGTGGTTCCAAATGTTGTAAAAATACTCCATGTGATTTAGTCTTCCTGATGTGCTGTCAAATTTAACAGAAGTCGTCAAAACTTGAACGTGAAATGTATTTTACACCCTTACACATATATATATTTAAAAAAAAATCAAACGGTAAAATAAATAAAGTAGAAAAAAAACTGAAAGAAGAAGGATAAAGGAGAAGAAATGAGGATGAAGGAGAATGAAGAAAGATGAATGAGGAGGATGAATCCCCTGCCGTGCTCTGCCGCCCACGAATTCTCCAACCCATATCTACTCCTCAAACCTAGATCTGGTTTGTTCAAGCAGAGAGTGAGAGCGTGGGGAGGGGGAGAGTGAGAGATGCTCACGAGGAATAAGATACATCGAAGAAGAAGAAGAAGACAAAATAGAATTCCTCAAACCAAAATCTGGTTAATTCCCAGATTTGGTCCTATAACCAAAATCTGGTTCATTCAAGCAGATAGAAAAAGAGACAATGAGAATATAAGATCTGAAAGTAGATCTTATTGGAGGAGAAGGAGGTGAAGAAGAAGAAGAGGAAGAGAGACAATGCACCCACAATAGGGACAAGAATGGCGCCTGCTACGGGGACATTGTCGTTGGGATTGTAGTGGAGATGAGAATGGTTCCGACGATGGGGACGAAGACGGGGACGTTGTCATCTTTTTCTTATTCTTGTTGTTGTTGTTGGTTAACTGTAGACAGAAAAAGATAGAGAAGACCTAGAGAGAGAGAGAGAGAGTTTGTGTGTGTGTGTGAAGGAGAAAATGGTGGGTTGAGTGTATATAAACGAGTGTATTTCTTTATTTCAAACCTTTGTTAACGGAAACATCCATCGACACACATAAACATAATTACAGGGACTTTTTTACAACAATTGAAACCACATGGGGATGTTTCGTACAATCTTCTAACCACAAGGGAATAAAATGCAATTAACCCATATATATATATATATATATATATATATATATATATATATATATAGAGAGAGAGAGAGAGAGAGAGAGCGAGAGAGATTAACCCTTACATTTACAATATAGTTATTAGGCCTGAAAATAGAATTCTAAGACCTTCATAGTCATTGATCTCATATATATATATATATATATATATATGAGGATAAGCATTGAAACACCAACACTACTATGAACTTTAAAATTTATGCTCACAATTATGTATAAGGTTATGTTTCATGTAACATGATTTTTTCCATAATAATGTTGAATATATTTGCACATCAAAAGTTCCCAGACTTGTATGGGCATAATCAGCAAACTTAGCAACATAGATACTCATTAGGCTTGACTGCATTTGTTTGAAGGAGTAGGTTGCTTCCCTAAGGGACTCCATAAGTAGAGTGAGAGGCACAATTGAGATCAAACCAATTGCATCAGTGAATAGGAGTGCAAATCATGATATGCTCATCGAAAATATAGTACCAGCTATCAAATCTAAATGGCCTATGCAAATGTCAAAGGATATCATCATTCAACAAGACACTGCACCTACACATGTAAAGAACATTGACATAATGTTTAGGGAGACTGTTACAAGTAATGGATTCAATATGAGGCTAGTCAATCAACTAGCCAAGTCTCCAGACTTAAACATCAATGACCTAGGGTTCTTCAACTCGATATAGAGTATACAAATCCTAATGCAAACAAGTTCATTCGAAGACTTGATTGGTGCAGTAGAAATGGCATTTTTATGGCATTTACACATATTTAATATACAAATTCCATAAACAGTAATCCCAGAGACCAAGTTATTGAAAAACAATCAAAACACCATTTCTTCACAGTAGAGAAGAATCAAAATGAGAGGAGAGAGGAAGAATATCTGAACTTCTCATTCATTTCTCTGAAAAATGAACCTAAATGTTAGGGCTAATATCTATTCCCTTATTAGCACAGAGACCCAATCCCAGCTTGCCACGTGGATGGGATTAGTTACAATTATAAGTTAATTAATCAGAAGATAAGAGCAACATAATCCGAGATAAAGTGAAAAGACAAAAAGACTAAAACACCCCCTTACTAATAGCTCTATTACTTTCAGTAATATCTATATTTCTAATACCCCCCAAGTTGAGTGTAATTGTAAATTACACCCAACTTGCCAATTAGATATAGAAACTGAGCCAAAGGAAGAGGTTTAGTCAATATGTCTGCAATTTGTTCTTCACTATGAAGATGAAAGAGTCTGATAGATCCCGACTGCACCAAATCTCTCACCACATGGCAATAACGTTCTATGTGTTTATTCCTTTCATGAAAAATTGCATTAGAGGCAATATGTATAGCTGCTGAGCTATCACAGGGCACAACTGGAGCTGAGAAAAAAAGATGTGTAACTCACCCAAGAGAGATTGCAACCACAACGATTCACAGCAAATAGCAGCTAAACTCTTGTACTCGGCTTTAGCAAAGCTCCTTGAAACTACTCCTTGCTTCTTTGATTTTCAAGAAACCAATGATTTTCCAAGATAAACAAAATAGCCAGAGGTAGACCTTCTAGTGTCTAAACAACCACCCTAGTTTGCATCTGCAAGCCCAGTCAAGACCAAATCACCTTTCACAGAGAAGAACAAACCCTGAGACAAAGTGTGCTTGAGATATCTCAAGACATGATGAGCAGTTACTAAATGCACATTGCTAGGTTGAGAAACAAACTGACCGAGCTTGTGAACTCAATAACATAAGTCAGGTCTAGTGTGACAGATATAGAGAAACTTGCCAACTAGCTTTCTGAAATGTTGAGCCTCCAAATCAGAAAGAGGAACACCTGAATGAGCACTAAGCTTCCCAGAAACCACCATCGGTGTAGTAGCTGGTTTACACTCCATGTAACCTGATGACTGCAAGATGTCTGCACCAAATTTTTGTTGACCAATTGTAGATACTGCTTTCTGACATGACAGATCTTGGCCACGTGGCAGCCATCCAGCACACCATATTGTGCTCCATACACACTGGATCACCAGCCGAGCTGATCCATGTGGGGGCTGCGAGACAGAGCCCTCGCATACCACTGCACGGGACTTGTAGGGACTTAGTGGTTTGGAGGCTAGAGTAAGCCCTGTCGCGTGCGAGCCAAGCCCGCACGCGACCTTTAGTAACTGTTTTGAGAGATCTATGGCACGAGCTCCATAGACCCAGTCAATCCGGTCAAACCCGGTCAACCTCGTAACGGTTCCGGTATTCGCGCACCACGTGCTCTAACGGTCCCTATATACTCGGACGAACGTGCCGTTATGGTTAAGCTAATTAAGCCGCCATTAATGGGCGCATTAACCACACTACAACGGTCACGTTCTCCAGTATATATATATCGTTAACCTTTCCATACAAAGGATAACACACTGCCATACGCGGAAGCTCTGCCAAACCCCTGTCTCTCTCTCAGACATTGCTACTGACTTACTCTCTCCCTACACACACCCCTACTCTTCCTGTGCGATCCTTGATCCACTACACACGGTGCACACGGAGGTCTCCCTGCCGGAATCTCTTGTGCACATTTTGGTGAACCCGACGTGAAACTTACCGGCAAAAGCAACCATGTCTCAGGAGGATGATGTCAGCAACCGATCGCCTTCCACCGAAACTCCCTCGGGAGACGAGACCCACCGTACCCCGACGACTCCCGGCGAAGCACCGACGTTAGAGTCTTTGGACGCCACCGTCCAAAGTCAGGCGAAAGCTCTCAAGTCTCAATCCGCACAATTAGAACAAATCTTGGCTGTTCTGGGCACCCTCGCGCCAAATCCTCCGCCAGCCACCGCTATCCCTCAGGGAGGAGGAACCCCTACTGCTCCAGGATTGGGAGTGCCAACCACACCTCCCAACCCTCATATGCAGACTCCACCGTCGGCTGCGCAACTGCCTTCGGTTCAAGGATCAACGGCACAAATGCTGCCTCCTGCTGCTCACGCTCCTCAGCGCTCGGCTTTGGCGTCCAACCCAACTTTGCAGTACCCTTTGCCTCCCCCAACGATGATCTGGGGAAACGCGGGTACTCAGTATACTCCCAATCCTCCGGCGGCATATGTGTTGCCACTGCCCACTGCAACCCCTCCAGCAACTACCGAGGGGAGCATTCCAGAATGCATGACGTCTTTGCAAAAGCGCGTGGACACCATCCTGGCTCATCAGTCATTCGCGGATACCATTATCCCGAAGTTAGACAATGATCCACCTATTCCACGAGAGATCTATCTCATGCCTAACCCGGCGGGGTACAAGGCTCCCAAATGGGATAAGTTCGAGGACGTCAATGGGAACGCTCATGAGCATGTCATGCGTTTCATTGATGTCATGGGTCCGTACGGAGCCGTTCCCAAACTGCTGATGCGAGAATTCCCAAAATCTCTTGGGAACGTAGCATACAAATGGTACCGGACGTTGGAGGCCGGATCCGTGAAGACTTGGGACGACATGGTCCAAAAGTTCTATACCAAGTTCTTTCAAATGGAGGAAAAGGTGACAATGATCCATCTCTCGCGGATGTACCAGAAGCGCGAGGAGGATGGGATCACCTTCATCAAGAAATTCCGGGCGAAATCCTTGGAGTGCAAAGATCCAATGCCCGAAAGCCGGCTCGTGGAGATATGCCTACAGTGCATGCGAGATGAATACAAAGGTATGCTCATCAATTTGCAAACACCTACGTTTTCAAAACTAATCGAATGCACGAAGAACATCGAGCCCATAGTCGAGAGACAGAAAAAGAAGAACGCTCCCGAGCGACCTGCGAGCGGCACCACTTACATGATCGGAAGGTTCAGCTACAAGCGGGGACGCGAAGCTGAGGTCAATACAGTTTCGCCCCAGAAACAAGCAAAGGTTGTGAACTTCGATGTACCGCCTCTGCCATGCTCGGTAGAGGAAGCGAGTGACCTCTGCAAACAGTGGCGCAAGGACGGCGTCCTGCCACCGCTCGAGAAAACACCCTCCAAGGAGATGGTGAGGGACCCTAAGTGGTGCGAGTACCACGGCAAGATCATGCATCCCACCGCCGAGTGCAAGAAACTCAGGTTCGCATTCGATCAGAAGATGAAGAACGGCGAGCTAATCGTCAGCGACAACAGGAAGGACGTGCGCAACAACCCACTTCCTGCCCATACGGAGTCAGGCTCGAAAGGCAAAGAGGTTGCCATGATCTCGATCGTAGACTTGGAGGAAGTCGCAGAGGATGGTCTGCCCATCATTGCTGAGGTCCATCAAGACGAATATTATAGCATGGAAACGGAGGATGAACGTGCCGACCGCATGAAAGGGTCGCACGGCTTCAACAAATTCTTTGACGAGATGAATTTCTCCGAGAGGTGCCGGGCTGATATGACAAAAGCAATCTTGAGGATAGCGGAGGACTACGAGGAGGACCTC
Organism: Linanthus parryae; assembly: GCA_023055425.1. NCBI lineage: Eukaryota > Viridiplantae > Streptophyta > Magnoliopsida > Ericales > Polemoniaceae > Linanthus > Linanthus parryae. Next base: position 104,611,067 of record JALGPY010000001.1, read on the forward strand.
GTAGTCTCCAACGGGAAAGTCATGAGGGCGTCTCGTTCCACAGAAAAGATCATGACCTTTTCTGCCAGCGACAAGAAGACGGATGCGAGTCACCAGAGGCCTCTGTACGTGACCGCCATCGTCAATGGCGTCGAATTCAAGCGAGCATTCGTCGATGGAGGAGCAGCAGTCAACGTTGTTCCACTCCACACACTGAAGCTAGCAGGGATCCCCGAGCACAAGGTAGTCAAACGTCCATCTCCACTGGTGGGATTCGGAAGCGACTCTAGAATGACGATCGGGTGGATCCGCCTGGGCGTCCAGATTGGCAAGATCAAGTGCTCGGCGAAGTTCTATGTCATAGACGCGAACACCACATATCACATGATTATAGGACGAGCCTGGATTCATCGCTTCGACGCAGTCCCTTCGACGGCTCACCAGGTTATGAAAGCTATCTGGAACGACAGAATAGTCGAGATACCGGCTTCGACTAACCCGTTCAACTTGGACGAAGCACATCTCAGCGAGGCAGTGTGGTTCACTGAGATGGCGGACGAACAAACACCCGGGCCTTTCAACCCTACTCCTTTGCCTCTCTGGGAGGACATCAAGGACCAGTCACCTGCGGGCGTGATGGTGACAAGGGAAGATGCCAAAGAAAAGTCGCCTACACGCGAAGAGGCGCCACGTATCGCATATCATCGAAAGAATGTGTACACTTTGAAGAGGATTGCAAAGCATGACCCCGAGGGAAAGGAGATAGAGAGCTTCTACGCCAATGGGAAGAAATGCTATCGCATATGAAGGTGCGCGGGGATGTCCTCACACGGGCATGGGGATGTCCCTGAGCAAATCAATCAAATCGAGCAAGTTGCGCTGACGGAAGAGCCAACACAAGACACTCCAGATGAGAAACTCAAAGAAGCGCCTGAATGCATGGAAGACAGGCCAAGACCACAAAAGCAAGAACTAAAGGAAGTGTTCCTCAGCCCGAACGAGGAAAAGAAAAGGCCAGTCTTCCTGAGTGCGGACCTCACAAGCGAAGAGGAACAAGGACTGCTGCAGCTCCTAACTGAGTACAAGGACGTGTTCGCATGGGAATATGATGAGATGCCAGGTCTGGATACAAGCATCACCATGCACCGTTTGGACATCATCCCAGGGTCTAAACCGGTCAAGCAGAGCACCAGAAGCTTCAGACCAGAGCTTAACATGAAGATCAAGCAGGAGATAGTCAAACTCCTAGATGCCAAGTTCATAGAGCCAAATCATCATCCCACATGGCTGGCCAACATCGTGCCGGTGGTGAAGAAGAACGGACAGCTCCGCATCTGTGTGGACTTCCGAGATCTCAATCGCTTCTTCCCTAAGGACGATTTCCCACTGCCCAACATCGATTTGCTTATCGATTCAACAGCAGGCCATCGCATGTTCAGTTTCATGGACGGTTTCAGCGGGTACAATCAAATCAAGATGGATCCCGAAGATGCGCGAAAAACTGCATTCATCACTCCTGTGGGGGTATTCAACTACACGGTAATGCCGTTTGGTCTTAAGAACGCGGGCGCAACCTATCAGCGGGCCATGATGGCTCTATTCCACGACATGATGCACAAAGAGGTGGAATTCTACGTGGATGACCTGGTGGTTAAATCCAAGCACGAAGCGGATCACCTTACAGATCTGCGAAGGGTGTTTAACAGATGTAGGAACTTTCAACTGAAAATGAACCCCATGAAATGCGCATTCGGCGTGACCTCGGGGAAGTTTTTGGGATGCGTGGTCCATCGCCAAGGGATCGAGCCTGACCCTGCGAAAGTGTCAGCCATCACTAGCATGACGCCACCCCATGACCAAAGTACCTTGAAAACATTCTTGGGAAAACTGTCGTACCTGCGGAGATTCATCCCAGCAATTGCAGAAATTACATGCTGTTTCAGCACTCTTCTCAAGAAGGACGCCGCGTACAACTGGGCTCCGGACCATGAAGCCGCATTCGAAAAGCTGAAAGAGCTGCTCACGTCCTCAAAGATTATGATCGCACCTCAGCTGGGATCACCGCTTCTGCTATATCTTACATCAACAAGGAGATCTATAGGAGCACTCTTGGCTCAGGAGTATGAAGGCCAAGAGAGGCCCATCTACTATATCTCTCGAATTGTGCAGCCTGCTGAATCAAGGTACACAGATATCGAACGTCACTGCCTTGCTTTATTCTTTGTGATAGAGAAGTTGAGACACTATTTTGTATCACACAAAGTAGTGGTGGTTACCAAGAGCGACCCCATAAGATATTTGCTAACTCACACTACTCCGGGCGGGAGATTGGCAAAATGGTACATGACCATCTCTCAATACGATATCACATGCGTGAAACCAAGAGCGATCAAGTCGCAGGCGGTAGCAGATCTGTTGGCACAGTTTCCCGACAACAGCCACGAACCCGTGATCGAAGAAGAGCTCGAAGGCCCTGAAATCTACGCGATTGACGTGCCCTATTGGACCCTCCACTTCGACGGTTCGTCAACCAGGAAAGGCGGAGGCATTGGGATAGTCTTGACAAAGCCAGACGGGGAAGTCATACAGATATCCGCAAAGCTCAACTTCGCAGTCACGAACAGCGAAGCGGAATACGAGGCTCTCATTGCGGGGCTCCGTGCGGCGAAAGCTTTGGAAGTGAGTAACTTAACAGTCATGGGAGATTCCAAGCTGATTGTTAAGCAAGCCTCGGGCGAATATGGTTTGAAGGAGATCAACCTCCTGTCTTATCGTACCCTAGTACAGAAACTGATGCAACAATTCTGCGATGTGAAGTACGAGCACAAGCCCCGAGCAGACAACAGGCATGCAGACGCCTTAGCAACTCTGGGATCTAAGTTCAGCATAGACAAATGCCCCGCAAGGATTTCCATTGAAGTGCGAACATCGTCGGCATTAACAGAGGATGCGTGCGACGACGAACACATGGATGACGCAGACTGGCGGAAAGCAATTCTGCAAGCTATTGCAAAAGGCACCAGCAGCGAAAGCTGGGCACTCACAAAAGGATACTGCGTCCACGACAACACCCTTTACTACAAGGGTCCTGGAGGAATACTCATGCGATGTGTCTCCGAGCAAGAGGGACAACAGCTGTTAGAAAAGATTCACCAACACGCTTGCGGAGAAAGCGAGGTGTCAATCTACAGAAAGGCTCAGAGATATGGCATTCATTGGCCAGGCATGTCAACAGCTGCAGCCCTGATACAAGGGAAGTGCGAAAGTTGCGCACTAATCAAAGACTCTCTACTCGTCGCCTTAACCAATGACGACACGGACTGGAGGAAGCCACTGTTTGATTTCCTCACCCAGGGCACCGGGCCCGAATCGAGAAAAGAAGCCGAAAAGTTGAAAAGGAAAGCGTCTCGATACGTGGTACAGGAAAACCTGCTTTGGCGAAGGGGTCACGAGGGCAACTTGCTGCGATGTCGAGACGGCAGAGAAGCACAAGAAGTCATGGACCTTTCTCATCAGGTGGAGCATCAAGGAGGTGCGAAATTATGCAGACAGCTCCTCTCAATCGGATATTTCTGGCCCACGATGGAAGTCGATTGCCGTACCAAAGTGCGACGCTGCCAGGAATGCCAATTCAAAGGGAACCTAGTGCACGCTCCTGCTGTGGATCTACATGCACTAGGGACGCCATGGCCATTTCACACATGGGCTCTGGACTTCATCGGTCCCATCCGGCCAACGTCGCACGGGAATCATTTCATTCTTACCGCAACCGAGCTGTTCACCAAGTGGGTGGAGGCAATACCACTAAAGACGGCAAATGCGTTGGCTGTGGTCAACTTTATCCAAGAAAGCATCGTATGCAGGTTCGGAATCCCAAACACCATTCTTTCAGATAACGGTACTCCTTTTGTTAATCGCCAGGTAGCTGCGAAATTAGCGAAGTACAATATCAGGCAGATATGTTCTACCCCTTACTACCCAAAGGGAAACGGACAAGCCGAAGCAACTAACAAGACGCTGTTGAGAATATTGAGCAAAATGGTCGCAGATGACCACAAGAAGTGGGTCGACTCTCTAAGCATAGCTTTGTGGGCCTACAGAACTTCTCCAAGGACACCCACAGGGGCCTCGCCATTTCTACTGTGTTATGGGGCCGAAGCTGTGGTACCTGCGGAGGTTAGAGTCAATACGGCAAGGCTGGCTTTCCATGCACTCTATGAAAATCAACGCGATCATGACTTAATCTTGCTGGAAGAAAAGCGAGAACAAGCCAGAAGGACTAACAAGCGGTACCAGGAAAGAATCGCTCGCGCCTACAAAAGACAGTCCAGCGAAGGGATTTCGCTTTCGGAGACTTGGTCTTGCGTGCATCTGACCACTGCATGCGAGAAGCAACTCACCCAAAGTTCGCAGCTAATTGGGAAGGACCCTTCGAAGTCACAGAAGTCTTCGATAGTGGCTACTGCAGCATACGAAGGTTACACGGCACAACCTCAACTCCCAGTTCAATCAACATGCGCTGGATCAAGAAGTACTATCCCTGACTTCTCTCATTTCATACGTTTTATGATAACGTGCTTAATGTCTCATGTGGCTATCATTTACGCAATCTCCTCTCCCATATGAGAGGATTGTAATCCCATCTCTCCCATATGAGAGCGTTATAATAAAAGAATTCTCCCAAATGAGAAGTTCATATTTCTAGCTGTCTATGTTACTCTATTTAAGTTGTTATTACTGTTAACAATGATTTATTCGCTGCAATGGCAATCCATACAAAATGCGATCTTAATTGATCATATAAGCCTATCTCTACGATAGCAGCTAATGCAAATGCGATCTTAAGTGATCATCTAAAGCCTATCTCTTACGAAAGCAGCCAATGCAAATACGATCTTAAGTGATCATCTAAGCCTATCTCTCATGATAGCAGCCAACGCAAATGCGATCTTAATTGATCATCTAAAGCCTATCTCTTACGATAGCAGCCAACGCAGATGCGATCTTAAGTGATCATATAAGCCTATCTCTCACGATAGCAGCCAACGCAAATGCGATCTTAATTGATCATATAAGCCTATCTCTTACGATAGCAGCTTGTCTAAATGCGATCTTAATTGATCACCCAAGCCTATCTGTTACGATAGCAATTTATATGCAAAGTGGTTTTAGTTAATCATCTAAGCCTATCTGTTACGATAGCAACTTATATGCAAAGCGATTTTAGTTGATCGTCCAAGCCCATCTGTTACGATGGCAACGCATGCGCAAGATGATCTTATCAGATCTTCTAAGAATCCATCTGTTGTGACAACAGTTTATGTGAGAAATGATCTCAATCGACTCTTCATTAAAGCCTGTCTGCCATGATAGCAATTCGCACCACTTAACGATCTTAATTGATCTGCTAAAGACTATCCACTACGATAGCAACGTTGTGAAAACGATCTTAAATGATCCGCAATGGCCAGCCAACAAGCCCATCTGCCGGGATGGTACAGCTGCGAAGATACGATCTCGAACGATCTAGCGAAGCACCCGCGAATTAATATATCGCAGATGCGAAACAAAAACATAGCATTATGCAAGGCGAAATATGCCGAAACGCATGCGAAATTGTATTTTGTTGCAAAGAGAGCAGATAATACAGAAAGCTATTTATCATTACGAGTCAAATGACTTACAATTTATCTGTCTAGATAACAGCTTACAAGCGAAAAGCTCGAATCTAACTACGCAGCCAACATGGCTTACAATACATTCGAAAAGTGGCTGGTAAGCCAGCAAAGACACAGTACGGAAACCCGGACTGCAAAGGATGAACCCACCGGTTTCAACACCGGCTACGCAATACGCAGATCTGCGGCCAAAGATCCGTAGCAAAAGGGATGCTGCCGCGAAGAGATCAGCTTGTCATTCGCTACATCCCTAGCCGCGAAACCTGGGAAACGATATGCCCAGGACCCTAAGGGGTGACAAAAGCCTCTGTCTGATCAAGATAGGCGCCGGAGGAGCTTCCTGTTTCGACGTATGCTACTCTGCAAAACAGGCGAAGCAGTCATTCCTCTGGTGATGGATTCCTTGTCATGTTGGACAAGGGCATTGACGAGCACCCTGAGTTCAAGAACGAAGAGGCAAGAAATCCTCCTCCAGGGATGCTGGAGGAGAATTTCGCCGTCCATTACGAGGCGGTAGCACGGTCACTTCGGCGCTGCACCTCACCACGAGGCGGCCGGAAACATGACCTGCACACATAACACACGAAGAAATTTCTTCGAACACATATGAGATATTATCTGCATCTTCTTTATGATGGTTATAAAGAGCAATAAGCCTCATAAAGTGGATCTTGGAAACTATTTCTATAGCACAAAGCGCAAACTCAGGATTCAAAACTTGAAGTTGCCATGAATCAACGAAAAACAAGCGTTGAAGCCAGCAGTCGTAAGGACTCACGGCAAAGCACATGTTTGGGATGAAGAACCCAAATAGCAAAGACAGGGTTTATATAGACCCTGTACAGACTCTTCGGTTGCCTAAGATGAGTCAGCAAAATTCAAAAAGAGGGTAAGTTCAATCACTTACGCCTTGAAAAGCGGTAACAATCAATTACCCTACTAAAGGCTACGACGATTCAGTTGCGTATCCTAATAAATGACGGATAGTCATGATTCGGATGGGCTTCCCAACGGAAGCGTGCTTATCTGCCGAGAAATTAGCGCGAAAATCAAGCAAAGTATCAATTGCTGACGTCATGATTAGATATGCACAAAGATATCCTGTCAAATCCCGAAAAGGGCAAAACGGGCAAATTCATTGTTCGTTGTTAAAAAAAAAAAGGGGGAGAAACCCTAGCAACATTACATTAATGTTTCAAAACATTACATTAATGTTTCAGCTATTTCCTTGCTATTTTTCAAAATTCGAAAAAATCAAAGCAAATTCTTGATTAAAGAGTCTTGGGGCTCGAACTGCTCGCTCAGCTTCTCCACCTGTTCCACTTCTTGCTTCAATTGCTCGCACCTGGCATTCATCTCATGATACAGCTTCAGAGCTTCATCAACTCTTTGCTTCTGCTGCTCCACCTTTTGCATCTCAGCTGCGAGATTCTGGTGACCGAGTTTCAAAGTTACAGCCGCGCGAATCAGCGTGACTCTGTCCTTAAGAAACTTAAAGCCCATTCGGCCTTGGACTTTGGTCACGAGGTTTTGGCACATGCCACATAGCAATTCAGCACTCTGGACCGAAATGGTCGCAGGCGTAGCCGCAGATAGCTGCTCCAGTATCCAGATGGCTTCAGTGAGGAACAGCCTCCTGTCAAAAGGCCCGATCTCCAGAGATCTCACAAACGAGCGAGGGTACCTGAGACGCATTCGAACCACCCAGTCTACATCGTTTTGCTTCAAACTTGAGGAGACGTCAAAGATAAGTTATGATGTCAAAACTCGCAAGCGAATAATGCGACGCGCGAACAGCAAAGCTCTACTTACCAGTTCCTTCCAGAATCTCATGAAGAGAAGGAATGCGGGCTGCCGGGTTGTTCAAAGATTGCCCTCGCTCCATAGCTCTCCTATCGGCTGCGAGCTCCAATCTCTCGTAGTCAGGAGGAAGAGTGTAGGCCGCACCAGCTGCGACTGCATTCCCAACCTGCGAGCCCCAAATGCTCCACGCAGGAATAGGTGCCTCCGGCTCAGTCATCGCCGGAGGCGAAGGGACAGTCGAAGTCGCTTGGCGAAGGACGCTCTCAGATGCGAGAACATCAGCAGCACTTGTCCTTCCCACCTCAGCACTAGCATGGACATCTTCATCCATCAACACAGTGTCAGCGCCAGCATCGTCGGAAAGCTCGATGATGTCCTCACGAGGCTCACCCGTGTGGTCAGCAGCTGCGACGGGCTTCTCGGTATGGGAGCTCAGAATCGGAACATAGGACGCAGAAGACTGGCTTCTCTGCTCCAGCGCAGGTTCCTCAGCACGACCTGCGACATTAAATGCGATGATATGAGGTAACTTGTGTTATAAGTTATTTTCGCTATCTTTACTAAAGCTAAGAGTAAGCACCTCCACGCGAAGGTGGGATTGAGGTATCCTCGTCATACACTAAGGACGTGGAACCATGCCCTATCAGTGTGTCTTCACTAAGCAGGTCCTTAAGAGAAGCGTGACCTGAGGTGCGAATAAACCAGTCATGATTCTGCCTCAAGTGGCTAAAACCTAGTTCGTACATATCACTCAAATAGTTACCTGAGGGTTCTCCGCATTTGCCTACTAACCAACGGCGAATGTCAGCCTTTGACACGCCATGCTTTAACGCACCCACAATAACATCTCTATAAGTTACTGCGAGATTGAAGATCTCACCTTTATCGCCGCCTGCGATCTCTTCGAAGTCCGCTTGGACTTGCTCTAGTGCTGCTGCATCCTCTCCGGGAACCTCATCTTCCTCCTCCACATGAGGAGCCACTTCTTCGGGAAGCTCGTCTTCCTCGCCGACTGGACGCACTAAGTCGTCAACATGCTGCTCTTCGAGGCTCCGCTGTTTCACACGCTCGAGCTCCTCTTCCTCTCGCCGTCTTCTTCTTTCAGCAGCTTCCGCGGCTGTCTTCCGGGACTCAGCAAGAACGTCCTCGCTTATGGGCTCATCTGAAATGCCAGAATGGGCATCTCTCTTTTGTCTTTTGGCCGCGAGGCCACCAGCGGTCTCATCATCGTCTGCGAGAACACGAATGGTTTAAAGAAAAGAAGTGCAAAGAAGTTACGATGACAAGGAAGGAAATGCGACGGAGGTACCTCCTGATTCTTCCTCATGCATTACAACTGTTGCTTCTTCTTCTTCATCACTTGCCTGGGGCTCCTGCCTCTCTTCCTCTCCCTCTTGATCGAAGGAACGAAAGACTCAATTGTGAGCTCTTTCCGCACTTTGCTGGGCATGCGACCTTTGCCTTTGTCCTTGATAGAAAGGGACCTTACTGGAGGAGAAACTGGAGCGCTTCTAGGGGAAGAAATCGTAATTCCCTTTTGCCTAGGTCTCTTCACTCTTGGCGCCGCAGTCGCTGGAGGAGACGGGTCATCTCCGGGAGGAGACGAAGCCGGAGGATTGTCTATCAGCGAGTCAGCAAAAACATTCATGGCTGCGCGAACCTTTGTTTCAACCTCAGCGTCCATCCTCCATGAAAGCCGGAACGGCTGCTTTTGTCTTCTGGTGGCAACAATGGTGTTGACCAGTGACTTGGAGCGATCACCAGCTGCGAATCTCCGCACATGACACTACAACAGTACAGAATAATAGTGTCAGCACAATGAAATCGAGAAAACTTAACACATGCGAAGAAATTGCTTACCTCAGCAAAAGCCTTGCTGTATCTGACGACTTGCGCGTCGCCCTTCTTGATTGCGGCGACCTGCTCCTTCAGAATGAAATCAGGGCACAAATGGTTCTCACGGTCCCACAGTGAGTAGCAACCATACTCAGACTCGCTCAGACTGCAAGTGGGGCGAAACGGAAAAGAATTTCTTTTGATCAAGGGAGCTTTACCCGGCTGCGCGGCCGACTCTGTCTCGATCCTCGTTCGCTGGGCAACCCAGTATGCGAACCAGTTCTGGGAACAACCACCCTCGGGGGTTCCCGCAGGCTGCTCAAAAGGAAGATTGTTCATGAAAACCCTCTCGCACTCCTTTGTTAGCAAGCGCTTGTAGCATCCTCTGACAATGGACTGGGGCCAGATTGATGGGGCCACCGCATCAAAACCAAACTGAGGAGAAACTCTAGTGGGGCCAACGTCCACGGTGATCTTCTCATACCTCGGCGCGAGCTCACGAATATGCTCTGCGAGGGCAGGAAGGGAACCTCGCAGACACCAGCAAAAGAACTCGCGGTAGCGCTCATGGAAATGAGGTCCCCTTTCAAAGAGAAGCTCTTCTGAAAAGACCATGCCTTTGGAGGGGTACAGCTTTGGAAACCATCTCACATTCTCAATACGCGTGGCATAGGGCCTGGCAGTAAACTCCTTCCGTTTGTCGCATATCGAACTCCAAACGCACTTGGTGTTGCCTGTTCCGAACCATCTCGCAGCTCTTCCGCTGTTGCGCGCTTCTGTCTCGCCTGGGGGACACCACTTATCAAGTTGGAGAGCAGTTGGGGCATAAGACGGCCAGCGCTCGAAAACCCACATTGTCAAAAAGGAAATATTGACAAAAGTCAGCATATCGAGGCGGCCACGCGACTCCCTCATAGCCAGAACCAGCTGATCAAGCCTATAGTACAGCGTGCCCAAAACCAAGGGTCCGAGTGCGACTCTCTGGCCAAGAGCGAGCCTCACGGCAAGCGGCAACACATGGTAGAAGACTCCATCATGGGGGTGACCATCAATCAGATACCTTGACAGCCAGGCACAGAGAAAAGCACAAAGGGTCAAATGGTAGCCCTTGCCCTCTACGTAATTCTCGGCCTCCGGGTCCTCGTTCAGAAGCTTCTTAGTAATGCTACTGTTCGCATAGTCTCGGAAGAAGTACTGCAACCATTTGTTCCAGGTATTCTTCGCAGACGTATCGACCAACTGCCAATTCGGAAGAGGTTTCGTAGTAGTCCACCGAGTGGAAATTTTCTTCACCTCTGCTAGGCATTCCTCCATCTGCGTGTACAAGGCAATCTCCGCGGATGTCCTCAAGGGGCTCAGAGGGTCCACCTCGCCCATGGGAGAAAGCTCGTACAGCATTTGAACGTCCTCGAGTGTCGGGGCAGCCTCGAACTCAGCAAAATGGAACGTATGAGTCGCAGGCGAGTAACGGGACAGAAGGTCTAGAAGCATGGACTGATCCAACTTCACGGCAGCACCCTTCATAGCATGGATAGCAAAGTATACGCCGGCTTCATTAAGAGTCTCGGCGTGATGATCCAACACGTGGTCAATCCACTCATCCATATAGTCCAATTTCTGGACGAACGCCTGAGTAGAAATCGCAGTATATGGGAAGTGCCCGTTCTCGATCCCCAATCGAACTACATCCTCGGAACCAACCCACTCGAGCAGGGCTGAGTTAACTGGGCGAGTCAACGTCAGCAATCGCTCAACTGGAACAGGATCAGGCATCCTCTTCGCCTTTACCCTCGCATGGTAGAAATCTTTGCCGCCTAAAAAGGGGGCTTTTCGCCACAAGGCCTGCGGAAGGTCGGGTATCTCTTCATCTTCCTTGACGGGTCTGGTTACTCTTGTCTTGGCCATTCCTGCGAAAGAGCAAGAAAAAAAAAGGGGGAGAAATACCACACTTCAGTTTGAATTTTGGGATTCAAGATCTATGCAAAGGAAAACGAACAGTTCTGATACCAATTTCAGAAATTGGGGAGTTGCAAGATCCAATATTGTTGAAAGATTAAAACGAAGCGGGTTCAAAGATCAAAACCTCTTCACAAATTCCATGGGTTTACAGATTCAACGCAGTTCAAGGCAAACACTGGTATCTTAAATCAAAAGTAAACGAGGCCAACCTTGTTTTCTTGAAGCCTGCTTGGATATGCACAATTGAAGAATACGATTTGCAGTTCTGAACTGGTGATTGATTATCTGGATCTGCTCTCGAAGATCTCCGGGTACCATTCACTTTAAGAGAAATAAGTGATGCTTTGCAATAATGGGGGATACAAGGTATTTATCCAAAACAATGAAGGGTTGCGTCCTTTCGATAGTCGAATCGCAACCGTCACCGTCGAATCGCGCAATCACAGGACAAGCTGACGTCACGCCTAAAACCCTAAAGGTCAGACGGCACGACTCTAGGGGTTTTAGGTCATAATGACACGCACGGGGGCTGAACTTACCCGTATTTGAATTGGTGCGTGGCGGCGACGCGTATGTTGGTTTCCGCGCATGGAAGTCTATACGGCTATGAGTCTTCACGCGCAGAAAGGGGGCTAATGTAGATACTGCTTTCTGACATGACAGATCTTGGCCACGTGGCAGCCATCCAGCACACCATATTGTGCTCCATACACACTGGATCACCAGCCGAGCTGATCCATGTGGGGGCTGCGAGACAGAGCCCTCGCATACCACTGCACGGGACTTGTAGGGACTTAGTGGTTTGGAGGCTAGAGTAAGCCCTGTCGCGTGCGAGCCAAGCCCGCACGCGACCTTTAGTAACTGTTTTGAGAGATCTATGGCACGAGCTCCATAGACCCGGTCAATCCGGTCAAACCCGGTCAACCTCGTAACGGTTCCGGTATTCGCGCACCACGTGCTCTAACGGTCCCTATATACTCGGACGAACGTGCCGTTATGGTTAAGCTAATTAAGCCGCCATTAATGGGCGCATTAACCACACTACAACGGTCACGTTCTCCAGTATATATATATCGTTAACCTTTCCATACAAAGGAGAACACACTGCCATACGCGGAAGCTCTGCCAAACCCCTGTCTCTCTCTCAGACATTGCTACTGACTTACTCTCTCCCTACACACACCCCTACTCTTCCTGTGCGATCCTTGATCCACTACACACGGTGCACACGGAGGTCTCCCTGCCGGAATCTCTTGTGCACACCAATAAAAATACCATCTTCAGTCCTGGATACCTCAAAGCCTATAAAATATGAAAACAAACCCAAATCCTTCAAATTTAAACTATGTGCTCAACATTGTCTTGAACTTTGTCAAGCTACTAGCATCATTCCCAGTAATCAAAATGTCATCTATATAAAGCAACAAAATAACAATATGACCTTCACAATCCCTGAGAAATCTGACTTCACGGTTAAAACCAATCAAGGTAGAAGAAAACTTGACAAACAACTGCCTTGATGCTTGCTTTAAACCATATAATGCCTTATGTAACTTACAAACCAGACCTGGAGTCTTCCATTTCTGATCTCCATCCAAATACCCCTAAGGCAAGCACATATAAACTTCCTCATCCAAATCACCATTTAGAAAGGCATTTCCATTTGTAGTAGCTCCCAACCATTAATAGCAGCTAAACAGAGTAAAACCCTGAAAGTAACTTGTTTTGACACTGGTGAAAAGGTGTCAAAATAATCCACACCCTCAGTATGAGTAAAGCCTTTAGCCACCAATCTGGCTTTATATTTATCAAGAGAATCATCAGCTTTACACTTTACCTTATACACCCATTTACACCCCACAACTTTATGCGCTTGTGGCAATGTAGTCACAGTCCAAGTTCCATTAGTCTCTAAAGCCTTAAGTTCCTCATTCATAGCTACTACCCATTCTGGCATTGACCTAGCCTGAACATAAGAAACTGGTTCTTCTAGAAGCCCAACTTGTGTCAAAGATGCTCTCTTCTTCTGTGTCAATGCATAATCATGTAAATGTGATTGAAGTTTGCTGATCCTTGTACTTCTCCTAATTGGGTGAGTAGATTGTTGTACCAAAACATCCTTCTATGATAAAACAATGTCCCAATTTGGATATGAAATGGGCATCACTTGAGGACCACCAATATCAAACTCTAAAGTGGTGGCATTCTTCATATAAGTTGTATTCATCTCCATATTAGTGTCTTCGACAGGAAGAGGTAGGCACACCTAATTGTTCTTCATCAGAGACTTCTCAGAATAAGATGAATTAAAAAGGAAATACATCTTCATGAAAAACAACATTTCTTGACACCAAGAACACTTTAGACTCCATGTCATAAAGCTTAAATCCCTTTATGCCAAAAACATAACCCACAAAAATACATTTTGTGGCTCTAGCATCAAACTTAGTTCTAGCATGAACCAAGGTACTAGCAAAGCACAAAAACCCAAAAACTCAAAGAAAATAATAATCTGGCATAACATTGCAGAAAATATGATAGGGATGATAGGGAGATTTACCACCAAGTCTGGGACTATGAGTTACATTAATGATATATGCTGAAGTGAGCACACATTCTTCTCAAAAAACTGAAGGAACATTACTTTGAAATTTCAGTGCTCTAGCCACATTCAAAATATGTTAGTGCTTTCTCTCAACCACAGAATTCTGTTATGGAGTTTCCACACAACTGTGTTCATGAATGATCCCCATAGATTTGAAAGAACTCTCTCATTTCCAGTTCTGGAGCATTATCACTCCTAACCCTTTTGATCTTCACCCTGAACTAAGTCAAAACCATATTGTAGAACTCTGGCACGATCTGTAATACTTCTACCTTGAACTTCATTAAATACACCCAAGTTGTCCTACTCTTATCTTCAACAAGAGTGAAAAAGAATCTAAACCCCTGATGTGTAGAAACCTTATAAGGACTCCATGTGTCACAATGGACCAACTCAAATAACTCTGTAGAAATATGGCCAAAACTAGAAAACTTAAGTTTCTTGTGAAGTGTGTCCTCTGGCAAAGCAAAAGAAATTGAAGTTTTATAGCTTTTCCAGAGGACACACTTCACAAGAGAACACACTTCACAAGGATTATGTAGTTGTGTCCTAATGGGTTATGGCATTAACTGAGAAATCATAGACATTTTCTTCTTAGAGGGGTGCACAAGGTTTATGTAGTTCTTCCCACGTGGCTGGGATTAGTTACAATTATAAGCTATTTTTTTTTGATAAATTCAAAATTTCATTAAAGGGGTAAATCTGCCAAAACTGTTGGGCGATCAAGCCCAACTACATGATTAACATTCAAAGGCAATTTATCTATATTTACACAGCAAGTGCTAGCATTCAAAAAGGCCCATTTTGCAAGTTCATGTGCAACTTTGTTTTTTGTTCTGGGGCAGTACTTGAAGAGGATCAATCTGTTCTCAATCTTCATTCTTCCAGCATCCAATCTTGTACTCCATTGCCATTTAGCAGCTTCCCTAGTAGTGAAGCTGTTTATGAATAATTGAGCATCTGATTCAACAATAATTCTGTCCCAATTCTCTTTCTCAATTCTGTTAATAGCTAGTTCCACAGCCAGAAATTCAGCCTCAGCTGCATCCATGCCATTCCCTTCCTTGTTGTAGAGAGTCTCTCCCCCCTTCACTTTGCCCATCTTATCTCTGATAATATAGGCAGCTGCATACATGCCGTTTTTGAATCTTGCGTCACAATTGATCTTTAACCACCCTTTTTCAGGGATTTCCCGATTCTCTATCACCATCTTCAGGTTTTCCATTTCTGGAACTATCTCATACAGATTTTTCGGGTGATCTAACCAGATAGCATAGATTTCTGTGCAGATCTTCTGGGGATTGAAGGTTTCTTTTTTGAAGATTGCAGCATTCCTATTAAGCCAAATTCTTTCTAGAGTAATACCAATAAGAGCCACTTCAGCATTGTCTGGTTTTTGACCCTTGTGTTCAAAGATATACTTCAAAATTTCTTGCACATTCATGTCTCGTAAACTATCAATTTTCAAATGCATAAGCTGAAACCATATAGCTCTTGTAGCTGGGAAAGTAAAGAAGACATGCTTACTATTTTGGCTAGCACAATGGCATATGCTGCATATATCATTGTCTGCACCTTCAATTTTTGGAGCCTTGATAGGCAGGCAATTAGCTATCAGCCTCCACATCATCATCTTCAATCTACTGTGGATTTTTGACCTCGATATAATTTTCCAATCAAATTTCTGTTTGTGTACCTCATTTTCAAAATTTTGTAAATGGTAAACAACTTTAGTTGTGATCCTTCCTTTCTTTTCTTTTGTCCAAACCCATTTATCTTTTGTGGGTTGGCTAGGAATGACAAGATTGAGAATTTTTGTTTTGTCTTCTTGGGTCATCCATCTATTCAACATATCTTCTTTCCAAGACATGGATTGTCAATCAATTAACTCATGTAAACACTTAGGAGCTCTCTCCAGATCATCAGGAGGTTTAGGTTTGCTGTTTTCCAGATTGGGGACCCAGGGATCCTGCCAGATGTGTATAGAAGTACCATCTCCAATAACTTTAAGAGCTCCATGGGTAATAATGTCTCTCACCTTAATCATCCCCTTCCATAAATAAGAGTCATTCCTATTGGGATCAATTCTGTTGAAATCAATAAGGTTGCAGTACTTCTTAAGCAACAAGTTTACCCAAAGGCATTCCTTGTCTGTCCACAAACTCCATGCTATTTTAGAAAGCAGATCAATGTTGAAGAATTCAGCTTTCCTAAACCCCAGACCACCATCCTTTTTAGAGGCACACAAAGTCTCCCAATTAGTAAGATGTTTCTTTTTTCTGTTTTCAGAGCTTCCCCACCAAAAATTTGCATTCATAGAATCCATCTTTGACAATGTCTTTTTAGGAAGAATAAACACATCCATGGGATGTGAAGGAATGGAGCATAACACACTGTTAATAAGCACTTTCTTACCTCCAAAAGACAAGAACTTAGATTGCCAACCTTCAAGCTTTTTCTGCATTTTGTCAGTAGAACCCTGAAAACCTGAAGTGTTTGATTTACTTAGGAACATGGGTAGTCCCAAATAAATTGCATCCTTCTTGCCTCTTTGTAGACCCATCACTTCTCTTATATGTCTCCTTGTATTTGTATTGGTATTTGAGCTGAAAAATATAGAAGACTTCCTCTTGTTTACCCTCTGTCCGGAGGATTCCTCAAAAAGCTTCAAACATAGATTAAAATTTTCAGCATCTTTGACATTAGCTCTTCCCATTAAAATCATATCATCAGCAAACATAAGATGTTCAATAGCAGGGCAGTGCATGCTGAGCTTAATACCTTGAATATTGCCTTCTTCTTGAGCAAAATTCAGTATTCTGGCTAGAACTTCATTACACAAAATAAATAGGCAAGGGTAAAGAGGGTCCCCATGTCTAAGTCCACAAAAACTCTGAAAATAGCCATGTGGAGATCCCTTAATGAGAACAGAAAACCTGACAGTACTAATACATTCAAAGACCCAATTAATCAATCTTTGAGGGAAGCCACACCACTAAAGAATATTTACCAGAAAACCCCACTCCATTTTATCATAGGCCTTTTCCATGTCTATCTTTGCTATCATTAAGCCACCTTTTCCTTTTTTCTTTTTTAGAGTATGAATAACCTCATGTAAAATGATCACATTCTCTTGGATAGTTCTCCCTGGGACAAAAGATGCTTGATTGAGACTTACTATATCAGGAAGAACAGGTGTAATTCTATTTGAAATGATCTTAGAAATTACCTTGTAGATTGTATTGCAAAGGCTGATAGGGCTGTAATGTAGCACCTTGAAGGAATCATCAAGTTTGGGAATTAGAGCAATGAAAGTGGCATTGATTCCCTTTCTGAGTTTACCATTTTCAAAAAACTCTTTAATAACCCCACAAAAGTCTTCTCCTACCACATCCCAGTAATGCTTGTAAAAGAGGACAGGCATACCATCAGGACCTGGGGATTTGAAACTCCCCATTTTGAACAAAGTTTCTCTGATCTCATCATTTGAAGGTATAGTGCACATGTTCTGAATCTGTGAGTGTTGTAGTTTGACACGATTTCTTACGTGTATACGCAAGTGCACGGTCAAGTAGTAAGTGGAGTATTTTACGACTCCGAGTATCGAACCCAAGGGAAATAGACGACTACTAGCTAATTAAGAATTAATTAGAAGATACCTAAGTAACCGATAAGAAGTGGTTTGATTTTAAATGTTCGTCGCCCACAAACAAGCGACTGAATAAAATGAATGTAGAGACAATACTTATGTATTTTTCAATTAAATGAATGTAATCAAAGTATGGAGAAAACTAGGCGATCTATGAATCACCTAGGGTCTTTAGACAGTTCTGGAATTTGTATTGAAACACATTACGCACTAACTGATTATGCCGGGTAATAGCACTTACAATCTTCTGTCGATCTCATGTAATTTTACGTAACAGTTTACTTTAGGTCCTGTCGGTCCACCTCCATCTACCGTTACGTTCTAGCTGGCTAGTCAACTTCGTTCACCGGGTCCTGTCGGTCCACCGATTCACTCACCTAACTAGTTCAACCGAATCTACCCACACATGACTACTCCTATTCATCTCACCTATCGGTCTCAATGATTCGGGAATAAAAACATGATCTTATTCGTAACCGGGTTAAGTCTCTGTCGAGCACCCACCTAGTTCACTAACAACTCTGGTTCGCGACTCCCTTGTTGCTAAGAATTAAGCCTAGATCATGATTTCTAATCAATTAGTTTGTAACATTAAGCTATGAATTCAACTAGTTCATCATCTTCATCTAACATGGTCATTCCATTCATCACTAAAACGTGTCAATAGTCTTAGCTTACGGATTCGCAATACAAGATGAAGAATAATAAACGTTAATTGGATCAAACGCATGAATCAATCAACAAAATCCGGAAAATATGTCTAAGTCATAACCCTAGGCTCTCCATGGAGCCTAACAAAGAAATTAGCTACTCATTGTTATGCCAAAATCACAAGTATTCTCCATAGAATGATAAAGAGAGGGTAAGAGAAGAATCAAACGATGAAATCGCCAAAGCTTTGGCGAATCCGTACAATCACCAAGCTCCTAGGTGCTCTCCAATGGCTCCCGTACGTGAATAATCTCCTATTAGGTCTTCTCTGCCCGTTTTTTACCAGCTGGGCACGCTCTTTAATGAAATCTAGTCGAAATTGCACTTCAGCCCCTCTACTTTGTAATTCCCGGACAGAATTATTTGCTGATTTTGCGCGGGCTGTATCTCCCTCATACGGACTCGTCTTCGGGCCTACCATATATCGTTGGAAAGCTACGGATGTCTACTTTCCAATGCCACAGGCCTTGCTCCAAAATTATTTGTATATTTTACTGAGCATCGAAAAGAGTGCAGGCTGGTCCTGTGTGACTTTTCCAACTTTTCTTCGTTTGTGCGTCTCCTTTTCTCCTCTTCCTCTAGCTCCATTCCAAGCATATCCAAGCATCTCATAAGCTCCAATGCACCTCTTTTACCTGAGATACACAACACTAAACAAACCGTGCAATTATCATAGCAAATATGAGAGAAAACATGCACAAATAAGCTAGAAACACAACTTTTCACTCTTAGGCTTATACATCATCAAATTCACATGTTTGTGCAAATATAACATATAAATCATGTGAAATAATACTAATACAAGTACTAAGAAAGTATAATAATAACTCCTAAAAGAGAGTTATCATAGTTTATGAGGGAAGTGCTCTTCAACCCATTCATTTCCATGGGGAGAAGTAGTTTGGAAAAGCTGTTGAAAGAATTCACACAACTCATCTCCAATCTCTTTCTTTGTTTTGGCTAGGCTTCCATCTTCTCTTTGAATCCTTTTCAGAGTGTTTCTGTGGCCTCTAATAGCTGAAACAGTATGGAAAAACCTTGTGTTTGAATCTCCCTCCTTGAGCTATTGTACTCTAGACTTCTGCCTCCACATAATTTCTTCTCTTTTGTAAAGTTCTTGTACCTCTCTCTTAAGCTCCTTCTCTTCATGACCTGTATTTGTACTATTCTTCAGGCTCATTTCATGTAATTTATTGTTCAGTTCCTTGATGGAGTTTGTAACATGCCCAAAACTGTCCTTATTCCATTTTTTGAGAGCATTTTTTGTGTTTGCCATTTGTTCCTTCCATCTAACACCAGCTTTACACCCCTTCATCTGAATCCAAGAATCTCCCACTATCTCTTTACAATTTCTATCTCTTATCCACATCTTCAAACCTAAATGGTTTTGGAACATTAGAGAAAGAAGGATTCATGTCACAGATAAGTATACTATGATCAGAGAAGCTGGATTCCTTTTGTTTAATAACTGCTCTAGGGAAAGAAATTCTCCAGTCATGAGTACTAAAACATCTGTCAATTCTCTCCTTGATGATCTTACCTTTTTGCCACCCATTACACCAAGTGAATCTGACTCCTTCATATCCAGTATCAATACACCCCCCATCATTTATGAAGTTAAGTAGACCTCCATGTGAAGTTTGAGAAACAGTCCTACCTCCAATTTTATCTTCTTTCTTGTAAACTTCATTAAAATCCCCAATAAAGGCACATGGTAAGGACACTGCATTCTGTATGTAGAGAAGATGATCCCAGAAAACTTCTCTGCTCTTTCTATCACATGGAGCATAAATACAGTTAAGTACCCAGTGAGGATCTTCATTCTTCCCAAACATTAAGACAGATATGGCATACTCATTTGCATAGAGTATTTCACATTCAATAGATCTATTCCAAGAAAAAACTAAGCCCCCACTTTTACCCCGTGCTTCCACCACTTCATAATTGAAACCCATAGATGCAAACCTTTTTATAAATTTTCTGGAACTAACCTTTGTTTCTGACAAAAAGAACCAACTTGCTTCTTCTTGTCTTATTTGGGACTTTACATGGCGAACTGCACTGGTCTGCCCCAACCCCCTGTAGCTCCATACAAATCCGATCATTTAGGGTGGGGGCATGGTCAGGCCCGCCTCCTCAGGCGTTGAAGCTTCCCTCATCTTCCTTAGAGCATCATGCCTCTCCCTACTCCTGAAAATACCATCTTCTCCTCTGGTGATCATTTTTCTTGCATGTAGTAATTTGAGGGATTGCACTGCTTCCCATTTTCCACATCCATGAATGGGATCTCAATAATTTTAATTCATCCTAAGTGCTTTGGCTTCCTCCCAACTCAGTAATCCTGGCTTTCTTCTTTGCTTCCTTTTCTTTCGATGGTCTGATCTTTTGATAGTCTCTCTTGAGCTGTACCTTTGCATGAAAATCCTCTGCTATAATCTTGTTTATCACCATCCTTCGTGTTTCTGTTTTGAACGCTTCCATGTCCAAACTTTGTGTTGCAACTCCTCCTTGCATCTTTTGATGGATCTCTGTTTCAAGATTGATTTCATCATCTTCGTATTGATCCTCCTCTTCGTGAACCCTAGTTTCTTTGCTTCCTGACACGCTCCAACTACAAGTGTACAGCCGTCGTGTGTAGTAATAAACCGGAAATCCGGGTTGTCGAACCCAAGGGACTTTGTGCAAATTAATTACTATTCTAAACCTTGTGTGGGCAAGTCGCAAGTTGTGTTTTTATCTAATCCTAATAAAATAAACGCAAAGTTCTCAATTAACCACGTGAAATAGTTCACGATTAATAAAGAATGAATATTTGGGTTTTTATCAAATAAGGGAAAAAGTACCGGGAATTCTCTAGGTTCACTAGGTTGATCTAAATTTATGTTTTGATTTGTAAAACAACCACGTGTTATTCACTATTAATCAAGCAACGTTGAACTTACCGAGTTACCAAGCAAGTCCACTATACTTAAGTTAAACTAGACCGAGTTACCAAGCCTAATTTAGCTTTAAGCATGCATTAATAACATAATTCTACTTTAACGATCCTAGTTAACGATGCCGAGTTACCAAACATTGATACGACTAGGTGGATTATTCAATTTACCGACTAATTATCACGGAGTTACCGCATGAAAACTAATTGATTCTATCTCTACGTTAGCTACTCGCAAAGATAATATGATTAAGAACGTAAATAATCCATAATAATGAATAAACACGTGAGATTAAGCTAAGCATGCATTACAATCATCAAAACATCAACTTTAGATCAAACCCTAGCTACACCAAACGAGAATTCCCAGCAAAGAGTGCTTAGCTACTCATATTCATAATCAAAACGACGATTATAATGAGTTTAAACATAAAAATCAAGAAAAACGAGAGTTTAGAATCCAAACGAATGATCCAAAAGCTCCTAAGCTCTCTCCAAGGCTTCTTGATCTCCAAAGATGTCTCTAATCTCCAAAAACTACTGAAAAAGTCGACCTAAAAGCCTTAAATATGTTCCCATAATAATATTACAAAGTTTGGATATAATACGAAAAAGCCCCAAAAAAACTGCACTGTCCAGCGATCTCTTCGCACGAAGACAGTTGTCTTCGCACGAAGAGTCTTCGTACGAAGACTTCTGCTTCTTCGTGCGAAGGTCTTATCATAGAGATACTGCAACTGTGTTTGAGAAGAGACTTTGGCCGAGCTGAAATTTGACTAAGTATTTGTCTTCGCACGAAGACAAATGTCTTCGCACGAAGACTTCTGTTCCAGCCCACTTTCTGTTGACTTTTCTCTTCCTTCCTTTGACTTTCCTCTTCCTTCTTTCTTCCATTGACCTTCCTTTGACTTTCTTTGACTTTCCTCTTCTGTTTGACTTCCCTTTGATTTCCTTTGACTTTCTCCTTCCTTTTGACTTGCCTTTGAGTTCCTTGTTTCCGAAGTTCGCTTCCAAATCCCGCACGATCCTCCAAGCCCTGTTTTCCTGCGAATCACAACACGAAAACACAACCCGCGATCATATCACAATAAAAGCTCAAAAATCTAAAGAAACGCCCGGATTTAGCAAGTAATGCGTATGAACTCATATAATCACATTTACGCTCAATTCACTCAAAAGACGACGAATTCTCCATTATAAGCACGCAAAACGTAGAAATAAAAGGCATAAAATAACTCCGAAAACGGAGTTATCAACTACCCCCACACTACCTTTTGCTCGTCCCGAGCAAATCTCCCAAGTCAATTCCATCTCTCTCAAGTCAAAACTTTTCTCACCTTCCCGCAATTCATCCAACTTTGCATACTAACCTACTTACTCATTGCATAACTTCCCTACGCCATTTGCATACTTTCACCTCACATTGCATACAAAACCATGAACACTTGCATACTAATCCGAGTAGAACCATTCACCAACCATCCTCTTTACTAGTCGACACGACTCGATTATACACAATGCACCTATATGCAAATGCAATATTCACAATGCAAGTATTGAAATAACAAATTTTCTTTTTCTTTTGTGAGATTGGACAATCTCCATTAGCTTAAACCGATTCACACGAAGCGATGAGAAATCTAGACACAAGGAATGATTCGAAATCAAATTCGTCAACATGAATTCCCCCTAGCTAGTATAGAGAACCTAACTTTACTAAGTACAAGAATGCAATACCTTTTCATGTGTGCCACAAAATAAAAGGCTACGCTAGGCTAAGCCACATTCAAGGTCCGAGCTCCTAATCCGCTAACGGGTTTAGAATGATGAGGCTTTAGGGACAAATAGGATAAGAATCAAATACAAGTCCTAAAGCGTCACATTCTCACAAATACCATAGCTCACACACCCTCACAACAATGATAGAAACCAAGCCCGAAACTCACCATCTCCGGCCCTCGATCCCCTCACACCCCGGTACAATTACGATCTCCGCGGCTATTGTCATGGATGATGTATAAGCCAAAATTTCCCGTTCGTGAACTAGTCGCTTCTCCACTCGTTCTTCCACAAACTTTTCATTCTTCCTTTATTCATCTCTCCTTTTTTTCTCTCTCTCTCTTTTTTTTTTTTTGATTTTTTTTTTCTCTCAAATTCCTGCATTCTTTCCTCAATATACGTCCCGGGTGGTCTTCCAAGTGCCAAGCTATCATATGATCGTAAGGGGAGACAAATTCCAAATTAACACGTATAAATCACAAATCAATGTCTCTCCCTATCTCGATGAAATCCTCGGTGCTACTAACAAGGCCGCTAACATAATAGAGCATGTGTGGGGATGGAGTCGTCGCAAGCGCAATCTCGATGTACGAAGTCAAAGGTCGACACCCCCACACTCGAATGTAATCCTGTCCCCTCTCAAGTAGTCAATCAAATGTCTGTCTCGTGCCTAATCCAACCAAACCTCCCACACCAGGACGAGTAAGATCCGGTACCTAGCACGATCCACCTAGTAAATTCCCCCAACCCAAGTTTTATGTGTATTAGATGGTACACACTCACGGCTCTCCTCACTTGTGTCCATGTTGTAATGCCATGGAACACCGCCACACCGAAGTGCGCAAGCCTACTCTCACTCACCCTCGCATTCCCCTCGAAGATCACACATGAAGCACATGCGATATGCAAGACTCACACAAATATAGCATGAAGTACTCCCTCATCGAACCCCCTCAACTACAACACCCTCGTGACGCACTAAAGCGGTGATTCTAACCAATCAATGCTGAAGGCCAAGAATCGTCACCCTAAGTCCAAAGGTTGTCAAAGAATCCATGGTTCAAATCCGGGTTTACTAGTGGTCCTACAAGGTAAGTTCTATAAGCAGTGAGTGCTCTAATACACACCTCGCACAGCTGTTCTGTGTGCCCCTACGAGGCGGGTTGGCGACTACCTAAGACGTACACAAGAACGTTCGGCTTGTTTAGCTCACACCTAGCTCAACTCTTGTAAGAAAATTAGGCACACACTTTAGATTTGAAAGAATTAAGTTCGTGTGTAAAATAGGCACGCATTCCCGTAAAGAGAGTTTCTCTATACTTACTAAGGGAAACTCACATCGTCACTCTCGATCGCAATTCACGCCCTATGCCTAAAAGTCTCACACTTCTCGATTTTACCGAATTTTCAGCTTTTTTCAATTGCCCTTTCTCAAATTTTTAATTTTTTTTGGTGTTTTCACATTTTTAGTTTTTTTTTTTTTTTTTTTTTTTTATACCTATACTATATGCACGGCCAACTCAACTAACGACTCAACAATGGTGGGTTGACTCAAAAATACCAAAACGTGCACGCTAAAAGATGAATAATAAAAAGAAAAATAAGGACATAACCAAAAATTTCTAACTACATGCTGACACTGGCGATGCAACGACACGACACTGACTAGTAAAAAGGATTCAACCACCCCCACACTAGAATGCATCGTTGTCCTCAACGATAACACGAGGACTCAACAATTCTAGCACGAGGGCACACTCCACTACTCGTCATCTTCCTCATCCTCATCATCTTCTTCCTCATCATCTTCTTCTTCCTCATCCTCACTCGGCGGAACCGGATACTCAAATTCATCCTCCTGGAACCACGGATCCGCCGTCGGGACCGGTGGAACAAACTCCCCCGCCGCCTGACCACTAGACTGTATAACCCACTGGCCTACCATCTGGATTAATCCCCCCAGCTTCGCCTGATTGTCCCGAGTGTGGGCAAACTGGCGTCTCCTCTCGAGTCTATCCCGGGCCATCTCCTCTCGCAGGTGGTCATAGGCAACCTGGTTATCAAACCTAGAGGTGTTCATCCTCCTACCCTTGCCCTTCTTCCTTGCTGTCTCATCAAACCTATGCCACTTCCTAGCAGTAAACGCTTTCAAGTCCATATCTCTCCCTATGACTACTTCGGCAGTTTTGGCTAGGTGAGTGAGCAAGCAAGTATGACCGGGGCCCAATTTGTTCGTCCTCGACACCCTCTCAAGACAGTTCTCCCAAATCAGTTTGGGGATATTAATTCTAACCCCGGTGTAAAGACAAAGAGCCCAGACAGAGAGGCGGAAAGTATAACTAGGGTTTCGTGTGATTCCCAAAACCCAGTTTTCTAACAATTCACAACACCACCTAGCCTCCGGCCTATAAAACTTCTTTTCGGCCTTCCAATGAAGCACCTCCCCTTTCCTGTCCCATGGATCAACCCCCTTCGCAAAGCAAAAAGCATTTAAACGAGACCAAAGGTTCTCACTACGAAGAACAGTCTCTAACCCACAACCCTCTTTCAAAGCGGGGAAACCCATGGCTAGAGCGATAGTCTCTGGCGTGAAGACTATCCACTCGTTCCGACAGTAAACAAGACGAGGGTCTTGGCTCTCACCATCTTTTGCATACCGCAAATTGAAACAAAACTCTCGCGCAATATGTGAACTAGACTGCCCTACTAGCTTAAACCAATTGTCAAGCTTCTCGCGCTCAAAAATTTCCTTGATTGCTTGAGGCATGTCCTCGTGCAATGGAAATGCCTTTTCGGGCTGCCCGTTCTTAGTCAAATAAGTATCTCTTCGAGAGTCAAGATGGGCCTCGTAAGTGACGAAACAGAAACTATCATAGTATCCGGGCCCAATACTTCTCTCCTTCAAATTAGCCTTGGCCTTTCGTCGGCCGACAATGCCCGGTTTAGCCGGAAAAGGGGCATTCAAGATAGCATATTGGGGAGTGGGCGGTATCTCTAATTGAGGATCGCCCGACCCCGATGCTTCTTGCGAAGACCCCTCTCCCGTCTTCCGTTTCTTTCCACCCGCCATTTAGAATTCAATTTCAAGTAAAACGAACAATTCAACTATTGTGCACGTGACAAGAAGTGTATACTCGAATGAAACACGTAGGCACGTAACAAATATTTCCTAGGACTTTACGGAATCGCCCCCAAAGTACGCTTCTAAGCGCAACAACAAATAATCGGGCTTTTACTCAATGTGCCTAAGACTCGAATATTGAAATACGAAGTTTAGATAGTACCTACGCGTCCGGAGCAAGTCTTACGGACGCAAAAATTTCAAAATTCGACAACCCGGGCTGATTTTGATGTCGCCGGAAAAATTTGTCGAAACCTCGAATTGTTTGATGCTCCGTACTCCTTGCGTAGTCCCCGTTAGTGTTTCCTTCTCGTCCGTAAGCTGAATCAAGCTGTAACTCGTCCAATTTCTCAGTTCTTCTTCACAACCCTAGCTCCTTCCTCCTCTGATTTCTCTCTTGTCTCGCACTCTCTCTCAAAACCACCTCTGGAATCTTGTTCTCCTCTGAATTGCGAGCAAAACCCTAGGTGGGTTGTTGAATTTGGTGAAGAATCAAGGGTGGGGTGAATTGGAGTGAGGTGCGGCTATGGAGAGTGAAGGCTGCTGTGAAGATGAAGAATGAGGAGAAGAGATCGATGCCCAGCAGATGATGAAGCTTCAAGGTGCAAAAGGTCTAAAAAACCCCCAAGAAATAACTTCAAGCCTATGTCTGTGCGTGGCCAAGTCTGTCATTTCGCCCGCTGTCTTCGTGCGAAGACAGTTTTCTTCGTGCGAAGAGTCTTCGTACGAAGACAAATTGTCTTCGCACGAAGGTCTTCTCACATAGATACTGCACTTGGTTTTGAGAAGACAGTTTTCAGACTTGAAATTTTTTCTAAGTATAGAGTCTTCCTACGAAGACAATTGTCTTCATACGAAGACAATGCTGAATCGTGCCAAAAACATCCTTTTTGTCAAATTTTCGCGTATCCGATCGCGCCTTTGCTTTCCGAAGGATCTCCTCGACCTCGAGACTCCCTTTTTACCTTAAAACACTCCCAAAATCCGGGGAATATTTTATTTGTCAATTTCACGCGTTCCAAGGCACATTTTGCATTTCCGGATGCTTTTGGCCTCGTTTTACTCGCTAAATCATCCTTTTTGGCGTAACTTCTTCATCCAGACTCCGATTTGCGCGATCCACCTGTCTACAGAAAGCTCTCGACCACCCCCACACGTT
This sequence comes from Linanthus parryae, assembly GCA_023055425.1. NCBI lineage: Eukaryota > Viridiplantae > Streptophyta > Magnoliopsida > Ericales > Polemoniaceae > Linanthus > Linanthus parryae. The sequence continues at coordinate 104,638,281 of JALGPY010000001.1, forward strand.
GGCATTGTTCAATTCTTATTTCAGTCTGTCCTTCAAAATTTCACCTCGTAATCCGTGCCGGCGTGCTAGCTTTCTCCGTTCACTAATTAAATTCTTGCGCAAATCAAGACGGGGAGTCCGGGAACATGATCCTCCCCAGGTGCGTGTGTTGAATAGATGCAGAAATGGCTTCTACCTTCAATTCCTTCACTTCGGATCCCGATACGCGTATTTAGCTGCAAATCTGGACTTTTTACTCTGTTTTGCACGCGCGCATCAAGAAGGGGGATCCGAAATAGGCCTTTCACCTCGTATTCCTGCACATACTCATTGGAAATATTAAATCCACTCTCTCGCACCTCTCAATAAAATCAAACCGAATAAAAATTACAAAACAGTATTAAAACCTATCCTAAAGCAATAAATAGGTTGGGTTGCCTCCCAACAAGCGCTTTGTAATTTAAGGTCGACGGCCCGACCCAGTTACCTCAGAGATATGTTAAGGAGGTCTAGCACGACGTGCTTCCTCCTTCAATTTCATGCTCTTGATTTTCTGCACCACATCATGTGCTCTCATCACATTTGGCTTCTTCTCTGATTCGGGTGGATCGGGATGCAAAACGGTAGGCAAACCAGGAGACGGATCCACACGATCCTCTCTAAACTTGATCATGGCCAATTTATTCTTCCCCTTGCTAGGAACAAATGCCTTGAACACGATTGATGAGTCTAGAGCCTTGATAGTCAACTCCTCTGCCTCTAGATCCACATTTGCGCGCATTGTTTTCAACAACGGTCTTCCAAAGATGAGTGGAACATCGCGATCCTCCTTGATATCCACTATCACAAAGTCAGCAGGAAATACAAATGCACCCACTTTGACGAGCAAGTTCTCAATCACCCCATTTGCCGTAACTATAGAATTGTCTGCCAATTGCAGACCCATCTTCACAGGGGTCGGTGCACCAATGCCCAATCTCTGAAACAGAGACAATGGCATGAGATTAATACTCGCGCCCAAATCACAGAGACCATGTGTATGATATCCACCCCCAAGAGTGCAGCCTAAAATGACACTGCCTGGATCTCTCATCTTGGGAATGTCTCTTTGTATGACTGTGCTACACGTCTCTGTTAGCTTTACCGTGGCATAGGGTTCTATGCTCTTCTTCCCCCATAGAATTTCCTTCAAGAACTTCTTGTACCTGGGCATCTGAGCAAGTGCTTCTACAAGAGGAATGTTGATATGCAATTGTTTGAATATATCCATAAATCTCCCAAAGTGTTCCTCATCATTCCTCTTTATCGCCGCCGGATATGGAATTCGTGGCTTATAAGCAGCCGGATCAGGAGTGCTATTGGACTCTTCTTTCTTCTCAACCGTGTCCTTTGATTGGGGACTCACGGCCTTGGGCAACTCTTTACCCAATTCCTTCTCTGTAGCTTTTGTAGCTTCGGCTCTCGCATGGCTAGGATATGGAGGATCTTGAGTAGTCACACCACTGCGAGTAGTAATAGCCTTGAGCTGCTCAGTAGGAGGAATAGTATTGGAAGGAAGCATACCTGGCGGAAACTTAGCATTCTGATTGGCAATCTGCCCAATCTGAGTCTCGTGGCTCTTTAATGTTGCTTGTATTGAGAGAATCGTGCTCTCCATCCTGTCGTGATTAGCTAACAACTTTCTCAATAAAGCATTTGTCTCTTGTTCTTCTGGTTGCTGAGCCTGCTGTTGTGGAGCTTGCCTTTGCGCTTGATATGGAACATTGGGTCTCTGTCCGGGTGCATATAATCCACTGTTCGGATTGGCATAGCTGAAGTTGGGATGATTACGATTGTTGGGATGATAGGTGTTAGGCCATTGCTGTTGTCGCATAAAATTCACTTCTTCCACACTATTATCATATCCCTGACTTTCGTCTGCTAGTAATTCACCCATGGGCTTCTGTGTTGGAGGGTGCATACCGTGAAATGCTGAAGTCATGGATTCCAGCTTTTGTTCCATCGATTCAATCTTGTTGACTAAGGATGTATCCCCCGGTTTGGAGTACCTACGCGTTTCCGATCGTGTAGTCTCTCTCTTTGACGCGTTGTTCAGCAAATCTTGAGCTCGCTGTGCTCCAAGTCCCATAAAATTACCTCCAGCTAGCATATCTAACTGGTCAGCTGTCTCCTTGTCTAATGCAGTGTAGAAATAATGGAAGAGCTTGTGCCATGGCTCTCCATGATTCGGACATCTACGGAGAATTTGGCTGAACTTCCTCCACGCATCTCCCAACGAGCTGTCTTCATCCTGAGTGAATTTTGCAATCTCTGCCATCTGCTGCGCGACTCTGGATGGTGGCAAATACTTCCTCAGAAACTCATGACAACAATCCGCCCATGTCACTATGCTACCAGCTGGCAGCTCCATAAGCCACTTCTTGGCCTTTCCAGATAGGGAGAAGGGAAATAGCAATAGCTTAACTGTTTCATCTGGAACTCTTTGATCGTGCAGGGTTGATGTGATTTGCTCAAATACCAGCAGATGGTGATTGGGATCATCTCCTGGAGCTCCGTTGAATGCGCACTCATCACGAACCATGTTGATCATATGTTGGCGCAACTCGAAGTGTTGGGCATTGATCTGTGGCCTGACAATGGTAGGCTGATAACATGCTGGAGTAGTCCTGAAATAATCCATCATCGGGCGTTCTTCATTCTCAGCATTGTTCTGCCTGTTGTTTTCCCCATTATTACCATTGTTATTCCCACCGATGTTCGCCACTTGTGCCCCCACACCATGACGTGGTTGTGGATTTGGGGGAACCATGCGATCCATCCTTGCCTGCATCTCAGCCATTTGAGCTCTCACCTCCTCAGCTTCTGCGGCTCTTTGTGCAGCCTCCTCTACAGCTGCAGCTCTAGCTGCTTCCGCATCCTGCATACCTTTGCGGATCCTCTCAAACTCAGCTCTCGTTTCTTCATCCATAACTACTGAGCTTGAATTCCTCTTGTCTCTACGCTGTGCTTTTAATAAGGATTCCGGGTCTTCAAACGTTGGATACAAAGGCTCGTCTTGAGAACGGGTCATGCACCGTGTAAATCAACCTGAAATCACGAAACACACAAAACGTAGGTGAGTAACGGATATAAACAATAAATTAAAATCCCTAAGGCTAGGAATTATAACTAATTTAGCCGAAGTCCCCGGCAACGGCGCCAAAAACTTGACACGCTCCAACTGCAAGTGTACAGCCGTCGTGTGTAGTAATAAACCGGAAATCCGGGTTGTCGAACCCAAGGGACTTTGTGCAAATTAATTACTATTCTAAACCTTGTGTGGGCAAGTCGCAAGTTGTGTTTTTATCTAATCCTAATAAAATAAACGCAAAGTTCTCAATTAACCACGTGAAATAGTTCACGATTAATAAAGAATGAATATTTGGGTTTTTATCAAATAAGGGAAAAAGTACCGGGAATTCTCTAGGTTCACTAGGTTGATCTAAATTTATGTTTTGATTTGTAAAACAACCACGTGTTATTCACTATTAATCAAGCAACGTTGAACTTACCGAGTTACCAAGCAAGTCCACTATACTTAAGTTAAACTAGACCGAGTTACCAAGCCTAATTTAGCTTTAAGCATGCATTAATAACATAATTCTACTTTAACGATCCTAGTTAACGATGCCGAGTTACCAAACATTGATACGACTAGGTGGATTATTCAATTTACCGACTAATTATCACGGAGTTACCGCATGAAAACTAATTGATTCTATCTCTACGTTAGCTACTCGCAAAGATAATATGATTAAGAACGTAAATAATCCATAATAATGAATAAACACGTGAGATTAAGCTAAGCATGCATTACAATCATCAAAACATCAACTTTAGATCAAACCCTAGCTACACCAAACGAGAATTCCCAGCAAAGAGTGCTTAGCTACTCATATTCATAATCAAAACGACGATTATAATGAGTTTAAACATAAAAATCAAGAAAAACGAGAGTTTAGAATCCAAACGAATGATCCAAAAGCTCCTAAGCTCTCTCCAAGGCTTCTTGATCTCCAAAGATGTCTCTAATCTCCAAAAACTACTGAAAAAGTCGACCTAAAAGCCTTAAATATGTTCCCATAATAATATTACAAAGTTTGGATATAATACGAAAAAGCCCCAAAAAAACTGCACTGTCCAGCGATCTCTTCGCACGAAGACAGTTGTCTTCGCACGAAGAGTCTTCGTACGAAGACTTCTGCTTCTTCGTGCGAAGGTCTTATCATAGAGATACTGCAACTGTGTTTGAGAAGAGACTTTGGCCGAGCTGAAATTTGACTAAGTATTTGTCTTCGCACGAAGACAAATGTCTTCGCACGAAGACTTCTGTTCCAGCCCACTTTCTGTTGACTTTTCTCTTCCTTCCTTTGACTTTCCTCTTCCTTCTTTCTTCCATTGACCTTCCTTTGACTTTCTTTGACTTTCCTCTTCTGTTTGACTTCCCTTTGATTTCCTTTGACTTTCTCCTTCCTTTTGACTTGCCTTTGAGTTCCTTGTTTCCGAAGTTCGCTTCCAAATCCCGCACGATCCTCCAAGCCCTGTTTTCCTGCGAATCACAACACGAAAACACAACCCGCGATCATATCACAATAAAAGCTCAAAAATCTAAAGAAACGCCCGGATTTAGCAAGTAATGCGTATGAACTCATATAATCACATTTACGCTCAATTCACTCAAACGACGACGAATTCTCCATTATAAGCACGCAAAACGTAGAAATAAAAGGCATAAAATAACTCCGAAAACGGAGTTATCACTTCCCTTCGTTCCCTTTTCCACAAACGTCACCGTATTTCTAAAACAGTTGTCCCAATTTGGGTTGGGCTTAATTATCTGGGTCATGACTTCCCCAAGTTTGAATAGGGGGTTAACGTTTTCATGTTGGGCCGTGTTGATAGAAATGTTATAATTTATAACATGCGGCCCACTATCTTTATTCGGCCCACTAGCCATATTCGGCCCACGCTTTAGGGTTAGCTCATTACCTTCATCTTCTTCAGTATCTGAACCCCTAACACTGCTGGTACCGCCATCCTCCAGCTCATCTTTTCGTACGTACCTTGTACCATCACGTGCCCTTCGCGCATCAAGGGTTGTGGTGAGATCTTGTACGTCCATCATCACCCTTGATTCGTTCGTACAGTCCTTTGCCAGCGTTTTCCTGTCGTCCTGGTATTGCACGCGCTTTCCCATCCCCCAGATCTTTCCACGCGTCGTCGTCTTCTCCGTCCCCCGTGAGCTTCTCAGGTTGGAGTTCTTCATTCCCAGCTCATACCCTGTTTCTTTCACAACCTTCTTGCTTCCAAAACCCCATTTCTTTCCATCACTGGCTCTGAGATGGGGTCCAAATTATGATTTCAATCCTTCCTCTTGTGACAGATGTTTACATTCTTCCTTTTCATGTCCATTACACCCGCATCTGAAGCAGAAATTGGCGAGTTTCTCGTACTGAAATGGAATCCACCCAGAACTACCATTCTTCATCTGAAGGTAGAAACCACGTTCAAGCGGTGTATCGGTATCTATACGAACCCTTATCCTGATTGGTGACATCAGGGTTTCTTCCTCATTTCTTCGTTTACGGCGTCGATTCCGATGACCTCTCTAATCACGCTGCCTATCTTCCTCACATTCTTTACAACTAATTTTTCCAGGGGTAGTTGGTGTATCTGAACTCAAAAATCGCATTCCTTGAAACGTATGTTTTCTGGGTTGATTTCTTGCTTGAATCGTCTCATAACCATAAGGTTGTTATGTACTGTCCATGGTGTACCCATCGAAACCCTAGTGCAATCTTCTTCATCCTCAAAGTCGAAGACGAAGAGGTTTTCTCCTCTAGCTGCGATTTTGAACCCAGCTTTGATTCTCCAAACTGCTTTGAAAATTGCTTCGACTGTTTGAGGACGAACTTCACGCTTCGTTAAGATCTTTCCATAGAGGCATTTCTTAGATAGAGAGGATACTGCACCTTCACCCTCTTCCAAGGCGAGAGATAGTGAGGTTGCTCTCTCCATTCCTGTGTTTTCCATAGTTGCAGAGTATGAGATTGTTTTGGTAATGGTGGGATTTGGATGAGAATGGGGATGAAAGTAAAAAGTTAAAGCAAAACCAGTGAGGCCACTAGACTCACTCACACTCACTGAGTGGACTCAGAGCAAGAAAGTAGAAAGAGAAAAACCTCTCTCTACCTCCGATTCAATTATAAGCTAATTAATCAGAAGAGAAGAGCAACATAACCCGAGATAAAATGAAAAGACAAAAAGACTAAAACACCCACTTACTAATAGTTATATTACTTTCAGTAATATCTATATTTCTAATAGTATACAACAAGAACATATATCAAGAACATTTTATGAAACCCTAATTAGAAACACATATCAAGAGCATGCCATGAAACCTTCTAAAAAAAACACATATCAAGAACATGCCAGGAAACCTTATAGAAAAAACAGATCAAGAACATGCCATGAAATCCGAAGTAGAATCACGTATGAAAAATAAATTTGATAACTTTTTTCATGGTGGTGTAGAGAAGAAAATTATCTACAACATTATGCAAAAATAATCACAAAATTACATCGTTTTATTATTCAAATCACCGGATCAATTTAACACAGTGAATAGAGATATGGATAGTAACCAAAAGAAAGACAGGGACGGGAGGGAGTAAAAAAAAAGGAAATTGATGTGAAATAGACATGTGTGCTATGACCGAAGCTACCATCAGGATGAGATCAGCCTGGCGTCAGGTACTAATGCGGGCCATATTGAGTTTTGTTTGACTGCTACATGAGAGAATCCCCCTCCAACCAATTGTCTCTCAATTTTCATTCCAGATTTTCCCCCAAATCGTTATGTATAAAAGGGGGTGGACAGAGCAGAGTCATTCACATTTCACACAGACAAAAAAACAACAGAGCTTTTTTTTATACGAGAGCCATAGCACAGAGGTTACTGTTCAATTCACACGCACCGATCGAGAACTCAATCGACAAAAACATCCCGTCTTTCTTCAGAAAAAGCATGTCTTCCTCGGATCAAACGTTGGGTTTCGACCGACCCAGATTGGTGGTCAAGAAGGTCTTGGCCAAACCTCAGGGTGAAGGTGACGGCGCTGTTGTCAGGAGAAGCATTGGCAGGTACTGAAATAAATCTCTCTTCCCCGGGTTTTCCGGGGCTCATCCGGGTTCTGGGTTTTGAGTTTTTTCTGGGATTATAGTTCAAGACTTCAAGTTCATACGCCGATTCTTGATATTTTTTTGGGGGTTTTGAGTTTAGTTTGATGTGTTTGACTTCTTCTGGGTGGGTCTTGAATCTTTTGTGGTTTCCATCAAATCCAGACACCAATTCTTGCTTTTATGGTACCTTTTGTGTTCTGGGTGTGATGATATCTGTCCTCTGAACTTTTGTATTCTCAAATTCAATAATTTTTTTTTGGGAGTTTTGGCTTCATGGTTTGAATATTTCTTTAGTTCCCCCAAAAGTCAGACACCAATTCTTGTTTCTAGGATACTTTTTTATGTTCTGGGTAGTTGATGATATTGGCTGGTCTTTAATGTTGTGGGGTGTGAATGTGAATTTTCAGGCCAGAGTTGAAGTCTTTGGATCCTTTCCTCATGTTGGATGAATTCGCAGGTAAAATCTGCTAATTTTGACATTTTTTTTTGCAATTGCCAAACATTTCAATGATTTGGTAACACGATCTCTGGTTTCATTCCTTGCAGTTACACCTCCTGCTGGATTCCCCGATCATCCTCACAGGGGTATGTTGAATGAAATACATAGTTTTGGTTGACTATTTTTTTCTTTTTCTTCTTCTGGGATAACAAATAAATTTCTAAGTCAAAAGGCCTAAATCGCACTGTTGTTGTATTCAGGTTTCGAAACTGTTACTTACATGTTGAAGGTATGCTGGTTTAGCTGTTTTGCTCTCAAAATTAAGACCACCCAAAAAAGGTTTAATAGAACTATAGATGTATTCTGAGTTTGGACATGATTTTTATGTATATATTTAGGGGGCTTTTACACATCAAGATTTCGCGGGGCACAAAGGTACTATTGGAACGGGGGACGTGCAATGGATGACTGCTGGGAGAGGGATTATTCATTCAGAAATGCCCGCAGGAGAAGGAACCCAAACCGGTCTGCAACTATGGATCAATCTCGCCTCCAAAGACAAAATGTAAGTTGTTACTATGATCCGATTCATATATAATTTAAAAGTACTCACACGGCACATAGAACACAAAGCACATATATAATTGAGAAATCCCCATTTAAAAACAGTTTTTTTCTTTTATGGGTTATTGTATAATATACGTGCTACAAATTCATGTGAACCATGCTGACCCCTCTGGTCTGAGTCTAAAGCCGGCTCGTGGATTAAAAGATTAAGCTCACCATCATTTATCAAACTTTTTAACTCTACCTAATAGGTCATAGCAACTTTTCACGATCCTTAGCTTCGAATTGTGAACTAAAAAGTTCATACAAAAGTAAAAAACAACCTTAATGGCCGGCACGTTGGCTTTCTGGAGTATCCGGATTGGACTGAATTAGTCAGATATGATTGGATAGGATTGGATTAGCTAACTATAATGTATATTGTACTTTTCTGTGCGATAGTAATTCACTATTAATGTACAAATAGTCTAATCTAGCTTCACTTTTTAGTACGGGCATTAAAATTATTCAAGAATAACCAAACACAATATTAACTAAACCCTAGACAGTCCAATCTCCGCTAATACCTAAAAAACCCAAACACAATCTTTAGTGTATTAAACAGAATCTTTCAATATTTAGTACTGTTATTAAAATTATTCCAGACAAACCAAACAAGGTATTAGTTAATACATGGACTGTCCAATCCCTGCTAATACTGGGAAAAAATCAAACGTGCCATAAATGTAGGATAAAAAGTGATGTTTCCCCTAATAGTGAATCATCGTGCATAAATCTAGCTTCACTATTTAGTACCGGTATTAAAATTATTCCTGAACAACCAAACACAATATTAACTAATACCTGAAAAGTCCAATCCCTGCTAATACTAAAAAAACAAATGTGCCATAAATGTAGGAAAAAAAGATGATATGTTTCCTCTAATGGTGAATCATTTAACTGCAGGATCGAGCCAGGCTACCAAGAGCTCCTAAGCGAGGACATTCCGAGTGCAGATGAGGATGGGGTCCACGTGAAGGTGATAGCAGGAGAATCAATGGGGGTCGAGTCTCCGGTCTACACCAGAACCCCAACAATGTACCTCGACTTCACTGTCCAACCAGGTGCCCAGCTCCACCAAAACATCGCCGAATCATGGAACTCCTTTGTTTACATAATCGAAGGAGAAGGCGTCTTTGGGATTCCCAACTCGGCCCCAGTGACGGCCCACCATGTCTTGGTTCTGGGCCCCGGCGAAGGCCTCAGTGCCTGGAACCAGTCGTCCAAGCCGTTGAGGTTCGTGTTGATCGGAGGGCAGCCGTTGAATGAACCCGTGGTTCAGTACGGACCGTTTGTGATGAACACTCAAGCCGAGATTCAGCAAACCTTTGAAGACTATCAGTTTTCCAAGAATGGGTTCGAGATGGCGAAGTATTGGAGTTCTCAGTAAACTTTAGAAAATGATTATTATTCATTCACAGCAATAAAAAAAGGGTAACCACCTTTGTGTGTCAATGTCCATCATCAGTTCATCATTATGTCGATCCAATGCAGAGAAGAAAAAGAAATATTTCTTCATCATGGAAAGGGCTTCCAGAAGATCAGCTGTAGCTAGTGTGTTCTTCACTGTAGTTGTGATGGATCAACTGATCGTGGTTGATCTATCTTGTTTTTCCCTTTTTTTAAAAAAATATTTTTAAAATGAATTTTGTAATTTCCGTTATATGTGATGTTCATTCAGAATGTGGAAATAAATTTAGAAAAAGTTGTTTTTGATGATTATTGCCTTGTGATGGTTATAGAATTGGAGCTGGAAAAGGGAGTGGATATTATCCTTTTTTTCTTTTTCCTGAGTTGGGTGACCCTCCACCTAAAATGTAAATGCTTGAACCACTTCTTCCTGAGAGGGAAAATGATTTGAAGATTGTGGAAGGGTTTATCTGTTCAGCTTCAAAGTTCTCTACTGACGCTGACCCGCTCGATAGCAACTAGCGTGGTCATATCACCCCAAAAATGTTCTAGAACGATCTATATCGTCCCGATAGCCACTACTGGAGTTTCAGATATCTTCTTGAAAACCCTGCTAGAAAGACAGGGTTCGAATTCTCCCCCACTAGGTCATCAGTGCAACAGCCATCACAACAATTGGAGTCTTTGCCATCTGAGTTATGGGGATTACTCTATTGTTATAGCCTAACCCAAAACTTCTCAAGTCTTACGACAGTTAGTAGTAGAAATTTCGGTTTCTTCTCATGTTGCAAAACAAAACATTTTTTTTTTTTACTAACCAAAGAGCTTCATTTCCATCAAAGATTTACAAAACTTTTGAATCAAAAGAGCACACCTAAGAGCTACTACTCTGAGTAGTATTTAGAGCTAGGACTAACCCAGGACTAACAGTACAAACCAAAAGTACAAACCAAAAACATTCTCCGACAAGTCTGGAGTACTGATAGTTACTTACATTAAGATACCCTACATACATGAACTAGGAGCATGATATCAAACTGGACTCATTGCAGACACCCTAGCGTAGATGACGGCTTTAAAGACATTGCAACTACTTGTCAGCTGCAGAGAAGAAAAAACCATTCAGGGCTAAGAAGTATTTAAAAGCACAAAAAATTAAATAAATGAAGTATATGAAGTGTTTATGCTAGAATTGTTGTTTTTCCAAGATCTAGTAGCCAGCTCCCGAGCTTGTATCAACTGATGTTCCGTTGATATAAGTTCTTGCTTGAAGATAAATGAATTGCGCGCCTTCCATGTGGTCCAACGTAAACAAGCAGTGTGATACCAGTGGAGGTCAATCTTTTGTTTCCTACAAGTCCGAATCCAACTCTTGATCCAATATTGGTGAGGGACCGGTTAGTTTTGTATTTGGTATTTGCTCTCCTCCAAACCGCACGTGCTCTGTTAGGGCATGATATGAAAATATGGGAAGCGGATTCAAAGGTTGTAGGATAGTGTGGGCAGAAAGGGCTCAGGGTCGAGATTTTTTTATGAATGTTATAACAAGTAGGGAGAGAGTTGGTGAGAATTTGCCTAATAAGCATAGTTATTTTTTTCTGGGGGGGGGGGGGGGGGGGGGAACCAGAAGCCCAGAGTTTCTTCCAAGGATAAGTGAAAGATATTAGTTTAAAACTGAGGGGAGAAGAAGATAGATTTGGAGAAAGGTTTGCTGAATCTTGTATCGCATGTGCCGAGCGAGTTGATAATGTGCCATTCTTGGCAAGAGTCCAAACAGGCTTGTCTTGATCTAGATTACTATGAATAGGGGTGTTGAGGATAAGATTGGAGAGCCAAGGAGGGAATAATGAGTGAATGATATCTACTTTCCAAATGCCAAGATCCTGATTTATAAGATCACACACACAATTGTAATTAACGTCCCTTGGATTCTGTGAAATGAAGGATCCAATAGTATGTGAAGGAACATCTTTGATCTAGCCGTAGCAAGGCAGGGGGATGTCGGAGCCGTTGGCAAGGTTCCAACCCAGACCAAGTGAAAGCACTTCCCTTCTTTTGCAAATTGCTTTCCAAGCGGAGGATGAGCGAGGATTAACTTTAACAGTTAAGAAAAGGTGAGAACGACCATACTTGGATAAAAATTACATAGAGAATAATGAATTAGGCAGAGTAAGAAGACGCCAACTATGTTTAGCTAACAAGGCCTTATTGAAGGTATAATGATTAATTAAACCAAGACCTCCTCGATGACGAGGATTACATAAGAAAGACCAAGAAGCCAGTGCAAACATTTAGCATTTATATTCCCCGACCAAAAAAAACGAGCAAAGTAGCTAGCTATTTTGGAACAAGCATTCTGAGGAAAATGAAAAAGAGACATGGGATAAACTAGCGGACTAGTTGCAATGGATTTAAGAAATGTTAAACGGCCAGTTTTATTTAAAAGGCCACTTTGCCATCCTAAGCATGAGTCCTTAATTTTGGAAATAGTGTTTGAAATGTTGATATTGTGTCGTAAGTCGGTAACTAAATGAACTCCTAAATATTTCTCTAATGTCTCTTTTTCAGGCATATTGAGTTGATGGGAGATGACGTCCCTAAGAGCATTTGGGCTGAAAACAATCGAGGATTTTAGAACATTTATTTGAAGACCAGATTGCTTGTTAAAATCATTAAAGATGGAACTTAGATGGCATCCAACATTATTTGTAGCTTTAAAGAAAAGAAGACTATCGTTGGCGAATTGTAGATGAGTAATATTGGCATTGTTGGGACCAAAACGAATTCTGTGAATAAGTCCATCTTCTTGAGCTCGATGAAGAGTGGAAGAAAAAACTTCCGCTGCAATAACAAAGAGGAAAGGCGAGAGAGGATCACCTTTCCTGTGTTTTGAACAGAGGCTTGTTTGAAGAGAAAGCGTAGTTGCTTACCCTTGCGCTCGGGAACCAAATCAATCTGAGAGGAAGGGAGTGCTCTCTTCTTAGGAAGGAGGTGCTCTTGCGTAGATTCCGGTTTTGTAAGATAATCATCCAAAGCAGCTATGCGAGCTAGCCGAGTCATATGGGCTAGATCATCATCCTTCGAATCCGACCCAAGGTCATGGGGTATTCACGAGCAGTCATAGTAAACCCTTGGCCTAGTGTTTCAAGGGATGAGTTCCAGTTCTGTAAAGTGTCAAGTTCACATCCTTGATATGCTTGAAGTTTCACTTGTTTGTTGTCTTGAAGTTACGTGAGAGATTTTGATCTAGTTTCTTGTGAGGAAACCCCATCTTCAAACCCCTGAACTGACATGGCGGTGCAGATGTCGGTGACATGATTAGTCCAGGACGTTGAGTTGATATAAATGAAAGCAGAGTCTTGATTTTAGGCAGTCTTTTCAAGGCTTCTTGCGAATCCAACTCAAGCCTGCTCTGTTGCGAGACTTCCGAGGAAACCCCAAATTCAAGCGGTGCTTTGCCCTTATCAACACACCTCTGTTTTTTCTTCTCCAATTCTCGATAATAGTCAGCTTGCATGTCCATCTGGGGAATCGGGACAGGGGGTGGAGGAACCGAAGCAGTAAGGGGAAGCAGCTGGAGAGCCGGTTCCTCGTGTGGGGAGAGAGTTTTCTGTTGAGGCGGCGGGGGTGCAGAGAACGAGGGGTTAGCAAACTGTGCCGGGGGGTGAAAAATCCTCCTTCTGGAGTTGAGAGATCATCCAGGTTTAGGATGGAATCATCATCAGAAGGTCGGAGCTGAAGAAGGTTGTTGTTTTGAGAACTAGCTCATGCATGGTGGGTTGTGCTTCTTGGGGTGGTGGAGTTAAAGAACATGGTTCTGAAATCTCCGAAGGGGCTATGGTCTTTGATTTGTGAAGTGTAGAGAGGTCTATTAGGATTAAAGTGAAAGGGGTTGTTGGTATGTAGAGGGGATTTAGCATAGCGAGCTTCGAGGCTTTCAAGTACTTGTACGAGATTTGCTCCACAAGATCGGTTCGAATGACCCACTTTGCCACACCGGTAGCAAACCCTAAACAGTCGTTCATAGCGAAAGCGAACCCACTGAGGACTTTCATGAGGAGCTCGTACATAGTAACCTGGAATCAGTGGTTCACCGATGTTGACCCTTACTCTGATGCGTAAGCCTTGCATATTGAGAAGTCGATCAAGAGACCAATTGACCTTCAAGAGATCCCCTCCTAGCCTTCCTAAGTCCTCTGCATGTTCGAAGTAATAGCCCTCCATCGGCTCCTCGGGTACTTGGAACCAGAGATCCATAGTATTGATGGTTTGATCCTTCAACGCCACCGTATTCTTCCTTTCTGTGAAGACTAGTGAGAGTCAATGAAACGTAACCACCGACTCTTCAAGGAAGAAGAGTTTATCCCTCGGATATTTGAAGTGGAAGAAGTAAGAATCTGATTTCCTTTCCACCCAGATTGTGCCGTGAAGGGTCCGTGGGTGTTAATCTCGTGCTGAAGAACTTGGGGTGAGAGAGATTTAGGTCCTAGAAATTTACTGAGGAGAGAGTTTTTCCACAGAACTCTGAAAGAGAAGACCCTGTTCGGATCAAGAGTGATGATATTTACTCTCTCATCAAGACGCTCTTGTCGGGAGTCATTAGAAGACCACGAAGACAGATTATGAAGAACAAGATTGTAAGCCATATTAGAGTGAAAGCCTTATGAGAATGAGAATTTTCAGAGAGTGGAGGAGTGAGAGAAGAAGCCAAATGAAAAAGATTGAGATGGTGCTGATTAAAAAGATGAGGAAAAAGGTAGACATGAGAGGAGAGAAACAGAGCTTAATGATGAGAAGAAGAGGAGGCCATACAGGAAAGTTAAAGGGAAGACGCAAACAACAATCAAAGGGAAGATTTGTATTGGGAAGAGGCAAGATATGGCGAGAAACAATGGAGTGAATCAGAGGAGAAAGTAATTAGGGTTTAGGGGGAATGATGGCTCCAGTCAGAGCATGTGCGGCTCTAGAGAGAGAGCAGTTGACTACATTGCTTGGTGTTTTTGAGTTACCTGTTGTAATTGTGCCCTAGAGGCAATCAATTAATTGTGACAAATATATGGATTTACGATTCATTATGTTATCGATATGGAGATATGCTAACATGAATGAAGTCCTTAGAATATAAGGTGTTATATTCTTAAATATCCCTAGTCAATTATAATGATTAATGGGACAATCATCTATAAACTAGTATGGGGTTGGATTGATATGGAGATATCACGATCCAACACATGGGTATGCATTAGGAGTAATGGCATACTGGATGACCCACGACGATAAGGATACATTAGATTATGTTGAAGTCACAATCTCTTCTCGTAGTGCTAATAATATTGCAATCCTTAGACTTGAAGTCACTAGATACTCTAGTTGTGGAATATTGTGCTTTGATGTTATCAAACGTTACACCGTAACTGGGTAATCATAAAGATAGCTATCGGGCATGATAGGAAGCAAGCTTAGAGATCGTAGTGATGTAGATAGGATTTGTCCCTCCCACATAATGGGGGTAAATATCCACGGCCACTCGAGGGATGAGGCTTATTGAATGTCTGGCCAGACTCAGATAAATCAATATGGAGATATTGATGCTATCTGCTTGCATAAGCATATTCCCAGGATCGAGGAACTATGGATTGGATATACGAGTGTGACTATTTATGTCTCGTGTCTAATCCGAATATGGAGACAAAGGGATAAGTGCAATATAAGATATTGGGCACAAGAGGTTTGTCGGGATCACTGACTATTTCTATTAGTTGGGTGGTATGGATGTGTTGCTAGACACCGCTCCATGTTAGTAAGAGTTACTACCAACTAAGTAGAAACCTATGGGGTCACACGTCAAATAGAGTAGAGCTAGATTTGGGATTAATTAATATTGATTAATTAAAATAAGGATCATTGTGCAACACCTTGCAAACTTAGTAGGACTAATTTGCAAGGAAGGGAATAATTCTAGTTCATGTAGAATTAGGAAACTCCTTTATGGAAACAACAAGGAGTTGTTGGAGTATATAAAGGAGGCTCTAGCTTCCTTCCCACTTGATGTTAATTGTTATCAAACATAAAAAAGAGAGTGGGAGAGAACAAGAGAGAGAGCAATACAAGAGCTAGGGGCCGAAACCCTAGCCCCGTCCGCCCTTCCCGTCGGCGCCAAGAAGAGGGGCCGATCCCCTCTTGGCTTTTTTTGTGCCTTTGTTGCTTTGATCTTCTTCCCTCTTCCTCCGGGTTCAAGCTAGCACTTGTTTGAAGGAAGAATCTAGATCTCACCTCTAGACGTGGATCAACCGTAGAGACGAGGACATCATTCTTCGTGTGATCTCACAAATTCAAAGGTACACAATACTATGTCTCTTATCATGTTATGATGTCTCTTCCTGACGATCCGTGGTGGGCATTGAAGTAGAATTAAATTTTGTTATTCCGCTGCGTTACCTACTTCAAAACCCAACAGTGGTATCAGAGCCACAGGTAGTAGAGCATAACATGATTTTATGTGTTACGATTTCAGTTTATACACCGTACTATTGTTATTACGCGAAAACTGAAAATAATTGGCACAGTAGATGCAATAAACAATATCTAATTTAGCATTGGATGTGTAAATTAGTGAGTTTAATCACATGAGATGTGTGGATTTTGGATCTAGATCTAGGGTTTGGGCACATGCTTGGAAAAGGGGTTTTCCAAGTATGGAAATAATTAAACTTGGGCAACAAGGAAGAAGTTGTTTTGGAAACAACTAAACTTGGGCAACAAGTAAGAAGTTGTTTATGGAAACAACTAAACTTGGGAACCAAGGAAAGAATTATTTTGGAAACAATACCATAAGGGTGTTTTGGAAACAACCCAACAAGGAAGGAATTGTTTATGGAAACAATTCCATATATTGTTTATGGAAATAATTCCATGAATTGTTTATGGAAACAATTCCATGAGGAGGTGTGGCCCATGTAGGGACCGCCCCTCTCTCTCCTTGCCGCCCAAGTAACACACGGCACAAAAAGGGGGCCGGCACACTGTAGGGTTTTGATTCATGGATCGCGCAACGGAAGCATAATCAAACAAATAGCCATGCAAAACCCTCCAAGGATCACAAGTCTAGATGCATAACGATAGTGAAGGTAAGAAATCATAAACACACATTTGGGTTCTCCTTGATGACTTCAAACGCGAATAGTGTCACGTTCTCTATAGTTGATCCACGCCTAGAGTTGCTCCTAGATCTCCCAAACTCCTTGGTGCTAGCCCGGAATAAGAGGAGGGTGAAGGAATCACGCAAAACGAGACAAAAAGAGGAGCTCGGCCCTCTTTTGGCCGACGGGGTAAGGGGGCGGCGGCAAGGGTCGGGTTCGGCCCTTGTTGCTTGCTCTCTCTCTCCTTTGTTCTCTCCCACTCTTGTTATGATCACTAATGAGCATAAGTTATGAGGAAGGAAGGAAGGAGGGTCCTTTATATAGTCCAACAACTCCTTGTTAACTACCTAAAGGACTTATTCTAGTCCAACTAGAATTCAATTTAGTCCCTTCCTTGCAAATTAGTCCCTACTAAGTTTGCAAGGGTTTGCAAAGTGATCCTTCTAATTAATTAATCCAATTAATTAATTCTAAATCTAGTACAACTCTATATAGCGTGTGACCCCATAGGTTCTATCTAGTTGGTAGCAACCATTTGCTAATATGGAGCAGTTTCTAGCAAAACATCCATTCTAGCCAACTAATAGAATAGTCATCTAGACAACCTTGTACAAGTAACTGTCTCATCCTTTTGCCTCCATATCCGGATTGGACACGAGACATACAAGTCACACTCGTATATCCAATCCATAGTTTCTCGATCCATGGAATAGCCTTATTCGTGCAAATAACATCAATATCCCATATTGATTTATTTGAGTCTGGCCAGACATTCTATAAGCACTATCCTTCGAGTGGCCTAGGATACTTGCTCCCGTTATGTGGGAGGGGCAAATCCTCTCTACGTCTACTACGATCTCTAAGCTTGCTTCTCATTGTATCCAGTACACGCCTTTATAACTACCCAGTTACGGTGTAGCGTTTAACGCTACCAAGATCACAATGATCCACAACTAGAATATCTAGTGACTTCAAGTCTAAGGATGACAATACCATTGCACCCGAGAAGCACTTGTGACTCAACATAACATGTATGTAGCCTTCTCGGTGATGGGTCAATCCAGTGCAACATTCCGTAATGCACACCTATGTGTTGGATCGTGATATCTCCATATCAATCCAACCCCATACTAGTCTATAGATGATTGTCCCATTAATCATTATACTTGACTAGGGATATTTAAGATAAACAACACAATTGTAAATCTAAGGACTTCATTAT
The DNA here is from genome assembly GCA_023055425.1 of Linanthus parryae. NCBI lineage: Eukaryota > Viridiplantae > Streptophyta > Magnoliopsida > Ericales > Polemoniaceae > Linanthus > Linanthus parryae. The sequence goes on from JALGPY010000001.1 coordinate 104,656,300, forward strand.
ATTAAATATCCAATAAATAATAAATGAATTTTCTAGCCATATACAAATTCATACTAAACTAGATTGCCTCTAGGGCATCTATTCCAACACACACCCTAGCACACGGCCTAGCCGTGTGGGCTAGGGGCCGGCCGGCCCGGGCCAAGTGTGGCGGTTCCTTGCTTGACTTTGGCCATTCTCTTGGTAAATATTTTGGACCATTTTAACCCTAGTATGTCCAAAACAACTAAAATTGAACAAGCGCGTTAAAAATTGTTTTTAACTGTATTATGTGTTTTGTTGCATGGTGGATGGATATGGCTTAGGATTGTGGATGTTTATTGCTTTGTGGTTTGGTTTACGGCCTGCGAGCTGATCAAATTAATGTAATAATTAATTAGGTTTTACGGCCTGCGAGTCGTCTCTTTTCTCCTCGACATGTGAGGCTTTTTGTTATTTATTTATTCTAGATGTTAGGCTAGAATTAGAAATATTTAGATGATAGCCAAGAACGTGGAGAAGAAGACCGGAGAACCAAAGGAGCCAAAAGACATCCCTAGGCGCGCAGCTATGGTGGAGCACATGGAGATGAGCTCGGCACTTTAGGGCAATTAGATATTATCATTGGCTTGATAATATCATTAGTCTAGGGGCCATATCCATGCCACGTTTTTGTTTTGTGGATGTTTATTATTCATGCCTTGTTATTTATTTTGTGTGTATGGCGCTACAAGCAAAACGATAACAAGATAATAATAAACAAGGTTGGTCTTTTATTGTGGATGGCCCAATCCAAATAAGTAGACCATGTTGATAAGATCAACCAAACAAATTAAAAGAAATCCCTCAATTAAATATTGCGTTTTGCCTTCTCTTGCCGAAACACCCTTCATGATCATGGCCTATTAAAATTCGGGCTTGCCAAAGCAAGGCGATTTTAATTTTTCATGATGTGTTGCGGACGACGCAAGCAAGTAATGCGTGTATGTTGAAAGCAAGAGGTTGGACGCAACTAAGCAAGAGTCAATTAGATTGATGAGCTTAGAGGCATGACAATTAGGAGTTATCCATTGGATAAAGAATAAAAGGAATTTATTCACCTAATTGGACCAAGAGTTGCATGGGATGCAATTGGAATGGTTCCTACCTCAATAATCAATTCTTGGGTGACTTGCCAAAGCAAGCTCAAGAAGAAGTGAAAAAGGGATCTTGGACCCACTAGAAAATATATAAAATATTTTCCGCATTAATGGTGAGGGCTATTAATCCGAGAAAAATAGTGGGAGCTATATTTAATAATTTAAATCCTTGTTGAATATAGTTATACGTCACAATGCTTTGCATAATCCTATAAGTGTTGAATACCCATTGCATTAAACTAACAAACGCGACTTTATGTCCATGAGATGGACAAGATGTCTGGAATCTATTTTCTAGATTGGTATAAAATTGAGAATTGTTCTCAAATAAAGGAAATATGTTGTACATTGTAGAGCATAAATTTCTCTTCCCACCAACTACCAAAACACACTAAAGCCTTATGGAAGGAACATCAAAGAATGGTTCTTTGGATGTAACTTGTCTCATGTCAAGCTCCCATGGACTCTGAGCTTTGGAAGCAAGATGAGAAATTTGGAGGCATGTGATATGATCATACGAGCTTGTCATGAAAGGCTTGAGGAGTTGCTCCACTTTGCACTCTCTTGCTTAGCACTCGTCATGGTCAAGATGGAATAAAGTTCGGGCTTGCCAAAGCAAGGCGACTTAGTTCATCGAGATATGACGCGACGACACAAGTTAGTAATGTGTGGCTGCTGAAGCAAGAGGTGAAGCGCAAACTAAACTATCTCAATAGGATTGAGAGATTAGATATTGGGAGTTATCTATAAGATAGATAAAGAATATATAGTTATTCTCCCAAATGGACCAAGAATTGCATTGGATGCAATTATAGTGTTTGTTCAAAAGTGATTTACTCAATATGATTGAGAATCGCTATACAAAGCACTCATAATGGGCATGGGCAAAAACTGTTAATGGTTAACAGCATGGGTAAGGGCAAATGGTTTACGCCGAACCCATGAGTATAAAGCAAGCCTGTTGCTAAAACCAAGTTGCCTCGAAGTCCCATAGGTGGTGTAGAGGAAGAGAGACTACCCAAAGTACATGGAAGTAAATAATAAAGGAATTATGAATTCCGACTTGGGTATTTTATTATAAAATTCAATGTGTCTATCTCATCATCAAGAGTATATGATACTAGATGAGGATCTCACATTTATAGAAATGTGGAGGATCTCAAGAGACGAAGACAATTGGATAAGGAAGAAATAATCCTACACGTGGGGCTATGAAGCAAAAGGTTGCTGAAAAGCCGTAGGGAATTATTTCTACCTTTCAGAAATTGTTCATGAATTAGACAAAAGGGATAATGTCCCTGCTATGAGTAGGACCATTATCATAGTTTCTTGTTTGGACAAGAAAGCTCCTTATCATAATAAAATGATAAATGTTGTTCCATTTATTATGGTATGCATTATTGTAATGTAATTTTGTCTAAGTGGATTCTATATCCATGATCATGATAATTTCATCTATAACATTAATACCTAGAGGTTTGCATATAATGATATGAACTTCACTTATCTTTAGCATTATCGTTTAGGCCCCATAAATAAGAGATACATATCTAGAACTTCATTAGGATGGATTTCTGGGACTCATTTGATTATTGAATCATATGAGACATGTAAGACTTATTAGGCAAAGATATGATCTTTTGGGAATCATACATATTGATGTATGAAGGCCGCTAAGCACAAATACTAAAGATGGTTTTAGTACTTCATCATATTTACTGATAGGATTAGAGAAATATGGATTTGTGTATCTTATGAAGAAACAAATCAGAATCCTTTGAATTGTTCAAAGTATTCATGAATGAAGTAGAGAACCAACTTGGCAAAAGTATTTAGACTCTACGATTGGATCATAGAAGAAAATACTTGAGCCAAGAGTTTGACAAGAATCTATGGGAGTATTGGATATGATCCAAAACTCGCTCCACCTAGCACGCCACATGGGTTTGGCGTGTCTAAAAGGAGAGTTCGAACCTAGTAGGACACGGTTCGGACCATGATGAGTCAAACAGAACTTCCAGTTTACTTTTAGGGGCTATGTTCTAATTACAGTAAATTTCGCCCTTAACCTTATTCCATCAAGAAAGGATTATGAAAAAACCATATGAGATATGGACTAGGAAGTGTCCTAGTATGTCATTCATAAATATTTGGGGTTATGAGGTTTATGTAAAAGAGTTTACAAATGAACTTGGACCCAAGTCGGATAAATGTTTTGTGGGATATCCTGAAAAGGATATTGTTTCTACAACCTAATCGAGAACAAACTGTTTGTTTCTCGAACCACAGTGTTTCTAGGTAGAGATTGTCTCTAAAAGAAACAGTGGGAGGACAGTAGAACTTGAAAAGTTCAAGAACCACAATAGAACATTGATCCGTTTGATGGAACATGAGCAGGATCACAAGGTGTTGTGGAGCAACCTACTCAGATAACACAAGAACCTCGTAGGACAGGTAGGATATGTCAAGGGACTAGATAAATAAGGATTTCTCATAACCCCTGATATATTGCTCATCAAGATGAGCCTACAACCTATGAGATGGCCACATGTGGGCCATACTCTCAGAAATGGCTAGGAGCCATGGGATACAAAATGGAATCCATGTATACCAACAAAGTATGAACTTTGGTGGAACCACCTGAAAGGTGCAAGTGGGTTATGAGGAAACCAACATGGATGGTAATATGATTACCTTTAAGGGACAATTGGTTGGGTAAGGATTTCATGTGAGTTCATAGTATAGACTATGACGAAATCTTTCCCAGTTGTGATGCTTAAATCCATTCGTATCCTGCTTGTAGCAATCTGTTTATAGATTGAATCAAGCTTCTAGGAGTTGGACTCTTCAAATTAATGATGCAATCAAAGGAGTTTGGTTCCATCAAAATTGAAGATGATACTTGTGTCTACAAGAAGGTTAGTGGGAGCACAGTTATTTTTCTGGTCTTGTATGTGGAGACATACTTAATCATTGGGAATGTTGCCCCTACTTGGCAGTCTTACGTAGATTGACTAGGGAGTTGACTTTCTAATGGTAGACTTAAGCGAAGAAACTTGTGAAAATCTATTGAGCTAGATCAGGATGGTTGTATAGCTTAGGTCATAGTACACAAATTGACAAAGGTGTTGAAATGGTTCAACGTGAAAAGAATATTGATTCTTACCCATGTCACATGGAATTAGTCTTTGGAAGGCTAATTATCTTACCAATTATATTGGGAATGGACCGTATGAATTAGATTCACGAGATACGCCATGAGATGTACTAGGCCAGACGTGTCATAAAGCATGACACAAAGATACCAATCAAATCCAAGTGAGGTGTCACTTGATAATTATCAAGATTATCCTTAAGTACTTGAGAAGGAATAAAGGATGAACTCTTGATTAATGGAGGATAGGAAAAGTTTACTGTAAGGGGTTACAGTGATGAGAACTTCCATCTGACAAAGAAGATTTCAGATTATAGTCGAGTTTTATGTTTTGTGCTAGAGGGAGTGACTGTGAGCTGGAGAGGTTCCAGGCAAGATTCAGCCATTGATTCTAACATAGAGGACTGAGTAAATTAATGCATAAGATGCATTTATTCAGAATATTCAATCTCAATCAAATTGTTGATGGAGGAGATGTGAATATTTGCAAGGTGCCAGCATATGTCTCGCCCCTACGCAGTGTAAGCGTGGAGGACCCCGCTAGATCAATAGGCATATGATGCAGGAGATTGACTCTAGTGCAAGTGGGAGACTGTTGGAATTGTGCCCTAGAGGCAATCAATTAATTGTGACAAATATATGGATTTACGATTCATTATGTTATCGATATGGAGATATGCTAACATGAATGAAGTCCTTAGAATATAAGGTGTTATATTCTTAAATATCCCTAGTCAATTATAATGATTAATGGGACAATCATCTATAGACTAGTATGGGGTTGGATTGATATGGAGATATCACGATCCAACACATGGGTATGCATTAGGAGTAATGGCATACTGGATGACCCACGACGAGAAGGATACATTAGATTATGTTGAAGTCACAATCTCTTCTCGTAGTGCTAATAATATTGCAATCCTTAGACTTGAAGTCACTAGATACTCTAGTTGTGGAATATTGTGCTTTGATGTTATCAAACGTTACACCGTAACTGGGTAATCATAAAGATAGCTATCGGGCATGATAGGAAGCAAGCTTAGAGATCGTAGTGATGTAGATAGGATTTGTCCCTCCCACATAATGGGGGTAAATATCCACGGCCACTCGAGGGATGAGGCTTATTGAATGTCTGGCTTGACTCAGATAAATCAATATGGAGATATTGATGTTATCTGCTTGCATAAGCATATTCCCAGGATCGAGGAACTATGGATTGGATATACGAGTGTGACTATTTATGTCTCGTGTCCAATCCGGATATGGAGACAAAGGGATAAGTGTAATATAAGATATTGGGCACAAGAGGTTTGTCGGGATCACTGACTATTTCTATTAGTTGGGTGGCATGGATGTGTTGCTAGACACCGCTCCATGTTAGTAAGAGTTACTACCAACTAAGTAGAAACCTATGGGGTCACACGTCAAATAGAGTAGAGCTAGATTTGGGATTAATTAATATTGATTAATTAATAGAAGGATCATTGTGCAACACCTTGCAAACTTAGTAGGACTAATTTGCAAGGAAGGGAATAATTCTAGTTCATGTAGAATTAGGAAACTCCTTTATGGAAACAACAAGGAGTTGTTGGAGTATATAAAGGAGGCTCTAGCTTCCTTCCCACTTGATGTTAATTGTTATCAAACATAACAAAGAGAGTGGGAGAGAACAAGAGAGAGAGCAAGACAAGAGCTAGGGGCCGAAACCCTAGCCCCGCCCGCCCTTCCCGTCGGCGCCAAGAAGAGGGGCCGATCCCCTCTTGGCTTTTTGTGCCTTTGTTGCTTTGATCTTCTTCCCTCTTCCTCCGGGTTCAAGCTAGCACTTGTTTGAAGGAAGAATCTAGATCTCACATCTAGACGTGGATCAACCGTAGAGACGAGGACATCATTCTTCGTGTGATCTCACAAATTCAAAGGTACACAATACTATGTCTCTTATCATGTTATGATGTCTCTTCCTGACGATCCGTGGTGGGCATTGAAGTAGAATTAAATTTTGTTATTCTGCTGCATTACCTACTTCAAAACCCAACATTACCTAAGATCTCAAGTTGAACTTGAGGTTTCTAAACTTAAAATGTATTTTCATCATTGAGCCATTGTTGCAAAACAAAACTTGAACACCAAGATAGAAATAGAATTTTGGCTTACCAATTAGGGTAGTTAGGTGATGACAAAGATCATGTCTCTTGTGCCATTTTTATGTGTTTATTACATCTTCCTGAGATGATAACATGCGCTGTGAACCCTGACTTTTTCTTGACAATAACATCCTTTTTCCAGTTCCCAGTATTTTTATCAATGTTTTTTCAAGTCCACCGAGGTCATTTTCATAAGCTTCCAATGGTTATGTATGATATGCAGAGATAGGGCGGATGCACTAAGAGGCAAGGGTGGACAATATGATATGCAGGGATAGGGCGGATGCACTAAGAGGCAAGGGTGGACAATTACCCACCTGACTTTTGTAATTTTGTAAGTACCCTATTTTTACAGGTTTTTAACAGACATATTTATGAATAATACATTCTTACCCCGACTGAAATCAGATGTTATCTATTCTACCATTTGACTTATTTCATGTCCCGGCTGGTTAGATTTCCTAGGTCCGCCACAGCAGAGACTCCCATCTTCAACTTACCAACGACAAGTACTAAAACATGCTGACATAGCAGTCATTTGGCTCAACCGCCTAAAGAAAGGCAATAACACTTGCAAGACTCCAATCAATCAGCATCTGCCAAACTGATTTATGCTGCTGAGTGGTGGCAGCAGCAGTAGCAGAGGGGCGGTGGTGGTGGCTGAACCAATGCCATGAGCACTTGGGTTGATGCTAACTAAACGGGCGAACAACAACTGTCTGCCTTTTCATCTAAAGAAAACAACTGTCTATTTATCAACATCAACAACATTTGCAGCCAGAACTATAAGCCAGACTCTCTACCAGATGAAAGTTTTGAAGAGAAGTAACACATCCCCTAATCCCAATGAACAAATGTATCACATGCACTAGGAGTGATGAGCGTGGGCTGGTCTGGGCAGGTCGGTACAGTAGGTTCGGGTTGGACAGTGTTTAACCCAAACCTACCCACTTTGTTTTGAAACCCGAGCCAAACTAAACTTACCGAACTGGGGCCGGGCCAATTCGGACCAGGTGAAACAGGTTGGTAAATGTTGAAACTATTATTAATCTAGGAGTAATTAATCATAAATATTTATTGTATGCATTATTTTTAGAGTTGGAAACAAAAATTAATGGGTAAAACACAAAAACCACCCTCCATTTATGGGAAAAATACATTTTGCCCCCTGATTTATAGGGAAAATACCTTTTGCACCCCTGTCACTAGATGGAGGGTGGACAGATACCACCCTTCTGTTACAATCCGTTAGTCGAGGGGTGCAAACTGACTTTTTGTGACCATTTTACCCTTACAAATTGTTGACAAATAACACACTTTTTTGTTTAATACAATGTTCATCATGTTCTTGGTGTCCTTGAATACCACCTCCACCCCAACAACAACTACAACAATCACATACCAAATCAACACCATCACCAACACAACCTCCACTACCACCAAATCACCACCACTACCACCACCACCACCACAACCAACAACAACAACACAGAAACCACTTTCTGGGATAAAATCCATCCTTCCTCAAATATGGAAGAAAAATTAATTCTTTTTCTCACAACTCATGACAACCAGCCATCACCATGTCTCTGAATCGAGCCAAAACCCTCTATCACATGAGAATAATAATTACTACATTCAGAAAAATTTATATAAATAATTTGATCTTTTTTCGATTTACATATCTGGGGATAGTTCCTGTATCAAAATCCAATCCATAACTATTCCCTCTGACATCGAAATCGCAGAAGGAAAAAAAATCATTTTTCATCCCAAATAAAGAACCCTGGACAGAGGTTTGAGTAATAACATAATGAGGAAGCCAACAAACCCAAATCGAAAGAAAACTACACAGAAACAGAGACGAAGCTAAATCGGAACAAATCCGAATCCCCAAAATCAAAACCAAGCAACGCCTAATTCAGAACCTAAATCGAATTCGCGGATTAGAAATTGAATCACTCGAACAACATAGAGTAAGCGAGAGAGATCTAATGCTATCGTAAATAGCGCCTAAATACCCTTACTGTTCTTCATCTTCTCTAAATCAGTTCGTCGGCGTGACAACGGCGTCGGTGGGGAACGTGATTTGTTATAGTGGTTTGTGATTGTTGTGGTGAGAATAGGAAGAAAGGGACGACGAACTGAGAGGAGGCAAAGGGGGAACGTGAGACATACAGTGGTTTCGGTCAGAAAGAGCAGAGAGAGGCAGTAAGGAATTGCGACGGCGACGACGACCTGGCTGTGTCGGATCTGTAGGGCTTCCTGTCCAGTCGGCTTCGGCGGTCTTGTCGGCGACTGCTGGGCGAGCCAGAAACTAGAAGGAGAGAGTGAGAAGGTGAGAGAAAATCTTGTCGGCGACTGCTGGGCGAGCCAGAAAACTAGAAGGAGAGAGTGAGAAGGTGAGAGAAACAGAGAGATGGATGGAGGTGGAATGTTGAGTTGTTGCTCTTGATGTTGAACGAAGAAGGAGAGGAGGCGAGGTTACAGTAAAGATGAAGGTGGAGAATGAGGAGGAGAAGAAAGAGGGGAAAGGATAAGGTTGTTAGGGTTAGACAATGAGGTAGAAATGATATTTGTAGTGGCGTAATTGAATCAAAATATAGGGGTACTTACGTCTTTTCACCCCTCCGTTAGTGTGAAGTTAGTTTTTAACTCTGACAAGGGTGCAAAAAATATTTTTTCCATAAATCAGGGGGCAAAATGTATTTTCCCCGTAAATGGAGGGTAGTTTTTGTCTTTTACCCCAAATTAATTTGCTAGGAAAGAGGAGTAAGCTGAGGAGCTTGTAAAACTTATTTTGTCGAATATGTACCTAATTATACGTAATTTGAACATGTACCTAAGTAAATATGTAAAATTTAAATAAAAACCTTTAATGGGACTATGATCGACCAAACTTGGTTCTGTTCTGCAATTTAATAATCGTAACTAATCATGTAACATCAATAGCCGTAACCAATCGTGTAGCATCAATAGATGCTAAATTAGATGAGTTTGGATCAGCTGTTTGCTCACCCCTATCATCTACATTCCCCAGACTCACAGTGACTTGCAGATTACAGGTATGCACTTACATGCTCCACCAATAAACATAAATAAGGTTTTAGTAACATCTCCAGTTTAAATTAAGAAAAAACAAATAAACATCTTATAGTCAGATTTTACAACTTGGTCATAAATCTATGTAAATAGAATGGAGAAAATAAACGACGGAATAAATTCAATGACCAACACCAGACCCAGCATTCCACTTGTACAAGTTTTGTGAAATAACAAGAAAAAAATTTAACCGAATCACCTTGAACAGCAAGAGTATCCGCTGGCAGCTTGTTTAGATCCAGCAGCACCATTACCAACAAGGTTCACTCTGTTAACTGATAATTCGGCTTTGTACGAGTCAGAATTCAAGACCTTCCTGCTGACATTGTTGTAGATTTCTTGAATGACCATCTCAAAAGCCTTAATCACATTTGTTGAGTCCAAGGCCGATGTCTCCATAAAGAATAAGCCTTCCTCTTCGGCAAGGCTTTTGCCTTCCTCCACACTTACGGACCTGATGTTCTCTAAATCACTCTTGTTGCCCACTAGCATTCTCGCCACTGTTGTATCAGAGTGAGCTGCACCATTTGTTTAACAGGTTAAAGGGGCTTCCACAGAACTTAACCACAGAAATCAAAATACGAAAAAATGAACAGGTAAAATGGAACAAAGAAATAAATAAGATTAATAAAGAAAGCTCATATAAAAGATGGGTCTGCAAGTAGTCTTCAATTCAATGACCTAAGCTTTCCCCCTTAGTTGAAATTCTACCGATTGGCTACTATTACATACTACATCTTTATGGTGATCTGAGAAGTCCTGAATCCTGATAAGCCTTTCTAGCTGCTGGATTAGTATATGTCACGACCCAAGTTCCATTTTTTTGCGGGTGGACGAGGAGGATAACAGGCCACAAGGTATCAAATCGTTTTTGATATCTACACTGATAAACTTAAGGTGCGCAAAGAGAAGTATTTTGAAAAAATATATTCATTTCGGTTGCAAGTGCATCAGATGGTACATTTATTGTCGTGAGATAACAGGTCAAAAGTGATTTGTACTTAGTTATTCAGTACGAGTCTACAACTACACAAATAGTGGTCTTTCAGCCAAGGCGTATACTCATGTTTGGTGCTGGCCTCCTGCGTCTCGGATGTAGTAAGGAGATACATAATTGTTTTGCAAACCAAGGTGATTTTGGTAGTTGTGTGCACAAATTTTTGTTGGTGATGGTGATGGGCATTCGTCGCCAGCGTGAGTGCTATAGTTATTCAAGTTTAAAACTAATGGGTTCTTCAAGGTGAGGACTAATGATGTTTTTGGTAGGGAGTAATTCACGGTAATGATGGGAAAATAATAAGAGAAGATAGTGAACGGTGCACAACAGATCTTAGTGGTCTAAGTGAAATGTACCCTTCCAGTTTGAGGTACATGATGCAAAAAGTTAGCAAAATAAAGAGTGAGGGAATGAGGATACCGCAGATAGATTGCTAAAAGCTAGGTTGATAAAGTGGAAACTGCGCTTCAGTGTTCCATTAAGCTGATATTTAACTCTTCGATTTTATCTTATATGCTCTCTACCACCAAAGGTCATATGATATAGGACAAGAGAGACATATAACTCCTACGTTCTTTTTTTAAGAATTAGAAAACCCAAATGTTCAAATTTGAACTTGTACATTGGGCCTTCAATAGTCAATTTTAATCCCCAAACATTGGGCCTACATTCTAGTATTAGTGGTATTAACTAGTATTGGACTAATTATAGTACTGTGATTATTAATACTTTGTTTGGTTTGTTCTGGATTAAATTTAATACCGGTATTAAATAGTGAAAAACATGGGTTTAATACCCCCCTATTTTAATCCCCTCCCTCCGGAGAGTATTAACAGTATTGGACTATTCATAATAATTGGTATTGAACATTAATTACACCAACAACTATTGATAATACTTTGACGATACATAACCAAACACAGTATTAAATATGATACAACTAATCCAGTCCAATCCTATCCGACCTAGTCCAGCCCAGTACAGTCCAGTCCAGTACAGTCCGGAAAACCAAACGTGACCAGAAATGTTATTGCTCAGCTCCTGTTACTATTGGTGGGATGTTTGGACATGTATGTTTAGCAGAGATTAGGATTATTCTGTACGCTTTATATTGGTTTTGCATGCAGCTCACAACCTTGCACGCTGTTTCTCTTCACTGACATATGCTGTCTGAAAACGACGATAGAATGAATACTTAAAACTTACTCCTGTAGTTCTAGTCTAAGCAGAACCCAGCAGACCAAATTTGTAAATATTGCTTTTTAGTATCCTGAGAAACTTGCTCACTGGCATCTAACAATTGTTAATATGGATAAATTTTCTTTGACAGGGATGCTACGTTAGCGCATTAATGCATAGTAAGAACTTGGGCCGTGACATCAATGTGAAACCTTACGAGGGAAAGGTCCAAATCCTTGCGGCTTTGAAGGTTATGTTGTCAACAATACCAAGCAAGGAGAAGATCCTTCAAATTTAGAAGGTAGTGTGTCGCACAGTCGTAGAATGTCATATGCTCAGAGCTGCCAAACGGGCCAGAGGACCACTGGATTGTTTCTGAATTTGGGAACCACCAGACTAGACCGTAGGAAGGACCTGAACCAGCTCGCGCCAGAACTGGCTCCTGGACACAGCCCAGCCTGATTGAACCACATATTTGGTTATTTCTATGCCAAGATTGTGTTTTACTATTGTTATAATGCATCTAAAATATATGCATATATATACATATAAAATAAATAAATTATAAATATAATTTTAAAAACCGAGGGCTGGCCCGTCCCAAAAGGGTCGGCAATTGGAGTCTGGTCCCGTGGGCTGAGTCGGGCTTGGGGTTCTTCACTCTAGGACCCCGCCTGCCAGACTCTTTGACCCGACCCAGGACCAGCAGCCCTCCCTCCATTGGGCTGGCCCCGGCCCGTTGAAAGCTCTAGAAAAAGAAGTTTACTCAATGTAGAAAAAAGCCTCTAGTTCCCATTGTTCATATTAAAGGGGCATGAGAATTTAAATCAGATGGGGGGATTGTTCTCATGTCTTCATTGTTATGATGTTAATATTTTCAGAAATATTGGAGTCCTGCAAGTAAATATCGTCCACAGAGAAGCATTTCCCGCTAAAACAGATTGATAAGAGAAAGAAATCAGATCAACAAAAACCAAAAGAATCAAATAATCAAACAGCAACCAGGAGACTCGGGCTGCGGGAGCGGCTGATGCATCTTTATGTGAGATGCATCACTGGTAACCAAATTATGCTGAAACTCATGCGCTAGATGAGAGGAATTTTTGCACTTTGATCATCATATAGGCAATGCAATTGACTATTTCGAATATACAGGGGAGAATATGACACTAGGGATGAGAAACCTACCAAAAAAACCTTTCAACATAAAAGCATGTGTACATGCTGGCACGTCTCCGATGAACAAAGTTCATGCAACAAGTCTCTTGTCTGATAAAAATAAATGCTATTTACAGTTTTGACCTCGACCTATCAACATGTTCATTTTTATCTTAATCCAAAACTTCCTGAGATGTTCAAGTTCGCACTTCAATATAACACGCCAATGCTACCCTCAGAAATAGAAACAGGGAAATGGGGAAGGGGAGGGGATAAGTAATGGTGACGAATAAAGTAAATTCCTCCCTAAATCATATAATAAGTGAATCGTACCAAATATTGTTAAAGTCAACTAAGTTTCATAAAAGAGGAATTCTTGGGTAAAAAGTGAACATCCAAACAAATTAAGTCAGATCTGAAAGTCCTAATCATCATAGTTAGAAGTGCAGTTCAATATGTCAACCAATCTATAAAAACAACTCACTTCACCCCCAATAATTGACATGAGAAGTCCATTTGCAATGACTTATGAGAAGTAATCACTGAAGGACCCAGCACTTTCAGGTGCAAAGTTAAAAAGAAAATAACTTCAGTTCAAACAACTACCTCTATTATTAGCATGTATGAACAGACATCACCCATTTGACACATAGGAGGAAAATGGGTAGTCAATGTGAAAACTATTGGCAAAAGGTTCATGTTTTAAGGCGTTTGTCATATTTTTCAGCAAGGAGAAAAATACTCTATGGATTTAGCACTGATCTAGGAAGTATTAGTTAACATGTCCATAAGTGTCTCTGTCCAAACTGAATACCAATCATGTACAGATGACAAAAACCACAAAAATCAAATGATCAAAAAGCAGCCAACAGAGGGAGGAAGGTAGTAATCTAAAATCACTATATTATCCCAAACCATACGACAGGCATCATAAGTATGAAATTAGTCCGAAATACGTAAGCCAGACTATGGAAGGATTTTTTTCTTTCATACCCAATACAGATTGGTTTATATATATGCCTGCTGTTTGAATCTACCAACTGATGGAAGAGATTAAGCACATATTGTCACAACTCCAATGAACTAATCACGTCACAAGTGTTCCTATCCCCATCCGAATCAAGAGTTCTTAGCAATTACTAACTCTAATCAATCACCTATTTAAACTCTTGCCAAAAAACAAGGAAAATGTGTAATAATTGTAATGATCAAAACGAATACCCATCTCTAATTATAGGATTAGTATACCAATGCCAGCAACAGATTCAATAATAAACAAGATTGATTTATGAGTAAAAACACAGCAAAGGAGGAATAAATCAGATCTGCAAGTCATAATCATCACAGTGACAGAATCAGCACACTTTACTTCAAATAAACAAATACAACAAACCCCATCGCAATATTGCAGAAAACTTACTTTTGAGTTCATCAAGCCAGCGGCCAATGCTCTCGAAGGTGGTCCGGCGGGTGATGTCGTAGACGATGAGCGCACCGACGGCGCCGCGGTAGTAGGCGGAGGTGACGGCACGGAAGCGCTCCTGGCCGGCGGTGTCCCAGATCTGGGCCTTGACTTCCTTGCCGTCGATTTCCATGCTCTGGGTCTGGAACTCCACCCCGATCGTGGCCTTGGAGTGCATGTTGAACTCGTTCCGGGCGTACCTTGAGAGCAGGTTCGATTTCCCCACGGCCGAGTCGCCGATGATCACTACCTTGAAGAGGTACTCCTCCCCACCTTCATCGTCCGACGACATGTTGGAAAAATGGTGATGGGTTTAGTCTAGTTGTTTGCGGCGGAGGTGGGTTTGGGATTGGGTGGTGGTATCGACGGCGAGAGAGAAGAGAGGCGGTGATCTAGAAGAGAGGTAGATGGAGAGGAGAGGGGGGAAGAAGGTGAATTGATGAGGATGATGAAGGAAATACGAGCTGGCAGAGACAGTACTGCGCAAGTAGTGGATTTCCATAGATTTGCGCATTTTTATGTATTTCTTGCAGTACATGTCTGTATTAAGTATTTCTGTTGGGGAAATACTACTAGTAGAAATTAGGTGACAACCGCTACGACTTCTCATTTACTCGTACCACTATGACTTGGTACAATGTGTCCGTTATTTTGGAAATATTTTTACTATGGGTAAAAGACACTGACCACCATGACTTGGTACAATGTGTCTATTATATTTGGAAATATTTGTATTATGGATAAAAAATACTGATAACCCTTGACTTTTGGCTTAAATCTACTCCGCTATTCTGTGTTTTCGAAAATGTCACTCCGCACCTTTTTTTGGATGGAGACTAACAGTTGACTAACGGTATAGGTAAAAATATCATCTTACCCCTGAAATGTGATAAAATTACCTCCTATATAGTACCCTCGTCTCTCATCTCTTTCATTTCTAACCATAATTCTTATCTCTCTTAGCCTCTGTCTCTCTTCCCCTATTACACAGTCGCCACTCTTCTCTCTTCTACTTCCCCAGATCTTAAAACAAACACCAACACCACCATCACCTCAACCACCACCTCATTCTTCTCCTCTCCTCCCCTCTCTCTCTCTCTCTCTCTCTCTCTCTCTCTCTCTCTCTCTCTCTCTCGATCGATCGATCGATCGATCTGAAACAATGGTAGAAGGTAGATGTTTCGGTGGGTTCTTCTCCAGGGACGACCGCCCCAATCGACGGTGATGAGTTTGTCGGAAGAAGGGAAACCGAAGAGAGAGACGTACGGTTGTTTGGGTCGAAGCAGCAGCGGGATCGATTGGAGATTCGTGGGTGAAATCGTCAGGACGTCCTGCAATGGCAGCGCCGCCGCGTTCTGCGAGCCGAAGCCTGCGGCGTTTCAGGTGAAGTTTTGGGAGATGGCGGCGGCTTTCGGCGTCGTTTAGAGCTTTGTCTTAGGGCTTCTCGGCGTCTATCTCACAATGCCTGATTCGGATTACAGCTTCCTCAAGCTTCCCCGCAGTCTCGAAGTTCTGCAAATCCTTAGGTATTTTGTGTTGGAATAGATGCCCTATAGGCAATCTAGTTTAGTATGAATTTATTTGTGGCTAGAAATTCATTTATTATTTATTGGATATTTAATATAATGAAGTCCTTAGATTTATAATTGTGTTGTTTATCTTAAATATCCCTAGTCCAGTATAATGATTAATGGGACAATCATCTATAGACTAGTATGGGGTTGGATTGATATGGAGATATCACGATCCAACGCATAGGTGTGCATTAGGGGTAATGTCGCACTGGATTGACCCATCTCTGAGAAGGCTACATACACGTTATGTTGAATCACAAGCGCTTCTCGCGGTGCAATGGTATTGTCATCCTTAGACTTGAAGTCACTAGATATTCTAGTTGTGAATTATTGTGATTTTGGTAGCGTTAAACGCTACACCGTAACTGGGTAGTTATAAAGGCGTGTACTGGATATAATAAGAAGCAAGCTTAGAGATCGTATTGGACGTAGATAGAATTTGTCCCTCCCACATAACGGGAGTAAATATCCTAGGCCACTCGAGGGATAGTGCTTATAGAATGTCTGGTCAGACTCAAATAAATCAATATAGGATATTGATGTTATTTGCACGAATAAGGCTATTCCCATGGATCGAGAAACTATGGATTGGATGTACGAGTGTGACTTGTATGTCTCGTGTCCAATCCGGATATAGAGACAAAGGGATGAGACAATTACTTGTACAAAGGTTGTCAAGATGACTATTCTATTAGTTGGCTAGAATGGATGTTTTGCTAGAAACCGCTCCATATTAGCAAATAGTTGCTACCAACTAATTAGAACCTATGGGGTCACACGCTATATAGAGTTGAACTAGGTTTGGGAATTAATTAATTGGATTAATTAATTAGAAGGATCACTTTGCAAAACCTTGCAAACTTAGTAGGGACTAATTTGCAAGGAAGGGACTAAATTGAATTCTAGTAGGACTAGAATAAGTCCTTTAGGTAGTTGGCAAGGAGTTGTTGGACTATATAAAGGACCTTCCTTCCTTCCTTCCCACAACTTATGCTCATAATTGAACATAACAAGAGTGGGAGAGAACAAAAGGAGAGAGAGCAACAAGCTAGAGGAGCCGCCGCCCCCTTAGCCCGCCGCCCGTCCCCGTCGGCCCCAAAGGAGGCCGAAACCTCCTTTGGTTTGTCTTGTTTTGCGTGATTCTTCTTCCTCTTCCTCTTCCTCTTTCCGGGCTAGCACCAAGGACTTGGGAGATCTAGGAATCAACTCTAGGCGTGGATCAACCATAGAGAACATGACACAATTCGCCTTTGAAGTCATCAAAGGAGAACCCTAAGGTGCGTTATTGATTTCTTCCTTTACCATCGTTATGTCTCTTGACTTGTGATCCTTGGAGGGTTTTGCATGGTTGATTATTGTTTCCGTTGCGCATCCATGAATCAAAACCCTACAGTGGTATCAGAGCCACAGGTCGTAGATCATAAACGTAGTTTATGTGTTACGTTTTTAGTTGTTTTACACCTTAAATTGATTGTTTATCGCGTAAAACAAGACAAATCAAGCATGGGATGCAATTTGTCAATAGTCTATCATAACAAGATCTAAATTTTGCATTGGATGCATGAATTAGTGAGTTTGAAAAATTTTAGGATCTTAGATCTGGGGTTTGGGCATCCTTGGGGAAGAAGGAGTTGTTCCAAAACAAGGAAACAACCAAACTTGGGCACCATGCAAGGCTCTCTCAAGGAGGTTCGGCCCCCTAGGGGACCGCCCCTCTTGCTTGCCGCCCAAGCCTTGGCCGCCCTAGGGGCCGGGCGGCCCTAGCCCGCGGGCTTGCCGCGTGGGTTAGGGGTCGGGCCGGCCCTAGGGCCTTGCGGTTCACTTCTTTGGGCCCGGGCAATTTGATTGTTGGGCGCATGGACCGTTTTAACCCTAGAAATTCTAAAATCAATTAAAATTGACCAAGCGCGTTAAAATTTGATTTTAACTATTTATGTGCAATTCGCATGGTGATTGGATATGGCCTTAGGATGTGGTTTGATGTGGATGTTTAATTTTGTGGTTTGGTTTTACGGCCTGCGAGCTGATCAGTTAATTGTAATAATTAATTAGGGTTTTATGGCCTGCGTGCCATTTTTTTCTCAACCTGTGAGATTTATTTTATTTAGTATAGAAGTTAGCTAGTGCTAGATAAAGTAGATTGTTAGCCAAGATTGAAGAAAAGGAGCCCAAAGCCAAAAAGGAGCCACAAAAGATGGAGCATGGAGCATTCCACATGACTATGAAGGATGGACCAAAAGATTAAGACGCATGGAGATGTGTTTGCTTTTAGGGTTCATAGATAATTCCATTGGCTTGGAATTGTCTTAGTCTAGAAAAGGCCATATCCACATCACGTTTAAATTTTGTTTTGTGGTTGTTTACTTTATTGTCTTATTATTGTGTGGTTGGTGTATGGATGATGCATGCAATTAGGATAATAAGATAATTAGACAACCCGGATCTATTATTTGGAGTTGTGCCCAAACTCAAATAGATAGATTAGTTGATTTTGATCAACAAAACAATTAAAAATTGAATTCAAAATCCCTCAAAATTCAAATATTGGGTTCTTGCCTTCTCTTTATTTAAACACTCATTATCATCATTATTTATCATGTTCGTGCGTGCCAAAGCATGGCGACTTGGTTCATAATGATGGAATGCGATGGCACAAGCTAGTAATGTGCAATTGTTTAAATAAGAGGTTGAACACAACTGGGCTATTAATATGATTAAGAAACCTAGAGGCAATCAATTGGGATTATCCATATGGATAAAAAATAAGGAGTTATTTGCCCAATTGAACCAAGAGTTGCATAAGGGATGCAATTGGAATTGTTCCTACCTAAAGTAGTCAAATTATGGGTGACTTGCCAAAGCAAGCTCATAAGGAGATGAAACATGGATCTTGGCCCACTAAAAAATATAAGGATATTTTCCGCATTAATATCATGAGGGTTATTAATCCGTAGAAAAATAGTGGGAGCTATATTTGATAAACTAGCCATTATTGAATATAGTCAAAAATTCACAAATACTAAAACTTGCGTATTTTCCTTTTGTAGAATTCCAAATGGCAAACAACTCATCGAATTCACAACATTCCCTACGATCTGTCCTTGAGAAAGAAAGCTATCTGGAACCAACTTTCTTGATTGGTACAGAAACTTGAGAATTGTTCTCAAGCAAGAGAAGAAAATGTACGCAATAGAGGAGCATGTTCCAGAAGGTCCAGAGAACCAAACACCTGCTGCCCTAAAGGCGTATCAAAAGCGTGTTGATGACGCTAATGATGCGGCCTGCCTTATGCTATGCACCATGACTTCTGAGCTTCAGAAGCAACACGAAAACATGAATGTTGTCGATATGATCGAGCATCTGAAGCAGCTCTTCCAAGAGCAGGCAAGGGTAGAGAGGTATGAGGTCTCTAAGGCACTGTTCAAGTGTCATATGGCAGAAGGGAATCCGGTGGGACCCCATGTACTCCGTATGATCGGGTACTTGGAGAATCTCGCCCGACTGGGGTTCCCGGTCGGCCAAGAGTTGGCAACCGATCTCATGTTGCAATCGTTGCCCGAGAGTTATGGACAGTTCAACATGAACTATAAGATGAACGAGATCGTGAAACCACTGCCAGATTTACTCAATATGTTGAGGACAGCTGAACAGAGCATCAACAAGGGTAAGGGCAAGGCCATTATGATGGTGCAGAAAGGAAAGGGCAAATGGTTTGCCTCATCCTCCAAGGGCAAAGGCAAGTCAGTTTCCAAGTCCAAGGAACCTGCCCTTAAGCCTGTTGGTGGAATTTCCAAAGGTGTGACTAAAGGTGAGTGTCACTACTACAGTCAGCCTGGACACTGGAGGAGGAACTGCCCAAAATATCTGGAGGACAAGAGGATTGGAATAGTGATTCCACCACCACCAGGTATTTTTGTTGTAGATGTCAATTTAACTGTCTCTACATCATGGGTATTAGATACTAGATGTGGATCTCATATTTGTCGAAATATGCAGGATCTAAAGAGAAGTAGAAGATTGGCTAAAGGAGAGGTAGATCTGCGCGTTGGGAATGGAGCAAAAGTTGATGCGTTGGCCATAGGCGTGTGCGAGCTATCTCTGCCTTCAGGATTAGTTTTAGAATTAAATAATTGCTATTTTGTGCCTGCTATGAGCAGAAACATTATTTCTATTTCTTGTTTGGACAAGGATGGTTTTATTATTTCAATAAAGAACAATTGTTGTTACTTTTATTTAAATAATATTCACTATTTTAGTGCGCAATTATTTAATAAACTGTATGTCCTTGATTTAAGCAATCCTGTCTACAACATTAATACCAAGCGGATTAAAATAAATGATTTAAATCTTGCTTATTTATGGCACTGTCGTTTAGGTCACATAAATGAGAAACGTGTATCTAGACTCCATAAGGATGGATTACTACACTCATTTGATTTTGAATCATATGAGACATGTGAGGCTTGTTTATTGGGAAAAATGACAAAGTCCCCTTTCAATAAGAAAGGTGAGAGGACTAGTGAGCAATTGGCGCTCATACATACTGATGTGTGTGGGCCATTTGCCACGCCTGCCAGGAGTGGTTATGTCTACTTCATTACATTTACTGATGATTACAGTAAATATGGATTTGTGTACCTTATGAGGGCAAAATCCGAATCCTTTGAAGTGTTCAAAGAATTCAAGAATGAACTAGAGAAGCAACTTGGCAAAAGTATCAAGGCTCTACGATCGGATCGTGGAGGAGAATACTTGAGCCAAGAGTTTGACGACTATCTTAGAGAGTGTGGGATCGTGTCCCAGCTCACTCCACCCGGAACGCCACAATGGAATGGCGTGTCCGAGAGGAGGAATCGAACCCTATTGGATATGGTTCGATCTATGATGTGTCAAACCGATCTTCCATTATTGTTTTGGGGCCACGCTCTATTAAGTGAAGCTTTCACCATTAACCGTGTTCCATATAAATCAGTCATGAAGACACCATATGAGATGTGGAGTGGGAGGCGTCCCACACTGTCGCTCATGAGGATTTGGGGCTGCGATGTCTATGTAAAACGTTTACAATCAGACAAGCTAGGGCCGAAATCGGATAAGTGTAAATTTGTGGGGTACCCTAAGGAAACTAAGGGTTACTACTTCTACAATCCAGCCGAGAACAAAGTGTTTGTTGCTCGGACCGGCGTGTTTCTAGAAAGAGAGTTTGTCTCTAAAGAAGCAAGTGGGAGGACTGTAGAACTTGAATAGGTTCAAGAACCACAAATCACTGAACCGATTATGGAACATGAACAGGATCCACAAGCAGTTGTGGAGAAACCTGTTCAAGTAACACAAGAGCTTCGTAGATCTAGTAGAGTGCGCCAGGAACCCGAGAGGTATGGACTTCTCGTGACCGATTCCGGTGACACGATGCTCATAGATGATGAGCCTACTACCTATGAGGAGGCCATGAATGGCCCAGACTCTCAGAAGTGGCTAGAAGCCATGAGATCCGAGATGGAATCCATGTATACCAACAAAGTATGGACTTTGGTGGAACCACCCGAATGGGCGCGGCCCATAGGGTGCAAGTGGGTCTTCAAGAAGAAGATCGACATGGATGGTAATGTGATTACCTATAAGGGCCGATTGGTGGCTAAAGGATTCAGACAGATTCATGGTATTGACTATGATGAAACCTTTCCACCAGTCGCTATGACCAAATCCATCCGAATCCTACTTGCGATTGCAGCATACCACGACTATGAGATTTGGCAGATGGATGTCAAAACAGCATTCCTTTATGGGAATCTCCTCGAGGACGTGTATATGATACAGCCGGAGGGTTTTGAGGATCCAAAGCAAGCCAACAAAGTCTGTAAGCTGCAACGATCCATTTATGAATTGAAGCAAGCTTCTAGGAGTTGGAATCGACGTTTTGATGAAGTAGTCAAAGAGTTTGGCTTCATCAGAAACGAAGATGAGTCTTGTGTCTACAAGAAGGTTAGTGGGAGCTCTGTAGCTTTTCTGGTCTTGTATGCGGATGACATACTACTCATTGGAAACGACGTTCCCATGCTACAATCTGTTAAAGATTGGCTAGGGAAGTGTTTCTCAATGAAGGACTTAGGGGAAGCAGCCTATATACTCGGTATAAAGATCTATAGAGATAGATCTAAAAGGTTGCTAGGCCTAAGTCAAAGTACATATATTGATAAGGTGTTGAAACGGTTCAACATGCAAGATTCCAAGAAGGGATTCTTGCCCATGTCACATGGAATCACTCTTTCGAAGAGTGGTTGTCCTTCCAATGAGATTGAGAAGGAACGCATGAGTAGAATTCCCTATGCCTCGGCCATAGGATCTATCTTGTACGCCATGTTATGTACTAGACCAGATGTGTCATATGCCTTGAGTATGACAAGCAGATACCAATCCAATCCAGGTGAGAGTCACTGGATTGCTGTCAAGAACATCCTAAAGTACTTGAGAAGAACTAAGGATGCTTTCTTGATATTTGGCGGTGAGGAAGAGTTGCGTGTAAGGGGTTACACTGATGCAAGCTTCCAGACCGACTGAGATGACTTTAGATCACAGACGGGATATGTGTTTTGTCTGAATGGAGCAGCGGTGAGCTGGAAGAGTTCCAAGCAAGAGACGGTAGCTGATTCTACAACAGAGGCTGAGTACATTGCTGCAAATGGCGCAGCAAAGGAAGCTGTTTGGATCAGAAAGTTTGTTTCTGAACTTGGTGTGGTTCCTAGCATTGCGGATCCAGTCGAGTTGTACTGTGACAACATTGGGGCGATCGCGCAATCAAAGGAACCCAGGTCACACCAGATATCCAAGAACGTGCTCAGGAAGTTTCATCTGATTCGAGATATTATTGATAGAGGAGACGTTCGGATATGCAAGATTCCTACAGATGAGAATCTGTCAGACCCGCTTACAAAGCCGCTCACGCAGTGGAAGCATGAAGGGCACACTAGGAGTATGGGCATACGAGATGCGCCAGATTGGCTCTAGTGCAAGTGAGAGACTGTTGGAATAGATGCCCTAGAGGCAATCTAGTTTAGTATGAATTTGTTTGTGGCTATAAATTCATTTATTATTTATTAGATATTTAATATAATGAAGTCCTTAGATTTATAATTGTGTTTTTTATCTTAAATATCCCTATTCCACTATAATGATTAATGGGACAATCATCTATAGACTAGTATGGGGTTGGATTGATATGGAGATATCACGATCCAACGCATAGGTGTTCATTAGGGGTAATGTCGCACTGGATTGACCCATCTCCGAGAAGGCTACATACACGTTATGTTGAGTCACAAGCGCTTCTCGCGGTGCAATGGTATTGTCATCCTTAGACTTTAAGTCACTAGATATTCTAGTTGTGGGTTATTGTGATTTTGGTAACGTTAAACGCTACACCGTAACTGTGTAGTTATAAAGGCGTGTACTGGATACAATAACAAGCAAGCTTAGAGATCGTAGTGGACGTAGATAGAATTTGTCCCTCCTACATAACGAGAGTAAATATCCTAGGCCACTCGAGGGATAGTGCTTATAGAATGTCTGGCCAGACTCAAATAAATCAATATAGGATATTGATGTTATTTGCACGAATAAGGCTATTCCCATGGATCGAGAAACTATGGATTGGATATACGAGTGTGACTTGTATGTCTCGTGTCCAATCCGGATATAGAGACAAAGGGATGAGACAATTACTTGTACAAAGGTTGTCAAGATGACTATTCTATTAGTTGGCTAGAATGGATGTTTTGCTAGAAACCGCTCCATATTAGCAAATAGTTGCTACTAACTAAATAGAACCTATGGGGTCACACACTATATAGAGTTGAACTAGATTTGGGAATTAATTAATTGGATTAATTAATTAGAAGGATCACTTTGCAAAACCTTGCAAACTTAGTAGGGACTAATTTGCAAGGAAGGGACTAAATTGAATTCTAGTAGGACTAGAATAAGTCCTTTAGGTAGTTGGCAAGGAGTTGTTGGACTATATAAAGGACCTTCCTTCCTTCCTTCCCACAACTTATGCTCATAATTGAACATAAAAAGAGTGGGAGAGAACAAAAGGAGAGAGAGCAACAAGCTAGATGAGCGGCCGCCCCCTAGCCCGCCGCCCGTCCCCTTCGGCCCCAAAGGAGGCCGAAACCTCCTTTGGTTCGTCTCGTTTTGCGTGATTCTTCTTCCTCTTCCTCTTTCCGGGTTAGCACCAAGGAGTGGGAGATATAGGAATCAACTCTAGGCGTGGATCAACCATAGAAAACGTGACACAATTCGCGTTTGAAGTCATCAAAGGAGAACCCTAAGGTGTGTTATTGATTTCTTCCTTTACCATCGTTATGTCTCTTGACTTGTGATCCTTAGAGGGTTTTGCATGGTTAATTATTGTTTCCGTTGCGTCCATGAATCAAAACCTTACATTTTGTTTAGTCGATTGATTGTAGTAGTCAATAAGAGATCTTCGATTATTTCTTCTGCAAATTTGTTTTCCCTAGTCAATATTGAAAACTTGTTCTGAAGATTACCCTAGTTTCTGCATATTTTTTATCAGAGTGACCAGATTGTTTTTTTCTTCGGCCCTATGCTTCTGCATCCGGTCTAGGCTAAATGCTCATTTTGCAGGCAATTAGATCTGGTTATAACATTCTCCGCACTGAAATATATATGCTATTTTCTAGGTTTGAAATTGAAATGAGAATCGCGGTGGGTTTGTTTCTGTCAAATTGTTGTGAAAATTAGTCTGAAATTTATGTGGGGTTTTTTTTTTGTGAAATTTAGCTGAAGATCGTTGAACGCTCTATGTATGAATTTCAGCTAAAGATCTATGTGGGTTTTTGCAGGCACCGAGGAATTTACTTAGTTTAGCGGCTATATTGGATGAGTACATCAGTCTGAAAGAGCAAAAAGTGATCTTGGATGAAGAGAAGAGGCCGACGAAGATGGAGGGGGTTCGGTTGTGTGCAGGGAGTTGGGTATTTTTTGTCGGTTATTGTTGGTGTAAATGGTGGTTTGAGGCGGCTCGGTTTGTTACTGATTTGTAGTTCTCCGCTTGGGATAATGGTGAAGGAGGAATTTGGGTATTGAGGAGTATAGGCATTAGGTTGTGAAGGAGGAATTTTCAGTGTAGAAGTACCTTAAAAAAAGAATTGGAAACTTGTAACTAATTTATTTTGAGAATTTCGTAGGTGTGTTCTTTGTGTTCTTGATGTTCTTGATGATAAATAATGGAATTTATTTTGAGAATTTTATAGGTGTGTTCTTGAGTTTTTTGAGGATAAACAATGGATAGTCCAAAACATTACATCGGGGCAATATGGTCCGAAATTTGTTTATCTCCCACTTTTCTAACAGAACTTGACGGAAGGATGCTAAGTGTCCACGGAATATACCGTTAAGTGGGTACGGAGTGTCTTTTTCTAAAACACTGGGTAGCGGAGTGGACTTAAGCCTAAAGTCAGGGGTGGTCAGTGTCTTTTACCCTTTCACTATATTAGAAACTGATTCTTACACTATAGTTTATTGTTTTCGAAAAATAAAATAAAAAATAGGAGCAAATTGCATTAGAAAAAAAGGCAAAATCAAGCCATAGAGAGTAAAAGGTGTAAAGACTGGAAATTCAGGATCCCTAGGGCGGCTTCACAGGCGATTGAACATCGAACTTGCAGTGGACGGTGCCTTCGCCCGTGATTATGGCTTTTCGTCGTCTACTAGAGTCCATACTCTCTCTTCCGAAGAACAGGAGGTTGTACTTTTCGACTCTGAGCGCTACTTGGAGGCGTTGCAAGATTTGGGACCACTTCTAATCGGAGATTTCATTCATCCGTCGCGGGTGGAGAATAAAATCCCTATTCAATAAAATTTGGTTCGGAGGTGACCAGGTCAGTATCCACGAAACAACTTCGAATCGTTTCGTTTTTGGGTTTCTTCGAAAGCATCAATGAATAAATCTTTGGAAGGATGTCCCTGGGTTTCCGACGGGAACATCCTTGTTCTCAATCCTTGGTTTGTCGGCCCTCGGAGTGACTTGGCAGTCTTCAGCTATGTCGATACATGGGTGCAAATAAAAAATCTTTCCCTTTTCTTTGTAACAAAGATGACATTAAGAAGGCAATTGCAGGCCTTGGTGAAGTGATCAATGTGGATGATCGAATCTTCACAAGTTCGAGTGGAGACTATATGCGAGCTAGAGTCAGGTTGGAGAATGCCAAACCTTTGGGAAGGAAAGGTTTCATCCAAGTACTTGATAACAAATCGGGCTCAGTTACGTCTACGAGCGTATTCCATGTGTCTACGGGTGTTCTGGACATTTCACCCACTTCACCGAACGTTGTGAAAAGAAAACTGATGCGGAAAAAATGTCTGAAGACCACGGCTGTGTCAACTAGCTTGTGTTCAAGCCGCCACCGAAGAAGAACCAGTTGAGTAAAAGGGTGGGGTTCACAAACTGGGGAAGGAAGGTCGAGTTCCCCGACGTTGTCATAGACAATTATCGAGAAAACAAAGCTACTGGGACCTGAAGGGGTAACCTGCACAGACCAGGGTCTTCTATCGGCAGTGGGGAAAAGGCAAAGCAACCGGCTTCTGCATCTAATCCACTTGCTAAAGGGAGGTCAACGAAGGCAGCTAACAAGGCCATAGATATGAGGAAAGCTCTGCAATTGGACTCTCCGACCCATAGTCGAAACTCTTGGAAAGTAAGTCCTTGGTTCAAACTCCGGAAGTTCCAAGGAAAAAAGGAAGACATGGCAGTTTTATTCTTATCCCAAACTGTAGGGTTTTGTAACGGATTGCGCAGTGGAATAAAACAAGATAAAGATCCGCACAAGACCCTCCAAGGATCACAGGACTAGACATCATAACGATAGTAAATAATTTAGTATCAAATACCTTGTGTGTCTCCTTGGATGAATTCACACGTGAAATAGTGTTCATGTCTCTACGGATAGTCCACACCTAGGATCAAGTTCTAGAGTCCATCCTCGTCTTGTGCTAGCAATAGATGGAAGGAGGAAGACAAAGAATCACGCAACGAGAAAGACCCAAGGCCGCTACACTAGAGGGCCGACGGCAATATGAGGGGGCGGACGGGGGTCGGTTCGGTACGTCTTAATTGAGATATTATACTTTATTTGATGGATTTAATCACTTGGGTATAGTGTTTGTTGTCTTTGATAGGAAACATGGCTTAAGGAGCGATTTGGATCATGGATGTGAGCTTCGGGAGCAAGGGAGCGCAAGGAAAGAGGCTCGGGAACCAAGTTGAAGATTCAAGAACACATCTACAGACAATTTCGCACGAAATGGTGGTCATTTCGTACGAAATGAAGCCATTTCGCACGAAATGCTCCGGAATTGGCGCAAAATTTGTGTGGCTAAAATGTAAACATCAATACTTGGTATTCATTACTTCGACCTAGGCAAAAAAAAAAAGGACATGAGAAGAGACTCAAGAACAAGTAGGAAAGCTAAGGAGAAGCCTTTGGGATAATCAGGAAGCAAGGATATAAGCTTGGATCATCACGTATTTAGCGTTTGATCTATTTTCATCCTTTCTTTCTTGTATGGAATATTATAACACTTTTTCATTAGTTATGAGTAGTTAAACTCATACATAGGCATCTATGGAGAGCCTAGGGTTTATGTTTTTATGGATTTCAAGGATTCTTATGAACTTTCATGCCTAGGGTTTATGGCTTGAATGAAGATTTCTATGGTTTAAACATACTGAGCTCTTTCGTTGACATGCTAGAGTCACGATTTATGATGAATGTTTTATTTCTGGTTCAACTAGTAAACCTAGCTTAAAGATAATTCTTTCTAGTTAATCATTTGTATACTACGCTTAATTCTTAGCAAGGTAGGAGTCATGACCCGAGCTTGTTAATTAACTAGTGAATGTGTGAAAGCAAATCTACCATAGTTGGGATGAGTGCATTCCCGAATCAATGAGATCGAGAGGTGAGTTGAGTGGGAGTAGCTAGAAGAGGGTATATTTGGTAGGAGATAGTGAGGTGTTCGTGTGGTGGAGGTTTGAAAGGACATCGTTTCCTTGCATTTTTGCTTTTTCTAATCCTTGAAAATCTTTTCAAAGCCTTGAATTTTATGTGTGCAGTTTATATAACAGTCTTTCAAGGTCTCGAAACTCTTTTCAATGCCTTGAAAAAATAAATATGTTTAGTACATAGTTCAATGATTGGATCTCTAATGATGGGTGATATCTCAGTAGATAATTGCCTAACATTATTTTTACCTTTTTAAATGAATGTTTTTCAAATCAGAATAAAAATATTTCCATCCCAACGAATTCGAATTTCAAGCAAATCTTCTTTCCTTAAAAGATTTGAGAATATTTAGTTTCCTTCTTTAACTCAAACTCTTTGGTATTTATCTTTTCTTTTTTTTCTCTCTATTCTATCACTCCTGCCTCTTTATTCTTACAACCCCAAACCCTAATGAACTCACTAAGAAGCTCTTAACGAATTAAGATGACTGGTGAAAGCTCAAAGGAGAACACATGGAAGAAAAGAAAAGCTGGAGAAGAAGAGGTTGAGACTATCAGTGCTAGTTCCACTTCTAAGACTGTGAGTGCATCACAGCAACCTCTCCTCCTCCTCCAAAGAAGAGAAGCAATAAGGACAAGGATGATCAGGCTGCTACTTCCAGCTAGAAGAAATCAGATCCAGTGGCTACATCTGAGAAGCAAAAGGGTGTTCAGGTTGTTAGTCCAAAGAAGGTTAAGAAGGTGAAGACTCCTCTGAAATCAGGCAAAGGAAAGGATATACAGACTTAGAAAAGGTTAAGGGGAAGGAGATATAGATCTCATAAAAGGACAAGCGGAAGGAAATTCAGATATACTCTGAGGAGAAAACAGCTTCTTGTAAGAAAGCTCTTTCTTATAAATGGTTTATCAATCATGATGCAAGAGGTATGTGGTTAGATGGATTTGCTTCTGTTCCTATTGCTTATTACAGTATGATCAATACTAGTATGTTGGATTCTATGGATTTGGAGTGCATTAGGAGATTGAAGCAGAGTTCTATCTTGGAAAATCTTAAACCCCTCTGAAGTGGCATACCCTAGGCTTACCAGACTCTTTTTATCTTAATATGAAACAAGTGAATATTCTGAACTTGACTAAATCATCTAATGTAGCTGGTATTGTGTTGGAGTTAGACTTTGCTGAGTTTGCTAATGTCTTGGGGTGTCCAAATAGGTACAATATAGAAAATTACCCTAGCAAGATTGATGGTATTAAGATGGCTAAGGAAGCATTCTTTTTGCCGAATGTAGCCTACACCTCTAGGCAGTTAACTCATTCTGTGTTAATCGTTAAAGTCAAAATCTTGTTTACTATCCTTATACCAAAGGAAAAATCTAAGGAAATGCTGTCTGATAGGGTGTTGTATCCGATGTATTTGGTAATGCATGGTTATGAGATTGATCTGCCAAGCATTGTGATGTAACACATGTTGTATAGCTGTACCAAGAATAGGAAGCACCATCTACCCTATGTCAACCTCCTTTCACTCTTCTTTCACAATCTGGGGATACCTATTGACAGGGAAGAGACAATCATTACTAGTTTTGGAATGATAGATGAAAAGTCCTTTCAAAGGATTGGAATTGTGAAAACCTGTGAGGGAGCTTGGAAGTTCTACTCTGAATTGTCTGCTGATGATTTGAAAGCCAAGAAGTTTTCAAAGCCTAAGTCCTTAACTACTCTAGTAGCCCTACCTTCTACAACTTAGGATCAATCTTAAGTTCTTCAGAAGCTGGACTTCATTGAGAATGAGCTAGATGAGCTCAAGCAGAGTCGGTATTAGTTGGGTACAGAGTTCAGGCAGATGAAGTACATGATTAAGAGTGTTTTCAAGAGTATCAACTTGGTACATGTGGAAGAAGAGGACACACCAGTTCCAGAAGGCTCAAGGAAGTCAGGATCTACCAGCGACTTATTTGATGAGCATAGTTTTGGGGATAAGACTACCGGGGATAAGGTAGCTAAGGCTAAGACAACTGAGGATCAGCAAGCTAGTGAGGAAGATAGTGTTGACTCTGGGTTGCTACTCAAAGGCTAAAGCTAAAGAAACTGAAAGGAAAAGCTCCAGTAATTGTCACCTCTGTTGACTTATTTGAGGATGAAGAAACTAGTGAAGAAGTTGCACAAGAAGTGGCTGCACAAGAAGAGAATGCGGATGAAGAGGAAGAAGGAAGCTGATATTTGTACATTTGCTAATATCTCAAGAATAGAATTGTTTAATATATGTTTTGATTTGAGAAAAATAAAAAAATAGTTTTTGGTTGGGTTTGGGTGTGGGTTTGGGTTTAGACATTTTAAGAACGGGCTGGGCTCGTGTTTTGAGTATTGGCAAGATTCGGTCTAGGTTTGGGCTTGGATTCACCCATTAAAGTTTGGCAAGATTCGGTTGTACCCGACCCAGCCTAACCAGGCCCGGACTGTGGATTGTGGACTCCAAGTTTGTGGTGAGTGGTGAGACTACTCTGAAGATCTTCCGGAAATGAAGTCGATCGATGTCATGAAAAATTGAAAAACCCTAAACCCTTTGAACAAAAAAGTCGATCGAAACAGTTGTCTGTCATCCATCGGAATCTTTTCTTCTTCCGGCAGCAGGAGCAATGTCGGATAATCCAAAGAGGGTGGCAGCGGACTACCTCTCGGCAGACCTGGAGATGCCCATACTCTCCCTCTGTCCCGTCAAGTCTCTGCTGCGTTTCAGGTGCGTTTGCAAGTCTTGGTATTCTCTTATCTCCGACCCAGACTTCATTCAACTCCATCTCACTCAATCAATAGATCGACAACACTTTCTTTCTGCGCCTGGTATAATATCTCCGACCCAGAATCACCCATCATTCATCACTCTCCTCGGTACATGTAATGGGTTGGTTTGCTTCTGCATCAACAATGAAGAACTAATTGTTTTCAATCCTTCCACCAAAAGGTACAAGCAATTGCCACTCCCACCTGAAACTGACCTCAATGACTATGATTCTTATTGGGGATTTGGTTTTGACTCATCTGTAGATGATTACAAGCTGGTTTTGTGTTTGGAAGGTCCCTCTCGCTCCAATAAAATCATGGTGCTCAGTTTTAAGGATAGTTTCTGGAGAACTATTCATACATTTAATGCTGATGATTTCATTAGTTTTGCCTACAGTTTATCACATGCTGTTCTCTTGGATGGGGTTCTTCACTGGATTGGCCTCAACCAGGGTAGGAGATTTATTCTCTCTTTTGATTTGTCCACAGAGGTGTTTCAGGAAGTTCCTGAACCAGATGCATTACCTCCCGATCCTTCTGGCCGATCAGATGGGAGTAATTATATTGGGATTGGGGTCATTGGAGGATGTCTGTGGGTTACCCGGGTGGACTGGAATGGAGTTGGCTTCGTTGTCAATCTGTGGGCAATGAAGAATTACAACCTAAAGTCATCTTGGGTCAAGCTTTTTGAGATCCCTTTGCTTTCTCCTGGGAAAAGCCTGGAACCTCTGTTTTTTCTACGGAATGGTGAAATTCTTGTGGCGTGGGCTGACAACGATTTAGTAGCTTACTATCCAGAAAGCCAACGGAGAATTGAAACTGGCATTCGATCTCCTCCTGACGGGATGTTCCTGGTTCCGTACACTGAGAGTCTGGTATCACCAACTTGTGGCGAGGATTGGAGAGGTAACCAACAATTCATGGATTTCATGGCTGAGAAAGTTGTGGTTTTAGACGTGGGAAGTCTAAACCTGCCCAATGGGGTTTAGAGGTGGAAATACTACGAGGTAGATGATTCTTAGACTGCCCTGCATTTACAACCTCGTATTTTTTTTTTATTTTTTTTTCGCACCTGGACTCGGATGAACTCATCTGCAAAGGACATGCCTAGCTTTAAACGATGGCGAACGACCTCCGAATTGACTTATCGCTGTTGAAGGTTCTAAAAGTTCTTGCTCTTTTTAAAGTTGGCGTTTAATATGGGAAGTATCAAGTTTGCAAGTAGACTATCATCATCATCATCATCTCATTCTCGGTTTGTCTATTATCTTTCTTTGTATTTTGTTCTATAATAGTAACCCTTTGTGTTTGCCTTTGGATGATGAAGATTGGATTTCGTATATTGTGGTTGCTGAATTATCTATTGTGGTTTGCCGTATTGGTCGAGTGTTGCTAACTTTCTGAAAGACATTTAACTGGTAGAATCCTGTGATCAGGACAAGCTGTTCGTGAAGTGGATAATAAACTCTGTTATTCTAACAGAGTGTTTACTACGAAACCATCCTTCTATAAGATAAATTTTTATGTGATTTTTTGCATATTATTTTCGTAATGTTCAGGCAGAGAAATATATCTGGCATGCAGTTTAGCCTACAGAACCATTATCTATATTCTATACAGTCTCTCTTGTGTGCGGCGTACCACACAATCATTCCTGTTCTTCAAATCGAATCAATCCGCTTTGTAGTAGGCACAGGTGCAGAAGTGTTCACCTGAGATGGAGAAAAAAAACTGATTGGGAAGACAACTGGATTATAGCGTTTCTAGTGTATATGTTCCTTTATTTCACTTTCATCTGCAAATTTTGCTGGATGTCCTTGTTTGAGTTTGTTTCTTGTTTTGGATCGGTATTCCACAAAACCAGTGAATGGAACCCAATGGTGATTAGAAACATCCTGGGGGAATTTTGGGTTGAACTGCATGAACCTCATCTATTAATTTTAGTTGTAACGCTCAAATATAGAAGCAACATACCGTGTACTAGGTTAATCTATAGAAATCTACACCCACAGCTGACCATTACTTGTGAGTGTAGCGTCGCAAACCAGTTCTTTCCCAGAAAATTAAACAACCTGCTTTCTAGGCCGTATGAAGTATGAACTGTTGACTTGGTGGTTTGGTGCTCTTGTCAGGGTATGAAAAATTGGATGCTTTGGAGTTGCTGCTTCAGCCGTTTTGTTGATCTGTTTTGTTGTATGCTGGCCAGAGTGTATTGTATTATAGCATTTTGGGTTATTAACTTTGGATTTGGAAACCCTCTCTATGATGTAACTCTCTTGAAGAGGAAGAGGTAGCTGAGCTTAGTTTACAAGTACTGAATGAAAGTGGCTTTTTACTAGCGTGCCCTATGGCTGTTTGTGCTTAGTCGTCACCCTCACTACGAAAAGCGATAGGAATATTCTGAGTTGAAGGTGTTTACGAACTAACTTTGTTCATTTCTTTCTGGGATTAAGTTAAAATTTTTCTTTACGTTGAACATTTTCTGGAAAAGTTGGTCCGTCATTAGAGTAGGTGTGTACGGTTGTGCTCTGGAAATCAAGTGTGAAATGACCTGAGATGTTGAACTGAAACTTGATCTGCTGGGTAAATGCTGCTTTTCAGAAGCAACTCACATTGACCGGTGAAGCCATTTGTAACAGTAAGGCAGACATTTCAAAGGATAGAAATTGTGGTAACTGTACGCCCTTACTGCAGAATTAATTAATGACTCATATGCGGTGGTTGTCTTTTCTAACTGCTTGGACTCTCAGTCACTGCTGGTTGAAGATGATGATTGTTATAGTTTAAGGAGATGGATAGGGTGAGAAGGGGTAGGTGGGATATGTTCCCAAGTTCATTGTAAGTGTAACCCAATTTATTTTTAAGGGGGGAAATATCATAATATCACCAAAATAAAAGTCAATTCCATGGATCCAAGACAAACTAAAGTGCTGATAATAGAGCCATCAACTTTCGACATTTTACAAGATAGAAAAGCTTTGGTTGCTTCAACTATCCTCTTACCCTCAGAAATGCCTAAAGTCATAGTAGTAATTGTCAAGAGCTAACGAAAATATGGATGGGCAACTCGGATTACTCACATATAAAAAATATATAGTTATACTTAATTATTCTATGGGTAGAATACACTAAAGTAGAGGAGTTGAAACCCAAAACATTCTTTCGATATTAAAACATCTCTCGGTGATTATAAGCTGCTTTTGTCTCAAGGTAACCCTTGTGTCTCCAATGAAATCCTAGTGCCCAGTTTTAAGGATATACAGATAACTTTGATGTTGGTGATATGATTGGTTTTGGCAAGAATACACCAGGTGGCCACTCTCCTTAATGGGTCTCTTCATTGACTTGATGTTCAGGTGGATGGGAATGGTCTTTGGACAATTATTCTCTCTTTTGATTTGTCCAAAGAGGTGTCTAAGTATAATTCCAGAACCAGATGATTTGTCTGATCCTGTTAGCCGGGTTTTACAAGGATTTCATCATATTGAAGTTATCGAGTATGCCTTTGGGTAACCAGATGAGTTACCCGATCCTGTTAGCCTGGTCTTTTTGATTTATCCAAAGACGTTCTCCTTAACAGGATGACTGGAAATGGAGTTGGCTTTGTACTGGATACGATTTAAAATCATATTGGGTTCAACTTCGAGATCCCTTCATTTCTCCTGGTGAAAGCATGACACCCCTGTTCTTTCTAAGCAACGGTGAAATTTCAGTGGTGTGTGGAGCCGGGGATTTATTTGCTTACAACCCGTCAGATGAAAGTGAATAGACTATTGAAGCTGGTCATAGAGGTCCTGTCGACGAGATGGTTGTGGTTTTGTCTATGGAGAGTATGGTTTCACCTATTTGTGGTAAGTATTTGATTTGAGGAGTAACCAACAGTTCATGTATTTCATGGTGGAGAAAGTTCCAGTTCTAGATGTGGGAAGTCTAAATCTGCCCAAGGGGATTCAGAGCTGGGAATAGTACAAGGTAGATGATTGGTAAACAGTTCTGCATTTGCAACCTCATATTTTTATTCTTCGCACCGTGACCCAGATGGTCATATACACGGGCATGTTATACTGTAAACAAAGATGAACGAATCCAAATGACTTGTCACAGATGAAGTTTCTAAAAACTTCAGTTCTTTGTTGAAGTGGTCGTTTAATAAGGGAAGTATACACTTTGCAAATTTGTAGTCTATCATTTCATTTTTGGTTTGTTTGTTATCTACTTATCTTCCTCTTAATTCTTTTTTCTCTAAAATCTTATACTTATCTATTTGCCTTTGGATAGTAAAGTTGGAGTATCGGATTTTTTAAATTGTGGTTGCTGAATTAGTTCTATTGGGGTTTGCCGTCTGTCTAGAGTCTGAAAGTTTGACTAATTTTGGAGGGAGAATCCTACCTCCAGGAGAAGTTCATGAATTGTAAAAGATAAGCTGTCTTAATTTTTAAACCGGACAATGATTTATTCAGATACCTTCAGAATGTAAGATAGATGTTCTCAAACCAGGGAAGAAGATTGATTTGCATATGCTTATGCTACATCAGTTTAATCGTACATCACTGCATTCTGGATATGATTCCTTGGTCTGGTTGCTGATGTTACATCTAGATGCATGTTTCTGTTCTGTTACAAGTTCTTTCGCTCCATAAATTAACTTGACTTTTATTGCTTATGAAATGTTCATATTAAGAACTTACGGGGATACATTGGTCTATTGTTGCATCATGAATCTATGGTTGAACACTTGAACTGTGGGATACATTGGTCTATTGTGGTGTATGGCTAGTGCAGAGAAGATGCATATCTTTATGTCGCAGCCCATAAGCAATGATCAACTTGTTGGGCAGCTGGTTTTGGGGTTACCCTCCACAAGTTTCCACTAATATATATTTATTTTTCTTTTCCTCTGGAAAAGCAAGGATATCGTTTACAGAAAATAGAGTTTCAACTTCATTTTTGCTGATGTAACCACCTAATCCTCCTTTATAGTATTAATAGGTTAAATTAACCTATTGTTCCTTTTTAGTAGCAATTTTTAAGTTAGTATTCAACTTGTGCCTATCATACTGGAGCTTTGGAGTGTACTCACTATTGACTTGATTTCCTGTCCTGCATTGTAATGGTCTGTTAATTTGTTTCGAAACTAAATAAATGTTACTGTGTTAATTTTCTAGATCAACCTGTCCTGTGTCTGGTACCCAGGTGCTGTTTTCTTTGTTATTAGATTGTTTTGGTTGATATTAACCAGGATAACTGAAGTAGGCAGATTTAATGCTGTTACATAATATAAAGAAAGAAATGTGCTCTAAATTGGTTATAAACATTATAGCGTATTGTCTCAGTATAGGGTAACCTGTTTTTCCGTTCCACAGTAATGGACTTTCGGATTACTCACTGCTTTTGTGTACCTACCTGTCTCTTAAAATGTCTGGGGTAATTATCTGACGAATGTTAAAGTTGGATGAGACATCTAGCATAGAACTACTTGAACCCCACTTTCTTCTAGTCATAAATGAATGTTTGGGCTTTGAAGAATCTAAATCTTCAAGTGAGTTGAGGTCTGAGGTTTGGTAGCGTCACCACCTTTGGAGGATACGGGATATACAGTATTGAAGCCGATTGTTTTTACCAGCTATAAGGTTGCAGTTATGAAGTTTATACCAAGGTAGAAGATGATGGGTGATTTGTCTAATTGTCTTGCTTTCGCAACCATCAGGGCTAGCCTGGTGGTTGGAGCCTCCAGAGGAAAGCCTGGAAGAAACTTTACAAAGGAAAAATCCATGTATTTTATCCTTTTTGTTTTCTGGGCTATCCATTTTTTACTTTAAGTTTGTTCATGCTATCTCTGGTTGTAAGCACAGTAGATTTGTTTTGCAACACTTGGGTTAATTCACAGATTGGTCATACTGTAGGTCATTTTGTTAACTTTATTTGGTGATAGATGTATATATCTTTGCTACGATAGCTAAGGCTGTTTCTCGGCCTATATTGAGGCCAAATGTTAGAACAAGGTTCCAGGCCCTGAGCAAGGAAAAAACTGGGCTCCAATGGTCTTGATATTAGGCTAATGGTTCATTCACTGGCATTTGCTTTTATTTCAAATTGGAGTTCATATCGGTAATTATGTTCCGTAGTAGTCCGAATGGAGCATCTCTCTTTTCGTCTGTCTGTCTCTTTGAATATAATGCAATTTGCTGTTCTCAGGCTATGAAATATTGGATTCACTTGCTGTTTCAGACCACTTAGGTGATATGTTTTATTCTGGCTAGTGTACGAATCTTAGTAGCATTCTTAATTGGTAACCTAGTAGATCTGTTGGACAATGATGAGGGGACCCTCTTTGCTACGAATGTACTGTAGTTGCTATGAGAAAGAGGTAGCTATCTAGCTAGCTTACTCTTTGCATACCAAATTACATGATATTAGAACTTGTCTAGCTCACAGAATTTGCTGAAGGTGTCACCTACCCTCGCTGCGGAAAAGCTGAAGGATTTCCTGGGTTAATAGGGCTTCATGGAGATGTTAGTTCATCTGAGATTTCCGTTTTGTTGGCAGTAAAATGTTTATACAAAGAAAGATTTGAGAAACAGAATCTGATAGGAAGCAAGCTTAGAGATCGTAACTGGGTAATCAGCTCACAGAAGCAATCTTCCGTAACTGGGTAATCATAAAGGTGGCTATCGGGCGTGATAGGAAGCAAGCTTAGAGATCGTAGTGATGTAGATATGATTTGTCCCTCCCACATAATGGGGGTAAATATCCACGGCCACTCGAGGGATGAGGCTTATTGAATGTCTGGCCAGACTCAGATAAATTAATATAGAGATATTAATGTTATCTGCAAGTATAAGCATATTCCCAGGATCGATGAACTATGGATTGGATATACGAGTGTGACTATTTATGTCTCGTGTCCAATCCGGATATGGAGACAAAGGGATAATGCAATATGATATATTGGGCACAAAGGTTTGTCGGGATCACTGACTATTTCTATTGGTTGGGTGGCATGGATGTGTTGCTAGACACCGCTCCATGTTAGTAATAGTTACTACCAACTATATAGAAACCTATGGGGTCACACGTCAAATAGAGTAGAGCTAGATTTGGGATTAATTAATATGGATTAATTAATAGAAGGATCATTGTGCAACACCTTGCAAACTTAGTAGGACTAATTTGCAAGGAAGGGAATAATTCTAGTTCATCTAGAATTAGGAAACTCTTTTTTGGAAACAACAAGGAGTTGTTGGAGTATATAAAGGAGGCTCTAGCTTCCTTCCCACTTGATGAGTTATTATTAGTCATAACACAAAAGTGGGAGAGAGCAAAAGAGAGAGCAAGACAAAGAGCTAGGGCCGAAACCCTAGCCCCCGTCCGCCCCCTCTACCCGACGGCAAAAGGAGGCCGCCCCCTCCTTTGTGCCTTGTTGCTTTGTTGCTCTGATCTTCATCCCTC
Organism: Linanthus parryae; assembly: GCA_023055425.1. Classification (NCBI taxonomy): domain Eukaryota; kingdom Viridiplantae; phylum Streptophyta; class Magnoliopsida; order Ericales; family Polemoniaceae; genus Linanthus; species Linanthus parryae. The sequence goes on from JALGPY010000001.1 coordinate 104,694,437, forward strand.
TTCCTCCAAGGTTCAAGCTAGCACTTGATTGAAGGAAGAATCTAGATCTCACCTCTAGACGTGGATCAACCGTAGAGACGAGGACATCATTCTTCGTGTGATCTCACAAATCAAAAGGTACACATCTTCTATGTCCTTGATCATGTTATGATGTCTCTTCCTGTGATCCTTGGTGGGCTTTGAGTAGGATTAATTTTGTTATTCCGCTGCGTTACCTACGTCAAAACCCAACAGTGGTATCAGAGCCACAGGTCGTAGAGCATAACAAGATATTATGTGTTTACGATTTCAGTTCATACACCGTATTATTGTTTATTACGCGAAAACTGAAAAATTGGCATAGTAGATGCAATATTGAATTTGATTCAAACAAACAAGACCCAATGTAACATTGGATGTTAGAATTGGTGAGTTTAATCACATAGGATGTGAATAATTGGGTTCTTGAAAAATTAGGGTTCATGGGCACATGATTGAAAAGGGGTTTTCAATTATGGAAACAAAATTATGGAAATAAATCCATATGGAAACAACCTTGCTTGGGCAACAAGGAAGGAGGAAGGGGACTAGGGCCGAAACCCTAGCCGCCCGCCCCTCCCTTATGCGCCAAGCAAGGCCGCGGCCCCCTAGGCGTGCGGCGGTCCTAGGGTTCGGGCCACTTGTTGGCTTGGACCCTTTGGACCGTTGTGAAACCCTAGTTACCCAATTTCATTAAAATTAAACAAGCGCGTTAAAAATTGGTTTTAACTGTATTATGTGCTTTATTGCATGGTGGATGGATATGGCCTAGGATTGTGGATGTTTATTGTTTTGTGGTTTGGTTTACGGCCTGCGAGCTGATCAAATTAATGTAATAATTAATTAAGTTTTTACGGCCTGCGAGTCGTCTTTTTCTCCTCGACATGTGAGGCTTTTGTTATTTATTTATTCTAGATGTTAGGCTAGAATTAGAAATATTTATTTGATAGCCAAGAACATGGAGAAGAAGACCGGAGAACCAAAGGAGCCAAAAGACATCCCTAGGCGCGCAGCTATGGTGGAGCACATGGAGATGAGCTTGTCACTTTAGGGCATATATATATTATCATTGGCTTGGTAATATCTTAGTCTAGGGGCCATATCCATGCCACATTATTTTCTTTTGTGGATGTTTATTATTTATGTCTTGTTATTTATTTTTGTGTGTATGGCGATACTAGCAAAACGTTAACAAGATAATAATAAACAAGGTTGGTCTTTTATTGTGGATGGCCCAATCCAAATAAGTAGACCATGTTGATAAGATCAACCAAACAACTTAAAAGAAATCCCTCAATTAAATATTGCGTTTTGCATTCTCTTGCCAAAACACCCTTCATGATCATGGCCTATTAAAATTCGGGCTTGCCAAAGCAAGGCGATTTTAATTTTTCATGATGTGTTGCGGACGACGCAAGCTAGTAATGCGTGTATGTTGAAAGCAAGAGGTTGGACGCAACTAGGCAAGAGTCAATTGGATTGATGAGCTTAGAGGCATGACAATTAGGAGTTATCCATTGGATAAAGAATAAAAGGAATTTATTCACCTAATTGGACCAAGAGTTGCATGGGATGCAATTGGAATGGTTCCTACCTAAATAACCAATTCTTGGGTGACTTGCCAAAGCAAGCTCAAGAAGAAGTGAAAAAGGGATCTTGGACCCACTAGAAAATATATAAAATATTTTCCGCATTAATGGTGAGGGTTATTAATCCGAGAAAAATAGTGGGAGCTATATTTAATAATTTAAATCCTTGTTGAATATAGTTATACGTCACAATGCCTTGCATAATCCTATAAGTGTTGAATACCCATCGCATTAAACAAACAAACGCGACTTTATGTCCATGAAATGGACAAGATGTCTGGAATCTATTTTCTAGATTGGTATAAAATTGAGAATTGTTCTCAAATAAAGGAAATATGTTGTACATTGTAGAGCATAAATTTCTCTTCCCACCAACTACCAAAACACACTAAAGCCTTATGGAAGGAACATCAAAGAATGGTTCTTTGGATGTAACTTGTCTCATGTCAGGCTCCCATGGGCTCTGAGCTTTGGAAGCAAGATGAGAAACTTGGAGGCATGTGATATGATCATACGAGCTTGTCATGAAAGGCTTGAGGAGTTGTTCCACTTTGCAATCTCTTGCTTAGCACTCGTCATGGTCAAGATGGAATAAGTTCGGGCTTGCCAAAGCAAGGGAACTTAGTTCATCGAGATATGACGCGACGACACAAGTTAGTAATGTGTGGCTGCTGAAGCAAGAGGAGAAGCGCAAACTAAACTATCTCAATAGGATTGAAAGCTTAGATATTGGGAGTTATCTATAAGATAGATAAAGAATATATAGTTATTCTCCCAAGTGGACCAAGAAGTGCATTGGATGCAATTACAGTTTTGTTTTAAAGTTGATTTACTCAATGTGATTGAAAAATCAATAAACAAAACACTCATAATGGGCATGGGCAAAAACTGTTAATAGTTAACAGCATGGGTAAGGGCAAATGGTTTGCGCCGAACCCATGAGTATAAAGCAAGCCTGTTGCTAAAACCAAGTTGCCTCGAAGTCCCATAGGTGGTGTAGAGGAAGAGAGACTACCCAAAGTACATGGAAGTAAATAATAAAGGAATTATGAATTCCGACTTGGGTATTTTGTTATAAAATTCAATGTGTCTATCTCATCATCAAGAGTATATGATACTAGATGAGGATCTCACATTTATAGAAATGTGGAGGATCTCAAGAGACGAAGACAATTGGATAAGGAAGAAATAATCCTACACGTGGGGCTATGAAGCAAAGGGTTGCTGAAAAGCCGTAGGGAATTATTTCTACCTTTCAGAAATTGTTCATGAATTAGACAAAAGGGATAATGTCCCTGCTATGAGTAGGACCATTATCATAGTTTCTTGTTTGGACAGGAAAGCTCCTTATCATAATAAAAGGACAAATGTTGTTCCATTTATTATGGTATGCATTATTGTAATGCAATTTTGTCTAAGTGGATTCTATATTCATGATCATGATAATTCCATCTATAACATTAATACCTAGAGGTTTGCATATAATGATATGAACTTCACTTATCTTTAGCATTATCGTTTAGGCCCATAAATAAGAGATACATATCTAGAACTCCATTAGGATGGATTTCTGGGACTCATTTGATTATTGAATCATATGAGACATGTAAGACTTATTAGGCAAAGATATGATCTTTTGGGAATCATACATATTGATGTATGAAGGCCGCTAAGCACAAATACTAAAGATGGTTTTAGCACTTCATCATATTTACTGATAAGATCAGAGAAATATGGATTTGTGTATCTTATGAAGAAACAAATTAGAATCCTTTGAATTGTTCAAAGTATTTAGGAATGAGGTAGAGAACCAACTTGGCAAAAGTATTTAGACTCTATGATTGGATCATAGAAGAAAATACTTGAGCCAAGAGTTTGACAAGAATCTATGGGAGTATTGGATATGATCCAAAACTCGCTCCACCTAGCACGCCACATGGGTTTGGCGCGTCTAAAAGGAGAGTTCGAACCTTGTAGGACATGGTTCGGACCATGATGGGTCAAACAGAACTTCCAGTTTACTTTTAGGGGCTATGTTCTAATTACAGCAAATTTCGCCCTTAACCTTATTCCATCTAAAACGGATTATGAAAAACACCATATGATATATGGACTAGGAAGTGTCCTAGTATGTCATTCATAAATATTTGGGGTTATGATGTTTATGTAAAAGAGTTTACAAATAAACTTGGACCCAAGTCGGATAAATGTTTTGTGGGATATCCTGAAAAGGATATTATTTTCTTTAACCTAATCGAGAACAAACTGTTTGTTTCTCGAACCACAATGTTTCTAGGAAGAGATTGTCTCTAAAAGAAACAGTGGGAGGACAGTAGAACTTGAAAAGTTCAAGAACCACAATAGAACATTGATCCGTTTGATGGAACATGAGCAGGATCACAAGGTGTTGTGGAACAACCTACTCAGATAACACAAGAACCTCGTAGGACAGGTAGGATATATCGAGAGACTAGAGAAATAAGGATTTCTCATAACCAGTGATATATTGCTCATCGAGATGAGCCTACAACCTATGAGATGGCCACGTGTGGCTATACTCTCAGAAATGGCTTGGAGCCATGAGATACGATATGGAATCCATGTATACCAACAAAGTATGGACTTTGGTGGAACCACCTGAATGGGTAGGACCCATAGGGCGCAAGTAGGTTATGAGGAAACCAACATGGATGGTAATATGATTACTTTTAAGGGACAGCTGGTTTGAAAGGGTTTCATGAGAATTCATAGTATAGACTATGAGGAAATCGTTCCCCAGTTGTGATGCTTAAATCCATTCGCATCTTGCTTATAGCAATCTGTTTATAGATTGATTCAAGCTTCTTGGAGATTGGATTCTTCGAATTTATGATGCAATCAAAGGAGTTTGGTTCCATCAAAAGTTGAAGATGATACTTGTGTCTACAAGAAGGTTAGTGGGAGCATAGTTAAATTTCTGGTCTTGTATGTAGAGACATACTAATCATTGGGAATAATGTCTCTACTCTGCAATCTATTAAAGATTGGCTAGAGAAATTGATTTCCAATAATTGACTTAGGCGAGACAATCTATAAAATCTATGGAGATAGATTAAAGTAATTGTTCAGCCTGAGTCATGGTACATATATTGACAAGGTGTTGAAATGGTTCAACGTGAAAAGAATATTGATTCTTACCCATGTCACATGGAATTAGTCTTTGGGAGGCTAATTGTCTTACCAATTAGATTGGGAATGGACCGTATGAATTAGATTCACGAGATACGCCATGAGATGTACTAGGCCAGACGTGTCATAAAGCATGACACAAAGATACCAATCAAATCCAAGTGAGGTGTCACTTGATAATTATCAAGATTATCCTTAAGTACTTGAGAAGGAATAAATGATGAACTCTTGATTAATGGAGGATAGGAAAAGTTTACTGTAAGGGGTTACAGTGATGAGAACTTCCATCTGACAAAGAAGATTTCAGATTATAGTCGAGTTTTATGTTTTGTGCTAGAGGGAGTGACTGTGAGCTGGAAAGGTTCCAGGCAAGATTCAGTCACTGATTCTAACATAGAGGACTGAGTAAATTAATGCATAAGATGCATTTATTCAGAATATTCAATCTCAATCAAATTGTTGATGGAGGAGATGTGAATATTTGCAAGGTGCCAGCATATTGCTCGCCCCTACGCAGTGTAAGCGTGGAGGACCGCGCTAGATCAATAGGCATATGATGCAGGAGATTGACTCTAGTGCAAGTGGGAGACTGTTGGAATTGTGCCCTAGAGGCAATCAATTAATTGTGACAAATATATGGATTTACGATTCATTATGTTATCGATATGGAGATATGGTAACATGAATGAAGTCCTTAGAATATAAGGTGTTATATTCTTAAATATCCCTAGTCAATTATAATGATTAATGGGACAATCATCTATAGACTAGTATGAGGTTGGATTGATATGGAGATATCACGATCCAACACATGGGTATGCATTAGGAGTAATGGCATACTGGATGACCCACGACGAAAAGGATACATTAGATTATGTGAAGTCACAATCGCTTTTCGTAGTGCTAATATTATTGCAATCCTTGGACTTGAAGTCACTAGATACTCTAGTTGTGAAATATTGCGCTTTAATGTTATCAAACGTTACACCGTAACTGGGTAATCATAAAGGTGGCTATCGGGCGTGATAGGAAGCAAGCTTAGAGATCGTAGTGATGTAGATAGGATTTGTCCCTCCCACATAATGGGGGTAAATATCCACGGCCACTCGAGGGATGAGGCTTATTGAATGTCTGGCCAGACTCAGATAAATTAATATAGAGATATTGATGTTATCTGCAAGTATAAGCATATGACCAGGATCGAGGAACTATGAATTGGATATACGAGTGTGACTATTTATGTCTCGTGTCCAATCCGGATATGGAGACAAAGGGATAATGCAATATGATATATTGGGCACAAAGGTTTGTCGGGATCACTGACTATTTCTATTTGTTGGGTGGCATGGATGTGTTGCTAGACACCGCTCCATGTTAGTAATAGTTACTACCAACTATATAGAAACCTATGGGGTCACACGTCAAATAGAGTAGAGCTAGATTTGGGATTAATTAATATGGATTAATTAATAGAAGGATCATTGTGCAACACCTTGCAAACTTAGTAGGACTAATTTGCAAGGAAGGGAATAATTCTAGTTCATCTAGAATTAGGAAACTCTTTTTTGGAAACAACAAGGAGTTGTTGGAGTATATAAAGGAGGCTCTAGCTTCCTTCCCACTTGATGAGTTATTATTAGTCATAACACAAAAGTGGGAGAGAGAAAAAGAGAGAGCAAGACAAAGAGCTAGGGCCGAAACCCTAGCCCCCGTCCGCCCCCTCTACCCGACGGCAAAAGGAGGCCGCCCCCTCCTTTGTGCCTTGTTGCTTTGTTGCTCTGATCTTCATCCCTCTTCCTCCAAGGTTCAAGCTAGCACTTGATTGAAGGAAGAATCTAGATCTCACCTCTAGACGTGGATCAACCGTAGAGACGAGGACATCATTCTTCGTGTGATCTCACAAATCAAAAGGTACACATCTTCTATGTCCTTGATCATGTTATGATGTCTCTTCCTGTGATCCTTGGTGGGCTTTGAGTAGGATTAATTTTGTTATTCCGCTGCGTTACCTACGTCAAAACCCAACAGCACAAACTGCCACTAACTCTTTTTCAGGATCAAGATGTTTCCATTTTGAATCTGCGTGGACTCAAAAGGGAGAGTGTGATGATACTGTTCGTTCTGCTTGGCAAGCTCAACTGCACTTGAAGGGTGAGCTTGAAGTTTGTGCTGACAGTTTAAAGGTATGGGCGAAAAACAATTTCGGAAATGTGAAAAAATAGGTACAGCTTCTGAAGAGGAGGATCTCTAGTTTGGATCGTCAAAAGCAAACAGCCAATATTGATTTTTAGCGCAGAACAACAAAAAAGGAGTTGGCGGATCTCCTTTTGAAAGAAGAAAAGTTACGCAATGGCTTCAAAGTGGAGATAAAAATACGACTTATTTCCACAAGAAGACTTCTGCTAGGAAGGCGAGAAACTCAATTAAAGGTATGGAAGACAGTGATGGTGACTGGAAAATTGAAGACGAAGATATTATTCGAGTGCTATCAAAGTACTTTGAAGACATTTTTGATTCCTCTCATCCGATTCAGGAGGACATGGATTCAATGTTGGATATGATTGATCAAGGGATTAGTACAAAAGATCGTGCACTATCTGGAAAGCCCTTTCACTCTAAAGGAGGTTACGGATAGTTTAAACCAAATGGGGCCGTTGAAGGCCCCATGAGTGGATGGCTTCCCAGCGCCCTTCTTTCAAAAATACTGGAATTTGCTAAAGGACGATGTGGGAGGATGTGTGGTCAGAATTTTGAATGGTGAAGAGAGTGTTGTGTCCTTCAATCACACCCTTTTGGCGCTTATTCCTAAAGTCAAACAGGTTGAAAACCCTCTGACTTGAGGCCGATTAGTTTATGCACTTTTATTTATAAACTTGTCTCTAAAACAATGGACAATAGATTGAAGTGGGTTTTGCCCTCTATCATATCCGAATGTCAATCAGCCTTTGTCCCAGGCAGATTGATAACGGACAACATGATTACTGCCTTTGAGTTACTCCATACCATGAGGCATAGAATAAAAGGCAAAGAGGGTTACTTAGCCCTAAAGATGGATATTAGTAAAGCCTACGATCGAGTGGAATGGTCTTTCCTTTTACAGATTCTAAGGTAGATGGGCTTTGGCCCTAGATGGGTAAAACTAGTGGAAGATTGCATTACTACCCCTACTTTTTCTTTAGCTTTTAAATGGCAAGTGGTGGGGAACATTGTGCCCAAGCGGGGGCTCGCCAAGGCTGCCCAATCTCACCATATTTGTTTTTGTTTTGTGGTGCATTGCTCTCTCGGCCCTCTTGAAAGCTGTCTACGGGTTCTATTACAGGGGTGGCTGCGTCGAGAGGTGGACCTAAAGTGTCACACCTCTTTTTTGCCGACGACAGCCTTATTTTTACAAAGGCGACAATAGCAGAGGTAGAAGCCCTATCTACATTATTATATGATTATGAAAAAACTACTGGGCAAAAAATAAATCTTGAAAAGTCTTCTGCTGTTTTTTTCTCCAATGTGCCGGATGAGATTGGCATTCATTTGAGTGCTCTTTGTGGCGTTCAGAAAGAGTCCATACACGAGCGTTATTTGGGGTTACCTACAAAAATTGGAAGAAAAAAGATGTCAAATTTCCAAAACATTCTAGATAGAATACAATCAAAATTGTCTAATTGGAGTGAGAAATATCTCTCACTAGCTGGGAAAGAAGTATTGCTAAAGTCAGTGGTTGAGGCGATACCTACCTTTTCGATGAGTTGCCTCAAACTGCCTGTTTCTCTCTGTGACAAAATCGAATCGGATATGGCAAAATTTTGGTGGGTTCTGACGAAAAGAAGCGAAGAATTAGTTGGATAGCATGGAACAGATTGAAGAAATCAAAAGAGGAGGGAGGTCTTAACTTTCATCATCTTCAACTGTTCAATTGTGCTATGCTCGGGAAACAGTATTGGAGGCTCCTGATGAAACCGTCCAGTTTGTTAGCTAAAGTTTTGAGGCATAAATACTATAAGAATACGGGACTGTTAAATGCCACAACCAAACAAGACAGTTCATGCCTTTGGAAAAGTATTATAGCCAGCAAAGATTTGGTGCTTAGTGGCTGCAGATGGCGCCTAGGAAATTGGGAAAATCTGAATGCTTTCTCCGATCCTTGGCTTTACCGTGCTGATTCTTTCAGGCCTTTAACTCCGAATTTGAACCCGAATACTCCGGTTATGGTTTCAGATCTGATTACAGAAGAAAGAAAGTGGGATTCAGTTAAGTTAAATCAATTATTTTGGGAAGAAGACATTGAAGAGATAAGGCGGATTTCAATACCGAAATAACCAGTTGCAGATAGACTAATTTGGCATCACTCAGACTCCAGAAATTACACGGTAAAATTTGGTTATGAGTTGATTAAACGACAAGAGAACAGTAGCAAGTGTTTCAAACAGGTAGTTGCTCGAACCCATCCCCAAGTTGGTGGACGCCTTTTTGGAAATTAAAACTTCCCAAATGGATTCCCTACACAACTTGGAGAGCTTTCTTGAAAAGCTTGCCGGTTCATGAGAATCTCATTAAAAAAGGGATTGTGATTGAAATATTTTGTGAAATCTGTAAGAAGGAGAGAGAAGATGAGACTCATTTGTTCGTCTTCTGCCCATTTGCAAGGTCATGCCAGATTGCCCTCTTGGGGCCTGATTTTGTCCCCAAATCACACATGCATTTCCAGATCTGGTGGGTTTCAACTTTCCTTGCAGCAAAAATAGAAGAACGATTGTGCATGAGTGTACTAATTTGGTGTTTATGGAAAAACAGAAACTCTTTAATTTTTAGACGTATCAACAGAAAACCAGAAAAAGTGGTGGGTCCAGTGGAATCCTACCTGACAGAGCTCGCCGGCGTTAAATCAAGGGTCTGCTGAGGATTCCACGGCTCAGACGGTCATCTCTCCGATTAGGCCCCCCCAAAGCCACCGGATAGATGGGTGATTGTCAACACAGATGCGGCTTGGAATCCTTGCCAGAAAAAATCCTCCTATGGGGTAATAATCAGATCTGATCTGGGTGTCTTCATCGCCGGGAAGGCAGAGTCAATTCCGTTCTCGAGCTCTGCAAAGGTTTCAGAAGCTGTTGCTCTGCGAGAAGAAATCGATTTTGCCATAAAAAACGGACATGCAACGATCTGGATTGAGTCCAATTCTCTCTCTTTAGTGAGTGAGATGAAGAGACTGAGAGAAGGGAAAGAGCCGTAAGATGTCACAGAAGTGGAGAGGGTTCTCGAAGAAGCCACTCAACTCCTTGAGAAGACAACCGGTAATGAAGTGGTCCACGTTTCAGGACGGCGGAACGCGTGTGCTCATGAATTTGCGAGGAAGGCCTTTCAATTCCCCGACTTTTTATTTTCAACCCGTGTAGCCCCGAATTGGGCTTTGTCTTTGTTAGATGCTGATATTTTGGGCCGTTTATCGGGCCTGGTTGAATAATAAATGGGTTTTCTCAAAAAAAAAGAACACTAAGAACAAACACCCAGACCACCAACAGTTCACATTTTTTGTCATTGCAGAAGAAGAACAAGAAGAAGATAACATAATTCCCTAGAATTTCGCTTGATTCACCAAGAACACCAACTCCATAACTTTGCTTTATTCACACCCATATAGTACAACTGATGTAAAAGACAATTGATTCAAACCCATGAAATCGGACAAAGAACATCAATTCATCACTCATCAAAACTGAATTTGTGAATCAAAATTACAAGACCCACGTCCTTCACATTTCTACACAAAACATACACCTTTTCAAGTAAAAAATTCGATCAAATTGATTAAGTCTCTGTTTCATCTGGCCTCACACAGTCACACTATAAGCTCTGAAGAAAAATCAAATAAGTTTTTACAGTGATAGGGTAGATATTATCGTCTGAAAGAGAGACCCAATAGCCATACCTTCTACCACTTAGGATCAATCTCAAGTTCTTCAGAAGCTGGACTTCATTGAGAATGAGCTAGATGAGTTCAAGCAGAGTCTGGGTACTGAGTTCAGGCAGATGAAGTACATGATTAAGAGTGTTTTCAAGAGTATCAACTTGGTACATGTGGAAGAAGAGGACACACCAGTTCCAGAAGGCTCAAGGAAGTCAGGATCTACCAGCGAATTATTCGATGAGCATAGTTCTGGGGATAAGACTATTGGGAATAAGGTAACTAAGGCTAAGACTGATGAGGATCAGGAAACTGGTGAGGAAGATAGTGTTGACTCTGGGTTGCTACTCAAAGGCTAAAGCCAAAGAAACAGAAAGGAAAAGCTCCAGTAATTGTCACCTCTGTTGAATTATTTGAGGATGAAGAAACTAATGAAGAAGTTGCACAAGAAGTGGCTGCATATGAAGAGAACGAGGATGCAGATGAAGAAGGAAGTGATCAAGAGGTTGATGTAGGAGACAAGACAGCTGTAGACCCAAAGCCCTGAATCAAGACTTCTCTTTTTTTTTCAAAGCCTTGAACTCTCTCTTATTTCAAAACTTTTATTTCTTTTAAAACCTTTAAGTTTTCAATAAGGTTTGATCCAACAATTCCTCACTCTTTTGATGAAAGTAAAAAAGGTAGAGAAATTTAGGGGTATATTTTTAGTTGCAGGGATATCTAGTTTTGGATGTTTTGGATATGTGGCAGTTGTACTGCTAAAACTGCTTATTTTCTTATTTGCTTAGTTTGATTTTATTTTTGCTTAGTTTGATTTTGATTCTGCTTATAACTGTTTGATTATTTGGCTGTGATTTTATATAAACTGTATCTGCTATGCTACTAATGTCTATATTTTGCATAAACACAATTCAAACAGATCAGTTATTTGTCTTTCATCAAGGGGGAGATTGTAAGTTCAAAGCTGTTTCAAACCTTCGAAAAGCTGCACAACAATTCACAACATGAACTCATGTGGAGTTCTTCCTCCTAATCATTCTCTAATCTCTTGCACGTGATTATGCTTTATTATATGATGAAAGATAAACTAATTTTGTACCTTAATCACATGATTTTCCTATGTTATTTTGCAGGGATCATCAGCTCATCTGTGTTGCAGGTTTAGCTAGGTTTCCTTTTTTGCAGAGATGCATAATTGGCAATCAATGTCTGCAGATTAAGTGCTATTGTTATGAAAGGTTGTCTGGACTTTTCTTAAGCTTGTAGATGGACTATCAAATTAAAATCAATGAGGAAATCAAGCAACTAGCTGTTGGAAGCAATCTGTTGAGAGTCAAAGATCTCTGGAGGATTTTTAGGGATTTCTGTTGTAGAGTTCCTTATATATCTGCAATTCAAATTGACAGTTCAGAGAAACTAATTAAGAGAGATTCAGAAGAACAGAGCATTACAAAGATTCATACACTCCCACGGATTGAAAATAATCATTTAAGGTGATAAACAATCACTTCCATAAGAACACTTCTAGCTTCACAGCTTCACTGTTTTTGCAGTGTTCTTCATTTGAGCTTTGTTTGTATATCTTTTTGTTATACTTCTTAATCATATTTTCTCGTGAGTTGTTCAAGAGGAGCAAAAGAGAATTCTTATTGTATCATTTAGCTAGAGCATGTACTAGATAGGTTAGGAAGAACCACAAGCTGAAACAGAGTAAGAGAACTCCCCGGGCTTGCTATCTAGGGCTTAGCTTTTGATAAATAAGAAGTTTGTTGAAATCCTAGAGGGTATAGATCCCTCAGCGGAGAGTAGGTCACTCTGGACCGAACTTTGTAACAAACCATTGTGTTCATTGTCTTGCATTTCTGTTCTGGACTTATCCTTATAACTGCTTCAAAACAGGTTTCAAAGCTTTGAAAACTATTAGTAAACTTAAAACTGTCTGTTTTGATTTCAAAGCCTTGAAACTGTGTTCAAACCTTTTAAATACTTCAAGTTCTTCTCATTTTGTTTTAAATCCAATCTTTTGGAAAAAATTTCCATACTCTATTCAACCCCCCCTCTAGAGTATTTGATCATGTATTTACTTCCTGCATTACAATCTTCAAAGACCACCAAAATTCCAAACACTGGTGTCACCGCCTTAGGCGGTTAATATGAAAATTTGTGACTTCATTTTATTGGAAAGACCAGGGACGTCTATCAGCTCATCGCGTTTGGCTTCTTGGCGGATTTTACGGAGATATGCCATTTATTCTGATTCCACAGACTGCAGTGGCGGATTCTTTCTGCTGGCACTTCACAGAGAAGGGAGAGTATTCAATCATCACCGAATACGCACTTAACTGTAGTCTAAAGAGAGCTTGTTCGAAATTATCCTCTTCGCCCGCTTCTTCTCAGTGGTGGCTCGAATTGTTTTGGAAAACGAGGGTGCAATCGAAAGTAATATACACTGTGTGGATAGCGGCTCAAAACTCCTTGGCTACTAAAATGAAAGTTTTTCGTTTCAAGATGAATATATATGTTGCCTGTCCTCTTTGTTCAAAGCAACTGGAAACCGCGTCGCACTGGTTCATGAAGTTTCTGATCTCTCATGCATTATGGGATCGATTCAGAGCAGTTTTCAAAGCCCACATGGTAAGGTATATTTCCAAATTGATCCCAACCAATTTCCCTACGCTTTATAGAAAGGATCAAGTAATTTTTAAGTATGATTCTCTGGCGCATTTGGAGTTATCGAAATGCTCGCTTATTCCAAAACAAAATGTTAAAGGAGCAAGAACTTTATCATGCGACTCGTGGTTAATCTACTGGCTGATCAACCTCCAGGTCAGGGAGGTGGGGGTTCGGAAGAGGTGTCACTATCGTCCTGCTGGAGATCACCTGATGAAGAAACTTTTGAACTTAATACCGATGGGGCATGGCACCTGGCAGATCGAGAGGCAGCCTGTGGAGCAATACTGCGCAATCATCAAGGTAGTTTTGTAGCAGCAGTTTCTTCCACGCACTTCACCGCCTCATCGGCTTTTGAGGCAGAAACATTAGCAGTCCGGGACGATCTTCTCTTTTCGATTGAGTGTGATAAACGGAATTCAGTTTTGGAATCAGATGCTAAGAGAGTCATTGAAGCCATTAATGATTCTAGAAGAGTACAAACAGATAGATCAGACAATGGAGACGTCCTGCAGCAAATCAATATGTTGTCTCAACGTTTTGAGAAAATATCTTTCACCTTTAGCCATCGTTCTTCGAATAAGTAGCTCACGAGTTTGCCAAGTTTGGTCTCTCTTTACCAAGTAAACATGTGTGGCTAGGTATAAATTCAAGTTGGGCCCAAGTACTTGTGAAACGATGTAAGGGGGATGAATAATCCTAGTATTTTGCATGAATAGAAGTTTTATCTTTTTCAAAAATGAAAAAAGGAAAAACCCAGTACAAAGTGCTTTATAGGAAGAACAATAAAAAATTCTCATTCTGAGAAAAAGTAAGATAGCATCTTTTGCGCAATAATGTGCACAAAGTTGCTAGATCTCTTAAGAAAAAGATACAAATGGAAAACTAGCCCTTCAAGACTATACATTCTTTTAAAATAGCATCAATGCAAGAAGGAAAAGAAGAAAATTTAGAGTTAAGAGCATCCACCACCATCTTGAAATTTGAGAAAATTATGATCTTCTTATAGCTTTTCTTTACAGCTGATTGCAATGCAAGCCCGGAAGCCATAGCTTCCAGAGTGACTGGGTTAGATTGGTTGAAAATTGGAAGCTTGATCCTGCCCAGGTCTTCATGACTCAACTTCTTAAAAAGGGCATTCACCCATATTTTTTTCTAATCTTGTTCGCATATGCATTTGTGAAGATAATGACATTAACATCATAAACAATGCCAGAAGGAGAAGTTGGAGAATATTGGGTGCTATGAACTGTTGGAATAGATGCCCTAGAGGCAATCTAGTTTAGTATGAATTTATTTTGACGAGAACATTCATTGTATTATTTATTGGATATTTAATATGATGAAGTCCTTAGATTTACAATTGTGTTGTTTATCTTAAATATCCCTAGTCCAGTATAATGATTAAAAGGACAATCATCTATAGACTAGTATGGGGTTGGATTGATATGGAGATATCATGATCCAACACATGGGTGTGCATTAAGGGTAATGACGCACTGGATTGACCCATCTCCGAGAAGGCTACATACATGTTATGTTGAGTCACAAGCGCTTCTCGTGGTGAAACGGTATTTTCATCCTTAGACTTCAAGTCAATAGATGTTCTAGTTGTGGATTATTGTGATTTTGGTAGCGTGAAACGCTACACCGTAACTGGGTAGCTATAAAGGCGTGTACCAGATACAATAAGAAGCAAGCTTAGAAATCGTAGTGGACGTAGATAGAATTTGTCCCTCCCACATAACGGGAGCAAATATCCTAGGCCACTCGAGGGATAGTGCTTATAGAATGTCTGGCCAGACTCAAAATATCAATATAGGATATTGATGTTATTTGCACGAATAAGACTATTCCCAGGATCGAGAAACTATGGATTGGATATACGAGTGCGACTTGAACGTCTCGTGTCCAATCCGGATATAGAGACAAAGGGATGTGACAATTACTTGTACAAGGTTTGTCGGATGACTATTCTATTAGTTGGCTAGAATGGATGTTTTGCTAGAAACCGTTCCATATTAGCAAATCGTTGCTACCAACTAGATAGAACCTATTGGGTCACACGCTATATAGAATTGAGCTGGATTTGGGAATTAACTAATATGATTAATTAATTAGAATGATCACTTTGCAACACCTTGCAAACTTAGTAGGACTAATTTGCAAGGAAGGGACTAAATTGAATTATAGTAGGACTAGAATAGGTCCTTTAGGTAGTTGGCAATGATTTGTTGGACTATATAAATGATGCTCATTCCTTCCTTCCCACACTTATGAGCCTTTTGATCATAACTTGAGTGGGAGAGAACAAAAGGAGAGAGAGCAAGCAACAAAGGGACGAATCCGACCCTTTGCCGCTGCCCCCTACCCCGTCGGCCAACAAAGGAGGCGCCACCTCCTTGTTGCCTCGTGTTGAGTGATGTATTCTTCCTCTTCCTCCGTTCCTAGCTAGCAAAAAGGAGAAGGAAGATCTAGATCTCAACTCTAGGGGTGGATCAACTGTAGAGACATGACACAATTCACGTTACAAGTCATCACAGGAGAAACCCTAAGGTGTGTAACATGATTCTTCTTTTACCATCGTTATGTCTCTTATCCTGTGATCCTTTGAGGGTATTGAATGGATAAATTATATTTTCCGCTGCGTATCCATGATCAAAACCCTACATGCTGTTAGATTTTGGTGATTCAAACCTAGCATAGAAAATTGACTTGGTCCAAGGCGGCTAAGGATTGTTTCCTTATTCGTTTTGGAATTTTTTCCTTGTTCGATTTTGGCAACGTTTGGACGTTTCTTTGGGCACAAGTCACTAGTTTAGGCCAATATATGGGTGTAGGACTCTTCTATTGACATGTGTGGTGTGTCTTGAATTGTAATTGGCTCTCTCATCAATAAATGGGTTCGTTTGGCCGTGGATGTAGCTAGCCTAAAAACTAGTGAACAAGGTTATATCGTTGTGTTGTTCTTCATCTTCTTCTTCGTCTAATCACTCTTCCTGGTTCCCCAACAACTAGCATCGTGCTTCCGCGTGCACACTCTAACAAACACAAAGCTGCTTATCAAAGAATTTGTAGAATTTAGCAGTTGTCATGCCAAAAACTTTGTTGGGATCCCACCTTATTTGGTTAAAAACAACATCATTTCTCACCTTCCAAATTTCCCAGCAATACTGTGAAAGATGCACAAAATATGCTTCACCTTATCACTTTCTGTCAATCCCACCAAGAACAGACCACTAGGCAGTAAAAAAGGAGACATTATCCAACCAATAAATGGCAATGGTAACAATTTCCATAGTAACTTTAAGAAAATGCAATCTTTAAGTAAGTGAATCTCATATTCAACATCATCACCACATAAATAAAAAATGGGATCACCATCCCATCCCCTTTGCTTCAATCTTATAGTGGTTGCTCAATTTCCATTTAAAACTCTCCACAAGAAGGACCGGATTTTTGGCATAACTGGAAACTGCCATAATTTGTTCCAATAGAGGTTAACCCTTATGCTACCAACTATAGAAGGATGAGAGTATCTTTGAGCCAATAATTTATCACTCAAGAATTTATAAGTTGAGCAAACAATGAATGTACCATTTTGTGCAGAATGCCAAACAATTTTATCATTGCAGCTGCTACTCCCCACATGAATAGATAAGATAAGTTTGGCTTCTTCTTCATGAAAAATAGATGAAATCAGATTAGTCTTCAAGCACAAGAAGAGTTGTAAATTAAGTCAGAGATTTTTTCCAAAGTGCAATTAGGAAGTTTCTGAGATGAAACTCTAAAATTTCCATCAAAAAGAATCGAAGGATCATTCCAAATTGAGATATCACTCCCTTTTTCCTCTCCAGTGTTCATTAAATTTTTTCTTCCTTTTAACAAACTTTTCCATGAACAAGAACACCCTTGGGGGATTTTAGCTTTCCAAAAAATAGGAATTTGTGAAAAAATTACCTTTAAAGACCTTGAAAAATATGAATGTACCTCCCTCAAGCCTCCATTCTTGTTTGGCTACAAGAGAAAGATTGAAGCAGTAAAAGTGTCTGAAGCCCAAACCTCAGTTTAGTTTACTTTGTCACAATGAGCTCCAGCTTTTTCAATGGATTTTATTATTTTCAGTATTGCAACCACCCCACCAAAAATTAGAGAGAAAGCTAGAAATTTCATTGCATAGATATTTTTGAAAAATGAAGCATGACATAGTAAAAGCTGATAAAGCATTTATAGTGGATTTGATAAGGATCTCCCTACCAGCCATGCTCACAAATTTAGGTCTCCACCCAAAGGTTCACTTGGCTATCTTGATGGTAGCTAAAAGTCTGCTTCTAGGATTTTCCAATGAGAGCATGAAGGGCCATGTTATAACACTTATGCCTCACAAACAATGAAAATGGAACAAGAAATCAAGCAGACACGAGATTTACGTGGTTCGCTAGCTCAATTCGAGCTAACTACGTTAAAAAAGAAGAGAGATCTATATTTATCAAGAGGAACGAGTACCATGTAGTGCATACACGTCTAATACACTTAAGGGACTTTTTATAGTGCTTAGAACCGACCTAGGACCATCCTCAAGGGATTAGGAAACGTTTCAAAAACGCCAGACCCCAACACATGTGTGCGACCTGCGCTAGAGGTCGTGTGACCTGGTTCAGAGGTCGTGCAACCTCAGTAAATCTTGAATGTAGTACCTCATTTTTACTATACGGGTAAATTGATGGCTATTTGTAAGTTTAGAGTATAATTTTCTGTATCATATGGCAAGCGGGGAGGTAGCTGTAGTTTCAAAAAATATATGTACCCTTTTTTTTGCGAAGAATATATGCACCTACATCTATACAATACAGTATGTTTACATATTATAATACATATACTAATAATACTTGTATAAAATACATATACTATACCCGTAAGATTATAACCGTATAATACTACCCTTAGCCTTCAATAATAGGACAAAGATTTCCTATAGACTGGGTTGTAGGAGTTCCTATAGACTCTTGACATGTCAAGTTCTTATTGGTCCAAATGAATTTTGTTTTTGAAAATTTTGTTGATTTGGACTCCTATTATTGGCAATATTCCACCAATTATATAATAAATAGACATGCCATCTTTTCGTTAGGAAATTTCCATATCGATATTGCGATTATTGACATCAGTTTCTACCGTGAATGAGTTTGAGAATATGAATGTGATTTTTTTTTCCAAACGAATGTAACTTAAGTTGAATTTATGATTTTTATTTTTTTTCATAAAAGAATCTATTATTTATTATATTAAAAAGTGGCATATATCTTCTAAAAAAAATGGCATATCAAACAAAATAATATTCTCCTAAAAATATTTATATAATATAGTAAGAATCCTTTCTTGAACGATGGGCTGGAGACCTTTAGTGAACAACGTTTTTCTTTTTTAAATGTTTAGTGAACAACGTTTGAGAAAAAGCGTGAGTATATTTTCTGATTTTTTTCTCCAGAAATGAATTTATTATTTATTTTATTTTATTTTATTATTTTTATAAAAAAAATATAGTTATCTAACGAAAGAATTGTCTCACTGATTAACATTAAAATTAACTACAAGATATCTAATGGAGATACAATTGACAAAATATTGCCAATAATACGAGTCCAAGTCAACGAAATTTTCAAAAAGAATAATCCCACTTGGACCAATAATAACTTGCCATGTCAAGAGTCTATAGAAGCTCCTACAACCCGGTCTATAGGAAATCCTTGTCCCCAATAATATCTACTCCTTCCTCACCATCAACATATCACCTCCATCTTCTTCGTTCTTATCAAACAAAGCAACGCCACCACCATCACCGACCACCTCCAACATCGCCACTCTCCTTCCCTATCTCTCTCATCCATCTCTTCTCACCCTCTTTCTCCCCTTCTCTGTCGAACTACAGCAGTAGCAGCGCTGGAGGATACCACCGGCCTTGAGGAGCCCGACCAGCAGCAACCCCTACAACCCACCAACGACTCTCTTTCTTCCTCTCATCCCACATTTCCTCGAATCTCTCCCACCATCTCCATCGCTTTCTGTCAGATCGGAAAAGAAGCAGCAACATCCCATGGCGGAGCCCACCGCCGAACCTCCATTTTTTCGACAAACTTTGGAGGCCAGCAAAACCAGCCACACCCACCCTATAAAATCACTCCCATTGCTTCCAGGAGGTCCGATGAGACTCATAGCAAGCCCATTCGGAGCCAAGGACGCCAGAATCACCGGTGACGAACACCACCGTCGGCCGCCTCAACGGGAAGCCCAAACCTCGTTTCTGGTCCGTTTCTCGCAATTTTTTATTCCGTTACGCTTTAAATCGCTCTCTAGTTCGCTTTAGATAATCAAAATCATGACTTGAGGCTTGAATCCGTGTTTAGATCGAACTGATTAGTTGGGTTTAAGTGGGTGCATTTGTCTTTTACATAAACTGCTTGTAATGTAAGTGGTGGGAAAGCTGTTTGTATTTGGAGAATCTGTTAAAGGAGTTGGCTTTTTTTTTTAAATAATTCTGGCTTGTGTGAGAAAGAGGGTGTGGGCTATATTTTGTTAAAATTTAAGGGTACTTTTTGTCTTTTATTATAACTTAATGGAACTGAATGTCTATTACTTAAACATTTCATTTTACGCGAAAATAAAAAATGAAATTTTGGATAAAATATTTTCTAAAAATATTATTTTTCATCCTCGTTTCGAAAAGTTAATTCGGGTTTTGAAATAGTATACGAATTGTCTCTTAAAAATTAAACTATAAAAACTTTATTAAAACCTAAACAAAGGTTGGGTTTAATCAATTAACTTTCAATCAGTCTCGTTTAAATACTTGTAAAATGATATTTGTTAGTTTATTAACACGTTATGTATGACATTTAGAAACAACTTTCTTAGAAATTCATTACTTTCGAACATTTTAAATCTTTATGATTGTGATAATAATCTATTTCTCTCAATCTTCATAAACATAAGCTAGCATTTGTTTTCACTATTGTTTCTAGTCTTTTAAAAGAAAAAGACTTCTCTAAATAAATAAGTCGCTTTAAGAAAAATTGAATTAAATAGTTGCATAAAAACACATGCATCATTTATATAATTCGAATTTCGATAATAGGAAAATATAACTAAGAGAAATGTTGGGGAATTAATAAGAGGGTATCGAGCTGATCTATAAAAAGAAAAAAAAAATTAAGTATGATTCTTGATAGTATTTATAGTGTTGGATTTGTGTTGATTTAGAAACTATAATTTGTAGGTGACTGTTCCGTAGGCAAGAACTACAACGTGCTATTGCTATCGGATTGAGCTGAGTATACAGTTTCAAAGAATCATTTCAAAATGTAACAAAACTCAAGACTATGTGTAGTAAGGATAGTCCAAAACATCATATAGTATTTGTTAGAATATGTGCAAGACTCGGAGACGTCATATAATGATATTGTGGTTAAAATTTTATATGTGCATTATGTCGCTTTTGATTTCTGCCGTTAATTGTAAGCAGCGCCTTCCTGGTCTTGTCTGAGCCGGATAAGGGGATTGTTGCACTGAAGCTTCACAACCTTATTTTCCTTAGTTCCTTTGCTCAAAATCTAAAAAAATTCCAACTTGAATTGAATTTTCTCACCTAGAAACAACTGCTCCTCTTCTCGTACATAAAGTTTGTCTTCTCCGCACCCAATGTCTCACATGTTCAGTTTGAATATTGAAAAGCGATATGTTGCAACTCTTCAACAACCAACGGGGCAATCGTTCAATCCGATCCCCAACCGCCATCTCCTCTCTCCATAAAAAGAAGTCCTATCACTCATTCTCGGAACAACAAGTACTCAACATCCATATAATTTCTGCCAGCAACAATCCATTTCTACCATCGTTTCGGTTCATTGGACTTCGTGATTACCCCAGATAGGAAGACTTTTATCCTGGAAACAGAAGCCATAGGTAGCAGACGGCTAAACTGTTTTAAGGAACCCATTAAGGAACCCATACCCATATGTACGAGACTGTCTTGGATATCACTTCACCATTCGGCAGGCTTACTATCGGTGAGCTTTATTTTTAATTAGATGCGTTGCTTCATATTACAGAAACTTATCCGCCCATTGTTACAGATTTTTGCTAACAGGAGTAAGCTCTACAAGCAGTAGGTTGCAGAGAGACAAGTATTTGGTGAGGGTTTGAGTTTATGGCTCAAGAACAATGAAGAACAAGCTTGAGTTTTGATGAATTCCGTTGTTTTGATCCATTCTCAGCATGTAGCAGTGATGGTGGCTGGTTCATGGGCTTGACACCTCAGCCTCATAAGTTGAGGTGTCAAGAGATTAGGAGGCCATGAATCTGGTAATAACTGTAACTAACTTATTAATTAGGATCTAAGTTTCATTAATGGTTAATTTTAGAATTTAATCAAGTTTATGGTTATTACTAATTTGCTGCAAACCCACAATTATAATCACCCCCAACTTCCTGAAATTATAATTAAGCTCAGAAAATTAGGGTGTTATAATTTTTTTAAAATCCCATGTGGTGGAAACAAACTAAAATATAAGTAATTTTTCTACATACATGACACTCATTTTTCCTTTTTTTATCGTAGGAAAGAAAAACTTGTAAAGTAAAATAGAGAGTGCTCCAACTATAGCTTAAGTGTGAAACACCTCTTATTTCACTCTTCGGGGTGCAGTTGAGTTGGTCAAATTTGCATTTTTAAGATTGTATTTGCCTATTAGATATTATTTTTGCCGTCCCAATTTATGGGCCATATTTTTCTTTTAATATATATGCTCTAAAGAGATACCTTTACTGGTAGATTAAATAAATTGTCTTTGTTCTTTTGTGACGCTTTCTAAGAAGTGAAAAAAATAACAATTTAAAGAGATTGTGTGAAAGTTAACTGAAAAATTTAGCAGTTTTTGTGTGTAAATGACACATTTCAGGCTCGCGTACTATGAAAGATAATAATAGACATACAAAATGGGACACAGTATATATCATACCTGAAGTTGCATCAGCTAAACCACCTATTTGCAAGCCTATTTTGCCTTATCCTGACCACTGTTCTGATCGGCAGAAATGACAAAACCAGTTTAATCATCTCATCTAATATAGCACCGATGGAGATCATACGAGTTTCGTGACAAGTTATGTTATCTAGTCTACTTCATCCGAAGCAAACGTCAGATAAAGTTTGATGAGCACACAAGGCAACTTCACATTTACAATCAAGGCACTAGTCTTTGAAAGGAGCAAGATTTTATCTTTTTTTGCCACTGACTAGCATATGCGTGGTTGGTTTTTGAGAAGGTTCAATGAGCTTGCGCGATCTTCTCATATTTATCATGTTCCTACTGGAAAGTAATTATTAAAAATAACTATCAAATACTGCCTCAACGATAAATAAATAACAATAATCAAATATCTATTTTTGGTTTTGTCTCATCAACATATAACCGTGGTATACTGATCAGTATTGATTTACTTGTCATTTTAGACATGGTTGGGTGGTGAACTGGTAACTGGAAGAGTTTGTTGTAACGCTTTTTTAAATATTTGCAAACATGTATCCTTGCCTTGTCTGTTCGGTTAAGCTGTCAGCTAATCTTTTGGAACATTCCGAAATAGAAATCAGATTATTTTTTGGACGAAAGTAGTACTTTTTTTCTCTTGAAAAGGAAGAAAGTACAATAAAAAAAATGTCTAGGGGAGAAAGTGAAAAACCAATGACCGTCTGGTGCAGTGTAATTGTACTACTACTTCGATTCTACTCTTTCTCCTCATTTTTATTTTTACCAATATTCACTGAGAGTACGACCCGGTGATTTGGATAGTAAAATAATGTAATTTTTTGATAATATTTTTATGATGTTGTACAGTAAAAATTGTTCTATAACATGATGAAAAGATTATAAAAATCCAAATCACCCGGTCAAATTGACTCATGTATGAGTCAAAAAAAGTAAAATGGGTAAAAATAGAAGAATCAGAGTGGTAGTATTTTGGAACTTCCATTTACAGAACTCATGTGCGAGGACAAGACCCCTTATACCATACCACTCCGTCCCGTCTCTTTGTTCCCAGTTTTATTTTTGTTACTATTCACTGGATCACTTTGACCCGGTGATTTGAATAGCAAATTGATGTAATTTTTTGATAATTTTTTTTTATGGTGTTGTAGAGAAAAAGTTGCTCTAATATGGTAAAAAAAATTATCAAATATCGTATTATTTTGCTATCCAGATCATCCGGTCAAAGTGACCCAAATACGAGTCAAAAAAGTCAAATGGGAACAAAGAGAGGGACGGAGTGGTATGCATTACTTCAGCTAAACCATCTACTTTCAAGCCTATTTTCTTTTATCTTCGCCGCGGTACTAGATCGCGGAAGCGGCCAACCAGCTTCGTCATCTTATACATGTGGCCAGATGAAGATGATTTCTAGTTTCTTGTACTTTCTTTTGGTTTTTGGTGAAACCAAAATCAAGAACTCTTGTGGATTGTATAGGTTTAAAAATTCCATAAACGCACAAAGTAAATTCTCAACCACAATCAAGGCACTA
Organism: Linanthus parryae; assembly: GCA_023055425.1. Taxonomy (NCBI): domain Eukaryota; kingdom Viridiplantae; phylum Streptophyta; class Magnoliopsida; order Ericales; family Polemoniaceae; genus Linanthus; species Linanthus parryae. The sequence continues at coordinate 104,718,348 of JALGPY010000001.1, forward strand.
AATAGCAAGATCCTCAAAAAGTGGGGCAGAAATATAATTTATATATGGGTAAAAGACAAAAACCACCCCTCGAGTATGGGGTATATACAAAAAAACCCCTCGTGTTCGGGGATATACAAAATCCACCCTTGCAGTTGGACGGAAGCTAACGGAGATGGACGGAAATCGTTAAAGTACCATTTTACCCTCAAATTAAAAACAAATACCCAACTATATACACTTTTTGTTCTTCTTCTTCTCCCTTCATTCTACACTTCTCTTCTCCACTTCCTCCGTCTCTCTCTCTCACTCTCCTAACCCTAGCCGCAACCCTCTCTCACCTCTCTCTCTCACGAACAACCTGCGCCCGTCTTCACCTTGTGTTCTTCACCACCGATGGTCTTCATCGCCGTCTTCTCTGGTTCAATCGACGTCGGAGGAGGAGAAGAGAGAGTCGGGGATATACAACCCTCGTCGTCGATGCTCTGTTTGAAGCTTCCTCTCCCCCTTCTTCTTCCTCGTCTCCCTCCTCCCATCTCTGACGGATGAACCCAGATCCGGAGGCGCCTCCGACGGCGGTGACTGGAGCAGCGGCGGTGTTGAGTCGTGGGGATTCTCCGGCTGCTGCTTCGCCAGAAACGCAGCGAGGGCTTCGTGGTTGTGCAAATCAGGCGTGACGAGATCCGGCGCGACGATAGGCCTCAATTGGAGATCGTCGATTGGAGCAATCGGACCGTCCCTTGACGGCGTTGGGTCCAGGGGCTTTGGCGGCGGCGATTGCAGGGGTGTTTGCTGGGTTAGTTGTCCTGGAAGAACAAGAACAGGGGTGGGTTTTAGTGTAGCTGAATTGAAACGCCGGTGGTGTTATGTAGCTGGGTTTTAGTTGTCCTGGAAGAACAAGAACAGGCGATTGCAGCGGTGTTATGTAGCTGAATTGAAACGCCGACCATTTTCAATTCACCTCCTCCCAGTTTTGTTTTTCCAATGAATTTAGCTTATGCGGGTTTTAGTGACCGGAGGTTTGTTTGCGTGGTTATTCAGGTGAATTTCTGCATTGGTGTTGGTATTTCGACGGTGGTGGTGGTTATTTGTTGTTGTTATGGTGGTGGTGATTTGACGGTGGTGGTGGTTAATTGTTGTTGTTATTGTTGTTGTGGTGTTGGTGTTGGTGGTGGTGGTGTTCAAGAACACCAAGAATGGTGGTCAAGAACACTTAGAACACCAAAAACAAGAAAACAACAAAAACAAAAATACTAGTGGAGGTTACATGTTATCTTTTGTTGTTGTTGTTGTTGTTGTTGTTGGTGGTGGTGGTGGTTGGGAAGGTGGTGGCGTTGTTGGCGGCGGTGAAAATCAGTGGTGCGATGGCGGGGATGTGGTGGTGGAGGTGGAGGTGGAGGTGGTCAAGAACACCAAAAACACCAAGAACATCAACAAAACAAACACAAAGAGGGGCAAAATGGTCTTAAAAAAGACAAATTGCACCCCCTGCTGACAGACATTAACAGGAGGGTGGTCTTTGACTAACTGCCGTCCCCTCCAAGGGTGGATTTTGTATATCCCCGAACACGAGGGGTTTTCTGTATATACCCCATACTGAAGGTGTGGTTTTTGTCTTTTACCCTTTATATATTACCCACTAAAGGTCTGGATTTTAGTATAAAAGACTTCATGTGCTTGCAAGGCTAAACCATTCACAAAGACAAAAGCACTAATCTCTATCCTCTCTCCAGAAGACCAAGATGTGAAGATACTTGGGTTTTGGTTGAGCCCATTTGTCCTCAGATTGACATGGGCTCTTAAGCTCAAGGGAGTATCTTATAAATACGTCGAAGAAGATATTTTCAATAAGAGCCCTCTACTTTTGGATCTTAATCCAGTGGCGAAGAAAGTTCCAGTTCTGGTTCATGGTCAGAAGGCTGTTTTTGAGTCATTGATCATACTGGAATACATAGATGAGACATGGAGGCAATTTCCACTACTGCCCAAAGATCCTTATGAAAGGGCTATAAGTCGCTTCTGGGCAAAGTTTGTGGAAAACAAGGTAATTATAAATTTTGTTTAATAGTCCCTTTGCAGGATTATGCCGTCTCTTTCTATATTTGTAGTCCAAATTTGGCAACACAATTCAAAGAAAGACATATTTGTTTTCGTTGATCTGCTAAACAATTTCTTAAATATCAAGTCTTCTGTATTTCACAATTTTTTTCGCGAACGATCAACTTTATTCTATATACCTAGTTATCTTGGATTTTTAAAAGATTTCTGTTTTTAAATACCGAGTTCAAATAAGTGGTACTCCTTTAATTCAGGATTTACTTAGTCCAAATATTTTTCTTTAACACTTCTCAAAAATCAGAATGACAAATATGTTTGGGGACTGGAAACATGTATGATTTTCAGAATATGACTTCTTAACATGTGGTTGAAATAAAAAGAAATATGTAATATTTTATTTATATATTTTTTATCCAGAAGAAAAATGGTACACCCTCCGTCCCACCAGGTAGGTGAATAAGTTAATCGGGTATTATTTGGGTCTACCTATTTGGTTGGTCAAACAAGGCTAGAATTTGATAATTTTTGCATGGTCTTGTAGAGTAAACTAGCCTCTACAAGACCATGCAAAAATTATCAAATTCTTACTCTGTTTGACTAGCCAAATCGCTAGGCCCAAATAATACCCGATTAACTTAGTCACCTACCTGGTGGGACGGAGGGAGTAACACTTAGAGCCTACTTATGACAGCTTTATGAGTCAACATGGCAAGCTGTGTACTGCAAAGGAGATGAAAAGGAAAGAGCTTTGAAATCATCCATAGAGACCATGGTAAAGATAGAGGAAGAGTTCATGAAAAAGGAGGGAAAGTTTCTTGCAGGAGAGAACATTGGGTATTTGGACCTTGCACTTGGTTGGCTCTCTTATTTGATGCCTGTTTGGGAACAAGTCGGATCGATGAAGATCATAGACTCGGTTAAATTCCCAGCAACTGCTGCCTGGATAAGCGATTTCCGCAATCACCCAACAATCAAGGATGACTTTCCTGATGAAGAGAAGATGATTCACTATTTTCGAACGCGACAGGAAGAAGTGAACTCTGTCATGAGGGGTTGGAGGCAGTCGTAAGTTGGGAGCTTCCGTATTACTAATAATAAGTTACACTTTGCTGTAGTATATAAATAAGCAAGAATGTCGTGTCTAAACTCCGTTCACGAACCACTTTGTAATGTAATATAGTAAATAAAGCTAGGGCAGTGTATCATAGATTTCACTAAGAGTTGTGTGTGTTGTTTTAAGACCATACCACGTGGTAAGACAGCATATCTCCATATTTTACCAAATAACTGAAAAGTCAAGGACAAGGCCGGCTCTAGCCTTTCGGTTGTCCTAAGCGGACAACGAAATTGAGGCCCTTTACACTCAAAAATAAAAACTTAAAATCATATTTTTTTGAAAACAAACTGTAGCAGATTTCATTCAAATGAAGAGAAGCCAGTACAATATTGATACTGAGAGTAGGAAACAATAAGAACTCCTCACACTCAGAGAGAAGGAGAGCATCTTTGGCACAATAATGATCATCAAAGTTGTAAGATCGGCCAAGAGAAGAAAAAATACAACACGTAAAAAGTAGGGCTGTAAACGAGCCGAACCGAACCAATATCGCTTGTTTGAGTTTGGCTCGTTTAACTTGGCTGCTAAACGAGTCGAATACGAACTCGAGTCAAACAAAAAAACTTTGTTTGAGTTCGGCTCGTTTAGGGCTCGAGTTGTTTGTTGTTCGGCTCGTGGCTCGTTTAGCTAGCTCGTTTACGGGCTCGAGTTCGGCTCGACGAACTTGTATTTTATTGGATATATATGATAATATATAATTGCTGAATAAAAATATCATGGTGGTATTACTTAAGATAAAATGATTACATTAAGGAAACAAATAACATAAAATGTGTTACTATAGATATATGCTTTATTTGTGCTAATGAAAAGATCAAATCATCCGATTTTATTCTTATATAATAAATATTATGGTACTATAAATTAAAGAATTACCTTTTGAAATCCAAATTAAGAAGTCAAACTTCTATTAAAATAGAAACTCTACACTAATTAGGCCTGAATTCAAGAAATTACTCATAAAGAACAGAAAATAATGAAATGGTTTATAACTATATATATACATATATACTATTATAACTTGTTCGCGAACACTAACAAACGAGCTCCTTGTTCGGCTCGTGTTCGGCTCGTTTAGCAAACGAACACATTTTCATGTTTGAGTTTGTTTGATTAATTAGTCGAACCAAACACGAACGAACTTTTACCGAGCCGAACACGAGTTGTTCACGAACGGCTTGGTTCGTTTACAGCCCTAGTAAAAAGGCCTTTCGAAATCATACAATCTTGCAGAATAGTATCAATGTAAGAAGGCCAAGATATCTTAAAGTTAAGAGCATCCACCACCATCTTGCAATCTGATACCTGCATAAGCTTCTAGGTTATAACACCAATGACTAGAAAGCAAGGAACAACTGCAGTTTTCTGAGCATTTTTTTGAAGGAAGGAAGCGGAATGTCATTAATCAAAGGCAAGAAGCCAAACAAGGACCATCACAGTCCAATTACAAGACCATCTATAGGCCAACAGTAGACCTGGCACAAGCATGAGCTAGAGAATTATCAGATCTTGAAATAAAAAAGAAAGAACAAACATCAATTTTTTTGGCTATGAGCTTACAATCTTCCACCATAGAAGCTATACTAGAAGAGCAACCGTTGAACTTTGAATTGATAGATGAAAGTGAGATGTTGGAGTCAGAGAAAATTATTATATTCCTTAGACCTTTTGATACGGGTAGGAACCCGTATCAGGACACGGCGTGGGAACCGGATGCGTCGTGGTTAATTAATTTAGTCGTTTATCTTAATTATAAAGAGATTAGGGAGTACTTTATTTGTTTGGGGGTTTTATCGTTATTGGTTAACTGTTTAAGGGGTCTTGGGGTAATTAGCAGTTAGTTGAATTAGTATTTATATTCCTGTCAGCTCAATCTTTTAATTATCAATGAATGAAGAAGAATTAAGTTAATTTAGTAGAAACCCTAGTTTTGGAGATCTCAGCTTCTCGAATTGCTGAATTGGAGACCGAAGCTTCTCGAACTGCTTCTTTATCGATAACTTCTGCTATCAAGTGGTGCTTTCATCAACGACGAATTCAGGTGAACTTTCTGACAATCTCAAAGCGCAACTACTAGCCACACTCAAGGACATCCAGACCCACCTGGGTCATCTGGAGACGAACGTTGCAGAATTGAAGGCGCGAGCCCAACACCGTCTGCATCACCGCGACTAGTCAATACGCAGCCGGCGCCGCAGCCGCCACCACTGCAGCAGCCGCCGCAGCAGAAGCCGCCACAGCCGCAGCAGCCCCCGCAGGAACAGCCGCCACAGCAGCAACTGGTCCTTTCACAGCAGCGGCCGCCGACCCACCAGCAAACCATAGCTAGGGTTTGCAGCCGTCGGCCCTCCAGCAGAAGCCGGCTATTCTACCACCTCCGCTGGCGCCGCAACAGAAGCAGCCGCCACCTCTGCCGTCACACGACCAGCAGCAGCTGCAGCAGCCCAGGTCTAGGACACAGTCGCCTCAAACCATGGACCAACAGGCAACGTAGTCCCAGGGCCCGTCGCAGATCCAGACAGGATCGGTCCCCCAGACAAGTCAACAACCAAGGCTTCTCCAAGCCCGATTCCGATCGCCATTGGTTGCCGGTCTGACCGGATTTGGTCCACCAGCGCCTGATCCGACCCATCCAGAACCGCTACCGCCCCCGTACCAGCTACTTCAGTAGCAGCAGGCTCTTCCACCAGCCTCTGGTTTCGCCTGCAATTTCCTCCGCCGTGCTCCTGCTATCGCCATTATAGTGACGGAGGAGCAGACGGAGTATACGGGGATTGAATTGTTTGTCTCTGCGAATTTATTGTGCAAGGCAGTGTTATGGTGTGACATGGCCAACATTAGTGCTCTTGTTGCCGCAGAGGAGTGTGCGAAACCCTTTGAGTATTGTTACATCAATCCCGCAGCAACTCGTAAACGCAATTTCCCGTACGATCCTGGAAAAAACGAAACAGAAATTTCACCTTGAGGCCAAGGTGAATGTCGACGGGAGGGAGGTTGATACGGGTAAGAACCCGTATCAGGACACGGCGTGGGAACCGGATGCGTCGTGGTTAATTAATTTAGTCGTTTATATTAATTATAAAGGGATTAGGGAGTACTTTATTTGTTTGGGGGTTTTATCGTTATTAGTTAACTGTTTAAGGGGTCTTGGGGTAATTAGCAGTGAGTTGAAATAGTATTTATATTCCTGTCAGCTCAGTCTTTTAATTATCAATGAATGAAGAAGAATTAAGTTAATTTAGTAGAAACCGTAGTTCTGGAGATCTCAGCTTCTCGAATTGCTGAATTGGAGACCGAAGCTTCTCGAACTGCTTCTCTATCGATAGCTTCTGCTATCACCTTTAGATATGGCTAAAAGGAGAGGTCTTCTAACAGCTAGAATTTCCAGCACCAAAGGATCAGTAATACCAGAAATCACTTCTGAAAATTTCTCCCATTGAGAAACTAGATCTTTTAATGAATATAATTCCAACGCTATCAACATCTTTAACTTTATTAACTACAACAATTGTATAAAAGCTTGGAGTTCCATCATCTTCAAATCCAACTTGAGCTGCAAAACCTTTAGGAGATCCCAGCTTTAATATTGTAACAGGATCTGATATCTTTAGCCAAGGTTCTTTCACCTGTATTGACATTCAGAGCAGTATCAAATTACACTTGACGAGATATTCAAGTAAAATGTTTCCTTCTCGATTTAACAGATGCAAAAGTATGATTTATTTCATCATATTCAAGTTGATTCACCAATTATTTCTCGATAAACAAAGTTTCCAACCCAGTTAACATCTTCTGTGACATAGCCGATCTTAAGTATGATTCGACCAATATCAATTTTGAAAACTTCTCCTCAGCTGAAGCAATGTATACATGAATCGTAAGAATTATTCTATAACATATGCAAACATTTGGATAACAATATGAATTATTTATATGATTTAATATTTTTAGTGGTGTGTTTATTATTCGATAAAAGTACTTTCAACACTATAATTCATAAAATAAATCATGCCCATTATATCAGAAAAAGAATCATGCCTCAAATTATTTTATAATTCAATGCGGCGGCTTTCTTATACCTTCTCATCGAAAGATTTTAAGAGATTAAGATCTATTAAAAAAACAAAAAGTTTCCCGATATATTTTGAACTGCTCAAATCTGCTAGTAACTGAAGAAATAGCTTGATCCATAATATATATAAAATAATCAGATCTAAAAGACTCTTGCGAAGATGAAATCGAATCATCACTATCGCTCCCATCAAAATGTCATTTTCGATGAATTATACGCTTCTCAGGAAATGTATGTTCAATTCCCATATCTTTAGCAATTTCTTTTGCAGAATTTAAGGCTTTCTTAAAACCAGTCTCCCGATACTTACCTAGAAACGTAAGTAGATTCTCCAGCTCTTGTATAGAAACATCAATATTCATATCCTCTGATTGTAAGGTTTTACTCACACCATCAACAACGGATAATATAGCATACCAAATAGTTAAGGAGAGCGAAAATTCAAAACGTTCAAATTCACAATTGACTATACCTTTGGCCTCATTTTCTACTTTTGCATCCTTATCGCTATTCGATTAGATCAATCAAATCATTTCTTATTTCAAGAGTTTTATACCTAATGGGCTTAACACTTTCAATGCGATTTTCCCACTGTGTTTGTGATAATGATTTCACAGTTAGTCTTTGTACGTTATCTTTCAAAATTTTCCATCTCTTAGTAGATTAAGAAAACAATGTATAAATACGTTGGATTGCTAAACACTAATCACTGGAAATTAATAAGCAATAATCTAATTACTCTATATAAACAAATTATGATACAAATATCCCATGGACTCACCAGTTATGGTAGACTGTAAGGAAAACCGTCTTAATCTCTAGAAAAAAATTGAGCTGATTACAGTTAGTTTAAGGTCGCCAAATTGCCTCAGGAAGTGTGCTAAACACAAATTAATTGATCTATAAATTCATAAATTTTTTCGTATTTCAAAAAATTATGAAAAATATTCCAAAATAGGTAGTTTAATTTTGAGTACCCCGGAAAACAATCGGACAAAAAGTGGTCGCCGGAGGAGGCCGCACACGCCTTAGTCGCCACTGCGCGTGGGCGCGTTCGCCTCCCATGCACGCCTTCGTTTGCATAGGTTTCCATGTCAACGCGTGCTTACTTGGACGCCATGTGGCGTTCCAATCAGTGACATGTGGCATACCACGTCAGTATCTATGCTGGCCGAGCTGCCACATCATTGCCACGTTAGCGTCCCAGTTGACGTGTCACTGCCACATCATTTCCACGTCAGCCGCCGCCGCAGCCCTTTGGCGAGTGGCGACGTCGTTGTTGGAATCGTCTCTTCGTCCTGATCCCGATTATGTATTCAAAGTCCAATTAACAAATTTGAAAAATCTCAATTTAATAATCATATTTACACAGTCCAGATTAATGTTGTTCCGAATCTTAAAACGGTCATATCTTTCATTACGTTTGTCCAAACAGTTAAAATATTATATTTATGGAATCCTCGTGAAAATATCCCCGCAACGCTATCAGATTCGCCTACAGAATATGAAAAATTAAAAACTCAATTTTCTAGAGTAGGATTTGGATTCGTTTAACGGGACACAAAGAACAATCCTAGGGCTCTAATACCAATTAAGAGAAAATAGATCTAAACATGCATAGATCGAAACGCAAAAATAAAGCAAAAGATTCCCGCGTTTACCTGTTTTCCTGAGCGATTGCAGCGGATGATGATCGTTCTTGTTGCTTGCCCTCACCTCCTCTTGCTCCCAACTGTCTAGTGTGAATCTATAAGACGAACACTGTGGTTCACCCCACGTTCCACCTTTGGTTGCAAGTTATAGAGAGGCTAGGGTTCCTGGAGAATAAAGTGATTTATTCTTTTGTGTACTACTGTATAATGCTGTGTATTACACTAGTGTTATGGAATATTATAATGAATATTCCCTAGTAGATTATGATTGACTCCTAGTAGATTATGATTGACTCTTAGAGGATTATGATTGGCTCCCACACTCTATATAAAGAGTGCTTTGGTAGAGAATAAAAATAGCTTTTGATATTCCTCCATCTCTCTTCTCTACTTTTGAGTTCACAACACGTTATCAGCACGCTCTGTTGGAATAGAAGATTTATCAAGAGAACATGTACGATTACCATTATGAATATTGCGAGAAAAGGATGATCGAACGAAAAATATAATTTTCGATCTTGATTGTCCTCATCTCTTGCTTCTTTTCGAGTTGATTCAAATCAACCGTATGAAACATCGATATTATTCACATTCTTTTCCTCTCATATTGTTGTATGTTGAAAAAAAATATTGGTCTATGCCATGGGTTTTTCGAAAAAAAAAAGAAGAAGTTATTGTCGAACCCTAGACCTCGATCTATTTAAATCTAGTTAGGACTATATGATCTTAGAGCAAGTACGTGCTCCGCCTTGTGCGTTTGTGATGACTTTGTTTTTTATTTTATTTTTTTTTGAAAGAAAACAAACACGAAATGTATTCCGTTGTTGGGATTCAGCCGGTTATTTTTTTGTGGCGGCTAGGGTTTCAAACCCCGTTTTTAAAAAAAAAACACGCTGCTGAGACTCGAACTCAGACACCCAAGCTGGCACTGTCATGTTGTTGCCAGCTGCTCCAACAGAGCATCATTAACCAAGATATGACATTTTTGTTTTTAATATGATCCAGCGTCATTGCAATTGATCTAGTAAAACCTGTGAAATTGTATTATCATTGCGTTCTACTACTGCCATTAGAGTACAACTCGGAAAACAAACGCAATATAAGGGGATATTTATAAGAGCACTTAGATGCTCCGCTTAGTGCGTTTATTCTTCTAGCCTCAGATTATTCAATATGGTCTAGAGGATTTAGATGTTCCGCTTTGAGCGTTTCCTCGATCACTTTTGATCTAGAGTGTCGAACATCCGATCTAACATTCTCCGCTTTATGCGTTTTCTCGATCAATTTTGATCTTGACCTAGCATTTGCTTTGTTCTATTTTATTTTTGTTTTTTTGTTAGTTTTTTTTAATACATTATGTGGAAAAAAAATGGGGTCTTGACCCCAAACAGTTATTCCACCGGACCAACATTGTTAGTTTACTATTACATTTTTTTATTTTGTTATTTATGTTAGTCAATTAAGAAATGACAAATCTATGACCGTCTCCGTTACAAATTGTACATAGTTTATTTGTGTCCGTTCTTCCCAATTTTTCAAAGAAAAAGAAAAATAATAAGATTATGTCACTAGAGTTATGAACTCGTGACCTCGAGACGTGAAAAAAAAGTCGCTAGAGTGTTTTAAACTCGTGACGTTGAGAACGCGCAATTGAAACAATTACGCAAGAGATCTTATTGAACTTTTATCGTGTGTCACTAGAATTCTTAACTCGTGATTTCAAGGACGCGAAAAAAAAAATTTAAACAAGTCACTAGAGTGTTTCAACTCGTGACCTCAAGACGCGAAAAAAAAGTCACCAGAGTGTTTAAAACTCGTGACCTCACAATTCAAGCAATTACGCGTGAACAAATAAACCTATTTGGTGCACTATATTGAGCCCTATCATTTGCGATCATATACATGGTCAGGCTTGTTACATATGAGCGATTGTTTTTATCATTTATTTATCTGAAAAAAAAGCGTGTAGTCATTGGAGTTTCTAACTTGTGACATTACAACTAAGGTGCGACAAATTTCATAATGTCGTTGATTAAACCTCTATAAATGTAAAAGAAAAAAAATAACGAGAGTTTCAAACTCGTGTTAATACGGCTAAAATATAACGAGTTTTCTTGATATATAGTCTCTCTGAAAGAAGTGTAAAAGAAAAAAAAATACAAGTCACTAGAGTTTCAAACTCGTGACAATACCGCTGAGCTCTAGCTCTAGCGAGTTTCTTGGTGTTATGTATATTCAATTTGTCTGAAAAAAGGGTCCTAGAGTTTCATAATCTGTTTCGAACTCGTGACTGAGAATTACGGCTTCTTCGAAAATTATGTCGCTAGAGTTTTAAACTCGTGACCACTCAGAGATGAGACAGAAAATGAAAAATGTTGCTACTGGGTTTTGACCTCAATCGTCCATCTGGCTCATCAGATCTAGATTAATACAAATTTCTCTTCAACTATGAAAAAAAAAATATAGTCTACAAGGTTGGATAGAAACCTCAAAAGAATGTGTATATATGTTGCTACTTAATAAAAAAAAATGTTTGATAGCATGAATTAAAAAACATCCAAAGCTCATAAGGATTCAAATCCCGACCATCTATTCTAGATGAGTTGATGCTTTGTCGGAATTTTCTTTATTATTAAAATTTCAAAAAAGAAAAGAAAAAAAGGGGGAAATCCCATGAGAGGTTTGATCCCATAACCCATGAGAGGTTTGATCCCATAACCATACATTGGTCCTAAGCTATTCATATGCTTAGTTGAACCATGTGTGTGTGTGTGTGTGTGTGTGTGTGTGTGTGTGTGTGTGTGTGTGTGTGTATATATATATATATATAAATATATTACTCCTCATTTTGTATTGCTACTTTTATTCATCTTTAAGAAAAAATTACTATAAGGAGCCTATCACTGACGGATATGAACGTCAAAGCAATTATCATTGCTAATTTTTCTATAACCTGAAGTTATGGAAGACAATATATATATTCCCAAGTGTGAATGGTATTGGATCTCAAAAGTGGATGATTGATTTTATGCTCGACTCAATTCCTCAAAACAAACGGTGAGTCATCCCCTGAAGCGAATCCTATAAATTATATGGTTGAAACAATCCGCAGAGTCACAGACTTAGTTGCGATTGTTGTATGGTCTTGGTACCATGGGGATCCCATATTGATCCCCTATAATGCCATTTTTAGTAAAAGACTACATTAAAACAGGAAATAAAAAGGATGCAAATAAGTCACCTTTTTAAGTGGTCATGCATACTTGTCATATGCCGATATGCTTTTATCTATGCAATCTTTTGGTTGAGTGATTCAACATCCTCCCAATATCTATACAAGTTTTTGATTGAGTAATTCAAGATCCTCCCAATATCTCTGTAATTTTTTTTGGTTGAAGTGATTAAAGATCCTCCCAATATCTATGCAATTTTTTTTTGGTTGAGTGATTGAAGATCCTCCCAAGTCCCAACTCCTTGGCAATTACAAGCTTCACATTGAACTTGTCAAACCATTTTTTTTGGCAATACAATTTAGATTAAAGATTATTAATTTCTGAATTTAAGAATTCTTAAAAGAAATTATTCGAGACAGATCATTGAATTAAATATGCTTTTATTTTGTCATAAATCTATAACATATAATTTTAAGATATATAATACTGTGAGGTTGCATGTTTTTTTGAAGAAAAAATTTATTTCTATTGTTTATTAATTCTAGAGAAATCCTACAAAATATGTGGTTCATTAGTATCACGGTTAGCTTCTTCTATTTACATTGTCTCTACATATTGATTTCTTTTTTCTCTCTTGATTGTTATGAAGCCTCTATTTCTTTTATGGCTCGCACAAGAAAAAAAAAGACAATAGCAAAAAATGCATAAGCCCCTATTGTGCTTTTTGACTCATGTTATGAAACATTTGAGTCCATGAAAAATGTACCGTAGAAGAGGCAACCTACAATTTGTCGAACTAGAAGTTCCGACAATTGAAAAAAAAGAAAAAACTATATTCAAGGATGAAAATGAGACCTTATAAACCTCAAAAAGGTAGCTTTTTAGCACCCTGTGTTTGTTTTAACACAAGAAATTCCCTTGAATATTGAGATCAAAGTAATGAAACTATAAAAGTTTTATACTTGAATTATGATCATGAAGCAGTTTTGTACAAATAAATGACATTCTCTGTCGACAATTTCTTCATGGCTTGATGCATTACATCGCCTACCCAACGTAGAGAATTTTGTCATAAAAATGGCTTGATGCACTGCATCGCCCAACCGACGCCTACTTTATGCGTTGTGATTCTATATAAAATCTCATAGAACATCCAAAATTTATTATTCAGCCCCTAAAATGGCTTGGATGTTGTCAATCTCACATTTGAAAAATGTGCATATCTTATATCGAGCACCTAGAAGACATATCGTCTCTATAAGAGATCAAGGGTTTTTGACATGAACTCGTCCAGAAATATCAAGATTGAGTTCGTCACCGTTGGCATCACTAAGTGATTGGTTGCTTGAATAATTGATATAAGACTTCAAATAGTCTTCATCATTATTTTTAGATTGACTATATATGCACTTCTTATGAATTGTGCAATATTTATCCACTCGGGTGAATTTTTATGCATGCTCTATCCCATTAACTATCCCATTTGAACCCCTTTAAAGGAGGAGCATGGGATTATAGTATTCTCATAAGTGAAACTCCTATCCCAAAGAGGACAGTATTTTAGAGTTTTGAGGACTACAAGTTTAAATTATGACAAATTGTGTCTCCTAAGCAGATACATTCTCGCCTTATTTTTTTTTGGCTCGAGTATCAAAATATGTCCAAAGCATATTTTTGTGGTATTGATCACATAGTTCATGTCATGAGGGGGAGGAAATACCATATTACAAGACATGAATTTTAATTTAAATGTCTCATTCAAACTTGATCCAAACAATCTTATAGATTATGAGATTTATGAAGCATGTAAATGTTGCTTATGCAACTACAATATCCTCTATAAGGATCATCATCTTGTTAGTTCCAATTCTACAGAAATTGAGAACACAAGAGAATCATAAATAAATGATCAAATCAATGCCCTTGAAGAGGCAACAACTCATGTAGATGAAGAGCTTCCTACATTTGAATCTATGTATATGATCATTAATGATATTTACTTTGAAAAGCGCTTGAAATCATATGATTTTCTTAAACCACTACAAGTGGAATCGTGTTTCACTACATATTGACCAAAATCAAAGTCAACACCCGTGTGTATACAAATATACACGAGCTCTGCAGTTAATGCATCGAGCACATATGTGAAGTACTTGAGATGCCTCAAGCATCCATCTTCATATAGAACAACATATTCAAATGTCCGCACCCTAATGGTTGAATGCGTGAGACTATGAATGAAAAATAGGCTATATTGAAGCAATGCCTATATATTATATGTCTTATGGTTATAATTATAACCCACAAATCCTCTATTGATAAGAGTGATTATGATATTTCGTTTAGTCTTAAGACTACGAATATGAAAGTAACTAGTTACACAAAATGATCATACGAATCAATATATGTGAAATCCATGGAGGCCATTGCCCATGAGATATTCTTCTTTGCTGAAGCAAATTGAAGATTCACACTCGCGAGTAGTTTAGGTGCATATGCATTTATTTAGTATGACAAATGTCTCATGAGTATATAACATGTCATACTTATTAACTGATAGTTCTTATTACTATCTTGAATGATCATGTTGCATCATATTATGTTAGACATTATGTATTCCCCATAAGTTTACTTTCAAGTATGAAGTGTGACATCAAGATGCTGCAAAGAGGGGGAGATTAAATTACAAGGCGCTGTACTCTTTTCCTTAGCCGATGTTTTTATCCCACAGGATTTTTCCAAGCAAGGTTTTAATGAGGCATGCAGCCAGGAATGAGTTGAAGACTACATCAAATCTCCACTGACGAGATGCACTCTTTTTCCTTCGTCAGAGCTTTTGTCCCAACGGGTTTTGCTTGACAAGGTTTTAACGAGGCATCGTATTAGTGAATATTCAAGGGGGAGTGTTATGGAATATTATAATGAATATTCCCTAGTAGATTATGATTGACTCCTAGTAGATTATGATTGACTCTTAAAGGATTATGATTGGCTCCCACACTCTATATAAAGAGTGCTTTGGTAGAGAATAAAATAGCTTTTGATATTCCTCCATCTCTCTTTTCTACTTTTGAGTTCACAACAATTAGGAAGTTGTCTCTATATATAGACTAAGTTCTAGCTTATTGCAACTAACCCCCTTTAGTTTGTGACTTATTACGAAGCACCCCACCGTGTGCTACACGTTATTTGCTAACACTTCCCAACCACGAAGATGTAGAATAATTGTGTCTAGGAGTAAGCTCTACAAGGTGATGTGAGGGTGTGGTAACAGTAGGTTGCAGAGAGATACCTTCACGGATTGAGTAGATTAATCTACAAGAACAAAGACAAATGTTAACTAAGCTTCACGGATTGAGTAGATACCTTCACGGATTGAGAGATTCCTTTTAATATGGTTTAAAGAGATACCTTCACGGATTGAGTAGATTAAATAAGCTTAGGGCTAGTTTGGTAATGCTGTGGCGGTTTGGAAAGCTGCTGTGTAGGAAGCACTGTGAGAAAGCTGCTGTGAGAATCTACACAAAAAGTGTTTGGTAAACTCCGTATATAACCTGCTGTAGAAAAGCACTTTCGACATTTTGTGTTTGGTAATTAGTGCTTTAGACTTGTTGTAAATGTCGAAACGACCATTTCAGACATGATATAATAAATATTACTATTACAATAATATGTTATTAATATTTATTAATGGATAATGATGTCAAATAATAAACTAATCAAAAAGCAGGTCGTAGAAAGCAACCCCTCCCCTGCTTTTCAAAAGCAGCTGTGGGGAAGCAGTTGCTTTCTAGAAAGCAGAAAAATAAAAATTTACCAAACACATAAAGACTACTTTTGGATTTGAAAAGCAGCGTTCTAGAAAGCAAAAGCATTACCAAACGGGCTCTTAATATGTTTAAAAAAATAATGAATAATTAGTTATCGGAATATTAAAAAGTAATCCGTATATTTAATAATAAATGTTAACTAGAATCACAGAGGAAAAAATCTGGAATCCACCAACAAAATCCGGATTTTTGGATTATAGCCGGATTTCCGGTTTATTATGAGGATTCCGGATAAAAAGTATATGAAAAAAATAAAAATGCTTCCGGATTCCAGTTTTTCTTATCCGGATTCCACTTTTATTTTGTACCGGATTCCGGTTTCGTAAATCCGGACTCCCTTTTTTCTCCGGAAATTCGGATATGTAGGAGATCATTTGCCCAGATCATTTGAGATTTTTGTAACTTAATTTCCTCTCGAAATAATCTTATCCAAACAGCACCACTATAGATTAAATGAGCGTTTGAGCTCAGCCGCTCACTTATTTAAGCTTATCCAAACAGGCCCAATATATATCATACCTGATGTTACATCAGCTAAACCACCTATTTGCAAGGCTATTTTTGCCTTATCTTGACCACCCTTCTGATCCGCAGAAACGACAAAATCAGTTCATTCATCTAATGTAGCAGCAATAGAGATCACATGAATTTCGTGACAAGTTATGCTATCTACTATATTTCATCCAAAGCAAACGTCAGATAAAATTTGACGAGCACACAAGGCTACTTCACATTTAGAATCACGGCACTAGTCTTTGAAAGGTGCAAGATCTTAGCTTTGTTTGCCACTGACTAGCATATGCGTCGTTTATTTTTTAGAATGTTCAATAAACGTGCGCGATCATGTCATATTTATCATTTTACAATGGAAAGGTAATTATAAAAAGTAACTATCAAATATTCCTCAAAGATGAATAAATAATAATAATCAAACAAAATTATTGGTGTTACCTCACCAATATATAACGTACTACTACTAAGTACTAACTACTGATTAGTATTTATTTACTTGTCATTTTACACATGGAGTTGTGTGGTGAACTGGTAATTGGGAGAGTTTGTTGTAACCCTCCTTTTAATCTTATCAAGTACTAGGGGATGATCCGTGCCCGAGACCACTACTCAAAAGAAATCGTATTGTGTAATACCCCTAATTTTATAGGGCTTATTAGCTTATGTTAACTAATTTTTATTATCATTTTTTAAACTTGAAGGGTCTGTAATATAATTTTCATAAATTATTCATACTCCAAAAATATCAGAGTAAAATTTTCTTCTCTTATGGTGCACCCAATGCACCCAGAGAATTTTTCATAACAACTTTCTCTCTCCTTACCCAATCGTGTGTTGGAGTTGTATGTTTTTTTTCTTTTCAAAATTCATGACCTAAAGTAGGTGAGATCTAAAGATTAGGATTGATCTAATATAAAAGTTGAAATAAAGTCAACCGTTCTATTTTATAGAATAGATGTATACTTGCCGTGTGCTCGGATGAGCTGTCTAAAGTAGTGTTATTTTTTTTCTTGAATAATAAAAAGTAAAATAAAATAAGATGTCTGGGGAGAAAGTGAAAAAACAATAACTCAGACGTAAAGTATAATGATAGTATTTTGGAATTTCCATGTAGAGAAGACAGACGCTTACTGAACAGATAGACACTCCAGAGCGAGGACAACACCCCTTATACCAAACATTACTTCAGCTAAAACATCTACTTTCGAGTCTATTTTCTTTTATCTTGGCCACTTCACTAAATCGCGGAAGCGGCCAGCCAGTTTCGTCATCTTATGTATGTGGCACAGATGAAGATGATCTCTAATTTCTCGATACTTTTTTTTGGTTGAACAAGAACCTATAAACACTGCTATGAAGCATTCCAAAGCCTTGAGTAGCAACTCCTATACAATCCACAAAGAGTGCTTCATAAATTATATTTCATCTCTCTTCGTCGAAAGCAAACTTTAAAAAAGGTTTCATGAACAACAAAAGTAATTTGACCACCACAATCAAGGCACTAAATAACAAGATCTTCAAAAACTGGAGCAGAAATGTAAGTTACATATTACCCTCTGGGGCTGTATGGTATCAGCTGAAAATCTGGAAAATCGGCTGAGAAAATTATGGGTAAAAAAATTCAGCTGAACTGAAAGTTAAAATCTGTTTGATTTAAGCTGAAATGGTACATTACTAACTTGATCAATTTAACAAAGTTTAAAGATATAGTATTTAGTCAATTGCTTGAATACACCTACTTCTAAAAGAGCTAAGATAATGCTAGTGTCAAAAACACATTATAATTATTTTGGTGAGATTTTCAGCCGCTTGATACCCAATTTTGGGGTTTCTACAATTGCAAAGAGATTATTTTAATCTGCAGATTTTCAACTTAAATATGTCATGTCATAACAAACGAAATTAAATCAAAAGGCAAATTATAATCAAAACGGATTAAAATTGGCATTCCCAAACATGCACTAAAGGTCTGGATTTTAGTATAAAAGACTTCATGTGCTTGCAAGGCCAAACTATTTAGAAAGACAAAACACTAACCTCTATCCTCTCTCCATGGCAAGCCAAGAAGAAGACCAAGATGTGAAGATACTTGGGTTTTGGTTGAGCCCATTTGTCCTCAGATTGACATGGGCTCTAAAACTCAAGGGGGTATCTTTCAAATACGTCGAAGAAGATATTTTTAATAAGAGCCCTCTACTTTTGGATCTTAGTCCAGTGCTGAAGAAAGTTCCAGTTCTGGTTCATGGTCAGAAAGCTGTTTTTGAGTCATTGATCATACTGGAATACATAGATGAGACATGGAAGCAATTTCCACTACTGCCCAAAGATCCGTATGAAAGGGCTATAAGTCGCTTTTGGGCAAAGTTTGTGGAAAACAAGGTAACTAGGGATTTTGCTAAGTTTCAGTTTAACCCTCTTCGCAAGACAATAGTTCTGGCTACGAGAATGAGCTACTTATTATTATTATTATTATTCATTTCTTAAATATCAAGTCTTCTGTATTTGATGATAGTTTTTGCTAACAATCAACCTTATTCTATGATACCTAGATATCTTGGATTTTTAAGAAAATACTTCGAATAAGTGGGACTCCTTCTAGGAATTACTTGGTTCAAATGTCTTTTTCATTAACTCGTCTCAGAAATCAGAATGATGAATATGTTTGGGGATGGAAGACATGTCTGATGTTTAGAATATGACTTTTTAACACGTGGTTGAGATAGTAGAGATAAAATGAAAAATGCATCTATTTAATTATATGTTTTTTATCGACCTATTTGAACCAATTTATCCAGAAGAAAAATAGTAACACCTGAGTCTACTTGTGACAGCTTTATGAGTCAACATGGCAAGCGTTGTACTGCAAAGGAGAGGAAAAGGAAAGAGCTTTGAAATCATCCATAGAGACCATGGAAAAGATAGAGGAAGAGTTGAAGAAAAAGGAGGGAAAGTTTTTTGGAGGAGATAACATTGGGTATTTGGACCTTGCACTTGGTTGGCTCTCTTACTTGATGCCTGTTTGGGAAGAAGTTGGATCGATGAAGATCATAGACCCGGTGAAGGTCCCAGCGACTGCTGCCTGGATAAGCGATTTCCGCAATCACCCAACAATCAAGGATGATTTCCCTGATAAAGAGAAGATGGTTCATTATTTTCTAACACGAAAGGAAGAAGAAAACACTGTCATGAACGGTTGGAGGCAGTCGTAAGTTGTGAGCTTCGGTATGAGAAGTTGCAAACTGCTATAGTACATAAATAAGCAAGAATGTCCTGTCTAAACTCCCGTCTCGAACCACTTTGTCGCTCTAGATGTGATATAATAAATAATGCTAGGGCAGTGTAATTTAGATTTCGCTATGGGTTGTGTGTTTGTACTTTTGTTTTTTATGAACATACCGGGATGTTTGATAGCATAGCTCCACATCTATATCTATATTTAATATAAAAGCAGACAAGTGCCGTGGGTAAATCTCAACATACCATTTACCAATTAATAATTTCTTAAAAGTTAATACGTGTGAATTTTTTCCCCTACGCTTGTTGTAGGGCGGCAGAACACTGTGTGTCATTTAGTCAAAAACCGGACTTCCAACTCGTAACCAGGATATGTGTGGGTGGGGGACATCAGGCATGACCCACTAGAACAAAAGTTCTCAAAATCGATGACAAATGGAAAAACTTAAATACCTCATGGAGGTCGGTAGTACATAAGATCTAGGGTATCATGCCTACAAAGTTTAACCCACGACAGAAGCTTCCCCTCGAAGTGAACACTTTGGAAAGACTGACAATTGTGGCCATGTGTCGCGAGTGCATCGACAACCGTATTTCCCTGTCGATGAGTGTGTTGGGCCGAGGCCCCAAAAAGCAGATTACGACAAGCTTAGATGATAGAAAAAATACACCGCGGGATCTCACCGGACTCCTATTTTAAAACATGTTACTCTATGAATATATTTCATTGCACGCTATAAAAATACGTACACAAAATTATAAAAGTCATGTTTAGGGAGAGATTTGAAGCTTATGGTTGTTTTTAGAAAGCTTATGGTTTTTTTTGAGATGATGTTTAATGGTATTTTTCAATATACTTTAAAAAATTATTATTTTGTCCATACTTTCCTACTTTCTTATTTAGATGTCACGAAAGAGATGAAAGCAATTACAAGAATTCTAAACGCATTTCCCGTTACTCAAAAGAGTAAATGGGGTCAAATCGTTTTCATCTTCTATGCCGAACATAATTTCTCATAAGCAGAAAACGATGGCAATTTCTTAATGAACAAGAAAAATCGGATTCCATTATTTGAGACAACATGCTCCTGTAAGATGTATTTTCTTAGCATTTTATGTTCTCTGTTTTCACATGATCAATCTGATATATTTTTTCAATATCATTCTCATTTTAAATTGATTTCTTTAACTTTTCTTAGCATGATAGTCTGCAATAAAATGAAACAATTCGGTCTTTCGAAAATCTGTAGTTTTCATGGACAAATCTCTTGGAGCACTGAATATTTTGATGTTTTTATACAGGTAATCGAAAGGGGTTGATTATAAATGGTGGAAAAGGAAGGACTGGAGAGAAACAACAATAATTATTTGTCACTTTTTTTCTTTTTTGGCGTTATTGGGCAACATGCTACAAGTTCTAATAGTTTTCAGTTTAGTCTTATATGTTCGTACCATTTTACCAAGATCAAACACTTCAATTAACATGCACGGTCTTAAAGTTTCATAAACATATAAGGCCATCTCCATCCATGTCGTATTTTCTCCTCCCCCACCTTCCTCCCATGGGCCCACCAAGTTCTCCTTACCTCTCCCCAAACTACTAATACTCATCTACAACCATTCCCCTCCCCGACCGAATTAAGTTTATTTTTGAAATATATTTAATTATTTAAAAATAAAAATCTGAAATAATATTAATATAAATATACATTCAGAAAAATGATAAAAAATAATAATAACAATAATAACAAACACACTTTTTTTTCTTCTCACAAAACACTTTTATTATGAATTTGGCATCTTGTTAACTATGTTTCCAAAATATTTAATAGATAAATTGCTAATTATAAAAATAATAATAAGATATATCAAATTAATAACAAAATAAAATAACAATAATTTTTTGTAATTTTTTGTTCAACTAACGGAAAACTATTATTTATTTTTTATAATAAAAATAATAATTAAAGATATTAATTATAATTAAAAACACATATTATAATAATAAAATAGTTTTAAATTTAATTAACATATCTCAAAATTAGATTAATTAGCTATAATGGAGGGAGGAGGGGAGGAGGATGTTGGGGGGAAATGCACTCTAATGATCCTCCACCCATGCCTAAATTCTCCCCCCATCTTTCCCCTCATGGTTGGACATGGTCTGTAATTTTATACGGTTTTGCCCCTCCCCTCCCCTCCCCATCCACCCTCATGGATGGAGATGCCCTAAGAGATACTACATCTGTTTCTTCTCTTTCACCTTACCTCACTTTTTGACACTATTTACTTGGTCACTTTGACTTGGTGATTTGGTTAGCAAAAAAGTACAAAAATTTGATAATCTCTACATGATCTTGTAGAGTAAACTTAACTCTACAATACTATGAAAAAATTGTCAAAAAATTATATCGTTTATACTATCCGAATCACCGAGTCAAAATGACCGAATTACGGATAAAAATATCAACCTAAGGTGAAAGACAAGAAACCGAGGTAGGAAGACGTAAAATACATTTCCACCTACATCTGATGAAGGAGAGCATGTCAGGAATCATTTTAAGTTGACTTTATGCTATTTGGTCCACGTTTTATTCTCAAATTACTACTACATGTTAACTTTTCTGTCTCCCGACAAAATTGGTGTATCCATTATATATGTGTGTGCGCGCTAAACAAGAATTTTGTAGCACTAATCGGATAGTCTTCTTTAACTTGGCGTTTCATCAAGTCTTTTGTATATGATACTTCTCGACCAAATCTCCACTAATATTTTTATTTTATCGGTCTACATATTCCACAAGTATGATCGATGTTCTAGATAAGAGCAACTCCAACAGCTGGTGAAAAGTATTCTTTGGCATAAAAATATGCTAGCTTTGGCCAAAATCTTGTTCCGGCAGATGGTCTAAAACTTGGTGTAAATTTACACCAGGCCTAAACTTGGCCAAAACTGAAGAAAAGACAAGTCTACTGTAGCTGGAGAAAAATCTTAAAAAAAAATGGATTTATTCAACCTCTGCTACTCTCCTGCAACTTCTCTGCAGGTCCAACGTTCATATCCACTTTTACAAACGGTAAAATTGAAAAAATCTATAAATACCTATCAAGAATTAGAGTGAAGAACACCAAAAAACATTACAAAAAAAAAACCTTCTATATGGCCGTTGCAATATAACCACTGGAATATGACCGTTGTAAAAAATAAAAATAAAAAATAAATAAAAATAAAAATAATTAAAATTTACTCATTTCAAAAAATTAACTAATTTGTTATTTTTATGCGAAAAATAAAGTTTTATCGTTATACATAAAGTAACATGATTGTGTAATAATGAAAAAATTATGAAATAGTAAAATAATGCAAGTGGCTTATATTTAGGCCATCTACTGGAGCAACAACTCAAAAAGTGCTGGTGTAAAATTTAGGACATGTACAAATATAGTCCAATGATTGTTTTGCTGTTGGAGATGCTCTAAAGGACGTTACACTCTATAACAGACTCTTCAATTTTAAAGTGAATATTTAGAACAGATTGTGATACTTTAGTATACAATTATAAATATTTATCTATACCAAAATTATCAAAATTGTTAAGAAGTCTGGGACAATTAGTCCTGTACTAAAGTTGTTTCCGCTACAAAACTTTAAGAAAAAGAAGAATACCAAACACAGACATTTGAAATAGAGTTTAGTTGATTCTAATGCACTCTCATTAGATGATGCATGCCCTCACACGAATTCCTACAACAACGAAAGCAAAAACAACGAATTCAAATACAAAACCTCATGCGATCACACACTCAGCCACATAATTTAGGAGAAGAAAAACGACACGCAATAATTTACGTGGTTTGACACAATCGCCTACATCCTTAGAAGGAGGAGAATTTAACTATATCAATGAGGGAATACATCATAGGGGAAAGACATCATAAACCGTGGATCACGTCAACACAACGATCTCATCGCTCATGGACTACAACTATAAAACCCTGAACTCACACATCCGCTCAAAGATATCTCTCACCAATTCTCTACTCTACTCAACTACTCATCGAAGACAATAGCTAGCACATCTATTTATACTAAATAAGAGGGTGTGTAAAAGCCTACCAAGTCCAAGCTATCACATCCTCAGAAGAGAAATGAGACGCATCGGGTACACCGATTCTTCCTGCAGAATTCGAGACAAACCCAAACTTCACCTTGACTTGAATTCTACAAGCGTCCAGCAAATTCCTTAGCCAAATCCGTTGTTGATGTCAACACCACCCCATCCTCCATCCTCCACCTGGATGGACCACCATTGCATCTCCACAGAGCTTCTCTGCACCCCATCCTAGGGCGCCACCTCACATGGGCGTGTCCCAAAATCTGCTACTTTAGGGAGTAATGTTACTCAATCTCTCCACCAGCTAGCACATCACTGGAGAGACGACCACCAACCAGATCAAGTGAAAAGGAGAGGCGCTTCCTCTCCACTACTGCAGTCTCGTCACTTGAGCTTCATCTCGAACAACCTGCAATAACCTGTACTTTCTCCATGCTTCAGAGACCTCACACGTCAACCACGTATTTCTCCAAGCCTGTCCTGGGTGCTTCTATCCACTTGCATTGTTTCTTATCATTTTCTCTCATATGGCTTCACCAAGATGTCTTGTAAAGCCACCGCTTTGCGGACCTGTCGCAACTTAACTCTCTACTTGCCTCGGGTTTCTCAAGATTTATCGTCACGAACAAAACATATAGATTTCAGGACGTCACCTCATGCCATGGCTTCGCCAACTGCATCCACCGCCTCGATCTCTGCCCTGGAACTTCTTGTGAATTTCCCTACAATAATTTCCCATGTCTCTAACTAGATGCCTCTGCAACTGTTGACGTCTCATGCTCACAAACACACAAACCTACGCTTCTTGCCTATGTTGAACAATAGCTCCACCTGTGAACACCCTCCCAAACTTGCATAGGTTGCCAATCGAAGGTTCAATTAGGAGAAACGCCTCTAATTAGCCCAATCTGATTGGACTTGAAGTTCATTGACCATGATCGCATCCCATCGTATTCCATCTCCCTATCGATATCGATTGATGCATCGTTCTCAATCCCTCTGTAGATAGTGCTTTCTGAGCTGACAGATCTTGGCCACGTGGCAGCCATCCAGCACACCATATTGTGCTCCATACACACTGGATCACCAGCCGCGCTGATCCATGTGGGGGCTGCGAGACAGAGCCCTCGCATACCACTGCACGGGACTTGTAGGGACTTAGTGGTTTGGAGGCTAGAGTAAGTCCTGTCGCGTGCGAGTCAAGCCCGCGCGCGACCTTTAGTAACTGCTTTGAGAGATTTATGGCATGAGATCCATAAACCCGGTCAATCCGGTCAAACCCGGTCAACCTTGTAACGGTTCCGGTATTCGCGCACAACGTGCTGTAACGGTCCCTATATATGAGGACGAACGTGCCGTTGTGGTTAAGCTAATTAAGCCGCCATTAATGGGCGCATTAACCACACTACAACGGTCACGTTCCCTGCTATATATAGAACGTTAACCTTTCCATACAAAGGAGAACACACTGGCCATACGCGGAAGCTCTGCCAAACCTCTGTCTCTCTCTCAGACATTACTACTGCCTTACTCTCTCCCTACACACAACCCAACTCTTCCTGTGCTATCTCTGATCCTCTACATACGGTGCACACGAAGGTCTTCCCGCCGGAATCTCTTGTGCACATTTTGGTGAACCCGACGTGAAACTTACCAACCAAAGCAACCATGTCTCAGGAGGATGATATCAGCAACAGATCGCCTTCCACCGAAGCTACCTCGGGAGAGGAGACCCGCCGTACTCCTACGACCCCCGGCGAGGCACCGACGCTAGAATCCTTGGACGCCACCGTCCAAAGTCAGGCGAAAGCTCTCAAAGCTCAGTCTGCGCAGCTAGAACGGATCCTGGCCGTTCTGGGCACCCTCGCGCCAAACCCTTCATCAGCCACCGCCGTCCCTCAAGGAGGAGGAGCCCCTACTGCTTCAGGACTGGGAGTATCGACCAAACCTCCCAACCCTAATCTACAGAATCCACTGGCGACTACGCAGCTGCCTTCAATTCAGGGGTCAACGGCTCAGATGTTGCCTCTCACTGATCATACTCCTCAGCCTCCGGCTTTGGTACCTAATTCGGCGTCGCAGCATCCCTTGCCTCCGTCAACGGCGATCTGGGGTAACGCGAGCGGCCAATATGTCCCCAATCCTCCGGCGGCGTATGTGTCGCCTCCGCCTGCGGCAACCCCTCCTTCTGATACCGAGGGAAGCATTCCAGAATGCATGACGTCTCTGCAGAAGCGCATGGACACTATTCTGGCTCACCAATCATTCGCGGATACCATCATCCCAAAGCTAGACAACGATCCACCCATCCCGCGGGAGATCTATCTCATGCCTAACCCGGTGGGGTATAAGGCTCCTAAATGGGACAAGTTCGAGGACGTCAACGGGAACGCTCATGAGCACGTCATGCGTTTCATCGATGTCATGGGACCATACGGAGCTGATCCTAAATTGCTAATGCGAGAATTCCCAAAATCCTTGGGGAACGTAGCATACAAGTGGTACCGAACGTTGGAGGCCGGATCCGTGAAGACTTGGGACGACATGGTCCAGAAGTTCTATACCAAGTTCTTCCAGATGGAAGAAAAAAGGTGACAATGATCCACCTCTCGCGGATGTATCAGAAGCGCGAGGAGGACGGGATAACGTTCATCAAAAAGTTCAGGGCGAAGTCCCTGGAATGCAAAGATCCAATGCTCGAAAGCCGGCTTGTAGAAATATGCCTGCAGTGCATGCGAGACGAATACAAAGGTACGCTCATTAACCTGCAAATACCTACATTTTCAAAGCTCATCGAGTGCACGAAAAACATCGAGCCTATAGTTGAGAGGCAGAAAAATAAGAACGCTCCGGAGCGATCTGCGAGCGGTACCACCTACAAAATCGGGAGATTCAGTTACAAGAGGGGACGCGAAGCTGAGGTCAATACAGTTTCACCCCAGAAGCAGGCGAAGGTTGTGAACTTCGACGTACCACCTCTGCCATGTTCGGTGGAGGAGGCAAGCGACCTCTGCAGACAATGGCGCAAGGACGGTGTCCTACCGCCGCTCGAAAAGGTACCCTCCAAGGAGATGGTGAGGGACCCGAAGTGGTGCGAGTATCACGGCAAGGTCATGCATCCTACAGCGAAATGTAAGAAGCTCAGGATTGTGTTCAATCAGAAGATGAAGAACGGCGAGCTTATCAGCAGTGATCACAGGAAGGATGTGCGCAACAATCCACTTCCTGCCCATGCGGAGCAAGACTCGAAAGGGAAAGAGGTCGCTATGATCTCGATTGTGGACTTAGAAGAAGTCGCAGAAGATGGTCTGCCCATCATTGCCGAAGTCCATGAAGACGAGGACTACAGCGTGGACACAGAGGACGAACGTGCTAACCGGATGAAGGGGTCGCACGACTTCAGCAGATTCTTCGACGAGATGAACTTCTCGGAGAAGTGCCGGACAGAAATGACGAAAGCAATCTTGAGGATAGCAGAGGACTACGAGGAGGATCTTGTAGTCTCTAACGGGAAAGTCATCAGGGCGTCCCGCTCTACAGAAAAGATTATGACCTTTTCTGCCAGCGACAAAAAGACAGATGCGAGCCACCAGAGGCCTCTGTATGTGACAGCCATCATCAATGGTGTCGAGTTCAAACGAGCATTTGTAGACGGAGGAGCAGCGGTCAACGTCGTTTCGCTCCACACACTGAAGCTAGCAGGGATCCCCGAGCACAAGATTGTCAGACGTCCATCTCCGCTGATGGGATTCAGAAGCGACTCTAGAATGACGATCGGATGGATCCGCCTGGGCGTTCAGATTGGCAAAATCAAGTGCTCAGCGAAGTTCTATGTCATAGACGCGAACACTACGTACCACATGATCATAGGTCGAGCCTGGATTCATCGCTTCGACGCGGTTCCTTCAACAGCTCACCAAGTCATGAAAGCTATCTGGAACGACAGAATAGTCGAGATACCGGCTTCAACAAATCCATTCAACTTGGATGAAGCACATCTCAGCGAGGCGGTATGGTTCACCGAGATGGCGGACGAGCAGACACCGGGACCATTCAACCCCACTCCTTTACCTCTATGGGAAGATATCAAGGACCAGTCACCCGCGGGAGTGATGGTGACGAGGGAAGATGCCAAGGAAAAGCCGCCCACACGCGAAGAGGCGCCGCGAATCACTTACCAGCGAAAGAGTGTGTACACACTGAAGAGATTTGCAAAGCATGACCCCGAAGGCAAGGAGATAGAGAGCTTCTACGCCAATGGGAAGAAGTGCTATCGCATATGAAGGTGCGCGGGGATGTCCTCACACGGGCATGGGGATATCCCTGGGCAAATCAACCAAATCGAACAGATTGCGGTAACGGAAAAGCCAATGCAGGGCACTCCGGATGAGAAGCTCAAAGAAGCACCTGAATGCATGGAAGATAGGCCCAGACCACAAAAGCAAGAGCTAAAGGAAGTGTTCCTCAGCCCGAACGAGGAAAAGAAGAGGCCAGTCTTTCTAAGTGCGGACCTCACAAGCGAGGAGGAGCAAGGACTGCTACAGCTCCTAACTGAATACAAGGATGTGTTCGCATGGGAGTATGATGAGATGCCAGGTCTGGATATAAGCATCACTATGCACCGTTTAGACATCATCCCAGGGTCTAAACCGGTAAAGCAGAGCACAAGAAGCTTCAGGCCGGAGCTTAACGTGAAGATCAAACAGGAGATTGTCAAACTCCTGGATGCCAAGTTCATAGAGCCGAATCATCATCCCACATGGCTGGCCAACATTGTGCCAGTGGTAAAGAAGAACGGACAGCTTCGCATCTGCGTGGATTTCCGGGATCTCAATCGTTTCTGCCCAAAGGACGATTTTCCACTGCCCAACATCGATTTGCTTATCGATTCAACAGCGGGCCATCGCATGTTCAGTTTCATGGACGGCTTCATCGGGTACAACCAGATCAAGATGGACCCTGAAGACGCGCGGAAAACTGCATTCATCACTCCGGTGGGGGTGTTCAACTACACAGTAATGCCGTTCGGTCTAAAAAACGCGGGTGCAACCTATCAGCGGGCCATGATGGCCCTGTACCACGAAATGATGCACAAGGAAGTGGAATTTTATGTGGACGACCTGGTGGTTAAATCCAAGCAGGAAGCAGATCACCTCGCGGATTTGCGGAAAGTGTTTAATAGATGTAGACGCTTTCAACTGAAAATGAATCCCATGAAGTGCGCATTCGGAGTAACATCGGGGAAGTTCTTGGGATACGTGGTTCATCGCCAAGGAATCGAACCTGACCCTGAAAAAGTATCAGCCATCACTGGCATGACGCCGCCCCATAACCAAAGTGCCTTGAAGACATTTTTGGGAAAGCTATCATATCTGCGGAGATTCATCCCAGCGGTTGCCGAAATCACCTGCTGTTTTAGTGCCCTTCTCAAGAAAGATGCCGTATACAGCTGGACTCCGGAGCACGAAGTTGCGTTCGAAAAGCTAAAGGATCTGCTGACGTCTTCAAAAATAATGATCGCACCTCAACTGGGATCACCGCTTCTGCTATATCTGACGTCAACAAGGAGGTCCATAGGAGCACTCTTGGCTCAGGAGTACGAGGGTCAAGAGAGGCCTATCTACTATATCTCTCGCATTGTGCAACCTGCTGAATCAAGGTACACAGACATCGAACGTCATTGCCTTGCCTTGTTCTTCGTGATAGAGAAGCTGAAACACTACTTTGCGTCGCACAAAGTAGTAGTGGTCACCAAAAGCGATCCCATACGATATCTGTTAACTCACACTACTCCTGGAGGAAGATTGGCGAAATGGTACATGACCACCTCTCAATACGATATCACATGCGTGCGACCGCGAGCGATCAAGTCGCAGGCGGTAGCGGATTTGTTGGCACAGTTCCCCGACAACAGCCACGAGCCCGTGATCGAAGAAGAGCTCGAAGGACCTGAAATCTATGCAATCGACGTGCCCTATTGGACGCTCCATTTCGACGGGTCGTCAACAAGGAAATACGGAGGCATTGGGATAGTCTTGACCAAGCCGGATGGAGAGGTCATACAGATGTCCGCAAAGCTCGACTTCGCAGTCACCAACAACGAGGCAGAATATGAAGCCCTCATAGCGGGACTGCGCGCAGCGAAGGCTTTGGAAGTAAGCAATCTGACGGTCATGGGAGACTCCAAGTTGATCGTCAAGCAAGCCTCGGGCGAATACGGTTTGAAGGAGATAAACCTTCTGTCCTACCGGACTCTGGTACAGAAGCTGGTGCAACAGTTCTGCGATGTGAGGTACGAGCACAAGCCCCGAGCAGACAACAGGCATGCAGATGCTTTGGCCACCTTGGGATCTAAGGTCAGTACAGAAAAATGTCCCGCAAGGATCTCCATCGAAGTGCGAACATCGTCGGCATTGACAGAAGATGCGTGCGACGACGAACACATGGATGACACGGACTGGAGAAAAGCAGTCCTACGAGCTATTGCAGAAGGCATAAGCAGTGAAAGCTGGGCACTCACAAAGGGGTATTGCATACATGACAACACCCTTTACTACAAGGGTCCTGGCGGAATACTCATGCGATGCGTCTCCGAGCAGGAGGGACAACTGTTGTTAGAAAAGATTCACCAACATGCTTGCGGAGAAAGTGAGGTGTCAATCTATCGGAAGGCTCAGAGATATGGCATTCACTGGCCAGACATGTCAACAGCCGCGGCCCTGATACAAGGGAAGTGCGAGAGTTGCGCGCTGATCAAAGAGTCTCTACTCATCGCTCTAACCGATGATGACACGGATTGGATGAAGCCACTCTTTGACTTTCTCACTAAGGGCACTTTACCCGAATCGAGAAAAGAAGCGGAGAAGTTAAAAAGGAAAGCATCCCGATATGTGGTGCAGGAGAACTTACTTTGGCGAAGAGGTCATGAGGGCAACTTGCTGCGATGTCTAGACGGCAGGGAAGCACAAGAAGTCATGGACCTTTCTCATCAGGTGGAACACCAAGGATGTGCAAAATTATGCAGGCAGCTCCTCTTAATTGGATATTTCTGGCCCACGATGGAGGCTGATTGTTGCACCAAAGTACGACGCTGCCAGGAGTGTCAATTCAAAGGAAACCTAGTGCACGCTCCTACTGTGGATCTACATGCATTGGGAACGCCGTGGCCATTTCATACATGGGCAATGGATTTCATTGGTCCCATCCGACCAACTTCGCATGGGAATCATTTCATTCTCACCGCAACTGAGCTATTTACCAAATGGGTGGAGGCGATACCACTAAAGACGGCAAATGCGCTAGCTGTGGTCAACTTCATCCAAGAAAACATCATATGCAGGTTCGGAATTCCAAACACCATTCTTTCAGATAATTGTACTCCATTTTTTAATCGCCAGGTAGCTGCGAGGTTAGCGGAGTACAATATCAGGCAAATATGTTCCACCCCCTACTACCCGAAGGGGAACGGGCAAGCCGAAGCGACCAACAAAACGCTGTTGAGGATTTTGAGCAAGATGGTCGCAGATGACCACAAGAAGTGGGCCGATTCTCTAAACATAGCTCTGTGGGCTTACCGAACTTCTCCAAGGACACCCACGGGGGTCTCACCATTCCTACTATGCTATGGGGCCGAAGCCGTGGTACCTGCGGAGGTGAGAGTCAATTCGGCGAGATTGGCCTTCCACGCACTATACGAAAATCAACGCGATCATGACTTAGTCTTGCTGGAGGAAAAGCGAGAACAAGCTAAAAGGACCAACAAGCGGTATCAAGAAAGGATCGCTCGTGCTTACAATAAGACGGTCCAGCGAAGAGATTTCGCAGTTGGATATTTGGTCCTGCGCGCATCTGACCACTGCATGCGAGAAGCGGCTCACCCAAAGTTCGCAGCCAATTGGGAAGGACCCTTCGAAGTCACAGAAGTCTTTGACAGTGGCTACTGCAGCATACGAAGGTTGCACGGCACAACCTCAACCCCGAGTTCAGTCAACATGCGCTGGATTAAGAAGTACTATCCCTGACTTCTCTCACTTCATGCGTTTTATTATAACGTTGCTTCACGTTCTGTATGGCTATAATTTACACAATCTCCTCTCCCATATGAGAGAATTGTAATCTTGTCTCTCCCATATGAGAAGCATTATAATGAAAGAATTCTCCCAAATGAGAACTTCATATTTCTAGCTGTTAATTTTGCTTCATTTGGTTTGTTATTACTGTTAACAATGGGCTATCCGCCACGATGGCAGCCTATGCAAATGTGATCTCAACTGATCTTCTAAGCCTATCTGCCACGATAGCAGCCTATGAAAATGCGATCTTAACTGATCTTCTAGGCCTATCTGCCACGATAGCAGCCTATGCAAATGCGATCTTAACTGATCTTCTAAGCCTATCTGCCGTGATAGCAGCCTATGCGAATGCGATCTTAATTGATCCTCTAAGCCTATCTGTCACGATAGCAGCTTATACAAAATGATCTTATTGGTCTTCTAAAGCCTATCTGCCACGATAGCAGCCTACGTAAAATGATCTTAATTGATCTTCTAAAAGCCTATCTGCCACGATAGCAACTCATGCGAAAAATGATCTTAATTGATCTTCTAAAAGCCTATCTGCCACGATAGCAACTCATGCGAAAAATGATCTTAATTGATCTTCTAAAGCCTATCTACCATGATAGCAACATATGCGAACATGATCTTAAGACAATCTTTCAAGCCTATATGCTGTGATAATAGCGACATACGAATGCGATCTAAAATTCGTCCTTAAGCCTATCTATTGTGATAGCAACATCATACGAAATGATCTCAAATGATCTACAAAGATCTATCTGATATGATAGCACTTACGTTTGAATCTGAAAGCAAATCACGAGCGCATCTGCCAAGATGGCACAGCTGCGCAAACACGATCTCGAACGATCTAATAAGACATCTGCGAACTAATGAGGCAGATAGCAAATGCGAAGTATGTATATAGCATTACACAAGGCGAAATATGCCGATACGCATGCGAAATTGTATTTTGTTGTAACAAGACAGCAGATGATACAAAAGCCATTTATCATTATGAGTGAAAAATACTTACAACTTATCTGTCTAGATAACAACTTACAAGCGAAAAAGCTCAAATCTAACTACACAGCCAACATGGCTTACAATGCATTCGAAAAGTAACTGACAAGCCAGCAGTGACACACCGAGGGAATCCTAACTGAGAAAGGACGAACCCAACGGTCCTAACACCGGCTATGCGATACGCAGATCTGCGGCCGAACATCTATCGCAAGTAGGGTCTTGCTCCAAAGAGCCACATGAAGCCATACGTTCAAGATCCCAGTATTTGACAAGGCCCTTGTCTGATCAACATCCCATGAGATGTGCTTGAGGAACCACCGGTTCCGGCGTTCAACAGGCAAGCAGAAGCTCCGAAGGGCAAGGGTTCCTTGTAGACGGGGATGAACGCAACGGTTCGCCACCCTGAGCTCACGAACGTTGGGGCAGTAAATTCTCCTCCAGGGATGCTGGAGGAGAATTCCGCCGTTCATTACGAGTCGGTAGCACGGTCACTACGGCGCTGCACCTCTCCGGGAGGCGGCCGGAAACATGACCTGCAAACATAATACACGAAGAAAATTCTTCGAACACACATGAGATATCATCTCCATCTTCTTTATGATGGTTATAAAGATCAATAAGCCTCATAAAGCGGATCTTGGAAACTATTTCTATAGCACAAAGCGCAAACTCAGGATTCACAACTCGGAGTTGCCATGAATCAACGGAAAACAAGCGTTGAAGCCAGCAGTCGTAAGGACTCACGGCAAAGCACATTTTTGGGATGAAGAACCCAAATGACAAAGATAGGGTTTATATAGACCTTTTGGAGACTCTTCAATTGCCAAGATGAGTTAGCAGAATTTGAAAAGAGGGTAAGGTCAATTACTTACGCCTTGAAAAGCGGTAACGATCAATTACCCTATTAAAGGCTACGACGATTCAGTTGAGTATCCTAATTAATGACGGATAGTCATGATTCGGATGGACTTCCCAAGGAAGGCGTGCTTATCTTACGAGAAATTAGCGCGAAATTCAAGCAGAATATCAATTGCTGATGTCATAATTGGATATGCACAGAGATATCCCATCAAATCCCGGAAAGGGCAAAACGGGCATGTCGATTCTTTTGTTAAAAAAAAAGGGGAGAAACCCTAGCACCATTACATTAATGCTTTAGCATTACATTAATGTTTCAGCTATTCGTTTGCTACTTTTCAAAATTCAAAAGTCAAAGCAAATTCTTGATCAAGGAATCATGAGGGGCGAACTGATGGCTCAGATTCTCTACCTGCTCCACTTCCTGCTTCAATTGCTCGCACTTGGCATTCATCTCATGATAGAGCTTCATAGCTTCTTCAGCCTTTTGCTTCTGCTGCTCCACCTTCTGCTTCTCAGCTGCGAGGTTTTGGTGGCCGAGTTTCAAAGTTACGGCTGCGCAAATCAGGGTAACTCTTTTCATAAGAAATCTGAAACCAAGTCTGCCTTGGACTTTAGCAAGAAGATTTTGGCACATGCCAAAAAGCAACTCGGCACTCTGAACAGAAATGGTCGCAGGCGTGGCCGCAGACAGCTGCTCCAAAATCCAAATGGCTTCGGTAAGAAACAGCCTCCTGTCAAAGGGCCCTATCTCCAGAGATCTTGCAAATGATTGGGGGTAGGTGAGGCGCATCCGAACTAGCCAGCCCACATCAGTTTGCTTCAAACCTAAAGCAATGTCAAAGCTAAGTTATGCTATCAAACTCGCAAATGAATAATGCGAGATGCAAACAGCAAATCTCTACTTACCAGTTCCTTCAAGAATCTCACGAAGAGAAGGAATGCGCATTGCTGGAGTAGTCGAAGACTGTCCTCGCTCCATAGCTCTCCTGTCAGCTGCGAGCTCTAACCCCTCATAGTTAGGAGGAAGAGTATAAGCCGCACCAGCTGCGACTGCATTCCCGACCTGCGAGCCCCAAAAGCTCCACGCAGGAAGAGGTGCCACCGACTCAGTCATCGCCGGAGGCGAAGTGACAGCCGAAGTTGCTTGGCGAGGGACACTTTCAGATGCGGAAGCGTCAACAGTACTTTTTCTTACTTCCTCAGCGCCAGTACGGGCATCTTCTTCCATTAGCACATCGTCAGCTTCAGCATCATCAGAAAGTTCGATGATGTCCTCAAGAGGCTCTCCTGCATGTTCAGCAGCTGCGACGGGCTTTTCGGTATGGGAACTCGGAATCGAAACATAGGACGCAGAAGGCTGACTTCTTTGCTCCAGCACAGGTTCCTCGGCATTGCCTGCGAAATAAAATGCGATAGTATGAGGTAACTCGTATTGTACGTTATTTTACTATCTTTGCTAAAGCTAAGAGCAAGCACCTCCACGCGAAGGTGGGATTGCAGTGTCTTCGTCATACACTAAAGACGTGGAACCATGCCCTATTAGTGTGTCCTCATTAAGCATGTCTTTAAAAGGAGCATGACCTGGGGCGCGAAGAAGCTAGTCATGATTATGCTTCGAGTTACTAATCTTAGTTCATGCATATCGATCAAGTGATTACCTGAGGGTTCACCGCACTTTCCTACTAGCCAACGGCGAATGTCAGCCTTTGACACACCATGCTTTAACGCACCCACAATAACATCTCTATAAGTTACTGCGAGATTGAAGATCTCACCTTTATCGCCGCCTGTGATTTCTTCAAAATCTGCTTGGGCTTGCTCCAGAGCTGCTGCATCCTCTTCTGGAGCCGCATCCTCCTCCTCCGCCTGAGGAGCCACCTCTTCGGGAAGCACATCTTCCTCGTCAGCTGGACGCACTAAGTCGTCAACATGTTGCTCTTCGAGGCTCCGCTGTCTCACACGCTCGAGCTCCTCCTCTTCGCGCTGCCTTCTTCTTTCGGCAGCTTCCGCGGCTGTCTTCCTGGACTCGGCAAGAACGTCCTCGCTTATGGGTTCATCTGGAGTGCTAGAATGAGCATTCCTCTTTTGTCTCTTGGCCAAAAGGCCACCGATGGTCTCATCATCATCATCATCTGCGAAGAAACGATTGGTTTAAAGAAAGAGTTGCAAAAGAATTACGATAATGAGAAGGGAAACGCGATGGAGGTACCTCCTGATTCTTCCTCATGTATCACATTTGTTCTTTCTTCTTCTTCTTCATCACCATCTCTGGGCTCCTGCCTCTCCTCTTCTTCCTCCTGGTTGAATGGAACAAAGGTCTCAACTGCGAGCTCCTTCCGCGCTCTACTGGGCATGCGACCTTTGCCTTTATCCTTGACAGAAAGGGACCTCGCTGGAGGGGAAGTTGGAGCACTTCTATGGGAGGAAATTGTAATTCCCTTTTGCCTGGGTCTCTTCGCTCTCGGCGCGGCAGTCGCTGGAGGAGACGGATTATCTCTGGGTGGAGACGAGGCCGGAGCATTATCTATCAGCGAGTCAGCAAAAGCATTCATGACTGCGCGAATCCTGGTTTCGACCTCGGGGTCCATCCTCGATGCTAGCAGGAACGGCTGTCCTTGTCTTCTAGTGGCAACAATGGTGTTAACCAACGACTTGGAACGATCACCAGATGCGAATCTCCGTACATGACACTACAGCAAACAGTATAGAATAAAGGCATCAACATGTGGAAATCAAGAAGCTCAACGCACGCGGAAAAAGTTGCTTGCCTTAGCAAATGTCTCGCTATATCTGATGACATGCGAGTCGCCTTTCTTAACTGCGACGATCTTTTCCTTCAGAATGACGTCAGGGCACAAATGGTTCTCATGATCCAACAATGAGTAGCAACCATATTCAGACTCGCTCAGACTGCAATTGGGGCGAAACGGAAAAGAGTTTCTCTTGATCAAGGGAGCTCTACTCGGCTGGGCGGCCGACTGTGTCTCAATCCTCGTTTGCTGGGCGATCCAGTATGCGAGCCAGTTCTGGGAACAACCGCCCTCGCGGCTACCCGCAGGCTGCTCAAAGGGAAGATTGTTCATGAAGACTGTCTTGCACTCCTTTGTTAGCAAGCGCTTATAGCAACCTCTGATGATGGACTGGGGCCAGATTGATGGTGCCACTGCATCAAAGCCGAACTGGGGAGAAACTCGAGTGGGGTCAACATCCACGGTAATCCTCTCATACCTTGGCGCGAGCTCACGAATATGCTCTGCGAGAGCAGGAAGGGAACCTCGCAGGCACCAGCAAAAGAATTCGTTATAGCGCTCATGGAAATGCGATCCCTCTTCGAAGAGGAGCTCTTCTGAGAAGACGACACCCTTAGAAGGGTACAGCTTTGGAAACCATCGCACGTTCTCAATGCGTATGGCATAGGGCCTGGCAGTGAACTCTTGCCGCTTGTCGCATATCAGGCTCCAAACGCACTTGGTATTGTTCGCTCCGAACCACCTCGCAGCTCTGCCACTGTTACGCTCCTCCGTCTCGCCTGGGGGACACCACTTGTTGGGCTTAAGAGCAGTTGGGGCATAGGACGGCCATCGCTCAAAGACCCACATCGTCAAGAAAGAAATGTTGACAAAAGTCAGTATATCGAGGCGGCCACGCGATTCCTTCATGGCCACAACTAGCTGATCCAGTCTATAGAACAGCGTGCCCAAGACCAAGGGTCCGAGTGCGACTCTCTGGCCAAGGGCGAGCTTCACAGCAAGTGGCAGAACGTGATAGAAGACCCCATCATGCGGGTGACCATCGATTAAGTACCTCGACAGCCATGCACAGAGGAAAGCACAAAGGGTCAAGTGATAGCCTTTACCCTCCACATAATTCTTGGCCTCCGGGTCCTCATTCAGAAGCTTCTTGGTGATGCTGCTGTTCGCGTAGTCACGAAAGAAGTATTGCACCCATTTGTTCCAGGTATTCTTCGCAGACGTATCAACCAACTGCCAGTTCGGAAGGGCTTTGGTAGTAGTCCACCGGGTGGAGATTTTCTTCACCTCTGATAGGCATTCCTCCATCTGTGTGTACAAAGCCATCTCCGCAGCCGTCCTCAAAGGACTCAAGGGGTCCACTTCACCCATGGGAGAAAGATGGTACAACATGTGCACGCCCTCGAGTGTGGGGGCAGCCTCGAACTCAGCAAAGTGGAATGTGTGAGTCGCAGGCGAGTAGCGGGAAAGAAGGTTTAGAAGCATGGATTGGTCCAGCTTCACGGCAGCACCCTTCATAGCACGAACAGCGAAGTATACGCCGACCTCATTAAGAGTCGCAGCATGATCGCTCAACACATGGTCAATCCACTCATCCATGTAGTCCAATTTCTGGACAAAAGCTTGCGTGGAAATCGCAGCATAGGGGAAGTACCCATTTTCGATTCCCAAACGAACCACGTCCTCGGAGCCAATCAACTCGAGAAAAGCTGAGTTAACTGGGGGAGTCAGTGTTAGCAATCCCTCATTGGGGACAGGAGCAGGCAATTTCTTCGCCTTAACCCTCGCGTGGTAGAAATCTTTTCCACCCAGATAGGGGGCTTTTCGCCACAAAGCTTGCGGAAGATCAGGTATCTCTTCGTCCTCCTTGGTGGGTTTGGTTCCTTTTGTCTTGGCCATTCCTGCGGAAGAGCAAGAAAAAAGGGGGGAGAAATATGCCACACTTCAGTTCGAATTTCGAGATTCAAGATCTATGGAAAGAAAGATGAACAGTTTCTGGTATCAATTTCAGAAATTAGAGGGTTGCATTATCAGGGATTTCAAAACCCTATCCAAGATCCTTATCATCGAAGGATTAAGCCAAAATTGGGTCCAAAGCTTGAAGCTTCTTCACAAGTTTCAACAGATTATATGTCATGGGTTTACAGATTCAACGCAGTTTGAAGCGTACACTGGAATTTTAAATCGAAATTGAACAAGGCCAACCTTGTTTTCGCGAAGCCTGCTTGGATACACACAGTTGAAGAAGACGATTTGCAGTTCTGAACTGGTGATTGATTATCTGAATCTGCTCTCGAAGACTTCCGGGTATCATTCACTTTAAGAGAAAGAAGTGATGCTTTGCAACAATGGAGAGTACAAAGTATTTATCCAAAAACAATGAAGGGTTGCGTCCTTTCAGTAGTCGAATCGCAACCGTGACCGTCGAATCGCGCAATCATAGGACAAGCTGACGTCACGCCTAAAACCCTAAAGGCCAGACGGCACGACTCTAGGGGTTTTAGGTCATAATGGCACGCACGGGGGCTGAACTTACCCGTATTTGAATTGGTGCGTGGCGGCGACGCGTATGTTGGTTTCCGCGCATGGAAGTCTATACAGCTATGAGTCTTCACGCGCAGAAAGGGGGCTAATGTAGATAGTGCTTTCTGAGCTGACAGATCTTGGCCACGTGGCAGCCATCCAGCACACCATATTGTGCTCCATACACACTGGATCACCAGCTGCGCTGATCCATGTGGGGGCTGTGAGACAGAGCCCTCGCATACCACTGCACGGGACTTGTAGGGACTTAGTGGTTTGGAGGCTAGAGTAAGTCCTGTCCCGTGCGAGTCAAGCCCGCGCGCGACCTTTAGTAACTGCTTTGAGAGATTTATGGCACGAGCTCCATAAACCCGGTCAATCCGGTCAAACCCGGTCAACCTTGTAACGGTTCCGGTATTCGCGCACAACGTGCTGTAACGGTCCCTATATATGAGGACGAACGTGCCGTTGTGGTTAAGCTAATTAAGCCGCCATTAATGGGCGCATTAACCACACTACAACGGTCACGTTCCCTGCTATATATAGGACGTTAACCTTTCCATACAAAGGAGAACACACTGGCCATACGCGGAAGCTCTGCCAAACCTCTGTCTCTCTCTCAGACATTACTACTGCCTTACTCTCTCCCTACACACAACCCAACTTTTCCTGTGCTATCTCTGATCCTCTACATACGGTGCACACGGAGGTCTCCCCGCCGGAATCTCTTGTGCACACCCTCCATAATATCAAATATCGATGAATGCGTAAAGTCCAAAAACATGAGGTTAAACTCCTGAATTATCCCATTCTGATCTACAAGTATGTCGTAACCAACCAAACTAGTTTGAATCGTCAATTCCGTCGCTTCACTGCCATGTCAGCATCCAGAAAAATTAATCCAAACTTTTTCAGAATTTGACCATGCCAATACGTTCGGAGCACCCAGAAACCCAAGGTTAGATTCATGTTCGAGTCCAAACGGACTTACAGGCACCTCAAAACAACCCTAACAATATGGACCACTCGTTTTTTTATCTTGGAGTACATGGAGCACTGTGGACCTGCCTTAGGATATTACTTCCCTCTACTGTGTTCCCACTACAACAGTCGCACCCAACATGTGCACATATAGTCTCCCTCCTTGTCCCCTTCAACTCTTAGTCAATATCCACTAAGGAAAAATTTTATTCTTTCACTGTGTTCCTCTTTTTGAGTTCTCTTAGCAAGACATCAAAGCTCAAAACAATGAAACTTTAAATGGAGGAAGTAGAGTCATTAGTGTCATTTAATTTCAGTCTCTAGCCAACTGTAGGGTTTTGATTCATGGATGCGCAACGGAAACAAAAATAAACCATGCAAAACACTCCAAGGATCACAAGTCAATATACATAACGATGGTAAAGGAAGAAATCAATAACACACCTTAGGGTTCTCCTTTGATGACTTCAAACGCGAATTGTGTCACGTTCTCTATAGTTGATCCACGCCTAGAGTTGATTTCTAGATCTTTCAATCCTTGGTGCTAGCCCGGAAAGAGGAAGGGGAAGAAGAATCACGCAAAACGAGACCAAAACAAGGAGGTTCGGCCTCCTTGTGGCCGACGGGGAGGGGCGGCGGTGAGGGAGGGGCGGCGGCTCCTTCCTTGCTTGCTTGCTCTCTCCTTTTGTTCTCTCCCAATCAAGTTATGATCAAAAGGCTCATAAGTGTGGGAAGGAAGGAAGGAGTGTCCTTTATATAGTCCAACAAATCCTTGCCAACTACCTAAAGGACCTATTCTAGTCCTACTAGAATTCAATTTAGTCCAATCCTTGCAAATTAGTCCCTACTAAGTTTGCAAGGTATTGCAAAGTGATCCTTCTAATTAATTAATCCAATTGATTAATTCCAAAATCTAGTTCAACTCTATATAGCATGTGACCCCATAGGTTCTATCTAGTTGGTAGCAACTATTTGCTAATATGGAGCGGTTTCTAGCAAAACATCCATTCTAGCCAACTAATAGAATAGTGATCTTGACAACCTTGTACAAGTAATTGTCTAGTCCCTTCGTCTCTATTTGCGGATTGGACACGAGACATACAATTCACACTCGTATATCCAATCCAGAGTTTCTCGATCCATGGGAATAGCCTTATTCGTGCAAATAAAATCAATATCCCATATTAATTTATTTGAGTCTGGCCAAACATTCTATAAGAACTATTCCTCGAGTGGCCTAGGATATTTGCTCCCGTTATGTGGGAGGGACAAATTCTATCTACGTCCACTAAGATCTCTAAGCTTTCTTCTTATTGTATCCGGTACACGCCTTTATAACTACCCAGTTACGGTGTAGCGTTTAACGCTACCAAAATCACAATAATCCACAACTAGAATATCTAGTGACTTCAAGTCTAAGGATGACAATACCATTGCACCGCGAGAAGCACTTGTGACTTAACATAACGTGTATGTAGCCTTCTCGGAGATGTGTCAATCTAGTACGTCATTACCCTTAATGCACACCTATGTGTTGTATCATGATATCTCCATATCAATCCAACCCCATACTAGTCTATAGATGATTTTCCCATTAATCATTATACTGGACTAGGGATATTTAAGATAAACAACACAATTGTAAATCTAAGGACTTCATTATATTAAATATCCAATAAATAAGAAATGAATTTTCTAGCCACAAATAAATTCATACTAAACTAGATTGCCTCTAGGGCATCTATTCCAACAGTCTCCCACTTGCACTAGAGCCAATCCGGCGCATCTCGTATGCCCATATTCCTAGTGTGCCCTTCATGCTTCAACTGTGTAAGCGGCTTTGTAAGCGGGTCAGACAGATTCTCATCTGTAGGCATCTTGCATATCCGAACGTCTCCTCTATCGATAATATCTCGAATCAGATGGACCTTACTGAGCACGTGCTTAGATTTCTGTGCGACCTAGGTTCCTTCGATTGCGCGATCGCCCCAGTGTTGTCACAGTACAACTCAACTGGATCCGCAATGCTAGGAACCACACCAAGTTCAGAAACAAACTTTCTGATCCAAACAGCTTTCTTTGCTGCGCCATTTGCAGCAATGTACTCAGCCTATGTTGTAGAATCAGCCACCGTCTCTTGCTTGGAACTCTTCCAGCTCATCGCTACTCCATTCAGGGAAAACACATATCCCGACTGTGATCTAAAGTCATCTCTGTCGGTTTGGAAGCTTGCATCAGTGTAACCCCTTACACGCAACTCTTCCTCACTGCCAAATATCAAAAAAGCATCTTTAGTTCTTCTCAAGTACTTTAGGATGTTCTTGACTGCAATCCAGTGACTCTCACCTGGATTGGATTGGTATCTGCTTGTCATACACAAGGCATATGACACATCTGGTCTAGTACATAACATGGCGTACATGATAGATACTATGGCCGAGGCATAGGGAATTCTACTCATGCGTTCCTTCCCAATCTCATTGGAAGGACAACCACTCTTTGAAAGAGTGATTCCATGTGACATGGGCAAGAATCCCTTCTTGGAATCTTGCATGTTGAACCGTTTTAACACCTTGTCAATATATGTACTTTGACTTAGGCCTAGCAGTCTCTTAGATCTATCTCTATAGATCTTTATACCGAGTATATAGGTTGCTTCCCCTAAGTCCTTCATTGAGAAGCACTTCCCTAGTCAATCTTTAACATATTGCAG
Organism: Linanthus parryae; assembly: GCA_023055425.1. Classification (NCBI taxonomy): domain Eukaryota; kingdom Viridiplantae; phylum Streptophyta; class Magnoliopsida; order Ericales; family Polemoniaceae; genus Linanthus; species Linanthus parryae. The sequence continues at coordinate 104,761,002 of JALGPY010000001.1, forward strand.
CATGGGAACGTCGTTTCCAATGAGTAGTATGTCATCCACATACAAGACCAGAAAAGCTACAGAGCTCCCACTAACCTTCTTGTACACACAAGACTCATCTTCGCTTTTGATGAAGCCAAACTCTTTGAATACTTCATCAAAACGTCGGTTCCAACTCCTAGAAGCTTGCTTCAATCCATAAATGGATGGTTGCAGCTTACATACTTTGTTGGCTTGCTTTGGATCCTGAAAACCCTCCGGTTGTATCATATACACGTCCTCGAGGAGATTCCCATAAATGAATGCTGTTTTGACATCCATCTGCCAAATCTCATAGTCATGGTATGCTGCAATTGCAAGTAGGATTCGGATGGATTTGGTCATAGCGACTGGTGAAAAGGTTTCATCATAGTTAATACCATGAATCTGTCTGAATCCTTTAGCCACCAATCGGCCCTTATAGGTAATCAGATTACCATCCATGTCGATATTCTTCTTGAAGACCCACTTGCACCCTATGGGCCGCGCCCCTTCGGGTGGTTCCACCAAAGTCCATACTTTGTTGGTGTACATGGATTCCATCTCGGATCTCATGGCTTCTAGCCACTTCTGAGAGTCTGGGACTTTCATGGCCTCTTCATAGGTAGTAGGCTCATCATCTATGAGCATCGTGTCACCGGAATTGGTTACGAGAAGTCCATATCTCTCAGGTTCCTGGCACACTCTACTAGAACTACGAAGCTCTTGTGTTACCTGAACAGGCTGATCCACAACTGTTTTGTGGTTCCTGCTCATGTTCCATAATCGGTTCAGTGATTTGTGGTTCTTGAATCTCTTCAAGTTCTACAGTCCTCCCAATTGCTTCTTTAGAGACAAACTATCTTTCTAGAAACACGCCGGTCTGAGCAACAAACACTTTGTTCTCGGTTGGATTGTAGAAGTAGTAACCCTTAGTTTCCTTAGGGTACCCCACATATTTACACTTATCCGATTTCGGCCCTAGCTTGTCTGATTGTAAACGTTTTACATAGACATCGCAGCCCCAAATCCTCATGAACGACAATGTGGGACGCCTCCCACTCCACATCTCATATGGTGTCTTCATGACTGATTTAGATGGAACACGGTTAATGGTGAAAGCTGCACTTAATAGAGCGTGGCCCCAAAACGATAATGGAAGATCAGTTTGACACATCATAGATCGAACAATATCCAATAGGATTCGATTCCTCCTCTTAAACACGCCATTCCATTGTGGCATTCCGGGTGGAGTGAGTTGGGACACGATCCCACACTCTCTAAGATAGTCGTCAAACTCTTGGCTCAAGTATTCTCCTCCACGATCCGATCGTAGAGCCTTGATACTTTTTCCAAGTTGCTTCTCTACTTCATTCTTGAATTCTTTGAACAATTCAAAGGATTCAGATTTTGCCCTCATGAGGTACACAAATCCATATCTACTGTAATCATCAGTAAATGTAATGAAGTAGACGTAACCACCCCTGGCAGGCGTGGAAAATGGTCCACACACAATAGTACGTATGAGCGCCAATTGCTCACTAGTCCTCTCACCTTTCTTATTGAAAGGGGACTTTGTCATTTTTCCCAATAAACAAGCCTCACATGCCTCCTATGATTCAAAATCAAATGAGTCTAGTAGTCCATCCTTATGGAGTCTAGATACACGTTTCTCGTTTATGTGGCCTAAAAGACAGTGCCATAAATAAGCAGGATTTAAATCATTTATTTTAATCCGCTTGGTATTAATGTTGTAGACATGATTTTCTTAGATCAAGGACATATAGTCCATTAAATAGTTGCGCACTCAAATAGTGAATATTATTAAAATAAAAGGAACAACAATTGTTCTTTATTGAAATAATAAAACCATCCTTGTCCAAACAAGAAATAGAAATAATGTTTCTGCTCATAGCAGGCACAAAATAGCAATTATTTAATTCTAAAACTAATCCTGAAGGCAGAGATAGCTCGCACACGCCCACGGCCAACGCATCAACATTTGCTCCATTCCCAACGCGCAGATCTATCTCCCATTTAGCCAATCTTCTACGTCTCTTTAGATGCTGCACATTTCGACAAATGTGAGATCCACATCCAGTATCTAATACCCATGATGTAGAGACAGTGAAATTGACATCTACAACAAAAATACCTGGTGGTGGTGGAATCACTATTCCAAGCCTCTTGTCCTCCAGATATTTTAGGCAATTCCTCCTCCAGTGTCCAGGATGACTGGAGTAGTGACATTCACCTTTAGTCACACCTTTGGCAATGCCACCAACAGGCTTAAGGGCAGGTTCCTTGGACTTGGCAACTGACTTCCCTTTGCCCTTGGAGGATGAGGCAAACCTTTTTCCCTTTCCTTTCTGTACCATCATAATGGCCTTGCCCTTACCCTTGTTGATGCTCTGTTCAGCTGTCCTCAACATATTGAGCAAATCTGGCAGTGGTTTTACGATCTCGTTCATGTTATAGGTCATGATGAACTGTCCATAACTCTCGGGCAACGATTGCAACACGAGATCGGTTGCCAACTCTTGGCCGACCGGGAACCCCAGACGGGCAAGATTCTCCAAGTATCCGATCATTCAGAGTACATGAGGTCCTACCGGGTTCCCTTCTGCCATATGACACTTGAACAGTGCCTTAGAGACCTCATACCTCTCAACCCTTGCCTGCTCTTGGAAGAGCTGCTTCAGATGCTCGATCATATCGACAACATTCATGTTTTCGTGTTGCTTCTGAAGCTCAGAAGTCATGGTGCATAGCATAAGGAAGGCCACATCATTAGCGTCATCAACACGCTTTTGATACGCCTTTAGGGCTGCAGGTGTTTGGTTCTCTGGACCTCCTGGAACTTGCTCCTCTATTGCGTACAGTTTCTTCTCTTGCTTGAGAACGATTCTCAAGTTTCCGTACCAATCAAGGAAGTTGGTTCCAGAGAGCTTGTCCTTCTCAAGGACAGATCTTAGGTAATGTTGTGAACTCGATGAGTTGTTTGCCATTTGGAATTATACAAAAGGAAAATACGGAAGTTTTAGTATTTGTGAATTTTTTAACTATATTCAATAATGGCTAGTTTATCAAATATAGCTCCCACTATTTTTCTACGGATTAATAACCCTCAAGATATTAATGCGGAAAATATCCTTATATTTTCTAGTGGGCCAAGATCCATGTTTCATCTCCTTATGAGCTTGCTTTGGCAAGTCACCCATAATTTGACTACTTTAGGTAGGAACAATTCCTATTGCATCCCTTATGCAACTCTTGGTTCAATTGGGCAAATAACTCCTTATTTATCCATCCTTATGGATAATCCCAATTGATTGCCTCTAGCTTTCTTAATCACATTATTAGCCTAGTTGTGTTCAACCTCTTATTTAAGCAATTGCACATTACTAGCTTGTGCCATCGCATTCCATCATTATGAACCAAGTCGCCATGCTTTGGCACGCACGAACTTGATAAATCATGATGATAATGAGTGTTTAAATAACGAGAAGTCAAGAACACAATATTTGAATTTTGAGGGATTTTTAAATTCAATTTTAATTGTTTTGTTGATCAATATCAACTAATCTATCTATTTGAGTTTGGGCACAACTCCAAATAATAGATCCGGGTTGTCTAATTATCTTATTATCCTAATTGCATGCATCATCCATACACCAACCACAAAATAATAAGACAATAATATAAACAACCACAAAACAAAAATAAACGTGATGTGGATATGGCCTTTTCTAGACTAAGATAATTCCAAGCCAATGGAATTATCTGTGAACCCTAAAAGCAAACACATCTTCATGCGTCTTGATCTTTTGGTCCATCCTTCATAGTCATGTGGAATGCTCCATGCTCCATCTTTTGTGGCTCCTTTTGGCTTTGGACTTCTTTTCTTCAATCTTGGCTAACAATCTACATTATCTAGAACTAGCTAACTTCTATATTAAATAAAATAAATCTCACAAGTTGAGAAAAAAATGACTCGCATGCCATAAAACCCTAATTAATTATTACAATTAATTGATCAGCTCGCAGGCCGTAAACCAAACCACAAAAATTAAACATCCACAACAAACCACATCCTAAGGCCATATCCAATCACAATGCGAATTGCACATAAACAGTTAAAATCCAATTTTAACGCGCTTGGTCAATTTTATTTGATTTTAGGATATTCTAGGGTTAAAACGGTCCATGGGGCCCAACAATCCAATTGCCCGGGCCCAAAAAGAGAACCGCAAAGGCCTAGGGCCGACCGGCCCCTAGCCCACGTGGCTAGGCCGCGGGCTAGGGCTGACCCGGCCCCTAGGCCGAGCCTTGCTTGGGCGGAAAGCAAGGAGGGGCGGTCCCTAGGGGGGCCGAACCTCCTTTGGGAGTTGTTTCCAAAACAACTCCCTTGCTTGGTGCCCAAGTTTGGTTGTTTCCTTGTATGGAAAGAACTCCTTCTTCCCCAAGGATGCCCAAACCCTAGATCTAAGATCCTAAAATTTCTCAAACTCACTAACTCATGCATCCAATGCAAAAACTAGGTCTTGTTATGATAGATTATTGACAAATTGCATCACATGCTTGATTTGTCTTGTTTTACGCGATAAACAACAATTTTAAGGTGTAAAACTATCAAAACGTAACACATAAACCACGTTTATGCTCTACGACATGTGGCTCTGATACCACTGTAGGGTTTTGATTCATGGATGCGCAACGGAAACAAAAATAAACCATGCAAAATCCTCCATGGATCACAAGTCAAGTGACATAACGATGGTAATGGAAGAAATCAATAACACACCTTGGGGTTCTCCTTTTATGACTTCAAACGCGAATTGTGTCACGTTCTCTATAGTCGATCCACGCCTAGAGTTGATTTCTAGATCTTTAAATACTTGGTGCTAGCCCGAACAGAGGAAGGGGAAGAAGAATCACGCAAAACGAGACCAAAACAAGGAGGTTCGACCTCCTTGTGGCCGACGGGGAGGGGCGGCGGTGAGGGAGGGGCGGCGGCTCCTTCCTTGCTTTCTTGCTCTCTCCTTTTGTTCTCTCCCAATCAAGTTATGATCAAAAGGCTCATAAGTGTTGGAAGGAAGGAAGGAGTGTCCTTTATATAGTCCAACAAATCCTTGCCAACTACCTAAAGGACCTATTCTAGTCCTACTAGATTTCAATTTAGTCCCTTCCTTGCAAATTAGTCCCTACTAAGTTTGCAAGTTATTGCAAAGTGATCCTTCTAATTAATTAATCCAATTAATTAATTCCCAAATCTAGTTCAACTCTATATAGAGTGTGACCCCATAGGTTCTATCTAGTTGGTAGCAACTATTTGCTAATATGGAGCGGTTTCTAGCAAAACATCCATTCTAGCCAACTAATAGAATAGTCATGTTGACAACCTTGTACAAGTAATTGTCTCATCCCTTTGTCTCTATATCCGGATTGGACACGAGACATACAAGTCACACTCGTATATCCAACCCACAGTTTCTCGATTCATGGGAATAGCCTTATTCGTGAAAATAACATCAATATCCCATATTGATTTATTTGAGTCTGACCAGACATTCTATAAGAACTATCCCTCGAGTGGCCTAGGATATTTGCTCCCGTTATGTAGGAGGGAAAAATTCTATCTACGTCCACTACGATCTCTAAGCTTGATTCTTATTGTATCCGGTACACGCCTTTATAACTACCCAGTTACGGTGTAGCGTTTAACGCTAACAAAATCACAATAATCCACAACTAGAATATCTAGTGACTTCAAGTCTAAGGATGACAATACCATTGCACCGCGAGAAGCACTTGTGTCTTAACATAACGTGTATGTAGCCTTCTCGGAGATGGGTCAATCCAGTGCGTCATTACCCTTAATGCACACCTATGTGTTGGATCATGATATCTCCATATCAATCCAACCCCATACTAGTCTATAGATGATTGTCCCATTAATCATTATACTGGACTAGGGATATTTAAGATAAACAACACAATTGTAAATCTAAGGACTTCATTATATTAAATATCCAATAAATAATAAATGAATTTTCTAGCCACAAATAAATTCATACTAAACTAGATTGCCTCTACGGCGCATCTATTCCAACACCAACTTCTCCCACTAATTCACCATAACCCTATTTCCACTAATCCCTCTATTCTTGCTCCTACACCTCTCCCCTCTACCACCTCTCCATAATCATGGCTTTGCCATCACACTTCCGACCATCTTCTTATTATGCTTACCCGAACCACTACCTTATTGCTCCGGGGTTGCCACCGGATCCGGATAACAACTGCGAGGTTCTCAGCAAGAAGAAGAAATCAATTCCTACTGGAAACTCTCTACCTTTTGAATTCGAGTTCCTGCATGGGAATTTAGGGGTTTTTCTGGATCAAGTTCTTCGACGAATAAGACTGGGAGGATATTGCTCACATCTCCTCAGTCAACATACTCGAAGATCTCGTAACACTCCAAAAATGGTGGCCAAACAAGGTCTACTCCCCAGAAATCATGTTAGAGGATCTTATCTGGGTGAAAATCCATGACATTCTCTATGATTTTGGCCAATCTTGAAGGAGATTTTGTTGCCTTAAATCCAGACTTAATCAGGGTCGCTTACAATGTTTCGTCATGGTGCCCATTCATGTAAATATTCACAAACCTCTGCTATCAGGAATGACTCTTTTACTTGAAAATGGTAACGGGGAGTTCATGCACTTCAGATACGATAAAATTTACCGCCGTTGTTACTGTTGCGATTGTATCGGACACGCTGAATATTACTGCTCTCTCTCGCTTGACACGGCGATGAACGAACAATAGTTTCGTATCGACAACTTGGTCGACCGCTTCGGGGTCTCCGTTGAGTACTATCAACACTCTCCCATCGACACACAGTTTCTTCGCGACATATCCAACATTAACATCGAGCTTACCACAAGAATTACAATAAACTTCATCGAAGGTGATCGGCGGATTGAATGGCTACAGGAAGCCAGTGGGGCTTACCTAGAGATGTCAAATGGGCGGGTTGGGGTGGACCTGACCCGTTTATAAATGGGTTTATTCTACATGGGTCCAACCCATTCTACCCGTTTAAATGTTACGGGTCTTATGGGTGGGTCAAAAACGGGCAATGTGAACCGTTAACCAATTTCTAACCCGTTTTGAACTCGCATATGCTAAATTAGGAAAAGATACATACCCATATGTTTGTATTAATAATTTTTTTTAAACACTTTATGTTTTCTTTTTGAAACTAGCCAATCTATCGCTCTGATAAATTAATATTTTCAACTTTTTAGAAAAATTGAAAAAAAAAATCTTTAGATAGGAAATTGGGTGATACTTGAAGATGATGATTTCTTCGTCTAGTGAATTATTTTGTTGGTGTTTGACTTAGGAACAACCTTGAGTTGCTTCCTTTACTTTGATTTCTATATCTTCCTTGAGATCTTTATATCATCCAAACGGTTGTTTCTCCAAACGCCTAAGCTTTGATCTCATGTGAGATCTCATCCTTTTCCGCGGCATATTCAAGTCAAGAGGATCTATTTTCCTTAGGTTTCATGATAACCTTTTGGTTGTACCTTCTATGTTCATAATAATGTTAAGGACAATCTTGGTAAGTTTGATGCAAGAAGTGATGAATGTGTTTTTCTTGGTTATTCACGGACAAGCAAAGCCTATAGAGTTTATAATAAGAGAACCAAGCTTGTTTAAGAAAGTATTCATGCATATTTGATAAAATCTATGATGGTTCTTTGAGTGATGGTTTTGCAGATCTTAATCTGAACAAGCATGATTCAGATACTGAAGAAGAATCCTCAAAAGGTTCCAAGGAAAACTTACAGGAACAAAGAAGGCAGTTTCAAGGCCTTGAAAATGACGTTCAAAGCCTTGAAACAAAATCTCCAGAGAAGACAGCAGATCAAGCTACTACCTCAAGTTATCAAAGACTTGAAAATTAAATTGGAGAGCCTGATCGTTGGACACCAAGGAAGAGATTTAAATATCTGTCATCTCATCCTGCTGATAACATCTTCTGATCCAACCACTGGAACACAAACCAGATCAAAGTTGAAGAATCTCTGTACTTTTAATGCTTTTATTTCTCTTGTAGAACCTAAAACTGTGAAGGAAGCATTACAAGAAGCAGACTGGATCATAGCTATGCAAAGTGAACTCAATGAGTTTGAAAGGAACAAGGTTTGAAATCTAGTTCCTCCACCAAGAGATCAGTCTGTTATTGGCACCGGATGGGTATTCAGAAACAAGTTAGATAAGAATGGAAAGGTAATCAGAAACAAATCTAGATTCGTAGCTCAAGGCTACAATCAATAAGAAGGAATTGAATATGAAGAAACTTTTGGTCTTGTTGCCAGGTTAGAAGGAATTAGAATTCTACTTGCATTTGCATCTCACAAGAACATGAAACCTTTTCAAATAGATGTGAAGTGTGCAATCTTAAATGACTATTTGCAAGAAGAAGTTTATGTTTCTCAACCTCCATATTTTGAAAATGACAAGTTTCCAAACCATGTTTATAAACTCGACAAGGCTCTTTATGGTTTGAAACAAGCTCCAAGGGATTTGTATGAAAGATTGTCAAAAATTTTGCTTGAAAATGATTTCAAAAGTGGATTAGTAGACAAGACCCTTTTCATAATGAATCATGAGAAAGACATGCTTGTAGTTCAAATAAATGTTGATGGTATTCTGTTTCGATCTACTAATGATCTTCTTTGCAAGAAATTCTCAAGTCTTATGAGCAAGGAATTTGAAATGAGCTTGATGGGAGAATTGAACATCTTTCTTGGAATTCAAATTCATCAGATGAAGGAAGAGAATATTCCTACATCAAAGAAAGTATACAAGAGACTTGTTGAAAAAATATAATATGTCTGAATCCAAAGAAATAAAGACCCCCATGAGTTCTACACTGTGTTTAGACAAAGAGAATCTGGTAAGAGTTTGAATGTGAAAGAGTATAGGGCTATGATTGGATTGTTACTATACCTCATAGCTAGCAGACCAGATATCTTGTTCAGTGTTTGTATGTGTGCTAGATTTCAAGTTGATCCTAAAGAATCACACTTTACTACAGCTAAAATAATTTTTAGATATCTCAATGGTACCAAAGACTTAGGGCTTTGGTATCCTAAACAATATAATTTCTCTTTGTATGGCTATCAGATGCTGACTTTGCAGGATATAAGGTTGATAGAAAGAGCACATCAGGATACTGCCAATTCCTTAGATCATATTTAATCAGCTGGCATTCAAAGAAGAAAAACTCAGTTGCACTATCAACATCAAAAGCTGAATACATAGCAGCTGGAGCTTGCTGTTCACAAGTGTTATGGATAGCACAACAAATGAGAGACCTTGGATTTGATTTCAGAGATATACCTATCAAGGGTGACAACATAAGTGCAATATCAATCACAAAGAATCCAGTTCAGCATTCAAGAACAAAGCACATTGATATTAGACATCACTTCATCAGAGATCATGCTGAGAAAGGTGATATTGTTCTTGAATTTGTTTCTACTAACAAGAAATTTGCAGGCATCTTCACTAAACCATTGCCAGATGAAAGATTCTCAGCCTCGAGATTATAATTGGGCATGCTAAATAAAGAAGCATTGGTTAAGGGGGAGAATCAGGTAAGTACAAGGTAAGCATTATGTGTTTCAAAGGTTTGAACTGATTTTCAAATCCTTGAAATCTTTTAAAAGCCTTGAGTATATGCGTTTTAACCATATAGCTTTTCAAGGCCTTGAAATACTTTCCGAAACCTTCAAAATAAGACTGTATGCTGTTTAGTTAATAATATGGATCTTTCAATGTTGGGTGTTATCTTTGTAGATAATTACTGAATATTGCCCCTCAATATTCAAATACCCCTTTTAAGACAAAATAGTATTATATTATTTACTTCCAATGACATACACAAATTTGAATCTTTTTGATTCAGTAAATCTTCAAAGATTAGGATAATATTCAGTTTCTTTTTCAAACTGAAACTCTTTACTACTTATCTTATTCTCTCTTTCTCTCCTTCGTATCTATCGTACCTTTCTATTCTACTCCACAAACCCTAATGAGCACTAGAAGAGCCTCTGAAAAAATAAAGATGGTTGGTGGTTCAAAGGCTGCTACAGAGAAGAAAAGAAAGAGCGCTAAGGAAGAGGTTCAGACCGTCAGTGGTGATTCAAGTTCAAAGACTCCTACTGCAGAAGACATGGACCCTCCTCCTCCCAAGAAGATGGCAAAGAAAGATCAGACACCCGTTTCTAGCAAGAAGAAGAAGACAATGGAGTCTGCTCCAGGAAAGAAGAAAGGGATTCAAATTGGTAGCCCTAAGAAGGGGAAGAAGAAGGCTGACAAAGCAGACAAAGGGAAGATTTACATTCAAGATTCAGATGCAACTTCAAGCTCACATGGAACTTCTCCTTTATCAAAGAAAGTCATAAAGGAGAAAATAGTTCAAGAAGATGAGTCAGTTTTCAACATGGAATCAGAAGAACTGATCATAAGAAAAGGTCTTCAGTGAATAAGAAAAGGATCTATGTGAAGAAAAAAACTGAAAAAAGGACATAAGGCATTAGAAGGGTTGACCTTCCTGTTCAATAGCGTGTTCAAAGCCATTAGTTCAATCATTGAGGAAGAAGCTGGAGCTCAAGAAGAAGAACATGACAATAAAGAAGATAGTGAGGAAGGAGATGCAGAGCAGCAAGATGATGGAGACCCAACCCGTTAAATCTTGCCTACTATTTCTTTATTTTCCAAGGCCTTGAAACCCTTTTCAAAGTCTTGAAAAATACTATCTTTTCGAACAGTTTTCTTAAACTTTTTTTTCCAAAACTTTGAACCAACATTTTCTCATTTTTTTGATGAAAGTCAAAAAGAGGGAGAAATTTAGCTTATTTTTATGTTTACTAGAGACCTGGAACTTTTCTGATATTTTCTATTATTCAATTAGTTAATAAGTTGGATTTTTTGGACTTATGTGCTATGATTTTTATGATATGTGCTAATGAGTATTTTTTGCAGAAACATAGTTTCAAACAGATTGTGGTTTTGTATTTCATCAAAAGGGAGATTGTAAGTTCAACCGAGTTTCAAAGGCTTGAAATAGCTAGTCTATTTCAAGGCCTTAAAACAGCTTACAAATCTTTGAAACTGACTATGCTTTATATGCATGATCTTAGGGGGAGTTTCTGAACTTGATTCAAGTCCTAAGCCCCTGTGCTTGGTCAGTTTTTATTTGATGATGAAAGACAAAGTATTTTGAAATTATAAACTATGGTTAATCCATCTGTTTGACTAAGTTTTGCAGGGATATACAGTTTTCTATTTTGCAGGAATCAATTTTCTAAACAGAAATGATGCATAAAAGGAAACTGAGTTGTAGATAAGATTCTGTGGTGATTCAAATCTGATCCAGACCTTCCTAAATTACTCCTATACAAAGTAAAGACAATATAATTGAAGATACTAATCAACTAGCCGTTGGAGGAAGCTGTTAAAAGATTCAAGATTTGAAGCTAGTTTTTAGGAAAGTTTGTTGAGAAGATTCAGAATATCTTCAATTCAAACTGGGTGTTTAAAAGGAGAGTTGCTGAAGGAATTCGTAGAAATAACACAAAGCAATTCATAGAGACACTCAAACATATTGAGGGATTGACAAGAAAAAAATAAGAAGATCCATTTCTCACAATCCAAGCATATGGAGAACACTGCATAGTCACTGCAGACTTAGTTCTAGTGTTCTTCTATTCTGAGCTTTATTTGTATATCATTCTGATAATACTTCTAGTTCTTATTCTCGAGGATTTTTCACGGTGACCAATAGATAATTATTAGTTAGTCAGTTATCTAGAGCAGGTACTAGATAGGTTAGTAAGAACCACAAGATGTAACAGAGTAAGGCATCTCTCTATGCTTGAGATCTAAGGCTTAGCTTTTGATTAATAAGAATTGAGTTGAAAATCCTGCAGGGAGAAGATCCCTGAGGTAGATACGTAGGTCCAAGTGGACTGAACTCTATATATCTTGTTTCTCTTGCATTTACTTTCCAGTTCTGTACTTAGCTTATTTGCAGCAAACAAAATAGTTTCATTTCAAGGGTTTGAACCTTGAAATAGACTTATCTTTTCTACTTCAACTGTTTTCATTCCAAGGGCTTGAAACTCATTTCAAGGCCTTGAAATACTCTTTAATCATTACAAATCTCTTTGAAACCACTCATCTTGCAAGTTTAGAAAAAGTTGGCGTACTCTATTCAACCCCCCTTCTAGAGTATTGATCCTGTATTTCTGACTACTGTACACCCCTTAAAAATATAATCGCTTGGTATGTTTGTTCATGTTATCTTGACAGGAACGGATCCTAATCGGTTGATAGGAGGCATGGATCGAACTTTGGAAACAATGGGAGCTCAAGTGGAGTGAAGAGAAGCAAAGTTGGAGGAGCTTGAATGACAAGTTTGCACTTATGTGATGATATCTGGAGTTCTACAAGGAATTTGAGAGTAAGACTTGTGCCAAATGAAAGAAGACTCAAAGAGCTTTCCAACGATAGGTTATGGAGATGAATCGTAGATTGGACGAAGAAGTTAGAGAAGTCAGAGTTCAACTTGAGGAACAATTACCCAGACCATTTCGTACTAAATGGCTGCATTTGTACGAAATGCATTGATGCCATAGTCCGAATTTTGGGGTAAAAACAACAGTTTTGAAGACTTGTGAGGGGATTTCAGTAAAGGACGACCTAGGGGTCTTGGGAAGCATAGACGGACGACTAAGGAGAGAGGGACGACGCTGGAAGCTCAAGGGAGAAGACTCACGCACATCCTTGGATATTTCACCATTTGAATCTTCTTATTCCTCTCTTGTACTGTTTTTCATGGAGATTATGATGTTATTAAGCTATTTTATGTATAGCTTAACTTATGGAGAACTATGGTTTTACTTGGTTGATTTGTGGATTCATGGAGTGACTACACGTTTGATGCTTGATTTCACTCCAACTCGCCACAAATGAAGTGTGTAATCCTAACACGCTAATCAAGCACTAAGAGGCTATTCAAATGAGATTTCCAAATTTTAAGAGTTTCAAGCATCAACCATATGTAAAAACACATAGGTGTTTCCACATGAAAGATCAAGCAACAAATGAGATTTGTAAATTCTCACTCAAATCACCTAACTAGAACTTGATTTCTCAAAGTTAGGATTGAGGAGTTTCTCTCACTCAAGTGCAACTTCAAATCAAACAAGTCGAGAGTATTCACACATCTACCTATTCAATGCATCAAATACTTCAACAAGAGAAATCCAAACATTGCATTAAGCATTCAAGTGAAGCCAATTCAACCAAATAATCCTTGAAGTTCAACTTGAATAAATATGATGATTGAGGCACTAGATAGTCCCAATCACCCAACCAATTGAATTAGCTAGACATAATGGAAAATTCAAGAGAGATTGAGAGAAATTTAACTTTCAACAATCAAAACTTGAATGTGTACTTGAAAGCACCAATACCCTTGCCTAATTCAATCCCAAACACTTGATTCAACTAGAAAAATGAAGAACAAACCACCTAATTGAATCAAAACTACACAAAGACTAACTAGTAAATGGAACCTAGTGAATATTATAGCCTTCTGTTGCTGCTACAGTGCTGAACATGACAAGAACAATGGACAACAGAGCATTTCACAGCAAAACAGAGCAATACTATTGATTCTGACCTCCTCTCTCCCTCTCATCCTCTTTCTTGTGATTCTTGGCCCTGAATCTGCTCGAAAATGAGCACATAAGCTCAAGAATACACGCAGATTGGTAGAAATCAGTGAGAGAAAGGAGTGTAAAGACCCAAAACTGAGCACTATTTTGTGAACCGTCGGTGTGAGAGAGAGAAGGGGTGCTAGCTGTGTCTAATAGTTTCGTCCGAATTACAATTTGGCCCCCTTTAGTTTGCTGGGAGCTTTAAAATGCCCTCAACTCCTTTCAAAATGTTTGGAAAATTGCAACGAAACCCCAAATCCGTTAAGAACTCTACATTGCAGCCCTTGAAATGTTTAGAATCTTGCATTTAAACCCCAACTCCATTGAAATATTTTCTATTAGGCCCTTGACTTCACTTTTGACTTGCAATTTGACCTCTCGACTTGCTTTGTCTTCAATCTTGTCCTCTCAAATCTTCAATAATCTTCTAATTAAGTCCTCCAAGCCCCTTCTTCATGTTATTTGACCCTCCAAATCTTCTTAATTCGTCGTTTAAGCTCCTCCTAGCTAGCCTCTTGCGTTCCAAAGCACGTCTTCACCTATAAAATGAGAGAAAAACAACCAAAACTACTAGAGAGAGCATAAGTCTAGAAATAGGGTTATAATACACAATTTACACATAAAAGTAAGTTATCAAGAGTTCAATAACATACTAAAATGTGCAATTTACGATCCTTAACACTAAGCCCCAGATCTCAATCATAGAAAGTTCCCTTACTCTATTACAGCTTTTGGTTCTCACTAACCTATCTAGTACATGCTCTAGCTAAATGATTGAACAAGAATTATCTATTTTTCACTTGAACAATTCACGAGAACAAAATGTAACAAGTATTATCTTAATGATATACAAATATAGATCAGAAAGAAGAACACTGAGAACTGATGAAGCAGTTGACTGTGCAATGATCTTCTTAGGAATGGATTGAGTGAACTGAATTTCCTTCTGTGTTGCTTGTCAATCATGAGAATGTTATGAGTATCTGTATACGTGTGTCTGCTGAAGTTCTTCAGTCATTCCCTCTTATGCAATTTTTTTTAATAGCAGATCTTCAAGATCTTTATTTAACAGACTTCCTAGAAATCAGCTTCAAACCTTGTAGTTGAGTATGTTATTAAGGTCCATACATCTTTGCAAAGTCACAGAATCAATCAAACAATTCAATTTACTTTTCTGCAAGATCAAGTTTAGGCATGTAACCCGACAAAATAGGAAATTGATTTTCCCTGCAAAACTTGTTAAAACAGATGGACTAATAACAGTTAGGAGAAGCAAAAAAGATTTGTCTTTCATCATCAAGGTATATATAATCAAGCATAGAGGAATGGGAACCCATATTATAAATTTATGCTCCCCCTAAGTTCATGCTTTATACGGCTCAGTAAGTTTCAAACCTTTGAAACCAGTTTCAAGGCCTTGAAACAGACAAGCTGTTTCAACTCTTTGAAACTAGTTGAACTTACATCTTGATTTCATTCTTACTTCCAATCATTCTTCTACTCAAGTTCTTAATTTTTAGCAAGTGAGGCTTGATCACCCATATCATGTTAGTTATCAAGGAGGGTGTATGAAAATTACTCAGCCGTAGGTTCGTGAAGAGTAAGAAGACATTCTTAATTTTCTTGAGACTGAAAGGTAAAAGAATGGGAGTGATCAGATAAAGTTTTGTTTCAGTGGATGGGATTAGGGTAATAACTTTTCCAGGTTGACAGATCTTGTAGGTACCCTTAGTCTAACAACTAGAGTGAGGTGACTAGCAACATTAGGATGAAAGGATTTGTTGTTAATTACATCACAGTGTGATATATGATTGCAAGATATGTTTCACAAGTATAACCTGATATGGTGGAAGAAAAAATGAAGCAGTGTGAACGAAATCCAGAAATCAGCTGACTACCCTAGGGATCCTAAATCATATGGTTTCTCCATAGTAATAGTCTGTTCACTTAGTTAACTTGCAATTCTTAGTTACGTACAACCACTTGGTTGTGGGTGACGCACTTATAACTATTCAATCCCTTTTTACAGGTTACTTTGTGTCAAAAATTGATTAACGATTGGCTAATAGTAGTTCAACTCCCTATGGGTACGACAAATCGGAGTTCTAAATACTCCAAAATACTACTTGACCATATACTTGCCCAATACGCGTCAGAGACCGACATGAGATTATTGGGGATCAAGATGTAGAATGACTTGAGACAGATAGGAGAGAGTCACTATTGTTACCCAAGTTAGTTATAATATAGTTAACGTGTTGCTCAGATAATCCTAACATATTTTACATCCCTAGGTGATCAATTAGCCTATCCTTTTATTCATTAAGAAATATTTTTAATTCTAATTTACTATTTATTTCTATTGTTGTTCTCAGCCACTTCTTTGGGGTGGCAACACAACAAGTCAACCCTTTTCATCCGGTTACTCAGTGAACTCCACTACATTGTTAATCATAAATTTGTTGCTAGCTCCTCCTCGAGGGATTGATAACCCCAATACTCAAAATACTCACTCTTTACTAATTGATCGTATGCTTGCGTAACACACGCTAGTAATTCGCATCAATCATGAGAAAGCCTCAGGTCAAAAGCTGAATTAGGAAAAATCATGTCTTCTTCTTAGATAACGTCAATGATTATGATCAGGTTACTTTGAGTCATCTGTGTGGAGTACATCTTGTTGACCAGCAAGAGAGCTATCATGGACTTCCAACAGCTTTTCGTAGAAGAAAGTCAGTAAACTTCGTCCATCTGACGAGCGTCTCGGAAAGAAGTTCAAAGGGTGGAAAGGGAAGATTTTGTCAGTCGCAGGGAAAGAAATTCTTATCAAATCTGTTGTACAAATAATTCCCAACTATTCCATGGGATGTTTTTGCTTCTGATGAAAGTTTTTCATGAAATGGAGAGATTAACATGACAATTCTGGTGGGAAGGAAGTGATGACAAGAAGACAATGCATTGGGTGGCTTGGGACAAGCTGAAACAACACACGAATTATGGAGAACTTGGTTTCCGCAATTTTCTTGACTTCAATGTCTCACTTTTGGAAAACATACATGGACATTCCTTCGGTTTCCAGAAATTCTAGTAAGTCATAGTTATCAGGGCAACGTATTTCAAGCAGTCCCATATTCTAGATTATCAGTTATCTTCTAATGTTCAAGTTTCTTGCGCTCTGAGAAGTTTATTGGCGGGAAGATATTTGGTTAAATCAGGTTTAATGTAGAAGATCGCGAATGGAAACAATGTGAAATCTTCGGTGATTGTTTCACTCCCGACTAATCAAAGATCGTCACCCCTTGTCCACAAGGTTTGGAGAACCTACGTGTTGACTAGTTGATCGACGAAAACTCCGGTGGGTGGAACACAGATCGGATTCGACAACTTCTTTGGCCGATTGACGAATTTATTATCTTCTCAGTGTCGATTCCGCAAAATGAGCCATACGACACTTTCTTTTGGAAACACCTCGACAATGGCATCTATTCCGTTTCAAGTGGATACGAGGCACAAAGAAAGGGATGTACTCATGAACGTACCTTCCTCTTCAACGAGATTTTCTAATCGAGTCTCGTTGAAGAAACTTTAGAGTTTACGAATCTTTAAGAAAATGATCTTCACTGCGTGGAGGACTTGGCACAATTCCCTCCCGGTTCTAACATGATTATTGAAATGAGGGATATATAGTTGTGACGACAACTTGTCAAGGATGTATTAGGTTTTCGGAAGAAGAGGAACATTTATTCGTGGGGTGTAAAAGGGCAAATAGAGTTTGGGAATTTTGTATGGTCAAGACCTTATTCCGAGGAAGAACACTCCCCTCAAGCAGTGGATACTGAAGTTATAGAACAAAATTCAGGCCCCCATGTGAAACACTTGTTGTCGTGTTTTGGTCCATTTGGAAGCCGTAACAAAATCCGCTTCGAAGGAACTGTACATTCAGCAGAAGAGAATGCAAACTCGGGTCTTAACATGCTATGCTGGTATAAAGAATACTTGAAGATCAACACTGATGCCTTGTGGAAGAGCTATGGGCCAGCTACTGGGATCGAGATGTTCTTCGCAACAGCTCTGCTTTCATTGTCGGCGGAAGAAATCAAAGGATTCCACCGTCCCATACCCCTTTTCTTGCCGAGATTGAAACCATGGTTGTGGGTCCGAAATTTGGAAAGGAAATGAAAGAAACCAAGCTCCTCCTTGAATCTGACTCAAGGGTTGGAGTCTCTCTTCTCAGTACAGGTAGCTCGGGACGAATCAGAGGCCTCAACTCCTTATCAGAACTAAAAGATTTACCAAAATGAGGACGAGATCTCTTATCAAGCTTTGAAGTGGCGGAAGTGAAGCATGTTAGTCGCGAAGGAAACAACTCAGCTCATGTTTTTTGCCAGCAGAGGATTACTTGAACGAGATACAAGCTATTGTGCTGAAATACCCATTTGGGCTAATGATGTAATTTTTGAGAATTTTTTTGTGTGTGACGAGCCCTTAATAAAATCCATTCTTTACCTCAAAAAATAAAAATAAAAGTAAGCCGACTCAGTAAAATATGGAAAATATTGGTTTCTCAAAAGAAAAATATATGAAAAATATTGGTAATTCAACTTTCAATACTGTAAAATATGGACACATTGTAAAATATGGAACTGGAAAGCCCAGAATCTTGGACACAATGTAAAATATGCAAGGCAGCTAAATGAGACCTCAAAAACTCAAACTTAGCAGAGGTAAGAGGTTTGGTAAAGAAATCTGCAAGTTGAAACTCAGAAGGAATGTGATGAACACTTATATGTTTCTTCTGAACTCTGTCTCGGACAAAGAAACAATCTATCTCCAGATGTCTGGCCTTGCTGTGTTGAACTATATTGGAGGCAAGAATAACAGCAAAATTGTTGTCACAAAACAAGACAGGGGGTAAAGACAGAGGAACTCTCAATTCAGTAAGCAAGATCTTCAACCACAAAAGCTTAGAAGCAACTGATGATAAGGCTCAAAATTCAGCTTCTGTAGAAGATTTAGAGACAGTAACTTTCTTTCTAGAAGACCACGACAAGAGATTATCACCAAGAAAGATGCAGCAACCAGAGACAGACTTTCTGTCAGTAGAGTCTCCCCCCAATCAGAATATGAAAATCCCAAAAGTTGTAAAGAGCTCTTGTTAAAGACCAGGCCACAGTGAAGAGTGCCCTTCACATATCTGAGTATTCTGTGAACAGCTTGAAGATCCGAGACTGTAGGACGATGCATTTTTTCACAAGCATGATTGACAGCAAATGTCAGATCGGGTCTTATGGTAGTGAGGTACTGGAGAGATCCCACAAGGCTTCTGTAATGAGCTGGATCAGGAAGACAAGTTAAATCAGGATGAAGATCACCCTTGAGAGCAATAGGAGTTGGTACTGGTTTGCAATCAACAAAACCAGATTTGGTTAATATCTCCAGAGCATACTTAGACTGAGTAAGTGAGAAACCGGTAGAAGTCTTTGAAAAAGACATACCCAGAAAAAGGAGAGTTCTCCTAGATCCTTAATGGAGAAGGTGGAAGCCATGCGATGAACCAAAGCTTCATTAAAGACAAGATCATCACCAGTAAGGATGATTTCATCCACATACACTAGAAGAACACTAGTCTTACCAGCAGAATGTCTATAGAAGAATGAAGAATCAGTAGGGGAAGTGCTGTAGCCTTGAGCGTCCAAAAAATTGATGCAGCAGCTGATACCAGGCTCGAGGAGCCTGTTTAAGCCCATACAAAGCTTTATGCAGACAACACACAGCTGTGGGAAAAGAGGGATCCTCAAAACCAGGAGGCTGGGTCATGTAGACCAACTCAGATAAAGGAACATGGAGAAATGCATTATTTACATCAAATTGCCGCAAAGGCCAATCAAAGTAACAAGCCAGGGTGAGAACCAATCTCAAGGTTTGGTGCTTCACAACAGGGCTAAAAGTTTCTTGGTAGTCAAGACCCTATTTTTGACTAAACCCCTTTGCAACTAAACGAGCCTTGTACCTGGAAATGCTTCCATCGGCATGTCGCTTGACTTTAAAAACCCATTTGCACCCAATGGGAGACCGGTGAAGGGGTGGAGGGACAAGAGTCCATGTGTGCTGCCTTTGAAGAGCTGCAAACTCTTCACACATAGCGTGATGCCATTTTGGATCAAGTAAGGCTTGTTTGACAGAAGTAGGCTCACTATCAGTTGAAGCATTGGACTTAGCAAGAAGACTTAAGGGGTATCCGGGTTCATGAATACCAGACTTAGATCTAGTAGTCATGTGGTGAGAAGAAGTAGAGGAAGGAGATAAAGACTGAGTTGGCAGTGGCTGCTGAGGTGGCAGTGGTTGCTGAGGTGGCAATGGCTTCTGAGGTGGCAGGGACTGCTGAGGTGGCAGTGGTGGTGAAGAGAGATGTGTGAGAGGAGTAACTGGAGTGTGACCAGGGACGTAGGAGGCAACATGCGATGATGGAGCAGAACTAAGCATAGTTTGAAACGGAAACACTCCTTCTTGAAAGGTAACATGTCTGGAGTAGTAGAACTTTCCAGTGAGTGGATCAAGGCATTTATAGCCAGTAGGAAAATTATACCCCAAAAAACACAAGTGATAGACTTAGGCTCCAGTTTGTTGACAGAGTATGGCTTTGTCCAAGGATAGCATAAGCAGCCGAAAACCTTCAAATGATCATAAGATGGAGTGGTGCCAAACAACAGCTCATAAGGAGACACATAGAAAGTGGCAGTCTGTTAATTAGATATACTGATGTAAGAGCTGGCTCTGCCCAATAGTAATGTGGAACAGCTGCATGAGTAAGTAGTGTTCTCATAGTTTCACCCACATGCATGTTCTTTCTCTCAACCACACCATTATGTTTAGGTGTATAACGACATGTCTTGTGAAATTGGATACATTTGGCATGTAAGAACTGTCGAAAAGAGTGATTGTCAAACTCTTTTCCTCCATCACTGCGCATAGTTTTAACTCTAGTGCTAAACTGATTCTCAATTTGAGTAACAAAGCCAGTGAATAGAGGCAGAACATCAGACTTAGCGGACATAGGAAACAACCATGAGAACCTTGTGTAATCATCAACTATAAGAAAATAGTACTTAGAGCCAGTATGACCAATCACTGGACTAGCACCCCACACATACAGGTGAAGTAGTGCAAGAGCTACAGTAGACCTTGTGGACTTGTGATAAAAGGGAAGTTTCTTAGACTTGGCCAAGGAACATGCAGAACAGTGATCTGCCAAAGAGGTTGAGACAGAATATTTTTGACTAAGAGCTTCTTGAAACCGATGACCATAAGATTTAGGCTGATATTTGTGAGGTTTAGTGTGCCATGGAGACTTAGAACTGAACCTGGGAAAGGTTTGAGCAACCATAGCCACAGGAGGAGCAATTGCAGACAAAGACTGCTTGTGTTCAAGCTCAAGATGAATATATTCGGCAAGAATACGAGCATGAATCTCATCAACATCCAAAGATAAAGGTAAATTGCAAATAACTGGATTAATAGAATTAAATTCATCGGGTAAACCTTGTAGAGAAGAAAACACAACATCTGATTTATCAATAGGAGCACCAGCTAGGGCTAACTGATCCACAATATTCTTCAAAGAAGTCAGAAAATCACGAACAGATGGAGTAGAAGTTTTCTTCAAAGAGTGAAGAGTAGATCGCAAATTGTAGATCTCAGTGGCACTAAGTTTGGTGAATTTTGATTCCAGAAACAACCACAAATCACACGCAGAGACAGCGGATTTCACTTGCACCAAAACCGATGGTGAAAGAGTCGCAAGTAAAAAACTACGAAGATAAGAATCTTCAATCAACCATTGTGAAAGCTCAGGTGTAAC
The DNA here is from genome assembly GCA_023055425.1 of Linanthus parryae. Lineage (NCBI taxonomy): Eukaryota > Viridiplantae > Streptophyta > Magnoliopsida > Ericales > Polemoniaceae > Linanthus > Linanthus parryae. The sequence goes on from JALGPY010000001.1 coordinate 104,782,666, forward strand.
AGAGCGAGTACCTGAGGAATCAATCGAAACCGAAGACGGTGGAGCAGGTGAGCAGAGGCGATCGATCAACGAACTAGCAGAAAGAGCACTTTCAACCTGAAGACGCCAAACACCGTAATTGTGGAGATCGAGTTTCACTGGAACAAGATGATGGAAGTTGCTGATGAAGAATTGGAGATTAGGCGAGATGGTGACCGGCGCCAGAGAAGACATGATCAGAGAGAGCGATCGATAGCTCTAATACCATGAGAGAATATGAGAGATTTGTAAGTAGACGAGAGAAAGAAATCAGAGAGATGAAGATGAATCTATTACTGCTTAATTGATTGAAACACCTAATTACACATCTATATAACAACCACTGATCCATCACTATCTTTAATACGAGATAGACCATTCTACCCTTATAGTTTTGATAACATGCTTTACAAATCTACATCGGGGGTTTTCTAAGAAAGTACCTTGCCGTCAAGGAAGGGGAGCCTTTTCGGGTTCTCACCGCCGAAGAGAGACGACCACACTGATGTGAAATGAAGGGATGATGTACCATCGGCGAGGACATGTGAAATGGCCAAACCAAGGCTAATTCCTCCACATTTTAATCTTGTGATCTGAACCAAAAGCAAAGGGATCTGCTGAATCGGTAAACTGTAACAGTCTAATAAAGGTGGCATGAAAGGCTTCATGTCATCGCCCGGGAAGAAGTTGTTTCGCTAGAGATCATCAATTTTTGCGTCCGACACTGCCTTGACTAGAATCGCACCCTCCGATTTACAGTTGACTTCTAGTCGGTTCCTCGCGGTCCATTGAAGACAACCTGCAAGGGGATTAAAGGGGACCAATGCTTTGCTTAGAGAATCTTTGAGGGTCTCAATTGCACTGTCGAGAAAATCAGCGGAAGGGCCCTGTTTAAAGAAGATAGCTGGTATGTGCGTAAGGGATAGGGATTGATCTATATCAGACAAAAACATAATGCCGGTTGGAGTCTCTGTTGCCGGCTTAACGTTGAATGTTCCCGTCACATTCACATTCACCTTCATCATTTTCTAGAGGAATTTATATTGAATGAAGAAACGATATCACGGGACTACAAAGTGTGCTTTACTATGAGCTTGAGCTTGTACTTCCTATGTAGAAGGGGTGTGTGGTTGAAATAAAGGTACGTAAATTTCAAGTTCAATTTATAGATATCACGTACTTAGATGCTATAGTATCAAATTAGAGAAAGAAGACACTTGAAAAGTGACAACGTGAGAAACATCTAATGTGTGGATTATGGATAGTGTAATTCATCCAGTGTACCTTTTTTTCGTGTACGTTACAGATAATCATGGCATTTAAGTAATGTTTATACGGTTAGCAATTGGTGTGCCCATGTGGGGTGCCCAATGCAATTACTACAACTTTATGGGGTTAGTTGTAATGAGACACAAACTGAAAGGGTTAGTAGCAAAGGCTCAAATCCTAGGGGTTTATGTGTAAACCTAGGAGAAGTTTTGCCTATATAATGAGGTATCCTCCTACACATTATGATGTGCCAAAAAGAGAATCACACAGTAAAGTTATTCTGTCCACATTCATTCTCAAGTGTAGAGAACCATAGTCTCTCTCCAAATTCATCCAAGAAGGTGGTACGTGGGGTGGATCAAGGTGTTCTCCCTCGTGATTAACACTAAGACCGGTGGGATCAAGTCTTCAAGATCAAGACGGGAAGGCACGTGAAAGCAAGCAACAAAAACAAGTCAATCCGCTGCGCTACGAGCTTAGGAAGAAAAGGTACACATGAGTATTCCGATTTGATTCATGTTATAGATCTATGTATGCTTAGATCCTTCATGCCCTTCATTGGTATCAGAGTCCTAGGCTTGTTTTTCGTGCCTCGTATTTTGAATCCGAAACTTGAACACAGTAGAAAATCGAGTTTTTCAATTTTCAGAATCTGTAGGCAAGACCTATATGGTTGGATAGGGTTTTTCACGAGGATTCTATAAATATATATTTTATAATTTTTGTATTAACGTTGAAAAAGTTATGCCACTTTAAAGTTTTAGAACTGTATTAATCTGGACTGTTAGATCCAATCTGTAGAACACGTTTTTCAAAACTTGTTAAAATTAGATTTTGAACACATAATCGGGATCAGGACGAAAAGACGATCACAGAAATATTAATTTCATCGGGAACGGAGCACGGGAAGGCGGCGCATGGGCTTCACGCGCCCCCGACGCCGCCCCCACGCGCCTCCATGCGCCAAAGGGTCGGCGGCGGACTACTGACATGGATAGGGATGACATGGCAGATGACGTGGCGATGATGTGGTAGTCCACGTGTCGGATGACGTGACAGCTGACGTGGCAGCTGACGTCAACATATGTGCTGACGTGGCACATGGCCGACGTCGGCGCGTGCGACCTCCTGCAGCATTCATTTTTCGTCAGGTTTTTTCCTAGGTACTCCAAATTGAATTCCCTATTTTTTGGATATTTTTCCATCATTTTTGGAGCGACCGAAAATTTTAGTAATTTCCAGATTAATTAATTAGTGTTTAGCACACTTCCCGAGGCAGTTTGACGACCTTAAACACACTGTTTTGAGCCCAAATTTTTTCTGGAGACTTAGGTCATTTTCCCTACCTTCTACCTTAGGTGGTGAGACCCTAAGTGGTAGGGAGCAATATCCGATCTTTTTAGTTGATTAGATTATTGCTTATTAGTTTCCAGTAAATAGTATTTAATTCTGAAAATTTCCAGAAAATTACAGTATGTTTATTATACTGTTTTACATACTGTTGTGGGTTAAATGGATGTGTTTGATGCATGTATGCGGCATATATTTTTTATATTTGGTTTTGGTTTTAAATATGTAATCAAAATACGGCCTACGTGTCGTGCCTCTCTATACACTCTAGTGTCTTCTTTTCTCATCCAATCGCCTCTATGAGGTTACTTCTTATTAGAAATAAGATAGTTAGTAGAGATTGAATATATAAGCTTCAAGAGAGGTGGCCAAACCAAAATCTATGGCGCAAGGTGCAAGGAGCAAATAGACAATCTATGAAGCCTCAAGCTTTGAGTCCTCAAGTTAGGCGAGATGGCATGAGATGGAGTTCATGACTTGCTCAAGAAGTATTACCAATAGTGGTAGTGCACCTTAGGGGCCACATCCATTGCATATTTTCTTATGCTTGTGTTTGTTTTATGTTATAAACCGCGTGTGGTTGGATATAATCGTATAACCTCGCATGCTAAAGAACTAAAACAAAGTAGTTCACATTAGAAGACATGATTAAAAAGTAACAGGGAATCATAAGTGATGATATTTGATTCCAAGAATTTCTATTAGGTTTTGGCGGAGTCCTTATGAGGAACTATTAAATTTTAATTGCGTGTCTAAATGTTAGCTTTGTAAATGCTAGTAATTAAATTCCACAATTTCTCAATCAATCGTGTCTAAATCGAAACTGTAAAGGCTAAATGGTGACAACAACGACATGATGAGTCGTCGTACTATGTAACCATATGTTGGACATAGGCTGTTAGCCACCTAAAAACATGGTCAAACCAGTGATGAATAAGTTTTCACAACAGCATATGTACATTTTATTAAGGCTCACCAATAGTGGGAGGAGCAGTCAAGATAAATGTCATAGAGCATGCTATGAAAAGGTGGGGAAATGACCTCATCAGCATGTTCAAGACCACTTTTAAAATTGTAGGACTTTGCCAAATAAGAATCTTGGATCTATCTTAGCCATTTGCGTGCATAAATTGTGAGTAGTGACTCATAATAATCTTGCCTTGACTATGAGTTATGGCTCAGCATAATGGGCACTCGACTTTAACGTCTGAGATTGATGCCATCTATGATCAGAAAGTCATAGGCTCTCAGGAACAAGCTATTCGATTTGCAATTTGTTGCAATCTCTGCCACGTTTCATGAAACGTTATCTGACACACTTTGTAAGTGTCAGGATGCTTGGATAAGACCAAATATCATTCGGTTCTAGCATCTAAGGAACCAAGAGTTTTCTATAGAAAACTAGTCCAACATACTTCTTAAGTCTGAGCGATACATGATTGTTAAAGGCTGTGAATGAAGTATGATCTGCAGAAATAGACCCTAGTCCGGTATTAGGACCAAGGCAGCAGGTTGGGCAAGGATATGGTTACATCATGGTGTTTGCGTTCTTAAGATTCTAGCATGAGTGACGCCTCATAATTCTTGGATGTCAACTTAAGAGTATGACTTAATATTCTGATATGTGGCGCGCCAGATTAAGACACACGATGACAGGAAAGGATTTTCAGGCTAGCTAGGGCAGGCTTGCTTGGATTTTTCCCAAGGTACCCTTACCTTTGTGTGGTTCTTGCCGGACATGAAAGGCAAAATGCAAATCATCTGGTAAGCATTAATGACTACTGAGTCTTTATATCTTATTCATTCTGTAATGATGATCCATCAAATGTTAGATCTAAGACATGGCTCTTACTGTTCCATCACATTCGTACATGATTGTCCGTGTCTCAACTGTGTGTGCTTGGGACACATAAGTCTGAGGCACAAGGGTGCTTCAGACAGGTCTCTACAAAAGGTAGAAAACCGTCTGGAAAAAAGGATACGTCCTTGGCCAGAATGAGACTGCGAGTATCTATCTTAGCAAGAGCTATGTGATGGAGAGAAATAGTAAGGCAGTTGGCTATTCCCACGCCCCAGCAGAATGCTGTAGAGGATAGGAGGAATATGAGACTGCAAGAGATGGTATGATGTCTGATAGCGCCTGCAAGACACATGTTCCCTATTCGGAGGAGACACTTTGCTAAAGGGCTATCAACATACTTAACCATAAGTCCACCAAGTATGTAGCCACTACACCGCACAAGATTTGGACCAAAAGGCAACCTATATGAGGTCACCTTAGGCCATGGGATCGACAACTTATTGGCTAACTAAATTTCAAGTCAGGAAGAGGATCGTTGGAAAATAAGTCTCTACGAAACAGTGGTTTCACTGGATGATACCCCATCTCTGAAGGACAACAGGAAATAATTCCTACGGATTTTCAGAACATTGGGACTGACTTGCCTAGTGAACAGCCCGTCATAGGTTATGACTATGTGGAGGAACCCTCATTGCGTAGGAGCGCTCTTTGGATTGTATCCCGTCAATGAATTGACATCGAAGGGGAGACCATAAGGGTCACCACGCAAGACGATGATGAACCTAGGATATCGTCCCATGATCTTCTTCATCGCCTGACAAGAAGGAATTTGAAGTTAGACCCCTAGATAGAAGAAACATATCTCCATGGAGTAACGTATCTTCTCATGCTATTCGGAGCATTCTAGGGGTTGCGTATTCGAAACACAACAGCCGATTAGTAGCTTAAGGTTAATGGATTCACGAGATATGTGATCTCTCATGGGAGATGTCCATAATTAAGGGAAATGTTCGTAGAGATGATGATCTCCACGAGCATGGAGGAACTGCTGGAAGATACCCATTCCTTATTTGATTACGAGGAATTAGTTTCTCAATGATCCTTCGGACAGTGGGAGCGACTTTCGAAGCAGGATGCTCCATCCATAAGGGATGAAAGAAAATAGTGATCCTCCTATGCAAAGGAATTGCTCATAGGAGCATACCCCGTCGACTGTTCGAGATCGAAGGGATGATCTTTAGGATCACCTTGCATAAATTATAGGCTAGAATCCTAGGCCTTATCGTTCCCTAATTATGATGAATGAAAAGTAAGCTTTACGGGATGATTTAGAGTCTGTAAGGGGCAAATTAAGTTTGAGAACTAGTTTGACTATCCGACTGGATGAAAGACTACTGGAGATTAGTGGGAGTTCCAAGGTCAATCAAAGACCCAGACGGAAGAGTGGTAAGGCATATGACTTGCGTAGAAGCGAAAAACACTACACTTGTTCAAAGAGTAGACATCGGCGAGTTTGCATCGATCCGACGATGTATTCTCCCAATAAGGTGGCGAGTATTACTTTGATTCGCTCAAATAGCATCGATAGTAGTGAAGATGGAATTAAGGCTCCATTCTCGATAAGCCTGACGACTGATTTTCTCACTGGAGAAGTCAAAGAGGTGACATAAGGTCAAATGCATAGAATGTGTTCAAAAAAATTAAGTCCATATGGGATCTTAGCTAGTCCTCTAGACATCAGTATTTCATCAGGGATCATTTACTATATGTTTACGATAACAAATGAAAACCGCAGTGTATCACTCTCACTAGTAAAGAGTTGATGATCACGTCACTTAATATCGATTACACACTATTGGCTAGTGGAGCTTAAGGGTTGTTCGAGTCCCTTAAGGAGTAACTGTACTCCTGGAGCTCAGCGCAAGACTTTACAAGCCTAGACATGTTCCCTAAAAGACACCATAATAGAATGACCAGATAACCAGAGTGCCCGATGCGGTATGAGTCTTCTATACACTATGGTGTGTACTCAGACACAGCGAACGCTATGCAATCGGAAGAGTTGGATTTCAGGATATTCTAATTTAAGACACAAGATTGCAACCAAAAGGATACTATATACGGAGGATCACATGCTATGACTATCGAAGATTATGCTTCGACTAGTTAGCCATACATGCTAACTAGGGTGGGTACCTAGATGCACATGGATCCAACTCAGGCTATTACCAATGCTCGATGATAGACTCGCATGGAACAAATGCAACATAAGTGTTGCATGATCGTATTAGACCGCTCCAGCGACCATGGAAGCGAAACATGATTGTCTGTTCTGTCATAGGGCAGAAATGTGTTTACCTAAAAATGTTTTCTAGTAAGGTTATGAGCTATCGACAAACCGATTACCATGAAGCAGTGCTAGCATACGGCTATAACACTACAGTAAAGTCAAAGCACATAGTCAAGGGTACCATTCACAAAAAGGGAAATGACTACCTAGAGAGTAATCCTGGATTTGATCGACTATGGGCCAGCATGTTGGCTCATCCCATTCCTAAACCACATAAGAATCATCTTGTGGATTACTTTAGAGAATTGTATCTTGATAGTCGATAACTAGCAATATGATTGATGAGCATACGAGACATTGATGACTGGATTTTCATTGGATTTGTTTTAAGCAGCATGTGGTTTGATACATGTATGATATGTTACATTTCCAGTACTAGCATAGAGCATGTCACGCAGACACCAGGTCGGCTCACTCACACGAGCGACGGCCTTCGCAATATCCTGGATATGTCTGGGTGTGGCGGAAGATGAGACAGAATCCCGATAAGCGCTGAAAGCCTGCAATATGATAAGCGATGCCTATCATATGAGGCATAAGGCATGTGATAAGAGCTAGATGTCTATCAGTAGAGCTAGTAGCCTGTTAGACGGACTCAATTGTCGCATTGGAAGTAAGTTCCAAGGTGAGACTGGTTATGGCCAATCGAACATGATTAGTACCCCAAATCATGTATAGTTTGCGTAGAGAAAGCCAGATGCGAGAACTGATTAGTGTTCACAAAAGTGTGACATCGCATTACTCGTGATGGTGGCCATAAGGGCTACCAGATTGACATCTGCATAGTGGTCCTTAGAGGATAAGACATGCGCTCTGATCAGAGTTCAAACACTATGGCGCATATTCCCCCTGAATAACGCGCGCTTATGAGTGACCATGAGGTGATGAGTAAAATTAGTCCATGGGATTCCTCATCGTGTGAGCCTCGTCGATTATACAGATATGATTGATACTGTAGATGTAACACCCCCAAATGGCCCAAGCCGGAGACCCGGGGATGTCACTCCGTACCCGCTAGGAGCCCGGTGTAGATACTGCTTTATGACATGGCAGATCTAGGCCACGTGGCAACCATCCAGCACACCATATTGTGCTCCACACACACAGGATCACCAGCCGAGCTGATCCATGTGGGGGCTGCGAGACAGAGCCCTCGCATACCACTGCACGGGACTTGTAGGGACTTTGTGGTCTGGAGGCTAGAGTAAGCCCTGTCGCGTGCGAGCCAAGCCCGCGCGCGACCTTTAGTAACTGTTTTGAGAGATTTATGGCACGAGCTCCATAAACCCGGTCAATCCGGTCAAACCCGGTCAACCTCGTAACGGTTCCGGTACTCGCGCACCACGTGCTCTAACGGTTCCTATATACTCGGACGAACGTGCCGTTATGGTTAAGCTAATTAAGCCGCCATTAATGGGCGCATTAACCACACTACAACGGTCACGTTCTCCAGTATATATACATCGTTAACCTTTCCATACAAAGGAGGACACACTGCCATACGCGGAAGCTCTGCCAAACCTCTGTCTCTCTCTCAGACATTGCTACTGACTTGCTCTCTCCCTACACACACCCCTATTCTTCCTGTGCGATCCCTGATCCACTACGTACGGTGTACACGGAGGTCTCCCTGCCGGAATCTCTTGTGCACATTTTGGTGAACCCGACGTGAAACTTACCAGCAAAAGCAACCATGTCTCAGGAGGACGATGTCAGCAACCGATCTCCCTCCACTGAAACTCCCTCGGGAGACGAGGCTCGCCGTACTCCGACGACTCCCGGCGAGGCGCCAACTTTAGAGTCTTTGGACGCCACTGTCCAAAGTCAGGCAAAAGCTCTCAAGTCTCAGTCCGCGCAGTTAGAACGGATCTTGGCCGTCCTGGGCGCTCTTGCGCCAAATCCTCCACCTGCCACCGCCATCCCCCAGGGAGGAGGAACCCCTACCGCTCCAGGATTGGGAGTGTCGGCCACGCCTCCCAACCCTCATCTGCAAACTCCACCGTCGGCCGCGCAGCTGCCTTCGGTCCAAGGGTCGACGGCACAAATGCTGCCCCCTGCTGCTCACGCCTCTCAGCCCCCGGCTTTGGCGTCCAACCCAGCTCTGCAGTACACTCTGCCTCCACCAGCGACAATCTGGGGAAACGCGGGTAGCCAATACACTCCCAATCCTCCGGCAGCATATGTGTCGCCACCGCCTACGGCAACCCCTCCGTTAACTACCGAGGGAAGCATTCCAGAATGCATGACGTCTTTGCAGAAGCGCGTGGACTCTATCTTGGCTCATCAGTCGTTCGCGGATACCATCATCCCGAAGCTAGACAACGATCCACCCATCCCACGAGAGATCTATCTCATGCCTAACCCGGCGGGGTACAAGGCTCCCAAATGGGACAAGTTCGAGGACGTCAATGGAAACGCTCATGAGCATGTCATGCGTTTCATCGATGTCATGGGTCCATACGGAGCCGATCCCAAACTGCTGATGCGGGAATTCCCAAAAACTCTTGGGAATGTAGCATACAAATGGTACCGAACATTGGAGGCCGGATCTGTGAAAACTTGGGACGACATGGTCCAGAAGTTCTATACCAAGTTCTTCCAGATGGAAGAAAAGGTGACGATGATCCATCTCTCACGGATGTATCAGAAACGCGAGGAAGATGGAATCACTTTCATCAAGAAATTCAGAGCGAAATCCTTGGAGTGCAAGGATCCAATGCTCGAAAGCCGGCTCGTAGAGATATGCCTGCAGTGCATGCGAGACGAATACAAAAGCATGCTGATCAATTTGCAAACACCTACGTTTTCAAAGCTCATCGAATGCACGATGAACATCGAGCCCATTGTCGAGAGACAGAGAAAGAAGAGCGCTCCAGAACGACCTGCGAGCGGCACCACCTACAAGATCGGCAGATTTGGCTACAAGCGGGGACGCGAAGCTGAGGTCAATACAGTTTCGCCCCAGAAGCAAGCAAAGGCTGCAAACTTCGATGCACCACCTCTGCCATGCTCGGTGGAGGAAGCAAGCGATCTCTGCAGACAGTGGCGTAAGGACGGCGTCCTACCACCGCTCGAGAAAGCACCCTCCAAGGAGATGACGAGGGACCCTAAGTGGTGCGAATACCACGGCAAGGTCATGCACCCCACAGCCGAGTGCAAGAAGCTCAGATTCGCGTTCGATCAGAAGATGAAGAACGGCGAACTCATCGTCAGCGACCACCGGAAGGATGTGCGCAACAACCCGCTGCCTGCCCATACAGATTCGGGCTCAAAGGGCAAAGAGGTCGCCATGATCTCGATAGTGGACTTGGAAGAAGTCGCAGAAGATGGTCTGCCCATCATTGCTGAAGTCCATGAAGATGAAGACTACAGCATGGACACGGAAGATGAGCGTGCCGACCGCATGAAAGGGTCGCACGGCTTCGACAAATTCTTCAACGAGATGAACTTCTCCGAAAAATGTCGGGCGGACATGACAAAAGCAATCTTAAGGGTAGCAGAGGACTACGAGGAGGACCTCGTGGTCTCCAACGGGAAAGTCGTCAGGGCGTCCCGTTCCACAGAAAAGATTATGACCTTTTCTGCCAGCGACAAGAAGACAGATGCAAGCCACCAGAGGCCCCTGTACGTGACCGCCATCATCAACGACGTCGAATTCAAGCGAGCATTCGTCGATGGAGGAGCAGCGGTCAATGTTGTTCCACTCCACACACTGAAGCTAGCAGGGATCCCCGAGCACAAGGTAGTCAAGCGTCCATCCCCGCTGGTGGGATTCGGGAGCGATTCTAGAATGACGATCGGATGGATCCGCCTGGGCGTTCAGATCGGCAAAATCAAGTGCTCGGCGAAGTTCTATGTCATAGACGCGAACACCACATACCACATGATCATAGGTCGGGCCTGGATTCATCGCTTTGACGCGATCCCTTCGACGGCTCACCAGGTGATGAAAGCTATCTGGAACGACAATATTGTCGAGATACCGGCCTCAACTAACCCGTTCAACTTGGACGAAGCGCATCTCAGCGAGGCGGTGTGGTTCACCGAGATGGCGGACGAGCAAACACCCGGACCATTCAACCCTACTCCTTTACCTCTCTGGGAGGACATCAAGGACCAGTCACCTGCAGGCGTGATGGTGACAAGGGGAGATGCCAAGGAAAAGCCGCCTACTCACGAAGAGGCGCCGCGCATCGCATATCATCGCAAGAATGTCTACACTCTGAAGAGGATCGCAAAGCATGACCCCGAGGGTAAGGAGATAGAGAGCTTCTACGCCAACGGGAAGAAATGCTATCGCATATGAAGGTGCGCGGGGACGTCCTCACACGGGCATGGGGATGTCCCTGGGCAAATCAATCAAATCGAGCAAGTTGCGCTGACAGAAGAGCCAACACAGGGCACTCTAGATGAGAAACTCAAAGAAGCGCCCGAATGCATGGAAGACAGGCCAAGACCACAAAAGCAAGAGCTTAAGGAAGTGTTCCTCAGCCCGAACGAGGAAAAGAAAAGGCCAGTCTTCCTGAGTGCGGACCTCACAAGCGAAGAGGAACAAGGACTGCTGCAGCTCCTAACCGAATACAAGGACGTGTTCGCATGGGAATATGACGAGATGCCGGGTCTGGACACGAGCATCACCATGCACCGTTTAGACATCATCCCAGGGTCTAAACCGGTCAAGCAAAGCACCAGAAGCTTCAGGCCAGAGCTCAACGTGAAGATCAAACAGGAGATTGTCAAACTCCTAGATGCCAAGTTCATAGAGCCAAATCACCATCCCACATGGTTGGCCAACATCGTGCCAGTGGTGAAGAAGAACGGACAGCTCCGCATCTGCGTGGACTTCCGAGATCTTAATCGCTTCCGTCCTAAGGACGATTTCCCACTGCCTAACATCGATTTGCTCATTGATTCAACGGCAGGCCATCGCATGTTCAGTTTCATGGACGGCTTCAGCGGGTACAATCAAATCAAGATGGATCCCGAAGATGCGAGGAAAACTGCATTCATCACTCCCGTGGGGGTATTCAACTATACGGTAATGCCATTCGGTCTTAAGAATGCAGGCGCAACCTATCAGCGGGCCATGATGGCTCTATTCCACGACATGATGCACAAAGAAGTGGAATTCTATGTGGATGACTTGGTAGTCAAATCCAAGTATGAAGCAGATCACCTTGCAGACCTGCGAAAGGTATTCAACAGATGCAGGAGCTTTCAACTGAAAATGAACCCCATGAAATGCGCATTCGGCGTGACTTCGGGGAAGTTTTTGGGATGTGTAGTTCATCGCCAAGGGATTGAGCCTGACCCTGCGAAAGTGTCAGCCATCACCAGCATGACGCCACCTCACGACCAAAGTACCTTGAAAACATTCTTGGGAAAATTGTCATATCTGCGGAGATTCATCCCAGCAATCGCCGAAATCACATGCTGCTTCAGCACTCTTCTCAAGAAGGACGCCGCGTACAACTGGGCTCCTGATCACGAAGCCGCATTCGAAAAGCTAAAGGAGCTACTCACATCCCCAAAGATAATGATCGCGCCTCAACTGGGATCGCCGCTTCTGCTATACCTTACATCGACAAGGAAATCTATAGGAGCACTCTTGGCTCAGATCTATGAAGGACAAGAGAGGCCTATCTATTACATCTCTCGCATTGTGCAGCCTGCTGAATCAAGGTACACGGACATCGAACGTCATTGCCTTGCTTTATTCTTCGTAATAGAGAAGTTGAGACACTATTTTGCATCGCACAAAGTAGTGGTGGTCACCAAAAGCGACCCCATAAGATACCTGCTAACTCACACTACTCCGGGCGGGAGATTGGCGAAATGGTACATGACCATCTCTCAATACGATATCACATGCGTGAAACCAAGAGCGATCAAGTCGCAGGCGGTAGCAGATCTGTTGGCACAGTTTCCCGACAACAGTCACGAACCTGTGATCGAGGAAGAGCTCGAAGGCCCTGAAATCTACGCGATCGACGTGCCCTATTGGACCCTCCACTTCGACGGTTCGTCAACCAGAAAAGGCGGAGGCATTGGGATAGTCTTGACAAAGCCGGACGGGGAAGTCATACAGATGTCCGCAAAACTCAACTTCGCAGTCACTAACAACGAGGCGGAATACGAGGCTCTGATCGCGGGGCTCCGTGCGGCGAAAGCTTTGGAAGTGAGCAACTTAACAGTCATGGGAGATTCCAAACTGATTGTTAAGCAGGCCTCGGGCGAATATGGTTTAAAGGAGATCAACCTCCTGCCATACCGCACCCTAGTGCAAAAGCTGATGCAGCTATTCTGCGACGTGAAATACGAGCACAAGCCCCGAGCGGACAACAGGCATGCAGACGCCTTAGCAACTCTGGGATCTAAGGTCAGCATAGACAAATGCCCCGCAAGGATTTCCATCGAAGTGCGAACATCGTCAGCATTAATAGAAGATGCGTGCGACGATGAACACATGGATGACGCAGACTGGCGAAAAGCAATCTTGCAAGCTATTGCGAAAGGCACCAGTAGCGAAAGCTGGGTACTCACGAAAGGATACTGCATCCACGACAACACCCTTTACTACAAAGGTCCTGGAGGAATACTCATGCGATGTGTCTCCGAGCAAGAGGGACAACAGCTGTTAGAAAAGATTCACCAACACGCTTGCGGAGAAAGCGAGGTGTCAATCTACAGGAAAGCTCAGAGATATGGCATTCATTGGCCAGGCATGTCAACAGCTGCAGCCCTGATACAAGGGAAGTGCGAAAGTTGCGCACTAATCAAAGATTCTCTACTCGTCGCTCTAACCGATGACGACACAGACTGGAGGAAGCCATTGTTTGAATTCCTCACCCAGGGCACCGTACCCGAATCGAGAAAAGAAGCCGACAAATTGAAGAGGAAAGCCTCTCGATACCTGGTTCAGGAAAACCTGCTTTGGCGAAAAGGCCACGAAGGTAACTTGCTGCGATGCCTAGACGGCAGGGAAGCACAAGAATTCATGGACCTTTCTCATCAAGTGGAACACCAGGGAGGTGCGAAATTATGCAGACAACTCCTCTCAATCGGATACTTCTGGCCCACGATGGAAGTCGATTGCCGCACCAAGGTGCGACGCTGCCAAGAATGCCAATTCAAAGGGAACCTAGTGCACGCTCCTGCCGTGGATCTACATGCATTAGGGACGCCATGGCCATTTCATACATGGGCTCTGGACTTCATCGGCCCCATCCGACCAACGTCACATGGGAACCACTTCATTCTCACTGCAACCGAGCTGTTCACCAAATGGGTGGAAGCAATACCACTAAAGACGGCAAACGCGCTGGCTGTGGTTAACTTCATCCGGGAAAACATCGTATGCAGGTTTGGAATCCCAAACACTATTCTTTCAGATAACGGTACTCCTTTTGTTAATCGTCAGGTAGCTACGAAACTCGCGGAGTACAATATCAGGCAGATATGCTCTACCCCCTATTATCCAAAGGGAAACGGACAAGCCGAAGCGACTAATAAAACGCTGTTGAGAATTCAGAGCAAAATGGTCGCAGATGACCACAAGAAGTGGGCCGACTCCCTTAACATAGCTCTGTGGGCCTACAGAACTTCTCCAAGGACACCTACAGGGGCCTCGCCATTTCTACTATGTTATGGGGCCGAAGCTGTGGTACCTGCGGAGGTCAGAGTCAATTCGGCAAGGCTGGCCTTCCATGCACTCTATGAAAATCAACGCGATCATGATTTAGTCTTGCTGGAAGAAAAGCGAGAACAAGCCAAAAGGACTAACAAGTGGTACCAAGAGAGAATCGCTCGCGCCTATAACAAGACAGTCCAGCGACGGGATTTCGCAGTTGGCGACCTGGTCTTGCGCGCGTCTGATCACTGCATGCGAGAAGCAACTCACCCAAAGTTCGCAGCTAATTGGGAAGGACCCTTCGAAGTCACAGAAGTCTTCGATAGCGGCTACTGCAGCATACGAAGGTTGCACGGCACAACCTCAACTCCAAGCTCAGTCAACATGCGCTGGATCAAGAAGTACTATCCTTGACTCCTCTTATTTCATACGTTTTATGATAACGTTGCTTAATGTCTCATGTGGCTATGATTAACGCAATCTCCTCTCCCATATGAGAGGATTGTAATCCTATCTCTCACATATGAGAATGTCATAATAAAAGAATTCTCCCAAATGAGAAGTTCATATTTCTAGCTGTTTATATCACTCTATTTAATTTGTTATTACTGTTAACAATGATTTATTTGCTGCAATAGCAGCAAATACAAATGCGATCTTAATTGATCATCAAAGCCTATCTCATACGATAGCAAACGCGATCTCAATCGATCATCTAAAGCCTATCTTTTACGATAGCAGCCAAACGCAAACGCGATCTTAACTGATCATCAAAGCCTATCTCTTACGATAGCAGCAAATACAAACGCGATCTTAATTGATCATCAAAGCCTATCTCATACGATAGCAAACGCGATCTCAATCGATCATCTAAAGCCTATCTTTTACGATAGCAGCCAAACGCAAACGCGATCTTAACTGATCATCAAAGCCTATCTCTTGCGATAGCAGCAAATACAAACGCGATCTTAATTGATCATCAAAGCCTATCTCATACGATAGCAAACGCGATCTCAATCGATCATCTAAAGCCTATCTTTTACGATAGCAGCCAAACGCAAACGCGATCTTAATTGATCATCAAAGCCTATCTCTTACGATAGCAAACGCGATCTTAATTGATCATCTAAAGCCCATCCCTTACGATGGCAGCCAATGCAAATGCGATCTTAAGTGATCATCCAAAGCCTATCTCTTACGATAGCAGTCAACATAAACGTGATCTTAATTGATCATCTAAAAGCCCATCTCTTACGATGGCAGCCAATGCAAATGCGATCTTAAGTGATCATCCAAAGCCTATCTCTTACGATAGCAGTCAACATAAACGTGATCTTAATTGATCATCTAAAAGCCCATCTCTTACGATGGCAACCAATGCAAATGCGATCTTAAATGATCATCCAAAGCCTATCTCTCACGATAAGCAGTCAACATAAACGCGATCTTAATTGATCATCTAAAGCCCATCCCTTATGATGGCAGCCGATGCAAATGCGATCTTAAGTGATCATCCAAAGCCTATCTCCTACGATAGCAGCAAAAAATACAAAAACGATCTCAATCGATTATCAAAATCCTATCTCTCACGATAGCGGTTTACTCAAGTGCGATCTTGTATGATCTTTTTTAAGCCAATCTCAATCGATCATCAAAATCCTATCTCTCACGATAGCGGTTTACACAAATGCGATCTTATATGATCTTCTCAAGCCTATCTGTTACGGTAGCAATTTATACGCAAAGTGATTTTAGTTGATCACCCAAGTCCGTATGTTACGATGGTAAAACGTAACTGCATAACCATCTTGCTAGACCTTCTAAAGGTCTATCTGCTGCGATAGCAATTCATGTGAGAAACTATCTCAAGCAATCCTCTAATAAAGCCTATCTTCTATGATAGCAATTCGCACCGCTCAATGATCTCAATTGATCTGTTAAAAAAAAAAAACTATCTGTTATGATAGCAAAGTTGTGAACGTGATCTCATACGATTTACAACGACCACCTGCAAGCCCATTCGTCAAGATGGCACAGCTGCGAAATTATGATCTCGAATGATCTAGCGAAACATCTGCGCATTGACGTCGCATATGAGAAATCATTACATGGCATTATGCAAGGCAAAACAAGCCGAAACGCATGCGAAATTGTATTTTGTTGCAAAGAGAGCAAATGATACAAAAGCTATATATCATTATGAGTCAAATGACTTACAATTTATCTATCTAGATAGCAGCTTACAAACGAAAAGCTCGCATCTAACTACACAGCCAACAGGGCTAACAATACATTCGAAAAATGGCTGATAAGCCAGAGATGCGCCAAGGGAACTCTCGACTAAGAAAAGAGAGAATCCACCGGTCCTGACACCGGCAGCACAGTACGCAGATCTGCGGCCAAAGATCTATAGCAAAAGGGATGCTGCCGCGAAGAGATCAACTCGTCATTCGCCACATCCCTAGCAGCAAGGTCAGGGATACGATGCGCCCAAGACCCCAAGGAATGACAAAAGCCTCTGTCTGACCAAGATAGGCGCCGGAGGAGCTTCCTGTGCCGACAGAGGATACTCCGCACAACAGGCGAAGCAGTCATTCCTCTGGTGATGGATTCCTTGTCATGTTGGACAAGGGCATTGACGAGCACCCCGACCTCACAAACGTGAGGGCAACGGATTCTTCTTCGGAGATGCTGAAGAAGAATCACGCCGTTCATTACGAGACGGTAGCACGGTCACTTCGGCGCTGCACCTCGCCACGAGGCGGCCGGAAACATGACCTGCAGACATAATACACGAAGAAATTTCTTCGAATACACATGAGGTATTATCTGCATCCTCTTTATGATGGTTATAAACAGCCATAAGCCTCATAAAGTGGATCTTGGAAACTATTTCTATAGCACAAAGCGCAAACTCAGGATTCAAAACTTGAAGTTGCCATGAATCAACGAAAAACAAGCGTTGAAGCCAGCAGTCGTAAGGACTCACGGCAAAGCACATGTTTGGGATGAAGAACCCAAATGGCAAAGACAGGGTTTATATAGACCCTGTGGAGACTCTTCGGTTGCCTAAGATGAGTCAGCAAAATTCAAAAAGAGGTTAAGTTCAATCACTTACGCCTTGAAAAGCGGTAACAATCAATTACCCTACTAAAGGCTACGACGATTCAGTTGCGTATCCTAATGAATGACGGATAGTCATGATTCGGATGGACTTCCCAACGGAAGCGTGCTTATCTGCCGAGAAATTAGTGCGAAAATCAAGCAGAAAATCAATTGCTGATGTCATAATTGGATATGCACAGAAATGTCCAATCAAATCCCGAAAAGGGCAAAACGGGCAAACTCATTGTTTGTTGTTAAAAAAAGGGGGGAGAAACCCTAGCAATATTACATTAATGTTTCAAAACATTACATTAATGTCTCAGCCATTTTCCTGTTTTCTTTTCAAAATTCGAAAAGTCAAAACAAATTCTTGATTAAGGAATCATGGGGCTCGAACTGCTCGCTCAGTTTCTCCACTTGTTTCACTTCTTGCTTCAGTTGCTCGCACTTGGCATTCATTTCATGATACAGCTTCAAAGCTTCATCAACTTTTTGCTTTTGCTGCACCACCTTCTGCATCTCAGCTGCGAGATTCTGGTGACCGAGATTCAAAGTTACAGCTGCGCGAATCAGTGTAACTCTGTCCTTGAGAAATTTGAAACCAAGCCTGCCTTGGACTTTGAACAGGAGATTTTGGCACATGCCACACAGCAATTCAGCACTCTGGGCCGAAATGGTCGCAGGTGTAGCCGCAGACAGCTGCTCCAGTATCCAGATGGCCTCAGTAAGGAATAGCCTCCTGTCGAAAGGTCCGATCTCCAGAGATCTCGCAAACGATCGGGGGTATCTGAGACGCATTCGAACCACCCAGTCTACATCGGTTTGCTTCAAACCTGAGACATCAAAAATGGTTATAATGTCAGAACTCGCAAGCAAATAATGCGACGTGCGAACGGTAAATCTTCACTTACCAGTGCCTTCCAGAATTTCATGAAGAGAAGGGATGCGGGCCACCGGGTTGTTCGAAGACTGCCCTCGCTCCATGGCTCTCCTATCAGCTGCAAGCTCCAACCTCTCATAGTCAGGAGGAAGAGTGTAGGCCGCACCAGCTGCGACTACATTCCCAACCTGCGAGCCCCAAATGCTCCACGCAGGAATAGGTGCTTCTGGTTCAGTCATCGCCGGAGGCGAAGGGACAGCCGAAGTCGCTGGGCGGACACTCCCAGATGCGAAAATGTGAGCATCACTTGTCCTTTCTCCCTCACCACCAGTACGGACACCTTCGTCCATCGGCACAGCATCAGCTTCGACATCATCGGAGAGTTCGATGACATCCTCGAGATGCTCACTTGCGTGTCCAGCAGCTGCGACGGGCTTCTCGGTATGGGAGCTCGAAATTGGAACATGGGATGCAGAAGGCTGACTTCTCTGCTCCAGCTCAGGTTCCTCAGCATGACCTGCGATACCAAATGCGATAATATGAGGTAACTTGTGTTATAAGTTATTTCGCTATCTTTACTAAAGCTAAGAATAAGCACCTCCACGCGAAGGTGGGATTGAGGTATCCTCATCATACACTAGGGACGTGGAACCGTGCCCTATCAGTGTATCCTCACTAAGCAAATCTTTAAGAGAAGCGTGACCTGGGACGCGAGTAAACCAGTCATGATTTTGCCTCAAGTGGCTACAGCCTAGTATGCGCATATCACTCGAAATAATTACCTGAGGGTTCTCCGCATTTGCTTACCAACCAACGGCGAATGTCAGGCTTTGACACACCGTGCTTTAACGCACCCACAATTACATCTCTATAAGTAACTGCGAGATTGAAGATCTCACCTTTATCGCCACCTGCGATCTCTGCGAAGTCCGCTTGGACTTGCTCTAGCTCTGCTGCGTCCTCTCCAGGAACCTCATCTTCCTCCTCCACATGAGGAGCCACTTCTTCGGGAAGCTCGTCTTCCTCGCCAACTGGACGCACTAAGTCGTCAACATGCAGCTCCTCGAGGCTCCGCTGTTTCACAAGCTCGAGCTCCTCTTCCTCTCGCTGCCTTCTTCTTTCGGCAGCCTCCGCGGCTGTCTTCCGGGATTCAGCAAGAACATCCTCGCTTATGGGATCATCTGAAATGCCAGAATGGGCATCTCTCTTTTGCCTCTTGGCCACAAGGCCACCGACGGCTTCATCATCATCATCTGCAAATACATATTTGGTTCAAAGAAAAGAACTACAAAGAAGTCAAGATAAAGGGCAAGGAGATGCGACGGAAGTACCTCCTGATTCTTCCTCGCACATCACAACTGTTGCTTCTTCTTCATCACTTGCCTGGGGCTCCTGCCTCTCTTCCTCCTCTTGGTTGAATGGAACGAAAGTCTCAACTGCGAGATCTTTTCGCACTTTGCTGGGCATACGACCCTTGCCTTTGTCCTTGATGGAAAGGGACCTCACTGGGGGAGAAGCTGGAGCACTCCTAGGGGAAGAAATCGTAATTCCCTTTTGCCTAGGTCTCTTCACTCTCGGCGCCGCAGTCGCTGGAGGGGACGGGTCATCTCTAGGAGGAGACGGAGCCGGAGGGTTGTCTATCAGCGAGTCAGCAAAAGTGTTCATGACTCCGCGAACCTTTGTTTCGACCTCGGCATCCATCCTCCATGCTAGCCGGTACGACTCCCCCCTCCTTCTGGTGGCAACAATAGTGTCCACCAGCGATTTGGAGCGATCACCAGCTGCGAACCTCCGCACATGACACTGAACAATACAGAACGAAAAGCATCAGCGCGAGGAAATCAAAAGGCTCAAAGCACACAAGGAAATTGCTTACCTCAGCAAACGCCTTGCTATATTTGATGACCTGCGTGTCACCCTTCTTGATTGCGTCGACTTGCTCCTTCAGAATGAAATCGGGGCACAAATGATTCTCGCGGTCCCACAGCGAGTAGCAACCATACTCAGACTCGCTCAAACTGCAATTGGGGCGAAACGGAAAAGAGTTTCTCTTGATCAAGGGGGCCTTTCCTGGCTGCGCCGCCGCCTCCGTCTCGATCCTCGTTTGCTGGGCAACCCAGTATGCGATCCAGTTCTGGGAACAACCACCCTTGCGAGTCCCCGCAGGCTGCTCAAAGGGAAGATTGCTCATAAGGACCGTCTTGCATTCCTTTGTCAGCAAACGCTTGTAGCACCCTCTGATAATAGATTGGGGCCAGATCGATGGGGCCACCGCATCAAAACCAAACTGGGGAGAGACCCGAGTAGGGTCAACATCTACTGTAAGTCTTTCATACCGTGGCGCGAGCTCACGAATATGCTCTGCAAGGGCAGGAAGAGAACCTCGCAGACACCAACAGAAGAAGTCACGATAGCGTTCGTGGAAATGCGGCCCCTTTTTAAAAAGAAGGTCTTCTGACAAGACCATACCTTTGGAAGGGTATAGCTTTGGAAACCACCGTACATTCTCAACACGTGTGGCATAGGGCCTGGCGGTAAACTCCTTTCGTTTGTCGCATATCAAACTCCAAGTACACTTGGTGTTGCTTGCTCCAAACCATCTCGCAGCCCTTCCGCTGTTGCGCGCTTCTGTCTCGCCTGGGGGACACCATTTCTCAAGTGGGAGGGGAGTTGGAGCATAAGACGGCCAGCGCTCGAAAACCCACATTGTCAAAAAGCTGATATTAACAAAGGTCAGAACATCGAGGCGGCCACGCGATTCCCTCATCGCCAGAACCAGCTGATCCAGCCTGTAATATAGCGTCCCCAGGACCAAGGGTCCGAGTGCGACTCTCTGGCCAAGAGCGAGCCTCACAGCAAGTGGCAGCACATGGTAGAAGACCCCGTCATGGGGATGACCATCAATCAGATATCTCGACAGCCAAGCACAGAGGAAGGCACAAAGGGTTAAATGATAACCCTTGCCCTCTACATAATTCTCGGCCTCCGGGTTCTCGCTCAAAAGCTTCTTAGTGATGCTACTGTTCGCATAGTCTCGGAAGAAGTACTGCAACCACTTGTTCCAGGTATTCTTCGCAGACGTATCCACTAGCTGCCAGTTCGGAAGAGGCTTCGTAGTGGTCCACCGAGTAGAGATCTTCTTTACCTCTGCTAGGCACTCCTCCATCTGCGCGTACAAGGCCATTTCAGCAGATGTCCTCAAATGGCTCAAGGGGTCCACCTCGCCCATGGGGGAAAGCTCATACAGCATTTGAACGTCCTCGAGCGTGGGGGCAGCCTCGAACTCAGCAAAATGAAACGTGTGAGTCGCGGGCGAATAACGGGACAGAAGGTCTAGAAGCATGTACTGATCCAACTTCACGGCAGCACCCTTCATAGCGCGGATAGCAAAGAATATGCCGGCTTTATCAAGAGTCTCGGCGTGATGATCCAACACGTGGTCGATCCACTCATCCATATAGTCCAATTTCTGGACGAACGCTTGAGTAGAAATCGCAGTATACGGGAAGTGCCCGTTCTCGATCCCCAATCGGACCACATCCTCGGAACCAACCCACTCGAGCAGGGCTGAGTTAACTGGGCGAGTCAACGTCAGCAATTGCTCAGCAGGAACAGGATCAGGCATCCTCTTCGCCTTCACCCTCGCATGATAAAAATCCTTCCCACCCAGAAAGGGGGCTTTACGCCACAGAGCCTGCGGAAGCTCCGGCATCTCTTCGTCTTCCTTGACGGGTCTGGTTACTCTTGTCTTGGCCATTCCTGCGAAAGGGCAAGAAAAAGGGGGGAGAAATACCACACCACACTTCAGTTTGAATTTTGGAATTTGAGATCTATGCAAACCAAAGCAAACAGTTCCGGTGCCGATTTCAGAAATTGGGGAGTTGATATTGTTGAAAGATTAAAACGAAGCGGGTTCAAAGATCAAAAGCCTCTTCACAAATTTCATGGATTTACAGATTCAACGCGATTCAAGGCAAACACTGGTATTTTAAATCAAAAGTAAACGAGGCCAACCTTGTTTCCTTGAAGCTTGCTTGGATATACACAATTGGAGAATACGATTTGCAGTTCTGAACTGGTGATTGATTATCTGGATCTGCTCTCGAAGATCTCCGGGTACCATTCACTTTAAGAGAAAGAAGTAATGCTTTGCAATGATGGGATACAAGGTATTTATCCAGAAGAATGAAGGGTTGCGTCCCTTCAGTAGTCGAATCGCAACCGTCACCGTCGTGTCGCGCAATCACAGGACGGGCTGACGTCACGCCTAAAACCCTAAAGGTCAGACGGCACGACTCTAGGGGTTTTAGGTCATAATGACACGCACGGGGGCTGAACCTACCCGTATTTGAATTGGTGCGTGGCGACGACGCGCATGTTGGTTTCCGCGCATGGAAGCCTATACAGCTATGAGCCTTCACGCGCAGAAAGGGGGCTAATGTAGATACTGCTTTATGACATGGCAGATCTAGGCCACGTGGCAACCATCCAGCACACCATATTGTGCTCCACACACACAGGATCACCAGCCGAGCTGATCCATGTGGGGGCTGCGAGACAGAGCCCTCGCATACCACTGCACGGGACTTGTAGGGACTTTGTGGTCTGGAGGCTAGAGTAAGCCCTGTCGCGTGCGAGCCAAGCCCGCGCGCGACCTTTAGTAACTGTTTTGAGAGATTTATGGCACGAGCTCCATAAACCCGGTCAATCCGGTCAAACCCGGTCAACCTCGTAACGGTTCCGGTACTCGCGCACCACGTGCTCTAACGGTTCCTATATACTCGGACGAACGTGCCGTTATGGTTAAGCTAATTAAGCCGCCATTAATGGGCGCATTAACCACACTACAACGGTCACGTTCTCCAGTATATATACATCGTTAACCTTTCCATACAAAGGAGGACACACTGCCATACGCGGAAGCTCTACCAAACCTCTGTCTCTCTCTCAGACATTGCTACTGACTTGCTCTCTCCCTACACACACCCCTATTCTTCCTGTGCGATCCCTGATCCACTACGTACGGTGTACACGGAGGTCTCCCTGCCGGAATCTCTTGTGCACACCCGGATACAAGGAGATTTTATAACATGGTTTGCAAGCACAAAACATCCACAATAATAATTAAATCCAATTAAAACAATGCATTATTATAATCCAACGTCCTAGCCACAAACCGGCTTAAACAACTAGAGTGCTTAAACTACTAAGGAACTCAAATTCAAATGAAATACTACTACTATTATTCCTTGTGATGCGCGTCCCCTTCTATGCCAGATAACCATCCTCTAAACCTGTGGTGCGGAATCAAAAAGAAACACCACAGTACAAAATCTGCATGAAATACTGGTAAATAAACATCCAAACATGTAAAACGATGATGGGATAATTATAAAACTATAACTCATTTGTAAGTAGGAGTTTTTCGCAAACACAGCGGTAATAAAGTTGACTCTTGTATCAAAACATAAGAGTTCCCAATTCCATAATATATTTCCAACCAATTCCATAATCATTAGGAAAAATCCAAAATCCAGTGTTAACTTCTTTCCGTTAACAAAACCAAAAATCCATTATTAATTCGTTGTTGCGGGGGAAAACCAAATAAACCACAGCTTCCATGACCTTAAGTGTCGACACCCCCCTAAGACTACGTCGACCAGAGGAGTGAGTACATGCCGCTATCCGGGGACTTGCAACCGGATCAAAAAGAGACGGGACCGCAGCCAACACCGCCCAAAGAGAATAATAATGTCCCCGCACAACTTCTTCCACTTTACGTTATAGTTCACTGATTATCATGGTGATGTTTCGGCAAAAAAATTTAACAAGTAGAAATCACGTATTTCAAGTCATGTATCACGTAAACACATTTTGAGACGTAACAAATCAAAGTATTCGTTTGACACCAAAGAGATAAGCACACTAGGCTTGGCATATTTACTTACCTCAAAGCAAATTCCAACTATAGCAACTCAATCAACGTACTCTACGTACTCGTCGTCGACGAACTCGTTACCTACACATAACAATATGCTAATCAAACCAATATTCTAGAAATATACTTGCTATACTAATTACATGCATATGATAGTCAATGGTTTAGGGTTCTAACACCAACCTATCATCTCACTCAATTCATACTTCAAAACAAAAACCCAAAACTTTGCTTCAAAATCCTCTAACCTAAAGCATGCATAATCTACCATAACTCCACCAACTCTATTACTCCAGTTTCCCAAACATATCATTGTCTAAAAACAGTTCCATTGGTTTCAAAACGATCGAAATAATAAGTTTAGCCTCAAACGGATCTTAATTTCGATTCCTGAATCAAAAGTTACACTAGCTTCAAGTTTCCAACTTCATTCAAAATATCCGTACAGGAATTGTCAATCTTCATGAAACTTTTCCCCCAAGCATCTAGTTCATCCTATATTCATACTAAACCTAATATAACATGATTCCCACATTAAAACCAGGTTGTTATTCACATACTTTGATCATTCAAACTCCCAAATCATTCAATCAAACTTCTCCTCCAAACTAGGGTTTCTTCCCAACACCCAAGAACATGATAAACCCTAAAACTTGATTATCAACCCTACAAATCCATGAACAATGATCCTAACAATAACAAACTGAAAATTAAAGATTACATGCAACATACATGAATCATGAACAAGTGATCACAAGATCAAGAGATCAACAAAAGAAAAGAAAAGAAGAAACAAAACAAGCTCAAACCCGCCGCCCATGGAGGCGGACGGAGAGAGAGAAAAAGAAAGAGAGAAAGGAAAAGAGAAAGAAAGAAAAGAGAAAAGAGAGAGAGAGAGAGAGAGAGAGAGAGAGAGAGAGAGAGAGAATTACCTCAACGGAAAAGAGAGAGAACGGCGGCGGCGGTGGGGGGCTGCCGTTGGTCACAAGGGAGAGACGAGAGAGAGAGGGACGGGTGAGAGTGAGGGACGTGAGAGAGAGATAGAGAAAATAGGGAGAGTGAGGGTTTTATGAGAGTTGGAAATAAAATCAACTTCATAAGTAGGAAACCCTCTTGGATTAGGAAACTTTTACGTAGGAAAAAAAGTTAGGTCAAAAGACAATTATTTCCCCTTAGTTTTGCCAAAAGACAAACACCTCCCCCAAACTCAAGTAAAAGACACTAAAACCTTTGATTAAAGTCACAAAGTTCCCCCCAAACTCTCAAAGCATTATAATTAACTCTCTATAATTAAATTAACTTCCCAACACTTATAATAATATCACAAAATACCCATAGTCACAAAACGGGGTATTTCAGTAGACCCTTAGTACTTTTATCCGTTTTGTAGAGAGACGGGTCAGTGGTTCTACTTTAGCGTGACACCTTACGGCTATGGATGATTCAGCCTTCCGGACACTGCTAGGAAAGCAGGTGATTCGAATCAAAGCAACACAATTGATGGAAAGGAAGATTCTCATTGCATCACTCTTTGTTATTTCATTGGGCCCACCTACAAGATCTTATGGTATCATGCAGGATATGAATATAATAAAGGAGATGTGGGCTCATTGGAGCATGGCCTTCGGGAAAAGGCAGGTGCTCATGATCCACGAGATGACAATTAGAGGAATATGGGGGATATGAGAGTTATAATTATGCATCGTTTCTTAAAATGGTAGAGTGCGCCTGCTGCTAGATCGTCTCGTATGAGTTTAGAGTATGGAACTCCCGATTGTAGGAACTCTCACTGGTCACACGCCACGGCCGCAACAATACTTCTCGTAGATGATAGATAGTTGAGAGATGTATAGAGACTAGATGGACTGTGGATAGTTCACCCCACTGTGCGAGTGGGAGATGTTAGCAATTGGTGCGCCCATGTGGGGTGCCCAATGCAATTACTACAACCTTATGGGGTTAGTTGTAATGAGACACAAACTTAAAGGGTTAGTAGCAAAGGCTCAAACCCTAGGGATTTATTTGTAAACCTAGGAGAAGTTTTGCATATATAAAGAGGTAGCCTCCTACTTATTATGGTGTGCCAAAAAGAGAATAACAAAGTAAAGTTATTATGTCCACATTCATTCTCAAGTTGTAGAGAACCCTAGTCTCTCTCCAACTTCATCCAAGATGGTGGTACACGGGGTGGATCATGGTGTTCTTCCTCATGATTAACACTAAGACCGGTGGGATCAAGATCAAGACGGGAAGGCACGTGAAAGTAAGTAACAACAATAATATCAATCCGTTGCGCTAGGAGCTTATGAAGAAAAGGTGCACATGAATATTCCGCTTTGATTCATGTTATAGATCTATGTATGCTTAGATCCTTCCTGCCCTTCATATAATTTTACTCTTTATTACGTATAGTTTATTAAAACCACTACATGACATGATTATCATATCACAAAAGTGTTCTGATATTGAAACCACTGTATGACATTATTATCTATAACTAGGCGTAACCCAAAATCCTAACAGCCTCCTTCTGATATTGAAGAGTTGTACGCTAAGGCAATATATGAGTGTAAGACAGCAAGTGTGTACTTGATATAAAATCTAAAGTTAGGGAACATACATTATGAATATTAGCTTAGCTGTCTGTTAGCGAGTTGTTCGCAGGTAGTTAGCTTGAAAGTTCGGGTATTAATATACCACTATAATGTTCATTTCAGTAAGGTCAATGAAATGAGAAATGGATTTTGTGAATTTATCTAGTCTGTTGGCTGATCGCTTGGTTTCTTCCGTTCTGACCGTGCTTCCTTCTTTTACAATAATCTTCTCCAATCGATTTTCTTGTTCCGATCGATGTCGTCTTCTCTTACTTATCCACTTATCTTCTCCATAATCTTTCTCGCATTAACATCAGTTATTTTATCTAGTCTCACCTGAGTCAATTTTTGATTTCTTGAAATTGTTATGAATATGCCTTGAATGGACTCACCAAGGCTCAAACAAGGGTTTAGGAGACGGGCACCAAAGCAGGAAGCCAACAGAGCAAAGATGTGTTCATGATTGCCCATTCGTGCGAATACTCCATGTGTTCGTATGAATGACATTTGTGCGAACACCACGGGGATTTGTACGAATGAGTGTTGGAAGTTTGTGTTATTTCCTTGTCCGTTTTAGTAACGTTTTGGTTTCTTTGGGAACAAGTCAGTATATAGAGTATATATAAAGGGTAAAGGTTGTGCGCAACTGGTGTGGATTAAATCCATTGGTATTTTCTCAATAAACAAAGCACATTTTGGCCGTGGAGGTAGTTAGCGATTGAGCTAGTGAACCACATTTATTTCGGTGTGTGTTCTTGATTATTGTATCACCATTATTGCGTGACTCAGGTTTTAACAAGGGGTATCATAGCCAGGTTACCAGTATTTCAAGAACAAGGTTGAGCTAAAGAGCTAGATTTTCACAATATGGTAAAATTCATAGCTAGGATTTCACGATCTAGGTGGAGCACACGATTAGGGTTTCGGAGTTGCGAAGAACGATGTCTAGAAGGATGATCAAGATTGACAAGTTTACTGGGAGGAATAGCTTCAGTCTGTGGCAGATAAAGGTGCACACCTTGTTGAAGCAAAAAGGTATTTTGCCTTCCTGTGGCGAAAATCAAGAAAGGACCAGTTAGTAACACAACAGAGTATGTGTTTATGGAGGAAAAAGCCCACGCAACGATCATGTTAAGTCTTGTAGATGTTATGATAATGGAGGTTGTAGATCAAGAGACATTTGCGTCGCTGTGGAAAAAGTTAGAGAGCATATACAAGACGAGGGCGCTCACCAACAAATTGAAGTTAAAGTAGCAGCTGCTTGGTCTACGAATTACGGAAGGTACGTATCTGAGAGATTAATTAGATAATCTATATTATATTTTTCTCAATTCGCGAGATAGTGGCGAGCTGGTGAGTGATTAGGATGTTGCCTTAATCTTTGTTGGTGTCGCTACCTCAATCGTATGAGGGGTTTGTATAGTCTGTTGTGGCAGGGAAACATACTATAACCCTACAAGAGGTAAGATCAGGTCTTTACACCAGGGAGATGCGGCACAAGTCTTTTATGGAGGTTTAGACGTTCTATTTTTTCGGGGCATTCATGGTGTTCAATGGAAATAAGGGTAGCATGAGAAAGTGTTCTATATTAATGAAGGACGTCTGCGCATTCTACAAGGAGTAGGGTCATTGGAAGAATGAGTGTTCGTAGATAAAGGCATATGCAGATTTGGCTGCAGGTGCAGGGACATTGGAGGATGACTATGTTCTCTATGCCCCGTAGGGGGTTTAATTTCGCCTCCTGAAGAGGGGATGAATTTGGGATCCAGGCGTGGAGCAAGGTCTCTCTTTGACGAGGGAGAAATGGCGTGTATGAGGAATGCAACCCGTTGTTGGTGAAACTAAGTGGGAATTGGAGAAACTCCGACACGCTGTTGCAGGAACTTAGTGGATTCGATCGGCGCATTATAGCGGGAACATGGTGGGATTTGGAGAAATATAGGCTCAAATTGGTTTTGGTGCATTCGTGGAAGGAGCCTTTTGAAGTTGGAGCAACTTGTGGCACATTGGGTTTTGCATACAACTGTGAAACGTATGGTTTTTTTAGGAGAGAATCGTCTAATTAAAGTTAGACAGGGTGATATGATTCAAGGCAAAGTAGAGATTTGTTATGAATATGCCTTGAATGGACTCACCAAGGCTCAAGCAAGGGATTACGAGAAGAGGCATAAAACTAGGAAGGCAAAGGAGCAAAAAGGAGTCCACTGCCCATTCGTGCGAACACCAACGACATTTCCACGAATGTGTACTGGAGGGCGGTTATGTTATTTCCTAGTATGTTTGGTAACGTTTTGATACTTTCTTTGGGAACATGTCAGTGTATAGGGTTTATATAAAAGATATATGTCGTGCATAACTTGTGTGGGATGTATGAGTTGATATTCTCTCATTAAAAAAATCATGTTATGGTCGTGGGGGAGCTAGCGATTGAGCTAGTGAACCATGTTAATTTGTGTTTGTGCTCTTTATTATCGTATCATCATTCTTGTGTTACTCTGTTTTTATATAACCGAGTTTTGCCGAGTTTGTTCTTACTTTCTAAGTCTGCGCATGATTTAACAACCGAGTTTTAACGAGTTATCACAGAGCATCCATGGCGTCTATTCTTCCATCTAGATTGACCTTTGTGATCTTGAATATGAATTCACTCATCAAAATGAAGATGGATAATGAGAATTATATGCCCTGAAATTCTCAGTTGGAAGTCGTCCTCCAAGCTAATGTTCTTGATGAGCATTTGTTGTCTTCACCACCGTCGGCGACATGAATTGCTGATTCCGGTGATCTAGCCCAAACCTGCTTAAATTTCTCCAATTGATCAGCATGCCAAGACATTCCTCTCCACTTCTATTTCACCAGGTGTTCTACCATGAATGCTTCATCTCACAACTGCTCATGAGATTTAGCATGATTTACCTTCAAGGTATACGTGAGTTTCTTGATCTCATATACACCAGATAATACTACAAATTTGCAGTGTTCAGAAAGGATCAAATAATGTTAGACTAACTAGACAATGTCAAGAATCTTGTAGATCTACTGCCTCAAGATCAAGAAACTGTAACTGATGAAAACTTATTCCCTACATTATGAAAGGATTAATAGCTGCTTTGGATTATGTTAAGTCAAATATTGGTATGACATAAGCTCCTCTGAGTGTTAATGAACTCGATACATTGTTATTTCTAAAGAATTGAATCTAAGTCTTGGAGAATCATCATCGAGGACTTCTACTTCTTCTGCAACTAGTTCTTTTCCTTTGTCTCGAGCATTTTATCAAACACTTGATATGCTCGTAGTATATGTGATTATTACAACATATAAAGTAGATTTAGCAATGCTAGAGGCAATGCAAGTGGTTATAACAATAACAACAAAGGGAATTAATGATTCTACAATAATCCTCATTTTGGCACTGGAACTAGACCTCTAGGGCACATAACATGAATTATGCAGATGACTCTTGTAAAATTTATGGCAGAAGTAGGCAAATTATAATCAAAGAAAATTTATCATATTAGTAATGTGACGAGAAAATAAAATCGAAACATGGAATTCAGAACTTTTCAATTTCTGTGTATGAGCTTCATTGAACAATATTTAAATATGACCATAAACTGCTTCTGATAAAGCCAACGTTCGCACGAATAATATGCCAAGAAAATTCTGGTAAGTAACTGTGTACGAGAGAATCCTGCAGAGAGAACTCAATATACACCAAAAGTAGAGGATAGAAAGACACATGAAGTGTAAGGCTGTGTGTAGGGAGAGAGTAAGGCCATAGCACTGTTTGAGAGAGAGACAGGATTTTTGCAGAGCTTCCGCGTAGTTCAGGTGAGTTCCCCTGTATGGAAGGGTTAACGACCTATATATAACGGAGAATGTGACCGTTTTAGTGTGGTTAATGCGCCCATTAATGGTGACTTAATTAGCTTAACCACAACGGCACGTTCGCCCGCGTATATAGGGACCGTTACAGCACGTTATCTGCGTATACCGGAACCGTTACGAGGTTTGACCGGGTTTAACCGGGTTGACCGGGTTTGTGGAGCTCGTGCCATAAATCTCTCAAAAGCAGTTACTAGGGGTCGCGCGCGGGCTTGTTTGTCGCTCGCGCGCGACAGGGCTTACTCTAGCCTCCAAACCACTAAGTCCCAACAAGTCCTGTGTGATGGTATGCGAGGGCCCTGTCTCGCAGCCCCCACGTGGATCAGCGCGGCTGGTGATCCAGTGTGTGTGGAGCACAGCTAGGTGTGCTAGATGATCGCCACGTGGCTAAGATCTGCCTGTCCAGAAAGCACTATCAACATTAGCCCCCTTTCTGCGCGTGAAGACGCATGACCGGATAGGCTTCCATGCGCAGGAACCAACGTACGCGTCGCCGCCATGCACCAATTCAAATACACGCAAATTCAGCCCCCGTGCGTGTCATTATGACCTAAAATCCCTAGAGTCGTGCCGTCTGGTCTTTTAGGGTTTTAGGCGTGACGTCAGCTTGTCCTGTGATTGCGCGATTCGACGGTGACGGTTGCGATTCGACTACTGAAAGGACGCAACCCCTCATTGTTTTTGGATAAATACTCTGTGCTCTCCATTGTTGCAAAGCATCACTTCTTTATCTTAAAGTGAATGAAACCTAGAAGCCTTCAAGAGCAGATTCAAATAATCAATCATCAATTCTTTCTTGTCAATCGTCTTCTTCAACTGTGAGCATCCAAGCAAGCTTTACCAAAACAAGGTTGGCCTTGTTCAATTCTACTTAATGTATCGATATATGCTTTGAACTGTATTGGATCTGTAAACCCATGGCTATCTGAAACATGCCGTCCATTGGAAACTGTGAAGAAGACCTTGTCCTTTAAACTCAAAATTGATCTAATCCCCAGATTTGTAAAGATTTTGAATGTGGGGCTTCTGAAATTTCCAGTAATGTAAACGATTCTGAACTTTCAAAACCCCAAAATTGACACTGAACTGTTCATCTTTCTTTTGACAAAGCATCGCTGCTCCAAATTGAACTGAGATTCAAACTTCAAATTGAACTGATATTCAAACTAAAGTATATGTATTTCTCCCCCCTTTTTTTGCTCTTCCGCAGGAATGGCAAAGACTAAAGGAACCAAACCCGTTAAAGAGGTCGAAGAAATACCTGATCTTCCCCAAACCTTGTGGCGGAAAGCCCCCTATTTGGGTGGCAAAGACTTTTATCATGCTAGGGTTAAGGTGAAGAACCTGCCAACTCCCGTTCCTGCTGAAGAGTTGCAAACATTGACCCCTCCAGTTAACGTAGCCATGCTCGAACTGATCGAATCCAAGGATGTGGTTCGATTGGGAGTTGAAAATGGGTTTTTCCCGCATACTGCGATTTCCACTCAAGCATTTGTTCAGAAATTGGACTTCATGGATGAGTGGATCGACCATGTATTGACCCACCATGCCATCGCATTGAACAATGCTGGCGTATATTTAGCAGTCCGTGCTATGAAGGGTGCTGCCGTGAAGCTGGACCAGTCCATGCTTCTAAACCTTCTGTCGCGCTACTCGCCTGCGACTCACACATTCCACTTTGCTGAGTTCGAGGCTGCTCCCACTCTTGAATATGTGCACATGCTGTACGATCTTTCTCCTGTTGGTGAAGTGGATCCCCTGAGTCCCTTGAGGACTGATCCGGAACTTGCTCTCAACAAGAAAATGGAGGAGTGCTTGTCAGAGGTTAAGAAAATGTCCACCCGGTGGACATCTGCGAAGCCGCTTCCTGACTGGCAGCTAGCTGATACGTCCGCGAAGAATACTTGGGGCAAGTGGGTGCAGTACTTCTTCCGCGATTATGCGAGTAGTAGTATCACCAAGAAACTTCTGAGCCAGAGCCCGAAAGCTAAAAATTATGTGAATGGGAAGGGTTATCATCTGACCCGTGTGCTTTTCTCTGCGGCTGGTTGTCGAGGTATTTGATTGATGGCCACCCTCATGATGGGGTCTTCTACCATGTCCTCCCACTTGCTGTGAAATTAACCCTTGGTCAAAGGGTCGCACTCGGGCCACTAGTCTTGGATACCCTGTACACAAGATTGGATCAACTGGTTGTAGCAACCAAGGACTCCCGCGGTCGCCTGGACGTGTTATCCTATGTTAACATTGCATTCTTGACCATGTGGGTTTTCGAGCGATGGCCCTCCTATGCTCCTGTTCCTTCTAGGCCCAACAAATGGTGTGTCCCGGGTGCGGAGGAAGAGCTTAACAGTGGCAGGGCTGCCAGATGGTTCAGAACTCACTTTCCAAAGTGTACCTGCAGTCTGATATGCGACGATCGCAGCGAGTTTACAGCTAGGCCTTATGCCACGCGCGTTGATAATGTGCGATGGTTCCCAAAACTGCTGGTGTCTAAGAGGTGGTTCGCATCTGGTGAGCGCTCCAAGTCGCTGATCACCACCATTGTTACTGCGAGAAGGAAGGGTGAACCAGTTCGGCTAGCAATGAGAATGGCTCCCGCAGTTGAGGCCCGAATTCGCGAGGTCATGGACGTATTTGCTGACTCGATGATAGACAATACTCCAACCTTGTCTCTACCTAGGAATGATCCGTCTCCTCCAGCAACTGCTGCTCCAAGGGAAAAGAGACCAAGGCAGAAGGGGATCACAATCTCTTCCCCTAGGAGCGCTCCAACTTCTCCTCCTGCGAGGTCCCTTACTTCCTGGGAAAAAGGCAAAGGTCGCATGCCAAGCAAGGCGCGGAAAGAGCTCGCGATGGAGACCTTTGTTCCGTTTGGTCAGGAGGAGGAGGAGGAAGAGAGAAGGGAGGCGAGAGAAAGAGATGATGATGAAGAAGAAGAAGGAGTCGAAGATGTGAGAGATGGAGAGAGAGATGAGATACAAGAGGAAGAGTCGGGAGGTATCTCAAACGTACTTCTCTTCTCATTATCTTAACTCTCGCAATTTTTACTGAACAGTTTGTTCCTTTGCAGATGATGATGAAGAGACCATCAGCGGCCTTTTGGCCAAGAGGCAGAAGAGGGGTTCTCACTCCGGTGTTTCCAATGAAACCATAGACGAGGACATCCTTGCTGAGTCTAGGAGAACAGCTGCGGAGGCTGCTGAAAGAAGAAGGAAGCGAGAAGAAGAGGAGATTGAACGTATAAAGAAAAGGAGCCTGGAAGAGCAACATGTCAACGACTTGGTGCGTCAAACCGATGAGGAAGATGCGGTTCCAAAAGATGCGGCTGCCCAAGTTGATGAGGAAGATGTGGCTCAAGAAGAAGATGCGGCTGCTCTGGAGCAGGCTCAGGCGGACTTTGAAGAGATCGCGTGCGGCAATGAAGGTGAGATTTTTAATCTTGCGGTAACTTACCGAGACGTGATTGTTGGTGCATTAAAGCATGGCTTATCGAAAGCCGACATTCGCCGCTAGTTAGTAAGCAAGTGCGGTGAACCCTCAGGTAATTATTTGAACAGCACTTGTGAACTAGGCTTAGTAACCCAATTATCATCATGACCGGTTTCTTCGCACCCCAGGTCATGCTTACCTTAAGGATATGCTTAACGAAGACACATTAATAGGGCATGGTATCGCGTCCTTAGCATATGACGAAGATGCTACAATCCCACCTACGCGTGCAGGTGCTCGCTCTTGGTTTATCAAAGTAATAATATAAAATATTTTTTAATACAGGTTACCTCACATTTTCCTGTCTTGTATCGCAGGTTATGCTGGTGAAACCATGCTGGAGCAGAGGAGTCAACTCTCTGCATCTTATGTCCCAGAGCAAAGTTAGCTGCCATGAACTCTTTGGATGTGACTTGCCTCATGTTAGCTGCCATGAACTCTGAGCTTTGGAAGCAAGATGAGTAACATGGAGAAGTATGATATGATCATACATTGAAAGAAGCTCTTTCAAACTAGGGAGCTAGGCATGAAAGGTTTGAAGTGTTGCTCTACTTTGGGTTATGCAAATATACTAATTCAATATGATTGAAACATTAGTAAATATGCATTATCTATGAGATAGATAAAGAATAAACGGTTATTCACCCAAGTGGACCAAGAATTGCATTGGATGCAATTATAGTTTTGTTTTAAAGTTGATTTAATCAATATGATTGAAAAATCACTAAACAAAATACTGATAATGGGCATGGGCAAAGTTGTTAAAGGTTAACAGCATGGGCAAGGGCAAATGGTTTGCGCCGACCCCATGGGTATAAACCAAGGTGCCTTGGAGTCCCATAGGTGGTGTAGAGGAAGAGAGACTACCCAAAGTACATGGAAGTAAATAATAAAGGAATTATGAATTCCGATTTGGGTATTTTGTTATATAAATCAATGTGTCTATCTCATCATCATAAGTATATGATACTAGATGAGGATCTCACATTTATAGAAATGCTGAGGATCTCAAGAGACGAAGACAATTGAATAAGGAAGAAATAATTCTACACGTGGGGCTATGAAGCAAAGGGTTGCTGAAAAGTCGTAGGGAATTATTTCTACCTTTCAGAAATTGTTCATGAATTAGACAAAAGCGATAATTTCCCTACTATGAGTAGGACCATTCTCATAGTTTCTTGTTTGGACAAGAAAGCTCCCTATCATAATAAAAGGACAAATGTTGTTCCATTTATTATGGTATGCATTATTGTAATGCAATTTTGTCTAAGTGGATTCTATATCCATGATCATGATAATTTCATCTATAACACCTAGAGGTTTGCATATAATGATATGAACTTCACTTATCTTTAGCATTATCGTTTAGGCCTCATAAATAAGAGATACATATCTAGAACATTATCGTTTAGGCCTCATAAATAAGAGATACATATCTAGAACCCCATGAGGATGGATTTCTGGAACTCATTTGATTATTGAATCATATGAGACATGTAAGACTTATTAGGCAAAGATATTATCTTTTGGGAATCATACATATCGATGTATTAAGGCCACTAAGCACAAATGCTAAAGATGGTTTTCAGTACTTCATCATATTTACTGATGGGATCAGAGAAATATGGATTTGTGTATCTTATGAAGAAACAAATCAGAATCCTTTGAATTGTTCAAGGTATTCAGGAATGAAGTAGAGAACCTGCTTGGCAAAAGTATTTAGGCTCTACGATTGGATCATAGAGGAGAGTACTTGAGCCAAGAGTTTGACAAGAATCTATGGGAGTGTTGGATATGATCCAAAACTCGCTCCACCTAGCACGCCACATGGGTTTGGCGTGTATAAAAGGAGAGTTCAAACCATGTAGGACACGGTTCGGTCCAAGATGAGTCAAACAGAACTTCCAGTTTACTTTTGGGGCTATGTTCTAATTACAGCATATTTCGCCCTTAACCTTTTCCATCAAAAATAGATTATGAAAAACACCATATGAGATATGGACTAGGAAAGTGTCCTATTATGTCATTCATAAAGATTTGGGGTTATGAAGTTTATGTAAAAGAGTTTACAAATAAACTTGGACCCAAGTCGGATAAATGTTTTGTGGGATATCCTGAAAAGGATATTATTTCTACAACCCTATCGAGAACAAACTGTTTGTTGCTCGAACTACAGTGTTTCTAGGTAGAGATTGTCTCTAAGAGAAACAGTGGGAGGACAGTAGAACTTGAAAAGTTCAAGAACCACAATAGAACATTGATCCGTTTGATGGAACATGAGCAGGATCACAAGGTGTTGTGGAGCAACCTACTCAGATAACACAAGAACCTCGTAGGTCAGGTAGGATATGTCAAGGGACTAGAGAAATAAGGATTTCTCATAACCCCTGATATATTGCTCATCGAGATGAGCCTACAACCTATGAGATGGCCACGTCTGGCCATACTCTCAGAAATGGCTTGGAGCCATGAGATACGATATGGAATCCATGTATACCAACAAAGTATAGACTTTGGTGGAACCACCTGAAGGATAGGACCCATAGGGTGCAAGTGGGTTATGAGGAAACCAACATGGATGGTAATATGATTACCTTTAAGGGAAAATTGGCAGGAAAGGGATTTCATGTGAGTTCATAGTATAGACTATGACGAAATCTTCCGCAATTGTGATGCTTAAATCCATTCGCATCTTGCTTGTAGGAATCTATTTAAAGATTGGATCAAGCTTCTAGGAGTTGGACTCTTCAAATGAATGATGTAATCAAAGGAGTTTGGTTCCATCAAAAATTGAAGATGAGACTTGTGTCTACAAGAAGGTTAGTGGGAGCACAGTTATGTTTCTGGTCGTGTATGTGGAGACATACTTAATCATTGGGAATGTTGCCCCTACTTGGCAGTCTTACGTAGATTGACTAGGGAGTTGACTTTCTAATGGTAGACTTAAGCGAAGCAACTTGTGAAGATCTATTGAGGTAGATCAAGATGGTTGTACAGCTTAGGTCATAGTACACAAATTGACAAAGGTGTTGAAATGGTTCAACATGAAAAGAATATTGATTCTTACCCATGTCACATGGAATTAGTCTTTGGAAGGCTAATTGTCTTACCAATTAGATTGGGAATAGACCGTATGAATTAGATTCACGAGATACGCCATGAGATGTACTAGGCCAGACGTGTCATAAAGCATGACACAAAGATACCAGTCAAATCCGGGTGAGAGTCACGGGATTAATTATCAAGATTATCCTTTAGTACTTGAGAAGCACTAAGGATGAATTTTTGATAAATAGATAATATGAAGAGTTTGCTGTAAGGGGTTACAGTGATGCGAACTTCAAATCTGAAAGAAGATTCAGATTATAAGTCGAGTTTTGAGTTTTGCCCTAGTGGGAGCGACTGTGAGCTGGAAAGGTTCCAGGCAAGATTCAGTCACTGATTCTAACATAGAGGACTGAGTAAATTAATGCATAAGATGTATTTATTCAGAATATTCAATCTCAATCAAATTGTTGATGGAGGAGATGTGAATATTTGCAAAGGTGCCAGCATATGTCTCGCCCCTACGCAGCGTGAGCGTGGAGGGCCGCGCTAGATCAATAGGCATATGATGCAGGAGATTGACTCTAGTGCAAGTGGGAGACTGTTGGAATTGTGCCCTAGAGGCAATCAATTAATTGTGATATTTATGGATTTACGATTCATTATGTTATCGATATGGAGATATGTTAACATGAATGAAGTCCTTAGAATATAAGTGTTATATTCTTAAATATCCCTAGTCAATTATAATGATTAATAGGACAATCATCTATAGACTAGTATGGGGTTGGATTGATATGGAGATATCATGATCCAACACATGGGTATGCATTAGGAGTAATGGCATACTGGATTGACCCATCTCCGAGAAGGCTACATACATGTTATGTTGAGTCACAAGCGCTTCTCGCGGTGCAATGGTATTGTCATCCTTAGACTTGAAGTCACTAGATTATCTAGTTGTGGATTATTGTGATCTTGGTAGCGTTAAACGCTACACCGTAACTGGATAGTTATAAAGGCGTGTACTGGATACAATAAGAAGCAAGCTTAGAGATCGTAGTGGACGTAGATAGAATTTGTCCCTCCCACATAACGGGAGTAAATATCCTAGGCCACTCGAGGGATAGTGCTTATAAAATGTCTGGCCAGACTCAAATAAATCAATATGGGATATTGATGTTATTTGCACGGATAAGGCTATTCCCAGGATCGAGAAACTATGGATTGGATATACGAGTGTGACTTGTATGTCTCGTGTCCAATCCGGATATTGAGACAAAGGGATGAGACAATTACTTGCACAAGGTTTGTCATGATGACTATTCTATTTGTTGGCTAGAATGGATGTCTTGCTAGAGGCCGCTCCATATTAGTAAATTGTTACTACCAACTAAATAGAACCTATGGGGTCACACGCCATATAGGGGTGAACTAGACATGGGAAATAATTAATTAATATGATTAATTAATTAAGAAGGATCAAATCGCAACAACTTGCTAACTTAGTAGGACTAATATGCAAGTTGGACTAATCCATGTATAGACATGATTAGGATTTGCCAAGGTGGCCTAATTCATGTAGAGACATGATTAGGATTAATTTGCAAATAGAACTAATCCATGTATTGACATGATAAGGACTATTTTGCAAAAGGGACTAATCTAAACTTGAGTAGGATTATGAGGGGTTCTTTATGTAGTAGGACAAGGAGTTGTTGGACTATATAAAGAACACTCCTAGCTTATTTTTCTCTCTACACACATACACATCTATTTGATAGAAGAAAGGAGAGAACAAAGCAAGGAGAGAGCAAGTCCCATAGAGGGCCGAAACCCCATGGGACCGCCGCCCCTACCCGTCGGCCTAAAGGGAGCCGCCCCACCTCTTGGCACTCCATTGTTGGCGATTTCTTCTTCTTCCTCCATTCTTCCTAGCTAGCACATGGATTCGGAGGATCTAGATCTCACCTCTAGGCGTGGATCAACCGTAGAGACGTGACACTATTCGCGTTTGAAGTCATCAAGGAGAACCCAAAGGTGTGTTTATGATTTCTAACCCTTACCATCGTTATGTCTCTTGACTTGTGATCCTTGGAGGGTTTTGCATGGTTTTATGTTTGTTTATGCTTCCGTTGTGCAATCCATGAATCAAAACCCTACATCGCCTACCGTACCCCACACAGTGTAAGCATAGAGGGCCGCGCTAGATCAATAGGCATATGATGCAGGAGATTGACTCTAGGGCAAGTGGGAGACTGTTGGAATTGTTCCCTAGAGGCAATCTATTTCTTGTGACATTTATGGATTTACGATTCATTATGTTATCGGTATGGACATATGATAACATGAATGAATTCCTTAAAATACAAGTGTTATATTCTTAAATATCCCTAGTCGATTATAATGATTAATAGGACGATCATTTATATACAAGTATGGGGTTGGATTGATATGGAGATATCATGATCCAACACATGGGTATGCATTAGGGGTAATGGCATACTGGATTGAACCATCTCCGAGAAGGCTACATACAAGTTATGTAAAGTCACAAGTGCTTCTCGCAGTGCAATGGTGTTGTCATCCGTAGACTTGAAGTCACTAGCTGTTCTAGTTGTGGAATATTGTGTTTTGGTAGCGTCAAACGCTACACCGTGACTGGGTAGCTATAAAAGTGTGTACAGGATACAATAAGAAGCAAGCTTAGATATCTTAGTAGATGTAGATTGAATTTTTCCCTCC
This sequence comes from Linanthus parryae, assembly GCA_023055425.1. Taxonomy (NCBI): domain Eukaryota; kingdom Viridiplantae; phylum Streptophyta; class Magnoliopsida; order Ericales; family Polemoniaceae; genus Linanthus; species Linanthus parryae. Next base: position 104,822,771 of record JALGPY010000001.1, read on the forward strand.
CACATAACGGGAGGAAATATCCTAAGCCACTCGAGGGATAGTGCTTATAGAATGTGTGGCCAGACTCAAATAAATCAATATAGGATATTGATGTTATTTGCACGAATAAGGCTATTCCCAGGATCGAGAAACTATGGATTGGATATACGAGTGTGACTTGTATGTCTCGTGTCCAATCCGGATATGGGGACAAAGGAATGAGAAAATGACTTGCACAAGGTTTGCCATGATGACTATTATATTTCTTGGCTAGAATGTTTGTCTTGCTAGAGGCCGCTCCATATTAGTAAATAGTTACTAACAATTAAATAGAACCTATGGGGTCACACGCCATATAAGGGTGAACTAGACTTGAATTAATTAATTAATATGATTAATTAATTAGAATGATCAAATCGCAACAACTTGCTAACTTAGTAGGTCTAATATGCAAGTTGGACTAATCCATGTATAGACATGATTAGGATTTGCGAAGGTGGACTAATTCATGTAGAGACATGATTTGGATTAATTTGCAAAGAGAACTAAATCCATGTATGGACATGATTAGGACTAGTTTGCAAAAGGGACTAATCCTTATTTGAGTAGGATTAGTAGAGGGGTTCTTGATGTAGTAGGACAAGGAGTTGTTGGACTATATAAAGAACACTCCTAGATTATTTTTCTCGACACATCTAATTATTTGGAGTAGGAGAGATTAAAGCAAGGAGATAGAGCAAATCCCAAAGAGGGCCGAACCCCCCTTGGGACCGCCCCTACCCGTCGGCCTCACATGGAGGTGCCGCCAACCTTGTTGCACCGTGTTGCATGATTTCTTCTTCCTCTTCCATTCTTCCTAGCTAGCACAAGGAGTTTGAGCATCTAGATCTCACCTCCAGGTGTGGATCAACCGTAAAGACGTGACACAATTCACGTTATAAGTCATCACAGGAGACCGCTAAGGTGTGTTACTTGTTTCTTCCATTACCATCGTTATGATTTTCTTCCTGTGATCCTTGGAGGGTCTTGAATGGATAATTCTTTATTCCGCTGCGTATCCATGATCAAAACCCTACATGATTCTGTGAATGATCTGCTATAGTTAAAAGCTTCTCAACAGACTTCCAAAAAGATCAAATCAATATCTTGGAAGATACTGAGCTACTAGCCGTTGGAAGAAGTTGTTAGAAGAATCAAGATTTGACGCTAATTTTCAGGAAAGTTTCTTGAAGAGATTCTAAAGATTTTCAATTCAAACGGAGTGTTTAAAAAGAGAATTGCTGAGAGAATTCGACACAACACAGAAAGAAACAATTGAGAAATTCACATAGACAATAAAAAACATTCACGAATTGATAAGCAACAAAGAAGGTGATTCATCTCTCAATCCAAGCATCAGAAGAACACTGCATACTAACTGCAGTTTCAGTTCATGTGTTCTTCTTTTTTGAACTTCATTTGTATATCATTTTGATAATACTTCTAGTTCTCATTCTCAATGATTGTTCAAGGTGAACAATAGAGAATTATCAGTTAATCATATAGCTGGAGCAGGTACCAGATAGGTTAGTGAGAACCACAAGCTATAACAGAGTAAGCAATCCCTCTGTGCTTGATATCTAGGGCTTGGCTGTGGATTAATAAGAATTGTGTTGAAATTCTGCAGGAAGAAGATCCCTGAGGTAGAGACGTAGGTTCAAGTGGACTCAAATCTATATATCCTGTGTCTCTTCCATTTACTTTTCAGTTTCATACTTAGAACTTTTGCAGTATTCAAAACAGTTTCATTTCAAGGGTTTGAAACTGATTTCAAGGCCTTGAAATAGACTTATTCTTTTGTATACTCTAACTGTTTTATCACAAGGTCTTGAAACTAATTTCAAGGCCTTGAATCTCATTACAAATCTTTTGAAACCACTACTCTTGCAAGTTTAAGCAAAAGTTTGCATACTCTATTCAACCCCCCCCCCCCTTCTAGAGTATTGATCCTACATTTCTACCTACTGTAAACCCCTTCAATTGGTATAAGAGCTTGTATCACTGCATAGATTTAACCATCTTGTGATTATGAGTACTGTAGGTTATGGGGGCTTCTCATAGAGAAGAGTTGCTAACAGACCTCCTCTCTTTTGTGGAGACAATTTTGTCCACTGGAAAGCTTTGGTGAAAATGTTCATCATTTATCAGGATCTGGAACTATGGACTATCATTCTGATTCGTCCTCACACCTTTTACACATAGAAAGATGGGATAAGAACTCCCAAATCTGAAGACACTCTCTCCTCCTCTGAGTTAGAACAATTTTCCAAAAATTATACAGCTATGAATCTATTATATTGTGCTTTGAGTTCTGATGAGTTCAATAGGATCTCAGGTTCCAAGACTGCCAAGGATATCTGGGATAAGCATGTGGTGACCTTTGAAGGAACCATCCAAGTCAAGCAAACCAAGATCAACATATATCTCAGGAAATATGAGCTATTCAAGATGAATGGAGATGATTCAATCAGAGATATGTTCAAAAGTTTCACTGACATTGTCAACAACGTTGATTCATTGGGAAAGCACATATCCAATGAAGAAAAGGTTAGGAAGATCCTAAGAAGTCTTCCAAAGGAAACAATGAGAACCAAAGACTATTGATATTGAAGAATCTCAAGATCTCTCATTACTTCAACTCGATAACCTACAAGGAAAGATCCTTACACATGAAATACCCATAAATGAAGTTGATGGAGAACTACTAGAATGCATCAAGAATCTAGCTCTCAAGGCAAAGGAGAATGAACCATTTCAAAGCCTTGAAACTGAAGATGATGACGAAGACCCAATTTCTTTGATTTCCAAAGCCTTAACCAGAATTCATAAAGTGAAGAAGAACTTTGGAAACAAGTACTTCAGCAGAGATAGACACAGATCCTCTAGTAGCAAAGACTACAAAGGTAAATCTTCTTCACAAGGTAATAAGACTAAAGTCATGAATTGCTTTGAGTGTGGTGATCCAGGACACTTGATCAGAGACCGTCCACACAAGAAGAGCAAGAATTTTCAGAAAAAAAATCATGTTAGAAGAAAGAAAGCTTAGCATCCTGGGGTGATTCAGAAACCTCAACTGACTCTGAATCTGAAGAAGAACGTGCCAGCCTATGCTTCATGGCAAAGCATGATGAAAGATCTGAAAATAACATTGAGGTAATGGTAAATTGTTTGATTTAAAAACCAACAGAAGCTCTCTTTGATTATCTTAGAACAATGCTTTTAAATGAAGAGGACTATCTGAAAGAGATTAGAGTTTTGAAAGAAAAAGTTCATGATCAAGCAAAAGAAAAATTGCATCTTGTTTGCCTCAATCAGAATCTTGAAATTTTTATGAAGAAAATTGACAGTGATTTCAAGGCCTTAAAAACCAGTTTCAAAGCCTTGAAAACACAAGTGAAGGAAGTAGTCACTGAGAACTCCCTTCTGAGTGAAAGTATTGTAAATCTAAGACATCAAGTTGGTGAATTGGATAAACAAAAGACTAGTCCGACTGAGAAACTTCAAGAATCTGAAGCAGTCAAAACAAAACTTGCAAGCGCAGAACATAACTTGAACTTGATTCTTGGTGGTAGGTTAAAGTCTGTTCACAAAACTGGTATTGGAACAATCCAAATTTTCCCAAAAAGAACAATACCAGATTTGTGAACGCTGGAGACAAAACATATCCTAAGTGCCACTACTACAATAAGATTGGTCATGCTAAGATGACTTGTCCTTTTAGAAGAAGAGACCCTCTCATAATGAGGAATAATTTTCCATTCCAACTCAAAGGACAGGTTAGACAGATTGGGGTTACTAAAGGGGTTAGACCGCCTAACATGGTTGACCCTGAATATGAATCTAAATTCAACACTTTGGCTAACTGCTGGGTAAGGCAGTGAATGGTGTTTGCAGGTTGTCACCAAGATCAAAGAACACAAGTGGTTTATGGAAAGTGGTTTCTTAACACACATGAGTGGAAAGATATCGCTATTCTCAGAACTGGAAGAGCAAACTGAAGGATCAATTACACTTGGTTACAAAGAAATGCATCATTCTTGGTATTGGTAAAGTTGATACTGATTCTGAAAATTCTATTTCTGATGTGTATCTAGTTTATGGTTTAAAATTTAATTTTCTTAGTGTTTCTCAGCTTTGTGATAATGGCAACAAGGTTATCTTTGACAAAGATAAATGTGTGGTGCAAGATGAAAAATCTGGCAATGGCATCCTCACAGCCTCTAGATCAAACAATGTTTATACTTTTCAAACTAACAAAGTTGCAGGAGAAAACTTTAAGTGTCTCAAGGCCTTGAAAGAAGATTAAAAGCTTTGGCATAGAAAGTTGGGACACATCAACTTGCATAGCTTAAACAAGCTAGTTTCAAAGAACTTAGTAAGAGGTCTACCCTCTATCAAGTTCAGGGATGAAGAAGTATGCAAGGCATGTGCACAAGGCAAGAAAACTAGAAGCTCATTCAAACCAAAGAACTTTGTAAGTACTACTAGACCATTGAATTACTGCATATGGATCTCTGTGGTCCTATGTGTAGGGTTTTCATCATGGATACGTAGCAGAAGAAAGAATTATCCATTCAAGACCCTCCAAGGATCACATGAAGAGAATCATAACGATGGTAAGGGAAGTAACAAGTAACACACCTTAGAGGTCTCCTGTGATGACTTGTAACGTGAATTGTGTCACGTCTCTACGGTTGATCCGCGCCTAGGGTTGAGGTCTATATCTTCCTTCTCCTTTGTGCTAGCTTGGACCGGAGGAAGGGGAAGAAGAAATCACGGAACGAGGATCAAGAGAGGGCTCGGCCTCTCTTGGTGGCCGACGGGGACGGGCGGACGGTCAAGGGGCTTCGGCCTCTTGTCTTGTCTTTCTCTCTCTCTCTCTCTTGATTTCCCTCCCAATTAACTTATGTTATGAGAATTATTCTAGGAAGGAAGATAGGAGAATCCTTTATATAGGCCAAAAACTCCTTGTCAACTACCTAAAGGCCCTTCCTAATCCTACTTGAATTCGAATTAGTCCCTTTCTTGCATATTAGTCCTACTAAGTTTGCGAGGTGTTGCAAAGTGATCCTTCCAATTAATTATTCATATTAACTAATTCCCAAAAATAATTCAACCCTATTTGGCGTGTGACCCCATAGATTCTATCTAGTTGGTAGCAACAATTTGCCAATATGGAGTGGTCTCTAGCAAGACATCCATTCAAGCAAACTAATAGAATAGTCATCCGACAAACCTTGTGAAAGTATTGTCTCATCCCTTTGTCTCAATATACGGATTGGACATGATACATATATATCACACTCGTATATCCAATACATAGTTTCTAGATACTGGGAATAGCCTTATCCGTGCAAATAACATCAATATCCCATATTGATTTATTTGAGTCTGTCTAGACATTCCATAAGCATTATCCCTCGAGTATAGGATATTTTCTCCCGTTATGTGGGAGGGAAAAATTCTATCTACATCACTACGATATCTAAGCTTGCTTCATGTTGTGTCCGATACGCGCCTTTATGACTAACCAGTTACAGTGTAGCGTTTGTCGCTACCTAAACCACAACGTTCCACAACGAGATGCTCTAGTGACTTCAAGTCTAAGGATGACAATATCGTTGTCACCACGAGAAGCGCTTGTAACTTTACATAACTCATATGTAGCCTTCTCGGAGATGGGTCAATCCAGTATGCCATTACTCCTAATGCATATCCATGTGTTGGATCAAGATATCTCCATATCAATCCAACGCCATACTAGTATATAGATGATTTTCCTATTTAATCATTATAATGGACTAGGGATATTTAAGATAAATAAAAAAATTGTAAATTGAAGGACTTCATTATATTAAATATCCAATAAATAATACAATGATTATCCTATTCAAAAATAAGTTTATACTAAACTATATTGCCTCTAGGGCATCTATTCCAACAGTCTCCCACTTGAACTAGAGCCAATCTGGTGCATCACTTACGTCAATGCTCCTAGTGTGCCCTTCATGCTTGCGCTGAACAAGCGGCTTTGTAAGCGGATCTGAAAGATTCTTATCTGTAGGAATCTTGCATATCCGAACGTCTCCTCTATCGATAATATCTCGAATAAGATGAAACTTCCTGAGCACGTGTTTGGATTTCTGGTGCGACCTGGGCTCCTTTCATTGCGTGATCGCCCCAGTGTTGTCACAATAAAACTCTACTGGATCCGCAATGCTAGGAACCACACAAAGTTCATAAGTGAATTTCTTAATTAAAACAGCTTCCTTTTTTGCGCCATTCGCAGCAATGTACTGAACCTCGGTTGTAGAATCAGCCACCGTCTCTTGCTTGGAACTCTTTCAGCTCACTGCTGCTCCATTCAGGCAAACCAAATATCCCGATTGTGATCATAAATCATCTATGTCGGTTTGGAAGCTTGCATCTGTGTAACCCCTTACACGCAACTCTTCCTCACCACCAAATATCAAGTAGGCATCCTTAGTTCTTCTCAAGTACTTAAGAATGTTTTTGACAGCAATCCAGTGACTCTCACCTGGATTGGACTGGTATATGCTTGTCATACTCAAGGCATATGATACATCTGGTCTGGTACATAACATGGCATACATGATGGATCCTATGGCCGAGGGATAGGGAACCCTACTCATGCTTTCCCTCTCAATCTCATTGGAAGGACAATCACTCTTCGAAAGAGTGATTCCATGTGACATGGGAAAGAATCCCTTATCTTGCATGTTGAACCGTTTCAACACCTTGTCTATATATGTCCTTTGACTTAGGCCAAGCAGCTTCTTATATCTACCTCTATAAATCTTTATACCTAGTATGTAGCTGCTTCACGTAAGTCTTTCATTGAGAAACACTTTCCTAGCCAAACTTTAATAGATTGCAGCATGGGAACATCATTTCCAATGAGCAGTATGTCATCCACATACGAGACAGAAAAGCAACGGAGCTCCCACTAACCTTCTTGTAGACACAAGACTCATCTTTGTTTTTGATGAAGCCAAATTATTTGACTACTTCATCAAAACGTCGATTCCAACTCCTAGAAGCTTGCTTCAATCCATGAATGGATCGTTGCAGCTTACTGACTTTGTTGGCTTCCTTTGGATCTTCAAACCATGTGGTTGTATCTGTTGGAATAGATGCCCTAGAGGCAATCTAGTTTAGTATGAATTTGTAATTGGCTAAAAAATTCATTTATAATTTATTGGATATTTAATATAATGAAGTCCTTAGATTTACAATCGTGTTGTTTATCTTAAATATCCCTAGTCAAATATAATGATTAATGGGACAATCATCTATAGACTAGTATGGGGTTGGATTGATATGGAGATATCACGATCCAACACATAGGTATGCATTACGGAATGTTGCACTGGATTGACCCATCACCGAAAAGGCTACATACATGTTATGTTGAGTCACAAGTGCTTCTCGGGTAAAATGGTATTGTCATCCTTAGACTTGAAGTCACTAGATATTCTAGTTGTGGATCATTGTGATCTTGGTAGCGTTAAACGCTACACCGTAACTGGGTAGTTATAAAGGCGTGTACTGGATACAATGAGAAGCAAGCTTAGAGATCGTAGTGGACGTAGAGAGGAGTTTCCCCTCCCACATAACGGGAGCAAATATCCTAGGCCACTCGAGGGATAGTGCTTATAGAATGTCTGGCCAGACTCAAATAAATCAATATGGGATATTGATGTTATTTGCACGAATAAGGCTATTCCATGGATCGAGAAACTAGGGATTGGATATACGAGTGTGACTTGTATGTCTCGTGTCCAATCCGGATATGGAGGCAAAGGGATGAGACAATTACTTGTACAAGGTTGTCTAGATGACTATTCTATTAGTTGGCTAGAATGGATGTTTTGCTAGAAACCGCTCCATATTAGCAAAGAGTTGCTACCAACTAGATAGAACCTATGGGGTCACACGCTATATAGAGTTGTACTAGATTTGGGAATTAATTAATTGGATTAATTAATTAGAAGGATCACTTTGCAAACCCTTGCAAACTTAGTAGGGACTAATTTTCAAGGAAGGGACTAAATTGAATTCTAGTAGGACTAGAATAAGTCCTTTAGGTAGTTAACAAGGAGTTGTTGGACTATATAAAGGACCCTCCTTCCTTCCTTCCATATAACTTATGCTCTAGAGAGAACATAACAAGAGTGGGAGAGAACAAAGGAGAGAGAGAGCAAGCAACAAGGAGGCCGACGCCACCCTTGCCGCCGCCCCCTCGTCCCCGACGCCAAAAGAGGGCCGAGTCCCTTCTTTTTGTCTCGTTTTGCGTGATTCCTTCACCTTCCTCTCATTCCGGGCTCGCACCAAGGAGATTGGAGATCTAGGATCAACTCTAGGCGTGGATCAACTATAGAGAACGTGACACTATTCGCGTTTGAAGTCATCAAGGAGAACCCAAAGGTGTGTTTATGATTTCTTACCTTCACTATCGTTATGCATCTAGACTTGTGGTCCTTGGAGGGTTTTGCATGGTTCTTTGTTTGATTATGCTTCCTTTTGCGCGATCCATGAATCAAAACCCTACAGTGGTATCAGAGCCACAGGTCATAGAGCATAAACGTAGTTTATGTGTTACATTCTTGTTGTTTTACACCTTAAATTGTTGTTCATCGCGTAAAACAAGACAAATCAAGCATTGGATGCAATTTGTCAAAGAATTAATCATAACAAGACCCAATTATTGCATTGGATGCATGAATTGGTGAGTTTGAGAAATTTTAGGATCTTAGATCTAGGGTTTGGGCATCCTTGGGGAAGAAAGAGTTCTCTCAAAACAAGGAAACAACCAAACTTGGGCTCCAAGCAAGGAGGTTGTTTTGGAAACAACCTCCATAAGGAGGTTCGGCCCCCTAAGGGACCGCCCCCCTTGCTTGCCGCCCAAGATTGGCGCCCTAAGGGGCCGGGCGGCCCTAACCCGCGGGCCTAGCTTGCGGGTTTTGGGCCGGGCCGGCCCTAGGGCCTTATGGTTCACTTTGTTTGGGCCCGGGCAATTGGATTGTTGGGCCCATGGACCGTTTTAACCCTAGAAATCCTGAAATCAATTAAAATTGACCAAGCGCGTTAAAATTGGATTTTAACTGTTTATGTGCAAATCGCATGGTGATTGGATATGGCCTTAGGATGTGGTTTGATGTGGATGTTTAATTTTGTGGTTTGGTTTTACGGCCTGCGAGCTGATCAATTAATTGTAATAATTAATTAGGGTTTTATGGCCTGCGTGCCATTTTTTTTCTCAACTTGTGAGATTTATTTTATTTAGTATAGATATTAGCTAGTGCTAGATAAAGTAGATTGTTAGCCAAGATTGGAGAAAAAGAAGCCCAAAGCCAAAAGGAGCCACAAAAAATGGAGCATGGAGCATGGAGCATTCCACATGACTATAAAGGATGGACCAAAAGATCAAGACGCATGGAGATGTGTTTGCTTTTAGGGTTCATAGATAATTCCATTGGCTTGGAATTATCTTAGTCTAGAAAAGGCCATATCCACATCACGTTTAATTTCTGTTTTGTGGTTGTTTATTTATTGTCTTATTATTTGTGTGGTTGGTGTACGGATGATGCATGCAATTAGTATAATAAGATAATTAGACAACCCGGATCTATTATTTGGATTTGTGCCCAAACTCAAATAGATAGATTAGTTGATATTGATCAACAAAATAATTAAAATTGAAATATCCCTCAAATTTTAAATATTGTGTTCTTGCCTTCTCGTTATTTAAACACTCATTATCATCATTATTTATCAAGTTCGTGCGTGCCAAAGCATGGCGACTTGGTTCATAATGATGGAATGCGATGGCACATAACAATGTGCAATTGTTTAGATAAGAGGTTGAACACAACTAGGCTATTAATTTGATTAAGAAACCTAGAGGCAATCAATTGGGATTATCCATATGGATGGATAAATAAGGAGTTATTTGCCCGATTGAACCAAGAGTTGCATATAGGATGCAATTGGAAATCGTTCCTACCTAAGAAGTAGTCGAATTATGGGTGACTTGCCAAAGCAAGCTCATAAGGAGATGAAAAAGATGGATCTTGGCCCACTAGAAAATATAATGATATTTTCCGCATTAATATCTTGAGGGTTATTAATCCGTAGAAAAATAGTGGGAGCTATATTTAATAAACTAGCCATTATTAAATATAGTCAAAAATTCACAAATACTAAAACTTGCGTATTTTCCTTTTGTAGAATTCCAAATGGCAAACAACTCATCGAGTTCACAACATTCCCTACGATCTGTCCTTGAGAAGGACAAGCTCTCTGGAACCAACTTTCTTGATTGGTACAGAAACTTGAGAATTGTTCTCAAGCAAGAGAAGAAACTGTACGCAATAGAGGAGCATGTTCCAGAAGGTCCAGAGAACCAGACACCTGTTGCCTTAAAGGCGTATCAAAAGCGTGTTGATGACGCTAATGATGCAGCCTGCCTAATGCTTTGCACCATGACCTCTGAGCTTCAGAAGCAACATGAGAACATGAATGCTGTCGATATGATCGAACATCTAAAGCAGCTCTTCCAAGAGCAGGCGAGGGTAGAGAGGTATGAGGTCTCAAAGGCACTGTTCAAATGTCATCTGGCAGAAGGGAACCCGGTGGGACCCCATGTACTCCGAATGATCGGGTACTTGGAGAATCTCGCCCGGCTTGGGTTCCCGGTCGGCCAAGAGTTGGCAACCGATCTCGTGTTGCAATCGTTGCCTGAGAGTTATGGACAGTTCATTATGAACTATAACATGAACGAGATCGTTAAACCACTGCCAGATTTGCTCAACATGTTGAGGACGGCTGAACAGAGCATCAACAAGGGTAAGGGCAAGGCCATTATGATGGTGCATAAAGGAAAGGGCAAAAAGTTTGCCTCTTCCTCCAAGGGCAAAGGCAAGTCAGTTGCCAAGTCCAAGGAACAAGCCCTTAAGCCTGTTGGTGGCATTGCCAAGGTCGTGACTAAGGGTGAATGTCACTACTGTAGTCAACCTAGACACTGGAGGAGGAACTGCCCAAAATATCTGGAGGACAAGAGGCTTGGAATAGTGATTCCACCACCACCAGGTATTTTTGTTGTAGATGTCAATTTAACTGTCTCTACATCATGGGTATTAGATACTGGATGTGGATCTCATATTTGTCGAAATATGCAGGATCTAAAGAGAAGTAAAAGATTGGCTAAAGGGGAGGTAGATCTGCGCGTTGGGAATGGAGCAAAGGTTGCTGCGTTGGCCATAGGCGTGTGCGAGCTATCTCTGCCTTCAGGATTAGTTTTAGAATTAAATAATTGCTATTTTGTGCCTGCTATGAGCAGAAACATTATTTCTATTTCTTGTTTGGACAAGGAAGGTTTTATTATTTCAATAAAGAACAATTGTTGTTCCTTTTATTTGAATAATATTCACTATTTTAGTGCGCATTTATTTAATGGACTTTATGTCCTTGATCTAAGTAATCCTGTCTACAACATCAATACCAAGCGGATTAAAATAAATGATTTAAATCCTGCTTATATATGGCATTGTCGTTTAGGCCACATAAATGAGAAACGTGTATCTAGACTCCATAAGGATGGATTACTAGACTCATTTGATTTTGAATCATATGAGACATGTGAGGCTTGTTTATTGGGAAAAATTACAAAGTCCCCTTTCAATAAGAAATGTGAGAGGACTAGTGAGCAATTGGCGCTCATACATACCGATGTGTGTGGGCCATTTGCCACGCCTGCCAGGGGTGGTTATGTCTACTTCATTACGTTTACTGATGATTACAGTAGATATGGATTTGTGTACCTTATGAGGGCAAAATCCGAATCCTTTGAAGTGTTCAAAGAATTCAAGAATGAAGTAGAGAAGCAACTTGGCAAAAGTATCAAGGCTCTACGATCGGATCGTGGAGGAGAATACTTGAGCCAAGAGTTTGACGACTATCTTAGAGAGTGTGGGATCGTGTCCCAACTCACTCCACCCGGAACGCCACAGTGGAATGGCGTGTCCGAGAGGAGGAATCGAACCCTATTGGATATGGTTCGGTCTATGATGTGTCAAACCGATCTTCCATTATCATTTTGGGGCTACGCTCTATTAAGTGCAGCTTTCACCATTAACCGTGTTCCATCTAAATCAGTCATGAAGACACCATATGAGATGTGGAGTGGGAGGCGTCCCACACTGTCGTTCATGAGGATTTGGGGCTGCGACGTGTATGTAAAGCGTTTACAATCAGACAAGCTAGGGCCTAAATCGGATAAGTGTAAATTTGTGGGGTACCCTAAGGAAACTAAGGGATACTACTTCTACAAATCCAACCGAGAACAAAGTGTTTGTTGCTCGGACCGGCGTGTTTCTAGAAAGAGAGTTTGTCTCTAAAGAAGCAAGTGGGAGGAATGTAGAACTTGAAGAAGTTCAAGAACCACAAATCACTGAACCGATTATGGAACATGAACAGGAATCACAAGCAGTTGTGGATCCACCTGTTCAGGTAACACAAGAGCTTTGTAGATCTAGTAGAGTGCGCCAGGAACCCGAGAGGTACGGACTTCTCGTAACTAATTCTGGTGACACGATGCTCATAGATGATGAGCCTACTACCTATGAGGAGGCCATGAATGGCCCAGACTCGCAGAAGTGGCTTGAGGCCATGAGATCCGAGATGGAATCCATGTATACCAACAAAGTATGGACTTTGGTGGAACCACCTGATGGGGCGCGGCCCATAGGGTGCAAGTGGGTCTTCAAGAAGAAGATCGACATGGATGGTAATGTGATTACCTATAAGGGCCGATTGGTGGCTAAAGGATTCAGACAGATTCATGGTATTGACTATGATGAAACCTTTTCACCAGTCGCTATGACCAAATCCATCCGAATCCTACTTGCAATTGCAGCATACTACGACTATGAGATTTGGCAGATGGATGTCAAAACAGCATTCCTTTATGGGAATCTCCTCGAGGACGTGTATATGATACAGCCGGAGGGTTTTGAGGATCCAAAGCAAGCCAACAAAGTCTGTAAGCTGCAACGATCCATTTATGGATTGAAGCAAGCTTCTAGGAGTTGGAATCGACGTTTTGATGAAGTGGTCAAAGAGTTTGGCTTCATCAGAAACGAAGATGAGTCTTGTGTCTACAAGAAGGTTAGTGGGAGCTCTGTAGCTTTTCTGGTCTTGTATGCGGATGACATACTACTCATTGGAAACGACATTCCCATGCTGCAATCTGTGAAAGATTGGCTGGGAAAGTGTTTCTCAATGAAGGACTTAGGGGAAGCAGCCTATATACTCGGTATAAAGATCTATGGAGATAGATCTAAGAGGTTGCTAGGCCTAAGTCAAAGTACATATATTGACAAGGTGTTGAAACGGTTCAACATGCAAGATTCCAAGAAGGGATTCTTGCCCATGTCACATGGAATCACTCTTTCGAAGAGTGGTTGTCCCTCCAATGAGATTGAGAAGGAACGCATGAGTAGGATTCCCTATGCCTCGGCCATAGGATCTATCATGTACGCCATGTTATGTACTAGACCAGATGTGTCATATGCCTTGAGTATGACAAGCAGATACCAATCCAATCCGGGTGAGAGTCACTGGATTGCAGTCAAGAACATCCTAAAGTACTTGAGAAGAACTAAGGATGCTTTCTTAATGTTTGGCGGTGAGGAAGAGTTGCGTGTAAAGGGTTATACTGATGCAAGCTTCCAAACCGATAGAGATGACTTTAGATCACAGTCGGGATATGTGTTTTGCCTGAATGGAGCAGCGGTGAGCTGGAAGAGTTCCAAGCAAGAGACGGTGGCTGATTCTACAACAGAGGCTGAGTACATTGCTGCAAATGGCTCAGCAAAGGAGGCTGTTTGGATCAGAAAGTTTGTTTATGAACTTGGTGTGGTCCCTAGCATTGCGGATCCAGTGGAGTTGTTCTGTGACAACACTGGGGTGATCGCGCAATCAAAGGAACCCAGATCGCACCAGAAGTCCAAGCATGTGCTCAGGAAGTTTCATCTGATTCGAGATATTATCGATAGAGGAGACGTTCGGATATGCAAGATTCCTACAGATGATAATCTGTCAGACCCGCTTACGAAGCCTCTCACGCAGTGGAAGCATGAAGGGCACACTAGGAGTATGGGCATACGAGATGCGCCAGATTGGCTCTAGTGCAAGTGGGAGACTGTTGGAATAGATGCCCTAGAGGCAATCTAGTTTAGTATGAATTTGTAATTGGCTAGAAAATTCATTTATTATTTATTGGATATTTAATATAATGAAGTCCTTAGATTTACAATCGTGTTGTTTATCTTAAATATCCCTAGTCAAATATAATGATTAATGGGACAATCATCTATAGACTAGTATGGGGTTGGATTGATATGGAGATATCACGATCCAACACATAGGTGTGCATTACGGAATGTTGCACTGGATTGACCCATCACCGAGAAGGCTACATACTTGTTATGTTGAGTCACAAGTGCTTCTCGGGTACAATGGTATTGTCATCCTTAGACTTGAAGTCACTAGATATTCTAGTTGTGGATCATTGTGATCTTGGTAGCGTTAAACGCTACACCGTAACTGGGTAGTTATAAAGGCGTGTACTGGATACAATGAGAAGCAAGCTTAGAGATCGTAGTGGACGTAGAGAGGATTTGCCCCTCCCACATAACGGGAGCAAATATCCTAGGCCACTCGAGGGATAGTGCTTATAATATGTCTGGCCAGACTCAAATAAATCAATATGGGATATTGATGTTATTTGCACGAATAAGGCTATTCCATGGATCGAGAAACTAGGGATTGGATATACGAGTGTGACTTGTATGTCTCGTGTCCAATCCGGATATGGAGGCAAAGGGATGAGACAATTCCTTGTACAAGGTTGTCTAGATGACTATTCTATTAGTTGGCTAGAATGGATGTTTTGCTAGAAACCGCTCCATATTAGCAAAGAGTTGCTACCAACTAGATAGAACTTATGGGGTCACACGCTATATAGAGTTGTACTAGATTTGGGAATTAATTAATTGGATTAATTAATTAGAAGGATCACTTTGCAAACCCTTGCAAACTTAGTAGGGACTAATTTGCAAGGAAGGGACTAAATTGAATTCTAGTAGGACTAGAATAAGTCGTTTAGGTAGTTAACAAGGAGTTGTTGGACTATATAAAGGACCCTCCTTCCTTCCTTCCATATAACTTATGCTCTAGAGAGAACATAACAAGAGTGGGAGAGAACAAAGGAGAGAGAGAGCAAGCAACAAGGAGGCCGACGCCACCCTTGCCGCCGCCCCCTCGTCCCCGACGCCAAAAGAGGGCCGAGTCCCTTCTTTTTGTCTCGTTTTGCGTGATTCCTTCACCCTCTTCTCATTCCGGGCTAGCACCAAGGAGATTGGAGATCTAGGATCAACTCTAGGCGTGGATCAACTATAGAGAACGTGACACTATTCGCGTTTGAAGTCATCAAGGAGAACCCAAAGGTGTGTTTATGATTTCTTACCTTCACTATCGTTATGCATCTAGACTTGTGATCCTTGGAGGGTTTTGCATGGTTGTTTGTTTGATTATGCTTCCGTTTGCGCGATCCATGAATCAAAACCCTACAGTATCATATACACGTCCTCGAGGAGATTCCCATAAAGGAATGTTGTTTTGACATTCATCTGCCAAATCTCATATTCGTAGTATGCTGCAATAGCAAGTAGGATTCGGATGGATTTGGTCATAGTGACTGGTGAGAAGGTTTCATCATAGACAATATCATGAATCTGTCTGAATCCTTTAGCCACCAATAGGCCCTTATAGGTAATCAGATTTCCACCCATGTCGATCTTCTTCTTGAAGAACCACTTGCACCCAATGGGTTGCACCCCTTCGGGTGGTTCCACCAAAGTCCACACTTTGTTGGTATACATGGATTCCATCTCGGATCTCATGGCCTCAAGCCACTTCTGAGAGTCCGGCCCTTTCATGGCCTCCTCATAGGTATTAGGCTCATCATCTATGAGCATTGTGTTACCAGACTCAGTCACGAGAAGTCTATACCTCTCTGGCTCCTGGCGCACTCTACTAGATCTACGAAGCTCTTGTGCTACTTGAACATGTTGCTCCACAATTACTTGTGGCTCCTGCTCATGTTCCATATAAAGATCAGTTCTTTGTGGTTCGTAAACTTCTTCAAGTTCTATAGTCCTCCCACTTGATTATTTAGAGACAAACTCTCTTTCTAGAAACACGCCGGACCGAGCAACAAACAATTTGTTCTCAGTTGGATTGTAGAAGTAGTAGCCCTTAGTTTCCTTAGGGTACCCCACAAACTTACACTTATATGACTTCGGCCCTAGCTTATATAATTTTAAACGCTTTACATAGACATCGCAACCCCAAATCTTCATGAACGACAGTGTCGGACGCCTCCCACTCCACATCTCATGTGGTGTCTTCATGACTGATTTAGATGGAACACGGTTAATGGTGAAAGCTGCACTTAACAGAGCATTGCCCCAAAATGATAATGGAAGATCATTTTGACAAATCATAGATCGAACCATATCCAATAGTGTTCGATTCCTCCTCTCGAACACGCCATTCCACTGTGGCGTTCCGGGTGGAGTGAGTTGGGAAACGATCCCACACTCTCTAATATAGTCGTCAAAATCTTGGCTCAAGTATTCTCCCCCACGATCCGATCGTAGAGCCTTGATACTCTTTCCAAGTTGCTTCTCTACTTCACTCTTGAATTCCTTGAACTTTTCAAAAGATTCGGATTTTGCCTTCATTAGGTATACAAATCCATATCTACTGAAATCATTAGTAAATGTGATCAAGTAGACGTAACCACCCCTGGAAGGCGTGTCAAATGGACCACATAAATCAGTATGCACGAGTGCCAATTGCTCACAAGTCCTCTCACCTTTCTTATTGAAAGGGGACTTCAATGTCCGTGGCTAGTTTTTATTTGAGCCACAGTTAATTCCCGTGGCAAATCGAATTATTTACCCGCCAAATTGGATTGATCTTGCCACAAGCATTACCCGTGGCTACTTTATACTTTACCCGCCAAATTAAATTGGTGTAGCCACGTGAGTCTCCCGTGGCTAAGACATGTAATGTCACAAACACTACTGCTCTATGAGGATTAGTACCTGTATACAATTTAAAATTGCAAATAGTATCACATAATACAAATAATGGATCGATGTAATTCACCAAACTCTTAATAATATAAAATTATGACATTCATTCACAGAGTATATTTCCATCAAATGTGCTCGTATTTGAAATCAATTTCTCAAAACATCCGGCATTATATGGACGAGATTCCACAACTTTTCTTTGCTCCTAAACAAATCCTCAAGCGCGGCGTCATCAACACCCCCACACTCTTCCCGTTGAACAAAGGTGATCATACCGAAGAGATAAGCAAATTAAATTTTTTGTAGAGACTACTCTCAAATAGAACTCATAAATCAAGTGTTCAGGCCACAACGAACTATTATAAATACACAGCAACAACGAAGAAAAAAAATATATAAAAAAATAAAAAAAAGAAACAACGAAAATCAGCCCATAGGAACCAATCTCCAGCAACTAACATCAAATTCCAACAACTAGCATCCAATTTACAGCAACAAGAATCAGAGAAGTCACAAGCGGACATGAATCAAGTACACATCAACAAACCTAGATCAAGCAGCTTCATCATCCTCTATAAACATACATATAAGTTTTGCTTATTCAGAATCATAATTTTTCTTCTTTTTTAGGGCCATTATGGTCATTACATTCACAAATTCACTCTTAGTAGTCGTTTAGTTTCTGCACCTCTATTACGACTTTCCTTTCTTCAATAGTAATCCTTAGGGTTTTCGGTTTTTCTAGTTTTATGCTAAGCCTATTGACTGTTATGTTCTATTTTTCCCTTCGGTGCCACCAAATGATCATATATCTATTTCAATAAACATGCTTCACTGATATACTACTATTATGGTGTTGGTTCAAATCTATGCATGTATCACAACAGATTCATCCTTAGACTGGCCAGGCTAGACTTGGTTTATCTTTATCATGCTGCCAGCATTTGTCTCCTTCGATAACGGGAAACTTAGGTGCGAACGAAGGTAAAACTTCAGCAATCAGCTAGTCTAAGACTATGAAATCAAGCGGGGATAAGCAAGAGGGTTACCTCATAAAAAACACCAGCTTCATAAACTTTTGACTTCCTCTGTGGGAACTACTGTTCTAGTAGTTAGAACTTAATACGAACTGTATGTATCTTTTTGGAAAAAATTACAATCCAAAAAATAAGAAATAAAGAAATTAAGTAAGATTTTTAAGCACACGTATTCTACTTCGGATTATACCAATAGATTTACCCTCCTGTTACTAGGATGAGATAGGGATCCCACTTTACCTAAGAGATATCTTTGGCAAAAGCAAAAGCCAGGACAAAAACCAACTTTTAAGTTAATTATTGATCTTTTTATAAATCTCTGGATACCAAAAATAAGGATATTCCCCATCTTTTGTTCTCTTTGGGAAGTTCAAAATTGACATACTTTTTTTTAGTTACTTCCCAGGGTCGTAGTTGAGGCTATTATGTTAGTGGTCTCTGGTTTTGACTTCTAATTGTGTGATTAATGGCAGGAAGGAAAGTTTCACTCTTCATTTCTTAGTAAGGCTCTTTCACTTCCACTTTTGAATGTTCGGTTTCCTGGACCATTTCCTGTTTGGCTTTGGAGGATTTTGGGTAGCAGGCATTACTTGGTAGCTTTGCAATCTAATTCCATTGCTACTACTTATTCTTATTTATGAAAAATCCCAATGCAAATTTCAACTAATAGTTCAAGAGAAGTTCATTTGTATCACAAAATTACAAGGAAACCACTGAGAATGTAATTAGAAGTGGCTACACTCTTCTTTTGTGGCAACATCTAAATGGTGATGCCAATTATATGTTGAAGCGTTCTTATCCAGAGTGTTCTTATCCAAGTAATCTAGCCATGACCCACGTCCACCACATCCTCATTTGTCTGGCATTTACACACTGCATATTTCAAAAAGTAATTGAGTGATTTTCAACAATTTTAATTATTTATGTTCCCAATGGGAAAAACTGGACCTGGAAGAATATAATCACTGAAAATATATAGATATGCATAGGTCCCATGAATGCATACCTAGTGCCAATGAAGGAAAGACATCAACCTCAATTTCGATTCGTTGATATTTCAATGACTTTCACCTTTCCGACCTTTTGTTTCCCACCCACCAAATCAATTATTTCTAGGGAAGAACACTTAAAACCAGAAAATAGAAGATCAACGACATGTTCAATAGGATATAAACAACAGAAAGCAATATAACAGATATAATTGAAAGCATTGCACAACAAAAAGATGCATGACAAGAATTTTGAAATGAGGGGAAATGTGGAATGAGGTTCCTGAAGCAGATATATTACACATACAGACAGAAAAGTGACAAAATTTCAATAATACATTCCAT
The DNA here is from genome assembly GCA_023055425.1 of Linanthus parryae. Lineage (NCBI taxonomy): Eukaryota > Viridiplantae > Streptophyta > Magnoliopsida > Ericales > Polemoniaceae > Linanthus > Linanthus parryae. The sequence continues at coordinate 104,842,346 of JALGPY010000001.1, forward strand.
CATAATAAATCTAGTATTGTCACAAAGAGGCTTGAGGCACCATAAAACATGCTCTGGTTATGCTAATAAATGGACTACTTCTGAAAAGTTAGTGATTTTTTACTCCTTCTCAGACGTGGTGCCCTGGAAGTCCTTTGAAGGATCACCCACCAGAAGACTTGGTGTGACTTTGATACATATTCAAGAAAACTTCTGCTCAATTCCAGTCTAGAATTATCAGCATGTACAGCAGTGGTAGTAGCAATGAAAGAATCAAAAAATTGTCCTGATACATTTACACTCAAAATCCCTAAAAAGATTTGAAACCTCTGAGCAGAAATGAATGGGTTAATAATAAAAATTTAAATATAGAAGTGAAAGCTTGAATTAAAGCTCGGGTGTATGTTGGCAGGTGCTGACCATTCAGATCAGTACAAGGACAGGGAGCCAATGCAAATACAGATTGATTGAGAAACAAAACCTTGAGAATAACAGATCATAAAGAATTTATTATGGTATCGATGTGACAGATGGTCACCAAAAATACCAAAGCTCATGTTTGAGTTCCTAAAATAGTTTATGATTATGACTTCATCTCTCTTTAAATTCGTCTCTGAAACCTTGATCTAGTACAACTCATTATTTAATAGCAAAAGGAGACATATGGTGATAACTTTGTTAGCATTTTTTGATCGATAAGCTGCACAGGATCAATAGAGCAGTAAATCGATTAAGCAAAAGCCGCATAGACTTTGCTCCAAGTAATTTCCTCACAATTTTACCACCATTTCTTGAAAAAGTATATATTATTTCATATTTATTAAATTTCCACGGTTACCATGAGATACTCAAATTGAACCCAAAACCAAATGAATGCAACATATACTACTTCAATCCTGGTAAATCATAATTCCAAGTGTCTCTTGAGGGTTCAAGGAAAGTTGTTCCTTCTTCTTAATTGTTTCAAATTATCTCTGTGCAAGCAGTAGCAATAATGTACTATTTACAAAGTCTTTTTAACCCAGTTGTTTCTGTTAATTGCATTTAGTAATGGACTAACAACAATACTGGGAACTTGGATAAATGTACTATCGATTAACCAAATACTGGGTTTGTGCGAAACTTTTGTTGTTAGTCAGGGACTTTATCAAATTGCATCGCATACAATGAATTTGCTCCTATTTGAGCAGCGGTTTCACAAGCAATGTATAAATTTGGAACTTTTTTTCACACTCATTTCACGATACAAGCCATGTATGTTGAAGGCTTAGACAACAAGGGTGTCAAATGTCGAAGGAGTTACTAGAATAAGTTGTGGATCAACCTTATGAAGATTATTTCAATAGATATAAGCTCAAAATCACCGTACCTGGGAACATGAAGATCGTGAAATCGACTCAGAAAGGATGGCCGCTCGACCAAGAAATCTGATTCAACACCGTAAGCTGGATGTGGAGTTGAAGAGCCTGGATCGGCAAAATCAGTTGAAGAGCCTGGATTTATCAATGAGAATCCTGTGTACATCGGAATCGAGGATAGAGGGTTGAAATTTTGGATTTGATCTCTAAGTACGGCGCGGGGGTTCTAGGTTGAGATAGGGTTGAATTTTTAATAATGAACCGTCAGTATCACTTTTGGCTTTGCGGGTGAGGAATCTTTTAGTTTGGGGGGTAATTTTGGAAAGTAAACTCAATAGCCACGAGTAATGTCCGTGGCAAAATATATTATGGGTTCAGATTACCACGCGAGTACAATTTTCCGTGGTTAAAAGATAATTTAGCTACGGTATTTTTCTAACTGCCGTGGCTGTCTTAATATAAAGAAGCCACGGTTGATTACAGTTGCTAATAGTACTTTTTTCCACATTTGTTATCTGTGGCTAAATTTAGTGTGGCCAAAGGCCATTTTTCTAGTAGTGAATGAGTCTAGAAATCCATCCTTATGGAGACTAGTGACACGATCCCACCGCAAGTGTAAGGCTGTCGCGTGTAGTAATATCCGGTAACCCGAAATAGTCGAACCCAAGGGACTTGTTGTGAATCAGTTAGGATGATTAAATTTTTGTGGGATAGAAATGTAGTTTGTTTACTAATGTAATAAAGTAAATAACAATATAATTTTTAAAATTGTGAGTGAATATGACAGAAAAAAATCAGGATTTTCTCTGGGTTTACTAGGTTTCCACCATTCATGAATTACGGTCTGAAACACAGATGATGAATTGATTTGCCAAACGAGAAAGGATACTTTGAAGATTCCTCAACAAAATTCTATACTTAGAGCACGTACCTAATTTCTCTAACCTACGTACGTCTAAACATGCTTCGTGATCTTCTAACTTCTACTCAATGCTCACAGACTATGGTTGATTTCTCTAACCGGTGACTATGTGCTTAATTCAATTATCTGGGAAATTCGCTGCTTTCACATCCAATTACCTATGATCTTCATATAGGGGATCAAACTACACAAAGATGGGTTAAGAGAAATAATTAAACATAGCACAACCATTCATCATCAATTTAGTTAAGCAAAACGTGAATAAAATTCATAATCTGCCCAAACGGCTTCAAACCCCAGCTACCATGGAGAAATCCCGGTAATGAACTTAGCTACTGAGATTTATGAGTAACAAGATGAATTTTATGTGGTTCACGATAAAAAACAATGAAAACGATAGAGAAGAGAGATCAAACGATGGAATCCTCGCTCTCACGACGAACTCCAAGCTCCAAGCCTTCCTCCAACGTCTTCTTCTTTTTCTCCACCAGCATACTCTGCCCTCTAAGTCTAAAACTCGTGATGTATAGGGCTGGGCACGAATTTTAATGTGGTTGGGCCGAATTTGCAATTCAGCCCCTCTAGGTTGCAATTCTCGGATAGATGTCATTATCAGATCTTGCGCGGGCTTTTTCTCCCTCATACGGACTCCGTTTTGGGCCTATCTTATATAGTTGGAAATCCCTGGATGTCTACTTTCTAATTGCGTAGTACTTGCTCCAAAATTTTATATGTAACTCCAGATACAGCCCGAATACCGAAGACTGGTCTACTGAACCTTTCCAGCTCTTCTTCGTTGATACGTCATCTTTGGCGGACCATATCTTTCTCGTCCGTCCTTTGATTGAGGTCACTGACCTATCCTGGAAAGATATTTGAGTCTAATTTCATTTGGAACCGGTCTCACTATAGCAGGTCTTGTAAAACTCAAGATATCGTCAAAATAGTGAAGGTTGGTCACTTTTGCTCCTCTAATTTCTCATCTCTTCATTCTATTTGACTTCCGAAGCTCTTTTCCATCTCCCGCATGATCATCCAAGCCCTATTTTCCTGCGAATCACAACAAGAAAACACAACCCACGATCGTATCACAATAAAAGCTCAAAATTACACTAAAACGTCCGGATTTAACAATTACGCTCATAAAGCTCACATTCACTAATATTTCACAAACACGGCCAAAATCTCATCTCATTGTCGGAAATCACGCAAAATAGTAGTGTATTAACTAAGAAATATAAATCCTTTGAGTCTTGTCTACTAGCCGACAAGACTCAAAGGACTCTAACAAGACTCACGACACAATTAATGCAGCAAGATGATGCAAATGCAAATCTAGACTCGATCTTGAACACATAAAATCTTTTAAATTCTTTCTTTTTGTGAGATCAGGCAATTTCAATACACATAGACTAGTGCTCACGGAGTAATGAAAAAGTTAGACAAGAGGTGTGAATCGCAACTAAATTCGACAAAAAGTAATTCCCCATAGTTATTATAGAGAACCTAACTTTACTATAAAGAAAAACTTACCTCTTCATGTGAGTTGATAAAAATGAGAAGCTAACCACGGTTATGCCACATTCACAGTCCGGGCTCTTATTCCGCTAAAGGTCAAATATGATGAGGCTCAGGGACAAAAAGGATATAACTTGTATGAAGCAGAGAATCCTAAAGCGTAACATAAACTCAAAACCCCATATCTCACACACCCTCACCATGATGATAGGAATCCACAACCCGAAACTCACCGTCTCCGGCCCTCAATCCCCTCAAACCCCGGTACCATGTCAATCTTGTGACCATCACAGCGAAGCGTACGCGAACTCAATCTTCAACCGGAAAAAGAACTTTCAACACTTGATTTCCAATAAGCACGATTGTATTTCTTCATTCCTCTCCTTTTTTTCTCTTTTATTTTTTTTCTATTTTTTTTTTCTATTTTTTTTCTCTATATTTTGTTCTTTTTCTCAATCAAATATCAATACAATCAAACAAATGTGAGTGATCCTTCTTCAAGAATCAAGAAATAGTAATCATGTTAGGGGGAGGAAATAGACGAACCATTGCATGCGTATCACAAATAAAATTCATCTCTCCTTAACTCAATAAAATGCACGGGGTCACCAATTAAAGCTGCAAGCCAATAACAGCACGTGTGTGGAGGTGGAGTCATCAATGCACAATCTCGATGTCCGTAGTCGAATGTCGACACCCCCACAATAGACTGTAGCTATGTCCCCCTCTCAAATAGTCAGATAATATATGTGACGTGCCTAATCCAACCGAATCTCCTACACCAAGATGATAAAAAATTCGGTACTAGCACGTTCCACCAATTAAGTACAACCAACCCCATTTTCATGCGGATTAGACGTCACGCACTCTGGGTCTCAACTACTGTGTCCACGATGTAATGACATGGAACACCGCCACACCTTAATGTTCCAGTCATCTCACTCACCCTCGCATCCCCTCGAAGATATCATATGACACATATGCGATCTGTAGAACTCACATAAATATGTAATTAAGCACTCTCTCAACTAACCCCCTCAACTACTGCTCCATCGTGACGCTCTAGAAAAGTGATCTAAATAATATGTATGATGAAGGCCAGGAATCGTCTCCCAAGGTCAAAGAGGCTAACAATAAATCCAAGGGTTAATTAGGGTTCTCTAGTGGTCCTACAAGGAAATATCTAAAAGCAGTGAGTGCTCTAATATACATCCTCGCACAGCTATTCTGTGTGCCACTACGAGGCGGGCTGGCGATTACCTAAGACGGACAACATGAACGTTCGGCTTGTTTAACAAACACCAAGCTCAACTATTTTATAGAAAAACAACACACACTTTAGCTTTTAAAATTTCAATTTGGTTTGAAAATAGGTAGGAATTCCCGTAATGAGATTCTCTCTATACTTACTAGGGGGAACTAAAAATGTAATCCTCAGCCAAAATTCACACCCTATGCCTAAAGTCTTCACATCTCACTAAATCAACCAAGTATAATCTTCTATCAATTGCCTTTTCTTAATTTTTTTATTTTTTCATTTTTCTTATTGATTTTCATAATATCCTAACTATATATGCAAGGCTTTGACTCGAAAAGTTTTGACTGTACACAATTTACTTTGTTGGTGGGTATACTCAATTATGTAAAAGTGCAAACCAACTATATATCTATCCTACACAATACGACAATATAAGTAAAAACATAACAAAGACCACAATACTGACTCACAATACAACCTAAACATCCTACATGCTACTGGCTATGCAAGACACAATTGCCTAGTAAACAGATGAATCACCCCCACACTGAATGCTTCGTTGTACTCAACGAATTTAGAGAGTAAACATAAGACTCATCAATCAATTTCGTAGGCCAGTAGAGGATATGGAGCATGACATATACATTAAAAGTGATAGAAAATCCAGCAAAAGAAAAAGATACTCACAACCACCTTAAGGGTGGGCAAGAAATCGCGTCAAGAAGTCCCCAAGCACAGTAATGGCGCCACCATGCCCCTCTAAAGTCAGTGTGTTCTCGCACACCGGGGTCGACTGCCTCCTCTGTTAAAATCCATGTCTGAAGAATCCCCAACTCGCATGCACGAGCCCCTATGAAGGTCATGTGTGCCATGGCACACCAGGATAGACTCTCCCATATCCTGCTCAAATATGCCACTATGAAACACCATTAGTCCCTCTCTCTATCATCTCTCCAAATAACATAATAAAACAACTGAATTTAAAAACACAACTAAATTAAAGCAAATAAATAGGTTGGGTTGCCTCCCTACAAGCGTCTTGTAATTTAAGGTCGACGACCCGACCCAGTTACCTCAAGTATGGTTTATGCGGTTTTTCTCTCCACTTTTTCTTCTTCCACCATCGCTTCTCTCTTTCACTCTTCTCACGTGAGCATGCATGAGATGCATATGGTGCAAAGAAATTGTAGAAGACGGCCTCATATTTTTTTTCTTTTTGTGCTTCCACTCCTTGATCACCGGTCTTCTCGAGAATTCATTCACCGTATCATGATCCCTTGTACCTTTCCTCATCATCATCTTCTTCTTCTTCTTCTTCTTCTTCTTCTTCTTCTTCTTCTTCTTCTTCTTCTTCTTCTTCTTCTTCTTCTTCTTCTTCTTCTTCTTCTTCTTCTTCTTCTTCTTCTTCTTCTTCTTTAAATTTTTCACAATCAATGTCATTCAGGACTGGTCATGTGGAAATATAATCCCAAGTGGAACAGTAATAGCACAGAGTGCCGTCTTAACCGCTTCCTTTCGTAGTGTTTGTCTTGAAATCACAGGTGGCAATTCATGAACCGCATAAAATTGGGGTTTTTCTCCATCTCAGTGAAATAGTTCCCTAAAGTCATGCCATGCTTCATTTAGACACATATCTTCAGTGATTGGGGAGAACTCATTATCCATGTACTTATGAGCCCGTTCTTCATTAAAACCTTCTTCAATGTCCTTAGGCCATAAACTTGCGATGTCAACACTCTCCCTTTCATTCCATGACTCCAGAATTATGCGAGGCACAAGTTGTATAGGCTTCACAATATCATCCCACTCTCAGTCCGAATCTGAGTCCGAAGCGCCCCAAGGAACTATTACTTCATGATGAAAAATATTATATACATAGACCTCTGGGGGTTCATCGTCTTGCTCTTCGCACTCCTCAACTAAGTCAGGAATGATGCTACTTGGCCCATAGTCATTATCTGCATATGCCAATGCACTCGAAAGTTGTGCCAAGTGATGTCCCTGAAGCTGGACAGTTTCATCCATCCTATTAATTCCTTCCTCCATTCTGTCCATTTTAGCTATCATGAGCTTCAATATTTCTTTCATATCCTCATCTTATTGATTGCAAGGAGGAGGGGTGTACATATCTCCATAGGAGTAGTACGGTGAATAGCCTGGAGCTTGCCCATAAGAATTATGCCCCCACATGATCACTAAGATACCTGCACAATTAATCTCTAGGAATGAGGTGAGATCAGAAATAAAATAAATAAACAAAACAAAAAATAAAATCCCTAAGGTTAATAATTTTAATCAATTCAACCGAAGTCCCCGTCAACGGCGCCAAAAACTTGACACGATCCCACCGCAAGTGTACGGCTGTCGCGAGTAGTAAAATCTGGTAATCCGGGAAAGTCGAACCCAAGGGACCTGTTGTGAATCAATTAGGATGATTAACTTTTTCTGGGCTAGCAATTGAGTTTGTTTACTAATCTAAGAACGTAAATAACAAGCTAATTATTAAAACTAGGAGTGAATATGAGAGACAAATATCAGGATTTTCTCTGGATTTACTAGGTTTCCACCATTCATTAATTACGGTCTGAAACACATATGATAAATTGATTTGCAAAACGAGCAAGGGTAATTTTAAGATTTCTCAACCAAAGTCTATACATAGAGCACGTACCTGATTTCTCTAACCTACGTACGTCTAAACATGCATCGTGATCTTCTAAATTCTACTCAATGCTCACAGTCTGTGGTTGATTTCTCTAACCGGTGACTATGTGCTTAATTAAATTATCCGGGAAATTCGCTGCTTTCACTAACCAATTACCTATGATCTTCATATAGGTGATCAAACTACATAAAGATGGGTTAAGAAGAAGAATTAAACATATCACAGCCATTCATCATCAATTAAAGTTAAGCAAAACGTGAATCAAATTCATAATCCGCCAAAACGGCTTCAAACTCTAGCTACCATGGAGAAATCCCGATAATGAACTTAGCTACTAAGATTCATGAGTAACATGATGAAGTTTATGTTGTTCATGATCAAAAACAATGAATAAGATAGAGAAGAGAGATCAAACGATGGAATCGTTGCTCTCACGACAAACTCCAAGCTCCAAGCCTTCCTCCAACATCTTCTTCTTTGTCTCCAGCAGCCTACTCTGCCATCTAAGTATAAAAATCGTGTTTATAGGGCTGGGCACAAATTTTAATGTGTTTTGGCCGAACTTGCAATTCAGCCCCTCTAGGTTGCAATTCTCGAACATATTTCATAATCTGATCTTGAGCGGGCCTTTTCTCAAACATACGGACTCCGTTTTGGCCTTATCTTATATCGTTGGAAATCCCTGGATGTCTACTTTCTAATGGCGTAGTCCTTGCTCCAAAATTTTATATGTAACGCCAAATACAACCCGAATACTAAAGACTGCTCTAGTGAACTTTTCCAGCTCTTCTTCGTTTTTGCGTCATCTTCGGCGGACCATATCTTTCTCGTCCAGCCTTTGATTGAGCTCCGTGACCTACCTTTGAAAATATCTTTTAGTTTACTTTCATTTGGAACCAGTCTAACTATAGCAGGTCTTGTAAAACTCAATATATCATCAAAATAGTGAAGGTTTGTCACTTTTGCTCCTCTAATTTCTCTTCTCTTCATTTTTCCTGACTTCCGAAGCTCGTTTCCATCTCCTGCATGATCATCCAATCCCTATTTTCTTGCGAATAACAACAAGAATACATAACCCGCCATCATATCACAATAAAATCTCGAAATTACACTAAAAACGCTCGGATTTAACAATTACGCACATAAAGATCACATTCACTAATATCTCACATACACGACCAAAATCTCAACTCACTGTCGGAGAACACGCACAATAGTAGTGTATTAACTAAGAAATCTAAATCCAACTAAGGAGTTATCATCTAGATACACGTTTCTCGTTTATGTGGCCTAAACGACGGTGCCATAAGGAAGCAGGATTTAAATCAATTATTTTAATCCTCTTAGTATTAATGTTGTAGACGGGATTTCTTAGATCAAGGACGTACAGTCCATTAAATAATTGTGCACTACAATAGCGAATATTATTAAAATAAATGGAACAACAATTGTTCTTTATTGAAATAATAAAACCTTGTCCAAACAAGAGAATATAAATAATTTTTTTGCTCATAGCAGGCACAAAATAGCAATTATTTAATTCTAAAACTAATCATGAAGGTAGAGACAGCTCATACACGCCTACGACCAATGCAGCAACCTTTTCTCCATTTCCAATGCGCAGGTCTATCTCCCCTTTAGCCAATCTTATACTTCTCTTTAGATCCTGCACATTTCGACAAATGGGAGATTCTCATCCAGTATCCAATACCCATGATGTAGAGATAGTTAAGTTGACATCTACAACAAAAATACGTGGTGGTAGTGGAATCACTATTCTAAGTCTCTTTTCCTCCAGATATTTCGGGCAGTTCATCCTCCAGTGTCCAGGTTGATTGAAGCAGTGACATTCACCTTTAGCAATGCCACCAACATGCTTAAGGGCAGGTTCCTTGGACTTGGAAACTGCTTTGCCTTTGCCCTTGGAGGTTGAAGCAAACCTTTTTCCCTTTCCTTTCTGCACCATCATAATGGCCTTGCCCTTACCCTTGTTGATGTTTTGTTCAGCTGTCCTCAACATATTGAGTAAATATGGCAGTGGTTTTACGATCTCGTTCATGTTATTGTTCATGATGAACTATCCATAACTCTAAGGAAACAATTGCAACACGAGATCGGTGGCCAAATCTTGGCCGACCGGGAACCCTAGTCGTGTGAGATTCTGAGTACCAGATCATACGGAATACATGAGGTCCCACAGAGTTTCCTTCATCCAGATGACATTCGAACAATGCCTTGGAAACTTCATACCTCTCAACCCTTTCCTGCTCTTGGAAGAGCTGCTTCAAGTGTTCGATCTTATCGACTGCATTCATGTTCTCATGTTGCTTCTAGAGCTTCGAGGTCATGGTGCAAAGCATGAGGCAAGCCGCATCATTAGCGTCGTCAACACCCTTCTGATACGCCTTTAGGGCTGCAAGAGTATTGTTTTCTGGGCCTGCAGGATCTTGCTCCTCTATAGCGTAAAATTTATTTTCTTGCTTGAGAACGATTCTCAAGTTTCTGTACCACTCAAGAAAATTGGTTCTAGAAAGCTTGTCCTTCTCAAGGACAGAGGGTAGGGAATGTTGTGAACTCGATGAGTTGTTTGCCCTTTGGAATTCTATAAAAGGAAAATACGCAAGTTTTAGTATTTGTGAACTTTTGACTATATTTAAAGATGGCTAGATTATTAAACATAGCTCCCACTATTTTTCTACGAATTAATAACCCTCAAGATATTAATGCGAAAAATATCACTATATTTTCTAGTGGGCCAAGATCCATGTTTCGTCTCCTTTTGAGCTTGCTTTGGCAAGTCACCCAAACATTGACTACTTTAGGTAGGAACAATTCCAATTGCATTCCATGCAACTCTTGCTTAAATTGGGCAAATAACTCCTTATTTATCCATCCGTATGGATAATCCCAATTAATAGCCAAGTTGTGTCCAACCTCTTATTTAAACAATTGCACATTACTTTGTTGTGCCATCGCATCACATCATTATGAACCAAGTGGCCTTGCTTTGGCATGCACGAGCTTGATAAATCATGATGATGACGAGTGTTTAACTAACGAGAAGGCAAAGCACAATATTTCAGTTTTGAGCGATTTTAAAATTTAATTCTAACTGTTTTGTTGATCCATATTTGTTTCGATCTATCTCGAGTTTGGGTACAAATCCAAGTAATATATCCGGTTTGTTAATTATCTTATTATCCTAATTTCATGCATCATCTATACACCAATCACAAAATAATAAGACATAAAAATAAACAACCACAACATAACAAAAACGTGATGTGGATATGGCCTTTCTAGAGTAAGATATTCCCGAGCCAATGGGAATATCTATGAACCCTAAATAGCAAACACATCTCCATGTGCCTCAATTTTTTGGTACATCTTCCATAGTCTTTGTGGAATGCTCCGTGCCCCATCTTTGTGGCTTCTTTGTCTTTGGGCTTCTTTTCTCCAATCTTGGCTAACAATCTATTCTATCTAGTACTAGCTAGCAACTATACTAAATAACATAAATTTCACAAGTTGAGAAAAAATTGGCTCGCATGCCGTAAACCCTAATTAACTATTACATTGAGTTGATTGGCTCGCAAGCCGTAAACCAAACCAAAAAATCTAAACAATCACACCAAACCACTTCCTAAGGCCATATCCAATCACCATGCAATTTGCACATAAACAGTTAAAATCCAATTTTAACGATCTTGGTCAATTTTAATTGATTTTTGGGTTACTAGGGTCAAAACAGTCCCAGGGGCCAAACTAAACATGGCCGAACCCCTTTGGAATCGCCCCGTGCCGAGCCTAGGCCGGCCGGCCCAACCCGTGGGGTTGGCCGACTGCCTAGGCCTTCGGTCTACGTGGAATGGGCGGCAAGGAAGGTGAGGGACGGTCTCCCTAGGGGGCCGAACCTCATAGTTGTTTCCAAAAACAACTCCTTCCTTGTTCCCCAATCCAAAACGTTTCAAAATTAGAACTAGTTTCCAATTTTTGCCCAAAACCCTAGATCTAAGATCCTACAATTTCTCAAACTCACTAATCTATGCATCCAATGCACAAACTAGGTCTTTTTTAGTTGAATCACATTCCAAATGCATCTCTATGCTTAATTTGTCTGTTTTGACGCAATAATCTAACAATTATGGGTGTAAATGACATAAAACGTAACACATAAACCACGCCTATGTTCTATGACCTGTAGCGCTGATGCCACTGTAGGGTTTTGATCATGGATACGCAGCTGAAGAATGAATTATCCATTCAAGACCCTCCAAGGTTCACAAGAAGATAATCATAACGATGGTAAGGGAAGAAACAAGTAACACACCTTAGAGGTCTCATGTGATGACTTGTAACGTGAATTGTGTCACATCTCTACGGTTGATCAACGCCTAGGTTTGAGGTCTAGATCTTCCTTCTCCTTTGGGCTAGCTTGGACAGGAGGAGAGGAAGAAGAAATCATGCAACGAGGATCAAGAGAGGGCTCGGCCTCTCTTAATGGCCGACGGGGACGTGCGGACGGGCAAGTGGCTTCGGCCTATTGTCTTATCTTGCTCTCTCTCATGATTTCTCTCCCACTCAACTTATGTTATGAGCATTAGTCTGGGAAGGAAGCTAGTGACATCCTTTATACAGTCCAACAACTCCTTGTCAACTACCTAAAGGCCCTTCTTAATCCTACTTGAATTCGGATTCGTCCCTTCCTTGCATATTAGTCCTACTAAGTTTTCAAGATGTTGCAAAGTGATCCTTCTGATTAATTAATCATACTAATTAATTCCCAAATCTAGTTTAACCCTATTGGGCGTGTGACCCCATAGGTTCTTTCTAGTTGGTAGCAACAATTTTCTAATATGGAGCGGTCTCTAGTAAGACATCCATTCTAGCCAACTAATAATAGTCATCCGACAATCCTTGTGCAAGTATTGTCTCATCTCTTTGTCTCAATATCCGAATTGGACACGAGACATATATGTCACACTCGTATATCCAATCCATATTTTCTCGATCCTGGGAATAGCCTTATTTGTGCAAATAACATCAATATCCTATATTGATTTATTTGAGTCTGGCCAGACATTTCATAAGCACTATCCTCGAGTGGCCTAGGATATTTGCTCCCGTTATGTGGGGGGGGGGGGAATTCTATCCACAACACTACGATATCTAAGCTTGCTTCATGTTGTGTCCGATATGCGCCTTTATGACTACCCAGTTACGGTTTAGCGTTTGACGCTACCAAAACCACAACGCTCCACAACGAGATGCTCTAGTGACTTCAAGTCTAAGGATGACAATATCGTTGTCACCACGAGAAGCGCTTGTGACTTTTCATAACTCATATGTAGCCTTCTCGGAGATGGGTCAATCCAGTATGCCATTACTCCTAATGCATACCCATGTGTTGGATCATGATATCTCCATATCAATCCAGCCTCATACTAGTCTATAGATGATTGTCTTATTCAAACATTATACTGGACTAGGGGTATTTAAGATAAACAACACAATTGTAAATCCAAGGACTTCATTATATTAAATATCCAATAAATAATACAATGATTATCCTAGCCAAAAATAAGTTCATACTAAACTAGATTGCCTCTAGGGCATCTATTCCAACACCATGAGAACTCTAACTCCAAAGGGCAAGAAGTATATGCTTTTCATTGTAGATGATTTCTCTAGATATACTTGGGTTTCTTAAAGAAAAATATGAAGCTCTCACCGAATTTTCAAAGCTTTGTAGAGAACTTCAAACACTGAAAAACCTACCTATTGCTTCAATCAGAAGTGATCATGGTAGAGTTTGATCAATTACAGTTCGATGTATTCTGTTCTAAGAATGGTATCTCTCACAACTTTTCTGCTTGTAGAACTCTTCAACAGGATGAAGTTGTTGAAAGAAAGAATAGGATTCTTGAATACATGTCAAGAATAAAGCTTCTAGAAAACAGATTACGAAAGCATTATTGGGCAGAAGTTGTGAATACAACAAACTATATTTTGAACAGGTGCTTGATCAGACCTATTCTAATGATGACTCCCTATGAAATGTTCAAAGGAAGAAAGTCAAACATTTCTTACTCCAAACATTTGGTTGTACTTGTTTTGTCCACAACAATGGTAAGGACAATCTTGGTAAGTTTGATGCAAGAAGGGATGAAGGTATATTCTTGGTTATTCACAGACAAGCAAAGCCTATAGAGTTTACAATAAGAAAATTAAGCTTGTTGAAGAAAGAATTCTTGTTATATTTGATGAAAGCTATGATGGTTCTTCGAGTGATGGTTTTGCATCTCTCAATCTGAACAAGCATGATTCAGATACAGAAGAAGAATCCTCAAAAGGAACCAAGGAATTGTCACAAGAACAAAGCAGGCATTTTAAGGCCCTGAAAGCAAGGTTCAAGCCTTGAAACAGAATCTCCAGAGAATACCACAGAACAGTCAACTACTACAAGTTCTCAGAGACTTGATAAGAAAACTGGAGAGCCTAAACCTTGGACACCAAGGAAGATATTTAAATATCTCTTATCTCATCCTGCTGATAACATTATTTCTGATCCAACCACTGGTACACGGACTAGATCACAGTTGAAAAATCTTTGTGCTTTTAATGTTTCTATCTCTCTTGTAGAACCTAAAACTGTGAAGGAAGAATTACAAGAAGCAGACTAGATCATTGCAATACAAAGTGAAGTCAATGAGTTTGAAAGGAACAAGGTCTGGAATCTAGTCCCTCCTCCAACAAATCAGTCTGTCATTGGCACCAGATGTGTATTTACAAACAACTTAGATGAGAATGGAAAGGTAATAAAGAACACATCTAGATTGGTAGCTTAGGACTACAATCAAGAAGATGGTATTGACTATGAAGAAACATTTGCTCCTGTTGCCTGGTTAGAAGCAATTAGAATTCTACTTGCATTTTCATCTCACAAGAACATGAATTTTTTTCAAATGGATGTGAAGTGTGCATTTTTAAATGGTTATTTGCAAGAGGAAGTTTATGTTATTCAACCCCCAGGTTTTGAAAATGACAAGTTTCCAGATCATGTTTGCAAACTTGACAAAGCTCTTCATGGTTTAAAACAAGTTCCAAGGGATTGGTATGAAAGATTGTCAAAATCTATACTTGAAAATGATTTCAAAAAAGGGTTAGTAGATAAGACCCTTTTCATAACGACTCATGAGAAAGACATGCTTGTAGTTCAAATTTATGTTGATGATATCTTGTTTGGAGCTACTAATAATCTTCTGTGCAAGGAATTCTCAAGTCTTATGAGCAGGGAATTTGAAATGATCTTGATGGGTGAATTGAACTTCATTCATGGACTTCAAATTCATCAGATGAAGAAGGGCATATTTCTACATCAAAGAAAGTACACAAGAGACTTGATAAGCAAGTATAATATGTCTCAGTCTAAAGAGATTAAGACCCCCATGAATTCTACAGTGTCTCTAGACAAAGATGAATCTGGTAAGAGTGTGAATGTGAAGGAGTATATGATTCTATACCTTACAGCTAGTAGACAAGATATCATGTTCAGTGTAAGCATGTGTGCTAGATTTCAAGCTGATCCTAACGAATCACACTTGACTACAGTTAAGAGAATTTTTAGATATCTCAATGGTACCAAAGACTTAGGGCTTTGGTATCCTAGAGAATCTAACTTCTCTTTTTGTGTCTATTCAGATGCTGACTTTGCGGGATATAAAGTTGATAGAAAGAGTACATCATGATGTTATCAATTTCTTGGATCATCCTTAATCAGCTGGAATTCAAAGAAGCAAAACTCAGTTGCACTATCAACAGTAGAAGCTGAATACATAGCAGCTGGAGCTTGCTGTTTACAAGTGTTATGGATAGAAAAACAAATGAGAGATCTTGTATTTGATTTAAGAGATATACCAATCAAGTGTGACAACACAAATGCAATATCAATTACAAAGAAATCCAGTTCAGCATTCAAGAACAAAGTATATTGATGTGAGACATCACTTCGTCAGAGATCATGCAGAGAAATGTGATATTGTTCTTGAATTTGTTTCTACTAACTTGCAAGTTGTAGATATCTTCACTAAACCATTGCTAGATGAAAGATTCACAGCCTTAACATTGGAATTGGGTATGCTATATAAAGAATCATTGATTTAGGGGGAGAATCATGTAAGTTTTATGTGTTTCAAAGATTTGAACTGATTTTCAAAGCCTTGAAAATTCTTTCAAAGCTTTGAGTATATGTGTTTTACATCATACAGCTTTTCAACGCCTTGAAATCCTTTCCAAAGCCTTGAAAATAATACTGCTTGCTAGTTAGTCAATAATTTTGGATCTTTCAATGGTGGGTGTTATCTTTGTAGATAATTGCTCAATGTTGCCCCTCATGTTTAAAAAAAAACATTTTTAGGAAAAATAGTATAATTTCTTTTATTTCCAACGGCACACACAAAATTTGAATCTTTTTTTATTCAGCAGATCTTCAAATGATCAGAGAGAATATTTAGTTTCCTTTTCATACTAAAACTCTATTCTATTTATCTTCTTCTCTCCTTATCTCCTCCGTATCTATCCTACCTCTCTCTTATTCTTTCCAAACCCTAATGAGAACTAGGAGAGCCCTTGAAAGAATCAAGATGGCTGGTGGTTCAAAGGCTACAACAGAGAATAAAAGAAAGACCACTATGGAAGAGGTTCAGAACATCAATGGAGATTCCAGTTCAAATACTGCTAGTGCAAAATACATAGCACCTTCTCCTCCCAAAAAGAAGGCCAAGAAAGATGAGACACCAGTGTCCAGCAAGAAGAAGAAGGCAGTGGAGTCTGTACCAGAAAAACAGAAGGGAATTCAGATTGGTAGCCCTAAGAAGGCAAAGAAGAAGGTTGACAAATAAGATAAGGAAAAAGGAAAAGAAAATGTTACAGAGGATGAACCAGAGGATGAACCAGATGAGAACATTGACAATGCACTACAGATCTATCCAGAGAAGACGAAATCCACTTGTAAGAAATCAGCCCTTGAGCATACATGGTTCATTACTCATGTTGCTACAGGACAATGGCTTGATGGATTTGCTTCTAGTTCAATTTCTTTTTTTTTTTTAGTATGTAATATTCCTATGTTACATGGTATGAATCTGGAGTGTATTAAAATGTTGAAGAAAATCTCTCTTTGGTTTCTTTTAAACCCTCCACAGTTAGCCTACCCTAGACTCACCAGATTCTTTTACCTAAACATGAAACAACTCAGGAAAACTGCAAATATGGTGATTCAGTCCAAGGTCGCAGGTATTGGTATGGAACTAGATCACTCTGAGTTTGATAATGTTCTAGGTTGTACTAAGAGGTATGATACCTGTAACTACCCTCCTAAGAGTGAAGCCCTGAAGCAAGCAAAATAAGAGTTCTTTCTACCCAATACCCCTGCTTCATCTAAGCAGTAACACACTCTGTGTTAACTGTTGAAGCCAAGGTTTTGTTTACTATCTTGATGAGTTATGTGGTACCAAGGGAACACTCAAAGGAACTGGTCACTAATAGGGTGTTTCACTTAATGTTTTTGGTTATGCATGGTTATGAAATTGATCTTCCAAAACTTGTGATGGAATACATGCTTTACAGCCAAACCAACCAGAGAAAACACCCTTTGCAATATGCCAATTTGCTCACCTTATTCTTTCAACATTTTAAAATTCCAAGTGATAGGGAAAATTCTATCACTACTGGGGTTTGGTATGCTTAATGAGAACAAATTTGAGAAAATTGGGGTGGTTAAAACCAGTGCTAATGTTTGGAAGCTATACTTAGACTTGACAGAGTAAGAGTTGAGCTCCAAGAAATTCCTCAAACCCAAGACTTTGACCCCTACTTCTAGCCAAGCCTCTCAGCCTCTTGATAAATCCTTGGTTCTTCAGTTGATCAATCGACTGCAAATGGATATTGATGAAGTGAAGTAGAATCAACATGGATTTGATACTGATCTCAGGCAAGTGAAGTATATGGTTGAAAACATGTTCGGAAAAATGACAGTGTTTGATGTGCCTGAAGAAGTGTCTCAAGTTGCAAAGAGTACCAAAAAGGTTGATTCAGCCAAGGATTTGCGCAGTGAAACTCAGGATGGGGCTGCTCAAGCAAAGGATAAAGAAAATCAGGTGGTTGATCGAGGTAGAAGGTGACTGTCCATACTCAGGAGCACTACTTATAGATCTCAAAAAGAAGAAATCAAAGAAGCCAAATGTTCCAGAGATTGTGACTGAAGCTGACTTATTTGAAGGTGAAGGGGAAGCTGATGTGGCTCAGTAGGAAGAAGATCAGGTTGATGATGATGAGGGAGGTAGTCAGGAAAAAGATGCAGAGAAGCAAGGAGATGAAGACCCCAACACGTAACTCTTGCCTACTCTTTCTTCTCCTTTTCAAGGCCTTGAAATCCTTTTCAAAGTCTTGAAAAATCTATCTTTTCAACACAGTATTTTAAAAATCTTTCCAAAAACTTTGATCCAACATTTATTTCTCATTCTTTTTTGATGAAAGTCAAAAAGAGGGAGATGTTTAGGGTAATAATTTTTTTCCACTCTTGTTTAGAAGACCTGGTTTTGGTCAGTAGGATTATCTGAAACTTTGCTGTTACTTGATTTTTCAGTTTATCTAATTAGTTAAATCTTTTGGACATTATGTGTTATGATTTATTCTGCTATGTGCTAATGAGTATTTGCTGCAGAATCACAGTATCAAACAGATTGACAGAGTTTGATTTTGTATTTCATGTAGGGGGAAATTGTAAGTTCAATGCAGGTTCAAGACTTGTCTATTTCAAGGCCTTGAAACATCTTTCAAAGCCTTGAAACTGAGTAAGCTTTATATGCAAGAACTTAGGGGTACTTGATTCAACTCCTAAAGCACTTGATGATGAAAGACTATGTTTACACAGTTTACAGGATCTAACATCATCTGTTTAACTCAATTATGCAGGGATATTGTGTTTCCTTTTTTATAGGAATCAGTTTCCTAACTTTTTTTTTGTAGAAATGGAAACTACTTGAAGACTTGATTCTTTGAACGATCTGCTATGGTTAAAAGCTTCTCAACAGACTTCCAACAAGATCAAATCAATATTGTGGAAGATACTGAGCTACTATCCATTGGAAGAAGCTGTTAGAAGAGTCAAGATTTGAAGCTAATTTTCAAGCAAGTTCGTTGATGAGATTCTGTAGATCTTCAATTCAAACTGAGTGTTTAAAAGGAGAATTGCTGAGAGAATTCAACACTACACAGAAAGACACATTAAGCAATTCATAGAGACACTCAAAAACATTCAAGGATTAATAAGAGAAAAAGAAGCATATTCATCTCTCAATCCAAGCATCAGAAGAACACTGCATACTCACTGCAGTTTCATTTCCTGTGTTTTTCTTTCTGAACTTTATTTTTATATCCTTTTGAAAATACTTCTAGTTCTGATTCTCAAGGATTGTTCAAGGTGAACAATAGAGAATTCTTAGTTAATTATATAGGTAGAGAAGGTACTAGATAGGTTAGTGAGAACCACAAGCTGTAACAGAGTAAGGCATCTCTCTGTGCTTGAGATCTAGGGCTTGGCTTTGGATTAATAAGAATTGTGCTGAAAATCCTGCAAGTAGAAGATCCCTGAGGTAGAGACGTAGGTCCAAGTGGACTGAAGTCTATATATCATGTGTCTCTTGCATTTACTTTTTAGTTTCATACTTAGGACTTTTGCAGCATTCAAATTAGTTTCATTTCAAGGGTTTGAAACTCATTTCAAGGCCTTGAAATACACTTATTCTTTTGTATACTCTAATTGTTTTATTCCATGGGCTTGACACTCATTTCAAGCCCTTGAGTCTCTTTATAAATCTTTTGAAACCACTACTCTTGCAAGTTTTAGCAAAAGTTTGCATACTCTATTCAACTCCCCGCCCTTCTAGAGTATTGATCCTACATTTCGACCTACTGTATACACCTTCAAGAATAATTAAGTTTCTGCGAAATTGGTCACGTTACCTGTATTTTATTACAAAGAATGTGATTTCTCTAATTCTAGTCGACAACAAGGATTACAGGTTCAAAGGTGAAGGTTGATATTTACTCGTCTGTAAGGGTGCGAATGTGATCCTAAAGGGAGTCAATAATCGAACTTTTTATGTACTTCAAAGTTCAAAGATTACACATTCCATAGGAGTTCCTTCAGCCGAGACGAGGAATCATCAAACCTTGCTATAACATACGAGCCTCGATCATAAGGGTGAACGTGGAATTCAAGAACTCTCGAATAATGGTATTTTTTCTTGGCAGAATTCCACGAGCCTCCAGTTTTTTGAGCATTATGTGTTTGGGAAGCTACATTGTTGCAAGTACCCGAAAGAAATTCATGGAATCAAGGGAACTTTGGGTTATATCCATCCGAATTGCTGGGGTCCCTCTTGAGTTGAGTTTTTCGGAGGTCACATGTATTTTCTTCGTAAATTTGACGATCATTCCAGGATGACATGGATACTCGTAATGAAACACAGGAGTGAAGCTTTCGAAAAATTCAAGGAGTAGAAGATACTAGTAGAGAATCGAGCGGGAAAGAAGGTGAAGAGACTTTGCACAGACAAACAGTTTGAGTTTTATTCATACGAGTTTGATGAATTTTCCTAAGATTCGGTATTGCACGCCATCGCACGGTTCACACACACCACAACAGAATGGTGTAGCCGATAGGAGAACAGTGAGACCCTTTAGAAAAAGCACAGTATATGCTTTCAAATGAAGGTATTTCTAGGGTTTTTTAAGGAGAGGCTTTTATAACATCTTTTTATCTCGGGAATCGAAGCCCACACACATATATTGGTTTCAAGACACTTTCTGAGGATTTCCGTTTGCGTTGCATATTATCTTGTGGATGAAGTTAAGGTAGAAGGAGAAAATTAGGGGGTATTCACGGGTTATGGGACATGTGTGAATGGGTACACGATCTAGTAGGATAACAAGATTATACTTTGCAGAAGTGTAGTCGTCAATGAGAGTTCTATGTTTATAACGATTTTTCAAGATTTGAGCACTCATGACACTTACATGGATATAATTAAGTTTTTGTAGTCAACTGATAAAATCTTCCTAAGAATCATTCAGGTACATCCTTGTTATCTACTTCATCTCATAACTTCTTACTTCACAACACTCTTCACGTACCTAAGTTATGCACAAATGTTTTGTATGTTACGAAATTGTGTACATATCATAATTGCAGATGTATATTTTGTGTTACTTCATTTTCTATCCAGCATAAAGCTACGGGAACCATTATTTACCAGGTTCTGAGTAGGAATGGGCTTTATAACTCTCATACATTAAGTTATGCATAATTATCCCATTCAATCTTATCCCTTTAATCATTTACCTCATGCATTCGTAGGAAAAAAAGTGATTCCCAACTTTGGCATGACCGTTTGGGAAATCCCTATGACACAATTTTGAATAAAATGGTTTAACATTTTGGAACCTAAAACTCTCATACATTAAGTCATTTTTGCATGAAGGGTAAAGTGCATCGTTTATCCTATTTGTCTTCTACTCCTAAATCTTTCGAACCTTTGCAAATGTTGCATAGTGACATTTGGGGACTCTCAAGTTCCAAATCTTGTCATGGGTTTCGATATAATGTTCTCTTCATTGAAATTTTTTCTAAATACACTTGGCTCTATCTGTTTCATATCAAATCTGATGTAGCTACTATTCTTCCTAAATTGAAAAATCAAGTTGAAAATTGTTAAACCATTCAGCTGGCATCTTGCGAACCGACGAGGTGGTGAATACACGTCTTACACCACTCAAAAAGTTTTTACTAATGAGATCACCCAGCAAAAATTGTGACCCAACACTCCCCAACGATATAGAGTATCCGAACGAAAACATCGGCATATCATGGAGAGGGTCGTGAATATGCTCAAAAAGGTTTCTTTACCTAATAATCTTTGGAATCATGTTGTAGCAACTGTCTAGTAGAAATACATAAAAAAAAAATCCGATTTTGAATTCATCTTTGGTACTAATCATGACTATTCTTGCTTCAAGTTTTTCGGGTGTGCGTGCTTATCAAATTTTTGTACTTGTAACAACTCTAAGTTAGATGCAAAAACTAAACATATGTTTTTATTAGTTATGCCGCCGAATATAAAGGGTTCGTATGTATTGATAAACCTACGAATTGCATTTACACCAGTCGTGATGATGTTTTTGAGGAAATCTATTTTCGTTATGCTTCTTAATCCACTAACTGCTCCTCTAAAATATAGTGCATTACAGGTATTATCCTCCCAACTGTACAATCAATCTCTATCCCTTTGCTTCAAGAAACTCGTGTATCAATGATGAGCCAGAACGATGGCGTTGAAGAGGAACCTTCTGTTGTGGAGGCGACGTAGTCTGCCGTTATTGTAGGTGAAACTGACCCAAGCACTAACTATTACCAAACGGTTTAATTCTCTGCCAATTCAGGCGAGGCACCGACTGTACAGAGCCCATGCTTTGGTCCAACATCTCACTACCCTATCGGTTATGGCAAGGAACTTTCCAACGCTGCTGCGACAACTCCCACACCCAGCACTAATGAGATTCCCCACGCCGGTCACCACATGCAAACACGAAAAAAATATCTGGCGTAAGAAAAGAAAATATGGTTTTTTCGCAGTTACTACTTCTATTTCTACTAATCCCACTTCTTACACTGAGCCTAGAAGGACTCACAGTGACATACCATAATGGCTTATGAGTATGCTAGCCTCACACTACAAAACATGGACTTTAGTTCCACGACCGTCTCATGAAAAAATAATAGGAAGTAATTTAGTTTTTCCCACAAAATAAAACCCTAATGGAACCCTCATGCGCCATAAAGCTCGCCTTGTTGCTAAAGGATTTCACCAAACTCGAGGAATTGATTACGATCAAACTTTTAGCCTCTTTGTTAAACACTCAACTGTTCACACATTTTGGCTCTTCCTACACATTTTAATCGGCATGTACATCAACTTAGCGTTAAAAATATTTTTACATGTCACACAATGAGAAACTATTTACATGACTCAATCTCCACGTTTTAAACACCCAGGGTTTCCTCATTAAGTTTGCAAGTTAAACAAGTCCATATATGGATTAAAACAAACACCATGAGCGTTGTTTGAGCCATTATCTCTTATTTATTTTCTCTTGGATTCATTACATCTAGCACTAATTCTTTCATTGTTTATCAAGCACCGCAATGGACTTTCTAAAACTCTTTCATTATATGTTGATGATATTATGCAGACAAGAGGCGACATCCCTTTTATTTCTTCACTCGTACCCAAGTTAATTCAGAGTTTAACATGACTAACCTTGATGCTCTAACATATTTTTTTGGTCTTGAAATCAAACATACAACAACTAGCCTACACTTTCACCAGGGCAAATACATTTCCAACTTGCTTTCACGCTTTAACATGTCAAATTCTAAACCCACCCCTACAACAATTTATGTCGGCATCAAATACCACAACTTAGTTCATGTTTGGTAACCTAGATTTTATTCCATTTTGATTAAAAACGACCATTTTAATTTAATTAAATTTTTTATGATACGAATTTTTTAGCTGGAAATATACAGATTAAAATAACCTTAGTGAAATTTTAAAATCTCTAAAATTGGTTATCTTGCAGCTGAAAAATTGAAAAAAAAATTATTTTACCGTGTATTAACATTAGCATGATTGTGGTTCATTTATAAATGGGTGTATTCAAGTAATTACCTGAATATCTATTTAAATTTTGTCAACTGGATAAAATAAATTATCTAAAACTTCACCTCATACCAAATATATTTGAATTTTCAGTTCAGCTAGATTTTTCACCTAGATTTTTTCCAGATGATTTTTGAGATTTTTAGTTGATATAGAACCTTAGAGGGCGAAACCCTCGCTGACCCTACACCTTAGCGGTAATTTTTTGGTGCATTCAATACCTCACATTTATTCGCCCCGAAATTTCCTTCCCTCTTAATCACCTCTGTCAATTTATGCATGTACCCACATAAATTCATCTTAGTGGCGCCAAACGCATTCTCTGATACCTTCAAGGCTCCAAAAATAGAGACCTCGTTTACCAAAAAGGGTACATGCCTATCCACGCCTACTTGGACGCCGATCGGATATCTACTGATCCCACTACTGGGACTCTTTCAACGCGTCAATAGACCTCTATTATGGGATGAGTTAACGGTAAGACATTAGTATGAGTGTAGCTTCCTCCTATCATAAGATAAAGGGGAAGCTTATAAAGGATATGTCCGAACTACTTTGCTTCATTGAATGAATGAGGATGATGATTCCTCTAAAGGGTAGTGATACTTCGTCCCTTTCGTTGTTCCAGTCCGGAGATAGAATAGCACTTCGTACCTTTGATCGATAGATTAGGCCTTAGCAAATCCCACCAACCAATGAAGTACCTCCGGCTTCGTTGATTTTCTTGGACCCAATCCCGTTAATTGGGGCGCCAAGAACCAAACATTGTTGTAACAACCCCAAATTATACCCCTTGCGAATTGAAATATGTCACTCCGCCCTTGAGATTTCTCCCCAAATGCAAGATTTAAAAATAACGGCAAGTAAACAAGTACTATTAATCCATACTTGAATGAAATACTAAAACACAAAGTCATTCCAAATCCAATGCCACTAGCCGGCATAAAACTCTACCAACTAAAGTGAACGTCTAATAGTTTGCATGATTATAACTAAGCCAAAATAAAAGTAAAATGCTCCCACTAGATCTTGCATCCATCAACGACACCTGTGGTGTGAAAAGAAAATAACAGACACGACAGTTTGAAAATCAACAACAAATACTGAGTGAGATATTCCCAATCATGTAAACACGAATAGCATGATAAGTATTACATTCAAAAGAAATGGTAAGAATAAAACGACTCTTTTAACTTCTCGACTTGGATAATCCTCTTCTATATACTTTCCAAAAAAATCCCTTCCAAAACTTCTTGGAAATCTTTTCCAATAAAAGAAATATGTGCTTCAAAAAACAATGTGTTGTACTTTCTTTCACTTTGTTGCACTTTACTTTGTTATGTTATACGGAGAAGATTAACAACATATCATCTACTAGAGCAATCCAAGATCTTAAGTATCGACACCCCCTAAGACTCAGGGTGCTCAAAGAGGTGAGTACGACTAGAAAATTGGGGATAAAAAACGGCTGTGTTATTAAAATAAAAAGAAGCCGTGTGACTGTAGCCAACACGTCAACTGCTAAAATTAAAGAATCCAGAAGACCGAAGTGAAGCCGTTATGACATGTTCCATTTTACATTATTATGCATTATGACATGTTTCATGTAATTTCTCAAAAAGAATACTTCAAGTAAAAAAACCAACTTCCAATATAAAGCACATAACCATGAAATACATTTTGAGACGTATTAATAAAACATGTGGACACGAAAGAAGATAAAGCTTAAGGACTGTCAATGATAAATCCTTCTCCGTTTTAGATTCACAGTCGTTTTGCGTGTTTTACGATGCATTTGAGATAGTTTATGGCCAAATTGAGAGAAAGATAACATGTTTGAGCGTTTGAGCATAAATGTGTAATCCAGCCATTTCTTGTGTAATTTCAAGCTTTTATTGTCACATTTGATCTTCCGATATTTGTTTTGTTTTGTGAATTTTAGGAATCGGAGGCTCGGGAATGTGCATTTGGAGGTGGAACGAACTTCAAAAGGACGAGAAGGCTCAAGAGCATGTTGGAGTTCAATACGGGTGAAGAAAATACCAAAGAAGAGAAGAAAAAGAGTTGTATTTTCCCAGACTGGTTGTACGACCACTACACAGATAATACTACCACTTTTACTCAGCATTTTCGAAGAAATCAACAACCATCACCCTTCTGCATGTCGAACGACCAGTATGACTTGTACTCCGACCATTCTTATCACCAGCACGAAATTTTTGTTGTCTAATGCAGTTTTGAAGACTTTTTGTGCAAAAAGTGAAGAAAGTTATGGATTAATTGACCTAGGCATGTATTTTGAAGGAATCATTCACATATCTTGGAAGAATCATTCACGTATTGGCAAGGAAGAAGATGACGGGAAGCACGTGAAGAGGAGACGAAGACCAAGACCTCCTTTGATGATCCAGGGTTTGAGTTTTCTTCCTTCTTCTTCCTTTCTAAATCTTTTTATGAAGAAACTATCATGTTTTGCTAGCTTGAATATGATTAGCTAGAAATTTTCTAGGCTTCTCTAGAGAGCCTAGGGTTATGTTCACGATTTTTAATTA
Organism: Linanthus parryae; assembly: GCA_023055425.1. Classification (NCBI taxonomy): domain Eukaryota; kingdom Viridiplantae; phylum Streptophyta; class Magnoliopsida; order Ericales; family Polemoniaceae; genus Linanthus; species Linanthus parryae. The sequence continues at coordinate 104,868,380 of JALGPY010000001.1, forward strand.
TGGATTCATAGGCTTTGTTTCATGCTTGTGATTTGATTTATTGAACTAAGTCTTAGTTTTTTTTTACGTATTGATGAATCTAGTATATTGACAAGAAGTGTTTGGGATTTAATATTCATCAATCAAGTGTTTCGTTCATAGATATTACTCATGCTTAATGTTAATTGCATTCTTGTTATTTGTTCATATGATGCGCTTAAAACTTAGTAGGAATGAAGTCATGATTGAGAACTACTATTTGGCTAGCGAGTGCGCGGCGTTGACTCTAACTATCCTTGATGAGATGTGAACAACAATCCCGGATCACCGATACTAAGAGGAGAAGTGAGTATGATTGGCCGTAGTGGGTAGATTCAGTGGGAGTTTCGATTGTTTCGTGAAACGGTGCACCGAAAGGATCCGTTGACGTGCACGTAGTTAGCCTACTAGAACGGACCTGTAAACAACATGAGATTGTAGTCGACCGAGATGTAAAATGACATGAGACCGACAAGAGATTGTCATAGCCTATTACCTGGCTTAGTTAGAACAGAAATAACGTGTTACTTAGCTATCCGAAAATCGTCCACAGCCCTAGGTGATCTACAGATTGTCCGGTTTCTTCGTACTTAATTATTAAATAAAAAATCCAAAAATATTAGTTAATTTTTTTATTTTTTTGAATTTTAGTCGCTTGTTTGGAGGAAACAATCCTTTAAATCACAATTGTTCCTCCTAGTTACTGTACTTTACATCAATTATGTAGCTAAATAATCTCAGGTCTGTCCTCGTGGAATCGATAACTCGGGGTTGAAATACTACCCCTATATTACATGACCATGTATTTCCGCATACGCATTAAGAATCGCGTAAGTCATATCAACTCACCTTGATTCAAAAGCAAAAGCAAGTCACTCCCTAATAGTATTCGATGTATCATTCATCAACAAAATTGTCTCCTACATATTAAGATATGCACTTAATCAAATCAAAATAAAACATATAGATACACAATTCCTACATGGCATAAAATTGTTCATACTAAGATGATTTCAATGTCTATTGGTCACCACTTAACACCAAACTCCAAAACACAATTCAGCACTTGCTCCATAATCCCATATCTAATGTGTACATAACCTAACATAACTTCACTAATTTATTACTCCAACTTCCCAAAAAAATCACGACTCAAAAATAGTCTCATTAGATCCAAAACACCTTGAAAAAAATAAGTCTAGCATCAAACGGATTCAAATTTCGATTCCCGGATCAAAGATATGCTCTCTTTAACATGACTAGACAACATTATGTAATATGATAGTTTTATCCGTCGCTAAAACTAAAACTCATAATATCACAAAACTAACATCCAAAACATCTAGTTAATCATCCTCTCTTCAATTCCATTCAATATACAACGATTATCCTTTTAATTTAAGTTATTACCCACTTACTAAGATCATCAAATCACCCCAAATTATCTAATTAAACATCTCTTCCACAACTAGGGTTTGCCCAAACTATGAACATAATTTACATCAATAGTTAAACAATGATGCTACAACTACATAAATGGCGATACTAACAATATGAATATGAAAAATTGAGTATTAAGATGAGTAATCAAATTAGAGTTTTGATTCACATACCGGTAATAAGGTAAGAATGATGATCTCAACAGTGTAACTGAAAATCAAACATCACAACAATGTAGACTTAGCTATGAATCTTTTGGTTCATGATCATCATAGAGATTAGAGAGAATCGATATTGAGAGATAGAGGTTAAAGAAATCACCAAAGAAAAAGAGAAAACAAGATCAAAGGAGACCGACAGTGACGGTGGCGCCCAGCAGTGGCGGCGTTGGTTCCAAAACATGGGAGAGAGGGAGACAGGAGAGCGAGAGGGCACATGTGAGAAGAAGAATTATAAAAGAGGAAAATAAATAGAGAAGAAAAATGAAAAAATAATAAGAGTAGGGAAATGATTCTAGGATTTCTGGAAACGATTCCATAAAATTAGACTAATTAAATATAGTTCAAATCAACTTGATAACACTTCTCCAAATAGTCCCCAACTTTTCATAAATACACAGTAGCTCCACCAAAATACTCTCTACTCATAATATCTCCCCTCAAGTATCTAAAATACTATTTTTACCCTATAGTAAAAAATGTGGTATTTCAATTGTGGCTCGGTCATCCATCGAAGTAGAGTATCGGACCTTTGCCTCTACTGCTACAAAACTTGCTTGGCTTAAAATACTGTTTCACGATCTGCACATCTTTATCACACACAAACCCATACTTTGGTGTTACAATATGTCCTCCATCATGAGTGCTTACCCCATCATGCATGCCTGCAGAAAACACATTGAAAGAGATTATCACTATGTTTGTGAGAAGTACTTTCTCGTGACTTAAATGTTTCTTTTGTAAGTAGATTTGACCATCTTGCTGATATCTTCACTAAACGACTCTCAACAGCCCACTTACAAGACATGAAATACATAATAATGGTGCAATCTAGTCCATCAGTTCGAGGGGGTGGTATTAGACACAAGATCCTCATTCCAACTTAAGCCCAATGAAGTCCCTTAAGCCAAAAGGACTCATTTGCAACCCAGTACATAATCTCAACTCTCTCTGTCAACATTATCAAGATCTTATGGACCCTCGTTGTTAGTTTCTCATCAAGATCTGCTCACCACCAACATCAGATCTACAGCTACAACGATCCTCCAGCTCTGATTCTATCTCTTCTAATATATAAAGTCTTATCTTTTGCCTTTGTAAAACAACCGACTGCAATACAAAGAACCTCTTAACTTTATCTTCTTTCTCTCTCAAAACTCTAACATGTCTTTTATCCTACACATCTAGCCAATATCCCATTATTATCCCTATGATAAAAGGTATTGCCAATTACATCGTACCTATGTAACTCCTTGGATATCGGGCACTGAGTTTTCCCAGTAATTGGCAACGAATGTCACCTCTCTAGTACCTGTAATCCTAAAAATTGGACTTATGTGTCTCAGAACGTTTCTCGACGACACTTCGGCACTTGCCTATGCACACATTATTGTTACTTTATTCATTCATTAAGAGTAACGATGACTTTAACGACAAAAGGTATGGAAAACAAATAACGTCAAAGTCTGTGTTCTTTAAACATTCTTTTTTTTTTTGCTTTTTTTTTGTTATAAACACGAATGGAAAAAATCTCGATCGAATATGTTTCAAGAAAAAAAAAATTGTTTTTGAACAAGATATTAATGCCAAACATACTCTACAACTTTTCACTATGAGAATTCCCCTTCCCTGAAGCAAAGACACATACTGGATGGTTGGAGCATGTTTTTTCTAGGAAAAAACCTTAAGCTTTAATGGAAAAGGCTATTTTGGGTGGTCTGATCAGGAATCCTCTTGGTGCTTTGATTGCTGGTTTCTCCTCTATTGTCTTCTGCATCACCCTACAAGTTGTCGAAGCTATTCCCCTTAAAGATGATTTAATAGCATAAATCTTATTAACTGCATTGCAAATGTTAATTGTGCTGATGTTGTTAGCTTTATTTTATCGCCCTTCAAGCACAAACCTGGTTGAGTGGATTGTACTTGGTGGTAGACTGTTGAACAATGAGTCCTCCTGCTTTAGAATGCAACACTGCGCCATAAAATCCAACATTGTAGTTCACTCCCTTGCACAAGATGACAGCCATGTTGCTGTTAGGACATTCACAAGTTCTATCTCCACTGATTTTTGTACGTCATAAATTGAACAATTTTCCTTGTTGATTTGAATGCTTGTTTTTTTCCGCTCGAGCTTGTGTGAGGAATGTTTTTGGTTCTTATTGTAATGGGAATTGATCTTGTTTTGATTTATCTTTGTTTAAAGGGTAAAAGACAATTTCCACTGCTTTAATATGGGTAAAATACAAATACCCCTATACTTTTTGGGTAAATACCATTTGGTCCCATGCTAAAAAAAAATATGTGAAGAAAAAGCACCCCTCTGTCATGTTCTCTCCATACAATTACTTTTTATTTTTTTGACTAAATTGCCCCCAATTTGAATAAAAGTCTAATATACCTTTAGATAGTTAAGAAATTGCACCTCTCACAAACAATCTAAATTTGAGAAGAAGAAAAAGAAATTGATCACAGAACATGAACGCAAAGAACACCATAAACACCAAGAACACCACAACTATCAATTAACCCACTAGTTCAACCCCCACCCTAACCCACTTTTCTCAAATCTTTAAAGTTGTAACACCAAATTTTTGAAGTCACAAATCTTCGAAGCCATGTCAGCCTACATCAAAAATTGAAATTAAAACAATTTATTAACATTGAAACTGTCTCTCTCTCTAGGATAGAGAGAGAAAACCCTCGGTTCGTAATGGTTGTGGACTTCCCAGATTGGCTTGGGAAGATTCAACTCACAGATCAAGAGAAGAAGGCAACAAGGATCGGTAAGGAGCTTTACGAGAGAGCTATTCGAAGTTTTGATTACTGTTTGATTGGTAAGTTTATTGGTTACAAGATTATCAGTGGAGGCTTCATGAAAGAACTCTTCAAGAAACTTTGGTGTCCTGAAGAAGAAGAACTCCGAATCATTGATCTTGAACCAAATATTTTTATCTTCAAGTTTGAAAAATGAAGATTCATTGTATTGTGCCAAGATGGAATGCCCTTGGGTCTTCAATGATCAATTTTTGCTCGTAAAAGAATGGAGGCTGGGTAAGAAAGCTAGAGATGTGGTTTTCAAAATCGTCTCCGTGTGGGTACGAATCTGGAGACTTCCTTTCCACTTAATCAACAAAGAAGTAGGGGAAATAAACGGATCCACTATAGGAGATTTCAACTCAGTAGAGCCAAGATAAGAAGGTCCCGAAAGTGACAGATTCATTAGAGTCCGGGTTCGTATGCTTACCAATCAACCCCTACTCCGACGAGGGGCTGTGGCGATTGAAGACGGGGAGTCCATTTGGGTTGATTTCAAATATGAAAAACTCGCGACCATTTGTGAATGTTGTGGTTGTGTGGATCACTCTAAAAAATGAAGCCCAAAGAAACCCTCTGATCCAGTGAACTATAGCCAAAGGGATTATGGTCAATGGCTTCTTTCGAACCGAAAGGAAGTCCAGAAAACGGAAAGAAACCCATATTTAATTTGGAGCTGATTTTGGTGATCCCGCAGTCAAAAGAGACAGGATTCTCAAAGAGATCAGAAGAAAACCTGCGGTCGGAGCACTCGAAGTAGACCGACGGAGGATCGAAGACGACCGGAAAAGGAAACTCAAAAAGGAAGGCAAAATATAAGGGAAAATTTGGGTCAAATCAATCTTTGGCTAAAAACAATGAAGTGATAGGACCCAAATTTAATTTGGAGCTGATTTTGGTTATACCGCAGTCAAAAGAGACAGGATTCTCAAAGGAAAAATCGGTTTTGGCATCTTTACCCTCCAGTATTACCTTTTCTACGGGAAAACCCCCCCAATAAAACCAAAAGGGAAATGTCCCACTAAACAGCCGATGATAGAAGGCAGAGGAAGGAAGATTCTTTCCAAGACAAAATCATTAACACCTAATCAACAGAGACATGATGGAGTTGATAGGGGTAACCCAAAGAAACATTGTGCAATGGGGTCGGAGGATCTATCTCAAGTCGATTTGAATAACCCGACTGCAGAAGTTGAAAAAGCTAAAATATTTAATCAAGTGATGGATATTGAAGAAAATCAAAACAACGAACCATAGGAAGTGAGTGGTGAGCACCACTGCCTAGCGCAATGACTCTTCTATGTTGGAACGTACGGGGGCTTCGGATCCCCCATAACATTCTAGATTTGACCGACCTGGTTAAGGACAAGCGGCCCAATATAGTCTTCTTGTTGGAGACTTAACGATCACGAGAAGAAGTGCAAGATGTAAAATCTTGGTTATGTACGCAAAATTCTTTCTATGTGGACAACATAGAAAGAAGGGAGGACTTGCTCTCCTATGGACGGAGGAGGTTACTATCTCAGTACGTTATCAGTCTACACATCACATCCACTGCAAGGTGGGTACAAATGAGGGAGGGTACCCTTGGACGTTAACAGGTTTCTATGACGACCCAAACCGCTTAGATCATCACAATTCCTGGGAGCTTTTGAAGCGGCTAAAGCCAACCAACTCTACCCCATAGCTGGTGGCAGGGGATTTCAACGCTATCAGTAGTGCTAAAGAAAAGGAAGGAGGCTGAAGAGTAAATTTTAGACAAACTGAATATTTCCATGATTCAATCTAGGATCCCATGGATGCCCTTTTACTCGGAGCAAAAATCATGAAGACGAAATTTTTATCCGCAAAAGGCTTGATAAAGCCTTTGTGAACATGGAATGGCGCACAAATTTTGGTAATGCCAGAGTCAACAATATGGTTACTACGAAGTCCGATCACAATCCCGTCGAAGTTATTTTCCAACCACTCCCCCACTCTCAAACTCTTGGCCAAAGAAGATTCGAGTTTGAAGCATGTTGGCTTCGAAACCGAGCGTTGAAAAGTTTCATTATGGAGCACCGGAACCCTGGGACAGAGCCTGATTTTGAGTACAATTTTACAAAGGAACTTGAGACCCTGGGACAGAGCCTGTGTCACTGGCACTAAGAGGTTTTTGGTAATGTTAAACAGAAACTGAAGCGGCTCATATCCGAGCTAGAAAAACAGGAAAAAGGACAGCAAACACAGGGGGTCCCGGAGCAGAAGCGCGACATCAAGAAAGAAGTGAATGATTTGCTTATTTCCGAAGAGCAAATCTGGAAACAACGCTCAAGAATTCAATGGCTCCGTGAAGGAGATCAAAATACTTGATTTTTCCACCACAAAAGCCTATGCCAGAAGAGCCTGCAACCAAATCTGAAGTATTGAAGACTGTTGGATTGAATACTAAAAGCCATACTTTTTGTATTGGATTATATGAATTTGATATTTATGAGAATGGTTTTGGGCAATGTTTTTGCATTATATTATTGTGCATAGTTGTCTATTGTTCTACATAGTAGAAGATCTGGTGTGTAGAGTATAGCTTACACACAGAAGATCTTATCTTCGGTTCTTGTGGAATGAAATTTGTGAGTTCACAATCTAGATGGAATTTGACAAACCATCGGAACGATCGTAGCACATTGTTTTAGTAGGTCTGTCTTGGCTACAGGAAACAGTATAGTTCATACTATAGTTTCAACTCAATGTGCTAGTATACTTTGTGTATATTGAACATGACCAAGTTGGGATCATTGTCTTTGTACTGACATAATAAGACAAGCTATGTCTCACGGTTATTATGATTACTTATGCTCTTAATCCTTAGATAGTCAATGTGTACATGTATTTAGTAGTTATTGCTTTGACAAGTCAAGTGAGTGAGATTCCTATGGAGTCAATAACCTCGATGAATTGGGTAATACTATTGAGTCCATGGTGTAGATTGATATATCGAAGGAATCCATGTCCCGGTTATGGGATTGATGATATCCCCTTGATGAAGCTTATAAGTTTTGATTATGTCAAACCCTGCAGGTAGATTACTTGGTAATCTGGACATATCAAATAAGTTAAGTGGTAAGGATCAAGGAAATGGGAAGAGGTCGATTAAATGAATTAGTCAGTAATTAATTTAATCGACGAATATCTGTAATCTTAACATGGGGAGATAATAAGTATTTAATAACAGGATCTCAAAATATTAGGTTTTGAGAATATGGACAGGAGTGCAATAATAATTATTTAGTGGTACTAACTGTTATTAACTTTATTCGGACTAGGTTCGGATGGAACCAGAAGTCCTAATAATGTTAGGAGCCTGATTCGTATTATCTCCTCCAGGTCCCTTCTGTAGCCTATATAAGTTTCCTTAGTCTTCAGAATTCGTATGCTTGATATACACACCGAAATCTAGGGTTTCGAGAGTGAGAGCAGTTTGTCTGGAGGCCAAGAAGGATTCTGGAAGCAGCAAGCCCACACTTGCATCCAGGAGGAACTTCAGGAATACGGGAGAAGATCAGGAGTGTTTTCAGACCTACATCAGATAGCTTGGACGCATGTATAAACCCTAATTCCGCCTAGTAGGGTTTATAGCGTTCATGCTGAAACAAATTTTTTTAATCGGTATAGCAGACATGCAATCGAACTGGCCCAGGGATTCGCCTTCCTTCAAAGACAAGTTTGGAGTTTGGAACACTGAAGATGAGAAAGTAATTGCGACTCTTGAAGAGTATTTCAAAGATCTTTTTACCTCTGATAACCCATCAAAGGAAGACATTGAGGCTCTCCTACAACATACTACCAACCAAATTCCCGATGCTCAACGGATCTAGTTAGATCGAGACTACATGGTGGAAGAAGTGGAAGAAAGTCTAAGCCAAATGGCTCCCACGAAGGCCCCAGGAATCGATGGATTCCCAGCCGTCTTCTACCAGAAATTTTGGGATACTATCGGTGACGGGGTATGCAGTTATGTTTTGAATATCCTAAATCGTATTGCTGATCCTAATGAAATTAATCATATTTTCCTATCGTTGAGTCCAAAAATCAAACAAACTAGAAAGGCAGCAGATTTCCAGCCGGTTAGTCGTTTCACAATTCTCTACAAACTGGTCACAATGACTATGGACAACAGATTGAAGAAGATTTTACCGGGAATCATTTCAGAGACACATTCAGCTTTTTTCCCAGGTCGGTTGATCACCGATAACGTTCTTACGGCTTTTGAACTACTTCATACGATCGTAACAAAGGAAAAAACGGCCACCTAGCATTAAAAATCGACATTAGAAAAGCATATGATAGGGTGGAGTGACCCTAGCTAAAGGATGTTTTTCAGAAGATGGGCTTTCGGTCAACGGTGGATTACTCTTGTGATGAAGTGCATATCCACCGCGACCTTTTCGATCAAATACAAAGGCAGACCTATGGGATTTATCCAACCACAAAGGGGTATTTGCCAAGGTTGTCCGCTCTCTCCGTATCTATTCCTATTTTGTTGTGAAGCTATCTCGCAATATCTCACGAAGCTAACTAACAATGGATTTTTGTCGAGTCTATCCGCGTCACAAGGGGGCCCTACTATCTCTCACCTCTTTTTTTTCGGACGACAATTTGTTATTTACTCGTGCCAATACAGAGGATATTACAAAATTAAAGGACCTACTACATCTCTATGAGAAAGCTACGGGGCAGAAAATTAATTTACAAAAATTAACTATGGTGTTCTCATCCAACACTCGTCCAGAGCAGCAGGTTCAATTGTGCAATTTGTGAGGTTAAAGCTGGAATCCTAGCACGAGAGATATCTGGGGCTTCCTACAATGATTGGTAAAAATAAAATGTTGAACTTTCAACATATTATTAAAAGAATTGCAGCCAAACTCAAGAATTGGAAGGAAAAATTTCTCTCCTTTGCAGGTAAGGAAATTTTGATTAATCTGTTATACAAGCTATACCTAGCTACTCTATGTCATGCTTTCTACTCCCTCAAGATTTGTTTCAAAAAATTGATTCTCTAATTGCTTCCTTCTGGTGGGGAAAGAAAAATAAACCCAGATCTATATACTAGGTTGCAAAAGAGAAGATGGATCTCCCTAAAACAAAAGGAGGTCTCCACATCAGATATTTGAGAAATTTTAATCTTGCTTTACTTGCAAAATAAACTTGGCGTTTTCTTTACAATCCACAATTTTTGGTTTCTAGAGTTTTTAAAGCCAAGTATTACCCGGATCCAACTCTTCTAAAAGCAAAGGTGAGAACAAACAGTACATTTGCTTGGATGGGTATAGTTGCGGGAAAGAAAGTCATTAAGGAAGGATCTCGTTGGATTGTGGGAAATGGAGAAAACCTCAAAGTATATAAAGATCGATGGATTTTAAGGCATGATTCTTTTAAAGTAGTCTCCCCTATTCGGAAAAATCCTAATTTGAGAGTCTCCGACTTGATAGATGAAGAAAGACATACCTGGAACAAAACGGCTCTCCAGAATCATCTGTTTCCAATTGATATCTCTGAAGTTCTTCGCATCAGCCTCCCGCCGTCACCAGAGCCCGATAACTTATCCTGGCACTACGAGGAAATAGGCATTTACTCGGTTAAATCAGGGTATAAAATGCTATAAAGTAAACAATCAGACAAAATTGAAGGTTCTTTAGACAGAAATAATTCTCGGTGGAAAATTTTCTGGCAACAGAATTACCAAAAGATATATGTTCCCGATTTGGAGATGTATGATTAAGGGTCTCCGTAAAAGAATAAATCTGAGAAAGAGAGGAGTGGACATACCAATGGCTTGCTTGGTGTGTGTAGTAGAAGAAGAATCCGAGAAACACCTATTCCGCCGTTGCAAAATCTCCAAAAAATTTGTGTAAAGGAATTCTCCACCTCCCGATCTACGACGATCCCACAGTCTCTTTCTCCTCTTGGTTCCCCATTATTTTCAATCATCTCCAAAGAGATGAGAGATTAAAACTTTGTGTTGGTTTTTCGTCGATGTGGTACAACAGAAACCAAATTGGGCATAATAAACCCATAAATACAACCGAGCAATCGATAGAAGAGGTATTTTTGAACTTATCTTTCTTTAACCAGATATGCATGACAATGGTGTGCCGCAGCTGGCTCAGAACTCTCCTTCTCCGGCAAAAGCTTGGTCAAAACGCCACCGAATTAGTTGAAGATCAACACAGATGCAAGCTGGGATCAAGAGACACAACTGGCTAGCGCCAGAGTAGTAGTCCGAGACGAAAACGGCCTCCTCATCGCCGCCAAAGGAGTGCAGTTATAGTTTGTATCATCACCAAGAGAGATGAAGCTCTAGCGATCTTTGAGGGAGTTAAGCTAGAGACATAGATGAGGATCTCGTCGGTTATCTTGGAGAGCTATTCGAAGACCCTCATATCTCTCTGGAACTGTCTGAGAGATAGAGAGAGAGAGAGAGAGAGAGAAAATTTACTCCTCTTCAATGCAGGAAATGAAATGGTGGTGGAGGACAACTCACCAAGTCAAAGGATTCTCGCTCGTTGCTCAAGTCTTCTCGGAACTTCCACCACATACGTGGCTAGTTTCGTTCCACGAAGCAACAATACAGTTCCACATTTAGTGGCTCGGAAAGTTATCCAGTGTAGCTCTGCTTTCTCTTGGTTGTATAATGATCCCGAGTGGATTAATGATGTAATTGAGGCTGATATGTTTGGCTCTGGCCCAGTGGGTTAATAAAACATTGGTTCTAAAAAGAATTAATCAAAATTGGAACTTCAAAATTTAAGGGGACAATGATTACAGAACCCACGTCTCCTCCATACACATCATCAATGCCGGTGAAGAACAACCAAAACCAACACCAACACCAACAAAATTTCCACACTTTCCACATACCTTATCCGGCCAACCAATTAAAGGTACTCGATTTATCGCAGCAACCAATGCAATTGAAATTTCACATTCCTTCAAGGGTAAAACCTATCTTTTTTCCCAAATGAAAAAACTTTCATCAAAATTGAACCAACACAAATCTTGAAGCGACCCACCCAGTTAAAACCACCAACACAAAATCCATCAAATTTCTTTAAAATTAAACTTCGTACAGAACCCATATTCGGAAACCTAGTTGCTGGTTATGTTGAAAGTGATGTGAAGAATAGTGAACCAGAATCGCTGAAGTGAAGATGGATTCAAAGAATTGGAGGGTAATTTTTTGCTGGAGGGAACCCAAACAACCACCTCCCCTCTCAATAAATATACACATCTACACCCAAACCCCAAACTAATTATCTCAATTGAAGCGGCAAAAAATTGAAAGAGAGAGAGAGAGAGCAGTGAGAGAGAGAAATGAAGAACTCCGTACTGTAGCCAACCCCAACGCTCCCCGATCTGGTCGACTTTGAGAAGAGGTGGTGGTTGGTGCTTGGATTCGAATTGGAGTTCATGGTGGTGGTGGGTGTTTAACTTTGAATCGAATCTCATGGAGGAGAAAATATGGTACGGGCCGCCGCTTAAGCGTTGGAGGCGAACAGAGGCCGTGGAGGAGGTGGCTGAAGATGCAATGGAGGTACGACATAGGCGCGATGGGTGGTATTTTAAGTTGCTGGAGCGAAGAATCATGCACCTATGTTCTTCACATCTTCTTTGGGAAGATTGGTCATCTAACCTTGCCCGAATTCGGAATTGGAAATCTAACCTCTGAGTAAAAAGACAAACAACGTTTCCTGTTGGGAAATTTTATTTACTTGTGGCCAAAATATGAAAATATTAGTAGTTATAGTATTGGGCTATCAAATAAAGGGGCCACTAAAGTGATCTAATTAATTAGTTGGGCTCGTAGGAACATAAAGTGGTGTGGGTTTTGTAATGTGTATTAGCCCATTACTAAATGATTAGGGTTATGAGAGCCAAATCAATTTTGTATATAAAGACTACCAGGACTGTGATCCCCAACACATTCAAATATAGTAGTCTCACTCTTCCCATTGAGAGAGATCATTAAAGCTGGTCCGAGTTGTGGTTGGAAGATCGCGGTCCACTCAAGATCATCATGACGTGGAAGACGACTACACTAGCTATGGACCGAGGTTAGTCTCATTTTAATTCTTATTTTTTTTCCAGAAATATTTAAAGTTCTTATATTCATGGCTATTCTAGATGATAGTTTATGTGTTGTAGATTATGACTCTGCCTTTAGATAGTCTACATGAAAGTTCTATTTTGATCTAACAAATGGTATCAGAGCCAATATCATTCTAGGATCGTAAAGAACAAGTATTTAAAGTTAATCCCGAATTATGGTTTCTAGCCTCGTTTATGTGCTTACGACGAATGTTGGAGATCTTCATATGGTTGCGTGGATCTCGAAACAAGCTTTCTAATGATGTATTATAAGCTTAATTCCGATTTACGATTTGAAAGTTACATTATTTTAAAGTCTCTGCACCCGATTAATGACTTTCCAGACACAGCCTTAAATTCTTGGCTCTACCGTTGTACCGGGTTATTATCAGGTGCGGAAGCTGTGCTCATGCCTCGTTGCGCCGTTGGATCTGATGACCACTATTGTTTTGGCTATTCCAAGAGTTCTAGATGTCTGATTTGGGCGATTGAATAGTCAAACCCTAGGTTTTTTAGTCTTTTGAATCTATCCGTACTGTCAGATTTTCAAGATTGGAAATACTTTTCTGGACAGAATAATTTTCGTGATTTAGCACTTTTTGTCATGAAAACTCATTATTTCCATGTTTCGTTTTTCAGTGATATTTTTTCCATGAAATTATTGTACTCATGTCATTTTTATGGCATGTTTCATGGATGAAATATGCGAACTTATTACTATTAATAAACTTTGGTGTATTTTTAGTATGTTAGACCACTGTAAATAATTGGTGTATGTAAGGACACATGTTTCATGGGCTTGAAATACTTAGTTATTTCAAGGCCTTGAACCAGGTTTCAAAGCCTTGAATCATGTTTCACAGGCTTGAAGTAGCAAGGCCTTGAACCAGGATTCAAAGCCATCAAACTGTCTAACATGTATACATGTTCTAAGGGGGAGTTTTTTCTCAACTCTTATGATCTGATTTTATCTCAGTCACCCCTGTGCTTGATGTATTAATATTTGATGATGAAAGAAAAACTGTTTTGAGTTATCTAACATGGTTTAATCCATCAGTTTGACTCAGTTTTGCAGGGAAATTTTATTTCCTAAATATGCAGGATTGATTTCCTAATTTGGCTTTTGCAGGAAAGGAAACAATAAGAGATGATGATTTTGTGATCAATCAGAGACTCATGACAGCTTCTCAAATTGTTTAATGACAAGATCACAACAATATCTCTGAAGATTGTGATCAACTATCCGCTGGAGAAGACTGTTAAGAGAGTCAAAGTTTGTTGCCTACAAAATAGGAAGTTGTTGCTGAAAATCTGGGAAGATTTCTATAGCCTCTAACTGTATAAATGGAGCTCATTTTGAAGCAACATCACACAAAACTCAACGGCCAAAAGGAGAGACATATTTCTAGACTGACAAGCATCAAATAAGTTCATCATTCTCACAATCTATCTCACAGATGATCACTGCACTCTTCACTGTAGTTCTACACTTTAGTGTTCTTCTGTCTTGTGCTTTATTTGTAGATTATTCTTGTAATACTTCTCAATTTCATTCTCAAGTATTAATCAAGGTGAAAAATAGATAATTCTTTGTTAATCAGTTAGCTATAGCTGGTACTAGATAGGTTAGAGAGAACCACAAGCTGTAACAAAGCAAGGCAACTCTCTGTGCTTGAGATCTAGGGCTTAGCTTTTGATTAATAAGAATTGAATTGAAAATCATGCAGGGAGAAGATCCTTGAGGTAGAGACGTAGGTTCAAGTGGACTTAACTATATAAATCACTTGTCTCTTGCATTTACAGTTCATTTACATACTTAGTTTTTACTGCATTCAAACTAGTCTATTTTCAAGGGTTTGAAACTCTTTTCAAGGCCTTGAAAAAGACTTGTCTGTTTCATTTTAAACAGTATTTCTCTTCAAAGGCTTGAAACTGTTTTAAAGGCCTTGAACTTCGTTGCTCTTGAACTAAAACTCTTCTACAAGTTTTGAAAAAAGTTGGCATACTCTATTCAACCCCCCCCTCCTTCTAGAGTATCACTGCTGCATATCTATCTGCATACTCCCCTTTCAATTGGTATCAGAGCTTGTATCACTGTGTAAGATTTAACCATCTAGTGATCATGAGTACTACAGGTGATTGTGGTTTCTGACAGGGGAAAGATGCCAACATACCTCCTCTATTTTTTGGAGACAACATTGCTCGATGGAAAGCCCTGATGAAAATATTCATCGTCGATCAAGACATAGAGATTTGGACCATTATTCAGAATGGAACTCACACTTTCTATAAAGAGAAAGATGGGATCAAAACTCCCAAATCTGAAGACTCAGTCAGAGCAATTTTCTAAAAATTTCAAAGCTATTAACATCTGATATTGTGCTTTGAGTACAAATGAATTTAACAGGATTTCAGGCTGCAAGACTGCCAAAGAGATCTGGGATAAGCTTGTGGTGACATTTGAAAGAACCAGTCAAGTCAAGCAAACCAAAATTAGCATGTATCTCAGGCAATATGAGTTGTTCAATATGAATTGAGTCAATAAGAGACATGTTCAAGAGGTTCACAGACATTGTTAACAACCTTGATTCTTTGGGAAAGCATATTTCCAATGAAGAAAAGATGAGGAAGATACTGAGAAGTCTTCCAAAGGCTAAATGGGAACCAAAGACAAAAACCATTAAAGAAGCTCAAGATCTCTCATAACTACAACTTGATGATCTACAAGGTAAGCTCCTAACACATGAAATATCCATGAATGAGGCTGATGGAGAGCTACTAGAAGGTAAGAAGAACTTAGCACGCAATGCCAACGAGAATGAGAAAATTTAAAGCCTTGAAACTGAAGATGATGATGATGAAGATCCAATTGCCTTGATTTCCAAAGCATTGACTAAGATCCTCAAGATGAAGAAAAACTTTGGAAACAAACACTTCAACAGAGAAAGACACATGATCATCCAGTAGCAAGGACTACAAAGGTAAGTCTTCACAAAATAAATCCTAAGTCATGAACTGCTTTGAGTGTGGTGATGCAGGACATTTAATAAGAGGTTTTCCACACAAGAAAAGCAAGACCTTTCAGAAGAAATACCATGACAGGAGAAAGAAAGCTATGATAGCTTCATGGAGTGACTCATATAGCTCAAGTGACTCTGAATCTGAAGAAGAACATGCCAACCTTGCTTCATGACCAAGCATGATGATGGTTCAGAAAAGAACATTGAGGTAATGGTAAATTGTCTGATTTTAAAACCAAAAGAATCTCTTTTAGATTATCTTAGAACAATGCTTTTAAATTAAGAGGATTATATGAAAGAGATTAGACTTTTGAAAGAAAAATCTCATGAGCAAGAAAAAGAGAATTTACAACTTGTTTGTCTGAATCAGAATCTTGAAATCTCTCTGAAGAAAACTGACAGTGACTTCAAGGCCTTGAAAACCAGTTTCAAAGCCTTGAAAACACAAGTCAAGGAAGTAGTCACTGAGAACTCTTTACTGAGTGATAGTCTTGTTAATCTGAGACATCAAGTTGATGAATTAGATAAAAAAAGACTACTCTTACTGAAAAGCTTCAAGAATCTGAATTAGTCAAAGTCAAGCTTGCAGGCTCAGAACACAAGTTGAACCTGATTCTCGGAGAAAGTTCAAAGTCAGTTCACAAAACTGGTATTGGAAACAATCCAAACTTTCCAAGAAAGAACAATACCAGATTTGTGAAAGCTAGAAACAAAACTTCTCCCAAATGTCATCTTTGTAACAAGATTGGTCATATAAAGATGACTTGTCCTTTCAGAAGAAGAGACGCTCACATAATGAGGAACACATTCCCATTTCAACTCAAGGTACAAGTCATACAGATTTGGGTTCCTAAAGGGGTCAGACCACCTAATATGGTTGATCCTGAGTATGAGTCCAAATTCTACACTTGGTCTAACAGCTGGGTAAGGCAGTGATTGGTGTTTGCAGGTTTTCACAGTGGTTTCTCAAGACACATGAGTGGAAAGAGATCTCTATTCTCATAACTGAAAGAGCAATCAGAAGGTTCAATTACACTTGTTGACAAAGGCAAATGAAACATACTAGGTATTGGTAAAGTTGGTACAGATTCGGAAAACTCTATTTCTGATGTATATCTACTTGATGGCTTGAAATTTAACTTGCTTAGTGTATCTCAACTTTGTGAAAATGGGAATAAGGGTATCTTTGATAAAGATAAGTGTGTGGTGAAAAATGAGAAATCAGACAATTGCATTCTCACGGCCTCTAGATAAGAAAATGTTTATACTTTTCAGACTAACAAAGTTGCAGGTGAAAGCTTGAAGTGTCTCAAGGCCTTGAAAGAGGATTCAAGGGTTTGGCACAGAAAGCTTGGTCACATTAGCTTGCATACCTTGAACAAACTGATCTCCAAAGACCTGTTAAAAGTATTACCATCTATCAAGTTCAAAGATGATGAAGTATGATAATCTTGTGCTCAGGGTAAGCAGACCAGAAGCTCATTCGAGCAAAAGAAGTGTGTAAGTACTTCTAGACCTATTGAACTACTTCACATTGATATGTGTGGTCCTATGAAGACACCAACTCCAAAAGGTAAGAGGTATATGCTAGTTATTGTAGATGATTATTCTAGATATACTTGGGTTATGTTTCTGAAATAAAAATCTGAAGCCCTCTATGAATTTTCAAAGCTTTGCAGAGAACTTCAAAACTTGAAAAACCTACCCATTGCCTCAATCAGAAGTGACCATGGTAGAGAGTTTGATCAATTAGAATTTTATTTGTTCTGTGTTAAGCATGGTATCTCTCACAATTTCTCTACTCCTATAACTCCTCAACAGAATGGAGTTTTTGAAAGAAAGAACAGGATTCTTGAAGATATGTCAAGAACAATGCTTCTAGAAATCAAGCTTCCAAAACATTATTGGGCAGAAGCTATGAATACAGCAAATTACATTTTTAACAGGTGCTTGATCAGAACCATCTTGAAGAAGACTCCCTACGAGCTCTTCAAACGGAGGAAGCAAAACATTTCATAATTCAGACCCTTTGGTTGCGCGTAAGGAAAACTTCGGTAAGTTTGATGCAAGAACTGATGACGGTATATTTCTTGGTTACTCTTTTACTAGCAAAACTTATAGAATTTAAAATAAAATAACCAAGTTGGTTGAAGAAAGTATTCATGTTTTTTTTTATGAAAGCTATGATGGTTCTTTGAGTGAAAGTTTTGCAGACTTGAATCTGAACAAGCATGAATCAGAATAAGAAGCTGAGAACTCACTTGGGTTCAAGAAAGGTTTAGAAGGAAATAGAAATCATTTTCAATACCTTGAAAACAAGACTCAAGGCCTTGAAAACAAAGATCAAAGCCTTGACAAAGATGATGATAAAGATATAAGTTATCAGGCTACAACTTCAAGACCAGGGAAGCAATATGGAGAGCCTGAACCCTGGTCTCCAAGAAACAAATTCAAATACATTTCATCTCATCCAGCTGAAAACATCATCTCTGACCCAACCACTGGTACACAAACAAGATCACAGTTGAAGAATCTTTGTCCCTTCAATGCTTTCATTTCTCTTGTAGAACCCAAAACTGTGAAGGAAGAATTACAAGAAGCAGACTGGATTATTGTTGGGTTTTGACGTAGGTAACGCAGCGGAATAATAAAAATTTAATCCTACTCAAAGCCCACCAAGTATCACAGGAAGAGATATCATAACATGATAAGGGACATAGTAATTGTGTACCTTTTGGTTTGAGAGATCACACGAAGAATGATGTCCTCGTCTCTACGGTTGATCTACGTCTAGAGGTGAGATATAGATTCTTCCTTCAACAAGTTCTAGCTTAAAATGTAGGAAGAGGGAAGAAGGAATCAAACAACGAGGGACAAGGAGGCAGTTCGGCCCTCCTTTTGGCGCCGACGGGAAGGGGGCGGACGGCTTAAGGGAGGTCGGCCTCTAAGCTTGTCTTGCTCTCTCTCTCTTGCTCTCTCCCACTCTCTTGTGTTATGTCTAATAAAATTAAGTGGGAATGAAGCTAGATCCTCCTTTATATAGTTCAACAACTGCTTGTTAACTACATAAAGGTCCTTCCTAGTTCTACACGAACTTGGAGTAGTCCCTTCCTTGCATATATGTCCTACTAAGTTTGCAAGGTGTTGCATAATGATCCTTCTTATTAATTAGTCATATTAATTAACCCCAAATCTAGCTCTACTCTATTTGACGTGTGACCCCATAGGTTTCTACTTAGTTCGTAGCAACTTATTACTAACATGGAGCGGTGTCTAGCAACACATCCATGCCACCGAACTAATAGAAATAGTCAGTGATCCCGACAAACCTCTTGTGCCCAATATATCATATTGAACTATCCCTTTTTCTCCATATCCGGATTGGACACGATACATAAATAGTCACTCTCGTATATTCAATCGATAGTTCCTCGATCATGGGAATATGCTTATGTAAGCAGATAACATCAATATCTCCATATTGATTTATCTGAGTCTGGCCAGACATTCAATAAGCCTCATCCCTCGAGTGGCCGTGGATATTTACTCCCATTATGTGGGAGGGACAAATCCTATCTACATCACTACGATCTCTAAGCTTGCTTCCTATCATGCCCAATAGCTATCTTTATAATACCCAGTTACGGTGTAACGTTTGATAACATCAAAGCACAATATTCCACAACTAGAGTATCTAGTAACTTCAAGTCTAAGGATTGCAATTATATTAGCACTACGAGAAGCAATTGTGACTTTAACATAATCTAACGCATCCTTCTCGTTGTTGGTCAATCCAGTATGCCATTAATCCTAATGCATACCCATGTGTTAGACTTGATATCTCCTTATCAATCTACACACATACTAGTCTATATTTGATCGTCCTATAAATCAATATAGTGGACTAGGGATATTTAAGATAAACAACACATTGTGTCTAAGGACTTCATTATATTAAATATCACAATATATAATAAATGAATATTCTAGCCAAAACAATGTTCATACTAAATATAAGATTGCTTCTAGGGCATCTATTCCAACAGTCTCCCACTTGCACTAGAGCCAATCTGGCGCATCTCGTATGCGTATAGATCTGGCGTGCCCTTCATGCTTTCGCTGCGCAAGAGGTTTTGTGAGCGGATCTGAAAGATTGTCATCCGTTGGAATCTTGCACATCTTCACATCTCCTCGATCGATCATATCACGAATAAGATGGAATCTCCTAATTAAATGCTTTGATTTCTGGTGTGATCTTGGTTCCTTGGCTTGTGCGATCGCCCCGGAGTTGTCACAGTACAACTCTATGGGATCCACGATGCAAGGGACCACACCGAGCTCAGTGATAAACTTCTTTATCCAAACTGCCTCTTTTGCTGCTTCCGCAGCAGTAATGTACTCAGCTTCTGTTGGAGAATCAGCAACTGTCCCGTGCTTGGAACTCTTCCAGCTTAGCTACTCCATTCAGGCAAAACACGTATCCAGACTACGATCTGTAGTCATCTTTGTCGGTTTGGAAGCTCGCATCAGTGTAACCAATTACACTTAGCTCTTCCTTAACCCCAAATATCAAGAACGCATCCTTAGTTCTTCTCAAGTACTTTAGGATGTTCTTGTCATCAATCCAATGACTCTCACCCGAATTGGACTAATATCTGCTCACCATACTCAACGCGTATGATACGTCTGGTCTACTACACCACATGGCGTACATGATGGATCCTATGGCCAAAGCATAGGGTATCCCACTCATTCGGTCCTTCTAAATCTCATTAAAGGGACAGTCATTCTTGGAAAGAGTGACTCCATGCGACATGGGCAAGAACCCTTTCTTGGAATCTTTCATGTTGAACCTCTTCAAAACCTTGTCTATTTATGTACTTTGACTTAGGCCGAGAAACGTCCTAGATCTATCTCTATAGATCTTTATACCAAGTATATAGGCTGCGTATCCTAATTCATTCATTGCAAAACACTTTCCTAGCAAATCTTTAACAGATTGCAAAGTAGGAATGTCGTTGCCAATGATCAGTATGTCATCCACATACAAGACCAGAAATACTACAGAGCTCCCACTAACCTTCTGGTAAACACAAGGCTCATCTTTGTTCTTGATGAAGCCAAACTCTTTGACTGCGTCATCAAAACGTCGATTCCAACTCCTAGAAGCTTGCTTCAATCCATAAATGGATCTTTGCATCTTACAGACTTTATTTTCATTCTCTGGATCCTCAAAACTCTCGGTTGTGTCATGTACACATCCTCGAGGAGGTTCCCATAAAGGAACACTGTTTTGACATCCATCTGCCAAATCTCATAGTCGTAGTATGCTGCAATAGCAAGTAGGATTCAAATGGACTTAGTCATGGCGACTGGTGGAAAGGTCTCATCATAGTCAATACCATGAATCCGTCTATACCCTTTGGCTACCAATCGCCCCTTATAGGAAAATACCTTTCCATCCATGTCGGTCTTCTTCTTGAAGACCCACTTGCACCCTATGCGTCGAGCCCCTTCGGGTGGTTCCACCAAAGTCTATACTTTGTTGGTGTACATGGAATCCGAATCTCATGGGTTCTAGCCACTTCTTAGAGTCTGGGCCTTTCACGGCCTCTCTGTAGGTCGCAGGCTCATCATCCATGAGTGGTACGTCATCGGGCTCAGTCACGAGAAGTCCGTACCTTGCTGGCTCATGACGCACTCTTCCTGATCTACAGAGTTCCTGTGTTACCTGAACAGGTTCTTCCAGAACTGCTTGCGGTTCCTATTCATGTTCCATCATTGGTACAGTGATTTGTGGTTCTTGAATTTCTTGAAGTTCTACAGCCCTCCTACTTGCTTCTTTAGAGACAAACTCTTTTTCTAGAAACACACCGGTCCGAGCAACAAACACTTTGTTCTCAATGGAATTGTAGAAGTAATACCATTTAGTTTCCTTAGGATATCCCACAAATTTACACTTATCTGCTTTGGGCCCAAGCTTGTCTTTTTGTAAACGTTTTACGTGGACATCCTAGCCCCAAATCCTCATAAACGACACTATGGGATGCTTCCCAGTCCATATCTCATATGGTGTCTTCATGACTGATTTGGATGGAACACGGTTAATGGTAAAAGCTGCCGTCATTAGAGCATGTCCCCAAAATGATATCGGAAGATCCGTTTGAGACATCATAGATCACACCATATCTAATAGCATGCGATTCCTCCTCTCGGACACGCCATTCCATTGTGGCGTTCCGGGTGGAGTGAGGTGGGATACTATCCCACACTCTCTAAGATTACTCATCAAACTCTTGGCTTAAGTATTCTCCTCCACAATCCGATCGTAGAGCCTTAATACTTTTACTAAGTTGCTTCTCTACTTCATTCTTGAATTCCTTGAACAATTCAAAGGATTCGGATTTGGCCTTCATAAGGTATACAAATCTATATCTACTGAAATCATCAGTAAATGTGATGAAGTAGGTGTAACCACCTCTAGCAGGCGTGGGGAATGGCCCGCATACATCGGTATGTATGAGTGCCAATAACTCAAAGTCCTCTCACCTTTCCTTTTGAAAGGGGACTTTGTCATTTTTTCTAAGAAACAAGATTCACAGGTCTCATATGATTCTAAATCAAATGTGTCTAGAAGTCCATCCCTATGGAGTCTAGATATGCGTTTCTCATTTATATGGCCTAAACGACAGTGCCATAGATATGTAGGATTTAAACCATTAGTTTAATCATTTTAGTATCTATGTTATAGATTGGACTATTTAGATCGAGGATATACAATCCATTAGACAAATGCGCACTACAATAGCGCATACTATCAAAATAAATGGAGCAATACTTGTCCTTTATTGAAATAGAAAACCCCTTCTCGTCCAAACAAGAAACAGAAATATTGTTTCTGCTCATAGCAGACACATAAAAACAATTGTCTAATTCTAAAATAAGTCCAGAAGGCAATGATAGCTCATAAACTCCTACAGCTAATGCAGCAACTTTTGTTCCATTCCCGACGCGCAGATCTATCTCCCTTTTAGCCAATCTTCTACTTCTTTTAAAATCCTGCACATTTCGACAAATTTGAGAACCACATCCAGTATCCAATACCCTAGATGAAGAAATAGAAAGATTTACGTCTATAACATAAATACCTGGTGGTGGTGGAATCACTATTCCAAGCTTCTTATCTTCCAGATATCTAGGGCAATTCCTCCTCCAGTGACCCGGCTGGCTGCAGTAGTGACATTCACCTTTAGCCACGCCTCCACTAGGATTTAGGGCTTCCTTGGATTTCGCAACTTTCTTGCGCTTTCCTTTGGAAGTAGAGGCAACTCATTTTCTCTTCTTCCTGTGCACCATCATTATGGCCTTGCCCTTGCCTTTGTTGACGCTCTGTTCCGCTGTCTTTAGCATGTTCAACAAGTCTGGCAGAGTCTTACTGATTTCGTTCATATTATAGTTCATAATGAACTGATTATAACTGTCAGGCAACGATTGCAAGACAAGATCAGTTGCCAAATCTTGGCCAAGTGGGAATCCCAGTCTCTCAAGGTTCTCTATGTACCCGATCATTCGGAGCACATGAGGCCCTACTGGATTCCCCTATGCAAGACTACTCTGGAATAATGCTTTAGACACCTCATAGCGCTCATGCCTTGCCTGTTCCTGAAACAATTGTTTCAAGTGTATGATCATGTCATAGGCTTCCATATTCTCGTGCTGCTTCTGAAGCTCAGGAGTCATGGTGCAAATCATGAGGCAAGTCACGTCATTAGAATCATCAATATGTTTCTGACCTGCCCTCACATCCGCTAGAACATACTCATCTTGTGGTGGGGCTGGAATTGGAGTGTCCAAGCCGTACAACTTCTTTTCTTGCTTAAGGGAAATCCTTTAGTTTCTGTACCAGTCAAGGAAATTCGTTCGAGACAGTTTATCCTTCTCAATGACAGATCGTAGGGATGAAGTCGATGTGTTGTTGTTTGCCATTTGGAATTCTACAAAATGAGAAATGTGCAATTTTAGTATTTTGAACAATTTAACTATATTCAACAATGGCTAAATCATCAAATATAGCTCCCACTATTTTTCTCGGATTAATAGCCCTCACCATTAATGCGGAAAATATCATAATATTTTCTAGTAGGTCCAAGATCAATTTTTTTTACTTCTTCTTGAGCTTGCTTTGGCAAGTCATCCAAGAATAGGTTATTTAGGTAGGAACCATTCCAATTGCATCCCACGCAACTCTTGGTCCAATTAGATGAATAACTCTTTATTCTTTATCCATTGGATAACCCCTAATTTTCATGCCTCTAGGCTCATCAATCCAATTGAGTCTTACCCTGATGCGTCCAACCTATTGCTTCAACATAAACACATTACTAGCTTGTGCCGTCCTCAACACATCATGGTAAATTAAAATCGCCTTGCTTTGGCAAGCCCGAAAAATTAATAAACCTTGATCATGAAGGGTGTTTTGGCAATAGAAGGCAAAATGCAATATTTAATTGAGGGATTTAATTTTATTAATTTGTTTGGTTGATCCAATCAACATGGTCTACTTATTTGGATTGGGCAATCCACAATAAAAGACCATCCTTGTGTATTATTATCTTGTTAACGTTTTGCTAGTATCGCCATACACACAAAAATAAATAACAGGACATAAATAATAAACAACCACAAAATAAAAAAATGTGGCATGGATATGGCCCCTAGACTAAGATATTATCAAGCCAATGATAATATCTAATTTCCCTAAAGTGACAAGCTCATCTCCATGTGCTCCATCATAGCCGCACGCCTAGGGGGTGGTCTTCTTTGTCTTTTGGCTCCTTTAGTCCTCCGGTCTTCTTCTCCATGCGCTTGGCTATCATCTAAATATTTCTTATTCTAGCCTAACATCTAGAATAAATAAATAATAAAAGCCTCACATGTCGAGTAGAAAAGACGACTCGTTGGCCGTAAAACCTAATTAATTATTACATTATTTTGATCAGCTCGCATGCCGTAAACCAAACCACAAATCAATAAACATCCACAATCCTAGGCCATATCCATCCACCATGCAACAAAGCACATAATACAATTAAAACTAATTTTAGCGCGCTTGTTAAATTTTAATTAGATTGGGTAATTTAGGTTACAACGGTCCAAGGGGTCCATCCTAAGCCTAGGCTGAACCCCAAGGACCGCCGCCTGCCACTTGGGCCCGGCCCAAGGCCGCCCGCCCCATGTGACCCGCGGCCCTTGCTTGGCGCGCAAGGAAGGGGGTGGATGGCTAGGGTTTCGTCCCTAGCCTCCTTCCCTCTTCCTTGTTGCCCAAGCATGGTTGTTTCCTTTTATGAATGTTTCCATAAAATTGTTTCCATAATTGAAACTCCTTTTCAACTATGTGCCCATGAACCCTAATTTTTCAAGAACCTAATAATTCACATCCTATGTGATTAAACTCGCCAATTCTAACATCCAATGTTAAATTAGATCTTTTATATATTGAATCAAATTCAATTTGCATCTACTATGCCAATTATTTTTAGTTTTCGCGTAATAACAATAATACGGTGTATGAACTGAAATCGTAACACATAAAATCATGTTATGCTATACAACCTGCGGCTCTGATACCACTGTTGGGTTTTGACGTAGGTAACGCAGCAGAATAACAAAAATTTAATCCTACTCAAAGCCCACCAAGGATCACAAGAAGAGATATCATAACATGATAAGGGACATAGTAATTGTGTACCTTTTGGTTTGAGAGATCACACGAAAAATGATGTCCTCGTCTCTACGGTTGATCCACGTCTAGAGGTGAGTTCTAGATTCTTCCTTCAACAAGTTCTAGCTTGAACCGGAGGAAGAGGGAAGAAGGAATCAAAAAACGAGGGACAAGGAGGGGGTTCGGCCATCCTTTTGGCGCCGACGGGAAGGGGGCGGACGACTTAGGGGCTGTCGGCCTCTAAGCTTGTCTTGCTCTCTCTCTTTTGCTCTATCCCACTCTCTTTTGTTATGTCTAATAACATTAAGTGGGAAGGAAGCTAGAGCCTCCTTTATATAGTCCAAAAATCCTTGTTAACTACATAAAGGTCCTTCCTAGTTCTACACGAACTTGGATTAGTCCCTTCCTTGCATATTAGTCCTACTAAGTTTGCAAGGTATTGCACAATGATCCTTCTTATTAATTAATAATATTAATTAATCCAAAATCTAGTTCTACTCTATTTGACGTGTGACCCCATAGGTTTCTACTTAGTTGGTAGCAAATTATTACTAACATGGAGCGGTGTCTAGAAACACATCCATGCCACCCAACTAATAGAAATAGTCAGTGATCCCGACAAAACTCTTGTGCCCAATATCTCATATTGCACTATCCCTTTGTATCGATATCCAGATTGGACACGAGACATAAGTAGTCACACTAGTATATCCAATCCATAGTTCCTCGATCCTGGGAATATGCTTATGCAAGCAGATAAAATCAATATCTCCATATTGATTTATATGAGTCTGACCAGACACTCAAGCCTCATTCCTCCAGTGGACGTGGATATTTACTCCCATTATGTGGGAGAGACAAATCCTATCTACAACACTACGATCTCTAAGCTTGCTTGCTATCATGCCCAATAGCTATCTTTATAATTACCCAGTTACTGTGTAACGTTTGATAACATCAAAGCACAATATTCCACAACTAGAGCATCTAGTAACTTCAAGTCTAAGGATTGCAATTATATTAACACTACGAGAAGCAATTGTGACTTTAACATAATCTCATGTATCCATCTTGTTGTGGGTCAATCCAGTATGCCATTACTCCTAATGCATACCCTTGTGTTAGACATGATATCTCCATATCAATCTACACACATACTAGTCTATATTTGATTATCCTATTAATCAATATAGTGGACTAGGGATATTTAAGATAAATAACACATTGTATCTAAGGACTTCATTATATTAAATATCACAATATATAATAAATGAATATTCTAGCCAAAATAATGTTCATACTAAATATAAGATTGCCTCTAGGGCATCTATTCCAACAATTATAGCTATGAAAAGTTAACTCAATGAGTTTGAAAGAAACAAAGTGTGGAACCTAGTTCCTCCACCAACAAACCAGTCTGTCATTGGTACCAGATGGTTGTTCAGAAACAAACTAGATGAGAATGGCAAGGTGATCAGAAATAAAGAAAGGTTATTTGCTCCAGGTTACAACCAAGAAGTAGGTATTGATTATGATAAAACTTTTGCTCCAGTTTCCAGAATTCTCAAGTCTTATGAGCAGGGAATTTGAAATGAGCATGATGGGAGAGTTGAACTTCTTCCTTGGACTTCAAATACATCAGCTGAAGAAGGGCATCTTTCTACATCAATGCAAATACACTAGGGACTTGTTAAACAAGTACAACCTGTCTCAATCCAAAGAGATCAAGACTCCCATGAGTTCTACACTATCTTTTAGATAAAGATGAATCTAGTAAGAGTGTCAATATGAAAGAGTATAGAGGTATGATTGGATCATTGCTATACCTTACAGCTACTAGACCAGATATCATGTTTAGTGTATGTATGTGTGCAAGATTTCAAGCTGATCCAAAGGAATCACACTTAACTGTTGTGAAGAGAATATTTAGATATCTCAATGGTAAAAAATTAGGACTTTGGTATCCAAGACATTCTAACTTCTCTTTGCATGGATTTTCATATGCTGACTTTGCAAGTTACAAAGTTGACAGGAAAAGCACTTCTGGAACTTGACAATTCTGTAAATCCTCCTTGATCAGTTGGCATTCCAAGAAACAAAACTCAGTTGCTCTATCAACAGCTGAAGCTGGATATATCTGATGGAGCATGATGCTCACAAGTATTGTGGATTGCTCAACAGTTGAGGGATTTTGGATTTGATTTCAAAAGTATTCCCATCAAATGTGACAACACCAGTGCAATATCTATTACAAAGAATCCAGTTCATCATTTAAGAACCAAGCATATTGATATCAGACACCATTTCATCAGAGATCATGCTGAGAACGGTGATATTGTTCTTGAATTTGTTTCTACTAACATGCAACTTGCAGATATCTTCACTAAACCATTTCCAGATGAAAGATTTTCAGCTCTAAGACTGGAATTAGGCATGCCAAATAAAGATGCATTGGTTTAGGGGGAGCATTAGGTAAGGAAGGTAAGCTATTATGTGTTTCAAAGGTTTGAACTGATTTTCAAAGCCATAAAAATCTATTCAAAGTTTTGATCTTATGTTTTTCAGCTGAACAGCGTTTCAAGACCTTGAAAATATTTTCAAAGTCTTGAAAATAAGTCTGATAACTAGTTAGTGAATAATTCTTGAATCATTAAGTATTGGGTGCTATCTTTGTAGATATTTGCTCAATATTGCCCCTACCTTTTTTTAAAATTCTTTTTCAGCCAAATATAGTATAAAATTATTTATTTGCAACGGACTCAAAGATTTGAATCTTTGTTGATCATTACAGATCTTTTAAGATCATAAAAATATTGCAGTTTCCTTTTCAAATAAAAACTCTTTTAGTATTTATCTTCTTCTCTTCTCCTTCACTCCGTATCAAACCTACTTCTCTCTATTCTTCTCCCAAAACCTAATGAGCACTAGAAGATCCTCAGACAGAATCCAGGTGGCCTGAGGTTCAAAACAGAGTATAGAAAAGAAGAGAAAGTCAGCGGTGGATGAATTTCAAGAGATTAGTGGAGACTCAAGTTCTATAACTCCTAGTGCAGAAGCAGTTGCAGAGCTTCCTCCACCCAAGAAGAAAGCCAAGAAGGACACAACCCCCTCTTCAGAAAAAAAAGAAGAAGAACAAAGAGAAGGCTGCTGCAGAGAAGCAAACAGAAACAGAGGTCTCTAGCCCCAAGAAGTTGAAGAAAAAGAAGAAGGCAACTCACGCTGAAAAGGGGAAAGGGAAGGTAACAGAGGAACAGCCAGGAGACAATGTGGAGAAATCCTTGCAGATCAATTCAAAGAACACTGCTCCTGATGAATCTTGGTTCATCTCAAACACTTCAAAAAGTCAGTGGTTGGATGGTTTTGCCTCTAGAAAGATTGATTTTTGTAGCTTGATCAGTATTCCTATGTTGACTGGAATGAATCTGAATTGCATTACCATGTTAAAGAAAAGTTCTATGTGGTTCATACTAAACCCTCTAGAGCTAGCCTACCCTAGACTTACCAGACTCTTCTATCTCAAGATGAAGCAACTTAATAACTCTCCACACTTAGTTATCAAAACTGTAGTTGCTGGTGTTACTGTGGAATTAGATCATGCTGAGTTTGCAACCGTCCTAGACTGTCCTAAGTGGTATGACACACAGAACCATCCTCCCAAAAATGAAGCTTTGAAGTTGGGCAGAGAAGAATTCTTTCTACCCAATGTTCCTGCCTCATCCAAAAAGTTAACACACTCTATGTTAAATGTTGAAGCTAAAGTTTTATTCTCTATCTTGATGAGATGCATCTTTCCATGGGAACATTCTAAGTAGTTAGTCACTGAGAGGGTGTTGTACATTATTTACTTGATTATGCATGGCTATGACATTGATCTACAGAAGCATGTAATGGAACACATGCTGTTCAGCCAAACAGATCAGAGAAAGCATCCCCTTATGCAAATTTTCTCACTTTATTCTTCCAACACCTTGAGATTCCTACTGCTAGTGAAGAGTCTATCACTTCTGTATTGGCGTGCTAAATGAGAAAGATTTTGAAAAGATTGGGGTGGTAAAGAAAAAAAAGAAAATTTGGAAGTTGTATTCAGAGTTGACTGAAGAAGAGCTGAATGCAAAGAAATTTGTTAAGCACAAGGCCTTGACCCCTACTTCAATTCAGACATCTCAGACTCTTGATTTGTCTTTCATCCTTCAGAGACTTGATGGTCTAGAGATGGACAATAGTGAGATCAAAGAGAATCAGCATGGGTTTGAGACTGATCTCTCACAGGTCAAATACATGGTGGAAACCATATTTAGAAGCATGACTGTATTTAATGTCCCTTAAGATGAAGAAGGTTCCAAGAAATGTGAATATGACAAGAACTTTCCAAGTGAACACTCTATTCAAGCATAAAGGAAAGCAGGTGGTAGTTGAGAAAGCTACTCAAGAAGGAGATGAAGTAAACAGTCCTGACTCAGATGACTTGCTGATAACTCTGAAGTAGAAAAAGAAATATCCAAACACTGGTCCTAAGGACAAGACTGAAGAAGAAACTGCTCGGGAGAATGAAGAGGAACAAGAAGAATAGGATAAGACTGATGAAGATAGTGAGGAAGAAGAAGGAGATCAAGATGGAGATGATGACCCAACCCCATAATCTTGCCTATTCTTTCTTTCTCATCTTTTTTTTCAAGTTTTTATTTTCAAAATTTTCAAGACACTGATCCAACATCTTTTCATTCTTTTTATGAAAGTCAAAAAGGGGGAGAAAAATCTTAGGTTGTTTTATTTTTATTTCTGTTTAGGTGACCTATCTTTTGGTCAGTAGGATTATCTGCAACTTACTTGATGTTTGCTTATGATTATTAATAAGTTGGATCTTTTGGAATTACTGTGTTATTACTACTTGTTTGAACTGTGTGCTAATCAGTACTGTTTACATAAACTAAGAATCAAACAGATTGAGGTTTTGTCTTTCATCAAGGGGGAGACTGTAAGGTCACAGGTTTCATGGACTTGAAATACTTTGTTATTTCAAGGCCTTGAACTAGTTTTCAAAGCCTTGAATCAGGTTTCATAGGCTTGAAATAGCAGAGAGCTATTTCAAGGCCTTGAACCAGGATTCAAAGCCTTGAAACTGTCTGGCTTGTATGCAAGTTCTAAGGGGGAGTTTTTCTCAACTCTTCAGATCTGATTTTATCTCTATCACCCCTGTGGTTGATGTGTTATTATTTGATGATGAAATACAAACTATTTTGAGATATCTAACATGGTTTAATCCATCAGTTTGACTCAGTTTTGCAGGGGAATTTTATTTCCTAAATATGCAGGATTGGTTTCCTAATCTGGCTTTTGAAGGAAAGGAAACAATAAGAGATGATGATTCTGTGATCAATCAGAGACTCATTACATCTTCTCAAATTTTTTAATGACAAGATCACAACAATATCTCTGAAGATTGTGATCAACTATCCGTTAGAGAAGGTTGTTAAGAGAGTCAAAGTTTGTTGCCTACAAAATAGGAAGTTGTTGCTGAAAATCTGGGAAGATTTGTAGAGCCTCTAACTGTATAAATGGAGCTCATTTTGAAGAAACAACACACAACACTCAACGGGAAAAAATAGAGACATATTTATGGATTGAAAAGCATCAAAGAAGTTCATCATTCTCACAATCCATCTCACAGAAGATCACTGCACTCTTCACTGCAGTTCTACACTTTAGTGTTCTTCTTTCTTGTGCTTTATTTGTAGATCATTCTTGTAATACTTCTCCATTTCATTCTCAAGGATTGTTCAAGGTGAAAAATAGAGAATTCTTAATTAATCAGTTAGCTAGAGAAGGTACTAGATAGGCTAGAGAGAACCACAAGCTGTAACAGAGTAAGGCAACTCTCTGTTCTTGAGATCTAGGGCTTAGCTTTTGATTAATAAGAATTGATTTGAAATCTTGCAGGGAGAAGATCCCTGAGGTAGATACGTAGGTTCAAGTGGTCGTAAATCTATAAATCACTTGTCTCTTGCATTTGTAGTTCATTTACATACTTAGTTTTTACAGCATTCAAACTAGTCTATTTTCAAGGGTTTGAAACTCTTTTCAAGGCCTTGAAAAAGACTTGTTTGTTTCATTTTAAACTGTATTTCTCTTCAATGGCTTGAAACTGTTTTCAAGGCCTTGAACTCCATTGATCTTGAACTAATCTTCTACAAGTTTTGCAAAAAGTTGGCATACTCTATTCAACCCCCCCCCCCTTCTAGAGTATATGTGCTGCATATCTATCTGCATACTCCCCCTTCAGTGGATATTTGATATCTTACACAATATGAAACTTTGAGTATATTTGATATCTTACATCATTATTGATATTCAGTGTATCTTTTGTATTCATACACTATTAAGTATCTTTGTGTATATTTCGTATCTTACACCATTAAGTATATTCGGTCTGTAATATATATGTTACACCATTATGAATATTTGGGTGTAATTTTGTATTACACTAAAAGATAAGTGTATTTTGGGTTCTACATTTAAGACATTAGTGTAACTAAAATAAAATGGCCTTATATTCCAGAATAAATCGGTTGAAATATTATGTCGCCAAAATGACCTCTATTGTGTATAATTTATTTATTTTGGATATAAAGATGTGTGTGTTTATTATTTATGCGACTAACTAATCGGCATAAAGGAAGGTTGTTGGTTGGAAAAATAATAAGCACACTTGTGGTAGTAAATATGTGACGGTTATCAAACTATTCCATGTGAACAATACGTCGGCCCCAAAGGAAGACTTGTTATTTGATTGAATTTACCAATATTTGATTACTGCGTGGAGAGTACCACCTACAAGTTGTTGTTTTTGTCCAAAGTCTAAAAAAAAATGTTGTGCTAAGTATCTTGTAAAGAATCCGTTAATTATATTGTTGATTTATGTCTTGCATGAAGACTTTGTGGTTATATTTTACTTCATGCTTGCACATTATATTTGTATTTTGAGCTCATGTCTTTAACTTGTTCTTTATTTAAGTCAACTTATTTTTATTCGTTTTTGCTGCCAAAGACTCATATTTAGTACTTTATAGCATGTATGAATTTTTGAAAATAAAGTTAATTCTAGAATCTTTTGAGTTATGTAATTGTAAAGCTATTAAGTTTCTCAAGCTTATGTGTCCATGTTTTCTAAAGAAAACGTTAAGAGGACTTTTAGTCAACGTTGTCTTGTTAAAAAGAGGAACGTAAGGGAGTACATCCGGAAAGCTTTAATCTCAATTAAGAACTTAAGTACTAAAGTTAGAGTTGTCTAATGACATGCTCATAAGGTGTATATATATTTTCTTTCAAGTACTTAAGTGAGTATACCGAGACCTCTAACGCTCATATGGATAAATAAGTTCTTTGCGAACTTTTCACTCATATGTGTTAAAAAAATAATATAGTTGTATTAGATTAAACTAATTGTACTCATTTAATATTTACCATAAGGATAATAGTCGAGATAAGGGGATACAGTCATGTAAGTTGCAGTTGAGTCACAGTCCAAAATATGTAAATATAATATCATTCGGTAATTTTTTGATATTTTTACATATATATGTGTGGACGCGTGCATATAAATTTAAGCTTTGTACCTAATCATATTTCGTGATTACATTTTGGTACAACTACTCAATTAAGAGTATTTATGCATGGTTGGTTGTTGTGCCAATAGCCACTTGATGCTGAAATGGGTAATGACAAGACAAATATAGTTGAAGCAATAATGAAGTTTAGTTTATTATCAAATATTCTTTGAATTTTGTGCATTTAATAATGTTAAGGAAATTATGTTTTCCCTTCATATGGGATAAATTCAAATACTCCTTCGGAAGAAAGTTTGGTAATTCATTGAAAGTTGTAAATGCTTCATTTTGATTAAAAATAAATATTTCAAAAGTAATGCTTCCTTAAGAAATATCATGCATGTCTTCGTTTGAGGTACAATGATGTAGTGTGAGAATTCTATATTTGGTATGACACAAAAACTTCAGGAATATATTTGTTGGAAGAATTCAGATGCTTGTGTGTTATAGAATTCGTAGCATCCCCAATTTCACAAATATTTCAAATTTGTATTGAAAAAGTAAAGGGGTGTATAAAGAATTATGTGTGTAATAAGGACATACTAGAACATATATGTACTAATATAGTAGACGAATCTTTATAGTTGTTTTGAATGGAAAACAGTATCATATGTAGTTCATCAGTTTCTTTTTGTCCACCTCATCAACACCTATAATTGGTTTGAGAAGTAAAGTAAGTGAATGTATAAGGTAACAACATTCATGGTGTTAAGTCAATTCCTATGGATGTGCATAAATTTTCTTCCCTACATGGAGTTATGACATACTTGTCATAAATTAAGTTTGTGAGAGTGAAATTTAACATGCTTTGATCAAGAGTTTTAACTCCAAAATTTTGACTATTTCATGAAACCCACACTAGAACCCACATGCATGTTGTGAGTGTCATCTTCTTTGCATTGTTAGCCAAGAGGGTTTTGATCATTTGTGTCAAGAGCATGTAAAAATTTTATTTAATTCCTAAAATGGTGTTATTTGGGTGAAAATCAAGTCTCCATAAGTTGCAGGTATCATTTGAACCAAACTTGTTGATTTTTGGAAAAATTGCACATTTTTACAATCTGATCAGTTTTTGAAAAACGTATATTATCTCCATGTTTTGTCTCTGTGAAATTTTTAAATATTTCATATTATGAAACTAGACTGAGAGAGGGTCATTTTGAAAGAAAATTCAACTCCATATCCTTTTTGGTTAGGGAGATATGCTCATTCTAAGTTGTATGTTTTCTGAAATTCTATTTCTGAAATTCTGTTTCTTCATTTCTATCCTTGATTCTTCATTTTCATGCTTTGATCAAGAGTTTTAACTCCAAAATTTTGACTATTTCATGAAACCCACACTAGAACCCACATGCATGTTGTGAGTGTCATCTTCTTTGCATTGTTAGCCAAGAAGGTTTTGATCATTTGTGTCAAGAGCATGTAAAAATATTAGTTAGTTCCTAAAATAGTGTTATTTGGGTGAAAATCAAGTCTCCATAAGTTGCAGGTATCATTTGAACCAAACTTGTTGATTTTTTGGAAAAATTGCACATTTTTACAATCTGACCTGCTTTTGAAAAACGTATGTTATCTCCATGTTTTTGTCTCTGTGAAATTTTTATATATTTCATATTATGAAACTAGACTGAGAGAGGGTCATTTTGAAAGAAAATTCAACTCCATATCCTTTTTGGTTAGGGAGATATGCTCATTCTAAGTTGCATGTGAGAGCCTTATGACATGCCGGTTTGTTCTTTGAGATTTCCCAATCTCTACTGAAAAGAAAAAATATGTTCTTTAATTCCTTACATTGTACATACTTGAGTTGCATTGTATATATCATGTAGTTTCATAGTCGTGTCTTTGTGTATTGAGTCGTTAGTCATGTTTTCTAGCGGAAAGTTAAGTATGCAAAATGATGGGGTATGCATTAGTTTGGTTGTGGTATGTATGCAATGTCTCAAGTGTGGGAGTTTTGTGCATCATTGTTGCTCGGGACGAGCAAGAGAGTAAATTTGGGGGAGTTTTATAGCATCTTTTAGGGGCTATAATTCTTTAGCATTTGCCACATGTTAATAGGTATTTGGAGAGTGTTTTGAGGCAAATATTGGAGATTATAGGTCGTTTTACCACTTGTTGCTACCATGTGCTATATTGTTAGTCCGGGCGTTTTTCATGCATATTTTATTGTTATTTGTCAAATATAATCGCTTGGTATGTTTTTTCATGTTGTACGGATGCTAATCGGTTGCTAGGAGGCATGGTACGAACTTCGGAAACAAATGGGGAGCTCAAGTGGAGTGAAGAAAAGCCGAATTGCAGGAGCTTGGATGACCAGTCTGCATTATTTTGATCATATCCGGAGTTCTAAAACTCATTTGAGGGTGAGACCAGTGCCATATGAAAGAAGACTCAGAGAGCTTTCCATCGATAGGTCACGGAGCTAAATCCGAGTTCGGATGAAGAAGATATCGCGTTTTGAAGTCAGGAGCAGATTTCAGGTGGCTTTTGTGCAATTACTGAAGACTTCTGCGGGTTATGATTCAAGAACGACCTAGGGACGAAAATTACAACCATTCACGCATCCAGAGAGCTAAGAAGAAGGAAGAGAGAAAGGAGACTCCATTGGGAGCAACCTCAAGCAAGGAAGAGAGCCCGGATCGCTCCAATCTTCACGATTTCTAGCGTTTGATCTCTTCTCCTCTCTATTAATCACTTGTATGGAGAAACTCTATTGCTTTTATAGTATTTCGAGTAGTAGCTTGACGTTTTTCTAGGCTTATCTAGAGAGCCTAGAGTTTATGTAGACGATTATGTTTTCCGGATTTATGACTTTGTTTCATGCTTTTTTATTTGATCTTATGGACGGCATTTGATTTCATGAACTTGTTGAAGATCTTAGTCTATTGACACGGCTAGGGTAGGAATTGATAGCTCATGAATCTTCTTGTTCTTCATAGATTTTAATCTTGCTTAAAGTTAATATTTGTTTTAGTAATTGTTCATATACTGTGCTTAACCCTTGGCAAGAATGGAGTAATTAACTGGACTTGTTAATTAGCTAGTAAGTGCGTGAGAGCGACTTAGACCTAGTTGTGATGAGATATGAACAACAATCCTTAATCACTGAGACTGAGAAGAGAAGTGTCTAGGATTGGCCTTAGTGGGTAGATTCGGTAGGAGATATTGAGGTGCTTGTGTGGTGGTGGTCTGAGAGGACATCATACTGTACATTGTCATTAGCCTACTAGAACTGACCGGTAGATGTAACTGGACCGATAGGAAACCAAGTAGACCGTGACGTAGAACGACATGAGACCGAGAGGAGATTGTCAGTACTATTACCCGACTTAACTAGAATAGAGTTAACGTGTTACATAGCTAATCCGGAAATCGTCTACTGCCCTA
Source organism: Linanthus parryae (assembly GCA_023055425.1). Lineage (NCBI taxonomy): Eukaryota > Viridiplantae > Streptophyta > Magnoliopsida > Ericales > Polemoniaceae > Linanthus > Linanthus parryae. Next base: position 104,904,735 of record JALGPY010000001.1, read on the forward strand.
GGTGATCTAGAGAATGCCTAGTCTCTCCATATTTGTGTTAATAAAATAAAAACCCAAAAATATTAGTTAGTTATTTATTTCAATTCTTAATCAACCACAATTATTCCTCCTGTTACAGTATTGTATGTGAATAACTAATTAAATAATCTCAAGCTTGCCCTCGTGGGATCGATAACTCGGGGTTGAAATACCAACCCTATATTACTTGACCGTGCACTTGCGCATACACGTAAGAAAGCGTGTCAGCAAACTCAACAACCTCAAATATGAAGTGCCGCTAAGGTAATCACTTGAGACATGAGAAATATGATTTCGGTACTATATTTTTCTCAAGTGCTTGGGTTTGGCATAAAGTTTGTAAAAGATGATTCAATCAACTTCTGACAAGTTAAAAAAATATTAAAGTGAATTGTTTTGTAATATAAGATGAAATCTCTGAAAAAATTAGTGACATTTGGAATATTTCATTATACCATACAATAAATAAGGTTTGTTATTATTATTATTATTATTATTATTATTTTTCAAATAAGGTTTGCTATTAGTAATTACGAAAGACATGAAGGTCATAGTTGTCGTTATTTTCCATCGTAAGGAGGCACTGAGTACAAAGGGAATTCATAAAGTTTTACGAAATTCTCTTGTGATTTGTTATGTCATGTACACTTTCTTAGATTAGAGGTACATATAGATGCATAAGTGGATTACAGTCGTTATTTACTCTGCATTCATATAATTTTGACTTTGGTAATTCAAGGTACATGTTTTGTAAATTACACAATTCCATTTATAGTCTAAAAGCTTGCTTCTAGATATGGTATTGCAATATTCATAAAGTTATTATCTCGTGATGTTGCGAGATAATATTTGTGAGATACCAAAGTTCAGTGGGAGTAATTTTTTGGTGCATCGTTTGGATTATACTCTTTTGGCTAGCACCAATATAGACTTGTAGGGTGAACCAAGATATTCTTTATAAGGTTTTCAAAGAAAAGATTTTGGGGAATATTTCATGTGTCGAAAATAAATACTCTTGGGTGTATCATTGAGTTTTTGACAAGAGACCTATATCAATAAGGTGTTTGCTAGATCTAGTACATAAGGTTGTGCACTAAAGAATACTCCAACTACGTAAGGAGACAATTTCTAGTCTAATTCATTATTTCAAGAATATTGAGACAAACAATAAAGGATGCAATGATTTGTTTTACATCAAACCAATGAGTCTGGTGTATACCAGAACATGTACACATGCGGTTATTGTATACATATTGGTTAATCATTGTATGTATTAAGCTTAACATGCAATCGATTAGTAAGGCTTTTGAAGAGAACAAAAAGACTGGATGCTCACTTATTGGAATTCAGATAATTTTGAGATCAGTGAATCTGATTCCGAGGATTATGACAAGTTTATTGACATAAAGTCTTATTTCTTCTCAAGAAAATATTCAGAGTGTTTGTGTCAGTGTGACATTACTGTAATAAACTCCATTCTTGAGGATCCTCTAACTAAGGAATTTCCACATAAAGTGCTGAAAAGCCGATTGCTCATTCGGAGAGGTAAATACCTAAAGTACTTTGGTTTAGTGGGAGTTTGTATCCAATGAATGTCATTTCTCGAGAAACTTACTACAGTTTCTGCAAAATAAAGTTTTATGTTTTATTAAAGTTACTCTGAATTATTGTAAGTATAAATTTCCAATTGCGTTTAGTATAAGGATGGAAATTATAAGGTTTGATCTCACTTCAGTAAGGATCAGTGGAAATAGGCATGTCTAAAGATCACACTGCATGTAATTTCCGGCTGCACATCCACGCTTGATATATGTCATTGAATATATTGGTTTGATGATCATTGATGGGTCTTTGTTACGACTATATCTAATTGTAGCAAATGTCGCTTTGGTCTCACACTGGTTTGGACAATGGACTAGATTGTTATTGGAACGTTCTAAGGTTGATAGCACTTTTGCTAACACTACGGATTGTGATATATAACTACATTCGGTTTTTAAATTTGGCCCAACTGGGAGATTGTTGGGAAATTGTATTTCGTTGTGGGTCAATAAGAAAATATTAGTAGTTATATTATTGGGCTATGAAATAAACGAGCCACTAAATTGATCTAATTAATAATTGGGCTATTAGGAACATAAAGTGGTGTGGGCTTTGCAATGTGTAGTAGCCCATTACTAAATGATTAGGGTTATGGGAGTCTCATCAATTTAGTATATAAAGATTACCATCCACAACACATTCAAATACAGTAGTCTCACTCTTCCATTGAGAGAGATAATTGAAGATGATCAGAGTTGTGGTTGGAAGATCGCGGTCCACTGAAGATCATCATGACGTGGAAGACGACTACACTAGCTATGCACCGAGGTTAGTCTCATTTAAAGTTCTCATATTCATGGCTATTCTAGATGATAATTTATGTGTTGTAGATTATGACTTCGCCTTTAGATAGTCACCATGAAAGTTTGAAGTTGATCTAATATTTCCATCTGACAAATGGAGGTTAGACGCCCAATTTTGAATTGTGACAAGGTTACAAAACAAAGAGGAATTTGTGGGGAGATTTTAGTACAAATTATCTTTCTTTCTCCTTTATTGGTGGCTGAACATGAAATGGAAAGTGAGAGAGAGATTAGGTTAAATATATAAGAGTAATTTCTAAATCTTGTAGGGCAACTTGTCTTGGTTTTCCGTTAGCACGGGACTGAGTTGTATTTATCCAAACAATAGGGGTATTTGTATTTTACCCATACTCAAGTGGTGGAAATTATCTTTTACCCTCATTTAAAATCATCTTTAAAAAAATTGCCGGCCCAACATTATCTTCATCTTCACTTTTATTCGGCTCCAAATACTCTGTTGTCAACCAGTCTCATGTTGCTCCCTACATTTTTAAGGTTGTAATGTTGTCTAACTAATTTAAGAACAAATTTCAGACAGAAGACAAATGAAGGTTCTGGACAGGGACTACACGGGGATTCACTGCCTTTTTTTAATTTTATATAATAGTTTATCATTACGTATATTGGTGGTAGTAGAAGACTACCAGTTCGTCCCAACTCTTTCTTCCCATCTGAATTTTTTGACTCGTATCAGGGTCACTTTGACCGGATGATTTACAACACCATTAAAAATTATCAAAAAATTATATCGGTTTGCTATTCAAATCACCGGATCAAAGTGACCCAGTAAATAGTGACAAAAGTAAAATTGAAAAGACAGAGCTGGGACAGACTGGTACCAATAAACCACGAAACATACAAAACGCAAATTCCCAGCATGAGTGATTGACTAATTATGAGCGCGACTACCTACGTAGCCGCCAAATGTACAGCTTCTAACTAGGCACAATATCCTCCTGAACATCTTATTACCAAATCTTGTGATCTGAATTAGGATGACGTGGTCACTCATGACCGCAAATCGTTACCAAAACATTCGACAAAAGATTGTCCATTTTCCGTTAATAATGAACAAAACTTTAAGATAAACCTGTTGAAATTGGTAAATTTTCAAGTTAAATTTCTGACAAAATTTAAGGTAGAACATGCAAGTTTGAGTAACCAATTTAAGATATTTATTTATTTACCTGCGGGCACGAGACAGTCAACGGCTTGATTTCATTTCAATAACCGACTCGGTTGAAAGCAATTGGAGACACTAGATTCTTGAGGTTCCTAATAAAACAATATGTGCTTGACAAACGATATTTTGAAATGTTTGGATGTTTGGTTAACTAACAATAAAGGAACATAAAATGCATACCAAGTGTGATCGCTATTGCTGCCGTACTTTTAATTTGATTAAGATTGATTTGATTACTTCACTTAGACGTTCATGAGCACATATTTTATATGGCTTCTTTTCCTATTTTCTTTTTTGGAAGTTTTTCAATAATCTACTGGAAAGTGGTATGTAGCACTTAAACATTGGGTAAATTACAGATACAACTTTAACTCTCTCTAGTACTTTTTTTTCAAACACCCCATCTGGTTAAATTCAACTTTAAAAAAAAAAAAAAACAAAAAAAAAGAGAGATTCTCAAAAAAAAATGGAACTTAAAAGAAATGCTTTTTGGCTCCACAATGCTCCCCCAATTGCATCTCCAATGCGGAAGGCAATTGTCAATGGTAAGAGCTTCTTGCGGAGAGGTATCACTTGGAAGCTTGCAGATGGTAATAAAGTATCCATCACTAAGCATCCTTGGATTTCAGACGTGCCGGGAGAATCTTTACGACAAAATTTGGCTCACCTAACTAATATTAATTGGGTCAAGGATCTAACTATCCCCTCTGATGGTGACACAGTTGTTTGGAACCAATCCCTAATCTCTTCAATTTTCTCCCACTGGCTAACTAATCTCATCCTCAACACACCACTAAATAGCCAAAACAATGAGCCTCTTTGGCACATTACTGCCACTAATTCATTTTTCAGTTAAGTCACTTTATAATCATCTTTTCAATCCCCTTCCGCAGCCCAATTTTAAAACTTCCAATCACTCTTACAAACCTAGCTTAATTTGTTTTAAATGGAAACACCTCTGGAAATTAAAACTCCCTTACAAAATTAAATTCTTTCTTTGGCAAATTGTCCACCAAATCCTTCCCACAAAAGATTTATTAAGCTCTACAGGGATTGACTGTAACCTAAATTGTGTTTTTTGCCATGAAAATGAAAACATCTCCAACCTCTTCATGCACTGTGCCTTTTCAAAATTGGTCTTTCACAAACTACAGATTCATCATCTCATTCCTATGGAGTTCACTGACCGGTTAGCTTTCTGCATCAAAAAAACAAGCACTTCCCGCCATAACAGCTTTGTTTGGCTTATAGCCTAGTGGGTTATTTGGAAGCACGGAAATGAAATCATTTTCAAGGGAACCCCTCCGAGTGTTGATAACTGCTATTTTCACAACTCAACTCTAACGTCTCAAATCTCAAATGTTTTCATGTACAATCCCACACAGCTTTAGCCACGGTTTCAGAAGATAAGTCGAAGACAAAGGCATCCAGCAAGGTATCTGCAAAAAGATTGTCAGCAGAAGCCAAGAAGCTAGCAAAAGGAAAGGCCCCTGTCACTGTTGCTGATTCCGAAAGTTCCAAGAAGCCAAGAGGCTTTGAAGCAGCCCTGAAGCGTTTTATGAGAGATCGCCCAACTGAGGAGGAATGGAAACAGAAGGTGCAAGAAGAAGAAAGGAGAATGGAGGAGATTGCAGCCATGTACAAAGCAAAGTCTCAAGGATTCATCTTTGTAAATGGGAAGCCTGTAGATCCGAATGAGGAGGCCCTATTCAAGTTCCTGGAGGAGAAGTCCGGTCCAAAAATGAAAGGTAAATCAGTCTAAGTTTCAATCTTTCTTAGTTATTTGTCTATCAATCTTTGAACGTTAAGTTAAGTCTTTTGTGTTAGTTTTTGCTTTTGTTTGAACTTTGGGTTTTCACCCATTCGGTCTTGTTCCTTGTAGTTGTTGGGTCCTCTTTTAGTGTCGATGTGGTTGTACTTATTTAATATCGAATGAAGTTCTCTTGTTCGTCGCAAAAAAAAAAAAAAAATGGAACTTAAAAAAGAAGTAACTAAATGTTTAAAAAGGAATTTATAAACACTTGAATGAATAAATAGTGAGGATGAATTTTTCTCAAAAGAAGTAGAGCATCTGCAATAGTACTAGCTAAGCAGCTAGGGTGGTAGCTCAAGTGGTAGAGTATTGGAAGCCCCTGCATAAGGTCACGGGTTCAATAAAGAGTACTAGCTACAAATTATTTATAAATCAAATATTTTTATTTTAGGTATTGTAAAATTTTAGTAGTGCCAAGTTAAATGATTAAGTAAATAAAACGTGGCACATTCTCAATATTTAAAATAAAAGAATTTTAAGGAAATTCAAGACATAACCACAAAGAGCATGGTTAAAGAAAATATAAAGTTATTGATCCGGTCCATTAAAAGTAGAGAGCGGGATAACTATCCACTAAAAAAATAACGGAGTAGAGAGCCCATTGAAAACGAGGTTTTCACCATCCTTTTATATTATAAAGATAACCATAATTTAAATATTCCATAGGAAGATAAAACATTCATCTTCCTTTGTGTTGAGAAGTCCCACATCGGACATTCAATAAGAAGAAATATAATTAACAAGTAATTAGATATTTCCACAACTAATGCTCATAACATAAGTGAGTGAGAGAGAGAGAGCAAAAGAGATAGCAAGACAAGAGTAGAGGTCGAAGCCCCTAGCCCGTCCGCCATACCCGTCCGCCACCAAGAGAGAGGCCGAACCTCTGTTTGGTTCCTCGTTGCTTGATTTGTTCTTCCCTCTTCCTCCAGTCCAAGCTAGCACTAGGAGAAGGAAGAATCTAGATCTCACCTCTAGACATTCAACAGTAAAGACGAGGACATTATTCTTCGTGTGATCTCCCAAACCAAAAAGGTACACATCTTCTATGTGTTGGAATAGATGCCCTAGAGGCAATCTAGTTTAGTATGAATTTATTTGTGGCTAAAAATTCATTAATTATTTATTGGATATTTAATATAATGAAGTCCTTAGATTTACAATTGTGTTGTTTATCTTAATATTCCTAGTCCAGTATAATGATTAATGGGACAATCATCTATAGACTAGTATGGGGTTGGATTGATATAGAGATATCATGATCCAACACATAGGTGTGCATTAAGGGTAATAGCGCACTGGATTGACCCATCTCCGAGAAGGCTACATACACGTTATGTTGAGTCACAAGCACTTCTCGCGGGTGCAATGGTATTGTCATCCTTAGACTTGAAGTCACTAGATATTCTAGTTGTGGATTATTGTGATTTTGGTAGCGTTAAACGCTACACCGTAACTGGGTAGTCATAAAGGCGTGTACCGGATACAATAAGAAGCAAGCTTAGAGATCGTAGTGGACGTAGATAGAATTTTTCACTCCCACATAACGGGAGCAAATATCCTATTCCACTCGAGGGGTAGTGCTTATAGAATGTCTGGCCATACTCAAATAAATCAATATGGGATATTGATGTTATTTGCACGAATAAGGCTATTCCCATGGATCGAGAAACTGTGGATTGGATATACGAGTGTGACTTGTATGTCTCGTGTCCAATCCGGATATAGAGACAAAGGGATGAGACAATTACTTGTACAAAGGTTGTCAAGATGACTATTCTATTAGTTGGCTAGAATGGATGTTTTGCTAGAAACCGCTCCATATTAGCAAATAGTTGCTACCAACTAGATAGAACCTATGGGGTCACACGCTAGATAGAGTTGAACTAGATTTGGGAATTAATTAATTGGATTAGTTAATTAGAAGGATCACTTTGCAAAACCTTGCAAACTTAGTAGGGACTAATTTGCAAGGAAGGGACTAAATTGAATTCTAGTAGGACTAGAATAAGTCCTTTAGGTAGTTGGCAAGGATTTTTTGGACTATATAAAGGACCTTCCTTCCTTCCTTCACACCCTTATGATTCTTTATATCATAACTTGAGTGGGAGAGAACAAAAAGGAGAGAGAGCAAGCAAGCTAAGGAGCTCGCCGCCCCCTAGCCCGCCGCCCGTCCCCGTCGGCCCCAAGGAGGCCGAACCTCCTTGGTTTGGTTTCGTTTTGCTTGATTCTTCTTCCTCTTCCTCTTTCCGGGCTAGCACCAAGGATTGGAAGATCTAGAAATCAACTCTGGCCGTGGATCAACTATAGAGAACGTGACACAATTCGCGTTTGAAGTCATCAAAGGAGAACCCTAAGGTGTGTTAATTGATGTCTTCCTTTACCATTGTTATGTCTCTTGACTTGTGATCCTTGGAGGGTTTTGCATGGTTTATTATTGTTTCCGTTGCGCATCCATGAATCAAAATCCTACAGTGGTATCAGTGCCACAGGTCGTAGAGCATAAACGTGGTTTATGTGTTACGTTTTGATAGTTTTACACCATAAAATTGTTGCTTATCACGTAAAACAAGACAAATCAAGCATGGGATGCAATTTGTCAATAATCAATCATAACAAGATCTAATTTTTGCATTAAATTCATTAATTGGCGAGTTTGAGAAATTTTAGGATCTTAGTCTAGGATTTGGGCATCCTTGGGGAAGAAAAAGTTCTTCCAAAATAAGGAAACAACCAAACTTGGGCACCAAGCAAGGGATTTGTTTTTGGAAACAACTCCCTAAGAGGTTCGGACCCCTAAAGGGACCGCCCCTCTTGCTTGCCGCCCAAGCTAGGCCGCCCTAGGGGCCGGGGCAGCCCTAGCCCGCGGCCTAGCCGCGTGGGCTAGGGGCCGGCCGGCCATAGGGCCTTGTGGTTCACCTTTTTGGGCCCGTGCAATTGGATTGTTGGGCCCATGGACCGTTTTAACCCTACAATATCCTAAAATCAATTAAAATTGAGCAAGCGCGTTAAAATTGGATTTTAACTGTTTATGTGCAATTCGCATGGTGATTGGATATGGCCTTAGGATGTGGTTTGATGTGGATGTTTAATTTTTGTGGTTTGGTTTACGGCCTGCGAGCTGATCAATTAATTGTAATAATTAATTAGGGTTTTATGGCCTGCGAGCCATTTTTTCTCAACTTGTGAGATTTATTTTACTTAGTATAGAAGTTAGCTAGTGCTAGATAAAGTAGATTGTTAGCCAAGATTGAAGAAAAGAAGCCCAAAGCCAAAAGGAGCCACAAAAGATGGAGCATGGAGCATGGAGCATTCCACATGACTATGAAGGATGGACAAAAAGATCAAGACGCATGGAGATGTGTTTGCTTTTAGGGTTCATAGATAATTCCATTGGCTTGGAATTATCTTAGTCTAGAAAAGGCCATATCCACATCACGTTTTATTTATGTTTTGTGGTTGTTTATTTTATTGTCTTATTATTTTGTGGTTGGTGTATGGATGATGCATGCAGTTAGGATAATAATTAGACAACCCGGATCTATTATTTGGAGTTGTTCCCAAACTCAAATAGATAGATTAGTTGATATTGATCAACAAAACAATTAAAAATTGAATTCAAAATCCCTCAAAATTCAAATATTGTGTTCTTGCCTTCTCGTTATTTAAACATTCATTATCATCATGATTTATCAAGCTCGTGCGTGCCAAAGCATGGCGACTTGGTTCATAATGATGGAATGCGACGGCACAAGCTAGTAATGTGCAATTGTTTGAATAAGAAGTTGAACACAACTGGACTATTAATATGATTAAGAAACCTAGAGGTAATCAATTGGGATTATCCATACGGATGGATAAATAAGGAGTTATTTGTCCAATTGAACCAAGAGTTGCATAAGGGATGCAATTGGAATTGTTCCTACCTAAAGTAGTCAAATTATGGGTGACTTGCCAAAGCAAGCTCATAAGGAGATGAAACATGGATCTTGGCCCACTAGAAAATATAAGGATATTTTCCGCATTAATATCTTGAGGGTTATTAATCCGTAGTAAAATGGTGGGAGCTATGTTTAACAATTTAAATCCTTGTTAAATATAGTTAAACGTCACAAACTTTGCATAATCCTATTATGTTGAATACCCATGGCATTAAACAAATTAAAACGTGACTTTATCTTTTTCTAGACTGGTATAAAATTGAGAATTGTTCTCAAATAAAAGAGAAATTGTTGTACATCGTTGAACATAAAGTTCTCTTCCTACCAACTAGCAAAACACACTAAAACCTTTGAAAGGAACACCAAAGAATGGTTCTTTGGTTATGACTTGCCCCATGATTAGCTGCCATGAACTCTGAGCTTTGGAAGCAAGAAGAGAAACATGGAGAAGTATGATATGATCATACATTAAAAGAAGCTCTTTCAAAAGAGCGAGCTAAACATGAAAGGTTTGAAGTGTTGCTCCACTTTGGGTTATGCAAATATACTAATTCAATATGATTGAAATATTAGTGAATATGCATTATCTATGAGATCGATTAAGAATAAACGGTTATTCACCCAAGTGGACCAAGAATTGCATTGGATGCAATTATTATTTTGTTTTAAAATTGATTTACTCAATATGATTGAAAAATCACTAAAACAAAACACTAATAATGGGCATGGGCAAAGTTGTTAATGGATAACATAATGGGTAAGGGAAAATAGTTTGCGCCGACCCCATGGGTATAAAGCAAGCCTGTTGCTAAAACAAAGTTGCCTTAGAGTCCCATAGGTGGTGTAGAGGAAGAGAGGCTACCCAAAAGGAAGTAAGTAATAAAGGAATTATGAATTCCAATGTGGGTATTTTGTTACAGAAATCAATGTGTCTATCTTATCATCATAAGTATATGATACTAGATGAGGATCTCACATTTATAGAAATGTGGAGGATCTCAAGAGACGAGGACAATTGGATAAGGAAGAAATAATCCTACACGTGGGGCTATGAAGCAAAGGGTTGCTGAATAAGCCGTAGGGAATTATTTCTACCTTTAAGAAATTGTTAATGAATTAGACAAAAACGATCATGTTCTAGCTATGAGTAGGAACATTATCAAAGTTTCTTGTTTGGACAAGAAAGCTCCTTATCATAATAAAGGACAAATGTTGTTCCATTTATTATGATATGCATTATTGTAATGCAATTTTGTCTAAGTGGATTCAATATCCATGATCATGATAATTTCATCTATAACATTAATACCTAGAGGTTTGCATATAATGATATGAACTTCACTTATCTCTAGCATTATCGTTTAGGCCTCATAATTAAGAGATACATATCTAGAACTCCATGATGATGGATTTCTGGAACGCATTTGATTATTGAATCATATGAGACATGTAAGACTTATTAGGAAAAGATATGATCTTTTGGGAATCATACATATTGATGTATGAAAGCCGCTAAGCACAAATGCTAAAGATGGTTTTCAGTACTTCATCATATTTACTGATGGGATCAGAGAAATATGGATTTGTGTATCTTATGAAGAAACAAATCAGAATCCTTTGAATTGTTCAAAGAATTCAGGAATGAAGTAGAGAACCAGCTTGGCAAAAGTATTTAGGCTCTATGATTGGATCATAGAGGAAAGTACTTGAGCCAAGAGTTTGACAAGAATCCATGGGAGTGTTGGATATGATCAAAAAACTCGCTCCACCTAGCACACCACATGGGTTTGGCGTGTCTAAGAGGAGAGTTCGGACCTTGTAGGACATGGTTCGGTCCATGATGAGTCAAACAGAACTTCCAGTTTACTTTTGGGACTATGTTCTAATTACAGCAAATTACGCCCTGAACCTTGTTCCATCAAAACAGATTATAAAAAACACCATATGAGATATGGACTAGGAAGTGTCCTAGTATGTCATTCATAAAGATTTGGGGTTATGAAGTTTATGCAAAAGAGTTTACAAATAAACTTAGGACCCAAGTCGGATAAATGTTTTGTGGAATATCCTGAAAAGGATATTATTTCTACAACCTAATCGAGAACAAACTGTTTGTTTCTCAAACCACAGTGTTTCTAGATAGAGATTGTCTCTGAAAGGAAACAGTGGGAGGACTGTAGAACTTGAAAAGTTCAAGAACCACAATAGAACATTGATCCGTTTGATGGAACATGAGCAGGATCACAAGGTGTTGTGGAGCAACCTACTCAGAAAACACAAGAACCTCGTAGGTCAGGTAAGATATATCAAGGGACTAGAGAAATAATGATTTCTCATAACCCCTGATATATTGCTCATCAAGATGAGCCTCAACCTATGAGATGGCCACGTGTGGCCATACTCTTAGAAATGGCTTGGAGCCATGAGATACGATATGGAATCCATGTATACCAACAAAGTATAGACTTTGATGGAACCACCTGAAGGGTAGGACCCATAGGATTTAAGTGGGTTATGAGGAAACCAACATGGATGGTGATATGATTACCTTTAAGGGAAAATTGGTAGGAAATGGATTTCATGTGAGCTCATAGCATAGACTATGACAAAATCTTTCCCCAATTGTGATGCTTAAATCCATTCACATCTTGCTTGTAGCAATCTATTTATAGATTGGATTAAGCTTCTAGGAGTTGGAATCTTCGATTTGATGATGTAATCAAAGGAGTTTGGTTCCATCAAAATTGAAGATGAGACTTGTGTGTAAAAGAAGGTTAGTGGGAGCACAGTTATTTTTCTGGTCTTGTATGTGGAGACATACTTAATCATTGGGAATGTTGCCCCTACTTGGCAGTCTTGCGTAGATTGACTAGGGAGTTGACTTTCTAATGGTAGACTTAAGCGAAGCAACTTGTGAAGATCTATTGAGGTAGATCAAGATGGTTGTATAGCTTAGGTCATAGTACATAAATTGACAAAGGTGTTGAAATGGTTCAACGTGAAAAGAATATTGATTCTTACCCATGTCACATGGAATTAGTCTTTGGAAGGCTAATTGTCTTACCAATTAGATTGGGAATGGACCGTATGAATTAGATTCACGAGATACGCCATGGAATGTACTAGGCCAGATGTGTCATATGGTATGACACAAAGATACCATTCAAATCCGGGTGAACGTCACTGGATAATTATCAAGATTATCCTTTAGTACTGGAGAAGCACTAAGGATGAACTTTTTGATAAATGGAGGATACGAAGAGTTTTCTGTAAGGGGTTACAGTGATGCGAACATCAAATCTGACAAAGAAGATTCAGATTATAAGTCGAGTTTTGTGTTTTGCCCTAGTGGGAGCGACTGTGAGCTGGAAAGGTTCCAGGCAAGATTCAGTCACTCATTCTAACATAAAAGGTCTGAGTAAATTACTGCATAAGATGCACTTACTCAGAATATTCAATCTCAATCAAATTTTTGATAGAGGAGATGTGAATATTTGCAAGGTGCCAGCAGATGTCTCGCCCCTACGCAGCTGAAGCGTGGAGGGCCGCGCTAGATCAATAGGCATATGATGCAGGAGATTGTAGTGCAAGTGGGAGACTGTTGGAATTGTGCCCTAGAGGCAATCAATTAATTGTGACATTTATGGATTTACGATTCATTATGTTATCTATATGGAGATATGTTAACATGAATGAAGTCCTTAGAATATAAGTGTTATATTCTTAAATATCCCTAGTCGATTATAATAATTAATAGGACAATCATCTATAGACTAGTATGGGGTTGGATTGATATGGAGATATCATGATCCAATACATGGGTATGCATTAGGAGTAATGGCATACTGGATTGACCCATCTCCGAGAAGGCTACATACACGTTATGTTAAGTCACAAGCGCTTCTCGCGGTGCAACGGTATTTTCATCCTTAGACTTGAAGTCACTAGATATTCTAGTTGTGGATTATTGTGATTTTGGTAGCGTCAAACGACACCGTAACTGGGTAGTTATAAAGGCGTGTATTGGATACAATAAGAAGCAAGCTTAGAGATCGTAGTGGACGTAGATAGAATTTGTCCCTCCCACATAACGGGAGCAAATATCCTAGGCCACTCGAGGGATAGTGCTTATAAAATGTCTGGCCAGACTCAAATAAATCAATATGGGATATTGATGTTATTTGCACGAATAAGACTATTCCCATGGATCGAGAAACTATGGATTGGATATACGAGTGTGACTTGTATGTCTCGTGTTCAATCCGGATATTGGGACAAAGGGATGAGACAATTACTTGCACAATGTTTGTCATGATGACTATTCTATTTGTTGGCTAGAATGGATGTCTTGCTAGAGGCCGCTCCATATTAGTAAATTGTTACTACCAACTAAATAGAACCTATGGGGTCACACACCATATAGGGGTGAATTAGACATGGGAATTAATTAATTAATATGATTAATTAATTAGAAGGATCAAATCGCAACAACTTGCTAACTTAGTAGGACTAATATGCAAGTTGGACTAATCCATGTATAGACATGATTAGGATTTGCCAAGGTGGCCTAATTCATGTAGAGACATGATTAGGATTAATGGGCAAATAGAACTAATCCATGTATGGACATGATTATGACTAGTTTGCAAAAAGGGACTAATCCGAATTCTACTAGGACTAGAATAGGGCCTTTAGGTAGTTAACAAGGAGTTGTTGGACTATATAAAGGATGCTCCTTCCTTCCTTCCCAAGCTAATGCTCATAACATAAGTGAGTGGGAGAGAAAAGGAGAGAGAGAGCAAGCCCCAAAAGGGCCGAACCCCCTTGGGGATTGCCGCCCCTACCCGTCGGCCTTGAAGAGTGCCGCCCCACCTCTTGGCACTCCATTGTTGCTTGGTTCTTTCTTCCTCCTCCATTATTCCTAGCTAGCACATGGATTTGGAGGATCTAGATCTCACCTCAAGGCGTGGATCAACCGTAGAAACGTGACACTATTCGCGTTTGAAGTCATCAAAGGAGAACCCTAAGGTGTGTTATTGACTTCTTCCCTTACCATCGTTATGTCTCTTGACTTGTGATCCTTGGAGGGTTTTTTCATGGTTTTATGATTGTTTGTGTTTCCGTTGCGCATCCATAAATCAAAACCCCACAGAATGAGATCATGAAACTATGCCATATCTACTCAATATGTTGAGGACAGCTGAACAAATCATCAACAAGGGAAAGGGAAAACCATAATGATGGTGCACAAATGGAAAGGCAAAAGGTTTACTTATAGCTCCAAAGGGAAAGGAAAAGCAGTTGCCAAACCCAAGGATGTTGTCCTTAAACCTGTTGGTGGCGTTGCCAAGGGAGTGACTAAGGGTGATTGTCACTACAGCAGTCAGCCTGGACACTGGAAGAAGAACTGCAAAAAGTATATGGAGGATAAAAGGCTTGGAATAGTGATTCCACCACCACCAGTTATTTTTGTTCTAGATGTCAATATTACGTTCTCTTCATCATGGGTATTGGATAATTGATGTGGATCTCACATTTGTTGAAATGTGCAGGATCTAAAGAGAAGTAGAAGATTGGGTAAAGGGAGATATATGTGCGCGTTTGGGAATGGAGCATGAGTTGCTGCATTGGCTGTAGGCGTGTACGAGCTGTCTCTGTCTTCAGGATTAGTTTTAGAATTAAATAATTACTATTTTGTGTCTGCTATGAGCAGAAACATTATTTCTATTTCTTGTTTGGACAAGGAAGGTTTTACTACTTCAATAAAGGTCAGTTGTTTCTCCATTTATTTTGATAGTATTCACTATTGTAGTGCTCATTAATTAAATGGATTATATATCCTTGATCTAAATAATCATGTCTATAACATAAATACCAAGATGATTAAAATAAAGGATTTAAATGTTGCTTATCTATGGCACTGTCGTTTAGGCCACGTAAAAGAGAAACGTGTATCTAGACTCCATAAGGATGGATTTTTAGACTCATTTGATTTCAAATCATATGAGACATGTGAGGCTTGTTTATTTGGAATAATGACAAATTCCCTTTTCAATAAGAAATGTGAGAGGACTAGTGAGCACTTGGCGCTCGTGCGTACTAATGTACGTGGGCCATTTTCCACGCCTGTCAGGGCTGGTTACGTCTATTTCATTACATTTACTAATGATTTTCAGTAGATATGGATTTGCATACCTTATGAAGGCCAAATCTGAGTCCTTTAAAAATTCCAAAAAATTCAATAATGAAGCAGAGAAGCAACTTGGCAAAAGTATCAAAGCTCTACGATCGGATCGTGGATGGGAATACTTGAGCCAAGAATTTTACGACTATCTTAGACAGTGTGGGATCTTGTCCCAACTCACTCCACCTGGAACGCCGCAATGGAACGGCGTGTCCGAGAGGAGTAATTGAACACTGTTGGACATGGTTCGATCTATGATGTGTCAAACTGATCTTCCATTATAATTTGGGGGCACGCTCTATTGTGTGCAGCATTCACCATTAACTGTGTTCCATCTAAATCGGTCATCAAGACTCCATATGAGATGTGGTGTAGGAGGCGTCCTAAAATGTCGTTCATGACGATTTAGGGCTGCAATGTCTATGTAAAATTTTTACAAACAGACAAGCTCGGGCTCAAGTCGGATAAGTATAAGTTTCAGGGATACCCTAAGGAAACTAAGGAATATTATTTCTACAATCCAACCGAGAACAAAGTGTTTGTTGATCGGTCTGGTGTGTTTCTAGAAAGATAGTTTTTCTCTAAAGAAGCAAGTGGGAGGACTGTAGAACTCGAAGAAATTCAAGAACCACAAACTACTGATCCTACTATGGAAGATGAACAGGAACCACAAGACGTTATGGATGAACCTTTTCAAGTAACATAAGAGCTTCGTAGGTCAAGTAGACTGCGCCAGGAGCCAGAGAGGTATGGACTTCTCGTGACTGAGTTTGGCAACACGTTGCTCATATATTATGAGCATCCTACCTATGGAGAGGCCATGGAAGGGCGAGAATCTCATAAGTGTCTTAAATCCGTGGAATCCGAGATGGAATGCATGTATACCAACAAAGTGTGGACTTTGGTGGAACCACCCCCAAGGGGCGCGGCCCATAGGGTGAAACTGCGTCTTCAAGAAGAAGACTGACATGGATGATAATGTGATTACCTATAAGGGCTGACTGGTGGAAAACGATTCATACAGATTTATGGTATAGACTATGATGTCACCAGTTGCAATGACCAAATCCATTCGAATTTTACTTGCTAATCAGCATACTACGACTATGATATTTGGTAGATGGATGTCAAAACAGTGATTCTGTATGGAAACCTCCTCGAGGATGTGTATATGACACAACATGAGGGTTTTGTTGATCCATAGCATGAAAATGAAGTCTGGCTGCAACGATCCATTTATGGATTGAATCAAGCTTCAAGGAGTTGGAATTGACGTTTTGATGAAGCGGTCAAAGATTTTGACTTCATCAAGAACAAAGATGATTCTTGTGTCTACAATAAAGTTAGTGGGAGCTCTTTTCCTTTTCTGGTCTTGTATATGGATGACATACTACTCATTGGAAACAGCATTACCATGCTTCACTCTGTGAAAGATTGGCTAGGAAAGTGTTTCTCAAAGAAAACTTAGGGGAAGCAGCTTATATACTTGGTATCAAGATCTATAAAGATAGATCGAGGAAGCTGCTAGGCCTAAGTCAAAGTAAATATATAGACAAGGTGTTGAATCGGTTCAACATGCAAGATTCCGATAAGGGATTCTCGCCCATGTCGTATGGAATCACTCTTTCGAAGAATGATTGTCCTTCCAATGATATTGAGAAGGAACGCATGAGTAGGGTACCCTGTGCCTCGGACATAGGATCCATCAAGTACGTCATGCTATGTACTAGAACAGATGTGTCATACGCGTTAGTACGACAAGCATATATCAGTCTAATCCGGGTGAGAGTCACTGGATAGCAGTCAAGTACATCCTCAAGTACTTGACAAGAACTAAGGATGTGTTCTTGATCTATGGAAGCGAGGAATATTTGCGTGTAAGGGGTTACACGGATGCAAGCTTCCAACCCAAAAGAGATGATTTCAGATCGCAATCGGGATTCATGTATTGCCTAAATGGAGGAGCTGTGACCTGGAAGAGTCCAAAGCAAGAGGCGGTTCTTGATTCTAAAACTGAGGCTAAGTACATTACTGGGAGTGGCGCAACAAAGGAAGCTGTTTGGATTTAGAATTTCATTACTGAGCTTGGTGTTGTTCCTGGCATTGTGGATCCAGTTGAGTTATATTGTGACAACACTGGGGCAATTGCACAATCAAAGGAACCCAGGTCACACCAGAAATCCAAACACATACTAAGAAATCTCCATCTTATTCGAGATATTATCGATAGAGGAGATGTGAAGATATGCAAGATTCCTATAGATGAGAATCTATCAGATCGAGTTACGAAGCAGCTTGTTCAGCACAAGCATGAAGTGAAAATTAGATCTATTGGCAGACGAGATGAACTAGCCTTGCTCTAATGCAAGTGGGAGACTGTTGGAATAGATGCCCTACAGAAAATCTTGTACGAACAATGTTTTTGGCTAGAAACATTCATTGTATTAGTTATGGAGATATTTAAGATAATTGTGTACAAGAGAATCCTGCAGAGAGAATTCAATATGAACCAAGAGCAGGGGATAGAAAAGACACATTAAGTGTAAGGTTGTGTGTAGGGAGAGAGTAAGGCAATAGCACTGTATGAGAGAGAGACAGGATTTTGGCAGAGCTTCTGCGTAGTTCAGGTGAGTTCGCCCTTGTATGGAAGGGTTAACGATCCTATATATAACGGAGAATGTGACCATTGTAGTGTGGTTAATGCGCCCATTAATGGCGGCTTAATTAGCTTAACCACAACGGCACGTTCGTCCGCGTATATAGGGACCGTTACGGCACGTTACCCGCGTATACCGGAACCGTTACGAGGTTGAACGGGTTGACCGGGTTTATGGAGCTCGTGCCATAATCTCTCAAAGCAGTTACTACGGGTCGCACGCGGGCTTGGTTGTCGCTCGCGCGCGACAGGACTTACTCTAGCCTCCAAACCACTAAGTCCCTACAAGTCCCGTGTGGTGGTATGCGAGGGCCCTGTCTCGCAGCCCCCACGTGGATCAGCGCGGCTGGTGATCCTGTGTGTGTGGAGCACAACTAGGTGTGCTGGATGATCGCCACGTGGCTAAGATCTGCCTGTCCAGAAAGCACTATCTACATCAGCCCCCTTTCTGCGCGTGAAGACGCATGGCCGGGTAGACTTCAATGCGCAGGAACCAATGTACGCGTCGCCACCACGCACCAATTCAAATACACGCAAATTCAGCCCCCGTGCGTGTCATTATGACCTAAAATCCCTATATTTGTGTCGTCTGGCCTTTTAGGGTTTTAGGCATGACGTCAGCTTATCCTGTGATTGCGCGATTCGACGGTGACGGTTGCGATTCGACTACTGAAAGGACGCAACCCCTCATTGTTTTTTGGATAAATACTCTGTGCTCTCCATTGTTGCAAAGCATCACTTCTTTCTCTTAAAGTGAATGATACCCGGAAGCCTTCAAGAGAAGATTCAAATAATCAATCATCAATTCTTTCTTGTCAATCGTCTTCTTCAACTGTCCGCATTCAAGCAAGCTTTACCAAAACAAGGTTGGCCTTGCACAATTCCATTTAATGTACTGATATATGCTTTGAATTGTATTGGATCTGCAAACCCATGACTATCTGAAACATGCCATCCATTGGAAACTGCGAAGGAGACCTTGTTCTTTAAACTCAAAACTGATCTAATCCCCAGATTGTAAAGATTTGAATGTGGGGTTTCTGAAATTTCCAGTAATGTAAACGATTCTTAACTTTCAAACCCCAAAACTGATACTGAACCGTTCATCTTTCCTTTGACAAAGCATCGTTGCTGAGATTTAAACTGATTCTTGAAATTCAATCTAAAGTATGTGTGTTTCTCCCCCCCCTTTTTTTCTTGGTTTTCCGCAGGAATGGCAAACACAAAAGGAACAAAACCCGTTAAAGAGGTCGAAGAAATACCTGATCTTCCCCAGACCTTATGGCGGAAAGCCCCCTATTTGGGCGGAAAAGACTTTTACCATGCTAGGGTTAAGGTGAAGAACCTGCCAACCCCCGTTCCTGCTGAAGGGTTGCAAACACTAACCCCTCCTGTTAACGAAGCCATGCTCGAATTGATCGATTCCAAGGATGTGGTTCGATTGGGGGTTGAAAATGGGTTTTTCCCGCATACTGCCATTTCCACTCAAGCGTTTGTTCAGAAATTGGACTTTATGGATGAGTGGATTGACCATGTATTGACCCACCATGCCATCGCATTGAACAATGCTGGCATATATTTCGCAGTCCGTGCTATGAAGGGTGCTGCCGTGAAGCTGGACCAGTCCATGCTTCTAAAACTTCTCACGCGCTACTCGCCTGCGACTCACACATTCCACTTTGCTGAGTTCGAGGCTGCTTCCACTCTTGAAGATGTACACATGCTGTATGATCTTTCTCCTGTTGGTGAGGTGGATCCTCTGAGTCCCTTGAGGACTGATCCAAAACTTGCTCTGTAAAGGAAGATGGAAGAATGCTTGTCAGAGGTAAAGAAAATTTCCACCCGGTGGACACCTGCGAAGCGTCTTCCCGACTGGCAACTGGTTGATACATCTGCGAATAACACTTGGGGCAAGTGGGTACAGTACTTATTTCGCGATTATGCGAACAGTAGCGTCACCAAGAAACTCCTGAGCCAGGACCCGAAGGCCAAGAATTATGTGAACGGGAAAGGGTACCATCTGACTTTTTGCGCTTTTCTCTGCGCCTGGTTATCGAGGTATTTAATTGATGGCCATCCTCATGATGGGGTTTTCTACCATGTCCTACCTTTTGCTGTGAAACTGAACCTCGGTCAAAGAGTCGCACTCAGGACCCTAGTCTTGGGCACCATGTACCATAGATTGGACCAATTGGTTGTGGCAACCAAAGACTCTCGCGGCCGCCTCGATGTGTTGACCTATGTCAACATTGCATTCCTGACTATGTGGGTCTTCGAGCGATGGCCTTCTTATGCTCCTGTTCCTTCTAAGCCCAGTAAGTGGTGTGTCCCTGGTGCGGAGGAGGGGCTTTCTAGTGGAAGGGTTGCAAGATGGTTTGGAACACATTTTCCTAAGTGTACCTGGAGCCTGATATGCGATGATCGCAGCGAGTTTACAGCTAGGCCTTATGCCACGCACATCGAGAATGTGTGATGGCTCCCAAACTTGTATCCTTCCAAGGCTGTTGCTTTCTCGGAAGATCTTCTTTTAGAGGGTCATAAGCGTTTCCACGAGCGCTATCGTGAATTCTTCTGCTGGTGCCTAAGAGGTTCTCTTCCTGCTCTTGCGGAGTACGTTCGCGAGCTTACTCCTAGGTACGAGAGAATCACGGTGGATGTCGATCCCACTCACGTTTCTCCCCAGTTTGGCTTTGATGCGGTGGCACCCTCAATCTGGCTGCAGTCCATCATAAGAGGCTGCTACAAACGACTACTGTCTGGCGAGTGCAAAACGATCTTAAGGAGCAACCTACCCTTCGAGCAACCCCCAGGTGACCGAGCAAGTGGCTACTCCAAGAATTGGGTTGCCTATTGGAATACCCAGCAGCCAAGGTTTGAGACACAGTCAACCCCTCGGCCAGGCAGAGCTCCTGTGATCAAGAGAAATTCCTTCCCTTTCCGTCCTAACTGTAGCTTGGATGAGTCCCAATATGGCTGCTACTCATTGTTGGATCATGAGAATCACTTGTTCCCCTCCATCATCCTTGAAGAAAAGATGGCCGCACTTAAGAAAGGTGATTCGCATGTCATCAAATACAGCGAAGATTTCGCCAAGGTAAACAATCTCCTTTGTACGCGTTAAGTTTTTTTTACTCTGATGTGTCGAAACTCGAAACTTATAATCCATTTTCTGTTGTAGTGCTATGTGAGGAGGTTCGCATCTAGTGAGCGCTCCAAGTCGCTGATTAACACCATTGTTGCTGCGAGAAGGCAGGGTGAACCAATTCGGTTAGCAATGAGAATGGCCCCCACAATCGAGACCCGAGTTTGCGAGGTCATGGACGTATTTGCTGATACGCTGATAGACAACACTCCGACTTTGTCCCCTCCCAGGAATGATTCGTCTCCTCCAGCAACTGCGGCTCCAAGGGCAAAAAGACCAAGGCAGAAGGGAATCACAATCTCTTCCCCTAGGAGTGCTCCAGCTTCCTCCCCTGCGAAGTCCCTTACTTCCAGGGACAAAGGCAAAGTTCGCACGCCAAGAAAGGCGCGGAAAGAGATCACGGTGGAGACCTTTGTTCCATTTGGTCAGGAGGAAGAGGAGGATGAGAGAAGGGAGGTGAGAGAAATAGATGATGATGAAGAAGAAGAGAGAGTCGAAGAAGAAAGAGAAGAAGAGAGAGGTGAGATACAAGAGGAGGAGTTAGAAGGTATCTTAAACGTACTCATCTTCTCATTATCTCTACTCTCGCAGTCTTTACTGAACAGTTTGTTCCTTTGAAGATGACGATGCAGAGACCATCAGCGGCCTTCTGGCCAAGAGGTAGAAGAGGGGTTCTCACTCTGGTGTTTCCAGCGAAACCATAGACGAGGACATCCTTGCTGAGTCCAGGAGAACAGCTGCAAAGGCTGCTGAAAGAAGAAGGAAGCGAGAAGAAGAGGAGATTGAACGCATAAAGCAAAGGAGCCTGGAAGAGCAACATGTTGACGACTTGGTGCGTCAAACCGACGAGGAAGATGCGGCTGCTCAAGTTGATGAGGAAGATGCGGTTCAAGAAGAAGATGCGGCTGCTCTGGAGCAGGCTCAAGCGGACTTTGAGGAGATCGCAGGCGGCAATGAAGGTGAGATTTTTAATCTTGCGGTAACTTACCGAGACGTGATTGTTGGTGCATTAAAGCATGGCTTATCGAAAGCCGAAATTCGCCGCTGGCTAGTAAGCAAGTGCGGTGAACCTTCAAGTAATCATTTGAACAGCGCTTGTGAACTAGGCTTAGTAGCCCAATCATCATCATGACTAGTTTCTTCGCACCCGAGGTCACGCTCACCTTAAGGATATGCTTAACGGAGACACATTAATAGGGCATGGTATCGCGTCCTTAGCATATGACGAAGATGCTACAATTCCACCTACGCGTGGAGGTGCTCGCTCTTGGTTTATCAAAATAATAAAATATTGTTTGATACAAGTTACCTCATATTGTCCTGTCTTGTATCGCAGGTAATGCTGGTGAAGCCATGCTAGAACAGAGGGGTCAACCTTCTGCATCTTATGTCCCAGAGCGAAGTTCTCATGCCGAGAAGCCTGTCGCAGTTGCTGAGTATGCAGGAGATCCCTTGGAGGATGTCATCGAAGTTTCTGATGATTCCGAAGCTGACACCGTGCTGATGGAGGAAGATACTAATGTTGCAGCTGAGGAAATGGAAGCAGATGTTGCTGAGGCTGAGATCCGTGAGCAGATCGTAGAAAATGTAGGATCTCATGCGAATGTGAATGTTCAAATGAGTGTGTCTGAGTCTCACGAGCCTTTCGCACCTGAAGGAGTTCCTGATTGAGCAGCAGCTTCTACTGTTGCCATTCCTTCAGCGGGGATTGAGCCTCCAGAGATCCCTCAAGCATGGAGCTTTTGGAGTTCGCAAGTAGGAGCTGCAATCGCACCTGGTGCGGCCTATACCCTTCCTGCCAACTATGAGGAGCTAGAGCTCGCAGCTGACAGAAGAGAAATGGAGCGAGGACAGTCTTCAGCTTCCCCAGCAATGTGCATCCCTTCTTTGCGCGAAATCCTTGAGGGAACTGGTATGTTACCATTACTGTTGTTTGCATCTTGCACTCTTCATTTACAAGCTTCATGTTCTAAACTTGAATCAACATTGTTAGGTTTGAAGCAAGCTGATGTGGATTGGCTGGTTCAGATGCGTCTCTCCTATCCTCGATCATTTGCGAGGTCCCTGGAGATAGAGCCTTTTAACAGGAGGTTGTTCTTGACCGAGGCCATCTGGATTTTGGAGCATCTGTCTGCGGCTACACCTGCGACCATCTCTCCTCAGAGTGCGCCGTTGCTTTTCAGTATGTGTCAAGGCCTTCAAGCCAAAGTTCAGGGCAAGCTGGGCTTCGGGTATCTTGTCAACAGAGTCACCCAGATTCGTGCGGCTGTGAATTTGAGGCGCGGCTTTTATAACCTCGCAGCTGAGGGGCAAAAGGTAGAGAAGCAAAGGCAGAAAGCTGAAGAGGCTGTCAAGCTCTTCCACGAGATGAGCGCTAACTACGAGCAGTTGAAGCGAGAAGTGGAGCAAGTGAAAAATGTGTCACTCTTGTTCTCCCTTGATGACCCCCTGATCAAAGATTTATTTTGAGAAAAATAGCATGTATTTGTTTTGAACAAAATGTTGAAACATTATTGTAATGTTGCTAGGGTTTCTCCCCCCCCCTTTTTTTATTCAAGGCTTTAATGCCCGTTTTTCCCTTCCCAGGATTTGCTCGAATATCTCTGTGCGTATCAATTATGACGTCAGCTGACGACATGTCTGCCTCGATTTTTGCGCCAACTGCTTATCAGATAAGCACGCTTTCCTTGGGAAGTCCATCCGTATCATGACCTTCCGTCATTAATTAGGGTACGCCACCGAATCGTCGTAGCCTTTAGTAGGGTAATTGAATGTTGCCTTTATCAGGGCATAAGTGATTGATTCTTACCCCTTTTCCAAGCTTTGCTGACTCAGCTAGAGAACTGAAGGGTCTCCGTTGGGTCTATATAAACCCTGCCTTCTACTGCTTGGGTTTTTCATCCCAAAATGTGGCTTGCCATGAGTCCTTACGACTGCTGGCTTCAACGCTTGTCTTTCGTTGATTCATGGAAACTTCAAGTTGCGAAACCTGAGTTTGTGCTTTGTGCCATAGAAATAGCTTCCAAGATCTTCTTTAAGAGGCTTATTGATCTTCATAACCATCGTAAAGAAGATGCACATAATACCTCATGCTTTCTCGAAGAATTTTCTTCGTCTATTATGCTTGTAGGTCGTGTCTCCAGCCGCCTCCCGGCGAGGTGCAGTGCCGTACTGACCTTCTTACCAACTCGTAATGAACGGCGGATTTCTCCTCTAGCTTTCCCAAAGGAGAACTTCTTGCCTCCACGTTCTTGAACTCGGGGTGGCGAGCCATTGCGCTCGTCTCCGTGGACAAGGAGCCTCCTGCCCCAGGAGTTACTGGTTGCCTGTTCTTCACCGCCGCATGCGCCTGAACAGGTGGTTCCTCTGGCATATCTCTTGGGAAGAAGACCAAACAGAGGCCTTGTCAGATCCTGAGATCTTGAAGGTGGCATCTCATAGCCTTTGTAGCGTTTGTAGGACGTTCATTTTATAGCAAGACCTTTCTTCCTATAGGTCTTTGTTCGCAGACTATTATGTCGGATTGCTTTTGATAGGACCAGTAGGACGATCATTCTACAGTAAGGATTTCCTTTCTGTGTAACTTTCACCTGTAGGCCGCTATTTAGATGAATTGTAAGCCATGTTGGCCGTGTAATTAGCTCAGTTTGAGCTTTCGTTTGTAAGCTGCTATCTAGACAGATAAATTGTAAGTCATTTTGACTCATAATAAAGCGTTTTGTATCATTTTCTGTTCTTGTCACAACAAATTGTAATATCGCATGCATGTTGACAAACTTTGCCCTTTGTATTTGAATGTGTGCTTGACAAACTTTGCGTTCGCGAGATGCGTTGTCACTATAGTTGGCTATCTAATAGATAGATTCGCAGATCATAAAGATCATACCTTAGATCTACTATCTTTAGCAGGTAAGTTTTCAGATCATTTGAGATCGCATTCGCATAGTGCTGCTATCACGACAGATAGGCTTAGGATCAATTTAGATCGTTTTTTCTTAGTGTTGCTATCTCATCAGATAGGCTTGGGATCAATTAAGATCGCGTTTTCTTAGTGTTGCTATCTCAGCAGATAGGCTTAGGATCAATTAAGATCATGCTTGCTTAGTGCTGCTATCTCAGCAGATAGGCTTAGGATCAATTAAGATCGTATTCAATTAATGCTGCTATCTCAGAAGATAGGCTTTTGCTATTAAGAAATGGAGAAGTAGATGAATTAATAAAGACAACTAGAATTATAAAGTTCTTCCCATTTGGGAGAAGTCTTTTATTATGAACACTCTCATATGGGAGAGGTGAGATTACAATTCCCTCATATGGGAGAGAAGACGCATGGTTCTATGATAATACAAAGCATAAATTAGACATTGTAATGTAATGCATGTACTGAGAGAATTTAGGGATAATACTTCTTAAGCCAGCGCATGTTGACCGAGCTTGGGGTTGTGGCCGTCCCATGTAGTCTTTGTATGTTGCAGTAGCCACTATCGAAGACCTCTTTGACTTCGAAAGGTCCTTCCCAGTTGGCTGCGAACTTTGGGTGAGCTGCCTCCCGCATGCACTGATCCGATGCGCGCAGGACCAGGTCCCCAACTGCTAAATCTCGACGTTGGACTGTCTTATTGTACGCGCGAGCGATCCTATCCTTGTACCGCTTATTAGTCCTCTTGGCCTGCTCTCGCTTTTCGTCCAATAGGATCAAGTCATGATCGCGCTGGTTCTCGTATAGTGCATGAAAGGCCAACCTTGCAGAATTGATTTTCACCTCTGCCGGTACCACAGCTTCAGCTCCATAGCATAAAAGAAATGGGGAAACCCCCGTAGGAGTTCTCGGCAAAGTTCGATACGCCCATAATGCCAAGTTTAAAGAATTAGCCCATTTCTCGTGATCATCTGCGACCATCTTGCTCTGGATCCTTAGGAGTGTTTTGTTGGTTGCTTCTGCTTGACCGTTCCCTTTGGGATAATAAGGAGTAGAACATATCTGCCTGATGTTATACTCCGCTAACTTTGCGGCTACTTGGCGATTGACGAAGGGGGTACCATTATCCGAGAGAATTGTGTTAGGAATTCCGAACCTGTATATGATGTTCTCTTGGATTAAATGGACTACAGCGAGCGCATTTGCTGTCTTGAGTGGTATTGCTTCTACCCATTTAGTGAACAGCTCAGTCGCGGTGAGAATGAACTGATCCCCGTGCGAGGTTGGTCGGATAGGGCCAACAAAATCCAGAGCCCAAGTATGAAACGGCCATGGTGTTCCCAACGCGTGTAGATCTACGGCAGGGGCATGTACAAGGTTGCCCTTAAACTGACACTCCTGACATCTTCTTACTTTAGCGCGGCAATCTGCTTCCATGGTGGGCCAGAAGTAACCGACTGTGAGGAGTTGTCTGCATAACTTCGCACCTCCCTGATGTTCCACTTGGTGAGAGAGGTCCATCACTTCTTGTGCTTCCCTGTTATCTAGGCATCGAAGTAGGTTACCCTCGTGACCCTTTCGCCAAAGTATGTCTTCTTGTACCACGTACCGGGCTGCTTTCCGCTTTAGCTTTTCGGCTTCTTTTCTCGACTCAGGCTCAATTCCTTGTGTAAGAAAGTCGAAGAGTGGCTTTCTCCAGTCCATGTCGTCGTCGACCAGAGCAATTGCTAAAGAGTCCTTGATCAGTGCACAACTCTCGCAGTTCCCTGAATTAACGCAGCAGCCGTTGACATGTCCGGCCAGTGAATCCCATACCTTTGGGCCTTTCTGTAAATTGACACCTCACTTTCCCCGCAAGTATGATGGTGAATCTTTTCTAACAGCGCTTGTCCCTCCTGATGCGAGACGCATCGCATGAGTATCCCACCTGGGCCTCTGTAATAGAGAGCGTTGTCATGTATGCAGTACCCCTTGGTGGATGCCCAGTTTTCTTTGCTCGTTCCTTCTGCGATGGCGCGCAATATTGGCTTCCTCCAGTCTGCATCATCTATGCATTCATCCTCACACGCGTCCTCTGTCAATGCCGAGGACGTTCGCACTTCAATTAGGATTCTCGCGGGGCATTTATCCGTACTAACCTTGGGTCCCAGGGTGGCTAAAGCATCAGCATGCCCGTTATCTGCCATGGGTTTATGCTCGTACCTGAAATCGCAGAATTTTTGCACCAACTTCTGTAACAAGGTTCGGTAGGGCAATAGGTTTACCTCCTTTAGACCATACTCGCATGAGGCTTGTTTGACAATTAGCTTGGAATCTCCCATAACCGTCAAATTGCTTAATTCTAATGCCCTTGCCGCGCAGAGTCCTGCGATGAGAGCTTCATACTCTGCTTCGTTGTTGGTGACTGCGAAGTCGAGTTTTGTGGACATCTGTATGACCTCTCCATCGGGCTTTGTTAGAACTATTCCAATTCCTCCGCCCTTCCTTGTCGACGACCCGTCGAAATGAAGCGTCCAATAGGGCAATTCAGCTGCGTATATCTCGGTTCCCTCTAGTTCTTCCTCAATTACAGGCTCATGACTGTCATCAGAGAACTGTGCTAGCAAATCCGCCACGGCCTGCGACTTGATTGCCCGCGGTCGAATGCATGTGATGTCGTACTGTGAGATGGTCATATACCATTTTGCTAGTCTTCCACCAGGAGAAGTGTGAGTCAAGAGATACCGTATGGGGTCACTCTTTGTAACCACTATCACTTTGTGAGAAGTAATAGTGCTTTTTCTATTACAATGAATAGAGCAAGGCAATGACGCTCGATGTCTGTGTACCTTGATTCTGCTGGTTGCACTATGCGGGAAATATAGTAAATTGGCCTTTCTTTCCCTTCATACTCTTGAGCCAAGAGTGCCCCTATAGACTTCTTTGTCAATGTAAGGTATAGAAAAAGTGGCGATCCGAGTTGTGGTGCGATCATTACCCTTGACGATGTTAGCAACTCCTTTAGCCTTCCGAATGCGGTTTCATGCTCTGCGGTCCAATCGTACACAGCATCCTTCTTGAGAAGATCGCTGAAGCAGAAGGTGATTTCTGCGATCGCAGGGATGAACCTTCGCAGGTAAGATAGCTTCCCCAAGAATGTCTTCAAAGCACTTTGGTTGTGCGGCGCCGTCATGGTGGTGATGGCTGATACTTTTGCGGGATCAGGCTCGATGCCTTGGCTATGTATTACACATCCCAAGAGTTTCCCCGAGGTTACTCCGAATGCGCATTTCATGGGGTTCATCTTTAGCTGGAAACTTCTGCATCTTTCAAAAACTTTTTGCATATCCTCCAAGTGGTCCCTTTCTTCCTTGGATTTGACAACCAAGTCATCGACATAGAATTCCACTTCTTTATGCATCATGTCGTGGAACAGGGCCATCATAGCTCGCTGATAAATCGCACCTGCATTCTTGAGCCCGAAAGGCATAATCGTGTAATTGAAGACTCCAACTGGCGTGATGAACGCGTTTTTCCGTGCATCTTCAGGGTCCATCTTGATCTGGTTGTACACACTGAAGCCATCCATGAAGCTGAACATGCGATGACCCGCGGTCGAATCGATGAGTAGATCGATGTTGGGGAGCGGAAAATCGTCTTTGGGACAGAAACGATTAAGGTCTCGGAAGTCCACACAAATGCGAAGCTGCCCATTCTTCTTCACTACTGGCACAATGTTGGCCAACCATGTAGGATGGTGATTCGGCTCGATGAATTTGGCAGTCAACAGTTTGACGATTTCTTGCTTGATCTTCACGTTAATCTCCGGCCTAAAGCTCCTTGTGCTCTGCTTTATCGGCTTAGACCATGGGATTACATCTAACCTGTGCATAGTGATGCTCGCGTCCAGGCCAGGCATCTCATCGTATTCCCATGCGAACACATCTTTGTACTCAGTCAGAAGTTGTAGCAATCTTTCCTCCTCTTTGCTTGTGAGGTCTGCACTCAGGAAGACTGGCCTTTTCTTTTCTTCGTTCAGGCTTAGGAATACCTCCTTCAGCTCCTACTTTTGCGGTTTGGGCTTGTCCTACATGAATTCGGGCTCTTATTTTAACTTCTCCTCTAAAACGCCTGGTGTTTGTTTGTCTAATTCCATAACCCGCTCAATTTGATTGATTTGCTCAGGGATATCCCCATGCTCGGGTGGGGACATCCCCGCGCACCTTCATATGCGGTAACATTTCTTCCCGTTAGCGTAGAAGCTTTCTATCTCCTTTCCTTCGGGATCATGTTTTTCTATCCTTTTCAGGGTGTAAACATTCTTTCTTTGGTAGGCAATCCGCGGTACCTCTTCTCGCGCAGACGACTTTTCCTTGGACTCCTCCCTTGTCACCATCACTCCTGCGGGTGACTGATCTTTGATGTCCTCCCATCAAGTCAAAGGAGTGGGGTTGAACGGCCCTGGCGTTTGCTCACCTGCCGTTTCGGTGAACCATACTGCCTCGGAGAGGTGCGCTTCATCCAGATTGAAAGGGTTTACCGAAGCTGGTATCTCCACAACTCTATCGTTCCAGATAGCTTTCATCACCTGGTGAGCTGTCGAGGGGATTGCATCGAAGAGGTGAATCCAGGCCCGACCGATGATCATATGATACGTAGTGTTCGCATCTATGACATAGAATTTGGCTGAACACTTGATTTTTCCAATCTGGACACCCAGACGGATCCACCCTATCGTCATCCTGGAGTCACTTCCAAACCCCATCAACGGGGATGGAGGTCTACAATCTTCTGTTCCGGGATTCCCGCCAACTTTAGAGTGTGGAGTGGGACCACGTTAACTGCTGCTCCGCCGTCGAAAAATGCTCGTTTGAACTCAACACCATTGATTACTGTCTTCACATACAAAGGCTTCTGGTGGCTCGCATCTGTCCTTTTGTCGCTTGCAAAGAAGGTTATGACCCTTTCCGTGGAGCGGGATGCTCTGACAACCTTCCCATTGGAAACCACGATATCCTCCTCGTAGTCTTCCGCTATCCTCTTCGTTATCTCTTTCTGGCATTTCTCCGAGAAGTTCATCTCATCAAAGAATCTGCTGAATCCATGCGACCCTTTCATCCGATCAGCACACTCGTCCTCCGGGTCTATGTTGTAGTCCTCCTCATTGCATACTTCAGCAACGATGGGTAGACCA
The DNA here is from genome assembly GCA_023055425.1 of Linanthus parryae. Taxonomy (NCBI): domain Eukaryota; kingdom Viridiplantae; phylum Streptophyta; class Magnoliopsida; order Ericales; family Polemoniaceae; genus Linanthus; species Linanthus parryae. The sequence continues at coordinate 104,935,169 of JALGPY010000001.1, forward strand.
TCCTCCGCAATCTCTTCGAGGTCCATTATTGTGATCATGGCAACCTCTTTGCCTTTCGGTTCTTGCTCCGCATGGGCAGGTAGTGGATTCTTTCGCACATCCTGCCTCTGATCGCTGACAATCAACTCGCCATCCTTCATTTTTCGGCTCACCATGTTTCTGAGCTTCTTGCAGTCGGCCGTGGGATGCATGATCTTTCCGTGGCATTCGCACCACTTTGGGTCCCTCATCATCTCCCTGGAGGGTATCCTTTCGAGCGGCGGCAAGATACCATCTTTGCGCCATTGTCTGCACAAGTCACTCGCTTCCTCTACTGAACATGGCAAAGGTGGCGCATCAAAGTTTGCGACCTTTGGCTGCTTTTGGGGCGAGACCGTATTCACTTCAGCCTCACGTCCCCTCTTGTAGCTGAACCTCCCAATTTTAAAGGTAGTCCCGCTCGGGGATCGCTCAGGGGCGTGCTTCTTTTTCTGCCTCTCCACTATAGGCTCTATGTTCTTTGTGCATTCGATCAGCTTTGAAAATGTAGGAGTTTGTAGGTTGATAAGCATACCTTTGTACTCGTCTCGCATGCCCTGCAGACATATTTCCACGAGCCTGCCCTCAAGCACTTCATCCCTGCATTCCAAGGACTTAGCTCTGAAATTCTTGATGAATGTCACTCCATCCTCCTCGCGCTTCCGGTACATGCGAGAGAGATGAATCATCGTCACCTTTTCTTCCACCTGGAAGAATTTAGTGTAAAACTTCTGGACCATATCGTCCCTGGTCTTCACGGATCCGGCTTCCAACGTCCTGTACCACTTGTAGGCCACGTTCCCCAGGGATTTCGGGAACTCGCGCATCAGCAACTTGGGATCAGCCCCGTATGGCTCCATCACATCGATGAAGCGCATGACATGCTCGTGGGCGTTTCCGTTGACGTCTTCGAACTTGTCCCATTTAGGAGCCTTGTACCCGGCAGGGTTAGGCATGAGGTAGATCTCGCGTGGGATAGGGGGATCATTGTCTACCTTCGGGATTACGGTGTCTGCGAATGGTTGATTAGCCAAGATGGTTTCTATGCGCCGCTGCAGCGACGTCATACACTCTGGTGCACTTCCCCCAGCAGCAGGAGGAAGAGTTGTTGCAGGTGGAGGCGACACATACGCCGCGGTCGGGCTAGGAGCGTACTGTGAATTCACGTTGCCCCACGTTGCCAATGGAGGAGGCAAGGGGTATTGTGAAGTCAGATTGGGTACCAGAGTTGGCGGTTGAGGATTGTGAGTGGCAAGGGGAAATATTTGGGCTATTTGCCCCTGAACAAAGGGTAACTGCACCGTCGCCGGTGGGGTATACAAGTTAGGATTAGGCGGCGTGGGTACCGCTCCAATCCCTTGAGTGGTGGAGGCTCCTCCCCCCTGAGAGACGGCAGTGGCTGATGCGAGATTTGGGGCGAGAGTCCCCAGGATGGCCATTTTCCATTCCAGCTGCGCAGACTGAGCTTTGAGAGCCTTCGCCTGATTCTGGATGGTAGCGTCCAAGGCCTCTAGCGTCGGAGCTTCACCGGCGGCCGTAGGAGTGCGGCGGGTCTCCTCTCCTGAGGTGGTCTCCGTAGAGGGCGATCTGTTACTGAGATCATTTTCATGAGACATGGTTGCTTGCAGTGGTAAGTTCACGTCGGGTTCACCAAATGTGTACGAGAGAATCCAGCAAAGAGAATTCAATATACACCAAGAGTAGGGGATAGAAAAGACACAGGAAGTGTAAGGTTGTGTGTAGGGAGAGAGTAAGGCAATAGCACTATATGAGAGAGAGACATGATTTTGGCAGAGCTTCCGCGTAGTTCAGATGAGTCCGCCCTTGTATGGAAGGGTTAACGATCCTATATATAACGGAGAATATGACCGTTGTAGTGTGGTTAATGCGCCCATTAATGGCGGCTTAATTAGCTTAACCACAACGGCATGTTCGTTCGCGTATATAGAGACCGCTACGGCACGTTACCCGCGTATACCGGAACCGTTACGAGGTTGACCGGGTTGACCAGGTTTATGGAGCTCGTGCCATAAACCTCTCAAAACAGTTACTAGGGGTCGCACGCGGGCTTGGTTGTCGCTCGCGCGCGACAGGACTTACTCTAGCCTCCAAACCACTAAGTCCCTACAAGTCCCGTGTGGTGGTATGCGAGGGCCCTGTCTCGCAGCCCCACGTGGATCAGCGCGGCTGGTGATCCAGTGTGTGTGGAGCACTGCTAGGTGTGCTGGATGACCGCCACGTGGCTCAGATCTGCCTGTCCAGAAAGCACTATCTACAATAATGAAGTCCTTAGATTGCAAATGTGTTGTTTATCTTAAATATCCCTAGTCAATTAAATTAATTAATTGGATGATCAACTATAGACTATAATGGGGTTGGATTGATTTGGAGATATCACGATCCAACACATGAGTATGCATTAGGAGTAATAGCATACTGTATTGACCCACAACGAGAAGGCTACATACAAGTTATGTAAAGTCACAAGTGCTTCTTGTAGTGAAAACAGTATTGTCATACTTAGACTTGAATTCACTAGATCCTCTAGTTGTGGAATATTGTGTTTTAACATCGTTAAACACAACACCGTAACTAGGTAGTAATAAAGGCGTTAAACGGACACAATAAGGAATCAATCTTAGAGATGGTAGTTATGTGGATAGAATTTGTCCCTCCTACATAACGGGAGAAAATATGAACGGCCACTCGAGGGATGGTTCTTATAGATTGTTTTTCCAGACTCAGATGACTATTCCCAGGATTGAGAAACTATGAATTGGATATACGAGTGTGACTTGTATGTCTCATGTCCAATCCAGATATAGAGACAAAAGGATGAGGCAATACTTGGGTGGCATCTATGTGTTGCTAGACACCACTCCATGTTAATAAAATGTTATTACCAACTAAGTAGAAACTTATGGGGTCACATGCCATAAGGATTAAACTAGACTTGGGAATACGATTAATTAATAGAACGATCAATACACAACTACTTGCAAACTTAGTAGGACTAATTTGCAAGTTGGATTAATATGTGTATGGGTAGGATTAGGAGAGGGGCCTTTATGTAGTTAACAAGGAGTTTTTGGACTTTATAAAGAACACTCCTAGCTTAATTTTCTAACTAATGTTCATAACACATTGAGTGGGAGAGAAAATGAAAGGAGAGATAAAGACAAGGAAGCGGAACCCGACCCCCCCCCCCCCCGTCCGCCCCATCCATTATCGTCGACCTCTTGTAGGCGTGGCCTTGGGTGCTCGTTTTGCGTGATTCTTCTTCCTTCTTCCACCAGTTGCTAGCAGAAGACGTGGAGGAATCTATTTCTTGATCCTAGGCGTGGACTAGCTATAGAGACACAAACAATATTTTGTGTTTGAAGTCATCACAGGATACAAACAAGGTAATTGTTATGAAGTACAGTACTCTAGGAATGACTACATGATCAATAATATAGTAAGGGGTTGAATAGAGTATCGCAACCTTTGCAACTTTGCTAAAAGAGTGATTTCAAAGATGTATCAGAAATGCAGCAAGTATTTCAAGTCCTTGAAATGAGATTCAAGTCCTTCGAATCACAACAGAAAGTAAATAGTAAGATGAAATTTTTCAATGCCTTGAAATGAGTTTCAAGCCCTTGAATTGAAACTTGTTTTGAGCAGTGTAATGGCTAAGTAAAGAACAGCAAAGTAAATGCAAGAGACACAGTGATTTATAGAGTTCAATCCACTTGGACCTACGCTTCTACCTTAGGGCTTAATCCCTGTAGGATTTTCAACTCAATTCTTAATAATCAAAAGCTAAGCCCTAGATCTCAAGCACATAGAGATGCCTTACCCTGTTACAGCTTGTGGTTCTCACTAACCTATCTAGTATGCTCTAGCTAACTGATTAATAAGGAATTCTCTATTGTTCACATTGAACAATTCACGAGAATAAGAGCTAAAAGTATTATCTAAAAGATATATAAATAATGATCCGAAGAGAAGAACACTGAGAACTAAGTCTTCAGTGAAAATGCAGTATTCTTCTGATGAATGGATTGAGTGATGTGGATCTGCTTCTTGGTTTCTTTTCAATCCTCTGTAGTTTTTGAGTGTCTCTGTTTCTTGCTCTGTATTGTTTCTACGGAATTCTTCATCCATTCCCTCTTTTAAGCAGCCTGTTTGAATTGAAGATCTTCAGGTTCTTCTCAACAAACTTTCCTAAAAAACAGCTTCAAATCTTGACTCTTCTAACAGCTCTACCAACGGCTAGTTGCTCGGTATCTTCAAAGATACTACCTTTGATCTTGTTTAGGAAGGTCCAGAGCAGATTGAATCAACAAAGAATCAGATCAACAACTCACTTTCCTTTTCTGCATCATTCAGTTTTAGGAACTAATTCCTAGCAAAATCTTTGTCAAACATAGAGGTTAATCACAGTTTAAAGTAGCAGAATGATTTTTTTTCATCATAAAATAACATATAAGCAATCATAGGAGTTCAGGAGTTAGAATAGAATAAAAAGCTCTCCCTAAGTTCATGTCGTATTCTGCAGTGCTTGTTTCAAACCCTTGAAAGCAGTTTCAAGGCCTTGAAACAGACAAGTTGTTTGAAGCATTTGAAACAGGTTGAACTTACAATCTCACCCTTGTTGAAAGAAAAAACCAAAATCTTTTAGAGACTGATTTTCTACAAAACAAAATATTCATTAGAGCATATAGAATCCATGATAGTAAACTATAGCATAGGATATCCAAGTAATCCAACTTATTAGTAACAAAATAGTAGCAATGTCTATCAAACCTCATTACTCTAAACATGATCTCTAACCAGATAAGAAGTACCAAAAGTGAACAAATAAACACCTAAATTTCTCCCCATTTCTAACTTTCATAAAAAAAGAGAGAAAATGTGGGATCAATGTTTGGAAAACTGAGCAGAAAAGTTTTGAAAAGTTAGAAATTTCAAGACTTTGAATAGAAAGTCAAGGCCTTGAAAAAGATAGAAAGATGAGGCAAGAATTAGGGTGTTGGGTCTCCATCTCCCTTTGGATCAGCATCTTTATCTTCACTATCTTCTTCATCCTGAGCATCTTGTTCTTCTTCCTGAGAAGCCTTAGCAGCAGCACCTGTATCCACATCATCTTCAAATATGTTTGCATCCGGCTGTATCTCTGGAATGTTGTTTTTATTATTTTTCTTCTTAGCATCCTTGAGCAACATCCCAGAGTCTGGAGTGTCAGCATCAGCTTATTCTTCGTCTTCATCTCCATCTTCTTGAACTACCTTTTTCCCTTTGTCCACGACTTCATCCTGAGTTGTATGCTCACTTAATAGATCTTTGGTTGAACCCTCTGCATATTTCTTTGATCCTTCTGCATCCTGAGACATTTCTTCTTCCACATGAAGTACATTAGTTCTCTTTAAAATGCATTCAACCATATACTTTACTTGATTGAATTCAGTTCCATACTCATGCTAATTTTCCTTTAGCTCATCAATATCCTTCTCAATAATTTCAAGTCTTTGAATCACGATGAAAGGTCTTGATTTTGTGAAGGAATATTTGGAGGAGGGGTCAAGGCCTTTGGTCTGGGAAACTTCTTGGATTGCAAATCCTTCTCAGACAGATCAGAGTATAACTTACATATCCCATCACTATTTTTCACAACACGAATTATCTAAAATGCCTTCTCATCAAGCATGCCAAAACCAGTGGTAATAGTTTCTTTGATGTCACTAATGAGTTTAAGATGTAGAAAGAAAGCAGAAAGCAAATTGGCATAAGGCAAAGGATGCTTTCTTTCCTTGGTCTGGGAGTCGGCCATGTGTTCCATCACTATTGTAGAAAGATCAATCTCGTATCCATGCATGATCAAATACATCAAATATAAAACCCTGCTAGTTATCAGCTCTTTTGAATTCTACCTAGGCACTACACTCCTCATCACGATGGTATACAAAACTTTGACTTCAACAGTTAGCACAGAGTGTGTTAATTGTTTTGAGGAGGTAGAGACATTAGGTAGAAAGAATTCTTCCCTAGCCAGTTTCAAATCTTCAACTTTGTTGGGATAATTTCCTGTTTCATATCTCTTGGTACAGCCTAAGAAATTTGCAAACTCTGAGTGATCTAACTCCATTGTGATCCCAGAATCTTTTGATTGAATCACCAAGTCAACAGTAGAGATTTTCTTCATGTTTATATAGAAAAGCCTAGTAAGCCTAGGATAGGCCACTTCAGAGGGGTTTAAAACTTTCCAGAAAGAACTTTTATTCAGCCTCTTAACACACTCCAGATTCATGGTTTTTAACATGTTAACACTAACCATGCTACAATAGGCTACTTGTCAAGAAGCAAAACCATCTAACCATTGTCCTCTAGCAGTTTGAGAAATAAACCACTTGGTGGAAATAACAGATTTCTTACCAGGGGACTGAGGCTTTTCTGAATAGATCTGCAACTTTTTGCCAGTGCTTTTTTCTCTTGTTCTTCCTCTACAACCTTTTCTTTACCTTTGTCAGATTTTGTAGGCTTCTTCTTCTTCAACTTCTTTGGACTGGTAATTTGTTCCTCTGGCTGTTTCTCAGGAGCATATTGATCTGTCTTCTTTTTCTTCTTGCTAGAAGTTGGTGTCAGATATTTCTTGCTTTTCTTCTTTGGAGGTCAAGGAGCCGTTTCTTCAGTTGGATATCTGGAACCAGAGTCACCACTGATGGTTTGAACTTCGTCATCAGCAGTCTTCCTCTTCTTTTCTGAAACCATCTTTGAAACTCCAGCCATCTTGATTCTTTGGGATTCTCTTCTTGTACTCATTAGGGTTTATGGGTGAATATGAGATAGGAAGGAGTGATACTGAGAAACGAGAGAGAGAGAGATAGAGAGAGAGAGAGAGAGAAGATAAATACTAGAGAGTTCGAGTTAGATAAGGAAACAGAAATATTAAAAAACCTTTTAAGATTTTGCAATTTGAAATTTGTGTGTGTGTGACGTTGGAAATGAAATAAAATAATAATGATTTATACAAAAATATTTGTTAAGAAGTAAAGCAATATTTAGCAACTATCTACAAAGATAGCACCCAACATTGAAAGATCCAATTAATCATTCTATAGCATTAACACTTATTATCAAGGCTTTGAAAGGGCTTTCAAGACTTTGAAAAGCTATATTGCTGAGTCAAATAATATCAAAGCTTTGAAAAGATTTTCAAGGATTCGAAAATCAGTTCAAAAATTTGAACCACATAATACCTTACCTATACCATACATGATACTCCCCCTAAACAAGTGCTTCCTTATTAAGCATGTCCAGCTCTAATATGAGGGCTGTAAATCTTTCTTCCGGCAATGGTTTAGTGAAGATATCTGCATGTGCATGTTAGTAGAAACAAATTCAAGATAAATATCACCTTTCTCAGAATGATCCCTTATGAAATAACATCTAACATCAACATTCTTGGTTCTGGAATGCTGAACTGGATTCTTTGTGATTGAGATGGTACTGGTGTTGTCACATTTGATATGTATTTCTTTCAAATCAAATCCAATATCCCTCATATGCTGAGCAATCCACAACCCATGTGAGCAGCAGGCTCCAGCTGCTATATATTAAGCTTCAGTTGTTTATAATGCCACAGAGTTCTGTATTTGTGAGTGTCAGCTGATTAGGGATGAACCAAGGAATTGGCAACACCCTGAAGTGCTCTATCTGTCAACTTATATCCTGCAAATTCAGCATTTGAATATCCACATAAAGAGAAGTTAGACTGTTTTGGATCAAAGCCCTAAGTCTTTGGTACATTGAGATATCTGAAATCCTTTTAAAAGCAGATAAATGAGATTCTTTGGGATCAGATTGAAATCTTGCACACATGCACACACTAAACATAATGTTTAGCCTACTAGCAGTGAGATATAGCAATGATCCAATCATACCTCTATACTCTTTCTGATTTATACTCTTACCAGCTTTATCCTTATCTAAGGATAATGTAGAACTCATAGGAGTCTTGATTACCTTGGACTGAGACATATTGTACTTGTTGATCAAGTCGCTAGTATACTTGTTTTGATGCAGAAAGATTCTTTTCTTCATATGTTGTACATGCATTCCAAGGAAGAAGTTCAATCCTCCCATAAAGGTCATCTCAAATTCCCTGCTCATAAGACTTGAGAAGTCATTGCAAAGAGAATCATTAGTAGCACCAGACTAAATGTCATCAACATATCTTTGAACTACTAAAATGTCTTTCTCATGAGTCATTATGAATAGGGTTTTATCAACCAATCCTCTCTTGAACCCATTTTCAAGTAAAAACTTCGACAGTCTTTCATACCAAGCCCTTGGAGCATGTTTTAAACCATAGAGAGCTTTGTCAAGTTTATAAACATGATTTGGAAACTCTTCACTTTCAAATCCAGGAGTTTGAGCAACATAAACTTCTTCTTGCATTTAACCATTTAGAAATGCACACTTGACTTCCAATTGAAAAGTTCTAATGTTCATGTAACATGCAAATGCAAGTAATATTCTAATTGCTTCTAACCTTGCAGCAAGAGCAAAAGTTTCCTCATAATAAATACCTCATTTTTGGTTGTAGTCTTGAACTAGTCTGGCTTTGTTTCTAATTACCTTGCCATTTTCATCTACCTTTTTTCTGAACCCACCTTGTGCCTGTAACAGAATGATCTTTTGGTGGAGGAACTAAATTCTACACCTTGTTTCTCTCAAATTCATTGACCTCATTTTTCATTGAAATGATCCAGTCTGCTTCTTGTAATGCTTCTTTCACATATTTTGGGTTCTACAAGAGAAATAAAAGCATTAAAACACACAAGTTTTTAAATTGAGATCTTGTCTGTGTACCAATTGATGGATCAGAAATAATGTTGTTAACTGGATGAGATGACAGATATTTGAATCTCTATCTTGGATTCCACGACTGAGGTTCTCTAGATAACTTTTCAATCCTTTGAGATCTTGAGGAAGTGTCTTGATCACTTTGATCATTTTGTTTTCAAGGCTTTGAGAACCATTTTTAAGGCCTTGAATTGAAACCAAGGGAAGTCTCTGCTTCATCTTCTGACTCATGGTTGTTCAAATTCAAGTCTACAAAACTTGCACTTAAAAAAAACATCAAAGCTTTCATCAAAATTGACATGAATACTTTCCTAAAAAAGCTTAGTTCTTTTATTATAAATTCTATAAGCTTTGCTAGTCAGAGAGTAACCAAGAAAGATACCTTCATCACTTCTTGCATCAAACTTACCAATATTGTCTTTACCATTTTTGTGAACAAAACAAGTGCACTCAAAAGGTTTGAAATATGAAACATTTGGCTTTATTCCTTTGAATAGCTCATAGGGAGTCTTCTTCAAAATTGTCCTAATCAGTCACCTGTTGAGTATGTAATTGGCTGTGTTCACAGCTTCTGCCCAGAATGACTTTTGTAACTTATTCTCTAGAAGCATTGTCCTTGAAAGAGTCATGTTATTTCTTCCAACAACACCGTTTTGTTGAGGAGTTCTTGGAGAGGAAACGTTGTGAGAGATACCATACTTAGCACAAAATAAATCAAACTCAAGCCTATCAAATTCTCTACCATGATCACTTCTGATTGAAGCAATCAGGCACCTGTTGAGTATGAAAATTCAGTTGAGCACAGGATTTGCATACTTCATCATCTCTTAATTTGATAGGGGGAAAATCTCTCACCAATTCTTTAGAGATTAAATTGTCAAAAGTATGCAAGTTAATGTGTCCAAGTTTTTTGTGCCAAATCTTTGAATCATCTTTCAAGGCCTTGAGACACCTCAAGCTTTCACCTGCAACTTTGTTAGTATGTAAAGTATAGACATTGTTTGACCTTCAGTCAGTGAGAATGCAAACTCCGAATTGCTCATTTTCCACCACACATTTATCTTTGTCAAAGATAACCTTGTTACCATTATCACAAAGTTGAGATACACTAAGCAGATTTAAATTCAAACCATCAACTAAATAGACATCAGAAATAGAATTTTCAGAATCTGTACCAACTTTCCCAATACCTAAGATATTGAATTTTCCTTTGTCACCAAGTGTATTGAGCCTTCAGATTGTTCTCCTAACTCTGTGAATAAGGATATCTTTCCACTCATATTTCTTGAATAACCATTGTCCATGAACCATCTTTGATCTTTGCTCTTGGTGACATCCTGCAAACACCATTCAATGCCTTACATGCTGATAGACCAAGTGTGGAATTTAGATTCATACTCATGGTTAACCATTTTAGGTGGTATAACCCCTTTAGGAACCCAAATCTGTCTAACTTGTCCTTTAAGTTGAACTGGAAAATTTTCCTCATTTGTTTTACGGTCTCTCATTCTAAGAGGACAAGTCAATTTAACATGACCAATTCTATTGCAGGAATGGCACTTAGAGAAGTTTTGTTACTAGCCTTCACAAATCTGGTGTTGCTTTTGTAGGAAATTTTGGATTGTAACCAATACAAGTTTTGTGAAAAGACTGTAAGCTTCCTCCAAGAATCAAGTTCAGGTTATGTTTTGAGCCAGCAAGCTTAGTCATAGCCTTCTTAGTATCTTGAAATTTCTCAGTTAGAGTAGTCTTTTATCCCTCCAAATCATCACAATGATGTCTTAGAGCAACAATCCTGTCACTCAAAAGAGAGTTCTGAGTGACTACTTCCTTGACTTAAGTTTTCAAGGCCTTGAAACTGGTTTCCAAGGCTTTGAAATCTCTGTCAGAATTTTTTTTGAGAAATTTCAAGGCTTTGATTTTGACAAACAAGTTCTATGTTTTCTTTTGCTTGCTCATGAACCTTTTCTTTCAAAGTTGTAATATCCTTCAGATAGTCATCCTCGTTTAAAGGCATTGTTCTAAGATAATCAGTGAGGACATCTGTAGGCTTAGAAATCAAACATTTTACCATTACCTCAATGTTCTTTTCAGAACTTTCATCATGCTTGGCCATAAGACAGAGGTTGGCTTGTTCTTCTTCAGATTCAAAATCACTAGAGGAATCAGAATCACTCCAGGAAGACACAATAGCTTTCTTTCTTCTGTCATGGTATTTCTTCTGAAAGTGTTTATTTTTCTTGTGTGGACGGTCTCTGATTAAATGTCCTGCATCACCACACTCAAATCAATTCTTTACTTTAGGCTTATTACCATGAGAAGTAGATTTACCTTTGTAGTCTCTGCTATGGGAGGATCTGTGTTTCTCCTTGCTGAAGTCCTTGTTTCCAAAGTTATTTTCCATATTCAAAATTCTAGTCAAGGATTTGGAAATAATAGCAAAAGGATCTTCATCATCATCCTCTACTGGTTCAAGGCTTTGAGAAGTTTCATTCTCCTTGGCCGTGTGAGCTAGGTTCTTGACATTGTATGGTAATTCTCCATCAGCTTCATTCATGGAGATATCTTGTGTGAGTAGCTTTCCTTGCAGGTCATCAATTTGAAGAGATGGTAATTCTTGAGCTTCTTCAATGGAAGTAGTCTTTGGTTCCCATTTTTCTTTAGGAAGACTTCTCATAATCTTTCTAACGTTTTCTTCATTGGAAATGTGTTTTCCTAATGAACCAAGGTTGTTGACAATATTAGTGAATCTTTTGAACATGTCTCTGATTGACTCATCTCCATTCATCTTGAATAGCTCATATTTCCTAAGGAATATGTAGATCTTAGTCTGCTTGACTTGGCTAGTTCCTGCAAAGGTCACCACAAGCTTATCTCATATCTCCTTTGCAGTCTTGCATCCTAAAATCCTGTTATATTAATATGCACTCAAAGCACAATATAAGAGATTCATAGCTTTGTAATTTTTAGAAAATTGCTCTAATTTAGAGGCAGAAAGTGAATCCTCAGTTTTGGGAGTCCTGATCACATCTTTTTCAGTGTAGAATATGTGAGGAACCTTCTGAATAATAGTCCATAGTTCCATATCTTGATAAATGATGAACATTTTCAACAGGGCTTACCAGTGCACAAAATTGTCACCACAAAACAAGGGAGGTCTATTAGCAGCTCTTCCCTGGGAGAAGCCACCATCTCTACAGTACTCATATTCACAAGATTGTTGGATCTTTGCATGATACAAGCTCTGATATCAATTTAAGGAAAGTTGACACGATCCAACCGCAAGTGTACGGATGTCGTGTAGTAATATCTGGTAATCCAGGTTATCGAACCCAAAGGACTTTGTTAAATCAGTTATTACGCCTAACGTTATGTAGGCAAGTCGCAAAGTTGAGTGATTTTCCTAAGTCTACTGAAATGAAAGAACAAATATCTCAATTAATTTTTAGTTTCTTCACAACTAAAGAAGACAAGAATTGTAAGGGGTTTTCATATAAGAGAGACGAGTGCTGGGAATTCTACTTGTGGACCACTAGGGACGCTATGAATGGTGTTTTGATCTTTGGAACGCAAATACGCTACACTTATCAATCGAGCAACCTACGAACTACCGAGTTACCAAGAAATTTGCCTACACTTATGATCAATTTAGATCGAGTTACCAAGCCTAATTCAATTACAAGCATGCATTATTGTTCGTCAATCCGCTCTTTGATCCTAATTAACGCTACCCAGTTACGAAATAGTGATACGACTAGGTGATTATATTGATTTACCGACTAGCTCTCATGGAGTTACCAAACGAATTCTAATTAAGTATGCTCCTACGTTAGCTACTTGAAAGAAAAATGAGATTCAAACACAAGATGATCATAATAAGAGATAAACGCGTATATGTAATCCGAAGAACGAATCACAGTCTCAAAACATTCATTCAAGCTACCCTGGCTTTCCAACAAGAATACCCAGCAAATAAGAGTTTAGGTTAAAAAAATCATGATCAAAACAATAAGTTTCATGATCATGAACAAAAACTACAAAGAATCGAGAGTACAGAAAGCAAACGAATGACTCCAGATCGCTCCCAAGCTCTCTTGCTCCAATACCTGATGAAAATTAAGCTCCGTCTGAGCAAAATGACATATTTATCATAATAATACGTTTCCTAATGACTTGGCACTAATTACCAAAAGTCCCCGAGTGTTTCCAACGGTTTTTACACCCGAAGTAGACCGTGCGACCTACTAGGTCGTACGACCTACAAGAAACCCAGCACTAGGTCGTGCGACCTACTTAGTAGGTCGTGCGACCTACTTAGTAGGTCGTGAGACCAATTGAAGCTCCCTGATTTCCTCCAGCTAATTCGTGCGACGTAGAGACTACGTCGTGCGACCTAGTTGATACTTACCCAAATTTTTCCTTCTTCCGTGTTGTTGCGCACTCTTTCCAATCACTTCCTGAGCCTTGTATCATCACTCGATCCTCCATTATGAGCTTTTCACGCGCTTCAAGGCTCGTCACTTATCTCCCGTGCTTCTCTCGCACTCGAATCATCATCACTAACTTTCTTTCTCAACTCTTGAGCTTGCGTTAACTTATCAAGTTCGTTGCCGCTCTTCCAGTTGTTCCTCGCGTGCTCCGTTCCTGAAAAACACAACACGAACACCCCACGAAGATCAAATGTGTCAAAATGTGATAAATATCGCAATAAATGATGTAGGAAAATGCCCGGACTTCACATTCAACATATGCAATGCTCAAACTCTCAAACAATACCAAAACCGACTCGGAATGACGCTAAATTATCCATTTTTGCTCGCAAAATGATAGAATACCGATAGAATATATAAATCCATTCCGGAGTTATCAAATACCCCCACGCTATCTTTTTCTCGTCCCGAGCAAAGTCTCATCTACTGCATCTAAGTGTCTACTAGCGAACGAGACTCAAACGACTCAATGACTCAAGACACTACTAATGCAGCAAGATGATGCAAATGCAATTCTAGACTCGATCTTATAACAAATATAAAAAATGACATTCTTTTTGTGAGATTAGGCAATTTCAATAACATAGACCAGTGCTCATGGATGATATAAAAAAGTTAGGCAAGTGGTGTGAAGCGTAACTAAACTCGACAAAAAGTAATTCCCCATAGTTGGTGTAGAAAGCTTAACTTTACGATAAAGAACAGCCTACCTCTTCATGTGTCCTGATAAAAATAAGTGTCTACCCAAGGCTAAGCCACATTCATAGTCCAAGCTCCTATTACGCTAATGGTCAAATATGATGAGGCATAAGGGCAAAAAGAATATAAGTTGCAGGAAGCAAAAAAATCCTAAAGTGTCACATAAATTCACCAAACCCCATATCTCACACACCCTCACCTTGATGATAGGAATCCACAACCCGAATCACACCGACTTCGGCCCTCAATCCCCTCAAACCCCGGTACCATGTCAATCCCGTGGCCATCAAAACAAATAATGCGCGAAACTCAATCAATCATCAATCTGGAACTAGGAACTTCACCACTAGATTTTCAATAAGTACACTTTATTTCTTTATTCCTCTCCTTTTTTTCTCTCTTTTTTTTCCTTTCATTTTTTTTTCTTTTTTTTTCTTCTTTCTTTTTCTATATACATTTTTCTTTTTCTCTCAATCAAATATCAATAATAATATAAAAATGATGCTCCTTCAAGAATCAAGCAATGCCAACACAACCGCAAACAAGTAAAAGCATGTATGGGGGTGAGTCATCAAATCCACAATCTATATGCCAATAGTCAAATGCCGACACCCCCACACTAAAATGTAGCCACGTCCCTCTCTCAAGTAGTCAAATAAGATATGTCACATGCCTAATTCAACCGAACCTCCTACAACAAGATGAATGAAATCCAATACCTAGCACGATCCACTAATCAAGTACAACCAACCCCATTTTCGTGTGGATTAGACGTCACGCACTCTGGCTCTCCACTACTGTGTCCACGATGTAATGACATGGAACACCGCCACACCTTAGTGTGCAAGCCACCTCACTCACCCTCGCATCCCCTCGAAGATATGAAATGAAGCATATGTGTTCTGTAGAAGTCTTCCCTCAACTACTGCTCCCTCGTGACGCTCTAGAAAGGTGATTCTAACGATATATGATGAGGCCAAGAATCATCTCCCTAGGTCAAATAGGCTAACAATTAATCCAATGATCTATTAGGGTCTACTACTGGTCCTACAAGGTAAGATCTAAAATCATTGATTGCTCTGTGTGCCACTACGATGCTAGTTGAGACTACCTAAGACGGACAACATGAAAATTCGGCTTGTTTAGAAAACACCAAGCTAAACTCTTTTAGGATAAAGCAGCACACACTTTAGCTTTTAAAATTTCATTTTAGTTTAAAAAGCAGGTAGGCATTCACGTAATGAGATTCTCTCTATACTTACTAGGGGGAATTGAAATTATCACTCTCGGTCAAAATTCACACCCTATGCCTAAAGTTTTCACATCTCACTAAATTAACCAAGTCTAAGCTTCTCTCTATTGCCTTTTCTCAAAATTTTAAATTTTCTCATTTTTTTTATTCTTTTAATAAGATCCTAACTCTATATGCAAGGCTTTGACTCGTAAAAAATTTGACACAACACAATTCAACTTTTTGGTGGGTAGACACAATTATGTAAAAGTGCAAACAGTATATAAACTTCTCTACACAATACGGCAACATAAATAAAAACATGACACAAACCACTGACTCTATACACAATACCAACTAACACAACCTACATGTAATTGGCTATGCAAACATTTCGGCCATTAGACAGTTAAACCACTCCACACTGAATGCTTCGTTGTCCTCCACGAATTTAGAAATCATGCATAGGAATCAGCAACATTGCGGTGAGACGGAGCTATGACATACTTGTATAAAATAAACATGAAATTTGGCAAGATAAAGAAAATACTCACAAATACCCCAAGGGTGGGGAAGAAAACGTGTGCCAAGCAGCCTCCAAGCAGTGGTGCGCCACTATGCTCCCATCCGGTCAGTGTGTTCTCGCACACCAGGGTCGACTGTCTTCCTATGCTGAAACTTGTGCCTTGGAGAATCCCCAACTCGCATGCACAAGTCCCCATGAAGGTCATGTGTGTTATGGCACACCGGGGTAGACTCTCCCACATCCTGCTCAAATATGTCACTTGGAAACAAATGCCAGTCTCTCTCTCTCATCTCTCCAAAATAAATAAATAGAACACACACAACTGTATTAAAAAAACACACTCCCTGATCTCACATAAATATGTCGGGTTGCCTCCCAACAAGCACCATGTAATTTAAGGTCGAGGACCCGACTCAGTTACCTCAAAAGGTGTTAAGGAGGTCTAGCAAGAAGTGCCTCCTCCTTCAGTTTCTTGCTCTTGATCTTCTGCACCACATCATGTACACACACCACATGTGGCTTTTTCTCGGACTCGGGTGGATCGGGCTGCAAACTGTAGGCAACCCAGAGCAGGATCCACATGCTCTTCTCTAAACTTGATCATGGCCAACATATTCATCCCCTTACCCGAAACAAATGCCTTGAACACAAGTGATGAATCTAGAGCCTTGATAGTAAGCTCCTCAGTCTCTAGATCCACATTTGCGCGCATTGTCTTCAACAACGTTCTTCCAAAAATGAGTCGAACATCGCGATCCTCCTTGATGTCCACTATCACAAAGTCAGCTAAAAAGACAAATGCGCCAAGTTTGACAAGTAAGTTCTCAATCACCCCATTTGCAGTAACAATAGAAGTGTCTGCCAATTGCAGACCCATCTTCACTGGGGTTGGCACACCAATGCCCAATCTCTGAAATAGGGACAATGGCATGAGATTAATACTCGCGCCCAAATTACAAAGCCCATGCGTATGGTATCCACCCACAAGAGTGCAACCTAAGATGACACTGCTCGGATCTCTCATCTTGTGTCCCTATGAATTACAGTACTACATGTCTCTCTTAGCTTCATCGTGGCATAAGGGTCTATGCTCTTCTTCCCCAATAGAATTTAATTCAAGAAATTCTTGTACTTGGGCATCTAAGCAAGTGCTTCCACAAGAGGAATGTTTATATGCAGTTGTTTGATTTTGTTCAGAAATTTCCCAAAGTGTTCCTCATCATTCCTCTTTATTGTCGCCGGATATGGCACATCTGACACATAATGAGCCGGATTTAGAGTGTTCTTGATCTCTTCTTTATTCTCAATCGTGTCCTTTGATTGGGTAATCATGGCCTTGGGAAACTCTTCACCCAATTCCTTCTTTGTGGCCTTTGTAGCTTCAGCTCTTGCATGGCTAGGATATGGAGGATCCTGAGTAGTCACACCACTGTGAGTAGTAATAGCTTTGAGCTGTTCAGTAGGGAGACTCTATTAGAAGGAAGCATACCTGGTGGAAATTTATCATTCTGATTTGCTATTTGCCCAATCCGCGTCTCATTGCTTTTCACAATAGCCTCAATAGAAACTAGCTTCTCATTCATCTTCGACAATACTGTAATCTGGCTTCAGCTATTGATTTGCCTGCTGCTGCGGGACTTGTCTCTGAGCTTGATACTGAGTATTAGGTTGCTGACCTGGTGCATAAAGTCCACTATTTGGGTTGGCATAGCTAAAGTTTAGATGGTTTCGGTTGTTGGGTATGTGTTAGGCCACTGTTGCTGTCTCACGAAATTCACATCCTCAACACTGAAATTTTAACCCTGACTTTCATCTGCTAGTAGCTCACCCATGGATTTTACCTGTGATAGAGGTTGCATGCCGTTAAATGCTGAGGTCATGGATTCAAGTTCTGCTCCATAGAATCAATTTTGTTGACCAAAGCAGCATCTGCAGATTTCGAATACCAACGAGTCTCAGATCTCGTTGTCTCTCTCTTGGCCACGTTGTTCAGCAGATCCTGAGCTCGCTATGCCCCAAGTCCCATAAAATTACCCCCATATAGCATATCCAACTGGTCAGCTGTTTCCTTGTCCAAGACACTGCATAAATAATGGAGGAGCTTGTGCCATCGTTCTCCAGGATTCGGGCATCTGCGAAGAATTTGGCCGAACTTTCTCTATGTGTCTCCCAGTGACCTGTCCTCCTCCTGTGTGAACTTTGTAATCTTTGCCATTTGTTGAGCAACCTTGGACGGTGGCAAATACCTCCTCAGAAACTCATGGCAACAATCTGCCCATGTCACAATACTCCCAGCTGGCAGCTCCATAAGCCATTTCTTGGCCTTTCCAGAAAAAAAGAAAGGGAACAGTAATAGTTTAGTTGTTTCATCTGGCACCCTTTGGTCATGCAAAATAGAAGTAATTTGCTCAAAAATTAGAAGATGGTGGTAGGGATCATCTCCCGGAGCTCCAGTGAATGCGCACTCATCACGAACCATGTTGATCATGTGTTGCGCAGCTCAAAGTGTTGGGCATTGATCTGTGGCCGCACAAGCTGGTAGCAAGCTGGAGTCGTTCTGAAATAATCTATTATGGGGCGGTCTTCAACTTCAACATTGCTTACTCGGGTTGCAGGATTCATCCCATTTTATTTCCTCCATTATTGCCGTCGTTATCTTATCTATTGTTATTGACCACTACCCCCACACAGGAGGTGGTGGTGGATTTTGGAGGTTCATGCGACCAATTGCTGCTTGCATATCAGCCCTCTGAGATCTAAGATGCGCAGTCTCTCGTCTGGAAGCTGTCACATCTTCTGCACCCTTGCAGAGCCTTTCCAACTCAGCTCTCTCCTGATCATACATATGAGCTGATTCCTCAAGTCTCTACGTCCTGTGCGCAATTATGATTCCATGTCCTCAAGTACTAGGTACAAAGTTCCATCTCGAGAACGGGTCATGCACCGTGACAATCAGCCTGAAATCACAAATAGCACAGACAAACGCATGTGAGTAAAAGATATTAAACAATAAAATAAAATCCCTAAAGTTAAAAATAATAACTAATTTAGCCGAAGTCCCCGGCAACGACGCCAAAAACTTGACAGGATCCAACCGCAAGTGTACGGCTGTCGTGTGTAGTAATATCCGGCAATCCGGGTTGTCGAACCCAAAGGACTTTGTTAAATCAGTTATTACGCCTAACCTTATGTGGGCAAGTCGCAAGGTTGAGTGATTTTCCAAAGTCTACTAAAATGAGCGAACAAATATATCAATTAATTATGAGTTTCTTCACAATTAACGAAGACAAGAATTGTAAGGAGTTTTCTTATAAGAGAGACGAGTGCAGGGAATTCTACTTGTGGACCACTAAGGACGCTATGAATAGTGTTTTGATCTTTGGAACGCAAATACGCTACTCTTATCAATCGAGCAACCTACGAACTATCGAGTTACCAAGCAATTTCCCTACACTTAAGATCAATTTAGACCGAGTTACCAATCCTAATTCAATTACAAAAATGTGGTTCATTAATCAGCTCTTTTATCCTAATTAACGCTACCCAGTTACAAGATAATAATACGACTAGGTGACTATCTTGATTTACGGACTAGCTCTCATGGAGTTACCACACGAGTTCTAATTAAGTATGCTCCTACGTTAGCTACTTACAAGAACAATGAGATTCAAACACAAGATGATCATAATAAGAGATAAATGCATATATTTAATCCGAAGAACGAATCATAATCTCGAAACATTCATTCAAGCAAACCCTAGCTTTCCAACAAGAAGTCCCAGCAAATAAGAGTTTAGCTAACACAAATCATGATCAAAACAACAAGTTATCATGAACAAAAACTACGAAGAAGAGAGAGTACAGAAAGCAAACGAATGACTTCAAATCGCTCCCAAGCTCTCTAGCTCCAATACCCGATGAAAACTAATCTCCGTCTGAGAAAAACGACATATTGCGCATAAGAATACGTTTCCTAATGACTTAGCACTAATTACCAAAAGTCCTCGGGAGTTTCCAACGATTATTGCACCCGAAGTAGGTTGTGTGACCTACAGACTAGGTCGGACGACCTACAGGAAACCCAGCACTAGGTCGTGCGACCTATTTAGTAGGTCGTGCGACGTACTGAAACTCCCTGATTTCCTCCAACTATGTCGTGCGACCTAGTTGATACTTAGCCAAATTTTTCCTTCTTCCATCTTATCGCGCACGCCTTCTAATCACTTCCCGAGCCTTATATCATCATTCGATCCTCCATTATGAGCTCTCTAGTGCTTCAAGGCTCGTCACTTCATCTCATGTGCTTCTCACGCATTCGAATCATCATCACTCGCTTTCTTTCCCAACTCTTGAGGTTGCGTTAACTTCCAAAATTTGTTCCCTCTCTTCCACTTGTTCTTCGCGTGCTCCGTTCCTGAAAAACACAACATGAATACCCCGCAAAGATCAAATGTGACAAAATATGATAAATATCTCAATAAATGAAGTAGGAAAACGCGCGGACTTCACATTCAACACATGCAATCTTCAAACTCTCAAACTATACCAAAACCGACTCGGAATGACGCTAATTCTCCATTTTCTCTCGCAAAATGATAGAATACCAATATAATATATAAATCCATTCCGGAGTTATCAACAGTACTGTAGGAATCACTACAGGATCAATACTCTAGAAGGGGGTTGAATAGAGTAAGGAAACTTTTGAAACTTTTGATAAAGGAGTGGTTTCAAAGATGTTTATTAAATGCATCAAGTATTTCAAGGCCTTGAAATGAGATTCAAGTCCTTGGTATCAAACAGAATGTAAATTGTAAGCTGAAATTTTTCAAGTCCTTGAAATGAGTTTCAAGCCCTTGAATTGAAACCGGTTTTAAGTAGTGTAATGACTAAGTAAAGAGCAGCAAAGTAAATGCAAGAGACACAGTGATTTATAGAGTTCATTCCACTTGGAACTACATCTCTACCTCATGGACTTAAACCCTGCATAATTTTCAACTAAATTCAAATTAATCAATATCTAAGCCCTAGATCTCTAGCACAGAGAGATGCCTTACTCAGTTACAGCTTGTGGTTCTTACTAACCTATCTAGTACATGCTCTAGCTAACTGATTAATCAAGAATTCCTTATTTTTCACCTTAAAAAATTCACGGGAATAAGAACAGAAGTATTATTTAAAAGATATACAAATAATGATCAGAAGATAAGAACACTGAGAACTAATTCTTCAGTGAAAATGTTGTGTTCTTCAGATGATCGGATTGAGTGATGTAGCTCTGCTTCTTTGTTGCTTGTCAATACTCTGTAGTGTTCGAATATCTTTGTGTCTTGCTATGTATTGTATCTACGGAATTCTTCATCAATTCCCTCTTTTAAGCAGCCTGTTTGAATTGAAAATCTTCAAAATCTTCTTAACAAACTTTCCTAAAAAACAGCTTCAAATCTTGACTCTTCAAACATCTCTTCCAATGGCAAGTTGCTCAGCATCTTCAAATATACTGCCTTTGATCTTGTTTAGGAAGGTGTTAGGAAGGTCCATGTCAAATTGAATCAACACAGAATCAGATCAATAGCTCAGTTTCTTTTTCTGCAATATTCAGGTTTAGGAGCTGATTCTTGCATAATTGGTAACTGTATAACCCTGCAAAATCTTTGTCAAACTGATAGGTTAATCACAACTTACAGTAGAAAAATTATTTTTCTTTCGTCATCATATAACATATAAGAAAATATGAGATCAGGAGTTAGAGTAAAATCAAAACCTGCCCCTAAGTTCATGCTGTATTGTGTAGTGCTTGTTTCAAACCCTTGAAAGCAGTTTCAAGGCCTTGAAACAGACAAGCTCTTTCAATCCTTTGAAACGGTTTGAACTTACATGTTACTTGAATGTTCACTATCATTATGATGTCTCTTCCAGTGATCCTTGTTGGGTCTTGTACGAATCTTTTTTTTTAATTCCGCTGCATAATTCGTTAAAAACCCAACAATAATTTACCGGCCTATTTGGTTGCTGCATACTATGTTATATGAACCATAGAGCGCAGCAACTCAATAGAATTTAGACAGCATTTCCACCTTTATTTGTGATGATTCTCCTTGCCGTGGTGGTTTTAAACATTTGCTAAACGAAGACAACCCCTGGTTCTGAGCGCTTGTGCTATGAGAAATAGAGGTTGGTATCAATGTAGTGTATATGTTATGTTCTGACCACATCTAGGAGCTTCTTTGTGATGATTCCATGCATAACAAAGCTACTGGAAGTGGGCCAGAACATAACTTAATCAACATCAAAGGAGATTTTTGACATTTTTGACATCAACATGCTTTCCCAAAGTTTAAACTTTATCTGGATGGATGAAAGGTGGAGTGAAATGGGCAAGATTGTAGGCTTTGGTTTTATACACAGTTGGGAAGCTGTGGGGTTAGGAGAAGATGGAGAGTTATAAGATGGAAATGTGGGGTTAGTGTAGGATAATAAATACTTATTTAAAGATGTAATTTCAGATAAATATGTGCAGCATGGTTTCAATAAGTGCAACTTACTAGGTATAGGTTCATGAACCACCTTATTGATTAGGGGTGGCAATGTTATCTCTACAACTTGTTTAATTTGAGGTGTTCCATGTTCACGTTACGGGATTGAGTTTGGTATAAGTTATTTCCCCCATTCAACCTCTTTATTCTAGGGGGAAATGTGATGGCCCTTGGACCCGCTGATAATGATGGCTAATACGTTGTGAAAGTGTGTCAATAAAAACTGGGTCGAAATGGCCTTCGCATGACCCCGTATACGATAAAAGATGAACAGAGGAATTTCCAATGAATTTTATTTCAGTACAGTTAAAGTATGATATATATGGCTTAATGAATCAATTGCTTGGAAAGTTATGATGATGCATATGGTAATTATTTTGACACATGTTTGGTAACATTCCCGACCGGGGTTGCATTATTTGTGGCCTGCTGTGATCATCACTTATTTGTTTTTAATGAATACTGATTTGAGCATTTTCATGCTCAGTGTTAGCACTCACTGTGAGGCCGTGATGATATGGATATATTGAATTCACTCTTTGAAGTTTTTAGAGTGTAATATGCACGACGAGGCAAAATTGTTTTTGCAGCCTACTGTGATCATCTGTTACTTGGTTTTAATGAGTAATGAATTGACTCCTTGAAACTGTTAGATCTTATTATGCATTGCAAGGAAAAATTATTTTTGCAACCTGATGTGATCATCTCTTATTTGGTTTAAATGAGTACATATTGGATCCTCTTCATGGTCACTGAAAGGGCCGTGATGATTTGGATTTACCGAATTCACTCTTTAAGCTGATAGAGTGTCATGATATGCATGGCGAGGCGAATTCCTTTTGTTGCATGTGATCATAGATCTCTTATATGGTTTTTTTTTAGTACAAAGACGAGCTTATTTCCGTATTTCCCTCTGTTCATTCCATGTTCGTGTCTGCATCTCTTCTACGTATCTCTTCTTGATTGGCAAAACACGCCTTTATAGACGAAGAACAGAGGAATTACCAATGAAATTTATTTCATTAATAAGTCAAAATATTGAAAAAGAAAATTATCCATTAATAAAGATAATCGGCCATACATGTATAGAAAACAAAATATTAGCAAGAATAAGAGAAAAAATACAGAAAATAAAAGTATAGTCTGCATTGTCCTCTTTAAGTTTTTCATCTGTCGGGGCCTTTGCTTGTTCCTGCTTGCGTGAAAGCTTTCTCCCAGTAGCCCCCCTGTGTCTCTTTTTGATTGGGAAAAGAGATTCACCGGCTCCTTCATAGAATTCGACAGACACAACCACCCTATAATCTTCAATCTTCATCTGCTCAATTAACTGGATTCTCCATTCAGTCTGTTGTATTTTCTTTTTGCTTTCCTCCAAAGTAGTTTTCCTCTTCTTATACAACCTCGCTGAAGTGAAGTCCTCGCTACTTGAATCTTCATCCGATGAATCAGAGATGAAAATTGGAGCATCCTTATAGAACCCTGGCGGCCCTGTGAAAGGACCGATGAACTCCTCCTCTTTACGCAGGCGTTTGCGAATGGGTTTCATCGTAAGGGGATTGTGGGGACTGGACTTTGATGGAGTCTTGGGGAATTGATTTAATTTGTTGTGACTGATTTTACAATGGATGTATGAGATTACTAATATAAATAGATCTAATCAGCTATCAGTTTCTCTTTTATTTCCTCCTCATTAAGTGCAATGAATTGATTGGCTGCCTGTTCATTAATGTTGTTGAATGAGGCAGTTTGGGGAATTCAAACTGTTGTTTCAGAAATTGTTTGTGCATGGTCATGATGATTAGTGGTTTATAGGTTTATTATGATGTCCTTCATGCTCGATGCTTGTTTCCATGTAAAACTGAACTGGGCCTCTTCATGATAATTATCATCTACTCCATGCTAACTGTTTGCTCTCTAATGATCCCCAATTTGTCACGTTCATATTCTATAATGTTTCTTCAATGTGTGGACTTTAGGCAGAGGTAAACATTGTTACTTTTATCTTTGTGATCCCGAATTTTCACATCAACGTTAAATGTATAAAGATAACTAAATACTTCCTCTCAACTGTTGCAGGTAACATTTTCAGGATACAGAACAGTAAGTGATAGTATGACCACATATACGTACTATAGTGGGCACTGTTTGGACATTCGCCAGAGGTAAATAACTTATTGTTGCCCCTTTCATTTCCTCCAATCTATTCTTGATTTTGATATTCCCTTTTGGAGAGAAACCTTGTTTTATGATCGCGCAACATAGCTTTAAAGTAACTACTGTGTGGATACATTAGCTGTGACATGTGAGAAAATTTAGAGTGAGTAGAAAGAAAAACATGTGAAGTATTAGCACAAAAATCCAGCAGCTTATTTGGGGTTATTCCATGCATCACATGAAAGCTCGATTGGAAGTCTAAACCTATTGGGGTTACTGCATTCAATTGTTCATTGGCCATAGAATGCAGCAACATATTGGGTTGGGGCGTACTATCGTAGATGAACCATAGACGCAGAAACCAATAGATATTAGACTGCCATGCCACCTTTATCTATGATGATTCTCCGAGCCCGGGCGCACAGTGGTAGACAATTTTTTAAATCGACTAAACATTTGCTAAACGAAGACAACCCTGGTTCTCATAGCACAATCTCTCATCTCAGATGAGCAGTTGAGCTATGAGAAACAGAGGTTGGCATTGATTTAGCACTCACCTCAGATCGATGAGAAGTTGTACTATGGCAAACAGAGGTTGGCATCGTTATGTTCCAACCACCTGAAGAAGCATATTTGTGATCATTCCATGCATCACAATGCTGCATCAAGAGGGCCAGAACATAAAAAAATCAACATCGAATGATATTGTTGACATCGACATGCTTTACCACAATCAAAACTCTATCTAGCTAAATGAAAGGTGTAGTGAAATGGGCATGGTTCTACGCTTTGTTTTATACACAGTTGGGAAGCTGGGGGGGGGGGGGTTAAGAGAATATGGAGAGTTAAAATATGGGCAGGTGGGGTTGGGTGTATTAATAGAGTTTAATAAATGTTGTTTTATTAAGTTGCAGTTTCTTCGATGTTGCATCCGTTATGTTTTTTCCACCTCGAGAAGCTTGTGTGTGACCGTTCCATGCATCACAATGCTTCTGCAAGGGGAAATGAACATAATTGACTCTTGACATCGACATGCTTGCCCAAAATCTAACTTTTATCTTGATGGATGAAATGTGGAGTGAAATGGACAAGGCTGTATGCTTTGATTTTATACAAAGTGGGTTCAGAGAAATCATTGCTGGTTTAAAGATTAGTGCAGGTCAGTAGGTATAGGTTCATGAACTACATCATTGATTAGGGTGGCAACATTACAAAATTATAACTTTTTTTCAACCACTTGATATAGGTACAATTTTCATGTTACAGAACATTGATAGTATGAGTACGTCCATACGTAGATAGTGTGCACTGTTTGGACTTTCGCCAATGGTACACATACTATCATTCATCTTAGTGATCCAACATTTCCACATCAACCTATATGTCTAAATATGTTTTTCTTTTAACCTGTTTCTGTAGAGAAACTGTGCGTGGAGCGGGCGCTGATCCTTTTTGAATTCAAATTGACAATGCACACAGTTCTACGACTACTTTGGAGGAACAATATGTGGTAATCATCAAAAGAATCAGTTATAGGAATATTGTAACAAACAGATGAGTGAACAGTTATATTATGAGTCGTTTAATTATGTTGAATATTCTAGTCTTTTGGCCGGGTTGTGCCCCACACTGTTCTTGGGTATATATATTTTGTAACATATTATGGGTTTCACCCAAGTTATATATATGTTGGCTACATCAGTAGCAACAAATTTGAATCAATGTGTGTTATGAAAACTGTTGAGTCAAGATTCCTAAATGTGCTTTGATTGGTAATTGTTTTGAGTGATGAAAGACAAAAGGCTAAGACCTTAGCAGCAAAGTGTTGTTATTCATCTCAAGGCCTTGAGATTGACAGTAACTTTCAAAGCCTTGAGATTACTTATTCTGCTATGTGTTCTAACATCTTTGTGTTGCAGAATTGGATATCTGATTATTTAAATCAGAGGTTTATGGTATATATTTGTGGATTGTACTATTTATACATCTAACACAATTTCAGATGATCTGAATAGGAAGAATCAAAGTTATCTGGGCTTAATTTTGAAATACTGTGAAACAGGTTCAGAGCTCCAAGGCCTTGAGATATGCCTTGAGCTACTGACAGTTTTTACAGAACTTGATTGATTCTTTCTTGCAGGTTATGATTCTTAGTATTGTGATTATTTACTCACTTCTAAGTGTCTTAAACTTGTTTTCCATGACTTAATTGTTTTAGAATATATGCAGATTGATGTTATGAGTTTAATAAACAGTTTTACCAGAAACTGTATAACCAAACAGTCTCAGTACTGTTAGTTGTTTGGATTTTGTTGTTGCAGTGATTCTTTGCTGTTGCAGGTTTGTTAAACGTGCAGGAGAAATCTCAACAAACTCCAACGGATATCCACCTGAAAGCTGTTTGAATTTAAGTTGAAAACAGAAGGAGGATTTGTAGGAATTCAGATCCTAAAATCTTTCAATCAGTTGCAGTTGTGGATAAAAGAGACTGGTTTGAATTTTAAAGAGGAGAGAGGCTTGCAGAATACTCTGAGAAGTGTGACAAATTCTTGGGAGATCATCCATTCAAACACACAATCATTCAAGCTTCATTCCAGACTTCTGAAGATCAAATCAATCCAGTCATTCCTGAAGAACACTTCCAGACTTTCAACAGTTTTATCTTTATACTGTGTTCTTCATTTGTACTTCATCTGTGTATCTCTATCTTATCTTAAACCTCACTTAACCTAGTGGTTGGTTGTTCAAGTGAACAACAAGAGGTTCTTGTTAGCTCAACAGTTAGTAGCTGGAACTAGATAGGTTTGGAACCACAAGCTGTATAGGTGTAAGGGAAATCACTTATGCTTGAAGATCTAGGGCTGTTTCTGTGTGAGTAATAAGAAGTGTTTGCCCAATCCTGGTGGGATTAGATCCCTCAGGCAGAGATTAGGTCCATTGGGACTGAACTCTGTAAATTGCTTTGTGTTCTTTACTTTTCTGTTTGATTATTATCTGCTGCACACAACTCAAATCAAACTAGGGTTTAAAAGCTATTTAGTATTGTTCACAACTCAAGGCCTTGAAGCTCACAATTTTGCCTTACTGAGTTTCAGACAGTTTACAAAATCTCAAGGCCTTGAAATTTCAAGTTTCACACAAAGCTATCCTGTTAAACTTTAAGTTTTGCAAAAAGCTTTCATACTCTATTCAACCCCCCCCCCTCTTCTAGAGTATTTAGGTCCTGTATTTAGTCTACATTACACACTTTCAAAAACTGGTTCATCTGTGTATGAACCTCTATTTTTTGTTATGCATTGTGTTGGAATTGGTTACAGAAATTGCAGGGTACAAGTTCAACAAGGTATTTCAGCAGAGATAGTATGAAATGTGTAATATAGTCGCCTATGAAGAAGACCAAATACAGCCACGACGAGCATGTTTGTCAGCAAAAAACATTAACGACGAGCCTATTTTTCGTTCAATAAAAATAACCAAACAAAAAAGCGACAATAATAATAAAAAAAAAAAAAAAAGACGACTAAAATACTTGTCGGCTTATGGTTGAAAATATCAACGACAACTAGAATTGGTCGATACGTTCGTCGGAAAAACTTTTGTCCCCAAAGCTTGGTGGTTAGGAAGCAGTCTCCAAAGAACAACAACGAGCAGAAGTGGTCGTTAAAAATCTTCCACCTACCAACGTTTGGGTTTGTCGCCCGGTCGAACTAACGATCGAGCTATTCCGATGGCAGAACTTTTTTCCACAAACCTTGGTGGTTGGGAAGTAGTCTGCGAAAGAACAACGACGAGCAGAAGTGGTCGTTAAGAATCTTTCACCTACCAATGTTTGGGTTTGTCGCCCGGTCGAACTAAAAACCGAGCTATTCCGATGGCAGAGCGACTACTGAATTTCGTCGTTCTTTCATTTTAACGACGATTTTTTTTGGGTTGTTCCGACGAGCAGTTGGTCGTAACAAACAGATTATTTTTGTACTGCTTATTTCTCTAGAGTTGTGTCTCCATTAACATGGACCATTTGTATTCAATACAATCGAGGCTTAGAGAATTCAATATTAGATGACTTGGAATCAAAGTATCATGGTGGGGACTTGGTTCTGTTAGACCCTCTATAGTGTAGAACGTAACCTGTAGCTCTTAAGGTGAAAATATTTAGAGTAGATAGATGTGCAAAAACCCATTTTAGCAATGATACTTTAGTAATCCTTTGTGCAAGATCACCTTCTACCAACAATGTTTGTTGCCAATTACTATGTGTGGTATAATCTTGAGGCAAAGAATGGGAGCTTGATAATTTTTTGTCTAAATCAATAAATTGCCGATCTCAACTTAAAATATAGTTTTTTGTGTTTAGATTATTTTGCAATTCTTTTTCTGCTTCGTGGTTTAATTTTTATTGAGTCGTGTTCATGTGTGTGTCTCGATCGGTTAGTAAATGGTTTGTGCAAAACGGTAGATTGAAAGTTTGTGAAGTTTGAGAGTTGAGATTGTGATGAGAATTTGCTCGGGACGCATAAATGGTAAGTGTGGGGGTATCTGATAACTCCATTTAGGAGTGAGATTCTTGAAAAGTTTATATACCTATTTGCATGATAAGGGAGTGCATTAGAAGTAAATCCAGGTAAATATGCCCTTAGAATAAGAAGAATGAGCTTTATGCGCTTTATTGTTAGTGCGAGAATTTCTATGCATATTTCAATATTATTATAGAAATGCAATCGCTTGTTATGGTTGTTCATGTTGTCTTAACAGGAACATATGCTAATCGAGTGCTATACTAGCATGTGCGGATTGATAGCCCTTATCATGTTAGCTATCTTGGTTAGATGCGAGGAAGTGGTCAAAACCCAAATTGTGAAGAATGTAGTGACATTTACAAGTTCTTGAGACCGGCATGAGATAGAAATTTGAGTTATCGGCTGTGGGTTGTCCCGGTTGAACTAGTTAGGTTTGAGTGAAATCAGTGGACCGACAGGACCCGGTGAACAAAATTGACGAGCCGACTAAAATCTACTGGTAGACATGGTGGACCGACAGGACCCGTAATCAACAGTTATGTAAAATTACATGAGATCGATAGAAGATCGTATAATTAATTTCGACAAAACTAGACGTAGGTAGAGTGTTTCGAAACGTAATCCGAAAGTGTGTAAGTGCCCTAGGGGACCATAAATTTCCTAGTGTTTCTCTATAATCGTATTCTACACAAAATAATTATTTAATCTGAGAATTAATATATAGTAGTTTAAATTTTCATTTTTATTACAATCACTTGTTTGCGGTTGCAAAGTCTTAAATCACAACCATTCTCCTTGTTACTCGAACTGTTTAAACCACTGCTTAGTTGCATAATCATGACTTGTCATGTGGGTCTGATAACCTGGAGTCTTGAAAATACTCCACATTATCATTTGGCATACGTGTTAAGAATATCTTAAAAATATGTAACAAGATAAAAGAAGTAGGCTTAGTTGCATACTGCATACCCCCAGTATATCAAAACTCTCTAATTACAACCTCTATTTATAAAACTACCTTGTTGCATTTCGTGTTTGCAATATTACCATCATATTGAAGCTGGTAAAAAATTCATCCATCACAGTTAGTGCTTGGAGGGTAAAATTGTGAATTAAAAATATCATAATAAATTTTAAAGTAAAAAAAAAGTATTAATAAAAATACAGAAGAATGACATCCATGTGGAGATCAGTACTCTGGTTTTGGGTGGTTCAGAGCTTTTTGGATTTTTCTCCTCTGATAGGTTCGTTTCAATATATCTGAAAATTTTAGATTGGGTAGTGAATCTCTATAAAACTTGTTGATTTATGCGCTTTCTGGGTCATTTCCAGTTTAATTCTTGATTTCATCGAACCCAATTTCAAGAATTCCAAGGTTCTAAAAATCCAATTCATCATCTGGGTTTGTTCTCATGGCTTAGCCATGTTTTCAATTTTCATTCAATTCACCATCTGGGTTTATTCTCATGGCTTAAAATCGAAGATGCTTTGTTCTTGTTTTTTATTTTCTTTTAAGCCCCACATAATTTCATATCCCCAATTTGTAATGGAAATAATTTCTAATGCACTCCAAATGAAAATTTGTCTTTCTGGCTTTTTGTCATTATCACTCAACCATGTGTTATGTTCTAGTGGTTTGTGATCTTGTTTCCTCGTTTTTGCTTTCTCTAGCACACAAAATCTGGGTTTGTTCAGTGGCTTTGGCAGTGATGGTGTAGTTGTCGTGGTAATTGTGGTAGTAGCAGTTGAGATGGTGGTAATATTCATATTAGAGTCTTCATAATATTTTTCTTAATATAAAGTTGACAATTTTGATCATTTTTCCCTTATAAAATACTACCTCCGTTTGCAAAAAAAACAAAAAAAAAAAAAAAAAATACTACCTCCGTTTCTTCTCTATCACACCGGTTTGACTTTTTGACTCGTATCTGGGTCACTTTGACCGGACGATTTGGATACCAAAACGATTGATTTTTTGATATTTTTTTCACCGTGTTATAAAGCAACTTTTACTCTACAACACGATGAAAAAAATATAAAAAAATTAGATTGTTTTGCTATCCAGTGAATAATGACAAAAGTCAAACCGGTGTGATAGAGAAGAAACGGAGGTAGTAGGACATATGGGACAACTTACGGAATATTCCATAACAATGTTAACGGTATACAGTACTTTTACCAATTTCAACATGACGGTAATATTGCAAACGGGGATGTAATAAGGTAATTTTAGAACAGGTGAATGCAATCAGGATGTTTTGATATACTGGAGGTATGCATTACGCAATTAAGCTAAAAAGTATAATAGTGTATTACAGAAATATTTAAGAAGTATATAAAGCAGTTACGTAACGGTCATAAATCTGTTTAGGAATCAGAATATTCTAAGAATATTTAAGGAGTTAAAAGAAGATGATCCCACAGGTGGAACAGGGAAAGAAAGAGCCTTGAGACACAAAAAGTTGCTTTCATATAAACTAATTAGGAACAAATAATTTTTTAATTAGCACAGTTAATTAAATTATACAGAACAAGTACAATAAAGACCTTTAAAAAACGAGTTTAGATAACACGGAGACACAGACAGACTTATACATCACTAACGTAATCAACATGACACATGAGCTTCATATAAACAAATTTGTGTGATTATTTAACTTTCTATTTTCTCAGTCAAACAAGTTAACACTGTGTGCGCTTTGTTTGAACAAGAAAACAATCCCTTTTGAAAACACGGTTTCTACTTTTGTACTGAATTTATAATTTTCATATCTCTTAACTAATAGAAATTTAACGCTTAAGCATGCATAAACACTATTATACGATCACTCTCGCCTCACGAACTATAAAGAAAAATGCAATCACACAAGATTTACGTCGTTTGCTAGTCCAAAGTATGTTAACTACGTTCACAGGGAAGAAAAAACATTTATTCAATGAGTAGGAACGACCAAAGATGTTTACATACGTTCATAGGACCCCACGGATCTTTTTATAGTCCCAAAACTGTCCCAAAATAAGAAAACAATTCCATCCTTTTTATCCTGCTCCCGGACTGTCTTCGTGCGAAGGCATGAAGTCTTTGTGCAAAGGTCGTCTTATTTTGAGATTGCGGCCAGCGGCCTATTCTAGGAAGACAATCTGATTTTGGCTTAGTATGGGGTCTTCATGTGAAGACAATTTGTCTTCGTGCGAAGACCCCCTTGTGCATCACTTCTTCGCGCTCTTTTTAGTATCTTCATTTTTAAGGCACTCCCAACAAATCTCCACCTTGACTTAAAGTCTCTCGTCTGCAACGAAGCTTCCTCCTCCTTTTGAACAAACCTTGTCTTCTCCCCTCCCGATGTCTCCCATCACAGAGAGTCACCGGACCTCGCCGGGTCCGACATGCCCCTAAGGGCTCACTGACTCATAATGCTGAGCAATTCCAGAAAATGCTGGAATTTACTCCTTCGAACCGGCTTGGTGGACATATCCGCGGGGTTGTCAGCTGTCCCCACCTTCATCACCTTGATCCTCCTCTCACTTCTCATAAAATGATACATGACGTCAATATGCTTGGTCATTTCATGATGAACCCGGTCCTTGGTCAAGCAAATTGAAACCAAGCTATCGGAGTGGACTATCGTCTTGTCTTGATGTAACCCTAGATCATTGACCATTACCTTAAGCCAAATTGCCTCCTTTGCTACTTCTGGAGCCATATACTCCGCCTCCGTGGTGGAAAAGGTCATCGTCGGCTGTAGTGTCACCTTCCAACTCACAACCGATGGTCCCAGAGCAAATATACAGCCCATCATTGATCTTATACAATCAACATCTCCTGCATAGTCTGAATCCGAGAAACCGGCTACCAAGATGTTTTCACTTGACCAATAGCATAGGCCAATGTATGACGTATCCTTAAGGCACCTGAATATCCGCTTCACCGCCTGCCAATGGTCCCTACCCGGATGGCCATAAAACAACTAAGCACACTAACAGCAAGTACTATGTCCAGTCGAGTACAAACCATAGCATATATAAGACTTCCAACTGCACTAGCATATGGAACCTTGGACATGTACTCCTTCTCCTCCTCAGTCTGAACGGTGTACATTCCCAACTTGCTGTTAGTTTCCATATGAGTATCTATAGCTTTAGCTGATAGCATCCCGAATCTAGCTAAGATCTTCTTGATGTATCTCTGCTATGACAAGAAAAGCTTCTTCTTCTTCCTATCTCTATAGATCTCAACTCCCAATATCTACCGAGAAGCTCCCAAATCCTTCATCTCGAATTTCGCGCTAAGGTACCTCTTCAGTTCTCTAATGTCCTTGATATTCCAAGTTGCAATTAGAATTCCATCCACATAATGAAATAGGTAAATACGTTATCCACCAAGCAACTCCTTGTGATACACGCAACATTCGTACTCGCACATGCGGTAACCAATCTTCCACAAGAAGTTGTCAACCTCTTGTACCATTGCCTTGGTGACTGCTTAAGTCCATAGTGAGATCTTTTCATCTTGAACACGTGGTTCTCTCTTGCGGGAACTTGGAACCCTTCTGGTTGGCTAAAGTATATCTGTTCTTCCAACTCTCTATGTAGAAGTATTGTCTTGACATCCAATTGCTCAAGCTCTAGATCGTGGTGTCCCACTAAAGCTGTAACACCCGCATAGAGGAATGTCTGACCACCGGTGAGAATATCTCGTTGTAGTCAACTCCCTCTTTCTGACTGAACCCTCTTGCAACTAGCGTTGCCTTATACTTGATGCCCTCTCCATATGCACTTCCTTCCTTTTCTTCTGAAAACCCACTTGCAACTAAATATCTTCCTTCCCGCAGGCAATTAACAAGCTCCCAAGTCGATTTCTCGCTAAGAGACTCCATCTCCTCTCCCATAACAACAATCCATTGTGCTGACTCAGAACTATTTATAGCATCCTTGTTGGAGGATGGCTCGTCCTCTACCTTTTCCGCTACCTGTAATGCATACCCCACCATACCATCATCCATGTATCTCACCGGAGCTTTATGAGTCTCATTGGTCATCCTTCAGCAACACTTTGATGAACTGGTTCCTCTAGTGTAGACGCATCCTCACTGTCAGACTTTTCTGCTTCTTCCTCTTCGACTTCCGGCGGTGGTGTAGAGATTTTGGCATTCTTAGGATCAATAGGACGCAACTCTCCCTCTACCTTCTTCTCTGAATCTCCAAGCTCCACCTCCATAAAATTCTTCAACATATGAGTCTCACCAAAGACTACACTTCTGCTAAGTATAATCTTGTTATCTGCCCATATCTTGTATCCCTTCGCACATGTTCTGAAACCCATGAATACTCCCTTCTTAGCTATTGGTTCTAGTTTTCCATCATCAACGTGATAATAGGCAACACGAACAAAATTCTCAAATCTGAGCAATCTACTGCTCTACCGGACTAGAATTCCATAGGAATCTTGCATCCTATACCAGTGTGCGGGCTCCGATGTATGAGATAGCATGCCATGGAAACTGCTTCTCCCCAAAAGCCTCTAGAAATATCTGCATTTGAAAGCATGCACTTTGATTTCGCTAAAAGTGTCTGATTCAATCTCTCGGCTACACCGTCAGGCTAAGGTGTGTGCTTAAAGCTGCTGTGGCGTGCTATTCCCTGATCCTTGCAGAATCCATCAAACTCTGATGAACAAAACTCTAAGCCATTGTCCGTGCACAACCTTTTCACCTTCTTTTCTACCTGATTCTCTACTAGAGTCTTCCACTCCTTGAATCTTCCGAAGGCTTCACTCTTGTGCTTCATTACGAATATCCAAGTCATCCTTGAGTAGTCGTCTGTGTTTCTGAGAAAGTACATGTACCCGCCAATCGCCTCAACTCGAGATTGACCTCAACAATCTGAGTGAATATAATCATGAGTACTTTTCTTTCTATGAACCGCCTTAGGGAACTTGCTACGCTATAGCTTCCTATACACGCAGTACTCACAAAACCCGCTCTTGTGAATATGCCGGGTGAGATACCCCTTCTTGTGAAGTTCCTGCATTTCACATTCAATCATATGACCAAGTCTCATATGCCACAACTTAGTTAGATCAGATTCCTTAACCTCGGCTGAGGAAACTCTGACAGACCCTTTGATAGTTGAACCTTGTAAAACATATAATGTCACATCCTTCACCCCCCTTGAGTAGCACGTTCGAGTCCTTGTAGACGAATAATCCTCCACCTTCACTTTTGAAACTGAAACCCTTGATGTCGATTAGACTCAAAGAAATCATATTCTTTGTGACAAGCGGTATGTGTCTCACATCCTTCAAAGTGCAGGTCTTCCCATCATTAGTCTTGAACCTATATGAACTCTTTCCTATAACCTTGCAAACATCTCCGTTTTCCATGTGAAAGGATCCTCCATCTACACAGTTGTATCTTGAAAACAGTTCCATGTTAGAACAGATATGAAAAGAAGCCCTGGAGTCAAGAAACCACGGATCGGGTGACTGCGTGACATCATCCACCAGTAGAACGAAATTATCCTCAGAAGAATTTCCCTTCTCTACCACGGGTGCAGAGCCATTCTGTCCATGTTGTCCTCGTTTAGGACAATTCCTCTTCCAGTGACCTTTCTCCTTGCAGTAGGCACAAACATACTTGGGTAACTTATAACCCGAAAATTGCTTATCCTTGTTCTTCTTACCCTTCTTGTTTCCCCCCGACGCCATCAATCCGTAAGCATGGTCCTCTGTACCTATGAATGCACCCTTATGGCGCAATTCTCTAGCATTTAGCGCTGATCTGACCTCCTCTAGCGATAATTCATCCTTGTTTGCGATGAATGACTGAACGAAGTTCTCATATGACGGAGGTAACGAGATCAATAAAAATAGTGTGATATCCTCATCCCCCACCTTCTCGCCAATATTACGTAAACCTAGAAGAATTGTATTCAATTGATCAAAATGGTCATTTAGAGCCGCACCTTCGAGCATTCGCAAAGTGAAGATCATCTGCCTTAGCATCAACTTGCTATTGAGGCTCTTTTGTCATGTAGAAACCCTCTAACTTGAGCCAACGTTCTGCTGCTTGCTTCTGATTGCGACCGCGATGATCACGTCATCCGATAAGCATAACATAATCACTGCGTGTGCATTCTCCTCCATCGCCTTGAAATACAATGTATTAACATCCATTCCTCCCTTGGCCGTGGTTAAAGGTGACCACAAACCTTGCGACTTGAGCAAGGCCTCCATCTTTATCTTCCACAGACTGAAGTTTTTCCCTCCTGTGAACCTGTCAAACTTCGATCCTGACATCGTTCTTGGTGGAGTAATCTCAACCTAAACTCTGATACCAGTTTGTTATATCTCTCACGGTCACTCATGCCTCACGAACGATAAAGAAATATTCAATCACACAAGATTTACGTTGTTCGCTAGCATACAGTATGCTAACTACGTCCACGGGGAAGAAAGATCGTTTATTGAATGAGTAGGAACGACCAAAGATGTTTACATACATTATCCTGCTTATTTTATAGCCACCAAAACCGCCCTGGACAAATAAGTAAACAATTTCATCTTATTATCCTTCTCCCAGACTGTGTTCGTGCGAAGGCCCGAAGTCTTCGTGCAAAGACCCTTCGTGCGAAGACAATTGTCTTCGTGCGAATGCCTTCTTATTTTGAGAATGCAGTCTATTCTAGGAAGAAAATCTAATTTTGGCTAAATATGAGGTCTTCGGGCGAATATACTTTGTCTTCTTGCGAAGACCCCCTTGGGCTTCACTTCCTCGCGCGACTTTGAGTACCTTCATCTTCAAGGCACTCCCAACAAATACATAAACACTTGTTCTGAATTAGTAAATTTACTTCTATAAGTATTAGTGGTATTACTTGGAATTGGACTAGTTATACAGTATTAATTAAAATTGGTGAATATGGCATATTTCTCGGAAGAAAATAGTGAAAGTACAGTTAAATGTAGTGTACTACCAGTCC
The DNA here is from genome assembly GCA_023055425.1 of Linanthus parryae. Classification (NCBI taxonomy): domain Eukaryota; kingdom Viridiplantae; phylum Streptophyta; class Magnoliopsida; order Ericales; family Polemoniaceae; genus Linanthus; species Linanthus parryae. Next base: position 104,972,167 of record JALGPY010000001.1, read on the forward strand.
GTCCCAACTCTTTCTTCCCATCTGACTTTTTTGACTCGTATTTGATTCACTTTGACCGGGTGATTTGGATAGCAAAATACTACGATTTTTTGATATTTTTTTCACCATATTGTAGAGCAACTCTTACTCTACAACACCATGAAAAAATTATCGTAAAAGTACATCGATTTGCTATTCGAATCACGGAGTCAAAGTGACCCAGTGAATAGTGACAAAAGTCAAATTGGGAAGAAAGAGGTGGGACAGAGTGGTAGTTTAAAAGCCGACCGGTTGAACGAATATTGGCCGAAGCTGGTTATACCGCTTATTTAAAATCGGTCATTTTTTTTTTGAGAATGTCAATAATTTTTCAAAACCAGCCAAATAACTGGTAAAACCACCAAAATCAAGTTTGTATTTATATATATATATATATATTTTTTGCCAACAGTTTGTAAACAATGTTTAGTACTAAGCCTTTTTTTACTGCACATACAATATTTTGTTGTGTAATTTGACCATTAAGTTCTTTTTCTTTGGCGTTTGCAAAAAAAAAGTTCTTTTTCTTTGGCCAATAAGTTTGTTGTTAGTAAAAATTTAGAGAATTTCTTAATTCATTTTATTACATAGTTATATTTATTCTATAAAATAACATGGTTTGACTTAAAATATGTTTTTTCAGCGTTTAGATTAAATTAATTACAGCCCTTAGATCTCACCTACAACCCACTTTTGTAACTCCTCACTACTTCGTCCACGCATCTTTAACTTCCCCTATTTTCACTCTCTTTCACCCGAACTTCTCACAAGGTGGCTCGGAAAAAAAAATCATTTTCTACTAATCTTATCATCTTTGTGTTATCATGCACTTTTTACATCGCAAGTGCAAGATATGTTTCAAAAAAAATCATTTTTAATTGAAGATGCCGAATGAAGGCAAAAAAAAAAAAAAAAAAAAAAAAAAAAACAATGTTACATTGATGTAATGTGGTTCACCAACAATAAACTAGCTACCATGTTTTAAGAGAATGATCTCATTGGGATGTTCTCATGATATTACCATAAGAACCCTAGGTGACATAATATGGGACACTTAATATTTATTATGTTTTAATTATTTGATTTTAAGTGAAATTTGATTAACGTTTGATGGACAAAATGATTGAGTTTTGTGTCTCCCATATTGTGCGACATAGGGTTCTTATGGGAGTTACATCCCAATGAGATCACCCTCTTAAAACATGTTTTTTGCAGATCTCACATCATACTGTAACAACATTAAGGGCCATAGCTGAGGAAGAAACACAAGAAAATGTATGGCTAGACATAAAAACTGGCCACTATGGGTGGATTTGGTAGAATGGTTTCTGGTGGAAAAACTGATTTTTAGATTGTGGTGAATTTTTTTTAATTTTTTATAGAGATTATGTTTAAACCAGTGTGTTTGGTAGTGGTTTTTAAACTAGATTAAAAACTTGAAAAATGTGTTTGGTAGTAATTTTTAAATTAGATGGTGTAGATTAAATGACAAATATAACCTCCATGTATTTTTCTTTTACAGTTTCAAGAAAAACAAATGCAATGTAAAAAAAATTCACGATTTCATGAGCTTCAACGATTTTATGAAAGTAACAAATGGAAGAACAAATTAACAGTATTATGACAAATTAACAGTATTGCTGATAATGTTCCCCATTTGCAATAAATCAGTCACTTTGAAACTGGGAAAAAAATTCCGTCCATCACTTAACGGAACAAGCAGTTAGTTGACTTTGATGTCCTTTTGTAATGAGGGCAAAATTGTCATTTAATTTTTCTATTGAAGAACAACAAGATCATGAACAACGAAGAGAATTCCTAGTTGGATCCAGAATCACTTCCGCCACATGAACCCAGAAACAAGGAAGAAGACGATGAAATGAACCCTTCTTCTTCTCTCTCGACATTCAAATCGATTCTCGAAGCCAGCTGGTGTTACATGAACAACAACAACAACAACAACAACAACAACAACAACAACAACAACAACAACAACAACAACAACAACAACAACAACAACAACAACAACAACAACAACAACACCGCCGTGAACCCAGCTCACCGTGATTACCAAACCCTTCAAAACCACCAGGAATTTAGAGATATGAACATGAATTTCTACTCCAACCCTACAATTTCTGATAATAATCATCTGCTGTTACAGAACCCAATCGACTCTTCCTCTTCTTGCTCTCCTTCCCAATTCAACCTCGACCCTTCACAAACGACTTGCCCTCTTCGTTGTTCAACCTCTTCTGTAGCAACTCTCTCGATTCCGGCCTCGAATTTGAGTGGGTTTGATGCTAATTTGTTAGCTAACCCCATCAACTAACAACTCGATTTCCCCTGCTTTGATGGGGTTAACGGCATGAATATGTATCAGATGGGTGCTAATCCACAACTGAGTTTGAATTCCGAGTTTCCGGCGACTCGGTTGCTGCCGATTCACGATACCCACATCAAAAATCCACTAGCATTTAGAGACAAATACCAGATCTGCAAATCGATTTGGTCGGAAAGTTTGGAATTGGTCATGATTGCCGGAGAGAATCTGGTTCGGCAAGAGATTGGGCGGTTTAGGGCTGAGGGAGGTGACGGGAGGGTTGGAATCGGTAGCTCAGAGGTGAGATGGAGGGTTTAGAGGAGAGAGAAGCAAAAGGATGGAGGAGGAGAAGTAGCAGATCGCAGAGGATATGAACAATATCTTCTTCCCTTTTATTTTTTTTCTTTTTTATTGATTTAACATGATTTTGTATTGACATTCTTACCCTTTTGACATGGATGGTGTTTGGATGTTTTTTTTTTTCCAATTTCAAAGTGACTGATTTATTGCAAATGGGGAACATTATCAGCAAGTTTTTGTAGTGGGTAGTACAAAGTGATAGTTTCGCTATACTGGGGGGTACCATTAAGTAATTAAGCCTTATTTTTTACTTAGATTCAACAAAAACTTAACGATTTCATGAAATTTCATTCACCCTTGAGGCAATGTTGAGTAACGGACAACCAAAAAAAATAAACTAAGAAAAGAACACCACGAAAATGGTTGATCCTAAATAATAAGAACATCACACATAAAAGGTGTCTCCGAAATATGCGAGAATTGAGTTTTGTGAGAAAAAGACTATGAAAAAGTATAGAAAAAAATTTGTGCAATCTTTTTAATTATCTCGATGACTAAAAAGTCAAAGAGCTACAAAAATGAGAGACGATTTTCAATTTAATACGCTTACTATGTGAGCGTAATATCGTATTTGTGTGTCATAGAAATAAACCAAAAGAAAAACCACCAAAAGTTGTTTTTTTTCACCAAAACAAAATGTCAAAAAAACTAGATTAAAATCTGATTTTTAAACCACTGCAAACAAACACTTTTGATAAACCATTTCGTTTTTACACCATAAATCAAAAAAAATCTACTTTACCAAAAGCAACCTATATATTCGTTTACCCTATATGCATTCATGGCCTGTCACTAAAAGAGATTACAAAAACTCGGTTAGAAAATATATACAAGCTCGAGATTAAGCTAATTAGCATATCCTTTGTGATTGAAAATAGCTCGCCAAATTACAGGCTGCATCGATCCACAGCAGCGAGTCAACATTTTGGGCATTCAAGAGAAGCTCCTTCGCCCAATCGATGTTTTTGCTACTCAAAAAAACTTCTTTAGCCTTTTTGACCAGATCCCTACCGGCTTCTCCCCGGAATTTCAAGCCCTTAGGGCACCGGAGTAAGTTGATATAGGTTTCCAAGTCATGAACACAAGATGGATTATCCATCTTGAAAAAATCTAGGGCTAACTCAATACCTACATGGGCATAACATGAGTAGCTCCATGGGAATTCATATTTTGTCCCACCCAAAACCTTAAAATTCTCATTGAGAAAAACCCCGGGAAGCTTTGTGATGGGATCATTCACATTTACTATTCTCAACACCTTGACGCCGAGCTCCTCGCACCGTTCTTTGAACCTCGAGTTCCCAACTCTAGGACCTCCAAACGAGAACACCGTGATGGGTATTTCTTCGTTGGAATCGCGTTGATTCAAGCCGAGCTCAGCTAGGTCATAAGCAAGTAATAAGGCAAGTGAACTTCCCATGCTGTGACCAGCTAGAGTTATGCTCATTTCCTCTCCCCGGTACTTAGTTATTAAGCGCGAGACTTCGGAAAGTAGCTGCTCGCGACAACTTCCAAGGCCGAATTTGCTAGTGGAAGTTTCGTCAGATGTGTATAAGCTCAAGAACCCGGCTTCAACTTTCACGTCCGGTCTAGGGTTATGGGGGTCTAGCCTAGCCGGAGTGAGGGAACTCATCATGTTGGCTACCCATTCCGGGTTAGTGACTGTACCCCGGAATGTGATGGTTACATCTCTCCTTCCAAGCCTCTTGGACTCTTTGTCCGATGAAACAGCCACGTATCCGATCCAACGGCCACAAGACTGGCCGTTCTGGATGAGAATGTTGTTGTCGGGAGTGGCATAAATGTACTTCGTCACCGTGTAACCGGAACCCTCCAATCCAACTTCTCTCAACATGTTCTTCTTCCCAAACTTGCAATTCAGGTATCTTCTAGAAGAAGGATCGAGATCGAATGCTTTGTAACAAGCAGTGACAAACTCGCCGTATCGGATGATTTCTTCTCGGAGGAGAGGGTGCAAGGGCTCAACTAGGTTTTCCCAATCGTTACAACCTTGGATTTGCCTCCAAACACGAGACAGCTTCAAAACAGCTTGGGATTGTTTGATCGGAGGTGTTGAAGTTGAAGTACTTGCTGGTGAAAGTGGTGCAAGTAAGAGTGTAGAAGTGATCCGTGATCGCTTCGTGCTTATTAGGGTTTCACACTTTCTCTTTACTGTCACTTGCCCAAAAGAAGACGGCTTTGCTGAAAAAGATCCAACATCACAAGGAAATGTGAGGGACTTGAGGTTTGTATTTGGCATTGTTGCAGCTATAGCCATTGATATGAGAGAGAGAGAGAGAGAGAGAGAGAGAGAGGATGATGAGGGAGGGTTGTCAATGGAGAGTAGAGGAAGTGGGGACTAAGTATATAAATAGAGTGAAGAGAGAGAGAGAGAATCAGGAAGAGAGAGAGGTGTTTAGGTTTTATTTCATACTAATGGAACAATAATAGTTTTGAACTTGAGGATAATTGAAGGAGGAGTGAAATGGAAATGGGAAGAAAATTAATTAAAGGCATGTTTGGCGAGGATTTGACCGAAAAATGATATTAAGTGGTCGGTTATGTGTATTATAGGGGTGTTTTAATTTTCCTAATTAATTTTCTCTTTTGCGGCTTGAGTTGAAAATGATTTGACGTTGATTTGTTTGAATTAATTAATTGATACTAATATGGATTGAGTTTTTCTCATCATTGTTGCTTTATACTGCAGCTTGTGGTTGACTTCAGAGCAGTGGGGCTAATAATACGTTTGCTGATCAAACCAGTGTCTTATACGTGTTCTTGCACCTACTGTGGGAGTTTATAGTTCTCACTAGTAGAAACTCTTACAAGTGAGAAGTTTCCCGGAGGGAGAGCGAGAAGAGGTGCTATTGAACGCTAACATGTGAGGGGTTGTTGGCCGGACGGATCCTGAGCCATCGCATCATGGTAGGACGGGTTTATACAAACGGACGTACAAACATACCCAATATTTGGAAGGCCAAATCTAAACATGCAGACGGACATGTTCGATCGGAAACCGGCTTGAAATTGCTGAAAATACTGTGTGAACATCTTAGGACTGTTACTAGGATGACTTGACATTTTTAGATTCTACAGTTATGAACCTGCTTTAGAAAAGTAAAATGGTTACACTACATAGCACGTTTCAGAACTTTTTTGTGTGGATAAACTGGATTCACAGCCTCATTGGTACAAACTGGCAATTTAAATAATTAAGTGAAAAAATTCGGAAAACTAACCTGATTGAAAATCTGAAGTAGCTGAAATTTCTAATAATGTTTGGTATGATCTAAAATTTGCAAAATGTGAAAGAATCTACAAAATTCTAGATTAAATAATCTGCAGATTATTAGTTCAAAACAGAGTTTAATAGGAAATGCAAAACAGTGTAATAAATGGAATTAACTTACTTTAGTGAAATCACGAAGAATAGTATTTTAATTAATTATGTTTGTAACAATACAAAATAGTACTTTAATTATGTCCGTACTTTAGTGAAATCACAAAGAATTAGAAAACTTTTGGGAATGTTTTGATTGAGAGGAAGGAGATTTCAAAAAAAGATGTCAGATATCTGTTTCATTTTAAAAAACAGGAAGATAAAGACTTTTTTTCTCAATGAATCCGTGGTCAACTTTCATGGCTTAAGCCTAGTTTTTAAAGAAAAAAAGCCTTATCAAGCTCTTATGGAGGTTGATTTCTCACATGCAGATTTATGGTTTACAGTTCCTAACTGTCCTCTTAAAGGTTTTCATTTTGATCATGCAAATGACTTGCGTGTTCTTGTTTGAAATTTACTAGTGATTGATTGGTCGTATGAAAGAGTCAGAAACTGGTATGGATTAAGGATTAAAGTGAGGATCAACTTAGATAATGCTTTCGTTCCTGGGATTTATGTGAAGCTGGCAAATGAACCCCTCAAGTGGGTTTATTTCAGCTATGAAAGGGTGTTCAAAGTTTGTTATCGATGTGCATTGGTTGGACACACAAACAAAGAATGTAAATCAAACCTGGTTGAAGTCTTGAAAAGACTGGAGATGAGATATCTTCAATCCCACTTCCTCTCAAGCCTATCCTTTTATGTGAATCCCAACAGACCACTCTTCACTAACCTCCTCAAAGCTCACTCAAAGAATGACCCTTACCGTACTATGAAGTTTAAAATGGTTTTTTTTTTAATCAAAAAAGAAAATAATGATCCGAAATTAACTTGTGAAATACTTGTGTTTGCCAATTATTCAATCAAGCAATGCTAAAATCCCGATTTCTCAAGTGATTTTGTTTTAATCAACAGTAGCGAACTCCCATTTACCAAGTAGTTTCCTGACCCTAACCAATCATTACGGTTTGTGTTCTTCTCCACGTTCATAGCTAACAACTCTGAATTAAGGAGTGATTGATACGACTACGTGATTAGTTCAATTTTCCAACTAGTGAATCCTGCGCTAACAAGTAATTCCCTAATTGAATTCTATCAAATTAGACGTCTCCAGTTTGGAAGACAAAGATTACTAACATAAACTAATAAAAAGAACTAATAAGAATCAATTAAGTCTCAAGAACCTAAATCAAATAATAATAGTTCAATAACCGTACAACCATAGGTACCCAACTAGAGTCCTAGTAAATTTGAGTTTAGCTACTCATAGAAAAATCTAAAACATTGATGTTCGTCAGGAAAGAAATATGAGTAGGGAAGAGAAGGTGAAGAAAAAGCTTACAATAACGTGATTTGATGATCTTCAGTGTCACAAGCTCCCAGTGTCGTTTCCCAACGTATCTTGATGTGTCTATTTCATCTCACAAGTCCCTAGGTCGTGACTTATGTCTCTGATGTTTCCAAGCTATTAATTCTTCAAAATTATGTTTCTGTTCCAAAAGTGACTTTGCAGCCGCCTAAACCGGTTCGCATGAGCACATTCTTGCTTGTACGAGTACATGTCTGGACGTGCGAGTAGCATTGTGCTAATGGGAGTTACTTTCTAATCGCTTGAGCATAAATATTCCCGTTCTAGTACATGTTTGCTCCTGCGAGTAGAATCGTGCTCGTACGAGTACGTAGTCATCATCTACAATCTTCAACTCTGAAGATATCAACTTCTCATATCTCTAACTTCTTCGTCCGGGGTTCGATTTAGCAACATTTGCATATCGTTGAAATGTTCTCTGAGTCTACGTTCATTTATCACCACTCTCACTTTAAAATGTCTTGTGTAAGTCCAGATTGTTGGTATATTTCCTAGAGGCAGTCTCCTCGTGACATTTATTTATAAATGTTTTTTTATTCATTATGTTACCTATATAGAAATATGTTACATTAATGAAGCCCGTAGAATAAATGTTGCATTCTTAATATCGCTAGTCAAGTATTATTATTAATTAGGACGACTATAATATATCAAGACTAGTATGTGGGTAGATCGATATGATATATCAAGTCTAACAAAAGGGTACACATTAGGAATAATGGTGTACTGGAGTGAGCCGCCATGAGAACACGACATGAATGTTAAGTGAGTGTCAAAAGTGCTTCTTGTAAGGTCACATGTTTCATGGACTTTAAATACTTAGGTATTTCAAGGACTTGAACAAGTTTTCAAAGCCTTGAATCAGGTTTCACATGAGAGCTATTTCAAGCTCTTGAACCAGGATTCAAAGCCTTGAAACTGTCTGACCTGCATACATGTTCTGAGGGGGAAATTTACCAAACTCTTTTGATTTAATACCATCCCTCTCACCACTGTACTTAATGTGTTATTATTTGATGATGAAAGAAAAAATTTTGATATATCTAACATGTTTTAATCCTATATTTTACTTCCTATATTTGTAAGATTTGTTTCCTTATCTGACTTTTGCAGGACGGAAATTACTTAGTGAAGAGGATCCTGTGATCAATCAGATCTTCTTGACAGCTTCTCAATTTTTTTAAAGACAAGATCACAGCAAAATCTTTGACGATTGTGATCAACTATCTGTTTGAGAAGCCTGTTGAAGAGAGTCAAAGGTGTTGCCTCAAATACATGAAGTTGTTGCTGAAAAACTGGGAAGATTTGCAGAGTTTCAAACTGTTTAAATAGAGCCCAATTTGAAGCATCAAGACATAACACTCAATGCACAAAAAGAGATACACAATTCTGGAATTACAAGCATCAAAGAAGTTCATCACTCTCACAATCCAACACACAGAAATTCACTGCATTCTTACTGCAGTTTTCTACTCCAGTGTTCTTCTGTATTGTACTTTATTGATAGATCATTTACGTAATACTTCTATACTTCATTCTCAAGGATTGTTCAAAGTGAACAATAGATAATTATTAGTTAATCAGTTAACTAGAGCAGGTACTAGATAGGTTAGGGAGAACCACAAGCTGTAACAGAGTAAGGCAATTATCTGTGCTTGAGATCTAGGGCTTAGCTTTTGATTAATAAGAATTGAGTTGAAAATCCTGCAGGGAGAAGATTCCTGAGGTAGAGACGTAGGTCCAAGTGGACTGAACTCTATAAATCCTTTTGTCTCTTGCATTTACAGTTCATTCACATTCATAGTTGTTACTGCACTCAAACCTGTATGTTTTTCAAGTGTTTGAAACTCTTTTCAAGGCCTTGAAAAAGACTTGTCTATTTTATTTCAAACTGTATTTCACTCCAAAGGCTTGAATTTGTGTTCAAGGCCTTGAACTCCTTTGCACTAAAACTAAAACTCTTTTCCTCCACAAGTTTTGCAAAAAGTTGGCATACTTTATTCAACCCCCCCCCCCTTCTAGAGTATATGTGATGCATATTCATCTGCATACTCCCTTTCAATTGGTATGAGAGCTTGTAACACTGTATAAGATTTAACCATCGGGTGATCATGAGTACTGAAGGTGATGGTGGTTTCTCACAGGGAAGAGCTTTCAACAGACCTTCTCTATTTTGTGGAGACAACTTTGCTCACTGGAAAGCCCTGATGAAGATGTTCATCATTGATCAAGACATAGAGCTTTGTACCATTATTCAGAATGGACCTCACACTTTCTTTACAGAGAAAGATGGGATCAAAACTCCCAAATCTGAAGACTCACTCTCCTCCTCTGAGTTAGAACAATTTTCTAAGAATTACAAAGCTATTAACATCTTGTATTGTCCTTTGAGTACAGATGAATTCAACACGATTTCAGGCTGCAAGACTGCCAAAGAAATCTGGGATAAGCTTGTGGTGACATTTGAAGGAACCACTCAAGTCAAGCAAACCAAGATCAACATCTATCTCAAGAAATATGAGCTCTTCAAGATGAATGCAGATGAGTCAATCAGAAAGATGTTCACAGACATTGTAAACAACCTCGATTCTTTGAGAAAACATATTTCCAATGACGAAAAGGTGAGGAAGATACTGAGAAGTCTTCCAAAGGCCAAATGGGAACCACATACAACAACCATTGAAGAAGCTCAAGATCTCTCATCACTACAACTTGATGACCTACAAGGGAATCTCATGACACATTAAATATCCATGAATGAAGCTGACGGAGAGCTACCTGAAGGTGTCAAGAACTTAGCACTCAAGGCCAAAGAGAATGAGAAAATTCAAAGCCTTGAAACTGAAGATGATGATGATGAAGATCCTTTTGCATTGACCCCAAAGCCTTAACCAGAATTCTCAAGATGAAGAAAAACTTTGGAAAAAAAGACTTCAACAGAGAAAGAAACAGATCATCCAGTAGCAAGGACTACAAATGTAAGTCTTCTTCACAAAATAAATCCAAAGTCATGAACTGCTTTGAGTGTAGTGATGCAGGACATTTGATAAGAGACTGTCCACACAAGAAAAGCAAGAACTTCCAAAAGAAAGACCACGACAGGAGAAAGAAAGCTATGATAGCTTCATGGAGTGATTCAGATAGCTCAAGTGAATCTGAATCTGAATAACATGCCAACCTATGCTTCATGGCCAAGCATGGTGAAACTTCAGAGAAGAACATTGAGGTAATGGTAAACTGTCTGATTTAAAAAATAAAAGATTCTCTTTTACATTATCTCAGAACAATGCTTTTAAATGAGGAAGATTATCTGAAAGAGATTAGACTTTTGAAAGAAAAAGTTCATGAGCCAGCAAAAGAGAATTTACAACTTGTTTGTCTAAATCAGAATCTTGAAATCTCTCAAAAGAAAACTGAAAGTGATTTCAAGACCTTGAAAACCAGCTTCGAAGCCTTGAAAACACAAGTCAAGGAAGTAGTCACTGAGAGTCATTTTTGCAACAAGATTGGTCATATGAAGATGACTTATCCTTTCAGAATAAGAGACCCTCATATAATGAGGAACACATTTCCATTTCAATTTAAAGGACAAGTCAGACAGATTTGGGTTCCTAAAGGGGTCAGACCACCTAACATGGTTGATCCTGAGTATGAGTCCAAATTCAACACTTTGTCTAACAGCTAGATAAGGCAGTGATTGCTGTTTCAGGGTGTCACCAACATCAAAGAACATAAGTGGTTTATGGACAGTGGTTGCTCAAGACACATGAGTGGAAAAAGATCTCTATTCTCAGAATTGAGAGAGCAATCTGAAGGTTCAATTACTCTTGGAGACAAAGGAAAATTCAACATTCTTGGTATTGGTAAAGTTGGTACAGATTCTGAAAATTCTATTTCAGATGTATAACTAGTTGATGGTTTAAAATTTAACTTGCTTAGTGTATCTCAGCTTTGCGATAATGGCAATAAGGTTATCTTTGATAAATAGAAGTGTGTGGTGCAAAATGAGAAATCAGGCAATTGCATTCTCACAGCCTCTAGATCAAAAAATGTTTATACTTTTCAGACTAACAAAGTTGCAGGCAAAAGCTTAAAGTGCCTCAAGACCTTGAAAGAGGATTCAAGGGTTTGGCACAAAAAACTTGGTCACATTAGCTTGCATACCTTAAACAAATTGATCTCCAAGGATCTGGTAAGAGGATTACCATCTATCAAGTTTAAAGAAGATGATGTATCTAAATCTTGTGCTCAAGGTAAGCAGACTAGAAGCTCATTCAAACCAAAGAAGTTTGTAAGTACCTCTAGACCTATTGAACTACTTCACATGGATTTGTGTGGTCCTATAAGGAAACCACCTACAAAAGGCAAGAGGTATATGCTAGTCATTGTATATGATTATTCTAGATATAATTGGGTTATGTTTTTGAAAGAAAAATCTGAAGCCCTCTCTGAATTTTCAAAGCTTTGCAGAGAACTTCAAAACATGAAAAAACTACCCATTGCTTCAATGAGAAGTGATCATGGTAGAGAATTTGATTAATTAGAATTTGATTTGTTATGTGCTAAGCATGGTATCTCTCACACTCTGCTCGTAGAACTCCTCAACATAATGGAGTTGTTGAAAGAAAGAACATGACTCTTGAAGACATGTCAAGGACAATGCTTCTAGAAAATAAGTTGCCAAAATATTATTGGGAAGAAGCTATGAATAAAGCAAATTATATTCTGAACATGTGCTTGATCAGGCCTATCTTGAAGAAAACCCCCTATGAACTCTTCAAAGGGAGAAATCTAAACATCTCATACTTCAGACCCTTTGGTTGCACATGCTATGTCCACAACAATGGTAAGGACAACTTGGGTAAGTTTGATGCAAGAAGTGATGAAGGTATATTTCTTATTTATTCTCTTACCATCAAATCTAATAGAGTTTATAATAAAAGAACCAAGCTGGTTGAAGAAAGTATTCATGTTATCTTTGATGAAAGCTATGATGGTTCTTTGAGTGAAAGTTTTGCAGACCTGAATCTGAACAAGCATGAATCAGAAGAAGAAGCTGAGAACTCCCTTGGGTTCAAGAAAGGTTCAGAAGGAAACAGAAGCCATTTTCAAGACCTTGAAAATAGGTCTCAAGGCCTTGAAAATAGAGATCAAAGCCTTGAGAAAGATGATCAGGAAGAGATAAATGATCAGGCCACTACTTCAAGACCAGAGAATATCTATGGAGAACCTGAACCATGGTATCCAAGAAAGAGATTCAAATATATTTCATCTCACCCAGCTGACAATATCATCTCTGACCCAACCACTGGTACACAAACAAGGTCACAGTTGAAGAATCTTTGTGCTTTCAATGCCTTCATTTCTCTTGTAGAACCCAAAACTGTGAAGGAAGCTTTACAAGAAGCAGACTTGATTATAGCAGTGCAAAGTGAACTCAATGAGTTTGAAAGAAATAAGGTATGGAACCTAGTTCCTCCACCTACAAATCAGTCTGTCATTGGTACCAGATGGGTGTTCAAAAACAAATTGGATGAGAATGGAAAGGTGATGAGAAACAAAGCAAGGTTAGTTGCTCAAAGTTACAATCAAGAAGAAGGTATTTATTATGAGGAAACTTTTTCTCTAGTTGTCAGGTTAGAAGCAACTAGAATTCTGCTTGCATTTGAATCTTTCAAAAACATGAAACTATTTCAAATGGATGTGAAATGTGTATTTCTCAATGGTTACTTGCAAGAAGAAGTTTATGTTGCACAACCTCCTGGTTTTGAAAGTGATAAGTTTCCAGATCATGTTTATAAACTTGAAAAAGCTGTTTATGGTTTGAAACAAGCTCCAAGGGCTTGGTATGAAAGATTGTCAAAGTTTCTGCTTGAAAATGATTTCAAAAGAGGATTGGTAGACAAGACCCTTTTCATAAAGACTCATGAGAAAGATTTACTTGTATTTCAAATTTATGTTGATGATATCCTGTTTGGAGTTACTAATTATTTTCTATGCAAAAAATTCTCAAGTCTTATGAGCAGGAAATTTGAAATGAGCATGATGGGAGAATTGAACTTCTTCCTTGGACTTCAAATAAATCAAATGATGAAGGACATCTTTCTGCATTAAAGCAAGTATATTAGGGACTTGCTGAACAAGTACAACATGTCTCAATCTAAAGAGATCAAGACTCCAATAAGTTCTACATTGTCTTTAGATAAATATGAATCTGGTCAGAGTGTCAATATGAAAGAGTATAGAGGTATGATTGGATCATTACTATAACTTACTGCTAGTAGACCAGATATCATGTTCAGTGTATGTATGTGTGCAATATTTCCATCTGATCCTAAAGAATCACACTTAACTGTCGTGAAGAGAATATTCAGATATCTCAATGGTACCAAAGACTTAGGGCTTTGGTATCCACGACATTCTAACTTCTCTTAGCATGGATTTTCAGATGCTGACTTTGCAGGTTACAAAGTTGATAGAAAAAGCACTTCTGGAACTTGCCAATTTATTGGATCATCTCTTATCAGTTGGAACTTCAAGTGTTGTGGATTGCTCAACAATTGAGGGATCTTGGATTTGATTTCAGAAGTATTCCCCTCAAATGTGACAACACTAGTGCAATATCTATCACAAAGAATCCAGTACAACATTCAAGAACCAAGCATATTGATGTTAGACATCATTTCATCAGAGATCATGTTGAGAAAGTTGATATTGTTCTTGAATTTGTTTATACTAACATGAAACTTGCAGATATCTTCACTAAACCATTTACAGATGAAATATTCCCAGCTCTAAGACTGGAATTAGGCATGCTAAATATGGATGCATTGGTTTAGGGGGAGCTTCAGGTAAGGAAGGTAAGTTTTTATGTGTTTCAAAGGTTTGAACTAATTTCAAAGCCTTGAAAATCTATTCAAAGCTTTGGTCTTATGTGCTTCAGCTTAACAAAATTTCAAGACCTTGAAACTATTTTCAAAGTCTTGAAAATAAGTCTAATAACTGATTAGTAAATAAGTTTTGGATCTTTCAGTATTGGGTGCTATCTCTGTAGATATTTACTCAATATTGCCCCTATCTTTTTCAAAATTGATTTTTAGCCAAATATAGTATTAAATTATTTATTTCCAAAGGCTTCAAAGATTTGAATCCTTGTTGATCATTACAGATCTTTTAAGATCAGAAAAATATTACAGTTTCCTTTTCAAATACAAACTCTCTGAGTATTTATCTCCTTTTCCATTCCTTCACTCCGTATCAAATCCACCTCTCTCTATTCTTCTCCCCAACCCTAATGAGCACAAGAAGAGCCTCAGACAGAATCAAGATGGCCGGAGGATCAAAACAGAGTACAGAGAAGAAACTAAAGGAATGAGTGGATGAAGTTCAAGAGATTAAGGGAGACTCTAGCTCTAGAACTCCTAGTGCAGAGGCAGTTGTAGAACTTCCTCCACCCAAAAAGAAAGTCAAGAAGGATGCAACTCCATCCTCATAAAAGAAGAATAAAGAGAAAGCTGCTGCAGAGAAGCAACTTGAACTAGAGATCTCTAGCCCCACGAAGTTGAAGAAAAAGAAGAAGGCAACTCAAGCTGAAAAAGGGAAAGGAAATGTAACAGAGGAACAGCCAGAAGACAATGTGGAGAAAGCATTGCAGATCTACTCAAAGAATACTGCTCCTGATGAATCTTGGTTCATTTCAAACACTTCAAAAGGTCAGTGGTTAGATGGCTTTGTTTCTAGGCCTATTGCTTTCTGTAGCCTGGTCAACATGAATGTGTTAACAGGAATGAATCTCAATTGCATTACCATGCTGAAGAAAAGTTCTTTGTGTTTCATGCTAAATCCTCCTGAGCTAGCATACCCTAGGCTTACCAGACTGTTTTATCTGAACATGAAGCAACTTAATAATTCCCCACACTTGGTAATAAAGACTGTAGTTGCTGGTGTTACTATGGAGTTGGATCATTATGAGTTCTCAACTGTTCTATGATGTCCCAAGAGGCATGACACAAAGAATCATCCTCCTAAGAATGAAGCCTTGAAGTTAGCCAGACAAGAATTCTTTCTGCCAAATGGTCTTGCATCATCCAAGTAATTAACACACTATGTGTTAAATGTTGAAGCTAAAGTGTTATTCACTATATTGATGAGATGCATCTTTCCAATGGAACATTCAAATGAGTTAATCACTGAGAGAATACTCTATATTATGTATATGGTTATGCATGGCTATGAGATTGATCGGTAGAAGAATGTAATGGAGAATATGTTGTTCACCCAAACAGATCAGAGAAAGCATCCTTGGCCTTATGCAAATTTGCTAACTTTGTTCCTTCAACACCTTGAAATTCCTACTTCTGGCGATGAGTCTATCAATTCTGGAATTTTTGTGCTGAATGAGAAAGCCTTTCAGAAGATTGGAGTGGTTAAGACCAAATAAAAGATTTGGAAGTTGTATTCTAATTTAACAGAAGAAGAGCTCAATGCAAAGAAGTTTGTAAAGCCCAAAACCTTGACCCCTACTTCAAGCCAGACCTCTCAACCTCCTGATTTTTCTGCCATCCTTCAGAGACTTGATGGTCTAGAGATGATAACAGTGAGATCAAAGAGAATCAGCATGGGTTTGAGACTGATCTCTCACAGATCAAATACATTGTGGAAACCATCTTTAGAAGCATGACTGTGTTTGATGTTCCTGAGGATGAAGAAGTTACAAAGAAATGTGGTTCTGACAAGAATTTGCAAAGTGATCATTCCAAAAAGGAAGAGACTGCTCCAGTCACAGAAAAGGGAAAGCAAGTGGTAGAACAAGCTGCTCAAGAAGGAGATGAAGTAACGGGTCCTGAATCAGATGATCTGTTGATTACTTTGAAGAAAAAGAAGAAATCTCCAAAGGCTGAACCAAGGACAAGACTGAAGAAGTGACTGCTGCTGGTGAGAATGAAAAGGAACAAGAAGAACAGGATAAGACTGATGATGACAATGAGGAAGAAGAGGGAGATCAGGATGGAGATGAAGACCCAACCCCTTAATCCTGCCTACTCTCTCTTCCCATTCTTTCTTTGAAATATTTAAGTTTTATTTTCAAAAGTTTCCAGACACTGATCCAACATCTTCTCATTCTTTTTGATAAAAGTGAAAAAGGGGGAGAAAAATCATAGGTTGTTTTTATTTTGTTTGCTGTTTAGATGACCTATCATTTGGTCAACATGATTTTGTAGTTGTTGCTTTTGTTAATAAGTTGGATATTTTGGAATTATTGTGTTATTATTATGTGAATTGTGTACTAATCAGTATTTTTTGCATATACTTAGAATCAAAACAGTTGAGGTTTTGTCTTTCATCAAGGGGGAGATTGTAAGGTCACAGGTTTCATGGACTTGAAATACTTAGGCCTTGAACAAGTTTTCAAAGCCTTGAATCAGGTTTCACAGGCTTGAAATAGCACAGCTATTTTCAAGGCCTTGAGACAGGATTCAAAGCCTTAAAACTATCTGACCTGCATACATGTTCTGAGGGGGAGTTTTTCTAAACTCTTTTGATTTAATACCATCCCTCTCACCCCTATACTTAATGTGTTATTATTTGATGATGAAAGATAAAATGTTTTCATATATCTAACATGTTTTAATCAATTATTTTTACTCAATTTTGCTGGAAAATTTTACTTCCTACATTTGTAGGATTTGTTTCTTTATCTGACTTTTGCAGGAAGGAAATTACTTCGTGAAGAGGATCCTGTGATCAATAAGATCTTCTTGACAGCTTCTCAATTTTTTTAAATACAATATCACAGCAAAATCTCTGAATATTGTGATCCACTATCTGTTGGAGAAGGATGTTGAAGAGAGTCAAAGCTGTTGCCTAAAACACAGGAAGTTGTCGCTGAAAATATGGGAAGATTTGCAGAGTTTCAAACTGTATAAATAGAGCCCAATTTGAAGCATCAAGACATAACACTCAACGGGAAAAAAGAGAGACACAATTATGGATTGAAAAGCATAAAAGAAGTTCATCACTCTCACAATCCAACACACAGAAGTTCATTGCATTCTTCACTGCAGTTTTCTACTCCAGTGTTCTTCTGTATTCTACTTTATTGGTAGATTATTTTTGTAATACTTTTATTCTTCATTCTCAAGGATTTTTCATAGTGAACAATAGATTAATCGTAGTTAATCAGTTAGCAAGAGAAGGTAGTAGATAGGTTAGGGAGAACCACAAGCTGTAATAGAGTAAGGCAACTCTCTGTGCTTGAGATCTAGGGCTTAACTTTTGATTTATAAGAATTGATTTGAAAATCTTGCAGGGAGAAGATGCATGAGGTAGAGACGTAGGTCCAAGTGTACTGAAATCTATAAATTCTTTTGTCTCTTGCATTTACAGTTCATTCACATTCATAGTTTTTACTGCACTCAAACCTGTCTGTTTTTTAAGGGTTTGAAACTCTTTTCAAGGCCTTGAAAAAGACTTGTCTGTTTTATTACAAACTGCATTTCATTCTAAAGACTTGAATTTGTGTTCAAGGCTTTGAACTCCTTTGCACTAAAACTAAAACTCTTTTCCTCCTCAAGTTTTGCAAAAAGTTGGCATACTCTATTCAACGCCCCCCCCCCCCCTTCTAGAGTATTTGTGCTGCATATTCATCTGCATTCTCCCCTTTCACTTCTCATTGTGATAGTGGTGTTGTGATGCTATGATTTAAAATCACTACATTCCCTAGATGTGGGGGACATGTTTCTATAACGTCTAACATCACTTTGTGACAAGGTGATTATAAAGGCGGTAATTGGACATGTTATGAAATATGTTGAGGGGTGTGAGTGATGTAGATAGCCTTTGTCCGTCCTACATAACGAGATTAAATATTCATGGCCACTCGATGAGTGAGACTTAGGAAAATGCATCGCCAAATGATAAGTATGAGATGTTGATGTCATTTGTTTTCTTTTTCTACTCACGGAATCGAGAAACTACAGGTTGGATATACAAGGGTGACACTCTATACCTTATTTCTAATATGGTTATATAGATAAATGGATTATACAACACAGTAACATTGGTTATATTGGTTAGTCAAATCACCGGCATTCCTATTACTTGGTAAGCATTGATGTGTTACTAGATACCGCTCAATTTTTGTAATTTATATCGCCAACGTAATAAGGAACATATGGGTCACACACAAGAATGAATCAAATTGTAATTAATTGCTAATTAGTTAGGCAAGCGAGCACTTGAGAATTTGTACTTAATTGAAATCTAATCATAATTGTTAGGATTAGAGAGCAAGTCGAATTCTCTCATCCCTATAAATACCCTAGCACTTTGGCAAGTTATCTCATGCTTTTTAGAACTATTGTATAAGATACTATATAGCTAGGGTTTGAGACAAGAAATTCGAGCCGTCATTGATCAGCTAATTTCATGAGAGGAAATTGTCTATCTTCCTCTAGCAGACCAGCACCAGCAAAGAGAGAGTCCAGTTTACATCTGATAGTGTTGATACCGTAGAAGCGTTGCACTTTCAGCGCTTGTGATCGTCATGAGTCAGTGCGGCTGAAGTAATTTCTTAGCATCATATTAGGCTCCTTCACAAAGGGTTCTTCGTTGGTACTAGGAAGAAAAGTTTTATTTTGTCGCTGCGTTTTGCTACCTAAAACCGAACACAGATATCATCAAAACAGTGGAGATGTGCCACTCTAGCTTATGAAACTTTGCTTCTCTTTGCACTTCATTTGTTTTAGAAGTTCTTTTCATGCCTCCTTGCAACCGTTCAGCATTCTTTCGTGTTAAGACAACATGAACAACCATACAAAACCATTATATTTGACAAAAAAAACATAATAAACATGCATAGAAATGCTCTGACTATCAATAAAGCACCACAAGCTCACTCTTGATCATAATCTAAGAATATATTAGCCTAATTTAGTTATCATTCAAATATTTAGAAATGTTTAGTTAATCATGTCTATATTATAACTTCGAAATTAAGTTATCAAATGTCCACACACTACTTTTATGCGTCTCAAGCATGCAACCAACCCGTGATACATCCCTGGAAGTTGAATACAAAACCTTAACACTAGCCGACTCGACTCGATACTAAGAGACTCAACGATGCAAAAATATGATGCTAATGCAACACAATTACACTAAACATGTTGGTAGGTATTTAAACATATTTTCTATATGTATGCGAGATTGGGCAATATCCTTACATAAAACTGGGTGTCATCAAGCTCTCAGTTCACTCGAACGTAGTACATAAGAAAACTGTGTGGAAAGTGAAGGATGGATAACCTTCGGACTATATGTGAATCCCCCTACAAAGCATAGAAAATCTACGGTACTTATCTGAAATAAAAAAACATATTGTTTTATGTGCGCCGACAACGGTCGAGACATCGGAGCCTAGTCTAATACACCATCCGAGCGTTTATGCTTTTCGACCACATATCTTACCAAATCCGTCCCTCCAATCGCTCACCTCTGGTGCTAAGCCGTTATTGCGGCCACTCAAGTGAAACAAGTGTGGAAAGTAGGACAAAGCTTAACAACTCGGCCTTTTATGAAATAAAAAAAGCACCCAATTCTTTATTTATTTATTTATTTATTTTTTATGTTGATATGGGGAATACACAAGATAATTAACAATATAGGTCTGAGTGAATCAAAATTAGAATACATAACATGGGGATGCATAAACGTGAAGTTCGATAAATAAGTGTCAAATACAATAACCCCACACTCAATGTAAAATCAATACCTCTGGTACTCAAATGTCCCCGTCCTATTCCAACCTATCATCCTCAACACTGAGAGTAGGTTAGAAAATGTAGCACACCACTAATTGAAATCAATCAACCCAACCCCCTTTATGCTGAAAGATGTCTCGCACGCAACTCGCCACCTTGTGATCATAATGTCATGATGTGAATGACCACCAGTATCAAAGTAGGTTGACACTACTAGCTCACCCTCTCATCCCCTAGAAACATAAAATAAAGTGTAATCCACAAGATATATAAAGTAAAATCACATACTCTCTCTCTCGAATCCTCCCTCACTCAACTCCCTCTTCCATGACTCCAAGGAAGAGTGAAACTACCAAAAAGTGATGAAGGCATTAAATGGCTTCCTAAGCTCACAAGTTGTAAATAATGGAGTAAATGGATCAAACGGTGTACGACCTAGGGCTAAATGTAGGCTAGTGGGGTCCCTTTAGCATTCACTCCACCAAAAGACGTGGTGACCATGAAGGCGGGTTGAAAACTACCTAATGAAGGTGGTCATGCATTATTAACTAACTACTTGGCGGTTCTCAATGACAGGCACACACTTTAGTTTTTAGGTTCAATTTTTTTTTTTACTATAGAAACAGCTAAATATTTGGGTATACAACTTTCCCTACGCATACTGAAGGTCCTAAATAATTAACATCGACTTCTGAAGGTCCTCACACAAACGCCCCTAAGTGCAATAAACGCTCATCTCACCACATCCTTGAGATCCTTCCTGTCAGATTTCATTCCTTTTCCCTTTCTACAAAATTAACTTTCATATTTTTCTTTGTTCTTTCATTCTTTTTTGTTTTTATCCTTATATCTGAAAAAACTACATGCAGGAATCAACACGGAGGAAAAGACTCGATACTCTACTCTGGGATAAGGTGAAATCAATAAATAAAGTAAAAACTGAATTTAAACTATACTAAAAAAATCATACAACAATATACGTAAATACGACACGGACCCCGACACCGACACACAATACAAAACTACAATATAAACTACATGTGACTAGTTAATGAAGAATTCGGATAGCTAAAGGGTGACCCCCCCCCCCCCCACACACACACACACTGAAGTCATTAATTTCCCTCAATGAAGTTAGAGGGTATGTCAGAGGCAAACGAACACTTAATGCAGGGGCGATGGATCTAATTAACTCTCGGTGTGCAAGTGACATGCAAGTGAATCACTCAATAAAACAAACACATTATCAGCAGCGCCAGTAGAATATGTGCCATTATGCCATAGTAATAGAACAGGACCTATGACCCTCATCAAATTTGTTTCTAAAAATTAAGAACAAAAGTTGGGAAAATTCATTAGTTCCTCAAGGATAGGGAAGGAATCAGCTTTGAGCTTAATTGAGCGATTCTCGAGCCACATTGTGTGTGAAAATGTGCTCCCATGGCGCATCGGGTCAGTTCTTCTCTGAAAATAACCTCCATGTCACTAGATAATTCATTAGTATTTCTCTGTCTCACCTCTCAAAGTCTATCATAAATTCATTATTTAACAAATAAAACTACATGAAACTTTAAAAGACTCTTAGATTGGGTTTCCTCCCAACAAGCACTTGTAATTTAAGGTAGATGGCCCGACCTAGTTACCTCAATAATGATCAAGGAAGTTTGGCATTACTTGTCACCTCCCTCAACTTATTACTCTTAATCTTGAGCACCACATCATGGGCTCTAACTATCTATGAAATATTGTCAAAGTTTCTGCTTGAAAATGATTTCGAAAGAGGATTGGTAGACAAGACCTTTTTCATAAAGACTCATGAGAAAGATTTACTTGTAGTTCAAATTTATGTTGATGATATCATGTTTGGAGTTACTAATTATTTTTTATGCAAAAAATTCTCAAGTCTTATGAGCAGGGAATTTGAAATGAGCATGGTGGGAGAATTGAACTTCTTCCTTGGACTTCAAATACATCAATTGAAGAAGGGCATCTTTCTGCATTAAAGCAAGTATATTAGGGACTTGCCGAACAAGTACAACATGTCTCAATCTAAAGAGATCAAGACTCCAATAAGTTCTACACTGTCTTTAGATAAAGATGAATATGGCGAGAGTGTCAATGGGAAAGAGTATAGAGGTATGATTGGATCATTACTATAACTTACTACTAGTAGACCAGATATCATGTTCAGTGTATGTATGTGTGCAAGATTTCAATCTGATCCTAAAGAATCACACTTAACTGCCGTGAAGAGAATATTCAGTTATCTCAATGGTACCAAAGACTTAGGGCTTTGGTATCCAAGACATTCTAACTTCTCTTAGCATGAATTTTGAGATGCTGACTTTGCAGTTACAAAGTTGATAGAAAAAGCACTTCTGGAACTTGCCAATTTATTGGATCATCTCTGATCAGTTGGCACTTCAAGTGTTGTGGATTGCTCAACAATTGAGGGATCTTGGATTTGATTACAGAAGTATTCCCATCAAATGTGACAACCACTAGTGCAATATCTATCACAAAGAATCCAGTACAACATTCAAGAACCAAGCATATTGATGTTAGACATCATTTCATCAGAGATAATGTTGAGAAAGGTGATATTGTTCTTGAATTTGTTTCTACTAACATGAAACCTGCATATATCTTCACTAAACCATTGCCAGATGAATGATTTCCAGCTCTAAGACTGGAATTAAGCATGCTAAATAAGGATGCATTGGTTTAGGGGGAGCTTCGGGTAAGGAAGGTAAGCTTTTATGTGTTTCAAAGGTTCGAACTAATTTAAAAGCCTTGAAAATCTATTCAAATCTTTGGTCTTATGTGCTTCAGCTTAACAGCATTTCAAGACCTTGAAACTATTTTCAAAGTCTTTAAAATAAGTCTAATAACTGATTAGTGAATAAGTTTTGGATCTTTCAGTATTGGGTGCTATCTCTGTAGATATTTACTCAATATTGCCCCCACCTTCTTCAAAATTTATTTTCAGCCAAATATAGTATTAAATTATTAATTTCCAACGGCTTCAAAAATTTGCATCCTTGTTGATCATTACAGATCTTTTAAGATCAGAAAAATATTGCAGTTTCCTTTTCAAATACAAATTCTCTGAGTATTTATCTCCTTCTCCATTCCTTCACTCCGTATTAAATCCACCTCTCTCTATTCTTCTCCCAAACCCTAATGAGCACAAAAAGAGCCTCAGACAGAATGAAGATGGCCGGAGGATCAAAACAGAGTACAGAGACGAAAATAAAGGAAGGAGTGGATGACGTTCAAGAGATTAAGGGAGACTCTAGCTCTAGAACTCCTAGTGCAGAGGCAGTTGTAGAACTTCCTCCACCCAAAAAGAAAGTCAAGAAGGATGCAACTCCCTCCTCATAAAAGAAGAAGAAAGAGAAAGCTGCTGCAGAAAAGCAACCTGAACCAGAGATCTCTAGCCCCACGAAGTTGAAGAAAAAGAAGAAGGCAACTCAAGCTGAAAAGGGAAAGGAAATGTAACAGAGGAACAACCAGAAGACAATGTTGAGAAAGCACTGCAGATCTACTCAAAGAATACTGCTCCTGATAAATCTTGGTTCATCTCAAACACTTCAAAAGGTCAGTGGTTAGATGGCTTTGCTTCTAGGCCTATAGCTTTCTGTAGCCTGGTCAACATGCATGTGTTAACTGGAATGAATCTCAATTACATTACCATGCTGAAGAAAAGTTCTTTGTGTTTCATGCTAAATCCTCCTGAGCTAGCATACCCTAGGCTTACCAGACTGTTTTATCTGAACATGAAGCAACTTAATAATTCCCCACACTTGGTAATAAAGACTGTAGTTGCTGGTGTTACTATGGAGTTGGATCATTATGAGTTCTCAACTGTTCTATGATGTCCCAAGAGGTATGACACAAAGAATCATCCACCTAAGGATGAATCCTTGAAGTTAGCCAGACAGGAATTCTTTCTACCAAATGGTCCTGCATCATCCAAATAATTAACACACTATGTGTTAAATGTTGAAGCTAAAGTGTTATTCACTATATTAATGAGATGCATCTTTCCAATGGAACATTCAAAGGAGTTAATCACTGAGAGAATACTCTATATTATGTATATGGTTATGCATGGCTATGATATTGATCTGTGGAAGAATGTAATGGAGCATATGTTGTTCAACCAAACAGATCAGAGAAAGCATCCTTTGCCTTATGCAAATTTGCTAACTCTGTTCCTTCAACACCTTGAAATTCCTACTGCTGGTGAGGAGTCTATCAATTTTGGAATTGGTGTGCTGAATGAGAAAGCCTTTCAGAAGATTGGAGTGGTTAAGACCAAATAAAAGATTTGGAAGTTGTATTCTAATTTGACAGAAGAACAGCTCCATGCAAAGAAGTTTGTAAAGCCCAAAACTTTGAACCCTACTTCAAGCCAGACCTCTCAACCTCCTGATTTGTCTTCCATCCTTCAGAGACTTGATGGTCTAGAGATGGATAACAGTGAGATCAAAGAGAATCAGCATGGGTTTGAGACTAATATCTCACAGATCAAATACATGGTGGAAACCATCTTTAAAAGCATGACTGTGTTTGATGTTCCTGAGGATGAAGAAGGTACAAAGAAATGTGGTTATGACAAGAATTTGCCAAGTGAACATTCCAACCAGGAAGAGGCTGCTCCATTCAAAGAAAAGGGAAAGCAAGTGGTAGAACAAGCTGCTCAGGAAGGAGATGAAGTAAACGGTCTTGAATCAGATGATCTGTTGATTACTTTGAAGAAAAAGAATAAATATCCAAAGGTTGCTACCAAGGACAAGACTGAAGAAGTTACTGCTGCTGGTGAGAATGAAGAGGAACAAGAAGAACAGGATAAGACTGATGATGACAGTGAGGAAGAAGAGGGAGATCAGGATGGATATGAACACTCAACCCCTTAATCCTGCCTACTCTTTCTTCCCCATTATTTCTTTTAAATCTTTAAGTTTTATTTTCAAAAGTTTCCATAAACTGATCCAACATATTCTCATTCTTTTTGATGAAAGTCAAAAAGGGGGAGAAAAATCTTAGGTTTTTTTTTTTTTTATTTTGTTTGCTGTTTAGATGACCTATCTTTTGGTCAGCAGGATTTCGCAGTTGTTGCTTTTGTTAATAAGTTGGATCTTTTGGAATTATTGTGTTATTGGTATGTGAATTGTGTACTAATCAGTATTTTTTGCAGATACTTAGAATCAAAACAGTTGAGGTCTTGTCTTTCATCAAGGGGGAGATTGTAAGGTCACATGTTTCATGGACTTGAAATACTTAGGTATTTCAAGGCCTTGAACAAGTTTTCAAAGCCTTGAATCAGGTTTCACATGCTTGAAATAGCAGAGCTATTTTCAAGGCCTTGAGAAAAAATATTTTCATATATCTAACATGTTTAAATCCATTATTTTGACTCAGTTTTGCAGGGAAATTTTACTTCCTATATTTGTAGTATTTGTTTCTTTATCAAACTTTTGCAGGAAGGAAATTTCTTAGTGAAGGGGATCCTGTGATCAATAAGATCTTCTTGACAGCTTCTCAATTTTTTTAAATACGGATCACAACAAAATCTCTGAAGATTGTGATCCACTATCCGTTGGAGAAGGCTGTTGAAGAGAGTCAAAGTTGTTGCCTAAAATACAGGAAGTTGTCGCTGAAAATCTGGGAAGATTTGCAGAGTTTCAAACTGTATAAATAGGGCCCAATTTGAAGCATCAAGAAATAGCACTCAACGGGAAAAAAGAGACACACAATTATGGATTGACAAGCATCAAAGAAGTTCATCATTCTCACAATCCAACACACAAAAGTTCACTGAATTCTTCACTGCAGTTTTCTACTCCAGTGTTCTTCTGTATTGTACTTTACTGGTAGATTATTTCTGTAATACTTCTATTCTTCATTCTCAAGGATTTTTCAAAGTGAACAATATATTAATCTTAGTTAATCAGTTATCTAGAGTAGGTACTAGATAGGTTAGGGAGAACCACAAGCTGTAACATAGTAAAGCAATTCTCTGTGCTTGAGATCTAGGGCTTAGCTTTTGATTAATAAGAATTGAGTTGAAAATCATGCAGGGAGAAGATCCCTGAGGGAGAGACGTATGTCCAAGTGGACTGAACTCTATAAATCCTTTGCCTCTTGCATTTACAAATCATTCACATTCATAGTTTTTACTGCACTCAAACCTGTCTATTTTTTAAGGGTTTGAAACTCTTTTCAAGGCCTTGAAAAAGGCTTGTCTGTTTTATTGCAAACTGTATTTTATTCCAAAGGCCTAGTGTTCAATGCCTTGAACTCCTTTGCACTAAAACTAAAACTCTTTTCCTCCTCAAGTTTTGCAAAAAGTTGGCATACTCTATTCAACCCCCCCCCCCCCCCTTCTAGAGTATTTGTGCTGCATATTCATATGCATTCTCCCCTTTCACTTCTCATTGTGATAGTGGTGTTGTGATTCTATGATTTTAAATCACTGCATTCCCTAGATGTGGGGACATGTTTCTATAACGTCTAACAACACCTTGTGACAAGGTGATTATAAAGGCGGTAATTGGACATGTTATGAAATATGTTGAGGGGTGTGAGTGATGTAGATATCCTTTGTCCCTCCTACATAAAGAGAGTAAATATTCATGGCCACTCAATGAGCGAGACTTAGGAAAATGCATCGCCAAATGATAAGTATGAGATGTTGATGTCATTTGTTTTCTTTGTCTACTCACGAAATCGAGAAACTACAGGTTGGATATACAAGGGTGACACTCCATACCTTATGTCTAATCTGGATATATAGACAAATTGATTATACAACACAGTAACATTGGTTATATTGGTTAGTCAAATTACTGGCATTCCTATTACTTGGGAAGCATTGATGTGTTACTAGATACCACTCAAAATTTGTAATTTATCTCGCCAACGTAATTAGGAACCTATGGGTCACACACAATAATGAATCAAACTGTAATTAATTTCTAATTAGTTAGGCAAGCGAGCACTTGGGGATTTTGTACTTAATTGAAATCTAATCCTAATTGTTAGGATTAAAGAGCAAGTCGAATTCTCTCATCCCTATAAATACTCTAGCACTTTTGCAAGTTATATCATGCTTTTTAGCACTATTTGTATAAGATACTATATAGCTAGGGTTTTGAGACAAGAAATTCGAGCCATCCCTGATCAGCTAATTTCATGAGAGGAAATTGTCTATCTTCCTGTAGCAGGCCAGCACCAGCAAAGAGAGAGTCCAGTATACATCTGATAGTGTTGATACCGTAGAAGCGTTGCACTTTCAGCGCTTGTGATCGTCATCAGTCAGTGCGGCTGAAGTAATTTCTTAGCATCATATTAAGCTCCTTCACAAAGGTTTCTTCGTTGGTACTAGGCAGAAAATTTTTATTTTGTCGCTGTGTTTTGCTGCCTAAAACCCAACACAGATATCATCAAAACAGTGGAGATGTGCCACTCTAGCTTATGAAACTTTACTTCTCTTTGAACTTCATTTGTTTTAGAAGTTCTTTTCATGCCTCCTTGCAACCGTTCAGCATTCGTTCACGTTAAGACAACATGAATAACCATACAAAACCATTATATTTGACAAAAACACATAAAAAAAACGTGCATAGAAATGCCCTGACTATCAATAAAGCACCACAAGCTCATTCTTGATCATAATCTAAGCATATATTAGCCTAATTTAGTTATTCATTCAAATATTGAGAAACTTTTAGTTAATCATGTCTATATTATAACTTCGAAATTAAGTTATCAAATGTCCACACGCTACCTTTTATGTGTCTCAAGCATGCAACCAACCCGTGATACATCTCTGGAAGTTGAATACAAAACCTTAACACTAGCCGACTCGACTCGATATTAAGAGACTCAACTATTCAAAAATATGATGCTAATGCAACACAATTACATTAAACATGCTGGTAGGTATTTAAACACATTTTTCTACATGTATGCGAGATTGGGCAATATCCTTACATAAAACCGGGTGTCATCAAGCTCTCAGTTCACTCGAACGTAGTACATAAGGAAACTGTGTGGAAAGTACAGGTTGGATATACAAGGTTGACACTCAAATTTTGTAATTTATATCGCCAACGTAATTAGGAACCTATGGGTCACACACAATAATGAATCAAACTGTAATTAATTTCTAATTAGTTAGGCAAGCGAGAACTTGGGGATTTTGTACTTAATTGAAATCTAATCCTAATTGTTAGGATTAAAGAGCAAGTCGAATTCTCTCATCCCTATAAATATTCTAGCACTTTGGCAAGTTATATCATGCTTTTCAGCACTATTTGTATAAGATACTATATAGCTAGGGTTTTGAGACAAGAAATTCGAGCCATCCCTGATCAGCTAATTTCATGAGAGGAAATTGTCTATCTTCCTCTAGAAGGCCAGCACCAGCGAAGAGAGAGTCCAGTTTACATCTGATAGTGTTAATACCGTAGAAACGTTGCACTTTCAGCGCTTGTGATCGTCATCAGTCAGTGTGGCTGAAGTAATTTCTTAGCATCATATTAAGCACCTTCGCAAAGGGTTCTTCGTTGGTACTAGGCAGAAAATTTTTATTTTGTCGATGTGTTTTGCTGCCTAAAACCCAACACAGATATCATCCAAACAGTGGAGATGTGCCACTCTAGCTTATGAAACTTTAATTCTCTTTGAACTTCATTTGTTTTAGAAGTTCTTTTCATGCCTCCTTGCAACCATTCAGCATTCGTTCATGTTAAGACAACATGAACAACCATACAAAACCATTATATTTGACAAAAACACATAAAAGAAATGTGCATAGAAATGCCCCGACTATCAATAAAGCACCACAAGCTCATTCTTGATCATAATCTAAGCATGTATTAGCCTAATTTAGTTATTCATTCAAATATTGAGAAACTTTTAGTTAATCGTGTCTATATTATAACTTCGATATTAAGTTATCAAATGTCCACACACTACCTTTTATGTGTCTCAAGCATGCAACCAACCCGTGATACATCCGTGGAAGTTGAATACAAAACCTTAACACTAGCGGCTCGACTCGATATTAAGAGACTCAACGATTCAAAAATATGATGCTAATGCAACACAATTACATTAAACATGTTGGTAGGTATTTAAACACATTTTTCTATATGTATGCGAGATTGGGCAATATCCTTACATAAAACCGGGTGTCATCAAGCTCTCAGTTCACTCGAACGTAGTACATAAGGAAATTGTGTGGAAAGTGAAGGAAGGATAACCTTCGGACTATATATGAATTCCCCTACAAAGCATAGAGAATCTACGGTACTTATCTGAAAAAACACATATTGTTTCATGTGCGCCGACAACGGTCGAGACATCGAATCCTAGTCTAATACACCATCCGAGCGTTTATGCTTTTCGACCATATATCTTACCAAATCCGTCCCACAAATCGTTCACCTCTGGTGCTAAGCCGTTCTTGCGTCCTTTCAAGTGAAACAAGTGTGGAAAGTAGGACAAAGCTTAACAACTAGGCCTTTTATGAAATAAAAAAAGCACCCAATTCTTTATTTATTTATTTATTTATTTATTTATTCTTTTTATGTTAATACGGGGAATACACAAGATAATTAACAATATAGATCTCAGTGACTCAAAATTAGAATACATAAACGTGAAGTTCGATAAATAAGTGTCAAATACGATAACCCCACACTCAATGTAAAATCAATACCTCTGGTACTCAAATGTCCCCGTCCTATTCCAACCTATCATCCTCAACACTGAGAATATGTTAGAAAATGTAGCACACCACCAATTGAAATCAATCAACCCAACCCCTTTTATGCTGAAAGATGTCTCGCACGCAACTCGCCACCTTGTGATCACAATGTCATGATGTGAATCACCACCAGTATCAAACTAGGTTGGCACTACTAGCTCACCCTCTCATCCCCCTGAAACATAAAATAAAGTGTAATCCACAAGATATATAAAGTAAAATCACATACTCTCTCTCGAATCCTCTCTCACTCAACTCCCTCTTCCATGACTCCAAGGAAGAGTGAAACTACCAAAAAATGATGAAGGCATTAAAATGGCTTCCTAAGCTCACAATTTGTGGATAATGGAGTAAATGGATCAAACGGTGTACGACCTAGGGATAAAGGTAGGCTAGTGGGGTCCCTTCAGCATTCACTCCACCAAAAGACGTGGTGACCATGAAGGCGTGTTGACAACTACATAATGAAGGTGGTCATGCATTATTGACTAACTACTTGGCTGTTCTCAATGATAGGCAAAAACTTTAGTTTTTATGTTCAATTTTTTTTTACTATAGAAACAGCCAAATATTTTGGTATACAACTTTCTCTATGCATACTGAAGGTCCTCAATGAGTAACATCGACTTCTGAAGGTCCTCACACAAACGCCCCTAAGTGCAATAAACGTTCATCTCACCACATCCTCGAGATCTTTCCAGTCAGATTTCATTCCTTTTCCCTTTCTACAAAATTAACTTTCATATTTTTCTTTATTCTTTCATTCTTTTTTGTTTTTATCCTATATCTGAAAAAACTACATGCAGGAATCAACACGGAAGAAAAGACTCGATACTCTACTCTGGGATAAGGTGAACTCAATAAACAAAAGTAAAAACAGAATTTAAACTATACTAAAAAAATCATATAACAATATACGTAAATACGAAACGGACCCGACAACGACACACAATACGAAACTACATTATAAACTACATGTGACTGGTTAATGAAGAATATAGATAGCTGAAGGGTGACCCCCCCCCCCCCACACACACACACTTCAGTCATAAATTTCCCTCAATGAAGTTAGAGGGTATGTCAGAGGAAAACAAACACTTAATGCAGGGGCGATGGATCTAATAAACTATCGGTGTGGACGTGACATTGAAGTGAATCACTCAATAAAACAAACACATTGTCAGCAGAGCCAGTAGAATATGTGCCATTATGCGATAATAATAGAACAGGACCTATGACCCTCATCAAATTTTTTTCTAAAAATTAAGAACAAAAGTTGGGAAAATTCATTAGTTCCTCAAGGACAGGGAAGGAATCAGCGTTGAGCTTAATTCAGCGATTCTCGAGCCACATTGTGTGTGACAATGTACTCCCATAATGTTATAGTATTTTTTTTACACTGGATTTTGATTGCTCTCTTCCTTTTGAATCAGGGCACGAAGAATCTCCAACTCACAGTCACGAGTCCCAATGAAGGTCGAGTGTGCCATGGCGCACCGGGTCAGTTCTTCTTTCAAAATAACCTCCATGTCACTAGATAATTCATTAGTATTTCTCTCTCTCACTTCGCAAAGTCTATCATGAATTCATTAAATAACAAATAAAACTACATTAATCATTAAAAGATTCTTAGATTGGGATGCCTCCCAACTAGCACTTGTAATTTAAGGTCGATGGCCCGACCTAGTTACCTCAATAATGATCAAGGAAGTTTGGCATTACTTGTCTCCTCCCTCAACTTATTACTCTTAATCTTGAGAACCACATCATGGGCTCTAACTATCTATGGAATAGTCTCTGCTTCGGGTGGATCGGGCTACAATATCATGGGCAATCCTGAAGTAGAATCCACTCGAACTTCTCGAAACTTTACCATGGTCAAACTTTTCTTTCCTTCAGCCGGGTGAAATTCTTGAATACAACAGACTCATCAAGAGACTTAATCGTCAATTCCTCTGTCTCCACATTAAAATTTTCCATATTGTCTTCAAGAGCGGTCTCCTACATATGAGTGGAACATTGCGATTATCCTTGATTTCCACAACCACGAAATCTGCTAGAAACACAGATTCTACCACATTCACAATAAAGTTCTCGATCACGCCTGATGCCCACATGGTGGATTGGGTCTGCCATTTGGAGACACATACGGGACTAATTTGGCTCACCGTCAACCTCTTAAAAAGATATAGTGCCATAACACTGACACTAGCCCCCAATTTTCATATGGCTCTTTTCTGGATTCCACACGAAGACCACATGGTAAGAGTGCACTTCCTAGATCTCTCATGTTCGAGATCTCGCTATGTATGACCGCGCTATATGTATTACTCAACTTCATTATCAAGGTTATCCATGCTCTTCTTTCCCCATAATATATCCTTCAAAAATTTCTTATATTTCGGTATTTGCACAAGAGCTTCTGCAAAAGGGATGTTAATATGTAGTTGTTTCAATATATCCATGAATTGACCATTTAAGTGCTCATCACCATCCATCTTCACTGCTTGTGAGTATGGAATTCGAGGCTCGCAATCAACTAGATTTAGAGTTATCTTTGGTTTATTCTTCTAAATGTGTCCTTTGATTGGGGATTCACGGTGGGTCGGGCACCTCATCACATACCTCTCAATTTGTGGCCTTAGTAGCCTCCACTCTAGCATGTTTAGAATATGGTTGATCTTTAGTCTCAGGCCAATGTGGAATCAGAGTGCCTTCACATGCTCATTCTGAGTGACTTTGGAACTTGGTAACATGCCCAATAGTCTCGGACTTGTCTGATTTATGATATGTCCAATTTAGTCTCGTGATTTCTAACAACTGAAATAGTTGCTACAAGTTCACTCTCGATTCGATCTACTTCAATTAGCACATCAAATAAGGGGAAAGGACCTACATGGGTTCTGTACATATTAAGAAAGAAGAATAGTAGGAGTATATAGCGATGTGAGATCTTCTGGGACGGAGATTCTTTTAACGCCGGTAGGATGTAACACTCCTGAAAACCTCTAAGTGTCAATGTGAAAATCAAAATTATGGGGTAATAGTGTAAATAAATTTTCTTGTTTCCTTTGCAGAGATTAAATTGATATTGATAAAAAATGGGTAACAGGTGATAGTGTGTTACTCTTAAAGCAATGGGGTAAGAATATAATTTAAAAAAAAATTGGGGTTGCGTACTAAATTAATACCTGCTGATCTGTGGCATATTTCGATAAGAGGAAAAGATATGGGGAAAGTTTTAAGTAATAGAAAACAAGGGGTTGTAAGGAAAATTTATATAAAAATAAAAAAATCTTTAGTCCCCCCTAGGTTTCTCAAACTACACTTACACCCCTCATTTGGCATTTTCACAAAATGCATGTGACACCTCAAGCTTTGAGGTGTCACCATCTCATCTAACAATTAAGTTTTCATCAAACTTTTATTCTATTTAAAACCCAACAAAATCAAATTTTCTTCTTCTTCTACATCAGCGAAAACCATCACCACACTATAACCTCTTCAACACCGCCGTCCTTCTTCAATTTCAAGAGTTGGTTCTACAGTAGAACCCCCTCCTCATCAAGACCAAAATCCCCCTATCAATGTCGTGTTTCATGGTCGTGAAGTAGGAGTTTGGGTAAGTGTTAATGAAATCTAGCTCGGTTTTCCCTTCTCTCTTTGAGAATTGGTAAGAATGGGTATTGTTTTCTTCTTCTAGATCACCATGCAAAACCCACGAGCCCTATAGGAGTTGCTAACTCATTAGTTTCCCCCATTGTCACCGGAAGCTGTGAAAAAGCACACCGAATTCCGCTACCTCGTAGGGAAATCGGGTAGCTCTCCATTTCTTGATCATTTTTATACTTGTTGCTTCTGTGAGTTCGCTAGGATATGTAGAACACGTTTTCATGCTCAAAACATGCCACAATTCCATATATAACTCATTTGGATTGGGTTTTTTGGGGTTTTCTGCCAGGCTTTGCTGCCTATTGCCATCGCGATATCTCCCTCGATATATGACCGTTTGAGGAGAAATTTGTTGCTGCATACTCTTTAAATATAAATATGTAGTTTCATAATCATAACCTCTTTAAAAAAGAGCATAATCATGTTTGAGATCAAGCTCAAAGTTGATAGAAACTTGCTGCAAATACTGCATAACAACTAACTGTGTTCATTTGCAATTTTCAACTACCCACCTACCAGCCCTTGTACCTTCATCATAAGTTGATGGAATATGGCTTTGTTTGAACCTATGGACCCCAGACACTACTAGATTCTAGGTTGTGTTGATCTCTAAGCCTAAATTAATTCCTGGGAACCATAAACATGGGCTCCACGTTGCTGCAAAATGTTAGCAATTCCTTCAAGAACTATCTTAGGTATTGCAATGAATACTTTTGTGCACCTTTGGATCTCAATACTCACTAGATAATCATATCCAGATGAAATTTCGGTCTGAATACTCACTAAAAAATCCCTCTACGAGATCATTACAAGTCAACTCGTCGTTTAGTCTATAGCCAACCTTAAAGTAGCCACAGAGTAGGTAGAATGATATCCTGAGTATTTCATAAATCTAAAATATTTCTAAGTATGGAAACTTATGATGAACCTGGCATCTTGGCACTCCGTAACTTCTCCAGTACTAAATGAAATAGTGATTTGTTTTCTTCGTTGCAAAGTTTTTTTGTAAATAATACAACTCATGTTCTATGAGTTTTCTTGAGATTCTAAACGTATTTTTTAGAAATTGATCCTAAAGTTGACTGAACATCGTTTTAGTATAAAATGTAAGCGGGAACAGTTATCTTTGAACTATTATAACTTCTTCAATACCTAATAAAATCTTGTTTTGTTTTTTCTGTGAAAAGCTAGTTGATAATACTTCAAATCACTCCTGTACAAGGACTTTCCAATTCCTAAACAAATTTCTCAGAAATCAAAGAAGCCACCATGAAAATATGAAATCTCTTAAAACATTCTAAGTGCTGGTAAATGATTTTCACCCAACTTTGACCAAATTTATATCCTCGTATATATTGAATCTTGAAGAGATCTAATATGTTCTGGAAACCTGGTACTTCAATCTACAAATCCTATTTTCAGATTCTCAAATCTCTTCCTGAATTGACCAGAAGTTGACTGCAGAGTTAACCATGTGAACCTGTTTCAAAGTTATCTTTGGCTTTCAGATTTGAGCTATCAGATGACCTAATTGACCAAAATTCTCCTCAGAAAAGTTGTTCAGTGTAACATTCCATGTCAAAGGGTAAATATTGACCAAGTTTAACTTATAAGAAATCTAGTTTGACTGAGATGTATAGGAGGGGAAAAGGGGTAATTTTGCAATAAGCACAACATTTCCATATGCATTTTATCTCACTTAGAGGAAACATGTTTATATACTTGAATGAGTATCATTGGAGGGTTCATGCACAGTCAGAGATTATACTGAAGAGACTAGGTTGTTAGGGGCAACATAGTAATTTATTTGGGCAATGAGCATAACATCCGCATATGCGTTCTATCTCACTTAGAGGAAAAGTGTTAATATCATATATGCTTATATTGTGTTGTCGTTTCCAGATTATGGAATAAGTTCTGCTGATCAGGTAAATAGGTTGGATATCAGGTAATTATATGTAAGCTTATTCTATTATGTGTGTTTATCCAAGTGAATAGCACCTATATGAATAGTATGATTAGGATTTGTGATAAAATTGAATTTTAACATCTTCGGACACCTGGATGGTTACTGTTGTCTTCAGATGTCTTCAGATACTTGGATGGTTACTTTTATTTTCAGACATGTAGGCAACTAGTACTACTCTCTTAACATATGAGACAGTAGGGTTGTGCACACTTAAGGTCTAGTTTGTATTGGTGGGTTGGTTTACCCTCCTTTTCGAAAGTTAATCTGGTGTTCAAAACCCTCTTAGTAGTGAGATTTAGAATCTTTTACATAAGGATTTGTGAGATTGGTCTTTCTCAGACTGGTAATTTGTTAGTATTATAACTGGTTATTGATGATTATGGCTCTGATATATAATTAACTAGTACTCTATATGTGTTATCTACGGTTGTAAGACAACGTAATGGTGCGCGATGTCGATAAAAGTGAAACTGAAGGGGGTTCTCTGACAAAATCAATACTGCTGGTAGCTAATTTTTCAGCGAGACGATACTGCAAGGTGATTTTCTTTAAAAGTTCTATAGGAAATGTATACTTGTGTCCCGAATTTTTCAATTAGATATATAAACCTGCCACATTAAAATACAATCGCCATCCCAAGGTGATGCGCCGGACTTGTCAATAATAAGTTTTCTAACTACATTTTTTGTATTGAAAAAAAAATTATAAAAAGCTTATTGGTAATTGACAATTTATTAATTATATATTTATGTATCATTTCTAATGTATTGTGTTACTGTATGAACGAAATAAAACAATGAAAGAAACTGCTATTTCTTTTTCTTAGTAGATTTTAGTCTCTAAAAAATAGAAGAAAAGAAATATAAATTACTTTCACTCTGAAACTGAAATAGGGGAGTGTCAAGATAAATTATTTGACAATACTATAAAAAGAGTTCTTGTTAGCTACCAACTTCACATTTTAGTCACTCCAAAAGTAGCTGGTAAGTGCAATGTAACTACCTTCAACTTGAACAAAAATTCAACTTTTAGTTAGAATTAAGGAAAAAATGAAATGCATGAGTTTTTATTTTTAAATTCGTATATATCTTCAAATAAATTTATGTTGTAGACAGTAAGGTAACATGATAAGATGTGAGATGATTTAATTTTTTTTATTTTGACTAAGACATGGGACCCTTCAGGTCATCTCATATTTTTTTTTTAGGGAAAGAAAACTTCTATTCAATCGAAGCAGACGAAATAGTCATCCTGTTTACATCTTGCTGAATAAACTGCTGGCCCAAACTGGGTTTCTACCTATCCAAATATGTTTGATTGGAATGGACAATCCAAACTTAGCAAATTCATGTGCAACATTATAGGAAGATCTACGACTAAAGTTAAAGGAAATAACTTCAAAACGTGACGAGAGCTCTCGTATGTGGCGAATCGTATCTGCATTTTCTGATCTTTCCGTCATGGAGATTTATCTGCAATTGATAGCTTCGATCACTTTTTTAGCATCGGTCTCGACAAAAATTCTGCGATGGTTACACTCGAGAGCGAGAATTAAACCTTTTCGAATGGCGAGTTTTTCAGCCTCCACCGCTGAGGAAGCCGAGAAAAAGGTACATAGACTGCTGCGACACATCTTCCCTCTCGATCACGAAGAATAGCCCCACCAGCGGCCTTATTCTCAACGGCGAGCCAAGAGCCGTCGGTGTTTAGCTTCAGCAAATCTCCTTACGGTGGTCTCCAACACGCGAACTGTTCCACCTTTTCCTTCCGAGTCTAAACTGTACTCTTCTCCACAAATGGGTTTGCCTGAAAGTAAAAAACAATTGAATACACAAGCTTATCGAGGCCCAGCTTGTCATTTTCTAAAATAATGGCATTGCGATGAGCACAGAGGCGCCAAATGATGGTGCAGAAATGTTCGCGTTGAAGGCCTGATAGGGAGATTAACACCGTTGGGATCCACACTGTTATGTCACCTACGAAACTGTTAATAAAATCATCTCCCATAACATGCTTCCAAGTCGCACGTGCAGTCGGGCAATCCATGAATAAATGAGTCGTCGTTTCCCGATTATAGTTGCCAAACACACACAAGTCTGGAACATCATGTTTAAAGCGAGAGATTTTTTATCTTGTAGCAAGTGAGTCCTTAGAAGCACGCCATACAGTGTATAATACTTTCGGTTGTACCTTAGTATTCCAAAGAAACTTAAGCCAAGGTAAAGATTGAGATGAAGACAAAGCCGAGAAACCAACCTGAGTGTTGCGGCTTCTAAGAAGAGCATAGCCCGAAGCTACTGAATAAGACCCATCTTCGGTATAATGCCATCACCGAGTGTCCTCTGTAGGTACTTGAGGAATCTGAACCCTAAAAATGTCATCTAAGTCAGAACCTAAGCCGCTGGCTTGAATTTCTCCACGTCCCAAGTTCGATCAGATTGGATAAAATCCGCCACTAATGCGTTCTCGAGTCTAGGGTGCTTTACTAATGTCCCAAAATTAGGGACTCGTTTAAACCACGAATCCCTGGTAATCAAAATATTCCTGCCATTGCCCAATTTCCAGCGGGTTCCATAATTAATTAAATTCCTTGAACTTGATATCAAACGCCAAGTATAAGAAACATTTTTTGTGGTTGACCCTGTAAAAGATTTTGCTAACCCCATATTTATGAGTAAACACTCTACTCACCAAAGAGTCTGTAGTGAGTATTCGCCAAAGCTGTTTTGCAAGCAAAGTAATATTAAAATCCTCGAAGTCTTTAAAGCCAATACCACCTTAATATTTTGCTGACTTCACCGAATCCCAAGCAATCCAATGACCACCTCTTTGATTAGGCTGTTTTCCCCAGAAAAAATGACAAGAAAACATCTCCAGTTTGTGAAAAAGGGTAGATGGTATCTTGAAGCAGCTCATCGTGTACACATGTAAAGATTCGACAACCGCTTTAATAAGCACTTCTCTTCCTGCAAAAGAGAGGTTTTGTTTCCACGCTTTTAGTTTGTTTGCCACCGTATCCGAAAAATTACTGAAGCTAGAGATACTCTTCTTCCCTATGGCCGTGGGTAACCCTAAGTATTTCTCGTGACTGGGAGATTCCTGAACTCCAAGCATATTACACAGTCCACTCATGTCATTCACAGGCACATTAGAAGAAAATACCACCGAGGATTTGTCAAGATTTACCTTTTGTCTAGATGCAACTTCGTACCGAAAAAGAAGGTCTTGAAAATATGAAATTTCCTCTGAAGAAGCTTTTAGAAATACCATACTGTCGTCGGCAAAGAAAATATGGGAGATAAGAGGACCACCTCGAGAAGTTGTAACTGCTGACATGGAGTAAATTCTAACTGAAGGCGAAATAGCTCTAGAGAACGTCTCACAAACAAATAGAAACAAATACGGGGACAACGGGCAGCCTTGCTTAAGTCCACGTTCCGGTATAACTTTACCTCGCGTCTCCCCATTAATGGCGAAAGTAAAAGTCACGGTGGAGATGCATTGATGAATCAGATTGGTCCATCTACTGCTGAAACTCAGTTTTGTCACCGTGGCTTCAAGCAAACACCATTCCACTCTGTCCTACGCTTTTTCCATGTCCAGCTTGATTGCTATATAGACCTGTTTCCCTTTTTCCAAGTGCTCTTTGAGTGAAGAATCTCAAATGCCACCAGAAAATTGTCTGTAATTAGACGACATGGCACAAAAGCACTTTGGAACTCCGAGATGCAGTCATTAAATACATTCTTTTATTGATTCGCAATAGCTTTGGAAGCCAGTTTATAAATAACATAACAAAGACTAATAGGTCGAAGATCACTAGGCTTTCGTACCTGTTTCACCTTAGGAATTAAGGCAATAATAGTGTTGTTAAAACCCTCCAGACTTGCTCCATCATTAAGGATCTTGAGACATGTCCCCGCAACTTCATCCCCTACAAGATCCCATGTTTCCTGAAAGTATAAAGCCGGGAATCCGTCACGTAATCTCATCTTGAAATGATGCATGTAACGAAAATGATTAATTTCATTGAAAAAATGAAGGTCCTGGCACACGTATGCCCATGAAGGTACAACATGACATATTTTGTGCATATAACATATTGCACGTGGCGCAAAGAGATTCAGAGATTCAGTCAATCTTGCTAATTTAATTTCATTACATTGAGTATAGAATTTTTATTTAGTTTTGTTTCTTGTTTCTTTTAAAATTTTTGTTTCATAAAAAAATCATAAAGTTATCTTTGCATTTTTTTTTCTTTTTCTTTTTTAGTACCTTTTAATGTTTGGTTGAAAAGAACGGAGATTTTTTCCCTTTAACCTAGTATGACGAACCATTTATTTTTATATGTATAATAATATATATTTTTATTGTATAATCTTAAGCCTACTCTTATGCACGTTTAAAAACAATAAAGCATAACATTATTGTAGGTTCGCATTGTTTTCTTGAATACGTTTTAACGTTTAGGTGGAAAGAAATGATATTTTTCGTTGGCCTAGGGTGACAAAATAATTATTTTTATATGTATACTAATCTATATATTATCACCTTAATCTTACTCTTTCACTCACATGTTTTATTATTATTTATTTGAAGACACTACTTATTTGACTCGTGTCTTCAAAGTTTTGAATCTGCTGTCTAAGGCTTAGAAGTCACTATCAATTTTCAACTTAGTTGCTTCAAGACATTTATTTTGGAAAATCAAATAAATTTTCATTTGCCTGCACATGAACTTTAACTTTAAAAGAATCAATCTCATTCGTATAGCTTTCCGCATTAAAAAACATACTTTTGAGGATTTCAGGTAAAACATCAGACAGACTGGCAAGATTTTTTACCATTTCTTGAATGTGTTTGTATGAGCCTTTTTCTTCATCATGCTCAGCCTTTAAGCAAAGGTTTGCTTGTTCTTCATCAGAATCTGAGTCCGTTGAGGAATCTGAATCACTCCAAGAGGCAACCATTGCTTTCTTCCTTTTTTTGTCATTTTCCTTATTAGGGAAATGCCTGATTTTCTTCTTTTGAGGACATCTCTTACCAAGTGATATTCATCTCGACATTCATAGCAATTCATAACTTTATGTTTATATGAATGTGAAGAAGATTTACCTTTCTGATCTTTGCTACTTGAGGATCTGAATTTTTCCTTATTAGAGTCCTTGTTTCCAAAGCCCTTTTTCTTCTTCAGAATTCTACCCAAGGCTTTGGAGATCAAGGTCAGGCTTCTTCATCATCATCATCATCCTTTTCTAGGCTTTGAGATTTCTCATTGTCCTTTGCCTTGAGTTTCAAGTTCTTGATGTTGTCACTCGGTCACCATCTACTTCCTTTATTGAAATCTCATGAGTGAGAAGTTTGCCTTGCAGATCATCCAGCTCTAAGATACTCAATCCTGAGCTTCTTCAATTGCAGTTGTCTTAGGCTCCCACTTGGATTTTGTTAAGCTTCTCAGAATATTACTGACTTTTTCTTCATTTGATAAAGCTTTACCCAAATATTCCAAGTTATTCGCTATGTCAGTAAACCTCTTGAACATGTCCTTGATAGATTCATCAGAATTCATCTTAAACAGTTCATACTGCCTCAAAAGGATATTGATTATAGTCTGCTTGACTTGGCTAGTTCCTTCATAAGTGACAGTCAGCTTATCCCATATTTCTTTTTCACCCTTTCAGTTGGATATTCTGTTGAGCTCATCTGCACTAAGAGCACAATATAATAAGTTCAAAGCTTTGTAATTTTTTGATACGTTTTCAAGTTCAATAGATGAAACATCTTCTTCTGATTTGACAGTCCTGACTCCATCAGATGTAGTATAGAATGTATTTGGGCCATTACCAAAAATTGACCACAGTTCCATGTCATGATCTATGATGAACATTTTCAACAAGTGCCTTCCAATGCACAAAGTTATCACCACAGAACAGTGGAGGTTTGTTGGCTGCTCTTCCCTGTGAGAATCAACTATCACCTACATTACTCATTGTCACTAAATTGTTAGATCTTTAAGCAGTGACCCAAGCTCTGATACCAATTGAAAGTTTGTAATTCAAGTAAATAAACAGGATCTAATACTCTAGAGGGGATGTTGAATAGAGTATGGTAACTTTTTTTCCACAAAACTAGTCTTTTGAAACTCCAAGTTAATGTGCAGTTGAAATCTCAAAGATTTGGAAGAGATTTGAGAAGATAGAGGTGCAACTGCAGAAGACAATAGCTTCAAAGCTTTGAGATTGGAAATTCTCCAAAGCTTTGAAGTTACTTGTTTTGAACTGAAGATTAAAAGGAATGAAATGCAGTAAAGTAAAGTACAAGAACACAGGGATTTTCAACACACATCTTATTAATCACCCAAATTTAGCCCTAGATCTCAAGCCTAAGTGAGCTACCTTACACTTATACAGCTTGCGGTTCCCAAGCTATCTAGTACCAGCTACAACCTATTGAAACAATAAAAACATCTTTGTTGAACAACTAAACTTCTAAATTTGTGAGGTTTAGAAACAAGAATGAATAAAATATATACAATAAAAGTTGAAGAACATAGAAGATATAAGCATATGAAGCTTGAAAGTGTTCTTCAGATTTGATACTTGATTCCTTTAACCGTTAATTAGTCCAACTAATTAACATCTACTTCCAGTCTAACCCTACTGGTTCATATTACGTTGGCAGTAACAATTACAAACATTGAACGGTGTCTAGCAACACATCAATGCTACCCAACTTATAGGAATAGTCAGTGATCTGAAAAACCTTTGTGACCAATGTTATCGTGTTGTATAATCCCTTTGTCTCGTCTATCTTGATTGGACACAAGAAATGAAGTGTCTTAATTGTATATCCAATCTATATTTTCTCGATCTGTGAGCAGACATAAAAAAATAACATCAATATCTCGTATTGGTTTATTTGAGCATGGTCATGCGTTTCCCTAAGTCTCACTCATCGAGTGGCCATGGATGTTTACTCCCGTTATATAGGAGGGACAAATCTTATCTACATCACTAACATCTATCAGCTTGTTTCATATCATGTCTGATTACCGCTTTTATAGTTATCCAGTACGGTGTAACGTTTGACGATATCAAAACATGATAATTCCAACTACAGTATCTAGTGACTTCAAGTTGAAGGATCACAACACCATTGTCACTATGAGAAGCGCCTCTGACATTCACATAACTCCCATGTAGCCTTCTCATGGCGGGTTAATCCAGTACGCCGTTACTCCTTATGCGTACCCATGTGTTAGACTTGATATTCTCATATCAATCTACCCACATACTAGTCCCGATGCAATACAGTCGTCCTAATTAACTATGGATATTAAAGAATATAACATTTATATTATAAGGACTTCATTCATGTAAACATATCTCCATATCGATAACACAATGAATAGTGAGTCCATATAACTGTCACAAAAAATTGATTGCCTCTAGGGAAAAATTCCAACAGTCTCCCCCTTGAACTAGAGTTGATGTGGTGCATCATATTCCTATTGACCTAGCGCAACCTCCACGCTTTCGCTGCGCAAGGGGTTTTGTAAGACGAGACATATGTTGGTACTTTTCAAATATTCACATCTCCTTAATCGACAATCGAATGAAATTGAATATTCTGAGTATGTGCATCTCATGCAGCAATACACTCAGTCCCCTGTGATAGAATCGGCAACTGAATCTTACCTAGAACCTTTCCATCTCACAGTCCTTCACTAAGGCAAAACACAAAACTTGATTATGATCTGGAATCATCCTTGTCGGATTGGAAGTTCGCAT
This sequence comes from Linanthus parryae, assembly GCA_023055425.1. Classification (NCBI taxonomy): domain Eukaryota; kingdom Viridiplantae; phylum Streptophyta; class Magnoliopsida; order Ericales; family Polemoniaceae; genus Linanthus; species Linanthus parryae. The sequence goes on from JALGPY010000001.1 coordinate 105,015,592, forward strand.
CAGTGTAACTCTTTACAGTGAACCCTTTCTATCCTTCATATATCAAGAACTCAACCTTAGTTCTTCTCAAGTACATAAGGATGCTCTTGATAATTATCAATTGACTATCATCTGGATATGACTAGTATCTTCATGTCAGGCTCATATGACACGTCTGGCATTAGTACATAACATGGAGTATTTTTTGAATCTTATTCATACGGTCCTTTTTTCAATCTAATTGAAAGGACAATTAGCCTTCCAAAGACTAACTCCATGTGACATGGGTAAGAATCCATATTCTCGCATGTTGGACTGTTTCAACACCTTTTGTCTTTATATGTACTTTGACTTAAGTCGAACAACCTTCTTGATCTATCTCCATAGATCTTTATAAGTTTCTTCACCTAAGTCATTTCAATGAAAATCGATTTCCTAGCCAATCTTTAACATATTGCAAATTATGACATCTTTCCAATGATTACTATGGCATCCACATACAAGACCAGAAATATAACGGTGCACTAACCTTCTTGTAAGAAAAAGCTTCATCTTCATTCTTGATGGAACCTAAATTTTTGATTGCATCATTGAATCGAAGATTTCTACTCCAAAAACTTCCTTCAATCTTTAGATATATTGTTGCAACAAACACATCTTTTGAGCATGCTCTAGAACGGTAGAACACTATCGATGTGTCATACACATCCTCAAGGAGATTTCTATATCCATCTGCTTAATTGTGTAAGCTACAATTTCAAGCAATATGCAAAAGGATTTAAGCATCGCAACAGGGGAAAAGGTTTCGTCATAGTCTATACTATGAACATGATAAAACCTTTAGCCACCAATCGTCCCTTAAACTAATCCCATTACCATCCATGTTAGTTTTATCAAAACTCACTTGCACCTTATGGGGCTTATCCTTTCTGGTAGTTCCACCAAAGTCCATACTTTGTTGGTATACATGGATTCCTTTTCGAATCTCATGACTCCAAGCCATTTTTAAGAGTCTGGCCCACTTGTGGCCACATCATAGGTCGTAGGCTCATCTCCATAAGCAATACATCACTGGGTCTATGTTATGACAAATCCATATTTATCTAGCCCCTTGACATATCCTGCCTAACCTACGAGGTTTTTGTGTTACCTGAGCAGGTTGCTCCACAACATCTTGTGATCATGCTCATGTTCCATCAAATTATTAATGTTTTTTTTGGTTCTTGAACTCCTTCAAGTTCTACTATCATTCCACTGTTTCTCTTAGGTACAATCTCTATCTAGAAACACAGAAGTTTGAGCAACAAACAATTTTTTCTTGATCGGATTGTAGAAATAATATCCTTTCGTTTCCTTTAGGATATTTCACAAAACACATTTATCCGAATTGAGTCACAATCCTAAATCCTTGTGAAAGACATACTAGGACACCTCGTAGCCCGTTTTTGATATGTTGTTCTCATAATTGGTTTTTGATCGAACAAGGTTAAGGGCGAAAATTGCGATAATTTGAAAATGGCCCCAAAAGATAACTGGAAGTTATGCTTGACTCTTCACGGACCCAACCGTGTCCAACAAGGTCCAATCTCTCCTCTTAGACACGCCATTCTATAATGGTGCTCTAGGTTGAGTGAGTTTGGATCATATCCAACACTCCTTAGATGGTTTTCAAGCTCTTGGCTCAAGTACTCTTCTCCACGATCCGATCGTAGAGCCTAAATACTTTTTTCAAGAAGGTGCTCTACTTCATTCTTGAATTCCTTGAACCTTTCAAAAGATTCCGATTTGTTCTTCATAAGACCCAAATCCATTAGTAAATGCAATAAAGTATCAAAAACCATCTCTAGCACTTATGCTCAACGGTCCACATACATCAATATTTATGAGTCCCAAAATATCATATCGTTTCCTAATAAACAAGCGTCACATGTCTCATATGCTTCAAAATCAAATGAGTCCAGAAGTCCATCCATATGGAATTTGGAAATGCTTCTCTCATTCATGTGGCCTAAACAACAATGCCAACGTTAAGTGAGGTTCATATCATTATATGCAAGCCTCTTGGTATTAAAGTTATATATGGAATTATTATGATTAAGGATATCAATCCATTAGACAAAAGTGCATTACTAATGCATATCACCAAAATAAATAGAACAACATTTTGTCCTTTATTCTGATAAATAAATTTTTCTTTTCCATACAAGAAACTACAATAATGTTCCTACTCATAGCAGGGACATAATCGTATTTTTCTAATTCATGAATAATACCAAAAGATAGAGATAATTTCCTACGGCTAATTCAGCAACCTTTGTTTCATTTCCCCACGTTTAGGTGTATCTCTTCCTTATCCAATTGTCTACATCTCTTGAGATCCTCCACATTTCAATAAATGTGAGATCCTCATCTCATCTCATCTCATATACTGATGATGATGAGATAGACACATTGGCTGTTATAACAAAGATACCTAAAGTGGAATTCATTATTTATTGTCTTCCATGTACCTTCGGCGGTTCCTCTTCCACTACACCACCCTTTTTGGCTTTTAGGCAACTTGGCTTTAGCAACAACTTGCTTATACCCTTAGGGTTCCGGGCAAACCTTTTGTCCTCTCTCATTTTCTTAACCGTCAATATGGCTTTGCCTTTTCCCTTATTAGCACTTTTTCCAGCGGATCTTAATCATATTGAGTAAATTGCTATTGATCAAAGCTTTAATTTTATAATTGCATCCAATGCAATTCTTGGTCCAATTGGGCGAATAACTCGTTATTCTTTATCTATCTCATAGATAACTCCCAACCTCTAAGCTTTCAATCCCATTGAAATAGCTTATTCGTGTTTGACCTCTTTCTTCAGCAGTCACACATTACTAGCTTGTGTCGTTGCGTCACATCGTGATGAATCAAGTCGCATTGCTTTTGGCAAGCCCGAACTTCATTACATCTAGTTCATGACGAGTGCAAAGCAAGATAAGGTAAAACGCAAAATAGAGCAACACTTCAAACCTTTCATTTTCAGCCAGCTCTTGAAAAGAGCTTCTTTTATATGTATGATCATATCATACACCTCCATGTTCTCATCGTGCTTCCAAAGCTCAGAGTTCATGGTAGCTAACATGAGGCAAGTCATTCCAAAGAATCATTCTTTGATGTTCCTCCTACTAGGCTTCAGTGTTATTGACAGTTGGTGGAAAGAAACTTTAGGCTTTAGGAAATACAACATTTTTCTTTCGTTTGAGAGTAATTGTAAATTTTATACCTGTCTAGAAAACTAATTCCATACAATTTGTCCTTCTCAAGGACATAGCGACAAAATCAATTTTTTTTGTTTAATGCAATAGGTATTCAACACAAAAAGGATCATGCAAAAATATTGTGACGTTGTACTATATTTAATAAGGACTTAAATTATTAAACATAGCTCCCACTATTTTTCTCGAATTAATAACCCTCACTATTAATGCGGAAAATATCATACATTTTCTAGTGGGTCAAGATCCATATTTCACCTCTTCTTTTGCTTGCTTCGGCAAGTCACCCAAGAATTAGCTATTTAGGTCGGAACACCTTCTAATTGCATCATATGCAACTCTTGGTTCAATTGGGAAAATAACTCCTTATTTATCTATCCCACAGATAATCCGAATTGCCTTGCATCTAAGCTTCGAATCCTATTGAAGTAGCTTAGTTGCGTTTAACCTCTTACTTCAAACAATCGCACATTACTTGCTTGTGCCGTCGTGTCACATCATGGTGGACTAAGTCGCCTTGCTTTGGCAAGCCCGAACTTAGCAGACCTTGATCATGAAGAGTGTTTAAGCAAGAGAAGGCTAAAAGGCAATATTTTCTTTGAGGGATTTTATTGTCATTTTATTTTTTGATATATCAACTGTTGATCATATCAACTGATCTACTTATTTCGATTGGGCAATTCCAAATAGAAGATTCAAACTGTATCAATTATTATCTTGTTACGTTTTCCATGCATCAACCGTATATCAAAATAAAAAAAATATAATAAATAATAAACAATAAAATAAACGTGGTATGGATGTGGCCCTTAAGACTAAGATATTCCCAAGCCAATGAGGATACCTATAAGTCCTAAAACGGCAAGCTCATCTCTATGTGCCTCCGTCTTTAGTCCATGCGTCCTAGCTTGTGGGTCTCCATTGTCTTGTGGTCTTTGTTCTTTGATCTTCATGACTTGACTATATTCTATTTATCTAATTCTAGCTAGCATCTATGAACAAAATAGAATAACCTCAAAAGCGAGGGGGAAGATGACACGCATGCCGTAAAATTAATTACATAAATTACATCAAAAATAAAACCAAAACACAAAACTTAAACAACCAAACAACTGCGGCCACATCCAACCACCATGCGAAAAATCACACAATACAGTTAAAATCCAATTTTAACGTGTTGGTTCAATTTTTAGTTACATTGTGACACTAGGGTCAAAACGGTCGCGCCAGTCATATTGGGCTAACCATTTAGACCTGTCGATCTGGTCCAACCGGTCGAACCAGCCTAACCGGCCATACCGGTAAGTTGGCCGAACCGGTCAGACGCGGTCGGCTGGATCCGACGCACAAGGGAGGGGCGGGCTGCTCTTGGCCAAAACCCTAGCGGTGTTCGGCCACCTTGGCCGAACCCCTTTGGTTGGAAAATCAAATCTTCTCCTTCCTCCTTGTTGCCTGGTGTAGATACTGCTTTATGACATGGCAGATCTAGGCCACGTGGCGACCATCCAGCACACCATATTGTGCTCCACACACACAGGATCACCAGCCGAGCTGATCCATGTGGGGGCTGCGAGACAGAGCCCTCGCATACCACTGCACGGGACTTGTAGGGACTTGTGGTCTGGAGGCTAGAGTAAGCCCTGTCGCGTGCGAGCCAAGCCCGCGCGCGACCTTTAGTAACTGTTTTGAGAGATCTATGGCACGAGCTCCCTAGACCCGGTCAATCCGGTCAAACCCGGTCAATCCGGTCAAACCCGGTCAACCTCGTAACGGTTCCGGTACTCGCGCACCACGTGCTCTAACGGTTCCTATATACTCGGACGAACGTGCCGTTATGGTTAAGCTAATTAAGCCGCCATTAATGGGCGCATTAACCACACTACAACGGTCATGTTCTCCAGTATATATACATCGTTAACCTTTCCATACAGAGGAGGACACACTGCCATACGCGGAAGCTCTGCCAAACCTCTGTCTCTCTCTCAGACATTGCTACTGACTTGCTCTCTCCCTACACACACCCCTATTCTTCCTGTGCGATCCCTGATCCACTACGTACGGTGTACACGGAGGTCTCCCCGCCGGAATCTCTTGTGCACATTTTGGTGAACCCGACGTGAAACTTACCAGCAAAAGCAACCATGTCTCAGGAGGATGATGTCAGCAACCGGTCGCCTTCCACCGAAACTCCCTCGGGAGACGAAGTCCGCCGTACTCCGACGATCCCGGCGAGGCACCAACTTTGGAATCTTTGGACGCCACTGTCCAAAGTCAGGCAAAAGCTCTCAAGTCTCAATCTGCGCAGTTGGAGCGGATCTTGGCCGTTCTGGGCACCCTTGCGCCAAATCCTCCACCAGGTACCGCCACCCCTCAGGGAGGAGGTACCCCTACTGCTCCAGGATTGGGAGTGTCGGCCACGCCTCCCAACCCTCATCTGCAAACTCCACCGTCAGCCGCGCAGCTGCCTTCGATCCAAGGATCAACAGCGCAAATGCTACCCCCTGCCGCTCACGCCTCTCAGCCCACGGCTTTGGCGTCTAACCCAACTTTGCAGTACACTCTGCCTCCACCAGCGACGATTTGGGGAAACGCGGGCAGTCAATACACTCCCAATCCTCCGGCGACATATGTGTCGCCACCGCCTACGGCAACCCCTCCGGCAGCTACCGAGGGAAGCCTCCCAGAATGCATGACGTCCTTGCAGAAGCGCGTGGACTCCATCCTAGCTCATCAATCGCTCGCGGATACCATCATCCCGAAGCTAGACAACGATCCACCCATTCCACGAGAGATCTATCTCATGCCTAACCCGGCGGGGTACAAAGCTCCCAAATGGGATAAGTTCGAGGACGTCAACGGGAACGCTCATGAGCACGTCATGCGTTTCATTGACGTCATGGGTCCATACGGAGCTGATCCCAAACTGCTGATGCGAGAGTTCCCAAAGACTCTTGGGAATGTAGCATACAAATGGTACCGGACGATGGAGCCCGGATCTGTGAAGACTTGGGACGACATGGTCCAGAAGTTCTACACCAAGTTCTTCCAGATGGAAGAGAAGGTGACGATGATCCACCTCTCGCGGATGTATCAGAAACGCGAGGAAGATGGAATCACTTTCATCAAGAAATTCAGAGCGAAATCCTTGGAGTGCAAGGATCCCATGCTCGAAAGCCGGCTCGTAGAGATATGCCTGCAGTGCATGCGAGATGAGTACAAGAGCATGCTAATCAATTTGCAAACACCCACGTTTTCAAAGCTCATCGAGTGCACGATGAACATCGAGCCCATCGTCGAGAGACAGAGAAAGAAGAGCGCTCCAGAACGACCTGCGAGCGGCACCACCTACAAGATCGGCAGATTCGGCTACAAGCGAGGACGCGAAGCTGAGGTCAATGCAGTTTCGCCCCAGAAGCAAGCAAAAGTTACAAACTTCGACGCACCGCCTCTGCCATGCTCGGTGGAGGAAGCGAGCGATCTCTGCAGACAGTGGCGCAAGGACGGCATCCTGCCACCGCTTGAGAAAGCACCCTCCAAGGAGATGACGAGGGACCCCAAGTGGTGTGAATACCACGGCAAAGTCATGCACCCCACGGCCGAGTGCAAGAAGCTCAGATTCGCGTTCGACCAGAAGATGAAGAACGGCGAACTCATCGTCAGCGACCACCGGAAGGACGTGCGCAACAACCCGCTGCCTGCCCATACAGATTCGGGCTCAAAGAGCAAGGAGGTCGCCATGATCTCGATAGTAGACTTGGAAGAAGTCGCAGAGGATGGTCTACCCATCGTTGCTGAAGTCCATGAAGAGGAAGACTATAGCATGGATACGGAGGATGAGCGTGCCGACCGCATGAAAGGGTCGCACGGCTTCAGCAAATTCTTCGATGAGATGAACTTCTCAGAAAGATGCCGATCGGATATGACAAAAGCAATCTTAAGGATAGCGGAGGACTACGAAGAGGAGCTCGTGGTCTCCAACGGGAAAGTCATCAGGGCGTCCCGTCCTACAGAAAAGATCATGACCTTTTCTGCCAGCGACAAGAAGACAGATGCGAGCCACCAGAGGCCCCTGTACGTGACCGCCATCATCAACGGCGTCGAATTTAAGCGAGCATTCGTCGATGGAGGAGCAGCAGTCAATGTTGTTCCACTCCACACACTGAAGCTAGCAGGGATCCCCGAGCACAAGGTGGTCAAGCGTCCATCCCCGCTGGTGGGATTCGGGAGCGACTCTAGGATGACGATCGGATGGATCCGCCTAGGCGTTCAGATCGGTAAGATCAAGTGTTCGGCAAAGTTCTACGTCATAGATGCGAACACCACATATCACATGATCATCGGTCGAGCCTGGATTCATCGCTTCGACGCAATCCCTTCCACGGCTCACCAGATGATGAAAGCTATCTGGAACGACAGGATTGTCGAAATACCGGCCTCAACCAACCCATTCAACTTGGATGAAGCACATCTCAGCGAGGCGGTGTGGTTCACCGAGATGGCCGACGAGCAAACACCTGGACCATTCAACCCTACTCCTTTACCTCTTTGGGAGGACATCAAGGACCAGTCACCTGCAGGCGTGATGGTAACAAGGGGAGATACCAAGGAAATGCCGCCTATTCACAAAGAGGCGCCGCGCATCGCATATCACCGCAAGAGTGTGTACACTCTGAAGAGGATCGCAAAACATGACCCCGAGGGCAAGGAGATAGAAAGCTTCTACGCCAACGGGAAGAAATGCTATCGCATATGAAGGTGCGCGGGGACGTCCTCACACGGGCATGGGGATGTCCCTGGGCAAATCAACCAAATCGAGCAAGTTGCGCTGACAGAAGAGCCAACACAGGGCACTCTAGAGGAGAAACTCAAAGAAGCGCCCGAATGCATGGAAGACAGGCCAAGACCACAAAAGCAAGAGCTTAAGGAAGTGTTCCTCAGCCCGAACGAGGAAAAGAAAAGGCCAGTCTTCCTGAGTGCGGACCTCACAAGCGAAGAGGAACAAGGACTGCTGCAGCTCCTAACTGAATACAAGGACGTGTTCGCGTGGGAATACGACGAGATGCCGGGTCTGGACACGAGCATCACCATGCACCGTTTAGACATCATCCCAGGGTCTAAACCGGTCAAGCAAAGCACCAGAAGTTTCAGGCCAGAACTCAACGTGAAGATCAAACAGGAGATCGTCAAACTCCCAGATGCCAAGTTCATAGAGCCAAATCACCATCCCACATGGTTGGCCAACATCGTGCCAGTGGTGAAGAAGAACGGACAGCTCCGCATCTGCGTGGACTTCCGAGACCTCAATCGCTTCTGTCCCAAGGACGATTTCCCACTGCCTAATATCGACTTGCTCATTGATTCAACGGCAGGCCATCGCATGTTCAGTTTCATGGACGGCTTCAGCGGGTACAATCAAATCAAAATGGATCCCGAAGATGCAAGGAAAACTGCATTCATCACTCCCGTGGGGGTATTCAACTATACGGTAATGCCATTCGGTCTTAAGAACGCAGGCGCAACCTACCAGCGAGCCATGATGGCTCTATTCCATGACATGATGCACAAAGAAGTGGAATTCTATGTAGATGACCTGGTAGTCAAATCCAGGCATGAAGCAGATCACCTTGCAGACCTGCGAAAAGTGTTCAACAGATGCAGGAGCTTTCAACTGAAAATGAACCCCATGAAATGCGCATTCGGCGTGACTTCGGGGAAGTTTTTGGGATGTGTAGTTCATCGCCAAGGGATCGAGCCTGACCCTGCGAAAGTGTCAGCCATCACCAGCATGACGCCACCTCACGATCAAAGTACCTTGAAAACATTCTTGGGAAAATTGTCATATCTGCGGAGATTCATCCCAGCAATCGCCGAGATCACGTGCTGCTTCAGCACCCTCCTCAAGAAGGACGCCGCGTACAACTGGGCTCCTGATCACGAAGCCGCATTCGAAAAGCTAAAGGAGCTACTCACATCCCCAAAGATAATGATCGCGCCTCAACTGGGATCGCCGCTTCTGCTATACCTTACATCGACAAGGAAATCTATAGGAGCGCTCTTGGCTCAGATCTATGAGGGACAAGAGAGGCCTATCTATTACATCTCTCGCATTGTGCAGCCTGCTGAATCAAGGTACACGGACATCGAACGTCATTGCCTTGCTTTATTCTTCGTAATAGAGAAGTTGAGACACTATTTTGCATCGCACAAAGTAGTGGTGGTCACCAAAAGCGACCCCATAAGATATCTGCTGACTCACACTACTCCGGGCGGAAGGTTGGCGAAATGGTACATGACCATCTCTCAATACGATATCACATGCGTGAAACCAAGAGCGATCAAGTCGCAGGCGGTAGCAGATCTGTTGGCACAGTTCCCCGACAACAGTTACGAACCTGTGATCGAGGAAGAGCTCGAAGGCCCTGAAATCTACGCGATTGACGTGCCCTATTGGACCCTCCACTTCGACGGTTCGTCAACCAGAAAAGGTGGAGGCATTGGGATAGTCTTGACAAAGCCGGACGGTGAGGTCATACAGATGTCCGCAAAACTCAACTTCGCAGTCACGAACAACGAGGCGGAATACGAGGCTCTGATCGCGGGGCTCCGTGCAGCGAAAGCTTTGGAAGTGAGCAACTTAACAGTCATGGGAGATTCCAAACTGATTGTTAAGCAGGCCTCGGGCGAATATGGTTTAAAGGAGATCAACCTCCTGCCATACCGTACACTAGTGCAAAAGCTGATGCAGCAATTCTGCGACGTGAAATACGAGCACAAACCCCGAGCGGACAACAGGCATGCAGACGCCTTAGCAACTCTGGGATCTAAGGTCAGCATAGACAAATGCCCCGCAAGGATTTCCATCGAAGTGCGAACATCGTCGGCATTAACAGAAGATGCGTGCGACGATGAACACATGGATGACGCAGACTGGCGAAAAGCAATCTTGCAAGCTATTGCGAAAGGCACCAGTAGCGGAAGCTGGGTACTCACGAAAGGATACTGCATCCACGACAACACCCTTTACTACAAGGGTCCTGGAGGAATACTCATGCGATGTGTCTCCGAGCAAGAGGGACAACAGCTGTTAGAAAAGATTCACCAACACGCTTGCGGAGAAAGCGAGGTGTCAATCTACAGGAAAGCTCAGAGATATGGCATTCATTGGCCAGGCATGTCAACAGCTGCAGCCCTGATACAAGGGAAGTGCGAGAGTTGCGCACTAATCAAAGATTCTCTACTCGTCGCTCTAACCGATGACGACACAGACTGGAGGAAGCCATTGTTTGAATTCCTCACCCAGGGCATCGTACCCGAATCAAGAAAAGAAGCCGACAAATTGAAGAGGAAAGCCTCTCGATACCTGGTTCAGGAAAACCTGCTTTGGCGAAAAGGTCACGAAGGCAACTTGCTGCGATGCCTAGACGGCAGGGAAGCACAAGAAGTCATGGACCTTTCTCATCAGGTGGAACACCAGGGAGGTGCGAAATTATGCAGACAACTCCTCTCAATCGGATACTTCTGGCCCACGATGGAAGTCGATTGCCGCACCAAGGTGCGGCGCTGCCAAGAATGCCAATTCAAAGGAAACCTAGTGCACGCTCCCGCCGTGGATCTACATGCATTAGGGACGCCATGGCCATTTCACACATGGGCTTTGGACTTCATCGGCCCCATCCGACCAACGTCACATGGGAACCATTTCATTCTCACTGCAACCGAACTGTTCACCAAATGGGTGGAAGCAATACCACTGAAGACGGCAAACGCGCTGGCTGTGGTCAACTTCATCCAGGAAAACATCGTATGCAGGTTCGGAATCCCAAATACTATTCTTTCCGATAACGGTACTCCTTTTGTTAATCGTCAGGTAGCTACCAAACTCGCGGAGTACAATATCAGGCAAATATGCTCCACCCCCTATTATCCAAAGGGAAATGGACAAGCCGAAGCGACTAACAAAACGCTGTTGCGAATTCTGAGCAAGATGGTCGCAGATGACCACAAGAAGTGGGCCGACTCCCTTAACATAGCTCTGTGGGCCTACAGAACTTCTCCAAGGACACCTACAGGGGCCTCGCCATTTCTACTATGTTATGGGGCCGAAGCTGTGGTACCTGCGGAGGTCAGAGTCAATTCGGCAAGGCTAGCCTTCCACGCACTCTATGAAAATCAACGCGATCACGATTTAGTCTTGCTAGAAGAAAAGCGAGAACAAGCCAAAAGGACTAACAAGCGGTACCAAGAGAGAATCGCTCGCGCCTATAACAAGACAGTCCAGCGACGGGATTTCGCAGTTGGCGACCTGGTCCTGCGCGCGTTTGATCACTGCATGCGAGAGGCAACCCACCCAAAGTTCGCAGCTAATTGGGAGGGACCCTTCGAAGTCACAGAAGTCTTCGATAGCGGCTACTGCAGCATACGAAGGTTGCACGGCACAACCTCAACTCCAAGCTCAGTTAACATGCGCTGGATCAAGAAGTACTATCCTTGACTTCTCTTATTTCATACGTTTTATGATAACGTTGCTTAATGTCTCATGTGGCTACGATATTCGCAATCTCCTCTCCCATATGAGAGGATTGTAATCCTATCTCTCCCATATGAGAATGTCATAATAAAAGAATTCTCCCAAATGAGAAGTTCATATTTTTTTAGCTGTTTATATCGCTTTATCTAATTTGTTACGACTGTTAACAATGATTTATTCGCTGCAATAGTAACAGATACAAACACGATCTTGATTGATCATTAAAGCCTATCTCTTACGATAGCGAACGCGATCTTAATTGATCATCAAAGCCTATCTCTTACGATAGCGAACGCGATCTTAATTGATCATCGAAGCCTATCTCTTACGATAGCAAATGCGATCTCAATCGATCATTCAAAGCCTATCTCTTACGATAGCAGCTAATGCAAACGTGATCCTAACTGATCATCGAAGCCTATCTCTTACGATAGCAACTAAATACAAACGCGATCTTAATTGATCATTAGAGCCTATCTCTTACGATAGCAAACGTGATCCTAATCGATCATCAAAGCCTATCTCTTACGATAGCAGCAAATGCAAACGTGATCCTAACTGATCATCAAAGCCTATCTCTTACGATAGCAACTAAATACAAATGCGATCTTAATTGATCATCTAAAGCCCATCTCCTACGATGGCAGCCAACACAAATGTGATCTTAATCGATCATCTAAAGCCTATCTCTTACGATAGCAGCTACACGCGAACGCGATCTTAAGTGATCATTTAAAGCCCATCTCCTACGATGGCAGCCAATACAAATGTGATCTTAATCGATCATCTAAAGCCTATCTCTTACGATAGCAGCTACACGCGAACGCGATCTTAAGTGATCATCTAAAGCCCATCTCCTACGATGGCAGCCACTACAAATGTGATCTTAATCGATCATCTAAAGCCCATCTCCTACGATGGCAGCCAATGCAAATGCAATCTTAATTGATCATTTAAGGCCTATCTCTCATGGTAGCAATCAAATGCAAATGCGATCTTAAGTGATCATTAAAGCCTATCTTTTACGATAGCAGCCAAACGCAAATGCGATCTTAAGTGATCATCTAAAGCCTATCTCTCATGGTAGCAATCAAATGCAAATGCGATCTTAAGTGATCATTAAAGCCTATCTCTTGCGATAGCGGCCAAACGCAAATGCGATCTTAAGTGATCATCTAAAGCCTATCTCTACGATAGCAACAAACACGAATGCGATCTTAATTGATCATTTAAAGCCTATCTCTCATGGTAGCAATCAAATGCAAATGCGATCTTAAGTGATCATTAAAGCCTATCTCTTACGATAGCAGCCAAACGCAAATGCGATCTTAAGTGATCATCTAAAGCCTATCTCTCATGGTAGCAATCAAATGCAAATGCGATCTTAAGTGATCATTAAAGCCTATCTCTTGCGATAGCGGCCAAACGCAAATGCGATCTTAAGTGATCATCTAAAGACTATCTCTCATGGTAGCAATCAAACACAAATGTGATCTTAAGTGATCATTAAAGCCTATCTCTTGCGATAGCACCCAAACGAAAATACGATCTTACATGATCATCCAAAGCCTATCTCTCGCGATAGCAGCGAAATACAAAAACGATCTCAATCGATCATCTAACGCCTATCTCTTGAGATAGCAGGTTATACAGATACGATCTTATAATGATCTTCTCAAGCCTATCTGTTACGATAGCAATTTTGGTTAATTATCCAAACCCGTTTGATATGATGACAACACGAGTGCAGAATCATCTTATTAGATCTTCTAAAGATCTGTCTGCTATGATAACAGTTTATGCGAGAAACGATCTCAAACAAAGCCTATCTTCTATGATAGCAATTTGCACAGCTCAACGATCTTGATTGATCTCTGGAAAATTATCTGGAACGATAACAACGTTGTGAACGTGATCTCATACGATTTACAACGACCAACTACAAGCCCATCCGTCAAGATGGCACAGCTGCGAAATTACGATCTCGAATGATCTAGCGAAATATCTGTAAATTGACATCGCATATGTGAAATCATTACATGTCATTATGCAAGGCAAAACGAGCCGAAACGCATGCGAAATTGTATTTTGTTGCAAAGAACAGATGATACAAATACTATTTATCATTATGAGTCAAATGACTTACAATTTATCTATCTAGATGGCAGCTTACAAGTGAAAAGCTCGCATCTAACTACACAGCCAACATGGCTTACAATACATTCGGAAAATGGCTGATAAACCAGAGATGCGCCAAGGGAACTCTCGGTTAAGAAAAGAGAGAATCCACCGGTCCTGACACCGGCAGCACAGTGCGCGAATCCGCGGCCAAAGATCTATAGCAAAAGGGATGCTGCCGCGAAGACATCAACTCGTCATTCGCCACATCCCTAGCAGCAAGGTCAGGGATACGATATGCCCAAGACCCCAAAGAATGACTAAGGCCTCTGTCTGATCAAGATAGGCGCCGGAGGAGCTTCCTGTTCCGACAGATGCTACTCCGCAAGACAGGCGAAGCAGTCATTCCTCTGGTGATGGACTCCTTGTCATGTTGGACAAGGGCATTGACGAGCACCCCGACCTCACAAATGTGAAGGCGACGGATTCTTCTTCGGAGATGCTGAAGAAGAATTACGCCGTTCATTACGAGACGGTAGCACGGTCACTTCGGCGCTGCACCTCGCCACGAGGCGGCCGGAAACATGACCTGCACACATAATACACGAAGAAATTTCTTCGAACACACATGAGGTATTATCTGCATCCTCCTTATGACGGTTATAAACAGCAATAAGCCTCATAAAGTGGATCTTGGAAACTATTTCTATAGCACAAAGCGCAAACTCAGGATTCAAAACTTGAAGTTGCCATGAATCAACGAAAAGCAAGCGTTGAAGCCAGCAGTCGCAAGGACTCACGGCAAAGCACATGTTTGGGATAGAAGAGCCCAAATGGCAAAGACGGGGTTTATATAGGCCCTGTAGAGACTCTTCGGTTGCCTAAGACGAGTCAGCAAAATTCAAAAAGAGGGTAAGTTCAATCACTTATGCCTTGAAAAGCGGGGTTTATATAGGCCCTGTAGAGACTCTTCGGTTGCCTAAGATGAGTCAGCAAAATTCAAAAAGAGGGTAAGTTCAATCACTTATGCCTTGAAAAGCGGTAACAATCAATTACCCTACTAAAGGCTACGACGATTCGGTTGCGTATCCTAATAAATGACGGATAGTCATGATTCGGATGGACTTCCCAACGGAAGCGTGCTTATCTGCCGAAAAATTAGCGCGAAAATCAAGCAAAGAATCAATTGCTGATGTCATAATTGGATATGCACAGAAATGTCCAATCAAATCCCGAAAGGGGCAAAACGGGCAAACTCATTGTTTGTTGTTAAAAAAGAAGGGGGAGAAACCCTAGCAACATTACATTAATGTTTCAAAATATTACATTAATGTCTCAACCATTTTCCTGTTTTCTTTTCAAAATTCGAAAAGTCAAAACAAATTTTTGACTAAGGAGTCCTGGGGCTCGAACTGCTCGATCAGCCTCTCCACTTGTTGCACTTCTTGCTTTAGTTGCTCGCACTTGGCATTCATTTCATGATACAGCTTCAAAGCTTCATCGACCTTTTGCTTCTGCTGCTCCACCTTCTGCATCTCAGCTGCGAGATTCTGGTGCCCGAGATTCAGAGTTACAGCTGCGCGAATCAGTGTAACTCTGTCCTTGAGGAATTTGAAACCAAGTCTGCCTTGGACTTTGAGCACGAGATTTTGGCACATGCCACACAGCAATTCGGCACTCTGGGCCGAAATGGTCGCAGGTGTAGCCGCGCACAGCTGCTCTAGTATCCAGATGGCTTCAGTAAGGAATAGCCGCCTGTCAAAAGGACTGATCTCCAGACACCTCGCAAACGATCGGGGGTATCTGAGGCGCATTCGAACCACCCAGTCTACATCGGTTTGCTTCAAACCTGAGACATCAAAAACGAGTCATGATGTCAAAACTCGCAAGCAAATAATGCGACGTGCGAATGGTAAAATCTCTGCTTACCAGTGCCTTCCAGAATTTCATGAATAGAGGGAATGCGAGCCACCGGGTTGTTCGAAGACTGCCCTCGCTCCATGGCTCTCCTATCAGCTGCAAGCTCCAACCTCTCATAGTTAGGAGGAAGAGTGTAGGCCGCACCAGCTGCGATTACATTCCCAACCTGCGAGCCCCAAATGCTCCACGCAGGAATAGGTGCTCCTGGCTCAGTCATCGCCGGAGGCACAACCGAAGTCGCTGGACGGAAGACACTATCAGATGCGAAAATGTTGGCATCACTTGTCCTTTCCTCCTCACCACCAGTACGGACACCTTCGTCCATCAGCACGGCATTAGCTTCGACATCATCGGAGAGTTCAATGACATCCTCGAGATGCTCACTTGCGTGTCCGGCAGCTGCGACGGGCTTCTCGGTATGAGAGCTCGAAATTGGAACATGGGATGCAGAAGTCTGGCTTCTCTGCTCCAGCTCAGGTTCCTCAGCATGACCTGCGATACCGAATGCGATAATATGAGGTAACTTGTGTTATAAGTTATTTCACTATCTTTACTAAAGCTAAGAATAAGCACCTCCACGCGAAGGTGGGATTGAGGTATCCTCATCATACACTAGGGACGTGGAACCGTGCCCTATCAGTGTATCCTCACTAAGCAAGTCTTTAAGAGAGGCGTGACCTGGGATGCGATTAAACCAGTCATGACTTTGTCTCAAATGGTCACAGCCTAGTACATGCATATCACTCAAAATGATTACCTGAGGGTTCTCCGCATTTGCTTACCAACCAACGGCGAATGTCAGGCTTTGACACACCGTGCTTCAACGCACCCACAATTACATCTCTATAAGTAACTGCGAGATTGAAGATCTCACCTTTATCGCCACCTGCGATCTCTGCGAAGTCCGCTTGGACTTGCTCTAGCTCTGCTGTGTCCTCTCCAGGAACCTCATCTTCCTCCTCCACATGAGGAGCCACTTCTTCGGGAAGCTCGTCTTCCTCGCCAGCTGGACGCACTAAGTCGTCAACATGCAGCTCCTCGAGGCTCCGCTGTTTCACAAGCTCGAGTTCCTCTTCCTCTCGCTGCCTTCTTCTTTCAGCAGCCTCCGCGGCTGTCCTCCGGGACTCAGCAAGAACATCCTCGCTTATGGGATCATCTGAAACGCCAGAGTGGGCATCTCTCTTTTGCCTCTTGGCCACGAGGCCACCAACGGCTTCATCATCATCATCTGCGAATACAAAATTGGCTCAAAGAAAAGAACTGCACAGAAGTCATGATAAAGGGCAAGGAGATGCGACGGAAGTACCTCCTGATTCTTCCTCGCACATCACAACTGTTGCTTCTTCATCACTTGCCTGGGGCTCCTGTCTCTCTTCCTCCCCTTGGTTGAATGGAACGAAAGTCTCAACTGCGAGATCTTTTCGCACTTTGCTGGGCATACGACCCTTGCCTTTATCCTTGATGGAAAGGGACCTCACTGGGGGAGAAGCTGGAGCGCTCCTAGGGGAAGAAATCGTAATCCCCTTTTGCCTAGGTCTCTTCGCTCTCGGCGCCGCAGTCGCTGGAGGGGACGGGTCATCTCTAGGAGGAGACGGAGCCGGAGGGTTGTCTATCAGCGAGTCAGCAAAAGTGTTCATGACCCCGCGAACTTTTGTTTCGACCTCGGCATCCATCCTCCATGCTAGCCGATACGACTCCCCCCTCCTTCTGGTGGCAACAATGGTATCCACCAGCGATTTGGAACGGTCACCAGCTGCGAACCTCCGCACATGACACTGGACAATACAGAACAAAAAGCATCAGTGCAAGCAAATCAAAGAGCTCAAAGCACACAAGGAAACTGCTTACCTCAGCAAACGCCTTGCTATATTTGATGACCTGCGTGTCACCCTTCTTGATTGCATCGACCTGCTCCTTCAGAATGAAATCGGGGCACAAATGATTCTCGCGGTCCAACAACGAGTAGCAACCGTACTCAGACTCGCTCAAACTGCAATTGGGGCGAAACGGAAAAGAGTTTCTCTTGATCAAGGGGGCCCTTCCTGGCTGCGCCGCCGCCTCCGTCTCCATCCTCGTCTGCTGGGCAATCCAGTATGCGATCCAGTTCTGGGAACAACCACCCTTGCGAGTTCCCGCAGGCTGCTCGAAGGGAAGATTGCTCATGAGGACCGTCTTGCACTCCTTTGTCAGCAAGCGCTTGTAGCACCCTCTGACGATAGACTGGGGCCAGATTGATGGGGCCACCGCATCGAAACCAAACTGAGGAGAGACCCGAGTAGGGTCAACATCCACTGTAAGCCTTTCATACCGGGGCGCGAGCTCACGAATGTGCTCTGCAAGTGCAGGAAGAGAACCTCGCAGACACCAGCAAAAGAACTCACGATAGCGCTCGTGGAAATGCGGCCCCCTTTCAAAAAGAAGGTCTTCTGACAAGACCATGCCTTTGGAAGGATATAGCTTTGGAAACCACCGCACATTCTCGACACGTGTGGCGTAGGGCCTGGCAGTGAACTCCCTTCGTTTGTCGCATATCAAGCTCCAAGTATACTTGGTGTTGCTTGCTCCAAACCATCTCGCAGCTCTCCCGCTGTTGAACGCTTCCGTCTCGCCTGGGGGACACCACTTCTCAAGTGGGAGGGGAGTTGGAGCATAAGACGGCCAGCGCTCAAAAACCCACATTGTCAAAAAGCTGATATTGACAAAGGTCAGAACATCGAGACGGCCGCGCGATTCCCTCATCGCCAGAACCAGCTGGTCCAGCCTATAATACAACGTACCCAAGACCAAGGGTCCGAGTGCGACCCTCTGGCCAAGAGCGAGCCTCACCGCAAGTGGCAGCACATGGTAGAAGACCCCGTCATGGGGGTGACCATCAATCAGATACCTCGACAGCCAAGCACAAAGAAAGGCGCAAAGGGTCAGATGATAACCCTTGCCCTCTACGTAATTCTCGGCCTTCGGGTTTCCGCTCAAAAGCTTCTTAGTAATGCTGTTGCTCGCATAGTCTCGGAAGAAGTACTGCAACCACTTGTTCCAGGTATTCTTCGCAGACGTATCAACCAGCTGCCAGTTCGGAAGAGGTTTCGTACTGGTCCACCGAGTGGAGATTTTCTTTACCTCTGCTAGGCACTCCTCCATCTGCGCGTACAAGGCCAATTCCGCAGGTGTTCTTAAGTGACTCAAGGGGTCCACCTCGCCCATGGGGGAAAGCTCATACAGCATTTGAACGTCCTCGAGCGTGGGGGCAGCCTCGAACTCAGCAAAGTGAAATGTGTGAGTCGCAGGCGAATAGCGGGACAGAAGGTCTAGAAGCATGGACTGATCCAACTTCACGGCAGCACCCTTCATAGCACGGACAGCGAAGAAAATGCCGGCTTTATCGAGAGTTTCGGCAAAATTACCCAACACGTGGTCAGTCCACTCATCCATATAGTCCAACTTCTGGACAAACGCCTGAGTAGAAATTGCAGTGTATGGGAAGTGCCCATTCTCGATTCCCAATCGAACCACATCCTCGGAGCCAACTAACTCGAGCAAGGCTGAGTTAACTGGGCGAGTCAGCGTTAACAACTGCTCAACGGGAACAGGATCAGGCATCCTCTTCGCCTTCACCCTCGCGTGATAAAAATCTTTCCCACCCAGAAAGGGGGCTTTTCGCCACAGAGCCTGCGGAAGCTCCGGCATCTCTTCATCTTCCTTGACGGGTCTGGTTACTCTTGTTTTGGCCATTCCTGCGAAAGGGCAAAAAAAAAGGGGGGGAGAAATACCACACTTCAGTTTGAATTTTGGAATTCGAGATCTATGCAAAGGAAAGCAGATAGTTCCGGCGCCGATTTCAGAAATTGGGGATTTGCAAGACCCAATATTGTTGAAAGATTAAAAACGAAGCAGGTTTAAAGATTAAAGCCTCTTCACAGACTTCATGGGTTTACAGATTCAATGCGATTCAAGGCAAACACTGGTAGTTTAAATCAAAAAGTAAACGAGGCCAACCTTGTTTCCTTGAAGCCTGCTTGGAGATGCACAATTGAAGAATACGATTTGCAGTCTTGAACTGATGATTGATTATTTGGATCTGCTCCCGAAGATCTCCGGGTACCATTCACTTTAAGAGAAAGAAGCAATGCTTTGCAATAATGGGATACAAGGTATTTATCCAGAAGAATGAAGGGTTGCGTCCCTTCAGTAGTCGAATCGCAACCGTCACCGTCGTGTCGCGCAATCACAGGACGGGCTGACGTCACGCCTAAAACCCTAAAGGTCAGACGGCACGACTCTAGGGGTTTTAGGTCATAATTACACGCACGGGGGCTGAATCTACCCGTATTTGAATTGGTGCGTGACGACGACGCGCATGTTGGTTTCCGCGCATGGAAGCCTATACAGCTATGAGCCTTCACGCGCAGAAAGGGGGCTAATGTAGATACTGCTTTATGACATGGCAGATCTAGGCCACGTGGCGACCATCCAGCACACCATATTGTGCTCCACACACACAGGATCACCAGCCGAGCTGATCCATGTGGGGGCTGCGAGACAGAGCCCTCGCATACCACTGCACGGGACTTGTAGGGACTTGTGGTCTGGAGGCTAGAGTAAGCCCTGTCGCGTGCGAGCCAAGCCCGCGCGCGACCTTTAGTAACTGTTTTGAGAGATCTATGGCACGAGCTCCCTAGACCCGGTCAATCCGGTCAAACCCGGTCAATCCGGTCAAACCCGGTCAACCTCGTAACGGTTCCGGTACTCGCGCACCACGTGCTCTAACGGTTCCTATATACTCGGACGAACGTGCCGTTATGGTTAAGCTAATTAAGCCGCCATTAATGGGCGCATTAACCACACTACAACGGTCATGTTCTCCAGTATATATACATCGTTAACCTTTCCATACAGAGGAGGACACACTGCCATACGCGGAAGCTCTGCCAAACCTCTGTCTCTCTCTCAGACATTGCTACTGACTTGCTCTCTCCCTACACACACCCCTATTCTTCCTGTGCGATCCCTGATCCACTACGTACGGTGTACACGGAGGTCTCCCCGCCGGAATCTCTTGTGCACACCTGGATCCTCTATGTGGGACATAAAACTATTTTTCTTCCCAAATAGTGCCCAAACCCTAGTTTTACGTCTCAAATTAATTCGTACATCATATGTACACGAAAATCACTAATTTTCACATCGTATGTAAAATTAGCTTATTTCCTCATGAATCATTTTCATGGCGTATCATAATACGCATATCAATTTTAACGCAAAAATTGACAGAACGGTGAAAACTGATCAAACAAATAACTACATAAATCACGTTATGCGCTATCGACCTGTGACTCTGATACCACTGTAGGGTTTTGATGCAGGTTACGCATTGGAAATACAATAAAATTATTCAAAACCCTTCATGAATCACAGGTGAAGCATCATAACATGATGAAGGAAAAAGATTACCCCAGTCATCCTGACTGGGACTATCACTTTGTGTAAAAATAGTGTCCACACCTCTGCAGAAGTCCACACTGTAGGATCTCCAACTGGAACTTCTACTATTGTTTGTGCTAGCAGTGTAGAAGAAGGAAGAATCACCAAGGAGCTTGATCCAATCAAGCTTGGAACGTGCAACATTAGAGGAGAGAGAGAGGCGGCCTCTTCTTGGTGTCGCCGCCCTTTAAAGGGTTTGGCCTCCCTCTTGGTTCTCTTCCTTGCTCTAATTTCTCATAATAATGAAATTTGGGCTGGACTTGTTCTTTTTTAATTAATAACTCTTTATTAATTGTAAAACTGTCCGACTACTAATTAGATCCAACATTTAGGATTCACTTTCGTTTTAGTCCAGTTTGCTATTTAGTCCAACTAAATATGCATGTTGTTGCACTTTAATCCTTGATTCCTTTAACTGTTAATTGGTCCCAATAATTAACATCTACTTCCAGTCTAATCCTTCTGGTGTGTGACCCTACATGTTTCTATTACGCTGGCAGTAACAATTACAAACATTGAGCGGTGTCTAGCAACACATCAATGCTACCGACCTAATAGGAATAATCCGTGATCTAACAAACCTCTGTGATCAATGTTACCGTGTTGTATAATCCCTTTGTCTCATCTTCCGAATTGGACGAAATACATGGAGTGTCACACTTGTATATCCAATCCATAGTTTCTCGATATTTGAGCAGACTTAGATAAACAAATAACATCAATATCTCATATTGATTTATTTGAGCATGGCCATGCGTTTCCCTAAGTCTCACTTATCAAGTGGCCGTGGATTTTTACTCCCGTCATATGGGAGGGAAAAATCCTATCTAAATCACTACAATCTCTCAGCTTCCTTCATATCATGTCCGATTATCGCTTTTATAGTTACACAGATACGCTATAACGTTTGACGATATCAAAACATGATAATTCACAACTAGAGTATCTAGTGACTTCAAGTCGAAGGATCACAACACCATTGTCACTATGAGAAGCACTTGTGACATTCACATAACTCCCATGTAGCCTTCTCATGGCGGGTCAATCCAGTACGCCATTATTCCTGATGTGTACCCATGTGTTAGACTTGATATCCCCATATGAATCTACCCACATACTAGTGTCGATGCAATACAGTCGTCTTAATTAAATGTAGTACTCGACTATGGATATTTAAGAATATAACATTTGTATTCTAAGGAGTTCATTCATGTCAACATATCTCCATATCGATAACACAATGAATAGTAAGTCCATATAAATGTCACAAAAAAATCGATTGCCTCTAGGCAACAATTCAAACAAATGAAACCTGAAGGGGACACGTACTGGAGGGTTTGTTGTAGGGACTCGGTGTGATTCGGAACAACAAACGAT
The DNA here is from genome assembly GCA_023055425.1 of Linanthus parryae. NCBI lineage: Eukaryota > Viridiplantae > Streptophyta > Magnoliopsida > Ericales > Polemoniaceae > Linanthus > Linanthus parryae. The sequence continues at coordinate 105,038,249 of JALGPY010000001.1, forward strand.
CTTGTTGTAGGAACTCGGTGGGAGTTGGAATAACAATAAGGGGATTCGATTGCAGGAACTCGGCTGTAGTTGGAGCATCGATAGGGGTCAATTGCATGAACAAGACGGGGGATGGAGCATCGCTGCGGGTACACGTTGCAGGATCTCGACGAAGATGGAGCAACTTGTGAATTTGAGATTATTGGAGAGAACCAGCTAATTCAAGTGCAAGCGGACGAGAGGATTCAAGGCAAGGTTGAGATTTGTTGGGAATCAAGGGAGCCTTGAATGTACTTGGGCTTGGTGAGGAGTTGGCGACGAAGCGGGGGAAGAAACGGGCCGAATGGAGGAGCAAAACGAAGAGAAAACAAACAGGTGGATCAGGGTCTTCGTGCGAAGATGATTTGCCTTCGTGCGATGGGTCTTCGTGCGAAGACATCGCCGGAGGCGGCCAAACAATTGTTTCCTTGTTCGTAGCTCGGTTTTTGTATCTCTTTGGGAACAAGCGGTATAGTAGGCCTATATAAAGGCTATAGGTTGTGTTCTACATCGGGTGGGTTGTATTCGTGGGTTTCTCTCAATAAAATTGGGGGTTTTCGGGTCGTGGAGGTAGCTAGCTCATCGCTAGTGAACCACGTTATATTGTGTGTGCTCTTGTGTTCTTGTTTCGTCCAATTCATCGTTCTCTAAACTCTGCCCGGATCATAACAAGTGCGAACTTTTACCAAACCTATTTTGTAATTAAACTGGAATTCACAAGTTTAAGTTGTTGACTTTCATGTAATGCCGTATGCTCCGTTCATACTTTTGGTTATCAAAGAAAGCTTCATATCAATGGCCTACAGAGTAGCTGATCGAGTTGGCAGTTCATGTCACACGAAGCATAATTGTGATAATGCAATAATTTGTGGAGTTATAGGGAAATTGGAGTACCAATGCCATAATTTCTAATTTGTTTGATAGGATAGATTGGAGACAATGTATGAAAGCACCATGTAAAATGTAAGAATTCAAGAAGCTATCAAAAATAAGGAATGATCTTCGATTTTGACAGAAACAAGACCAAATAATCAAAAAAGGCGTCATTCGTTCCTTTTCATGAAGTGTCTATTTATGCCTTTTTCAATTTTCATACCGTGATATTTTTATAAAACCTTGTCGTTTCCACCCAAAAAGAAAAGTGCCTAATTAACAGGCAAGCGGTATGTAGCTTGTTTTTGTGGTAGTTAAGTTGGGAACATAGCATGAACTGCTAATGTTTTCTGATTCTCTTTACTAAAAGTAGTCCTCTGGATAGTTCTAACGTGTTTCTTTCTCTTGATTGCCAATTTTTTGTTCGTATGCAGTGCAGGGTGTGCAAATGAACTGCATAAGCTGTCCGCAGTGGTTTTTTGTTTTACTTGATATTTTTAGTTTTCAAATCATCTTAAACCAGCGGACAAAATTATTTGTTCAAACATCAGCTATCAAGTAGGTGGTATCTGGATTTTCCGCCCGCATCACAAGAATTTACATATTCCGGTTAACCACCGGCGTCCATATGAGAGAGAATTTTTACTATAACGATGAAAATATAGGTGAGAGAAATAACATTGTGTACCACGTTTTAACGGACACTCAGATCACTCATAGACCTAAAACTATAAAATGTTTCGCAAATGGCTCCCACGATGATGTTTGTCTAAACGTTCTCACATTAACTCGCTCAATTGAAACCCTGGTAGAGAAACTTTTTTTTTTTTTTTTGAAACTTGTTTATAGGCTATTACGACTTTCTCTCCAAGTAATTACAATGTCAAGTAATTGCAATATCACGAAAATCTGTTTGTCCTTTGCTTATAGGATCTAAAGCCCGGCGAAAGGAAAGAAGGATTAGTATAATCGAACATGCGTCGTGTTTGGATTATCAGTTTTAGGTTTGGTTTAGAAAATCTAACATGCGTTGTGTTTTAATAACCAGGTTTGGAAAACTTCATTTTCCGGTGGCCGACTGAGGTGAAACCAATCACCAACTAAGTATTATGTATACTTTCCTAATTGTCCAACCCGGACACCGTGATGACGAGAAGTAAATTGCATAAGCAGGCTAGTTTTATATCTCTTTTTCCGTAATTGTACAACTTGACCAATTAATGAAACCACGCCACTTGGCACAACCTAGCACCGGGAATTTGTCACTCGTCCACAGCCTCCTTCCCACCCAACCACCGCCGCCACCCACCCATCTACCAAGTTGGAAGAAAACCACAAAATAATTAAATTTTTGTTGAGGTTTTTCAAACCTACTTATTCAAACAACCACTATAACCAAAAAAACCGAAACATACAAATTTAATCCAAACATCGTATTGACAACGTGGGACGGAATGTCTAAAAGGACATGTCGTGTGTGCAATGGACCGGGAGACAAACCTTGGCCCGCTGTTCTATATTTTTTGTTCTTTCAAGTCTAACAGTGGGGGCAGATGAGTGATGTACTATTATATGGTTATAAGTACTAATTAGGTAAATTAGTCAGAAGCAAAAACACTAATCACACTTTACAATTGACTAATCCTTCTAGCTGCTACTACTAATCCAATATGACTATTTGGCTCCACGCGTTTCGGCAATTTTACTCTACGTAGTGTTAATTTTCCTTCAAAGTCTAATCCAAACGCGCGTCCTATGCAATGTGTGATTAATAGTTTAAGGCATGTTTGATAACAACTTGTTTTAGCTGAATACAGAGTTAGCACCTCATTCACTTTGGGTAGCAGTTTTGTAGCTCACTTATGAGTTTAAACTGAATTAAAATACCTCATTTTTTTTTTCTTAAACGTATTAATCCGTTTCTTGAAAACTGTTTGGATTGTCTCTGTAGAAATTCCTAAAATATTGATGTTTAAAGTCAAGTATTGTTTAACAAGTGACTCCTTTTAAATAATTTTGTAGTATTTCAATTCATACAACTAGTAATTACTTTTACCCTCCCACCTCTTCCATTAAAATTTATTTTCGGAGATATTTGACTAGTAATTGAGTAGGAAAACAACACAAGATCATTCGTTAAATGTTTCGAGCAAATTCTTATATCGTTTTACTACTCAAATCAAATCATTTAATCGAAGTTATCTAAAAATGGTGATAAAATTTATAACACCTTTATGGAGTCACCCCAAAATATTCTCGATTCCGAGGCAAGTTCTTCAACGAAACACAAATACTTTGTCAAGTAGGGACAAGTCAAGATCTTGTATGAAAGTAGTAGAAATAAGAAATAATGAAAAAATGAAAACAAGTGTATCTCTGAGATTGAGTTGGACTTGAGATATGGTCGGAAGCTATTTCTATCCACTCGAAATTTTCCGGTCAACGACCACTTCCTTGTTGTCTAGATTTCATGAATCTAACGTTAACCTTTTGAATGAAATGTTGCAAAATGATATACTTACGAGTATTTAACTTTGATCTTCGTGGTGTGTGAATACTGTACGATTGTACCTTTAGCTACACCATTAATTTGTTCATAGTCTTGAAAGAATGACTTCATACTGAAAGAACCTTGAAGGTTCTGGATATAAACACAGAAAAATAGAGAAGCTGAAATTGTATTGATAGAATACTTATAGCCGCATTCCATAGTCCTAATGAGGGTGAAGAGAAAATAAATACACAGTACCCAACGGTCTAATTGGAATAATCCAACGGTAGGGAGAGCTAGGGTGAAAACGTGTCGAATTGAGAGATGGCAAGAGACCTGGTGAAAATGTCCGCCACTTGGTCTGCACTGGAAATAATGTTGGGAAATGTGTCTTGAAGTAGAAGACACTCAAAGGAGCAACAAAGAAACGAAGTGTCTAGGTTTTCTTTTGTATTCTGGGGGGTTTTGGGGGCTATAAAAGGATCATTTGGGATCCTATGAACGTATTTAAACATTGTAAACGTTTCTCCTCAGTTAAATAAAGGTTTTTCTACCCGTGGACGTAGTTAGCTGGATTTGGTCTAGCGAACCACGTTAAACTTGTGTTTTGCATCTTTCGTTATCGTTCGTGAGGTGAGTGATCTAGTGAATTGACATTGAAAGACAGTAATATAGGTAGTAAAACATGATCAATACTCTAGAAGGAGGGGTTGAATAGAGTATGTCAACTTTTTGCAACTTATGCTAGAAGAGTAGTTTCAAAGAAATTTGTGCAAAGATGTAAGTATTTGAGTTTCAAGTCCTTGGAAAGACAACAGGTGACAAAGAAAAAGCTGAGAGTTTTCAAGGCCTTGAAATGCCTTTCAAACCCTTGAACTGAAACATGTTTTGTGCAGAGGATTTGGCTAAGTATAGAAAATAGCAAAATAAATGCAAGAGACACAGAGATTTATAGAGTTCAGTCCACTTGGACATACGTCTCTACCTCAGAGAATTGACCCCCTGCTGGATTTTCAACTCAATTCTTATTAATCAAAAGCTAAGGCCTAGATCTCAAGCACAGAGAGCTTCCTTACTCTGTTACAACTTGTGGTTCTCACTAACCTATCTAGTACCTCCTCTAGCTAACTGATTCAACAAGACTTCTCTATTGTTCACTTAAACAATTCACGGTAAAAAAAAATGTACCAAGTATTATCTGAATCATATACAAATATAGATCAGAAAGAAGAACATTGAGAACTGATGAAGCAGTTTAAATGTGCAGTGATCTTCTGTGATTGGATTGAGTGAAATGGATCTCCTTTTGTGTTGCTTGTCAATCCTGAGAATGTTCTGAGTCTCTGTGTTCGTGTCTCTGTTAAAAATCTTCAGTCATTCCCTCTTATTCAGCTTGTTTGAATAGCAGATCTTCAAGATCTTCTCATAACAAATTTTAATAGCTGCAAATCTTTGACTTGTCTAACAGCTCTTCCCAACGGCTAGTTGCTCAATATCTTCAAGGATATTGATTTGATCTTGTAGCTGAATATATTAGGAAGGTCAAGACATGTTTTCATAACAACAGAATCGATCAAACAATCCAGTTTCCTTTTTCTGCAAGAACATAGTTTAGGCAAGTGACCCTGCCAAATAAGTAATAGCTTTTCCATGGAAAAACTTATTCAAAAAGATGGATTAGTAATAGTTTAGAGCAACAAAATGATTTGTACTCATCATTAAAGAACATATAATCAAGCATAGGGGACTGGGAATCGATCAGGAACAAAAGCTCCCCCAAAGTTCATACTGTATATTTTCAAACATTTGAAAACAGTTTCAAGGCCTTGAAACAGACAAGCTGTTTCAAGCCTTTGAAACTAGCTGAACTTACAGCCATAACAAAATAGTATCAGAGCTTAGGTTGAGATTCCTCTACCAGTAACGATGTCTGGATCGATGTTGAAGATCGACAGGTTCACAGGTGAGAACAGCTTCAGTCTGTGGAAGATAAAGATGGAGGCCTTTCTTAAATTGCAAGGTTTGCGAGCACCTTTGACCGCGGACAAGGGAGGCATGGATGCTATTACATCAGAATTCAAGGTATTGGAGGAGAAGGCACAATCAACAATTATGTTGTGCTTATCGGATAACATGATCATCGAGATCATATATCAGAAGGAAGCAGCGAAGCTTTGGCTCAAGTTGAAGAGTCTCTACATGACAAAGAATCTCACTAGCAAGTTGATGATGAAGAAAAGGCTCTTCACCCTGCGGATGATCGAAGGTACGGCTCTCATAGACCATCATGATTAATTGAATAAAGTTCTTTTAGATTTGCGTAATAATGGCGAGAAGGTGGATGATGAGAATGCCGCACTTTTGTTATTGATCTCGTTACCTCCATCATACGAGAACTTTGTTCACTCGTTCATTGTGAACAAGGACGACTTATCCCTAGAGATGGTCAAACCGGCGCTTCGTGCTAGGGAGTTGCGCCATAAGGGTGCAGGCACAAGTACAGAGGACCATGCTTCCAGATTGATGGTGACGGGGGAAGCAAGAAGGTAAAGAAGAACAAGAAGAAGCAATTATTGGATTCTAAGTTACTCAATTAGGATGTTTATGCTTGTGCAAAGAGAAAGGGCACTGGAAGATGGATTGCCCAAAGCGAGGTCAACATGAACAGAATGGCTCTGCAATTGTGGTAGGAAGGAGAATTCATCTGAGGATGATTTTGTTCTACTGGAAGATGATTTCATGCATTCACCCGATGCATGGTTTCTTGACTCAAGGGCTTCCTATCATATATGTTCTAACATGGAACTGTTTTCAAGCTATAACCGTGCAGATGGAGGATCCCTTCATAGGGCAAACGAAGCTGTTTGCAAGGTCATATGAAAAGGTTCAGTTAAATTCAAGACTCTGGATGGGAAGACATGCACATTGAAGTAGGTTAGACTTGTACCACTTGTCACAAAGAATCTGATTTCTTTGAGTCTACTTGACAGCAAGGGTTTCAGTTTCAAGGGTGAATGTGGAGGATTATGCGTCTACAAGGACTCAGATGTGCTACTAAAGGGTTTCAAGGATGGGACTTTGTATGTTCTACAAGTTTTGGTTATCACAGGGTTTGTCGGAGTTACCTCCGCCGAGATTAAGGAAACTGATCTAACTAAGTTGTGGCATATGAGGCTCGGTCATATGAGTGAACTTTGAATGCATGAACTTCACAAGAAGGGGTATCTCACCGGGCATGTTCCCAAGAGACTAGGGATTTGTGAGCACTACGTGTATGGGAAGCTACAGCGTAGCAAGGTCCCTAAGGTGGTTCATAGAATGAAAGGTACACTTGATTATATCCATGGTTTGTTGGGGTCCATCTCGATTTGAGGTGATTGGCGGGTACAATTATTTTCTGAGCATCATAGATGATTACTCAAGGATGACTTGGATATTCGTGATGAAGCACAAGAGGGAAGCCTCCGCAAGATTCAAGGAATGGAATACGATAGTAGAAAATTGAGTGGAAAAGAAGGTGAAGAGGTTGCGCATGGATAACGGCTTGTAATTTTGTTCATTAGAGTTTGATGGATTCTGCAAAGATCAAGGTATTGCTCTCCATCACACCGTTCGGCACACACCACAGCAGAATGGTGTAGCCAAGAGAATGAATCAAGTACTTTTGGCGAACGCAAGGTGTATGCTTTCTAATGCAGGTCTTTTTAGAGGTTTTTGGGGAGAAGCAGTTTCCATGGCATGCTATCTCGTAAATCGGAGCCCGCGCACAGTTATAGGTTGGACGATTCCTATAGAAGTCTGATCTGATAGAGCAGTGGATTACTCGGATTTGAGAGTCTTTGGTTGTATTGCCGATTATCATGTTGATGATGGAAAACTAGAACCAAGAGCTAAGAAGGGAGTATTCATGGGTTTCTGAACAGGTGTGAACGAATACAAGATATGGGCTGACAATAAGATTATACTTAGCAGAAGTGTAGCCTTTGATGAGAGCCTTGTGTTGAAGAACTATGTGGAGGTACAGAGGAGAAGGAGGAGGAAGAGTTGGATCCTATTGATCCTAACGATGCCAAAATCTCTACACCGCCGCCGGAAGCCGAAGAAGTGTCTGAGAGTAAGGATGTGTCTACACCATAGGAAACGGTTTCATCAAAGTACTTTTGAAGGAAGACCAAGGAGATTCATAAAGCTTCCGGCGAGATGCAGGGATGATGGTATGGTGGGATATGCATTACGGGTAGCGGAAGAGGTAGAGGATGAGCCTGCCTCCTACACGGCCGCTATATCTAATTCTGAGTCAGCAGAATGGATTGCCGCGATGGAAGAGGAGATGGAGTCTCTTAGAAAGAACTCGACTTGGGAGCTTGTTAAATTGCCTGCGGGAAGGAAGATATTCAGTTGCAAGTGGGTTTTCAGAAGAAAGGAAGGAACTACATCTTGAGAGGGCGTCAAGTATAAGGCAAGGCTAGTTGCAAGAGGGTTCAGTCAGAAAAAGGGAGTTGATTACAACGAGATTTTCTCACCAATGGTCAGATATACTTCTATCCGGGTGTTACTAGCTTTAGTGGCACATCAAGACTTAGAGCTTGTGAAATTGGATGTCATAGAGCTTGTGAAATTGGATGTCAAGACAATTTTTCCTGCAAGGAGACTTGGAAGATGAGAGCTAATCGGAGGGTTTCAAAGTTCCCGGAAGATAAAACCATGTGTGCAAGCTGAAGAGATCTCTCTATGGACTTAAGCAGTGACTAAGGAAATGGCAACTTCATCTTGAAGATTGGTTACCACAAGTGTGAGTATGATAGTTACGTGTATCACAAGAAGTTGCATGACGGATCACGTATTTACCTAGTTCTATATGTGGATGACATTTTCTGATTGCAACTCAGAATATCAAGGGCATTAGAACTAAAGAGGTACCTTAGCGCGGAATTCGAGGTTGACAGATTTGAAGCTCTTTAATATTTATATTTGAATAATTATGCAGAAGTAGCTTAGATCCCTTGATGATGAAATCCATAAACACATGCTCTTTCTAAGTTCCAAAGCTTCAAAGCTTTGAGGCACTGTAGCTATGCTTATATAGATATACATGTGACTAACTGTTTTGTGATGGACTTTGATTTTTGTATGTACTGAGTTATACATCTTTACATATAACACTATGCAAGCTGTAGCAATCTTTGTTTTGGATGGATTAACATTATATGCAGGATTGAGCTGGATTGAAAATCAAGGTTCATTCTGATGAACTAGCAGAAAAAGCTTCAAAGATTTGAGATTTACTAAATACTTTTCACTGCTAAGTTCATCTGATTAAATTTGTATATACAGGTTATTTCTTTGGTATTTATAACTTCTTATGAATCTATCATTGTCTATTAATACTTATTCAAAAATGATTTGATGATATATTTATCAGATTGGTTGTTTTGGATGAGTTTATTTTCAGACAAAACCTAGCCCAAATTTTCTCATAGACTGTTGGCATTTTGCTGATCAAATCTTGATGCTGGTTTGTCTGGATATTGTTTGATCTTGTTTGTTGAGTGTATGCAGGTTTGTTGGGAGTTCCAATTTCCATAAAACATTTAGCTAGAAATCCAAGAATAGATGTTGAAAGAAGCATATTAGGGAGGAGGATTTTTAGGTTTTCATTTCATAAAATCTCTCAGTTTTGTTGCAGGCTGTTATTTAAAGAGGTCGGTGTTTTTAATTTAAAAGAGACACAGAGATTCAGACTGATCTTCGTGATATTTGAAGAGTGATACAAACAGGAGAGTTCATATCATTTAAATCTTGAGATTCATGAGGCCATTGACATTCCAGAAGCAAGATCACTCATCACAGATTGAAGAACACTTCCAAGCTTTACTGCCTATATTTATTCTATGTGCGTCACACTTGTACTAAACTTGTATTATCATTCTATGTTATTAAACCTCAAAAACTTAGAACTTTAGTTGTTCAAGTGAACAACAAGGAGGTTCTTATTGTTTCAACAGTTTGTGGCTGGAACTAGATAGGTTGGGAACCACAAGTTGTATAGGTGAAAGGTAGCTCACTTAGTCTTGAGATCAAGGGATAAATTTGGGTGATTAATACGAAGTTGTGTTTGCATCCTGGAGGGATAAGATCCCTCAGGAAGAGAGTATGTCCAATTGTGACTGAACTTTGTAAAATCCTTATGTTCTTGTTGATTACTTTCAATTCTTCCATTTCAGTCTAAACAGGAAGTATCAAAGCTTTGGAGCTTTCCAAATCTCAAAGCTTTAAAGCCTCTGTATTCTACAGTTATTTCTTTAAGCTTCTCTAAACTATTTCAAATCTTTGAGATATCAACTGCATACTCTACTCAAGTTTTTTAAAAGACTGGGTTTTAGCAAAATTTAGCATACTCTATTCAACCCCCCTCCTCCATTATAGAGTATTTAGATCCTATTTTTATACTTACATTACAAACTTTCAATTGGTATCAAAGCTTGGGTCACTGTTTAAGGATATAACAATCTTGTGACAATGGGTAATGTAGGTGATGGAGGATTCTCACAGGGGAAGTGCAGGAAATAGACCTCCATTGTTCTGTGGTGATAACTTTGTGCATTGGAAGGCATTGATGAAGATGTTCATCATAGACCAAGACATTGAGCTATGGTCTATTGTTGTGAATGGCCCAAATTTATTCTATACTACTACCAATGGAGTCAGGACTGTCAAACCTGATGAAGATCTCTAAGTCACTGAGCTGGAAAAGGTATCAAAGAATTACAAAGATTTGAACTTACTATATTGTTCTCTTAGTGCAGATGAGTTTAACAGGATATCCAACTGCAAAATTGCAAAAGAGATATGGGACAAGCTGACTGTTACTTATGAAGGAACTAGCCAAGTCAAGCATACAAAGATTAGTATCCTTTTGAGACAGTATGAACTGTTCAAGATGAATTCTGATGAATCCATCAAGGATGTATTCAAAAGGTTTACAGATATTGTGAACAACTTGGAATCTTTGGGAAAAGCTTTCTCAAATGTGTAAAAGGTCAGGAAGATACTCAGAAGTTTTCCAAAGGCAAAATGGGAGCCTAAGACAAATGCAATTGAGGAGGCTCAGGACCTAAGCATTCTGGAACTTGATGATCTACGAGGAAAATTGCTCACTCGTGAGATCTCCATGAAGGAGGTGGATGGTGACTTGAGTGACAACATCAAGAACCTGGCACTGAAGCCAAAAGACAATGAAAAACCACAAAGTCTTGAACAGGATGATGATGATGATGATGATGATGATGATGATGATGATGATGATGATGACGACGACGACGACGATGATGATGATGATGATGATGATGATGATGATGATGATCATGATGATCATGATGAAGCCTTAGCCTTGATTTCCAAATCTTTGGCCAGAATTCTGAGAAAGAAGAGAAACTTTGGAAACAAGGACTACAGCAAAGAAAAAATCGGGCCCTCAACCAGCAAGGATCACAAAGGTAAATCTTCTACACATTCATATAAACCTAAAGTTATGAATTGCTATGAATGTGGAGATGCAGATCATCTGGTAAGAGATTTCCCTCAAAATAAGAAGAGCGGACAATTTCCTAAGAAGGAAAATGAAAACAGAAGAAAGAATGAAATGGTAGCCTCATGGAGTTATTCAGACTCTCCAGACTCAGATTTTGATGAAGAGTAAGTCAATCTTTGTTTGATGGCTGGACATCAAGAAGGTCACTCTTCATAGAAGCCAATTGGGGTAAAAAAATCTTTTATCTAGCCCTTCAGATGTAGAATGAGATTGATTCCTAGAAAGTAAAAGTTCATGAGCAAGCAAAGGAAAACTTAGATTTGGTTTTTCAAAACAAATTTCTTGAAGCTACCAATTTAAAAATTGATAGTGAATTCAAAGCCTTGGACAGTAGACTCAAAGCTTTGAAATCACAATTCAAAGAAGTTGTTGATCAAAACTCTCTTTTAACTGAAAAATTTGTTGATCTAAAGATTCATTCAGATGATTTAGAACAACAGAACACTTCATTGACCAGTGAGCTTTAAGAATCCAAGAAAATTCCTTTAACTTTTGCTAGATCAGAACATAAGCTAAATCTTATGCTTGGAGGAAGTATGCATTCTGTATAAAAAAGTGGAATTGGTTATAATCAAAATTTTCCAAAAATAAACCAACCCACATTTGTAAAATCATGAAGCAAACATTCTCCAAAATGTCGCTATTGTGGTAAAATTGGACATGTGAAATTAACTTGCCCCTTTAGAAGGGCAGGACCTCATGTAATGAGGAACACCTATCCTTATCAGCTTAAGGGACAAGTGAAATGAATTTGGGTTCCAAAAGGAGTTAGATCACCTAACATGGTTGATTTTGAGTATGAATCCAAATTTTACACTTGGTCTAATAGCTTGTTAAGGCATTCATTGAATTTTGCAGGATGTCACTGTTGGAATAGATGCCCTAGAGGCAATCTAGTTTAGTATGAATTTGTAATTGGCTAGAAATTCATTTATTATTTATTGGATATTTAATATAATGAAGTCCTTAGATTTACAATCGTGTTGTTTATCTTAAATATCCCTAGTCAAGTATAATGATTAAATGGGACAATCATCTATAGACTAGTATGGGGTTGGATTGATATGGAGATATCAAGATCCAACACATAGGTGTGCATTACGGAATGTTGCACTGGATTGACCCATTACCGAGAAGGCTACATACACGTTATGTTGAGTCACAAGTGCTTCTCGGGTACAATGGTATTGTCATCCTTAGACTTGAAGTCACTAGATATTCTAGTTGTGGATCATTGTGATCTTGGTAGCGTTAAACGCTACACCGTAACTGGGTAGTTATAAAGGCGTGTACTGGATACAATGAGAAGCAAGCTTAGAGATCGTAGTGGACGTAGAGAGGATTTGCCCCTCCCACATAACGGGAGCAAATATCCAAGGCCACTCGAGGATAGTGCTTATAGAATGTCTGGCCAGACTCAAATAAATCAATATATGAGATATTGATGTTATTTGCACGAATAAGGCTATTCCATGGATCGAGAAACTAGGGATTGGATATACGAGTGTGACTTGTATGTCTCGTGTCCAATCCGGATATGGAGGCAAAGGGATGAGACAATTACTTGTACAAGGTTGTCTAGATGACTATTCTACTAGTTGGCTAGAATGAATGTTTTGCTAGAAACCGCTCCATATTAGCAAAGAGTTGCTACCAACTAGATAGAACCTATGGGGTCACACGCTATATAGAGTTGTACTAGATTGTGGAATTAATTAATTGGATTAATTAATTAGAAGGATCATTTTGCAAACCCTTGCAAACTTAGTAGGGACTAATTTGCAAGGAAGGGACTAAATTGAATTCTAGTAGGACTAGAATAAGTCCTTTAGGTAGTTAACAAGGAGTTGTTGGACTATATAAAGGACCCTCCTCCTTCCTTCCCTACACACACTTTATGCTCTAGAGAGAACATAACAAGAGTAGGAGAGAACAAAGGAGAGAGAGAGCAAGCAAAGAGGGACGCCGCCCCCTATTGCCGCCGCCCCTTGTCCCCGACGCCACAAAGGGCCGAGCCCCTTTTGGTGCCTCGTTTTGCGTGATTCCTTCACCCTCCTTTCAATCCGGGCTAGCACCAAGGTGATTGGAGATCTAGGAACAACTCTAGGCGTGGATCAACTATAGAGAACGTGACACTATTCGCGTTTGAAGTCATCAAGGAGAACCCAAAGGTGTGTTTATGATTTCTTACCTTCACTATCGTTATGCATCTAGACTTGTGATCCTTGGAGGGTTTTGCATGGTTGTTTGTTTGATTATGCTTCCGTTTGCGCGATCCATGAATCAAAACCCTACAGTGGTATCAGAGCCACAGGTCATAGAGCATAAACGTAGTTTATGTGTTACATTCTTGTTGTTTTACACCTTAATTTGTTGTTTATCGCGTAAAACAAGACAAATCAAGCATTGGATGCAATTTGTCAAAGAATTAATCATAACAAGACCCAATTATTGCATTGGATGCATGAATTGGTGAGTTTGAGAAATTTTAGGATCTTAGATCTAGGGTTTGGGCATCCTTGGGGAAGAAGGAGTTCTCCCACAACAAGGAAACAACCAAACTTGGGCTCCAAGCAAGGAGGTTGTTTTGGAAACAACCTCCACAAGGAAGGTTCGGCCCCTAGGGAGCCGCCCCCCTTGCTTGCCGCCCAAGCTTGGTGCCCTAAGGGGGCGGGCGGCCCTAACCCGAGGGCCTAGCTTGCAGGTTTTGGGCCGGGCCGGCCCTAGGGCTTTATGGTTCACTTATTTGGGCCCGGGCAATTGGATTGTTGGGCCCATGGACCGTTTTAACCCTAGAAATCCTAAAATCAATTAAAATTGACCAAGCGCGTTAAAATTGGATTTTAACTGTTTATGTGCAAATCGCATGGTGATTGGATATGGCCTTAGGATGTGGTTTGATGTGGATGTTTAATTTTGTGGTTTGGTTTTACGGCCTGCGAGCTGATCAATTAATTGTAATAATTAATTAGGGTTTTATGGCCTGCGTGCCATTTTTTTTCTCAACTTGTGAGATTTATTTTATTTAGTATAGATATTAGCTAGTGCTAGATAAAGTAGATTGTTAGCCAAGATTGGAGAAAAGAAGCCCAAAGCCAAAAAGAGCCACAAAAGATGGAGCATGGAGCATGGAGCATTCCACATGACTATGAAGGATGGACCAAAAGATCAAGACGCATGGAGATGTGTTTGTTTAGGGTTCATAGATAATTCCATTGGCTTGGAATTATCTTAGTCTAGAAAAGGCCATATCCACATCACGTTTAATTTCTGTTTTGTGGTTGTTTATTTATTGTCTTATTATTTGTGTGGTTGGTGTATGGATGATGCATGCAATTAGGATAATAAGATAATTAGACAACCCGGATCTATTATTTGGAGTTGTGCCCAAACTCAAATAGATAGATAAGTTGATATTGATCAACAAAATAATTAAAATTGAATTTGAAAATTCCTCAAATTTTAAAATATTGTGTTCTTGCCTTCTCGTTATTTAAACACTCATTATCATCATTATTTATCAAGTTCGTGCGTGCCAAAGCATGGCGACTTGGTTCATAATGATGGAATGCGATGGCACGTAACAATGTGCAATTGTTTAGATAAGAGGTTGAACACAACTAGGCTATTAATTTGATTAAGAAACCTAGAGGCAATCAATTGGGATTATCCATATGGATGGATAAATAAGGAGTTATTTGCCCGATTGAACCAAGAGTTGCATGTGGGATGCAATTGGAATTGTTCCTACCTAAGAAGTAATCGAATTATGGGTGACTTGCCAAAGCAAGCTCATAAGGAGATGAAAAAGATGGATCTTGGCCCACTAGAAAATATAAGGATATTTTCCGCATTAATATCTTGAGGGTTATTAATCCGTAGTAAAATAGTGGGAGCTATATTTAATAAACTAGCCATTATTAAATATAGTCAAAAATTCACAAATACTAAAACTTGCGTATTTTCCTTTTTGTAGAATTCCAAATGGCAAACAACTCATCGAGTTCACAACATTCCCTACGATCTGTCCTTGAGAAGGACAAGCTCTCAGGAACCAACTTTCTCGATTGGTACAGAAACTTGAGAATTGTT
Organism: Linanthus parryae; assembly: GCA_023055425.1. Taxonomy (NCBI): domain Eukaryota; kingdom Viridiplantae; phylum Streptophyta; class Magnoliopsida; order Ericales; family Polemoniaceae; genus Linanthus; species Linanthus parryae. The sequence goes on from JALGPY010000001.1 coordinate 105,053,314, forward strand.
CTCAAGCAAGAGAAGAAGCTGTACGCAATAGAGGAGCAAGTTCCAGAAGGTCCAGAGAATCAGACACCTGCTGCCTTAAAGGCGTATCAAAAGCGTGTTGATGACGCTAATGATGCGGCCTGCCTAATGCTTTGCACCATGACCTCTGAGCTTCAGAAGCAACATGAGAACATGAATGTTGTCGATATGATCGAACATCTAAAGCAGCTCTTCCAAGAGCAGGCGAGGGTAGAGAGGTATGAGGTCTCAAAGGCACTGTTCAAATGTCATCTGGCAGAAGGGAACCCGGTGGGACCCCATGTACTCCGAATGATCGGGTACTTGGAGAATCTCGCCCGGCTTGGGTTCCCGGTCGGCCAAGAGTTGGCAACCGATCTCGTGTTGCAATCGTTGCCCGAGAGTTATGGACAGTTCATTATGAACTATAACATGAACGAGATCGTTAAACCACTGCCAGATTTGCTCAACATGTTGAGGACGGCTGAACAGAGCATCAACAAGGGTAAGGGCAAGGCCATTATGATGGTGCATAAAGGAAAGGGTAAAAAGTTTGCCTCTTCTTCCAAGGGCAAAGGCAAGTCAGTTGCTAAGTCCAAGGAACAAGCCCTTAAGCCTGTTGGTGGGATTGCCAAGGTCGTGACTAAGGGTGAATGTCACTACTGTAGTCAACCTGGACACTGGAGGAGGAACTGCCCAAAATATCTGGAGGACAAGCGGCTTGGAATAGTGATTCCACCACCACCAGGTATTTTCGTTGTAGATGTCAATTTAACTGTCTCTACATCATGGGTATTAGATACTGGATGTGGATCTCATATTTGTCGAAATATGCAGGATCTAAAGAGAAGTAAAAGATTGGCTAAAGGGGAGGTAGATCTGCGCGTTGGGAATGGAGCAAAGGTTGCTGCGTTGGCCATAGGCGTTTGCGAGCTATCTCTGCCTTCAGGATTAGTTTTAGAATTAAATAATTGCTATTTTGTGCCTGCTATGAGCAGAAACATTATTTCTATTTCTTGTTTGGACAAGGAAGGTTTTATTATTTCAATAAAGAACAATTGTTGTTCCTTTTATTTGAATAATATTCACTATTTTAGTGCGCAATTATTTAATGGACTTTATGTCCTTGATCTAAGTAATCATGTCTACAACATTAATACCAAGCGGATTAAAATAAGTGATTTAAATCCTGCTTATTTATGGCATTGTCGTTTAGGCCACATAAATGAGAAACGTGTATCTAGACTCCATAAGGATGGATTGCTAGACTCATTTGATTTTGAATCATATGAGACATGTGAGGCTTGTTTATTGGGAAAAATGACAAAGTCCCCTTTCAATAAGAAAGGTGAGAGGACTAGTGAGCAATTGGCGCTCATACATACTGATGTGTGTGGGCCGTTTGCCACGCCTGCCAGGGGTGGTTATACTTCATTACGTTTACTCATGATTACAGTAGATATGGATTTGTGTACCTTATGAGGGCAAAATCCGAATCCTTTGAAGTGTTCAAAGAATTCAAGAATGCAGTAGAGAAGCAACTTGGCAAAAGTATCAAGGCTCTACGATCGGATCGTGGAGGAGAATACTTGAGCCAAGAGTTTGACGACTATCTTAGAGAGTGTGGGATCGTGTCCCAACTCACTCCACCCGGAACACCACAATGGAATGGCGTGTCCGAGAGGAGGAATCGAACCCTATTGAATATGGTTCGGTCTATGATGTGTCAAACCGATCTTCCATTATCATTTTGGGGCTACGCTCTATTAAGTGCAGCTTTTACCATTAACCGTGTTCCATCTAAATCAGTCATGAAGACACCATATGAGATGTGGAGTGGGAGGCGTCCCACACTGTCGTTCATGAGGATTTGGGGCTGCGATGTCTATGTAAAACGTTTACAATCAGACAAGCTAGGGCCTAAATCGGATAAGTGTAAATTTGTGGGGTACCCTAAGGAAACTAAGGGATACTATTTCTACAATCCAACCGAGAACAAAGTGTTTGTTGCTCGGACCGGCGTGTTTCTAGAAAGAGAGTTTGTCTCTAAAGAAGCAAGTGGGAGGAATGTAGAACTTGAAGAAGTTCAAGAACCACAAATTACTGAACCGATTATGGAACATGGACAGGAATCACAAGCAGTTGTGGATCCACCTGTTCAGGTAACACAAGAGCTTCGTAGATCTAGTAGAGTGCGCCAGGAACCCGAGAGGTACGGACTTCTCGTAACTGATTCCGGTGACACAATGCTCATAGATGATGAGCCTACTACCTATGAGGAGGCCATGAATGGCCCAGACTCGCAGAAGTGGCTTGAGGCCATGAGATCCGAGATGGAATCCATGTATGCCAACAAAGTATGGACTTTGGTGGAACCACCTGATGGGGCGCGGCCCATAGGGTGCAAGTGGGTCTTCAAGAAGAAGATCGACATGGATGGTAATGTGATTACCTATAAGGGCCGATTGGTGGCTAAAGGATTCAGACAGATTCATGGTATTGACTATGATGAAACCTTTTCACCAGTCGCAATGACCAAATCCATCCGAATCCTACTTGCGATTGCAGCATACTACGACTATGAGATTTGGCAGATGGATGTCAAAACAGCATTCCTTTATGGGAATCTCCTCGAGGACGTGTATATGATACAGCCGGAGGGTTTTGAGGATCCAAAGCAAGCCAACAAAGTGTGTAAGCTGCAACGATCCATTTATGGATTGAAGCAAGCTTCTAGGAGTTGGAATCGACGTTTTGATGAAGTGGTCAAAGAGTTTGGTTTCATCAGAAACGAAGATGAGTCTTGTGTCTACAAGAAGGTTAGTGGGAGCTCTGTAGCTTTTCTGGTCTTGTATGTGGATGACATACTGCTCATTGGAAACGACATTCCCATGCTGCAATCTGTGAAAGATTGGCTAGGAAAGTGTTTCTCAATGAAGGACTTAAGGGAAGCAGCCTATATACTCGGTATAAAGATCTATAGAGATAGATCTAACAGGTTGCTAGGCCTAAGTCAAAGTACATATATTGACAAGGTGTTGAAACGGTTCAACATGCAAGATTCCAAGAAGGGATTCTTGCCCATGTCACATGGAATCACTCTTTCGAAGAATGGTTGTCCTTCCAATGAGATTGAGAAGGAACGCATGAGTAGGATTCCCTATGCCTCGGCCATAGGATCCATCATGTACGCCATGTTATGTACTAGACCAGATGTGTCATATGCCTTGAGTATGACAAGCAGATACCAATCCAATCCGGGTGAGAGTCACTGGATTGCTGTCAAGAACATCCTAAAGTACTTGAGAAGAACTAAGGATGCTTTCTTGATGTTTGGCGGTGAGGAAGGGTTGCGTGTAAGGGGTTACACTGATGCAAGCTTCCAAACCGATAGAGATGACTTTAGATCACAGTCGGGATATGTGTTTTGCCTGAATGGAGCAGCGGTGAGCTGGAAGAGTTCCAAGCAAGAGACGGTAGCTGATTCTACAACAGAGGCTGAGTACATTGCTGCAAATGGCGCAGCAAAGGAGGCAGTTTGGATCAGAAAGTTTGTTTCTGAACTTGGTGTGGTCCCTAGCATTGCGGATCCAGTGGAGTTGTTCTGTGACAACACTGGGGCGATCGCGCAATCAAAGGAACCCAGGTCGCACCAGAAGTCCAAGCACGTGCTCAGGAAGTTCCATCTGATTCGAGATATTATCGATAGAGGAGACGTTCGGATATGCAAGATTCCTACAGATGATAATCTGTCAGACCCGCTTACGAAGCCTCTCACGCAGTGGAAGCATGAAGGGCACACTAGGAGTATGGGCATACGAGATGCGCCAGATTGGCTCTAGTGCAAGTGGGAGACTGTTGGAATAGATGCCCTAGAGGCAATCTAGTTTAGTATGAATTTGTAATTGGCTAGAAATTCATTTATTATTTATTGGATATTTAATATAATGAAGTCCTTAGATTTACAATCGTGTTGTTTATCTTAAATATCCCTAGTCAAGTATAATGATTAAATGGGACAATCATCTATAGACTAGTATGGGGTTGGATTGATATGGAGATATCAAGATCCAACACATAGGTGTGCATTACGGAATGTTGCACTGGATTGACCCATTACCGAGAAGGCTACATACACGTTATGTTGAGTCACAAGTGCTTCTCGGGTACAATGGTATTGTCATCCTTAGACTTGAAGTCACTAGATATTCTAGTTGTGGATCATTGTGATCTTGGTAGCGTTAAACGCTACACCGTAACTGGGTAGTTATAAAGGCGTGTACTGGATACAATGAGAAGCAAGCTTAGAGATCGTAGTGGACGTAGAGAGGATTTGCCCCTCCCACATAACGGGAGCAAATATCCAAGGCCACTCGAGGATAGTGCTTATAGAATGTCTGGCCAGACTCAAATAAATCAATATATGAGATATTGATGTTATTTGCACGAATAAGGCTATTCCATGGATCGAGAAACTAGGGATTGGATATACGAGTGTGACTTGTATGTCTCGTGTCCAATCCGGATATGGAGGCAAAGGGATGAGACAATTACTTGTACAAGGTTGTCTAGATGACTATTCTATTAGTTGGCTAGAATGAATGTTTTGCTAGAAACCGCTCCATATTAGCAAAGAGTTGCTACCAACTAGATAGAACCTATGGGGTCACACGCTATATAGAGTTGTACTAGATTGTGGAATTAATTAATTGGATTAATTAATTAGAAGGATCATTTTGCAAACCCTTGCAAACTTAGTAGGGACTAATTTGCAAGGAAGGGACTAAATTGAATTCTAGTAGGACTAGAATAAGTCCTTTAGGTAGTTAACAAGGAGTTGTTGGACTATATAAAGGACCCTCCTCCTTCCTTCCCTACACACACTTTATGCTCTAGAGAGAACATAACAATAGTAGGAGAGAACAAAGGAGAGAGAGAGCAAGCAAAGAGGGACGCCGCTCCCTATTGCCGCCGCCCCTTGTCCCCGACGCCACAAAGGGCCGAGCCCCTTTTGGTGCCTCGTTTTGCGTGATTCCTTCACCCTCCTTTCAATCCGGGCTAGCACCAAGGTGATTGGAGATCTAGGAACAACTCTAGGCGTGGATCAACTATAGAGAACGTGACACTATTCGCGTTTGAAGTCATCAAGGAGAAGCCAAAGGTGTGTTTATGATTTCTTACCTTCACTATCGTTATGCATCTAGACTTGTGATCCTTGGAGGGTTTTGCATGGTTGTTTGTTTGATTATGCTTCCGTTTGCGCGATCCATGAATCAAAACCCTACAGTCACCAAAGCTTTGAAAGATCAGAAATGGATTTTGGATAGTGGATGTTCTAGGCTCATGAGTGGAAAGAAATATTTATTCACTGAGCTTAAAGAGAAATCAGAGGGAACAATCACACTTGGTGACAAAGCAAGGTGCAACATAATTGGTATGGGAAGTATTGGTAATAATTATGCATTATCAATTTCAGATGTTTATCAAGTTGATGGTCTTAAGTATAATTTATTGAGTATTTCTCATCTTTGTGATAAAGGACATAAAATAGTTTTGAAAAGGAGAAATGTGTTGTGCAAGATAGAAAATCAGACAATTGCATACTCACTGCTCCCAGGTCACATAATGTTTATGCCCTATATACTGACAAAGTTGTAGGTGATAGTCTGAAATGTCTCAAAGCCTGAAGGATGACTCAAAGTTTTGGCATATAAAGCTTGGTCATATAAGCATGCACACTATGAACAAACTCATCTCAAAAGATCTGGTAAGGGGATTACCAATCATGAAATTTAAAGATGATGAGATTTGCAAGGCATGCACTCAAGGTAAACAACCAAGAGTTCATTATAACCAAAGAACTTTGTAAGTACTTATAGACCTTTAGAATTGATGCACTTGGACTTGTGTGGTCCTATGAGGGTTAAAACACCCAAAGGTAAGAGATATATGCTTGTTGTGGTTGATGTTATTCCAGATTTAGTTGGGTTATGTTTATTAGAGACAAGTCTGAAGCATTATCTGAATTTTCAAAGCTTTGTAAAGAGCTTCAAACTTTGAAAAATGTACATGTTGCATCTATTAGGAGTGATCATGGTAGGGAATTCGATCAACTTGATTTTGACTTTTTTTGTGCAAAGCATGGCATCTCACACAACTTTTCTGCACATAGAACTCCTCAGCAGAATGGTGTAGTTGAGAGGAAAAATAGGACTCTTGAAGATATGTCTAGAACCATGCTGCTTGAAAGTAATTTGCCAAAGTATATGTGGGCAGAAGCTGTTAATACTGCCAATTGTGTGCACAATAGATGTTTGATCAGGCCTATTTTGAAAAAAAAAACTCCTTATGAATTATTCAAAGGCAGAAAGCCTAGTGTTGCTTATTTTAAGCCTTTTGGCTGTACTTGTTTTGTGCATAACAATGGTAAATACAATCTTGGTAAATTTGATGCTAGAAGTGATGAAGGTGTTTTTCTTGGTTATTCTCAAACTAGCAAAGCTTACAGGGTTTACAATAAGAGAACCAAGATTGTAGAGGAGAGTATTCATGTGATTTTTGATGAAAGTGTTGATGATTCTCTGAGTGAAAGTTTTGCAGATCTCAATTTGAACAAGTATGAGGCTGATGATGACTTTGACAAAGTCAATAGTAGCAAAACTAAGCAGCAGAAACATTCAGAAGAACCTCAAGGCCATGAACCCCCTGTTGAGCCAAAATCTCAAAGCCTCGAGACTGAAACTGACAGGAAATATGGTGCTCCTTCTACTGTGTCAAGAACTCAAAGCCTTGAAGGACCATACACTTAGACACCCATAAAGAAGTTCAAATACTTATCAGATCATCCTGCAGAGAACATTGTATCAGACCGAACCACAGGAAATCAGACAAGAGTCGAACTGAGAAATATGTGTGCTTTCAGTGCTTTTGTATCACTTATTGAGCCTAAGAATGCAAATCAAGCACTAGAAGATGCAGATTGGATCATTGCAATGCAGAATGAGCTGAATGAGTTTGAAAAGAACAAAGTCTGGAATTTGGTTCCTAAACCAAAGAATCAATCAGTGATTGGAACAAGATGGGTGCTCAGAAAACTTGATGAAAAAGGTAAGGTTGTGAGAATTAAAGCAAGACTGGTTGCACAGGGATATAATCAAGAAGAAGGAATTGACTATGAGGAAACGTTTGCCCCTGTTGCAAGGTTAAAAGCTATCAAAATAATTCTTGCATTGGCATCACATAATCATATAAAACTTTTTCAAATGGATGTCAAATATGTTTTTATGAGTTGATATTTACAAGAAGAAGTATATGTTGCTCAACCTCCAGGTTTTGAAAATGACACCTTTCCAAATCATGTTTACAAACTAGACAAAGTCTTATATGAACTTATTGAAAAAACTCCTTTTATAAAGAATCATGAAAAGGACTTGTTATTAGTACAGATATATGTTGATGATATTCTATTTGGTGCTACTAATGATGCTCCGTCAAAAGAGTTTCCAAGTCTAATGTGCAGGGAATTTGAGATGAGCTTGATGGGAGAACTGAATTTCTTTCTTCGAATTCATGAGCATCAAATGAAGAAAGGAATTTTTGTGCATCAAGGAAAATATACACAGGACTTGTTAAATAAATATAACATGTCACAGTCCATGGTAGTTAAGAATCCTATGAGTTCATCATTGTCTTTAGACAAAGATACAATGGGTAGGAGTGTGAATCAAAAGGATTATAGAGGTATGATTGGTTGGCTTCTATATCTAACTGCTAGTAGACTAGATATTATGTTCAGTGTTTGTATGTGTGCTAGATCCAAAAGAAAGTCATTTGATTGTTGTGAAAAGAATCTTCAAATATTTGAATGGAACCAAAGACTTGGGGCTTTGGTATCCAAGAAGATCTAATTTTGTGTTGAGTGGTTATTCAGATGCTGACTTTGCATGATACAAAGTAGACAAAAAGAGCACTTCAGGATGTTGCCAGTTTCTTGTTTCATCATTGATTAGTTTGCATTTAAAGAAACAAAATTCAGTGGCTATGTCAACTACAGAAGCTGAATACATTGCAGCTGGAGCTTGTTGCTCTCAGGTTTTATGGATTTCTCAATAGCTCAGGGATCTTGGATATGAATTCAGAAATGTGCCTATCAACTGTTACAATATAAGTGTCGTTTCTATATCAAAGAATCAAGTTCAGCATTCATGGACAAAGCACATAGATGTGAGACATCATTTTGTTAGAGATCATGCTGAAAAAGGTGATATTGTTCTATCTTTTATTTCTACTTCTAAGCAAATAGTTGATATTTTCACTAAACCACTGCCAGATGAGAGGTTTGCATCCCTAAGGCTTGAATTGGGTATGCTAAACAAGGATGCACCGGTTTAGGGGGAGTATTAGTTTCTATGTGTATTATATGTGTGGATATCAAAGCCTTGAGATCATACTTTCTTAATCCTTGAAAGTATGGCTCAAAGCTTTTGAAGTGTTTCTGTTGGTCTTAAACTTCTCAAAGCTTTGAACCACCGTTACACTGCTTTGATTAAGTGGATATGCTTTCTTTTAAAAAATTGGATCGTGGATTATTTTTTAATATCTTTTTAGATAATTACAGATCTCAAAAGTTCAGAGATTATGAAAAAATATCCAAAAATATCTTAGAAAATCTTCTGCAATCTCTTTTGCATGCAAATCCCTTTTTCAAATCAAACTCTTCTACCTACTTAAGCTAACTTCACGGCTTATTTCTCTCATTCTCTACTTCTATCTCTTCGTCTCTCCCTCCCTCTCTCTCTCTCTCTCAAACCCTAATCAAAATGGACCGTAAGTATGAATGGATCAAGCAGAAAGGTCAGACTTCCAAACAAAAGGATAAAGAGGAAGGCTAACACGAAGATCACCATTCATGGATCAGACTCAGAAGACACAGCATGTGTCTATGAGACTTCACCTCCCTCAAAGAAGGTCAAGAAGGGAAAGCAAGTTCAAGACAAACCAGTGGCTGAGTAAGAATCAGAGTCTGCTACAGGAGAAGTGGTGAAGAACAAGGAACAGAGGAATAAGGATCAGGGAGAAGAATCAAGCAAGAAGAAGGTAGTGGATGTTGAGAAAGGTGAAAAGAAGAGTGTGCCCTCTTCAAAGGATAAGAAAGCTGATGAGAAGAAGGGTGAAGCAACTCCAGAGAAGAAAAGAGAGAACACAATGCAGTAAAGACCAAGAAGACTACAAATTTTGGTAAGAACATGTTGCCTGATTCTTGGTTTGTCAATTCAGAAGTTAAGTCTGTATGGATGGATGGGTATGCATCATCTAAAGTATCTTGATGTAGTCCAATTAGTACTGATTTATTGGATTTATTGGACTTGGATTACATAAAGAGTTTGAGCAAATCATCTGTTGTGAGTATGTTAAATCCACCATTTGAGGCTTACCCTAGGTTGACCAGACTCTTCTATATGAACTTAGTTCAAGAATTGGATGATAGTGATAAGTACATTCTCACTTCAAAAGTGGATGGTGTGGATATTAAGTTGGATCACAGGGTGTTTGCCAAAGTTTTAGGAGTACCTATAAAGTATAAGGTTAGTGATCTCCCTGATAGGAAGGAGATTTTGGAGAAGGCCAAAGCCTTGTTTTTCTTGGAGGGAACCCCTTCTGAACCAAAATAGTTAACACATTCAGTGTTTACCTGTGAAGCTAAAATTTTGTTTTCAGTTATCATGAGATGTGTAGTTCCCAGGGAAGTATTCCAAAGATTTGGTGACAGATAAGGTGTTGATCCTGATGTATCTTATATTTAAAGGGTTTCAAGCTGATCTACCTACTGTTGTGATGGAGCATATGGTATACTGTGGCACTAGGACAAGGAACCATTCTCTGCCTTATGCAAATTTATTACCTTTGTTTTTCAAACACCTTGGAGTCTCTTTGAAAGATGAGGAGAAGATTACTAATGGTTTTGGGATGGTTGATGAGGCATCTCTTCAAAGGATTGGGATAGTTTACACCGCCAAGGGAAATGGAAATTCTATTTCTGAATTGAGTGCTAAAGAATTGAAAGAGGAGTAGTTTATCTAAACTAGAGCTGCTACAACCCCCAAAGTGTCTAGTAACTTGGATTTCTCACAAATAATGGACAGGGTTGAGGTTTTGGAAGATGGAGTGGAAGATCTGAGACAAGGGTTGTTTGACTAATCTACTGAATTCACCAAGTTCAAAGGTTTTGTGAACATTAAGCTAGACATAATTATCAAAGGTTTGAACCTTGAGAAGATACCCTCCTCAGAGAGCAGAGAAACTAGCATTGACTCAGATGATGTACTTGGAGAAGCCCTCAAGAATCAGAAGCAGAAGAAGAAACCAGTCCCCATTGTTCTTACATCAAAGGATCTTTTAGATCAATCTGAAGATGAGGTTGCTGATAAAGAAACAATTGGAGAGACTGCAGAAAACGAAGCTGCTAATTTGGATAAGCTTGTTGATGAAGTAGTTGAAAAGATGCAAACTGAGACTGAGGAAGCACAGGTTGAAGAAGGTGCTGAACAAGGTGAGCAAAGAGAAGAACCAGCTGAAGCTGAAGGAGATTCAGAGGATGAAACAGTTGAAGAGGTTCAGGAAGAAGCTCAGAACAAGGGAAAGGGAAAAGCTTAGTCTGGAAAGAAGTCTCCAAAGAAGGATCCTGAAGCTGAATCTTCAAAGCCTCGAAGTCCACCATTCTTTTTCTTTATGTCCTTATTTCTCTCTCAAGTCCTGAAGTTTATTTTAGTTTTCTGTTTTTTCTTCAAAACACTCTGAACTATATCCTACATTACTTCTACTCCTTTGTTGAAAGACAAAAAGGGGGAGAAGATTATGTGTTTTTGTGTTAAGTTTTGTAATAAGTAGGATGGATGCCAGTTGGTTATTTCAGTTATTTCTATGCTATGCAGATTTTTGTTATCAGAACTGGTGAATCACTTGTGTTTTTGAGTTGCAGGAAATTGTTCGTAATCTGGATTCAAGTAATGTGTTTTGTCTTTCATCAAGGGGGAGATTGATAGATTTGAAGCTCTTTGATATTGATATTTGAATAATTATGCAGAATGAGCTTAGATCTCTTGATGATGAAAGGCAGAAAAACAGGCTATTTCTAAGTGCCAAAGCTTTAAAGCTTTGAGGCACTGTAGCTATATATATATATATATATATATATATATATATATATATATATATATATATATATATATATATATATATATATATATATATATATATACATACATGTGACTAACTGTTTTGTGCAGGACTTTGATTTTGGTTTGTACTGAGTTATACATCTTTACATACAACACTATGCAAGCTTTAGCAATCTTTATTTTGGATGGATTAACATTATATTCAGGATTGAGCTGGATTGAAAATCAATGTTCATTCTGATGAACTGGCAGAAAAAGCTTCAAAGCTTTGAGATTTACTGAATACTCTTCACTGCTAAGTTAATCTGATTAAATCTGTGTATACAGGTTATTTCTTTGGGATTTATAACTTGTTATGAATCTATTATTGTCTATTAATACTTATTCTAAAATGAGTTGATGATATATTCATCAGATTCGTTGTATTAGATGAGTTCATTTTCAGACAAAACCTAGCCCAGTTTTTCTCATAAACAGTTGGCATTTTGCTGATCAAATTTTGATGCTCGTTTGTCTGGATACTGTTTGATCTTGTTTGTTGATTGTATGCAGGTTTTTTGGGCGTTCTAGCGTCCATAAAACATTCAGATAGCTATCCAAGCATAGCTGTTGAAAGAAGCATATCAGGGAGGAGGATTTTAAGGTTTTCATTTCCTAAAATCTCTCAGTTTTGTTGCAGGTTGTTGTTTAAAGAGAACAGTGTTTTGAATTTAAAAGAGACACAGAGATTGAGAGTGATCTTCGTGATATTTTAAGAGTGCTACATACAGGAGAGTTCATATCATTCAAATCTTGATATTCATCAGGCCATTGACATTCCATATGCAGGATGACTCATCACAGATTGAAGAAAACTTCCGAGCTTTACTACCTATCCTTATTATGTGTTCTTCACACTTGTACTGAACTTGTATTATCATTCTTTGTTTTTTTTCCAGCTTATCATTCTTTGTTCATAAACCTCACAAACTTAGAAGTTTAGTTGTTCAGGTGAACAACAAAGAGATTCTTATTGTTTCAACAGGTTGTAGCTTGACCTAGATAGGTTAGGAACCACAAGCTGTATAGGTGAAAGGTAGCTCACTTAGGCTTGAGATCTAGGACTAAATCTGGGTGATTAATAAGAAGTTGTGTTTGAATCCTGGAGGGATAAGATCCCTGAAGCAGAGACTAGGTCCAATTGTGACTGAACTCTGTAAAATCCTTATGTTCTTGTTGCTTACTTTTTATTCTTTCATTTCAGTCTAAACAGGAAGTTTCAAAGCTTTGGAGCTTTCAAATCTCAAAGCTTTGAAGCCTCTGTATTTAGCAGTTATTTCTTTAAGCTTCTATGAACTATTTCAAGGCTTTGAGATATCAACTGCATACTCTACTCAAGTTTTTTAAAAGACTGGGTTTTAGCAAAAGTTAGCATACTCTATTCAATTCCCCCCTTCTAGAGTATTTAGATCCTGTTTTTATACATACATTACAAACTTTCTGAGGTGAAGGATCTGGGAGGTGCTCAGAAGATATTGGGAGCTAATATGTATAGAAACAGGAAGAACAAGAAACTTTTCTTGTCACATAAGGGATACATCAAAAATATCTCGAGCAGATTTGGATGTTATAATCTAAAGCTATAGATACTCCTATGGCAACTAACATGAAGCTAGGAATATACACCGGTCAGACTGAGGAGGAGAATTAGTACATGTGTAACAACCCAAAAGTATTATTGTCCCATATCGTTTTATCCGTACCACCGGATAAAAATTCTTAAGCCTCGAAGGTATTGGTATTAATCCACATGGTGTACTATATACTACACATCTCATCAACAATATCTCGACGTGGGACAGAGTATTACAATCCCTCCACCTTATATAATCGACATCCTCGTCGAGACTGCCCAATAATGTTTTCCCTTGGCTGGCGGCGCACCGCCACGGAGCCCTTGCGGTACCGGGGTGATAACTCTCTATTAGAGTTATATTTCCTGCAAATTTTATACCGTTTTGTGTATTTTCTGGGTTGATTATATTATTTTCATGCTATGAGGTGAGAGAAATATAGCATGCTTGAGCGTATTGATAGCGACTTTTAGGAGCTATATTTCTCTAACATTTACCACATGATTGATAGGTTTTGGGAGTGTTTTGGAGCCTATTGTCGATGAGTTATGCATTATTATCACTTTTTTCCTTCATATTCTTAATTCTAGTCCAGACACGTTTTATCCATTGATATATGCTATATTGTCATATTTGATCGCTTGGTATAGTTGTTGTTGTCTTTGGCAGGAAACAGACTTATGGAGCGATTGGAATCAAGGACGTGAGCTTCGGAAGCTAGGAAGGACAAGGAAAGAGGCTCGGGAACCAAGAGCCAAAAGGGGATGAAGATTCAAGAACACATTGAAGCCCAGCATTTTGGGCTGAAATACCCCGTTTCGGGCCGAAATGGTCAGGAAACTTGTGCGGAATTTTGGAGAAAAACTGCAATTATTGAAGACTTTAGCTTCCCTACTTCGATCTAAGCAGCAAGGGGACGGAAAAAACACATAGTTGTGAGTTAAGACACTAAGTATAGCAAGGATAAGGGTTTAAAACATCAAGAAACAAGGAGACGAGCCCGGATCAAAGCATTCATCATATTTTTAGCGTTTGATCCACTTTTCTTCTTTATCATTCTTGTATGGAATATTTTGTCATGAATATTTTTGCTATGAGTATATAAAATCATACTTAGGAATCTATGGTGATCCTAGGGTTTATTTTTTGAGGATGTTTTCCCGGATTTTATGAACTTTCACGCTTGGGTTTGTGATTCAATGAAAATTGTTTTAGTTTCTATCATATTGAGTTCTTGTCTTGACAAAGTAGAACCAAGATGTGTGATGTTGATTATCTCTTTCTTCATTAAATCATGAGCTTGTCTTAATGGTGATCTCAATTAGCTAACTATTCGTTTATTATACTTAATCCTCAACGAGCTAGGAGTCATGACCCGACCTTGTTACATAACTAGTGAGTGTGTGAAAGCAAATCTACCCTAGTTGGGATGAGTAAACGGATGCAATCCTAATCAATAAGACTAAGAAGTGAGTTGAGTAGGATTGGCTAGAAGAGGGTAGATTCGGTAGAAGATAGTGAGGTGTTCGTGTGGTGATGGTCTAAGAGGACATTATTCCGTGCACGGTCGTGAGCCTGTTAGAACGTGTCGGTAGTTGGAATTGGCCTGAGAGGTAAAAATCGATACATGTGTGTAGAACGACATGAGACCAATAGGTGATTGTCAGTGCCATTACCCAGCTTAACTAATTATTGTTTGATCGTGTTAGAACATGGAATCCGAAATCGTCAAAAGTGCCCTAGGTGATCTATAGATTGCCTAGTCTTCTCTCCATTGATTTAATCTAAATCATCTCTTTTGTGCTATTTAATTACCATTTCTATTAACTTGTTTGAGGGTGACAACACTCCATTCAACAAACCCTTTTACCGGTTACTTGAGTAAATTGGATTTAATTGCTAAATTTAGAGAAAAGTAGACATCCTTCGCTTGGGTTCGATAACACAGAGTCCAAATAATCTATTATATTACTTGACCATATACTTGTATCTAAGCAGGTTAGGAATCCGCGTCACGTTTGAGCATACATGTGCAATTCGGGCATTTATTGTGTAATTTCGATCTTTTATTGTCGCATTTGATCTTCCGGTATTTGTTACGTGTTGTGAATTGCAAGGACCATAGGCTCGAGAATGTGAATTTCGAGGTGGAATGAACTTTTTAAGGACGAGAAGGCTCAAGAACATGTTGGAGTTGAAGGCGGGGGAAGAAAAGACCAAAGAAGCAAAGAAAAAATGCAGTAATTCCCCAGACTGGTCGTACGACCATTCACATTGGTAGTACGACTAGTGGACTGGTTTAAGACCAATCTATAATCTATATTTTTTGGCGAAATCAGCGAAAAACCATCTTCTGCTGGTCGTACGACCAGTAGTACGACCAGTTTAACGACCAACACACAAATATTTTGGTTCTAATGCATTTTTGAAGACTTTTTGGGCAAAAAGTGATGTCAATTACTTACTAAATGACCTATGGACGTGGGGGAATGATTGATTGACGTATCTTGGAGAGGATTCGCGCAAGGAGAAGGAAGAGAGGCCACGAAGAAGATAGGGGAAGAATCACAAGGCCTCCATTGATGATCTAGGGCTTGTTTTCTTCATGTTCTTCTTCTCTTCTCAATTATTTTATGGAGAATCACTCTTGGTTTTCTATTTGTATTTCCATTAGCTATACTTTTTCTAGGATTATCTAGAGAGCCTACGGTTATGTAGACGGTTGTTAACCCCAGATTTGTAGACTTTGTTTCATGCTTTATGGCTTTGATATATAGAATGGATGTTTTTCTTTCGTGGAATTGTTAATGATTCTAGCCTATTGACATGGTTAGGATAGTACTTAATATTCATTGAAATTTCATGTTCTTCGTAGAGTGAAATCATGCTTAATGTTAATTTTATTTTAGTTAATTGTTCATATGCTGTTTTAACCCTTGGTGGGAATGGGGTCATGAATTGGAACCACTATTTGGCTACCGAGTACGCGACAGTGATTCTAACTAGCCTTAATGAGATGTGAGCAACAATCTTGAATCACCGAGACTGAGAGGATACGTGAGTACGATTGGCCGTAGTAGGTAGATTCGGTAGGATTTTTCGACTGTTTTGTGAAACGGTGGACCGACGGGACCCGTTGACGTGCACGTAGTTAGCCTACTATAACAGACCGCTAGACTCATTAGACCGACATGAGATTGTAGTCTACCGAGACAAAAAAATGACATGAGACCGAAAGGAGATTGTCATATCCTATTCTCTGACTTAGTTAGAATAGAAATTATGTGTTACTTAGCTATCCGGAAATCGTCTACAGCCCTAGGTGATCTAGAGATTGCCTACTTTCTCCATATCTTATTAATTAAAATAAAAATACAAAAAATAATATATTAGTTTGTTATTTCATTTTCAGTCACTTGTTTGTGGGTGACGAATTCGTAATTACTCAATTTTCCACCCCGCTACCGTACTCTTAATTGATCGCTTAACTAAATAGTCTCGAGTCTGTCCTCATGGGATCAATAATTCGGGGTTGAAATACCACCCCCATATTACTTGACCGTGCACTTGCGCATACGCGTTAAGAAATTGTGTCACCAGGGTCGGCTCTGATACCATTTGTAACGACCAAAACGGATAACTATCCCATCAACTTTGTTTTATCCGTACCACTGGATGACATGCTTAAGCCTGCTCCACATAGTTTACTATATACTACACATCTCATCCACTATATCTCAGTGCGTGACGGGATATTACAACCTATCCAATGTTCCATATGCTAGCGCAGCTTGAAGCCTTATGTATGCTATGGTCTGTACTCGACCGGACATGGCATTCGGTGTTAGTGTGCTTAGTCATTTTATGGCTCAACTAGGGACGGATCATTGGCAGATGGTGAAGATATCGGCGTATGTTATGGAGCTAATGGAGACATGTTGGTATATGGGTACTTGGATTTGGACTATGCAGGGGATATTGATATTAGGAGATCTATTATTGGCTATGTGTTTACTCTGGGAGGTTCTGATGTGAGTTGGAAGGAAACGCTACAGCCGACGGTTACCTTGTCTACCATGGAGGCGGAGTACATGGCTCTAACGGAAGCAGCAAAGGAGGCAGTATGGCTTAAAGGTATGGTCAATGATCTAGGCCTACGTCAAGATCAGGAGATAGTCAATTGTGATAGCTTGAGTGAGATTTGCTTGACTAAGGACTAGGTCATCATGAAAGGACCAATCATATCGACGTCAGGTATCACTTTATGAGAAACGAGAGCAGGATTAAGGTGAAAAAGGTGGGGACTGCTGACAACCCCGCGGATATGTTCACCAAGCCGTTTCCAAGGAGCAATTTCCAGCATTGTCTGGAATTTCTCAACATCCTGAGCCAGTGATCCCTTAGGGGCATGTCGGACCCGGCGAGGTCCAGTGAGTCTCCGTGACGGGAGAAATGGGGAGGGAATAAGACAAGATTTGTTTTCAAGTAGGAGTAAGACTTCGTTGCAAATGAGAGACTTCAAGTCAAGGTGGAGATTTTTTGGGAAATATGCCTTGAAGTAGAAGACACTCAAAGGAGCAACGAAGAAGTGAAGTTCCCAGGGTCTTCGCACGAAGACAAAATGTCTTCGCACAAAGACAACCCGAAGGATGCCTGGAAAGCAAAGGTCCTCGCAGAGTAGGACACTTTCTCAATGTAAGAAGCTCTTCACATGAAGATCCTGAATGTATTCGAACGAAGGTTCTTCGTACGAAGGCTTCGGACCTTCGTACGAAGAGAATGCGGGAGGCGGCAAATAGCGGGCTAAGTTGTTTCCTTTTGTATTAGGGGATATAAAAGGACCCTTTGGGTTCCTATGAATGTATGTAAGCATTGTAAACGTTTCTCCTCAGTTGAATAAAGCTTTGTCTTCCCCGTGGACGTAGTTAGCTCGATTTGGGGTAGTGAACCATGTTAAACTTGTGTTTTGAATCTTTTGTTTCCATTTGTGAGGTGAGCGATCGAGTGAATTTCCACAAAAACTAAAATAAATGGTATGCTCTTTACGAAGCACATTTTCTCAAACATAGTAATAGCCGAGTTCAATATATTTTGTGCACGCATGAAAAAGAGGGTTGGCGGTTAAGGAAAGCGCAAATAAATTATCGGTCCAAAGCACATGAGGATCATGTATGCGAAAGAGTAAATTATGAAACAACAACTTAGACCAAGGTATATTTGCAGTAGTTGTAGGGAGAGCACGATATTCGGTCTCGGTGGAAGAACAGGCCACTATGAGTTGATTTTTGGAGGCCTAGAGGATGGGGTTAGGACAAAGAAACACAACAAGGCATAATGTACTCGGCTGGTCAATGGGGTTACCAGCCCAGTCAGCGTCAGGGAAGACTTAAAGGCTAAATAACCCTTTCGATAAAAGATACCGCAAATAGCGTAAAAATTGTTTTTCCCCTGCAAGATGGATAGTAGTAGGTGAGTGCATGAACTTGCAAAAATTGTTCACATCAAAGGTAATATCCGGACGACCAAAATTCAGGTATTGAAACGGGCCAAGAAGTTGGCGATAAACCATTGGATCCGATAATGGAGATCATTGTACGATATGGTGTTTGACACCATAAGCTAAAGGTGTGGGACACTGTTTGCAGGAGGAAATGTTAAAGCGTGACGAAAGATCAATAATATATCTTTCTTGACTAGTTAAAATACCAGAAGAAGAGAGAGAAATTTGTAAACCCAGAAAACAGGTTAAAGGACCAATATTGGTCGTGTCAAATTCTGAACCAACACGTGTAACAAGAGTGGTAATGTAGCATAAAGTAAAAGAATCGTTATGTGATTGTTATGATGAAATATAAAGGAGGAGTCGGCGAAAGAATCCACAAAACCTAGAGGAAAAATTAAAGTGGCAAAACGTTTGAACCAAGCTCGAGGGGCCTGTTTCGAACCATATATTGACTTGTTCAGTAAACAAACATGTTTTGGAAATTGAAGATGAACAAAATTAGTGGGATCTTGCATATAAACTGTTTCGCATAAAAAAAACCATGAAGGAAAGCGTTTTTAACGTCAAGTTGTTGTAAAGTGAACGAGAAAATGGCTGCAAGATCTAAGATGCAACAGACAGTTGCATGCTTTACAACAGGACTAAATGTCTCGTCATAATCTCAGGAGTTTGGTGAAACTCTGTCGCAATGAGACGAGCCTTATAGCGGGAAACGGACCCATTTGGATGATATTTTATTTTAAAAACCAATTTAATTCCAATTATATTTGTGTTAAAAGGAGAATGAACAAGAATCCAAGTATGTTGTTGTAAGATTCTTTGAAATTCTATAGTCATGGTGTCATGCCACTGCGAATATTATGAAGCCTCTGTGTAAGATGAGGGATCAAAATGTGCAGTGGGTGAAGGGTGAGAAATAGAAGTAGTAAAACCCAAATAAGCAAGGGAATAAACCACCACCTCCTCCACCACAGTGTGTAGGTGTGTAGAAGGATGTAGGGTTTCCTGGATATGGGTTCAAAGACTGCAATACAAGCATCTTTTCTTCGGAGCGGAGTAAGACATGCAGTTCTTTGAAGCTTAGAGGATTGGAATGAAATAAAGGACCAAGTTATACTCCGGTGGTAGGCCGTTTAGGGCATACAAGAGAATATCTTCATCATCGATGATAACAATTAGATACCACAAGTTTATTTCTAATCGATTTGAGGCGGTGCATGTACAGATCTATCAGAACTGGACGTTTTTTGCAAGTTTGGATATCAGAAGTTGGTTGTACTATGTTAGATCTGGTGAGAGATGCATATAGGCTCTCAAGGGTGAGCCAAGCCAATCGAGAAGCATAGGACTGAATAACGTGGATAACAGCTTCTGTAGAGAGTGGAGTGGAGAATAGTCAGAACAGCTTAGTCCTAGAGGTGTCATGAAGTAAAAGCAGGGTTAATAGTGGTGGTAACTGAACCATCTGCACCGGTAAGGAACTACAGTGGAAAAGGATATGAAGTATCAAGATGCTCAAAGAAACTTTGAGTACGAACAATTGAAGAAATTTGGTGTTTTCATAAGACAAAATATGAGCCATCAAGTTTGAAGGGTAGTAAATTATGTATATTGATGAAGAGATGTAGAGGAGTGGTGTGAGATGATGGATTTACTGTGGTTGAGAGCTTGGCTATGACATCATGAAATAATCTTGAAGGTTCTAGAAATAAACACTGAGAAAAATGGATAAGATGAAATTGTATTGATAGAATACTTACAGTCTCATTCTATAACCCTAATGATGGTGAAGAGTGAATAAATATACATTACCCCCAACGGTCTAATCTGAGTAATCAACCGGTAGAGAGAGCTAGGTTTATGGAACAGGAAAATGGCAATATTGCCCTTATAATAATTGTGGGCTTACAAGAATAACATAGTAGGTCTTAGGCAAGGGACTTAAGCTAAAGTTCTACTTGAATATATGATTTGCTAGTACATAAGACATCTGTCTTGCACAATATATCTATAATTTTCTGTGTTTTAGACCCAAAAATCAAGCCACACTCGACAACCAAAGCAAGCTAGAGCACTAATGGACTGTTGATAACACAATCGCTAGTAAATGTGTTGGCTACAACCTATACAGTTGTCTGTAGTTGTGCTCAAACTACTAGCATTTTTTGAATCTACTTCTACCTACGGTGAGATGTTGTGATTTTGTGTTTAGTATTTATCACTATATAGGTCATTTGAAGTATACTTTCCAAAGTGCGAAGTATGTGTTAGCGACTACACGGTCAAAATGGGAGAGTGATCTGAATTTGGATCACAGAGGTGCTGCACTCTAGCCCCCTGAAATCTATCCATCCATAAAGTATTAGCGACTACACGGTCAATCCACTCTCTAATGTTATCTTTGTCTTCCTGTTTGTTAGTCCATGTGTACGGAAGGGGTGTACAGTAGGTAGAAATACAAGATCAACACTCTATAAGGCAGGGTTGAATAGAGTATGCCAACTTTTTCTAAACTTGCAAGAATAGTGGTTTCAAAAAGAATTATAATGAGTGAAGAGTGATTCAAGGACTTGCAATGAGTTTCAAACCCTTGAAATGAAAACAGTTTAAGTATAAAAAGATGAGTCTATTTCAAGGCCTTGAAATGAGTTTCAAACCCTTGAAATGAAATTGTTTGTATGCAGCTAAAGAACTGAGAATAGAACTGAAAAGTAAATGCAAGAGACACAAGATATATACAATTCAGCCCACTTAGACCTACATCTCTACCTCAGGGATCTTCTCCCTGTAGGATTTTCAACTCAATTCTTATTAATCAAAAGCCAAGCCCTAGATTTCAAGCACAGAGAGATGCCATACTCTGTTACAGCTTGTGGTTCTCACTAACCTATCGAGTACCTGCTCTAGCTAACTGATTACCTAATAATTATCTATTGTTGACCTCGAAAAATCCACAAGAATAAGAACTAGAATTATTATCCGAATGATATACAAATGAAGTTCAGGATAGAAGACCACTAGAATTGAATATGCAGTGAGTATGCAGTGTTCTTCAGATGCTTGGATTGAGAGAAATGAATATGCTTCTTTGTTGCTTGCCAATACCTAAATGTGTTTGAGTGTCTCTACTAACTGTCATGTTGTATAGCTTCAACTTTCCCTCTTTTATAGAGAAGTTTGAATTGCAAATCTTCAGGATCTTCTCGTAACAAACTTCCCTATTTTGTAGCTTCAGCTTTGACTTCTCTAACAGCTTCTCCAACGGATAGTTGCTCAGTATCTTCAATGATACTGATTTGATATTGTATAAACACATGTTGGGAAGCTTCCACACACAACAAATTGATCACAAAATCAAATCAACACAAAGTTTCGTTTCCTGCAAAACTCAGGTTAGGAAAAGTTCCTGGAAAGTAGGAAACATAATCTCCCTGCAAAACCTAAGTCAAACAGATGGATTAGATACTGTTAAATGTGTCAAAATACTTTTTCTTTCATCATCAAGTAACAACTGATCAAGCACAGGGGTTTAGGAGTTGAATCAAGATCAGAAACTCCCCTTAGATCATGCATATATAGCATAGTCTGTTTTAAAGCTTTGAAAGCTGTTTCAAAGCCTTGAAATAGAATAGCTATTTCAAGCCTTTGAAAGTGAGTTGAACTTACGATCACTTCCTTGATGAAAGACAAAACCACAATCTGTTTGGTGCTATATTTCAGCAAAAAATACTCATTAGCACATAGTATAGTAATTCATAGCACAAGATATCCAAAAGAAATCCAACTTATTAGCTTATTGAAAAACAGCAAATAACATCAAATTTCAAATAATCCTAAACCTACTGACCAAAAACCAGCTCTCTTAGTAAGCAAATAATAACCTAAATTTCTCCCCCTTTTTGAATTTAATCAAAAAAAGAATGAGAAAAATGTTGGATCAGAGTTTTTGGAAAACAATTTGAAAAATTGTTTGAAAAGACAGAATTTTCAAGACTTTGAAAAGGATTTAAAGGACTTGAAAAAGAAATAAAGAGTAGGCAAGAGTTAAGGGGTTGGGTCTTCATCTCCTTGTTGCTATGCATCTTCTACCTGACTGTTTCCTTCATTATCATCAATCTGTTCTTCTTCCTGTTGAGCCACATTATCTCCAGCTTCACCTTCTCCTTCAAACAAATCAGCAGTAGTCACAATTTCTGGAATGGTTGTCTTCTTTGATTTCTTCTTCTTGAGATCTATAAGCAGTGCTCCAGAATCTGGACTGTCAACTTCTTCCTCTTGATCTCCGTCAGCTGGTTCCTGAACCACTTGCTTTCCTTTGACCTTCCCCTCAGTAGTATCTCCCTGAGTTGAGTGTTCACTGAGCGGTCCCTTGGCTGAATCATCCTTTTTAGTACCCTCTGCAGCTTGAGAAACTTCTTCAGGCACATCAAACACAGTCATGCTCCTGAAGATGTTTTCAACCATTTACTGCACCTGCTTGAACTCAGTTCTAAAATCATGTTGATTATCCTTCAGTTTATCCATGTCCATCTCAAGTTCATCAAGTTTCTGAAGGACCAATGAGATATCTTGGGACTGAGAGGTTTGGCTTGAAGTAGGGGTCAAGGAATTGGGTTTGAGAAACTTCTTGGAACTCAACTCTTCTTCTGTCAAATCTGAGTACAGCTTCCAAGTCTTAGCATTGGTTTTCACCACACAAATCCTCTCAAATGCTTTCTCATCAAGCATACCAAACCCAATAGTGATAGTCTCTTCCCTATCAGTTGGAATTTCAATGTGTTGGGAGAAAGAGGTGAGCAGATTGGCATATGGCAAGGAGTGTTTTCTCTGATTGGTTTGGCTATACAGCATGTGTTCCATCACAAGTTTTTGAAGATCAATCTCATAACCATGCATAACCAAATACATTAAGTACGGCACCCTTTCAGTTATCAGCTCCTTTGAGTGTTCTCTTGGTACCACACATCTCATCAAGATTGTAAATAAGACTTTGGCTTCAACAGTTAGCACAAAGTGTGTTAACTGATTGGATGTGGTAGGGGTGTTGGGTAGAAATAACTCTTCTTTTGCCAGTTTCAGGGCTTCACTCTTAGGAGGGTAGTTACTGGTTTCATACCTCATTGGACAACCTAGAACATTGGAAAACTCAGAGTGATCTAGCTCCATATCAATGCAAGCAACTTTGGTCTGAATCACCAGGTTCACTGATTTCTTGAGTTGTTTCATGTTTAGGTAAGAGAATCTGGTGAGTCTGGGGTAGGCTATCTCTGGAGGGGTTAGAGCAAACAAAAGAGAGCATTTCTTCAACATTTTAATGCACTTCACATTCATACCACTCAACATATAAATACTTATCATACTACAGAATGCAACTGATCTAGAAGAAAATCCATCTAGCCATTGACCTCTAGCAACATGAGTAATGAACCATTTCTTATCAAGGGCTGATTTCTTACCAGTGGATTTCTTCTTCTCTAAATAGATCTGTAGTGCCTTCTCAATGTTCTCCTCTGGTTCATTCTCTGTCACTTTTCCTTTTCCCTTGTCTCCTTTGTCAGCCTTCTTCTTCAGCTTCTTAGGGCTACCAATCTGAATCCCTTTCCGTTTATCTTGAGCAGGCTCCACCGTCTTCTTCTTTATCCTGGATACTAGTGTCTGATATTTCTTTGCCTTCTTCGGGGAGGAGGAGGTGCCATGCCTTCTGTAGTAGGAGTCTTTGAACTTGAATCTCCACTGATGGTCTGAACCTCTTCCACAGTGGCCTTTCTTTTCTTCTCTTTGCTATCCTTTGAACCACCAGCCATCTTTATTCTGTCAGAGGCTCTTCTAGTGCTCATTAGTTTTTGTTGAGAAGAATAGGGAGGTAGGATAGATACGAAGGAGAGAAAGAAATAAAGAAGAAAATTAAGAGTAAAGAGTTTCAGTTTGAAAAGAAAACTAAATATTCTTCCTGATCTTTGAAGATTTGCTAAATCAAAAAGATTCAAAATTGTTTGTGCCGTTGGAAGTAAACGATATATTACTATTTTGGCTTAAAAGGGTATTTGAAAATTGAGGGGAAATATTGAGTAATTATCTACAAAGATAACACCCAACATTGAAAGATCCAAATTATTGACTAACTAGCATACAGTCTTATTTTCAAGGCTTTGGAATGGTTTTCAAGGCCTTCAAAAGCTATATGGTTAAAACACATACACTCAAAGCTTGAAAAGATTTTCAAGGATTTGAAATTCAGTTCAAACCTTTGAAACACATAATACTGACCTTGTACTTACCTGGTTCTCCCCCTAAACTAATGTTTCTTCAGTTAGCATGCCCAATTCCAATCTTAAGTCTGAGAATATTTCATCTGGCAATGGTTTAGTGAAGATAACTGCAAATTGCATGTTAGTAGAAACAAATTCAAGAACAATATCATCTTTTTCAGCATGATCTCTGATGAGGTGATGTATAAAGTCAATATGCTTTGTTCTTGAATGTTGAACTGGATTCTTTGTAATTGATATTGCACTTGTTTTGTCACACTTGATAGGCAAATCTCTGAAATCAAATCCAAGGTCTCTCATTTGTTGTGCTATCCATAACACTTGTGAACAGCAAGTTCCAGCTGCTATGAATTCAGCTTCTGCTATTGATAGTGAAACTGATTTTTTGCTTCTTTGAATGTGATGCGCAAACTAACGTGCTGTCGCAAGTGTACGAATCTTGTAATACCGGGTGCAATTTAGACTCGGGTGATCGTTCCCACGAGGACTATTTCGGGTTTACTCACGTTGTCAGTTTAGGTTAACCGAGTGTAGGAACAAGGAGGAGTAGGTTGTGATCGTAGTTGACTAAACTAAAAACAGAAATTAAAAACGTAAACGTAAATATTTTTTGTGACGTTTTCTGAAATAAGCTGAATCGGGTGTAACGATAATAGATGAAAACTAGGCTCCGGGATCCCCTAGGGTTTCTACAGATTTCAGTTTTACGTTCGATTATGAAAACACTCAGCAGTTTTGATATCTGTGCAACGTACCAGTTGTGTAGTGACTTTTCAGATTCCACACGTAATCCCGATCCTGCAGACTTTCGGATTCCTGTTAAGCTGCCTAAATCTGCAGTCTAGGTTTAATCCTGTTAGGGTTACTAACCTGTCCGAATGGCCCGGGTCAAATTCTCTAACATTTGGTCTCACGTTTTTCGATGCTAGCCCTATCTCCCTTTCTCTGGTCGGTCTATCAGGGTAAGGTACTAAATCCTGGTTTTTCTTCCTAACCCTAACTTGACGTTTTCACCTACAAGCTCGGGTCTATAGCAATCCTGGGTGATCAATCCTATCATGCATATACGATAATAATCAAAACAAGAATAACAGATACAACTTGCTGAATTAAGATAATCATCATGAATCCATAAACAAAGTAGTCATAAAATCTGAGTACGAAACCCTAGGTTCACCGAGAACCTAGGTGAGAAGTTTAGCTACGACTAGACATAATACAAAACGCAGTTTATGAATATAAAGAGAGAGAACGAAATCAAACTAAGTCTTCGAATCTCGAATCGCGCTTTCGTGCTCTCCGTGAATGCTCTGAATTGCCCTTCGGTTGTGCTGAGAATTGTGTTGTGTCTCCGTGTCTTCAAAACGGGTCTGGACGAGTCTTTAAATAGTGCTGTTTTCCCCGAAACGCGTGCGCTCGAAATTACGGAATCTGCCATCAGTCCACCGTCTTTGACCAAAAAGTCAAAATTGGCTGCGTATATACCGAGGGTTGCGTATATACGCAACCAGAGCATATAACCACCTCCCCCTCTCCCCCTCCTGCCTGCGTATATACGCAAGGCTGCGTATATACGCAGGCCTGCGTATATACGCATGCAGGGGGTGGAGAGGAGGCCCTGCTTGGTCCTTTGGTTGGCCTGGTTGGGTCCCCTGGGTCCCACTCTTCTGCCTGACGCTCCCGGTTCGCCTCCCTTGGTGTTCTCCTGCTTTTCCGTGTTCCTGTCATGTCCCGGTCTTGTGCACGTTTCCCGAGACGGTCCCAGCTTGGTCCCGACACGCTTCCCGATGCACCTCCCGAACCTGTTCCTGAAAAGGGAACACGAACGAAAACCCGCGATCATATCCAAATATAGCAATAAATAAGCAGAAATCCAAGAAGTACAAATAAACGTCTCGTTCTAGATTCCCGAGGCATTCTAAGGCATTTTCCGGCAAAAACCGCTAATTCCGACACAAATACTCATGAAATCAGGCTAAAAGATAACCCCTAATTGGGCGTTATCAAATACCCCCGCACTAAACATTGCTCGTCCCGAGCAATCCTGCCAACTCTAGCCTGCATTTCTGTCCTCGTGACTGACTCTGTACATACCCTACCGTTGCATACGCTTTCGACCCGAACCTTTCAACTGGACGAATCGATAGAAAAAACTGACTCAGATAGAATATACACAGACTCAAACGACTCAAAACAGACTAATTACAAAAATATTTTTTTTTTTTGGTGAGATTGAGCAACCTCAAAAACATAAACAGTGTGTCCTCGTGATCTCATCCTTTTCAGAATGTACTTCCCTGCAAGCGATCGGTAAGTCTGAACAGATTTATATGGTGGAATTAAGCACTGGACCGAAGTACTATTACTTTGGTTATCAAACTGAGCAAATCCCTAGCTAACTTACCATCCGAGCTGTTTCCGAAAGGATCTATGTCTAATCAGGTAGGATAAATATATGTATCAAGGTACGGCATAATCCTACTTGTTATGACATTCTCACAATTTACCAATTTACCAACTCACACCCCTCACCGAGATCCCGAAAAACTGCCCGAAACACCTAAGTTCCTGCTTTCCCAATTCTCCTGTCCCCTGGTGTGTCTTCGCCGTGCTCGCGGCCACAAATGTGAAGCGGTGCAAAACGTCTCGAAAATTGTGCCACTCACTCAGCTTTTTATTATAAACATAAAACAAACTAGATTATGATTTTTTTTTGTTTCTTTTTCTATTTTTTTTCTTTTTCTTTTTTTTTATAATATTTTTTTTATTTTTTATTTTTTTTATAACACAACTATATATACAAACGTACACGAATACCAACAATACTAAACTGACTAAAGCTGAGTGAGTGAAAATAAATCTCTGCCGTGGGGTACGTAAAATGTCCTCATGTGAAGTACCCCCACACTAATCCTGAAGCGCTGATCCTGTAGTCGAGATAAAACTGTGCGGTCCCACCGAACCTCCTCATCACCAAAGATGTAGGAAAACGGCACAACCACCAATTGACCCTACAATCCCCCGGAACCCCGTTTTGTGCGAAAAGATGCTCGCACGCGACTAACTCCTCCTGTGGTCACTATGTAGTGAAGTGATCCACCTCCGCAAATTAATGCACTGTCGCCACTAACTCACCATGTCCTTCCCTCTAAAAACGTGTCAATATCGAACTGTCCAAAACTGATAACTCATGAAGCTCCCCCATCTAAAACCTGCCCCTACTCACTCCCTTTGTCATAACACGTAGAATAGCCAACTATCGACTGATGAGGTCTCAAAGAAGGCTGCCTAGGCTAATGTGGCTACGAAGAAAGAGGGTAAATGGCTTCAAACGGGTTGACTAATTGGACCTAGGGGTAAGAAACAGGACGTGAGGTCCCTTGATAGCCAGTCACTCCACCGAAAAATGCGATGACCGTGACGGCGCCCGTGGGCGGGTTGTCGACTACCTATGTGACGGTGGTATATCAACTAGTCGGATTTTTTAGCTCAGGTGATAATTACTTGCGGATTCCAAAGGTCGCTGGCTCTCACCTATCTACTATACCTCGAAGCAAGTTTTCTTCTCTTTCAAAGTATTCAAACTCAATTTCTTCACTGTTTTCGTTATCTCGATTGCCCTTTCTCAAAATTTTCTGATTTTAAACTTTATCTTTTTTTTGAAAAATAATTTATACTTGCTGTTTGCGTATATACGCAGGTCTGCGTATATACCCAACCAGCAGCATAAAAAAAATTAATTTTTCATTTATTTTTTATTATTTTTTTTTTAAATTATATACAATGCACGGCCAGAATGTTTATGGTGGGTTGACTCAAACAAAGAAAATATGCTGACTCAAAAAAAGAAAATAAAAACTGCAAATAAATACAAAAAACGTGCAGACCGGGTTAATGCAGACACGACTACCACCCCCACACTAAGAGGTGGCATGCCCTCATGGCACTCACTCGTCCGGAAAAAATGTCGGGTCTGACCCGGTCTCGGACGTACCGGAATGCTACCCGGCGAGCTGTTACCTGAATCAGACCTAAATACGACCGGCTGACGCGCACGTGTACGGGGCCGGTAATCAGAGGACTGCGAATCGGACCCAGTCCAACTGCTAGGTGGCTGGGATCGCAAAGTCGTCCTGCCACTTGAAGGCTGCTGGGTACGGGACCCAGTCTGACGGCCCGTAGGCTGCCGGGATCGTGTCCCAGGCTGCCGTCTCTCCTGTCGGGCAGGTGGCGGTGATGGCTGAGTCGGAGGAGGTGGCTGGGTCAGAGGTGGTGGAGCGGATGTACACTCGCTAGAGTCCCCGTCATCCGACCAACCCTCGGTAAAGCTGCTGGAGTAGGTGGGTGGAAAATACAGCGGAAGTGGCGGTTCTCGGCCTGCGTGCCGAGCCGCATCCCGCTGCTCCTCTCGAATACTAGCTAGGGCAGCCTGGGTGTCCTTCGTGACCTTCCGCTGAGTCCGGCGGTTATGCGTAAACGCTCTCCAAAGCTTGCCCACGCTCTCATACACCTTCTCTCCTATGGACTTGCGTCCGCCCTGACACCCCTCAAATCTCTCGTCCACTCGGGGCAGTCTACGTGGCGGGGCTGGTCTAGCTCGTGGGGTCGGGTTGGCCCGCGGGGCCGGCTCACCATGCTGTCGGGCTGGCTGGGGCTGGGCATTCCTCTCAGTCCCCTGTCGACTCGACTCGGGACGCTCACTCTCTCTACTAGTACGGCACCGCCGAAGTCTGGCCGATGCCTGGCGACAGGCTGGTCGCTCCTGAGTCGAACGCCTCCTAGGGGCAGGGGCAGGGGCAGGTGCAGGTGCAGGAGCCGGGTCCTCCTCCATAATATCGTCATCCTCATCGAGGTCAACGACCGGCTGTGGTGGGTCCGGGTGACGGGCTATGAGCTTCCTATAAGGCCGTGGCCTAGGAGGAAGTAGATCACCCTCTACATCGTACAACGGAACCTCTAACTCCCGCGCCAGTTTGGCGATGAGGTTGGCGTACCCCAATCCCTTGTGGCTCCCGGAGCAGTTCCGCACCTGCATGTACACCCAAATGCGACGAGAAATGTCAACCTCTCGTCGGAGAACAAGGCAATAGACTAAGAGTACGTACTCAAAGTCAAGGTAGGTAAAATGCTTAATACCCACAACCCTGTTTACGACCCACTCGGCCCACCAACGTGGCGGGCCGGTAATAAAACGAGAATGCAATTTCTTGCCTATCTCGCCTGGCCCCTCTCTCTCGAAATGGGCATCCGGGTACCCCCCCAGTCACAACCCGCAAAAGCTCAGAATCGCTAGGCGGCTAATCTGCACACTCAGCATATGCGCACGAGAAATGGCGCAACGGGATCTGGTATGCTTGGCGGATGGTATCCGCCGTGATCAACAAAAACGTACGCCGTAAATACACCCATCGGACATCCCCGTTGGCCTCACCCTCCCCCTTATGCATGAGGTTTGCGTAAAACTCACGCACCAAGTCAGAACTAGAAATATCCGGAAACCCCGCTAGGGACGTTCCGAAAATTTCCGGTCGACTCGCATACTCTGCCATCTCTGGCGGCATGTGCGTATGGTCGACCTGATACTGGTAGTCTACGGGAAGGCTATGACCCATTTTGGTTCCGGTCAAAAAGTAAAACTGAGCGTTATGGTTGACGAACCTAAAACTGTCAAACCTCCTAGAGGTAATCTCATCTGCCTCATAGTCAGTAGGGATGTCGTCCCGCTCTGGGTCTAGGACCGGTACATTAAACTCCATAACAGTCACAACCTCGCAAAACGTGCCAACTCGGGAAAATTAAGCAAAAACGTGAAACGTGCACAAAACTAGTGTGACTCAATAGATAGTCCACCTAAGAGCTACCAGAGGTCCACACGGCAAGTGCCGCTCCAAAAACAAAAATACCGAAAATAACGGGCCCGGCTACGGGCCGTGCCAAAACGGAAAATAAAGCGAGGGATGAGATTTTCGACCTTCCCTAAACAGGGGTGAAGACCGGAGATTCTGTCCGGAAAGTCGCCGGAAAAGTCGCCGGCAGTCGCCGGAAAAATCGCCGGAAAATGAAACTGCCCGGAATTGAAATCCGAACCCACCAAATCGAAGCCCTCGATCTCCTCGTTCACGTTCCCTTGTACGGTTTTTTCTAGTTCTTGCTCTAACACCTTCGAATCTGCAATTTTTCTCAAGAACACCTCACTTTTTGATGGAAATTGCCCGCTCGATTTTCGCTTGTTTCTGGATTTTGATGGATGAAACTTGCTCCTTGCGACAAGGGGATTCCAGAAATGTGCCCGGATTTTGATTCGGAGGTCCGAGGCAAAATCCTTGTTCTTCAAGTGGGAGAAAATGGAGGAAGAGAGAGAAAGAGAGGTGCCAACAATGGAGTAGCTGGCCCCCTCTTCCCCTTAAAACCCTAGTTTTGGCAATATGACCAAAATGCCCTTGGGTATTTGAAAAAATTACATTTTTTTTCCTTTCTGTTTGCGTATATACGCATTACTGCGTATATACCCAATCAGAAATAAAAAAGAAAACAAAAAGAAAGAAAAAAAAAATTGTCTCGGGTTGCGTATATACGCAGGTCTGCGTATATACGCAGCCCGAGGCATATTTTTTTTTTTTCAAATTATCTCTCTTCCTCTGTTTTCCCGGTTCTGGCTGTTTTGGATGTTTTTGTAACTGCACATTCTCAAATTCAAAGTCAAAAACCCGCTCATCTCGCCTCTCTCGAAAATTCAGAACTGAACATAATAACGTAAGAAACTAAGAAAAATAAATAAATAAACGATTAATTTTGGGTTGCCTCCCAAACAGCGCCTTGTGATTTACGGTCGACGGCCCGACCTTGTTACCTCTTACGGGTCATCGAAATAGACCGGGTCTATTTTGACGACTTCGGCGGTCTCGAGATACGGCTTGATCCGGTTCCCGTTCACCCTGAAACTGGACTTGTCTTTTGGATTTTCCAGCTCGAATGCCCCCCAGGCGAAAATCTGCTTGAATATGAACGGTCCCGACCAACGAGACCTCAACTTTCCCGGAAAGAACCGCATCCGGGTATTGTAGAGAAGCACTTTGTCGCCTTCGTTAAACTGCTTTGGCGTGATACGGTTATCATGCCACTTCTTTGTCTTCTCTTTGTAAATTTTGGCGCTCTCGAAAGTCGTTCTGCGGAATTCCTCTAATTCCAGCAGCGCCATCTTCCTCTTATCTGTTGCTAGATTCTGGTCCAGCTTGAGCAGTTTGATGGCCCAATACGCCTTGTGCTCCAGTTCCACCGGTAAGTGGCACGCTTTTCCAAAAACGAGCTGGTATGGTGACATTCCCAGCGGTGATTTGAAAGCAGTCCTGTAGGCCCAAAGCGCATCGTCCAGTCTGACGGACCAATCTTTTCGGCCGAGATTCACTGTTTTCTCGAGTATGCTCTTGATCTCTCGATTCGAAACCTCGGCTTGCCCGTTTGTCTGCGGATGGTAGGGTAGCGAGACTTTATGAACTGATACGCCGTACTGTTTCAGAACTTTCGCAAAAACTCGATTGATGAAGTGAGAGCCCTCGTCGCTAATCATTGCCCTGGGAGTCCCGAAACGAGTGAAAACGTTACGTTTCAGAAAACGCTCAACGGTAGCTGCATCGTTTTTCTGACACGCGATTGCTTCGATCCACTTCGCCACATAATCTACTGCTAGCAGAATGTAAAGAATTCCCATCGAAGACGGGAACGGACCCATGAAGTCAATCCCCCATACATCAAATGGCTCTACCTCCTGCCACACGGTCATCGGCATCTCGTCCCGGTGTGACGTGTTTCCTGTCCTCTGGCACCTGTCACATCCCTGAACATAGTCGTGACAGTCTTTGAAGATTGTCGGCCAGAAAAAACCGGACTGCATTATTTTATGAGCTGTTCGCGTTCCCCCAAAATGACCCCCACACTGTGATGAGTGGCAGTGTCGGATCACGTTCCAGGCCTCGTGGGTCGGGATACACCTTCTCAGGATGTTATCGGCCCCCTGTTTGAATAAGTACGGGTCGTCCCAGAAATACTGTCGACTTTCGGCAATGAACTTTTTCCGCTGCGATGGGGTGAGATCCTCGGGAAGCGTGCCAGTTACCAAGTAATTGGCTATGGCATAGTACCACGGTCTCCCGATTTTTACTGCCATGATGTGCTCGTCCGGGAAGTTTTCCTTGATCGGCACCGGGTCCACCTTCACGTTCTCAAGTCTGGATAGGTGATCCGTTACCACGTTCTCGACTCCCTTCTTGTCCCGGATTTCCACATCGAATTCCTGCATCAGTAGTACCCACCTCAACAGTCTCGGTTTCGCGTCCTTTTTGTCCAGCAGGTATTTCAGGGCACTATGGTCGGTAAAAACGATAACTTTGGACCCGACCAAATAGGGCCTGAATTTGTCCAGGGCATACACCACGGCCAGCAGTTCCTTTTCTGTCGTGCCATAGTTGAGCTGGGCATCGTTGAGTACCCGGCTCGCATAATAAATGGCGTGGCATACCTTATCCTTTCGCTGTCCCAAAACTGCCCCGACTGCACAGTCGCTGGCGTCACACATCAGCTCAAACGGGAGTGACCAATCTGGCGTGGTTATAACCGGGGCTGTGGTCAGCTTCTCTTTCAAATGGTCAAAAGCCTGCCAACATGCTGCATCGAAATTAAAGGGTACGTCTTTTCCGAGTAAAGCGCAGAGTGGCTTTGTGATCTTGGAAAAGTCTTTGATGAACCTTCGGTAAAATCCTGCATGTCCCAGAAAACTCTTGATCGCTCTTACGTTCGTCGGGTATGGAAGCTGTTTTATCACCTCGATCTTAGCCCTGTCCACCTCGAGTCCCTTGCTGGAAATTCTGTGACCCAGCACGATCCCCTCGGTGACCATAAAGTGACACTTTTCCCAATTGAGCACCAAATTCGCCTTCTTGCATCGGATCAGAACTTGACCCAAATGGAACAGGCAGTCATCGAAACTGTCCCCGAATAGTGAAAAGTCGTCCATGAAGACCTCCAGATTTTTCTCGATCATGTCGGAAAAAATCGCCATCATACATCTCTGGAACGTGGCAGGAGCATTACACAACCCGAACGGCATGCGCCGAAACGCGAATGTACCGTATGGGCAGGTAAACGTCGTCTTTTCCTGATCCTCTGGGGCTATGCAAATCTTGTTGTACCCGGAGTACCCGTCCAGAAAACAGTAATAGGCGTGGTGGGCGAGCCGGTCCAACATTTGGTCCATGAATGGTAGTGGGAAGTGGTCCTTCAATGTTGCGTTGTTTAACCTCCGGTAGTCCATGCAGATCCGCCAGCCTGTAACGGTACGCTGCGCAATCTGCTCCTGGTTGTTATTCTGCACCACCGTAATACCCCCCTTTTTGGGCACGCACTGGACCGGGCTGATCCACGTGCTGTCCGATATGGGGTATATGATTCCCGCTTCCAGCCACTTCATGACCTCTTTTCGCACAACGTCCTTCATGTTCGGATTCAGTCTCCGCTGGGGCTGAATCACCGGTTTCTTGCCTTCTTCAATTCGGATCTTGTGCATGCAGCAGGAGGGGCTGATCCCCTTGATATCTGCAATCGTCCAGGCGATTGCTTCCTTATGCTCTCGCAATACTTCCAGCAGTTTCTGCTCCTGTTCCTGAGATAAACGAGACGAAACAATTACGGGCAGAGTACTATTTTCACCAATATACGCATACCTGAGATGGCTCGGGAGCGGTTTCAGCTCCAGTGCGGGTGGCTCCTTGAGTGACGGGACCAGAATCATCTTTTGCCTGCCGTCTTCGTCCCGGTGCAAGGTGGTCCAGTCCTCGGCTCTCATGGCGTGCTCTCACCGAGTCTTCTCCTTTCCATCCCCGTACATGCTGTCGATCTCTTCCCACAATTGGTCCATCTCCTCGTTTTCCCAGCCTTCGTCCACCACATCTATAGCAAAGATGTCCTCGTGGTCGTAGTAATTTGGCAGTTGCAGATTTTTGAAACCGTTGAATTTCACTTTTTCCTCGTTAATCTGCATGGTCAGCTCCCCGCTCTTGCAGTTTATCATTGCTTCGCCTGTGGCCAAAAACGGCCTGCCAAGTATGAGCGGTACCTCCCCTGCCTCCATGTCCAGGATGACGAAATCTGCCGGAAAAATCAGCTCGCCGACCTTGACCAGAATATCCTCGATAACCCCATAAGCCTATTTTACGGACCTGTCTGCCATCTGCAGCATGATTCTGGTGGGTCGGGGTTCACCGACTTTCAAACTATTGAAAATCGTTAGCGGCATCAGGTTGATGCTGGCCCCTAGGTCACACAGAGCCTTTCCTGTGTAAGCGTTACCTAGGGTGACTAGTATAACGAAACTGCCAGGATCCTTTCTCTTCCTCGGTAGCCCATTCTTCACACAATTGCTCACTTCTGCCCTCAGGTTTATAGTCTCGAAGTCGCTCATTCGCCTTCTCCCATACAAGATGTCCTTAAGGAATTTGGCATAAGTGGGCATCTTAGCCAAAGCCTCAGCAAAAGGTATGTTAATCTGCAGCTGCTTGAACATCTCGAGAAACCTGGCGTAGTCCTTGCTGTCATCCCTCTTTCGTGTTCGCAAGGGGTACGGGACCTCCTTGGAGACGGGTACAGTTTCTGCACCTGTCTCGTTCTGCACTGCATCCTGCTCAACCGAGCCCTTCGGCTGGGGGCGGTCGACTTTGCTGTTATCCTGGCCCGACAAGTTGCGTTCTACTTCTTTCGAATTTTCTGCACGTGCGTGGCTGGGATACGGTGGATCCTGCAGTGCCAATCCACTCCGAGTGGAGATAGCATTGATCTGAGCCCGTGGATTGTTTACTGTATTCGAGGGTAGGTTTCCTGGCTGCCTCTCTGTTAGCTGCTGTGCTAACTGCCCCACCTGTACTTCCAAAGCGCGCAGTGACGTTTTGGTTGTCTGCATATCTGCCGTCAGGGTATCCATGTGCTTGAACCGGGACTCCATGATCTGGAACATGGACTTGATCTCTTTCATCTGAGCGTCGTACTGCTGTGTGGATGGGACTGACTGAGCCTGCGGGGCCGGGGCAGCCTGCTGAGCTGGTGGCCTGTGCTGGAATCCCGGTGCATAAACTGCTGCGTTCGGGTTTCCGTACCGAAACCCGGGATGGTCTCTCGTACCCGGTCGGTACCGGCTCGGGTCCCACTGCTGCTGTACGTAATTGGTGTCTTCGGTCCTTAGCTCCTCAATGGCTGTGTCCATATCAGGTTCTTCGACTGCTGCAACAGTCTTCTTATCTGAGTAGACTTTCTTGACCAAGTCGTGAACGATCTTGGCTAGGTTGTCTATACGGTCATCCTCTGCAGGTTCGGCTCTAGCCGCCATCCTGCGATCGTCAAACAGTCGGGTGTCCTGTTTGGCCAACTGCTTCATCAGGTCATACGCACCTTCTTTGTCTAGGTGATACAGGAAGTTTCCCCCGGCCTCTCTGTCAATCCTATCGGCGTTCTCCCTGTCTAGGGCATGGTAGAAAACATGCAGGATTTTCGCGTCTCCAAAACCGTGGTTCGGGCACCGTTTGACCAATCTCATGAGCCTGTCCCATGCGTCCACCACCGTCTCCCCCATCTTCTGTCTGAATGACAGGATCTCGCTCTGTAACTATATGACTCGGGAGGCGGGATAGAACTTTGCCAGAAAATCTGCGAACTCCTCCCATGTGGTGATGGATCGGGGTGGTCGGGATTCGAGCCAGTCTTTGGCTACTCCGTAAAGACAGTATGGAAATAAGATCAACATGAGTGCCTCTGCTTCTACCCCCTTGTATCTGACCTTGTTGCAGTAATCTTCGAATTTCCCGATAAAGTCGTTCGGGTCTTCGTCGGCCCTGCCATGAAACGGGCAGAGAGTTTGTACCGTCTGGATGGTGGATGGTTAGATGTCAAAGTGCTCGGCGGTGATCTCGGGCACCACAATAGCTCGCTCATGCCCCCCGGTGGGGACTTCGAAATTTTCCACCAACGCCTTCCCAGATCGGTTATATGTTCTCTGGTTGCTTCGGGCAGCAAGTCCCGCTGTGACAAGCTCCTCAATGTACCGAGCCATCTGGGCTGGGGTACGTGTCTCTCATTCCTGACCACCGGCTTCGGTGTTCTCGGGCGTATCTCTCTGGTTGGTTGCCATCCTGCTTTCTCAGTTTCTGCGGTTCTGTTCGGTATACAGTTTTTCCGGGTTGTCGAATGGTGACACCAAATCGCGAGGCAATCTGGGCATCAACTAAACAGTCTTGAAAACGCAGATTCAAAAACGCAGTGAGATAAAAAGAAAAATAACAAAACTGAAAATAAACAAAAACTCATAAAACTAATCCTAACTACTAAATAGACCCTAAAGAGTCCCCGGCAACGGCGCAAAAAACTTGATGCGCAAACTAACGTGCTTTCGCAAGTGTACGAATCTTGTAATACCGGGTGCAATTTAGACTCGGGTGATCGTTCCCACGAGGACTATTTCGGGTTTACTCACGTTGTCTGTTTAGGTTAACCGAGTGTAGTAACAAGGAGGAGTAGGTTGTGATCGTAGTTGACTAAACTAAAAACAGAAATTAAAAACGTAAACGTAAATATTTTTTGTGACGTTTTCTGAAATAAGCTGAATTGGGTGTAACGATAATAGATGAAAACTAGGCTCCGGGATCCCCAAGGGTTTCTACAGATTTCAGTTTTACGTTCGATTATGAAAACACTCAGCAGTTTCGATATCTGTGCAACGTACCAGTTGTGTAGTGACTTTTCAGATTCCACACGTAATCCCGATCCTGCAGACTTTCGGATTCTTGTTAAGCTGCCTAAATCTGCAGTCTAGGTTTGATCCTGTTAGGGTTTCTAACCTGTCCGAATGGCCCGGGTCAAATTCTCTAACAGTTGGTCTCACGTTTTTCGATGCTAGCCCTATCTCCCTTTCTCTGGTCGGTCTATCAGGGTAAGGTACTAAATCCTGGTTTTTCTTCCTAACCCTAACTTGACGTTTTCACCTACAAGCTCGGGTCTATAGCGATCCTGGGTGATCAATCCTATCATGCATATACGGTAATAATCAAAACCAGAATAACAGATACAACTTGCTGAATTAAGATAATCATCATGAATCCATAAACAAAGTAGTCATAAAATCTGAGTACGAAACCCTAGGTTCACCGAGAACCTAGGTGAGAAGTTTAGCTACGACTAGACATAATACAAAACGCAGTTTCTGAATATAAAGAGAGAGAACGAAATCAAACTAAGTCTTCGAATCTCGAATCGCGCTTTCGTGCTCTCCGTGAATGCTCTGACTTGCCCTTCGGTTGTGCTGAGAATTGTGTTGTGTCTCCGTGTATTCAAAACGGGTCTGGACGAGTCTTTAAATAGTGCTGTTTTCCCCGAAACGCGTGCGCCCGAAATTACGGAATCTGCCATCAGTCCACCGTCTTTGACCAAAAAGTCAAAACTGGCTGCGTATATACGCAGGGTTGCGTATATACGCAACCAGAGCATATAACCACCTCCCCCTCTCCCCCTCCTGCCTGCGTATATACGCAAGGCTGCGTATATACGCAGGCAGGGGGGTGGAGAGGAGGCCCTGCATGGTCCTTTGGTGGGCCTGGTTGGGTCCCCTGGGTCCCACTCTTCTGCCTGACGCTCCCGGTTTGCCTCCCTTGGTGTTCTCCTGCTTTTTCCGTGTTCCCGTCTTGTCCCGGTCTTGTGCACGTTTCCCGAGACGGTCCCAGCTTGGTCCCGACACGCTTCCCGATGCACCTCCCGAACCTGTTCCTGAAAAGGCAACACGAACGAAAACCCGCGAGCATATCCAAATATAGCAATAAATAAGCAGAAATCCAGGAAGTACAAATAAACGTCTCGTTCTAGATTCCCGAGGCATTCTAAGGCATTATCCGGCAAAAACCGCTAATTCCGACACAAATACTCATGAAATCAGGCTAAAAGATAACCCCTAATTGGGCGTTATCAGAATGCCAGCTGATTAAAGATGATCTAGGAAATTGACAGCATCCTAATGTACTCTTTCTATCAACTTTATATCCTACAAAGTCAGCATCTGAATGCCACACAAAGAGAAGTTAGACTTTTTAGGATACCAAAGCCCTAAGTCTTTGGTACCATTGAGATATCTAAATATTCTCTTAACTGCAGTCAAGTGTGATTATTTAGGATAAGGTTGAAATCTAGCACACATACAAACACTGAACATGATATCCGGTCTGCTAGCTGTGAGGTATAGTAATGATCCAATTGTGCCTCTATACTCTTTCACATTCACACTCTTACGAGAGTCGTCTTTGTTTAAAGACAATGTAGAACTCGTGGGGGTCTTGATCTCTTTGGATTGAGACATATTATACTTGTTTAGAAAATATCTTGTGTACTTGCTTTAATGTGGGAATATTCCTTTCTTCATCTGGTGAATTTAAAATCCAAGAAAGAAGTTCAATTCTCCCATCAAGCTCATTTCAAATTCCCTGTTCATAAGACTTGAGAATTCCTTGCACAGAGAATCATTAGTAGCTCCAATTAGAATATCATCAACATAAATTTGAACTACAAGCTTGTCTTTCTCATGAGTCTTTATGAAAAGGGTCTTATCTACTAATCCTGTTTTGAAATCATTTTCCAGTAGAAACTTAAACAATATTTCATACCAAGCCCTTGGAGCTTGTTTCAAACCATAAAGAGCCTTCTCAAGTTTGTAAACATGATCTGGAAACTTGTCATTTTTAAAACCTGGAGGTTGATTAATATAAATATCTTCTTGCAAATAGCCATTTAAAAATGCACACTTCACATCCATTGAAAGAGTTTCATGTTCTTGTAAGATGAAAATGCAAGTATAATTCTAATGGCTTCTAACCTGGCAACATGAGCAAAAGTTTCTTCATAGTCAATACCTTCTTCTTGATTGTAGCCTTGAGCTACCAATCTAGCTTTGTTCCTGATTACCTTTCCATTCCCATCTAACTTTTTTGTGAACACCCATCCGGTGCCAATAACAGACTCATTTCTTGGTGGAGGAACTAGATTCCAAATCGTGTTCCTTTCAAACTCATTGAGTTCACTTTTCATAGCTATAATCTAGTCTGCTACTTTTAATGCTTCCTTCACAGTTTTAGGTTCTACAAGAGAGAAAACAACATTAAAAGCACAAAGATTTTTCAACTGTTATCTGGTTTGTGTACCAGTGGTTGGATCAGAAATAATGTTATAAGCAGGATGAGATGAGAGATATTTAAATCTCTTCCTTGGTGTCAAGGTTTCAGGCTCTCCAATTTGTTTTTCAAGTCTTTGAGAACTTGAAGTAGTAGCTTGATCTGCTGTCTTCTCTGGAGATTTTGTTTCAAGGCTTTGAATCTTAGTTTTAAGGTCTTGAAAATGTCTTCTTTATTCTTGTAAGATTTCCTATAAACCTTTTGAGGATTCTTCTTCAGTATCTGAATCATGCTCGTTCAGATTAAGATCTGCGAAACGTCACTCAAAGAACCATCATAGCTTTCATAAAATATGACATGAATGCTTTCTTCAACAAGCTTGGTTCTCTTATTATAAACTCTATAGGCTTTGCTAGTCTGTGAATAACCAAGAAAAATGTCTTCATCACTTCTTGCATCAAACAAACAAAGATTGTCATTACCATCATTGTGAACAAAGCACGTACAACCAAAAGGTTTGAAGTAAGAAATTTTTGGCTTTCTTCTTTTGAACAGATCATAAAGGGGTATTCTTTAGAATAGGTCTGATCAAGAACATGTTAAGAATGTAGTTTGATGTATTCACATCTTCTTCCTGACACGAATTCTTACGTGTATGCGCAAGTGCACGGTCAAGTAATATAGGGGTGGTATTTCAACCCCGAGTTATCGATCCCACGAGGACAAGCTTGAGATTATTTAATTAGTTATTAGATTAGAGTACTGTAACTGGGAGGAAGAATTGAGGTTGATTACGAATTGAAATAAATAACTAAATAATAATTTTTTTGGGTTTTTTAATTTATTAAACAAATATGGAGAAACTAGGCAATCTAGGGTTGTAGACGATTTCCGGATTAGAAAAGTAACACGTTAATCCTATTCTATTTAAGCCGGGTAATAGCACTAACAATCCTCTCTTGGTCTCATGTCATTCTACGTTACGGTCTACTTGGTGTCCTATCGGTCCACCTACATCTACCGGTCCGTTCTAGTAGGCTAACGACAGTGCAAGGAATGATGTCCTCTCAGACCACCACCACATGAACACCTCACTATCTCCTACTGAATCTACCCACTAAGGCCAATCCTACTCACTTCTCTTCTCAGTCTCAGTGATGAAGGATTGTTGTTCATATCTCATCACAGCTGGGTCTAAGTCGCTCTCACGCACTCGCTAGATAAATAACAAGTCCGGTTAACTACTCCATTCTTGCCAAGGATTAAGCATAGAAGTGAACAATTAGCAAAAACAGATAATAACTTTAATCAAGATTACAATCTAAGAATAAACCCTAAGTTCATGAATATCAATTCCTAAGATAGTTGTGTCAATAGACTACACTCATTAGCAACTTCGTGAAATTAAACTTCATCCAAAAGATCAAAATTCAAAAGCATGAGACAAGTCTAAAATCCGGAAAACATATTGTCTACATAAACCCTAGGCTTTCTAGAGAAGCCTAGAAAAACGTCTAGCTAC
This sequence comes from Linanthus parryae, assembly GCA_023055425.1. Classification (NCBI taxonomy): domain Eukaryota; kingdom Viridiplantae; phylum Streptophyta; class Magnoliopsida; order Ericales; family Polemoniaceae; genus Linanthus; species Linanthus parryae. The sequence continues at coordinate 105,094,583 of JALGPY010000001.1, forward strand.
TGCTTGAAATACTAGCAAAGCAATAGAGTTTCTCCATACAAGTGGTTAAAAGAGGGAAGAAGAGATCAAACGCTAGAAATCGGGAAGATTGGCGGGATTCGGGCTCTTCTCCTTGCTTAAGGTTGCTCCCAATGGAGTCCCCTTGTTCTCCTCCTTCTTCTTGGCTATGAATAGGCGTGAATGGTGATTATTTTCGTCCCTAGGTTGTCCTTCTTTCTTAACCCGCAGAAGTCTTCAGTAATTGCACAATAACCCCCTTAAATCTGCTCCTGACTTCAAAACGCGATATCTTCTTCGTCCGAACTCGGATTTAGCTCCGTGACCTATCGATGGAAAGATCTCTGAGTCTAATTTCATATGGAACTGGTTTAACCCCCAAGTGAGATATAGAACTCCAGATATGATCAAAATAGTGCAGACTGGTCATCCAAGCTCCTCCAATTCGGCTTCTCTTCACTCCACTTGAGCTCCCCATTGTTTCCGAAGTTCGTTCCATTTCTCCTATCAACCGATTAGCATCCGTCTCTGCCAAAACAACATGAACAAACATAACAAGCGATTATATTTGACAAATAACAATGAAATATGCATAGAAAACGCTCGGACTAACCATATAGCACATGGTAGCAACAAGTGATAAAACGACCTATATTCTCTAACATTAGGCTCAAATCATTGTCAAATACCTATTAACATGTGGTAAATGCTAAAGAACTATAGCCCCTAAAAGGTGCTATCAAACTCCCCCACACTTACTCTCTTGCTCGTCCCGAGCAACAATGAAGCACAAACCTCCCACACTCGAGACATTGCATACATACCAAAACCAAACCAATGCATACCCCGCCGCTTTGAATACTTCACTTTCCGCTAGCTAACACGACTCACGACTCAATACACAAAGACACGACTATGCAAACTACATGATATGTACAATGCAACTCAAGTATGTACAATGCAAGGCATTAAAGAACAAAAGTTTTTCTTTTTGGTTAGAGATTGGGCAATATCAAAGAACAACCGGCATGTCATAAGGCTCTGACATCCCCTAGAAGATTATATAACTTTGGTGATCGGTAGAACTTGCGTCCAGTTTCGTCAGACAAAACGGGCCCGAACACAAAATACGTTGCTTTCGCACACTCATCAAACGTATCCCTAGCACTTACCATCCGAACTATTTATCCATGGGTTTCAATTGTTGACGGCTTTAGGACGGGTAGGATAGGATATTTAGAAGCGCAGTCCTAGACGTCATGATACACTCACAAAAACCCGATTCTCACACTCCCTCACCAAAATCCAAGGAACCCCCGCCGAACTAACTACTCCGGCACTCATTCCCTCAATCTTGGTGTAACGCCGTTCTCGCGGCCACAAATGTGAAGAAGTGATCTCGAACAATAGCTAATCTCCTTGGTCTTCTTGAAGTTTAATTTCCGGCTCCCTATTCCATTTCAGTTTCAACTTTCTTTTTTTTTCAATTTCGTTCTCATACCAATAAGCACATGGAGACACCAATGATGATACAATATCCAAGGAGATCAAATCAATATAGATAACATGGGGGTGGAATGTGTCAAATCAACTAATATGGTCAACTATGTGTCGACACCCCCACACTCGATGTAAAGCATATCTCGAACCCGGTAGTCACTATGTAAACGTGCTAATTCCAACCAATCCTCCTCATCACCTAAGATGTAGAAAATATGAATGAAGTACAAGCACATCCTCCTATAAGGTCAACCAACCCCCACCCCATGACGTGCGGAAAAAGTATCACGCTCTACGGCACTCCACCTGTGATCGTGGTGTATGGACACGAATCACCGCCACGCCGAAGTGTGCTGCCGTCTCTAACTCACCCTCACATTCCCTCAAAAGATGAAATCTAAGAATGTCCACTCAAGATATATCAAATCAGATCACCCTCAACGAACCTCCCTAACTCAACTCCCTCTATCATGACGCATAGGAAGGGACCATTCTAACTAGTGATGAAAGTCACAAGGAACGGCTTCCTAGGCTAGAGGCTGTGAATAAAAGGGGTAAATGGATCAAATTGGGTTCACTAGTGGACCTAGGCGATGGATACGGAACGTGAGGTCCCCTTAAAATCACTCGCACAGCTGTTCCATTGCCACTACGAGGAGGGTTGACGACTACCTAAGTACGGTGGTGTAGCGCTAGTAGGATAACTAGTTTGAGAGACAGCTACTCATAATTCTCGAGTGCATTGGCCCTATAGCCTTCCTACTCCAGATTCTCGCGCGTCTACCTCACCTCAGATTTTCATACTACCTAGGGAATACTATCATTGAGCCCTCTCCACGCTTACTCTCTTCAATTGCCCTTTCTCAAAAATTTCAATTTTTATAATTTTTCTTGTTTTTAATTTTTTTATTTTTATTTTTCCGACACTATATGTAACTGGCCAACTCGACTAACCAACAAAGTATGGTAGGTGGACTCAATAAATAAAAGTGCAACAATAATATACAATGCATAAAATAAACGTGCACATGCAAAACTAACCGACTCGACATCTACATGCAAACGCGACTTTCTAAACTACATGTAACAAGGCTATGCAATGGCTAACTAGCGGATAGCTAAAAACTCCCCCACACTTAAGCGCTTTGTTGTCCTCAACAAAAAACATAGTGAAATCAAGAGGACTCGGCTGCTCAAGCGTAGGGCCGGTGGGTCTAGTCGGAATGAGCTAAACAAGTATCCAAGAATCCAAGTATGAGCAAGTAAAAATTTTCAAGAAATTAATCCCTAAGAGTGCCTAAGCAAGAATTAAAGCCGAGAGAGAGAGAGAAAATTGTACCAAATTTTTCGGAAACACGAGCTAGTGAAGGCATGATTACCTCCTTAAGCTCCTCGTTGTCCTTGTCTTAAGTTCCTTTTTGAGCTTTGGCCGAATCCCCCTCCAAAGCGATGAATTAGAAGATTTAAGTTCTTGGAGCTCTGCCTCTTTGATTTCCCCCACACTCAAACAAAGCCCTATCTTTCAAAAACTCAAGTGTTGTTGTTGGGTTTGCAAGGAGCAAAACCCAACAAAATTTTTTGAATTTGGTTGAGTTTTGAAAATTTGGGTGTATGGATGTATGGGTGTTCTTGAAGGTTTGGGAGGAAGAAGATGAAGAAAAGTGGGGTTTGATCCAAGTTTGGGGTGTTGGGGGACTTGTTGGTTGGATATAGGCTTTAAACAATCAAGAAAATACCAAAAAAAACATCCCCAAAATCGGACAAACCCGCCCGATTTCGGCCCCCATTTCGGCCCGAAATGGGTGCCGAAATCACTATAGCAAAATCAAGCAGTGGGCATATTTGATTTCGGGGCCTAAATCAGTGTTTTTCGGCTCCCATTTCGGCCCGAAATGGGTGTGGAAATGCACTGCTTTCGCCCGTTTTGCTTTAGCTCTATCTTCTTCATCCGGTACCCGATTCGCGCGATTCCTGAACCGTTGGACTCCACACTCGAAGAGGAATCCATTACTAGAAAATCTCAAATCCAATAAATTTTCAATTTCTTCTCAATTTATCTCACTTGTGCAAAGAATCTCGCCTCCAAATCTCTTGAACTCTATTTTCACTCCGAATTCCGATGCGTGCAACCCCGATACTCCAACTCGCTACCATGCTCCTCATGACTAATTGGCTACTCCTCAACCTCGAGTAGCTTCTTTATCAAGCTCAATGCTTCCGGTTAGCTAGTTGTTCCTCTTTTTGCGTGCGAAATCGTGCACATGCATCAAGAAGGGGAATCCGGAGAGTTCTTCGGTACCTGTGTCCTGCACACTCATAGAAAATATTAAAAAAAACTCTCTCTCGCCCCTCACAATCAAATATGGAGAACTCAAAAACAAAAACGAAACAAAATATCAAACTCTACTCTACATTTGGTTGCCTCCCAAGAAGCGCTTGTAATTTTAGGTCGACGGCCCGACCCGATTACCTCAACCGAAAAGAAAAGTGGTGGTTGACTTATCCCTCCACTTCTTCTTCTTCCACCATCTCTTTTCCAGAACTTCACGTGCACCCCTCTGTTGTGCAGATGGTGGAGAAGTGTAGAAGTTGACTCTTTTCATCTTGCATTTTTTTTCTTTATCTACTTCCACGAAGTACTATTGAGCTCAAATGAATCACTGGCCATAAAGTCGCCCCAGTAGTACCTCTTTGGTGTTTTATGCTCGTCAATCAACACATGCAGTTCACTCACACCCCCACACTTGCTGATTTCCAAATCCTCAATAGCAAAATTCACAAGTGTTTCATCATCTTCATCGTTAGCACCCCACAAGCTCCCGTCCAAATTGTCCTCTGGTGGTGGTGATGATGGAGGCTCAAATTTAGTCTCAACTTCACGTGGAAAGGGATCCTCTTGTGGCACTTGGATACCTGATTCCCCTGCCGCTGACAGTTTCTCTACTCGTTTCGTTAACCTCTTCATCATCTCCCTCACGTATTCCATACATGTGGTTGAATCCTCTTGTGAAAATTGTGTAGCAACAGACAAGAACTTGACGCACACTTGGATATCCTCCATAATACTGCGCCGTTTTGCCATACCCGCTGACGAGTCTTCTTGGTGCTGATGAAGTTGGGGTGGATCAAAAATGCACGCGTCTTCATACTTGTGATCCTTCTTGCATTTATAGCACCAAATTACTGATCACTCATCCGTGTGCCCATCTGCATCTAGTACAATAGTAGGGGTAATCAGAGATCCCCTCATAATCTTCCTCGCTCGACATGCTCATTACGTCTCCTGCTTCCTGTGTTCTTGCAAAAACAAACTCACAAGAAACCCGTGAAGCACAGAGTTGGAAACAAAATAAAACAAACTAAAAGAAAAGTACTCTAAACTAACTCCTTACTAAATAATCTACCGATGTCCCCCGGCAACGGCGCCAAAAACTTGACATGAATTACGTGTATGCGCAAGTGCACGGTCAAGTAATATAGGGGTGGTATTTCAACCCCGAGTTATTAATCCCACGAGGACAAGCTTGAGATTATTTAATTAGTTATTAGATTAGAGTACTGTAACTGGGAGGAAGAATTGTGGTTGATTAAGAATTGAAATAAATAACTAACTAATATTTTTTTTGGGTTTTTTAATTTATTAAACAAATATGGAGAAACTAGGCAATCTCTAGATCACCTAGGGTTGTAGACTATTTTCGAATTAGCAAAGTAACACGTTAATCCTATTCTAGTTAAGCCGGGTAATAGAACTGACAATCTCCTCTCGGTCTCATGTCGTTCTACGTTACGGTCTACTTGGTGTCCTATCGGTCCACCTACATCTACCGGTCCGTTCTAGTAGGCTAACGACAGTGCAAGGAATGATGTCCTCTCAGACCACCACCACATGAACACCTCACTATCTCCTACTGAATCTACCCACTAAGGCCAATCCTACTCACTTCTCTTCTCAGTCTCAGTGATGAAGGATTGTTGTTCATATCTCATCACAGCTGGGTCTAAGTCGCTCTCACGCACTCGCTAGATAAATAACAAGTCCGGTTAATTACTCCATTCTTGCCGAGGATTAAGCATAGCTTATGAACAATTAGCTAAAACAAATATTAACTTTAAGCACGATTACAATCTAAGAATAAACCCTAAGTTCATGAATATCAATTCCTAAGATAGTCGTGTCAATAGACTACACTCATTAACAACTTCATGAAATTAAACTTCATCCAAAAGATCAAAATCCAAAAGCATGAGACAAGTCTAAAATCCGGAAAATATATTGTCTACATAAACCCTAGGCTTTCTAGAGAAGCCTAGAAAATGTCTAGCTACTACTTGAAATACTAGCAATGTAATATCCCGTTTTTATACGGGTGAGATACTAGCAAATCGTGAAGTTTAAATGCAAATTGGGGAGGTATTTGTAGTTTAAAGAAAAGATATACTAGTTGATGTAGGGGGTGGTAGTTGTAGTTTGAAGAGAATTATATACCTAGAGGGTGAATAAATAAAAGTGAATTAATTAATAAACTCAAAATAAAAACTGAATAAATAAATTAAATAATAAAAAAATAGTGAAGAAGCTTTCTCCACCAGTTCACTCAATCCACTGGTGAATTTCCCAAATAACAAGAGTTTTGTCTTCTTCTTCAACCCCTCCTTCAAAAACCCAGCAGCCCCTCCCTCTCTTCTCACCCGTCACCACCACCACCTCCATCACCGGCAACGCCATCACTGCCACCACCACATCCTCCTCCACCTCTCTGCCTCTCTCTGTCTCTCTCTCCCTCTCCCCTGTTCTGCCCGACTAAAACAGAGGAAGCAGCAGCAGCGGCAAAGCCGCTGCCTCCCCCGTCGGTGACGCCACCACCACCAGCCACCTCAATCTCTCCCTCACCACCCCCTGATCTCTCCCTCTGTCTCTCTCTCGCCTCTCTGGATTAGCCGGCGAAAACCCAGCAGAAGCAGCAGCGGCACATGGCCGATGTCGTCTCCGGCGAGGTCCCCGACGCCAAGAACGACCGCCACCACCACCTGCACCTCTCTACTCTCCCTCTATTTCGACTCTCTCTTCCCTACCCTCTCTGTTTCGAACCAAAGGGAAGCCACCACAGCAGTGAACCACTGTAGAAACCGCCCAGAGCCACCACAACTTCAGCGACCTCCATTAACGCCGGCGAGAAGATCGACCCGAGCTATCCGACGATACCCGATCCCTCGAATCGATCCTAATCAACTCCCAGAGGTCCGATGAAGCTTTAACCGCTGCCAATCGAAGCCAAGAATGCCTCAGTCGCCGGAATCGTTCATCACCGCCGGCCACCTCGACGACAACCTCAATCGGACCCAATTTTCAACCGTTTTTCGTGATTTTTGGTGTGGGTAACTTCTAAATTCTCCTCTGATTCGTTTTTGATAATCAAACTGCAATTTTAATGGCTAAATCCGAACTTGGATCGATTGGGTGTTATGTGTTCTTGAAATAGGGGTTAAAGTGTAGTTTCAGAAACTTGAAGGGTAGAATCTACCACATATAAAACGGCTAGTGTTGGTGGAAAGGCTATTATGTGTCTTTTATCAAAACTTGGGGGGTCCAGTTGTTGTTACCTAAACTGCATATAAATCATAAAATTTAAAATGCTATTTTTTAGATTAAAATTATTTCCTAACATTTCAAAATAATATTTTAATTATGTAAAAGAAAAAGTGGCTATTTTAAACTATGTAGGAGTTATTTAATATACAATATTATTGATTCTCTCGGAAAATAAGCAAACTAAAAATATATGTTGTTAAATAAATATTTTCTAAGTGCTTATAAACTAGTGTTCTGAGTAAAATATGTTATTTGCTTAATATTGCTATAAGTTAGGAAGTTAAATAGGAAAATAACTTTTAAGAAAACTCCTTTAATTATAAATAGATAAAACTTGTTTATTATTTGTAGATATTAGAAATTATTTCTCCAAAATGAAGCTATGACTAAACACTTATTTTCTTAGAATAAATATTTTTGGTGAATCTAATTTATGAATCTAATTCTTTTATAGAATGTATATTTTCCAATAAATAATTAGCTATAATTAAATTAGTTGGAATTAAACTTTTGTAGTCACTTAAAAATAAATGTGTTGTATAATAAGTTAATATTTTCTAATTATGAGAGTGTATAAATTTAATATGTGAATTCTTACTTAATAATTTTAAAGAGCTAGTATTTATATAAGTAGTGATTTTCTATGAGGAAAATAAATAAATAAATAAATAATAAATAAATAAATAAATAAATAAATAAATAAATAAATAAATAAATAAATATGTAGTTGTGGTTTACGTCGCCGGTTTATTATATAAATATTGTATACTAAAAATTAATGGGGTTATGGGAAAAATGGGACTTGTTAGGAATTTAGCATTTCACAAATCATACTTGGACTTGTGATTGATTTAGAAATTATAACTGTAGGTGACGAGTTTATAGACGAAGGTTACGTCTACCTGTGAAAGCCGAAGTGATATTTGCCGTATTATCAAGGTGAGTAAACATGCCAAGTCTAGCGCGCCCAGCTTCTTTCGTGTCGAAATATGATTTTATAATTTGTCTCAAAATGTGTTTTATGACATACATGCTTTACTCGAAATTTGGATTGTGTTGAGATATTTTTTTTGAAATTGACACGTGAAAATAATAACGCGTAATAACGTAAAGTGGAAAGAGTTGTGCGGGGAAAACTTATTATTATTGTCGTGTTGGCTTTAGCCACTCGGCCTGTGATTATTATTGTCGTGTTGGCTTCGTCCACTCGGCCTGTGATTATTATTGTCGTGTTGGCTTTGTCCACTCGGCCTGTGTACTTTAACCCGGTCGCAACCTGCCGGGTCGCTCCATGTACTCACCTCTCTGGCCGCAAGAAGTCTTAGGGGGTGCCGGCACTTAAGGTCTTGGATGCTTGTGATGGATTATTCTTCCCCGTATCAACTAATGGATTTTATGGTTTGGATATTGGATATTAATGGACATGGAAATATTAGGATTAAATGGTTTGGATATTGGATATGGATTTAATTATGATTATTGGAGATTTCTGAAAACTTACGAGAACTCGGAAATGTCTTACTATTACACTGTCTTTTACTTCCGCTGTATTTCCATTTAAAGTTGAATACTCGTGAAATATTTACTCTTCGTCCATTTATTTTTGTTACTTGAGTTAAAATACCTCGTTCCCGATTTACGTGCTTGGGTGTTACTCATTCAGTATTTCATTGCTGACTTTAGAAACTGCGGTTCCTGTTTTAATTCCCACCGCAGGTCTAGACGGAGAAGGCTTGGCTTAGGACGGGGGAAAACGCGGACTCACCCAGTTTTATTTGCATGTCTAGTAAATCAAACTCTTAGACTCTTCACTTTGTGTAATAATATTTTAAGACGATGTGTGAAACTTTTATGTAATATATATCTATGGCAGTGTTTGTTCTTGATTCCCACCGTTCCATATTAAGTAGCACCCACCCGGGCTCTGCGATCCGGAACGGAAAGTCTGGGAACCAAGGGGTGTTACAAGCAAAGCAATAGAGTTTCTCCATACAAGTGGTTAAAAGAGGGAAGAAGAGATCAAACGCTAGAAATCGGGAAGATTGGCGCGATCCGGGCTCTTCTCATTGCTTGAGGTTGCTCCCAATGGAGTCTCCTTGCTCTCCTCCTTCTTCTTGGCTCTGAATAGGCGTGAATGGTGATTATTTTCGTCCTAGGTCGTCCTTCTTTCTTAACCCGCAGAAGTCTTCAGTAATTGCACAATAACCCCCTGAAATCTGCTCCTGACTTCAAAAGGCGATATCTTCTTCGTCCGAACTCGGATTTAGCTCCGTGACCTATCGGTGGAAAGCTATCTGAGTCTACTTTCATATGGAACTGGTCTAACCCCCAAATGAGTTATATAACTCCATATATGATCAAAATAGTGCAGACTGGTCATCCAAGCTCCCCATTGTTTCTGAAGTTCGTTCAATGCCTCCTATCAACCGATTAGCATCCGTCCTTGCCAAAAAAATGAAAAAAATACCAAGCGATTATTTGACAAAGAACAATGAAATATGCATAGAAAACGCCCGGACTAACAATATAGCACATGGTAGCAACAAGTGATAAAACGACCTATATTCTCTAACATTAGGCTCAAATCATTCTCAAATACCTATTAACATGTGGTAAATGCTAAAGAATTATAGCCCCTAAAAAGGTGCTATCACTGCCCAATAGTACTTTAGCAATTTATTTTCCGGAAGCATTGTTCTTGACATGTCTTCAAGAGTCCTGTTCTTTCTTTCAAGAAGTCCATTCTGTTGAGGAGTTCAAGGAGCAGAAAAGTTGTGAGAGATATCATGCTTAGAACAGAATACATCAAACTCAATTAGATCACACTCTCTACCATGATCACTTCCTATTGAACAATAGGTAGGTTTTTCAAGGTTTGAAGTTCTCTATAAAACATTGAAAATTCAGTGAGAGCTTCTGATTTTTCTCATAACCCAAGTATATCTAGAAAAATCATCTACAATAACAAGCATGTACTTCTTACCCTTTGGAGTTGGAGTTCTCATAGGACCACAGATATCCATATGCAGTATTTCAATGGTTCTAGTAGTACTTACAAATTTATTTGGTTTGAATGAGCTTCTAGTTTGCTTGCCTTGTGCACATGCCTTGCATACTTCTTCATCTTTGAACTTGATAGTGAGTAGACCTCTTACCAAGTTCTTGGAAACTAACTTGTTCAAGGTATGCAAGCTAATGTGTCCCAACTTTCTGTGCCAAAGCTTTGAATCTTCTTTCAAGGCCTTGAGACACTTCAAGTTTTCTCCTGCAACTTTGTTAGTTTGAAAAGTATAGACATTTTTTGACCTTAAGGCAGTGAGGATGCAATTGCCATATTTCTCATCTTGCACCACACATTTCTCTTTGTCAAAGATAACCTTATTACCTTTATCACAAAGCTGAGATACACTAAGCAAGTTAAATTTCAAACCATCAACTAGATATACATCAGAAATGGAATTTTCAGAATATGTACCAACTTTACTTATACCTAGAATGCTGCATTTGCCATTTTCACCAAGTGTAATAGAACCTTTAGATTTCTCCTTCAATTCTGAAAATAAAGATCTCTTTCCTTTTATGTGTCTTGAGAAACCACTGTCCATAAACCATTTATGTTCTTTGGTCTTGATGACAACCTGCAAACACCATTCACTCAATATTCTTTTCAGAACTTTCATCATGCTTGGCCATAAGGCATAGGTTTGCATGTTCTTCTTCAGATTCAAAGTCACTTGATGTTTCTGAATCACTCCAGGAAGCTATCATAGCTTTCTTTCTTCTATCATGATCTTTCTTCTGAAAATTTTTCCTCTTTTTGTGTGGACAGTCTCTGATCAAATGTCCTGCATCACCACGCTCAAAGAAATTCATGACTTTAGGCTTATTACCATGTGAAGAAGATTTACCTTTGTAGTATTTTCTACTGGAGAATCTGTGTCTATCTCTGCTGAAGTCCTTGTTTCCAAAATTCTTCTTCATTTTGAGAATTCTGGTCAAGGCTTTGGAGATCAAAGCAATAGGATCTTCATCATCATCTTCAGTTTCAAGTCTTTGAGATGGCTCATTCTCCTTTGCCTTGAGAGCTAGGTTCTTGAAACCTTCAGGTAATTCTCCATCAATTTCATTCATGGATATTTCATGTGTAAGGAGTTTCCTTTGCAGGTCATCAAGCTGAAGTGATGAAAGATCTTGAGCTTCCTCAATAGCAGTAGTCTTTGGTTCCCATTTTTCCTTTGGAAGACTTCTCAGAATATTTCTAAACTTTTCTTCATTGGAAATGTGTTTTCCCAATGAATCAAGATTGTTGACAATGTCAGTGAACTTTTTGAACATGTCTCTAATTGACTCATCTCCATTCATCTTGAATAGCTCATATTGCCTGAGATATATGTTGATCTTGGTTTTCTTGACATGGCTGGTTCCCTCAAAGGTCACCACAAGCGTATCCCTGATGTCCTTGGCAGTCTTGCAACCTGAGATCCTGTTGAACTCATCTGCACTCAAAACACAATATAAGAGATTCATAGCTTTATAATTTTTGGGAGATTGTTCTAACTCAGAATCAGAGAGTGAGTCTTTAGATTTGGGAGTTTTAATCTCATCTTTCTCTGTGTAGAAAGTGTGAGGTCCATTCTGAATGATAGTCTAAAGCTATATATCTTGATCAATGATGAACATTTTCATCAAGGCTTTCCTGTGAACAAAATTGTCTCCACAGGAGAGAGGAGTTCTGTTAGCAGCACTTCCCTGAGAGAAACCACCATCACCTACAGTACTCATGATCGCAAGATGGTTAAATCTATGGAGTGATAAAAGCTCTGATACCAATTGAAGGGGTGTACATTAGGTAGAACTACAGTATCAATACTCTAGAATGGGGGGGTTGAATAGTGTATGCCAACTTTTGCTAAACTTTTAAAAGTAGTAGTTTCAAAAAGAATTATAATGAGTGAAGAGTGATTCAAGGCCTTGAAATGATTTTCAAACACTTGAAATGAAAACAGTTGAAGTATAAAAAGATGAGTCTATTTCAAGGCCTTGAAATGAAACTGTTTTGTATGCTGCAAAAGAACTAAGTATAGAACTGAAAAGTAAATGCAAGAGATACAAGATATATAGAGTTCAGTCCACTTGGACCTACGTCTCAACCTCAGGGATCTTCTCCCTGCAGGATTTTTCAACTCAATTCTTATTAATCAAAAGCCAAGCCCTAGATCTCAAGCACGGAGAGATGCCTTACTCTGTTACAGCTTGTGGTTCTCACTAACCTATCTAGTATCTGCTCTAGCTAACTGATTAACTAAGAAGTCTCTATTGTTCACCTTGAACAATCCACGAGAATAAGAACTAGAAGTATTATCATAATGATATACAAATGTAGTTCAGGATAGAAGAACACTATAGCTAAATCTGCGGTGAGTATGCAGTGTTCTTTAGATGCTTGAATTGAGAGAAATGAATCTGCTTCTTTGTTGCTTGTCAATCTCTGAATGTGTTTGAGCGTCTCTACTAATTGTCCCGTTGTATTGCTTCAGCTTTCCCTCTTTTATAGAGCAGTTTGAATTGCAGATCTTCAAGAGATCTTCTCTTAACAAACTTCCCTATTTTGTAGCTTCAGCTTTGACTTCTCTAACAGCTTCTCCAACGGATAGTTACTCAATATCTATAATGATACTGATTTGATATTATATAAACATAGTTTGGGAAGCTTCCACACAGCAAATTGATCACAGAATCAAATCAACACAAAGTTTCCTTTCCTGCAAAACTCAGGTTTGGAAATAGTTCTTGTAAAAACGAAAACGTATTCTCCCTGCAAAAGCTAAGTCAAACAGATGGATTAGATACTGTTAATGTGTCAAAATACTTTGTATGTCATCATCAAGTAACAACTGATCAAGCACAGGAGTTTAGGAGTTGAATCAAGATCAGAAACTCCGACTAAGATCATGCATATAAAGCATAATCAGTTTCAAAGCTTTGAAAGTTGTGCTTCTCATTTCAACTATGAGGGTAAGTTATTTCTTTTATAACATTAAGAAAAAGTCAAAGACTATAAAGGTCTGTGTATACATTGATAAAATTTAAGCTAATCAAGTTGTCAAATTTATAAAATTCTTATATTTTAATTATAGTATGCGACATTCATTTGTTCACATTGCCTCGCGCTTTGCGCGGGTTCTCGCGTAGTATTACCTAAAATTCAATTGATAAAGAAATAAGAAAAGATGCATTATCTTCAAAATAAAGAAGAAACCGTGTTATCAAAAGGAATGTGTCCCTTTTCCGTTAAAAAACAATGCGTACCCGGGGTTAATTTGTTTGACTGAAAAGAAGAAAAAATCGAGTATACATTGTTCATATGAAGCTCATGTGCCATGTTAACTATTGGATGGTTGCTACTATTTATATGTTTGTCTAGCTACTTGTTATTCCAAATCTTTTGTTAATGTTTGAGCAAATTAAACTTTATGGTTTGTTCAAATTTTATATGACATAAAACTTGTATGGTTGAAGCCTCCTCTAAAGGAAGAGATGTCTTAGATTATCCGCATCCATGGTAGAGAAAAACAACGGTTCATTACATAATGTCAGCCTCATCATTCTGCTTTTTTTTTCAATTTTTAAACAAAAGCCTCATCACTTCGATTTACCTTTCACCAGAAAACGATAATTTTGCTGTTTTTCTTTGTTTCAATATATACTTTATTTTCTTTTCTTTTTCTTCGTAGCGTACTTTATTTTCTTGAAAGTGGAACTTCAGAAGTTCAAATTTCTTACCAACGCAATCCTAAAACACGGCAACATCAGACCACTATTCCTTAAACAATTACCACTTCTAGGCTCAGCTACCAAAAAATCATATTTAACTAATTGATCTGTTTGAAAGATGAATTAAAAGTTAGTATATACTCTATTACTTTTATTAGGTTGAAAAAACTCAACAATGACAACAAAAGGAACGATATTTCCCTCAAAAAAAAAAAAAAAAAAAAAAAAAATGAAAGATATATTTATGGACGTGCATGCATGAGGACGGTATGAATTGACAAGTGTGGAATGTACCCTGAGATTTCAAACCTCAAGAATTAAGCATGTCCATTACTTTCTAAACGCTAACATTTGAAATTTGTAATCCAATTGTTGAATTTTTGCCTAGAATATTTGAAATTGTGTGTTTCTCCAAAAGGGAGAATTAATTTGGTAAGGTTCGGGCGCTGAATTTCTTAGCCAAATACTCCGTATAATTATATCTTATATTGCGACATAATTCTATACCCATATTCAACAAAATGAGTATGGGTATGGGTATAAAATTATGTCATTTCATTGAGTATGAATATTTTCAGATTTTCCTTACATAAAAAAGTTATTGAAAAAAAAAAAGAAAACGACATGTCACTCTGATGAAAATAAAACCTCGCAAACTATATCGAGAATGGAAGATGCATTTATTTGTGCTCGCGCGCTCAAAACTTTAGTTGCAGAATCGCATTTGTACCTTTCTAGACCACGTTAGTGACGAATTAAAAATTATCAAAAATAGCAGGAAAAAACCTTTTGAAAAAAAAAAATGAATATACAACACGAGAACAAGGCACATACCAAATGTGGTGAAAATTTTTGACAGAAAATTCAAATTTGGAACTTCGTCAACTATTTCAAATTAATCCCATCATAAACCTTCATTAAAAAAGTTGGTCTTCACACGTTTGCAAGAACTTTCCCAATCAATCACCAAAAAGGTTCTGCAATTTTAGTTTGAACTTGACTTGAACTGTAGAGATTTGGTAAGGGTTTAGAATGATATTGCATCTACCTATATATATAGGCACTGTTCACTTGGTGGCTGCATATCATAATTAATCACTATTATTATTAGAAAGCTCAATCACTCGTGGAGGGTATTTATGTTATTAATTTAACAGTTGTGTTAACTTAAATTTTATGGTTACTGCGACACAAGTCAATGGAAATACTTTTAAGAGCTTGCTACGTGAGTCCCAACTTTTGGCGTATCTACATATGATTCTGCATTATAAATTTTAGTTAAAGTTTCGCTGATGTCATTGTCCCTTGATTGGAGCAACGTGCCAAGCAGAGTGGTTATCTGTCGCTACTAAAGTTGGCCTTCGAATTGGAGTTCGAGTTCTCTCTATCCTTTTTCTTATTTGATAAATGAAAGAACACACTCTGTGACTATACAAATTTTGCAAAAATAATATGCACTTGTAGGAACACTTGTACTCATACCGCTGTTTTGTATTGGTACTATAGTTGACAACAGAAGGAATAACTAGGAGTATAAGATTTGGGAGATGATCTTCTGCGTTCCCAATTTCCAGATTGCCTATTGGGATTTATTTGTTCTTCTCCGTTGGTTATGTGAGATATATATTTGTGTAGAATCCTACTACCTATATAAAAGAAGTTACGGCCAGTTTGCGTGGCAGTGTTGGTCCAATTACGTGCTGCCAATTCAGACCAAGTGCCAGCGAAATGCCTACGTAATTGTGACGTGTAGAAAAGGTCGGTTATGCCCTTGCTGACGTGGAACGGATAGGCCGTGGTTGAAGGGCGATATTGTCTTTTGAACTGTCTCTGGTTGGTTTGGGCTGTGGAGCATGAACTTCGTAGTCGGTGATCTTCTTGGTGGGACAGGTGGCGATGCTCGGCGTAGCTGTGGCTGGTTTCCGGCAATCGTTAGTGGGACAGGTGTCGATTTTTTGCCATTTATTCTTAAGTATGTGGGAGACGGCTCTTATGATGTTGGTGCCATTTGCTGATTTATTGTCACTAGGTTAGTTCTTTCGTCTCTCTTCGTCTGTGTGTTTTCTACGGCTTGTGGGTTTTGTTTTCGCCGGCTGCTGGAAATTGGTATGGTGGGTTGTGCGTTATCCGGTACTTGGTGTGTGTATCGGTTTGTCAGGTTCTGTGGGGTTGTTGAATTTGGTTTTTTGACTTGGGTTTTACTTTTTTCTTTTTTCCGGGCAGTTGGTGGTTGGGGTGGGGGGTTTATTTGGTTGGTTGTGGATTGAATATTTACTCTGCCATGTGGGTTGTTGTAATACTTACTTGCATGTGTGTTTTTTATGATGATGATTAACAAATAGGTATTTCTATATGGTTTGATTGCTTGCATGTGTGTGTTCTGGGGTTTTTTTGTTGGCTAATGGTGTTATTACTGCATGTAGAAGTGTGCTATATATACGTATAGGCTCTGCATGTGGTGGTTGTAGCCAGTTGATAAGATGATGCTTGGTTAGTATGATTCACATTTGCTTACATTCAGTGTTGGTGTTTGCAGGTTGATCGGCTGTTGGTTGAGCAAGGAATTTGTTGTGATCGCTTATCTGGTATGGTCATATCTGTTAGAGTTGGCATTGTGTGTTTTGTTCATGCCTGTTGTTTGTTGCTGAGTTTCTGTTCTGGCTTGCTAGCGTGTGGGATTTGTGTCTTGCCATCCCTTTGGTTTTTTGTTTGTTTGTTTGGTTGAGTTAATTTTACCTGGTTTAATGTGTAATGCTGGCTCAGTGTCTTAAGCTGGTGCGTTTCTTTTAGTAATGAGGCATCTCGGTGACGTTGGAATCGGTATAAATCATGTGTAATCTGGATTGATGGTGCGACTGAGTATTTGCGGTGTAAATGTGGTTTGTCTACTGCTTGGTTATTTGGTGTAGTTTTTGTGTCTGCGATGTTGTCATCGTGGTTGAAGTTAATTGATGTTTGTGTCTTTTTGTAGTGTTTGGCCTGTGGTTTCTAAATGCCTACAGGTAGTCTTGGGAAACGTACTCGCCGGGGTTTAGTGGGGGAGGAGCTAGCACGCGGTTCAGGATTATCTGCAGAAGTTAACAGTCCTGGCCCGGCTCTTCGGCCGACGAGTAGATCGCGGTTGGAAAATGCGGATGGTGGGCCTTCGTCTGATTGCTTATCTGGTATGTTCATATCTGTTAGAGTTGGTAGTGTGTGTTTAGTTTCATGCCTGTTGTTTGTTGCCGTGTTTCTGTTTTGGTTTGCCAGCGTGTGGGATTTGTGTCTTCCCATGCCTTTGGTTTTTAGTTTGTTTGTTTGGTTTAGTTACTTTTACCTGGTTTAATGTGTAATGGTGGCTCAGTGTCTTAAACTGGTGCGTTTATTTTAATAATGAGGTATCTCGGTCAGGTTGGAATCGGTATAAATCCTGTGTAATCTGGATTGATGGTGCGACTGAGAATTTTCGGTGGAAATATGGTTTGTTTACTGCTTGGTTATTTGGTATAGATTTTGTGTCCGTGATGTTGTTACCGTGGTTGAAGTTAGTTGATGTTTGTGTCTTTATGTAGTGTGTGGCCTGTAGTTTCTAAATGCCTGCAGGTAGTCTTGGGAAACGTACTCGCCGGGGTTTAGTGGAGGAGGAGCTAGCACGTGGTTCAGGATTATCTGCAGGAGTTAACACTCCTGGCCCGGCTTTTCGGCCGCCGGGTAGACCACGGTCGGAAAATGCGAATAGTAGGCCTTGATCTGCAGGAGGTAATACGTCTGCCATAGCTCCGCGGCCCTTGGGTAGACTGCGGGGGCGTATTGCGAATCCCAGCCTGTCTGTGCACAATGCAGATGTGAGGGGCTCTGTTACCGGTTCTGTTGACTATACCGGGATACCAGGTAGTAGTGTGCAAGCACCTAGGTATGCTTCCCCGTATCCCATGCCTGTTGGTTCCATGGCTATTAGGGGTTTTGGGCTGAACAGACCGTCTGTTGGTTTTGCGGCCGGATTTGGTACTGCTTTGGATGCCTATAATGGTTTACCAAATACTGTGCTGTCCTATATGCCAGCCGTGTCATCTGGGTTGCTGAATATTGCTTCAGGCGCGTCGGGTTCTTCATCGCCAGGTTCATTACAGCATCCAGACACTGTCTATGCGCCTCCTGGGAATAGAGGGACCTCTGTCGTACCCCCTGCTGTATCTGTGGGTGAATGTAATAGTCGTGATGGCGGTGCTGCTCCAGTTCCCCGGCCACCCCGTTAGTCTTCTGTTCTCGATTATGGTTTCATTTGTATTTATATGTGTTTTCAGTTATGGTTTGATATCTGTTAACTGGTTTTTTATTTGGTTGTGTAGGGCAGAGACGTTGTTGTTTTCGGTGGTGATTTTAGGCAAGTACTTCCTCTGACAGTGCGAGCAACGAAGGAGGAATGCATATGTAACAGCATTGTTGCTTCGCACCTGCGGCGTCATATGCGCCTATTACGTCCAACGTTGAACATGAGGGCAATACATGATCCATCTTTTGCGGAGTTTCTATTATCGGTCGGGGATGGCCGCTTGCAAGAAAATGATGAATCCTTATTAAAGCTACCGCAATCTATGGTTGTGCCTTTTGTAAATGAAAGAGCATCGATTAATGCTTTCATTGATTACGTTTACCCTAACTTTGAAAGCGTGCCTGAAGTGTGATTACCTTGTGTATCGGGCCATCTTGACACCAAGAAATGATTGTGTTGATTTACTGAATCAAATTTTACTTGGTAGATTCCCTGGTAACACACATGTCTACACAAGTTTTGATCATTGTCTTCCTGGTAGCCGAGATAACCATTCTTTGGAGTTTTTACATACTCTTACACCTAATGAACTGCCTCCTCATGAGCCATGCTTAAAATGTGGTTGTCCTGTGATGTTGTTACGAAATTTAGATTCATCTGCCGGGCTGCCTAATGGTATTAAACTCATTTGTAAGAATCTCCTTCCTAATATCATACATGCTGAAATAGCTATAGGACACAATAAAGGGAAGGATGTCTTCATACCTAGGATACCACTCAGGCCATCTGAGACAGATAACTACCCAGTTGAGTTTGAAAGAAAACAATTCCCGGTCCGACTATGCTTTGCTATGACAATTAACAAGTCCCTAGGCCAAACTTTGCAGTATGTTGGTATTTATCTTCCTCAACCAGTATTCTCGCACGGTCAACTCTATGTTGTATTATCTCGAGCAAAGTTGTCTGCGACAGTGAAAATTTTAATACATCCACTTGATAATAACCAAACTGTTGACAGTACCCAGAATGTTGTGTACAAACATCTGCTACGTCGAGCATCCGGGCAATTATAATATTGATTCACAATAGGAATAGCATATACTATATATATACACATATATATATATAATCTTTTTTTTTATTATTATTATTATTGTTATTATTATCTTTTGTTTTTTTTTTTTTTTTTTTTTTTTTTTTTTTTTTTTTTTTTTTTTTTTTTTTTTTGGTCATGCTTTCGTCCGTGTCACTGGAAATACGACACATGAAATTATGGCCCCGAATATGTGCTTGCTATAATCTTGTCTGGTTGCATTATTGTGGTTTATATTTGTTGTTCGCTTGATTTTGCTATATCAAATGTACTTGCTGCAAAGTTAAATGATTGCGTGATTATGCATCGAGTTTTTTTACGATCTGAAAAGCATGTAACTACAAATGTGGTGCTTATATACGCTGTTTGTATGTTGCTGTTGTAAACTAGGGATGGAAAGTGATATGCTGAAGTTATCTGCCCTGACTGATCAATTGAAAGAATGGAAGATTAAACTTCGTGTTGTTGAGAAGTACCGTGCAACAACAGCTCGTTTTGGCAACACTAAGTATCAGCGATATGTCCTTTGTGATAGCGAGGTTAGTTAGCGAGTAGTACACTGACCTCATCCAAAACCTGTGTCATAATCATCATTACCTGCTTTGTGCTGCGCAGGGTAAAAAGATACAAGCCACAGCTTTTGACGGTGAAATTGAAACATTTGACAAACAGCTACATCCATATCGTTCATACTGGTTCAGTGATGGAGCTGTACGCCGTGTTAACCCGCAACATCGCTACATTGATCACGATTATGTCCTTGTTCTGGATCCTCAGATGAAAATTGTACCAGTCGAAGATGCTGCAGATGAAAGGGGAGCTACTACGTTCAATTTCAAGAATCTGACTGACGCCCGCGACCTCATCGGGAAACCTGACAAATTTGGTAGTTTCCCCCAATATTTTAGCACTGCATCGCTTGCTGAGTTTTTTATGCGTTGCTCGTATTTAGTTGTGCTTGTTATTGCTGTGCTTGTCGTGGCTATGTTTCTTTGTTCCATCAAAATTTACATACTCACAATATATGTATCCATGTGCAGATGTTGCAGTGATAGTCATAGCTGTCATGTCGCCGAAAACAGTGCCATGGAAGGATTCGATTGCTCGTTCGAAGGTTCGAGATATAGTTGTTGTCGACGATACGTAAGTTCTTGGATGTGCCTTGCTTACTTCTAATATACTGTTCTGCGCCTATTCTTGTTAGTTAGGTATGATCACATTATAGGCAGTGGAAGTTCTTAAAACGATAGTATAGTTAAATATTGTTTCCTACACTGCAAATATTGCTTTGTTATGCTCTGTAAAGTAATAGAAGAACGAAAGCATCCCAGATCAACATTAAGCTTGTACAATGTGACCTGTGAGGAATCAACCATCAGTGTATGCAATAAAGATATTCTTGATTTGCCTGATAAATTAATATGAGCATGTACAACACTTGTATGTTCCTTTGATCCATCAATTTTGTTTTGTTCATACAGGTATGGAATTCAGATATGAAATATACATGTTATATATATGTAAGATGTATTTAGTTGTTTATGATGCTGAAAATTGTTGTGTAATCGATGATATCATGTGGTGTCTTTCCCCTTCCCCTTACTGAATCTTATCCACTCTATCTATTTGCTGTTTTCTCTAACTTCATTTGCCTTGCCAAACAGTTTGAGTCCAGTGTGCCTTTCAGCTTGGGATGAGATAGCAACCACTGATGCAGAAAAACTGGCCAAGTTAGCAAAGTCCCAGCCGGTGGTCATCGTCACTAATGTTGTGGCATCGAAATACTCAGGTATGAACATGCTGTCTTTTGCTGAAATGTTGACGTATGATATGTTATGTTTGCACCTACTGTTATGTTCATAAATGGTTTTGCCTGTGTCTCCCAGGATTCTCCTTGAAAACTACTATGTCTACAATGTTCTTGACTGATGTTCCTGATGCACGGGTCGATGAATTGTCGAATTGGTAAACTGCCTTCATTATCTACCTATATGTAGTGCATAGGTTGTCGTATGATAGTTTATGTTAACAATCTAAAGATATTGCAGGCGTGATGCTAACTACGAGAAAATTGATGCTATTAGTGACCCTGAGATGTTACTAAAAAAGAAAGTTGTCAATACTTCTACATCTGAGTTCAAACTTGTGAGGATTGCAGACTTACCAAGTAGTCCGGTAACTTGTCCTGTCTAGCATTGTAATCGCGTGCAAATTTATCTATGATATTCCCGATTGAGTTAATGTTATTTTGCATTGCAGCAGGCTGGTTTTGATGAAGTCTGGGTGAGAGTGTCTGTTGTTGTAGCACCATTTAGTCAGCGGCCGTGGTATACCGCATGCAACAAATGCAATCGGGCTACTAACCACGTGCTAGGCGAAGTATTTGCTTGCCCAGGCTGTGAAAAAAGTGACTGCATTTCTGCACCATGGTATGCCGCGTTCAATCTCACATAATTTTTTCAAAGTTATTGTTTATCAATTCAATAACTCATGTGATCTATGGCTGTATACACAATAGTCCATTTGTGAGCAACGGGGTCTTTCTCATGTAAGTATATGATTTCTAATTGCGATGTAAACAAATTGATATCGTGCAGGGGGCGCCTCGGAGTTCGAATTGGTGATGGCAGTGGTGAACTTGAGGTTGCTATATTTGGACATGCCGTTGAAACAGTGCTAAATAAGAGTGCGGTCATCCTGTCTGCAATGACTCCAGATGTAAGCTAACTAGGCCCATATTTCTCAGTTTTGAGTTGAAATGCGGCTGATTCCATGGGATGTTAATTAATATAGTCGTCTTGTATTGCTATGCAGGAACAGAGCGATGTGTTGTCCAAGGCGAATGATGCAGCGGTAGACAAACGATTCTATTTCCGCTTGGCTCCATCCAGCAGCAAGAATCCACGCTGGCTTAACAAGTGGAGTGTTCGCCAAGTTGAGATTGCATAAAATTAACTCTGTGATGAAGGCCTGTAAAACTATGTGATCAGATATGTATGTAGATACAAGGACTGCATTTAGCAGTGCATCTTGGAGACAGCAGTGCATAAAATTAACAACTTGTGCTTACAGAGTTGTTATTTTTATGCTTTTTGCTAATATTTTTTTGTGCAGTTTCATAGCAAAACATGGCTGTCATTTTGTGCATATGAAGATGCCATACTATATAGGTCCTGTTCTGTTGTATTGGAAGGGTAAAGTAATGTCTCCAATCATAGCAGAGACCTGGGTATTTTTTTAAGTACACTTTTGGGACAACATATGTGTAACATAACATATAATGTTTTGTTTGTTTAGTATCGGTGCTTTTCTTTCATACATTTTCCTACACCACATCTAATATTTATTCATTGCACATCCATCTCTTTAAGATATCCAGCTTCGCATTGTTTGCTGGCAATCCAATGTTGTCTGACGTCAGTAATTTTCTACGATTCATGTATTTGCATATATTATTCGAGTTAGTGTCTGATTATTGTTGTCTCATTGTAAAATGGACGTCTTTGATAGACATCTATACGAAACTTATTATGTACACATTGTTTTAATGCAATTAGCAGTTAGTTAAATATACCTGCGCACAAATCATGCCGATGTTATAGATGACATAGCAATTTAGAGTTTGATGAATACAAGATTTTAGTAAAACCAGTTATTAGTAAGAATGCAACCTTAATACAATGCAAGACTAAACTCCAATTTATACGTAATAATCTCTCGTATAATTTTTAAACGCCGATGCAGATATATTAATTTCTTTAACGAAGACTCAATTAGTTCCCAGCAAATAACTATTATGTATTGGTTCTCGATTAAACTCGGCCAATCATATGCATGATATTAAATATCCACAAATAGGAGGGCCTCCACTGCAATTTTAGTCGAGCATAATAAATTAATCGCGCAAAACTTCGTTGGGTATTCATGACCATCCACTGCTCCTCCCACCCAACCTTTCATATTGCAAGTCTTATGTATCGCCGCCAAGATTCACCTGCTTCAGGTACGTCTCATTTAGGGTTTTCCTTCCAATCTGTAATATCACATGAAAAAAAAAGGATTTGCACAAGTTCATAAGAATACCTGCTTATATATTTGTACACAACTCATTGAAATCAGCTATCACTTGTTTGTGTTATTGTATTCAACATTTTCAATCTGTAGTGTTTGCAATTGCGAGCCCATAGTGACAATCTGTTTTTCCCCCTTCGATATTGTTTCTCTGCTTTTGCTTGTATGTACTATTTCATCAAAGTATGCATGCTCAAGATGCCAAAGATTTGAATTGCGTAAATGAATAAATATATGAAACACGAGTTCTTGGGTAGTTTGAACCGCATTATGTTTGTGTCACTGTGAGAATGCATAACTATGTTATGATCCTTCTGGTTTGTCACTGTAATGTGTGTTTGTGTGTGTGTGTAATTCAATATGAACTTATTAAAGAACTGATGTGGTTGCCATTTGTATACACAGCTTACATTCTATAATCAAACATTAGCAGTTAAGGCCTCAGCATTGGAATCAGTATGAATTTCTACAAAGTTATCGTATCCAGTGATCGAAAAAATGACAAACTGGTAAGCTTATATATAAAGCTTGTAATACCAGTATATGCCTAGGTTCAAAAATAGTTAGTAAGTACATGTTCTGCATACAAGGAACTTAACAATATTATTTCAAGCAGGCAATCTAATCAACTGTTGTTCCGCTTGCAGTCCTTGCCCCGTATCTTTGTTGATGTTTACAGGAAAGATGTTGGAAAGCTTCTCCAGCTACGAACTCCCTCCGGTGCAATCTGTGACACGATGATTCTTGCAGGCAATAATGAACTGTATCTTGGCAATGGGTGGAAAACTGTGGCCAAGTTCAACTCAATCACTTTGGGATATTTCGTTTTCTTCAAATTTAGATCGAATCTGAGCTATGATATAAGGATAATGGATCGAACGTGCACCGAAATCACTTATCACAGTATTGTTAAGCAGGAAGCAATTCTACTGCAGGCATTAAAGAAATAGCACCTCGCTTCTTCAAGCTTTACGATCCATTTAACAAGAAGATACCACCGTGGTAACAAATCATCAGAAATGCAACGTATCAAATCTATAGCTACATTCCGCGAAATTACAAGCATACTATGACTAATATTTCCTGTATTAATTTGAATATGTGGAAATTTATGGCTTGTATACAGAAAGTAAGACACAGTTGGGAAAAATAGACATCCCTACTGCTATTGAAATGAATGCAGCACATTGTGATAGAAAATTCAAGGCAATGTGAGTAAGCCATTAGTATAGGCAACAGCACAGGTTGCATGCAGGCCAGACATGTGGCTGCTAGAATCTGCTTGACATTCATGACTCTCTAGGAACCAATGCATCAGCTCACCCATTACACCAATGCTGTTATCTGTATTCCTAAACAGTGAAAGACTTGGTTGAAGACACTTGTCAACAGAATTCTGAAATTTCTTGGAGACCAAGTTGAAAGAACAGATATAAATTAGTATCTCACTATTTCAACTATCTGCCGAGCGACACTTCAAGGTAACCACTATATACTAGCATAAATTGAAAATATTGTTTCCACAAACAGAAATCTAACGAAGTTACTTTACAATGTGCAGATAAATAAGAGAAGTATAATCTGGATGCAAGAGTAGTATCCACTTCTGTATTGCCAGTTCAACGACGTGTGTTGTGTTTGTAATCCACGTTAGTAAGTTAGATACTGCAACAAATAACCATTAGAAATATATGCCTTATTTTGGTTTGTAATTATCGAAATTATGACAGATATATTTCAATGGAAAGCTGTCCTAACACTGCAACTGAGCCAACCGTAACCGAGGGAGCATGCAGTATTTCAAGAGGAAGGCCGAGGGAGCAGCTATCTGTCGCAAAATATTCAACAGTGGTAAAAATGTTGATGAAATGATCACAGATACTGAGAAGGAAATTCAACAAGTGGAGCGACAAATACAAATACTGAGAAAAGTAACCGTTCTCAAGCAACAGCAGCTCGAGATCCAGACGCAATTTCTCCTAAAAGTGCAGCGAATGAGCATTGCCAGTAGGCGGTTGGTTACATCCAGCACGTCATCATCGGGATCCAAGCGAAAACGGTCTCCAACAACCGCAGCAGAGGATCAGTAGAAAATGAATCTGTTAAGATATTCTGGATGTTTGAGTTTAAATGTTGTTTTTTACGGTACTTTTGCAATTTGACGTTGCACCCGTTTCGTAGTAACTTATGCCTCATAATTTTGGGATGTCAACAACTTGTAACATCTGTTTCGTTTTTTTTTTCCTTGCTTCTCTCCCCTCTTTTTCCACTCCTTTTTTTTTATTATTATTATTTTCCTTTTTTTACACCCAAATTTGATCTCCTAATTTGTCTGCACTGTCAAAGTCGTAACTGGGCACATATTATATGTTATTATTACAATTTACTATATAAAATTCATTACTTCAGAACATTAAAAAGTAACGTCAGTAAGCAAAAACCTTTTATCAAGATTATTACAAATGAGAATCAATATAATGATTATGGACACCCAATTTATAAAATACAATAAAAAATAACATTATAAAAATTTATCACTGATACCTAAAAAGCAGAGCTAACTTTAAGATTTGAAGAAACAATATCCACATCCTAAATTTACAACTACCCATCTTCGTTGTGCTGGTAAGAAGACCTTTCAACTTCGTCCTCTCAGTCAAATCTTCCCTGATTTCTAACTTTTCTCTAACAGGTATTCCGACTTATCTCGCAATCATAATTTCGAACAGATACTCGATGTCATAACGTATCTGTCATAGCGATCTACTTATTCACAGTATTCGTATTCGTGATTGTTTAGGCAACGGATTCTCCAACTCGAGTCATCAGATCTCTGCGAGTCACAGGTTCTAATATCATCACTCTACAGGTACCTGATTCCGAATAGGATCTTCTTTGTCTGTATAATCGCTCACAGAAGGAAATCTACATTACTCATATTCATTTCCTCCTGTGAACAACTAATTGGCATTTATCGGGTGCTACTGCCTTCATATGTTATATTAGTGATTTCTATTCCAGATATGCTATCAATGTCTTGATCTAAAAATAGTAAACTCCACGTAGCGACGAAATCTGTCTGATTGGTACCGAATGGAAATAAATATATCTGTTGATAAGAAGTTCATCTTCAGTTTCAATTTAAGGCACACATTGGTATATTTGGCTGGATAATGAGCAGAAAAAGAAACTAAAAAAAAAAAGCATCGAGGAAAAATATGCTGTGAAATTGTAAGTACTAGATTCATGAATTTACTGTTGTTAATCTCACTAATAGATTAAATTGCAGTCATATGGAACATGCAGCTTCACAAGACAGACTTTTGGAGATATATACAATTGACCTTGTGCGTGAAATAGCAACCATACTTTATCCAATTATGGATATTATACTAATATATATAGGCCACCGAATACTCAAATACTGATTATTTATTACAAAAATACGGTAGTCCAGAAATTTCAATTTTTGGAAAATAGCACGTCGCTAAACACAAAACTTATTGCTCTAACTCCTTAAACAAAAAGGGTGCAGATTCAATCATGCTAAATACAATTAATTTCTACCAGATAGTTTCCAATGCATTTTGTTATTTTGCGTATGAAGAGTTATGAAGAAATAGCATCAGTCTGTGAATTCATTACGACGTATCTGAGCAAATACCTTGTGCAAATTAACTTGCACTGACATTGATCATTCATAGTTTCAGTAAATAATCATACATGTATTTCAATCCCCATATCGCAACTTCTGCCCAACCAATTGCTGGTGTAGCATGAACAAAGAGAACGCATTAACATGCATATGTTTTAGATCGTCTCCACTATACCACAATCAGTAATACATATCACTATATTCCTATTGCAGCTATCTGGAAATGAAATTCTTCCGAGTTATCACGGATCGAGATGAAGATAACAACAACTTGGTAGGCTTTATGTCGCATATATATGTGTGTGTGTATATATATACATGTATATGTGTCCTTTTTAGAAAAAAATTACATTGAATAACACTAATATTAATTGTAATAAGAGGTAGATTTACTAAAGATGTCAAGCATCTATTCACTGCAGAGACTGCCAGATGACTTCGTGCAACGTCATCGATCCAATCTTGGGATTAATGCAGAGCTTGTACTCCCAGATGGCCGAGTGTGGGAGATTAAAATGAAAAGTAGAGGTAACGACATATATTTGACAACAGGGTGGAAGGAATTTGCAGCACATTATTCGCTGTCATATGGGCACATGTTGACTTTCAAGTACAAGGGACATTCGAAATTCAAAGTGAGAATCTATGGTCTCACTACATCGGAGCTAGATTATAGTGCTGGAGCTTCTATTCCGAATGCGAGTAAGCGTGAAGCTACTCGCGCATTGAAGAAGGCTGATTCTTACAAAGCTCACTGCAACAACCCATGTTTCGCTGTTGAAATACAGAAAACCCATTTGGAATCGTCTGGCGGACTGGTAAACTTTCAATATTAACTTTCATTCAGAACGGTATTACATTGAATTGCAATGATAGCGGTCGACAACCTTATGTTTGCATCACAGAATATACCAGTTCAGTTCAGCAGGGCGTACTTGAAAGAGCGGCCAACGCTTGTGTACATTACAGGGACTTCCAGTAATACAACTTGGACCTGCCGTTGTAAATTCCCAGGTGGAGAGAACAGCGACAAGAGACGAGTTTCTTGGTATCAATTTGCCAGAAGCGCTAATGTACGTACTGGAGATGCATGTGCCGTGGAATTAGTTGATCCGAGCATGCCAAAATTTCGGGTGAAAGTGTTTCCAGCATAGCCTCAACGTATGAAAGTTCTGTGTACTAAGAATAACCAGACATCCCTTTTAATATTGTCATTCTAGCTACCTGTTCCAGTATTGTTCTATGTTATTATCTTTGCAAAAACATAACAACCTAATGTCGCGATATGACTATTATTTTAATGACATGCATCATGTATCGTGTAATTCAAAGCTCTGTCTATGGTTTGCTTAATATCTAATGCATTAAATTACATTATGTTTCACATATATTGTGACATATCAAAGTAACTATCTCTGTTCTTTTTATTTGAATTGAACTTGGCATCTTCAGACACAACCTAACTTAACAATTCCAGCTGCAGTAATAATAAAGCCAAATCCTGCACACAAGTAACAACAGTACTTCAATTGTCGAATCCGATTGAATAATATCAAACTATAACACTCACATGCTGTTGTACAATTCAATGCCTTGAGATTCCACACATGCAAACTTCAAATAATGCATTTGTTGCAATATATACCCGATGACGAAGCACAAATACACCTGCCTACATACTGAATCTGCACACAGAAAGTCACAGATATTGAACGGTTGGCAGAGGTCTCTACAAAGCATATCTTTTCAATTTCGGATGCAATTAGGTGACAAGCTTCCAAATAGCTCATTGATATATGAACCCTCTTGGGAAGCACTCGCTGATCAGATAGTGCAGAAGTAATTGTGATCATGTGACCATCTCTGCAAATTGCACAAGAAATTAACTACGAATGTGAACTGTCAATTCAAGACATGATCAACACATATGAAATAACGGGATGAAAATTC
The DNA here is from genome assembly GCA_023055425.1 of Linanthus parryae. Taxonomy (NCBI): domain Eukaryota; kingdom Viridiplantae; phylum Streptophyta; class Magnoliopsida; order Ericales; family Polemoniaceae; genus Linanthus; species Linanthus parryae. Next base: position 105,123,468 of record JALGPY010000001.1, read on the forward strand.
AACTTGCAATGGTTACCTCGAATTTAGAAATTACATTGATTATATATTGCAGAATATGTGAGCACAGGTAGGGAAGAACTCACTATATAAGAACTGCTTCCCATGTTTAAAATCAATATCAAATTGCAATCAATACAATTGAGATTCAGAAATTGTATCAGTATACAACTAACAAATCCATTGTATTCTGAAGATGATGCCGTCCAAGATTGCAGATATTCGTGCGTCACTGGTAAAGTTAGAAAACCTCAAATTATTGTTATCACAGAATGTGTGAAATTACAGGATATCCAACTGTGTCATACTATTTTTTGATCTGCGTATACTTTTGGCTTCTCAATTTACAATAAGTATTTTCTACGCACAATCTTTCACGGAATTCTTCTTCTCGCATATATCTGCCCTTTGCTCTTCAATCTCTCCTCTTAATCATAATTTAACTTCATTCAAACATGTTTATTTCATAATGCATCGTTCTGATTTCTGTTTCTCCGGCTTCGTCCAACGCTGAGAAGCCTATGTATGAAGAAGCCTGGCTTAGGGTATCAACACGTATCTTTCCGACCAGTCAAACCACTTGGTTCAATGCATGTAACCGTTGCAATCGTGAACGTCAACGTCCATACTGTCCCGTATGTAATGACATACAATGCAACACAAGCCCCAGGTTGATTATTTCATACCTGATGATTACATTAAAATTTACGAAGTCCATTGGCTATAATTTAACACTACCAGTTCACACATCACAGGTACATTCGTGTATAATATGATTACATACCATTTTCACAGATGTCGAGTTATGGTGGAACTGCGAGATGACACTGGAATAATGGATGTGATGATTTTCGGCCAGGCTGCGGAGACCCTCCTCCGAAACACAGCTGAAAATCTGGCAGCAATGACACCACAGGTATTACATAACTTGATCCGAACAGCTACAACCACAGTGCGGTACTTATTCATATGAAATATGCAGCTGCTCATAGTTATGTAGTACACAAATAACGGCATTATTTTCTCAGGAACAAGAAGCTCTACTGGTTGGCTTGAACATGGAAAATGCAAATGAAAATGTGTATGTTCGCGTGTTCAAACGCACGCAGCCAAACAACCACAGGGTAACTAAATGGGTTGTGAAGGAAGTTCAGTATGCATGGTAAACAAATTGATATTCCATGCACAGTCGAAGACAATGCTGCTCAACATCTGAAGAGAAAGACCACCGAATGTTTGCCTCATTGCTGTTACACTGCATTGCACTATTCACAATGATGTTTCCTCTTAGTTGTGTTATGTTAGAAATTGTATCACTTTCTGCCTCTACCGCAACTAATAATAAAGCGACTACTAATGGTTCTTACATTATCGACTTCTTTTATTTAAATATACAAAAAACAATACATTCACAAGTATGTCACAGCATCGTCTGTAAATACGAAGAAATGATTTCTGCCATTATAAAGTTAGAACGTCCTCGGTTAATTCAATATTGACACAATTTCTTTCGTCCGTAACCGAATATAATCTGCACATCTAATATAGTATACCTGTTAATGAAAAACTTCAGCAACTTCAGTGTTCTGGATATGGCATCAGTTCGCACATATTAGAAAACCTTGAATTGCAGCGTATATATTCAGGATAGCGTTTACACAGAGTGTCAGCATCCTATATACACATATTCATACCACTTATAATAAAAACCCTCTGTCATACATGTGAACAATGACACCGTAGTTCACGGAACTCTTGTCGTTCATACACACATTCATGCCACGTATGAATCCAGTGACAGTAAGTGAGTGCTGAATGTGTAAACAGTCAAATAAAAAGAAACAAATTGCCTGACAAAGTCACGGACCAATTGTCCAGTTTTATCTGGCATTATCTACCATGCATTTCAACACACCTCTTCTATAAGAAAGCTATAGATCCATTATTCAGCTGAACAAGGATCATAAGCTATCTATTCATAGAATAAGCCGTTACAATGTCAAAACACAGAAGAGCAGTCTCCGAGTAAGAAGTAACCAGCAATGAAACTATTGCAAGTTCCTCATCTTCAAGTCCATCACTCACGATGTTTGTTACTGCAGCAACTCGATTTCAAGAAACACCTCCGCCTCCCATTTTGACTCCTCGCAGTAAGTTTCCTACCATGTTTTCGTATATACAGTACTTTCAAAATGTAATGCGGCCACAACATTCTACGATATTAGTTAGCCGGTGACATATCTTATTTCCTGCTACATTAATCGAAATATGAACCTGACATATATCTTGATATTTATTTCTCTACCTTCAAGGAGTGATAAGGATAAGTGTGCATGGTTTTACCTCACCGGTAACCAATACCGGTGGAATCGGTGGTGTCTGCCGCGACGACAATGAAAACTGGCAGCTTGGTTTCATAGGAAGAATTGATGGTGTCACTCAATTGGAAAGTGAGATGTGGGCAATTTATCAAGGTATTCATTCGGCTTATGAAAATGACTGGAAAGAAATCAAGATTGAGACCTCCAACTATGAGGCCAGCAAAATCTTTCATCTGCAGACTATTGCCCCACTCTCGATGAGGCGCGAGATCCGTGATGGATATGCATTACTCAGACGAATGAAGATAGCCTTGATCCCTATCGAAAAACTGGACAATAGCGTTGCAGAGCAGCTTGCATCTATGGGATCTCGACAAAGTGATCGTTACAAAATATTATATGATGCTCCAGATATTATTCAAGATCTAATTGTTGAGGACAAATTAGAAAGTTGTAAGCGTTACACCTCCTCAACTGACACAGACTAATGCAATCTCATCTGTATGGCAATTATGTCGCTCTGCCCATGCTATTCTGTAATTTTCATCTACAAACAAATACTGGTTATGTCAACAGTTTATATTTCACGTACTGAAGAGTTGTTAGTTCACTTCAATTATTTATATTATAACGCTGATATGAATCTAATAATGTCCGCTATAGTGTCAATATGCGCTTTAGCCCGCACCAAAACCCGCAATGCAAGGTACTGCACATTGTCCCGCACCCGAACAAAGGGGGCCAAATTCAGCCCACACACACTTGGCTCACTTAGGCCTGCTTTTATCTTTACAAGGTACTAGACATTAAGTTTAAATATTTTAAAAATTTGAATTTACAATCTTAAAAAATTGTAACTTTTGGGTGAACTGGAATAGCAAAGTTTTATTAGACCCACATATGCAAAGTTCTATTCGTAATAAAGATTGGCCCAAAGCAACCAAAGCCCATTATTATTTATTTTTAAATAATAAGTCCCATTATATTAAAAATGCGGTCCCCATGAAATTGTTGTAGTAATTGACGGTGCATTGCTTGCACCATCCGTCATATATCTGATGTGTAAAACGTCAACTAATATACATTGTAGCACCTGTGGTATGAACTAATGACAAACGACGAATATCAGTGAGCACCATTTAACATTGTCAAAGATGTAACTTATCGATGAAGGGGATGTTAAAAACAAGAAAGAGCGAAAAGAACAAAACCAACCAACACAGTCTAATGCAATCTCATCTCCCAACAATATTCAGTCATGACAAAGTGATTGTTACATAATATTATTTGATGCTCCAGATATTATTCAAGATCCAATCGTCGAGGACAATTTAGAAAGTTGTAAGCGTTATACCTCTTCTCCATACACAGACTAATGCAATCTCATCTGTATGGCAATTACGTCCCTCCATGCATGTTATTCTGTGATTTTTATGTTCAAATAAATAATAGCTATGTCAACAGTTTGTATTTCACTTACTTAAGAGCTGTTATTTCACTTCATTTATCTATATTAGAAGACTGCTAGCCAGTGGTATGTTCAAGTTCTCTGGCACTAAACTCACATCGAATGATGAATACCGGAGAGCTTCGTTAAACATGATTAAATGGATAACTTATCGACAAAGGGAATGTTTAAAAAAAAAAGGGGGGTCAGCAAAGCTATAAATATAATCTTGCGAATACATCGTACTGTATATCTAAGCTTGCCTCCGAACATAATAATTAACACATCAAATTTACGATCACTAAATCTATTGAAGATATCCAGTAAATGACAAATAGCAGTGACACAACCAGAGGTTATCAGAAACTATTTCTTTCATTTACTGGTTGTTCTTCAATGGATTTAGTGGTTGTAATTTTTGTACAGTAAAACTGCTATGGTTCCATATTTTGATTTGTGATTCATCTAATATGCTATGATCCCATATTGTGATGTGTGATTCATATAATATTATCATTAATCCAATACAATAAATTGGTTGATGCCATATACAAACTTCCAAATGATACGTGCTTCGGATTGGACAACAAACCAATGTGAACAAACATTAAATTAACTCAAATTAAAAACTGCATTAATAGACAAAATATATTTCATGATTGCATAGTTTTGCATAACTAATTCAAACTAAACATAACCCAACTGCATGACACTCATCATAAAACCTAACATCAAACTACACTTCACTGGAACAGAATACCAGAAGATGCAAGACCCTCTACACCTTCCGTTTCTTCTGGGACGAATCCACAACGCCATCATCTCTGTTCTTCCTCTTCCCGCCCTGATCTTCTGTACCATCCGGTGGACAATTTGCTTTTTCCCTCCGCAAACCTTCACTGCTTTTGCCTTTAACTTTGTTCTTCTTACTTGTGCCGGGATGGTAAGTACAGGTCCAATTATTTGGAAAAGAGGAAGCTGTGTCAACCCGCCAGAATTCATCTTTATCCGATGCATCCGAATATATAGTTGACTCCGACCCCTTCCCAAGCACATACGAGTGATCATGCCAACTCTCCCACGAAGACATACTCAACTCACTCTCATACCTCTGATTTTTCTTAACCTTCTTCTTCATCTTCTTCTTGGCACCCTTCCTCACCTTACCATCACTACTTTCTTTACTATAGTCCATTGCTGTACTCTATGTTATGTCCACAGCAAATTGGTTGTGCTTATATACAGTATACGAATATGAATGTGAGAAGACCGTTGCAACTGTTCACATCCATTCAAAGAACTTATTACCATGCATCTTCTAAGAGACAAGTCTGTACTAAATGCACGCTTTCAATCAATTAGAAGATATTGCAAACCCCACTAAATCTGCCGCAGAAATCTTCAACACACACGAAACGATAGATCTTAATGATGAAACGTAAATCAAAAGGACTCAGAGTGTGACTGATTGGAGAGGAAACTAGGCGTTGACAATTGATTAGGGTTTCAGGTTATAATTGTGCTTTCCTGGTGGTAGCGGAGCAATTAAGGCGTCTGTGAGAGCAGCAGGGTATAATTACGAAAATCAATTTTAAATAAGTATGATTTTGTATGATATCTATTTGAAATCCAAGAAAATAAGGTGCGAAGTTATTATATCACAGACACACGGTTGTAAACATAATTATTTTTTCTTTTAAGGAAAATATGTGAGATGAAAAACACGTCCACTGGCATTAGTAAATGTCAATATCAATTTACTTCCGTTTGATTACTACACGCAATACCAATTTGTTGCATCAAGTACTATACTGTTCATGTGACACATGAATTCCAATTACACGTACAATGAGACAATTGTGATCTTCCAAGCCAAACGACAACGCCCGGTGCAATGGAACGCCGATCTCCGCCCATCAAACAAGCAAACATGCCAAGGCCACACCGCGCGCAACGCGCGCGGGGTGGAACCTAGTGTTCCTATAAAATCATCCTTGCTCCAGGGTGGACGCCGGACTCTCTTAAGGCAGTCACACTTACTAATAAAAGTTTATTGCAGTAAGTTTGGTAAAAACAATAAAGGTACGGACGTAGTTTGACAACCAAAAAATATATTAATTGAGTTATGGATTGATATGAATACGTATTTATTACTTGATGTAGGGTATGCATTGTATAAACTCTTTACTAGCACATAGCATGCCAAACAGGTATAGACTGGATCACATACACGAGCAGTCGCCTTTGGCGTTACAAGAAAAGAGCGAAGATGAGACATACCGTTTAGCACCTTAGCAGGACTGAGGGTATGTTCCATAGGAAACAACATTGTACTCTCTAGAGAGCGGACTTAATGATAATTCACCTAAATGTCGTCATGGATAGATCCAAGTTGGGGTTGTGATCTTTGTATACACCCGACACATGGTGGGCTCAGATCTCTATGATACATATTCGTAAGCCAGATGCGAGATTTGATTGGTGCGCAGCGGGATCCGTTCGCATCAGGACTAGGGTTAGGCACTAGAGCTTCGGAAGTAAGATATGCATAGTGTTTTTTTTACAGGAACAGGATATGCACTCCTTTCAGTGGGAGTTAAACACTATTGTATGTATCATACTACATGTGCTTCATAGCGACACCTAGGATATGAGTTGAGTAGTCACATGACTCCTCGTCGTGTGAGCCTCCTTGATCCGACGTACACAGGAGCAACAAACGTGTACCCTCACTAATTTTGAGGTATTAGGAAGGGGTGAATTAGTGATGCTACTTTAGCATGTACCTTACGCCAATGAATGATGCGGCCTTCCAGACATTGTTGTGAAAGCAGATGGTTTGTTATGGAATAACATCTGTGGAAAAAGGAATGAATCAAAAAATCCATCCATGCCAAGTATTCATTCGCGGTACTTGCGAGGTTCATTTTGGAACATTGCGAGAATGACTTCATGTACGCATACGATCAAAAAGCCAAGTATATATCCAATCAAATGGGATGAAGCTACTTCGACTTAATGAGATTTAGTGAATCTAGGGGATACTGAGAGTTCATCTCACCCAGTGGTTGATGCATCTAGGCTAGTTCCTCGAACTTAGTGTTGAGCTTCCAAAATGCATGTACTCTCGACAGTCGCACAACCCACTTGCAGTCTGAATTCCGCTATAGGCACACGTGGAGATTTGATAATGTGGAACAATTAACCCCATTGGCGAGTGGGAGATGTTAGAAATAAGTACACCAATTGGGAGTTAATTATTAGTTCTCCAAACTTGGGGGCGATTAAGCACAATTAATAAGTGTAGGGTTGTCAATAAATAGAAGTGCACCCTACACATATTTGTATGCACTTTTACATACACCGTTAGGCTTCTCTAACACACGCTCTCTCACCTTGTGCGCCCAGAAAGCAAGTAAGGTTGTGGACCACACGATCAGCTCTCGTAGCCATCATTCAGTCAACATCATGAGGCTATGAGGAACCGATTTGTGACAATACAAAATTCAAGAAATTAAAGCACACTTCAAAGAGAAGTCATAAATCTTAAGTTGCAATGTTTTCGATTTAGGATTGCAAGCTTTAATATCTTACAATACTTCTTATGGGTAATGATATCTAGCTTTTCATTAAAAAAAATGAAGCATCGAGTTAGAATACTCTAATATTTTTGGCAATCACAATATTGACGATAAATATTTCCACTTAAAACCCCTACAAACTAAGGGAAATTGTAAGTATAAAAGGCCTGAGTTATGTCACTACATTGACGTGTTTGGCATTTCTTTAAGTTTGCACCACGTGGTAACTTTTTAGTCGCATTAGTAAATTACATGTAGGGTGCCCAGTGGGGTGCTTCGTAATCTGACACAAACTCCAAGGGGTAGACTGCAATAACCTAGAAACTTGTCTATATATAGAGACAGCCTCCCATTAAATTCATAAGTGGTTTAATCACAATTCGTAGGAACCCTAACCTCTCTCTCACATCCATCCAAAGGTTGAACGTGTTGTGATAATCGTGTTTATCCTAGAGATTCACACGGGACTGTTGGGAGCGAGAGGAACATTTGTACAAACACAACAACAAGATCGTCACCTACTTATATTCACCCGAAAGAGGTAAACGCTCAAATATCCCGCTGTTATTTCTACATTTAGATCTACCTGTTATAGAGTCGGTTTCTCTTCATTGGTATCAGAGCCTAGACTTGTATTTCATGCCTCGTAACCCGAACCCAAAACTAGTTAGAAAATACATTTTTTGTAATTTTAGTTTCTGTAGGTGAATCTTGTACTGTTGCGCTGATAATTTCACAGGGATTCCAAAAATTTAATTTTTTTTCGAAGTTGTATTAATCTGGACTGTTTATATCTAATAATTAAATCATGTTTTTTTCAAACATGTTACAATTAAGATTTGAACACATAATTGGGATCAGGACGACAAGACAAGACCTCTGATATAAAAATCACTGGAAACAGAGCACATGGAGGCGGCGCGTGAGGCTCACGTCCCACCGATAATGTCCCCATGCGCCCCACGCGCCGCACGCACCTGAAAGCTGGCAGTTGTTGCGGACGTGGTTGTCACGTGGATGATGGTGTGGCATGCGCAGTCATCATGAGTATTGATGTGGCAGTCACGTGTCGCTTGTTGGGCCACCACATGGTGTCCGATTCAGCACGTGCAGACGTGGCTCGATCGGTGAGGCGGCGCGTGACAGAGGCGGACGCGCCCACGCACGATAGTACGTGCACCCTCCTCCGGCCACCATTTTCGTCCAAATTTTTTTCTGGGTTCTCCAGATATAGTTTCCTATTTTTTGGGTATTTTTCATATTTTTTGGAAAAACAGAAAATTTTGATTATTTTTGGATATTTAATTAGTGTTTATCACACTTTCCGAGGCAATTATGCGGCCTTCAACACACTGTTTTCAACCCAAATTGTTTCCGGAGACTAAGACTATTTTTCCCTACTGTTTATCATAGGTAGTGAGACTATAGGATTTTTGTAGCATGATTTGATTATTTAGAGTAATTTGATTATTGCTTGTTAATTTCCAGTAATTATTATTTGATTTTGGAGATTTTCAAAAAAACAAATGTTTATTATTCTATTTTACATACTTTTGTAGGTTGAATGGATGTGTATGGTGCATGGATGTGGCTTATGTGTTGATTTTTTTATTATTTATTGTTTGGTTTTGGTTTAATAAATTGTAAGTTTTATTATGTAATCAAAATACAGCCTGCATGTTGTGTCTCTCTACATAATCTATTGTCTTCTCTTCTCAACCACTCACCTCTAAAGAGTTTCTTCTTATTATAAATAATATAGTTTGTGAAGATTGAAGAAGAAGCTACTAGAGATGGCCAAACCAAGAAACATGGAGCATAGTGCATGGAGAAAAGAGGTGGATTCAAAGACTTCAAGACAAGTGTTCTCAGAGACGAGGATGCAATGAGATGAATTCAATATTTTCACATGATGTGTTCTCATTATGAGAATGCACACCTTAGGGGCCATATCGATGCATATTTTACTTATGCTTGTTTTATTTTTCTTAATTGCGTGTGATTGGATATATCTGCATATCACGTGAAACCTCGCATGCTAAATAAACTAAAACAAAAGAGATCACATTAGTAGACATGATTAGAATTTATATGGAATCATTATGAATAGGATTTGATTCCTAGGATATACGCACGGTTTTGGTGGAGCCCTTATGTGACATTATTAAGTTTTAATCGATGTCTCGTGTTTTAGGAGCGAATAAAATGCTAGTATTAATTTCCACTTTGTCTCATATACTCAGCTATGTCTAAATCTAGTCTCATCCCTTATTATGCTGAAGTCGTAAATCTAAATAGTAACAATTTACACACATGGTATCGTATCACGATTTACCATATGATGGACATTGATTAATTGTCTGACCACTTGCATAAAGTGATGCTCGAACCATTGGAGCTCGAAGGAGGTGCCACTGAGGCATTCACATGTGATCTTGAGGCTTTACCAACAGTGGGAGGCCAATGACAAGATGGCATGTTTGGAATTGCTAGGTATGGTTTAGGATGATCTCGCTGACCAGTTCGAAACCACTGTTTCAAAGTACTTATGGGAAGCTGTTTTACGGAAGATGGAACTTACAATGACGTCATGGAAACGTATTTGTACATGATGCTTACCACCTAGAACAAGAAAGAGAGTCACTCGATGGCTCAACATCCGAGAGCTCTATCATTCATGATAATTGAGCTGAGATTTGTGGGACGCTACCTATCCAAAAAAAAAGCAAATTATGGCTGTAATACTATCTCTGCCTGATTCATTGGATGCCATGAAACAAGTGTTGACACAATGTGGCTATATCAAAAATTTTGTTGAAGTCAATACTTTTTGATGATTGAGACACAGCGAGTGGGCGCTTCCAGGTTTGTTGGTCAAGCACTAATGACAGATGATAATCTATCCTCGGCAAACTGACCTAGTAGGAAATGGAACCAAACAGATAATCAAGCTAGAAGGAAAGTACAAGTGAGCCCACGTCCCAAGATCAGGAGGCACCGGAAGAAGAGAATTCCCGGAAGAAAAGAAACATAAAATAAGTAGTGTGCTACAACTGTTAGAAGAATGGACACTTTTCTCGTGATTGCACTGAGTCAAAGGTATGCCATGATCCGAACTATTGTTGTGTTGTTACTAGTCAGGTTTTTATTGTTGATTATCCTCATTTGTGGGTTGTAGACTCAGGTGCAAGCGATCACCTAGCATGTGATCGGGATGCATGCACGGATTATCGACGGGTAACAGCTGGCAGTAGAAGGGTGTACATGGGGATCAACACTTTCGTTGATGTGCTAGGTCTTGGCATGTATCAACTAAAGTTACAGTCTGGAAAGACGCTTGTTCTTCATGACGTTCTATACGCACCTGATGCACCCAGGAACCTTATCTACGTTTCTAAGCTTCTAGATTTGGATTATGGACTTGTTTTTAAAAGTAGAGTAGCCAAACTATTTTATGGAACTTCTCCTTTTGGATTTGTTTATATTTCGTATGGTTTGTTTTATTCAAACGTTATGAATCTTTTTCGTTCGTTACATCTTCTAGTTATGTTACTGATTCCACTAGATGGAATGCTAGAGTAGGAAACATACGACATGAAAGGATGAACATGCTATCCAGAGAAGGCCTTCTTGGAAAGTTTTCCAAGATCTCCTTACATTATGTGAGTCTTGCCTTACTGGAAAGCTAAACACAGACCATTTGGAAAAGAAATGAGAGCCCATTCATTCTGATGTATATGGTCCGCTAAATGTTAGAGCTAGACACGTTGCTCGCTACTTCATCACATTTAAAGATGACCATACGCGTTTTGGATATGTGTACTTAATCTCACATAAATATGAGGCATTAGAGTGATTCAGAAGGTTTCTACTAGAAGTAGAGAACCAACTATATAGGAGAGTAAAATATCTTAGGACAGACCGAGGCCGCGAGTATCTATCTGAGCAGTTCAAGGAAATCTATGAATCAAATGGAATTGGGAGATAGTTTACCATTCCCTTCATATCGCTGCAAAATGTGTAGGGTTTTGATTCATGGATCGCACAACGAAAGCATACTCAAACATAAAACCATGCAAACCCTCCAAGGATCACAAGTCAAGATGCATAACGATAGTAAAGATTAGAAATCATAAACACACCTTTGGGTTCTCCTTGATGACTTCAAACGCGAATAATGTCACGTTCTCTATAGTTGATCCACGCCTAGAGTTGATCCTAGATCTCCCAAACTCCTTGGTGCTAGCCCGGAATAGGAAGAGGAAGAAGAAATCACGCAAAACGAGACCCAAAAGAGGGTCTCGGCCTCTTTTGGCCGACGGGGACGAGGGCGGCGGCAAGGGTGGCGTCGGGCCTCCTTTGTTGCTTGCTCTCTCTCCTTTTGTTCTCTCCCACTCTTGTTATGTTCACTAATGAGCATAAGTTATGGGAAGGAAGGAAGGAGGGTCCTTTATATAGTCCAACAACTCCTTGTTAACTACCTAAAGGACTTATTCTAGTCCAACTAGAATTCAATTTAGTCCCTTCCTTGCAAATTAGTCCCTACTAAGTTTGCAAGGGTTTACAAAGTGATCCTTCTAATTAATTAATCCAATTAATTAATTCCCAAATCTAGTTCAACTCCATATAGCGTGTGACCCCATAGGTTCTATCTAGTTGGTAGCAACTATTTGCTAATATGGAGCGGTCTCTAGCAAAACATCCATTCTAGCCAACTAATAGAATAGTCATCTTGACAACCTTTGTACAAGTAATTGTCTCATCCCTTTGCCTCCATATCCGGATTGGACACGAGACATACAAGTCACACTCGTATATCCAATCCATAGTTTCTCGATCCATGGGAATAGCCTTATTCGTGCAAATAACATCAATATCCCATATTGATTTATTTGAGTCTGGCCAGACATTCTATAAGCACTATCCCTCGAGTGGCCTAGGATATTTGCTCCCGTTATGTGGGAGGGGAAAATCCTCTCTACGTCCACTACGATCTCTAAGCTTGCTTCTCATTGTATCCAGTACACGCCTTTATAACTACCCAGTTACAGTGTAGCGTTTAACGCTACCAAGATCACAATGATCCACAACTAGAATATCTAGTGACTTCAAGTCCAAGGATGACAATACCATTGCACCGCGAGAAGCGCTTGTGACTCAACATAACGTGTATGTAGCCTTCTCGGAGATGGGTCAATCCAGTGCAACATTCCGTAATGCACACCTATGTGTTGGATCGTGATATCTCCATATCAATCCAACCCCATACTAGTCTATATATGATTGTCCCATTAATCACTATACTTGACTAGGGATATTTAAGATAAACAACACAATTGTAAATATAAGGACTTCATTATATTAAATATTCAATAAATAATAAATGAATTTTCTAGCCATATACAAATTCATACTAAACTAGATTGTCTCTAGGGCATCTATTCCAACAAAATGGTGTAGCGGAAAGAAGGAATATGAAACTGTTAGAAACGGTTCGTAGTATGGTGGCGTGCAAGATTACATGTCTCCTACTAGGGAGACGCATTGATGACGGATGCTTGCGTACTCAACCGTGGGCGACCAAGTCTGTAGCTACAACCCCCTATGAGAAGTGGACTAAAAGGCCACCTTAATTAGGTTACCTTTATCCATGGGGATCGGGATCATATGTACGAACCAATTCACATATGTACGTGAAGTTTGGCCCTAGGGATGGAGTGTATCTTCATCCGCTACTCATATCATTCTAAGGGTTACTTATTCATAGCGCAATAGCCATATGGCAGTATACCTAAGATGGAGTCACAAGACGTCAAATTTCTCGAAGGAGATATTCGTAGTCATAGAGGGGTCCGTGGAGCTACAAGTCTCTACGAAACACAAGAACCACTGGATAAAATTTCATCCCCAGCTAATCATGTGGGAGAAATTCTGCCAGATCCTTTGGACAATGGGAGTGACTTACCGAGGGAACAGTCCATCATAGAGGATGACAGTGTTGATCCCTCTTAGCGGAGGAGTGCTCGTGAGTGTAAAACCCGTCGACGAATTGACATCGAAGGGGAGGCCACGTTAGTAACCTTGCATGACGATGATGAACCTAGGACATTGTCCCAGGCTCTATCATCACCTGAGAAGAAGGAATGGGAAGTTTCTTTACAAGAAGAGTTGGAATCTATGAGAACCAACCATGTTTTGGACTTGGTTGTATTGCCGCCTAGACGCAGGGCCATTGGAAACAAGTGAGTTTTCAAGGTCAAGTGAAAGGCAGACGGGAGCGTAGAAAGGCATAACGCTCGCTTAGTGGAAAAAGGCTACACCCAACAGCATGGTGTGGACTATGATGACACATTTTCCCCGGTGGTGAGAGTTGCGTATATTCACCTTATATTGGCAATATTAGCGAACATGAACTTAGAGCTACATCAAACGGATGTAAAGACAGCATTTCTCAATGGAGGAACTCAAAGAGGGGATCTATATGACTCAGTCGAAGGGCAGACACAAGGTCAAGAGAACAAATTGTGCAAACTGGTAAGTCCATATATGGACTTAAACAGTCCGCAAGGCAGTGGTATTTGAAATTAGATCACGACATTGGGTTTAAAATAGTTGATGAGGATCACTGTGTGTGTATCAAGCGCTACGGAATCTTTTCACTATATGTAGGTGACATACTATTGACCAGTAATGATATAGGATTACTCGAGACCATAAATGGGTGGTTATCCTCACGTTTTTAGATGAAGGATATTGGTGAGGCCAGTTACATTCTTGGGATTAAGGGTAAGTTTGGTAGAGGTTTTTTTTGGAAAACTCGTTTCTAGATTGTAGTGGAATTATTTGTTTTTTTTTTAGAGATTCTGTTTAAACCAACGTGTTTGGTGATAGTTTTAATCTAGATTAAAAATTAGAGAAATGTGTTGGTAGTGGGTTTTTAACTAGAATCAGTAGATTAAATGACAAATATACACTCCACTTGTATTTTCTTTGCAGATTCACGAAGAACAAATTCAAGTGAAAAAGTTAACGATTTCATGTGCGTCAACGATTTCGTGAAATTTAACCAAATTGAAGAAAAAATTAACGGTATTGTAAAGTCCAAAAAAATCAAAATTTTCATACTTTGATTCAACAAAAAATCGACAATTTCATTAAATTTCGATCACATCAAAATTCAAGACTTGTTTTTTCATGAAATAGAAGAATGAGCATAAAGTGGGATGAGAAGCTATTACATAACTCTGATAAGAGAATGGCCCAGGGTAAATGTGGAAATATAAAGAAAGTGTGAGGGCAATATAGGGTGAGCTGGAAAAAAAAAAAACTGCAATAAAAACCCACCAAAACTTGAATTTTTTCCCATGCCAAAAGTTGAAAAAAACTAGTTTAAAAACTGTTTTTAAACCGTTTGAAACAAACACTTTAAATAAACTGTTACCACTTTACCAAATGGACCCTAAGATCATGAGCGACCGTTCTAAGAGACTTCTAGCATTGTCGTAGGAGATGTACATCATGAAGATACTTGAACGGTTTCAGATGTGGGACTCAAAACCATTCGAGACTCTCATTGCTCATGGCGAGAAGTTTAGCCTTGATATGTGTCATCAGACACAACAAGAGAAAGATTGTATGTCCAAAGTACCCTATGCAAGTGTTGTTGGGACTCGTATGTACGCTTTGATGTGTACGGACCCGACATATGCCACGTTGTCAGTTTAGTTAGCAGATATCAGTCGAACCCCGGTGTTGGACACTGGAAGACAGTCAAGAGGATACTTCGATATCTCAAAGGTTCTAAAGATTACGCGTTATGCTATCAGGGCTTGGAGCTTCGAATTGTTGGCTACAGTGATTCTGACTGTTGTGGGGACCTAGACGCACGCAAATCCACCTCATACTACGTCTTCATGCTGTATTACGGAGCCATCACATGGAGCAACAGCAAGCAGAGTTGCAGTGCTCTATCGACGATGGAAGCAGATATGTCGCGTGATCTGTTTCAACGTAGGAGTGTGTTTGGCTAAAAAGGTTTCTGGTTAGCTTAGGAGTTGTTGACGAACCCATACCGGTTACCTTACGCTCTGATAGTATGGCGGCCATAGCATGCACTTAGGATCTGAAATACCACAATAAAAGCCAAACACATAGAGATAATGTATCACTTCATCAGGAAAGTGGTAGCCAAAGGAGAGATTGCCTTAGAATATATTCTATGAATCAGATGTTAGCTGATTCAATGATCAAAGCCCTTTTAAAAGTTATTTTCATTGGTCATGTTAGGAATATAGGACTTGGTAAATGGTGAGTCATTTCTAGATTTCAGACTAATAAATATTTGAGACACTGATATTTCGATTTTAGTTGTATTTTCTTTGATTATTTTGCGTATTATTTTGAATACATGCATGATATGTTGTATTTCCTGTACTAGCATAGAGCATGTCGCGCAGACACAAGATCGGCTCCCTCACACGAGAGATCACCTTTGCATTATCCTAGATGGTGAGCAAAGATGAGACAGATTCCCGATCAGAGCAAGACGCCGATCATACGATTTCACATGTCGCGTTGGATAGATTCCAAGGTGAGATTGGCATGTGTGCCATTCGAACATGGTGAATACCCTAAACCATGTATAGTCTACGTAGATAGCCAGATGCGAGAACTGACTTTTGCTCACACTTAGTGTGACATTTCAGCACTCGGGTTAGTTTCCTAGCCGGCAACCGAACTAAAATCTGCATAGTGGTCCATATGAGATATGATGTGCGCTCCGAAGGAGTCCAAACACTATGGCGTGAACTTCACGTGCTAAAAAAGTGACTTGAGGTGGTAAGAGTAGTTCCTAGACTCCTCACCGTGTGAGCCTCGTTGATCATCTAAGTATTATTGACAATGTATACCCTTAATACTCTTATATGTGTTGTAAAGTGACGTATCGGAGGTGCTACTTTGGCGTGCCACCTTACGAGTTACGGCTATGAATGATCGGCTCTCTGGATATTGCTGGGAAAGCAGATAACCCGAATCTAAGCGGCACATGGATAGGAGGAAGATTCTCATTGCATCATTATTTGTTATTTTCATTGGGCCCACTTGCAAGATCATTGGACTTATGCAATATATGAATATAAAAGTATTGACTCATTTGAGCATTGTCTATGAGACTAGACATGTACTCATGATGTATGAGATGGAAATTTGATCGAATATGGGGGATATGAGAGTTAGACTATGCATTATCTTTTCTAGAGATTGAGCCTTCTTGCGTTGGCTCATTGTGAGTTTGGTGTACGGATCTCCCAAAATGCAGGTACTCTCAGCAGTCACATAGCACGGTCGCAAAATACTTTGTAGATGATTTGGTTAGAGATTGAGAGACTGGTAGAACTATGCGCAGCCCCACAAGTCGAGTGGGAGATGTTAGTAAATTACATGTAGGGCATCCAGTGGGGTGATTCGTAATCTGACACAAACCCCAACGGGTTGACTGCAATAAGCTAGAAGTTTTTCTATAAATAGAGAGAGCCTCCCATTAAATTAATAAGAGATTTAATCACAATTCATAAGAACCCTAGCATGTCTCTCACATTCATCCAAAGGCGGAACGTGCCGTGGATAATCGTGTCCGTCCTAGAGATTCACACGGGACTGCTGGAGCGCGAGGAACGTGAGTACAAGCACAACAACAAGATCGTCATTTGCTGCTATTCACCCGGAAAGAGGTAAACGCTAGAATCTTCCGCTGTTATTTCTACGTTTAGATCTACCTGTTATAGAGCATATCTCCCTTCAAATAGGAAAGATCAAAGTAGGTCTTCAGAGGTGTATTGATCATAGAAAAAGTGAGATTTGCCCCTCCAAACAATTGTCGTTCTCCATAAATACTGCGCAGGGGCTCTCTTTGTACATTCATTCGATCAGGTTCAGGCTCGATATTTTACAGTTGTGTCAAATGTTGTTGGATAACATAACCATCTTTTATTTAAATTGGTGTTCTAATTTATGTGTTAACTTTCTATAAAAGTTACATACTTTTTACTTTACTTTTCACCATAATTTTGTAAAATCCTTTTCACTTCTCGATAAAAGTATCACAAAAAGACTAAGTAGCAAATTTAACAAGCCAAAAGTATCTCGTTAATCCATCTGTAAAAGCAACATAGATGGGGAGAATTTAACAGTTCTCTTTTTTTATACGCCTTGTAGGACCTTTAAAGGGTAAATCAATCGTGTTTATATAATATTTGCATGAATTAAATGTGTGGAAGAGGACATCCATCCCAGATTTGGATAGTATATTTCTCTCTCATGAACTTTTACACAAGTCTCCACAAGGAATTTGGTTCTCTATGAAAATTCTTTATGGTGTATATGTGTTTGGGGATTGTTGAAGATAATTGAACAAATGCAATGTCTCAAATCATTTTCAATGGCTTTATATAAGATTACTTTGTACTAGATCTTATTGTTATGATTAGGGAAAATCCTTAAACCCACAAAATGTCAGAATTTCCTCATCATATGCATAAAGGGGAGCAAATGTTATTTTTTTAGAAAGTCAAGAACTTCATTAAGCATGATCAATGTTGATTACAAAGGATGCACCATTCGGCAAGATCCAAAAAGCAAACCAACCACATTCCCTAGGACTGGATACTAACTATTGGAAGACACCTGGACTCAAGGACTATAATGTAATTTAGTCATGTAAATACTCTCTATATGGACGAATACACTGTGAGCACATTCACGGACTGTTTCGCCTATTCTAGAAAAACCTCCTGCCCTCCCAGCTTATGTAGCCAGCCTATGCGCAACATTCAGGACCGGTCCTAGAATTTTATGGGCCCTAGGCGATAGTTGAAAGTAAGCCCCATTTTACCGTAAGTATAATAGTGAATAAAAAATCCTACTCAGGTGTAATGTGCTATATACCCTGCCTTTTACTAACAGATCTGATTTTTAACCCGTAAACAAAATGTGGGGGACATAAAACCTTACTTACTACTCCTGAAAAAATACTACGGGGCCCCTTGATATTGAGGGCCCTAGGCGAACACCTAATTCGGCTAGTGGATGGACCGGCCCTGGCAACATTCACCTTGTATCACACAGATATCAACTCAAACAACCTCTTTTCGAATACTTTCAAGTAGAGGTGCATCCTCATAGAAACATTTTTCACTCCCTCGTAATAATAAATAAGCTGTCAAACAATCTGTATAAATAAAAATGTGGTGGAAATGTAATGAACGTGCTAATTCAGTGCCATAAGAAATAGCTAAAAGTTCAGCTTGTAGGGGAGAGGCAGCATGTAAAGATTTGTGTTTGACAGCAGCTAAATATGACTAAAATTAATTAGCATGTGTTTTACTGTCAGGATCCTTCAGTTTTGTAATTCGTTTCTTCTGTGAAGAAATCTGTGTGCAATGGCCATGATACATGTGAGTCTTCTGGCCAGTTCAAAAAATAAGCATCGGTTTCAGATTTCCTACCACTACCTCAGTGAAACCGTCGTGATCCCATTCCCACCTCCACTTTCAAAGCTATCAATTCACCTTCTCCAAATATTAATTCATTGTAACGGACTACTGGGTATCGTTTTCTATCAAAAACACCAATTAGATGACAATTTACATTCATGCTGTTAAGCTGGAATGGCCCTCTATAGAAAACAAAGCCTTTCTTGTGAAGAAACTTGGCTGGCATATTGTAACAAGTCGCGTAGCTACTGGAACGTGGAAAGGTGTCGTCAAGAATAGAGATTACTCCTTAAAGTCTAAGACAGACTGCAGGTAATAGTAATGGAAATTCTTTCTCCATCTAGAATGACAACTGATATGGTGACCTCCCTCTTAAGGACCTCTACCCCCAATACCCTTTGGCCCCATACTTAGAAGTCAAAATAGTTTCATCATAGAGAAAGAATGTGTTAAAAAGCTCTTCGTGGTATCAAAACTTTTCCTTAAATCTCACCATCATCTCTTTTCCTAACTTTGGTTTATGTTTAATGTTTTATATCTCTGGTCTTGATGGTTTGAAGACAATGTCTCTTTTGAGTAGTTGTTGTCTTGTGCTGTTAATTTGGATGCCTTGGTTTTGTTTTATGTTGGCCGGTTCGGGCGTTTTGTTGGCTGGCTGTGTGGGGCTTGAGTCTTGTCTGATATTTAGCTCGTAGGTTGCTGTTGTCTTCTTGCTATGTTCTGTTGTGTTTTTTAAGATTCTACCAAAACTAGCTATTAATTTGTTTGGAAGCTGTGCCACCAGAAATTAGCACTAGAGTGACGTTCGACGGAAGGAAAGAAACCTTGGCATGGAAGCTACTGCCCCAGATGCTCTGACACTGAAAAAGACCTTTGACCACGTACAAGAAGATCGAAATCCTAAAAATAGCATGAAGGTTACACAAACATTGCCAGCACCTATAATTTGCTTGTTCTAAAAAAAAAGAATTTGTCAAATTCTGATTATACAGAGAAGTGGGAGTTACTGTAAGTTACATATCTCAACACAGAAGAATTCCTGATCAAATGAAGAACAAAAAAACGCCTCATTCTCTACTCTAGAGTTCCCGGTGACAGTATATATGTCTACTACTTTTGTTTATAGTCCTTGCACTATATCTAATTTCCAGCTACCGTTAGATTCGTATGTATAGTTGAGTCTCCGTCACTTCCACCTTCCAATCGACTTTCCAAGATGTCCAACACATTTTCAGGCGGACATTTGTTAGCTGGATCTTGCGGTGAGTTTTGACAGAAACATTCAGGCCACGAGTTGGTATAAAATGACTCCGGCGAGACCCGCTTGTGAGGCCCGCCGAAATGTGTTTTCCCCATCACGCGCCTCACCGCTTCTTCAAAACCAGCAGTTCGACCATTTTCGCGGTCAATGAAGATCGGAGCAAGAGCTTTCCTATCGGGCCGGATCGTGGTACGGAAGCCGTAGTATAGGCGGTGGCCCAAGAGGTTGTTTGCAAAGTTGCTTGGCCCGTCGTATGTTGGCATGAAGATGTCAGAGAGAAGACAAACCATGTAATCCACGGCGGAACCTAATAAGCCATGGATATTCTCTTTGAGCTCGTCACTGGGATCCACTGTACTGTGGTTCTCAAGGCGAGGGAACAAGGAGCGGAAAGGCTTCATGAACCTCTCACCACCAAAGAGATCCCCAGCTGCAAGGTATATTCTTGTGGAATTGTCAAAACCCACTGCACGCAAAATAAGACCAACCTGAAAGAGACAAGAATCCGCTATAAGACCTAGGGCTGAGAGCTGATTTTAGTTAAATCACTCAACTATGGTAATTTGAATAACTTAAGACAACTGGACCAGAGGAAAAAGTTAATGACAAGAATCTGTTTGGTTTCTGATATGGTAGGCGAGTTTATTTGGAAACTCTCGCATGTCTGTGAACATAAAGGGAGATATGAAACAAGGGCAAAAAATCAACCAGAAAAGGGGAATGAAATTTGTGAGTTTTGAAGGTTGGAAGTAAAGTTGAGCATATACGAGAAAAATAAGATGATATGAGCTTCGTAACTTCATAATTACCATTCCTTACTTGATAGTTACGGATCAAATGATACAGGCAACGGAAACGGTTCAGAGGAGATATAACCAAGTTAAGGATCCTCGAACGGACATTGAAGATTTATGTTCATGTAAATACCTGTACTATCACACTCACTACTGGGGCCACTACTAATATGAATGGGCGGAAACCTCTTATTGTGTGCAGAACACACCAGACATGTTGCATTTCAAAAAAAATGTTAAAAATACTGAAAAGTAGTCGACTCAACGGGAGTCTATGTTCCCAAAACCTCAGAAGATTAGCTAAAAGTAACATAGCCTAATATTTTCACTCTTGCAAACGGTTGGTATATGAAAATTGTTTAGAGATCAGAACTGTTAACTGGCACAACAATTTCCAATTTAACTTTTATTGTAAACTTGTATTTGCCCGGATTAATACGTAACAAAATAAACACATATCTCAAAGGATATTGACAAGTTAAGAAACTAAGCTCATTTTTATTTTCTTTTTCTTGCCAATGGAGACATCTAGTCTAGCCTACTCTAGGGGAGAAGAAAAGGATGTTAGACTCAAACCCCAGTTCAGGTGTCCGAGGCCATAACACACTATGCAACTTGCTACAGTTACTATTTCATTGCCCCCATTTGAGTCAGGAAATTAAGTTTAATCACTAAATCTTTTAGGTGCCAATAATGAACAACATTCTTAAACTGCCAAGCGCTTCCACCTAACCCAGTTTATGTGCAATGTTCTTTCTTAAAATTATTCTTTCAGAGGGTGTCTTTTTAGCAGAAACAATTATCACCTAAGCATTTCATAAAGATTTAACGAGTCATTTGGATCTTACACCCTCAACACATCTAACTGAAGCAGTCTATATGACCAAACAAGTTACGGAGACATCAACAAGTAGATGATATGTTACCTCTTCTGGAGTTAATGGACATTTCCCAATGGCCCTTCTTTCACTGTAAACAAGTTTCTTATCTGCAAAGTTTTCCTTGCGATACTTCTTTAATAGTTTTTGCTCTTCTGGAGTAAATATGTCAAAACACCTGCATAATTTTCAATCCAGATATGAAAAAAGAAATGCAATAATGAGCTTCACATTTACGGTATAATTGGAGGATGCAGCTTTTCCTAGAATTTTCCTAGAGAAGGGCACACATATATTTGCTAAACATAAGGCACCATTTCGTAGTTTGAAACCAACCATTCACCTTTTTTTGTGAAAGTAAAGACAAGCTGCTAATGTGATCGAGCATCAGTACTAACTACAAAGATAACCAATGATAACAATTGCCATCCATAGCAAAAATTATCATTCCCACCTAAGGAAAAAAAGCAGGTGGGGAAAGAATTCAGGCATACAAAATGGAGCAGTATTGAAGGTACGGTTGAACTTTTTAGTTTCGTAACCATATAGATACCCTCGTTAAAATGTCTTCTAAGTTTTAACTAAAGTTCTGAGTTATTCAATGACCCTTAACCTCGTTTAGATCAAGCAACAAGATCAAACTAAGATAATAGGGAGAATGCATTACTATTGGCTATCTGCTTCAAATTTGTATAGTTCGTGTTTCCTAATCATGCACATGTCCACATATCAATTAAAACTAATCTAAAAACAATGGGTGAGTTTGGCATGACTTATTTGCAACTTAAGCTGACTTAAAAGTTTGTCAAAAAAGTCTACTACAAAAAAGATGAAGAGAAAAGATTTGCATGTTTGGTGTAAAAGTTCTCATGTCCAAAAGTTCTAGAAAAGATTCAAAAACCCAACTTTTTCTTAAGCTCATTTTTACACTCCGTAACTTATAAGTCAAATCCAAAAGTTCAGCTTATAAGTCACACACCAAACACTACTTATAAGTTGTCTTCAACTTATAATCCAGAATTCACTTATAAGCAGCTTATAAGTCATATTAACCCCCCCCCCCCCCACCCCCAAATATTGCTTAATAGATAAGTTATCCCCTTTCATCTTTGAGATAAACCAGGAAATTTTATAGGTAGTTCACCTTCTGTTTTGGACCATTGAATATTTTCATGTACAGCCTAAGTTCATCTCTTTTACCACTTAAAAAGTCGGACCCGCATTCCACTATCATTCTCTTTCACGTTCTTTTCTCTTTTTTCTACCATCCTCTCATTATCTTTTTGTTAAACTTTGCTCAAAATTCTACATTTCAACAGTTATTTTAGTCTGAAAATATATATAGATCATTCAGAAACGCCTCTAAGATAGTGTCTTTAGGCACATGATATCAACTAGTAAAAAAATAAACAAATCAATCAACTAGTATGTACTAAGGTGTATAGATGTGTTCCAAATTTGACCAGCTTGCCCTATAATGGATCAGAACTGCAGTTGAATGCTATCCATTGCCTGGCAAGTAAGACTTCCTTCACCCAACTATCCCTCCAACACGTGTACGAGTGTAAACCTTCAGTTAATCTATTAAGAACATAAAAAACGACATACCCAGCAAATGCCAGCATATCCATCTCGAAGCGAAGATGAATTGACATAAAGTGGCCCTCAGCACGAAGTTTGCTGACTATCAATTGACTCAACCTCATAATGTTTGGCTTAAATTGGAGAGCGTGATAATTAACTCGGCATCTTAATCTTTGGAACTCCGGGTTGTCAATTTCCTCTGCCAAGCGATGTGAAAAAGGTGTGAGATAGATGGCACCATGTTGCTTCATCTTTTCAAGAGCAACCGTTGTGTACCAACTGGCTGGAGCATCTCTAGGGGGGCGGAGCTGAGTTCATAAGAGATCAACAATAAAGAACTATAGATTAGGGCATGTTATAGAATGCTCTTAAATAGAATCAGTAAGAGCAGATAATAAAAAAGATTTACCTGAAAGGCTTTCATCTTCTTGGTCTTCCCATTTTTCTTAATTTCAGGAATGCTTTCCACAATCTGTACATCATATCTCAATGCCTTGATGAAGTGTTCCACATCATAGATACCTTGGAAACCACTGACCATAAGCATAAATGTAACAATTCCATGTGTTTTAGAAAGGAGTAAACAAGACATAATATCAAGGAAAAGACGCCAAATGTAATGTTGCTTGAATCACATCCCCATGTAAATTGGCATTACATCCTTGTGTAAATTGATGAAGAGGATAGCATAAATAAGGAAAAAGTTGTGTTCTCGTGTGTAGGATTTTATAGAAGTGATTAAGCTGAAGTTTGTAACACCTATGCAATCTGAGGTCCTGAGGCTGCTGGGTGATGTGAAGTTTTTAATTGGGGTTTTTTTATTTAATATAGTATCTGTCTTATTCCAGTTTAAATAAATAATATAACAATCCCATGTGATTGAGAGAGGAGCAAACATGACATACAAGGGAAAGAAGTTAGATATAGTGTCTCTCGGATGATATCCGTATGTAAATCCACACTACACATCCTTTCCTTCTTTCATTTCTTTTTGTTTTTTTGCAAAAGTGACTCTACACATCCCTGTGTAGATTGATGAAGAGCATTGCAGAAATAAGAGCAAACATATATGTTGGAACATTTCGGATGTCACAAAGTGGTAAAGTTTGAGTTTATGACACCTCTTCAGTTTGAGGTGTCGCAAAGCTACTGGGTGATGTTAAGTTTTTGCTTGAAGATATTTCAATATATGTCTTATTCCAGTTCAAATCATGGCGGCGACCAGTATTTTCTTAGTGCATATTTCTAGTATTGCCACCCTATGTTTGTTCTGATGATTCTGTTCTTAACAAACAGCAAATGATGTTAGAAAATCTGACTCACTTCCCCTATATTGGCTAATTTTATAGCACCAAGTTACAAATTGTAAAGACAAAGCACTGAGTCATAATGCCAACATTAACAGTAAATGCATGCTCCGTATACATACTTATCATCATGCCAGAAGGAATTTGCATCCAACTCCGGAAGCACAAGTGTAGCATTCATAATCCTTGCAGCAAGAACAGCATTGCAAATCTGAAACACCCAAGGTAGATTATTTTGATTCCATGTGGGACAACTAGCTTAGAATATTCAACAAGGATAGCAGAAGATATGAACAGCGTCCAGATGTTTCTTTGAACAGATAGATATATCGTAGGAGATTAACAATAGATATATAACAAAATTTAAAATAAATGAAACAAAATAAACTGAGAGGATAGATTACACATTTGAACACACGCAATAAACAACCATCTCCATTTATAGACACTGCTTTAACGCGACAAAAATTCATCACTGCATCCTATATTAGGATTTCTTGACATTTCTAGTAACAACTTCCACTCAACAAGCTAGGAACCCCGACGGAGACATCGACCATGGAAACAATTCAGATACAGAGAGAATTCCGTACAAGGTTTATTTTATGAATAACATAGCTCGTTTGTATTGGTAATCACTAACATATCAAACCACCAAATATGCCTTTATAAAATTTCTTTGAAATACTTCCAGTGTTATATGGTCGATACAGATTAAATAACTTCAGAGGCTATCATGTCTGACTCAAGTGAGTTCCTTCCTGTAAGCAAGCCATCTCTAACCTTCCCTTTTGGGACTTGCGACAGGAAAGGAAAATCATATTGTTTTTGTTTATTTAAACTGTCTAATTATCGTTTACTTTTAAGGATCATTTCCATGACAGCATTATGGTTCCCAATCGATGATCAAGTTAAAACCAAACTTAGCATAGCATATAAGTACAAAGAAATCAATTAGTAGATCATTTGCATCAAAACTACAATATAAGATGTATATACAAGGAAAGATTAGAGAAAATTATTAAATGCTAAAACGTATGGCAATTAACGAGGCCATCAAATTTTGACATAAAAATCAAATCAATGATCCTATCCCTGACATGTTGTTTAAGTTTTGACCATGGATGTCAGATTTTTAAGTGAGTGAAGCATACAGTGATTTGATATCCAAATACTAGACTTATTATCATTGGAAAATATACAACATTGCAGTATCACAGAAAAGGATAAACATCACAAATACCAATAAGAGCTGCCACTTTGAATACACGGGCGAACATGACCTAAAAACTTGTCAAGAGACATAAATCCAAGAAATAAAAATACGACATCAACCATGTAACAAGGTTGCATAGCACCCACTGACTCGAAGATTGCAAGGGAAGAAACTATGGTTTAGTTTTAATTATCGTTTAGTTTTAAGGATCATTTCCATGACAGCATTATGGTTCCCAATCGATGATCAAGTTAAAACCAAACTTACCAGAGCATATTAGTACAAAGGAATTAATTAGTAGATCAATATCTATACTACTCTCTAAAAGTGTGAGGGTTTCCAATATTTTGTTAGTTTCCTGTATTACCCTTGACAAATTGACATGTTTACAATACTGAAGAGTTTAGACTATTTAAATCGGAATTGTCATTTAAATTTTAATTTTAACTGAGTTAAAGTTCTCAACAGTTGTGACTATTCAGTTCGTGGGTATCTTCACTATACCCGAATAGTTGTGACTATTCATGCCTTTACGAATGGGTATGAAGCATTGACTTTCCAAATGTTCACTCCATCTTGCCCACTTTCTCTCCCTAATTTTCTTCCATTATATATGTTGCCTCCTTCAGAGAATTCGGCAATCTTTTTTAAGACTGTACCATGTTTAAGCAACAAGGATTTTGCGGACCGCACTATCCGACTTAAGTGGAAGACAGAAGTTTATTATCGGAGATGTTTTCTAAATCCATCTGCATCGTGGGGGCATATAAACCTTACGGAAATCATTTTGTTGTCAATTACTGCTTTACATACATTTCATTTGCAACTTATTTTTCAAACTGAGTATCAAATATGAAAATCTTCGACTTTAAATTAATACAGTACTTTGTGTCTTCTTTTTTGCTCTCAATTTTAAAAATGAAGTTTGAGTTAGATTTGTCATTAGTCTCATTTGGTAGTTTTTTTATTTTAAAAAAAAAATCATTTAAGCTTATGTTATAACAAATAAAATACCACGTGCAACGCACGTGCTCATAACTAGTATCAAGAACAAAACTTAAGAAAAAACATTGAGCATTTGGTAAGACAAGTTAATGAGGATGACATGATGGTTTTATTGTTTGATGCTAATTTCCTAACTCGATTGGTCAATGATTGTGGTAGCGTGCGATAGTATTCTAACTTTTAATAAAAGGTAAGCATAAAGTAAGTCAGTTTGAAAAAGCAGGCTTGTGAAAGTTGCATTTTAACTTCTTCCCCCCGCCCTCTTGTGCACTACAATCTTTTAACACAACTAGCTACTATAAATTAAGAAAGAGAAGTTAACCAAAGGTTGTACGGTGTTCGAGTGGATGTGGGCAACTGTGATAAGGTTATTTGGGCTGGGGGTCAAGCAAAGTTCTCTGTGAGTGGCTTTTATTGCAAATCTTTTTTGGTTGAGAATCTTTATCCATTTAAAGCAATTTGGAAATCAGGCAGTCCCTTGAAAGAAGTTTCTTTGCTTGGTTGGCTGTGGAAAATGCTATTCTAACATTGGACAACCTGCAAGAAGAGAGTTCAGACTATCTAATCGGTGTGTTATGTGCAAATGCTCAGAAGAAACGGTGTCACATTTGTTGCTTCATTGTTCAGTTGCTAGGGCTCTTTGGGAAGCTATTTGGGGTCTGTTCAACATTCAGTGGGTCCAATAAGCCGACTTAATGACCCAACTTCAATGCTGGTCAGCAGGTTGCAAAGGTTCTAGTAGAAGGAAGATTTGGCGAGTTGCTCCCTTGTGTACAATTTGGCAAGTCTGGAGGGAGAGGAATCGTCGTATTTTCGATGGCCAAGAGATGTCAGCTCACCTAGTAAGGGCCCAGTTCATACGGACTTTACGATTTTGGTTCGACGGAACTTATTCCAACTCTCCCTATGCACTATTAGGCTTTCTAGACTTGATCAACACCTAAATTGATCTTGGTTTTGTTTGCCCTGTATTTTTGGTGCATAAAATTTTCTTTACCGATCAAAAAAAAGAGAGAAGTTAACCAAACATGGCCTCTAGCTCACAGCCCTAAATTAGCCACAGCCATCTGGACAGCAGTATCCATTTCTTCCTCTGCTATTTTTTCAATATGAAAAGTGAAAACCCCACCAAGCACCAACGTCATAGAGCAAGGAAATATTCATTTAACAGCATAACTGTTACCCTCAACTCCACTCTATCCATTAATGAACAGATAGAGTATAGTCTAGCCTTTTTAAATTTCCAAAACTTTTAAATTGGATCGAACATCCTTTTGGACAAAGCAGTATCAGTTGTAGCTTTACTTCAGACATGACATTCTGATTTTTTGTAAAATAAATCACAGGACGTGAGAGAGATTTAGTATCCATAGCGGGGAATAAGATACAGACCGCAGTGCGCTGCTGATTGAGACCACCATTGCAACGAACACGTAGATAACCATTGCTTTCTTGTGGAGGAGCTGCCAGAGTGAATATGAGACATACAAAAAATATAATTAACATCTGAAATTCAAAATTTCCATTTTTATACAACCAAACTGAGTAGAGAGTTCGTAACCACTAACGGGGCCAGTCAGATCTTGGAGCAGATGATGGCCTCCAACCACCAGAAGCAGCAGTTTCCCAAAGAGTTTCCGGGTTAACCTGTCCACAAAATATTCATTCGATTCTCAGGAAGCTTCATTTACCAAGTGTACCACAAATCAAACAAAACCTGAGAGTACCATACACGGCTATAAATCGCGGATTTATGTCAATACAGAATGCATATTCAATATTGTTGTTCCTCGAGACAAGCAAAATATTAACCACACTGCATTTGCAAAGTTTACTAGATGCAAAACAATAACACAAAACTCAAACGGCACGATCATTCTAGGAGAACAGATATGGAAGCCAAATGATCCTAATTGTTCCATAATCAGCATGCAGTAATCAACTCGCCATGTCTTGCCTCGTTAAGAAGCCAAGTGCCACATATCAGACCTTACAATTACGTTTTTTGATTTATAAATAAACTTTAAAAGTGAATTTAACTAACCATCACCAAACTTGTATCCCAGTTAACTTGGTGGACAGGTGATGAACAACATTTTAATTCTGTGTATAACACAGCCATTACAGTTTGGTTTCAGCCCCAATCACAACAAACTTATACATTCTGTCAGGATCCAGTTAGATTTTAGATTTGGATATTACAACAAACTTATACATTCTGACTACTATATTATTTATTTTCAAGTAACCCCCACCCACCCCCCGGGGCCACGTGTAAAATCTTGCGTTAATACTTCACAAGATCGCCTTCTGAAGAAGTATGGGGGAATGATTAAGTGCTATCTCTTCTATTGACCACCATTTTATGTAATTCAGTTCAAATAATAGATAAGTTTGTTAAACTTATGTATCACACTTATCATCCATAAACTACTGTAGCAGCAGATGATGGAGTTGCAGGGCACTTCTTTTCTCAAAGAATAGATAAGTCTATTCTTACTTGTTCTTACTTCGTTCTCTTTCAATATGAACTATGCACAGAGACTAATAGTTGGTCTATTATTCTTAAGCACTTTGGATCATTGATATATTTTCTATAA
Source organism: Linanthus parryae (assembly GCA_023055425.1). Lineage (NCBI taxonomy): Eukaryota > Viridiplantae > Streptophyta > Magnoliopsida > Ericales > Polemoniaceae > Linanthus > Linanthus parryae. The sequence continues at coordinate 105,152,951 of JALGPY010000001.1, forward strand.
TCAGGGGATATAACAAAGAGGACAAATTTTGTCATTTTGAGAGAAAAAAAAAAGTGACCATGTGACATCTAATTGGCAAACTGGGAACCAATTATTTGGAGGGAGTTACATAGAAATGAACTTGATAATTCCTCCCACTCTTGACTTCAAAGGTCTATCTGGAAGATTAGAGGGAACTGAGACCTTGCAACGCTGTTTTTCGCCGAACAGTACGTTTCTTATATCAGAATTATAATAACTAGAATTACATAAACCATTATTGGTTTCTCTTTAGCACAATATTTATCCCCTAGGATATTGAACCTTGATATATTTCTAAAGTTGGTTCATAACCATAAAAAGCTTTACACAGTGAGCATTATCTTTTAAATTTCGGTGTGTGTCTCTTCCACTTGATTCCTTCTGAACGCATCGGTTGAGAATAAAGTAATTTCAGAATCTTAAGTTACCAATATTGGAATTATTATTATCAGGGTGCCATTATTGATCTTTGCTAAACGAAAGCTCAGTCTCAGTTTTACACAGTTGCATCATTGCTACTTAGCCAATCTTCTACCTACTTTATCAGAGAGAACCGAAACCACCCACTCTAATAGTACCTAATATAGCCTCTTCGAGATACATCAAGAACAATGCAACCCAGTAAAAACGTCTCCCTACTATCGAACTTGAACAGACCATTAACCAAATCAGAGCACCCAATACACATTTTTACTCAACTATGCACACAAGTCAATTTTACAAAAAACCCATATACTGCATTCACATTATTATCTAAAATCTGAACAAGTTTCAAGAGATTGACCTCAGATCTCGAGACGGGCTGATCACCACTACTCTTGGACTTGAAATACATCTTGGAATACAAAGAGATGGTGCAGATGACAAGAAGCAATACAGCTAAAGACAAGCTCCCGAACAAGCCTTTGACGCGTCCCGTGAGTTGCTTGAGCTGGTGGCGTTGGTGCCCTGCAATAACCCTCTTCGGCATCGGTCCGTCGCCGCCGAGCCTGCAAACCCAGATCGGAAACAGTGTCAGCAGAGCAGTTACTCACAGATTTTACACAGAAATGGATGTGTATAGATCAAGGAGGTGTTGGCGTTGGTGCTTACCTCCTCATTGTAGTGGGATGTTCCGGGTGATCCAACAGACGAATGAGAGAGGAGGGTTTTGTTCTGTGATGTAGTGGCTATGATGGGTTTGTTTCTTCTTCTGGTAGTGAAGATCGATCAGTGACTAAGAGCTCCTCCAACTGTCGGTGGCCATTGGCGGATGGATCTTCTCTTTCAGGCCACCCCCAATTTTCCTAAAGTGAGATTGATTAAATTTTTCTGGGATAATAAAATTATACTCCGGCAACTAATTCGAGGACTTAGAAAGATTAAGAGAAATCACAGGGTTGGAAAGTCATTTTCTATTTTTTTTTTTTTTTTTGAGAAAAAAAAAAAAACTTTTATAAACGCACTAATTTGGAACAAAGGGAACCACTACAATATCATTATGCGCTAACTTTAGAATCGAGGGAGGAAAATCAGAGACCCATTCTAGAGTTACATTCGAAAGTTTTGATAAACTAGTGGTAGAGTGTGCTACCTTGCTCAGACTTCTAGAGGCATAAACGATGGACCACTCTTCGAAAAAATCAGTCCTGGATAGGAAATAGGAAATTTCATCTTCTGTATTAGAAATATGTTGCCAAAAGACCTTTGTGACGATCTCCAGTCTCATTGATAAGAATTTTTGCGTCTCCTTCGAAAATAACATTCGTGTACCCCTTTTCGGATTGATATATCGATCGCATAATTAGCCGCTTTTGCTTCTGCTTTTTTGTCGAGAGACTAACACCCGTAGGGTAAGAACCCACTGCTAATAAAGAACCATCTTGGTTTCGAGCAACCACCCTTGCAAAAAGAAAACCCCATCAACAAATCCCAGGCACCATTGAAGTTCACTTTAACAGTTGACGACATTGGAGCTACCCATCGCTGTTGTTGGCCTTCTACGTGGACTGAAGTGCTTCTGTTGGGAGAAAGGTTCTCATACTCTTCAATTCTCTGTTTTGTTGAAGCAGCTACACGATGCAATTGAAAATCAAGTCATATCGAGCAAACCAACTGCCATGTAATGCAATAACCAGAACCCGCATAAATTCATTTCCTTCGACCAGAAAGCAGCTGGTGAGCCAATATGCTGCAGAACCTGTGAGATTATTTGTGAAGTTCTCCCCCAATAAATTGGTCCAATACTCCCAAGCCCATTTACACCGCAGCAACATATTACCAGCTGTTTCTTCGACCTTTTCACAGAATGGACATTTGGCTTCGACTGTTATACCTCTTCAGCGTAAATTATCTCTGGTGGTTGTTGAGTTTGTTAGGATTCGCCAAGCAAAGTGCGGCGACTTTTTTGGTGCACGAACTGCCCACAGATAGGGAGATAGAGGGCATCCCTTTCTGAGATCCCGTTCTGGGTCAATATGCCCCACTGGCCCACCATGCATGAGAATCGAGTACGAAACTGTAGATACGCAATTCATGATGATTCTGCAAAATTTTGCCCCAAAACCTAGATGAAAAAGAACTTCCTCCAATATTTCCACTCGATTCGATCAAAGGCTTTACTCATATCCAACTAAGAGTGTTTATACGTGATATATGTGATATTATCTAATTAATTTTTGTAATATAAATATGACCCCACTGTGTGTGAGAAGTATTCAATATTTTGTGTGACTAAAATATGGGGGTGGTTGATGCAATTTTCAATAGATTATTGTGAATTTAGTACACATGATGTTTTTCTGAAAAATGTATGTGATCTCTGGGTTAGTATTAAAATCATTTCTTTCTATCTTTTCATTTTGCTAGTAGGACATGTGTGTCCACTAAACGGAGACTTGAGTTTATCTTCATTATTGGAATTGATGAGTCTACCTTGTTAAGGGATATCGTGGATGATTTGTAGACATTTCATGATTTGTGTGCCAAATTAGGTACTACCTTTCTCGTTTTCTAACTATGTTCATTGGGTTACTAATCCAAGTAAACTTGCTCCCGCTAAAGCCAAGATCAAATGAGTCATTAGAATATAATGCAGCATGAAGTCCTCCACCAATTGTTAGTCGGGTTCGTGGATGCCTCATTTCTCCTCTTCAGATGCTCCCGTCATCCACCAAGGGAGATTGTTTAGATCTCGCAGTCTTCCAAAAAGTTACCAAGAGAATTTCCATTCATGGCTAATCGGGTCTCGGTAGAACCCAGTCAACTACCACGATGTCTGACCATTGGTTTTAGTAACTATGAAGTCGATGTGGTGCTTGGAGTACGAACGGATTCTAACTTTCAAGCTGTCATGCCATAGGAGGGCCAGACCCCCGCTACGCCCAGAGCAGTCCACAAAAAGGCCAGCGTTAAAGTCGAAGCGTGTCTTCACCTTTTCTATCTCCACTTGTTAATTTGGTCTCCACTAAGAAGATTAACTTTGGGGAATTTCTTCATACGAGATTGTTGAACTCTTAAATATTACGGAGGTTCCCAAGCCCCTGTATGTTCCAGCTTAAAGCATTCATTGTGCTTTGCAGTGTTGCTCAATAGCAACCGCCAATGTTTCAATAGTGGTCTTTTGGGCCCCTATTCCCTGCTAGTTAATTGGTTGCTGCCTTCTTAGATTGTGATGCCTAAAACACCATAGTGTGCCCGAATCTGGCTGAGCTGAGTCTTGTATCCCTCACTTTATTTTTTAGATTACGGCTAATAGAAATTTCTGTAGTTTTCCTCTTCACAATTGCTTCTTTGCAAGATCTTGGTAGGTGTACTCTCTCCCACTAGAGGTTTTCCTTTTTCTTTAGCCAATCCTTTTGGAGTATCATCGACAATGAATGCTAGGGTGTTGTTGATCAAAATAGTATTCGTGAGCTCCTTTTCGAACTCACTCTTCTTTGGTTGACCTTCGACTTTAATATATGATCCAGGTGGTAATGAAGCCCTGATTGATCTATTATCATCCGATTGAATCCACCATCAACATCAATATCTAGACTCAGACTTTGGGTCCTGTACCTGGGGTGTGATAACATGTCTTCCTCCATGTCATCTCCTATAATTGGGTGCCATAATTTTCTTCGACGTTTAGATGGTTGTTTCTTTCTTGGTGGTGGCTTAAAGGTAAGCCATTCCCCATATCCCTGCTCTTCTTGCTCATTCTCTGTATTTGATGCACATATGGTATACAATGCGACCACACCAGCCACAGACACTTGGGATGCGCTCATATTTGTAACTCAATCAAATCTTGTCACCTAAGACTTTGATAAATCCCCCCTCCTTAGAGGTTTGTTTATATCAAGCCTTACTCTGACCCTCATGTGATCACCTCTTTTACTCGTCAAGTCTCTAGGTTTCGTGTCTAGGATTTCACCAAAAATTTCTACTGTGCGAATCACATCGCCCACTAAGAGAAGGAAAAAGTGAGAGATTCTTCACTTATAGCCATGTATCAATTCAGTTAAACATCGCGTTATCTGCTATCATGCCAATCACCCACGGTTTAAGAAGCAAAATATTATCGTAAAAAATCTATGGTCCTCCGGTTAGGACCTTGTCCATGGCCTCTTTTGATGGGAACTTAAAAACAAAGCGATTAGGGCTAGATTCATGAATACTTACATTTTCTCATTCGCTCCAGATCTTCTTGTATTTTTTTTAATAGACCATGTATTAACCCTTGATGGAAGTAGAAAGCATCCAATCAAACACATGCCAAGTTCTTGTATAGCCTCCAAGCACCTCTCGTCATCATAGGCTACTACCTTTTCTTCTTCGTGTAGGAGCTTCGGCAAGTCACGGGGAGAAAACGTCCCAATGGCTAGAGTTAGTAACTTTTGGGACCGCCTTTGTTGCTCTGAAAATCCCGAACCCTCGTCAAATTCTGAAACTTTGAACTTTAATGAAATTGGGGTTATTGGCTTTCTTTTTGTTTTTTGAGAATAATTATTTATTTATTTATTTATTATTGAGAAGTAATGAGTAGTTTTGATATTTATGTATAGTTTGGAGGGAAGTAAAAGACATCAATCGCAAATGTGCTAGCTTAATGACACATAGTTTGAAGCCCAGCACGAGGTCCCGAATCTGAAATATATGATGTAATTCTAAAAATAAAAAGTAGATGACATCAATTGAAATATACAATACCACTCTAATTTTTCGTTTTCCCTACATCTGACTTTTTTGACTCGTATTTGGGTCATTTTTATCGGGTGATTTGGATCACAAATAATACGATTTTTGGATAATTTTTTTATCGTATTATAAAACAACATGTACTCTACAATACCATACAAAATTTATCGAAAATTATATATTTTAGCTATCCAAAGTCAAAGAGACCCAATGAATAGTGCAAACAATCCCGGTCATGAAAAATAGAGGAATTAGAGTGGTAAGGTATATAAGCACCTAACATTTTACAAAACCCTATGATAAACCCTTTCCGCTTCCTCTGCCTCTAACATGTTCGGAAATTCTCCAGGCTACCGTCCAGGTGGCCGTGCTCAGGGAGCGCCGCCGCCGCCGCCGCCGCCGCCACCACCACCACCACCACCACCGGCGAACATTCCAACCCCTATCTACCAGCAAATCCCTCTTTACCAGCAGAACCCTCACATGTTCATCCAAAGCTTAGCTCTATTTGCTGCCAACCAGGTTATGCAAACCCTCAATTACTCGCTGCAGAACCCTAATTTCTCAAACCCTGCACCTAATTACCCGTTGCAGAACCCTAGTTTCTCAAACCAAGCCCCACATTTTCAAGCTACTCCGCCGGTCTTAAACCAGGGGTTACGTCCTCAGCAGAGCGGTGGCGTTGTGGAGAGGATCGACGCAGCAGTCGCCAAGGCTCGCAGCGATTTGATTGCCGAAAACGAGAGCGTCTCGGCTTGGAAAGTATCGCAGTCTGCGTTGTTGATTTTGCAGGCTGAGTCGTGGGAGTCCTTGGGACTGCAAATGCAACAAGTCCCTTCTCTGAATCGACTGATAGAAACAGAATGCAAGGTATGGTGGAAGTATAATCACTTGAGTGTTTTGTTTTGGCCCACTCTGTTGATAAATTGGTTACATTTAGTAAATGAATGACACACAATGGGTGAAATTACTAGGTGAATGCATTTATCAATTGTTTTGTTGCGGTTCAAAGAGTTACTTCACTGTATGATTTGGAGGTGGCAATCTGCAAGAACGAGGGCATCCGTCAATTTGAAGAGCTTGAGATGGGGCCTTTGTTGCGGCATCCACTTGTGATACATTATTTTTGCGTGGATTCTGATGTTACTGAAGTTTACAAGATAACTAGTCGAGATATATTATCTTACCTTTGCAAGTTCATGGACAGTCGTGAAGGTAAAGAAGTCAGCATTGAAGAATTTATGGAGTTTGTTGCGAAGAAGAGATCCTATAAGAGCAAGCAGAAGCTAGGTGTGCGCATCCAAGACTTAGGGTATGTTCTGTTGTGTAGTCCTGCAAACATGTTATTTCATTCACATTTGATCAGAGTTGATTTTTTTACTCTGTTATCTGTAACTACACATGTTTCTTCCCTTTAACGCCTTGTTACGGTGCTTAATGGCTAACTACTGGTGACATTAGATCTCCTTCGACTATACTTTTGTTACTGTTACCAAAATGACACTAAATCGAGCACAATACCACTTGTAACACTAAACCCTTAGTCAAAACCACCTTGCATTGTTCCAATTGGGAACAATTAGCCCCAGTCATCTAACACCGTCTTATTCAGATGGGATCAGGGGTAAACAAACCTTCCTACGAACAACTCCCACACACCACCAACAGCCAAACTGGCCACCACAATCCACGTTATACACTCTCTACCATCAGCGAGAAGCTCTCTCTCTTAAATCCCAAGAAAATTCCCAAATCTGATTGTTGATTCTGGATTTGCTGTTGAACATAGATGAATTGAAGGGGGGGGGGTCGTTGTTGTTGAATTCTCCATTGATGGTAAAGGCAGCTGCGATGCCTATTGGGAGTTTGGGTCAGTTCATGGTGGAGATGGTGAACTGTTGGGTTCGAGGGGCATCGATATGGGCTGATGTGGCTGTGTTATGAGGGTAGTGAGTCCAGCAGTGATTTTGGATGGTCTCAGTTTGGGGTAGGATTAAGTTCAGGCTGTAAGGTTGGTAATTGGTTTCGTGATTGGCAAGGTCGTTGGCTCTAATGTGAGATCGGTGGTTCTGGAAAATATTTATACGATTGCGGATGATGGTTTGAGGCGAAGTTACCTTGAACGCGGATAGTTTCGGATCGTGGAACGGGAACTAGATTGCCGAACTCCATACCATACGGAATTCGGTATGCCAAGGGTAGGCTTCTTTGGATACCTTTATAGGGCTTTGCGACATTGTCCACAAATCATGAATTATAAAACTGCTCAATGTATACAATATTTAAAAGTCAGTACTGTAAAAATAGATGTAACTTTACACATCTAATTTTTATTCTGCCTTCTACATAGATATTTTAGGTGAAAATAGTGAGCAAAACTGGGATCGCCAAATTAAGCGATCTGGATCGCTGGTGTTCCACATTTCGGAACGCGCGATCCAATTCGCTATTCGCGGCGGTACGAATTGTGGTAACACTGGTTTGAGTTGTTGGTCATTTCGTTGACAGTGGAGGTCGATTGGAGAGGATTCTGGGTTCGGTATTTCGATGTGTTAGAGGCTTTGGGTTGATTTGGGTCTGAGTGCACTTTCCTGGCACTAATTGGTGGATGGCTGTGGGTGATGGGTTTGGTGTCGACACAGGAAATTGGGTCTGGGTCTGGATGGTGTTCATCTGGGCTTTGGGTGCCCGGGGTTGGATTTTGTGGATTTAAGTGCTGCAGATCTAGGCTTGATTGGCGATAATGGAAATTGGGAGGGAGGGAGGAATGGAGGCAGGTAGGTTCTTGGTGATTAGAAAGAGAGGTTCATGGTGATGAGAGAAGGAGGGTCCGTTTTACCCCTGATTTTGTCTTTCAAATTAGACGGTGTTTGGGGATTGGGGTTGGTTGTCCCCAACTGGAATAGTGCAGGGGTTTTGGAGGGTAAACTAATGCAGGGGAGGATCTAGTGTTACGCTGTTACAAGTATAATGCATGCAGGTTTAGCATCATTTGTCCTTTTCTATAATTATGAAGATGTGCCAGTCCATTTACTACACATAGGTTGTTGTGAACTTGATTATACCTTTCTGTCAGTTACTCGGATAAAAGGGCTATTCTGCCTTCTGGTCCTTCTCTTTTGTCACCGTGGAAGTAGATATATCTGTTGTCATTTGCTAGTACCATTTTTCCTGCTTTACCATGTAACTATTTTTGTTTTTGGTACTTTGGTACAAGTGTGGTCCTTATCTGGGAATTAAGTGCAAAGCACAAACTATTCTGCTATTCAGCCGGTTTCATAAACCACATGGTGATTAGAAAATACAAAACTGCCACTTCAATACTTTCATCCTTGCAGGTCTCCGAATTCTTGATATCTTTTAGGGGTTTGGTACTGCTTCTAAGTTTCAAAATACCAAATACTGGCGGACAGACTATCTCCTCCATATCGAAAGACAAATCAATGTTTCAATTTGGAACAATATCAGATTTTAAGGAAAAATGTCAGAGGAGAGTGGGTGGTTGCTGCTAGTTTGGAGCGGAGTTGATTTGACTAATTTATCTGTGTTGGGTCAATTTGATAGTGTTGTAGTTGAGTAGGAGGTTGCCTTGTAGAACATTGTAAAGCTGTTACTAGTGATTTTTGCAGAAGCATTCTTTGGTAAATGTTTTTGAAAACCTATAGTAGACCACTATTATAACACCTACAGCAGACAACTATTAAAAGTTTTAAAACATTCTGGTAATTTGCATAGTTGTCATATCGTGATTCAGGTAGTGAATCAAAATTCACTTTCACTGATTTGTGAATTGTTTCGTGAATCTTTGCAATATTTTTCACAGATAAAATGACTTAATTCATATTTTAACAATATTCAACCTCAATTTATTAGAATCTCGTACCTGTACTAGTGATTAGGAGGTGGACATATCCAAAACCTACTAATAATGAAGTTATAGAAAGACATGTAGATCAAGAACTAGTGTGTGATACCAAGAGAATGGGAAATAGTAGGAAACTATTAGCCATGGACTTGAGAAGAATGTACTAGTCGTTTTAATGCTAAAATATGATGCAAAACAGACAGATATGTTGAAAATATTTATACTTAATCCGACTTTAACTCAATCAGACCTGTAGCTGAATCGACGGTGAAACGTACGAATCGTCCGAATCACAACCAAATCGTTATTTGGTCTTAATTTTGTCGTTTTTAGATTCACTGAGGGATTTGCATCGGTCATGGGTGAATCGAATCTTTGGATACGAATTGTGAATCGTCAGATTACGACAACTATGGCGTTTTGTAGTAATGTTGTGACCTTGCTGTGGAAGAGTAGTGTGAATGAAACATAATGTAAATCAATTTTTCTAAAGATATCTTTCTTTATTTCAGAGCATTGTCAAGAGGGTATTGGTTGTTAGAAAACACCAGGTTGAATTGAGAAAGCAATGCCATATATGCTCCTCTAGAGCTCAGACGCTCGGGTGCCTGAGAAGCAGCTACTCATCATGTTTCCAAATACCTTGAAAGTGCTTTGGCTTCTGAAAGCGTCTTGTCAGGCAGCAAAGGCAATATCAAACTCAATTTTAGTTCTATTTAAATGGAACTAGGGGAGGATATTTATATCTGTAGAAGTAGTCTATGTTGCCAGAGTGTGCTCCATAAACTAGCAACATAGGCGTTTGCACTGAATTAGCTAAATATTTTGCAGGACACTCGTTACTTATATCCAGGAAGCAAGGAGATCAGAAAGCTGCACAATGAAGAAAGTTCTTGATACTTCAGAACAGAAATCTATGAAGAAGCGCCCACTTCTGGCCTTCGTACAGAAGGAGAAGTTGGATGATGGCCATAGCTCCATCCCCGAGCGAGTTAAACCATGTTCTTCTAAGAATGGGCCTTTTGGTAATAAGCACATTAAATTTATTTCATCTGAATCTGAGGATAACGATGCTGATGATTCCAAAGACAAAGTTAACGAGAACGAGGAAAAGACACGAAACCGCTCTGTGTCACAGGATCCAGTTAGTTGCGACCGGGTAAGTAGGTGTCCTTATCCTTCAGTAGGCGAAGAGTTATCAAGACTAGGATTGAGAGGGAAAACGAAAGACAAAGCTTCCCCGCGCAGTGGCACTGGAAAGCACAAAGAAAGTACTGGGTTGTTGAAGAAAAGAGGAAAGCCTGAAACTTCAAGCAGCAAGACAACTCCTCCTCGGAAGCTACTTAAGAAAAGCAAAGATGTGTCAGATCCTATGACTGAAGTCAATACTAAGGGGTCCTCTACTCAGAATGAAGCCGAGGTATAAGATCCTATTCTCTCCTGCTGTTCGCTTTAGATTATTCATGACGTGTTTTTTGTTTAGTTCTATCTTGGTCTCTGAGCAGACGCTGTTGACTCACGTAAAGGTCTTAGATGATTTTTTGATAGGTTTTGAAAATGTATTAATAAGAAAAACTTCACAACGACCTAGAACAAAGAAATAGAACAATAAAATAGTGAGACCAGCTAACTACTCCAACTATTTACTATTGCATCACAATTCACGGAAAAGTCCAATCTCTTTAATTTCCAATTTTGAAAGAAGCGTTAGCCATATCTGTGTGCATCTTTCCAGTTCATCTTGAATAGACTGAACAAGTCTCTTAGCTTGCTGCTCCTGGCTATGATAATATAATCCCACAAATTTCCCAAAGTCCAAAACATCATCAACATTCCAAGGAGGCAAAGCAGGTAGTGGACTTAGAGTGGCAGCATCAGGTGACTCCACAATACTGTCCGAACTGAGGCCATGCCATATCCCCTATTGCTCCACTATCACCCACCACCAGTTACGCTTTACATTAGATAACCCCGTTGACATCCCTAGTTGGCACTTCAACATCAGTGACATCACAGAAGTCGTCGCTCGAACTAAAATCGTAGACTTCCGAAACATCTTTCACCGAAGCCAACACCAACGCCTTCTCATTACGGCCCTTACTCTCCACAGGTCCCAATGAGAACTGTGAAGTCTGAAAGCTATTAGTGAATAAAGATCCAAGTACTCCTGATCAAGATTTCAGCAGCTCAAAACAATTGTGAAATGGAATGCTGCAATTAAAAGAAGAACCGGCTACTCGTTGGCTCGTCTTAGTGATAGACTTATAGGGGGAGTTTGGTATGATTTATTAGTAGCATAAGTCATACTTATAAGTTTATGTCAAAAATGTCTGACAGAAAAGTAAAAGAAAAAGATAGATATGTTTGGTGAAAAAGTTCAAGAAAAGCTTCACAAACCCAATTTTTTCTACCACCATTCTTAACACCATGGACTTATAAGTCTGAATCCAAAATTTCAGTTTATAAGTCCACACCAAACACGACTTATTAGTTGAGTTCAACTTATAATCCAAAATCGACTTATAAGCTGCTTATAAGTCATACCAAACTCACGCGTCCGAATGGTGTATCACCATGCCCTATCACCCCACTGCCTTACAGCCGACTCCTGAACTCCTAGAAATCCACTATCACCTTCGATAACCCAACCATAATCACATCTCTGGATAAAAGAAGCCTCGCTGTTCTAAATTCATTGAGGATCCTCTTCCGTTGGTGAAACTCCTAGATGAATTTAGAGCCTCAAAGATGCAGTCGCTGCCACTTCGAATGAGCTATACATTACACGAGTATCCTAACGTTTTGTAGGATGCTTCTCTTGAAGTCTAGCCATCTGCCAGATACAACGTATGCACCATGCTTCCGATGCTTGAAATAGGACAACGTACAGAAAGTCCCCTTACTGTTTGTTCAGATTCCTACTGAACCTCCATACCGTATCAATTTGGACAATGAGCCCCCTTCACTATTATAACTTCAGAACACTCTCCCCAATACACAATTGCCGTTTGATTTCTTGGTCGTCATCATGTGCATAACATTTGGCATTAGAGCAAATGTTCAGTTCACGGCCAAAGTGCGTACTCTGGTCTCCTTAAACCTCTACTTAGGCTAAGTTAGTTAAATAGTTGTGACATTTGGCACCAGAGCAATATGTTCGAACCTTGATCTTTGGAGCAATTAGTTTAAGATTAGAAATGTGTGAAACTTTGTATTTTGTTGGTATGATAGAGAACGCGGGCATTATTAGAGAAATATGCATGGCTTTCTGTTAGTGATTTAATCGTTTGTGCCTTACATGCTTAGATTAGTTAAATGTATATCAGTTAACTATTTACGTTTTTTTAATATATTAATTCCTATTTTTCTATGTGTAAGGCAAGTCAAGTATGGTCCTCCAAGGACCAAACTTTTTAAATGGTATAGAGGGTGTGACAAACCATAACTTCACCTTGTGTGCTTAGCTTTTTAGCATGCTTTTGAAATGTAGTTAGCATGCTATTAGTATTTCGATGGGTGTACTCATAATTGCATACTGAGAATAGTTAAGCTCGTTTAGAGAGGCATCGAAAGTCTTAATGTCTTTTGAAATGGCTAGATTAAGGATAAAATAATAGTAAGAGATTTATTCGTACTAATCACTTGATTAAGTGATAATTAGCTTAGTTAACCATGTTTAATCACTTGTTTAAGTGATAATTAGCTTAGTTAACCATGTTTAGTACTTAAATGACATAATTAGTAAGCATGACTGCTTGTAGATTAAGTATGTGGTATTTGTGTGCAAATGAGCTTGGATACCACTAGCATTCTTTTTGCTTCATGAGTTACTAGGTATCAAGTTCAGGTTAAGTCACTTGTAGACAAGTGTTTTAAGCTGCTAAAGTGTGAAAAGGGGATAGGACTAGAAGAGACGCTTGCTGAGTTTCACTCTCCAAAGTTGGTCAAAAGAGAAGTGAGAGAAAAGAGAAAAAAACAAGATGAAGAATGAGTATCAAGGCTGCAAAAGTAGGATATGCGGCATGATCTGCCCCTAATGGAGCAGATCCGAGCCGATCTGTTTACAAATGGATAGGATATGTATCACAGTTTTTGTGATCCGTGAAACCCGATCCGATCTGATCAGGATATTATACCTATTATATTCAAAAATATACATGTATTACTATAATTGTAAATATAATTTTTACTATCTTTACTGTAAAGAATATCATTAGTATGCAGGGGTGGATGTGGCTGGGGACTGGTGGGGGCTATAGCCCCCACTCAAGTTTTGAAATTTACAAATTTTACCCTATAATTTGTTAATTTGGTTATATTAGCCCCCACTCAAGTTTTGTTATTTGCGATTTTTTACCTACATTTGTTAATTTAATTACATTAGCCCCCACTCATATTATATGTTCGCCCCAGCAATCTATTAAGATCATCATTTTAATCCCTAAATAATTCAAAATGTACGAAATATCAGTCATTAAATTGCGAAAGATCATCATTTTGGCCCCCACTGTGCCAAATTTCTGGATCCGCCCCTGTTAGTATGATATATCTATGCTTCTGTTATGATAAAATGGATTCATACTTCTAAAGAGTAAACTAATCTAATTTTCATTATCTTTCATGATTTATCTTGGGCTAAATGAACTAAAAATATTGTTCGCTACGATCGGATTGATAATCTGGTTCAAATTGGACAAAATCGGAATCCGAACCTGACCTGATCTGACCCGTGGATCAGATTTTGATATAGGCCCATCAGATCCAAACCCGACCAAATCCCATCCCTATGCAAAACCCAACCTACCCCTAGTCGATGTTTTCTTCAAGAAGAGTCAGTTTCTCTCTTGCATCTAGTTTCCCATATTAACGAAGTATAATCTAGACATTCTGAAAATGAAGTAGAAAGTGACATTAAGAAAGATTAAAATAAGGTATAGAACAAGGAAACAAGAGTGTGAACTCTTTTGCATGTCTTGTTTGATGTTTTGGGTTGTGACTTGTGAGCTTCATGGTTAATTGAAGTTAACATATTATTTTTTCTGTAATCAAATTGACGGTGAGTTTAACGGATGGGTTTCAAATCTCAATGGCAGTTATGTCACTTTGACCATCTGATTTACTATGCGTTTCTTATCTAAATGCATTAAAATTTTAAGGGTTACTTCATGCATGTGTTTTCTACTTTCAAGCTGAATTCACATTATGTCAAAGAATTAGTAGCTTATAAAGCTGGTAAAATTATGCTCACTGTTTCAAGTTGTAGATGTGATTAGAGCTATGAAATAAGTATGCTGTTTGACCAATTAAACGGTTACCAAACATTGTGAGATACATATATGTTTTACCTTAATGTGTATAGTTCATACACTATAATGAATGCCTATTACCTAGGAATGAAGTAACATGGCAATATGCAAATAATGCAGATTATATACATGAGGTGGATTTGCCAACTTTAGGTATATATCAAGAATCAAAACCTTATAATCTTGCACTCATTGCATCGTGCATTTATTGAGTATGTAGTGTGCAAGTCATATTGTGGGGCAAATTGGTGAGTTATTACGGTAAAGAATGTGGGATGCCAAGGTTAAGTAATGTAATTCATCGAAGTAGATATAATGTTCCTATATATGAAAATGAAATGAGTCACAAATGATTGTTTAAGAAAATGATTTATTTGCTTACCAAGACACATGGCCCTACTGTCGGCTCATTGTAGACGGCGAGCCCGAAAACGGCATTGTTATAAGACATGTCTCCACCCCAGGATAAGGTCTGTGTGGGCACCAAGATAAGGTTGGTGTCACATGTCCTAATCGATGAGGACTTGTTCTATTGTGACGATGGGAGGACTTAGTAAACCAAGGAAAATAAGTTTTTGTAAATAGTAAACCAAGTAAAGGAATGTTTTATAAATCACCGTTGTGTATTATGATACTTTGCTTAGTTTGGGTAAAGGTTATTTGTCCTTTCAGGTGGAGATGTGTGGAAAGGTTATTTGCTGTGTGAATTTTTGATGACTTGCTTATCTAATGTGTAGTTGGCGATACTTATATGATACAAGTCATCATAGCACGTCCCAAATACTTGAAATACCAATTAAATCATAATCTGGGTGTAAAACGAGTGCTTGATTAAAAGATCAATTAATACCAACATCTCAAACCACTCAGGTAAGAATCTAATCCAAAATAACAACAAAGGTATATGTTTATTACTCAATTCTCTCAATCAGAGTGGAAATTGCCAAAATGTTCCCTTAACCAGTTATACACTTTTCCCGTAGTGGTTCTGATAGTTTGAAATATGTTATAGCGAAGTTTGAGCTCGCCAGCTAAGTATGCAACTGACAGCACTTACCTTACCTTGTGAACCTTCCACGAGTTAACAAGAAAGGAGTGTGATCAATTTCCTTCAGTGGCAGTCTTCTTTTTCCCCTGTCATGAGATCCCGCCCTGAACCATGCATAGCTGGTGACTGGTGTAATGGCTCTGAAGAAACTAGCTTTTAGTGTCAACATGTCACTCATAGCGAGTTAACATTCATAGTGAAGCCTCCATATGAAGTAGTTTACATTGTTGAGTAATATTTTCAACTAAAATCCAGGACATACATTTTTACTGCGCATTCTTCATGCTTCATCCATAGTTAGTAATATGAGAAACGAATGGTGGACCTTCACATGCAAGTAAATAAAATAAGAGTAAGTAACTTTTATCCATCTTTATCCATTCAAGGTTATAAGAGAACTCTATCGAATTTGTAAGCCTTTGACTTTAACTATCGTGTGCGGCTTAAACATAATCCGATCCCAAATATCAAATGAAATGCATTTCTCCAATGAGTTTAATTAACTATATACGACCAGTCTTGCACGCTCCTTTCATCGCCTAATATCCCATCCGTTTATTAGTACCTTGATAACTCTAGATCAACGCGCAATGTCTTCAAAAGACCTAGAAGGTGGTACTTTCACAAAACATCAGCGCACGATGCAGGGCTTATGCCCACCCAAAACAGCAGCCATGAAGACAATGGAGTTCCCGGTACTGTATTTTCACATTACTAAACCACAGACCATACAAAAACACTTGTAATTGTGGGGGACGAAAGGCGTGTACAAAAACTGAAGGTTTTCTTTTGTGGACACTCAGAATGTTCCACTTAGATTGTAGATTGGCTTCACCACCTTGTTTAAACAAGCCCCATGATACCTACCACAACAGTTTCATCATTGCTGTCTTTCCTAATTCTTGTATACATTCCAATCTACAACCCTGTTTTTTTAATTCTGGGTCCAAATCCAGATACTTCTTCGTTTGATTTAGTAACAGACTTTCTGAAATTTATGAGTGGAACCTAACCCTTACCTCATTGCAAAGTGATCCCTGGTCCAGAGTCGTTATCGGCATTTGTTTTAATAGAACAACAGAAAAATAAAATGTGTTATGACACTATTACTCTTAGGCTTTATTCATTTGCCATGAAGGAGATCTGAGAAATTACTTCCATGCAAGAAGGAAAGAAGGGTATGTTTATTTGTCAGGAAAGAGATACAGTAATAAATTAATAATGTTGGGACCGGGGTATTTTATTAATTTAGCGAGATATTATTATATCGATAAATTAATAATTTATTAATTTATAGAGATTGTACTAGTTACAATGTATATTAGTTAAAAACAAACCAGTTTTATCCTTATTAAATGGATGTGAATCACTTCCTAGATTATTCTGGTGAAAGTAATGAATATTACGAGGTTCCAAGCATTGAAGAAATTGTGCGGATACTATTCAAAATTCGGTCGATGACGATGTTAAGGATGATCAACCGGTCACTTGGAAAGAAGCATTGCAAGCGGCAACAACTCTTCACAACTTGCAATACGAGAAGACAATGCCCCAACTCTTACGTGCAATGAGGAGATTTACCGATGAACTCAGGATAGATCTGAAGTTCAACAAAAAATAAGTGACTATAGATTCATTTCTCACTAGCCAATATTAGAATTTGGAATATTTTAGTAATTATTAATTTATAGTTTCGTCGGGACCAATATATATACACTTAGATTTCAAAAAAATTATTATCTTATTATTTTATCGATTTGGGTCCAATTTTGTACTGGTCCCAAGTTGGGACTGGACAAATGATTAATTTTATCGAAGTTATTAATTTATCGAGTATTAATTTATAGAGGTTTTACTGTAAAAGAAAATGGTTCCCGAGAAAGTTAGAAGAAAAGAACCGAAAATGAAAAAAACAGAATCTTATTTTCTCGTATGTGTCCATTTCATAGGAAAGTAGTTGGGAAAGTTGGTACCAATTAAACTTTCCTGCAAAATCTTGTGTTTTTTTGCAGGACACCATTTGAAGTTAAAGTTTTCTTGCAGGAAAATAATCATGGTAGGTCCCACAATTTTCCTGCAACAACTGAAAACAAATGCAGGAAAATAAAATGGTTATTATTTAGATTTTCCTTCACTGTTTCTCACTTTCCTTACAAATTAACGCAGCCGAGAGGAGAATGATAAGTTCTAAGCTTATTTTCCCATGTGTTCATTTAGTAATAAAGCTTTCCTGCGAAGTCATGTGTTTTCTGCAGGACACTAAGAAAAGAAAAAAAATTCTTGCAGGAAAATGACATGGTTCTTATTTTCCTTCTCCTTCACTTTCCCTCACCTTTTTGACAAATGAACACAGACTTAAATATGGCACCATATCGCTTTTCTGCACTCGAATAAACCAGAGGATGCCCTTGAGGAATCTGTCATCTCGTCATCCCTTGATCAGTTGATTGTCCTAAGTCATTGTTCATTGAGTGATATAATTCTTCTCTGTATTCAAGGTGTTTGTTAACTTACGTCGCTGTAGTTAGCAGTTCTGCGATTAACCCATTCTTCACAAAGATAGGACATACCCAATTGTTTCTTTCGTGCTAAGAAGCTTATAGCGTAAGAAATTTCAGAGCTGTCCGTAGTTGTGGTTGTACTGATTGGTTGTGTCTTTTGAGGTTTGAAAGAAGTACTACCTCTGTTTCTTCTCTATAACACTGGGTTGACTTTTACCACTATTTACTGGGTCATTTTGACCCGGTGATTTGAGCATCAAAACGATGCAATTTTTTGACAATCTTTTCATGGTGTTGTAGAGTAAAAGTTGCTCTATAACATGTTGAAGATAGCTTGTTAAAGTCTTTAAGAAATTTGTCCCACATCTTAGAAAATAGAGTTATTATGCACTTTATATATGGAAACCCATTAATGACATTTAATTGAGTTACCATATAGAGTGGTTATCCTCTACAACTCGCACACGCGCGCGCGCGCAAGGCGCAATGTGGCGCTTTAGTGGCGCTTTTGTAGGCGCACTTAGGCACTTAGGCACTTAGGCGACGTGGCACGTGCGCGTGTGGCGTGAGTTAATTAAATAATAACTGTTTTTCGTTTTATTTTTCTGGTTGTTATGGCGGTTAGTTTTCGGTTGGTGAAAGGATGTGTTGTTATAAACAGTCACAACTGTTATGAACAAACACATCCCTTCATTCATGTTCTTTCGTGAACTATAAATAACCCAAACACCCAGCAGATTCCCACATCAGTTTCAAACACAGTTTCACAGAGAATTCTAGAGAACTTCTGCAGATTGCTGGCTGTAGAACCGACGCGACTTGTTGTATCCTGGAGGGGAATCGCCAGAACCCGGCAGCATAGTGGGGGCGATTTATCCCTTAAAGAAAACGTTCATCGTGCCTCAAGTCCGGTTTTCTTCCATCATCCATTATACTCGGCGTAACAATTTTAAAGGATAAATCGCCCAACAATGGAGAGTGGAGGAAAGACTGCAACTTTCAAGATGATGAATCAAGACTTCGTCAAACTGGACCGGTTTGATGGCACCAATTTCACCCGTTGGCAAGACAAGTTGATGTTTCTACTCACTGCATTGAAGGTGGCATACGTTCTGGACGAAAATTTGCAGCCAATACCAGAACCAAAGGACCACGACACTGACGAATTAAAGGCGCAACGAACGAAGAGGGAGGAGGACGAACTGGTTTGCAGAGGACACATTCTCAACACACTGTCGGATCGTTTATACGATCTATTCACATCAGAGAAGTCACCAAGCAAAATCTGGAAGACGTTGGAGAACAATTACAAGGCTGAAAAGCAAGGATCAGATAAGTTTTTTATTAAGAAATTTTTTGATTTTACTATGGATGATAGTTCTCCCATTCTCGATCAGGTTTACGAATTCCAAATCCTCGCTAATAAACTTCGAGATCTCAAGATTGTTGTTCCTGATGAGTTGTTAGTGGGGGGTATTATTGCCAAACTTCCTAAAAGTTGGCATAAATACATGAAGGAACTTCTTCACACAACAGAAGACTTCAACCTTGAACAACTTCAGAAACATCTCCGAATCGAAGAAGAGACTCAAATCCGGAAAAGAAACCTGGCGGGTCCTTCTAGTTCTAAAGTGAACTTCGTGGATGACCAAGGTAGAGCGGGAAAGAAAAGGAAGTTCGATGAAACCGGTTCCAATCCAAACGGTGCTACCAAGAAGAACAAGAAGAATATGAAATGTTACAATTGCGGCAAGAAGGGACACATCAAAAAGGAATGCAACATGCCTAAGGTTCAGAATGGGAATTCCAAAGACAAGTCTAACGGAAATTCCAAACAGGCTAATGTCATTGAGAGTTCAGTTTCTGAATTAGTCGCCATGGTTTCCGACATGCATATTGGCATGATTATGGAGTTGAACATGGCGTCTGAAGATGCTTCTTATGATTGGTGGTATGACTCCGGTGCTACTGTCCATGTTTGTAACAAGAGGTCGCTTTTTGTGCATTATGAAGAGACTCCCAACGAACGTGAAGTTCTTATGGGAAATCACAATGCAGCCAAGGTTCTCGGAAAGGGAAATATTCAAATCCAATTCACTTCCGGGAAGAAGTTGACCCTACAGAATGTTCTCTATGTTCCTGAAATCAAGAAGAATTTGGTGTCGGCTAATCTTCTTTGTAAGAACGGCTTTAAGGCTGTGATTGAGGCTGACAATGTAATTTTATCTAAGGCTGGCATGTTTGTTGGAAAGGGCTATGCTTGTAATGGGATGTTTAAGTTATCTATTAATGAAATAAATGCTAGTTCTATCTACATGATTGAATCTATTTCTTTATGGCATTCTCGTTTGGCGCATTTAAATTTTAGATCGTTGAAATTCATGCGAAAAGATGGTTTGATATCTTGCACTAGTAATCACGACTCTAAATGTGAAATTTGCATACAAGCGAAAATGACTAAGAAATCTTTCCCAAGTGTAGAAAGAAAATCCCAACTTCTAGAACTTGTGCATTCTGATATTTGTGAATTAAATGGCATAGTTACTAGAGGTGGTAATAGGTATTTCATAACATTTATTGATGATTGTTCTAGATATACCTATGTTTATTTGATGAAAACTAAGGATGAGGCATTTGACAAATTTAAGTGTTATAAGGCTGAAGTTGAGAATCTCATGGAAAGGAAAATTAAAACTCTTCGTAGCGATAGAGGTGGTGAATATTTTCCTCATGAATTTTCAGCGTTTTGTGAAGAGTATGGTATTGTACATCAAACTAGTGCACCATACACGCCACAACAAAATGGTTTGGCTGAGAGGAAGAATAGGACGCTAGTGGATATGGCCAATTCTATGCTCTTGAACGCAAAATTAAAATCCTCTTTGTGGGTGAAGCGTTACTTACCGCATGTTATTTGCATAATAGAATTCCTTCACGGAAATCAAAAGTTTCACCTTACGAAGTGTGGAAAGGCAGAAAACCAAACTTGAAGTACCTTAGGGTATGGGGATGCATGGCGTTTTATCGCGTTACAGACCCTAAGAGAACAAAATTAGGGCCAAGAGCTCTCAAGAGCGTGTTTGTTGGATATGCCGAAAACTCAAAGGCATATAGGTTATTGGATTTAGAATCCAATGTGATAGTAGAATCAAGGGACGTAGAATTTATTGAAAATAAATTTATCGATGATTCCAACTTGTCAAAACCTACTCCAACAATGAATCCTGACCTATCTCTTGGAAATAAGAGAAAGGCTTCCGATGATATTGGACCTCCTCGGAGAAGTCAAAGAGCACGGAAGGAAAAAGGATTGGGCCCTGATTTTGTCTCACCGGATTCTCTTGTCTTTCTTATGGAAGGAGATAGAGAAACTGTCCTGAATAAAATTCCTATTGCACTCGATACGGAAGATGATCCAAAAACATTCTCTGAAGCTATGGCTTCTAGAGATTCAGGTTTTTGGAAAGAGGCTATAAACGACGAAATGGACTCGATATTATCGAATAATACTTGGACATTAGTCGATTTACCTCCGGGATCAAAACCTATTGGGTGCAAATGGGTGTTTAGAAGGAAGTATAATTCCGATGGGTCACTACAAACCTTTAAAGCTAGATTGGTAGCAAAATGTTTCAAGCAGAAAGGGGGTATTGATTATTTCGATACCTATGCACCCGTGGCTAGAATAACATCCATTAGAGTGTTGATGGCACTTGCCTCCATTTTTAATCTGCATGTACACCAAATGGATGTTAAAACCACCTTCCTAAATGGTGAATTAGATGAGTGTATATGGAACAACCAGAAGGATTCGTGATGCCAAATAATGAAAAGAATGTTTGCAAACTTGTTAAGTCCTTGTATGGGTTAAAGCAGGAACCGAAACAATGGCATGAAAAGTTCGATGCCGTTATTTTATCCCATGGATTTAAGCATAACCATGCGGACAAATGCATATATTCAAAATTTACGGATCGTTATGGTGTTATTATTTGTCTATATGTGGACGATATGCTTATTTTTGGGACTAACATGGAAGGGATTTCAGAAACTAAGAAGTATTTGACCTCCCAATTTAAGATGAAGGATCTTAATGAGGTTGATACTATCTTAGGTGTCAAGGTGAAGAAACATAGTGGGGGTTACGCTTTATGTCAATCTCATTACATAGAGAAGTTGCTTCTTAAATTCAAACATTTAGGATTTAAAGAAGCTAACTCACCTTATGATTCTTCGGTAAAATTGACTGAAAATGATGGCAGAGCGGTTGCTCAATTAGAGTATGCTAGTGTCATTGGGAGTTTGATGTATGCAATGCATTGTACTCGACCTGATATTTCCTTCGCAGTTTGTAAACTCGCAAGATACACAAGTAATCCTAGTGCCATGCATTGGAAAACTGTTGGTAGAATTCTCGGTTATCTCAAACGGACTTCCAACTTGGGATTATTTTATAATAAGTTCCCAGCGGTAATAGAGGGTTACACAGACGCTAGTTGGATAACTGGCGCGGGTGACAATAAGGCAACTTCTGGCTGGATCTTTATGATTGGAGGAGGAGCAGTCTCTTGGGGTTCCAAGAAACAGACATGTATCTCTCATTCAACGATGGAGTCATAATTTATTGCCTTAGCGGCCGCAGGCAAAGAAGTAGAATGGCTGAGAAATCTGCTATTGGATATAAAGTTGTGGCCACAACCGATGCCATCTATTTCTTTGTTTTGCGATAGTCAAGCTACAATGTCTAGAGCATATAATAAAGTTTATAATGGAAAATCTAGACATATTAGCTTCCGACATGAATATGTAAGACAGTTAATCTGTGATGGTATTATTACCATAGTTTATGTTCGGTCAAGTGAAAACTTGGCTGATCCGTTTACTAAGGGTCTTTGCAGAGACTTAGTAAGGAAAACATCTATTGGAATGGGATTAAAACCTTACGATCAGATGTAGCGGGAACCCAACCTTATGCTTAATTGCTAAACAAGGTTTAATGGGTAAAAACAAGTTACATTATGATCGCGAAAACACTGATAATTTACGTACCCATTCTAGGATAATCAGTGTAATATTTACGAGGGTGAGTTAAGACTCTTAATGAAGTTCATCTCGTCGAGGTAACATAGTTACCGAGAAGATGAAACTTCACCTATATAAACATGAGAGGTTTAGCCACTTCTAACAAAAGTTTTAAAGGTTTACTTTTGTAAATGTTTATGAATCCAGGATCGAGCACATGGCTTAAGGTGCTAACATAATGTGAATTACTCACCGGAACTGGATAGATTTATGCGTGTGATACTTCCGCTTCTAATTCTAGAGTTTTGGTTTAATCTGCGGACACCAAATACTTTATTAGAAGTTTGAAATATTTACGCTAATTGAGGTTGAAGTCGAGAGACACCTTCTTGTATGCATAAATCTATCACGATTGAACTGGAATTTACAAGCTAAGTGGGGGATTGTTGAAGATAGCTTGTAAAAGTCTTTGGAAAATTTGTCCCACATCTTAGAAAATAGAGTTATTATGCACTTTATATATGGAAACCCATTAATGACATTTAATTGAGTTACCATATAGAGTGGTTATCCTCTACAACTCGCACACGCGCGCGCGCGCAAGGCGCAATGTGGCGCTTTAGTGGCGCTTTTGTAGGCGCACTTAGGCACTTAGGCACTTAGGCACTTAGGCACTTAGGCGACGTGGCACGTGCGCGTGTGGCGTGAGTTAATTAAATAATAACTGTTTTTCGTTTTATTTTTCTGGTTGTTATGGCGGTTAGTTTTCGGTTGGTGAAAGGATGTGTTGTTATAAACAGTCACAACTGTTATGAACAAACACATCCCTTCATTCATGTTCTTTCGTGAACTATAAATAACCCAAACACCCAGCAGATTCCCACATCAGTTTCAAACACAGTTTCACAGAGAATTCTAGAGAACTTCTGCAGATTGCTGGCTGTAGAACCGACGCGACTTGTTGTATCCTGGAGGGGAATCGCCAGAACCCGGCAGCATAGTGGGGGCGATTTATCCCTTAAAGAAAACGTTCATCGTGCCTCAAGTCCGGTTTTCTTCCATCATCCATTATACTCGGCGTAACATAACACGGTGAAAAAATGATCAAAACATTGCATCGTTTTCCTATCCAAATCACCCGGTCAAAGTGACTCAGATACGAATCAAAAAGTCAAACCGGTGTCATAGAGAAGAAATGGAGGTAGTAATAGATTTTAGAACTACATATCGATTTTTATAATTTGGTTGAATACTGGCACGCTTCTTAAATCTGAAATTCCCCAGAAGGATTAATTTTCTTGTGACAAAGCAACTTTTTGGGTATTGTTTAAGATTACCAGTAACACGAATCCCTCAGTTACACAGAAATGGACCCGTTACACAACACACTATCACTAAATGTCATACATTTATCTGTACAGATACTTTATAATAATCAAGTCTGCTTTTGTGGATGTGCGTTTCCAATTGCAATTTGAAAGGGCGTGACATCCCATTGCATTGGTTGGGTGTCGAATTTGAAGTGGGGTTCATGATATAACCTTGTGTAAACTACAAACCATGGTTGAGTGTTCAATTTGCCCTGACTTAAAGAAGTTTTTGAGAAAAGTAATCTCTTTTGCATCATTGCGTTCGTGTATGCTACATATTTGCAAAAGTTGGCACCAAGTACTATAAATTGTGATATCCATTTTGAACTTGATGCTACTGCCTTGTTGATTTGCATGTTCTATGGAGGCATGGTTGAAAAAGTGAAACTTATTTCTTCTATTGTCACATAGGTTGCAAGTCGTGAAGCAATATATCAGGGCGTGGTGGATTCTCTTTCGAAGGCTTCATTGATCAACTGGGTTCTACCTTATGCTCAACGTTACATCTATAAAATTCATCATGACGCTTATGCTCAACTCAAGAAGTCTGGATTCGAGATCTTGAATAATCTACAGATTGTTGTTGTTGAAAAACTGTTCTACCGGAAAATCAGTAAAGGACGTGCAGCTGCGTCAAAGAAGCGTTATGAGTGTAGCTGTCTTTTGGAGGTATGTAATTTGAACTGGAACTTTGCTTTTATTTTATAGGTTTGTGTTAGCATTCGGTTCAGCCTCTAGTTAAAGTGTTCTTCCTGAGTTTGGGTCCATAATCCAGATTATGACAGTCTTGTTCCTACTTTCAGCTATTGACAGATATATTAGATACTGATTCATTTATCTTCTTCCTTTTAGGGATAGCTCATTGTTTAAGTTAGGATTATGTACACTTTACTGTCATCTTCTATAATGTAGTATTCGTTATGGCTTCACATTTGCAGGGTAATGTTTTGTATGCAACCCGAGATTCAGATTCTCATGCCCTGTTCATGGAGCTTACTCGCCTTCTGTTTGACGGGACTCCTGACTTACACACGGCAAACTTCCTTCACATGATAACAATCATGGCTGAGTCAGGATCCAATCAGGAACAGACTGAAAATTTTGTTTTGAATAGTCAGAAGGTTCCAAAGCTTCCTGATGAAGAACCAATCTGGTATCTTCCCTCTGTGCCATCATCCACGGAAATTGATCAGACACCACCAACCACAGGGGAGCTGAATCCCCTAAATCCCTCTAAGCGAAAGGTAACACCTAAATTGAACTCAAGCAGCTGGCCTCCTGTTGATTGGAAAACTTCACCAGCTATGAAGTTCAGTTGTCCAAGTGGATCAAAGGAACGAGAAACTGCTTCACACTTAAGAGGGCCTTTGGTGGGCTATGGTTCTGAAGAAAGAATCTCAAAAACAGACCATGTGGTCCCAAGTGAGATCAATGCTTACTGGGATATAGAAGGCAATCCAGTCACTTCTGGTGTAGATGTTGCATATGACAGTCACGATCTTGTTGGGCGCACTGAAGAACCAAATTTGGACTCATCCAACACAAATGAGGGACACCAGCTTTCTTCAGGCATGCCACACCTGTTGCAGGCTATGCTAACGGGAAGACTGGGGGAACATATAGCTTTTAATTACTTCGCCAATAATTTTGGCAAGACCAATGTAACATGGGTCAATCAAGAAGAGGAGTCTGGATTACCGTACGACCTTGTGATAGGGGAGGAGGGAACCGGCAGGGAGTACGTAGAAGTGAAAGCGACGAAACATGGCGGGAAAGATTGGTTTACGATATCGGTGAAAGAGTGGCAGTTTTCGGTTGAGAAAGGTGAATCTTTTAGCATTGCACATGTACACTTGTATGCTAATAACATGTCAAGGGTCACAGTTTTCAAGAATCCGGCCAAACTCTGCCTGCTCGGGAGGTTGAAACTGGCAATTTTGATTCCAAAGCCGTAAGCCTGTAGAGTTGATTTTATAAAAAAGATCATGAACCATATTGTGAAAATGTTTCCGTCAAATCTAATTATTATTATTATTATTATTATTATTATTATTATTATTATTATTATTATTATCATCATCGCTCTGAACTTGCGTTGCCCGGCCAAAGGAGAAGTCTTGCCTGGTGCCGAGCTATGTTAGTTTTGGGCTGAGAGCTGTTTTGTCCACCATTGGTTCCTGCTATGTAGTGATGAAAGTAGATCAGAGAACAGTTGATGTCATTTGTAAATCATATAATATACCACAGCAGTTCACAGCCAGTCAACTTATTGTCTAGTTATCGTGTTAAGTTCTCTGATCATAGCAATTGATGCCAAGAGTTTGTGTGGTATCACAAATGTGTGCAATCATCCAGTCATCCTAGATACTTCCAATTCTCAGATTTCGTTGTTTGGCTTGTTTCATCTCCTCTCATGTGTTGCCAGTAAAATGCTAAGCTAGCCTTCCTCGTTGACGTCAAATATTGGAACTGTGTACTTAATCACCCTTGCTCCCCACAACGACAACACATCTTGTTCTCTCTGAAAAAGGTAAGAGACCAGACGAGGAAAACTCCCGATTAGTGTTTCCACGAACACCGGCGAGGCTCCGGCGAAGCCCAATACCAAGCCACTCTCAGTCTCGAGGTCAGCAGTGGACCGATCTCTCTCGACGTTCAAAAGCTCCGGGAGCTAGAAATTAAAACACAAGTTTCAGAATAATATTTCAGTAATCGTGAAACGTACCGTTTGATCCAGCCATCTTTGTAGTCGTCAAATCTTCGCAAATTTGGAAGAGCTAGAGCGCCGGATCTTCCCCTCCTACTCCCACTCTTGTTGTTTTTCGATAGGGCTAACAATCTCCCGGCTAGTCTCATTTATAAGAGCTGGCTAGAGTTTTTGGGAGTGGAGAGGAGACCGGGCCTAGAATAATAAACAGTCATTTGGGCCCTCCTATCAAGGAGCCCAAATGACCAATCAGCCCACACTTTCATACCACACTAATAACAACACTAAGATGCACCCTGACCCAAACACATGATCACAAAAGTATTGGGCTCGTACCGGTGAATTACTTGAACCACTTTCAACCCGTTTTATAAAACTGAAAGACAATTATTGGCAGCCCAAATAACTGGTTTAATTACATTCTCCCACTTGGGCAACAATAATTGTGGATTTGAAAAAATATTTGTTTTTTATAAAACAACTCCCTGGTTGAACAACTGAGTGGCCATAAACATGGTTCAAGCAAACTTCATCTTAGTACAGGATCTCGTTCAACAGTCATATTAAAATCGAACTATGACGGCAATTATGTTATTTATCAACATAAGACCTTCCATAATTACAAATTCCAACATGTTGCCAACATAGACTCTAAAGTGTGGTAAAGTGCAGTGTAAAATATATGCACATGTGATCCAATAATATACCATGCAAATTCTACGTCAGGTCCTACATGACCATTGAAAGTCACTCACGGGTATATATCCCACCACACTTCTAAAAAAGGAAGCTAACACATTTCTAAACCGAGACACCATGCTTTTATACCACAGCACTCATGTCTTAAACCAAGACACCAGTTACCATGGATCCATCAACGCTTCAAAATCGAAGCAATCTTTTCATCTCGAGACAGCTTCATCTGCACAAACTCAATGAAAAAGGAGCACAACTTGTAATAATGATATAAAATTCACATTAGGCAAGTAAAAATGGGAATAAATTGATAAAAGTCATCAATCAATATCATCACAGGGTCTATAATAAAGAGTTACATAGACTCTCACTAACCAAACATGTCCAAATAATCAAATATGCTCATACGCTCAGTGGACCAGCTAACATGTCTGAGGTACCAATGTGCTCGTAGAATACTTCCCCTTTTTCAACCCATTCTCTAACCTTGAAATACTTTATGTCCATAAACCTAAACCCTCCCGAGTTTTTGTTATTCTTGGAGAAGAACACTGCAGCCATATTGTCACAGTACATCTTCATAGGCTTAGAGATGGAGGTGAAAATATTTAGCCCAGCTCTGAAATTCATTAGCCATGTAGACTGTGCTCCACCATCAAAACATGCCACAATCTCTGCCTCCATAGTGGAAGATGATATAAGAGATTGCTTAGAGCTTTTCCACGACACCACTCCACCTGCCATCATGAATATGTACCCAGTGGTTGATTTTCTATCATCAGAACAACCAGCAAAATCCGCATCGGTGTAACCAACAACCTCAAGAGGATCAACATTCTTATAAACAAGAATGTAACTCTTGGTCTTCTGCAAATACCTCATAACTTTCTTGGCTCCAACCCAATGATCATGACCTTGATTAGAAGAATATCTACCCAACACA
Organism: Linanthus parryae; assembly: GCA_023055425.1. NCBI lineage: Eukaryota > Viridiplantae > Streptophyta > Magnoliopsida > Ericales > Polemoniaceae > Linanthus > Linanthus parryae. Next base: position 105,181,590 of record JALGPY010000001.1, read on the forward strand.
CTAGTAGCATAGGCTATACCAGGTCTTGTGCAAACAGCAACATACATAAGACTACCAACATCACTTGCATAAGGGATAGTTTCCATAGACTGTCTCTGAATATCATCTAGTGGACATTGGGTGTCATTAAGTTTATCCCCTTTACAAATAGGTGCAATACCAGGTTTACAATTCTGCATTCCAAATATCGTGAGGACGCGTTCAATGTAAGCTCTCTGGGACAACCCCAAAAGCTTCCTACGTCGATCTCTCTTAATTTCAATCCCTAACACAAAAGAAGCTTCACCAAGGTCTTTCATGTCAAAGCTATCAGACAACAGTTTCTTGACTTCATACAATAATCCCAAATCGCTACTGGCAAGCAATATGTCATCCACATATAAAATCAAGAAAATAAACTTGCTCCCACTGATCTTGAGATATATGCAAGAATCAACAGTATTCTTAATGAAACCAAGATATACCATTACCTGGTGAAACTTTAAGTACCATTGCCTTGAGGCTTGCTTAAGACCATAAATAGACTTCTTTAACCTGCAGACCAAATTTTCAGTTCCAGTTGACACAAACCCCTCTGGTTGCTTCATATACACCTCCTCATACAAATCACCATTCAAGAAGGCTATTTTCACATTCCTTTGGTGAAGTTCTAAGTCAAAATGTGCAGTTAATGCCATTATAATACGAAAGGCATCCTTTGAGGAAACTGGGGAAAATGTTTCAGTGTAATCCAAACCCTCTCTTTGAGTAAAACCCTTCGCCACAAGTATTTAAACCTTTCAACATTCCCCTTGGAATCTTTCTTGGTATTGAAAATCTATTTACAGACAATGGCTTTAGAACCCTGAGGAAGCTCAACTAACTCACATACCTCATTATTAGACATTGAGTTCATTTCCTCATTCATCGCTTCAATTCACTTATCAGCCTGTACACCAATAATGGCATCGCTGTAACTTATGGGATCAACTATATCATGCTCTCCAAGATAAACAAAATCCTCAGAAGTTGTAGGTCTCCTTACCCTTTCAGATCTACGCACGGGGGGTGGATCTTGTTGAACATTCCCATCTTGCGGTGGAAATTCAACAGGGACAACTGGGGCATCCATCACTCCATCAATTGTCTCTATAGTTGGAGCACTTGATTTTTCTATCACAATAGGCAACTACAAAAAAGCTGGTACATCATTGGAAACTTGAGACTGGATAGTAGGGGAAGCATAATCACCAACATTGTCTTCAAAGAATTTTGCATTATTAGATTCAACAATTCTTGTCCCATAACCAGGACGATAGAAACGATACCCCTTTGACCCCTCCGGGTACCGTACGAAATAGCAGCGAGTGGTTCTAGGACCCAACTTGGATTTAGCAGGATTATAGAGTTTAACTTCAGCAGGGCATCCCCATACACGAAAATGGTTTAAGCTAGGTTTTCTTCCAGTCCACAACTCAATTGGTGTTTCAGGAACAGATTTTGAGGGTACACGGATAAGGATATACATGGCTGTGAGAATGGATTCACCCCAAAGAGACTCAGGTAAATTGGACAAGCTCAACATACACCTCATCATCTGATCTAGAGTGCGATTTCGACGCACAGCCATACCATTTTGTTCTGGGGTACCAGGCATAGTATATTGGGCGCCAATTCCACAGTTCTCTAAGAATTCAGGAAAGGGTCCCTTGTGTTGGCCAACATCACCGTGCTTTCCATAATAATAACCCCCACGGTCTGACCTAACAATTTTAATCGCCTTTCCAGTTTGTTTTTCAACATAGTTCTTGAAAATTTTGAATTTCCCTAAAGACTCTGACTTATTTTGAATCAGATAAACAAACCCATAACGAGAATAATCATCAATGAAGGTGATGAAGTACTTTTTACCAGACAAATTTGAAGAGAATGGCTCAGAAATATCAGTGTGGATTATCTCTAAAAGGTTCGTACTACGGGTGGACGCAAGCTCCATTGTTTTATTCATCTTGCCTCTTATGCAATCGACACAAGGTCCACTTCAATCTTGTTCAAGATCAGGAAGAATATTTTCCTTAACCAATTCCTGAACTCTCTCATTAGAAATGTGAGCAAGTCTCCTATGCCAAAGAGCATGAGATTTGTCTTTACTTAAAGGTATTTTGGCCCCACTACACTCGACGTTCAAGGAGAAAGGAGTAGATGATAGATTCAAACGATACAATCCATCACACAAGAATCCATTTCCAACAAGAGATGACTTCAGGATTAACTCAAACTTATTATTTCCAAAAGTGATCGCGTAACCAAAAAAATCGAGTTTTGACACGGAAATCAAATTTCGTCTTATAGACAGTACATAAGCAACGTTTTCTAACACAATGCTAGATTTGGACTCAAAGAATAACCAAACGCTATCAATGAAGACTATGAGAACGCTGAATCCATTTCCTACAAACATGTGATCTTCTCCTTCCCTAGGCTTGCGTTTGCTTAGGAACCCCTGCAAGGAATTAGAAACATGAATAGAGGTTCCACTATCAAGCCACCAAGAATTAGGTGGGACATTGACCAAGGAAGAATCAAAACAGACGAAAACCCCACCTTGTACCTTATTCTTCTTCATATGAGACAAAGGTTGGAGCTTGGGACACTCGGACTTCTTAGGATCACTCAACTTGCAAAACCAGCAAGAGAACAACTTTTCAATGGTAGGCTTTGGGCCACGCGGCTGTTTAGGATGACCGTGCTTATTCTTATGGTGTTGCCCTTTATGATGCTTATGATTCTTATTCTGAGAACTGCCATTTTTATGCCCCCAACATGGCGTGGCTGATACACCATGTTCACACTCTCAGAATTGGCTCTCTTGTTCCTCTCTTCCACTTGAACACAAATTCAATCAACTCATTCACAAACCGAGACTCTTTTGTGAACATTGTAAGTAGTTTTGAGGTTATCAAGCAATGGTGGAAGAGAATTGAGAGCTTGGTGGACCAGAAAGGTATCAGCTATGGGGACTTTGAGGTTGGTTAACTTTTTTGCAATGTCCTGCATCCTCATAAGATAGGTCCTAACCCCACTCACCCATCGTATCTCATGGTTGAAAAAGTCTCTAAGAGCTCACCAGTTTCGGCTTTCTCATATTCCTGAAACTTGTTTCCAATTGCATCTAGAAACTTCTTTGCATTTGTCTCATTGGGAACCACACTCTGAAAGCTCTCGATATGATTTTCTTCATAATCATAATGCTAAGCCTATTAGCTCTCTCCCATTTCTGGTAATAGGCCTTCTGTTCAGGAGTACTAGAGTCAGTAAGTTTAGCAGGCTCATTGTCAATCAGGGCAGTGTCTAAATCAGCAAGTCCCAAGGCTAACTCAACATCACGTTTCCACCTCTTAAAGTTATTAGCAGAGAGAATCTCAATAGCGCCAATCTGATTATTCACAGCAATGTTACTAACAGCTGCAATAAGAATCGATGTTGAGTTTTAACATCAACAACAGTTCATGGGTATTCACAAGAACATGCTAAATATAAACTAAGCAATATTCTCACATGTTCATACAATGCGTCATCGTATAAACACCTTTGGCCAGAATATATTTGACACATCCAAGACCAAGTCATTTAGTAAGAACAATTCCTCAGAAGAACTAAATTCCTTTGGGTAAATAGCCTTTTTTGAAATCAAAATTTTAAAACCCCTTACTAATGACTCACACTACCTCGAAAAGTGATACATTCAAATGACCCCCTTTGGGCAGGTAATTGAATATATAAATTTAGGAGAGCTTCCCAGAATCTTTATTAAAATATCTTAAATTCATACACATGTACCACTTTGGTAGTAACATGTGCACAAATCCAAAATACTCAACTGGGACTATTTGATAACAAATACCCAAAACATGTCTTCACAATAAAATATCAATCAAATATTTTAGCTTGGAAATTTAATCTTCCATGTGCAATGTCAAGCCTGACCGAAGTAGTTAACAAAGATAATAGTATCAATTATTGGACTGTTTTATATCTTCTTTGTGACATGTCCGCGACACCACTATTAAAATTATAGGTAATGCAATTGTTGACAGGACAATACTGAAAAATAAAAGGAAGAAACAAAAACAAAACTAATAACATAGGAGTACTGTATACCACAAGGCACATGATCTGGGTACAAAAGATGGTACAAAAGAACAATCATTTCACCTTTTTTAATAATAAAATTGACAAAAGAGTTCATGATCTTAAGTGCTGTCAGCCACTAGCCAAGAAACCCTAGGCTAACAATTGGTTATTTTATTAGTTTATTAGAGACAAAAGTTAAACCCCCGCACAAGAAAGAATTAATAAGAAACTTTCTGTATAAACAGTGCTGAAATAATTAAAGGTACGCACGGACGACACAATACACACAACACGATTGGATTCAATTTCTTTGTATGTTGGCTCTGATACCAATTGTAAGTTATTTTTCAGATTGCATACAAGAAATTAAAACACCAGTTTCAGAATAATATTTCATTAATCGTGAAACATACCGTTTGATCCAGCCATCTTCGTAGTCGTCAAATCTTCACAAACTTGGAAGAGCTAGAGTGCCGGATCTTCCCATCCTACTCACACTCTTGTTGTTTTTCGATAGGGCTAACAATTTCCCAGCTAGTCTCATTTATAAGAGATGGCTAGGGTTTTTGAGAGTGGAGAGGGGACCGGGCCTAATAATAATAAACAGTCATTGGGTCCTCCTATCAAGGAGCCCAATGACCAATCAACCCACACTTTCATACCACACTAAACAATAACTATAAGATGCACCATGACCCAAACACAGGATCACTAACGTATTGGGCTCATACTGGTGAATTACTTGAACCACTTTTAACCCGTTTTATAAATACTGAAAGACAATTATTGGCAGCCCAAATAATTATCTTAAAACAATTTTCTTACATTCTCCCACTTGGGCAACAATAATTGTGGATTTGAAAAAAGTGTTTGTTTTTTAATACAACGACTCTCGGGTTGAACAATTGAGTGGCCATAAACATGGTTCAAGCAAATTTCATCTTAGCACAGGATCACGTTCAACAATCATATTAGAACTGAGCTATAACGGAAATTATGTTATTCATCAACATAAGACCTTCCATAATTACAAATTCCAACATGTTGCCAACATAGACCCCAAATTGTGGTAAAGTGCAGTGTAGAATATATGCACATGTGATCCAATAATATACCATGCAAATTCTACATCAGGTCCTACATGACCATTGAAGGTCACTCACAGGAATATATCCCGTCACACTTCCAAAAGGAATCTAACACATCTCTAAACCGAGACACCATGCTTTTATACCAAAGCACTCCTGTCTTAAACCAAGACACTAGTTACCATGGATCCGTCAACACTTCAAAATCGAAGCAATTTTTTCATCTCGAGACAACTTAACCTGCATAAAATCAATGCAAAAAGAGCACAACTTGCAATAATGATATAAAATTTGCATTAAGCAAGTCCAAGAATGGGAAGGAATTTGATAAAACTACCAAACAATATCATCTCGGGATTTTTAATATAGAGTTACCTAAACTCCCACTAACCAAACACATCTCATGAATAAACTAAGTTCATGCTCAACATGTTTAGCAAACTCTATAGGCTTGAGCCCTTTTGTAAGTGGATCAGCTAACATGTCTGCAGTACCAATGTGCTCATAGACTACTTCTCCCTTTTCAACCCATTCTCTAATTTTGAAATACTTTATGTATATAAACCTAGACCCGCCTGAATTTTTGTTGTTCTTGGAGAAGAAAATTGCAGGTATATTATCACAGTGCATCTTCATAGGCTTGGAGATGGAGTTGAAAATATTTAACCCTGCGATAAAATTCATTAGCCATATACCCCGTGCCCCACCATCAAAACATGCCACAATCTCTGCCTCCATAGTGGAAGATGCTATGAGAGATTTATTAGAGCTTTTCCACGATACCGCTCCACCTGCCAGCATGAATATGTACCTCGTGGTGGATTTTCTATCATCAGAACAACCAGCAAAGTCTGCATCGGTGTAATCAACAATCTCAAGAGGATCAACATTCTTATAAACAAGCATGTAATTCTTGGTTTTCTGCAAATACCTCAAAACTTTCTTAGCTCTAACCCATTGATCATTGCCTGGATTAGAAGAATATCTACTCAACACACTAGTAGCATAAGCTATATTAGGTCTAGTGCAAACAGCAACATACATAAGACTACCAACAACACTTTCATAAGGGACAACTTCCATAGACTGTCTCTTAATATCATCTAGAGTACATTGGGTGTTATTGAGTTTATCCCCTTTGCAAATAGGTGCAATACCAAGTTTACAATTCTGCATGCCAAATCTCGTGAGAAGGCGATCAATGTAAGCCCTATGGGACAACCCCAAAAGTTTCCTACGTCGATCTCTCTTAATTTCAATCCCCAACACAAAAGAGGCCTCACCAAGGTCTTTCATGTCAAAGATATAAGACAACATTTTCTTGACTTATAAAATAATCCCAAATCGCTACTTGCAAGCAATATGTCATCCACATATAAAATCAAGAAAATAAACTTGCTCCCACTGATCTTGAGATATATGCAAGAATCAACTGAATTCTCATTGAAACCAAGAGATACCATTACCTGGTGAAATTTTAAGTACCATTGCCTTGATGCGTGCTTAAGGCCATAAATAGACTTCTATAACCTGCAGACTAAATTTTCAGTTTCAGTTGATACAAGCCCCTCGGGTTGCTTTATATACACCTCCTCGTAGAGATCACAATTCAAGAAGACTGTTTTCACATCCATTTGGAGAAGTTCTAAGTCAAAATGTGCAGTTAGTGCCATAATAATGCGAAAAGCATCCTTTGGGGAAACATGGGAAAAGGTTTCAGTGTAATCAACACCCTCTCTTTGAGTAAAATCCTTCGCCACAAGTCTAGCTTCAAACATTTCAATATTCCCCTTGGAATATTTCTTGGTCTTGAAAATCCATTTACACTCAATGGCTTTAGAGCCCTTAGGAAGATCAACTAACTCCCATACCTCACTATTAGACATTGAGTTCATTTCCTCATTCATTGCTTCAATCCACTTATCAGCCTGTACACTGATAATGGCATCGCTGTAACTTATGGGATCAACTATACCATGCTCTCCAAGATAAACAAAATCCTCAGAAATTATAGGTCTCCTTACCCTTTCAGATCTACGCACAGGGGGTGGATTGTTGATGAATTAAAATTGCATATTTTAGTATGTTAACGAACTCTTCTTAACTTGCTAATATGTGTAATTTATCTATTTTATCTCTCTTTCTAGACTTATGCTTGTTTTCGTAGTTTCGGTTGCTTTTAACTTGTTTTGTAGGCAAAGACGTGATTTATAACGAAAGGGGCTAGTTGGGAAAGCTTGAATGAGGAATTGGAAAGATTTTGAGGGCTAAGAGACAAGAAGAAGGTACTTGGAGCGCTTAATTAGAAGATTATTGAAGATTTGAGAGGTCAAGATTGAAGAAATTGCAAGTTAAAAGTCAAAGTCAAGGGCCAAAGTCAAGTGTTCTAATGTTTAGAGGGCTCATGTGAAGATATTTTAACGGAATGAGGAGCTAAAGGCAAGTTTATAAAGTTTTTAAGGACTAAAGAGATGAGTTTTTAACGGATTGGAGGTTTCAGAAGGTTTTAAGTAAGAGACGGGGTAGTTTAAAAGGTTTCAGCAAGCTAGGGGGGAGCGGGGTGCAATTTTACCGAACCAGCTCACCCCCAGCTCGTCCTCTCTCTCTCCCCGACGCCACAATGAAGAAACCCACGTTCTCCTCCATGGTTGCTTCACCCAAGCTCTTCAAAGCTTCACCCCGACCTCAATTCTTCACCAAATTGGCTAAAATTGGTCCCAAAACGCTCCTAAGACCGAGCTCGACCTATATATCCTCTCAATTCGGCCCAAGACAAAGAAAATCAAAAAGCCCCAATTCGACCTAGGGTTCATGAAGGTTCCAAAAATCAATGATAGAGATGGATTGGGATGAATTGGAGGGTGGGGATTCATCCTTGGAGGCCAAGAAACCCTTCCCAACCGCCTATATAAGCCGAACTTGAAGATTGAAGAACCTCTCTCTCACCTCACGAAATTTCTAAGACAAACCCTTGCCTCTCTCTCTTCTCTCTCGGCCTTGGCCAATTTCTGGGTAGTTCTTGGTGATTCCGTGCTCGTTTTGAGCAAATTCGGAGCCAATAACACCTAAGGGAAGAGTTGAGTTAAATTCAAGGTTGTTCTTCATAGTGTTCTTCATTGTTCTTAGTTTGTTCTTCATTTTTTGGGTTACTTGGCTACTTTTAGTTGATGATTTGGGTTACTTGGCTATTAGTAGTTGATTTATTGTAGCTTGGAATCAAATTTAGTAGTTCGAATCAAGTATTAGTGACTTTGTTCATCATTTGAGTTGAAATTGGAGAATAACTTGTGTATTATAGAGTTGGAACTTGAATTGAATGAGAATGTTCATGAATATGCTTGATATCTCTTGCGTTTCTCTCTTACACATGAGTAGCTAAGTTTGTTGTTGGTTGAAGTTGATGAATCTAAGTGTGTTGGGTGTGGATTCAATTGTTAAAATCAATGAGTTGAGAAGTTCCTCTTGTGATTCATGATTCAACAAGTGTTGGAATACAAATCCGATTTGTAGCTTCATCTTGTATGTGGATTCATGCTTGAATACACATACTTGATAGTTGATACAACTTAGTTTTGGATTCCACTAGTGTTCCTCATGAATCATACTTGGATTTGACATTAGAATCCACACATCTCCTTGTAATATCATTTGGGTGTTAAATTCATGCACAACACTCCTAGATGATTCAACTAAGACCAACTATTTTTCTCAATCCTACAAACTATTTTCAAGTTTTAGATTCTCTTTAAGTATTTGCTTAGTTTCTTTAAATTGTTAAACAAAATCCTTGCTCCATCAAGTTTCTCTTGGTGGATTTCGAAGCTTGGCTAGCTACAAAGCCTATGAGAAATTTGCCTTTTAATTTTTAGCTAGTTGCTTAGTTTACTAGTTGGCTCTAGAGTGTTTATTCTCTTTCCCAATCCTTGTGGAAATCGACCCCGTTCTTACTCGGGTACTACTTATAGCGATATCCTATACTTGGGATTATCGAGTCGAACATGGATCTTGTTGAACATTCTAACCTTGCGTTGGCAATTCAAAAGGGACAACTGGGGCATCCATCACTCCATCCATTGTCTCTAAAATTGGAGCACTTGATTTTTCTATCACAATAGGAAACGGCACAAAAGTTGGTTCATCATTGGACACTTCAGACTGGATAGTAGGGGAAGCATAATCACCCACATTGTCTTCATAGAATTTTGCATTACCAGATTCAACAATTCTTGTCCCATGACCAGGACGATAGAAACGATACCCCTTTGACCCCTCAGGGTACCCTACGAAATAGCAGCGAGTGGTTCTAGGACTCAACTTGGATTCAGCAGGGTTATAGAGTTAACTTCATCTGGGCAGCCCCATACACGAAAAAGGTTTGAGCTTGGTTTTCTTCCAGTACACTAATAAAAGGGTGTCTTAGGAATTTTTTTTGAGGGTAAACGATTTAGGATATACATGGCAGTTAGAATGACTTCACCCCAAAGAGACTCGGGTAATTTGGATAATCTCAACATACACATCATCATCTCATCTAGAGTGTGATTATGGCGCTCAGCCACAGCATTTTGTTTAGGGATACCAGGCACAGTATATTGGGCACCAATTCTACTGTTCTCTAAGTATTCAGCAAAGGGTCCCTTTTGTTGGCCAACATCACCGTTATTTACATGATACGCACCCCCACGGTCAGACCTAACAATTTTAATCGCCTTTCCTGTATGTTTTTCAACAAAGGTCTTTTGGCCCCATTACACTCGACGTTCGAGAAGAAACGAGTAGATGATAGATTCAAACGATACAATCCATCACACAAGAATCCTTTGCCGACAAGAGATGACCTCAAGAATAACTCAAACTAATTATTGCCAAAAGTGAACGTGTAACCAGAAACATCGAGTTTTGACACGGAAATCAAATTTCGTCTTATAGAGAGTAAATAAGCAATGTTTTCTAACACATTGCTAGATTTGGACTCAAAGAATAACCTAACGCTACAAATGAAGACTATGGGAACGCTGACTCCATTTCCTACAAAGATGTGATCTTCTCTTTCCCTAGACTTGCGTTTTCTTAGGAACCCCTTGTGTCTTATTCTTCTTATTATGTGACAATGACTGGAGCTTGCACACTCTAACTTCTTATGACCGCTCAACTTGCAAAAATCAGCAAGAAAACACCCTTTCAATAGTAGGTTTCGGGCCATGTGGCTGTTCAGGCTGACTGTTCTTACTCTTATGGTGTTGCCCATATGGTGCTTATGGTTCTTGGGCTGAAAACTGCTATTGCTATGCCCCTAAAATGGCGTGGATGATACACCATATTCACACTCTCAGACTTGGATCTCTTGTGCCTCTCTGCCACTTGAACACAAAGGGCAATCAACTCATTCACAGACCAAGACTCTTTGTGAACATTGTAAGTGGTTTTGAGGTTATCAAACAGTGGTGGAAGAGAATTGAGGGCTTGGTGGACTAGAAAGGTATCGACTATGGGACTTTTAGGTTGGTTAACTTGTTTGCAATTTCATGCATCCTCATAAGATAGGTCATAACCCCACTCACCCCATCGTATCTCATGGTAGAAAAAGTCTCCAACAACTCGCCAGTTTCAGCTTTCTTAGATTCCTGAAATTTGTTTCCAATTGAATTTAGAAACTTCTTAGGATTTGTCTTATTCAGAACTCCACTCTGAAAGCTCTCTAATATGGACTTCTTCATAATCATAATGCTAAGTCTATTAGCTTTCTCCCATTTCTAAAAATAGGCCTTCTGTGCAATAGTACTAGAGTTAGTCAGTTTTGCGGGCTCATTGTCAATCAGGGCAATGTCTAAGACAGCAAGTCCCAAGGCTAACTCAACATCACGTTTCCAACTCTTAAAGCTACTAGCACAGAGAGTCTCATTAGCGCAAATCTGATTATTCACAGTTATATTGCTAATAGATGCTATAAGAATTCAATTCAGTTTTTAAGTCAACAATTATTCGTGGGTATTCACAAGAATATGCCAAATATAAACCAAGCAATATTCTCACATGATCATACAATACGTCATCATATAAACACCTTTGGGCAGAATTTATTTGACACATCCAAGACCACAACCAAGTCATTTAGTAAGAACAATTCCTCAGAAAAACTAAATTCCTTTGGGTAAATAGCCTCCTTCGGAATCAAAGTTACATCCCCTTACTGTGACTCACACTACCTCCAAAAATAATACATTTAATCGGCCCCCTTTGGGTAGGTAACTAAATATATCCATTCTAGAGTAGCTTCCCAGGTTTGATTATTGAATCATTGATAACTCATTAATAAGAGTTATCCTATGTACATTTTACATTGTTATTTGTGTGCGTTTTGGTGCAAAATGACGAGATTTGAGCCAAAATATAAAGAAAATGCACTTTTGGATGTTTTATCGCTTAAATGTACAATCCGGGTGTTTCTTAATGGTTTTGAGTATGATTTTGATAACTTATCACATTTGATCTTCGCGGTAGTGTTCGTGTTGTTGTTTGACAGGAATTACGCATGCGGGAATGAAGTGGAGAGAAGAAAAGAGCTTCGGAATAGAAGAAAAAGAATAATTTGGCGCGTTTTGGATGTTTTCGCCAAATTTGGGCAATAATTGAGAAAAACGAGAAAATAGTCCGGAAATGAGAATTTCTCTACATGGATAAAGTCTACGTCGCAAAAGGAATCCAAATGTGCAAAAATCACGTTCATGGGAGTTCGGGATCAAAATCCGGGTCCTTATTTTCTTTTCCGCGATCTCAAAACATCCTGAAAATCCTGAATTTAACTTAAAACATCCTAAATTGTCTCCCGGGCATCCTTTTAGCTCCAATACAACTAAACACCATGCAATACCTATGACCTTCACCTATTAAACCCATCACCCTCTTCCAAATCCACCATTACACCTAAACCCAGTACTACAATTCACCAATTTAGACCTCAGCTTCATCACCAACAACCTTAGGCTTAAACTACCTAATCAGCCACCCTTATAGCACCATAAACCTGAATTTAACCACCATCCACCTGACTTAAATTACCTCAGCAATCTATTTGAAATTAACACTGCCTGCACCTACAAAAACCACACACAACCTGCAATTCTTAGCTATCAACCAAATTCCCACCTCAATTCCTTCTCCTAACCACCATCAGACCTTCAATTCCCCAATTGCACCACTGCTAGCCAACATTCACGGCCACCACAGTACATTACCAGAACCAATTTCACTATCCTAAACCACCTCAACAGCTCCAAACAACTCCCTGCAGATTACCAATTAAAACCCAGCCCTTTACACCACCATTCTCTATCACCATGCCCTTTAGTTCCACCTTCATTCACCAGTTTAATAATCAGCCTCCACAAAACCAACCTACCTCTAAATTCCCTCCAAAATAAACCATCTACACCCAACATGCTACCAAATTACCCCCTGCAGTACAGTACCACGAACACCTCCACATCAGACCCAATCTCCTTCATCATCCTCCCTAACATCCATCTCAACCCATCACCTCACCTGCTGCCAAATTAACCAACTAGTAACCTACACCACAATTCCCAGACCTTCTTCACAACTGACACCATAACAAACTAACTATTCAAACCACCACTGTTACACTCCTACAAAAGTTATACAATCACCAATCCCACAAACCCAATTGAATCACCATGACCACCATTAACGTCCTGTAACAACATCAGACCATCCACTACCAGAACTAAACCTCCACCTGCAACTGTAACAACCTATTACACCCAATTAACCACGAACCTTTTCCATTAATTCTCCACGACCAGACAAACCACCGTTCAACACCCCCACAAGCCATTGGCAGCAGTGAAGTCAGGAGCAGAGCTCAATCTCCGATTGGAAATCAAGAAGAAAGCTGAAACTAGAGAAGCAAGAAGCAAGTTCAGCAGCAGAGAAAAGAAGAAAACGACGAATAGCGCAGAAGAGATGAACAAAAACATAAGGATGAGAAGGAATAGAGGTCGCACGACCTATGAATAGGTCGCACGACCTGATTTGGCGAAGGCAGAATGCGGGAAACTGAAAAGGAGGTCGCACGACCTCTGAATAGGTCGTACGACCTGGTACGCACATAAGAATTTTCAGAAACAATAAAAAACAGATGGGGCTTTTGCGCAATATCCATAAACTTGTGAGAACATGTTAGGAAACGTTCAAAAAGACCCTAGAACGTGATTTAACAAGGAGGACGGATCCGAGAGACGACGAGAGACCATCAGTACTCAATTCTTGAGCTTGGAGAGTGGAAACATATCGTTTGAATTCTCTTCTCTTCTTCCCTTTATTTTTTATCTACGATTATTAAGAACATTGTATTTGTAATAATGAATCGTAGTAACTAAACACTTTATATCGGGATTTCTCAAACAGTAGCTAGGGTTTGAAGCCGGTTTGGCGGTTTATGGAGTTTATTCACGTTTTTATCAAACTTAATTGATGATAATCTTGTTTGCTAAATTCTCGTTCTTAACCTATCTTTGTATCGTTTGGCCACCAATACTAAGATCATAGGTGGTGTGTTAGTGAAAGCAACAAACTACCTGGATAAGTGAATTAAACACGTAGTCGCAGGTTAGAGAAATCAACCATTGACTGTGAACTTTGAGTATAATTATACGTAATTATATGTTTTAGGGCTGATAAGAACTTGGTAACTCGGTTGTAATTGACCTAGGCATAAAAAGCTAGCTTGGTAACTCGGTTAGCATTATTGCTCGTTTGGATAAATAAATCATCGTTTGTGTTTCACAACTTAATTCGTAAACGGTATTCACCTAGTGATCCTAGAGAAATCCCGATACTTGTCCCTCATATTAATCTCAATTTTAATTGTTAGTTGTTATTTACATTCTTAGTTAATTAAACAAAATCAATTGGTAGCTCACACAAAGTTAATCATACTAATTAGTTCACGACAAGTCCTCTGGGATTCGACAACCCTCTTTATCACATTATTACTAGAACGATAACCGTACACTTGCGGTTGGATCGTGTCAATCATCTAATATTCAATACACACATACCACTTTGGCGGTACATGTGCACAAAATCAGATAACTCAACTGGGACAAAATATTAACAAATACCTAGTATATTGTCATGTTCCAATCTCTAGCATCTTCCATTTTTAGTTTAGGGACTTTAAGAAACTATAAATCACAAACTAATTAATCTTAGATGTTGATTATTTATTCAGTAACTATTTCACCCCATAATAGTACTACATGTTGTATCAGCCTTCAATATTCAGTCAAAAACATTATTTTTCATGTGATAACACAAATAGACGCAATAAGTAAGTGATGGTACATTGTAAAGATTTGAAACTTCCCATGCGGAAAATCACAAAAGTGCATAACTATGGTTTGTGAATTGACTGATCATGGTATTCTTGCAATAAAAGTAACAATTTGTTTTGTCATTATTCAATATGAAATCAGTACTCGGCTAGATCATTCAAAGTCACAAACCTAACCATTCATGTTGAATAATATAATAATACACATGATCACAAGTATGAGTGGAAATCTAAAGTAGAGACTATGGACAATATTTTATTCTACCCATGTAAACATGTGTTGTTCTAGTACAGCAGAGATGTAATAAAATGTCGCCATGAACACGATGCACCATTCTCGATTTCAACAGTATTGACGGCATACAAGAATTGGACGTCATGGTTTTATTTCTGAAACACCGAATCGCTCCTCTTCAACCAAAATCAATGGATAATTCGGAATATTAAATATAGGGGAAGGAAAAACATATCAAATAAAAGTGTCACCAATGATTGAAACCACCCTAACGCATTGGGCCTTTGAGCATTGTACTGCCCTCACAAGAAGACTCACCAAACACAGGAAAAATAAATTATTAGAGTCAAACGGAGCACACGTTTCGAACTAAACTACAGACACGAAATCGAAACGTGAACTTTTTGTTAGGGTTTTTGATAACTCCATATTTGGAGTTATATTCGTATATGTTTCTTTACCGTTTTGCGTGCATTCCGATGCATTTTGATGGATTTTGGACCATTTCTTGCTAAAATTGGAGCATGTTGAGTCTTTTCATGTAAATGATGAGTCCGGGCACTTTTTGCGTTAATTTTGACTATATTTTATCACGTTTGATCTTCCGGTATGTTTCTCGTGTTGTGGTTTTCAGGAACCGGGAGCTCGGGACGTGACATTGGAGCAAAAGTGAACTTCGGAAAAGTTGGAGGCTCAAAGGAATGCTCGGGAAGTGAAGACGACGGGAAAAAGAGCAAGAAGATGGAGTTTTGATGGTGGCTGCCCAGAAGTAATCGTACGATTACATGGAGGTTAGCCAAAATTTCATGCAGCAAGTAATCTTGTGAAGTAAACACAGCAAGTAAACGCAGAGGTAAACGCAGCAAGTAATCGTACGATTACATCAAGGTAATCGTACGATTACCTCTGCTGCCATGATCGGATTTTTGGGGCAATTTTGCTATTTGGGCATAGTTTTGAGATGTTTGAGCCACGGAAGACTTAGGAAACATTGGGGAACGTGTTTGGCATCAGAAAACACATTGGGAGACGTGCTTGGAGAGCTTGGAGCTAGGTTGGAGAGCTTGGATCATCCGTTTGGCTTCTAATCTTCGTTTCTTCTCTAGTTTTTGATATTGGATCATGAAACATTGTATTTTAAACATGTTTATGCGTAGCTAAACGCTTATTTCGGGATATCTCGTAGGAAACTAGGGTTTGAGCACTACGTATTGTGATTTATGGATTTGCTTGCATGCTTTCTATCTTAATTGATGAGGTTTTATCTAATTATGTGTATTTTACATCTTTCATCTATCTTTTCTATTAGTAGACGTATTAATAGGATTGTTTTAGGCTGTGAATGATAGAGGAATCTACATTCGTTGCACGGAATCTTGAAATACACACTAGCCGTATCTAGGGTTGAGGAATCTTGCTAGTTAGCTAAGAACAAAGAGTAGAATCAATATCATAATGCGTGTTTAAACTTGAGTAGGCTAGAGGAATCAGTTATGAGAGTTTAAGCATAGTTATTGGTTGAGACATCTTCAATATAAAATTGCTCGTTTAACTAGAACTAAAATTCATCGTGTTAGTAGAACATAAATCCAACGTAGTGTGAAATACCTAGTGATCCGTAGAGATATCCTGATTTTGACCAATTTTGAGAAACAACCAAATCAACTCGTGCTTATTAATCTTGAAATAATTCTTTGAATTATTTGAGATAATTGTTATTTTAATTTTTAGTAGAATTAGAACACACAACTCAACGCGCTTGGCCCACATAAAGAATAAATTTAGTAGTTAATTTACACGAAGTCTCTTGGGTTCAACAACCCGGATTTCCGGAATATTATCACTACACCGACAACTGTGCACTTGCAGTTGGAGCGTGTCAAGTTTTTGGCGCCGTTGCCGGGGACTTCAGATAAATTAGCTATTATTTTTCTCTTTTTACTATTTCAGTTTATATCTGTTACTCACCTGTTTTGTGTGTGTGATTCGTGTTTTCAGGTCTGATTCACTTGGTGCATGTCACGTTCTTGAAACGGGCCTTTGCATCCAACACTTGAAGACCCGGAATCCTTATTGCGAGCACAGAGTAGAGACAAGAGGAAAGCAAATTCAGTTCAGATGGACGAGCAAACTAGAGCTGAGTTTGAGAGGTTCCGCAAAGGCCTCGAAGATGCAGAAGTAGCTTGAGCTGCAGCTGTGGAAGATGCAGCAAATCGAGAAAGGGAGACTGAGCAGCTTAGGGCTCAAATGGCTGAGATGCAGGCAGTGATTGATCGCATGAACCCCCCAAATCCACGACAACTCCCTGGTGCGGAAATAGTTGATAGAAACAATGGAGGAGTTAATGGTGGAAACAATGGTGGCAATGGGAACAATAAGGGCAATAATCGGAACAATAACGGCCGTAATGCGGTAGAGCAAGTCAACAATGCTGAGGAGGATGAACGTCCTTTGGTGGACTACTTCAGGACTACACCGGAGGGATATCAGCCTACCACTGTCAGGTCGCAGATTAATGCAGCGCATTTCGAGATTCGCCAACCGTTGATCAATATGGTTAGGGATGAATGCTTATTCACTTGAGCCCCGAGTGACGATCCACATCAACACTTGCTCAATTTCCAGCAGATTACTTCTACCATGTATGACCAGAGAGTTCCAATCGAGACGATAAAGCTCATGCTTTTCCCCTTCTCTTTATCGGGAAAGGCAAAGACATGGCTTATGGAACTTCCAGCAGGCAGCATAGTTACATGGGCAGATTGTAGCAGAGAGTTTCTCAGGAAGTATCTTCCACCATCTAAGGTTGCTCAACGGATGGTTGATATAACCCAATTTACACAGCTGGAAGATGATTCTCTGGGTGAAACGTGGAGAAAGTTCAACCAGCTCCTTCGCAGATGCCCTACACACGGAGAGCCATGGTATAAACTTCTCCATTACTTTTATAATGCTTTGGACAGAGAGACTGCTAGTGAGCTGGACATGATGGCTCAAGGAAATTTTATGGGAATGGGACTACAGAGACGTCGTGATCTGCTAGATAATGTAGCAAAACGTGAATCCACGAGGTCTGAGACTCGTAGAAACACGAAATCAGATGGGGCATTGGTTAGTAAGATTGAGTCCATGGTAGAGCAAAAATTTGAACATCAGATGGCAGTGATGACTTCGGGTTTCAGTAATTTGAATCCGTCGGCACAGGTGAAGTCAGTGGGAGAGATGGTAGCAGATGCAAATCAGGGATATGGGGATGGCATTGAAGACGTGAATTACATGGGTCAACAAAGACAGCAGCAATGGGCAAACACCTATCATCCCAACAATCGCAATCACCCCAACTTCAGCTATGCCAATCCGAATAGTGGATTATATGCGCCAGGTCATAGGCCAAATGTTCCTTACCAAGCTCAGAGACAGGTTCCACAACAACAGGCTCCACCTCCACTCTCAGAAGAACAGGATACAAATGCGATGTTGAGGAAACTGTTAGCTAGCAATGATAAGATTGAGAGCAAGATTGTCGCAATGGAAGTTTCGCTAAAGAGCCATGAAACACAAGTTGGCCAAATAGCTAATCAGAATCCTCGACTTCCACCAGGTATACTTCCATCCAACACTATTACTCCAACTGAGCAATTGAAGGCTATTACTACTCGCAGTGGGACCACTACCCAGGATCCCCCATATCCTACCCATGCGCAAGCTGAGGTGACTAAGGCCACTGAAAAAGCCTTGGATGAAGAGATTCTCGTGCCAACCGTGATTCCCCAATCAAAGGACACGGTGAGGAAGTCGGATGAGAAACAGAAGCCAAGGGAGGAATACAGTGTGCGAGTGCCATGCCCGCAGAGATTGAAGAGTCAAGAGGATGCCAAGCATTTCAAGAAGTTTTTGGATATCTTCAAGAAACTGCACATTAATATACCTTTTGCGGAGGCCATTTCACAAATGCATAAATATGCCAAATTTCTCAAGGACCTCCTTTCTAATAGGAGGCGCATGGATGATTTTGAAACCGTGACTCTGAATGAGGAGTGTAGCGCAGTTGTGCAAAAGGCGTTACCAAAGAAGATGACAGATCCGGGCGGTTTTATCATTCCTGTTACGTTGGGAGATGCGTTTCATGGGAGGGCATTATGTGATCTTGGTGCAAGTATTAATTTGATGCCCACATCGGTTTTTGAGCAACTTGGTGTGGGAGATCCTAAGCCTACCAGGATGTGCTTGCAGATGGCTGATCGCACTATAAAACGCCCCAGGGGTGTTTTAGAGGATGTATTAGTGAGAGTTGAAGGACTCATCTTCCCAGCGGATTTTGTGATCTTAGACATGGAGGCTGACGATGATGTTCCTCTTATTTTGGGCCGCCCATTCCTGGCTACAGGGAGGACTATCATTGAAGTGGCCAATGGAGAGCTGACTATGCAGATCAACGATGAGAAAGTGGCCTTCAATGTATTTGAGGCTATGAAGTTTCCCGCATGTGCGGTAAGCGATCAGTGCTTTGGTGTGGAGGCATACACACCGGACGAAGAGGACGATATTTTAATGAAGCAACTATATGAGGAGCTTGCTCTACTTGATTCCAGCGAGAAAGAGCAAGCCTTAGATGTTCATTGGCGCCAACCATTACCCCTCTTTAATGAGGGAAGCAGGAAGATTCTTCCTCCTTCTCTTATTACTGCTCCTATTTTAGAATTAAAGCCTTTACCTGTTCATTTGAAATATTTGTACTTGGGATCTAATGAGACTTTACCTGTGATTGTGTTTGCATGTTTGGACAGGGAACAGGAGGAGCAGCTTCTCAAGGTACTACAGGAGAGAAAGGCAGCTATGGGATGGACCATAGAAGATATCAAGGGGATCAGCCCCACAGTTTGCCAGCACAAGATTCGGCTCATGGAAGATAAGAAGCCGGTAGTTCAGTTTCAGCGCCGCCTCAATCCTCACATGCAGGAGGTGGTCAAGAAAGAGGTGCTTAAATGGTTGGAGGCAAGCATCATTTATCCCATTTCCGACAGCACATGGACTAGCCCGGTGCAGTGTGTCCCTAAGAAGGGAGGTATAACTGTGGTGGAAGGGGAAAAAGGTGATCAGATTGCCACTCGTACTGTTACTGGGTGGAGAGTTTGCATGGATTACCGCAATCTCAATGATGCCTCTTTGAAGGATCATTTTCCCCTCCCATTCGTTGATCAGATGCTTGATAGGCTGGCACGTCATTCTCACTATTGCTTTTTGGATGGGTACTCCGGGTACAACCAGATAGCAATTGAGCCAGCTGACAAGGAGAAGATGACATTTACTTGTCCTTATGGGACCTTTGCTTTTGGACGCATGCCTTTTGGGTTATGCAACGCACCTGCTACATTTCAGAGGTGTATGATGTCGATCTTCTCTGACATGATGGAGCAGAATTTCGAGGTATTCATGGATGACTTCTCTCTCTATGGTGACGGATTCGAAGACTGCCTGCAACAGCTGGACCGGGTTCTAGATAGATGCATTGAAACCAACCTAGTGCTCAACTAGGAGAAGTGTCACTTCATGGTTACTGAGGGTATTGTTTTGGGCCACAAGATCTCCAACAAAGGTTTAGAGGTGGATAGAGCCAAGATCGAGGTGATTGAGAAGCTTCCTTACCCTACCTCTGTCAAAGGGGTAAGGAGTTTCTTGGGAAATGCAGGTTTCTATCGGCGCTTCATTGAAGACTTCTCGAAGATCACGAAGCCTTTGTGTGGATTGCTTGAGAAGGATGCAGTGTATGATTTTAATGTGGAGTGCAAGTCAGCTTTTGATTTGCTCAAGGAAAAGCTGATAAGCGCGCCTATCATCACCACACCAGACTGGACCCTACCATTTGAGCTCATGTGTGATGCTAGTGACTATGCGGTGGGAGAAGTTCTGGGCCAGCGGAAAGATAAGGTAGCCCACGTCATTTATTATGCCAGTCGTACTCTTAATGATGCACAGGTCAATTAAGCTACCACGGAGAAAGAAATGTTGTCCATCATATTTGCGTTGGACAAATTTCGTCCATATCTTGTGGGTTCTCAGGTGACGATTTTCACGGACCATTCAGCCCTCAAGTATCTTCTCACCAAGAAGGACGCCAAGCCAAGATTGATCCGGTGGGTTTTATTGATGCAAGAGTTCGATGTGGTGATCAAAGATAAAAAGGGGGTAGAGAATGTGGTTGCGGACCATTTGTCAAGACTCGAGAACGATAAGCAGGAAGATTGCCTATTCGAGAGGATTTTCCAGATGAGCAGCTTATGGTTGTGGTTGCAGCTGTGCCTTGGTTTGTTGACTTGGCAAATTTCAAGGCACTAAACATTGTACCCAAGGACATGAGTTACCACCAGAGGAAGAAATTCTTTGCAGACGCGCGAAAATACTTCTGGGATGATCCTTATCTGTTCAAGCTAGGAGCAGATAATGTATTGCGGAGGTGTGTTGCGGAACCGGACACGTTAGAGATCCTTAGACACTGCCACGAGTTGAATTGCTGGGGACATTTCGGCAAATCACGCACGGTTGCAAAGGTACTTCAGAGTGGTTTCTTTTGGCCAACTTTGCATAAAGACGCCCATCTATTTGTGCAGCAGTGTGACCGGTGCCAAAGAACATGTAATATCTCTAACCGAAATAAAATGCCTCAAAATTTCGTGTTAGAAGTAGAACCGTTTGATGTGTGGGGAATTGACTTTATGGGGCCATTCTCATCTTTGCTTGGTAATCTGTATATTTTGTTGGCGGTTGACTATGTTACCAAATGGGCGGAGGCTCTGGCGTGTCCAAAGAATGATAGTGCTACAGTCAAGATATTCTTACGCAAAAATATATTCACAAGGTTTGGAACGCCTAGAGCCATTATTAGCGATGAGGGATCACACTTTGTGAACAAGGTCTTTGCCAATACCTTGAGCAAGTATGGGGTAAAGACACACAAGATCTCATTGGCCTATCATCCACAATCCAATGGTCAAGCTGAAGTGTCTAACCGAGAGATAAAGGGGATTCTAGAGAAAACTGTCAATACAGGACGCAAAGACTGGGCTCTACATTTGGATGATAGTTTATGGGCATACCGGACTGCATACAAGACTCCCTTGGGCATGTCTCCCTACCAGCTCGTTTTCGGGAAATCGTTCCATCTGCCGGTGGAACTTGAGCACAAAGCGTTTTGGGCACTAAAGAAATTAAATTTGGATGCTAAGCTCTCTGGTGAGCAAAGGAAGCGGGCATTGCTTGAGTTAGAAGAACACAGGTTGATGGCATATCAGAGTGCCAAGATCTACAAAGAGAGAACCAAGGAATGGCATGACAAGCATATCATTCCACGAGACTTCAGAGTGGGTCAGAAGGTATTGATATTCAACGCCCGACTGAAATTGTTTTCGGGCAAGCTAAAGTCAAGGTGGAGTGGTCCATTTACAATTACAGAGGTTTACCCATGGGGATCGCTCGAGGTAGAAGCTGAGAATGGGAACAGATTCAAGGTGAATGGACAACGAGCAAAGCCGTACGTGGATGGGAATTTCATTGGGTTAATTGAGAGCCTCAAACCAATTCCCGATATCTGAGCTCATTTGAGGTAACTGGGTCGGGCCGTCGACCTTAAATTACAAAGCGCTTGTTGAGAGGCAACCCAACCTATTTCCTGCATAGTGTAGATTTCAATACTGTCTTGTTATTTTATTTTGTTCTATTATGTGAGAGGTGCGAGAGAGTGGATTTAATATTTCCAATGAGTATGTGCAGGAATTCTAGGTGGAAGGCCTATTCCGGGTCCCCATTCTTGATGCGCGAGTGAAGAATTGCACGAAAAACGAGAAAGAGCAGACCAAAACTCGTATCGGGACCCGGAGTGAAGAAATAGATGGTTGACGCCATTCCTACACATATTCAACACATGTACCTGGGGAAGATCGAGTTCCCGGACTCCCCTTCTTGATATATGACACGTTCCAACTGCAAGTGCACAGCCGTCGTGTGTAGTAATAAACCGGAAATCCGGGTTGTCGAACCCAAGGGACTTTGTTTAAATTAATTATTATTCTATACCTTATGTGGGCAAGTCGCAAGTTGTGTTGTTATCTAAATTCTAAGAAATTAAACGCACAATTCCCAATTAACTAAGTGAAATAATTCACGATTAATAAAGAATGAATATTTGGAGGTTTTTATCAATACGGGAAAAGCACCGGGAATTCTCTAGGTTCACTAGGTCGATCTAAATTTATGTTTTGATTCGTAAAACAACCACGTGTTATTCACTATTAATCAAGCAACGTTGAACTTAACGAGTTACCAATCAAGTCCACTATACGTAAACTAAACTAAACCGAGTTACCAAGCCTAATTTAAGTTTAAGTATGCATGAAGATTATGATTCTACTTTAACGATCCTAGTTAACTATGCCGAGTTACCAAACATTGATACGACTAGGTGGATTATTCGATTTACCGACTAGTTATCACGGAGTTACCACGTGAAACTAATTAATTCTATCTCTACGTTAGCTACTCGCAAAGATAATAAGATTAAGAACACAAATAATCCATAATAACGAATAAACACGAGAGATTAAGCTCAAGCATGCATCACAATCATCAAAACATTGACTTTAGATCAAACCCTAGCTACACCAAACGAGAATTCCCAGCAAAAGGTGTTTAGCTACTCATATTCATAATCAAAACAACGATTATAATGAGTTTGAACATGAAAATCAAGAAAAACGAGAGTTTAGAATTCAAACGAATGATCCCAAAAGCTCCTAAGCTCTCCCCTAGCTTCTTGATCTCCACAGATGTCTCTAATCCTCCAAAACTACTCAAAAAGACGACCTAAAAGTCTTAAATACGTTCCCATAACAATATTACAAAGTTTGGAAATATTACGGAAAAGCCCCAAAAAATTGCTGCTGACCCACGATCTCTTCGCACGAAGACAGTTGTTTTCGCACGAAGAGTCTTCGTACGAAGACTTCTGTCTCTTCGTGCGAAGATCTTCTCATTTAGATACTGCAACATGTTTTGCGAAGAGAATTCTGCAGACTTGAAAATTTGGCTAAGTGTTGTCTTCGCACGAAGACAAATGTCTTCGCACGAAGACACTGTGTTCCAGCCCCCCTTCTTGCTTCCTTTTACTTTTCTCTTCTCCTCTTTGACTTCCTTCTTCCACTCTTTCTTCCTTTGACCTTCTTTGACTTTCTTTGACCTTTCTCTTCTGTTTGACTTTCCTTTGACTTTCCATTGACTTCCTTTGACTTTTGACTCTCCTCTTGACTTGTCTTTGAGTTCCTCGTTTCCGAAGTTCGCTTCCAAATCCCGCACGATCATCCAAGCCCTGTTTTCCTGCGAATCACAACACGAAAACACAACCCGCGATCATATCACAATAAAAAGCTCATAAATCTAAAGAAACGCCCGGATTTAACAAGTTTTGCACATGAACTCATATTTTCACATTTACGCGCAATTTACTCAAAAGACGACAAATTCTCCATTATAAGCATGCAAAACGTAGAAATAAAAGGCATAAAATAACTCCGAAAACGGAGTTATCAACTACCCCCACACTACCTTTTGCTCGTCCCGAGCAAATCTCTCAAGTCAATTTCATCTCTCTCAAGTCAAAGCTTCTTTCGCTTTTCCGCAATTCATCCAACTTTGCATACTACTCATTGCATACTTCCCTACGCCATTTGCATACTATCACCTCACATTGCATACAATACCAAACACTTTTGCATACTTATCCGAGTAGAACCATTCACCAACCATCCTTCCTACTAATCGACACGACTCGATTATACACAATGCACCTATATGCAAATGCAATATTCACAATGCAAGTATTGAAATACAATTTTTTTTTTTTTTTTTTCTTTTCTTTTGCGAGATTGGGCAATCTCCATTAGCTTAAACCGATTCACACGAAGCGATGAGAAATCTAGGCACAAGGAATGATTCGAAATCAAATTCGTCAACATGAATTCCCCCTAGCTAGTATAGAGAACCTAACTTTACTAAGTACAAGAACGCAATACCTCTTCATGTGTGCCACAAAATAAAAGGCTACGCTAGGCTAAGCCACGTTCAAGGTCCGAGCTCCTTATCCGCTAACGGGTTTAAAATGATGAGGCTTTAGGGACAAATAGGATAAGAATCAAATACAAGTCCTAAAGCGTCACATTCTCACAAATACCAAAGCTCACACACCCTCACAACAATAATGGAAACCAAGCCCGAAACTCACCATCTCCGGCCCTCGATCCCCTCAAACCCCGGTACAATTACGATTTCCGCGGCCATCGTCATGAATAATGCATAAACCAAAATTTCCCGTTCGTGAACTAGTCGCTTCTCCACTCGTTCTTCCACAAAGCTTCTCATTCAACCTTTATTCATCTCTCCTTTTTTTCTCTCTTTTCTTTTTTTTTTTCTGATTTTTTTTTTTTTTTTTTTTTTTTTTTTTTTTTTTTTTTTTTACTATATCTCTCAAAATCTGCACAATCTCTTCAATGTCTTTTCCCGAGTGGTCTTCCAAGTGCCAAGCTAATCATGTAATCGTAAGGAGAGACAATATCAAATCACGTATAAATCACAAATCAAAGTCTCTCCCTATCTCAATAAAATCCTTGGTGTAAATCAACAAAGCCGCTAACATTAAAGAAACATGTGTGGGGATGGAGTCGTCGCAAGTGCAATCTCGATGTCCGAAGTCAAATGTCGACACCCCCACACTCGAATGCAATCCTGTCCCCTCTCACGTAGTCAATCAAATGTCTGTCTCGTGCCTAATCCAACCAAACCTCCTACACCATGATGAGTAAGATCCGGTACCTAGCACGATCCACCTATTAATTCCCCCAACCCAAGTTTCGCGTGTATTAGATGTACACACTCACGGCTCTCCTCACTTGTGTCCATGTTGTAATGCCATGGAACACCGCCACACCGAAGTGCGCAAGCCTACTCTCACTCACCCTCGCATTCCCCTCGAAAATCACAAATGAAGTGCATGCGATACGTAAAACTCACACAAATATAGCATGAAGTACTCCCTCATCGAACCCCCTCAACTACAACACCCTCGTGACGCACTAAAGCGGTGATTCTAACCAATCAATGTTGAAGGCCAAGAATCGTCACCCTAAGTCCAAAGGTTGTCAAAGAATCCATGGTTCAAATGCGGGTTTGCTAGTGGTCCTACAAGGTAAGTTCTAGAAGCAGTGAGTGCTCTACTACACACCTCGCACAGCTGTTCTGTGTGCCACTACGAGGCGGGTTGGCGACTACCTAAGACGTACACAAGAACGTTCGGCTTGTTTAGCTCACACCTAGCTCAACTCTTGTAAGAAAATTAGGCACACACTTTAAATTTGAAAGAATTAAATTTGAGTGTAAAATAGGCACGCA
Source organism: Linanthus parryae (assembly GCA_023055425.1). Lineage (NCBI taxonomy): Eukaryota > Viridiplantae > Streptophyta > Magnoliopsida > Ericales > Polemoniaceae > Linanthus > Linanthus parryae. Next base: position 105,207,814 of record JALGPY010000001.1, read on the forward strand.
TTCCCGTAAAGAGAGTTTCTCTATACTTACTAAGGGACTCTCACATTGTCACTCTCGATCGCAATTCACGCCCTATGCCTAAAAGTCTCACACTTCTCGATTTTACCGAATTTTCAGCTTTTTTCAATTGCCCTTTCTCAAATTTTTAATTTTTTTTGGATTTTTCACATTTTTAGTTTTTTTGTTTTTTTTTTTTTTTTTTATATATACCTACACTATATGCAAGGCCAACTCGATTAACGACTCAACAATGGTAGGTTGACTCAAAAATACCAAAACGTGCAAAAAGATGAATAATAAAATCAAAAATAAGGACATAACCAAAAACATCTAACTATATGCAGACACTGGCGATGCAAAGACACGACACTGACTAGTAACAAGGATTCAACCACCCCCACACTAGAATGCATCGTTGTCCTCAACGATAACACGAGGACTCAACAATTCTAGCGCGAGGGCACACTCCACTACTCGTCATCTTCCTCCTCATCTTCCTCATCCTCATCATCTTCTTCTTCCTCATCCTCACTCGGCGGAACCTCATACTCAAAGTCATCCTCCTGAAACCACGGATCCGCCGTCGGGACTGGTGGAACAAACTCCCCCGGTGCCTGACCACTCGACTGTATTACCCACTGGCCAACCATCTGGATCAAACCCCCCAGCTTCGCCTGATTGTCCCGAGTGTGGGCAAACTGGCGTCTCCTCTCGAGTCTATCCCGGGCCATCTCCTCTCTCAGGTGGTCGTAGGCAACCTGGTTGTCAAACCTAGAGGTGTTCATCCTCCTACCCTTTCCCTTCTTCCTCGCTGTCTCGTCAAACCTATGCCACTTCCTAGCCGTAAACGGTTTCAAGTCCATATCTCTCCCTATGACTACCTCGGCAGTTTTGGCTAGGTGAGTGATCAAGCAGGTATGACCGGGGCCCAATTTGTTTGTCCTAGACACCCTCTCAAGACAGTTCTCCCAAATCAGTTTGGGGATATCAATTCTAACCCCGGTGTAAAGACAAAGGGCCCAAACCGAGAGGCGGAAAGAATAACTAGGGTTTCGTGTGATTCCCAAAACCCAGTTTTCTAGCACTTCACAACACCACCTAGCCTCCGGCCTATAAAACCTCTTCTCAGCCTTCCAATGAATCACCTCTCCCTTCCTGTCCCATGGATCAACCCCCTTCGCAAAGCAAAAAGCATTTAGACGAGACCAAAGGTTCTCACTACGAAGAACCGTCTCTAACCCACAACCATCTTTCAAAGCGGGGAAACCCATGGCGAGAGCGATAGTCTCTGGCGTGAAGACTATCCACTCGTTCCGACAGTAAACGAGACGAGGGTCTTGACTCTCACCGTCCTTTGCATAACGCAAATTAAACAAAAACTCTCTCGTAATGTGTGAACTCGACTGCCCTACAAGCTTAAACCAATTATCTAGCTTCTCTCGCTCATAAATTTCCTTAATTGCTTGAGGCATGTCCTCGTGCAAAGGAAAAGCTTTCTCGGGCTGCCCGTTCTTAGTCAAATACGTATCTCTACGAGAGTCAAGATGGGCCTCGTGGGTGACAAACCGATAACTATCATAATAGCCTGGCGCAATACTACGCTCTTTCAAATTGGCCTTGGCCTTTCGTCGGCCGACAATAACCGGTTTAGCCGGGAAAGGGGCCGTCAAGATGGCATATTGGGGAGTAGGCGGTATCTCCAATTGGGGATCGCCCGATCCCGATGCTTCTTGTGACGAACCCTCTCCCGTCTTTCTCTTCTTACCACCCGCCATTTAAAATTCAAATGCAAGTAAAACAAGCAATCCAACACTTGTGCACGTGAACAAGAAGTGTAAACGAAACGAAACACGTAGGCACGTAACAAGTAGTTCCTAGGACTTTACGCAATCGCCCCCAAATACGCTTCTAAGCGCAACAAATAAAACCGGGCTTTTACTCAATGTGCCTAAGACTCGATAATTGAAATTGCAAAGTTTAGATAGTACCTACGCGTCCGGAGCAAGTCTTACGGACGCAAAAATTTCTCAATTTGATGAACCCGGACTGATTTTGATGTCGCCGGAAAAGTTTGTCGAAATTTGAAATTTCTTGCTGCCCCGTACTCCTTGCGTAGTCCCCGTCAATGTTTCCTTCTCGTCCGAAAGGTGAATCAGCTCCCAACTCGTCCAATTTCTCCAATCTTCTTCCAAACCCTAACTCCTTGCTCCTCTGATTGCTCTCTGTTCTTGCACTCTCTCTCAAAACAACCGCTGGAATCTTGTTCTCCTTGTCCTCGCGAGCAAAACCCTAGGTAGGTTGATGAATTTGATCAAGAAACAAGGGGGAAGTGAACTGGAGCTTCGTGCGGCTATGGAGGAGGAGAGTTGCTGTGAAGATGAAGAATGAAGGAGAGGGACGAAGACCAGCAGAAGATGAAGCTTCATGTCGTGCGAAAGTTCAATTTTGCCCCTAGTAAATAACCCGTAGCTATTATCCGCGTGTGGCCAAACCTGTCCTTTCGCCCGTTGTCTTCGTGCGAAGACAGTTCTCTTCGTGCGAAGAGTCTTCGTACGAAGACAAATTGTCTTCGCACGAAGGTCTTCTCACTTAGATACTGAGAGCTGTTATAGGAAGACAATTCAGAAGTTCAAATTTTTTTCTAAGTATAAAGTCTTCGTACGAAGACAATTGTCTTAGTACGAAGACACTTCTGAATTGTGCCAAAAACATCCTTTTTGTCGATTTTTCGCGTCTTCGATCGTGCCTTTGCTTTCCGAAGGATCTCCTCGACCCCGAGACTCCCTTTTCACCTTAAAACACTCCCAAAATCCGGGGAATGTTTTATTTGTCAATTTCACGCGTTCCAAGGCACGTTTTGCATTTCCGGATGCTTTTGGCCTCGTTTTACTTGCGAAAACATCCTTTTTGGCGTAACTTTCTCATCCGGACTCCGATTTGCGCGATCCACCTGTCTACAGAAAGCTCTCGACCACCCCCACACGTTGGCATTGATCAATTCTCATTTTAGTCTGTCCTTCAAAATTTCACCTCGTAATCCGTGCCGGCGTGCTAGCTTTCTCCGTTCACTAATCAAATTCTTGCGCAAATCAAGACGGGGAGTCCGGGAACATGATCTTCCCCAGGTGTGTGTGTTGAATAGATGCAGGAATGGCTTCCACCTTCAATTTCTTCACTTCGGATCCCGATACGCGTATTTAGCTGCAAATCCGGACTTTTTACTCTGTTTCGCACGCGCGCATCAAGAAGGGGAATCCGAAATAGGCCTTTCACCTCGTATTCCTGCACATACTCATTGGAAACATTAAACCCACTCTCTCGCACCTCTCAATAACATCAAACCGAATAAAAATTACAAAACAGTATTAAAATCTATCCTAAAGCAGTAAATAGGTTGGGTTGCCTCCCAACAAGCGCTTTGTAATTTAAGGTCGACGGCCCGACCCAGTTACCTCAGAGACTTCTCACGTTGCGGGAGTTGCATGGAGCCATTCAATGACTCCAATGAAATTCCCGTCCACGTACGGTTTTGCTCTCTGGCCATTCACCTTAAACCTGTTCCCATTTGCGTCCTCTACCTCAAGAGATCCCCATGGATAAACTTCAGTAATCGTGTAGGGACCACTCCACCTAGATTTCAATTTCCCTGGAAACAGCTTTAGTCTTGCATTGAAGATCAACACTTTCTGTCCTACCCTGAAGTCTCTCGGGATGATGTGCCTGTCGTGCCACAGTTTTGTCCTTTCCTTATAGATTTTCGCACTCTCATACGCCATCAATCGAAATTCTTCAAGTTCAAGTAGCGCTTGCTTTCGTAGCTCACCTGAGAGCTTAGCGTCCAAATTGATCTTCTTCAAAGCCCAGAATGCCTTGTGCTCGAGTTCCACCGGAAGATGACACGACTTCCCAAACACTAACTGATAGGGAGACATGCCCAAAGGAGTCTTGTAAGCAGTCCTATACGCCCATAAGCTATCGTCTAAATGCAGAGACCAATCCTTGCGTCCCGGGTTGACTGTCTTCTCCAGAATCCCTTTTATCTCTCGGTTAGACACTTCTGCTTGCCCATTCGACTGCGGATGATAGGCCAGTGATATCTTATGCGTCTTTACCCCATATTTGCTCAAGACATTGGCAAAGACTTTATTCACAAAATGCGATCCTTCATCACTGATTATGGCTCTTGGAGTTCCAAACCGCGTAAAAATGCTCTTTCGCACGAATCTCTCTACAGTAGCTCCATCGTTCTTCGGGCACGCCATTGCTTCCACCCACTTGGTCACATAATCCACAGCTAACAGTATATAAAGATTACCAAGTGAAGACGGGAATGGTCCCATGAAATCGATGCCCCAGACATCAAAGGGCTCTACTTCCAACACGAAATTTTGAGGCATCTCGTTTCGGCTGGAGATATTACCGGTTCTCTGACATCGATCACATTGCTGCACAAATAGATGAGCATCTTTATGTAAAGTAGGCCAGTAAAATCCACTTTGCAATACCTTTGCCACAGTACGCGCTTTGCCAAAATGTCCTCCGCAATTCAATTCGTGGCAGTGTCTAAGAATGTCCAAAGTGTCTGGCTCAGCTACGCATCTTCTCAACACATTGTCAGCTCCCAACCTAAACAAATAGGGGTCATCCCAGAAATAGTGTCGTGCATCTGCGAAAAATTTCTTTTTCTGATGGAACGTCATATCTTTCGGGACAATTTTGAGCGCCTTGAAATTTGCCAAATCCGCAAACCAAGGCACAGCTGCTACCACTACCATAAGTTGTTCGTCTGGAAAATTTTCTCTAATCGGCACATCTTCTTGTTTTTCGTTATCCAGTCGTGACAAATGGTCTGCAACAACATTCTCTACACCCTTTTTGTCCTTTATCACTATATCGAACTCTTGCATTAGTAACACCCATCGGATCAATCTAGGCTTCGCATCCTTCTTAGCAAGAAGATATTTGAGGGCTGCATGGTCTGTGAAAATAGTCACCTGGGAACCCACAAGATATGGACGAAACTTGTCCAATGCGAAGATAATAGCCAACATCTCTTTCTCCGTGGTGGCATAATTAACCTGTGCAGTGTTAAGAGTACGACTAGCATAGTAAATAACATGAGCTACCTTGTCTTTCCGCTGTCCCAGCACTGCTCCCACCGCGTAATCGCTGGCATCACACATAAGTTCGAACGGTAGAGTCCAGTCTGGAGTGGCTATAATGGGAGAACTAATCAGCTTCTTCTTGAGCAAATCAAAAGCTGTCTTGCAGTCTTCATTGAAATCAAACACGGCATCTTTCTCAAGCAAACCAGATAAAGGCTTTGTGATTTTCGAAAAATCCTTAATGAAACGCCGATAGAAACCTGCATGTCCCAAGAAACTCCGTACCCCTTTGACAGATGTAGGGTAAGGAAGCTTCTCAATCACCTCAATCTTCGCCCGGTCTACCTCTAAACCTTTACTGGAGATCTTGTGCCCCAACACTATTCCCTCGGTCACCATGAAATGGCACTTCTCCCAGTTAAGCACTAGGTTGGTGTCAATACATCTGTCCAGTACCCGAGCTAGCTGCTGGAGACAGTCTTCGAATCCATCACCGTAAAGCGAAAAATCATCCATGAAGACTTCAAAATTCTGCTCCATCATATCTGAGAAGATAGACATCATGCACCTCTGAAATGTAGCTGGAGCATTGCATAGCCCGAATGGCATGCGTCTGAATGCAAACGTCCCATATGGACAAGTAAATGTTGTCTTCTCCTGGTCAGCTGGCTCAATCGCTATCTGATTATACCCAGAATATCCATCCAGAAAGCAGTAGTGTGAATGGTGAGCTAGCCTATCAAGCATCTGGTCCACGAATGGGAGGGGAAAATGATCCTTCAAAGTGGCATCATTGAGTTTGCGGTAATCCATGCAAACTCTCCACCCAGTAACGGTACGTGTAGCAATTTGATCACCTTTTTCCCCTTCCACCACAGTTATACCTCCTTTCTTTGGAACACATTGTACCGGGCTAGTCCACGTGCTGTCGGAAATCGGATAGATGATACCTGCTTCCAACCATTTAAGCACCTCTTTCTTCACCACCTCCTGCATGTGAGGGTTGAGGCGGCGCTGAAATTGAACTACCGGCTTCTTGTCTTCCATGAGCCTGATCTTATGCTGGCAAACTGTGGGGCTGATCCCCTTAATATCTGCTATTGTCCATCCCATAGCTGCTTTCCTCTTCTGTAGTACCTCAAGAAGCTGCTCCTCCTGTTTCCTGTCCAAACATGCAGATACAATCACAGGTAAAGTATCATTAGCTCCCAAGTATAAATATTTCAAATGAACAGGTAAAGGTTTTAATTCTAAAACAGGAGCAGTAATAAGAGAAGGAGTAAGGATCTTCCTGCTTCCCTCATTAAAGAGGGGTAATGGTGGGCGCCAATGAACATCTAAAGCTTGCTCTTTCTCGCTGGAATCAAATAGAGCAAGCTCCTCATATAGTTGCTCCAACAAAATATCGTCCTCCTCGTCCAGCGTGTATGCCTCCACCCCAAAACACTGCTCGCTCACCGCGTATGCGGGAAACTTCATAGCCTCAAATACATTGAAGGCCACCTTCTCATCGTTGATCTGCATAGTCAGCTCTCCATTGGCCACATCAATGATAGTTCTCCCAGTGGCCAGGAATGGACGGCCCAAAATAAGAGGAACATCCTCGTCAGCCTCCATGTCTAGGATCACAAAATCCGCTGGGAAGATGAGTCCTTCAACTCTCACTAGTACATCCTCTAAAACACCCCTGGGGCGTTTTATTGTGCGATCAGCCATCTGCAAGCACATCCTGGTAGGCTTAGGATCTCTCACACCAAGTTGCTCAAAAACCGATGTAGGCATCAAATTAATACTCGCACCAAGGTCACACAATGCCCTCCCATGAAATGCGTCTCCCAATGTAACAGGAATGATGAAACCGCCTGGATCTTTCATCTTCTTTGGTAACGCTTTTTGCACAACGGCGCTACACTCCTCATTTAGAGTCACAGTTTCAAAGTCATCCATGCGCCTCCTATTAGAAAGGAGGTCCTTGAGAAATTTAGCATATTTCGGCATTTGTGAGATTGCCTCCGCGAAAGGTATATTGATGTGCAGTTTCCTGAAGATATCCACAAACTTCTTGAAATGCTTGGCATCCTCTTGGCTCTTCAATCTCTGCGGGTATGGCACTCGCACACTATATTCCTCCCTAGGCCTCTGTTTCTCATCCGACTTCCTCACCGTGTCCTTTGATTGGGGACTCACGGTAGGCACGGTAATCTCTTCATCCAAAGCTTTCTCAGTGGCCTTAGTCGCCTCAGCTCGCGCGTGGCTAGGATATGGGGGATCCTCAGTAGTGATGCCACTGCGAGTGGTGATGGCATTTAGCTGCTCGTTAGGAGTGATGGTATTTGCTGGAAGCATGCCTGGTGGAAGCTTTACATTTTGATTGGCGATCTGCCCAATCTGAGTCTCATGGCTTTTTATTGTTGCTTGTATTGAGACAATCGCGCTCTCCATCCTGTCGTGATTGGCTAGGAGCTTTCTCAATAGAGCATTTGTCTCTTGCTCTTCTTTTTGTGGAGCCTGCTGCTGTGGAGCTTGCCTCGCTTGATATGGAACATTGGGTCTCTGTCCGGGTGCATATAATCCACTGTTTGGATTGGCATAGCTGAAGTTGGGGTGATTACGATTGTTGGGATGATAGGTGTTAGGCCATTGCTGCTGTCGCATAAAATTCACATCTTCAACACTGTTATCATATCCCTGGCTTTCATCTGCTAGTAATTCACCCATGGGCTTCTGAGTTGGAGGGTGCATACCGTGAAATGCTGAAGTCATGGATTCCAACTTTTGTTCCATCGATTCAATCTTGTTGACTAAGGATGAATCCCCCGGTTTGGAGTACCTACGCGTTTCAGATCGTGTAGTCTCTCTCTTTGACGCATTGTTCAGCAAATCTTGAGCTCGCTGTGCTCCAAGTCCCATAAAATTACCTCCAGCTAGCATATCCAATTGGTCAGCTGTCTCCTTGTCCAATGCAGTGTAGAAATAATGGAAGAGCTTGTGCCATGGCTCTCCATGATTTGGGCATCTACGGAGAATTTGGCTGAACTTTCTCCATGCATCTCCCAAAGAGCTGTCTTCATCCTGAGTGAACTTTGCAATCTCTGCCATCTGCTGCGCGACTCTGGATGGTGGCAAATACTTCCTCAGAAACTCATGGCAACAATCTGCCCATGTCACTATGCTTCCAGCTGGCAGCTCCATAAGCCACTTCTTGGCTTTTCCAGATAAGGAGAATGGAAATAGTAAAAGCTTAACTGTTTCATCTGGAACTCGCTGATCGTGCAGGGTTGATGTGATTTGCTCAAATACCAGCAGATGGTGATTGGGGTCATCTCCTGGAGCTCCGTTGAATGCACACTCATCACGAACCATGTTGATCATATGTTGGCGCAACTCGAAGTGTTGGGCATTGATCTGTGGCCTGACAATGGTAGGCTGATAACATGCTGGAGTGGTCCTGAAATAGTCCACCATCGGGCGTTCTTCATTCTCAGCATTGTTCTGCCTGTTGTTTTCCCCATTATTACCATTGTTGTTCCCACCGATGTTCGCTACTTGTGCCCCCACACCATGACGTGGTTGTGGATTTGGGGGAGCCATGCGATCCAACCTTGCCTGCATCTCAGCCATTTGAGCTCTCACCTCTTCAGTTTCTGCGGCTCTTCGTGTAGCCTCCTCTACAGCTGCAACTCTAGCTGCTTCCGCATCCTGCAAACCTTTGCGGATCCTCTCATACTCAGCTCTCGTTTCTTCGTCCATAACTACTGAGCTTGAATTCCTCTTGTCTCTACGCTGTGCTTTTAATAAGGATTCCGGGTCTTCAAACGTTGGGTACAAAGGCTCGTCTCGAGAACGGGTCATGCACCGAGTAAATCAACCTGAAATCACGAAACACGCAAAACGTAGGTGAGTAACGGATATAAACAATAAATTAAAATCCCTAAGGCTAGGAATTATAACTAATTTAGCCGAAGTCCCCGGCAGCGGCGCCAAAAACTTGACACGTTCCAACTGCAAGTGCACAGCCGTCGTGTGTAGTAATAAACCGGAAATCCGGGTTGTCGAACCCAAGGGACTTTGTTTAAATTAATTATTATTCTATACCTTATGTGGGCAAGTCGCAAGTTGTGTTGTTATCTAAATTCTAAGAAATTAAACGCACAATTCCCAATTAACTAAGTGAAATAATTCACGATTAATAAAGAATGAATATTTGGAGGTTTTTATCAATACGGGAAAAGCACCGGGAATTCTCTAGGTTCACTAGGTCGATCTAAATTTATGTTTTGATTCGTAAAACAACCACGTGTTATTCACTATTAATCAAGCAACGTTGAACTTAACGAGTTACCAATCAAGTCCACTATACGTAAACTAAACTAAACCGAGTTACCAAGCCTAATTTAAGTTTAAGTATGCATGAAGATTATGATTCTACTTTAACGATCCTAGTTAACTATGCCGAGTTACCAAACATTGATACGACTAGGTGGATTATTCGATTTACCGACTAGTTATCACGGAGTTACCACGTGAAACTAATTAATTCTATCTCTACGTTAGCTACTCGCAAAGATAATAAGATTAAGAACACAAATAATCCATAATAACGAATAAACACGAGAGATTAAGCTCAAGCATGCATCACAATCATCAAAACATTGACTTTAGATCAAACCCTAGCTACACCAAACGAGAATTCCCAGCAAAAGGTGTTTAGCTACTCATATTCATAATCAAAACAACGATTATAATGAGTTTGAACATGAAAATCAAGAAAAACGAGAGTTTAGAATTCAAACGAATGATCCCAAAAGCTCCTAAGCTCTCCCCTAGCTTCTTGATCTCCACAGATGTCTCTAATCCTCCAAAACTACTCAAAAAGACGACCTAAAAGTCTTAAATACGTTCCCATAACAATATTACAAAGTTTGGAAATATTACGGAAAAGCCCCAAAAAATTGCTGCTGACCCACGATCTCTTCGCACGAAGACAGTTGTCTTCGCACGAAGAGTCTTCGTACGAAGACTTCTGTCTCTTCGTGCGAAGATCTTCTCATTTAGATACTGCAACATGTTTTGCGAAGAGAATTCTGCAGACTTGAAAATTTGGCTAAGTGTTGTCTTCGCACGAAGACAAATGTCTTCGCACGAAGACACTGTGTTCCAGCCCCCCTTCTTGCTTCCTTTTACTTTTCTCTTCTCCTCTTTGACTTCCTTCTTCCACTCTTTCTTCCTTTGACCTTCTTTGACTTTCTTTGACCTTTCTCTTCTGTTTGACTTTCCTTTGACTTTCCATTGACTTCCTTTGACTTTTGACTCTCCTCTTGACTTGTCTTTGAGTTCCTCGTTTCCGAAGTTCGCTTCCAAATCCCGCACGATCATCCAAGCCCTGTTTTCCTGCGAATCACAACACGAAAACACAACCCGCGATCATATCACAATAAAAAGCTCATAAATCTAAAGAAACGCCCGGATTTAACAAGTTTTGCACATGAACTCATATTTTCACATTTACGCGCAATTTACTCAAAAGACGACAAATTCTCCATTATAAGCATGCAAAACGTAGAAATAAAAGGCATAAAATAACTCCGAAAACGGAGTTATCAATATACGCAAAGAAGACGTAAAGAAATTGGGAAAGCTGGCACAATGGCACGAATTACGAGGTAAATTTTTGAAGACAGGACTGTGAGCTGATTTGAACAGTGCCAAAGTGTGGGGGTGGTAGAGATCTTTCTGTGGATAAGTGGATCGCTTATATCGGAGTCCGGACGAAGAAGTTTTGCCAAAAAGGATTTTGAGCAAGTTAAAAGGCGCCAAAAAGCATCCGGAATTGCCAAACGGGTCTTTGGAATGATCAAATTGAAGAATAAAGGGTTCTTCGGACATTGGGAATCTTTTATAACTTAAATGGAGTCTCGAGGTCGAGGGGATCCATGACAAAGCAAAGAAACGAGCAACAAAGACGAAAAAGGATGCTAAAAGGCGTCCAAAAGCATCCGAAAATGCAAAACGAGCCTTTGGAAGCGCAAAATTGAAGAATGAAAGGTTTCCCGGACTTTGGGAATTTTTCTACATGAGCAGAGATCCCGCACTCCCCATCTTGATGAAGGTGATTGCAAAATTTTGAAGAAAGCGACGAATTTGACACATTTTGGATAGTTTTCGCGTAATTAGGCGATAATTGAGGAAAGTTTGGGAAAACGATCCGGAAACGGGACGTGATTTATGTGAGCAAGACTTACGTCGAAAAAGGAATCCAAAGGTGCAAAAATCACACTCATCGGAGTTTGGGATCAAAATACGAGGTAAAGGTTATATTTTGGCTAATAAAAATTTTCCCCTGCACAAAAGTAATCGTACGATTACCTTGAGGTAATCGTACGTATACTTTTTCCTTAGAAAATTTTTGGGGTGGATTAGTTGAGAAAAGTTTCTGATCATTCGTACGAGGTAATCGTACGAGGTAATCGCACGATTACTTTCAAGTAACCGTACGATTACTTAAAAGTAATCGCACGATTACTTTCAAGTAATCGTACGATTACTTAAAGTAATCGCACGATTACTTCTGAAGGGTCAGACACGCGGGTTGAAAACAATTTTTTTTTCTCTATCTTTCCAAACCTTCCACCTTCGTCGACTTCTTCTTCTTCCCTCTGCAATCACCACTACGACCACCATCTCCAGCCACCACCATCGCAGACCACCATCGCCGCCGCCCTCACAGATTCACCGCCGCCATCTCCCGCTGCCTTCTCTCTACCCTCTGACCATCGCAGAGCACAGACACCACCGACCCTCTCTACTCTTCTCTCCACTTTCCGACACCAACTCCGCCGCTCCTTCACACAGCTACACCTATTGCAAATCTCCGGCGAGAGAAAGAGAGCGCCATTAATCTGAAGCTCGAGGTTGGTTGGTGGAAAGAAATTGAGAAGCAGGACAGCTAGGGTTTCGAACTCCAATCCGAAATTCAAGTGGATTGAGGTAAAATTGGAAGACAGTGGTTTAGGGGTTTCGACGGGGACACCGCAAGGAGCAAAAGGCACAAATTGATTGCAAAATTTGGAAGAAAAATTTCGGCGACCCGAAAACAGCCTGGTTTGTCGAAATTCTGCAATTTTGTGCCCGTAAGACTTGCTCCGGGCACGTAGGTACACTCTAAAACTAGCAATTTCAATACTCGAGTCTTAGGCACGATTGAGTAAAAGCTCATTTTAATTTTTGTTGCGCTTAGTAGCGTGCTTGGGGACGATTGCTTAGAGTCCTAGGATTACGTGCTTACGTGCTTACTTGCTTAATATCTGTTACCCTTCTTGTCACTGTGCACTTGATCGAATTTTGTCACGTTAATTGCTTTATCTTGTTATACTTGCTTTGGTCAAAATGAGCAAACGTGCTAGAATGAGTCGTGATGAGGACCCCGACTACACGTTACCCGGGGCGAGTGTGGTGGCAGAACCTGAGAGTGAGTCTGAGTCTGATGGGGGTGACACGGGTGGCCAATTGGTCATCCCGTTATCCCCTGACCTTAGGGTTTTTCATACACCCATTCCATCTCAATTGCCCCCATTTAGAAAGGGTCGTGGTCATAAGCCGGATGACGAAAAGCTGGAAATTGATAGGGACGGGGTCTTTTGCGATTATAGGTTTATTTCGGCGACTGCCCAGGGTTTTTACCGATCGAACCCTAGGATTAATAGAGGTGTCCAGGCCGAGAGAATCTTTCCACTTGAGGGAGTGCCTGAGGACCTACAAAAGGTCGCGAAGACCGAGAACTTTGCGGGGTGGATGGAGTTAGTGAAAAAGAAAGCCAGTTCTGTACTGACTCGTGAGATTTATGAAAATGCGAGACACACCGATGAGGGTGAGACGTCTAGGCTCAATGACCCTCGTGTGATTTATTGTCGTCGGCACTGGCTAGTTTTGTCTTCTGAGCGCATCGCCGCAGCACTTAAGTGGCCCCCGTTGACAGAGCCTTGTCAATTTAAGATTTATCTGCAGAAAGACCAGCATACGCTCATTAATGAGGTGTCGGCTTTTTGTTTTGCGGGAGTGCCAGGAGCCGACTGGGATAGGTCTAAAACTAATATCAGATATTGGAAGATCCCAGTCGGATACTTGCTGCCTAAACCAAGGTGGCTCGTTGAGATTTTGGAGTCATGGGTGTTGGGAGTTTCGGCTCCAAATTTTGTTGACTTTGAGGTGTGTCTCATGGCTCTTTGTCTATCCAGGGGGCATCAGATAGACATTCCTAGGCGGATCTTCCTGTATTTGCACGAGAGGTATGAATCAAAAAATAGGAAGTCTGCGGGCCATAGTTTCTTACACATGCACCTAGCTAGGGATTGCGGGGCCAGCGTGCCTAAGGATGAGCGAGACCTCAAACCCAAGGCTCCGAGACACTTTGACAAAATCCCGGACCCGTTGAAAGATGTAGTTGTGATGGAGGCGGGGACTAGTTCTAGACCTCTGACAGCGTAAACCTATCTGCTTTTTCGCAAGTGTACGATCAAGTAATATAGAGTATGCAATTGTGACTCTGGTTGTCGAACCCTCGAGAACAGTTTAAGTTGTTGCTAATTAGAATTACAACTAGACACAAAGTTTGTAAAAAGGAGGAAGGTTTGGGGTTTGATTCTACTCACTAAATTACAGTAAATAAAACAATATTTTAGGAACGCTTATTTTATTTTTCTTCTAAATATTTTGCAGAAATTACGGTAGTTGTTGTGCACAAGAGATTCCGGCAGGGAGACCTCCGTGTACACCGTGCGTAGTGGATCAGGGATCGCACAGGAAGAATAGGGGTGTGTGTAGGGAGAGAGTAAGTCAGTAGCAATGTCTGAGAGAGAGACAGAGGTTTGGCAGAGCTTCCGCGTATGGCAGTGTGTCCTCTCTTGTATGGAAAGGTTAACGATATATATATACTGGAGAACGTGACCGTTGTAGTGTGGTTAATGCGCCCATTAATGGCGGCTTAATTAGCTTAACCATAACGGCACGTTCGTCCGAGTATATAGGGACCGTTACAGCACGTGGTGCGCGAGTACCGGAACCGTTACGAGGTTGACCGGGTTTGACCGGATTGACCGGGTCTAGGGAGCTCGTGCCATAGATCTCTCAAAACAGTTACTAAAGGTCGCGTGCGGGCTTGGCTCGCACGCGACAGGGCTTACTCTAGCCTCCAAACCACAAGTCCCTACAAGTCCCGTGCAGTGGTATGCGAGGGCTCTGTCTCGCAGCCCCCACATGGATCAGCTCGGCTGGTGATCCTGTGTGTGTGGAGCACAATATGGTGTGCTCGATGGTTGCCACGTGGCTAAGATCTGTCATGTCAGAAAGCAGTATCTACATTAGCCCCCTTTCTGCGCGTGAAGGCTCATAGCTGTATAGGCTTCCATGCGCGGAAACCAACATGCGCGTCGTCGCCACGCACCAATTCAAATACGGGTAAGTTCAGCCCCCGTGCGTGTCATTATGACCTAAAACCCCTAGAGTCGTGCCGTCTGGCCTTTAGGGTTTTAGGCGTGACGTCAGCCCGTCCTGTGATTGCGCGATACGACGGTGACGGTTGCGATTCGACTACTGAAGGGACGCAACCCTTCATTCTTTTGGATAAATACTTTGTATCCCATTATTGCAAAGCATCACTTCTTTCTCTTAAAGTGAATGGTACCCGGAGATCTTCGAGAGCAGATCCAGATAATCAATCACCAGTTCAGAACTGCAAATCGTATTCTCCAATTGTGTATATCCAAGCAAGCTTCAAGGAAACAAGGTTGGCCTCGTTTACTTTTGATTTAAAATACCAGTGTTTGCCTTGAACTGCGTTGAATCTGTAAATCCATGAAATTTGTGAAGAGGCTTTGATCTTTGAACCCGCTTCGTTTTAATCTTTCAACAATATCCACTCCCCAATTTCTGAAATCGGTACCGGAACTGTTTGCTTTGGTTTGCATAGATCCCAAATTCCAAAATTCAAATTGAAGTGTGGTGTGGTATTTCTCCCCCCTTTTTCTTGCCCTTTCGCAGGAATGGCCAAGAAAAGAGTAACCAGACCCGTCAAAGAAGATGAAGAGATGCCCGGGCTTCCGCAGGCTCTGTGGCGAAAAGCCCCCTTTCTGGGTGGGAAAGACTTTTATCATGCGAGGGTGAAGGCGAAGAGGATGCCTGATCCTGTTCCAGTTGAGCGATTGTTGACACTGACTCGCCCAGTTAACTCAGCCTTGCTCGAGTTGGTTGGTTCCGAGGATGTGGTTCGATTGGGGATCGAGAATGGGCACTTCCCATACACTGCGATTTCTACTCAGGCGTTTGTCCAGAAATTGGACTATATGGATGAGTGGATCGACCACGTGTTGGATCATCACGCCGAGACTCTCGATGAAGCCGGCATTTTCTTTGCTATCCGTGCTATGAAGGGTGCTGCTGTGAAGTTGGATCAGTCCATGCTTCTAGACCTCCTGTCCCGTTACTCGCCCGCGACTCACACGTTTCATTTTGCTGAGTTCGAGGCTGCCCCCACGCTCGAGGACGTTCAAATGTTGTATGAGCTTTCCCCCATGGGCGAGGTGGACCCCTTGAGTCACTTGAGGACATCTGCTGAAATGGCCTTGTACGCGCAGATGGAGGAGTGCCTAGCAGAGGTAAAGAAAATCTCCACTCGGTGGACCACTACAAAGCCTCTTCCGAACTGGCAGCTGGTGGATACGTCTGCGAAGAATACCTGGAACAAGTGGTTGCAGTACTTCTTCCGAGACTATGCGAACAGCAGCATTACTAAGAAGCTTTTGAGCGAGAACCCGGAGGCCGAGAATTATGTAGAGGGCAAGGGTTATCATTTGACCCTTTGTGCCTTTCTCTGTGCTTGGCTGTCGAGGTATCTGATTGATGGTCACCCCCATGACGGGGTCTTCTACCATGTGCTGCCACTTGCCGTGAGGCTCGCTCTTGGCCAGAGAGTCGCACTCGGATCCTTGGTCTTGGGCACGCTATATTATAGGCTGGATCAGCTGGTTCTGGCGATGAGGGAATCGCGTGGCCGCCTCGACGTTCTGACCTTTGTCAATATCAGCTTTTTGACAATGTGGGTTTTCGAGCGCTGGCCGTCTTATGCTCCAACTCCCCTCCCACTTGATAAGTGGTGTCCCCCAGGCGAGACGGAAGCGCGCAACAGCGGAAGGGCTGCGAGATGGTTTGGAGCAAGCAACACCAAGTGTACTTGGAGTTTGATATGCGACAAACGAAAGGAGTTTACTGCCAGGCCCTATGCCACACGTGTTGAGAATGTGCGGTGGTTTCCAAAGCTATACCCTTCCAAAGGTATGGTCTTGTCAGAAGACCTTCTCTTTGAAAAAGGGGCCGCATTTCCACGAACGCTATCGTGAATTCTTTTGTTGGTGCCTGCGAGGTTCCCTTCCTGCCCTTGCAGAGCATATTCGTGAGCTTGCGCCACGGTATGAAAGGCTTACAGTGGATGTTGACCCCACTCGGGTCTCTCCTCAGTTTGGTTTTGATGCGGTGGCCCCATCGATCTGGCCCCAGTCTATTATCAGAGGGTTCTACAAGCGTTTGCTGACAAAGGAGTGCAAGACGGTCCTCATGAGCAATCTTCCCTTTGAGCAGCCTGCGGGAACTCGCAAGGGTGGTTGTTCCCAGAACTGGCTCGCATACTGGGTTGCCCAGCAAACGAGGATTGAGACGGAGGCGGCGGCGCAGCCAGGAAGGGCCCCCTTGATCAAGAGAAACTCTTTTCCGTTTCGCCCCAATTGCAGTTTGAGCGAGTCTGAGTATGGTTGCTACTCGCTGTGGGACCGCGAGAACCATTTGTGCCCCGATTTCATTCTGAAGGAGCAAGTCGACGCAATCAAGAAGGGCGACACGCATGTTATCAGATATAGTAAGGCGTTTGCTGAGGTAAGCAATTCCTTCGTGTGCTTTAAGCCTTTTGATTTCCTTGCGCTGATGCTTTTCGTTCTGTACTGTTTCAGTGTCATGTGCGGAGGTTCGCAGCTGGTGATCGCTCCAAATCGCTGGTGAACACCATTGTTGCCACCAGAAGGAAAGGGGAGTCGTTCCGGCTAGCATGGAGGATGGATGCCGAGGTCGAAACAAGGGTTCGCGCAGTCATGAATACTTTTGCTGACTCGCTGATAGATAACCCTCCGGCTCCGTCTCCTCCTAGAGATGACCCGTCCCCTCCAGCGACTGCGGCGCCGAGAGTGAAGAGACCTAGGCAAAAGGGAATTACGATTTCTTCCCCTAGGAGTGCTCCAGCTTCTCCCCCAGTGAGGTCCCTTTCCATCAAGGACAAAGGCAAGGGTCGTATGCCCAGCAAAGTGCGAAAAGATCTCGCAGTTGAGACTTTTGTTCCATTCAACCAAGAGGAGGAAGAGAGACAGGAGCCCCAGGCAAGTGATGAAGAAGAAGAAGCAACAGTTGTGATGTGCGAGGAAGAATCAGGAGGTACTTCCGTCGCATCTCCTTGCCTTTTATCCTGACTTCTTTGTAGTTCTTTTCTTTGAACCAATTATGTATTCGCAGATGATGATGATGAAGCCGTTGGTGGCCTTGTGGCCAAGAGGCAAAAGAGAGATGCCCATTCTGGCATTTCAGATGATCCTATAAGCGAGGATGTTCTTGCTGAATCCCGGAAGACAGCCGCGGAGGCTGCTGAAAGAAGAAGGCAGCGAGAGGAAGAGGAGCTCGAGCGTGTGAAACAACGGAGCCTCGAAGAGCAGCATGTTGACGACTTAGTACGTCCAGTTGGCGAGGAAGACGAGCTTCCCGAGGAAGTGGCTCCTCATGTGGAGGAGGAAGATGAGGTTCCCGGAGAGGATGCAGCAGAGCTGGAGAAAGTCCAAGCGGACTTCGAAGAGATCGCCGGTGGCAATAAAGGTGAGATCTTCAATCTCGCAGTTACTTATAGAGATGTAATTGTGGGTGCGTTAAAGCACGGTGTGTCAAAGCCTGACATTCGCCGTTGGTTGGTAAGCAAATGCGGAGAACCCTCAGGTAATTATTTTGAGTGATATGCGCATACTAGGCTGTAGCCACTTGAGGCAAAATCATGACTGGTTTACTCGCATCCCAGGTCACGCTTCTCTTAAAGATTTGCTTAGTGAGGATACACTGATAGGGCACGGTTCCACGTCCCTAGTGTACGATGAGGATACCTCAATCCCACCTTCGCGTGGAGGTGCTTATTCTTAGCTTTAGTAAAGATAGCGAAATAACTTATAACACAAGTTACCTCACATTATCGCATTTGGTATCGCAGGTCATGCTGAGGAACCTGAGCTGGAGCAGAGAAGTCAGCCTTCTGCATCCCATTTTCCAATTTCGAGCTCCCATACCGAGAAGCCCGTCGCAGCCGCTGGACACGCAAGTGAGCATCTCGAGGATGTCATCGAACTCTCCGATGATGTCGAAGCTGATGCTGCGCCGATGGACGAAGGTGTCCGTACCGGTGGTGAGGAAGAAAGGACAAGTGGTGCTAATGTTTTCGCATCTGGGGGTGTCCTCCGCCCAGCGACTTCGGCTGTCCCTTCGCCTCCGGCGATGACTGAGCCAGAAGCACCTATTCCTGCGTGGAGCATTTGGGGCTCGCAGGTTGGGAATGTAGTCGCAGCTGGTGCGGCCTACACTCTTCCTCCTGACTATGAGAGGTTGGAGCTCGCAGCTGATAGGAAAGCCATGGAGCGAGGGCAGTCTTCGAACAACCCAGTGGCCCGCATCCCTTCTCTTCATGAAATTCTGGAAGGCACTGGTAAGTAAAGATTTACCGTTTGCACGTCGCATTATTTGCTTGCGAGTTCTGACATTATAACCATTTTTGATGTCTCAGGTTTAAAGCAAACCGATGTAGACTGGGTGGTTCGAATGCGTCTCAGATACCCCCGATCGTTTGTGAGATCTCTGGAGATCGGGCCTTTTGACAGGAGGCTATTCCTTACTGAAGCCATCTGGATACTGGAGCAGCTGTCTGCGGCTACACCTGCGACCATTTCGGTCCAGAGTGCTGAATTGCTGTGTGGCATGTGCCAAAATCTCCTGTTCAAAGTCCAAGGCAGACTTGGTTTCAAATTCCTCAAGGACAGAGTTACACTAATTCGCGCAGCTGTAACTTTGAATCTCGGTCACCAGAATCTCGCAGCTGAGATGCAGAAGGTGGAGCAGCAAAAGCAAAAGGTTGATGAAGCTTTGAAGCTGTATCACGAAATGAATGCCAAGTGCGAGCAACTGAAGCAAGAAGTGAAACAAGTGGAGAAGCTGAGCGAGCAGTTCGAGCCCCAAGACTCCTTAATCAAGAATTTGTTTTGACTTTTCGAATTTTGAAAAGAAAACAGGAAAATGGCTGAGACATTAATGTAATGTTTTGAAACATTAACGTAATGTTGCTAGGGTTTCTCCCCCTTTTTTTTTTAACAACAAACAATGAGTTTGCCCGTTTTGCCCTTTTCGGGATTTGATTGGACATTTCTGTGCATATCCAATTATGACATCAGCAATTGATTTTCTGCTTGATTTTCGCGCTAATTTCTCGGCAGATAAGCACGCTTCCGTTGGGAAGTCCATCCGAATCATGACTATCCGTCATTTATTAGGATACGCAACTGAATCGTCGTAGCCTTTAGTAGGGTAATTGATTGTTACCGCTTTTCAAGGCGTAAGTGATTGAACTTACCCTCTTTTTGAATTTTGCTGACTCATCTTAGGCAACCGAAGAGTCTCCACAGGGCCTATATAAACCCTGTCTTTGCCATTTGGGTTCTTCATCCCAAACGTGTGCTTTGCCGTGAGTCCTTACGACTGCTGGCTTCAACGCTTGTTTTTCGTTGATTCATGGCAACTTCAAGTTTTGAATCCTGAGTTTGCGCTTTGTGCTATAGAAATAGTTTCCAAGATCCCCTTTATGAGGCTTATTGCTGTTTATAACCATCATAAAGAGGATGCAGATAATACCTCATGTGTGTTCGAAGAAATTTCTTCGTGTATTATGTGTGCAGGTCATGTTTTCGGCCGCCTCGTGGCGAGGTGCAGCGCCGAAGTGACCGTGCTACCGTCTCGTAATGAATGGCGGAATTCTTCTTCAGCATCTCCGGGGAAGAATCCGTTGCCCTCACATTTGTGAGGTCGGGGTGCTCGTCAATGCCCTTGTCCAACATGACAAGGAGTCCATCACCAGAGGAATGACTGCTTCGCCTGTTTTGCAGAGTAGCATCTGTCGGCACAGGAAGCTCCTCCGGCGCCTATCTTGATCAGACAGAGGCTTTTGTCATTCCTTGGGGTCTTGGGCATATCGCATCTCCGACTTTGCTGCTAGGGATGTAGCGAATGACGAGTTGATCTCTTCGCGGCAGCATCCCTTTTGCTATAGATCTTTGGCCGCAGATCTGCGTGCTGCACTGCCGGTGTTAAGACCGGTGGATTCTCTCTTTTCTTAGCCGAGAGTTCCCTAGTGCATCTCTGGCTTACCAGCCATTTTTCGAATGTATTGTAAGCCATGTTGGCTGCGTAGTTAGATTCGAGCTTTTCGCTTGTAAGCTGTTATCTAGATAGATAAATTGTAAGTCATTTGACTCATAATAATATATAGCTTTTGTATTATCTGCTCTCTTTGCAACAAAATACAATTTCGCATGCGCTTCAGCTTGCTTTGCCTTGCATAATGCCACGTAATGATTTCACATATGCGATGTCAATTCGCGGATGTTTCGCTAGATCCTTCGAGATCGTAATTTCGCAGCTGTGCCATCTTGACGGATGGGCTTGTAGTTGGTCGTTGTAAATCATATGAGATCATGTTCACAACTTTACTATCGTAACAGATAGTTTTTAACAGATCAATTTAGATCGTTGAGTGGTGCGAATTGCTGTCATAGAAGATAGGCTTTATTAGAGAATTGCTTGAGATAGTTTCTCGCATAAATTGCTATCGCAGCAGATAGACCTTTAGAAGATCTAGCAAGATGGTTCTGCAGTTACGTTGCCATCGTAACAGACGGGCTTGGGTGATCAACTAAAATCACTTTGCGTATAAATTGCTATCGTAACAGATAGGCTTAAGAAGATCATATAAGATCGCACTTGCATAAACCGCTATGGTGAGAGATAGGATTTTGATGATCGATTGAGATCGTTTTTGAGACAGAGGTTTGCTGCTATCGTAAGAGATAGGCTTTGGATGATCACTTAAGATCGCATTTGCATTGGCTGCCATCGTAAGGGATGGGCTTTAGATGATCAATTAAGATCGTATTTGTGTTGACTGCTATCGTGAGAGATAGGCTTTGATGATCACTTAAGATCGCATTTGCGTTTGGCTGCTATCGTAAGAGATAGGCTTTAGATGATCGATTGAGATCGCGTTTGCTATCGTAAGAGATAGGCTTTGATGATCAATTAAGATCGCGTTTGTATTTGCTGCTATCGTAAGAGATAGGCTTTGATGATCAATTAAGATCGCGTTTGTATTTGCTGCTATCGTAAGAGATAGGCTTTGATGATCAATTAAGATCGCGTTTGTATTTGCTGCTATCGTAAGAGATAGACTTTGATGATCAATTAAGATCGCGTTTGTATTTGCTGCTATCGTAAGAGATAGGCTTTGATGATCAATTAAGATCGCGTTTGTATTTGCTGCTATCGTAAGAGATAGGCTTTGATGATCAATTAAGATCGCGTTTGTATTTGCTGCTATCGTAAGAGATAGGCTTTGATGATCAATTAAGATCGCGTCTGTATTTGCTGCTATCGTGAGAGATAGGCTTTGATGATCAATTAAGATCGCGTTTGTATTTGCTGCTATCGTAAGAGATAGGCTTTGATGATCAATTAAGATCGCGTCTGTATTTGCTGCTATCGTGAGAGATAGGCTTTGATGATCAATTAAGATCGCGTTGTATAAATTGCTATTGCAGCGAATAAATCATTGTTAACAGTAATAACAAATTAAATAGAGCAATATAAACGGCTAGAAATATGAACTTCTCATTTGGGAGAATTCTTTTATTATAACACTCTCATATGGGAGAGATAGGATTACAATCCTCTCATATGGGAGAGGAGATTGCGTCAATCATAGCCACATGAGACACTAAGCAACGTTATCATAAAACGTATGAAATAAGAGAAGTCAAGGATAGTACTTCTTGATCCAGCGCATGTTGACTGAGCTTGGAGTTGAGGTTGTGCCGTGCAACCTTCGTATGCTGCAGTAGCCACTATCGAAGACTTCTGTGACTTCGAAGGGTCCTTCCCAATTAGCTGCGAACTTTGGGTGAGTTGCTTCTCGCATGCAGTGGTCAGATACGCGCAAGACCAGGTCGCCAACTGCGAAATCCCGTTGCTGGACTGTCTTGTTATAGGCGCGAGCGATTCTTTCTTGGTACCGCTTGTTAGTCCTTTTGGCTTGTTCTCGCTTTTCTTCCAGCAAGACTAAATCATGATCGCGTTGGTTTTCATAGAGTGCATGGAAGGCCAGCCTTGCCGAATTAACTCTGAGCTCCGCAGGTACTACAGCTTCGGCCCCATAACATAGTAGAAATGGCGAGGCCCCTGTGGGTGTCCTTGGAGAAGTTCTGTAGGCCCACAGAGCTATGTTAAGAGAGTCGGCCCACTTCTTGTGGTCATCTGCGACCATCTTGCTCAGAATCCTCAACAGCGTTTTGTTAGTCGCCTCGGCTTGTCCGTTTCCCTTTGGATAATAGGGGGTGGAGCATATCTGCCTGATATTGTACTCCGCGAGTTTCGTAGCTACCTGGCGATTAACAAAAGGAGTACCGTTATCTGAAAGAATGGTATTTGGGATTCCGAACCTGCATACGATGTTTTCCTGGATGAAGTTAACCACAGCCAGCGCGTTTGCCGTCTTTAGTGGTATTGCTTCCACCCATTTGGTGAACAGCTCGGTTGCGGTGAGAATGAAATGGTTCCCATGTGACGTTGGTCGGATGGGGCCGATGAAGTCCAAAGCCCATGTGTGAAATGGCCATGGCGTCCCTAATGCATGTAGATCCACGGCGGGAGCGTGCACTAGGTTCCCTTTGAATTGGCATTCTTGGCAGCGTCGCACCTTGGTGCGGCAATCGACTTCCATCGTGGGCCAGAAGTATCCGATTGAGAGGAGTTGTCTGCATAATTTCGCACCTCCCTGGTGTTCCACCTGATGAGAAAGGTCCATGACTTCTTGTGCTTCCCTGCCGTCTAGGCATCGCAGCAAGTTGCCCTCGTGACCTCTTCGCCAAAGCAGGTTTTCCTGAACCACATATCGAGACGCTTTCCTCTTCAATTTGTCGGCTTCTTTTCTCGATTCGGGTACGGTGCCCTGGGTGAGGAATTCAAACAATGGCTTCCTCCAATCTGTGTCGTCATCGGTTAGAGCGATGAGTAGAGAATCTTTGATTAGTGCGCAACTTTCGCACTTCCCTTGTATCAGGGCTGCAGCTGTTGACATGCTTGGCCAATGAATGCCATATCTCTGAGCTTTCCTGTAGATTGACACCTCGCTTTCTCCGCAAGCGTGTTGGTGAATCTTTTCTAACAGCTGTTGTCCCTCTTGCTCGGAGACACATCGCATGAGTATTCCTCCAGGACCCTTGTAGTAAAGGGTGTTGTCGTGGATGCAGTATCCTTTCGTGAGTGCCCAGCTTTCGCTGCTGGTGCCTTTCGCAATAGCTTGCAGGATCGCTTTTCGCCAGTCTGCGTCATCCATGTGTCCGTCGTCGCACACATCTTCTGTTAATGCCGACGATGTTCGCACTTCGATGGAAATCCTCGCGGGGCATTTGTCTATGCTGACCTTAGATCCCAGAGTTGCTAAGGCGTCTGCATGCCTGTTGTCCGCTCGGGGCTTGTGCTCGTATTTCACGTCGCAGAATTGCTGCATCAGCTTTTGCACTAGGGTGCGGTATGACAGGAGGTTGATCTCCTTTAAACCATATTCGCCCGAGGCTTGCTTAACAATCAGTTTGGAATCTCCCATGACTGTTAAGTTGCTCACTTCCAAAGCTTTCGCCGCACGGAGCCCCGCGATAAGAGCCTCGTATTCCGCCTCGTTGTTCGTGACTGCGAAGTTGAGTTTTGCGGACATCTGTATGACTTCCCCGTCTGGCTTTGTCAAGACTATCCCGATGCCTCCGCCTTTTCTGGTTGACGAACCGTCGAAGTGGAGGGTCCAATAGGGCACGTCGATCGCGTAGATTTCTGGGCCTTCGAGCTCTTCCTCGATCACGGGTTCGTGGCTGTTGTCGGGAAACTGTGCCAACAGATCTGCTACCGCCTGCGACTTGATTGCTCTCGGTTTTACGCATGTGATATCGTATTGAGAGATGGTCATGTACCATTTCGCCAATCTCCCGCCCGGAGTAGTGTGAGTTAGCAGGTATCTTATGGGGTCGCTTTTGGTGACCACCACTACTTTGTGCGATGCAAAATAGTGTCTCAACTTCTCTATCACGAAGAATAAAGCAAGGCAATGACCTTCAATGTCTGTGTACCTTGATTCAGCGGGCTGCACAATGCGGGAGATGTAATAGATGGGCCTCTCTTGGCCCTCATACACCTGAGCCAAGAGTGCTCCTATAGATTTCCTTGTCGATGTAAGGTATAGCAGAAGCGGTGATCCCAGTTGAGGCGCGATCATTATCTTTGGGGATGTGAGTAGCTCCTTTAGCTTTTCGAATGCGGCTTCGTGATCAGGAGCCCAGTTGTACGCGGCGTCCTTCTTGAGAAGAGTGCTGAAACAGCATGTGATTTCGGCGATTGCTGGGATGAATCTCCGCAGATATGACAATTTTCCCAAGAATGTTTTCAAGGTACTTTGGTTGTGGGGTGGCGTCATGCTGGTGATGGCTGACACTTTCGCAGGGTCAGGCTCGATCCCTTGGCGATGGACCACGCATCCCAAAAACTTCCCCGAGGTCACGCCGAATGCGCATTTCATGGGGTTCATTTTCAGTTGAAAGCTCCTGCATCTGTTGAACACCTTTCGCAGGTCTGCAAGGTGATCTGCTTCATGCTTGGATTTGACTACCAGGTCATCCACATAGAATTCCACTTCTTTGTGCATCATGTCGTGGAATAGAGCCATCATGGCCCGCTGATAGGTTGCGCCTGCGTTCGTAAGACCGAATGGCATTACCGTGTAGTTGAATACCCCCACGGGAGTGATGAATGCAGTTTTCCTTGCATCTTCGGGATCCATCTTGATTTGATTGTACCCGCTGAAGCCGTCCATGAAACTGAACATGCGATGGCCTGCCGTTGAATCAATGAGCAAATCGATGTTAGGCAGTGGGAAATCGTCCTTAGGGCAGAAGCGATTGAGATCTCGGAAGTCCACGCAGATGCGGAGCTGTCCGTTCTTCTTCACCACCGGCACGATGTTGGCCAACCATGTGGGATGGTGATTTGGCTCTATGAACTTGGCGTCTAGGAGTTTGACAATCTCCTGCTTGATCTTCACGTTGAGCTCTGGCCTGAAGCTTCTGATGCTTTGCTTGACCGGTTTAGACCCTGGGATGATGTCTAAACGGTGCATGGTGATGCTCGTGTCCAGACCCGGCATCTCATCATATTCCCATGCGAACACGTCCTTGTATTCAGTTAGGAGCTGCAGCAGTCCTCGTTCCTCTTCGGTTGTGAGGTCCGCACTCAGGAAGACTG
Organism: Linanthus parryae; assembly: GCA_023055425.1. Lineage (NCBI taxonomy): Eukaryota > Viridiplantae > Streptophyta > Magnoliopsida > Ericales > Polemoniaceae > Linanthus > Linanthus parryae. Next base: position 105,233,589 of record JALGPY010000001.1, read on the forward strand.
GCCTTTTCTTTTCCTCGTTCGGGCTGAGGAAGACTTCCTTTAGCTCTTGCTTTTGTGGTCTTGGCCTGTCTTCCATGCATTCGGGCGCTTCTTTGAGTTTCTCGTCTGGAGTGCCCTGTGTTGGCTCTTCCGTCAGCGCAACTTGCTCGATTTGATTGATTTGCCCAGGGACACCCCCATGCCCGTGTGAGGACGTCCCCGCGCACCTTCATATGCGATAGCATTTCTTCCCGTTGGCGTAGAAGCTCTCTATCTCCTTACCCTCGGGGTCATGCTTTGCAATCCTCTTCAGAGTGTACACATTCTTCCGATGATATGCGATGCGCGGCGCCTCTTCTTGTGTAGGCGGCTTTTCCTTGGCATCTCCCCTTGTCACCATCACGCCCGCAGGTGACTGGTCCTTGATGTCCTCCCAGAGAGGTAAAGGAGTAGGGTTGAATGGTCCGGGTGTTTGCTCGTCCGCCATCTCGGTGAACCACACCGCCTCGCTGAGATGTGCTTCGTCCAAGTTGAACGGGTTAGTTGAGGCCGGTATCTCGACAATCCTGTCGTTCAAGATAGCTTTCATCACCTGGTGAGCCGTCGAAGGGATTGCGTCAAAGCGATGAATCCAGGCCCGACCTATGATCATGTGATATGTGGTGTTCGCGTCTATGACATAGAACTTCGCCGAGCACTTGATTTTGCCAATTTGAACGCCTAGGCGGATCCATCCGATCGTCATTCTAGAATCGCTTCCGAATCCCACCAGCGGGGATGGACGCTTGACTACCTTGTGCTCAGGGATCCCTGCTAGCTTCAGTGTGTGGAGTGGAACAACGTTGACCGCTGCTCCTCCATCGACGAATGTCCGCTTGAATTCGACGCCGTTAATGATGGCGGTCACGTACAGGGGCCTCTGGTGGCTCGCATCTGTCTTCTTGTCGCTGGCAGAAAAGGTCATAATCTTTTCTGTGGAACGGGACGCCCTGATGACTTTCCCGTTGGAGACCACGAGGTCCTCCTCGTAGTCCTCTGCTACCCTTAAGATTGCTTTTGTCATATCCGTTCGGCATTTTTCGGAGAAGTTCATCTCGTTGAAGAATTTGTCGAAGCCATGCGACCCTTTCATGCGGTCGGCGCGCTCATCTTCCGTGTCCATGCTGTAGTCTTCATCTTCATGGACTTCAGCAATGATGGGCAAACCATCCTCTGCGACTTCTTCCAAGTCCACTATCGAGATCATGGCGACCTCTTTGCCCTTTGAGCCCGAATCTGTATGGGCAGGCAGCGGGTTGTTGCGCACATCCTTCCGGTGGTCGCTGACGATGAGTTCACCGTTCTTCATCTTCTGATCGAACGCGAATCTGAGCTTCTTGCACTCGGCTGTGGGGTGCATGACCTTGCCGTGGTATTCGCACCACTTAGGGTCCCTCGTCATCTCCTTGGAGGGTGCTTTCTCGAGCGGTGGCAGGACGCCGTCCTTGCGCCACTGTCTGCAGAGATCGCTCGCTTCCTCCACCGAGCATGGCAGAGGCGGTGCGTCGAAGTTTGTAACTTTTGCTTGCTTCTGGGGCGAAACTGTATTGACCTCAGCTTCGCGTCCCCGCTTGTAGCCAAATCTGCCGATCTTGTAGGTGGTGCCGCTCGCAGGTCGTTCTGGAGCGCTCTTCTTTCTCTGTCTCTCGACAATGGGCTCAATGTTCATCGTGCATTCGATGAGCTTTGAAAACGTAGGTGTTTGCAAATTGATCAGCATGCTTTTGTATTCATCTCGCATGCACTGCAGGCATATCTCTACGAGCCGGCTTTCGAGCATTGGATCCTTGCACTCCAAGGATTTCGCTCTGAATTTCTTGATGAAAGTGATTCCATCTTCCTCGCGTTTCTGATACATCCGCGAGAGATGGATCATCGTCACCTTTTCTTCCATCTGGAAGAACTTGGTATAGAACTTCTGGACCATGTCGTCCCAAGTTTTCACAGATCCGGCCTCCAATGTTCGGTACCATTTGTATGCTACATTCCCAAGAGTTTTTGGGAATTCTCGCATCAGCAGCTTGGGATCGGCTCCGTATGGACCCATGACATCGATGAAACGCATGACATGCTCATGAGCGTTTCCATTGACGCCCTCGAACTTATCCCATTTGGGAGCCTTGTACCCCGCCGGGTTAGGCATGAGATAGATCTCTCGTGGAATGGGTGGATCGTTGTCTAGCTTCGGGATGATGGTATCCGCGAACGACTGATGAGCCAGGATGGAGTCCACGCGCTTCTGCAAAGACGTCATGCATTCTGGAATGCTTCCCTCGGTAGTTGGCGGAGGGGTTGCCGTAGGCGGTGGCGACACATATGCTGCCGGAGGATTGGGAGTGTATTGACTACCCGCGTTTCCCCAGATTGTCGCTGGTGGAGGCAGAGTGTACTGCAGAGCTGGGTTGGACGCCAAAGCCGGGGGCTGAGAGGCGTGAGCAGCAGGGGGCAGCATTTGTGCCGTTGACCCTTGGACCGAAGGAAGCTGCGTTGCTGACGGTGGAGTTTGCAGATGAGGGTTGGGAGGCGTGACTGACACTCCCAATCCTGGAGCGGTAGGGGTTCCTCCTCCCTGAAGGATAGCGGTGGCCGGTGGGGGATTTGGCGCAAGGGTGCCCAGAACGGCTAAGATCCGTTCTAACTGCGCAGACTGAGACTTGAGAGCTTTTGCCTGACTTTGGACAGTGGCGTCCAAAGACTCTAAAGTTGGCGCCTCGCCGGGAGTCGTCGGAGTACGGCGAGCCTCGTCTCCCGAGGGAGTTTCGGTGGAAGGCGATCGGTTGCTGACATCGTCCTCCTGAGACATGGTTGCTTTTGCTGGTAAGTTCACGTCGGGTTCACCAAAATGTGCACAAGAGATTCCGGCAGGGAGACCTCCGTGTACACCGTGCGTAGTGGATCAGGGATCGCACAGGAAGAATAGGGGTGTGTGTAGGGAGAGAGTAAGTCAGTAGCAATGTCTGAGAGAGAGACAGAGGTTTGGCAGAGCTTCCGCGTATGGCAGTGTGTCCTCTCTTGTATGGAAAGGTTAACGATATATATATATACTGGAGAACGTGACCGTTGTAGTGTGGTTAATGCGCCCATTAATGGCGGCTTAATTAGCTTAACCATAACGGCACGTTCGTCCGAGTATATAGGGACCGTTACAGCACGTGGTGCGCGAATACCGGAACCGTTACGAGGTTGACCGGGTTTGACCGGATTGACCGGGTCTAGGGAGCTCGTGCCATAGATCTCTCAAAACAGTTACTAAAGGTCGCGTGCGGGCTTGGCTCGCACGCGACAGGGCTTACTCTAGCCTCCAAACCACAAGTCCCTACAAGTCCCGTGCAGTGGTATGCGAGGGCTCTGTCTCGCAGCCCCCACATGGATCAGCTCGGCTGGTGATCCTGTGTGTGTGGAGCACAATATGGTGTGCTGGATGGTTGCCACGTGGCTAAGATCTGTCATGTCAGAAAGCAGTATCTACAGTTGTAAAAATCGATAATTCTAAGAATCTAGGTTCCAGGATCCCCTAGGGTTACTCTCCAGCTTTCATGGTATATTTGATTTCAGAAACACACGGTGGTTTTGTCTATGCCAGCATACCAACAGTACAATCTCCTCTCGGTCTCATGCACCTATCACTCTCCTACAGATCTTCGGGTCCTCTCGGTCCACCTAAATCTGCAGGTTCGTTCTAAGTCTGCTAGGGTTACAGGTTCTCCTCTCGGTCTCCCCCTAAACGTCTAACAGTTGGTCTAATGCTTCTGGGCTAGTCCCCTGATTCTTTTCACCTCTCGGTCCATCAAGGCAGAGTACTAAATCCTGTCTTTTCTTCCTAACTCTCACTGGCCACTCTCGCGCACCAGATCCTGTATGTAACACTCCTGGGTGATCAAGCCATTCATGTATGTAAATAAAATCAAAGACAGAACAATAAACAATCCATCCTGTAATAAGACTTAGCTAGCCATGCATCTGAAAATCAAACAACCAAGTCTGCTGAATTCATAAACCCTAGGTTCACCGAGAACCTAGGCAAAAGGTCTAGCTAGCTTGCATTATTGAAAAACAACGTTTCATAAAAGAGAGAAAAGATCAAACTAGTTATTTGCTGAAATACTGAAAAACTGCTCCAATCCTGCTCTGCTCCAACCCTGGCGGCTCTGAAAACTGGCTGCTGTGATGATGATAGATGTGTGAGTGTGTATGCGTAACCTAATTCCGTGCTGGGACACCTCCTTTTATACTGCCACAGTCTCCAAAACTGATGCACGAAATTCCTGTTTTACCCTCGAAAAGACCCGTCCTGGAAGCTTCTGGAAACCCACCGTGCGTTCGAACGCAACTCTCCTACGTTCAAACGCAGTGCGTCTGAACGCACACATCCTGCGTTTGAACGCAGGCCTTAACCATTTTCTTCCTCTGGCTTCTGACTTCTGGACACGTGCGTTTGAACGCGGCTCGCCTGCGTCTGAACGCACGCCTTAGCCTTTCCTTCTTCTGAGTGTCGAGTCCTGCGTTTGAACGCAAGATGTGCGTTTGAACGCACCCCTTAGCTTTTCCGCACTTCAGCCTCTGAACCCTGCGTTTGAATGCAGACTGCCTGCGTCTGAACGCATGACTTAGCCAACTTTCCACCATTTTCCTGCTGCTCCCATCTTGTGCGTCTGAACGCAGGTGCCCTGCGTTTGAACGCACCACTTAGCCTTTTTTTTCTCTTTTTTCTGCTCAGCTTTCCTGACACGCTGCCTCCCATCCAAGTTAATCTCATGCATTTCTCGGCACCTGTTACCTGCACATCATAACATGTACCCGCGATCATATCCAACAAACAAAAGTATGCATAAAATTACTCAAATTTTGCAGTCATGTTCTATAAATCTGTCTCGTATCAGGTGGAAAATAAGCTGAAAATGGCCAAACTCAACTCTCACAGGGTTAAAACCAATGGTAAAAAGATGTCCCAGACTAATCCATTTTCAAGCTGTCAAAATATCCCCACACTAACCTCTGCTCGTCCCGAGCAGACCCTTGCATACTGCCTTGCAGACCCATCTTTTGCATACTTTAATTGCATACTTCCCCTTTTTCACAGATTCAAGACACAGACCAAAAGACTAAATAGATGACTGACTCAGGTACAGGATATTCACAAACTGACTCAAGACACAGCAATTTTTTTTTTTTTTCTGAAATTGGGCAACCTCTCTATCATAAACTGAAATCATCAAATCCTCACAAGCTCATTTTGAAATTCCACAACACGCAGCAAGAAATGAGATAAACTGATCCTATGCACAAACTCACTAAGGTATCCCCAAACATCCACCAAACCAACCAAGATAAAGCACGTCTTTTGACTTGGAGGGTCCAGGCATCTACAGTCAACAGATAATTTTTCTTCGCCAAGTCATTTGAGGTTTTCAGACCCTCTTAGCTGTTATTGCGTTTGATTTGCAAATTGTCCCATTGCTGGGAGACACAACTCCTGTGTAATACGGCTTGACTTTAATTTCCCTCTTAAGCTCTAAATTGGATTGAATCCAAATTTTCCATGTGAATGGAAGCACATTATGTTGTTTCCCCTTTAAGCACAAATAATTATTATTATTTTTTCAGATTATTTTGTTTCTTCTTTTTTTTTTCTTTTTTTTTTTAAATAAACCTCCTCTGTTTTTTACAACTGTGCAGTAGAGCTTTAAGAGTGCGGGCTTTTTAGGATTTTCTCTTGGAACCACCTTAAGGGATGGTGGTGTACATTCTCCAACTTCGCTTAGGCCAAAGACTTATAAAACCGACTCTACACGAAGGTCCACCCCAAATTCCAAGAGTCCACCAGTTTCCACGGGAAACAGAATATTCAATTATCTAAAGACCCAATCCGCCTAGCACACTAGAGAAGTCAAAAGTATGCCTGTTATCTACTTTCCACATTCCTGAATACCAGGGATATCCTGTCGTGAGAATTGCGCACAAAATACTAAAATTTGAAGTATCCCTGCTACGGTGCTTCCTACTCTCATGAGCTCTTTCATTGGATTCTCTTCAGTTTCTAGGTCCTAAGTTGCCCTTTCTCAAAAATTTCTAATTTATTTATTTTTTTCCGTTTTCGTTTTTTTTTTTTATATTTATATTTGATTTTTTTTTTTTTACATGCAAGGTCAGAAAGGTTGGTGGGTAGACTCAATATTAAAAAAAACGTGCTGACTCAAAAAATGAAAATAAAATAAAAAATAAAATGGACAAAAATATGCTGACATGGCTATGCAGGAGGACACGATTCCCCACCCCCACACTAGAGGTGGCGCGTCCTCGCGACTCTACTGACCTGGCCTGTAACTAGAATATGTGTTCTCCGGAGTAGACTGGTCAGTCGGCTCTGGAGATGGTGAAGGGGTTCGCCCTCTGGCGCGTTTCCTCGCAGCATGGCGTGCTGCGGCAGCGGTACCAGCGTGGCTGGCACCGGGATGGGCACTGCTGGCCCCTGGGTCTGCATGCTCTCTCCTAGGTGGGTACTGGGTACCGGGTCTGCCGGGGTCACCTACACTGTCTGCATGTTCAGGGCTCGGTGTGGGGTCATGGCCAGAGAAGCTATCATATGGCCGGCTATCCTCCATTGTCCAGCTGGGACAATTATCACTCGAATAGCGGTCCGGAAAGTTAAATCTCTTACCACGCATGTTGCTCTGAATTTCAGCGAGTGCCGCTTCATGAGCTCTCAATGCGGCTGTGTTAGCGTGGTAAATATGCTTCTGGGTCTTGAACAACTTTCCAAGACCCCTGGCCATTTTCTTGACCGTCCTTACCAGGTAGTTCTGTACTTTTTCTTGGGCCTTGATTTTCTTTCTGACCCATTCCTAATGCTCATTCCTCTCCAGGCGCCCAAAAGAACTGCGCCTGGCCCCTCTGCTGGACTGCCCTAAGTCAGGGTCGGCCTGCCTGTGTTCACTGGAACTGGCAGATCGTGGCAGTCGGAAGGGACCTGGTAAGGCTGGAAAACCCCCATCACCGGGAGGAGGTGGTGGTGGCATGCCAACACCCCCACCCTGAGGTGGAGCATCATCATCATCATCCACTTTGACAAATTATGGAGGCCCGTGCACGGCCTCATGCAACGCACATCTCATGTTTCGGTACTTGCGTACCTGAATTGGTCGAATATCTCTCAGCTCGCCAGGAATGACTACCAGATAATCCTGCGCCATTTTTGTTAACATCCCCTGGAGACCCAAACCCTTCTTGCTGTGAGTCTCTCTTCGTTCCCGGAAAAACTCACAAATGATCTCGGGGAGGCTCACAGGCTCTCGGGCCATCAGACAGTACACCAACAGGGCAATATTATAATCAATGCGGTTAAAGTGTTTAATACCCACAACTCTGTTGTTCACCCACTCGGTCCACCATCTCGCCTCTCGAATCAGGTAGGTCGCAGGGAGTTTCCGGTAGGAAGGACTCTGTTCAGGGTAGTACCAAGCAGCGCCTGGTACACCAGCACACAGGGTGGTCAAGATCTGCTCACTAAGCTGTTCAGATGGATGACGCCTCAGTTCCTGAAACTGACAGTCATCCAACACTAATTCCAGACCCAGACTCTCTCGGATACTCTCTGGGGTGATTCGAATCCATCTCTTTCTGCAGTAAATCCAGTCAATTGACTGGGCTTCACTATTCATGCACTGCTGGAGATTGCTGTAAATCTCCTTAGCCAGCACAGAACTGACCTGCAGATTGGTAAAACCAGTAAACAAATCCCCAAAATGATCCTGCCCAGTATAGTTGAACAGTTCATCCCCCATTGCTACTCTATCACGGGGAAAGGTCCTCTCAGCAGGTATGTCATACCGAATCTTTTTGTCTTGCAGATAGAAACGGTGAGCCTCCATGTTAACAAACCTATGGTCGCAGAAATGGTCAACCCTAAGCAATCTGCAGTCTATGATGTTCAAAGGTGCAATCGCCCTATCAGGCCTCATGTAAGGACTATCCTCATCCATTTCAAGATTCAAACAGTAAAAATGAAAATATTCAAAGAGAATGAAAAGATAGAACCTGGTTACCCGGAGTGAATCTTACGGGTACAGATCTGGAAATTTCTCTCTGAAGTGGCTCTGTCGGTGTTTGGATCGGATGAGTGTGATCACCCCCACACTGTTCCTGACCTTCTGGTGGTCCTGTGGTGGTTGTCGGAGGTTGCTGGCGGCAGACTGCTCTGGCGGCTGCTAGGGCAGAGAGAATTTCTAGAGAGAGAGTTGAAAACAGGATGACTTGGGTGAAAATGAGTCACTGTCATCCGTACAGTATATATAGGCAAATTTTTGGAAATTGCAGAATGGCCCCGAAATTTCAAAAATTTTCAAATTTTTCCGAAATTTTTGATCCCGCTCAAATGTGCGTTTGAACGCAGGGTCTGCGTTTGAACGCACAGCTTATACTTTTCTGGAAATTTTGAAGTTCTTATGATCTGCGTTTGAACGCACGGTGTGCGTTTGAACGCAATGCTTGAAGGTCCATGAATTTTCTGGGTTTGTTGCGTTGCGTTTGAACGCACATGAGTTGCGGTTGAACGCAATGCTTGTCCTCTGCAATGTCTCTGATGAGCTGCGTTTGAACGCACATGAGTTGCGTTTGAACGCACGCCTTGTCCCTAGAAATTCTCTGCTGATCGGGTCTTGCGTTTGAACGCAGGATCTGCATCTAAACGCACGTCCTTAGATTTTTCCACCTCATCTCTGTCTTCTTGCGTTTGAACGCACATGAGTTGCGTTTAAACGCACCACTTGGTGGCTGGAAATTTTCACTGCGTGATCTGCGTTTGAACGCATAAGTGTTAGCCGTTTCCAGTGCTTCTTCTGTCGGTTGGTGGGTCTGCGTTTGAACGCAGGGTGTCTGCGTTTGAACGCACTTGTGCGTTTGAACGCATGTCTCCTGCGTTTGAACGCATGTCTCCTGCGTTTGAACGCATGCCTCTGATTCCTGAAACACTGAGTTCAACATTAAATCCCTCTTTCTCACTTTTCTCTCAAATTATGAACATTGTAAAAATTACAAAAACAACTAATCTATGTTGGGTTGCCTCCCAACCAGCGCTTGTGATTTACAGTCGACAGCCCGACTTTGTTACCTCTGCTGTAATCACGGAAGGTCGAGGTAGAGTTCCTCTACCTCCATGATCTCCTGAGGATCCCTGTATGGCTTGACTCTGTTCCCATTCACCTTGAAAACTGTATTATCCCTCGGGTTCTCCAGCTCCACCACTCCCCATGATGTAATGTCCTTCACAATAAATGGTCCAGACCATCTTGAGCGCAGCTTCCCTGGATAGAATTTCATCCTTGAATTGTAGAGGAGAACCTTCTGCCCGATTTCTATCTTCTTTGGTAGGATGCGGTTGTCATGCCACTTCTTTGTTTTTTATTTATAAATTTTGGCACTCTCATATGCAGTTTTACGGAATTCCTCCAGTTCAAGGAGTGCCATCTTCCGTTTGTTTCCTGATAAAATGTGATCGATATTCAACTGCTTGATTGCCCAGTATGCTTTGTGCTCCAATTCTACTGGTAAATGACATGCTTTACCAAACACCAGCTGGTATGGGGACATTCCCAGTGGGGTTTTATAAGCAGTTCTGTATGCCCAGAGCGCATCATCCAGCTTTAACGACCAGTCCTTACGTCCAGGATTCACAGTTTTTTCCAGTATGCTCTTTATCTCTCTGTTGGACACCTCTGCTTGCCCGTTTGCCTGAGGGTGATAAGGCAGTGACACCTTATGGATAGACACCCCATACTGCTTTAGAACCTTGGCAAAGACTTTATTGATAAAATGAGAACCTTCATCACTGACCATGGCCCTCAGTGTTCCAAATCTGGTAAAGATGTTACGTTTGAGGAATCTTTCTACGACTGACGCATCGTTCTTCTGACAGGCTATTGCTTCCACCCATTTTGACACGTAATCCACTGCCAATAAGATGTAGAGATTTCCCAGAGACGAAGGGAAAGGACCCATAAAATCAATACCCCAAACGTCAAATGGCTCGACTTCCTGCCACAGTGTCATGGGCATTTCATTCCGCTGGGAAATATTTCATGTCCGTTGGCAGCGATCGCAACTCTGCGCATAATCATGGCAGTCCTTGAAAACTGTTGGCCAGAAAAATCCTGACTGCAGCACCTTGTGAGCTGTTCTCGGTCCGCTGAAGTGTCCCCCACATTGTGCTGAGTGGCAGTGCTGAATTACCTCCAAAATTTCGTGACATGGAATGCATCGACGGAGAATATTGTCTGCCCCTTGCTTGAACAGATAGGGATCGTCCCAGAAATATTGCCTACAGTCTGAAATAAACTTCTTTTTCTGCCAAGGGGTGATGTCTTCAGGGAGTGCCCCATTGACCAAATAATTGGCTATGGCATAGTACCAGGGCCGTCTATTAGTCTTGATCTTCATAATATGTTCATCCGGAAAATTTTCTTGAATAGGCACTACTTCTTCTGTAGGTTTTTCCAGACGAGATAGATGGTCAGCTACCACATTTTCAACTCCCTTTTTATCCCTGATTTCGACATCAAATTCCTGCATCAGCAGAATCCAACGCAACAGCCGTGGCTTTGCGTCCTTCTTCTCCAGTAAGTATTTCAGTGCACTGTGATCTGTGAATATGATGACTTTTGAACCTACCAGGTACGATCTGAATTTATCCAGAGCAAAAACGACTGCCAGCAGCTCCTTCTCTGTAGTCCCATAATTAATCTGCGCCTCATTCAGGACCCTGCTGGCATAGTAGATGACACTGCACACCTTGTCCTTCCGCTGTCCCAGTACCGCGCCCACTGCGTAATCACTAGCGTCTCACATCAGCTCGAACGGGAGGGTCCAGTCCGGTGTTGTGATAATGGGTGCAGTTGTCAGCCTCTCTTTAAGCACGTCAAAGACTTCTTTGCAGGCTTCATCAAATACAAAGGGCACATATTTTCCCAACAAATTACATAGTGGCTTTGTAATTTTTGAGAAATCTTTAATAAACCTTCTGTAAAAACCTGCGTGGCCCAAAAAACTCTTAATTTCCCTCACTGTGGTTGGATACGGCAGCTGCTTGATCACCTCTATTTTTGCCCTGTCTACCTCCAGTCCTTTGCTGGAAATCCTGTGTCCCAGCACTATTCCTTCAGTAACCATGAAGTGGCATTTTTCCCAGTTGAGTACCAGGTTTGTTTTTCTGCAGCGGATCAGAACTCTGGCCAGATGGTATAAGCAGTCTTCGAAGCTGTCTCCGAATAGCGAAAAATCGTCCATGAAAACTTCCAAATTTTTCTCTATCATATCAGAGAAAATAGCCATCATACATCTTTGGAATGTTGCTGGAGCATTGCACAATCCAAATGGCATTCGTCTAAAGGCGAACGTTCCGTACGGGCAAGTGAACGTCGTCTTTTCTTGGTCTTCTGGATTTATATAGATCTGGTTGTAGCCAGAGTACTCGTCAAGAAAGCAGTAGTAAGCATGATGAGCTAGTCTGTCCAACATCTGGTCCATGAATGGCAGCGGAAAGTGGTCTTTCAGTGTGGCATCGTTCAGCTTCCGATAGTCCATACAGATTCGCCAGCCAGTGACAGTGCGCTGGGCGATCTGTTCCTGATCAGCATTCTGTACTACTGTAATACCCCCTTTCTTTGGTACACACTGGACATGACTCACCCAGGTGCTGTCTGATATGGGGTATATAATTCCTGCTTCTAGCCACATCATGACCTCCTTACGTACCACATCTTTCATAATTGGGTTTAGTCTCCGTTGAGGCTGGATAACTGGCTTCTTTCCGTCTTCGATTCTTATTTTGTGCATGCAATAATCAGGACTGATTCCCTTCAGGTCTGCAATTGTCCATCCAATGGCTTCTTTATGCTCTCGGAGTCCCATGAGCTTCTGTTCCTGTTCCTGAGATAAAAGAGAAGAAACAATTATCGGCAGAGTATTATTTTCACCAATAAAAGCGTACCTGAGGTGGTCTGGCAACTGTTTTAATTCCAGGACTGGTGGTTCCTGGAGTGACGGCACCAGTGTCATTTTCTGCTCGCCTCCTTCATCCCTGTATAGCGTGACCCAGCTTTCTGTTCCCATGATCTGCTCGTCCTGTTGCTCCTCTGTTTCCTCTGGATACATGTCTTCAAATTCCTCCCATAAATCTTCTATCTCTTCGCTTTCCAGATCGTCAATTACCTCTACTGCAAAACAGTTTTCATGCCCATAATGGTCGGGAAGCTGGAGAGATTTGAAAACATTGAATTTTACTTTTTCTTCGTTGATTTGCATGGAAAGCTCTCCACTTTTGCAGTTAATAATGGCTTCACCAGTCGCCAGGAAAGGTCTGCCCAGGATTAGCGGGACCTCTCCGGCCTCCATATCCAGTATCACAAAATCTGCTGGAAAAATAAGCTCTCCCACTTTCACCAGGATATCTTCAATTACTCCATAGGCAGGTTTCACAGATCTGTCAGCCATTTGAAGCATAATTCTTGTTGGACGTGGTTCTCCGACTCCCAGACTTTTGAAGATGGTCAGTGGCATCAGGTTGATGCTGGCGCCCAAGTCGCATAAGGCTTTTCCTGTGTATGCACTGCCCAGGGTTACTGGAATAACAAAGTTGCCAGGGTCTTTCTTTTTCAGTGGTAGACCATTTTTTACACAACTACTCGCTTCTGCCGTCAGATTCACTGTTTCGAAGTCACTCATTCGTCTTCTACCATACAAGATGTCCTTAAGAAATTTCGCATAAGTAGGCATTTTGGCAAGTGCTTCGGAAAAAGGTATGTTTATCTGTAATTGCTTGAATACCTCTAGAAATCTGGCGTAGTCTTTGCTTTCATCCCTCTTACGTGTCTTCAGAGGGTAAGGAACCTACTTAGAAATTGGCACTGTTTCTGGATTATCCTCATTAGTCTGCGCTGCTTCCTGCTCGACCGAACCCCTTTTCTGAGGGTTAGCGGTTGAACTGTCTTCCCGGTCAATTACTTCCTGTTCAATAATTTTTGACTTTTCTGCGCGTGCATGACTGGGATACGGTGGATCCTGCAGTGCAATTCCACTCCGAGTTGTGATAGCATTAATTTGAGCGCGTGGATTGTTCACTGTATTTGATGGTAAATTCCCTGGGGCGCGTTCTGCCTGGTTCTGTGCAAGCTGTCCATTCTGTACCTCCAAGTTGCGGATAGAAATCTTCATCTGGCTTACATCAGCAGTTAATGACTCCATCTGTGCGAATCTAGTTTCCCACTGCTTATTGAATTTCTCCATATAGGACTCAAAATGCTGCTGTGAAAGATTTAGCTGTGGTGCTGCTTGTGCAGGCTGAGCTGGAGCTGTCTGTTGTGCCTGTGGCCTGTGCTGGAATCCTGGTGCATATACTGCTGCATTGGGATTTCCGTAGCGAAACCCTAGATGATCACGTGTGCCTGGTCTGTAGCGACTAGGATCCCACTGCTGCTGAACATAGTTGGCATCTTCGGTCTGAAGCTCCAGAATTGCTGCGTCAAAGTCAGGTTCTTCTACTGATGCCACCGGCTTCTTCTCTGTATACACCTTTTTGACTAAGTCCTGTACCACTTTCGTGAGATTGTCAATTCTGTCATCAACCACTGGTTCTGCTACTGCTGTGAGCCTGCGGTCATCAAACAGGCGAGTATCCTGTTTGGCTAATTGTTTCATCAGTTCGTATGCTCCATCCTTATCCACATGGTATAAAAAGTTACCCCCAGCTTCCCTATCAATCCTGTCTGCATTCTCCCTGTCAAGAGCATGGTAGAATACCTGCAGAATTTTCGCGTCCCCGAAGCCGTGATTGGGGCATTTTTTAACGAGTCTCATCAACCTGTCCCATGCGTCTACCACTGTCTCCCCCATCTGTTGTTTGAAAGATAAAATCTCGCTCTGCAGCTTGATAACGCGGGATGCAGGGTAGAATTTTGCCAAGAAATCAGCAACACACCCCTCCCAGGTGGTGATAGACCTTGGTGGTCTTGCCTCCAGCCAATCTTTTGCTGTTCCGAACAAGCAGTATGGGAATAAAATCAGCTTTAGCGTGTCCGCTTCGACTCCTCTATACTTAATCTTGTTGCAGTAATCTTCAAATTTTCCAAGGAAGTCGTTTGGATCTTCATCTGCCTTCCCATTAAAAGGACAATGAGTCTGGGCGGTCTGAATGGTGGATGATTTCAGATCGAAGTGCTCTGCTGTAATGGGTGGCACTACGATAGCTGGTTGATGTCCTCCGGTTGGGACTTCGAAGTTTTCAACTAACGCCCTTCCAGACCTGTTATAAGTCCTTTGATTGTTCCTGGCAGCAAAACCTGCTGCTATCAGCTCTTCAATGTAAAGAGCCATCTGTGCTGGAGTGCGTTGCTGCTGTCCTGTGGGTGTTCCTGTTTCGGTTGTGGTGTCTTCTCCGTGCTCAGACATCGCGGCTCGGTGTCTGCGACTTCGCTCTCTGAAAAGTTTTTCGGGATCTTCAAGTGGTGATACCAGTTTGCTAGGCAATCTGGGCATAAACTAGAATAGCCTGAAAATCAGAATTCAAGAGCAGTAAGTCGAAAGAAAGTAAACGTAAAAAGAAAAGAAAAAAATCTGAGACTTATTCTAATGTCTTTTAACAAAAACTGTAACCGTTCCCCGGCAACGGCGCCAAAAACTTGACAGCGTAAACCTATCTGCTTTTTCGCAAGTGTACGATCAAGTAATATAGAGTATGCAATTGTGACTCTGGTTGTCGAACCCTCGAGAACAGTTTAAGTTGTTGCTAATTAGAATTAGAACTAGACACAAAGTTTGTAAAAAGGAGGAAGGTTTGGGGTTTGATTCTACTCACTAAATTACAGTAAATAAAACAATATTTTAGGAACGCTTATTTTATTTTTCTTCTAAATATTTTGCAGAAATTACGGTAGTTGTAAAAATCGATAATTCTAAGAATCTAGGTTCCAGGATCCCCTAGGGTTACTCTCCAGCTTTCATGGTATATTTGATTTCAGAAACACACGGTGGTTTTGTCTATGCCAGCATACCAACAGTACAATCTCCTCTCGGTCTCATGCACCTATCACTCTCCTACAGATCTTCGGGTTACAGGTTCTCCTCTCGGTCTCCCCCTAAACGTCTAACAGTTGGTCTAATGCTTCTGGGCTAGTCCCCTGATTCTTTTCACCTCTCGGTCCATCAAGGCAGAGTACTAAATCCTGTCTTTTCTTCCTAACTCTCACTGGCCACTCTCGCGCACCAGATCCTGTATGTAACACTCCTGGGTGATCAAGCCATTCATGTATGTAAATAAAATCAAAGACAGAACAATAAACAATCCATCCTGTAATAAGACTTAGCTAGCCATGCATCTGAAAATCAAACAACCAAGTCTGCTGAATTCATAAACCCTAGGTTCACCGAGAACCTAGGCAAAAGGTCTAGCTAGCTTGCATTATTGAAAAACAACGTTTCATAAAAGAGAGAAAAGATCAAACTAGTTATTTGCTGAAATACTGAAAAACTGCTCCAATCCTGCTCTGCTCCAACCCTGGCGGCTCTGAAAACTGGCTGCTGTGATGATGATAGATGTGTGAGTGTGTATGCGTAACCTAATTCCGTGCTGGGACACCTCCTTTTATACTGCCACAGTCTCCAAAACTGATGCACGAAATTCCTGTTTTACCCTCGAAAAGACCCGTCCTGGAAGCTTCTGGAAACCCACCGTGCGTTCGAACGCAACTCTCCTACGTTCAAACGCAGTGCGTCTGAACGCACACATCCTGCGTTTGAACGCAGGCCTTAACCATTTTCTTCCTCTGGCTTCTGACTTCTGGACACGTGCGTTTGAACGCGGCTCGCCTGCGTCTGAACGCACGCCTTAGCCTTTCCTTCTTCTGAGTGTCGAGTCCTGCGTTTGAACGCAGGATGTGCGTTTGAACGCACCCCTTAGCTTTTCCGCACTTCAGCCTCTGAACCCTGCGTTTGAATGCAGACTGCCTGCGTCTGAACGCATGACTTAGCCAACTTTCCACCATTTTCCTGCTGCTCCCATCTTGTGCGTCTGAACGCAGGTGCCCTGCGTTTGAACGCACCACTTAGCCTTTTTTTTCTCTTTTTTCTGCTCAGCTTTCCTGACACGCTGCCTCCCATCCAAGTTAATCTCATGCATTTCTCGGCACCTGTTACCTGCACATCATAACATGTACCCGCGATCATATCCAACAAACAAAAGTATGCATAAAATTACTCAAATTTTGCAGTCATGTTCTATAAATCTCTGTCTCGTATCAGGTGGAAAATAAGCTGAAAATGGCCAAACTCAACTCTCACAGGGTTAAAACCAATGGTAAAAAGATGTCCCAGACTAATCCATTTTCAAGCTGTCAACCTCCTAAAGGAAAGGCTAAGAAAAGAGCCTCTTCCTCGCGTGCAGCTCCTACGCCTCCAACTCCTACTCCTGCAGCTCCTACTCCTCCCGTTCCACCTCAGCCTGTACCTCCACCTGTCATTGATCCTGGCCAGCCGAGTGTGAGCTTAGCGGACTTGATGGCCGAGTTGAGATTGACCAGGACTATGACCCTCACATCCCTGGGTCGGTCCCGTGACTATGTTGCTGACATGAGTGCTAGGCAGTTTGAGCATCATCGCAGTAGCATGTGTAACTTAGGACAGGGATTACGTCAGGTGAGTTTGCATCAGCACCGTCAGGACCAGTGGCTAGAGGCATTGGCCACTCATGTGGGATTCCCGAGAGATCAGTGGCCTAGTGGCCAAGAGACTTACCCTGGTGCCTACGAGTACCATTCGGATGCCTATTCCGGAGATCAGGACCAGGACGGCAAGGATTCGTCCGAGTAGACTTACCACCCCCTGCATTTGAATGCTGAGTCTTTTCGCTTGACCTATGCATTCGTTGAGGACAACGAAGTGTTCAAATGTGGGGGGGGGGGGTTTCTCAGCCTTTATTAGCCAAGTTCGTGTCTGCATTCACCAGTTACATATAGGTTGTTTGTGTCGTATTTTGAGTCAGTTTTTGTAGTCCGTGTCGTGTTTATATATATTGTGTGTGTCGTACTGTGAGTAGTTTATGTTTAGTGCATGTTTTATTTAATTGAGTCCACCTACCCAAATTGAGTCAGTTTCGAGTCTTCTTCCGAGTCGGCCCATGCATATAGAGTATGAAGTTTTATCTAAAAATGAAAAAAAAAAACAAAAAAACAAAAAAAGGATAAAAAAAATTAAATTAAAAAGAAATCTGAAAATTGAGAAAGGGCAATCAAAAGAAGCTTGAATTTGGAAAATCGAGGAGTGTGAGAACTTTAGGCATAGGGTATGACTTGTGACCAATGTGAGTTCTCCTTAGTATGTATAGAGAGACTTTCTTTACGGGAATACCTGCCTATTTTAATACACTTAAATGATTTTCAAATCTAAAGTGTGTGCCTTGTTTTTTTTTACAAGAGTTGAGCTAGGTGTGAGCTAAACAAGCCGAACATTCATGTGTACGTCTTAGGTAGTCGCCAACCCGCCTCGTAGTGGCACACAGAACAGCTGTGCGAGGTGTGTATTAGAGCACTCACTGCTTATAGAACTTACCTTGTAGGACCACTAGTAAACCCTGTTTCGAACCTTGGATTCTTTGATAACCTCTGGACTTAGGGTGACGATTCTTGGCATTCATCATTGATTGGTTAGAATCACCGCTTTAGTGCGTCACGAGGGTGTTTGTAGTTGAGGGGGTTCGATGAGGGAGTACTTCATGATATACTTGTGTGAGTCTTACATATCGCATGTACTTCATTTATGATTATCGAGGGGAATGCGAGGGTGAGTGAGAGTAGGCTTGCGCACTTCGGTGTGGCGGTGTTCCATGTCATTACACCATGGACACAGTTGTGGAGAGCCGTGAGTGCGTGACATCTAATACGCACAAATTGGGTTGGGTGATTTAATTGGTGGATCGTGCTAGGGATCGTTTCTTTTCATCATCTTGGTGTAGGAGGATCGGTTGGATTAAGCACGAGACTTACATTGTTTTGATTACTTGAGAGGGGACATGGGTATATTCTAGTGTGGGGATGTCGACTTTTGACTACAGACATAGAGATTGAGCTTTTGACGACTCCATCCCCATACATGTACTTGGATTTGTTTGCGGCTTTGTTTGGTGGCACCGTGTATTTCATTGAGTTAGGGGGAGATTGATTTTACTTGTGATATATATTCATTGGATTGTTTACTTCCTTTAACGTTTTTGTTTGGCTTCACACTTGGAAGACCACTCGAGATATACATTGTAGAAGTTGTGTTTTTGGATATTGAGAGATTTGAAAAAAAAAAGAAAAAAAAAACAGAAAAAACTGAAAAAAAAGAAAAAAAAAAAAAAAAGAGAAATGAAAAAAAAACAGAAAAAAAGAGAGAAAAAAAGGAGAGATGAAATAAAGGAATAAAGTTTGAGCTTAATGAAGACCGAGTGGTGGAAGCAACTATTTCATTGACGGCGATGTTCATTTTATGCATGTTTCACGACGGTGGCCACGGAAATCGTTATTGTACTGGGGTTTGAGGGGATCGAGGGCCGGAGATGGTGAGTTTCGGGTTGCGGTTCCTATCATCGTGGTGAGGGTGTGTGAGATGTGGGTTTTAACGTGAGAATGTGACGCTTAGGACTTGTTACTACATGATTATCCTTTTGTCCCTAAGCCTCTACATTCTAACCCGTTAGCGGAATAGGAGCTCGGACCTTGAATGTGGCTTAGCCTAGCGTAGCCTCTTATTTATCGGCACACGCGAAGAGGTAGGTTATTCTTACACTTAGTAAAGCTAGGCTTTCTATACTAACTAAGGGAAATTCTTGTTGTCGAGTTTAGTTGCAATTCATACCTCGTTCCTAGATTCTTCATCACTCCATGAGAACCGTTTTAAGCTAATTGAGATTTCCCGATCTCGCCTAAAAAGATATTTTGTGTATATATGTGTTTAGTAGGATCGAGTCATATAATTGCATTGCATCATATTGTTGCATCGTTGAGTCTTGTATTGAGCCGTCGTGTGTATTGAGTCGGCTAATTGAGGTTAGTATGCAATTGGTATGTTGAAAAGTATGCAATGGTCTTGGTTGGAATAGTTGACTCGAGAGGTGATATGAGAGGAGGAAGGTTCGGATGATTTTTGATAGCTTGTGATTTGGATGGTTGCTCGGGACGCGCAACGGGTAAGTGTGGGGATAGTTGATAACTCCATATTTGGAGTTATATTCGTATATGTTTCCTTACCGTTTTGCGTGCATTCCAGTGCATTTTGATGGATTTTGGACCATTTCTTGCTAAAATTGGAGCATGTTGAGTCTTTGCATGTAAATGATGAGTCCGGACACTTTTTGCGTTAATTTTGACTATATTTTATCACGTTTGATCTTCCGGTATGTTTCTCGTGTTGTGGTTTTCAGGAACCAGGAGCTCGGGACGTGACATTGGAGCAAAAGTGAACTTCGGAAAAGTTGGAGGCTCAAAGGAATGCTCGGGAAGTGAAGACGACGGGAAAAAGAGCAAGAAGATGGAGTTTTGATGGTGGCTGCCCAGAAGTAATCGTATGATTACATGTACGATTACCCCTTAGCCAAAATTTCATGCAGCAAGTAATCTTGTGAAGTAAACGCAGCAAGTAAACGCAGAGGTAAACGCAGCAAGTAATCGTACGATTACATCAAGGTAATCGTACGATTACCTCTGCTGCCAGGATCGGATTTTCGGGGCAATTTTGCTATTTGGGCATAGTTTTGAGATGTTTGAGCCACGGAAGACTTAGGAAACATTGGGGAACGTGTTTGGCATCAGAAAACACATTGGGAGACGTGCTTGGAGAGCTTGGAGCTAGGTTGGAGAGCTTGGATCATCCGTTTGGCTTCTAATCTTCGTTTCTTCTCTAGTTTTTGATATTGGATCATGAAACTTTGTATTTTGAACATGTTTATGCATAGCTAAACGCTTATTTCGGGATATCTCGTAGGAAACTAGGGTTTGAGCACTACGTATTGTGATTTATGGATTTGCTTGCATGCTTTCTAGCTTAATTGATGAGGTTTTATCTAGTTATGTGTATTTTACATCTTTCATCTATCTTTTCTATTAGTAGACGTATTAATAGGATTGTTTTAGGCTGTGAATGATAGAGGAATCTACATTCGTTGCCCGGAATCTTGAAATACACACTAGCCGTATCTAGGGTTGAGGAATCTTGCTAGTTAGCTAAGAACAAAGAGTAGAATCAATATCATAATGCGTGTTTAAACTTGAGTAGGCTAGAGGAATCAGTTATGAGAGTTTAAGCATAGTTATTGGTTGAGACATCTTCAATATAAAATTGCTCGTTTAACTAGAACTAAAATTCATCGTGTTAGTAGAACATAAATCCAACGTAGTGTGAAATACCTAGTGATCCGTAGAGATATCCTGATTTTGACCAATTTTGAGAAACAACCAAATCAACTCGTGCTTATTCATCTTGAAATAATTCTTTGAATTATTTGAGATAATTGTTATTTTAATTTTTAGTAGAATTAGAACACACAACTCAACGCGCTTGGCCCACATAAAGAATAAATTTAGTAGTTAATTTACACGAAGTCTCTTGGGTTCGACAACCCGGATTTCCGGAATATTATCACTACACCGACAACTGTGCACTTGCAGTTGGAGCGTGTCAGTTTTAATCCTTGTATGAATCGCTCTGATACCACTTGTAAGTTTTTTTTTGCTGGATCGCATACAAGAAATTAAAACACTGTAATAAAAATGGACAGTAGTAAAACATACCGTTTGATCCAGCCATCTTTCTAGTCGTCTAATCTTCAAAAACTTGGAAGAGCTAAAGCGCCGAATCTTCCCCTCCTACTCTCACTCTTGTTGTTTTAACAATCCCCCAGCTAGTCTTATTTATAAGAGCTGGCTAGTGTTTTTGGAAGTGGAGAGGGGACCGGTCCTAATAATAATAAATGGGTAAAATACATTGACCACCCCTGACTTTAGGCATAATTTCACCCCGCTACCCTGTCTTTTGGAAAAAGACACTCTGCACCTTTTTTCGATGGAGGTGATGGTGGTCTAACAGAGCAGGAAAAAGGACTATTTTACCCTCATAATTTATAAAAAAGACCTACCTTCTATTTTTTCATCTTTCCAAACCCTAATTCATTTATCTATCTCATCTCATATACTTCTTTATCTCCTCTCATATCAATTATGGTCTCTCTCGCTTCCCCTCCCAACCAGAGCCGATTGCATCTTCACCTCCATCTCCGTCTCCCCAATCGAAAAGCTGACCACCATCACCTCCATCTCATCTCCATCGCCATCTCCAGAACCCTGAAGCCGAACACGAGCTCCTCTTCTCTCTTTCTCCGTCGATCTCCTCTTCTTTCTCTCTCCGAAGGAGGCGGCTCTCGGCTGTGAAGAAGGCGGCGGCCTTTAGGGCTTAAGGTCTCCCATCATCGGTGCCATCTTTTCCGTCTACCCGGCCGGCGTTTTGATTCAAAGATCCGCCATCGTCAGATCCGCCATCGACACCGTCCGACGACAGACAGATCCGCCATCGCCACCGTCTTTCCACATACCCCTGTCTCTCTTTTCTTCAGAGATCGACCGATTGGGGGCACCCCTTGTTGAATTGACCTTGAACCAGGCAGGTATCGGTTTGCAGGGTAGTTTTTTGCCACAATCAAGAGGTAACCAAATAGTAGTATGGAAATTTGAAGATGAAAACGAAATCAACTACGTACAGACCCATAAAACAAAAACTACCAAACACCCAGAAAGCAAAACATACTGAGAACCCAAACCCAGATGATAGATTTCAGACCAACGGCTCCAAAATCAGATACCCAAATTACACGGATCAGCTTAGATCCAGCATCAAGGTGGTGGTAAGAGTACATATACAATTTTATTTAAACAGATTAGATTCAATAATTGACGAAGATTCACTTACATGAACAATGGGGAAGTTCTTGAAGTGTCTAAGGCTTTGACTAAAACAAGTCGAGAAAAGTTAGAAGGTTATGGGGATTAAATGATGAGAGTTTGGTGAGCCGCAAAAAGGATCTAATTGGAGAAGGAAAATAAGGAGACGAGTAAAGAAAGTGAAAAGGGTTCTTCTCAAGCAGACGGTGACTCGGCGGAGATGGAACGAGAAGAAGGAGAGAGTATAGCATCTTCTCACCTATTTCCTTTTTAGATGAATTAAACCCATACACAAACAAATAGAGAAACTGATTCAACCCATAAATCCATCATCTTGTCCCAATTGATGAAACCTAGAAGTCGATTTAGGGATGAAATCTTCGAATTGATTGGGTAAAGATGATAGATTTCTGGGTTGTACACCGACCCACAACAACGCCGCCACCGAGGCCATGTTTAACGCCTTCCACCAAGCAAGCAAAACCATGTTCATCATGCAGAGGTATCAGTCTCACTCTCCGTTAGTAGCACTAAATCTCAACACCTCAGTTTGAATTTCATGTTAACTAGGGGGGAAATGATTGTGCAGTTTAGATGTAAAGGTTTGTTTTTGAGGTGTTTGTTTGTGTTGTATTGGGTTTCATTCTTTGTTGTATTGGGTTTGATTCATCTTGAAACAAAATCTTGTGCATTTGGTATTCTTGGTGGTCTTACATGTTCTTGGTGTTCTAGTATAGGAATGTTGTGGGTATGTTCTTGGTGCTCTTGATGATAAACATGGGTAAAAAAAGTCCAAACAAATAATCAAGGGAAAAATGGTCTGAAAAAATCTATCTCCCACTATTCTAACAGAACCTAACAGAAGGGTGGTCATTGTCCACGGAATATTCTGTTAATTGGGTGCAAAGTGTCTTTTTCCAAAACACAGGGTAGCGTGGTGGAATTATGCCTAAATTTAAGGGTGGTCAATATCTTTTACCCATAATAAATAGTCATTGGGTCCTCCTATCAAGGAGCCCAATGACCATTCAACTTTCATACCACACTAAACAGTAACACTAAGATGCACCATGGCCCAAACACAGGATCATTAATGTAGTCAGCTCGTACCGGTGAATTACTTGAACCACTTTCAACCCGTTTTATAAATACTGAAAGGCAATTATTGGCAGTCCAAATTTTAAAACAATTTTCTTACACCAGCCTCCGGCGAACGCAGGGAAAATGCGATCATCACCGATTCATCAACAGCTCTGTGGTGAGTCGATCTACAACCCTTGTTCATAGGCTAGATTGAATCGAGTTGATGAACGGTAAGAAAACCGGCAATGCTGTTAACAGTGGTGCCAAAAACCTCAAAACTTTTAGAAAAACATCATCCAACAACCCAAAATCTACTGGGAATGATTATGTGGAGCAATTTGAGCTAAAAGCTCTTGAAATCGTGGTTGCCTCTGCAACATCACCAACCAATCCCTTTTTAGGCAAAAAAAAAAGAGACAGTCAACAAGCACTATGGTGGAATAGAAAACCACAACAAGAGCATATGTCAAGCTAATCTACAACCCTAACCAATCATCCCAGATGACTAAACCAACTATAGAGGAAAGCAACATCCCGTCCCAGGTTTTCAACATCCCAAGTCTGACAATCAAATCGGAAAAGACCCATGTTGTTCCAAGTTGTATTCTTAAAGACAAAGCAGTTGTCTTATATCCCAATTTTGTCATTGCAACCCATCTTCATAACTACTCAATGATGACAAACTCGTCTTTAGAGAAGGGGAAATACCTGGAATCTGGCAATCAAAAGTGTCCAAACAAGGAGGAAAAACCCTTGAAACAGGGTAAAATCAGGTTACCCTGAACCGCCACACTTCCGAAAGCTTATAGTCACGATGATTATTGGCCTTGTGATTCACATCTCGGTCATCAGATAAGTTGAAGGTTATTTGTGATCAGATAAATCAGGAAGTGAAGACACTACTCTTCAATAAGATTTTACTGCGTCATGGTACTAAATCTGATTGGTTCAAATATGTAAATCGACGCACAAATCAAGTTATATACATCAAGCGTTTTTCAGCTATGGAGTTGCCGAAACAAAATAAAAATACGACAACACATGGCAGATCTTTCATCCCATTCAAAATTCGTCGTGTTTGTGGGGGTAAACAAAAGATGGTTGTTGCTATTGTTACCAATAGGACTAAAGGAATCTCGCCCAAGGATTACCCTACTGAGATGAAGGAAGACCACTTACATGAACCATTGTTGATTCAAATGGACCCTGGTCGTGAAAAGACTCTCAAAATCGTTGTCAAAGAATAATAAGCGACAATGCCTACTCCTTCAATTTTCCAATTCATTTGTTAAACTAAAACTAATGCAACAACATGGCTTGCACTGAATTCTGGTTAGTCCACTGAACATAATAATTTAACTTAGTTATCACTTTCAGCCCAATTAAAATTGTCACCTTAAAACAAATTAATGACTTAAGTATAAAAAAGATACTCGAAGGGCGTACTTTAATGTTTTGTAATTTAAGAATAAATCATATTGAACTATAATGTTCGATCAAATTAAGAAGTTATCCATTTTAAGAGTACGTGAGTGAATTAAAAAAAAAAACACAAGACAATAATTAATATTATCGGAAAAAAATTACGAGTTCAACAACTCAAATATTATTAAAAAGTTACTTCACCCTTTACTACTCATGAAGTGACAGCTGCTGATTTCTCCTTATCCCCTCTTAAAGCACCTGACCGAGATGACATTCCACCATTTTTTTTTTTTTTTTAAATCTTGGCATATAGTCTCAACATATGTTACTTTTTATCCTTCCTGAACTCAGGACATTTTCTCAAAGAATCCAACAAAACCCTTATTGTTTCTTTTACCAAAACCCAATTTTTGTTTTTTGACTGTCCATGAATTTAGGCCAATTAGTATCTGTAATGTCATCTATAGGATCATAACTAAAGTCTTGGCTACTGGGCTGAAGCATGTTTTACCCTCCCTGATGGTTGTTAATTAAAATGGGTTTATCCCACAAATGTTGATACAAGACAACATACTTATAGGCCAAGATCTTGTCTACATTATCCACAAAACTTGCTCTAACACTCCGCCTAATCTTGGTGCTCTCAAATTAGATATATCGAAAGCTTTTGATAGAGTTAAATGGAATTTCTTCAGCACATGTTACATCAAATGCACTTCCCTAATAGGTTTATAAGATAATTATTGTAACACCCCTAAAATGACCACGCCGGAAACCCGGTGTCACTCTGTACCCGAGATGAAACTCGAATACAAGGAGATTTAAAACAGATGGTCCAAGCTAACATCCATCAAGTCTTAAAATAATACTTATTAAACTAAAAGAAATTCTAAGAATTAATAATGTGAAAGTTTCTAAATACTGTGATGAGTCGCGCTCCCGTTAAGCCAAGCTCCCATCTTAACATGTGGTGCAGAAAAGAGAAAGGGAACACCACAGTTCCAAAATCAGCAATATATAGTGAGCAAATAAACACCCAAGCATGTAAAACGATGAAGAGGTAATTTGCAAAACAATAGGCAATTTGTAGTACTTTAGCTAAAACAAAGTGGAAGTAAAAGCTTGACACCTTAAAGTAAACAAGAGAGAATTCCAATTTCATTGTCCATATTAGGGAATTCCAAAATTACAAATTCTTCCATTTTTCTTAATAACCATCAAGTCCTAAATCACATTGTAAATATGTTGAAACGGGGGAAAAATAACCAACCACTTCGCAAGCATCCAGGACCTTAAGTGTCGACACCACTCAAGACTTCTTGCGGCCAGAAGGGTGAGTACAAGGAGCTATCCGGGGCATTGCAACCGGATTGAATAAAATTAATTGGACGAGATACCGAAGTTAGCACGACCAAGCCAATAGTAACCATGAAACAACCCCGCACAATTCTTCCACTTCATGTTATCATCGATTATTAGATTATAGTGATGTTTTCAAAGAAACGTTTCAGCATGTGGGAACAAGTGTTCCAGTAGCACGCATTTCACATAGCACGCAAATTCATTTTGAGACAACAAGAGAAGAAAAACATTTGACATGAAAGGGCGTTAGGCACACTAGGCCTGGCATGTTTACTGACCTCAACTAAAAGCAACTACAGCAAGTCTGTCGTAGTACTCGACGTACCTTCGTCTGATAATTCGTCGCCTACAAGTTAATGATATTCTAATCAACATATTGCTAACACGTCGATATTACACACAAAGTCCTATATGAAATGCATACCATCCGTTAGTAACTCTCTCCAAAATTTGCTAAGGTGAAACCTACTTTTATTATTTAAAATATGACTAATATAACACTAGCTTTGTTAATTTATGAAACATATTACAACTATAATTATATTTACAAACTTATAAGGTAATATTACCTCTGTTTCTTCTCTTTCACCTTAGGTTGAATTTTTTACCCGTAACTGGGTCACTTTGACTCGGTGATTTGGATAGCAAAAGAATGTAATTTTTTGGCAATTTTTTCATAGTATTGTAGAGAAAAGTTTACTCTACAAGATTATGCAAAAAATACCAGATTTGAGTACTTTTTTGCTAACCAAATCACCGGGTCAAAGTGACCCAGTGAATAGTGTCAAAAAGTGAAGTAAGGTGAAAGAGAAGAAACAGAGGTAGTATAAGTTACTTTTATTTTATTTGTATAATGAAACTAATTCACTTTATTAATAACATTATTATACAAGGATATAAACTCATTATAGCATAAACACTATCCCCTTAATTACATAGGGTCCCCCATAACCACATTATAAGTTTAGTAAAGAAAATATTAAAACCTAACCAACTTTCTTTTAAAAATAAATAATGAATTTAGTTTCAAAGTTATTTCTATTAGATAATTAATTAAGATTTAACTCAATAAACTTCTTATAAAACAATAAACTCATGTAGTTATATACATATGGTAGATAGTGCATCTCAGCCAGACCAACCACTGTCCACGTGGCAGCTATCCAGGAGGTTCGATGGTACTGCGGTATCACTCCATCATTGTTCTTACATTCGCAATTATCCGCATGGGGCTGCGAGAGAGGGTCGCCCCCTGATACTAACCGCGCGAGAGTTGTAGGGTTCAAGTGGCTTGGATGTTAGAGTAAGGTACGTCGAACGTGAACATCGACATTCGCGCGCGACCCTTGTCAATTGTCTGAGAGATCTGATGAAAACATGTCCTATATACACGGATAGCCGTTGGGACGTGCCCTACACACACGAACGATCGTGTAACATTCCCTATATATACGGGTAGCGTGCTGTGAACGAGGCGGTTATCTCGCCATCTGTTATGGCTGCATTGACCCCTTGTAACGGCACTTCTATACCCTATATATAGGAATGTTGGCCTTCCTTAGCAACTCTTGGATCTCTTGCTAATCATCAGACTGCCTCTCTCTCAAGCAATTGGCAAGAGCTTACTCTTCCCTTACGCCCTTACTCTCACTCTCTATGCATTGTTCTTGTCGTTGTCCTTATTCTCTACTACAGGTGTACATTGAGATCTTCCTTACAGGATCCTCTGTACACATTTGGTGTACCCGACGTGAAACGCTACCTTCAAGCCTTTCAAGACCTCCACAACCATGTCTCATGACGCTAACCCCCGTGAAGGCAACCAGTCTCCTTCAGGAGAAGGAGTCCCAAGAGGGGAGACTCCAGCCATCACTAACAACGCCGATGTCCAAGCACAACCAACACCCGGAAATAACAGAGCTTGGAGGCGATGAGTGCGATAATTCAAAGCCAAGCCAGGGCTATGCAGGTTATATCTGCCCAGATAGCCCATATTATGGCTATTTTTGGAGGACTTGAACAAAACTCCACCCAGGGAAATCTAAATCCTTTAGGAGCAACCACGACACTTAGCCCTGCCTCGCAGAACCAACAACCACCCCTCCCTTTGGGGAACCCACCAGGACAGCCACCACTACCCCCAACAGAGCGCGCATCTGTTGGAAATATTTCCACTTACCCGTCTGCATACCCAGTGCTACCGTCATACGCGACTGGAGTTCAAGCCAGCTCCACCCCCCCCCCCCAAGGAGGAAGCGCACCCGCCAACGTGACAGCTTTGGAGCAACGCTTGGATAACTTCCTCGTGAACCAGTGCTTCGCCGATACTTTCATCCCCAAAGTCGATAGCGCGCCACCCATCCCACGTGATATCTACCTGATGCCTAACCCAGCTGGGTACAAGGCACCAAAGTGGGAAATATTTGATGAAATCAACGGAAACGGCCAAGAGCATGTGATGTAGTTCGTTGATATGATGGGCCCACACGAGATTGACCCACGATTGTTATTTCGCGAGTTCCGAAAATCATTAGGACCCGTTGCGTACAAATGGTACAGGAATCTAGAGGCGGGTTCTATCAAAACTTGGGAGGACATGGTCAAGAATTTCTACACCAAGTTCTTCCAGATTGAGGAGAAGGTTACCACGATACACCTGTCGCGCATGCATCAGAAGCATGATGAAGAAGGCGTTTCCTTCATAAAGAATTCAGGACCGAGTCGTTGGAATGCGTGGATGAATTGGTCGAGAGTCGCCTTGTTGAAATTTGTCTCCAGGGCATGCGAGACGAATACAAAGGTATGTTAATCAACTTGAAGATGCCGACCTTCTCCAAATAAATTGACTGTACCAGGAACATGGAGCCTATAGTGGAAAAGCAGAGGAAGAGGTTGCCTTCATAAAGAATTCAGGACCAAGTCGTTGGAATGCGTGGATGAATTGGCCGAGAGTCGCCTTGTTGAAATTTGTCTCCAGGGCATGCGAAACGAATACAAAGGTATGTTAATCAACTTGGAGATGCCGACCTTCTCCAAATAAATTGACTGTACCAGGAACATGGAGCCTATAGTGGAAAAGAAGAGGAAGAGGTACTCGCACGACCAGGCACCAGCAAGCTTTGGTTTCAAAGTGGGGACCCTTAGCTACAAGCAAGGACGTGAGGCTGAAGTTAATGCAGTATCGGCTCCAAAGCAACCATGAGGTCCATCAAAGGAGCCGCCCCCATTTTCGTGTTCGATCGGGGAAATTACAGGCCTATGCAAGTAGTGGAGGAAAGATGGGGTCCTCTTTGCACTGGAGCATAAGCCAACAGGGGAGCAGCTGGGAGATCCCAAATGGTGTGATTTCCATGGCCAAGTCATGCACCCAACAAAATACTGCAAGAATCTGAGATGGCTAGTGGATAGGAAGATGAGAGAAGGGGAGTTGATCATCGACGACCCAATTAAGTACGTACGCATCAATCCGTTGCCATCCCATTCGTAGCAGGGGCCAAAAGGAAAATAAGTGGCTAGTACATGATCTCGCGATGTCACAGGACTACGGCAACTCCCGAACTGATCAATATGCGATGAGTGAAAAGGTATGACCCCTTAAACATTTCTTGCACACATATGCTACATTCTGTTAAGGTTCTGTTAATGGCAAACGACTCTCCCATATGAGAGATCACTTATAAAACTTCTTGTGTGTCATTTACTCGGTTGCCCTACTTACAATGATTTGTACTCAATTGTTTGCTTCTCGATCTAAGCCTATCTGTCTAGATAGCAGCAATACGCGACACTAAGCCTATCTGTTTAGATAGCAACAATATGCGACACCAAGCCTATCTGTCTAGATAGCAGCAACGTGTGATACTAAGCATATTTGTATAGATAGCAGTAATGCGCGATACTAAGCCTATTTGTCTAGATAGCAGCGAAATTAGATATAAATCTTATCTATTCAGATAGCAATCATGCTTGGCTAAAAATGTATCTGTTTAGATAGCATATGTGAACCTAGACCTGCCTGTTTAAATGATAGCTATTTCTCTAGATAGCAACTATTATTGCCTAAAGTCTTATGATTTGTTCGAATAAGTAGCGAAATTCGATATAAGCCTATAGGCTCAGGCGACATCGATATGCGAACTTAATCCTATCTGTTCAGATAGCATCAAAACTTGACACCATTCTATCTGTTTAGATAGCAGCAAAACTTGATACGAATTTATCTGTTTAAGTTTCTCTCTCCAACAAAGCAATACGCGAACTCAAGCCTGATTAGATAGCATCAAAATTCAGCACTAAGCCTATCTTTAGATAGCACCGATACGCGAGTAAAATCCTATCTATTTAGATAACAACCACGCTCAATCCAAAGCCTATCTACTGAGGTAGCACCAGTGCGCGAGTTTAAGCCTACCTGTTCAAACAACAGTGCTTGCCAAAAATGGTACGACATGCGAGCTCAAAACTATATATAGAAATCACTTCCATGGCACTGATACACAATTGTAAGCCTATCTAGCTCAATGATAGAAATATTGAAGGTTAAAGATTTCAGACCTACAAGCTTATCTCAACAAGAAAGCAAAATGATACTCAATATCCACAAAGCCAAAACAAACGTTTTGCTCATAAAGAAAAATAAAAAGAGCACATATTTTTGCATTACAAAATTTGTTCCAAGTACAAAAGCCAGATAGCAAAACAAATCAAGATGTTGAAAGTTTACAACTCAAGAATACTACACAATGCTACTGGTCTTCCCCAAACGGACCCTTGAAAAGTGAGTCTTGAGCTGCTAGTTGGATAGAGTTGCAAGCCCACTGATCGAGATACTTTTTTATGCTCTTCATGTTTCATTTTTGCTTCTTCATACTGGGCTATAGCCTTCTCGATTGCTTCTCTTTGGGTGCGAAGTTTGGCGCTTTCCAAGTGATAGTTTTCGAAACCATATCGGAGCTAGATAGAGTTGCTGATTCTTTTCAACCTTTGAACAAGAAAATCAAAGCTAAGTCAGCCTTGTGAAACGTGCTGAACGCCTTGAACACTCGTCAAGAAATTTTGCGCGTTTGTGAGGGAAATGGTGGCTGGCGTGGTTCTGCTTATTTTCTCCATGAGGTCTGATATCTCGGTGAGGAGATCTTTTCTATCTTTAGCAGACAACTCCATCGCTCTGCTAAAAGTCTTCGGATACGAAAGACGAACCTTCATAAGCCACTTCAAGCAAGACTTGCTTATGCATGCATGTTCAAGAAGGTTAAGTGAATTATTCTGGCTTTAAAACAAATTCATAACTGGCCATGATCGCATGCTTAAATTTGCTTACCAAGGCCTGCAACTATTTTGCGAAACGAAGGAATTGGGGTCGATGCTGATGGCCCACTGCTCGAAGCTCCCGCTTCAGCCAATCGCTGATCCACAAGGGCTTCCCGCGCAAGGTAATCCTCAAGAATAACGTAATTTACTTCAGCCTCGATGGGTTCAAGGGCATGTGTGGCTCACGCTCCCCTGGGGTTCTGAGCAAGAATTGTTTCCAAGTTCAAAGCATGCCCTTGATTCTCTCAATGAGATTCTTCATCTATCATATTGGAGAGTTGTGTATCTTCTCTTTGAGCGCTTGTTTGATTAACTCCCAATACGTTAGCCCCGACTACAGGGGTGTCTGACCTCGATAACCTATTTTGAGCTAGCTCATCTGCAGTCGCATTCACGACACTTCCCTCAGGTCGGACGTCACCATCATCTGTTTGCACCTCTGGCTCTAGTGGCCTAGTCGCGCCTGTGACCTCATCCGCTTGCATCACATTTGCAGGCGCAAAATTTACTTGGTACCCTTGAGCTGAAGTATTCACTTCTGGTTGAGTCTCAGCCTGCTCAGTATCACCACCAACAATCTCCGCTGGTGGGACATTTTCAACAGCGACATTTGAAGGACCTTCAGTAGGCGAAACGACCACCTGCTGAGGTAAATCAGCTTGCTCAATGTCCTCTAATTGAGTAAGGTCTCCCAAAGTGGCATCTGTTGGCGGAACACTCTCAGGCGCGGCATTTGAAGGGACTTCAGCAAGCAAAGTGATTTTCTCTTGAAGAAAGCTAGTCTGCTCAACATTTTCGCAAAAAGTAGCCTAATGCTCGCGCTCTTGTTGGAAATCTTCTCTTTCTTTCTCAAGAATGATCTCAACACGCTCTTCTTCAGGGATCATCTGTTCAGTTATGGGCCCTTGAGGCCGGACTGCAGCTCCTTCTCCAACTACCATGTCCTCCTGGTTAGCCTCAATGACAGACTGAGGGACACGAACGACGGCACTACGAAGCCTGCGGGGTCTTCTTAGTAATGGCTCTATTTATGTAAAAAGGAAAAATTCATAGTTAATCCAAGTCAAAGGAAGCTCAGCAATCAATAGGTTGTTTCCTTTCCGTAGAGCAACCCGTTGTGGCAACCCTTGGTGATTGCATTAGACCACATAGGAGGCGCGACGGCGTCGAAACCCAACTGGGGGCTCACGCGAATGGGATTGTAATGAACCATTATGGGTTCAAAATTTAGGGTCTCTGGATTGGCCACGTACTCAGGAAGGGCAGGCAGGTATCCTCTCCTACACCAATTGACAAATCTGGCATAACGCCTGGCTCCCTTGCTAATGTGCTGAGGCCTAAATTTGGTCGACCTCTGGGTACATGCTTTCATGGAAAACGACGTTCTCCAAGGCAGTGACGTAACGCCTAGCTTCTAAATAGTTGATGTCGTCGCACAGCAAAGAGAAGGAGCGTTGAACGCCCTTAGTTTTTTACCAACGCCATGCTCGAGGACTGAGAAGCTCCGTGGTGGCATTAGGCGCGTCCCACAGCCTTACATATGATGGGGTTGGAGCGTACAAAGGCCATCATTCAAAAATGCACATCGTCATAAATGCGATGTTGATAAAGGAGACAACATCAATCTGACTTGTGACTGCTCGAGATGCGTCACATCTAGATCCAAGCGATGATACAAGGAACCCAGGACTAGAGGCCACAAGGCTACCTTTTGGCCAAGCGAGAGTTTGACTGCGAGTGCGAGGACGTGAGTAAACACCCCATCACGAGGGTGCCCGTCTATGAGATAGTGTGATAGCCAAACGCAGAGGAAACCACATAAAGTTCAGTCAACACCTTTCCCCTCAAGGGCGGTTATCGCATCTGGGTCCTTATCCAATAACTCTTGGGAAATTTTGGCTTCGCGAAATCTCTGAAGAAATAGATGATCCATTTAGACCAGATATTCTTCGCGCCGAAAGTTATGGACATGTATGTGTCACGACAGGAGGTCGAGTTCCACCTCGAAGCATTCTTCTTCACATCCGCGGTGCACTCTCGCATTTTCTCGAAAAGCGTGATCTCCTCATCATAAGTCATAGGAGGCAAGGGATCTACAGATCCCATACTTAAGAGTTCTATCAAAATCTTCTTATCCTCGAGAGTTGGACCAGCCTCAAAGGAAGAAAAGTGGAATGTGTGAGTCTTCTTTGAGTACCTCGAAAGCATGACTCTCAACATGTCATTGTTGAGTCTGACCCTGATTCCCTTCGTTGCGCGCACAATGTTGTATATCCCAGCGTTCGTCAACTATTCCTCATAATTATCAAGGTTGAACTCCGTCCATTCTTCCATCCACTCGAGTTTCTCCATGAAGGATTGAAGAAGAAGCTCGGTGAAGGGGTGCAACCAAGCTTCGAGACTGAGTAGCTGCACGTCCTGAACATTAACCAAGTCCCAATCATCCCTCTCTGGTTCAGACACTAATTTCAAATCGTCTTTCATCGAAGATCTCTGAAGAGTAGTCCATTCAACATTTTCCATGTAAAAATCCTCTCCGCCCAAGTAGGGGGCCTTGCACCATAAATCTTTGGGGACTTCTGGTAGGTCGATTGCTTCCTTTGAAGATTTCTTGGGAGCCATTTCTATAACACGAATGAAACATGCAAAACAAGATGTTTAAGATCGATGCCCTGTTCATGTGCAAAGAACAGTATGAAGAACACTCAACCCATATCTACATGCCTATCTGGTTTAGATGTTCAAAATATGAAGATTGCGTTACTAAAAGGGAAGATTTGCTAACCTTGCTGTTTCCTGAGTACTTGAAGTGCTTGATTAGCATAATCGATTAGCTGGTTGAAGGTTTGGATTTGCTCTCGGAGAGTTTGCTCTCTGCTCATTAGTTTCGCCAACGACAATGGTGTGAAAAGTTCTAATTGTTGGAGTAAGGGAGTTTATATAGGGTCCTCTGAAGAGACACGACCCTTCGAAACCTTTTCGGATAAATCGTCGCCTCGACAATAGGCAGAAATATGTGGATATCGTCGCAATCCATGCAACCCACATCACGCCCATGCCACATTAAAGGCTAAACAACGTTACAGAAACCTAGGTAATCATGGCTACTTTAGGGGGCTAGAGATTTCGAATTTTATTCGAATTGATACGAGAACCCGCGTGGAGTCACGCATGGCTGATTTTGCGCATTCACTCAACGGCGCGCGTGGTATACGCGCAAAAGGGGAATAATGTAGATAGTGCATCTCAGCCAGACCAACCACTGTCCACGTGGCAGCTATCCAGGAGGTTCGATGGTACTCCGGTATCACTCTATCATTGTTATAACATTCACACTTATCCGCATGGGGGCTGCGAGACAGGGTCTCCCTCGATACTAACTGCGCGGGGCTGTAGGGTTCAAGTGGGTTGGAGGTTAGAGTAAGGTACGTTGCACGCGAACATCGACATTCGCGTGCGACCTTTGTCAATTGTCTGAGAGATCAGATGAACACATGTCCTATATACACGGATAACCGTTGGGACGTGCCCTACACACACGGACGACCGTGTAATGTTCCCTATATATACGGGCAGCGTGCTGTGAACGAGGCGGTTATCTCGCCATCAGTTTCAGCTGCATTAACCCCTCGTAACGACACTCCTATACCCTATATATAAGAACGTTGGACTTCCTTATCAACTCTCGGATCTCTTGTTAATCATCAGACTGTCTCTCTCTCAAGCAATTGGCAAGAGCTCACTCTTCCATTACGCCCTTACTCTCACTCTATGAGCAATGTTCTTGTCTCAGTCCTTATTCTCTACAACAGGTGTACATTGAGATATTCCCTGCATGATCCTCTGTACACACATACATTAGTAAACAAATAAAACAAATAAACCCATTAACCCTTCTTATGAAAGAACCAACACCTCCCCACAGTTTTTACTATCCTACAACCGGATCCCCACAAGTATCATAATGTACAAAAATAACTCCCAAAGTTTGCAACCAAAAGCAAACCAGTTTCTTTCTCATAAAAACTTACTGTAACTATTTTTTTTCTCACAATCCATGAAGTTTCAAGGAAACCAAGCCATCAATTGAACAAGAGTGGAGTCGTATATTTATCGGAATACGAATGGGAAGGAGACGACGCCGGCGGCGCACGGGCAGCGGCGTCGGACGGCGGTGACGGACTGGGCGGTGGCGTCGGGCAGTGGCTGGGTTCGTTGGCAAAACGACGAGGGAAAGAGAGAGATCATTGGAGAGTGTTTTGGTATGAATTTCTCTGAGTTTGTAGTGGGTATTTATAGCCTTTGGGTGAAGAATCCGGCGAGTAGTATGATTGTTTTCGGCTTCAACTTTGATTCCGAATTGAGCCATAAATTAGGCGAAATTGGGTTTTCTTGGTGCAAAGATTCAATCTTTGGTAGACTAGGAGTGTATTGGGACGAAAATAGGGAGAAAATGACAAGAAATTGGAGAAGTTGGTGTTGGGTTCAGAGGAGGAGGCCGACGGTGAAGAAATATATCTCCTGGTAGGAGATTTGTTGGAGAAGATGATATGATTTTAAGGAAAAGACGATCATCCAACCATAAGTTTAGGTAAAAGACATCTAGCACCCCGAAACTTAGTTAAAAGACACTAATTAAGTTAGGAAAAAGTCACAAACCCCCCAAGTATTTAATAACAATAAAAGTTAACTCCCAAACAATAAAATTAACACCCAAAACTTAAAATACCTGTATCTACAAAACGGGGTATTTCATCATTCGCTCCTCAAAGAGAGCTTCGTCCTCGAAGCTTAAACCAACTTATCAACAACCCATAAGGTATGATTCTCCACTCCAGGGTATATCTACTAAATGCAAACCTAAGGTCATGTACGATGAGCAACGTACTATAAGGAGTACTAAAAGGACATAGTTAAAACCGAAGGATTACATCCTCTCCCCCTTAAAGGAGTGCCGTCCTCGGAACTCAAAATACATCGTTTAAAGGTGAGGATACTTCTTCCTCATATCATCCTCCGCTTTCCATGTTGCCTCTTCTGTGAGGTGACTATCCACAATACTTTATAAGCTTAACACTCTTGTTACGTGTACACCTTGTCCTGATATCTAGAATCTAAACAGGGTCAATACTTCTGGTTCGGGATCTAATACATGAAATGGTATGGAACACTCTTCTTACGTTGCTACACATGGAACAAGGTATTCCCCAAAGTTTTCACTTCTCTTTTCACGAAGAAGTCGTACGTGACCACATGATCAGATGGTGAGGCTATGGGTTAGGGATCGTAGATGATTGATCAAACAAAACTCCTTCAATAATTGAATATTTCGTGAGTGAAATGGTGCTCGTGGTAATGTGAAAGACATCCTGGTCCAACAAGTTTCTACTATTCTCCCTTGTCGATTTTTACTTGGTACAACAGTTTTGGTGTGAGCAATTAGTCGTGATTCCTTCACTATCGCCTATTGACCATTTTCTATCTTATCATACAGCACTACGAAGATGCAATAATGTCACATATATCATGCAATCCAGATTAGCAAATTGGATCAGTGTTGACCGTTCACAACCAACCTTCAAAGGACAGTTTTGCTCGGAGGCATTTATTCCCACAGTAGATCTCACATATAATATTAGTGTTCTCCACATAGCAGTAACCTCTTAGTCCAAAATAGCAACCACAATAACCTGAGTCAGAGTCAAGATTATAACACAAATTTATTCGTTCAAGTATTCCAAGTATAAGACAACAAAAAAATGAGAAGAAGTTCACATGTCGATTTGTCTTCTAGTTGTTGGGTCTAGCCCTCGATTCACGTCCTGGGCGACATGTAGACAGCCTTTGTTCCCTTCCCACTTCTCAACAATTCAAAGCGATCTCTTACAGATGAAATTCAGGTTGACCAATCACTCATTCTAGTAAAAGATTCTCTACTCAATATGAGGTAGAACCCGTAGCAGACCAATAAAAGCATACAAATTTCAGATTAGCTCATTCGTGAACTGACCCAAGCAATGATTTTGATGACATGACTTTAATCATACACATCCAACGATAAAGTGTCTCAATTACATCAAGACTTAGATTGTATCACAACTACCCTGAACGCCCGCATCATGATCGGTGCCAAAGAAAGTACCCCCATTGGTTTAGTCATCTACTCAAATAACAATTGCTATTGTATCATAAGCTGCATTCCACGGAGTGTAAGGTCATACAATCTCCCAAGTGTCCTGATTAAATTTATCCTGAATAGTACTCTGGTCTACCCCATGTCCATTTGTACATTTTCAAATAAATATGGTAAGCTCATTACATCCAGATTTCTAAATATTTTTCGTTTGGTAACACTTGTGCAAAAGGAATTCATTGGCTGTTTTAGAACGTCCTATGCAATAAGACCAATAGAGGGGGTTTAGGATTCAAAAATTTCAACTGCTTCAACAAGGCTTTACTTGCTAAAAATAGTTGGAGAATTTTTCGTCTCCTAACTCTCTTTTTTCTAATTACTTTACCTCCAAGTATTGTCAAAGAAAACCATTCTCAACTCTTATAGTTAATCCCAACGCCTCATATGTCCGGAAAGACATCTGGTATGGACATGACACACTCTCTCTCCGGGATTATGAATGGTGAAAATATTTGGATTAGATCTGAAGGATGTATTGACTCAGTACCAGCTGGTTCTATCTCAGAAACTTCCTTCAGACCGATGAAAATAAACACTTTAAATGGCTCTCTCAACTCACTTCTCTTAAATTTGTTGGTAACCCTTTTTGGAATATCACACAACTTCAGTATCTCTTCCCAGATTAAATGGTGAGGCACATTATGGCTCAAACAAATTTCAATTCAGGTGACACTGATACCCTTTCTGGCTAGCCACCCCTCGTGGAATATACGCTGTCAAAATCAGCTTACTCACTTATTAATTTAATAACTCTTGCTACCTCACTCAGTCAAAGAAAATCCAATTTAAAAGTCTTAGTTATAATTTTCAACGAAAAATGCTTTGTTAATCGTTCCTGGTGTATTCTTACTGACTCTCTTTCTAATCTGCATACTAAGATATCTTCTTGCTCTTATTTGTGTCCCTCCTGTAATTTGCATCCAGAAACTGCTTCTCATATATTTTTTAATTGCTCTAAGGCTCAAGGATTATGGCATATGGCTCTTATTTCTAACATTACTTATACTTATGTGGGCATTCAATCTTGGTTGAAGGGTTGACTCAAGCCCAAAAAAGCCTTACAGGCTCATCCCTTATGGCACTGACCTCTTGTTATTCCGTGGACTGTGAATTGCCAGGAATAAGTTGGTGTTTAATAAGGAAGAACTTACAGTTGCTCAAATGTTTCACCTGGCTCTTGACCTTGGCCAAGCCATTAAAGCAGCATGTCTTGTTCATCATTAATTTTTTTCTAATTCTCTATCTCTCTGTCCCAGATTCTGGTTTAGTTGAAGTTGTTGTTTCTGGTGGTGGTACCAATTGGATTCAGGCTCAAGATAAGTTTGTTGCATTCTCCCACTTAATCCCAATCACTAATGCTAATCTTCTGGCTGTGTTGTTGCATGTGTTTTTTTCTAGCTCAAGCTCTCCTATGTTAACTATGCCTGCCTCTCTTCCAGATGTGAGTGAAGCCTGAAGGGTTGTTGTTGGTCTCTCCGCTAGCCAAAGCCATGTTGTTTCAATGTTTCATGTTGCCCCTGATGACAATGGATTGCCTCCTCTGCCATAAAGTTCAGTTAATGTTGATGTCATTATCCAGTACATTATCGATTAATCTAGCTTCCTTCCTTAGTATTGTCTCTGTTTATCTCTAGCTTCTTTTGGTTTATTTCTTCTGGACAATGGGTGGTCCTTTTGTGTTTTGTTTTAACTCGTTTCGGATGTTTATGTAATGATCGCTTTTCTTGTTGTGTTGGTTTGTTCGGATGGTTTGATGTCTAGTACTAGCTTGGTGTACGTGAATATTGTCTAATGAAGTTCTTTATTTCCCGCAAAAAATATATATATTAAAAATATCACTAATAATCAACATAGATGTAGTAGATTCATGTTAAGTATGTTGTATATACATCTCTCCACATGTAATAGTATATGTAGCGATGTCATAAATCGGGCGATTCGAGCTACTTCGTCGTTTAATATTTATACCCAAGTTCGAACCTAATTATAATAAGGGCTGAGAATTATTGTCAAAGCCCATCAAGATTACTAAAAGCATGTGCCAAAATCCTATTTTAGTTAGGGATGAGCTCGGGTTGGTCAGATTCATGTCGTCCAAGTTGTACCCCTAGCTTTGACGTTCATGCATTCAAATAGAAGAAATAGTTATGTGTTTTGATTTTCTAAAGTTCGTTGAGAATGGCTCACTGGTAGAGACTCTAAGACGAACATTGGGTCTTTCTCGTCTAAATCTCCATAAATAAGTTCTCGTGTTCCAATTGTTAGTGGGTAGTTATTATGTGAATTTTATTTGCTGGTGGTGGGATGATTGGTTCTACGAAATCCCAAGTATATGATATCGCTACAAGTAGTAACCCAATAAAGCTGGAGTCGAATCCACAAGGATTGGGAAAGAGAGATCTCACACTTCATTATGAAGAAACAAGCTAAACTAAATCTAACTAGTGCAATGAAAGTAAATTTCTCAAAGGCTTTTTAAGCTAGCCAATCTTCAAATCTACGTGAAACAATTTAAAGAAACTTAGTAAACAACTAGGCAACTAAAAAGAGGTTGCTAAAGAGTTTGGAAAATTGATAAGAGAAGAGTTGGATCAATTGTATCCTCTAGTGGTTCATGTGACTTGAATCCAACTACCAAATCATTTGCTCAAGAGTTCAATTCATGAGTTCAATGGAGAAATCCAAATCAATGTTGCTCACTTGAAATCCACATACTCAACCAAGCCACAATAGAGATTCCTATTTCAACTCATAGAACTCATGAATTCAATCACTCAAACATCAAAACACAAAGCACAAGTGCATTCAAATCTCATAAACCAACTACGATCAACAACTAATCAAACAAACAAGTTTAGCTACTCATTTTTTAGAGTACAACACAAGAGATATCAAGCATCTTCAAAGATGATTTCATTATATTCATACTCAAGCTGTAGGTACACAAGACACTCTTCAATTTTCACCTAAATAACACAAGTTCAAGCTATAACTTGAAGAGCAAAGCAGTCTAATGTGAATCAAAACTACAAAATGGAGCAAATTAACCAACTACTCTGCTGAATTTGGGCAATGAACCACGCCTGGAATGGTTCTTCGACATATAACCTCTGCTGATTTTTACTTTAATGATTGACTTCATTAGGAGATTAATGAGAGATTACAAAAAAATAAAATAAAAAAATTAGCAGTAATTAATTTTAATTCTTTATAAAACAAAACCAGAGTATTAAAAGCAATTTTTCTCTCTCTCTAACCCACGGGAAAACAAAACCCATCTTCAAACTCAAACCCTATTCCATGGCCGCCTCCACCAACTCATCTTCATCTTCCTCTTCCATGGCCGCCTCCACAAGCACCACTCCCATCTCCACCAGCGCCACTACCAGCACTCCCTCCACGGGTGCTCTGTCACCCATCCCAGCAATGGAGGTTATCCCCACGGCCAACCCCACCCCCGATGAAAACACCGCCGTGGAGGCTATCCCCGCCGTCGTTGTCCCCGCTGCTCCAGACCATGCTCTGCCACCATCAATCAATTCGGTTGCCCAATTTCTCATTAGAACATCACTTGTTTCATCAAAACTTCAGTTGAGGAAGCAAGTGAAGTCTTGACGAAAAAATCACTTTTTTCGTCAAACTTCACTTTATTCATCATTTGAAGTTTGATGAAAAGTTTAAGATTTCAAAACTTTAGTTGATGTTCTAAAACTTCAGCCAAATTTGTGATGAATAAACATATATAGTGAGGAATTAACGAAAAAACACCATGTGACGAAAAAAACAACACTTTCAAATAAATAAACACTTGGGAAAATTCATAAGACATTATCCGCTCCCCTTTAAGACTATTAACTTGTAATAACAATGTATCATTTTATTTCAGGGAAATATAATTAAGTTATCGACTCTCGGTGGGTACTCAGTCCGTTGTTTCACAGTGAGATAATCAGAGCAAATTCTAACTCTCGATTTACGTTGAGAGACTATGCTCATACTTTGAATAGGTTCCGACCAGATGTGAGGAAGGTAATTGAGCAAGAGCTGCGAAAAGCTGAAGTGACTAGTTTTTTGGCGGCCGATGAAAGTCCGCCACCTCTTGGAAAGGAAGTTGTCGAGGCACATATGCAAATACCCATGTGAGTCGGCCATGTTCATGCTGCGTATGATCGAGTGCAGAATCAATTCGCCTTGTATGAGAGACTTCGTAGTTCATGAAGACAGAGATGAAAGCATTCTAGATAGGACAGATTATGCATGTGCAATTTGGCAGGTAAAGTTTTGTTGGCATGTAGTTCACCCACGCACACGTGATAGAAAAGGACAGATGGAAACCTAGGAACTTGTTAATGTAATCGTTTTGATTTTCATTTTGTTAATGTAATCGTCTTGACTTTCACAAATAACATTGATACACAAACAACGAAGACAACGTTAAATAACACAAATAACATTGATATTACACAAACAACGAAGACAACGTTACATAGCACAAATACCATCGATATTACAGAAACGACAGTGATATTACCCGAATAAGTCACATTGGTTGTTTGCATGTCTTCCTCTTGTGACCTAACTCACTGCAGTTACCACACTTGTACATCCTACTCCTGATAACTCCACCTTAGGAGTTATATTCGTATAGATTTCACTACCTTTTTGCATGACTTTGTGGCATTTACGTGAGAAATTGACCAATTCTTGTACGTTTTAAGCATTCTCGAGTATTTGGAATTAAATGTATAATCCGAACGTATCTTGTGTAATTTCGAGCTATTTTGTCACATTTTATCTTCCGGTATGTTTTGTGTTGTTTTCAGGAACCGGGAGCTCGAATACGTGCATTGGCAAGAGGAAACGAACTTCAGAATGTTTCAAGGCTCAAGAACAGTGTGTGGAATGGAAGACGGGTGAAGAAAAGACCAAAGAACTGAAAAAAAGACATGATTTTCTCAGACTGGTCGTACTACCACTATACTGGTAGTAACACCAGACCCATTCTTAGAAAATTTGGCAGAATCAAGAAAAAATCACCTTCTGTTGGTCGTACTACCAGTATTACGACCAGTCTGACCATCATGACGCAAAAATTTGGGGTTTTATGCAATTTCGAAGAATTTTTGGGCAACAAGTGATGGGAATTACTTACTAAAAGACCTAGGAGCATGGGGGAACGATCATTGACGTCTTTTGGGAGGAGAACAACGCTAAAGACAAGGATTGAAGGGGAAGATCAACAAGACTTGAAGATTTTTCGTTTGCTTTCTCATATTTTACCCTCTTAGTGTATGATTATGGAGATTATCGTTTTGTTAAACAAGATAATGACTAGCTAAACTTCTCTAAGCTAGATAATCTATGGAGAAGTAGGGTTTTGGTTAGTATTTTTTGGGTTATGACTTTATTCACACTTTTAGCTTAATTCCACGTTTATGCTTTGATTATTCATTGTGTTCTTGTTCTTAGATATATGTGTGCTTGGCTTGATCAAATGTAGCATGCTAGTTACCTAGTTAGTTGCACGATAGTGAACTAATCCGGGCGTGTTAAGAACACAATTGACATTCTTGTATTTCTTGGAGACAAAGAGGAGAAAAGAATTTGAGTGACCGAGTGTGGGTTGTTTCGGTTGGGATTGGTTAGGTTTTAGCGAAAGAGGTGGACCGATAGGACCCGGTGAACGGACCGAACAAGCCAACTAGAGTAGAACGGTAAGCGTAGTAAATCGCGTCAACTCCCACTCCCGAAGAACATGTTCTCACCAACAGACGGAAACCTCTTCTCCTTGTCTCGTCCAGGGTTAACCTTCTTCAACGGGGGGGGGGGGGGGAAAGCTGTCCAGGGGTGACCATTTCCATGCATCGTTGTTCTCAGCGTCCATGATTCCCCAAGCAATTGGATAGCAATGTTTCTCGCCATCCACTGCAGTGCACGTTACCAATTGTACTGGCTCCTTCTTCATATGAGCGCAATCAATAACGAGCATCGACCTCATGTACTTCATCCCTCGTAGCTGTGCACCTATAGTCAAGAAGCAATACTTGAATACATTTGTCTCGGGCTCAACAGCGACGTCCCAATGGCTACCGGGGTTGAGAGATGCTGCTAAATAAAGAAAGGCTGGAAGGTCTGCATAATTTTGCGTGCGAGTGCCGCTAATAAATGACTTTCCGGTCTGCTGCGCATACCATCCAGACCAATAGCTTAAACGTGTTCCCATTACTATTGTTTGATAAGATCGTTGTTGGATTGTCATTGCGCACTTCTATATGGAAAATTTTGTTTTCTCTTGGTACACTTGTAGTGTCTGGTCTATCGCCCTCACCTACGTTCTCTTCCATAGCTACAAACATCTTTACCGTTGTCTTGGAATCAAAAATGTTAAACAGATCGTTATCATGTATTTCACAATCAATCAGGGTTGGCGGGAACATGTCATCGTACTGTACATGTAATAGTGTCTTCTTGTTCCGGTCATGGTCATCCACCATTCTTTCAGCAATTTCTTGTATCAACGTCTCTAACTGAGTTCCTTTATTCAAAACGAACCCCACGGTCTTCATTTGTTCTCCCAAATACACGTGTTTGTCCTGAATTCTCGCCCATGAATCATTCCACACAACAAGAATTCGCAATTTCTTCACCATTTTTGCAAAATGATGGTCACCAAGTATAATAAAGATGTTATGAAGGCATAAATTTTGGTTTTAGGGTTTAGTGTTTTAGTATTTACACTTTTATTCGTCAATATTTCGTTACATGACTATTTCGTCATTCAGACACATTAATTCGTCAATAGTAGTATTTAGGGTTTACGGTTTAGGGTTTTTTCGTCAATTAAAAGTTTTTTCGTCAGAACTTCAATTGACCAGTTACTTCAAGTTTTGACGACCGAAAGTGAAGTTTCAGAAGTTTATATGAAACTTCAATTTGTTTTCGTCAAAACTTCAGGTAATGGGTCAATTGAAGTTAAACTGCTGAAACTTCAAATAGGTTCCTCAAACTTCAATTGACCCATTACTTGATGTTTTAACGATCAAAACTGAAGTTTCAGATGTTCACATGAAACTTCAATTCTTTTCGTCAAAACTTCAAGTAATGGGTCAATGAAGTTAGTCTCCTGAAACATCAAATAGATTTCTCAAACTTCAATGAACCCATGAATTGAAGTTCTGACGAAAAAAGAGTGAAGTTTCACCTGTTTAGATGAAACTTCAACTAATTTTCGCCAAAACTTCGATTCATAGATCAATTGAAGTTTGAGGAATCTATTTGGAGTTTCAGCAACTTTAACTTCATAACTTCAATTACCGAAATAATTGAAGTTTTGACGTATAAAATGAAGTTTCAGCTGAAACTTCACAACTTCACTTCTTCACAACT
The DNA here is from genome assembly GCA_023055425.1 of Linanthus parryae. Taxonomy (NCBI): domain Eukaryota; kingdom Viridiplantae; phylum Streptophyta; class Magnoliopsida; order Ericales; family Polemoniaceae; genus Linanthus; species Linanthus parryae. Next base: position 105,278,316 of record JALGPY010000001.1, read on the forward strand.
TCATTTAGAGGAGTCAAGTGATGTTTCAGCTGTTTAGCTGAAACTTCAATTTTTTTCATCATTTAACTGAAGAAAAACTGAAACTTCACTTTTAACTATGACGGTATATCCACAAACTGACGAATCAATATGCCTAACTGACGAAAAAAATGACACATTCATGAAATCTCATCAAATCTGGGTAGACAATGAACAACAACAACAACAACAACAACAACATGAACTTCAACATGGTCATACAAACAAATTTTAGACAAAAAATGAGCAACATTGTGATCCAAAATGGTCCAAAGCAGTTAACAAAACGTCTACAAAATCATTACCTTTGTTTCTTGATGAACCAAACTTCAAACAAAAGCCAACAATGGAAGAAATAAAGAAAAAAAATCTAGAGAAAGAGAGAGGAAACAACAAGGATGAATTCACCTGTGAAAATGAAAAAGGCTTTGACAAGTATAAGGTTGTTTGGTTGTTGGGGGGTTTAAGGTAGCTAGAATTGATGAAACCCTACTTTTTTTGGTGAGAGTGGGTGAAACATTGAAAGCTTTAGAGAAAGAGAGAGGGATGTGAAATTTACATAGAATGGGGGAGGGACAATATGGTAAATAAAATAAAAAAGTGAAATTTTGACGACCAAAACTGAAGTTTCAGAAGCTTATATGAAACTTCATTTTTTTTCGTCAAAACTACAGTTAATGGGTCAATTTGAAGTTTTGACGAATAACATGAAGTTTCAGCTGAAACTTCACTTCTTCACTTCTTCACAACTTCACTTAGAGGAGTTAAGTGAAGTTTCAACTGAAACTTCAAATTTTTTCGTCACTTAAACAACGAAAACTTCATTTCAACTATGATGATTTATCCGTAAACAGACGAATAAATATGCCAGAGTGACGAAAAAAAGAACATATTCATGATTTTGTTTGAATTGTTTGGGGGGACCACACAACAACAAACAAACAATTCAGTTGATAAGTAGTGAATGTTTAAATTGGAGGTTAGATTTCCAATTTGAAATGGGGGAAGGTTAAAAAAAAAATAGCCAGTTCTAGGAAAGGCATTTGTCCAATTGTCCCACCCAGCAGCAACAGATGTACAAACAGCACCAGAAACAGTACTATATCAGCCCCAAAATCGATCAAATTCAACTCCTATCTCTATCCCTGGTTGTTTTTTGCTCCGAATTAGCTCAGAACGAGCTCGGAATCACTGAGAACAACCCAACACACCATGATGAACAGAGGGAGAGAGGAAAGAGAGGCAGAGCTTTGCTCTGAAACAGAGGTGGAAGAGCCTGCCCTTCAATCTTCACTTCAACTTTTATAGAGGATGGGAAAGGGTTTCGTAGCCTCCAAGGAGGGATCTGAGCTTTTGAATTGAACCAATCTTCTCTCAATCATTGATTTCAGAAGCTTCACGAACCCTAGCTCAAATTGGGGCTTTTCTCTATGGTTGTTCTTAGGCCGAATTGAGTGAAGATGTAGGTAGAGCTTGGTCTGGGAGAAGATTGGTACCAGTTTGATGCGATTTGGTGGCGATTTGGGTCGGGTTTGAGGGTGGAGGAAGCTTCGTCCGAAGCTTTTAATGGCTTCTTCGTGGGTTTGTCTGTGTGCAATGACGGGGAGAGAGAGAGAGAGAGGGGGTAAGAGACGCGTTTGCTGCTTTGCCATAATGGCACTTGGCTCCCCCTTTGTTTGTTGGGGGCTTTAAAATGGCCCCCAGCTCTTTAAAAGGTTTAGGAAAAGTGCTTATGCTCCCCCAATCCGTTAATAACCCTTCACTGCAGCCCTTAAAAACTTTAGAAACTTGCATTTAGCTCCTCGTTCCGTTAAATTATATTCAAATAAGCCCCTTTTATGTAACTTTGGCCTTCTAACTTGCTTTGTCTTCAATCTTGGCCTCTCAAATCTTCACTAATATTATAATTAAGTGCCCCAAGTACCTTCTTCATGTCTCTTGGCTCCTCTAAAACGTCTCAGTTCATCATTTAAGCTTTTCTTAACTAGCATCTTGCGTTCAAAAATCCGTCTTCAACTACAAAATAAGAGAAAAACAACCAACACTACAAAGACAAGCATAAGACTAGAATTAGGGATATAACATGCACATAATACATAAAAGTAAGTTAAGAGTAGTTCAATATATAACCCACTAAAATATTCGATTTTAAGTTGTTAACAATGATCTTCACTTGTTATTGGTGTGCATAAATTAAAAAAGGAAGAGAAAGATTTGTTATTGGTGGGTGGTGCAATTTGTTATTGGTGGCGGCCACCGGAACCGGGACAATAGCCTTGAATTTGATCTATCATTATTTGGAAGGTAAAAGATGGACTTACATTTTTTATCATCTGGTTAAACGTTTATGTAATCTGCGCCGTGGATCATCGTGGATATGATCTTCGTCGCCTCCGCCCATCTCCGCCGGTCGCCCGTCTCCACTGTCTCCCTCCGCCTCTTCTGGTGGCGGGTCATGTTTTGACTCATAACGGTTCTCCGTTTTTCCCTTATTGCCTTTGTATGGAACCAGGAGCCACAAGCCGTAACCTCCCTTGCTCACTTCCATGTCTTATCTTGGGAATTGGACTATGGTGTGCAACAAGGAACCATTGTGAGAACATAGGGAATGGGTCATCTCATACTTTTAAAGTATATTAAAAAGTGGCTTCAGAGACGGAACATGCGAGAAGAATTCAAAGTTTGATAACGTTTTTCTGTTTCATGGGTGCATAAGCGGAATTTTTCAAACGTCGAGGATGCAAAGTATATTTTTACCTAAATACAGGGGCGGAAAGTACCTTTTACCCAAATCACTATTTTGCTTTAACGAGCAAGTTGGTTGGTCAGAAACTAGGACGCATCACAAGATTTACTGATTTCACTTTCACGATATGAAACTTGGGGTATATTACGAATAAATATACAATATGAGGGGGAGTAAGTGTCATAAATCCGCATGTATATAAACACCTAAATGTTTAAACCCTATGCTTAACTTCTTCTTTCCCTCTGGCTCTCTATCATGTACGGAAATTCTCCAGGCTACCGTCCCGGCGGTTCCGGTGGCCGCCACCGTGACCGTGGCCGTGGACGGGGAGCGCCGCCACCTCCACCTCCACCGGCGAACACTCCAAACCCTAACTATCACCAGAACCCGTTCATTCCAAACCCGGCCTTCTTTGCCGGCAACCAGTATATGCAAAACCCTAATTACTCGTTGCAGAGCCCTAATTTCTCGTTGCAGAGCCCTAATTTCTCAAACCCTACCCCAAATTTGCAATCTCCAACCTTGCGGCCTCGGCCTCCGGTCTTAAACCAGGGGTTACGTCCTCAGCAGAGCGGCGGCGGTGTGGAGAGGATCGACGCAGCGGTCGCCAAGGCTCGCAGCGATTTGATTGCCGCGAGAGAGAGCGTCTCGGCTTGGAAAGTATCGCAGTCTGCGTTGTTGATTTTGCAGGCTGAGTCGTGGGAGTCTTTGGGACTGCAAATGCAACAAGTCCCTTCTCTGAATCGGCTGATAGCCACAGAAGGCAAGGTATGGTGGATCGCTAGGGTGCATTTTATGTAGTATCTATTGACAGAGGAAAATTTCATACTGATTTTACCCTTTTGTTGCATTAATTGATGTGGTGTTTTGTTTTTGGGCCCAGTGTTTATAAATTGGTGGCATTAGTCAATGAATGCACACAATGGGTGAGAGTTATGGGTGAAAATGGAGAATTTGAAGCACAACTGCCTTTAGAAATATAGCGTATTTCCTTTCAAGTTTGTTCTTAAATAGTACTTCCTCTGTACTATCTGAATCTTCACCTTTTTTTTATTTTACCACTGTTCACTAAATCACTTTAATTTGGCGATTTGATTAGTAAAACGATGCAATAATTTGATAATCTTTGCACGATGTTGTAGAGTAAACTTCACCTTACAACACCATCAAAAATTTATTAAAAATTTGCATCGTTTGGCTATTCTAATCACCGGGTCAGAGTGACCCGATTACGGGAGAAAAAGTCAAAAGGTGAAGATAAAGAGTGAACGGAGGTAGTACTGTAGTAGTACTATCTACAAGAAGGTGAGAAGAGAAACTTGGGGTACATTACGAATAAATGTACAATACGATATGAAACTTGGGGTACATTACGAATCACACTAGAAGAAGGTGAGAAGAGAGAACGGAGGTAGTGACCTTATTACGGGAGAAAAAGTCAAAAGGTGAAGATTAAGAGAGAACGGAGGTAGTACTATCTACAAGAAGGTGAAAAGAGAGAGGGGGTATATAGAGAGATAACTAGAAGGGTTTAAAATATCACAGCCAATATCTGGCTTATTTGGACTTAGTTGAGCAGATTATTTGTAATCTGGTGCTTATAGGTGAAGTTTTGTCAGGCCGGATAGCCTTGACAAGCTGCCGCTTCTTCGAGACATGCAAGCAAAATGTGAGTTAAACGGATCCAGTGAAATGGTTAAAAAATTAACTCATCTAAAATTTAATTTTTAATTTAATTATTGTATGCAAACATCTATGAATTTATTATGCTCATTCCTAATTTCCTATAAATATATTGCATCTAATTTAATTAACAAGTTCATAAAGAAGGTGGTATACAAGCTACTTGATAACCAAGAAGCTGACCTGTGATGATGGGATTTATTTCACTCATCTTTCCTTGAGTGATAACCAAGATTCATAGTCAAACTCAAGCTTGGTTTGTATACGCTATCCAAGTTTGGTTGTTCTTACCAGTTCTATCTCTGGGCCACTCGTGAATGTCTCGGGAGGAATATGATTTATGGATTTGTGTGTGTAAGTTTGTTGAACTTATCATTTTTGTGAGTAAATCCCAAGGCATCAATCCAGTATTTTACTTGGGAATATCATTTTTAATCCCAAGGAATCAAAATGTTTTCTTGTTACTATTCGCGTCATCCACTTGGCCTGTAGCCCCTGAATTTATGATCTGTTTTTGTATTTGATTTAGATCAATGCATTTATCCATTGTTTTGCTGCGGTTCAAAGAATTACTTCACTGTATGATTTGGAGGTGGCAATCTGCAAGAATGAGGGCATCCGCCAATTTGAAGAGCTTCAAATGGGACCTTTGTTGCGGCATCCACTTGTTTTACATTATTTTTGCTTGGATTCTGATGTTACTAAAGTTTACAAGATAACTAGTCCAGATTTAATATCTTACCTTTGCAAGTTCATGGACAGTCATGAAGGTAAAGTGATCAGTATTGATGAATTTATGGAGTTTGTTGCAAAGAAGAGATCTGCTAAGAGCAAGGGAAAGCTAGGTCTGCGTATCCAGAACTTAGGGTATGTTGTCCTGTGTAAATTGATCACCTCAAGAGTTAATTTTTTTGCTGTTTTCTGCAACTGCACATGCTTCCTCCTTTTCAAGCATTATTGTTATGATGCTTATTTGCTCACTACTGGTGATGTAAGGATTTCCATTGACAATACTTGTATTTCTGTTACCAAAATATATCCACTTTATGTTTTGGACCTATTTTATTATTATGAAAGCATGCCATTCGTCGACTAAGGTTGTTGTGAACTTTACTACACCTTTTTGTCAGTCACTCACATAGAAAGGGCTATTATGCCTTTTGGTCATTCTCTTTTGTCATCAAAGAAATCTCTTGCTTATTTGGTAGTATTAATTTTCCTATTCTCCATGCAATTATTTTGTTGCTCTTGGTTACTTTGGTACAAGTGTGATTCTTATCTGGGAATCAGGTGCTTTACACAAACTATCTTGCTATTCATCAATTTCATAAACCACATAATTACTAGGAAATACACAATTGCTACTCCAATACTTCCAGCCTCAAAGCAAAATTGTGAAAATACTTATAACAGGTGGGTCCTCCGTGCAAGTCGTCGCCCTAGCTCTCAAAATTGGTCTTATTTATTTCAGGATTTGATCTACTTTTAATTGTAAAAGAAGCAAATACTGGTGGACAAACTATCAGACGTTAAAGAAGAATGCCCGAGATTGGGTGGTTCTACTTGTCTGAGGCGGCATTAATTGAGCTTATTTATCTGTGTCAGGGTCAGTTTGATTGTGTTGTAGCTGTATAGGAGGTTTACGTGTAGATCACCCTATGAAGTAGTTCCTAGTGATTTTCGTAGAAGCTTTCTTCGGTAAACGTCATCGGACACCTATAGCAGACCGCAATTAAAACATTTTGGTGTTTTGTAGTGATGTGAACTTGCTGTGGAGGAGCAAAGTGAATAAACGTAATTCAAATCCATATTTTCAAAGATATATTTCCCTAATTCGGATCATTGTCAAGAGGGTGCCCCAGAAGCGGCTAATCTTCATGTTTCCAAATACCTTGTTTTTTTTCCCCAGCGGAAATGGGAGAATATTACAAAAAGGAAAACACTACGCTCTTACTAGAGGAGATTCGGGGCAAATATCCCCTCAGCAAAGGCAATACAAAACTCAATTTCAGTTCTGTTTAGATGCTCAAGGAACAAAGGGTGGATATTTCTTTCTATAGAAATTGTCTTTGTTTCCAGAGCGTGCTTTATAAACTAACACAAGCTTTTGCACTGACTAAGCTAATTATTTTTACAGGACACTCATTACTTATATCAAGGAAGCGAGAAGATCAGAAAGTTGTAATGTGAAGAAAGTCCTCAATACTTCGAAACAGAGATCTGTGGAGGAACTTCGGAAGCGCCCACTTCTGGCCTTCTTACAGAAGAAGGAGTTGGATGATCGCTATAATTCCATCTCTGAGCGAGTTAAATCATTTTCTTCTGAGAATGGGCTTCTTGGTAATAACCACATAAGATTTAGTTCATCTGAATCTGAGCATGACGATGAAGATGATTCTGACGATGAAGTTAACGAGAATGAGAAAGAGACACAAAACCATAGTGGGTCACAGGATACTGTTAATTGTGACAAGGCAAGTAGATGTCCTTATCCTTCGGCAGCCGAAGAGATCTCAAGGCTTGGATTGAGAGGGGAAAAGAATGACAGGGCTTCCCCAGACAGTGGCAGTGGAAAGCTTAAAGAAAGTGCTGGGCTGTTGAAGAAAAGAGGAAAGCCAGAAACTTCAAGAAGCAAACGTCGGAAGCTACATAAGAAAAGCAAAAATGTATCAGATCCTATGACTGATGTCGAGACTAAGGGGTCCTCTACTCAGAATGAAGCTGAGCTCCTGCTTGCTGACCATTCTTTGAGGATGTTTGTCACCACGTGGAAAGATGCATGCCAGGTTAACAGCGTGTCTGAGGTATAAAATCCTATTTCTTCATGCTGTTCTATTTCGATTATTCATGATGTGCTTTCTTGTTTACCTCCATCTTGTCACTGAGCAGAGGGACTTCACTAAGTTGAAGGTCCTGGATGATTTATTTTGATAGGTAATGAAAATTTATCAATAAGAAAAACTTTGCAACGAGCTAGAACGATGTAAAAAGAACAAAGAAACAAAGAGACCACCTAACTACTCAAACTAACTACTACTTGCTTCATAATCCACGGAAAACTTCAATCGCTTTGATTCACTATCCAATTTTAACGAGAAGCCTTAGCCATATCTCTGTGAATCTGTCCAGGGCTTCTCTCATCTACATAATAAGCTGCTATGTGGAATAAGCTATCCCCCAAAATGTGACATGTGGAATAGCTTATCCCCACCATATCCTAGAGACCAAACACTTTATAAAAAAATTAAAAAAAGAAATTCTAAAACATTTTGAAGATAAATCTTCTTCTTTGGGGTCGTGCCCTCGGGCACGGGTTATGCACTAGTCTTGAATAGACTGACAGAGTTTCTTTGCTTGCTGCTCCTGGCCATGATAAGATAAGCTCAAAAATGTCCCGAACTCCAACATATCATTAGAATTAGAAGACACAAAGAAGATAAATGACTACACTTAACAACATCTGTTGATTTCAGGCTTTCAGAATGATGTGGCTCCACATGCCCTAAAAAATGTAGGCACTTCAACATCGGAGACATCACAAAACTCCTAACTCGAACTAAAACAAATCAAAATCGCTGACTTCCAAATCAACATTGACTATCACCAACACCAATGCCTTCTTGTTACGGTAGCCCTTACTGTCAAGAGCCCCGGTGAAAACTGTGAAGTTTGAAAGCTATTATGAATAAAGATCCAAGTACTCATGGGTGAGATTTTAGTGGCTCAAAGCTATTATGGAGCAGAAAGCTGCAAAGAAAGAATTGGCCACTGCTAGCTTCGTCTTAGTGGTTGACTTATGACCAACACTAATCCTGGCAACAGCGGCTCCATTTAGCTGTGTAGCTCCAATATTCTGCTGAAACACTGGTTGTGGTACAAGTGACGAGTTATTACAACAGCGATAAACCTGAAAAATTACAGGTCTGTGACTTCCAGGACTAGGATTAACTTCCAAGCAACCCAACAAAATCTGCGACAATCACAAACAGTCTCCTTCCTAACAGGAGGCCCGAAATAGACTTGCTAAAGGATTTGCACTATAAACACAAGTACTTGAATTGCTTGCTCAGAGCCTCCCCTGTGTCTGCAAACAGAGCAGAAACATAGCGTGATTCGAAGCAAAAGCCGCACACTTGACTTCTCACCCCACTCCTGAACTCCTACTAACCCGCCATTACATTCAATGACACGACCATAAAGACATCTCCGGAAAAAAAGAAGCCTTGAGGTTCTAAATTCATCTAGGATCCACTTCTGTTGGTTAAGTTCCCACATGAATTTAGAGCCTCAGAGATGCAGTCGCTGCCACTTCGAATGAGCTATACATTACACGGGGGTCCTCACATTTCTGCATGACGCTTCTCTTAAAGTCTAACCATACACCGGACGCCACATATGCCATACATGTCCAATGCCCAAAATAGGACAAAGTACAAAAAGAACTCTTACAGTTTGCCCAGATTCCTACTGAACCCCCCATGCAATACCGGTTTGGAGTATTTGGACAATGAACCCGCTTCACTTACATCATTCCGGAACAGTGTCCTTAAAACTCAAATGCCGTTTGATTTCCTGGATGACATCATGGCATAACAGACTTTTTCCTCTCTCTCCTGAGCCTTCTTACCATCAAACAATCTCCACCATCCTCCACCTTGACCATCACCACCACCCCTCTGTTCTGCTGTTTCACCCTCTGTGTTCTCTCTCTCTGAAGTCTGACCCTTTCTGCTCTCTCTCCGGAGTCTCTCCAGCACCAACAGCCCATCTCTCTCTCTCTCTCTCTCACACACACACACACGCTCACACTCACACACACACACACAGACACTTCTCTGAATACCCTCTGCAACTTCGAGCTCAAGCTTCAATAGGTCATTCCTGGTAGAGCCATACAAGAGGATCTCAAGATGATAATCAACCTGAAATAAAAAAACTATACGGACGATAACAGATAATTATTAGAAATAATTACTCTGCGTATGATATATGATTGTATATAAACAATATGCTTTTAAAAATATGTAATTTCAAAACTAATGGCTAAATGAGGCTGTTCTAAAACACACAAGCCGAGCTTCATTGTATTCGGGCTCGGGTCATTTAACAAGGAGCCTAAATCTAAGCTCTAGCTCGGCTCTTTCAGCACACAAGCCGAGCTTGAAGCCGGCTCTGGATCGGCTCTCGGGTGGCTCTGTTCGTTTACAGCCAGGACGATGAACAGAATAAAGAGGAGTATCCGATCTTCCTATTTGAGTAGGATTTTCTTAGATATTAAGTGTTTTTGGGGGTTTATATTGAGCTTATGCTAGTCTGTTTTTGGTGGATTATGGATTTCAACAGGATGGGTTAAATTAGAAATAGTTGAACCATAGGCTGTAAGCATATATCTATTCCACGGGCATCTTACATGGGTTCTGGAACATGTTATTCTACCCCAAAGAAATCCGAGAGCTCTCAGTATATCTGAAGTATAATCGTGTTGCGTTGTATGCCTTTAGGCGGATAACCACTAAACATTTTTGATTTCTAAAATGAGAAAACCAAGGGTCAGGACTCATGACGTAAAAGAGACACTAGTGGTGGGGTCTTAGGGGAACTTATTAACTACCAGAAGGGTAAGACTTTCAGTTATATTTCCATTTTGAATAAGAGGAGAGAAAACGTAGCGTACATTAGGCTGGATTTTGGAATAGATGCGGACTCCCAGTAACTCCGCCTGATAGTGCCATAATGTCATATCATGATATAGCGTATGAGTCATACAATGAAGCATTGGGAGTGTGGTATTGAAAGGAGGTTAAGATGTGAGACAATAGCTACCCAAAATCGATTTGATTTTGTGCTAGGGAGGTCGACTATGGAGTCTATATTTCTACTTGGGTGCTTAATGGAGAAGTATAGAGAAAATAAAAAAGACCTTCATTTACTTTCTATGGACTTGGAAAAGGCATATGATAGAGTGCCTAGAGAGCTGACATGGAAAGTCTTGGAGATAAAGTGGGTACGAGCTGACGTGTACCCGTTCAATATATTGAGGTGATTACAGACATGTACGAGGGAGCAGTTACTAGTGTGAGGGCAGTGGGAGGAGAGACAAGAGAATTTCCTATAACAATAGGTTTACAGCAAAGGTAAGGTCCATAAGTGTTTAGTTTGATTTGGATGACTTCACAAAGAGTTTCCAGGATGATATCCCGTGGTGTATGTTATTTGCAGACGAAATAGTTGATTGATGAGACAAGGAGTGGGCTAAAGACTTGCATGAGCATTATATATATATACAAGTCTTTTGTTTCTCTTGTTCCTGCTCCCCCTCGTCCTTCTGCTTCTGCTTCTTATTCTTCTTCAATCTCTGTCGTAGGGTGAGACAAGTCTCCAGCTTTATAGAGGCAAGAGACTCACAAGTCACAATAACCTTTAATGGAGTCAAGACTGCTCCACTAAAGTTGGCACACGCTTGCTCTCCTCTGGTTGAGGCATTCATAAATTAGAGCAGTGATGCAGGCTATGTGAGCTTAAATTCTGATAGGATTCTGGGGCAAAGTGAAAAAAATGATCAAGCCATGGGGAGTTAAGTGAAATTAGAGGGACAAGTCTTGCTATTAGCCTTGCGTTTGTGTATTAAAGGAGAGAAAACAGAGATAAACGTAGGCTGGATTAGGGTTTGGGAGGGTCGCCTCGGCACGCAGGGCAGTTAGGGTTTATCTCTTCTTTTACTTCTTGTATTCCTCTTCTTCTTCAATCTCCGTAATATAGTGATCTTGTTTAGTGAATTGAGTTGAATGATATGAGATCTTCATCAGTGGCATCAGAGCCATTCGATCTTAGGTATATAGGATCAGCTGATGGATAATCGAGATTGGAAGATGCAGTATCGGGTTTGCAATCTATGATGAAGAAACTGAGTGTCGACATGCTTTCCCTGAAAGAGAATGTGAGCAGTTGAAGAATCAAGTGCAAGGCATGCATGGTTTAAAGGCAAGTTTCTGTGAATTAGGCACTGCAATTTATCTTGGTTAGGTGAGGACACAAAGGCTGTGCCTACTAAGTCAATCCATTCCCCAATACAATCCCCAGTTGTGGCTTCAAGTGGCAGTGAAGCTCCTTGTGATAGCCCCTGCAATTTTAGTTCGTCATCAAAATTGGTAGGGAAATCTACTTGCCCCATGACACACTCCACCTGTTTAATGGGTTGTTTGACAGAATCATCTCTCTTGGGTGTTGATACCCTACCAAGTGAGACAGTGGAATGTTCAGAGGAGACAAAATCATCTCTCTTGGGTATTGATACCCTGCGAAGTGAGACATTCGGAAGTATTTGTATTTGTAATGAGCCATTCGGAATCATACTTGCATGTACTCACAGACCTGGATCAAGACACATCGAGGGGATGGTCTTGCAATGGATGAGAATGAGATTAATACCTTACGGGTCAAGGAAGATCAAGCTACATCAAAACATGCGATGATGCCTCGTATATGTTTTGATGAAAGGCTCAAGTAAGTTCACTGTTGTGATTCCAACATTAGGCCTGTATTTCGTTGTGATAAACTCTAGCATTGTGAACTGTATTTAAGATGTGGGTTTACCCACCCAAATCAGCACAAAATAATTTCTGGTTCTCGGAATTAAATGTGGACATGAACAAGTTTGGGTGCCTGGTCAAGCTAGAGTGCCTCTATTGGTGTCAATTAGCCCGTGGACAGACATAGATTATGTGACGCAGAAGCATGGTGACACGATGCAACCGCAAGTGTACGGCTGTCGCGTGTAGTAATATCAGGTAATCCGGGTTTGTCGAACTCAAAGGACTTCTTGCAAAGTAGTTAAGACTTATTAACTTTATGTGGGCAAAGCGCGTTGAGTTTGTTGAACTAATCTAAAAAGATAAATAACAAGCTAATTATTAAAATTAATTTAGTTGATATGAGGAAAAGTACAGGATATCTCTACGGGTCACTAAGGATTTCACACCAATTCGGATTTATGTTCAAGCAACACGAATGTCTTCTACTTAGCCAAACGAGCACCTATGCTTTGAAGATTTCTCAACCAAAGCCTAAATTCAAACTCTTGTACCTTATTTCTCTAGTGTACTCAAGTTCAAATAAGCATTATGTTCTTATGGTCTACTCTTAGTTCTAGCTAACTAGCAAGATTTCTCAGCCCTAGATATGGCTAGTGCTTGATTCAAGTTTCCGGGTAGCGAATATTGATTTCTCTAACATCCTCTACCTATAATCATCCTATTGCGAGCTCAAACAATAGAAACGATAAAATTAAGTACATAAATCAAGCATAGCTAAGAAAAACACATTCAATTAAGCTAAAAGCATGAAACATGATCCATAAATCACCCACATGGTGTTCAAACCCCAACTCCCTATGAGATATCCCGATTTAAGAAAGTTTAGCTACTCATAGTTGGGAATACAACGAGAAATTTCAAAGTATTCATCAAAAACAAGAGAGATAGAGAGATCAAACGATGAATCCTTGATCCGGCGGGGAATCGGAGCTCTCCAATGGCTTGGGAGCTGTCTCCTTCCTTCCTCCAGCAGCTTCCGTCTCTGTTTTAGGTCTGAGAATCCGTTCCCAAGGGTCTGGGCACGTCTTTTAATGATATTTGGCCGAAATTGCACTTCAGCCCATCTTGTTTGTAATTCTCGCACTGAATTGTATGCTGATCTTGCGCGGGCTGTATCTCCCTCATACGGACTCGTCTTCGGGCCTACAATATATCGTTGGAAAGCTCTGGATGTCTACTTTCAGATGGCGCTGGCCTTGCTCCCAAATTATGTATAGATTTTCCTGAGCATTGAAAATAGTACAGGCTGGTCAGGAGTGACTTTTTCAACTTTTCTTCGTCTTTGCGTCTTCTTTTCTCCTCTTCATCTAGCTCCATACCAAGCGTATCCAAGCCTCTCATAAGCTCCATTTCACCTATTTTACCTGAGAAACACAACAAAATACTACCCGTGCAATTATCATCGCAAATATGAGAGAAATCATGCGCAAATAAGCGAGAAACACACATTTTGACTCTTAGGCTTATAAATCGTCAAATTCACATATTTGTGCAAATATAACATATAAATCATGTGAAATAAGCCTAATAAAAGTAATATGAAATTATATTAATAGCTCCTAAAAGAGAGTTATCACATGGCCAAATAGACCTGGGTAATATTGGTTATTTTGCACAACCATTACCTCCTCAAATTAAGGATTGACTTGTGGATGGTGGAGGGCACAAACAAAAGGGGTATTGTTTATTTTTTGATTAGATTTGCAGCGATGAAGTTAGATAAACTGCAGGTTGCGAGCAGACATCAAAGTCGATTCAGGTATCATGAGAGATTCGAAGATGACCAGGTTGCATTTGTAGGGTCAAAACTGGATTTTCAGGCTATAAGGTCCTTAAAGATGCAACATACTTGTCGATGCTTCGATAATTTGGAGTTGAGGTATGCAAGAATAAAGCCATGATGCAGCTGTCAGAGAATGGCTCATTGTTGCTTAGCAATTCCGTTAGTAGATATGATTGAGAGTATACCCTTGGTGTCTGACTTTTATGTGAAGCGTGGGCAACTATTATGGTCTGAACAAATGCGAGAAGCAAAAAATTACTTATCCAGGCTAGTATTGGAGGAGGAACATGTCGATGATGAATCGAATTTCAGGGGTTTTGACCAGCTGATTCATGCTAAAGATTTGTACCAGTTGTTCACATACTTTTTGTCATACTCAGCAAGTTCCATCAGTTGTTTGTCTTTTCACCTCACCACCACCGTGAGGACAAGGTGGCTCTTAAAGGGGACGGGATTTATAGGATTCTGGGGTCAAAGTGCAAAAGAGGATCCAGTCTGATAGGAGCTAGAAAAGACACTGAATCAGAGAAGAAGATAATGAAAACTAAGGGCAAGAATCTTAAACACTCAGCAAATTCAGTCCGTATGGAGAGGACAAGACTCCAGTAAATGAAATTAATTCTTGATATCCAAAGCCAAAACTAACAACCATTATTTAAACAGCTAGATACTAACAAACTCCTGAAAAATAGCAACAAACTCCTAAAGTTTAGAACTATTATTAACTTCTGCTAGTAGTGGATAAGTGCCCTGAAATCAGCCTAGAAAATCTCAACTTCTGATAGTGGATAAGTGCCCTGAAATCTTCCTAGAAAATCTCAACTTCTGATTCCCAATAACTGACACAAGCGTACCTCTTCAATTGACATGTGATTCACATTTATTTCCCTGAATTTCCTTCTAGAATAAGTTCTTAACGGAGGGGTTATATCAGTGCATCCCCCCTGAAAATTCACCTTGTCCTCAAGGTGGAAAGAAGGAAACTGTTTGGCCATAATGTCATAATCTTCCCAACTTGCTTCCTCAATAGGACGATTTGCCCATTGAACTAGCAATTCCAACGAATTAACACCAGTGTTTTTAACCCAGCGATGAGAAATAATCTTTTCAGGAGACATGATAAGTTCATAATCATCATCGATGGGAAGTGGAGGTGGAGGACTAGGGACTTGTTGTCCCTTGGCACCACGAAGCAAAGACACGTGAAAAACAGGGTGAACTCGAGAAGACTCAGGAAGTTCCAACTCATAAGCCACCGGTCCAACACGTCGAACAATCCTATATGGGCCAAAGAAACGTGGAGATAATTTTGAATACTTGCGTCCAGCTAAAGAGCGTTGACGATAAGGCTGTAAACGAAGAAAAACTGAATCCCCAATCTGAAAAGTAACATCCCGCCTGTGTGCATCCGCTTGTTGCTTCATCCGATTTTGAGCCTTCAAGAGGTTGCCTTTGAGGATCCCTATCATAGCGTCGCGAGCTAAAAGTTGTTCTTCAAGCTCAGCAATGCGAGTTTCTCCATGTAAATATGGAGTGATGGAAGGAGGATCTCTGCCATACACTATCTTGAATGGACTTGTTCCCGTTGAACTATGAAAGCCCGTATTAAAAGAAAACTCCGCCCAAGGTAAGTATTGATACCAAGAATGTGGTTGTTCCATAGCGAAGCACCTCAAATAAGTTTCTAAACACCTGTTGACAACCTCTGTTTGTCCATCTGATTGTGGATGGTAAGATGTACCCATCCGTAGCTTAGTTTTGCTAAGACGGAAGAGCTCCTGCCAAAATGCACTGAGAAATATGGCATCCCTATCAGACAGAATTGACTTTGGGATGCCGTGAAGTCGAACAATTTCTTTGCAAAAAACTATAGCAATAGTTTTAGCAGAATATGGGTGCGAGAGCGGAATAAAATGTGAATACTTACTGAGGCGGTCTACAACAACCAAAACAGTGTCATATCCACCAGATTTGGGAAGTCCGGTTATGAAATCCACTGATATGTCTTCCAATATCCTTTCAGGTATTGGCAAGGGCTGCAAAAGACCAGCAGGTGCTAACGCTTGGTACTTGGCCTGTTGACAAATCAAGCAATTTTGAATAAAAGCTTTGATGTCGTGCTTCATGCTAGGCCAGTAAAAATCAGAAGAAAGACGTTTTATGGTCTTTAAATATCCACAGTGTCCAGCAGTCGGTGTATCATGATATTCAGATAGAAGTCTTTGACGAAGAGAAGTTCCATCTGGAACGACCAATCTGCCTTTGAAATAGAGCTTTCCATCAACCAATCTGAAATTGGGCTTTGAAGATGGATCTTGGCGAAGAACAGTAATGATCTCACGAGTAAAAGGATCAGACTGGAGTGCATCTAGCCACCTCGAGAAATCTACAGGAGTAACCACACCAAGAGCCAAAAAATCAACTTGTTGTGGCCGCCGTGAAAGAGAGTCAGCTCCTAAATACTCAATTGTGAAGTCAAATGGCAATAACTTCATTAGAAGTCGTTGTTCATTGGTTGTAATCCGTTGGCTGAGGAGGTATTTGAGGCTGTAATGGTCTGTTCGGACAAAGAAATGTCGGCCCAAGAGATAGTGTCTCCATTTCTGCAAGGCTAAAACAAGAGCAAGCAACTCTCTATCATAAGTAGACTTAAATCTGTTAGAAAAGGAAAATCCCTTACTGAAGTATGCAATTGGATGAGCAGCTTGCAGAAGAATAGCTCCTATCCCCTCCGAAGAAGCATCACATTCCACTACGAATGGCTGAGTGAAATCTGGGAGTTGAAGAACTGGTACAGTAGTCAAGGCTTGCTTTAGTTGCTGGAAAGCCTTGTCTGCAGTAACAGACCATTTGAAAGCATTCTTCTTAGTAAGATCAGTGAGCGGTCGAGCTATTATCCCGTAACTCTTCACGAATCTGCGATAATAGCCTGTTAACCCAAGGAAACTCCTTAACTCTTTCACGTTGGTCGGTATTGGCCATCCCAACACTGTGTGGATTTTATCTTTATCAACGCCGACTCCTTTTTCTGAAACCACATGTCCCAAAAAAGAAATTTCTGGCTGCCCAAATGAACATTTGTTCGGCTTTGCGTAATAGTGATTATCCCAGAGCAACTGAAGGACAATCTCCAAGTGATCCAGGTGCTGCTCAAAAGAACTATACACCAAAATGTCGTCAAAAAATACGAGGATGAATTTTCGCAAATATGGCCGAAATAGATCATTCATTGCTGACTGAAAAGTAGAGGGGCATTGGTGAGACCGAAAGGCATGACAACAAATTCATAGTGGCCAGAGTGGGTGCGGAAAGCGGTTTTGTGGATGTCGGCTGGACTGACGCGAACTTGGTGATAACCGGAGCGTAAATCAACTTTTGAGAAAATTGAGGCACCGTGTAACTCATCAAGAAGCTCGTCGATATTTGGGATGGGGTATTTGTCAGGAATTGTGATTTGGTTAAGGCTTCTATAGTCAACGCACAAGCGCCAGGTGTTGTCCTTTTTTACCAGGAGGACGGGGCTTGCAAAAGGGCTTGTACTTGGCCTAATGAAACCTGATTTGAGTAATTGAGACACTTGCTTCTCAATCTCAGATTTCTGGGAGTAAGGGTAACGATATGGGCGAATGTTAGGTGGTTTTGAATTTGGGATAAGCGAAATAGAGTGGGTGTGATGGCGATATGGTGGTAGGCTATTGGGTTCTTCAAAAACTGATTGGAAAAGCATAAGTAAATTTTGAATATGGGGAGAAATAGGATCACCTGGAGAGTCCACTCCTTTAGAAAGATACTGAAACGTAGCTTCTGTATTGGCCTTTGGTGGCAGCCCCTGGAGTTTGTATTGCTTCCCGTTTAAATTGAAAATAAGAAACATCTCGTTCCAATTAGCTTGCACTGTATTCAAGGATGCCAGCCACTTAATACCAAATACCACGTCTGCTCCTCCGATTGAAAAAGGATAAAAATCTTGGGTGATGGCAAGACCTGTCAATTGAATTGACAAGTTTTGACACATACGGTCGCAGCATATTATCTCTCCATTGCCTATTTGGACGCCAAAGGAGGGCACAAGATGGACGGGCAGCTGTAATTCTCTCACAATCAACTCAGAGATGAAGTTGTGGGTTGATCCACTGTCAACCAAAATTAATACAGAACGTCCTCCTAGAGTTCCCTGCAGCTTCATGGTGGAGCTAGAATTCTTTCCCAGAATAGCATGGAAGGAAATTTCTGCCACTTCAGCGGCCGTTGCGTCCAATTCACTGTTTTCGACATGAGCATCTTCTATAGGTTCATTGTCATCCGCACGTTCTAAGAGGGTCAGGGATGCCGTCTTACAACGATGACCTGGTGCGAACTTCTCATTGCAGCTGAAGCATAGGCCTTTGGAGATGCGAGCTTGACGTTCAAGGTCGAACGAACGTGACTGAGGAGGTCGAGATAGGGGTTGCATCGAGGACGTTGATCGTGAATTGAGATAATTGCCTGCTGTTGAGGTAGAACCTTCTCGGGAAGTAGTGGTCGAAATTGGGTTAGTTCTAGACAAACTAGTACCCTGCTGCCCTCTATGGCCACTGGTGCAGCCCACCTTCTGCTCAAATTGCAGGGCAAGGCTCATTGCCTTGTACACTGATCGGGGCTTGTGGATGCGTACATCAGCCTTAAGTTCCTCCTTAAGCCCATTAAGAAACACCCCCAACAGACAGTGTTCAGGCCAATTCTTAACACGGGCAGATCTTTTGGCAAACTCCTGGCGGTATTCTTGCACTGTTGCAACTTGCCGAATGCCACAAAGATGCTCGTCTGGGTTCTGAAACTCAGCAGGGCCATAATTATCTTGTAGGGCTTTCACAAGTTCCTCCCAGTGCAATAGAGTGCGTTCACTATTGATCCAAGCAAAGAGATCAAGAGCATCGCCCTCTAAGGACATGGCTGCGATATCGACCTTAAGGTCATCGGGCGTTTGATAATACTGAAAATACTTTTCAGCCTTCAAAATCCAACCACGAGGATCACCCCCATCAAATCGTGGAAACTCCATCTTGGTGTGGGGTCGACGGGAAGGCTTTTTCATCCACCACGGTAAGTCCACATCATCGTGGCCTTCCTCTGCCCAAGAAGATCTTCTTGCATCCTCAGGAGCGTTGGGTGGATCAATTCGGAAGTCGGCATTTTTGGAAGTGCTGCTAGATTGGGCCTTCATAGCAGCATCCATGGCCTCCAGACGAGACGTTAAATACGTCAACTGTTGGAGTATTAAATCCTGGGAGGGGCTAGTAGGTTGGGTATGGGGAGGAGGAGGAGGAGGGGGTGGTGGGGGTGGAGGTGGGGGTGGATCATTGGAAAGGTTTGAGCGGGTTTGAACCATTCTGGATCAGTGCAGGCTCTGATACCAAAAATGATAGGAGCTAGAAAAGACACTGAATCAGAGAAGAAGATAATGAAAACTAAGTGCAAGAATCTTAAACACTCAGCAAATTCAGTCCGTATGGAGAGGACAAGACTCCAGTAAATGAAACTAATTCTTGATATCCAAAGCCAAAACTAACAACCATTATTTAAACAGCTAGATACTAACAAACTCCTGAAAAATAGCAACAAACTCCTAAAGTTTAGAACTATTATTAACTTCTGCTAGTAGTGGATAAGTGCCCTGAAATCAGCCTAGAAAATCTCAACTTCTGATAGTGGATAAGTGCCCTGAAATCTTCCTAGAAAATCTCAACTTCTGATTCCCAATAACTGACACAAGCTGACCTCTTCAATTGACATGTGATTCACATTTATTTCCCTGAATTTCCTTCTAGAATAAGTTCTTAACGGAGGGGTTATATCACAGTCATGGGGAGTCAATTGAATTAATGAAACTAGAGGGACAACTCTTGCTGTTAGCTCTGTGTTAGTATATTAAAGGAGGGTGAACAGAGAATCGTAGGCTGGATTTGGGTTAGGGTTTGGAAGGGGCGCCTCAGTACGCAGGGCAGTTAGGGTTTATCTCTTCTTTTACTACTTTTATTCCTCCTCTTCTTCAATCTCTGTAATAGAGTGATCTTGTTTATTGAATTGAGTTGAATAGTTTGAGATCTTCATCAAATTCCAGGCTGCTCTTGCAGAAAAAAAAGGAAACTGGCTAGCTGGTAATAAGAAAATAAAAAACAGAATTGCATTTGAAATGAGAGCCGGGTTTTTTGGTGTGGCCTGCTAAGATTTGGGGGTCTCAAATGTGGCCTTCTATGATTATCCAGACAGTCAATCAAACTCCAGGCTCCCGCGTTTAACATTTGCGACTACACCTTTATTCATTCTAGACTAACTTAAATTTAGTGGAGGATTACTGAGTTCAATCTTCTGAAAGACTTCATTTATCCCAAATTTTATGGAACCAGATTGGGTAGCTTTTTGTTCAACAATAGCAGAGTTCTTAATTGTGTTTTTATGGTTTTTGTGATCGTTTTTTACGTTTATGATTTTGAATCTAGAATTGCTGCCTCTGTCCCAATATGGTCATCTCGGATGCCCTGGAATTTTATGTTGGTTATGGCTCTGGACTCCTGTTCTGTGATTTTCTGGATTCTTGATGCTGTTTCTCAGTATTTCTTTTGGACATGTAGGTTTTCGAGAGGATGCTTCAGTTCTATAATGCCACTGGTTCACAAAGAAAGAAATTGAAAGCAATTTTCTCATCATATCCATGCATTGGGTTGTTAAATATTGCAGTAAGTGGTTCATGATAGTTTCTTTAATAATTTTGCATGTGCTTTGTTATTAATTTAAGGTGTTATGTGACTTGTGGATTTTCATGATTGGACTTGAATTTTAATCGTGGTGGAAGGTACTTCTACTAGTGATAACGTTTTCATTCAACAGTTTAATATGCTGTAAAAGTCGTAATTACCGGGGTAGTAAGTAGTAACCATGCATTTGATGTAAAAAATTGCGTCATTCAGCTATGGGCCTGTGGCCCACATATCATTTCTTCATGCAGCACTCCATGTGCAAACAATATAATATATATATATATATATATATATATATATAAGAGAGAGAGAGAGAGAGAGAGAGAGAGAGAGAGATGTATATATATATGGCAGATTCATCTGTTCCCTCTGGTAACTCCCTGGCTCCCTGCTAGTTCCACTGCATACTGGGTGTAAAATTTCACTCTGGAAGATATTTGTTAGAAAAAGAAAAGTTTTTCAGAAGATCCTGTCCTATTGTGTTATTTAAAGTTCATAAATTATGCAAGATAGACAACAAGGTTGACAAAGAATGCTCACATGGATAGAGAAATAGTAATGATATCTGTTGGCTGGGTTTAAGGAGGGAGATATTGGTGTGTAGGAAATCGAATGGTCACTTACACTTTAGGGGTTTATCTCAACATGGAAGATAATAACTAGATTGTGGATGTTTTATTCTGTTATAAAGGTTATTTTGTTTGAATATACCTTGCCAGTCTTGCGGAACATGGAAAAAGACAACATGAAATCTGGTTTTCCAAAAAGAAATGGTTTCCATTAGTTTTCGGCGAGATAAAAAAGGGGTAAGAGAAGTCCCTAAAGAAACAGAAATTCTTTTGATGACCCTTTCATGTGTGCATTTGAATTCTGCGTTCAACTCGTCGGCGCCGGCAAACCATTTCTTTCGAAGAAGATATATTGGATGAGAGCCTCTTCGTCGAGTCTTCAGCATAGGTTGCCGTTTCTTCAACCAATTTACGTTCAATAATACCAGGCGCTTTCATTACTGTTATAATAGCCAATTAAAAAGGTGGATTGCTAACTTGTTTTGATAAATCGAACATCGGAAAACTGATGTTAAGTTGTAAAATCTCATACCTGGAGTACCTTTCAGCATGCGTCAGAACGTGTTTCTATGAGCAATCGGTTCTCAATTTTGATAACTCCAATTTTAGGGTGCCGTTTCTTATGAATATATCCATGGAGTAGTTGTAGTGTGAATTATCAGGCTCTTTAACCTGGTTGCTTTGCTCCGCTGCAGGTAACATCTATTAAACAGGGAATGTTGGATAGTATGTATGATAGGTTCCAAACTTCCACCGAACAGGATGGTTCACTTACGCATGCAGATAAAGTTGTGGACTACGAAATGATCGAGGTTGAACCTACTGAAAGGGGTCCATTGATCCAGGCTCCAAAACCTCTTGAACAAAGTAATTCATTGCTTATTAGTCATGCTTACTATATATTACACACGTGCTTTATCTTTTCTTTTGCTAAAATGTCAGTTTCCCGTTGATAGAATTAGAATGTCCTTAGGAATTACTGTAATTTGTGATAACACAGGTTACACATCTTGAGAGAGTACGTATGCCAGGGCGTCATTTCTCTGTAAAATTGTACGATTGAATTCCTACAGTTATACTTCTTTCCGTGACCTTTAGTGAAGATGAGCGCGTATGCACTTAATTTTCCCTAATGGAGTTCTCGCAGTCCAGCATCACCTTAGGTAGATGAGTTACGTTCATTTGTTAGGACTCAAACAAATGTTGACTCAAATGTGAAAACATTTGGAAAATGTGATAACCATACTATTAACTGATTCACAGATTCAACATCAATTATACTGGGCTAGAAATCCTGCCAAACTAAATATCTCATATAAGAAACACTTAGGCCTCGTTTGGGTAGAGGATATGGTATGTAGGGATAAGGCTTATGCGGGGATATGAGCAAGGATATGAATGTTGTCTGATAAGTCCTGATAAGATATGCTGGCTGTCCGTGTTTGGGTGCTGTCGGATATGATGCAGGATATGAAGCAGGATATGTTCCCGAATGACTGTAATACCCTCAAAGCTGTTATTTTGTATAAAAAATGTATATTTCAAATTGATGAGGAAAATGTATACAAAATGTATTAGTATTTATGTTTATATTTTAATACTCTTTTTTCTACACAATAATGACGTTGTCAAAATGTATACAAATGTATATTAATACGCGAAATAAATTTGTAGTAACATGCAAACATAACAAATATTCATGGATACAACATGATCATAGTAAAGTATGGAGTATAAATTATTAGTACTTATTGACATATTGGCATGGTGTTACATAACCTACAATAAATAAGTAAAATTAAACGAACAAAATTTCAACAAGCAAGGTAAAATGTCTTCATATTTATCTCAACTATACATACTCAAATAAAATTATGCAATCCCAAAATAATAGTTATTAAACCCATGAGGACCTCCTCCAAAATGATAGTTATCAATCCCAAAATAAAATTTTTCAATCCCAAAATGATAGGGTTTAGAGACAAGGGTAGGATATTATATATTTTGTGGGGGTATTTTTGTCAACCTACTAGCATGCTAATATGCTATATTTTCTTATCCGACCTTATACCTCCATGTTGGTGGTATACAATTTGTTCATTAAAAGCTCCATCAGCATAAGACAACATAACTTATCCCTTCTCTTATCCAGCACCCAAACACTTGATAAAAAAAGAGAGGGTATAACTTATCTTATGCTCCCTCCTTATCCTCTACCCAAACGAGGCCTTAGAACAGTAAAGCTGGATGATTGAGTGGTAAATAGTCCAAACAAGCTCTTAAAGTCTCTTTAATGCCGCACCCATGAGGTAAAGGTATGCCGTGATATCTAGTATTATAAATATATTTCTTCTGGCGGTCATAAAAAAATATTAGTAAGAATATTCTGCAATCAGCATAGATCCAGAGAAAAAAAGAGCAACAAAAGCGCGACCAACTAACTTCAAGTAACTACTATTTGCTTGCTTTATAATTCACGCACGGATCCAATCTCTTTAATTCTCTGTCCAATTAGTTGTATCATTAATTCTCTTTAATGATATGTTCTTATTGGATATTGGCACATTTCTTTAATAACGCACCTTCTTTTCTTAGTAACTATCTCACTTTACCCTTTACAATTATGTATTGGTCTTTTAAATATCCTTATGGTCGGTTATAATCTGCTTCATAGACATTGGTCAGAGTTACTTAAATTTGCTTGCCATTGCCCAGGAATATCTGTCGAACTTATCATCAAGAAAGTTTCTTCGTATTTCGAGGTTGATGCCAACGGCCCAATTAATGTAAAATCCTTACTAGCGGACAAATTTATGTTCCTGAGGAGACTTTGGAGTTGTGTATATTGGCTGAATGAACAGTTCAGTATCCAGGAATTTGAGTCCCTTGGTTATGGGGACTTTTTCACAGTCCTAGAAAAGCATGTTGCTTTACTGCCTGATATATTGCAGAAGTGTTTAACGAGTGAGACATATAAAAAACTTCCAATGGAGGCTTCAATGCGTCAACAACAGTTTGCTGTATTCTTATCACAAGCTTCAAATTGTTTAGGTTCTAGTGAAAAAGTATCAAAGGAAGCAATCTCTGCTTTGCTTATGAGGCAATTCCCATCTGTCTGTTTCTCAGTGGTAGGGGATGGTCTGTCAGATGGCATTATTGATTTTGGAAGAGAGAACATAAGTGGTTCTTCTTGTGTCTTGTTTTCAACAATGCTGTTGCATAGTTTCAACGAAGTGCCACCTGAGGATATAAATGTCTCTAGAACTTCTGGAGAGAGGATTTTGATTGGGCATGACGCTGGTACGTTTAGTTCTTTAACTACAAAGAATGCAGTTGACACGCTGCTCAAGGCACCTATGTTGGCAGATTTAGAATCGTGGTCTCACTGGAGTCTGGTATATGCACCCTCACTTGGTCCACTTGTAGATTGGTTACTGAGTGAAGTTAACACGAAAGAGCTGTTGTGCTTGGTGACTAGGGATGGAAAAGTGATCCGGGTCAATCATACAGCCACCGTGGATTCTTTCTTAGAAGCTTCTGTGCAGAGATCCTCTTTCCAGGCAGCTGTGGGATTGTTGTCCTTGCTTGCTTTATATGGAGGTGAAAGACATGTTCCCCTATCACTTTTGAAGGGGTATGCATGCCAAGCATTTGAGCTCTTTGTAAAAGATTCGGTGGAAGTCAGAGTAAGTGAAAGCCATTCCTTGAACACGCGATCAAGTTCGATGTGTAGACAGCGCATCTCTGATGAAGGTGTGGTTGGGTTTAGCAGTAATTCAGGCGATAGTAAAACTAAATCTAATAAATTGGTTGCTGTTGTATCAAAGTTTTTCATTGATTGTCTAAGCCATTTACCAGCAGAATTCCGTTCTTACGCAGCAGATATATTACTGTCAGGATTACGATCTGTCATGAAGGATTCACTTTCTTCTATTTTAGGCGAGTGCAAGCAAACTGAGCAGCGGCTCATGCTTCACGATGTAGGACTCTCTTTAGGTGTGGTGGAGTGGATTGAGGATTACCATTCATTTTCTGCCTGTGCTACATCTTGCTCACAAACAGTCAACAATGAGTTCCTCGAGGAATCGAAGTTTGATCGAGATACGACTACATTTCCATATTCTCAAGGTGGTATGCTGATTGCTGTTGAGGAAGACCTGCAGAATAAAGGATCTGTTCATATGCATTCACCAAGTAATCATGGGTTTGGTGATTCTCTGTCTGATAATTGCACACAGCAAGCTTTTGAGGCAGGTAAGGAAAATCAGGCTTTGCAGGTTATTGAACATATTAGGCGTGAAGAATTTGGCCTGGACTCCAAACTTCCTGATAGAGAGAGTAGCATGTTGAAGAAGCAGCATGCTCGTCTAGGCAGAGCACTCCATTGTCTTTCGCAAGAGCTGTATTCTCAGGATTCTCATTTTCTTCTGGAGTTGGTAAGATTCTTTCCTGTGTTTGATTATGTAGAGATTCACCTTTTCTTGTATGTACTCACCATATTTTTCCGTCAGTTCTCATGATATGCTGGTATACTTTTATGATTTGACAGAACTAGGGAGTCAAAGTAGCTTAGATGTTTAAAAATAACATCATCAGATCAGAAAAAAAACATGCAAACAGAATACATATTATAGCCCATGTTTTCATGTAGAAGTGCATTTTCTCCTGTATCCTCTTGGGGCGGCAAGTTTTCAATAACATCTGGTTGGATGGAGCACACAGTATAGTCTATAATATTTTCCCGTCACTCATATTTGTTCTCATTGTATACTCTTGACCTGGAAGGACAATTTGATAACTGTCTCATACATGTTAGAACTTATAGTGATGTTTTTGACATCTACAAGCATCTGTTACTAAGCAGCTGTGGCTGCCTATTTCCTTACTTACGGTCGTGGTGGCTTACTGGTTCAGGTCCAGAATGCTGATGACAACGAGTACCCAGAAGATGCGGAGCCGACCCTGTCATTCATTCTTCAGGATTCAGGCATTGTTGTTCTGAATAACGAACAAGGTTTTTCTGTTCAAAATATTAAGGCGCTTTGTGATATTGGAAATTCAACAAAGAAGGGATCTGGTGCTGGATATATTGGGAAGAAAGGAATTGGTTTCAAATCAGTATTTCGGGTACTAAATTTATCTGTTGGTTCAGATTTTTCATTTTCTTTTAAGTTCACATAGTACTTCTAAATTGAGGTGTTGTTCATCATCACGTTGAAAGGAGAAATGATGAGTATTACATAAGAATATGCTGATGGTAAAATATCACTCTATGATTCTTGTCTCTAATTTGTGGTGAGTGGTGACACAGAAAAGGTGTCCGTCGTACCCTAACTTCACTATGGAATTAAATCTTTGCTCTGGTTCCTCCCTGATTAAGGTTTTAGACTGTAGCAAGCATGGCTGTATTGAGTATTAAGTTTCCTACTTCTCTTTCTGAAATTCATTTGATAGAAGCCGTAAAATGGAAAAAAGAAAAGTGGGTGGTAGCTCAACAGCTGACAACTCACAAGAATTCTAAATACTGTTGGGCCGACTCAATTTGAGATCACATATTGTTTACATGTGTATATAATGATACTTAATTTAGAAGCTTGTCACATATCGGGAAGTTTTGGTCTGACTTTTGATACTTCCAAGACATCCCCTAAGCTGGTGGCCAAAAATTCGGTGGAAATTAAGGTTTGCAGGAAAATCCAATCAGATTTTATAGCATGCTGAACTTCAAAACACTTACCCTGTGGTTTTCTCATAATCCTCTTTTCGTGGGGTAGAAGACACTTAGACCCCACCCTGTGGTTTTCCCATAATCCTCTTTTCGTGGGGTAGAAGGCACTTAGATTCCTTTTGTTAGGCACAAAGACACCAACTCCCCCTCTAGATTGAAAAAGGAAACAACCTCAACTCACAGCCCCGCCCACCACCAACCCATTGAAGTTACTACCATCGAACCACCACCTCAACTCTCCACCTCTTGTCTCTCTACATTGTCTTCCTACCTCCACACCACACCCTCTTCGTCTGGAACAGAAAGGGCTCAAAGATGCCTTACACCACCAACAAATCATCTCAATCGATCTGAACTTTGTCAACCACATATCCAATTCATAAAGTTTCCGAGGACAGAGCATGTGTGTGGCAAAAACTTTTAAACGACGAAGGCGAATTTCCGCGGTCGAGATAGAAAGAACATCAATTGCAGTTTTCTCGTGGGTGACGACGACTCGGTTTCAGAATCGATGGGAAAGAGGGTTTTGAAAATTAAGCATATGAAGTGGAGATGCAGAGGCAACAAGAGGACATAAGTTGATGGGTTTATGTTCCGGTCTCTTGGATGTCTGTCTGGAACTGGGTTTCTGATGTCAATCACTGAAGATGGGTATCTTATGTTCAGATTCGAGAAATTTGGTGAACTAACCTGGTTTTTAACTCCCCGGCTTGTCTGTGTTGCATCTTAAACATTACCTGTGCGAGCTGACCGTGAGAGTTGAACCTGACTCTAAATAATGAAGAATTAATTGTGACTGTCGGGCTGTCAGTGACCTTGTTAATAAATCTTCTGAACTTATATGCACTTGTTTCTTAACAAAGCTTAAATAATATTGAACACTGGACTTCTAAACGAAAAATCAGGTTCACATTTTTCAGGATGGAATGTGAGGCAAATACAAGGAGGTACACGTGGTACGAGTTAGCAGTTCAACTTATTATACCCATCTGCCTTTAAAAGGAACCAGTTTTCAAACTCATAGTAGTTCCTAACTTCCCAAGACTCTGTAATCTCTAAAGCTGGGTTTCATTAGAATTTTGGGTTTCGGCTTAAAAAATTTACTTGTATTTTTCCAGAAAAATTGATTTTGTATTCAATATTTATGGGTAAAAGACACTTTCACCCCCTCAGGTTCCACAGACACCATTACCCCTTAAGTGTACCAAATTTCAGGACACCTACACTCCTAAATTGTGACGCCGTTAGTCTGAAGGAGTTTGTCACTGATAGTGGTTTCTGGAACAAATTTGCCCTCTTATATGAAATGACAATCAGGGGTGTAAGTGTTTTGAAGTTTGGCACACTAAAGGGGTGAAAGTGTCATTTCTCGAACTAGAAGGGGGTGAAAGTGGCCTTGTCAAACTTGAGGGGGTAAAAGCGTCTTTTACTCAATATTAAGTAAACACATAATATTGATTTTAGAAACTTTTTATGTTACAACTCATTTTATCAGTATGAAATATACATATTATCTACCAAAAAGACTTGCAGTCGAACCACTGACCCATTAATCGAACCATTGAACAATTCAACCAGTTGCTCAACAGTTTTATTGACCGTTTTTAAAATTATAGGTGGTGGTCATGTTCCATTGGTGGTAGGGTGGGATGATGTTGATGCTGGGCTAATGATGCTGCCGAAAGGGGTGAATTAAAAAAGATGATTTGTTTCTGTAGTATTTTTGTACATTATCTATAAGCCTATAAATTTTTAAATTGTTTGTTTTAGCAGCTCTATTATGAGCTCTCGTATCAGTTGGTTGTTGGTTTTCATGGTTGGGGTGGCTAGATAAATATTTTTGTGGCTCGTGTAGGTGATGTTTAAATTTCTGATGGTCTCTGACTGCCAGAATGTATCATTTTATAAGCATCTGTAGAGCTGAAAGCTGATGCATGTGCAGTTCTTATGCATGATCTAATTTAGATCTAGAGTGGTATATGTCGTTGTAGGTATTCCATTTTCTATTGTGTACCAGGAAAATCTCAGGAGTTGAATGCAACTTATACCTGCAAACTAGCTCATTTTTGTCCGGAAATTAGATATTTGTTAAATTTCTTAGGTAAAATTTGTTTAAGCTTAGCAGCTTGTTGGTGTGCGTTTCAAGGATATAATAATTGAAATCTCCTGGATTTTCGCTATACCTTGTTTTGTTAGAAAGTTCATTCTAGCTACAAGGAGAAATTGTTGGCGCCACGCAATTATTTGATTTTCCCTCAATACAGATTATTCCAATGTCTAAATGGTGATTTCATTTGGTTTTCTACAGGTTACCGATGCTCCGGAAATTCATTCCAATGGGTTTCATGTAAAATTTGATATAAGTGAGGGGCAGATTGGTTTTGTGTTGCCAACTATTATTCCTCCTTGTGATGTGAAGTTGTTCCAGAGGCTGGCTTTTGGTGATAAAGAAAGTATGGATACCCAATTTTGGAATACCTGCATTGTTCTCCCATTTAGACCAAATTTTGCTGAGGGCCATGCCATAAGCAGCATCGTATCTTTGTTTTCAGATCTTCATCCATCATTACTGCTATTTCTACACCGCCTCCAGTGTATTCGATTTAGGAATATGCTTGACAGTTCGCTGATCATCATGAGGAAAGAAATAGTGGGGAATGGCATAGTAAAAGTTTCCTTGGGCAAAGAGAGATTAACATGGTTTGTAGCATCTCAAGAGCTGAAAGCTGATACCATTCGCTCTGATGTCCGCACAACAGAAATATCGTTAGCATTTACTCTGAAAGAATCGGAAGATGGGGTTTATGCGCCACATTTGGAACAACAACCGGTTTTTGCTTTTCTCCCTCTTAGAAGATACGGTCTCAAATTCATTGTTCAAGGTGATTTTGTTCTTCCTTCATCTAGAGAAGAAGTTGATGGCGATAGTCCCTGGAATCAATGGTTATTATCAAAGTTTCCTGATTTGTTTGTTGATTCAGAGAAGTCGTTTTGTGCCCTTCCCTGTTTTAGTGGAAATCCAGGAAAGGCTGTCTCGGCTTTCATGAGCTTTGTTCCGCTTGTAGGAGAAGCGCATGGATTTTTTTCAAGTCTTCCCCGATTGATTATTTCTAAATTACGCATGTCCAAGTGCTTGCTGATGGAAGGAAACGGTACAGAGTGGGTTCTACCCTGCAAGACTATAAGATGTTGGAATGAACAAGCCCGGTCTCTTTTGCCTGATAGCTTGCTCCGTAAGCACCTTGGACTTGGGTTCTTAGATAACAATATAGTAATTTCAGATTCATTAGCTCGGGATCTGGGGGTTGAAGACTATGGTCCCAGAATACTTGTTCAGATATTGACCTCTTTGTGTCATTCACATAATGGCCTCCAGTCCCTGGGCCTGTCATGGTTAGGTTCTTATATCAGCTCCCTTTATGCAATGCTGTTCGATTCTTATGGCCAGATACACCTCGAGTCAGGGGCAGTGTCAACTATTATACATAATCTCAAGAAAGTTCCATTTATTCCACTTTCAGACGGTACTTATAGTTCAGTGGACGAGGGAACAATCTGGGTGCAGAATGATGCCTTTCACCCTAGATATGACAATAGCTGTGGTTTAGAAGCTTTCTCATTGCTGTATGGAAAGCTCCGGATTGTGAATCCTGCCTTCCTATCTGCCATAACAAGTAATGATGATTCATGTTTAGACATGCCTGTCCCAAATAACCTGTTGAGGATGCTTCAACTACTTGGTGTCCAACAATTGTCTGCACATGACATTGTCAAGGTGCACATTTTGCCAGTAATCTCTGATTCTATGGTCGCGATATCGGATGAGAACTTGATGATAGAATACCTTTCGTTTGTGATGTTGCACCTACAATCAAGTTGCTCTAACTGTGAAACTGAAAAGGGACATATAATAACTGAGCTACACAATAAAGCATTAATTTTGACTAATGATGGATATAAAAGACCTGCAGAGGTATCAATTTACTGCAGTAAAGATTTTGGAAACCCTACTGATGTAGATAAGTTGATAATTGGGTTAGATTTGGAATGGTATGAAGTGAATGTTGCCTATTTGAAACACCCCATCACTAGATCACTTCCGGATGGTATGCTGAAGTGGCGAGAGTTTTTCCAGGGAATAGGCATGGCCGATTTTGTGCATGTTGTTCCTGTTGAGAAAAATCTTAATGACGTATCACCTTCAGTTATTAAGAATATCTTACTGAGTGGTGACCAGATCCCCAACAAGGCAGTTATAAAGGATTGGGAATCTCCAGAATTAACTAATCTCTTATCCAAAATGGCCCTAAATGGTGACTGTAAAAGGTACAAATACCTGCTGGAAGTCTTTGATAAGTTATGGGATAATTGTTTTCACCATAAAGTGGTAGCTCAGTGCATTATCGGCTCAACAGAGGAGAGTATAAAGTTCACATCTTCTTTTATAAGTAGTCTTCGCGGAGTTCGGTGGTTAGTGTCAAGTATGGACTCTGAGCTGCACCCTGCCAATGACTTATTCGATGATTGTGGTTCTATTCGCTCAATCCTTGGTGACGCAGCTCCATATGTGGTTCCAAAGGTTTGTTCACAGAATCTATATGCAAGATACTCTTTTTTCTTTCATATTGTCTTCATTTTTAGTCAGGGGTAATTATTTTGGTTTTGTGGTCAATTTTGTTTGTTTTTTTTTTCTTCCTTAATTTGTTTCGTTGACCTTCGCTTTCTAGTCTTCATGTGGCTTGGTAATGACTGATTGGTAGACCTCAACAGGACGAGGGGGCCATCGCCTGGCCACAAGTTTGAAATGTTTGCTTCTTGGTTTTCCTGTCTCGTTGTTTATTACTCCCTCCGTCCCACAAAAGGATGTCTTCCTGTCCTAAAATGTATGTCTCATAAAGGATTTCCACTTACCACATACTCTTCCACTTCACTTCCCTCCCTACCCCTTTCCAAATTTTTACTTGTTCACTTCCCAAGGAAAAGCACCATTTATGACAGAATATTTTTGTAACGCTATCAAGTAAGTCATCCCAACGAAATGAAAGGGTTTATTTTAAGCAGTATCATCTTTTGAGTAAAAGTTGGTTAGGCAGACTGCAGTAATTCTAAATTATTTCGAGCATTTCATTTTGAGTTGCCATAGACATTTTTATGTCTCTGACCACGGCTTTATTTTTTGAGATAGCAGATATGATTATACATATTGAAACAATTCCGTGGTCACAATTCTCATGCCTTAGGCAGTGTTGGAAATTTAGATATATGTATCACGTAATTCAGGTGATTTATTGTCTTCCTCTTTAAATTTATGTGTTTTCCTATTTGACACAGGTGCAAAGTACGAATTTGTCTCATGATATTGGTTTGAAGACTGAAATCAGCGCTGAAGACATATTGAAAGTTCTTCAAGTATGGAGGAGATGTGAAGGCCCTTTTGTTGCAAGGTACCGTACCATATCCTTCTTATTCATGAGTTTTCACTTCTTGTGATAGAGGAAAATACAGAATGAAGCAGAGAAGGCGACCATCTCCCTGACATGTATTGCAGTTGGGTAGTTAATTTACCGACTATGTAGTGTTAAAAGCATGGTTGTCAAAATCTCGATCGGGAGCTTACAATCCTGCGATCCTTCAAGACATACCCGAAATCGATCCCATGTAAACTCCCAAACTCATGGAGACCCGTGTAGAATCTCGATTCTACTTGCGGAATCCTAGAATCGGTCACAAATTTATGGTCCGAGCGACTCTTCAATTGACCTTTTGGATATTTCAAAGTAGGGAATGGGTGTGAAACTTATTGGGCTCTTGCTTCTTTAGGTGCTATCAAACCAACTTGAGCTGCTTTTCTGCAATGTACCCGTTGATTAAGGGTTTACATTATATATTATATCGCTTTGGACGAGAGACATGGAGTGAAAATTGCTTTAGTTAGTTTTGTTGAGAAGACCCACTTCGGACATTAAAAATAAATAAATTGCTAAGTGTCCTGGCTACTCCCCTCACAACATGTTGGTCTTGTATGAGTTTTCCGTCATCTTCCTTTTCTTTGTTGCATGTTCCATGAGAATGGTCATATTTTTTTTATTTGGACTGTTATATTTTCGGAAGGGTGTACCTAGTCTTCGACCTTGGCGAGTGCTAGGATCTCACTGTTCGCTGGATTAGGTTATTTCGAAAGCAAAGGGAAAAACTTAAAACCGTGAAGGAGATATTCTACATAAAGCACCACCGCGGAAGGGCGGGGAATGTACTCCTAGATGGTGCTTTGGCACTTCCTGCGCAAAATTCTGTGATGGCGCACGTACTTTAACAAGATAAGATGAACTACCACTGATAGAGCGCTCCTAGCATGAAATAAGCATCCATAAACCTTTTACTTATTGGCCGAGTATTCTAGGATCGGGTCTGATTTAGTGCCCTCTCTACTGACTGTTGGCTGTCTACAATGGTGAGGGGTCCCCCAAACCCTAAACCCCCATTGACCCCACTCATTTTTTTTTTTTTTTTTTTAGAGAAATACCTTAGGGATTCCAACAAGGGGAGGACTTCCCTTGTGATGAAGAAAGAGGAAGAGAGAGTGAGTCGGGGAGCAGAGAGAGAACTTGAGAAAGTCGTAGAAACCCCATTCCCAGTGTCGTGCTTGGCTCCCCCGCCCTCGGCCCTGTTTAACCAGGTCTCCCTGGCATGCCGCCGTTGTGGATAGCCTTGGAGTTCACAATGTGGACTTCCTAATTGGGACTGAAGGACTAATTATTATATAACTAACAAATGATGATACAGTATTTTCCTTGTTGGTTGAATGGCTACAAGGTATATGACTGAGAGTTCCCCCCTCTCTTGTGTGGTGTAATGGTTTTACCATTCTACGTCGGCTTGTTTTTGCGTTGCCCCAACCAGATTAGCTTGCTCGCAAGTGGCATGCTTTACTCTGTTGCAGTTTGATTCTCTTTGCAGTAGTATTTCCTACATTTGTGTGATTGTTTCTCAATCTTTTGCTGCATAACAGGTTATTTTTATGCAGTTTGTGTTCTCTTCGTAATTTCTATTCAGCTCTGTTATCTGGAAAATAACCTGCTGACTAAAATGGCTCACCTTTTTCATGCCAGTGTAGCACAAATGTCCAGATTTTACTCATTCATTTGGAATGAAATGGCTACTATGAAGCAAAAGATTCTTCCAGAGTTGCTAAGGGGCGCCTTTATCTTTATTCCATATTCATGTGGTTCGAAGCTTGAAGATGTTGTACCTGGGGTACTGTTGTCTCATTCTGAAGTATATTGGCATGATTTAACTGGTTCTGAGAACCAGATAAAGGAGATCCACGCACGCGGTGATTCTGGTATTGATAATCACTCGTGCAAGACATTGTGCAACTTTTACCCCCATCTTCATGACTTTTTCGTGGAAGTGTGTGGAGTCAGCAAGACTCCTCGGCTCCAAAGCTACCTTCAAATTCTATTGAAATTGTCAGCTGTTGCTTTACCTTCACAAGCAGCTAATATGGTAATTGTCTATTAAAGATACATCTGGCTTTCAGCTCATTTTGGATCCATCGACAGCTAATTATTTTGTATTGTTTCAGGTTTTTCAAGTTTTGCTGCAGTGGAGTGATGGACTACAATCCGGTACGCTGAGTTCTGAAGATGTTTTTACATTGAGAGAGTGTCTTCTGAAACAGGAATTTACAGTACTTCCAACTAAGGTGGATAAATGGGTTTCCTTACATCCATCATTTGGCCTCATATGTTGGTCTGATGATGAGAAGCTGAAGAAGGAATTTAAGGATTCGGCGCGTATTGATCTCCTGTATTTTGGTCAACTTAGTCTTGATGAAACAGAGATGCTTGAGACGAAAGTGTCTGTTCTTTTGCGCGCCTTAGGAATCCCTGGTCTATCGGAGGTAAGCACACCTCCTCCCTTCCTCTTCCGCCCCGTCATGTTTGGCAAGGAAATAAGACCTTTACGCCTTGCGTCAAATAATGTGCATAATACCAGCTTTACCTCAGCCACTGGACAACTCCTATATGCTACGTAGCGACTAGCGACCATGTTTTGCCTGATATTTTAACTGTAAAACTAACATATAAAGGAAAATAATCAAACCGTAAGACTATGAACGCATTTACACTGCATTTTCCACTGACTCAGTGAGGTCTTAGACTAAATTAATCTGTTAGCATCACTACATATACAATTGCAAAGTTTGGCAAGAAGTATTATAAATTTTGGTATCCAGTTTCAACTTGGGGACATTGCTTGGTTGATTGACGTGTTCTATAAGGCGTGGTTGAAAAAGTGAAACTTCTTTCTTCTATTGTCACACAGGTTGTAAGTCGTGAAGCGGTACATCAAGGCGTTGTGGATTCTCGTTCCAAGGCTTTGTTAATCAACTGGGTTCTACCTTATGCTCAACGCTACATCTATAAAATGCATCACGACACTTACGCTCAATTCAAGACATCTGGATTTGAGAACTTGAATAATCTACAGATTGTCGTTGTTGAAAAACTGTTCTACCGGAACATCATTAGAGGACGTGTAGCTGTGTCAAAGAAGCATCACGAATGTAGCTGTCTTCTGGAGGTATGTAATTTGGGACGGAACTTTGCTTTTATTTATAGGTTTATGTTAGTATTTTATTCAGCACCCAGTTGATACATAGAAGTCTTCATCCTAGTTTTGGGTCCATAATCCATATATGACCAATTGACCATCTTGTTCCTAGTTTTAGCTATTGACAGATACACAATATACCGATTCATTTATCTTCTTCCTTTTGGGGACAGCTCATTATTTAAGTTAGGATTATGTACACTTGACAGTCATCTTTGTATTTGCAGGGTAATGTTTTGTACGCCACCCGAGATTCAGATTCGCATGCCCTGTTCATGGAGCTTACTCGCCTCTTATTTGACGGGACTCCTGACTTACACATGGCAAACTTCCTTCACATGGTAACAACCATGGCAGAGTCAGGTTCCAATCCGGAACAAACTGAATATTTTGTTTTGAATAGTCAGAAGGTTCCAAAGCTTCCTGATGAAGAACCAATCTGGTCCCTTCCCTCTGTGCCAGCATCTATGGAAATTGATCAGACACCACCTACCACAGAAAATGCCGTAACTGCTATAGGTGAGCTCAATCCCGCTAAGCCTAAGGTAAAGCCTAAAATGAACACAAGTAGCTGGCCTCCTGTAGATTGGAAGAAGACTGCACCAGCTGGCCCCAAATTTGGTCGTCCATGTGGATCAAGGGAACAGGAAACTGTTCCACACCTAACAGAGCATTTGGCGAACGATGATTCTGAAGAAATGATCACACAAGCAGATCATGTTATCCCGACTGAGATCAACTCTTATTGGGATATGGAAGGCAATCAAGCTCCTATGGTAGTACCACCACCAGACTCAGAAGCTTCGGAAGATCAGTGCACTCCAGTCACCCCTGGTGCAGATAATTCATACGATAGTCTTGATCTTGCTGGGCCCTCCAAAGATCCAAATTTGGGTTCATTTGACACCAATGAGGGACGCCAACTTTCTTTTGGCAAGCCCAACCCATTGCAGGCTTTGTTAACAGGGAGATTGGGGGAACATATAGCTTTCAATTACTTCACCAATAATGTTGGCAAGACCAATGTCACATGGGTCAATCAACATAAGGAAACTGGATTACCATATGACCTTGTTGTAGGGGACGAGGGGACTGGCAGGGAGTACATAGAAGTCAAAGCGACGAAATCTGGCAGGAAAGATTGGTTTTCTCTATCGGTCAGAGAGTGGGAATTTTCCATTGAGAAAGGTGACGCCTTTAGCATTGCACATGTACACTTATATGCTAATAACATGTCAAGGATCACAGTTTTCAGGAATCCGGCACGACTCTGCCAGCTTGGGAAGTTGAAACTGGCGGTTTTGATGCCAAAGCCGCAACAGTAGGGTTTCTCTTATCCAAAAGATCATTCACCACATTGAGCAAATGTTTACTTAGCTCATCGTCGCTGGTGAACTTGCACTGCTAGTGTTAGCTTTGTACTGATAGCTTTTCTGTCCAGAATTAGTTCACAGAAGTAGGTTAGGAAACATTTGATTCCATCTGTAGACCATATACCACAGTCAGTTCACAGGTAATGAATGTATACATACACAGGAAGCAAATTTATTGGCAATTTTGGTTTTGTATCAGTTTGTGTTATTGCAAGTGCACACCTAGTTGGTGTGTTTTTTGGTGTCTCAGTGCTTTTGATTTCCTGACAATTGTGATGAAGTACGAGAATACTTGCCGGAAAAACAATGTCCAAACAATAGCTACTAATGTTCAAAGAATAGCAACTGCACTTGCCATGATCTACTGTGGGTGTTCGGATAGTCGTGTTACACATTTTTTTTCCGGTTGAATCGGTAAACTTTTTCTTTTTCCAATTGAGCAATGGCTGTACAAAGGTCCCATGTTTTAGGTTTATGGTTTTTAAAGCGGTGTATTCAACACCACCATTAACTCTGCTTTGGTCCTCTCTTTCGTAGTTTCTCTGTCCAAAAAAGAAGTTATCATAGATTTTTACTGGCTAATTGCAATGAGAGTTGTTGGTTCATGCCATGTGGGCCTGAATTGTGTGCTGCGGCATCGATTGAATGATGTCTTCTGCTCTACAACCCTCATCTCTCTCTCTCTCTCTCTCTCTCTCTCTGTAACTAAATCTGAGACTCTAACCGATCCTTTCAAGATTCAACAACCTTTTTTTTATGACAGGGTTTTTACTCTTTAGTTGTTGGCTCATGCCATTTGGACCTGAATTGTGTCACACCGATTGAATGGTGAGTTCTACTCTTCAATTCCTCATAACTAAATTGAAACTGTAACTGACCTTTCAAGTTTCAACCACCTTTTTATCATTCGTTCTCTTACATATTAAGTGTGTGATTGGTGGGTTAGACCCTCAAATCGAAACTACACTTGAGATTTAGTCAGTTTGAGCGGATCAATGTCCGACAATGCACCGGCTAATTACCTACCGGAAGAAACCCAGATTCAAATACTCTCCCGGACTCCAGTGAAGTCTTTGATGCGTTTCAGGTGCGTTTGTAAGCGATGGTGTTTTATAATTTCTGATCCACAATTCGTTCAACTCCATCTTAGTTGCTCCATTTCACTAAACCGGGAACATATTCTTCTTGCCCCAGACGAAATTCTTTTCCCGTACGAAATAAACGACCCTTTAGTAGATGATAGCTTTGATAATTACGACCCAAACCTTTATTATGTGGGTACCTGTAATGGATTGGTTTGCTTCAGCATGGACAACGAAGAGCTAGTTGTTTTCAATCCCTCCACTCAGTGTTACAAGGAATTGCCGATTCCACCTGAAATTGATGACTACTATTTCTCTTGGGGATTTGGCTATGACACATCCACTGATGATTACAAGATAGTTTTGTGTTTAGAACAATCATATCTCTCCAACAACTCCAACAAGTTCATGGTGATCAGTTTTAAAGATAATATTTGGAGAATTATTTATGAATTTGGTCAAGTTGATGCCGTCGATCTTAAATACTCTGCAAGTCCCATTTTCTTGAATGGATCTCTGCATTGGTTGGGTTGCCGGCATGACAATCTTCCAAAATTTATTCTATCTTTTGATTTGTCTGGTGAGGTGTTAACGGAAATTCCCGAGCCAAATGAATCGCCTTTCTCTGATGGCCAAGTTCCGCGAGGATGTCGTCATATCGGAGTTATAGAAGAATGTCTTTGGATGTCCCGGGAAGACTGGAATGGATTTGACTACCAACATAATATGTGGGTAATGAAGGAATACAACATAAAGGCATCTTGGGTTAAACTTTTCACCATCCCCACATTTTCTCCTTGTACAAACTTCTCACCACCACTCTTTTTTATGAAGAGTGGGGAAATTCTAGTGACAACTGCTCACCGGAACTTAGTTATTTATTATCCGTCGGAGGATAGGCAACAGACAATTATAACAACTACTGGTATCTCTCTCGACGACATGGTTGTGGTTCCGTATATAGAGAGTCTCGTTTCACCGCTTTGTGGCAAGGATTGGAAGGGAAATCGGCATTTCAAAACTTTCATGAAAGAGAAAGTTACTGATCTAAATATGGAATGTATTAGTCTAAACAGATTGTAAACAAAAAAATGAGCTCCAATTGCTTGATTCAGCTCGATGTGTTAAGTTTTCAGCCGTTTGTGGTTTATATTGAAATAATTGGTTTTACAAGTCATGTAGGTTATCATCTCATCCTCGGTTATTCTGTATCCTTTTCTTGTTATGTAATCTAAGACACTTGTGTTTGTCTTTGAATAATGATGAAGTATTGAATCATCCATGATGTGCTTGTTGAATTCTGGTTGCACCACCGATCAGAGATGGAATTGACGTAATGGTAGTCATTGGTTACAAGCATCACCTTCGAATATAGTACTATGGAGTTCACCTGTTTGTTCCCTTGTTTTTGGTGCAAGTTATGTGCACCAAGATCAAGCAACAATAACAATGCATTACTCCTGGCACGTTTTCGAAACCGATGGAATCGTACCGATGCCTCTCTGCGTCGCACAAACACCAAGTCCGTTGTGTCCTTCCGTTTTCAAAACAACGCGCGGATGAAAAAAAAAACGTGTTTATTTTGTTTCCATGGCATCGTTCCAGGATCTTCAGATCCATACACTTCAGAATCAGCAACGTTGTTGGGCTGACTTTGGTTCAACAACATCTTGGGTTCGAACAGGCTGCCAGGAGTTAGTATTGCAATATATTCTTACTTTTGTATTAGTAAATATGTGATCATAACGCGTTTGATAAAATGGGTGATTGATCACGGACATAGTAATTAATAAGGATTTGTTGTGGATATTTTCGATTTGAGCAACGACCGAGGATGTGCAGCCCACTAGGGTTTGCATCAGTGGCAATTTTATTATGTTCAGAGTACGATTCGTGGTAAATATCGTAGATGTTGATGGTTATAGTGGGTGGTGGGGGTTGCCAATGATTGTAGGAATAACGAAGGTTAAAGGATATGTAAGAATATATATATATATATATATATATATATATATATATATATTCAGATGTCAAGGAAATATATATATATATATATATATATTCTCAGATGTCAAGGAAATTTTTAGCATCGTAAGACATCTGGAATGATAAAGGAGCAACTTTTCGCTATTGCTCCAGCACTAGAGCAACTTTGCAAACAGAAAGAGGAGAGGATACATGATTTTGCTAATGTTCAGTTACAGAAATAAAAGATATGCGGTGCAAATCGCACCGCGTCTGTACACAAAGGTTGTTGCAAAGGTACGTAGCCCTATATATATATATATACACACCATTTCACCTTATTGTTTTTTTTAGGGGAACCTTAATATTGTTTTGTTCTTATAAATTCATTTTCTTAATGTGATATTTTATTCAATTATATTTCTTTAGAAATTACAAAAAAATATACAAATGCCGCCAATATACCACTAAGACATGACATTAGAGTAAAAAAAAAATATTTTTTTAGGAAAAGAATGATTTCATTAAAACTGGGTAGTAACGCCCAATAGATCAATCTAGAATACATCATTTGCCCACTTGGGATTATCGAATAAAAAGACATATCATCTTCGTAAAAGTTTTTCTTTGTGAAAAGGTGAGCTAGTTGATTTCCATCTGTAGGAACAAAGGAGAACAACACACTGACAAATCTTCTGACCCTTTGCGCACAATCTTCCAGAGCAGCTTTGAGATCGGAGAGAGAATTTGCAGCCGAAATTTTGTTAGCCACCCCTCACAGAGCAATTTCACTGCGTTCAAACAATCGGACTCAATGATAACATCCGCTAGATTTAACTCCTCCGCAAAATTTAAGCCCTCTACCATTGCTACGACTTCAGCTACCGGGGAGATCTCTGCCTCAGGAATCAACAAAAATTTCCGGCTTTGAAGCTTCCCT
This sequence comes from Linanthus parryae, assembly GCA_023055425.1. Classification (NCBI taxonomy): domain Eukaryota; kingdom Viridiplantae; phylum Streptophyta; class Magnoliopsida; order Ericales; family Polemoniaceae; genus Linanthus; species Linanthus parryae. The sequence continues at coordinate 105,319,151 of JALGPY010000001.1, forward strand.
GCCTATCACGAACACAAATCCCAATCCCAGTCGCTACCCCATCTTCCAACCAAGCATCGTCTACATTAATTTTCATACTCCCCATCGGCGGAGGGGACTAAATCGCGATTTCGTTGTGTGAGCCGTCGAGCCATCACTCAGCAAACCACAGAGCGAAGCTTTCTTGAACCAATTGAGATAATCTAGCCCAAGCCTAGCTACTTCACTTGGAGTTCAGTCAATTGAGTTGAAATTCGATCATTACGATTTCGCCATATCGCCCATATCGTTGCCGCGAACTTCTCGCATCGTGGCGACGGTTGACTGTTGAAAAAAACATAAATCAAATCCCTTATGCTACCGGCAAGCAGAATACAAAAATCGTCTCCCATCGCCGCCAACCACACCCTCTTGGCGAAGCTACAATATATGAAGTAGTGGTTATCATCTTCAGTGAATGCATCACAAATCTGACACTGTGACAAAACAGCCACCCCCTTGTAATCAAATTCGAAGCAACCGGTAGAGACTTGTGCCATAGTCTCCAAACTGGAAAGGCCAGTTTCTTGGGTAGTTTCATCTTCCAAAGTTTTTGAAACCATTTTCTATTAACATCACCATGAGAAGAGAAAAGTTTACCAGTCGTTTGTCTTACTTGAGCCATATACCCCGACGCAACTGTATAGTTTCCATCGTCTGTATGCATCCAAGAGAATTCATCCTGTGACCCAATCTGTATATGGATCGTCAAAATAACCAAAAGAAATTATCTTTAGTTGGGCACTGAATCGTTTTTCGGCGCTTGCGTATGAAATATTATTTTGTTATGAGACAAAATCACTTCAGTGATCTCTACGCCCTGGGAAGATTATTACGAACTTAGTACACAAAACATTCATAGATTTTAAATATCAAATTGTTTCTTAGATGCTTGCCTATGGAAGATGACTTTGTTTGGAGACACATAGCCCACTCTATGCGCCTTAACATGATTTATGATTAAAAATGTAAAGTTAGTATTTTCTTTTTACAAAATGGTCATTTATGATTTTTTTATTATAATTGAATTTATCACTTTTTAATCTGAAATTCAATTGGAAAGAAAGAGAGGATTATGGGGGGCAATTGGAAAACTACCAGTCTGTGAATTGGTCTTAGAAAAATGCATTCGGGTGAATTGGTCTTTGAAAAATACCCTCCTTTTTAAACACTAGTTGTTAGCAGCGTAGTGGGGCCATCTGTCTCTCTCGTCTCCATTCTGTCTCTCTCGTCTCCATCTGCCTCTCGTCTCCAACTGTCTCTCGTCTCCAACTCTCTCTCTCGTCTCCATCTCTCTCTCTCGTCTCCAACTGTCTCTCGTCTCCAACTCTCTCTCTCGTCTCCAATCTCGTCTCCAACTCTCTCTCTCGTCTCCAATCTCGTCTCCAACTCTCTCTCTCGTCTCCAATCTCGTCTCCAACTCTCTCTCTCGTCTGCATCTCTCTCTCTCTCGTCTCCAAACACAATAGTTTTTTTTATAGAAAAGGCCACCCTTATACATACCAAAACTGGGTTGATCACTCCCACTACTAAGATCATTACAAAACTGCACCAACTAGTTTATGTGCTCTGGCATTTAACTCTCTGGGTACATAATTAATTGAACTAGAGAAATTTTTTAACAAGGCTGAACAGGGAGGCTCTGGTCCTCCAATTCCAACGGCTAGCAACATTGTTTTTGATTGCATTTACTATCACTTGAGCATCAGTTTCCACAGAAGCCTTAAACCAACCTTTCCAAACACAATAGTTAAATACTCTAAAAACAAACCCTAAAAACGCGTACTCTCTCTCTCCAACATTGAATTGTTTCTATCTACCTCAACCTACCAAGTACAGTTGAATTTACTCCAACTGTAAACTTTATGAATGTATACCTTAAACTCCTCAAGAATATGGCTCATTTGTCACTCTCATTGGCTCCAGTTCTCCCATAGAAGTATCCCATTTGTCTGTACAAGTCTCTCTCTTTCCTCACTTTTGTTCTTCAGCTACGGTAAAAACTTAAACTCTCACCTCTGTACTGTATGTTTGTCCTTAGTATATGTTGATCACAGTACTCTGAGATGTATGGTATTCTCATTTATTTACTTTCATCCTTCCAATATGTTCATCACATTACTCTAAAATGTAGGTTTATTTCTGCTCTGTTCTTCATTATTATTGGTTTGATGTGTGTTGTTGTATGTGGAGAGACTGGGACGAGCATATTCAACGTCTCTGTCTTCTCATAAGACTGAGACGTGAACTATGCTCGTACCAGTCTTCCCCATGCACAACTGGGAAGAGCAAGACCTGCCAAACTGGGACGAGAAATCTCTCGTCTGGCATTCAAATCACAGACGAGGACTCGTCCCGGTCTGGCATTTGATAGACTCGTGGGACGAGTAATCTCTCGTCCCAGACTGGGGTGTGATAGACTCGTACGAGTACGATACCCAAAGATGACAAGACAGGGACGACAGAGACGAGCATACCCTAAACCCTAAACCCTAAACCCTAAACCCTGAAATCCTCTCTTATCATGAAAAATGGTATTCAATATTAAAATTGTAAGTCCTAAACCATATAATCATGTAATCTAAACTATAAACTCAAAATCCTACAATCATCATATCTTAATCATGTAATGCCTAAACCTTATACATACCATTAAACCAAGTAACATCCTCCCAAAATCCTACATTTGTAGACACTAAACACTATAACCAACTAAGTATCATTCCTATAGACACTAAAGATGTTAATTGTAAGTCCTAAACCATATAATCATGTAATGTAAACTATAAACTCAACATCCTACAATCATCATATCTTAATCATGTAATGCCTAAACCTTATACACACCATTAAACCAAGTAACATCCTCCCAAAATCCTACATTTGTAGACACTAAACACTATAACCAACTAAGTATCATTCCTATAGCCACTAAAGATGTTAATTGTAAGTCATAAACAATAATAATACTAAACATGAATCCCTAAATCACAGATCATCCATTTTAAGTAAACCTAAGATTGTACACCTAAGACTGGGACGAGTATACTCTCGTCCCAGTTGTAAATACAGGGACGAACATTCTCTCGTCCCAGTTGTAAATACAGGGACGAGTATACTCTCGTCCCAGTTGTAAATACAGGGACGAACATTCTCTCGTCCCAGTTGTAAATACAGGGACGAGTATACTCTCGTCACAGTTGTAAAACACAGGGACGAACATTCTCTCGTCCCAGTTGTAAATACAGGGACGAGTATACTCTCGTCACAGTTTAAAATAAATATGTTGTCTGAGCTGGTGGTGGTCCCTCTCCTTCCTGAAAAAAGTACAGAAATTCTGTTACCCATCAGAAAACTTTTTTCTTTGTTTGACCAAACCCTAATTTCATCCAAACCCTAAACCCTAAAATCATTCTCTCTCTTTCTACTATGCGAACCCTAAACCCTAAAATCATTCTCTCTCTTGACATGTAGAAATGGTGAGAAAATTGATGTTCCGTGCTGTTTGGAATGGTGAATGGACGCGTGCCGAAGGTAGACACATATACATAGGTCATGCCGTGAAGAATGCAGTATTCAAGATAATTCAAGGCATTACCGTGGAATCTTTGGAGCACGAAGTTTCGGTCAGAATGGATACAGATTGTCCGCCTACCAAAAAGGTTGTCTTATCTTATCATTTCCAATTTCCAGATGCTAACCTGATCGAGCCTAATGTCCTCACTAAAGATATAGAAATCAAAGATATCTTTGATATTACGGAAAAGGGAACTATTGTAACCATGTACGTCACGTTAAAGGATTTGGTGGATCAACCATACATTAATGCCGATGTTGCTGACGAGGATGTGATGGATCAAACTGAAACCCCTAACAATCAGTTGGTTCCTTTGAGCCCCCCCCCTTACGTACCGCGAGGATTACTTTCAGGGTATAGAGATACTCGCCGAGGATCGTGACGAAGACAGGGTAGCATATAACGAAATGGATCTCACTCCGTCTCCGGTTCACTGTAACGACATTGTGCAATTAGCTGACAGAGTTATGGTTTCCACTAATGAGGCAATGGGGCAAAATAATCTTGCATTGGCAACTGTTGCGGTAGATTGTACAGAGAGTCGTGGACAGACTGGTGTGGGAAGGCTAGACGGTCTGGACATAGAGATTAAAGGTTTGTATACTGGGAGGGCGTTGTCCCACCATATCAGAACGGTTGCAGGTTCGAAGAGATGGACTTTTTACGTATATAAGCGAGACCAGACTCGTATTATACTGCGGTGCGAGAATCGGGAATGCAAATGGATGCTTGGGGCTTACAAGCAAAAAGATTCCGTGCACTACCAGGTGAAGAAACATAACCCCATTCATACATGTACGGCATGCAGCGTAGATGGGAAGCACCGTAACATTAATAGCGAAGTGATCGCGTATGAATTGCTGGGAATGATGGGCCAATCAAAAAACACACCCACAATCAAGGAAGTACAGAACATCGCCTTAAAAATGGGAAGTAGAATATCATACTGGCCGGCATGGTATGCACGTCAAAGGGCCAAACAGATGATCCAGGGTACTCGTGCTCAAAATTACGCTGATCTTCCCGTGTTCATGGAATTATGTGAAATTCTGAACCCCGGTACTAAATGGGATATGGGAGTGGACGAAGGTGGTGTTTTCTTGTACTGTTTCCTTGCGTTCGCGGCACAAATTCAGGGGATACCGTATATGCGACCAGTAATTGTCATCGACATGTCGCACATGAAGAAGGAACCCCTGCAATTGGTCGTATGCACAATGGTTGATAGCCAGAAACAGTGCTATCCCATTGCATGGGGACTAGTGGACAATGAAGACACCGCTGCATGGACTTGGTTCTTAAACAGACTGAGGTATGTTGTCCAGGATCATGAGGAGTTGACGTTCGTTTCAGATCGGCACCGGGCTATCATCAATTCAGTCAAGGCCGTGTACCCCTTATCCAACCACGTCCACTGCTATTACCATTTGAAAATGAACGCTCTGAAGCATTACAATACACAAAAGTGGGTGCCTCATTACCACAATGCGGCCTACACATTTGATAAGGACGCGTGTGAGTCACATCTGATAGACATGGGTATTGAGTGCGACAAAGTAAACAGCGTTAACGACAAGACCGTCGAACGTTACTTCTGGGATGCCGGTCTAGAGAAATGGGCAAGGTCCCATTGTAAAACAGCACGATTTGAGATTTTTACATCCAACTATGCTGAGTCCATTAACTCGTGCCTGCTGCCGACCAGGTCTGACAAAGCTCTTACAATGTTCTCTCAAATAAGCGATCATCAGAGCGAGTGGCACCTTAAAAAACGAAACATCGGCTTTGACATGGGCAACACCTACCTGACTGCGAAAATGGAGAAAAGAATGTTGAGTCGTTCTATAAAGTGTATAGATTTTCGAGTGCGACCAATTTCAGAGTCTCTGTATGAAGTCCGCGGTAATCATCTGAAAACTCAAATTGTGGAATTCAAAGCTGGACATTGCCTCGGAACCTGCACGTGCGGCAAATACCAATAGATGTGGTTCCCGTGTGTGCATGCGTGTGCTTGTGCAAAAGAACTCAGAAAACTTGGCCGTTACGATGCCGACCATGACATGAAGGTCATGTACGCCCACACAAGCAGGTTCTATTCACTGGAAAACTACCATCTGGCTTATGCAGGTACAATTAAGACTCCTCCTAACCCAGCAACTTGGACCAGCGCAGTCACAAGCGAAGTACCTGCACACATAAGAAACATTCGCCCACTTCCACCGAAGAAAGTTGTAACAGTTGGGAGGGACAAGGAGAAAAGACACAAGCCAATGGTCGAAACCGTTCGTGAAAAAAAAGCGAGGAACGGGAACGTACGGATGTAGCCATTGCCATGTAAAAGGGCACACCAGAAAGATTTGCCCTCAATTGAAAAATTAATGTTGTGATAAAAGCCGTTGTTCTTCGTTCTTTGTAATGTAATTATTAGTTCGCAACCTCTTTTGATGATTGCGCAAACAATATATCTGTTGTTTCGATCAATTATTGTGTTTTTTAATTTGAATATGCATTTTATTACAAAAATAAACAATATATCTTTTTCTTGTGTTTTTTACTATAAATATGCATTTTAATACATAAATAAACAATATATCTTTTATTTCGATCAATTCTTGTGTTTTTTAATATGAATCTGCATTTTAATACATAGATAAACAATTTCTTTTTCTAAATTTATTTAATATGAATATGCATTTCTTAAAAAAAAACTGTTACGTATTTCAACAATGTTATTATTACACACCTTCTAGAAAACATACATGCATGTTTTCTAGAAAACATACATGCATGTTTTCTAGAAAATGCAATTATACCCGGCACATGAACCATTATCTCTCTCCGTCTCTTCATCTACCCAGTCTCTTCATCTACCCAGGAAGCACTACAAAAGCCACTCTTCTCTCCAAAACTCACCACATTCTGAAATGGCAAAGAAGAAGATACCAAAGGAGTGGGACGAGGACAAGGAGGAGGAGGTGTCCGAGGACGAGGACAAGGAGGAGGAGGAGGACACTGAAAGGTCCGAGGACGAGGACGAGGACGAGGAAGAGGATGAGGATGAAGAGGAAGACAGTGACAGTGAAACTGACCGTGAACAGTCCTATTTCCGGGCAAAAAGGGGATCTGAAACTACTCAGTACAGTGACGATGAAGACGAGGAAGATGATGACGACTCCGTGGATTGGCCGCCATCTCCGCCATGGACGCCGAAGAAAAGAAACAGAGACGACGACAGCAGTGAAGAAGATGAAGATGATCCGGAGTTCTGGCCTCGCAGTCCCAAAAAACCCAAAAAAATGTAATCATGTTCATGTTTTTAAGTTTTTTAAGTTTTTAATGTAATCAAGTCTTTTATTTCTGAACAATTTCATCTTTCTGAATCTCTGATTATGACTGTTCGAAGTTTTTCTTAGTTTTTTTCTGGAAAACAAAGTTACTGTGTAAGACGAGCTTTTGCTCGTCCCGGTGTTGACCTGCTCGTCTCAGTACCAATGTGGCAATATACTAAGACGAGCAGAACTCTCGTCTCAGTATATTGCCACACTGAGACGAGAAAAAACTGAGACGAGAAAAAACTGGGACGAGAAAAAACTGGGACGAGAAACAACTGGGACGATGATGTGTATAGGTTTGTTTAAAAATTTGTCTAATTAAGTGTTAATTTAGTTGATTAAATTGTGTAACCCACGCGTGGGTTACACACGCCAAACATAAGTGAGAGACGGGTATTTTTCAAAGACCAATTCACCAGACGGGTAGGACGCCAATTCTTTCGGATTATGGTTCGGGCCAGTTTGGGGAAACAAACCCTTGGCTCGTTTTCGAAGAAATTGGGGAAAAAACCATCTCTCACTTTCTTGGTGCAAACTAACCATTGACTATTTTGTTTTTAACTTTGACATCTATTTGGAGAATTAACAAAAAATTGACAACCTAATTAAAGTAATTAATATGAAAACATAAAAAACATTAAAATTCAAAAAGTTGTCCTTCTCTCTCCTACTCTCTCTCTTACTCGGAACAAACCCCCAAAACACAAACCCACTTCCTTTTCTTCTTCCTCACCCGTCCGTTGGCTTTCTTCTCCCTCACCCGCGATTCTCCTCCTCCTCCAACCTCCTCCATCTTCTCCGGCGACTCCCTTCTCTCTCGCACTCTCATGGCCTCCCAAAACTCTCCTACCCAAGATATTGCCCAAGTGCTTGGAGATCTCAACTCCGGCGGCCAAGGGGTGTCTTCCCCGTCCTCTTCTCCGGCGCCGACGACTGTAGAGGCCGCGGCTCTTCCGGCACCGCCTCCTCCCTCTGCACCGGCCAATGTGGCCCAAGAGGTGAGTTTCTTTCACCTCTTCAAGTTTTATTCATCAAACTCATGTTCTAGGGTTAGATAAAATCGATGTTGTGTTGCTTTTTTGGTGCAAAATTGGTTCATGAAATCAAACTGTTCTGTAAATTTCACGACTACGTTCATGTAAAAATCATGTTGATGAACCACTGGGCGTACAAGAACATCATTTTTGACTGATTAATCACATAGGGCGTATACAATTTGATAAATTTTGACTGAAAATCATGAAGGGCGCCTTGGGGCGCATACTTTTGTGTGTTGGGGCATACAGAAGATGTTGTATGCGCCCTAGATGTGAAACAAGGAAAATATTTGACCCAGTTGCCCAGGGGCGCATAGAGGGGCGCCTGGTATCTGCCAAGGCGCCCTTGTATGCGCCCCAGGGCTTCTGGGGTCAAAATTTTGACCCAGAAGCCCTGGGGCGCATACAAGGGCGCCTTGGCAGATACCAGGCGCCCCTCTATGCGCCCCTGGGCAACTGGGTCAAAATTTTGACCCCAGAAGCCCTGGGGCGCATATAGGGGCGCCTTGCAGATACCAGGCGCCCTTATATGCGCCCCAGGGCTTCTGGGTCAAAATTTTTTGACTGAGTAAGCCAAGGGGGCTTACAGGACGCCCCTGTATGCCCCCTTGGCTTACTCATTGCTTTTTTTTTTCCAAGTTTTCAGCATGTATGCGCCCGTGCTGGGAACTTGAGAAAATTGTCATTAATTGTGATTAGTTTTTTGAGTATGTGCCCGTAAATGATAAGTTCATAAAGTTATGACTAATTTTCTTAATACTTATTGATAATTGACTACTTATTGGTTTATTTGACAGGATTTGATCTCCTTGGACCAACTTGGTCGTTTACCTGCTGCCGCTAATCGAGCCGAATTAAGGAGGTATAAGTTGACGTTTCGTTCGCGGAAGAGGTCATGGATAGTGTTTACAAGGCTGACCAGACGGGAAGACGTTAGGACTTTAGTGCGACAGCGGCTCCCTAACTTGGCATGGCTTTTGACCTATCGATTTGACCAAGTGTTCTCGAAGACGCTCCTCGACTTACTTATCCAGCGTCGGATTAACACTAACCCTCATGACCGTGAAATATGGTTCAACTTTGGGACCTTCCCGCTGCGATTCTCCCTACAAGAGTTTGTTCTCTGCAGTGGACTTAACGTCTTTAAGTCTCATAACGATGAGCAGCTGGACGAGAGGATGGCAGATTATGCCCTTATTCAGACCGTGTTTGGCCCCACTTTCACGAGTGTGTACGGGAGAGTGAATGGAACTACACTGGAAAATTATCTGGAAGGCATCGATAGCGAACACCCGTACTCCGAAGATCCTGATAAGCAAATGGACTCGGCTACGTTGGAAAGATTTGTGAAGTTATTAGTGGCTGCAATAATCGGTAGGTTATGGCACAACACCGGCGGCCATGATTTGTTGCCCGCCGCAGTGATACAGAAGTGCAATGACTTCGAGTTCTGTAACGCCTACGATTGGGGTATGGAATGCTTTGAAAAATTACTCGAAGGGATGAAACATTGCGACTTTACCAAACCAACTTACTCGCTCACTGCCTTCCCTTTCGTTGCTGCGGTAATTGTGTTAGTTATGCATTTTTTATTGTTAGTTAAATCTAAAATGTTATATGCTTACTGCGATTGTCTCTCCGCGCAGGCTTGGGCCTACGAAGCAATTCCACAGATGGTACCCCTCTTGGCTAGCAGGGACGAAGGGGTACTTCCCAGAGTGGCGGCGAACTATCCTCTACCGGTCAGGGCTGATGATGAATCAGTGACCAGGCTTGTGGCGTCAATCACATATGTTCGCCCGACACTTCACCCCACTCCTGCGGAGGAGCAGAGTTGGTACTGGCTTCAGTACTTGGCTCATATGGAAGCTAATCCGTATCTTCCATTGTTTCCGGACCTGACGAGTAGGTTGGGTGGCCGTTGCGTTGTCTACTCCGGTGCAGCTATTCAGATGCAACCGTTTCAGATGTCGGGGACTAAGACGACGAGGAATTTGGGTGCGAGTAAGAAAACAGGTGAAAAGCAGGGAAAAAAGCAGACTCCGAAAAAGAGTAAGCGAACAAGTGGAACGCCACCGCCAAGTGAAGGGCAGAATCCATTTTTTGAAGTAGGCGAGCACAAGGAAAAAGAAGAGTGCTGGACCCCTCTCTCTATGTACACTGAAATGGTGCCCGTGCATGAATTGGACTACCTGCAACCAATGGAAGGCGGTCGATATCTGCTTCGAAACCGTGCAAGGATCCCTTGGGAGAAGACGCCGTACGCCAAATTATATAACCCGTCTATCGATATCTTTGCGAACCATATGAAGCCTGGATTCTCCGTGGCCGACATGCGTAAGCAAGACCCCAAGTTGCATCGGTGTTTTGACATCTGGCTTAATGACAAAGATACACTTTACCCATATTTGGATTGTGGGATAAAGCAAAGAACTCGGCCATTCTTCCGTTACATAATGGGAGTAGGAAAACCTTTCGGGTGGGAACATGTAGACGAATGCACGTATACCCAGAGGCTTAATTACTCAAAAAAGTTTGGCGCTCCAAGGACGGACACGGTTATTACGGATGAGGATTGGTTCAAAGCTTTTCAGGTAGATTATGATTTTGAAACCCTAAAGAAGAAGACTTCTGAATACTTTAGAGGTAACAAGCCTATGAGGGGTTCCAAGGGATCGCTTGCGAGGAGGTGGTTCATGCCTTGGAGGACTAAGCGGCCAGTGAAGGGATTTCTACATTGGATTCTCGTTTACATAAACGTGTTCGAGCAGGGACGGATTTGTGTGAAGGTGTACGATCCAATGAAGTTTTCGGGGCGTAATAATTGGGACTTGGCTCGACTGTGCACAAATTTTCCGAGATTGCTGCAGGAGTTTGGGGAAGGGCAAGTTGCTAACCGGGCCAAGTTTTGCCCGAAGGTCCTTAAGGTATTCAAATTGCCGAAGAATAAGGAGCCGAGACACCAATGTGATCTCCCAACTTGCAGTGCGTTGTATATGTTGCGCATGATCGAGAAGGTCATCGAGGATCCCACAATTAGAGGAGAGTTTCAATCATACCAAGGGGACCAGAAGCTTATAAGGAAAGAATATGCGGTGGCAATATGGAAGACTATGTTTAGATTCATCACTGTAGACACATATGGCAATAGAATAGACCCGCCAGGAGAACCAATTTGGTATCCTTACGTGTAGTTGACGTGATTATTCCATATTTTGTAATTGACGTGATCAATGAAAATTTTTTGTCATTATAGTTTATTTGCTTTTTTGTGATCAATGAAACAACCGATTCGAGCAATGAAACAAATTATTAAAACAAATATTACAAGCACTGCCTAAAAAAACTTCACTAAAACCTCATGCTTAGGAACTGCCTAGGCACCCCTATATGCGCCCTTGGGCTTCTGGGTGAAAAATTTTTCACCTAGAAGCCCAGGGGCGCATACAGGGGCTTCTAGGAACTGCCTAGGCACCCCTGTATGCGCCCCCGGGCTTCTGGGTGAAGAATAATTCACCTAGAAGCCCAGGGGCGCATACAGGGGCTTCTAGAACTGCCTAGGCACCCCTGTATGCGCCCCTGGGCTTCTGGGTGAAAAATTTTTCACCCAGAAGCCCAGGGGCGCATACAGGGGCTTCTAGGAACTGCCTAGGCACCCCTGTATGCGCCCCCGGGCTTCTGGGTGAAAAATAATTCACCTAGAAGCCCAGGGGCGCATACAGGGGCTTCTAGAACTGCCTAGGCACCCCTGTATGCGCCCCTGGGCTTCTGGGTGAAAAATTTTTCACCTAGAAGCCCAGGGGCGCATACAGGGGCTTCTAGGAACTGCCTAGGCACCCCTGTATGCGCCCCTGGGCTTGCTTCCCAGCTGGGGGGCGCCTCTATACCCTAATTCGGGCGCCCTGTGTCCTTACTAGGGCGCCCGAATTAGGATATACGCCCCTATGGCTCCATATTCAATTTGTTTGACTTTTTGGTTCTATTTTGACATTAAATTGCCGAAACAAGTGGCATGACTTAGGATGCACTGAATACTTGACTATAGTTTGACCACAACACCGACCGTTTACTTTTTTAGTGGACTACATTAAACTAGATAAGATTACAACCACCAAACCAACTTCAAAAGACTTAAATATTACACCCGCAACTACTAAACTTGCATTAATCAATAAGCAACAAGTTTCAATCATGTGTAATTAGCCGGTCATCCTCCCTCGTGGGGCATGTCTTCACGTTATGGCCTTCCTTATCACATCGAGAGCACTTGTGCTTCCTAGTACCATACCTACGTTTTTCTCCTTCAGACGGTATCCTGGTTGTCTGTGGTGCTCCACGTTTCACTACCTTCACTGGTGGAAGAGTGACAATGTTGCTTATCTCCGGTGGGATCCGACGTGTATCCCCATATGAGGATTTTGTTTTCTAAGTATTGGAGCGCACGCACAAGCGTGGACACACGGTTGCCAGTCCAACTGGAACTTGCCGCAATCGCAAACCCAGTACCCCTCCGAGAAGTACACTTTGGCAGTGCCATGGTTCCTACCTGTTACACGGAATTCAAGTGCATCCAGCTGTGTGACGTGTAGCATTTTTGCGTCGTTAAGATTCTTCTGCATGATTTTCTCGCGCTCTGGGGTCAACTTTGTGTTCCAAGTGCCAGTTTCGGTCCGCCTATCGTAAAACCACTGAGACATTTGTCTGAGCGCAAACGAACAGTACGAGAGCACGCAATGAAATCTCGCATCCTTTAACATTGAGTTCATAGATTCTGCGTGATTGGAAGAGAACATGTCAAATCTAGTGTTGACCGCGAACGCCCGACTCCATTTCTCGGGAGGACATTTTTCCATCAGGTATTCTGCGATTGACAAACTCTCATTATTTGGGAATTTACGTTTCGCAGGGTGCTCCACTGCCAATGTGTGAAGAAAACTGCGACATTTATCTATAGTGTCGGCCTCCGCAGCATTCCAGAAGAGATTCACCCACTTTCCGGGGCCATACAGCTTTATCAAGTTCGATTTGATGTGCCACCAGCAGTGCACATGTTGTGCATTTGGGTACTCTGTCGCGACTGCGTGTTTAATGGCCTGATGCCTGTCGGAAAGAAATGTGAGATACTTGTCGTTCGGGACGAAAAGCCTCAGCTGCTGAAGGAACCACCCCCAGGCCTCATTGCACTCGGTGTCAATTATGCCCCATGCAATTGGATAACACTGCCTCCGTCCATCGACCATTGTCGCAACTACGACCTGCAATGGCTCGTTCTTCATGTGACCGGCATCGATGACCACTAGTGGTCGCATGAAGTTGATTCCATCCAGCTGAGCTTTTATACCCATGAAACAGTACTTGAATCTGCTTTCTTCGTCGCGCTCTATCTTCGTGTAGGACCCAGGGTTCAAAGACTCCAACATGTAGAAGAATGCAGGGAGTTGTTGGTACTGTTCTTCTCGGCTACCGTGAATGATCTGGAACGCCCTCTGCCTAGACTGGTAGCATATCCATTTAGTGACGGAGCACTTGAAGGCAAGTTGCACGTACGCGACGATGTCATGTCTGCTAGGGCGAGGCTGCCCGTTCCGATATCGATCAATCATTCCATAGGCGATGTCATCGACATTCACGTTCGCATGCTTGAAATTTGTGGTGATCGCGGAACAAGTGTGGATGTTTTCGTATCGCTTAACCGTGTAAAATCTCTCTTCTTTCCGTTTATAAGCAGCCATGTACCACTGACAATGAGGATCGCGACATTTGAGAACGACCCTTGTGCTCTCTGTCTTTACACTTGTCCATTGCCACCCTTGTTGAGTTGCAGGACCCCGTAGGATATTCTTGATTTCCTTTGCTGATTCAAACAAATCATCAAGCTTTAACGTAGATCCATCGGGCCTGCTGTTACTGGCAACGGCGTCGGCTTCAATCGCAAGTGTGGGATGATGCTGTAAACCTGTGGCCCAAGGACCCCTGTTAACCGGTACATCGTCGTCCGTTGTGTCATCTCCACTTGATGGCCCGTGCGGGTCAGCGTTCGGATCTTCGTTCAAGTCGGGATTCTCCGACAAACTTCCACCCTCGTAACTAGGACCACCGACATTAGTGTCAAACAATCTTTCCAATGCTGTTGCATCCTGACATGTGTTGTTCGCCACCAAGACCGCTGTTTCGTTAAAACCGGCCTCCCAGGTTGGGCATTCATGTTCCCAACCCCCGACATTCGTGTCAAGCGGTCCTTCCAACGCTGCTGCATCCTGAAATGTGTTGTTCGCAACCAAGACCGCTGTTTCGCTAAAACCAGCCTCCCAGGTTGGGCCTTCATGTTCCTGACTATCATCAGTAAGTAACGCACGAAGCTCTGAATTTCCCCTGCGAGGATTCATCTTCTGCAAAGACTGTCCCCCAGCTGCAACCGAGCCGTCATTGTCGTACTTGGCAAACATGGGAACGATCTCCTTTGGTTCATATGTCTCAAATATTAACAAAACATCGTCTTCGTCGGTGATTTCTGATGGCTCATACTGCTCCATCCCTTGTCGCATGTAACTTAACTCGATGAATGGAGCTAGGTGCTTGTCCAATCCCATTCTCGAAGCAACTCGTTCCTTCAGACTATGGAGTGTGGGAATTTCCTCCTGTTTCAGCACCATCGTCTTCGATTTGTAGTTCTCCCCGCGTGCGTAGAAAAATTTTCCATTGACGAGCTCCCAAACTCCATTCCACATGAGTTGCACAGTGATTTTCCCCATTCCTGCAGATAACCGAAAAGTCAATAATGTCACAACGGTCAACTAAGAAGTCACAAGTCAACACCGAAAAGTCAATAACCCCCCCAGGGCGCCTAAGTGTATGCCCAGGGCGTCTGAAACAATACACGGGCGTATACATCACCCAGAAGCCCAGGGGCGCTTACAGGGGTGCCTAGGCAGTTCCTAGAAGCCCCTGTATGCGCCCCTGGGCTTCTAGGTGAAAAATTTTCCACCCAGAAGCCCAGGGGCGCATACAGGGGTGCCTAGGCAGTTCCTAGAAGCCCCTGTATGCGCCCCTGGGCTTCTAGGTGAAAAATTTTCCACCCAGAAGCCCAGGGGCGCATAAAGGGGTGCCTAGGCAGTTCCTAGAAGCCCCTGTATGCGCCCCTGGGCTTCTAGGTGAAAAATTTTTCACCCAGAAGCCCAGGGGCGCATACAGGGGTGCCTAGGCAGTTCCTAGAAGCCCCTGTATGCGCCCCTGGGCTTCTGGGTGAAAAATTTTTCACCCAGAAGCCCAGGGGCGCATACAGGGGCTTCTAGGAACTTCCTAGAAGCCCCTGTATGCGCCCCTGGGCTTCTAGGAACTTCCTAGAAGCCCCTGTATGCGCCCCTGGGCTTCTAGGAACTTCCTAGAAGCCCCTGTATGCGCCCCTGGGCTTCTGGGTGAAAATTAGCCTTGGTTCCGGACGCCCTCTGTATGCCCAAGCTCAAAATGGAACTTAAATCGATCGTATTGGGGCTTTTTGTAGGGCTTTCAAAGACCTTCGCAATATCCTAAAGGTGAATCTCATACTATTTTCAGAACATCTCCGAAAATGTTGAAAAATGAATATACGAATTTTTTCAAAATACTACTTTTGAAATGAAAAGATAAAACGAAGGGATACTAAGGTTGATAAACTTACTCTTGTTTCCGACGGATTCGAAGTCTTCAAACGAACGAACTTTGTTTTTGTTTTGAAACCCAACAATGGAGGTTTTGGAATAGACTAGAGAGAGAAACAACAACTTTTGGGTGTCAAAATTGATGAACTGAGGTACATTTTAAGGTTTTACATCTTAGGTAGTTGAATTTAATTTTCTAGTTGAACAAGGTTGTTGAGTGAATATAATTTTCTAGGGTGAGGGAGATGTTGTTGTTGTTGTTGTTGTTGAATGAAGAGAGAGAGAGAGAGAGAGAGTAGTGCATGCATGCAAATTTGGAGAAAAAATTCAGCAAATAAATATTTGGGTAGGACCCCCTCTTGCCACATGGAAAACCTTAAAAAAACAAAGAGAGACCCACCATGGAGAAAATGTTAAAAAAATCAAATGGGACCCACTAACTATAACAAACCAAAAGTTAACTTATGATTATTAGTTGGTGGGTACTTCCCACCAACTTTTTGAACTTATGGTTAATATGCACCCACAAAGGTGCATATTGGTTTTTTACCAAAAATCCCCCTCGTTTTCTGCCAGTGAACCACACCACCGTCCTTAAACCCTCCCTTTTCTCTCCTCTCTGTCTCCACCATGGCGTCGATTCGAACCCTCCTCCGACCCCAAATCCTCAAACCCCACTCCATCAAATCACTCCGATCTCTCTCCACCACCTCCCTCACCGCCGACGACGACGCCCCTCGTGGTGGGTCGGACCACAAATTCCTCCAACCAAATGATTACCTCAACAGCTGGAAGCCCCCCAGGGACCCAAAAGAAGCCGAGGCCAGGCTCGCCCAGCTGAGGCGGGACTACGCCAAAAAGGTGAAGGCGTACCGCAAGGAGTACATTGAGGAAGTGGAGTTGCTGAGGCTGGAGAAGCAGCGGAAGGATGAGGCCAAGAGGGAGGCTATGCGGATCGCTACCGAGGAGCGGAGGGCCGCCAAGGCCGCCGCCAAGAAGGCGAAAGCTGCCGAGAGGGAGATCGCCGATCAGGAGTTCCGGGACATGCTGGTAATTTTTGCACTGTCTTTATTGTCTCTTGATTTGTAGTATGAATGTGAAAACACTATATAGTGATTGGGAATTTCAGTTCCAGTCGAAACATGAGAACACAGGGTTGAAATCGAATTAAAGGAAAACAAGAATCTGAATGAGTTCGAATTACACATGGTTGAAACAGATGGGGAATCGATACAAGAACCCTAACTACAAATTGAAGAACAAATAGGTTAGTATTAAATTTTTATTGATTTGATTTGATTGAAATGAAAGAGACAAAACTTCATCTTCACTGCTCTTCCTTCGGTCCGTTCCAGCCTCAAATAGTCGTTGGTTGAAGGATTAGGTTGGATCTGCCCTTATATTTACGCCCGTGTCCCTTCCAGAAGGCTTCTAACCCTAAAATCTTATTATTTGCAATTTGACAGCCCGAATCATGATAATACGAACCCCTTAAAATCACCCATGTCCTTATGGGTGACTGACTGTAGTATCATATATGCTGGAGTTCTACACTGAAATGATACTTCACCAAGAAAAATTGTAGTCCCCAACATCCCAACATATATGGGCTGAATTGGTTGCTTTAGAGTGCTTACCGCACATTTGAAATGTACTGCCGGGATCTGGACCTTTGAGCAAGCTCAATTATGTTGTAAACATTCATTCCACCATAGGTGCCCCGGAATCCAGATAACCCTGCAACCAACACCTCACTATTAACCTTGTGTAAAAAAGAAATTCGGCATGAAGTTCTTGTAATCCAGAGGCCTTTTGATAATTTGCTTGTAATGCAGTATAAGAATTCAGTATACTACTATTAGACTCCCATGCTATCATCAATTCAATGCCATCAGTGTACGATTTCTCGACTTCAAAAGTGGTTGTCCTAGAGTAGTTGAGTGCTTGAACTGGTAATATTGACAGTGCCCAATACCATACAGAACTCCCCTTTCTCACCTGTGCTGGTGTGTTTATAGAACCACATATGACGCTGCGGAGCTCCTCATGTTTATCAACTATCCCAGTTGGCTCCCTTGTGTCTTCTCTGTGATTGTACAACTCAACCCATTATTGTTCTTCCTGCAATCCAACTAGTGAAAGCCGAGGTGGTACTGGTAACAGTAGTTTCCAACCCTCATATTGGTCCAGAATGCCAACCTCAAATGGTAAGTAGCTGCAATCTTTCTTTAACACCCAACACATAGCATTACTGCAACTTGTAGCAAGCTAGGAACAAGACTAAATAATACTCCAGAAACTCTAGATGTTTGATTCAAAAACCATTTCTAGTCCTTTTCTTCCCTTTACCGCTCAATTTCCCCCTATAGATCTTGTGCATGCCAAATACAACTCCTTCAAAGGAGTTGCGATACCCGTTATCCGAAATTCATTACTCATGCAAGAAAAACGGTACCTGTGGAGAGGTAAAGAAGAAACACAGGCAATATGAAATCCCTTTTAGTTGTCCTTGCCCACAAGGATAAAGTTGCGGAAGTTAATGGCAACGAGGAATGGGGGCGGATACCCCACTTCTTTGGAAACAAACATGATTGCCTTTTCGTATAACCTCTTAAAATTTTAGTATGAGACTGAGTTGGTTCGCTATAGTTCTTTGTAACCAAACCAATTCTGAGTTATCTCTGTTGAGGGTGCCCGGTTTCCTGGTTTGCCCTTAGAC
The DNA here is from genome assembly GCA_023055425.1 of Linanthus parryae. Lineage (NCBI taxonomy): Eukaryota > Viridiplantae > Streptophyta > Magnoliopsida > Ericales > Polemoniaceae > Linanthus > Linanthus parryae. The sequence goes on from JALGPY010000001.1 coordinate 105,337,471, forward strand.
CTCATAACTATGCTTCTAATTTCATTGCCATTACCCTGAATGAAATAATTTGGGTTCTGTATTGGTGATAGCTTTTGTTGCCAATTGTGTGGTCTTCTAATCCAAGTGCAGGCTAGTTCTTTTGGGACCTTCATTGGGGACATGGTAATTGAAGTCTGTATACCTTGTTTGAGTTCGGCTCGTTTAGGGCTTGAGTTGTTCGGTGTTCGGGTCGTGGCTCGTTTAACTAGCTCGTTAACGGGCTCGAATTCGGTTCGACGAACTTGTATTTCTCTGGGATATATATGATAATTTATAATATTGAATTGAAATATCATGTGAATTACGTAAGATAAAATGCTTGAAGGAAACAAATGACATAAAATGTAGTAGTATAGAGATATGCTTTATTTGTGCTAATGATATATTCAAACCATTTAATTTATTCTTATACAGTAAATAAATTTGGTATTGTCAATTATAGAATTACATTTTGGAATCCTAATTAAGAGGTCAAACTCCTATTAAAAAGAGAATGTACACTAATTACGCCTACAGTTTTTAGAAATTGCTCATAAAGAAGACAAGATAATTTTATTGTATACTATTATAATTTGTTCGCTAATACTAACGAACGAGCTCCTTGTTCGGCTCGTTTGAAACGAACACATTTTCATGTTTGGGTTTGTTTGATTAATAAGTCGAATCAAACACGTACGAGCTCTTACCGAATCGAATGCGAGTTGTTCACGAACGGCTTGGTTCGTTTACAGCCCTAGTTTTTTGTAGTAGAACAAGAACTAACTAATACAGTATGTGCATCTATGCCTTCAATTATATAGAATATTGCATTATTTGTATCTAAATTATAATATATATATATATGTATATATATATATGTAGAGAGAGAGAGAGAGAGATAGAGATATATATATATATATATATAGAGAGAGAGAGACAGAGAGAGAGAGAGGGACAGAGAGAGAGATATTATATATCCATTTATTATTTCAGAGCACATTTTTTCTTTGGTTGCTTAGAATAGTGCCCTGGTATGTTTCAATTCTTGGCTATGCCCCTAGACGGTATGAGCTTTGACTGTGCCTCCAGATCTGCTCGTGAAGGTAACGCTACTCAGCGAGTTAGGGAGGGTGGGAGAGGGCTATCTTCCATACCTTTCAGTTGGGTTTGTTGCAACATTTAAAATTTAATTATCCAGACCATTGTACAGTTCTCTAGCAACATGAGCAGTGTTCTCTTCTTGAAGTTACCTGTCTTCAAATTGTAATTCCATCAATGTGGTCTCGGCTTTCTGTAAGGAACTTTATTAGGACAAACTTGTAGAAAAAAATCATCGAAGAACCTCCAGCCGGACGACCCTAAACTCTTTGAAGAAGACCTGGGCAAAATCCAGTTTGAGAAAGACCAAGGCCAATGGGTTCAATTCTTGTATCACAATGATGAAAAGAAAAGGACTCAAGTTGAACACTTATCAATCATAATGTCTAAACTTTATCAAACCCAAATGATTCAATTTATCAACCGGCCAGATTACCCAAGTTACTCCCATGGGTTCACTGTCAAACGTGTACATTAGCCGACGTCGTAAGCTTGTTTAACTAATGAGCTTAGGGCACAAACCTATATAATTGATTGAGCTAACTCAACTGTAAGAGTGTTAATACTCGTAATTGCACATTTGACTTTTCAGACTAATGGAATTGGATTAAAACTTGATTAGCTAGACTGAATCTTGGATGTACTATATTCAATATTGTATTCGATTTGTGTCGTACAAACCTTCGATTGCATTATAATTAGTCTTTTATTTTGCAATGATCATTTGAAATAGTCAACACACAACGAAAGTAGCTATCACTACACCTGTATAATAAATAGTCCAATACCAGCTACTACGGCCTCTGCTGGAAACCAAATATGGCAGTATAATTACATCTTTGGTTTAAAGAATAACAATTACATTAAATAACTAAAATTTTGTTTTGATAAAATTAAATAATTACACATTGAGAATTCAAACCTGACAGTTCTTTTAATATTGCACTATGGGCCCAATATAAGTTGGGGTTTAACGATTCAACCCCGCCTTTCTATCTCTCATTTAACCACTGTTAACCCCGTTTATACTTTATGGCATAGGCAAGCTAGGTGTTAGTTGCACAATGATAGTTGATAGGTAGGTACAATTTAGTCAAAACTCCAGATTGGTCAACTGTAACCTGCACAAATTAAGTTTAGTTTTTATATTGGTGCTAGGGTTAACCTGGCATTTTAAATGTTAAAACTTGTACAATATGAAACAAAAAGAAGTTAAAACCAAGAAATTTGAAGCTTGAGGTTTAATACTTCTTTTTTGATAAGTAAAGATTGTATTATAAACAGAACGGCAAGAGTACAAGATTGATCAACTCAATTGTTGATCATATCATATAAGTCAAAAGAGGGCATAAGTTGAAGTTGAGAAATTCCCTTCACACCAAAAACGGAAAGTATACAGAAATTTAGACATCAATTGGTGCATGGGCATATACTTCTCCTCAAAATTTCGATGATTTTGCTCCCGCCAAATTTGCCAAATAATTCACAAAGGTGTTATTCGCCAGATCTTTTTTCGAGTTGAGCCTTGACAACCATGCAGCCAGCATTCTAACTGTGTCTTCATATCTATCGGAATACCCACTGGATCCCGACACGGCCCAAATAATTTCCCAAAGACTCCTAGCAGCTGGGCAATGTGGGAAGAGGTGTGAAACTGTCCTCGTCACAATAACACTTCACACACCTATTTGCAAGCTGGAATCCTCTCTTCTTCAGATTATCATGGTAAGAATAAAATTTCTAACAGCCATCCAAGCAAACCCACTTTTAAGGGAGCACCAGTGAAAGTTAAAGTGAAAACCATTCAATAACGGTGTAAAACCTGCCAACCGTAAACTTCTCTTTGGCTCGTAACCAACATAGTTTGCCGTCTCTGCCAATATGCACATTGACAGAACACAATCCTGCCATAAATTGATACAGAACTTCAACTTCCCAATCATGTACATTCCGTGTAAAGAATGGCTCCCATACCACTTTGCCATTAGTAATGTTCAGAAAAGCGATTACCTTGGCATCTTTGTTAATCGATAAAAAAAATAAGCCGGGGTATGCATCAGATAGAGGCACTTTATGTTGCACTGACACTCCAAATATTTTATGGTTGGCGTTTCAGACACGCGGAAACGTCTCCGACACGTCGCTAAACGTCTCCGACACGCCAGGTGGCGTTTCGGTTCGAAAAACAGAAAAAAGAGCAGACACGCCGTCCGACACTTGGGGGACACGCGTGTCTTAAAACGGAGACACACGTGTCTGGAATTTTTTTAAAATTTCTCCGGGCTCGTTTTGTGATATTCTAAAAATTAGAGGGACCGTTCTGAAATTATCACGTATCATCTTCTCAATGGGCAGACATGCCGTCCGACACGCGTTTTTCTCTTTGTTTCGTAACCCCGATTTGAGTCTGAAATTAGAGGGACTTGTTTATGCTTTGATCTATTTGTACGTGGTAGTGACTAAACTTGTATTTGCTTTAATGTCTTTATTGTAATGCCTTGTGACTTTACCTTGACGTGTCTTTCTGCCATAAAACTGAGATATGTATATGTGTGTGTGTGTGTGTGTGTGAGTGTGTGTGTGTGTATAATATTATCCCGTGTCAGCGTTTCTCGAGTTTTCAAATATTGGCGTGACGGCGTCTCCATGTCTTGCCGTACCCGTTTCCGTGCAACGTAGGAGGCACTTCTCCGCACCAAATATCATGCCAAAAAGTTATCGAGATCCATTACCTACCTGGAAGTAAACATTTTGAGAAAACATTCCACTTCTGCCTAATAAACTTTTATAACCCTACCCCATATGGTGATCTTCCTACCTCAGTCATCCATCCTCCCTGCATAAGTTCGAATTTGGCCGCCACAACTCTTTGCCAAAGATAATTTTCTTCACTAAGGAAGCGCCACAACCATTTTCCTAATAAAGCACAATTAAAAAATCTCAAGTTTTGAATACCAGCTCCACCATTTTTTATTGGTTGACAGACCTCTTTCGAAGCTACGAGATGCACCAGCTCCACCATTTTTTGTTGGTTGAGAAACCTCTTTCGAAGCTACGAGATGCATCTTCTTTTCTCCCTCCATACCATCCCACAGAAAGTCCCAAAATTTGTCAGTTCTCTTCTCTACCTACACCGGCAGTGGAAATAATGAGAGGAAGTAGGTAAGCATGGATGATAGTGTGCTCCAAATTAAAGTCAACTTCCCCCTTTCGATATATATTGCTTCTTCCATGATGGTAAACGCTTCTCGATTCTTTCAATCACAGAATTGCATATCGCAACTGACTTGAACGAAACCCCTAGCGGCATTCCAAGAGACTTCACCGGTAAAGAAAGCTTGCTTAGTCCAATGAGCCATCTTCTCCTACAAGAAGAAGTTATGTTTCTCGCTGATACCCATCTGAACTTAATACATATCTCTACTAATCTCATTAGGTTCATGTGTTCCTTCTTGGTAGCGTATAGAAGCTTAATTATGATGTAGGCTCTGCAAGTCTAGCATACAATATATACAAAAAAGCATGATTCACGAGGCTTCATCTGCTTCTGTTATGCCTAAAGTATACTTTCTTGTTCAAGAGAACGTATATTTGACACAGGCACTCTGTCCATTTTCTTCATTTTGTTTATATCTATGTTTCATGGAATCAAATGTGTGCTAGGAAACTTGAAGAGTTGAACGAGACTTGTACATCAAGTAGGCGACCTAAACATGTCTTGGTTAATGGGGGTACGCATTGTATGATTTAGTGGAACTTCAATGCTGCAAGTTTTGCATTTTCGTGAAGCATATTATATGTACTTGAGGTTTCATCTAGTCGATGCCTTGGTATATATGTCGATGCTAATTAGAGTCATTTTGCAGTTATTTTATTTTCTTTGGATGCCTTGGTATATATGTCGGTGCTAATTAGAATCATGTAGCAATTTTCTTTTGCTTCTTCTTTTGTATGCTTAGTATATCTGATATGACAGATTCAATTACCAGTCCCATGTGAATCATTACTTGTGAACATTGCGAAAATGACGGGCCTTCAGTTGCAATTCAGCTGTTTTTTTTTTTTTTTTCAGTTTGCTTTTGATGTTTTGACACCATTTTGCTACCACCTTCTCTGTATTGCTCCTTCATCTTTATTTCAAAACATATCTAACGTGATGTAATTCCAATCTGCAGTTAAAAGAGAGAGCAGAGAAGCTTGAATATTGGACTATGAGACAGAAGAAAATTCAAGAGAAGAAGACGGAAAAGAAGAAACTTCTGCATCAGCAGAGTTCCATGTGGATTGATGAGAAGGAATTGGAGAAAAAGATTCTGGATGCCATAACCGATGTAGTTCCGCTATGAGTACCTCTTTTTCGTGCTACACTTGGATTTTGATACTAGCACTGTTGCCTTTGTAGAAATAGTCCAAGTCAATCAGTAGTCCTCAGCGAGTCTATAAACTGATAGTCCTTTTTTTTGCTAGCGAAATGTGATGTTTTCTAATGGCGAGCTGACTGGAATAAAACACGAGTTTACCAGACGACATCATCATCATCTGTAGTTTCATAACAGTTTCATCTGCAGACCGTAATCCATGAGATTCAGATAACTTGGTTTGTTGTTAGGTGATGATGCCATAGTGGTGCAGCCTTTGGCTTTTACATGCACATTTTCATATTTTTATTTGCTCACAGTTTGTTCTAAGTTTTGAGGAAATAGTACAAGGTTTTGGTTTCATAGTTTTTCCAGATTGTACAAAGCCCTGTTTTCATAATCTGTCTCGCCCCATTGACGGCGTTCTTCCTGCTGCCATCTGCCTTTGCCATGGTGTTTGGCATTGTTTCTTGCCAGTTCCTCTGTTGTGTTTGGTAGTGTAAAAATTTCGTCAACTAGTTTTTTAGCTACTTCGAAATTTATTTTCGTCAACTAGTACCACTCCGTCCCACCTGAGATGCACAATTTGACCTTTTCACCAATAAATGGGTCATTTTGACACGTTGATTTGAATCGCAAAATGATGAAATTTTTCAATAAATTGTGTATAGTCTTGTAGAATAAGAGTTACTCTAACACTATGAAAAAAATATTTTTAAAATTACAAAATTTTGCTATCTAAATCATCGGGTCAAAAAGTGACATAATAAATAGTGGTAAAGTTCAAGTGGTGCAAAAGAGTTGGGACGGAGTGGTAGTTCAATTGATTTGGTTTTCTAACTCTCTCAATCTCTCTTTTCCTAAAAAAAAAAAAAAAAAAAAAAAACTGACAATTCTTTTAATATTACACTGTGGGCCCAATGCTTAACGCTTCAACCTTTCTTCCCTCCCTCTCGACGACTCAACTAGCAGAACACCGGTTAAACGGCCGCACCGTACGCGTCTGAGGGCTCCGGCGTCTAAGCTTCCTCGTATTCTTCTTATTCTAAAAGTAAGTTCCTTTTCCTAAACCCAATCAGCATTCTTCTCTATCAACTCTCATTGCTGTTTCTGTAGTTTGGCTATTAGATTCTAAGCTGGCAAGGGTACAAGTTTGTCTACATGTTATTGCCAACTATATAATGGCTTCTTTTTGTTTAGTTAGTGATTCGGGAATTGGTAATTAGCTTGACTAGGTTAGAAAATCAGTTCCTTTGCTGGTTATTATTGATTTTCATTGGTGGGGTTTAGTTACCTAGACTAGGGTTTATGAACTGGAAGTTGGAAAATCAGGGGATTTTTTTTTGAAGCTATGTGATCCATGGTTAGGGTTTTAATGTTGTTCAATTCGCTATTGGGTTTCTTGCTATTTGAAAATGAGGCGCATGTCATGTTTTTTTCTTCTCTCTTTCATTGTTAGTTTACATTGTTAAGAGTTGCTAACTTTAACCAATAGGGAGAAATAGTTGATTTAGAGAGAGAAACATATGCAGATTTTAGTACTCTCAGAAGGATTAGATCAGCATATACATAAATTTAGGGTTGCAAATGACACACTGAGGGCCAAATCGAACGACAAAGATACTTTCTCTTCGTCCCAACTTTTCTGCACATTTCTGAGTCGCACCTGAACTTTTTCATGAATGAAGAAGATACTGCTGGAAGCGTCTCTCTAGGTAGATAAAGCCCATTCTGAAGCCTACCAATCCCTGTAATAGAATTTCTCTCTCTCGTCTAGTTTCCTCTCTCCCTCTCTGTTTTCCCAATTTCCCCTCTCAAGCTATTCTCCTATTTCTATTATAGTTTCTTTCGTTCCTGCTACATTAAAAGCCAATTCGTTGGTTAATCTACTATGATTGATAGTTTTCCTAGAACTTTTATGTAGTTATGGAGTCTATATTGAGGTTTTCTGAGTGGTTAACTTGTTAGAAGATCGTTTGGATTGGTTCTCCAACCTTTAATATGTTACTGACGAGCTTGGCGTCCTCTAGGGTGAATGTAATACTGTGGAAAGATATCATGGATTACATTAGAAGAGGTACTCCTAGAGGAAGTAAATGTGGAAAAAAACAGCAAAATTGGCAAGTGAAATCAGAGAACATATCTATTGGTTGAACATGAAGTGAAAACTTCTTGCCTCGTAGTTTAACATATCTATTGGTTGAACATGAAGTGAAAACTTCTTGCCTCGTAGTTTTTGTGTAACAGCATATAATTCCAGGTTCGTGTTGCTATTATTTGTATCTTGGACAGAACTCGGGATTCCTTGAGCTAACCTTGTGATGCTGTTATGACTGTAAAACTTAAGCTTCTTTTTATTATTATTATTATTATTATTATTATTATTATTATTATTATTATTATTATTATTATTATTATTATTATTATTATTATTATTATTATTATTATTATTATTTATTTATTTATTTATTTATTTTTAAATATGTATAAGACAAAAATTTATTACGTGCAATGTGGACACTTGTTTTATTTTGCGGCGCGACTAAGCTTGAACCTTTGGTCAAGATCATCATATGTTTTTGACCAAGAAAAGACTTGCAGTCATCATGTTGTAAAGATATCTTACTATTTGCATATTATGTTGATTTTTCATCACAAGTATACTTGTTAGTTTTTATTCTCATGTAGCATAAATGTGGGTATGTTATAGGGATGGATGGTGTGGTGAAGAAATACCAGCAAAAGTTTAGGAAGGTGAAAGATGAGATGAGCCAATGGGATGAACTCCAGATTAGGTTGCTTTCCCAGTTCAGGAATGCTGCTTCCATCATCGAGAGGTTGCAGGTGCTTCTAATGTATGATGCGCTTATTTGTCACATCCATCTTCAAATGATTAATTTATTTTAATTATTAATCGTATTTCAATCCTCTTTGGGTCACAGGTCATCCAGAAGCCCACGAAGTATGGTGCTTTGAATTGTATAAGTGGAATTTCTGAAACGGTTTTAAGAAACCAAATGGAATCTTTGGAGACTATATTGCTCTCCATGAATAAGACTCTGTAAGTTTCTGCATCCTTTGATTGCTGAGAGAAGACTATCTGTAAACAACTAGCATTAAAGCTAAAACAAGAACAATTTCATTTTCTTTCCCACATGTCACCCATGCACCCCCATAAAAGAGGTTTCCGCTCCAGATACTTTCTTGGAGCCCTATCATTTATTAGTGAGCCCCCGAACTTGAACTTTTAGTTAGATTAGTTGTTAACTTATAACTTTTAAGAAAGAGGAAAAGTGTTCACAATATAAATAAAAAACACGTTCTTCTTATGAATCCTTTTAGATTTGTAGACTATATTACTAGTTGGAATGTAATACACAAATTGTAGAATTACTTTATCTGGAAGCTAAATAAATTTTTATTTGGCAGATACGGTAAGAGTTTGTCGATTAAGTACTTGACTTGTCGAATTTATTGGACAAATTTGATATCTATACTGTTGCAGTCTTGAGATTTGGACAACTGATAGGATTACCTTTTATTTCGCAGATTATTAAAAAAATAGAACTTTGTTCAGGTTATTATTATTATTCTTTTTTTTGCAAACATTATTATTATTCCTCTTCTTCTTCTTTTTTATTATTATTATTATTATTATTATTATTATTATTATTATTATTATTATTATTATTATTATAAGTTAGACGTCTAATTCTTTGATTATGGTTTGGATTTTGATATCAAAGTATGGTTTGAATTTGCCTGTGAACCCACTTTTCTTCTTCCATCCCAAAGATTCAAGGATTGGTAGTTTATACGCTTAATTCTTTGGTATGGTATAAACTATAAAGTGAGGATATGGAATATTTGTGAACAGTGATAGAGGTCTTGTTTTATGATTGGTGACTAACTACAGCCTGAACTCTCAAGCACTGTAATTTGTGCCTGTCTACAAGGATATGACTTTCTTATCTAATGCCTCCCTGGCAGGGAAGAGTTTGGCAGCATAGTTTCCTTTCTTGAGAAAACTCTCCGTGATGGTAAACAGTTAGTTAAAGGAGGATCCATTCACGCGACCCCAAAGCAGTTAAAACAAAGAATTGGTATAAAGCCATGTCTTGCAGATTGTTTGGATGGACTGAGTCTGATTTACGAAATGCATCAATCAGAGTACGTATTCTTGTTACCTTCGATTTCTTAAGCAACTGTGTGTGTGCGTGCGTGTTTTTGTGTGTGTGTGTGTACTGTAGACTAATGGTATCATTTAGATCCTTCAATTTTCGGGTTCAGTCAGAGTGAATGAATCAAATGTACTTGATTTATGGATTTAGTCCATTTTGATCTTAAGCAATTTTGAGATTGGATTGATTGCTCGAGTTTCCATAATGACCTTTCACTCTTTTCCTGTCCGCCTACGCATCATACAATTGGCCATTCATAAAATAAAGTTACATCCGAGATTGATAGTTTTTGGTACAAGTGTACAAGTTTAATTGTTGCCGAGATTGCCACTTGGGTACTTGAAGATGCTTCGTTCCCCTTAATATGTTTATTTGAATTCAAATGACAACTAGTCAGCTGCCGATCCCATTGCGGTTAGGCGCAAACACCTTTGCTCCGACCCTGTACATCTGTGAGGTCATATACTCGACCCTTAATCAATTACTGACACCATGTGTTTGTTCTTTTCTTGTTCTCCAACATAGTCTCTTGCATTGTTCAGACACCCCTTCTCATTTTCCTATCAATAGTAAGAAGGCGACCTAACAACAATTTATTGCCAATGTATTGAATCCTTGTATCACAACAAGTGCGGAATTTAAACAAATAATTTTGTCCACAATATGGCAAGAGTTAAATGTTAATTCAACTCAACCCCAAATGGCCTCTAAAAAGGCTAAAATGTCCTCTTTCTGATGCCCTATCCGAAGACTACGTGATACTGACAAATGACTGTAAAGTAGGCAAGGAAGCTAGAAATAATCAAAGTGAGCCAGCCATAGACAAATGCTGCTAATGCAGACCTGTCAATTTATGTTGATTGCTCTTCACCGCCCCATTCTAAGCTACCATAACTGCCTTAATACAAAATCCTCTTGGTTAGAAAATATACAACCCCAAAACTGGACAGGACACCTTTCAAGAGCATTTTCATTTGAGGCGGTCACTACTAAAGCATGCTATTCAGTGCCAGAGCCCTCAGAGGAAGCGAACATACTTAAGTACATCTTCCTTAGTTTCTTTATATCAGTGTTCTTACTCAACTATTTTTTCTTTTTCTTCCAGGTATCTTTTGAAGTCATCGATTATAGCAGCACTTCCTGTTCTTGCCTTGAAGCCTAGGTATGTTCATTTAATCAGTCTTCTTATGCCGTGTTTCTCACTAGACTAACTTTTGGTTATCATTAGTTTAGTTATGCTATTATATCTGAATATGCAAATATAGCTGTATATGTTTGTGTGCATATGAATTATGAATTCAAACTCCAAGACCTACTTGAAACCTCACACTGCATAATGGATCAGATTGTTGATCACTTTTTAAACTTTAAGTAATAAAGGTATATTAATTCATAATGAAAATATTATATAAGAGTCATTTTTTGCAATTTAAAATAGTTTAAACATCCACTTATATCTTTTCCAGTTTTCTGGAACAGATTGGATTACTTATGGATCCCAAGCACTGTGGTCCATAACCCAATCAATACCGGATCTGACTAGGAGCAGATCTCCAAGATACTGGACAGGGTCGAACCAAATTGTTATCCCTCGTTATAGTTGTTAAAGGAAAATAGCAGTTTCTATTTCAAATATCAGGGAAAGAAATATGTGAATGGGATTAACTACCAAGATACTGGACAGGGTCTGACGCTTCTCGCCATTATTAATGTACTGTTTGTTCTAACCAAATTTCGTTGAAACCTAAAGCTGATCCCTGTTTCATTTCAACATTGATGTAATTCGTTCTTGGCATTAGAATCTCTGCTCAGTCTTGTTCTACTTTATTTGAAACATGACCGCTCCCAACTTCTGTTTCTGCAGTGGCAGTGATACAGGTGCTCTCCAGCAGCTCTTGGTTGATCAACCAAATATCCCCAAGGAGGAAGGTATGCAGTCACTTTAACAATGGAGAATGAAACTTAAGCTTAATGTCCTGTAGGCTACTGGGTGGATTCCTATAACACAAGTGGCACTGGCTCTGGATCTGCATGTGTTGATTTTATCTTTCTTTCTAGGATTTAACCACGCCAAAGTTGCTTTGTAGTAACCTTATGAACAATGGTTGCCAGCACATTGTGCAATGTGCTTGCCACCTACGAAATCAAGGAATTTTGGCCATCGTGGAACAATGGACTGCGGAATAATACGCAAATGATATAAACAATTAAGGTAGTCTGAGAAGCCACGAGGGTGGTGTGTCCTTTATTCTCTTTATTGTTAAAGTTTTTTTCTACAAGATATACCTCTTTCTATCTCATTTTGGATGGTTGGACAAGAATAATGGATGTTCAACTGGAGAGAATGTGTAGACGACTAAGACGAGGTTATATGAAGTGAAATGCAATTCATGAAATTACAATGGGAGTGAGGTGTAGGAGAAGAACTTCTAGTTAAGGGTTTTCCTAGAGTTTTAGGAACTACAGTAGTTTTTTCTTTGTCATTTCGGTAAGCCAGTTAAAACTTAGAAGCCAAACTCTTGTTCTTTCTTAGCTGATCTAGTTCCTACTTTGTAACACAATAATTTTTCATACAGTCGACTTGGTTATTCTCTCATGCAGTGCAACTCGTATTTGACATTGTGTTTGCGGAAGAAATATGTTGATATTGCATGAACCTCGTGGCGGGGAGATATTCTGCAGCTGTTTTGTTGAGAGTCCTGACCTCCCACTGAGCCCTAGTTGAAGCTATCATCTCCACCAACGCGACCTTAATTTAGCCGACTGGCTCTTCTAATGAGCCAAATTGTGGCTATTTCAGGTTCAGTTTCCTTCTTTAGTATTTGTAAACACTTGTTCTATTGGTCATCTTTTATAGAAAAAAAGTTATAGATGGTTGAATTTTGTGGCCAGGGATTTCATAGTATAGTAGTGAAATCTAATATGATCAGTTTTTTAATGCTGGGGTGTTGAACTCTTCTAAAAACCGTGGTCGAGGCTAGAATGTTCAAATTTCTGACAAATTTATGTGACATGAACATGATTCTGTTGACAGCGTCAACTCTTCCCCGATCTCCAGTCAAGGGTGATAGATTGAATTCTTACTCCTAATTGACTAATGTCAGTAAGGGTGGTGGTATGCCTGCGGTGCGTACACCATTAAGATTTGATAAATATTCAAAAAATGGTAGTCTTTATTAATTAAATTCTGTTTGACGTGTTCTATCACGTAGACGTGTGTCTATGGTGTGACTGGCTGTCACAAGATCATGTTTCAGCGAGCAATTCGCTCGTTTTCAGAATATGTAGTGGTGTAATTTTGTTTTATTTTCAAGGGTAAAATTGTTTTTTTGAAACAATTGTTGGGGTACGTTAGTTGCAAGGATGCTAAGTGGAATTTTTCAAATGTCACGGGTGTGAAGTGTATTTTTGCCTAATTATAGGGGTGGAAAGTGTGTTTTACCCCAATAACAATTGTTCATGAACAAAATGAACAAACGAGCCAAAATTTGTATTTTTTTGTTTATTAATTGAACAAAATTTTATGTTTAAATTTGTTTGTTTATTTTTTCGGATCGAATACCAACATAATATGAACCCATTTTTTATGGGAACAACTTGGTTCATTTACAACATAACCTTAGACCTCAGCGATGTGGATTCCTCATCAAATACTCATAACAGTCAACCACGTCAATGGGAACTGCAACCATGACTTTCACCGCACCCGTCCGATCATTAACCGGTAGCATCAGACAGTACCTATCAGTGCACACTGGTCCCACGTGAACCGGGCTGCCTAGACCAAAGTCAACCCTATCAAGTCCCATCCTTGACCACTGGGACACGATCAGCACACCGACCGAGTCAGGACTTGCCCGCTTCGGCCAACTCACCGATTCCACCACCTCTCTCACGTACTCGTCCTCGACTCGCTCCTTCGCTTGCCTTCACGAGCTCTGCCGCATAACCTAACCCTCCTTCCACGAGGTCCTTCGCGCTCGTCTCGGCACATCCCAGGACGAAAGCGTTCCCGTAGTACGAGTCCGGAAGACTCGTCTTCACTCGATGACGAATGTCGACGCTAAAGAGGAGTTTCAACATTTGCTTGTGTGGCAAGTTTAGTGACCTAGCCCAGCTTCTCCACACATGCCCTGTTAGAACCTCAAATATCGTGTAGGTGTTGTGCTCACTGAGTTGACTCATCCCAACTCGGGCAACTTTTTTGAGCTCGTTCATGTGTGTTTTGTCAAATGTAGCTGAAGTGGGGCTGATCCGGTCCTTGGAGAACATTTCGTTGAATAGGCAGAGGTCCGGAACGCGGCTGAACTCGGGGTGATCCGCGTTCGTGGAGATTGTGCGAGCTTCAAGAAGGTGGCGTTTCCAAACCGGTTTGCATCCTAATTCACCGAGTTTGGTCTTCCCAGTGGCCAACTCGGAGAACATCTTAAGAAACTGCGAGCTTCCAATACCGTCGCAAATGCAATGTGCAAACCCAACACCCAAAGCTACCGACCCGTCCGCCAGCCACGTTAGCTGGACGACGAGTGGAGGAACATCCCCCGCCGTGAATAGCTCGTCCGAGGAGAGCATCTTCCGCCACTCTTTTACCTTCTTTGGAGCATTTTCAAAGTCGGATATGGTGTAGTTGGAGGCCTCGGCTTCAATGAAGCCAACACCCTGGCCTCTACACACCACCTCCAGGCCCGACCCATCAGGTCGGGCCCTGACTCTACCAGCTAGCAGGTAATATGGAACAAGTGCTTGGGCCAAGGCAGACTTGACCCGAGTAACTGTTCCAGCTCTATCAAGGCTGTGAACGCGATTGTAAACGAGCAAATACTCGATTGTGAAGCGAAGGAAGGGCTGAGAATCAAGAGACGAGAGCTGGAGGTCATGAGAAGGGGTGGATTCTGAAGGAGCGATGAGAAGAGGCTTTTTACACTCACAACGTTTGCCATGATGTTTACCTTTGCTTGTATTTGAAATCTTAGCTCACTAGAGAACTTTATTTGATTTATAGAGTAAAAGATAAATTATCAAGTGATCAATTTGGGAATTAGTTTTGAAGAAAAAGAATATATCACTGATCAATTTTCCCAAATACGTTGTAACCAAAGTTTTTCCTTTTGAGGATGACACTGAAATTTTCGGAGAAGGAAATTTTTAATTGTTTTTTACATATGGAGTCAGTATTTTGAATGCGAGTAGTATTCATCCCCTTATAACTCGTGTGCTACACGTTCTATCCGCGTGCCACTATATAATTGACGACTTATTTTAATATTCTTCTTAAATCTTATCATTAAGTAGAAACCTCGCATGGACAGTGAAATTAAAAGGCGTAGAAAAATGAACAACGGCTAACATTTCTATTTTGGAATTCTTAACTCAAATAAAGAATCGCATTTTCTTTATAGAGTAAAAATTGTAAGAATAAATTGCATATCCATATTTTGCAAAACAAGAAAGTGGGTACTCAAAATTTCAAAATCAAGCACCACAGGTCCTAAATTATCGTTTTTCGAGTAAGCGATTAACCTTCCGTTAATACCGAACGAAAAAATATAAAAAGACTATTGTACCCCTAATTTTCACCTCCAACTTTTTTTAAATAGAACTTTTACTAACAAATCTATATATATATATATATATATATATATATATACACACACATATAATTTTAATTTAATAATTTGATATAGGTAAGATAATGCAATTTATTTCATCAAAATTACATAATTTTACGTCATTTCAAAATATGAATTATGTTTTTATTAACATATATCCGTCAATCTTAAAGTCTTTAACCTTTTTTAACAGTTTAAAAAAATATTCAAAATTTCATTATTTAACACGTATTTTTTTAGTAAAACAATAACATACAAGTATGTTGTTATTATAATACAAATCATTATAATAAAAAACTATTCTAGAATGTGATGTGTTAAAATGTCAACTCTTGTGACAGTTGTTAAAATGCACAAAGATACTAGTATGTTTTTATTGTTTTATCAAAAAATACATGTGAAATTATGAAATTTTGAGATCAACTTTAAGATTGACGGATATATGTTAAATTGTTATTAAAAACATATTTCATATATTGAAATGATGTAAAAATACGTAACTTTGATGAAATATATTGCATTATCCAACATTTATCGAATTATTCAATTAAAAATTTATTATTTTTAATTTTTTATAGGTTTGTTAGTAAAACTTCTTTAAAAAAAGTTGGAGGTGAAAATAAGGGGTACA
The DNA here is from genome assembly GCA_023055425.1 of Linanthus parryae. Lineage (NCBI taxonomy): Eukaryota > Viridiplantae > Streptophyta > Magnoliopsida > Ericales > Polemoniaceae > Linanthus > Linanthus parryae. The sequence continues at coordinate 105,353,348 of JALGPY010000001.1, forward strand.
ATAGTCTTTTTATATTTTCCGTCCAGTATTAGCGGAAAGTTAACGGAAGGATATCCACTTGCTAGAAAAACGAAAATTTAGAGCATGTGGTGCTCGATTTTGAAATTTGGGTACCCACTTGTCTGTTTTTGCAAAATATGAGTGCCTCCGGTGCAATTTAGCCAAATTGTAAAGATAACAAATCATTTGGAATTGTTAAATCAGTTGAGAACACATTTGATTTATTTTTTTGCGGAACTAGAAGAACTTCATTAAAAAGTAACGAAAATACAAAGGAAAGTTCGCTAAATAGACGACTTAGTTTAACATCACGACCCCAAGACACCAAGACTAATACTAGATCATAGCCCTAACAAGAGAGGGGAGGGATAGACATGAGCCCAACCCTCAAAGCAAAACCATACAAAACCATACAACCCACCATACAACCCACCAAGTTCAAACCATCGTTCAAAAAGATTAACAAAAGATTTCAAAGAGACCAAAATACTACCAGAATATACCAACTCAGATGAAACAACTCAAGACAACCTCCTAAGCGTCAATAAAAGGAATCACAGCTGACATCAGTTCATCATCTGGGAGAGGAGGAAGATCAACACCAGCACCTTCATGAAGAACTTTTGCATCAGTAACAGCAACATCCCCAGCGGAAGCAGCTTGATCACCAGAGGAGCCATGAACAGAGGAGGAGACAAGAACTGAACTTTCTTCCTTGTAAGCAGGAGCTTTTGCATGGGACACAAATGCTGGAGGCAGTACTGCAAGAGGAAAAGCATCAGAGACTTCCACTAAAGCTTGAGGCGCCACTGGAGTGAACTGTGGATCAATATGAACTGGCCCAGCCTTCCATGAGAAGTTGCCTTTCTGAACTTCAACTTCCACCCAATTGTTAGCAGCTGAATAAAACTAAGAGATTAGCAAATGACAAGGAATGCAGCAAGAGCTTCAGCTTGATAATACATTTGGTCTACAGAAGAATTATGTTGATCAAATAATTTCTTATTTCTAGAAATCCAAAGGATCCAAATAATAGCTGGGATCCAATGCCAGTTTTGAATGGAGCACCTAGTTTTCTTTCTCTTTAACCAACTTAGTATCCACTGCTGAATATTAATAGTGTTAGTATTGGGCTTGTAGATGGTAGAAATGGGGGCTCTCTCCCAAAGCTGTTGAGCCACAATACAGTGAAGGAAAATGTGTTGAGGGGTTTCAGCAAGATTAAGATTGCATCTTGTACAAGAGGGATTAATAGAAGGAATTCTGAAGTGAATGTTATCTAGACAAGATAAAGAGTTAGTGCAAATACGCCAAAGAAGATGCAGAAGATTAGCAGGGAGGCCAGATTTCCAGAGATTCTTCCAATGAAATTCAAAGGAAATAGAGTGGAATTGGATACGATTGCCGGATAGGTTTGGGGAAGAATTATTGAAGTTTTGAAGCAGATAGGCTGTTTTGACGGAGTAGACTCCATTGGAGGTAAACTTCCAATAAGGGGTGTCATGATCTTCATTAAGTCCTAGAGGAATACACTGAATTCTATTACTAAGCCAGGGTGGGAAGAGATTCTCCACAAGGTTTTTGTTCCAGCTTTGCCCATTCTGTGCAACTAACTGCTCCACCCTCTTATAACTGTTATCTGGGTCAGTTTGCCTCAAACAATCCTCAATAGAGGCCCCTGGAACATCTGGAATCCAACCATCGCTTCTTACCATCAGAGAATGACCCTTGGCAACTTTCCATTGCAAACCCAGGGATAGGGTACTTCTTCCCTTGCAGATGTTTTTCCAAGCACAGGAAGCTGTGGTGGTAGTTCTAATAGCCAGAAAATGTTGTCTTTTACAGTACTTAGGAATAAAGTAAGAACTGAAAAAACTTTTTGAGTCCTTAACTAGTTTCCAACAGTTTTTGGCTATTAGAGCATTATTAAAACATTGTAAGTTTTTAAAACCCAATCCCCCTTTCTGAGTTTTATTGCAGAGAAAATCCCAAGAGAGCCAATGAATACATCTTTTATATATTGAGCCAGCCCATAAGAATCTTGAGAAAATGGTTTGTATGTTATCACAATCTTTCTTAGGGAAAATACAAACAGACATAGGGTAAACTAGGTAACTGTTGAGAACAGATTTAATCAAAGTGGCTCTACCAAAGGGATTTAGGAGCAGACTTTGCCAACCAGCACACTTCTCATTGATTTTGAGGATAGTAGATTTAATTAAGTCTTTGTTGGACCCTTGCTTATCTAGTAGAACACCTAAATATTTGGCTATAGATTCCTGTGGCTCTAAACCTAAATTGGTGGAAAACTGCAGTTTATCAGACTCAGAACAGTTAGGACTAAAAACTATGGAGGATTTTTCAAGGTTGATAGCTTGACCTGATTCAGAAGCATATGTGTCAAGAAGAGTTTATTTTCACTAGTGTTGGGTTGAATTTTGAAGAACAACAAGGTATCATCAGCAAATTGAAGATGAGAAATAATTTTGCCCCTAGCAAAAGAAATTCCTTGAATTAAGTTGTCTGATTCAGCCATTTGGAGGGAACTAGAGAGAGCTTCAGCACAAAGAGCAAAAAGAAAAGGAGATAGTGGATCTCCTTGTCTTAAGCCCCTGTGGGGGGTGAAAGAGTTGGACTGAGATCCATTGACAATTAGTGAGTATGTTACAGTAGAGACACATTGCATAATAAGCCTAGAGAAATGAGAGGGGAAGTGCATTTGAAACATCACTTGCTCAAGGAAATCCCATCTTACCCTATCAAAAGCTTTAGAGATGTCCAATTTAAGAGCCCCTAGCTTTGGTTGATGAGCAGTTTTAGCTTTGTGAATGGTGTGAACTAGGTCTTGGCCAATAAGGATGTTATCTTGGATGAGTCTATTTGGAATGAAGCCATTTTGATTGACAGAAATTAGGGAAGGAATGACTTGTTTGAGCCTATTAGCTAAGACTTTTGCAGTAATACGATACAAAACATTGCATAAGCTTATTGGTCTAAAGTCTGTTACTGATTGGGGATTGTTAGTTTTAGGGATGAAGACAATGTGAAACACATTTGATTTATGAAGTAAGAAAATTTAAAAGTTAACAAACAATTTAGGCACTAATTTTGAAACAAAAAAGATTAATCAATGATCAATTTCCTCAAATTTAAGATATAATGAAAGGTTTCCTTTATGAGGACAGGATTAAAATTTTCACAAAATTTTCTACTATATATATATATACATACATATATATATATATATATATAGTAGAACGGATAATTGTTGAAAAAAACCACATATAATGTAGTCACGTTTTAATTAGTAAGTATGTAATTGTTGGAGATGAGAGGTCAATGCCCAAGACCCATGACCTCTCAATCTCCACCGTTTGTTACAGTTTTCTTCCACCACATTCATTGCATTCTTACCCTTGTGTTCTTCGTTGTATTCGAAGGTTTACATGCATTCTTACCCTTGTGTTCTTCGTTGTATTCGAAGGTTTACATGCTCACTTCGAATATCGAGAAGAAGGATCGACGAAGTGCCACTCTACTTAGCCCGTGACACATGGCTTTTAATTACGTAAAAATAACAATTCTACTCTACTTATCAAGCAACTTAAACTGTTGTAAAAAAACAATGTGATACGAAACTCACACCATGTATTTTTAGTGGCTTCCAATGCTCTAGCACCATGTATTCAAAGCACATATAACCAGGGGTCTTGAATTCCCAGCCACCTGATGCCAGCTACTAGTAATGAGTGTCAGGTACGAAGCACTTGGGCTACATTGTCTTACTGGGAAGCCGATCATGATGGAAACGAGGTTATCGACGATGCAGCAGTGCAGTCACCTAGATTAACAAAGTCGTGAACAGAAGCTATATGATGGCAACAAAAGCAATTCGGAACATGTGGGTATCATCTTATTATACTTACAATTGGTCGAACCCTCATCCGAGAAATGCTTCTACTATATATTATTTCATGCCTTCAAAATCGTCTAGAAAGAGTTAGACGAAGAAGAGACGTATTAAGACTAAGAAACAAGGAAATACTACATCATATGTATACAACTATGTATTCGGCTTAGAGATCTGCTTTAAAGCATTTGCTATCGCGTCAGCCGTTGGTTCCCCATTCGTGTAAGAAACCAGCGGACTCCCTTCTGGGACGATATCATCTCGTAGATAACTCCCTGCTGTTCTGAGCAGCTCTTCTGAACCTTTCTCTACCGCCCCTTTTATTATCAGGGTCTTGTGGGTTCCCGCGATCAATTCCTCATAATCGGTGTCTCCAGTTTCTCCAAGAATTACATACATACTGGCAACATTTAATCTCCAACGGACAAAAAGGTACCTATGTTCCAAAAACACGAGTTAAGAGAACCAATTAATCGTTTCCATAAACTTGGTTCCCGGAGATATAACGAAAAATTTCATTGTTACGCTATCCGAACAATTACAAGGATAACAAGGATGCCATGGAAAATTTCAAGCAACCTATTTTGAAACCATTACGACTTGCATCTTTTATTGCACAGAACTAATAAAACAGGCAACAAATTAATGTGTGAGCTTAAACTGAATTCAACTGAGTAAAAAACTAGTTGTTTGATTTAATTAAGTTGGAGAACCCAAGACAACTAAGTTGATCTTTTCACAGTGATGAGCTAAGGAACGCACGATGCATTTGTATTCACAGAGAGGCAATCTTTCTATTAAATTTCGTGCAAGAAGCTAGAATATGTTATCTGGCACGAACTTTGTTCATTCTATCATCCATGACGCTAGTTTGATTTTACTTTGAAACACTTTAGTGGGGAATGCAGTACGCAATACTAGTACATGGCACTTCCGTCCTACTTCCAAGTTCATTTCAACCACACAAAGTAACCAACATCAATGAAGTGTACTTAAAGATGAATGAACAACAGGTCCAAAGTAAAGCATAAATAAGAGCATTAGGAATGAATGTTCAAATACTCAGTTGAATATTACCTCAAGGCCTGTGATCTAGATGCAAGCAGAGGGATAGCTTGAATCCTCGTCGAGTTTCTGCAGTACATTAGATGGCACCGGAGACCCCGCATTCTAAGCTTCTGTCTCATGTCATCCACTTTCTTCGCCTGAAGACAACACCATGAACTATAATAACACAACAGGAATTATTAAACAATAGGATTCTCACCGAATTGTGTTGATAAGTTACTCACCTTACTCATGTTTTTTAACACGAAGGAGATACAATGGGAATTGCTGGATTTGACATCTTCCTCTATGGGACTTGAAGAATGAGCAGCATTCCCATGTTCCTGTGAGTTCATCAGCTTCCATATAGTTTTCTTTAAACCATCGTATCCCCAGCGGTACTCTATATGTGATGCATAGTCCGGATCTGGATAAAGTCTCCCATCTTCCTCTGTATAAGCACCAGGGTAATAAACTTCACTCCCACTGCTACATATCAGAGCATCAAAGTCGTTAATTTGAATATTTCCCGACTTCAGAAAGGCTGTTAGTTCTGGTAAAGACATAGCTGTTGATATGGCAAAGCCTGAGAACTTAGCCGTTTGGGAGACCAAGTTCACTGCCTTAAATATCTCCTGGATAATCCTTATCATCTTTTTATGAGGTGCTCCGTCGTTGTCGTAGCAATCAATCGCTATGATGATCAATCGACGCCGCCTCCGTAACATGGGATATTTGCTTGAAGTAGTATCAACAACTTTCTGATTACTTCCAGAGCCATGTTGGTCCTTCTGTGGCTTCCTCATCTTGCTCATGATCTTCTGTACTTGGTCCTGCACCTCAGGATTACCGCAAACTGCAGCTGTATAATCAAGTGAATCATTTAACGATGACTTGTCCCCATCAACAGAGAGCCTAAGGGACATATCTTGCACATCCTTGAGCGAATCATTGAGGGACTCTTCGCCAGTAAATTCATCTGTTGGGGTGTCAGTTTGCCATTGTGGGTGCCGCATACGGCATGCTGCGACCCTAGTTAAGTAAGTACGGCAATGTTCCGGCCATGAAAATAAGTGTATGTTTTCCCAGCCATTCATTTGGCACTCGTGCCATAAATTCTTCTCTGATACTAGTTTAAGAAGTGCGCTAGCAATTTCTTGCTGATCGTGAGGATCAACAAGCAGACCATTGTGCAAAGCCTGAAAAAAGAGTGTTTCAAAGTCAGGTGAGTTAATTTGTAAAACAGAGATGATGACTTGAAAAAAGTGCTAACCCGATGAATGTCAACTGGACCGCCATTTTTAGTTGCCACCATTGGAAGCCCGTGAGCAGCAGCCTACATCATTTGGGGAAAAAGGGCTGGTTTAATCATTCTTCATAATACAACTTGACAAAATTCGACCAAACATGGGTAACAAAAGACCAACCTCAATGAGGGTGAGCCCAAAAGGCTCGACAAGTGCTGGATTTATGAAAACTCCCTGTCACAAGAATGGCAGCAATTGGTTAACCTCAATAGTGAGACCATGTAAAGCAATCTTGTAAAAAACAATTAACTACCATGAACCTTAGTTTTTGCAGCAAGGCGGTAAATCTCTGGAACATCACTTTGCCTATGATGCTTAGGGTATGCAACTTGCCCGTAAAGATCGTACTTATCAATCAGTTTCAATACTGTTGTGAGAACACTAGCATTCCCAGAGGACATCTCATCTATATCATCTCTGTTTCCCATTATAAGTGTCTGCAAACAATATAAGCATGTTGAAGTATCACATTGACATGATTAGTGGGTGAAATCGTAATCAAACCCTTCTTACTTACAAGGTTAGCAAGCTCTCTCAATGGCCGGCATTCTCCAAAGGCTTTCAAAAGAGTGGTAAGATTCTTTTTAGGGTCTGGTCTCGATAATGCCAAGATCATAGGCTTGTGGGGATTTGTTAGAAAACGCATAACCTGCGAAGACAGCAAGTAGGCTTATCAAACTAGTACCAAAATATTACTTGATGTGGAAACGAAGAAAAATGCTACACTCACGTCTGACCATATTGATGGCATTGCTCTGGGAGAGGACCCATCAACATTAGTTAGAGATGTAAGTTCCCCATCAGCATCAAGATTTTCTTCTTGAACAACATTGCTGAAGTCCATACCAGGAGGAATAACCTGCAGGGCGATGAAAAGCCAAGTGTAGCTGAAAGGTTATCCCCAATACTACAGCGATAAATGACTAGTTGTATTCACTAGTAAAAAGGAAAGAAGACTTTAGAAAGATTCAGTAGTAGGAGTGTGATTCTAACATGACACTACACAGGATTAGTTTGACACAATGCTATTTTGGCTTCACAAACAAATTTACATGAAATTGTGATCTTCTCACCAACAACATTCTGCCAAATAGCTCTTATTTATCAAGTCCATATGATATACTACCTCTGTTTCTCCTGAATCTTCCCAGTTGACATTTTGAGGGTCGCTTTGACAGGGTGATTTGGTTGGCAAAACGATTCAAGAATTTGGTAATCTTTTCATGGTGTTGTACTCAGGGCCGGCCCGGCGTGCTCGGGGGCATAAAGCAAGTACAAAAACTGAGGCCCACAATTGTAATATGTTTTATATGATATATTATTATGAGTGTTCTTTATGTGATATTATTATTATTATTATTATTATTATTATTATTATTATTATTATTATTATTATTATTATTATTATTAATTTTTAGGAAATGTGATATTTCATTTTTATGTCAATAGGAATACGTTCTTTAGAAAAGATTGTCTACAAAAATGTTTACATATACTTTTTTGCAAATTTTGTTAATTAATTTATTTAAAATAGCTGTTAAAAGGGTAACATAAATTCATATTTAAAATTTAGATACAAACATTTTAAGTCTAGCTACAAAAGACAGTGTGCGAAATTCTTTGTAATACTAGAAAATACAAGTTACATGCAAGGATTCAAATAACGGCCCGTATCGTATCGTATCGCCCGGTTCGTAACGGTATCGGAGGTCACCGAATCCGATACGGGCGATACGGGATGGGTGATTCAGATTCACCAGTGAATCCCCCGATATGCAGCGATATGCTTATGAAACGGGCGATACGGTTCGTTACGGTCCGTTACAGGACTTTGAAGAAGTGAGAAGAAGATGAAAACCCAAGATGCAGATTCTAAACCCAATTCGAAAGCCCTACCAATCGATCTCCTTTCTGGTTTGAAGTGAAATCTGAGAGTAATCAGAGAGAGAACGAGCGAGACAGAGAGACCCTTTGCCGTCGCCCGCAGTTCATCCATTCTTCGCACCAACTTCCGACGACCGCCTCTGTTCTCTCTCTCTCTCTCTCTCTCCTCTCCCTCACGATTCTTCTAGTCCATTCAGGCCTTATCTTATCTAATACTAGTACTTCTCCTTTACTAAGGGTAAAGTAAGTTTACAATCTGACTATTGACTTTTGGGTAAAATATACTTTCACCCCCTCTAGTTTATTGAAGGACACTTTCACCCTTGTAATTTGGGAAAGGACACCTACACCCCTTCAGTGTTTAAAAAACAACTAGTAAAAAATATTTGATATAAAAAATAATGCTTAAAATTACTTTTTGGCATCTTTTGACATTTTTTTAACATTCACGTGTTCGGTTTCCGATTCCCGTTACGGTTTATCCGTTATGGGTCAAAACCGTTTTCCGCGACCGTTACCGATACGCCGGCCGATACCGTTATTTAAATCCTTGGTTACATGTGCTCAAGAATAAATAATTAATTTAATTGAACAATTCCCAAAACAAAAGAACAGTACTTACAAGTTAGTGAACACAAACACAATTTGGATTATTTTATAGTAGAATAAAATGGTAAAATATTGTTTTTAACAAGGAGTATTGTACTGGGTGCCAAGACAAGGGTAGTATAGTCTACTAGTCTAAATGTGTCTCCTGTGCATGGTATTCAGACAAGAAACGTGGCAAAGATTCAGCTTCATTTATCTAAAATGACAATTCTACCCCCTTTGATATATTACTTTGTATTGGGCCTTTGTGGGTGGTGGGCCTAAAGCAGCAACACCAGCTGCTTTAGGGTTGGGCCGGCTCTGGCTACAACACCATGAAAATATTACAACACCGTTAAAATATGACCAAATGCTTGCATTGTTTTGTAACCAAATCACCGGGTCAAAGTGACCCCGTGAATAGTGCACTGGGAAGATTCAGGAGAAAAGGAGGCAATACTATGCAAATCAGAAGCTCATTTTCATTCAAAGCCGCTATTCGCATCTGTAAATACAGAGCTTTTAGTGGTTGAAAAGATTCATATTTCACACAGAGGGAGTACTCAATATCAGGCTCCAAGAGTTAGTAATGTTCCTTAGGGAGATGTTATCCTTTTAAGGTCTCGATAAAGTAATTAAAGTCTCAATTCTCTTCATTTCTAAGTCAGTAGGTGCGCGTACTCAACATTATCTAGCAAGCCATAAATTTAGAGATTCAAAAAAGTTTCTTACCGCCATCCTTGGCATGTATCGTCCATGACAATTAACCCCTCTTCTAGCACGAGCCCTCAAAACTTTCTCGAGCTTCACATCAAACCCATCGTATAACCCCCATTGCTCGTCAATCTCCTGTTTGGTGCTCGTGATAACAAGTTCAGCAGCATCAAGGGAAAGCTCTTCTGCTTCTATCCGACGCATAATCTTGTACGTAGAATTGATATCCTCTTTTGACTGCCTTCCTTGCTTAAGCAACTGCTCTAGCTTGTTTCTACCAAGAGAGTGTCCAGTTAAAACCATTGGAACATTCAAAGCGCCAGAGAGAAGAGCAGCACTATCTCCTGCATCTGCATAGTGGCCATGGATAACATATGGCCAAACAGGTTGACCTCCACCTATTTGTTCGCCCAAAACTTTCGACATGTTAAGTATATGAGCCAAAGCCCCATCAACAAATTCTTGAATATAAGGCCAAATCAACTCTTTCCTAAGGTATTTGTCGCGTGGGCCAAATGGTATCCTTACAATATAAGCCCCGCTGCTTTCTCCTACATCAGCTGTGTCAGCATCTTCTGGCCCAGCTGTGAGCATTTCTGTGGGCTCGCCGTAGCTCCAATCCACCTCAGGGGACGACACCTGGCGGGTGAAAAGATCGACTCTGTACACTCCCGGCATCCTAGCCAGTGCACGAGCAAGCTCCACCACGTATTTAATCTGGAATCATCAGAAGAGAAGTAAACGACACTTGAACCACATGGTTTGAAAATAAGGGGTTGGTATGACCCTAAAGTAACACCAATGATGAGCAATGAATGAGTAATAAGTACCTGACCACCTGTGTCAGAATCACGGCCAAGCTCCATATTTTCCCCACGAACCAAGCCATGCAAACTGGTAGAGAGAAATAAATTCTTTAGTAAGTAAAAATTCTTTGAAAGCAAGAGCCATAACGAATTCTTAGTTCTCAGACACAGTTCAACCTAGATGATGTAAAAGGCCAAACCAAACAATCACACAAATAGCACAGCAGGGCATTTATGCAAACGAACTTCTGCGCCTGTTCATACACAAAGCTTCATAACTACAATTAATTACTTCTCAAGAACGTCGGTTGATAGAACTCAAAAATCACTTTTACAACAACCTCGAAGAAGTTTTGAATTGTAAACTTTTGAGAGTATTTACTTTTCAAGATTGATATGTTCTATTTTCTTTAGTAGATCATATTGGGCCGGAGCATTATAGATGCACCGGAACCACTTCATTCAAAGCCCTCTCAATTGATAGTTTGGACATTAGCTATATACTGTCCCAGGAAGTTTGTGTACATTGAATTGAATAGCTACATTAGATACTATTCCGTTTAAGCCAAATGAAAGCCTAATCAACTAATTTACTTTCCTAAATCAATTTTGGAAGCCACTTTGTCTTTAGAGTTGAGTTATCAGCAGCATAACCAAGAAAAAATTGTTTATCATACTATGCTTTCCATTTCAAGTTCCCCAAACAAAATGGTGTTCGGAAGAAATTTCCCAAGTAGCCATATGAACTATAAATTGTCGGCTTTCAAGATTCTGTCTTCACATATGAAGATAAATAGAAGGGTCAATTGGTGTGTCATGTTTTCATTTCCATTCATTTTTTCTCAAACAAAATTCAAGAGTGAAGGAGCTATTCAAATGACAAGTTTCTTTTTGTTACTATGCAGAAATAATGTGAGAAGAAATTATAAAGGGATTTCAAAATGGCACATTAGCTCCATGACATAACAGCTAATAAGTAAATATGATTGAAAAGGGTGAAAAAATGTGCTACTTAGATCCCGGACAGACAATATTTGAGTGGCGCCTTCAGAGCAGTATATCAAAGCAATAACAGAGCATTAAGGCGGATGAAATCCATAAAAAATGATGAGTATGCTACGAGATTTAAACACCTGATAAGAATGATGTAAAGCTTCTTCTCCTTATTATTGTCTGACCACACTTCCAAGTTTGAGAAGTTGCGTTGGAACCTTTTCCTTGGGCTTTCACTTACCATTGCCTCTCCCAACACATCTCCCTTCTCCCCTTCTGATAAATCCTCTGACATGTCATCTGTCACATCCCTGCGTCCCAGCTCTCGCTCAAATCTTCGACTCGCCAACCGTTGGGAATCCTCCCATTCCAACTACAAGGAAAAAAAAAAAGATAAGTACTGAACATTTAGAGGTAGTTCTGAAGTGTTTTATCAGCTTCCAATTTCTGCTTGTTACCTCTCAGGACTATAACCACCAGTAGCCGCCAATGACATATGAATAGTACCTATCTAAGATGCTTATGCAGTTTCTACCAAAGGACATTAGCTATTGAGTTTTCAACAACATGTCACCACCAATAAGATGTGCCAGTTATTAGTTTGAAGAGCCGATATTTGCACTCTTTATCTGGTAGCTATTGTACCGCTTGCAAAATAATGGTTGCCAGTTATTGTATACTGTACACTGGGGGTGGATCCATGACATGTGACAGGGGGGGCTAAAATGAATAATCAAATAAAATCAGATTATATTAATGATTTTAGAAAGTTCAGCGGGAGCTATAGTGTAGTTTTGTGGAAGCTAAACTACAAATACCAAGCAAAATAGTGGGAAAATACAGAAGTTGAAAAGTTGAGTGGGGGCTATAGCCCCCACTTGTCCTAGTGTAGCTCTGCCCATCTGCACATCAAAGAATCTCGTACAATCGAGCTGGACATAATTAGTATGATAACACTTCTAATGACAAAAATATGGTAAATTTGGCAAGACGATAAACATTCAATCAGTGGCGGGGCTAGAATTAGGAAAAGTCAGGGAAACATTGAATGTAAAACCAATAACAGACACACCGGCGGTACAGGGGTTCGAAATCAGCCAGAGCATTCGTGTAGTTAATAAAATAGTACCACTACTAAAAAAAAAGAAGCATATTTGTAGTTCTTTTAAAACTCATGGGGCAAGTGCCACCCCTTGTCCCATAGCCCCATAGCGGCTCTGTCCTTGCACTTACTTGTGGTAACTATATTTCCTGTCACTGCTACTTCTATTGAAACAATTATAAGTTATTTCGTCATTTTTTTTTTAGGAAATGTTCGTCATTGAAAATACAGTTTGCTAAGAATATCGCAACCTCTTTTTAACTTTTCTAACCTTCATTTTTTTCCGCCCAAAAAGAATCATGCAAACGTCTATGTAACCATGCTCTCTCTTTTGTATTAGGAAGTGTTTGTTATAGGACAAGCATGATTGCAATTTCCTTGTATTATTCTATACGGGCGCCGAACAATTACATGGGCATTTTTCTAAGATTTGTTTCTTTAACCTGCTATACTTCTCAGTACGAATCGACATAGTCCTTAATATAACTGCAACTAAACTCAACAGTCAAGTAAGTAACCCTATCCCATGCAGGTATTATTTAAAATCAGTCCTAAACCCAAAGTAACCCATTCACAGCCATTAGACAGAATCCTAAAATGAACCTGCATAAATCTCTTGGTATCCAAGAGACACACCAAGCACCCAATTCAAAAAGAGACAATTAGCCAAACACTTGAAGAGCACACCAAATAAACATTAATGGATCAAACAATCAACCCATTTCAAGAGATCCAATTAATACCCAATAAAATCCATAACCATTTCAGAAAGACCATTAATACACCCCTCTCTCATACACAGACACATCAGGAGGAAAGAGAATGAATGAGTGACAGACAAAAAAAATAGATTCCTACATGTTCCTGATGTATTGCTTAGAGCACCATGTCATATTTGCAAGCAATAATTACACCATCTATTGAGAGAAAACAAAGAGAGAGATCAGTTATAGTCCTATGTAGTACCTGCTTCTTCTTGCGAGTGAGATGCCAAATACGCCAACACATGTTCTCCAACCTGGAGCTCCTCTCGCGGGTATTGCGGGTGGCGACGACCTTGATCCATGTGCGGTGAAGATCCGTCTCGTCCACACCGGAAACCACCTCCTCAACGAAATACTTGGTGGGATTGAAGTCTCCGGCGATGTTCACTTGGGTCGCTTGCTTCGTTTCCTCGATTGTTCCAGCCCCACTGTCCAGTATCGCCTCCAAATACCCATTTATCCATTCGTTCCCCGCCATTGATGATGATTACCCTTCTTCAAATCAGAACAAGAACAAAACAGAGAGAGAGAGAAATAAGTGTTTCAGTGTGGGGAATTTTGGTGGGTCTCAGTTGTTGGTGACATTGTTGTTGTTGGGAGATAGACTTGAATTTCGGAAGTGAGAGAGAGAGAGAGAAAGCTGTGTGTTGTGAAACACTCTCTCTACAGAGAACAGAGAGGAAGAGAGCGAGAGAATCGCATGGCGGTTAAGGTGGGGAATAAAAGGACACGTGTGATTGGTATACGGTAGATTTTAACGGGTCATCTACCTCTGTTTTCGGATCCCAAATCCCTCTTTAAAAACACTGTTTTTATAGAACTTTTTTTTAAGAAGTTGTTTTGTCGTCAACCGGGCTTGAACCCGTGACTTCTACGACTTGAGCTACCTCCCTAGTTGTAAAAATATATTTTTGTTGAATCTGTGACTTCATGCAGGGGCTTCCAATGCTCTACCACTTGAGCTACCACCTTAGCTGCTCTGTAGAAATACATTTGGTAATGCACTTTCTATGCATCGTTAATAATAAAAGGAGACTGAAAAGAACTGTTTTAAAACAAAAATACTATGTGTCCCAATTTTGATGTTCCAAACTTGCCACGTATATAATATACCAGTATTTTGAACACTGTTATAAATAATGGTGAATTATGTAGGTGATGTGGGCAAGTTGGAATGTGTATGTTGGTACACGTAGCATTGCTCGTTTTAAAAAATATTCACTTTAATGTTTTTCGGGTAAAAGACATTTTCCACCCTTCATTTATGAAGAAAATACATTTTGCCCCCTGATTTATGGGGAAAATACATTTTGCACCCCTCTCAGAGTTAAAAACTAACACCACACTAACGGAGGGGTGAAAAGACAAAGCCTCTCTTCCCCCTCTCTGCTCTCCCGATCCGCTCTCTCCCCCTCTCTCTCTCACCGCCTCTTCTCTCTCGATTTGAGAGATCCCTGAGCTACCGAAGCGCCGACCTCGATCGACGTCGGGAGATCCTTCACGGCGCGGCTTGCGACGTCGCGGATCACCTCCGTTTCCTTCTGGAGACCCGACCCGAATTCCTGCAGATCGGGACGGTAGGTCTCGATCACCGACTCGGATCTGGTCGCCAACGTCTTCATTAGACGCTCCATAGACCACCGTCTTCGGCAGCGTCTCCGGCGGAGTCCTCTGTGGGAGAGTTGATGTTGGAATCGTCGCCGTCGCTGCGTTCGTCGGCGGATTTGGTCTGAGATTGGGGTTCGGACTCCGTCAACGGAGGGTCAGGCCTCCTCCTCCGACGAGGCCTCTCCGCACGCCTCTCCATGGTCCGAACCCTCTTGGCCTCCTCCACTGATTCCCAGTACTCCCTCCTCGCCGCCGATTGCGATTCCTCCCGGCCAATTTTGAAATCAGAGGGAGAGAGGATTCAGCCGGTGGTTCTGGGTGAAGGCTTCGGTAATGAAAGCTGGTGATTGTGAAGGGGTTAATTTGCAGGGGCGAATTAGGTGTTTATGGTGGAGTTCAGGTCTGAGGCATAGGTTCTGCCGTTCTGGGATTTGTGGCTGTTTGGTGCAGATTGTAGGAGGCAGAGGTGGTGACTGGTAATGATGTGGGTCTGGTTTATCTGCTACAGGGGTTCGGTTATGGTCTGGTGAGTTGAGGCAGAGGTGGAGGAGTTTTTGGGTTGTGTTCTTAATTTGGGGAAGAACACAGTGTTGGTGGTGGTGGTGGTGGTGGTGTAGCAATGGGTATGTTATGGTTGCTGTTATTATTGTTGTTGTTGTTTGGTGTTGGTGGGGATTCGGTGGTGGCGGCGGTGTTGATGGGGATTCGGTGGCGGTGCTGGTGGTGTTTGTGGAGATTTGATGGTAGTAGAGGTGGTGTTCAAGAACACCAAAAACATTTAAGAACATGATGAACACTATAATAAACTAAAAAATTGGTGGTATTTATCCACATTCAATAAGGGTAAAGTGGTCACAAAAAGACAGTTTGCACCCCTCCACTAACGGATTGTAACAGAAGGGTGGTCTCCATCCGTTAACAAGGGTGCAAACGGTATTTTCGCCATAAATCAGGGGGCAAAATGTATTTTCTCCATATATGGAGGGTGGAAAATGTCTTTTACCCATGTTTTTCAATGTTATTTTCTTCATAATTTTGGTGGTTTAATACATTCCGACTATTATTGGAAGCATCAACTGACAAATATATGTCGTTACTATATGTGAAAAAAATGTTAATCGAGTAAATTAACATCGGAAATTAGTAATATTTTTATTTTATTTTTATTTTTTTTAAATGAATTTATTTTTTATTTTAAATACTGTTTGTGAGCACATGCTAAATATTACTTTTAATTTTAAAACGTAATTTTTAGCATATTTTTTCCACTATTTTTCCTGTATTTAAGCGGATACGAAACAGAATATCGGGCCCATAGATAAGTTTGGGAATGCAGCGGGGTGATAATAAATGTGAGAAAGTTGTTTTGAATTTTTCCTTTTCCTTAGTAATTTCATTTTTCTCAAGATTCATTTTGATTGTACTTAGAGAACATAAATAACAAAAAAAATTGTACAGTATGTGTCAACTCCTCGGCAAACTCTGGGCTAAAATCGGTGTTATGAGAATTAAATCAAAAAATATGTTTCAGTAATCAATCACCTACATGCATCTCAATAGTTGCTGTTTAAAAATGCGAAATGTTTGCGGACAATGTTCTTATTAAGGTCGTTTTCCTGTCTACTCAAATCCAACTAATTTAGACCACTGTACAATTATAATCACAGTACCCGCACATCATAAAAACACATAATTTTCTCTTTAAAATTGTTGTGTTTTGTTAGAGAGCGCGCTAGATTTTTACCTGAACTGATAGGTGTTAGGATCGACTCGGAGCGATTTAACAACGCAACGAAAAGCAAAACGAAATCACACGAACAAGAACACGACGATTTACGTGGTTCACCAAATTGGCTACATCCACGGTCCACACCCACTTCACTATGATGAACGAATGAAAAGTACAAAAGATCTCTCAGCCTCTCTCTGTGATGTGATACCCTAACCCTAGATGTAGGTTAATTTATATAGAGATAGTAATACATGAATTGCTTGTAAGCCCCTCTAGTTTAGACTAGGTTACAAAACAGTCTTCACACTTAACAATCTCCCACTTGAAGACTGATTAACTCTGAGTATACTTCTCCCAGCTTCAATTCAACATCCTCCATGAGTGTGGACTTGGCCTCTCATCATGCAACTAGGCCAACCGAAGCCGAGCAGGTTCTCAGCTTCTCCAAGGTCACAACCTTGGTAAACATATCCGCAGGATTCTGGCTCGTGTGGATCTTCTCCAACTTGATCACGTCTTTCTCCAACAATGAACGAATGAAGTGATACCTGATGTCGATGTGTTTCGTCCTTGCATGAAAAGTGGAATTCTTCGCCAGATGAATTGCACTATGACTGTCACTATACAGCTTACAACTCCTCTGCTTCTTCCCAAGTTCCCTCAAGAAACTCTGTAGCCAAACCATCTCTTTGCATGCTTCCGTAGCTGCTACATATTCGGCTTCAGTAGTAGATAGGGCAACAATTTTCTGCAACCTCGAAACCCAACTGACTGCTCCACTTCCAAGTGTAAACACATAGCCTGTAGTGCTCTTTCTTCTGTCCACATCACCAGCCATGTCTGAATCAACATACCCTTTCAAACTGATCTCTGACCCTCCATAGCACAAAGCTACATCCTGTGTACCTCTCAGATACTTGAAAATCCACTTCACAGCTCTCCAATGCTCCTTACCGGGATTTCTCATGAATCTGCTAACAACTCCCACTGCTTGGGCAATATCTGGACGTGTGCACACCATAGCATACATCAAGCTTCCCACAGCAGATGCATAAGGAACTTTAGCCATGTAGTTCTTCTCCTCATCTGTAGCTGGCCTCTGGTCTTTCGAAAGTTTGAAGTGACTCGCCAACGGAGTACTCACTGGTTTAGCATTATGCATGTTAAACCTCTTCAAGACTTTCTGAACATAATTAGCTTGTGACAAAACTAGCTTCTTGCCAATTCTATCCCTGTTGATTCTCATGCCAAGGATTTGCTTCGCAGGTCCCAAATCCTTCATTGAGAACTCTTTAGATAAGCTCTCTTTCAGCTTCTGAATTTCCCCCATGCTTGATCCTGCAACAAGCATATCATCCACATATAACAAGAGAATAGTGTAAGAATTCTTGAACCTCTTGAAGTAGCAACAGTGATCCCCTTGACACTTCTTGTATCCTTGCCTAGACATGAAGTTATCAAACTTCTTGTACCACTGCCTCGGTGCCTGCTTCAAGCCATACAAACTCTTCCTTAGTTTGCACACCATATTCTCTTTACCTGCTGCTTTGTACCCTTGTGGCTGTACCATATAGATGTCTTCTTCTAAATCCCCGTGTAGAAAGGCTGTCTTGACATCTAACTGCTCAAGGTGCAAATCTTCAACTGCCACAATGCTAAGTACTGTGCGGATGGTGGAAATCTTCACTACTGGAGAGAAGATTTCAGTGAAGTCTACGCCTGCTTTCTGCTGAAATCCTTTCACCACCAGTCTAGCCTTGTACCTCTTTGATCCATCATGCTCCTCCTTAAGTCTGTAAACCCACTTGTTGTTCAAAGCCTTCTTCCCTCGAGGCAACTCCACAAGATCCCATGTCTTATTGGAGTAGAGAGACTGCATCTCATCATTCATTGCATGCTCCCACTTGACTCTGGCTTCACTCTGAACTGCTTCCTCAAAGCTCTCGGGTTCACCACTATCTGTGAGCAAAAGATATGACAGTGATGATAAATAACGAGCTGGAGTCTGACCTTTAGTCGACCTTCCTGAAACTCTTCGTGTTGGACTGACCGCTTCAACTTCTGAGCTTTGTATTGGAGCAGGGGCTTCAACTTGTGGCTGAACATCTCCAATCTCAAGCTCTACCGTTTCCTTCTCATCTGAAACCTGTCCCTGTTTCCAATCTTTGTACATAACTGACTCGTTAAATACCACATCCATGCTTCTAACAGCCTTGTGCTTATCGAAATCCCAAAATCGATAGCCAAAACTGTTAATGCCATATCCGATAAACGGGCACTTCTTCGACTTAGGATCTAACTTGGACCTCTGTTCTGCATCAACATGAACATAAGCGGTACATCCAAATGTTCTCAAATGCGACAAACATACCTGTTTTCCTGTCCAAGCTTCCTCAGGCAATCCAAAATCTAGTGCTGTCGATGGACCTCTGTTGATTAAGTATGCAGTTGTGTTCACTGCCTCAGCCCAAAATGACTTAGGCAATCCAGCGTGTATCCTCATGCACCTTGCACGCTCTGTGAGTGTTCTATTCATGCGCTCTGCAACTCCATTCTTTCTAGGCTTGTTTGGAATTGTCTTCTGTCTCTTGATGCCGTTCTCTGCGCAGAACTCCTCAAACTCATTGCTGCAATACTCGCCACCATTGTCAGATCTCAAACACTTAAGTTTCCGACCTGTCTCGTTTTCAACAGTAGCCTTCCACTTCTTAAACACATCAAACACATCTGATTTGTGCTTCAAGAAGTAAACCCATAGTTTTCTAGTGGCATCATCAATAAAAGTAACAAAGTAAGACGCACCTCCATTAGAAGCTACATTCGCTGGACCCCATACATCTATATGCACTAATTCCAACCTGTTGAGCTTTCTACCGCGGCTAACTTTGGTGAAGCTGACTCTCTTCTGCTTCCCGTAGACACAATCCTCGCAAAACTCCAAATCAAGTTCCTTCAAACCCTTGAGCTTGCCTGTTTTGAGCATTATCTGCATGCCCTTCTCACTCATGTGTCCTAGCCTGTGGTGCCAGGTACTTGCGCAAATATCAGAAGACGCGACAGCTATGGTACTGTCCGTTCCTGAAGTCACATGCAAAGTACCCTCCTTCTTACCGTGAGCGATCACCATAGATCCTCTTGTTACTTTCCAGGAATCAACTCCAAAAGTAGTTTTGCAACCTGATGCTGCAAGCTGGCCTACCGAGATAAGATTCCTCTTCAACATCGGAACATGTCTGACATCAGTCAACTGCAAAGCTGTTCCATTATCCAAGTTCAATTGAATTTCTCCCTTCCCAAAAATCTTACATGCCTCATCGTCTCCGAGATACACCTTCCCGAAATCACCCTGCACGTAATTATGAAGAATATCCTTTCTACCTGTCGCATGGAACGAAGCACCATAATCGACCACCCACACATCCTCCTTTGAGGATACAGATAATATTAATGTTTCAGGATCACTTTCAGAAATATTAATAGAATCATTACCTTTGTGGTTGTCTGACTTCTTCTTGCTCGGATTCTTGCACTCCCTTGAAAAATGTCCGCTTTCACCGCAGTTATAGCACTCGATGTCCTTAATGTCCTTTTTCTTCCACTTTGACTTTGACTTAGATCGACCTCGACCCTTGTTTCCGTTCTTCCTGTCTGCTGATCTCCCTCTCTGCTCGACATACAACGCACCATCAGAGGATTTTCTAGATCCACTGCTCTTCCTGCGCATCTCTTCACCGAGTACCGTGCTCACCACGTTGTCGTACCCTAGCTTGTCTTTTCCAGCAGAATTGCTCACAGCAGTCACTACGCCACCCCAACTCTTGGGTAACCCGGACAGAACCAACAGTGTCTTCATCTCGTCGTCAAAGCATGTAATCCCGACGGATTCCTGCTGGCTTATGACGATGTTCAACTCGTTCAGGTACTGGGAAACATTACCACTCTCGGCCATCCTCATGTCAAAGAGCTTCTGCATGAGAAACACCTTGTTCGCTGCTGAAGGTTTCTCATACATCTGTGAGAGAGCATCCATCAAACCCTTCGTCGTCGTTTCTTTCGACACATTGAACAGAACTGACGATGCGAGACTCAATCTCACAAGTCCTAGAGCTTTTCTGTCCAAAATCTTCCACTGTTCGTCTTTAATTTCGCTTGGTTTCTTCTCAACTCCGTCCAACGGCAAGTACAAGTCCTTCTGATACAAATAGTCTTCTATCTGCATCTTCCATAGGCTGAAATTCGTCCCGTCGAATTTCTCAATCTTGAATCTTCCGTCGTCCGCCATCACTCCCACTCAAACCGTGCAGAATCTCAACAATCAGACCTTACCAACAGATCCGGAACGCCCAAAAACCTCAAGTTTGACTCCTGTTTCAAGTCAATCGGATTCCTGAGCGCTGAGAAACGTCTAAAACAAATTTAGACCAAACACGCGGGTGATCGAGACCCTGAGCTGCGATACCCGCGAAGCACCAGATTGCTTCACCTATGCAGCAACCTTTTCGGCAGCCCCACACACCCTGTGTGTTGTTCTTCCTCACGTGGCCTTGGTTGGAGTAACAAAAGAGCAAAGTACTAACTAAAATAATGGATCAAGCAATTATTAATAGTACTACTCTGTCCCAGCTCTTGCCCATCATTGGGAATATTTGACTCGTATATTGGTCACTTTGACCGGGTGATTTCGATAGCAAAATAATGCGATTTTTCGACAATTTTTTCACGGTGTTATAGAGCAACTTATACTCTACAACACCATGAAAAAATTATCAAAAAATTAAATTACTTTGCTATCCAAATCACCGAGTCAAAGTGACCCAGTGAATAGTGGTAAAAGTCAAAATGATGGGGAAGAGCTGGGACAGAGGTGTAGTTGGTATAAAAAAAACCTTGTTGTCTTATGCCTACTCACGCAACAATTTGTGTGCTTCCTCCAGCCGCAAGCGGCGCACACCAGTCGGTTACGAACAAACCCTTTTCGCCGTAAAAGAAAAAAAAGAGACTCCCTTCTTCTTGCGAGTCAACCACAGTGACGCTATTTTGCTCCGATCGCAAAAAAAAACTTTGATTCTCTGCACCGTTTTGACGTGGCTCTGATACCAGTTGTTAGGATCGACTCAGAGCGATTTAACAACGCAACGAAAAGCAAAACGAAATCACACGAACAAGAACACGACGATTTACGTGGTTCACCAAATTGGCTACATCCACGGTCCACACCCAGTTCACTATGATGAACGAATGAAAAGTACAAAAGATCTCTCAGCCTCTCTCTGTGATGTGATACCCTAACCCTAGATGTAGGTTAATTTATATAGAGATAGTAATACATGAATTGCTTGTAAGCCCCTCTAATTTAGACTAGGTTACAAAACAGTCTTCACACTTAACAATAAGTTCTTTGGCAATATGATATAAGCTCCAAGATGTTGGTCTTTAACTAAAAGAGCAAATAATTGACCTTTAGAAGTTTAAGTCCAATTCCAAAATCCACTAGTTAAGATAATCCGTATAACTGAACTAGACAAAACAACAAAAAGTGAAACCAGCAACAGATGAAGTACATAAAACTATAAGACACTAGAAAATTGTTTGTGCCCTTAGGACGCTACCAAAAAATATAACAATTGTAAGATGATTTTTGGGTGTAATTTCTGTTTGAATTTTTAATTTAAAAAAGACGATCAACTTACATGTATACAGTATCTCTTTATATGAAGTAGAATATTTAAATAAAAAATTTCACTTATTATAGATATATGTCTTTAACATGTAATTGTTTATTACACGTGAAGAAGTTTATAGTTATAATCTAACATATGTTATTACTCTAAAATTACAACATATGTATATATGAATTTTAAAAAGCACTATTTATTCTAAATGTTTTAGTAATACTTAATTTTAAGAAAATGATTTTCAGCAATTTGTATACTTTTTTTTTGTTGTCAACCGGGTTCGAACCCGGGACTTCATGCAGAAACTTTCAACGCTCTACCACTTGAGCTACCACCCTAGCTTCCAATTCGTATAAATCTAGGTAGTCATGTAATATGTATGTAGTTTAGATAGTTTTGTTAATCTCCGTTAAGCAAAAATAACTCGCTTTTTTCAAAAAAAATTTGAGAGCCTAGGGAAATAGACCCTTAATCTCTCAAAAATCAATTATTCTTTTTAATCAAGCTGAAATTAGTTACAAACTACACTACGCAAAAAGCTGCTTGCTCAACTGAGTTGGTTTCAGACAGCAATAACTCCAATACTTGGATCATGAGATGAGATCTAACACTAGCACAAGATAAAGCGGAGTGTAGGAAGGCCGATGCAATCCGTTTCTCCACCGTCAATTGTGGGGTCCCTCACCGCTTAATTCTCGAAGTTGTGCAATTCCCTATGTTCTTCCTGACACTTGAAGGGAATTACTGGCTCCTTTCTCGGCTTCTGGATACTGTACTACCACTCCATCCCACCTTTTTCTTTTCATTTTGACTTTTCGACTCGTATATGAATCACTTTGACCGTAATTTTGATGGCAAAATAATAAGATTGTTTGATTATTTTTTTTACAGTATTATAGAACAACTTAATTCTACAACACTATGAAAAAATCATTTAAAAATTACATCATTTTGCTTTTCAAATCACCGGGTCATTTTGACCCGGTGAATAGCAGTAAAAATCAAATTAGGGGAAGAGGTGGGCCAGTGGTAGCTACCGGTAGTAACAACGGGATCCCATCTTGTGGTACTCCTATTCTTCTATGCCCCTAGTAAACAATGTTTTTGGGTAAATGACACTCTCACCCCTCTGGAACGGCTTACGACACGTGCAGCCCTTCAAGTTAGGAAAATGACATTTATGTCCCTTCAATTTGCCGAATGTTATGAAACGGTATTGAAACTTACACCCCCTCGTTATGACACCGTTCCTCGGGAGTTGGGGTAGGCAGGATGCCATTATTTGATGCTTTTACTTAATTCGATTACGCGATGGTACGGAGTGCTAAAGCCTTTAAGGCTCTTCCTTTAGTCGAGTGGACCCCTCTCAGATCCATAGTTTGATTTAAAATGCCTTTCTCGGAGTCAGGTTATCCTAGAAGTTCACCCTTACACCTCTTCATTGGTCCAAATCAGGTAGTTTATGACTATAGGAACAAGGAAGCGGCCCTTTTCTTCAATCTTAGGTCTAGTTATCTCCCATTATAATGGAAGAGTATGAAATCAGGGTCGTACCCACTAAATACTAAAATGCGGGGTTTATCGAAGGGTATGATGGGGGGTTTTGTATGATATTACGTGCAAATTCATCTCCAAAACTATTTTCAGTGACAAACACGGATACACCACCCCCAACTAAAGGCGGTACAATCAAGGGGCGTATTTGAAGTTCGGCACATTGAAGGGTGAAAGTGTCCTTTTCCAAATTGGAAGGGGTGAAAGTGTCCTTCAGTCAAATTAGAAGGGGTGAAAGTGTCTTTTGACCTTTTTCACATAATGAAACTAGTTAGGGTGAGTTTGGGAATGCTTCAGCTGTTTTCCGACAACAAAGCAGTTTTAGTGTGTTTGGTAAAAATAAAATTTCAGCTTTTCCAGACAGTTTCTGTTTTCAGGAAGCAAGGGGGGACATGCTTTTCCCGAAAGTGCTTTTGATTAATTTATCTACAACCGATTTTGACCTTATAATTTTTTAAAATATCGATAGTTATCTTTTCGGAAATGACACGTGCCATATACTTTTGTCATTTTACCCTCTCACAGTAACTTCACTGTTGATTTTACCAAACAAAAAACTATTATATTAATATTTCACAGCAGCTTCTACGTATTATTTATCAAACAACATTTTATCAAGAATTCACAGCAGCTTTCTACAATGTTTTCACACAACAGCTTTCTACCACCGCCACAGCATTCCCAAACTAGCCCTTAGTTGTTGGCCCAGCTGCTCCAATCTAAATGTTCAAAATTTTGGACTTCTGTGTTGTGTACCTTTTTCAATATCATAACTTCGTATCATGCACATCTCGTGGTTTCAAATACCACTTGACAACATGATTTTAAAAAGAAGTGAAATGATTGTTGTAAAGTGTAAACAATTACATGTAACATACAGCTAGGGTGGTAGCTCAAGTGATAGAAGCGTTGAAAGCCCCTTCATGAGGTCTAGAGTTACGACAACAAAAATAATTTTTTCAAAAAAAAAAAATTACACTTAGGGTGAAACACTAAGGTAACAAAGCATATCAGTGCTCCATCTAAAATATCATTAACAGTTTGAATCTACAATGACATAAAAAAAAGTAGAAAACGGCACTTTCACCCCCTCTAGTTTGGCTAACAAACACTTTCAACCCTTCATTTTTGGAAAAAAGATGCTTTCATCACTTTAGCGTGCCAAATTTCAAATAACTTACATTCCCTGATTATGACCCAGACAGTTAGAATGTGAGCCTGCCACTGAAAATATGTTTATCGACAAAATTGTCCCCATATATCATGCAAAAAGTCAATTATACTCGTGGTTAACACTATATTTTGCATAGTGTGTGGGAAATTTCTCCCCAAAACTATTATGAGTGATATACCGCAACTCTAGACTAAACATGTCACAATCTATAAGTTCTCTGAAGTTGGGCACACTGAAAGAGTGATAGTATATTGTCATTTTCCAAACTAAAAGGGGAGGAAGTATCCTTCAGTCAAATTAGAGGGGGTGAAAGTGTCTTTTACCCAAAGAAAAGTGCATTAATTGAAACTTTTGCCACACACACTATCTGAGTATGTGCCAAACAACAACATCATCATCATCCCAAGTCGTAGTAACCCACAATGCATCAACCAAACTTTATCTCCCACTTGGCATTTGCTTGCCTCTAATCACACCAGTAGCTTTCCATGCATGATCAGTTAGTACATGCATATATAGAACAACACCACCTTCAAAATTGTTATTTTTGAAACACATCTCTTGAGAATTCAAACAAAAACAGTGAAAGACACATTGTGTTTGGACAAACACATATAGATTGGTGAGTGATGGCTTTTTTGGCTTCTAAATTTGGAGGAAATGAAATGACCTACTTTCATCTGAATTATTTGCCATGAGAGAACATTTATATCTCTTCTCTATGGTATTTTCTTCCACTGGTCACATGGCTGTCCTTCTCATCTGCTTACTTCGTTCTGAGCTGGAGCATTTTGTGATCCAAAAAGTTTAGATACCTCATCTCTGGATATTCTACTCAGATAAGATGTGCACAGAAAAAAGTTCAAAGAGAAGTGAGCATGATTTGAAGGAAATGCCACTTTTGCAATGTTCTTCTATTGCCTTTTAGATTCTACATTTTCTCTTTGTTTAGCAAAGAAGAGAAATTGCTGTGATGAGATGATAAGAAATGCATCTCCTGTGCCTTAATGTAATTTAAAGATTACATACAAATTTTAAAAATCCATGTAAATCATAATGCAGACAATTTTGTTGTATAAATTATGCGTGTTTTGATTTTGTTTTACCTACTTGGCCGCAATTTTGAATTAGTAAAGTAACTGTCGTATACTTCATTTCGGAGAAGGATTCTAATGCTGTAGTATTTATTATCTTCTTCACTGTTTTGTTTCCATGATTGTGTGTGTGTATGTTGGTGATTTTAGTGTCATCGGCCATTTGTGTAATCGGATTTATTTACGACCAAAATAGTCACTGGCATTACGTTGTACATGTTAAGAGGTGTGGAGTACACGCGTGCACACAACTATGGTAATGTCTTCGACAACAAACTCGCGGACGATTGCGGGGGTTCGGGGGCGCAGCCCCCGACAGGGGTCCGGGGCAGCGCCCCCGGTGGGGTCTAAGGGGCAACGCCCCTGGCGGCGGTCGCGGAATTAATTTTCGGTTGGAAAACGAACTGAAATCCGGCTGTTGTAACCGCCAGATAACCGCCTTGTCTCCCTCCCTATTTGTCAGTTTAGTCGAATTCAGAAACACGGAAGGAAATCATATTCGTTCTTGAAGTCTCCGTTTTATCCGATTACAGATTTCGTGCACACCGCCGAAATACTTTAATCTGATAGTGATACCACGACTCAGAGATTATCCAAGCCATAGTGTTTCCTTTCTAAACACCCCAGAAAATCCTACAGTGTATATTTTTGTTCTTCGTCAAAAGCTACCTACCCATTAAAGAATCCAAGATAAGTGGGGGAATATAATTAGGATGTCAATTGTTAACAAGATGTAGGCAGGGGCGGATCAAAGATTTTTTTCCAGTGCGGGCTAAATTTTTAGAGCATAAAATGCTTATGAAAAAACAAATGTAACAAGGATTATTATTTAATTTCAGTGGGAGCTAAATTACACTTAATTGATAAATAAGGGTAAAATTATAATTTTGCACAAGTTGAGTGGGGGCTATAGCCCCCACAACTGCATATGTAGATCCACCCCTAGATGTAGGTTCTGTATGAGAATTGTGTAGTCTCGTTAAAAACAGATGTGTAGAAACGCAATGCCATAAGTACTGTGATATATTACTATAAAATGATTTGGCAAATGTTATACAAATATTGTTTCCAGAAATCAAAATTTATGCTCTGTGATTGATAATGCTTATTCTGAATGAGACTATATGACTATATTAGACATTTTGTTCAGCCAATGTAATCGTACCAACTAAACATAAGCATAATTTGGCAGTAAAACTCAACTAATGTTATTTACATAGGTACTTCGAAACAATATAGATATTTTAAACTAAGCTTAATTACTTAATGCATACCTCCAGTTTGTCGAAACTAAAACATTACAATCCTCACTTCTAGAACTCGCAGATTGCGTCCCTCATTTGCAATAAATGCGTCTCTTAGAAACTTGTAAGAAAACTCCATCCAAAACTCCATCCAAGTAGAGAGGGTAAAATTGTAAATAGAAGCATATCATAATAGAAAAAATTAGAAAAAATTGAATGAAACAATTAAATTTGTCAATACAAACATATCATAATAGATAAAATTAAACAAAATTAGAAAAAATTAAATTAAACAATTAAAAAGATAAGGATGTTCGTTCGGGAAAAAAAGATAAGGATGAATACCTTTTTGTTAAGAACTGATAATAATCTATGATTGTCTTTCCCTTTTATTATTATTATTATTATTATTATTATTATTATTATTATTATTCTTATTATTATTATTATTATTATTATTATTATTATTATTTATTTTTTTTTTAATTTTTTTTTGAAAATCACTTCCCCAGTAGCCACACAAGGTCACTGCAAATTGCAAATTGAAAAATCGCAAAAACCCTTGCTGCATCACCACCGGACATTGCCGGAATTTGGTGATAAACTGAGGACAGTGAAGTTCAGAGTCAGATGGAGGACCACAACGGTGGAGGCAACAACATCAACGGGGATATAATAATTCTAAATTTGAGGTTCCTAGGTGTTGAATTCATTGTACAAGGCGAAATTGATTCGAGGGTTTCTGACTCATTGTTCTTGATTCTTAATCGATTGCAGAGGCTCTTTAAATCGAGGGTAGATGATTTGTCTTGTTGTTTCAATTCGTCTGGTTTTAGTGGTTTGGTGTTACAAAATAGTGCAACTTATCCTATCTTTTCTATCAGGTAATTTAGGACTAGTTGAATCAGTCTTTAAGTTGTTGAGTCTCCCAAGTTTTTAGGAGTCAGTTATGCTATTTGTTTGTTGAATAATTTTTGGATCAAGTCTAAGCAGTTAATATATTTTAGGGATGTTTCTAGTATAAATAGAGTATGCACTCTGAGGTTATTAATCACTCAAACATCTTCTTTTTGTAATATTTCTCTTCTTATATTCACTAAGAAATTAAAGTCTTTGTTTTTTCCTCCTCTTTTGTGTCATGGTATCAGAGTCTTAGTCTGTTATCATATTCCTCACTTTCTTGCTCAGTGAATATAAGCTGCTGAGTTCCATAAAATCCCCTCTTCAATTCCTTCAATATGAATGGAACACAAGCATGTATAGATAAGCTAGCTAGCAACAACTATTGTTATTGGAAGCTATGCATGGAAGCTTATCTACAAGGGCAAGATTTATGGGAGTTTGTTGTTGGTGATGATACTGTAATTCCAACATATACTCTACAAAATTGGAGTTGCGCCGGAAGTGGAAAATCAGGTACGGGAAAGCTTTATTTGCTTTGCGGACATCCATAAGTAAAGTATACATCGAGCACGTGTGTGATCTGAAGATGCCAAAGGAAGTGTGCGACACACTTGAAAATATGTTCAGTCAAAAGAACACGACGTGTTTGCAGTTTCTGGAAAACGAACTTGCCGGGACAACCCAAGGCAATGTTTCAATTTATGATTATTTTCTGAAGGTTAAGAATTTATGTTTCGAAATTTCAGAGTTGGATCCAAAAGGAGCCTATTAGTGATGCACGTTTGCGTCGCTATCTATTCGCGGCTTGAGAAAGGAGTTTATGCCATTTATTTCTCCAGTTCAAGGGTGGGTTAATCAACCTACTATAATTGAATTGGAGAACTTGCTCTCAAATCAGGAAGAATTGATGAAGAAAATGTTCAGTAAGTACAAGCCTCGTTCTCAGGCGGAGTATGTCCTTTACACTAAGGATCAAGGAGGAAAAAATAATGGCTCTTTTAAGCATCCTTCACATGAAGGCAAGAATCATCAAGCACAAGGATATTCTGGAGGAAATTCGAAATTGTGTTACAGGTGTGGAAAGCAGGGTCACATGAGGCTAGACTGTACATTGAAGGTTCGCTGTCATCGATGCGGAAATCATGCCATATTAAGCAAAATTGCCGTGTTAAGCTTAATGAAGCTGAAGCGAATGTTGCACATGAAGGAGGGGAATCAGATCAACCTAAATGGAAGCAGTGCCTTTCCATTAATTTATTGGTGAACCTGAGAACGCAGCCTTGGTTTCGCATAAGAACGTCGCGAAAATGGATGGTTCAAATTTAGTGGATTATGACAAGGAATGGATTCTTGACTCCGGTTGCTCTCATCATGCAACTGGAAATGTTTCATTTCTCAGTGATGTCCATCCATATAACGTAAAGAGGGTTACCGTGACTGCTAATAACTCGTTACATCCCGTTGAGAAGGAAGGAGTCTTTGATGTCACGACAAATGACTCGAAAGACAGAGGTGTTTCTCTTAAGGATGTTTTGTCACGTCCCTAGATTTAAAGAAAACTTTTGCATCAGTTTCCCAACTTGTTGATTCTTGAAGGTATGTTCTCTTTGGTTCAGATGGTGTTCAAATTCTTTCTAATTTGAAACATATTGAGGCTGATAGTTTATTTACTGGGAAACGAAAGGATTCGTTGTATGTCTTGTCTGCAAGCGATGCTTATGTTGAAAAGACTAGTCAAAAATCGAGTGCAACATTATGGCATGCCCGGTTAGGGCACGTTGGCCATCAATTGCTGCAAAAAAACATAAGGAGGCTTCTTGAATGTGTTCCCAATTTTAAAGAAAACATGTTCAATGTTGTTTTCTCCAGGGTGCCAATATGGAAAATCACGTTGACTTTCATTTCCAAAGTCGACAAATAGATGTACGACAACACGCCAGTTGGTTCATTCAGGTTTGATGGGGCCAACAAGAACACCTAGATACATAGGTCTTCGGTATGTGATGATTTTCGTAGATGATTTCTCTCGGTTCACGTGGGTGTATTTTCTGGAACACAAGAGAGAGGCTCTCTCAAAATGTATGTAGTTCAAACAACTTGTGGAAGGAGAATTTGGCTTACCAATCAAGAGTTTGCGCACAGATAATGGGGGAGAATATATTTCTGATGAGTTCTTCGAGGTTTGTAACACTAACGGGATCAAAGGCCAAATGGCATGTTCTAAAACCCCACAACGAAACGGGGTTGCCGAGCACAAGTTGGCACATCTTACAGCCACGAGTTTTTCGTAGTTACATGCCAAAAACCTCCCGAAAGCTATGGGCAGCAACAATTCATACTGATTGTCATGTGAAAAATCGCTTGCCACCTTGGATGGGAGCTGAAATATCCCCTTTTTTAAGCTTTATACCATTCTAAACCCAATGTGAGTTATTTTTTGAGTTTTTGGTTCAGTTTGTTATGTTCATATATCTAAAGATGACAAGACTAAACTCGACCCAAGAGCTAGACAATGTATTTTTTTTTGCTACGATGCTCCCAGGAAAGGATGGAAATGCATAGATTCAGCGACAAAGAAAGTTACGGTATCTCGCACTGTTGTGTTTGATGAAATTTCTTCACATGAATTTGGGGGAAGCATAAGTGTTATGAATCCGGGTATCAAGCAAGAACGATAACGAAATATAAAGAACGAGAGACAAGAAATTTAGCGCGGATCGCTTGTTTAAATTCGAGCTACTCCACAACCCGAAACCCAAAACAACCTGAACCGATTACAACTGCGAACACACACACGAAAGAAAAAACTCTTAACTCACTTGAAAACTCTCTGCCCGTGTGATGTTACTCATGTTGATACTGACTCCTTTTCAAACCAAGGCAATTATGCCTTTATATAGCACACTATGTCGCCTTAATGAATTGGAGTGATTTTTTTCCAAACCAAGAGTACTTGCTACGAAAGCAATGTATCTCAATTTTGACCACCACCCCTAAACAACACAAAAAGCATGATAAATTATATCCTGCTTCTCATGAACCAAAACTAAACCCACAAGTTGAATCCTCGAACCAACAAATCTCCACCTTGATTCAAACACCCTAGCAACAAGAACAAGAACCTATGCTTATCTCGATTAGAACGTGAAGCGAATGCGTCTACCAGAACCAAAACGAGAACGCCTCCACCTGAAGAGTTGCACTCCTAAAAACCGAACCGAGTGCTCTACCTAGAACAGACTCAAATACATTCATTGATAAAGTAGAACCGAATGTATTCCCGATGTGCTCCAACAGCGCCACAACCAGTGCACCATGACAAGTGTCAGATGTCATCCAGAATAGATGCACCGATGACGAGTGCCACAAATTGTCATGCCAGATGCTCCCCATATGCCTCAAATGTTCCCAAAAAACCTAGCGTGTTGCAGAAACCTTTTTCTGCCTAGAATTAGAACCTGATTCGCGCTCCAGAGATCTCACGCGCCAGATTCCCCATGCCAGGAGCCCAGAACCGGCCCCTAGGGGCTCAGAGAAGTAGGTCGTACTCCGAGGAGGTCCCTCTACCTTTAACGAAACCTACAGATTCCTGATTCTTCTTAGGACACTCCTTCTTCCAGTGACCTTTCTCCTTACAGTAGAAACAGATGTCCTGTGGTAAGCTGGATCCTGCAAACCTCTTGTATCCTTTACCTTTTCCTGCTTTGACCATTAAACCATACGCATAATGGTCACCTGAACCCTGACATGCAACCTTGTGCTTCATATTCCTGGTATGAAGAGAAGCTCTAACCTATTATAGGGTTATCGTATCTTTACCACCAACGAAAGACTGCACGATACCCTCATACGATGGAGGCAGCGACAAAAACAGAATTAAGTCCGCATCCTCATCACTTATTTTCTCCGCACTATTACGCAATTCAAGTAGAATAGTGTTCAGAACATCTAAGTGATCACTAATTTGCATACCTTCAGACATTCGCAACCTAAATAGCTGTTGCTTGAGCATCAACTTGTTTGCCATAGATTTCTCCATGTCGAGATCCTCCAACTAGACCCACAAAGCCGCCGCCTTCTCCTAATATGCGACATCGGTGATCACGTCATTCGTCAGACACAACATGACCGTTGCGTGCGCCTTCTCCTCCATCTTCAGATACGCCGGGGTGGTTGTGTCCACGTTGCCCTTTTTGGACGTCAGAGGCGGCCAATGATCGTCGCGTTTTGTGATATATGTGTTTTCTTGAAACATTAAAAGATTATAATTTATATAAATATTGATTATTGAATTTCAACGTTTTAAGATTTGGCATTTTTATTACACATTTTTGTTTGTAGGACTAGGAAGCTATAGAACTTGAGGGTTCGTTATCTGAAACCTTGCTTAAAATAATATGTGTAAAATATAACTTTCTCAAAAGAAACGTATTTCTCTATTTAAAAATTTGATATTCGCATCAGTAGTTGTAGTTTAGTATCACAGGTACTAGTAGTAATTTCTCACATCTATTCTATAAAATAGCACGATTGACTTTTTTCAGCCTTTAGATTAAATCAACCCCAACCCTTAGATCTCTCCCACTTATAGTTATAATTCTTTAACGTTTGGAGATAATGAGAGGATAATGGGTAGTGGTTTATTCAACAATTCCCAAAAATCAGCCGTCCTCTTCCTGATCTCTTTCTCCTATTTTCTCTCTCTTTCTCTCGCTGTAATCTGGATGAAATGGGGAGGATAATGGGTAGTGGTGGCTGGTGGGAGTTTTTTTAACTTTCTCTCTCTTCCACTACATTTTGTTTCTTAACACTATAGAGCCACCTGTTGAATTAGAATTTCTCTCTGTAATCTTGATTTTTGTTAAACTCAACTTATATGTCTTCTGAATTCAAGATTAGGCGTTAATAAAAACTTTTAGCCAAAAACATTTCTCTAAATTCTACTATTATTGTCAGCTATTCGTTCTTAGTGTTTTTTAGGTTAGTGTCATCGCGCACGAAAATCCCCTAGATGAATAGAACACTTCCAAATCAATGAGGAAGCAAAATGAAAGTTGGCGACAGAGTGTTCTTTGGGCTAAACCTTAGTGTCTTCATGACTAAAAAATGGAACGGAGGTGGTGTCATTTGGTTAGCGGTGGCTAGTACCTATTGGCTATGTAAATTGGCTTCATCTATTCACTTGTAACAAAATTTATGTGGGTAAACCATGAAAACCACGCAAGCCCATAGGCTTGCCTGATCACTCGGGCCAATGACTTTCAGGCGCGACACGTGTTCTGATCGACGAGTCAGCTGGTTAGGAACTCGCCACGTGTCACCCTACGTGCCGCGATATTACTCGTCACCCTCCCCTATAAATAGAACCCGACGTTATAATTAATTCTCATTCCAAAATTCAGTCAGTACCAGAGAGAGAGATATTAGGAGGTTAGCGAAGGGTACTATCGATATTCTATCCATAGGTTTTGGAGGTTCTATATTATTATATTAGCAGCTTCGTCGGACTGAGGTAGGGAATCTCAACATTACATCCCTACCGTATTATGTTGCTTGTTTATATGCTAGTCATTGTACTGCTTAGATATATTTGTTTTAAATATCAAATTGCTATTACTGTGTAGATGTTATGCCTGATTATTGTGAAATTGTAAACTGAAATATGATTCATGTGGAGGTGCTGTCAAAATTATTATTTAAGTATTTGAATCATACAGAGATGCATCTGAAATTATTATTCGAATATGCTGTTGATATTCGTGACTATGCTGGTTACATGCTATCAACTGTGTTGATTGTTGATATGTTGTTAGCATGATGATATTGTCAATAGTGCTGTTCATGCACGATCTGCATGTGAAATTAATAATAAATTTGGAAAGATAAATGTACGGGGTTAGCAAGAAGGTATTGGGCATCCCTTGGGTGGAATACGTTGAACACACCCGAGGCCTGGTGCAGAAAGCACTGCCAACTTGATGGCAGGTGGGTACTCCGCTCCTAGTTGAGAGCGCGTATGCGGAGGTTGACTGACTCACTCCAGGATGCAAGCGCGTATGTGAGCACCCCAGGTTCCATGAAGATAATAAAACGATGAAAGAATTGTATATTTATGACTTGACATACACGTGATTATATTGAACTCTGATTGCATGCTGATATGATACATGTTTGGACTGTTGCCTTGATATTCTTTACTGAGCTTGCAGTAAACTCCCCCCTAACATTTTACAAGTACAAGTTATAGTGGTGGTGATGGTTCAGTCCCTGAGTTGTCATAGATGTTTGGAGTGCTAGCTTGTCTGTAGCTTTTAAGACAAGTCTCAATTCGTTTTGTTTGTAAAATAGTTGTGTTGGGAATCGTTAGTAGCTATGAATACTCTATAACATATTTCAGTCTGTTTAATAAAAGTTTAAGTTGTTCACATAACCTCTTGTTCGATCAGTTCCTTTAATTTTATTTCAAAAGAATATTCACCCCGTTTTACGGGCTTGACAACTTGTTATCAGTGTTTAGGTATACGAGGCACCTTGGGATTGGGGTAATGGTTTAGGAATGTTATGTGTTATGTGTTCTATGTACTTGACTTGATCCTACCTCATAAGTTTATAGATATGACAATTTAGATTTTTGTTTTAGATGGCTACAACAAAATTGGGTAATGGGACGAATGGATATAGTAGTGATTGTGTCCCTAATTAAGGTGTTAACACTGATACTATTAAGTCCCTTACAGAGCTTAGGAGGCAGAATCCACCTGTTTTTCGAGGTACACCTGACCCTGTTGCAGCTGAGCAATGGGTAAGACAAATTGATAGGACTTTTATTTCTATGGGGATCTTCAGAGATAAGACAAGAGTGAGATTAGCTACTTACTGTTGGAGTAGATGCCCTAGAGACAATCTTATTTTAGTATGAACATCGTTTTTAGCTAGAACATTCATTTATTATTTATGGAGATATTTAATATAATGAAGTCCTTAGATTATAATTTTTTTTATCTTAAATATGTCTAGTCCAGCATATTGATTAATAGGACGATCACTATAGAGTATGTAAGTTCAGCCTGTTTCAAAGGCTTGAAACAGCTTGTCTGTTCAAGGCCTTGAAACTGTTTTCAAGGGTTTGAAACAAGCACTGCAGAATACAACATGAACTTAGGGGGGGGGGGCTTTTGATTCTATTCTAACTCATGATCTCCTATGATTTATTATATGTTATTTGATGATGAAAAAATCATTTTGCTACTCTAAACTGTGATTAATCTATCTGTTTGACTAAGTTTTTGCAGGGATATACAGTTACCTATTTTGCAGGAATTAGTTTCTAAACTGTATGTTGCAGAAAAGGCAACTGAAGTTGTTGATCTGATTATGTGTTGATTCAATCTGACATGGAACTTCCTAACACCTTCCTAGACAAGATCACAGACAGTATCTTTGAAGATACTGAGAAACTAGCCGTTGGAAGAGCTGTTAGAAGAGTCACGATTTGAAGCTACTTTTTAGGAAAGTTTGTTAAGAAGATCCTGAAGATCTTCAATTCAAACAGGCTGCTTAAAAGAGGGAATTGATGAAGCATTTTGTAGAAAAAACAGAGATCAATACAAAGAGACATTCAAACACTACAGAGGATTGAAAAGAAACCAAGAAGCAGATCTACATTATTAAATCCAATCATCTGAAGAAAACTGCATTCTCACTGAAGACTTAGTTCTCAGTGTTATTCTCTTCTGATCATTAGTTGTATATCATTTAGATAATACTTCTAGTTCTTATTCTCGTGAATTGTTCAAGGTGAACAATAGAGAATTATTGATTAATCAGTTAGCTATAGCAGGTACTAGATAGGTTAGTGAGAACCACAAGCTGTAACAGAGTAAAGCATCTCTCTGTGCTTTAGATCTAGGGCTTAGCTTTTGATTAATAAGAATTGAGTTAAAAATCCTGTAGGGATTAAGTCCCTGAGGTAGAGACGTAGGTCCAAGTGGACTGAACTCTATAAATCACTATGTCTCTCGCATTTACTTTGCTATTCTTTACTTAGCTTATAAACTGCTCAAAACAGATTTCAATTCAAGGGCTTGAAGCTCATTTCAAGGCCTTGAAAACTATCATTTTTCTATTTACTTTCTGTTTTGATTCCAAGGACTTGAAACTCATTTCAAGGCCTTGAAATACTTGCTGCACTTCATAAACATCTTTGAATCCACTCTTTTAGCAAAATTTGCAAAATTTGCCATACTCTGTTCAACCCCCCCTTCTAGAGTATTGATCATGTATTTATTCCTACACTACTTTCCTCCACAAAAGAATGTGGGTAGATTGATGAGCTATCAAGTCTAACACATGGGTATGCATTAGGATTAATGGAATACTGGATTGACCCACCACGAGAAGGCTACATATAAATTATGTTAATGTCACAAGTGCTTCTCGTAGTGACAAAGGTGTTGTAGTCCTTAGACTTGAAGTCACTAGATACTCTAGTTATGAAATATCATGCTTTGATCTCGTCAAATGCTACACCATAACTGGATAGCAATAAAGGCGGTAATCGGACATGATAGGAAGCAAGCTAAGAGATGGTAGTGAGATAGAGAGGATTTGTCCCTCCCACATAATGGGATCTGGCCAGACTCAGATAAATCAATATGAGATATTGATGTTATCTGTATAGATAAGAATATTCCCAAGATCGAGAAACTATGGATTGGATATACGAGTGTGACATTTATGTCTCGTGTCCAATCCGGATATGGAGACAAAAGGATAATGCAACACGGTAACATTGGGCACAAGGTTTGTCGGATCACTGACTATTTCTATTATCTGGGTAGCATTGAGGTGTTGCTAGACACCGCTCAATGTTTGTAATCGTTACTGTTAACTTAATAGAAACCTACAGGGTCACACACCGGAATGAATAAACTGGTGTAGATACTGCTTTATGACATGGCAGATCTGGGCCACGTGGCGACCATCCAGCACACCATATTGTGCTCCACACACACAGGATCACCAGCCGAGCTGATCCATGTGGGGGCTGCGAGACAGAGCCCTCGCATACCACTGCACGGGACTTGTAGGGACTTGTGGTTTGGAGGCTAGGGTAAGCCCTGTCGCGTGCGAGCCAAGCCCGCGCGCGACCTTTAGTAACTGTTTTGAGAGATCTATGGCACGAGCTCCCTAGACCCGGTCAATCCGGTCAAACCCGATCAACCTCGTAACGGTTCCGGTACTCACGCACCACGTGCTCTAACGGTTCCTATATACTCGGACGAACGTGCCGTTATGGTTGAGCTAATTAAGCCGCCATTAATGGGCGCATTAACCACACTACAACGGTCACGTTCTCCAGTATATATATATCGTTACTCTTTCCATACAAAGAGAACAACACTGCCATACGCGGAAGCTCTGCCAAACCTCTGTCTCTCTCTCAGACATTGCTACTGACTTACTCTCTCCCTACACACACCCCTATTCTTCCTGTGCGATCCCTGATCCACTACACACGGTGTACACGGAGGTCTCCCCGCCGGAATCTCGTGCACACATTTTGGTGAACCCGACGTGAAACTTACCAGCAAAAGCAACCATGTCTCAGGAGGATGATGTCAGCAACCGGTCGCCTTCCACCGAAACTCCCTCGGGAGACGAAGTCCGCCGTACTCCGACGACTCCCGGCGAGGCACCAACTTTGGAGTCTTTGGACGCCACTGTCCAAAGTCAGGCAAAAGCTCTCAAGTCTCAATCTGCGCAGTTGGAACGGATCTTGGCCGTTCTGGGCACCCTTGCACCGAATCCTCCACCAGTTACCGCTATCCCTCAGGGAGGAGGAACCCCTACTGCTCCAGGATTGGGAGTGTCAGCCACGCCTACCAACCCTCATCTGCAAACTCCACCGTCAGCCGCGCAGCTGCCTTCGGTCCAAGGGTCAACGGCGCAAATGCTACCCCCTGCTGCTCACGCCTCTCAGCCCACGGCTTTGGCGTCTAACCCAACTTTGCAGTACACTCTGCCTCCACCAGCGACGATTTGGGGAAGCGCGGGCAGTCAATACACTCCCAATCCTCCGGCGGCATATGTGTCGCCACCGCCTACGGCAACCCCTCCGGCAGCTACCGAGGGAAGCATTCCAGAGTGCATGACGTCTTTGCAGAAGCGCGTGGACTCCATCCTAGCTCATCAGTCGCTCGCGGATACCATCATCCCGAAGCTAGACAACGATCCACCCATTCCACGAGAGATCTATCTCATGCCTAACCCGGCGGGGTACAAGGCTCCCAAATGGGATAAGTTCGAGGACGTCAATGGAAACGCTCATGAGCATGTCATGCGTTTCATTGACGTCATGGGTCCATACGGAGCTGATCCCAAACTGCTGATGCGAGAGTTCCCAAAGACTCTTGGGAATGTAGCATACAAATGGTACCGGACGTTGGAGGCCGGATCCGTGAAGACTTGGGACGACATGGTCCAGAAGTTCTACACCAAATTCTTCCAGATGGAAGAGAAGGTGACGATGATCCACCTCTCGCGGATGTATCAGAAACGCGAGGAAGATGGAATCACTTTCATCAAGAAATTCAGAGCGAAATCCTTGGAGTGCAAGGATCCCATGCTCGAAAGCCGACTCGTAGAGATATGCCTGCAGTGCATGCGAGATGAGTACAAGAGCATGCTAATCAATTTGCAAACACCCACGTTTTCAAAGCTCATCGAGTGCACGATGAACATCGAGCCCATTGTCGAGAGACAGAGAAAGAAGAGCGCTCCAGAGCGACCTGCGAGCGGCACCACCTACAAGATCGGCAGATTCGGCTACAAGCGAGGACGCGAAGCTGAGGTCAATGCAGTTTCGCCCCAGAAGCAAACAAAAGTTACAAACTTCGACGCACCGCCTCTGCCATGCTCGGTGGAGGAAGCGAGCGATCTCTGCAGACAGTGGCGCAAGGACGGCGTCCTGCCACCGCTCGAGAAAGCACCCTCCAAGGAGATGACGAGGGACCCTAAGTGGTGCGAATACCACGGCAAGGTCATGCACCCTACGGCCGAGTGCAAGAAGCTCAGATTCGCGTTCGACCAGAAGATGAAGAACGGCGAACTCATCGTCAGCGACCACCGGAAGGACGTGCGCAGCAGCCCGCTGCCTGCCCATACAGATTCGGGCTCAAAGGGCAAAGAGGTCGCCATGATCTCGATAGTGGACTTGGAAGAAGTCGCAGAGGATGGTCTACCGATCATCGCTGAAGTCCATGAAGAGGAAGACTACAGCATGGACACAGAGGATGAGCGTGCCGACCGCATGAAAGGGTCGCACGGCTTCAGCAAATTCTTCGATGAGATGAACTTCTCAGAAAAATGCCGATCGGATATGACAAAAGCAATCTTAAGGATAGCGGAGGACTACGAAGAGGAGCTCGTGGTCTCCAACGGGAAAGTCATCAGGGCGTCCCGTTCCACAGAAAAGATTATGACCTTTTCTGCCAGCGACAAGAAGACAGATGCGAGCCACCAGAGGCCCCTGTACGTGACCGCCATCATCAACGGCGTCGAATTCAAGCGAGCATTCGTCGACGGAGGAGCAGCGGTCAATGTTGTTCCACTCCACACACTGAGGCTAGCAGGGATCCCCGAGCACAAGGTGGTCAAGCGTCCATCCCCGCTGGTGGGATTCGGAAGCGACTCTAGAATGACGATCGGATGGATCCGCCTAGGCGTTCAGATTGGTAAGATCAAGTGTTCGGCGAAGTTCTATGTCATAGATGCGAACACCACATATCACATGATCATCGGTCGAGCCTGGATTCATCGCTTCGACGCAATCCCTTCCACGGCTCACCAGATGATGAAAGCTATCTGGAACGACAGGATTGTCGAAATACCGGCCTCAACCAACCCATTCAACTTGGACGAAGCACATCTCAGCGAGGCGGTGTGGTTCACCGAGATGGCCGACGAGCAAACACCTGGACCATTCAACCCTACTCCTTTACCTCTTTGGGAGGACATCAAGGACCAGTCACCTGCAGGCGTGATGGTAACAAGGGGAGATGCAAACGAAAAGCCGCCTACATACGAAGAGGCGCCGCGTATCGCATATCATCGGGAAAATGTGTATACCCTGAAGAGGATTGCAAAGCATGACCCCGAGGGTAAGGAGATAGAGAGCTTCTACGCCAACGGGAAGAAATGCTATCGCATATGAAGGTGCGCGGGGACGTCCTCACACGGGCATGGGGGTGTCCCTGGGCAAATCAATCGAATCAAACAAGTTGCGCTGACAGAAGAGCCAACACAGATCGTTTCAGACGAGAAACTCAAAGAAGCGCCCGAATGCATGGAAGACAGGCCAAGACCACAAAAGCAAGAGCTAAAGGAAGTGTTCCTCAGCCCGAACGAGGAAAAGAGGAGGCCAGTCTTCCTGAGTGCGGACCTCACAAGCGAAGAGGAACAAGGGCTGCTGCAGCTCCTAACTGAGTACAAGGATGTATTCGCATGGGAATATGATGAGATGCCAGGTCTGGACACGAGCATCACCATGCACCGTTTAGACATCATCCCAGGGTCTAAACCGGTCAAGCAAAGCACCAGAAGCTTCAGGCCAGAGCTCAACGTGAAGATCAAACAGGAGATTGTCAAACTCCTAGACGCCAAGTTCATAGAGCCAAATCACCATCCCACGTGGTTGGCCAACATCGTGCCGGTGGTGAAGAAGAACGGACAGCTCCGCATCTGCGTGGACTTCCGCGATCTCAACCGCTTCTGCCCTAAGGACGATTTCCCACTGCCTAACATCGATTTACTCATCGATTCGACGGCAGGACATCGCATGTTCAGCTTCATGGACGGTTTCAGTGGGTACAATCAAATCAAGATGGATCCCGAAGATGCACAGAAAACTGCATTCATCACTCCCGTGGGGGTATTCAACTACACGGTAATGCCATTCGGTCTCAAGAACGCAGGCGCAACCTATCAGCGGGCCATGATGGCTCTATTCCATGACATGATGCACAAAGAAGTGGAATTCTATGTGGATGACCTGGTAGTCAAATCCAGGCATGAAGCAGATCACCTTGCAGACCTGCGAAAAGTGTTCGACAGATGCAGGAGCTTTCAACTGAAAATGAACCCTATGAAATGCGCATTCGGCGTGACCTCGGGGAAGTTTTTGGGGTGCGTGGTCCATCGCCAAGGGATCGAGCCTGACCCTGCGAAAGTGTCAGCCATCACCAGCATGACGCCACCTCACAACCAAAGTGCCTTGAAAACATTCTTGGGAAAATTATCATATTTGCGGAGATTCATCCCAGCAATCGCCGAAATCACATGCTGTTTCAGCACTCTTCTCAAGAAGGACGCCGCGTACAACTGGGCTCCTGACCACGAAGCCGCATTTGAAAAACTAAAGGAGATACTTACATCCCCAAAGATTATGATCGCGCCTCAACTGGGATCACCGCTGCTGCTATATCTTACATCAACAAGGAGATCTATAGGAGCACTCTTGGCTCAGGTGTATGAGGGCCAAGAGAGGCCTATCTATTACATCTCTCGCATCGTGCAGCCTGCTGAATCAAGGTACACAGACATCGAACGTCATTGCCTTGCCTTATTCTTTGTGATAGAGAAGTTGAGACACTATTTTGCATCGCACAAAGTAGTGGTGGTCACCAAAAGCGACCCCATAAGATACTTGCTAACTCACACTACTCCGGGCGGGAGATTGGCGAAATGGTACATGACCATCTCTCAATACGACATCACATGCGTGAAGCCAAGAGCGATCAAGTCGCAGGCGGTAGCAGATCTGTTGGCACAGTTTCCCGACAACAGTCACGAACCCGTGATCGAAGAAGAGCTCGAAGGTCCTGAGATCTACGCGATTGACGTGCCCTATTGGACCCTCCACTTCGACGGTTCGTCAACCAGAAAAGGCGGAGGCATTGGGATAGTCTTGACAAAGCCCGACGGGGAAGTCATACAAATGTCCGCAAAACTCAACTTCGCAGTCACGAACAATGAGGCGGAATACGAGGCTCTTATCGCGGGACTTCGTGCAGCGAAAGCTTTGGAAGTGAGCAACATAACGGTCATGGGAGATTCCAAGCTGATTGTTAAGCAAGCCTCGGGCGAATATGGTTTAAAGGAAATCAACCTCCTGTCATACCGCACTCTAGTGCAAAAGCTGATGCAGCAATTCTGCGACGTGAAATACGAGCACAAGCCCCGAGCGGACAACAGGCATGCAGACGCCTTAGCAACTCTAGGATCTAAGGTCAGCATAGACAAATGCCCCGCAAGGATTTCCATCGAAGTGCGAACATCGTCGGCATTAACAGAAGATGCGTGCGACGACGAACACATAGATGACGCAGACTGGCGAAAAGCAATCCTGCAAGCTATTGCGAAAGGCACCAGCAGCGAAAGCTGGGCACTCACGAAAGGATACTGCATCCACGACAACACCCTTTATTACAAGGGTCCTGGAGGAATACTCATGCGATGTGTCTCCGAGCAAGAGGGACAACAGCTGTTAGAAAAGATTCACCAACACGCTTGCGGAGAAAGCGAGGTGTCAATCTACAGGAAAGCTCAGAGATATGGCATCCATTGGCCAAGCATGTCTACAGCCGCAGCCCTGATACAAGGGAAGTGCGAAAGTTGCGCACTAATCAAAGATTCTCTACTTGTCGCTCTAATCGATGACGACACAGACTGGAGAAAGCCATTGTTTGAATTCCTCACCAAGGGCACTGTACCTGAATCGAGAAAAGAGGCAGACAAATTGAAGAGGAAAGCTTCTCGATATGTGGTTCAAGAAAACCTGCTTTGGCGAAAAGGCCACGAGGGCAACTTGCTGCGATGCCTAGACGATAGGGAAGCACAAGAAGTCATGGATCTCTCTCATCAGGTGGAACACCAGGGAGGTGCGAAATTATGCAGACAGCTCCTCTCAATCGGATACTTCTGGCCCACGATGGAAGTCGATTGCCGCACCAAGGTGCGACGCTGCCAAGAATGTCAATTCAAAGGGAACCTAGTGCACGCTCCTGCTGTGGATCTACATGCATTAGGAACGCCATGGCCATTTCACACATGGGCTTTGGACTTCATCGGCCCCATCCGGCCAACGTCACATGGGAACCATTTCATTCTCACCGCAACTGAGTTGTTCACCAAATGGGTGGAAGCAATACCACTGAAGACGGCAAACGCGCTGGCTGTGGTCAACTTCATCCAGGAAAACATCGTATGCAGGTTCGGAATCCCGAATACTATTCTTTCAGATAACGGTACTCCTTTTGTTAATCGTCAGGTAGCTACGAAGCTTGCGGAGTACAATATCAGGCAGATATGCTCTACCCCCTATTATCCAAAGGGAAACGGACAAGCCGAGGCGACTAACAAAACGCTGCTGAGAATTCTGAGCAAGATGGTCGCAGATGACCACAAGAAGTGGGCCGACTCTCTTAACATAGCTCTGTGGGCCTACAGAACTTCTCCAAGGACACCCACAGGGGCCTCGCCATTTCTACTATGTTATGGGGCCGAAGCTGTGGTACCTGCGGAGGTCAGAGTAAATTCGGCAAGGCTGGCCTTCCACGCACTCTACGAAAACCAACGCGATCATGATTTAGTCTTGCTGGAAGAAAAGCGAGAACAAGCCAAAAGGACTAACAAGCGGTACCAAGAAAGAATCGCTCGCGCCTACAACAAGACAGTCCAGCGACGGGATTTCGCAGTCGGCGATCTGGTCTTGCGCGCATCTGATCACTGCATGCGAGAAGCAACCCACCCAAAGTTCGCAGCTAA
This sequence comes from Linanthus parryae, assembly GCA_023055425.1. Classification (NCBI taxonomy): domain Eukaryota; kingdom Viridiplantae; phylum Streptophyta; class Magnoliopsida; order Ericales; family Polemoniaceae; genus Linanthus; species Linanthus parryae. The sequence goes on from JALGPY010000001.1 coordinate 105,397,272, forward strand.
TTGGGAGGGACCCTTCGAAGTCACAGAAGTCTTCGATAGTGGCTACTGCAGCATACGAAGGTTGCACGGCACAACCTCAACTCCAAGCTCAGTCAACATGCGTTGGATCAAGAAGTACTATCCTTGACTTCTCTTATTTCATACGTTTTATGATAACGTTGCTTAATATCTCATGTGGCTACGATTGACGCAATCTCCTCTCCCATATGAGAGGATTGTAATCCTATCTCTTCCATATGAAGGCATTATAATAAAAGAATTCTCCCAAATGAGAAGTTCATATTTCTAGCCGCTTATATCGCTCTAGTTTATTTGGTATCACTGTTAACAATGATTTATTCGCTGCAATAGCAATTTATACAAATGCGATCTTAATTGATCATCAAAGCCTATCTTTACGATAGCAGCAAACACAAATGCGATCTCAATTGATCATCAAAGCCTATCTCTACGATAGCAGCAAACACAAATGCGATCTTAATTGATCATCAAAGCCTATCTTTACGATAGCAACAAATACAAACGCGATCTCAATTGATCATCAAAGCCTATCTCTACGATAGCAGCAAACACAAATGCGATCTTAACTGATCATCAAAGCCTATCTTTACGATAGCAACAAATACAAACGCGATCTTAATTGATCATCAAAGCCTATCTCTACGATAGCAGCAAACACAAATGCGATCTTAACTGATCATCAAAGCCTATCTCTACGATAGCAGCAAATGCAAACACGATCTTAACTGATCATCAAAGCCTATCTTTACGATAGCAGCAAATACAACCGCGATCTTAATTGATCATCAAAGCCTATCTCTTACGATAGCAGCCAAATACAGATTCGATCTTAATTGATCACTAAAGCCTATCTCTTACGATAGCAGCCAAATGCGAATGCGATCTTAATTGATCATCTAAAGTCTATCTCTTACGGTAGCAATCAAATGCAAATGCGATCTTGAGTGATCATTTAAAGCCTATCTGTTACGATAGCAGCCAAACGCAAATGCGATCTTAAGTGATCATTTAAAGCCTATCTCTTACGATAGCAGCTAAATGCAAATGCGATCTTAAGTGATCATCTAAAGCCCATCTCCTACGATGGCAGCCAATACAAATGTGATCTTAATCGATCATCTAAAGCCTATCTCTTATGATAGCAGCTAAACGCAAATGCGATCTTAAGTGATCATCTGAAGCCCATCTCCTATGATGGCAGCCAATACAAATGCGATCTTAAGTGATCATTAAAGCCTATCTCTTACGATAGCACCCAAACGTAAATACGATCTTACATGATCGTCCAAAGCCTATCTTTTGCGATAACAGCGAAATACAAAAACGATCTCAATCGATCATCTAACGCCTATCTCTTGAGATAGCAGGCTATACAGATGCGATCTTATAATGATCTTCTCAAGCCTATCTGTTACGATAGCAATTTATACGCAAAGTAATTTTGGTTAATCACCCAAGCCCGTCTGTTATGATGGCAACGCAAGTGCAGAATCATCTTATTAGATCTTCTAAAGATCTGTCTGCTGTGATAGCAGTTTATGCGAGAAACGATCTCAAACAAAGCCTATCTTCTATGATAGCAATTTGCACAGCTCAACGATCTTAATTGATCTCTGGAAAATTATCTGGAACGATAGCAATGTTGTGAACGTGATCTCATACGATTTACAACGACCAACTACAAGCCCATCCGTCAAGATGGCACAGCTGCGAAATTATGATCTCGAATGATCTAGCGAAATATCTGTGAATCGACATCGCATATGTGAAATCATTACATGTCATTATGCAAGGCAAAACAAGCCGAAACGCATGAGAAATTGTATTTTGTTGCAAAGAACAGATAATACAAAAGCTATTTATCATTATGAGTCAAATGACTTACAATTTATCTATCTAGATAGCAGCTTACAAGCGAAAAGCTCGCATCTAACTACACAGCCAATGTGGCTTACAATACATTCGAAAAATGGCTGATAAGCCAGCAGAAACACGGTACGGAAACCCGGACTGCAAAGAATGAACCGCCCTGGCTTCAAGCGCCGGCTACACGATGCCCAAATCTGTGGGTGACATCTGTAGCAAAGGGGATCTCGCTCTAAAAAGAGCCACATGAAACCATACGCTCGACATTCTGCTATCCGACAAGACCGTTGTCAGATATGCTCCCCATAACATTTGCCCAAGGAACCACCGGTTCCAGCGATCAAGCTGCAAGCAGAAGCTCCAACGGGCAAGGGCTCCTTGTAGACGGGGATGAACACAGCGGTTTACAACCCTGAGTTCAAGAACGTGGGGGCAATGAGTTCTCCTCCAGGGATGCTGGAGGAGAATTCCGCCGTTCATTACGAGACGATAGCACGGTCACTTCGGCGCTGCACCTCGCCACGAGGCGGCCGGAAACATGACCTGCACACATAATACACGAAGAAATTTCTTCGAACACACATGAGGTATTATCTGCATCCTCTTTATGATGGTTATAAACAGCAATAAGCCTCATAAAGTGGATCTTGGAAACTATTTCTATAGCACAAAGCGCAAACTCAGGATTCAAAACTTGAAGTTGCCATGAATCAACGAAAAACAAGCGTTGAAGCCAGCAGTCGTAAGGACTCACGGCAAAGCACATGTTTGGGATGAAGAACCCAAATGGCAAAGACGGGGTTTATATAGGCCCTGTGGAGACTCTTCGGTTGCCTAAGATGAGTCAGCAAAATTCAAAAAGAGGGTAAGTTCAATCACTTATGCCTTGAAAAGCGGTAACAATCAATTACCCTACTAAAGGCTACGACGATTCGGTTGCGTATCCTAATAAATGACGGATAGTCATGATTCGGATGGACTTCCCAACGGAAGCGTGCTTATCTGCCGAGAAATTAGCGCGAAAATCAAGCAAAGAATCAATTGCTGATGTCATAATTGGATATGCACAGAAATGTCCAATCGAATCCCGAAAAGGGCAAAACGGGCAAAACCGTTGTTTGTTGTTAAAAAAAGGGGGAGAAACCCTAGCAACATTACATTAATGTTTCAAAACATTACATTAATGTCTCAGCCATTTTCCAGTTTTCTTTTCAAAATTCGAAAAGTCAAAACAAATTCTTGATTAAGGAATCTTGGGGCTCGAACTGCTCAATCAGCTTCTCCACTTGTTGCACTTCTTGCTTTAGTAGCTCGCACTTGGCATTCATTTCGTTATACAGCTTCAAAGCTTCATCAACCTTTTGCTTTTGCTGCTCCACCTTTTGCATCTCAGCTGCGAGATTCTGGTGCCCGAGATTCAAAGTTACAGCTGCGCGAATCAGTGTAACTCTGTCCTTGAGAAATTTGAAACCAAGTCTGCCTTGGACTTTGAACACGAGATTTTGGCACATGCCACACAGCAATTCAGCACTTTGGGCCGAAATGGTCGCAGGTGTAGCCGCACACAGCTGCTCCAGTATCCAGATGGCTTCAGTAAGGAATAGCCTCCTGTCAAAAGGTCCGATCTCCAGACACCTCACAAACGATCGGGGGTATCTGAGGCGCATTCGAACCACCCAGTCTACATCGGTTTGCTTCAAACCTGAGGCATCAAAAACGAATTGTGATGTCAAAACTCGCAAGCAAATAATGCGACGTGCGAATGGTAAATCTCTGCTTACCAGTGCCTTCCAGAATTTCATGAATAGAGGGAATGCGAGCCACCGGGTTGTTCGAAGATTGCCCTCGCTCCATGGCTCTCCTATCAGCTGCGAGCTCCAAACTCTCATAGTCAGGAGGAAGAGTGTAGGCTGCACCAGCTGCGATTACATTCCCAACCTGCGAGCCCCAAATGCTCCACGCAGGAGTAGGTGCTTCTGGCTCAGTCATCGCCGGAGGCGCAGGAACAGCCGAAGTCGCTGGGCGAAAGACATTCTCAGATGCAAAAACAGTAGCATCACTTGTCCCTTCTTCCCCACCACCGGTACGGACACCTTCGTCCATCGGCACAGCATCAGCTTCGACGTCATCGGAGAGTTCAATGACATCCTCGAGATGCTCACTTGCCTGTCCAGCAGCTGCGACGGGCTTCTCAGTATGGGAGCTCGAAATTGGAACATGGGATGCAGAAGTCTGGCTTCTCTGCTCCAGCTCAGGTTCCTCAGCATGACCTGCGATACCGAATGTGATAAAGTGAGGTAACTTGTGTTATAAGTTATTTCGTTATCTTTGCTAAAGCTAAGAATAAGCACCTCCACGCGAAGGTGGGATTGAGGTATCCTCATCATACACTAGGGACGTGGAACCGTGCCCTATCAGTGTATCCTCACTAAGCAAATCTTTAAGAGAGGCGTGACCTGGGATGCGATTAAACCAGTCATGACTTTGTCTCAAATGGTTACAGCCTAGTACGTGCATATCACTCAAAATGATTACCTGAGGGTTCTCCGCATTTGCTTACCAACCAACGGCGAATGTCAGGCTTTGACACACCGTGCTTCAACGCACCCACAATTACATCTCTATAAGTAACTGCGAGATTGAAGATCTCACCTTTATCGCCACCTGCGATCTCTGCGAAGTCTGCTTGGACTTGCTCTAGCTCTGCTGTGTCCTCTCCAGGAACCTCATCTTCTTCCTCCACATGAGGAGCCACTTCTTCGGGAAGCTCGTCTTCCTCGCCAACTGGACGCACTAAGTCGTCGACATGCTGCTCTTCGAGGCTCCGCTGCTTCACACGCTCGAGCTCCTCTTCCTCTCGCTGCCTTCTTCTTTCAGCAGCCTCCTCGGCTGTCCTCCGGGACTCAGCAAGAACATCCTCGCTTATAGGATCATCTGAAACACCAGAATGGGCATCTCTCCTTTGCCTCTTGGCCACGAGGCCACCAACGGCTTCATCATCATCATCTGCGAATACACAATTGGTTCAAAGAAAAGAACTGCATAGAAGTCATGATAAAGGACAAGGAAATGCGACGGAAGTACCTCCTGACTCTTCCTCGCGCATTACAACTGTTCCTTCTTCTTCTCCATTACTTGCCTGGGGCTCCTGCCTCTCTCCTTCCTCTTCTTGGTTGAATGGGACGAAGGTTTCAACTGCGAGATCTTTTCGCACCTTGCCGGGCATACGACCCTTGCCTTTGTCCTTGACAGAAAGGGACCTCACTGGGGGCGAAGCTGGAGCGCTCCTAGGGGAAGAAATCGTAATTCCCTTTTGCCTAGGTCTTTTCAATCTCGGCGCCACAGCCGCCGGAGGGGACGGGTCATCTCTAGGAGGAGACGGAGCCGGAGGGTTGTCTATCAGCGAGTCAGCGAAAGTGTTCATGACTGCGCGAACCTTTGTTTCGACCTCGGCGTCCATCCTCCATGCTAGCCGGTACGACTCCCCCTTCCTTCGGGTGGCGACAATGGTATCCACCAGCGATTTGGAACGGTCACCAGCTGCGAACCTCCGCACATGACACTGGACAATACAGAACGAAAAGCATCAGTGCAAGCAAATCAAAGAGCTTAAAGCACACAAGGAAACTGCTTACCTCAGCAAACGCCTTGCTATATTTGATGACCTGCGTGTCACCTTTCTTGATGGCATCGACTTGCTCCTTCAGAATGAAGTCGGGACACAGATGGTTCTCGCGGTCCCACAGCGAGTAGCAACCATACTCAGACTCGCTCAAACTGCAATTGGGGCGAAACGGAAAAGAGTTTCTCTTGATCAAGGGGGCCCTTCCTGGCTGTGCCGCCGCCTCTGTCTCCATCCTCGTTTGATGGGCAATCCAGTATGCGATCCAGTTCTGGGAACAACCACCCTTGCGAGTTCCCGCAGGCTGCTCGAAAGGAAGATTGCTCATGAGGACAGTCTTGCACTCCTTTGTCAGCAAGCGCTTGTAGCACCCTCTGACGATAGACTGGGGCCAGATTGATGGGGCCACCGCATCGAAACCAAACTGAGGAGAGACCCGAGTGGGGTCAACATCCACTGTAAGCCTTTCATATCGTGGCGCGAGCTCACGAATATGCTCTGCAAGTGCAGGAAGAGAACCTCGCAGGCACCAGCAAAAGAACTCACGATAGCGCTCATGGAAATGCGGCCCCTTTTCAAAAAGAAGGTCTTCTGACAAGACCATGCCTTTGGCGGGGTATAGCTTTGGAAACCACCGCACATTCTCGATACGTATGGCATAAGGCCTGGCAGTAAACTCCTTTCGCTTGTCGCATATCAAGCTCCAAGTACACTTGGTGTTGCTTGCTCCAAACCATCTCGCAGCTCTTCCGCTGTTGCGCGCTTCTGTCTCGCCTGGGGGACACCACTTCTCGAGTGGGAGGGGAGTTGGAGCATAAGACGGCCAACGCTCGAAAACCCACATTGTCAAAAAGCTAATATTGACAAAGGTCAGAACATCGAGGCGGCCGCGCGATTCCCTCATCGCCAGAACCAGCTGATCCAGCCTATAATACAACGTACCCAAGACCAAGGGTCCAAGTGCGACTCTCTGGCCAAGAGCGAGCCTCACCGCAAGTGGAAGCACATGGTAGAAGACCCCGTCATGGGGGTGACCATCAATCAGATACCTCGACAGCCAAGCACAAAGAAAGGCACAAAGGGTCAGATGATAACCCTTGCCCTCTACGTAATTCTCGGCCTTCGGGTTCTCGCTCAAAAGCTTCTTAGTAATGCTGCTGCTCGCATAGTCTCGGAAGAAGTACTGCAACCATTTGTTCCAAGTATTCTTCGCAGACGTATCAACCAGCTGCCAGTTCGGAAGAGGTTTCGTACTGGTCCACCGAGTGGAGATTTTCTTTACCTCTGCTAGGCACTCCTCCATCTGCGCGTACGAGGCCATTTCCGCAGATGTTCTTAAGTGACTCAAGGGGTCCACCTCGCCCATGGGGGAAAGCTCATACAGCATTTGAACGTCCTCGAGCGTGGGGGCAGCCTCGAACTCAGCAAAGTGAAACGTGTGAGTCGCAGGCGAATAGCGGGACAGAAGGTCTAGAAGCATGGACTGATCCAACTTCACGGCAGCACCCTTCATAGCACGAACAGCGAAGAAAATGCCGGCTTCATCGAGAGTTTCGGCGTAATTATCCAACACGTGGTCAGTCCACTCATCCATATAGTCCAACTTCTGGACAAACGCCTGAGTAGAAACCGCGGTGTATGGGAAGTGCCCATTCTCGATTCCCAATCGAACCACATCCTCAGTGCCAACTAACTCGAGCAAGGCTGAGTTAACTGGGCGAGTCAGTGTCAACAACCGCTCAACTGGAATAGGATCCGGCATCCTCTTCGTCTTCACACTTGCGTGATAAAAATCCTTCCCACCCAGAAAGGGGGCTTTTCGCCACAGAGCCTGCGGAAGCTCCGACATCTCTTCGTCTTCCTTGACGGGTCTGGTTACTCTTGTTTTGGCCATTCCTGCGAAAGGGCAAAAAAGGGGGGGGGGGAGAAATACCACACTTCAGTTTGAATTTTGAATTCGAGATTTATGCAAAGGAATGCAAACAGTTCCGGTGCCGATTTCAGAAATTGGGTAGTTGCAAGATCCAATATCGTCGAAAGAGTAAAGCGAAGCGGGTTTAAAGATCAAAGCCTCTTCACAGATTTCATGGGTTTACGGATTCAACGCAGTTCAAGGCAAACGCCGGTATTTTAAAATCAAAAAGTAAACGAGGCCAACCTTGTTTCCTTGAAGCCTGCTTGGATATGCACAATTGAAGAATACGATTTGCAGTTCTGAACTGGTGATTGATTATCTGGATCTGCTCTCGAAGATCTCCGGGTACCATTCACTTTAAGAGAAAGAAGTGATGCTTTGCAATAATGGGATACAAGGTATTTATCCAAAATAATGAAGGGTTGCGTCCCTTCAGTAGTCGAATCGCAACCGTCACCGTCGTATCGCGCAATCACAGGACGGGCTGACGTCACGCCTAATACCCTAAAGGTCAGACGGCACGACTCTAGGGGTTCTAGGTCATAATGACACGCACGGGGTCTGAACTTACCCGTATTTGAATTGGTGCGTGGCGACGACGCGCATGTTGGTTTCCGCGCATGGAAGCCTATACAGCTACGAGCCTTCACGCGCAGAAAGGGGGCTAATGTAGATACTGCTTTATGACATGGCAGATCTGGGCCACGTGGCGACCATCCAGCACACCATATTGTGCTCCACACACACAGGATCACCAGCCGAGCTGATCCATGTGGGGGCTGCGAGACAGAGCCCTCGCATACCACTGCACGGGACTTGTAGGGACTTGTGGTTTGGAGGCTAGGGTAAGCCCTGTCGCGTGCGAGCCAAGCCCGCGCGCGACCTTTAGTAACTGTTTTGAGAGATCTATGGCACGAGCTCCCTAGACCCGGTCAATCCGGTCAAACCCGGTCAACCTCGTAACGGTTCCGGTACTCGCGCACCACGTGCTCTAACGGTTCCTATATACTCGGACGAACGTGCCGTTATGGTTGAGCTAATTAAGCCGCCATTAATGGGCGCATTAACCACACTACAACGGTCACGTTCTCCAGTATATATATATCGTTACTCTTTCCATACAAAGAGAACAACACTGCCATACGCGGAAGCTCTGCCAAACCTCTGTCTCTCTCTCAGACATTGCTACTGACTTACTCTCTCCCTACACACACCCCTATTCTTCCTGTGCGATCCCTGATCCACTACGCACGGTGTACACGGAGGTCTCCCCGCCGGAATCTCGTGCACACAACTGGAAATGATGTTAATTAGTTAGACTAATTAACATTTAAAAGAATAAATGATCAAAACGCAACCACATGCAAAGTTAGTTGAACTAATTTGCAAGGTGGACTAATCATTATATGGACATGATTAGAATTGGGGCAAGTTTGTAGTTAATAAGGAGTTATTAACTATAAAAGGGCAACCCTAGATTATTATTTTCTCATGATTTTTCATTAAGAAAAATAAGAGAGCAAGGAGAGAGACCCCGGGAAGGGGGCCCCCTGCCATCGGCCTCCCTACCCGTCGGCCTCATCAAGTGGTGCGACACTTGGTTGCTCCGTTTTGCGTGATCCGTTTGCCTCCCTCTTCGACGTAGCTAGAATAAGACGTGAAGGGTGATTCCAGCTTGAAATCCAAGGTGTGGATACCGGTAGAGACGAATACACTATTCTTCGTTGTGATCACACAAACAAACAAGCTACACACCGTCTTCCTTTATCACGTTATGATAGCTTGCCTGCGATATGGTGGACGGATTTGATCAGGAATTTGTTATTGTATTTACGCTGCGTAACCTGCATCAAAACCCAAAAATGGTGTCAGAGCCACAGGTCGTAGCACATAATGTGATTTATGTGTTACCGTTTTATCAGTTTTTACACCGTATCGTTAAATTTTGCGAAAAACTGATATTTTCATAATGATGCAAGTTGAATATGATTCAATAGGGAATGAGCGAATTTTACATCATATCGTATAAATTTTGGCAAATTTCATTTACATATGATGTAAGTTTTGGTGGTTTGAAAAGATAGAGTTTGGGCACAATTGGGAGAAAAAAGTGTTTTTCCTACAATTGGGAATCTGCGCAAGGAAGGAAAATATTTGGATATTTTCCCTGAGGGGTTCGGCCACCAACCCGCCCCCCTCTCCTTAGCGCGCGGACTCGGGCCGACCGCCCCACCTGGTCGTCCAAGTGGCCGGTTCACCGGGGTGCTTTGTCCGACCGGTATGGGTTGGTCTGGCGAATCATTATGGTTCGGCCAATTGGATTGGTGCAACCGTTTTGACCGTTTTAACCCTATAAATCCCAAATTTCATGTAAAATTGACCAAGCGCATTAAAATTGGATTTTAACTGTATTATGTATTTTATCGCGTGGTGGTTGGATGTGGCCTAGGTTGTGGATGTTAATTTTGTGGTTTGTTTTGGCTTTGGTTTTGAATGTACTTGATGTAATTAATTTTACGGCTTGCGTGTCATCTTCCCCCTCGCATGTGAGGTCTCTCTATTTGGTTTAGATGCTAGCTAGAATTAGATAGATAGATAGATTATAGCCAAGTCATAGAGAAGAAGATCAAAGACTAAAAAAACCATAAGACGATGAAGATTCACAAGCTAGACGCATGGACTAAAGATGGAAGCACATGGAGATGAGCTTGTCACTTTGTGGCTTATAGATATTTTCTTTGGCTTGGGAATATCTTAGTCTTAGACGCCACATCCGTACCACGTTCTATTTATTTATTGTCTTGTTATTTATTTTTGGTGTATGGTTGATGCATGCAAAACGTAACAAGATAATAATTAAACGGTTGGATCTTTTATTTGGGATTGCCCAATCCAAATAAATAGACCAGTTGATAAGATCAACAAAACAATTAAAATTGACAAGGAAATCTCTCAAACGATAAAAATTGTGTTTTCCCTTCTCTTTCTTAACACCTGTCATGATCATGGTCTATCAAGTTCGGGCTTGCAAAATCAAGGCGACTTGGCTCATCATGGTGTCACGCGGCAGCACAAGCTAGTAATGTGTGACTGTTGAAGTAAGAGGTTGAATGCAACTGAGTTACTTCAATTGGATTGAAAACTTAGAGGCAATAAAATTAGGAGTTATCTATGGGATAGAGGGGGTTATTCGCCTAATTGAACTATGCAACTGAAAGTAGTTCCTACCTAAATAACTGATTTTGGGTGACTTGCCAAAGCAATCTCAAAAGAAATGATATATGGATCTTGGCCCACTAGAAAGTATATGATATTTTCCGCATTAATGGTGAGGGCTATTAATCCGAGAAAAATAGTGTGAGCTATATTTAATAAGATAGGTATTGTTAAATGTAGTAATTGTTTATAAATACTAAAACTTGTATATTTCTCATTTTGTAGAATTCCAATGGCAAACAATCAACAAACATCGACTCCATCTATGCGTTCTGTCCTTGAGAACAACAAGTTGTCTGGAATTAATTACCTAGACTGGTACTGAAACTTGAGAATTGTTCTTAATCAAGAAAATAAGTTGTACATCTTAGACAATCTTATTCCAGAGACACTTGGAGAAGATGCTGTTCTTGCTGCTACAAGGACACATCATAAAATCGGGATGATTCTAATGATGTGACTTTTCTCATGATTTGCACCATGAACTCTGAGCTTCAGAAGGAACATGAAAACATGGAGGCGTATGATATGATCGTACATTTGAAACAGCTCTTCCAAGAGCAAGCAAGGCTTGAGAAATATGAAGTATCTAACGCACTGTTCAAGTGCAGTCTCGAAGAGGGGAACCCAGTCGGGTCTCATGTGCTCCGTATGATCAGATACATGGAGAATCTCGAAAATTTAGGCCTCCCACTCAGCCAAGATTTGGCCATTGATCTCATCCAGTAATCGTTTCCGGATAGTTATAGCTTGTTCATCATGAGCTATAACATGAATGATATAAATAAAACTGTGCCAGACCTGCTCAATATGTTGAGGAGGCTGAACTAAGCATCAATAAAGGCAAAGGCAAGTCCAAAATGATGGTCAACAAAGGGAAGAGCAAGCGAGTTGCTTCTACCTCCAAGCAAAAGAGCAAGGCAGTTGAAAAACCTAAAGAAGTTGCCTTAAATCCTACTGGTGGCGTCTCTAAGGGCGCATGCCTTTAAAAGGAATTTCCCAAAGTATGTGGAAGATAAAAGGCTTGGAAAAATGATTCCACCACCACAAGGTATTTTTTTATAGATGTCAATTTTTCTATCTCTTCATCTTGCGTATTGGATACCAGATGTGGATCTCACATTTGTCGAAATGTGCAGGTTCTAAAGAGAAGTAGATGAGTGGCTATAGGGGAGATAGATGCGTTGGGAATTGAGCAAGAGTAACTGCATTAGCCGTAGGAGTTTATGAGTTATCTTTACCTTCTAGAATTATTTTAGGATTAGACAATTGCTATTATGTGCCTGCTATGAGCAGAAACATTATTTTCTTGTTTGTACGAGAAAAGTTTTTCTATCACAATAAAGGACAAATGTTGCCCCATTTATTTTTATAGTATGCATTATTGTAGTGAGCTTTTGTCTAATCGATTGTATATCCTTGATCTAAATCATTATTTCTTTAACATTAATACCAAAAAGATTAAAACTAATGATTTAAATCTTACTTATCTACGACACTGTCATTTAGGTCATATAAACGAGAAACACATTTCTAGACTCTATAACGATGGATTTCTAGACTCATTTGATTACGAATCATATGAGACATGTGAATCTTGTTTACTGGGGGAAAATAACTAAGTCTTCTTTCAATAAGAAAGGTGAGAGGACTAGTGAGCTATTGGCACTGATACATACCGATGTGTGTGTTGGAATTGTTCCCTAGAGGCAATCAATTAATTGTGACATTTATGGATTTACGATTCATTATGTTATCGATATGGAGATATGTTAACATGAATGAAGTCCTTAGAATATAAGTGTTATATTCTTAAATATCCCTAGTCGATTATAATGATTAATAGGACAATCATCTATAGACTAGTATGGGGTTGGATTGATATGGAGATATCATGATCCAACACATGGGTATGCATTAGGAGTAATGGCATACTAGATTGACCCATCTCCGAGAAGGCTACATACACGTTATGTTAAGTCACAAGCGCTTCTCGCGGTGCAAAGGTATTGTCATCCTTAGACTTGAAGTCACTAGATATTCTAGTTGTGGATTATTGTGATTTTGGTAGCGTCAAATGCTACACCGTAACTGGGTAGTTATAAAGGCGTGTACTGGATACAATAAGAAGCAAGCTTAGAGATCGTAGTGGACGTAGATAGAATTTGTCCCTCCCACATAACGGGAGAAAATATCCTAGGCCACTCGAGGGATAGTGCTTATAAAATGTCTGGCCAGACTCAAATAAATCAATATGGGATATTGATGTTATTTGCACGAATGAGGCTATTCCCAGGACGAGAAACTATGGATTGGATATACGAGTGTGACTTGTATGTCTCGTGTCCAATCCGGATATTGGGACAAAGGGATGAGACAATTACTTGCACAAGGTTTGTCATGATGACTATTCTATTTGTTGGCTAGAATGGATGTCTTGCTAGAGGCCGCTCCATATTAGTAAATAGTTACTACCAACTAAATAGAACCTATGGGTCACACGCCATATAGGGGTGAACTAGACTTGGGAATTAATTAATTAATATGATTAATTAATTAAAGGATCAAATCGCAACAACTTGCTAACTTAGTAGGACTAATATGCAAGTTGGACTAATCCATGTATAGACATGATTAGGATATGCCAAGGTGGCCTAATTCATGTAGAGACATGATTAGTATTAATTTTGTAAAAAGAACTAATCCATGTATTGACATGATAATGACTATTTTGCAAAAGGGACTAATCCGAACTTGAGTAGGATTAGGAGAGGGGTTCTTTATGTAGTAGGACAAGGAGTTGTTGGACTATATAAAAAACACTCCTAGCTTATTTTTCTCTCTACACACAACACACATCTATATGATAGAGTAGGAGAGAACAAAGCAAGGAGAGAGAGCAAGTCCCAAAAGAGGGCCGAACCCCCCAATGGGACCGCCCCCTACCCGTCGGCCTCACATGGAGGTGGCGCCCCACCTTGGTGTTCCGTTATTGCGTGATTCTTCTTCCTCTTCCTATTTCCGGGCTAGCACCAAGGATTGGAAGATCTAGATCTCACCTCTAGGCGTGGATCAACCGTAGAGACGTGACACTATTCGCGTTTGAAGTCATCAAAGGAGAACCCTAAGGTGTGTTATTGATTTTTTCCTTTACCATCGTTATGTCTCTTGACTTGTGATCCTTGGAGGGTTTTGCATGGTTTATGATTGTTTGTGTTTTCGTTGCGCATCCATGAATCAAAACCCTACAGTGGTATCAGAGCCACAGGTCGTAGAGCATAAACGTGGTTTATGTGTTACGTTTTAGTTGTTTTACACCTTAATTTGATTTTTTATCGCGTAAAACAAGACAAATCAAGCATGGGATGCAATTTGTCAATAATCTTTCATAACAAGATCCTATTTTTGCATTGGATGCATGCATTTGTGAGTTTGAGAAATTTTAGGATCTTAGATCTAGGGTTTTGGGCATCCTTGGGGAAGAAGGAGTTCTTCCAAAACAAGGAAACAACCAAACTTGGGCACCAAGCAAGGGAGTTGTTTTGGAAACAACTCCCTCAAGGAGGTTCGGCCCCCTAGGGGACCGCCCCTCTTGCTTGCCGCCCAAGCTTGGCCGCCCTAGGGGCCGGGCGGCCCTAACCCGCGGCCTAGGCGTGTGGGTTATGGGTCGGGCCGACCCTAGGGCCTTGTGGTTCACATTTTGGGGCCCGGGCAATTTGATTGTTGGACCCATGGACCGTTTTAACCTTAGAAATCCTAAAATCAATTAAAATTGACCAAGCGCGTTAAAATTGGATTTTAACTGTTTATGTGCAATTCGCATGGTGATTGGATATGGCCTTAGGATTTGGTTTGATGTGGATGTTTAATTTTGTGGTTTCGTTTTACGGCCTGCGAGCTGATCAATTAATTGTAATAATTAATTCGGGTTTTATGGCCTGCGTGCCATTTTTTTCCTCAACTTGTGAGATTTATTTTATTTAGTATAGAAGTTAGCTAGTGCTAGATAAAGTAGATTGTTAGCCAAGATTGGAGAAAAGAAGCCCAAAGCCAAAAGGAGCCACAAAAGATGGAGCATGGAGCATGGAGGATTCCACAAGACTATGAAGGATGGACCAAAAGATCAAGACGCATGGAGATGTGTTTGCTTTTAGGGTTCATAGATAATTCCATTGGCTTAGAATTATCTTAGTCTAGAAAAGGCCATATCCACATCACGTTTAATTTCTGTTTTGTGGTTGTTTACTTTATTGTCTTATTATTGTGTGGTTGGTGTATGGATGATGCATGCAATTAGGATAATAAGATATTTAGACAACCCGGATCTATTATTTGGAGTTGTGCCAAAACTCAAATAGATAGGTTAGTTGATTTTGATCAACAAAACAATTAAAATTGAATTTAAAATCCCTCAAAATTCAAATATTGTGTTCTTGCCTTCTCGTTATTTAAACACTCATTATCATCATTATTTATCAAGATCGTGCGTGCCAAAGCATGGCGACTTGGTTCATAATGATGGAATGCGATGGCACGTAACAATGTGCAATTGTTTAAATAAGAGGTTGAACACAACTGGGCTATTAATATGATTAAGAAACCTAGATGCAATCAATTGGGATTATCCATATGGATGGATAAATAAGGAGTTATTTGCCCGATTGAACCAAGAGTTGCATAAGGGATGCAATTGGAATTGTTCCTACCTAAAGTAGTCAAATTATGGGTGACTTGCCAAAGCAAGCTCATAAGGAGATGAAACATGGATCTTGGCCCACTAGAAAATATAAGGATATTTTCTGCATTAATATCTTGAGGGTTATTAATCCGTAGAAAAATAGTGGCAGCTATGTTTAACAATTTAAATCCTTGTTAAATATAGTTAAACATCACAAACTTTGCATAATCCTATTATGTTGAATACCCATGGCATTAAACAAATAAAAACGCGACTTTATCTATTTTCTAGACTGGTATAAAACTGAGAATTGTTCTCAAATAAAAGAGAATTTGTTGTACTTCGTAGAACATAAAGTTCTCTTCCACCGACTACCAAAACACACTAAAACCTATGAAAGGAACACCAAAGAATGGTTCTTTGGTTATGACTTGCCTCATGTTAGCTGCCATGAACTCTGAGCTTTGGAAGCAAGAAGAGAAACATGGAGAAGTATGATATGATCATACATTGAAAGAAGCTCTATCAAAAGAGCGGGCTAGACATGAAAGGTTTGAAGTGTTGCTCCACTTTGCATTATGCAAATAAGCTAATTCAATATGATTAAAATATTAGTGAATGGGCATTATCTATGAGATAGATAAAGAATAAACAGTTATTCACCCAAGTGGACCAAGAATTGCATTAGATGCAATTATAGTTTTGTTTTAAAGTTGATTCACTCAATATGATTGAAAAATCACTAAACAAAACACTCATAATGGGCATGGGCAAAGCTGTTAATGGTTAACAACATGGGTAAGGGAAAATGGTTTGCGCCGACCCCATGGGTATAAAGCAAGCCTGTTGCTAAAACCAAGTTTCCTTGGAGTCCCATAGGTGGTGTAGAGGAAGAGAGGCTACCCAAAGTACCTGGAAGTAAGTAATAAAGGAATTATGAATTCCAATATAGGTATTTTTGTTATAGAAATCAATGTGTCTATATCATCATCATAAGTACATGATACTAGATGAGGATCTCACATTTATGGAAGTGTGGAGGATCTCAAGAGACGAAGACAATTGGATAAGGAAGAAATAATCCTACACGTGGGGCTATGAAGTAAAGGGTTGATGAATAAGCCGTAGGGAATTATTTCTACCTTTGAGATATTATTCATGAATTAGACAAAAGTGATTATGTCCCTGCTATGAGTAGGACCACTATCATAGTTTCTTGTATGGACAAGAAAGCTCCTTATCATAATAAAGGACAAATGTTGATCCATTAATTATGATATGCATTATTGCAATGCAATTTTGTCTAAGAGGATTGTATATCCTTGATCATGATAATTTCATCTATAACATTAATACCAAGAAGTTTGCATATTATGATATGAACTTCACTTATCTTTAGCATTATCGTTTAGGCCTCATGAATAAGAAATACGTATCTAGAACTCCATGTGGATGGATATCTGGAACTCATTTGATTATTGAATCATATGAGACATGTAAGACTTATTAAGAAAAGATATGATCTTTTGGGAATCATACATATTGATGTATGAAGGCCGCTAAGCACAAATGCTAAAGATGGTTTTCAGTACTTCATCATATTTACTGATGGGATCAGGGAAATATGGATTTGTGTATCTTATGAAGAAACAAATCAGAATCCTTTGAATTGTTCAAAGAATTCAGGAATGAAGTAGAAAACCAGCTTGAAAAAAGTATCAGGGCTCTACGATTGGATCATAGAGGAGAGTACTTGAGTCAAGAGTTTGACAAGAATCTATGGGGGTGTTGGATATGATCCAAAACTCGCTCCACCTAGCACGCCACATGGGTTTAGCGTGTCTAAGAGGAGAGTTCGGACCTTGTAGGACATGGTTCGGTACATGATGAGTCAAACAGAACTTCCAGTTTACTTTTTGGGACAATGTTCTAATTACAGCAAATTTCGCCCTTAACCTTGTTCCATCAAAACAGATTATGAAAAACACCATATGAGATATGGACTAGGAAGTGTCCTAGTATGTCCTTCATAAAGATTTGGGGTTATGAAGTTTATGTAAAAGAGTTTACAAATAAAATTGGACCCAAGTCGGATAAATGTTTTGTGGGATATCCTGAAAAGATATTATTTCTACAACCCAATCGAGAACAAACTGTTAGTTGCTCAGACCACAGTGTTTCTAAGAAGAGATCATCTCTAAAAGAAATAGTGGGAGGAAAGTAGAACTTAAAAAGTTCAAGAACCACAATAGAACATTGATCCGTTTGATGTAACATGAGCAGGATCACAAGGTGTTGTGGAGCAACCTACTCAAATAAAACAAGAACCTCGTAGGTCAGGTAGGATATGTCAAGGGACTAGAGAAATAAGGATTTCTCATAACCCCTGATATATTGCTCATCAAGATGAGCCTACAACCTATGAGATGGCCACATGTGGGCCATACTCTCATAAATGGCTAGAAGCCATGGGATACAAAATGGAATCCATGTATACCAACAAAGTATGGACTTTGGTGTAACCACCTAAAAGGTGCAAGTGGGTTATGAGGAAACCAACATGGATGGTAATATGATTACCTTTAAGGGGCAATTGGTTGGGTAAGGATTTCATGTGAGTTCATAGTATAGACTATGACGAAATCTTTCCCAGTTGTGATGCTTAAATCCATTCGTATCTTGCTTGTAGCAATCTGTTTATAGATTGAATCAAGCTTCTATGAGTTGGAATCTTCGAATTGATGATGCAATCAAAGGGGTTTGGTTCCATCAAAATTGAAGATGAGACTTGTGTCTACAAGAAGGTTAGTGGGAGCACAGTTATTTTTCTGGTCTTGTATGTGGATACATACTTAATCATTGGAAATGTTGCCCCTACTTGGCAGTCTTACGCAGATTGACTAGGGAATTGACTTTCTAATGGTAGACTTAAGGGAAGCAACTTGTAAAGATCTATTGAGGTAGATCAAGATGGTTGTATAGCTTAGGTCATAGTACATAAACTGACAAAGGTGTTGAAAAAAATATTGATTCTTACCCATGTCACATGGAATTAGTCTTTGGAATGCTAATTGTCTTTCCAATTAGATTGGGAATGGACCGTATGAATTAGATTCACGAGATACGCCATGGAATGTACTAGGCCATATGTGTCATATGGTATGACACAAAGATACCAGTAAAATCCGGGTGAGAGTCACGGGATTAATTATCAAGATTATCCTTTAGTACTTGAGAAAACACTAAGGATGAATTTTTGATAAATAGAGGATACAGAGAGTTTACTGTAAGGGGTTACAGTGATGCGAACTTCAAATCTGAAAAGAAGATTCAGATTATAAGTCGAGTTTTGAGTTTTGCCCTAGTGGGAGTGACTTTGAGCTGGAAAGGTTCCAGGCAAGATTCAGTCACTGATTCTAACATAGAGGACTGAGTAAATTAATGCATAAGATGCATTTAATCAGAATGTTCAATCTCAATCAAATTGTTGATGAAGGAGATGTGAATATATGCAAGGTAACAGCATATGTCTCGCCCCTACGCAATGTAAGCATTGAGGGCCGCGCTAGATCAATAGGCATATGATGCAGGAGATTGACTCTAGTGCAAGTGGGAGACTGTTGGAATTGTGCCCTAGAGGCAATCAATTAATTGTGACATTTATGGATTTACGATTCATTATGTTATCGATATGGAGATATGTTAACATGAACGAAGTCCTTAGAATATAAGTGTTATATTCTTAAATATCCCTAGTCGATTATAATGATTAATAGGACAATCATCTATAGACTAGTATGGGGTTGGATTGATATGGAGATATCATGATCCAACACATGGGTATGCATTAGGAGTAATGGCATACTGGATTGACCCATCTCCAAGAAGGCTACATACACGTTATGTTAAGTCACAAGCGCTTCTCGCGGTGCAACGGTATTGTCATCCTTAGACTTGAAGTCACTAGATATTCTAGTTGTGGATTATTGTGATTTTGGTAGCGTCAAACGCTACACCGTAACTGGGTAGTTATAAAGGCGTGTACTGGATACAATAAGAAGCAAGCTTAGAGATCGTAGTGGACGTAGATAGAATTTGTCCCTCCCACATAACGGGAGAAAATATCCTAGGCCACTCGAGGGATAGTGCTTATAAAATGTCTGGCCAGACTCAAATAAATCAATATGGGATATTGATGTTATTTGCACGAATGAGGCTATTCCCAGGATCGAGAAACTATGGATTGGATATACGAGTGTGACTTGTATGTCTCGTGTCCAATCCGGATATTGGGACAAAGGGATGAGACAATTACTTGCACAAGGTTTGTCATGATGACTATTCTATTTGTTGGCTAGAATGGATGTCTTGCTAGAGGCCGCTCCATATTAGTAAATAGTTACTACCAACTAAATAGAACCTATGGGGTCACACGCCATATAGGGGTGAACTAGACTTGGGAATTAATTAATTAATATGATTAATTAATTAAAGGATCAAATCGCAACAACTTGCTAACTTAGTAGGACTAATATGCAAGTTGGACTAATCCATGTATAGACATGATTAGGATATGCCAAGGTGGCCTAATTCATGTAGAGACATGATTATGATTAATTTTGTAAAAAGAACTAATCCATGTATTGACATGATAAGGACTATTTTGCAAAAGGGACTAATCCGAACTTGAGTAGGATTAGGAGAGGAGTTCTTTATGTAGTAGGACAAGGAGTTGTTGGACTATATAAAGAACACTCCTAGCTTATTTTTCTCTCTACACACAACACACATCTATATGATAGAGTAGGAGAGAACAAAGCAAGGAGAGAGAGCAAGTCCCAAAAGAGGGCCGAACCCCCCAATGGGACCGCCCCCTACCCGTCGGCCTCACATGGAGGTGGCGCCCCACCTTGGTGTTCCGTTGTTGCGTGATTCTTCTTCCTCTTCCTATTCCGGGCTAGCACCAAGGATTGGAAGATCTAGATCTCACCTCTAGGCGTGGATCAACCGTAGAGACGTGATACTATTCGCGTTTGAAGTCATCAAAGGAGAACCCTAAGGTGTTTTATTGATTTCTTCCTTTACCATCGTTATGTCTCTTGACTTGTGATCCTTGGAGGGTTTTGCATGGTTTATGATTGTTTGTGTTTCCGTTGCGCATCCATGAATCAAGATCCTACAGTGTGCGGACCATTTGCCAGACCTTCCAGAGATGGTTATTTTTTTTCATTACATTTACTGATGACTTCAGTAGATATGGATTTGTGTACCTTATGAAGGCCAAATCTGAATCCTTTGAAAGGTTCGAGGAAGTAGGGAAGCAACTTGGCAAGAGTATTAAAGCTCTACGATCGGATCATGGAAGAGAATACTTAAGCCAAGAGTTTGACGACTATCTTAGAAAGTGTGGGATCTTGTACCAACTCACTCCACCCGAAACGCCACCGTGGAATGGCGTGTCCGAGAGAAGGAATCGCACCCTTTTGGACATGGTGCGATCTATTATGTGTCAAAAAGATCTTACAACCTCGTTTTGGGGATATGCTTTATTAACCGAAACTTTTATCATTAACTGTGTTCCATCCAAATCGATCATGAAGATACCATATGAGATATGGATTGGGAGGCGTCCATAGTGTGGTTTATGAAGATTTGGGGTTGCTACGTCTACTTAAAACGTTTATAATTAGACAAGCTAGGACCCAAGTCGGATAAGTGTAAGTTTTTGGGATATCCTAAGGAAACAAAAAGATATTATTTCTACAATCCAATCGAGAACAAAGTGTTTGTTGCTCGGACTGGTGTGTTTCTACAAAGAGAGTTTGTCTCTAAAGAAGCCAGTGGGACGATTGTAGAATTTTGAGAGGTTCAAGAACCACAAAACACTGATCCTACAATGGAGCATGAGCGGGAACCGCAAGCTGCTGTGGAGAAACCTGCTCAAGTAACATAAGAGCTTCGTAGGTTGAGTAGGGTAAGTCAAGAGACAGAGAGGTATGGACTTCTCGTGACTGAGCCCGGTGACGTACTACTCATGGATGATGAGCCTACTACGTAAGGAGGGGCCGTAAAGGGGCCATAATCTAAGAAGTGGCTTGAAGCCATGAGATCCGAAATGGAATCCATGTATACCAACAAAGTATGGAATTTGGTGAAACCACCCGAAGGGGCTCGACCCATAGGGTGGAAGTGGGTCTTCAAGAAGAAGACTGACAAGGATGGAAATGTAGTTGCCTACAAGGGCCGATTGGTGGAAAAAGAATTCAGACAGGTTCATGATATTGACTATGATGAAACTTTTTCCTTGGTCGTGATGACCAAATTCATTCATATCTTACTTGCAATGCAGCTTATCACGACTATGAGATTTGGCAGATGGATGTCAAAATAGCATTTATGTATGGAAACCTCCTTGAAGATGTGTACATGACACAACAAGAGGGTTTTGAGGATTCAGAGCATGCAAACAAAGTATGTAAGTTGCAGCGATCCATTTATGGATTGAAGCAAGCTTCTAGGAGTTGGAATCTACTTTTCGATGATGCATTCAAAGAGTTTGGCTTCATCTAGAACGATGATGAGCCTTGTGTATACAAGAAGATTAGTAGGAGTTCTGTTGTGTTTCTAGTCTTGTATGTGGATGACATACTACGCACTGGAAACGATATTCCTACCTTGTAATCTGTTGAAGATTGGCTCGGAAATTTTTTCGCAATGAAGGACTTAGGAGATGTACCTTATATGCTTGGTATCAAGATCTATAGGGATAGATCGGGGAAACTGATCGACCTAAGTCAAAGTACATATATAGGCAACGTGTTGAAACAATTCAACAAGCAAGAATCAAAGAAAGGATTCTTGCCCATGTCGCATGGAGTCACCCTTACGAAGGCTGACTGTCATTCCAATTAGAATGAGAAGGACTGCACGAGTAAGATTCCTTATGCGTCGTCCATAGGATCTATCATGTAGACAATGTTATTTACTAGACCAAATGTGTCATACGTGTTGAGTAGGGCAAATAGATACCAGTCTAATCCGGGTGAGACTCACGGATTACTGTCAAGAATAGCCTTAAGTACTTGAGAAGAACTAAGGATGCATTCTTGATATATGGAAGGGAGGAAGAACTCAGTGTAATAGGTTACACTGGCGCGAGCTTCTAAACCGATAAAAATGGCTACAGATCGCAGTCGGGTTATGTGTTTTAACTAAATTGAGGAGCTGTGAGCTGTAAGAGTTCCAAGCAAGAGACAGTTGTTGATTCTACAACTGAAGTTGAGTACATTCATGCGTCAAGCGCATCAAAGGAGGCTGTTTGGATTAAGAAGTTCATTACTAAGCTTGGTGTGGTTCCTAGAATAGTGGATCTCATTGCGTTGTACTGTGACAACACTGAGGCGATAGCACAAACCAAGGAACCCAGGAAACACCAGACATCCAAGCACATACTTAGGAGATTCCATCTTATTCGAGAAATCATCGATAGAGGAGATGTAAAGATATGAAAGATTCCAACAGATAATAATCTTTCAGATCCACTAACATAGCTGCTTGTTCAGTGAAAGCATGAAGGACACACTAGATCTATAGGCATACGAGATGCACCAGATTGGCTCTAGTGCAAGTAGGAGATTATTGGATTAGATGCCCTAGAAGCAATCTTATTTTAGTATGAACATTATTTTCGGCAAGAACATTCATTTATTATTTATGGGGATATTTAATATAATGAAGTCCTTAGATTACAATTGTTTTTTATCTTAAATATCCCTAGTCCATTATATTGATTAATAAGACACTATAGACTAGTATGCGGGTAGATTGATATGGAGATATCAAGTCTAACACATGGGTATGCATTAGGAGTAATGGCATACTGGATTGACCCACCTCGAGAAGGCTACGTATAAATTATGTTAATGTCACAAGTGCTTCTCGTAGTGAAAATGGTGTTGTAGTCCTTAGACTTGAAGTTACTAGATACTCTAGTCGTGAAATATCATGTTTTGATCTCGCCAAACGCTACACCGTAACTGGATAGCAATAAAGGCGGTAACAGATGGTAGAGGCGTAGAGAGGATTCGTCCCTCCCACATAATGGGAAAGAATATCCATGGGCCACTCGAGGGGTAGTGCTTATGGAATGTCTAGCCAGACTCAGATAAATCAATATGAGATATCGATGCCATATGTATAGATAAGCCTATTCCCAGGATCGAGAAATTATGGGTTGGATATACGAGTGTGACATTTATGCCTCGTGTCCAATCCGGATATGGAGACAAAAGGACAATGCGACATGGTAGCACTGGGCACAAGGTTTGTCGGATCACTAACTATTTCTATTAGTTTGGTAGCATTGATGTGTTGCTAGACACCGCTCAATGTTTGAAATCGTTACTGCCAATTTAATAGAAATCTAAAGGGTCACACACCGCAAGTATTAAACTGGAAAGGATGTAATTAACAAATAAAAGTATAAAGGATGAAAACGCAACCACATGCAAAGTTAGTTGGACTAATTTGCAAGGTGGACTAATCCGTGTATGGGCATGATTAATATTGGGGAAAGTTTGTAGTTAATAAGAAGTTATTATGTGACAACCCAAAAGTGACTAAGCCGAAAGCCCGGGGGTGTAACTCCGTACCCGAGATTAAACCCAGATACAAGGACATGTAAAAGTGGATCTCAATCAAATCATTCATAAAGTCTTTAAAACAATAATTATTATTAATAAAACTTTTATGCCTCAAAACCGGGCGTAAAACAATCTAAGAATTAATGATAATAAAAAGAAAGTTTATTTATTCAACGTGAATATTCTAAAATATGTGATGATTCGCACTCCCGTTAAGCCAAACTCCCATCTAAACATGTGGTGTAGAAAACATAAAGGTAACACCACATGTCCATACACGGATTAGTCCAACTTGCAAATTAGTCTTATCCATGCAGATAACATCAATATCCTATATTGAAGTATCTTAGTCTGGCCAGACATTCTATAAGCACCATCACTCGAGTGGCCGTGGATATTTACTTCCGTTATGTGGGAGGGACAAATCCTATCTACGTCACTACCATCTCTAAGCTTGCTTCCTTATTGTATCCGACTAACTCCTTTATTACTACCCAGTTACAGTGTATTGTTTGACGATGTCAAAACACAATATTCCACAACTAGAGGATCTAGTGACTTCCAGTCTAAGGATGACAATACCGTTGTCACTACGAGAAGCACTTGTGACTTTACATATTCCGTATGTAGCCTTCTCTTTGTGGGTCAATCCAGTATGCTATTGGTCCTAATGCATACCCATATGTTGGATCGTGATATGTCCATATCAATCCAACCGCATACTAGTCTATAGTTGATCGCCCTGTTAATCAATATAATCGACTAGGGATATTTAAGATAAACAACATATTTTCAATCTAATGACTTCATTATATTAAATATCTCCATAAATAATACAATGAATGTTTCTAGCCAAAAACACTATTCATACTAAAAGATTGCCTCTAGGGCACCTATTCCAACAGTCTCCCACTTGCAATAGAGCCAATCTAGCGCATCCCGTATGCCCATAGATCTAGTGTTCCCTTCATGCTTGTGCTGAACAAGCAACTTTGTAAGCGGATCTGACAGATTCTCATATGTAGGAATCTTTCATATCTTCACATCTCCTCTATCGATGATATCTCGAATAAGATGGAATTTTCTTAGTGCGTGTTTGGATTTCTGGTGTGACCTGGGTTCCTTTGATTGTGTGATCGCCCCAGTGTTGTCACAATACAACTCTATTGGATCCACAATGGTAGGAACCACACCAAGCTCAGTAATGAACTTCCTAATATATACAAATTCCTTTGCTGCGCCACTCACAGTAATGTACTCAGCCTCAGTTGTAAAATCAGCAACAGTCTCTTGCTTAGAACTTTTCCAGCACACAGCTCCTCCATTCAGGAAATACACGAATCCGCATTAGACTGATATCTGCTTGTCATACTCAGCGCGTATGACACATCTGGTCTAGTACATAACAAGGCGTACATGATGGATCTTATGGCCGAGACATAGGGTACCCTACTCATGTGTTCCTTCTCAAACTCATTGGAAGGACAATCATTCTTCAAAAGAGTAATTCCATGCAACATGGGCAAGAATTCCTTCTTATAATCTTGCATTTTGAACCGATTCGATACCTTGTCTATATATGTACTTTGACATAGGACTAGCAGCTTCATATCGATCTATCTCTATAGATCTTGATACCAAGTATATAAGCTGCTTCTCCGAAGTCCTTCATTGAGAAACATTTTCCTAGCCAATCTTTCACAGATTGCAGCATGGGAATGTTGTTTTCAATGAGTGGTATGTCATCCACATACAAGACTAGAAAAGTAACAGAGCTCTCACTAACCTTTTTGTAGACACAAGATTCATCTTTGTTCTTGATGAAGTAAAACTCTTAGACATCTTCATCAAAACGTCGATTCCAACTCCCAGAAGCTTGCTTTAATCTGTGAATGGGTCGTTGTAGCTTACATACTTTATTTGCATGCTCTGGATCCACAAAACCCTCAGGTTGTGTCATTTACACTTCCTCAAGGAGGTTTCCATACAAAAACGCAATTTTGACATCCATCTGCCAAATCTCATAGTCGTAGTAAGCCGCAATAGCAAGTAGGATTCGGATGGATTTGGTCATTATGACCGGTGAAAATGTTTCCTCATAGTCTATACCATGAATCTATCTGAATCCTTTTATCACCAATCGGCCCTTATAGGTAATCACATTACCATCCATGTCGGTCTTCTTCTTGATGACCCACTTGCACCCAATGTGGCGTGCCCCTTGGGGTGGTTTCACCAAAGTCCATACTTTGTTGGTATACATGGATTCCATCTCGGATTCCATGGATTTGCGCCACTTCTGAGAGTCAGGACCTTTCATGGCCTCTCCATAGGTAGTAGGATCATCATCTATGAGCAACGTGTCGCCAGACTCTGTCACGAGAAGTCTATACATCTATGACTCCTGGGGAACTCTACTTGACCATGAAGCTCTTGTGTTACTTGAACAGGTTCCTCCACAGTATTTTGTGGTTCCTGTTCATGTTCCATTGTAGGATCAGTAGTTTGTGGTTCTTGAATTTCTTCAAGTTCTACAGTCCTCCCACTTGCTTCTTTGGAGACAAATTCTCTTTCAAGAAACACACCGGACCGAGCAACAAACACTTTTGTTCTTAGTTGGATTATAGAAGTAGTATCCCTTAGTTTCCTTAGGGTATCCCACAAACTTACATTTATCCGACTTAGGCCCGATTTATCAGATTGTAAACGCTTTACATAGACATCGCAGCCCTAAATCTTCATGAATGACACTGTGAGACGCCTCCCACTCCACATCTCATGTGGTGTCTTCATGACCGATTTAGATGGAACCCGGTTAATGGTGAAAGTTGCACACAATAGTGCATAGCCCCAAAAGGATAATGGAAGTTCAGTTTGACACATCATAGTTCTAACCATGTCTTACAATGTTCGATTCCTCCTCTCGGACACGCCATTCCACTGTGGCGTTCCGGGTGGAGTGAGTTGGGATATAATCCCAAACTCTCTAATATAGTCGTTAAACTCTTGGCTTAAGTATTCTCCTCCACGATCCGATCGTAGAGCCTTAATAAATTTTCCAAATTGCTTCTCTACTGAAATCATCAGTAAACGTAATGAAGTAGACATAACCACCTCTAGAAGGCGTGGAAAATGGCCCACACACATCAGTATGCACGAGCGCCAATTGCTCACTAGTCCTCTCACATTTCTTATTGAAAGAGGACTTTGTCATTTTCCCAATAAACAAGCCTCACATGTCTCATATGATTCAAAATCAAAAGAGTCTAGAAACTCATCCTTATGGAGTCTAGATACACATTTCTCGTTTATGTAGCCTAAACGACATTGCCATAGATAAGCAGGATTTAAATCATTAATTTTAATCCTCTTAGTATTTATGTTATAGAAAGGATTATTTAGATCAAGGATAGCAATTGTCCTTTCTTGAAATAGTTAAACCTTCATTGTCGAAACAAGAAATAGAAATAATATTTCTGCTCATAGCAGGCACAAAGTAGCAGTTATTTAATTCTAAAACTAATCCTGAAGGCAGAGACAACTTGTACACGCCTACAACCAATGCATCAACCTTTTCTCCATTCTCAACGCGTAGATCACCTCCCCTTTAGCCAATTTTATACTTCTCTTTAGATCCTACACATTTTGACAAATGTGAGATACACATCCAGTATCTAATACCCAAGATGAAGAGCTTACATCTATAACAAAAATACCTGGTGGTAGTGGAATCGCTATTCCAAGCCTTTTATCGTCTAGATACTTTGGCTAGTTCCTCTTCCAATGTTCAGGCTGACTGTATTAGTGACAATCAACCTTAGTCACGCCCTTGGCAACACCACCAATAGGTTAAGAGCAACTTTCTTGGATTTAGCATCTGACTTTCCTTTTTCTTTGGAGGTAGAGGCAAACCTTTTACCCTTACCTTTATTCACCATCATTATGGCCTTGCCCTTTCCCTTGTTGATGCTTTGTTCAGTTGTCCTCAACATATTGAGTAGATATGGCAGAGATTTCAGGATCTTGTTCATGTTATAGTTCATGGTGAATTGTCCATAACTCTCAGTCAACGATTGCAAAACAAGATCTGCGGCCAACTCTTGACCCACCGGAAAGCCCAGTCTATCGAGATTCTCCAAATACCCGATCATCGGAGTACATGAGGTCCCACTGGGTTTCCCTCAGACATATGACATGTGAAAAATGTCTTGGAGACTTCATACCTCTCAACCCTCGCCTGCTCTTGGAAGAGCTGCTTCAAGTCAATGATCATGTCAAACGCAACCATGTTCTCTTGTTGCTTCTGGAGCTCAGAGGACATGGTGCAAAGCATCAGGCAGGCAACATCATTAGCATCATCAACGAAATTTTGATGTGCCTTTAGGGCTGCAGCGGTATTGTTCTCTAGAGCCTGAGGAACTTCCTCCTATTTCTTTTTCTGCTTGAGAACGATTCTCAAGTTCCTGTACCAGCTAGGAAGTTGGTTCTAGAGAGCTTTTCCTTCTCAAGGACAGAGCGTAGTAAATGTGATGAACTCGATGATTTGTTTGCCATTGGATTCTACAAAATGAGAAATATACAAGTTTTAATATTTTTTGAATAAATAACTATATTTAATAATGGCTAGATTAAACATAGCTCCCACTATTTTCTCGGATTAATAACCCTCAATATTAATACAGAAAATATCATTATATTTTATAGTGCGTGCCAAGATCCATATTTCACTTCTTTTGAGCTTGTTTCGGCAAGTCACCCAAAATTAGTTATTTAGGTAGGAAAATTTTCCAATTGAATCCTTATGCAATTCTTGGTTCAATGGACAAATAACTCCTTATTTATCCATCCCATGGATAATCGCAATTGGTTACCTCTAGGATTTTATTCTTATTAAAATCACCTACTGGCGTCCAACCTCTTACTTAAGCAGGCCATCGTAACACAATCATGACAAATCAAGTCGCCCTGCTTTGGCACGCACGAGCTTTATAATCATGATCATGAAGAGTCTTTGAGTAATGAGAAGGCAAAACGCAATATTTAAATTGAATAATTATTCTTTCAATTTTTAATTGTTTTGTTGATCCATATCAACATATCTACTTACTTTGAGTTGGTTAAACTCACAAATAAAAGATCCGGATTGTTAATTATCTTATTATCAATTCTGCATGCATCATCTATACACCAATAATAAATAATAAGACAATAAAATAAACAACCACAAATAAAAAAAATTAACGTGATGTGGTTATGGCCTCTAAACTAAGATATTCTCAAGTCAATGAGAATATCTATGAACCCAAAAATAGCAAGCTCATCCCCATGCGCCTCCATCTTTTGGTCCATACTCCATAGCTTGTGGATTGCTCCTTCTTGTGGTCCTTTGTTCCTTTAGGCTTCTTTTCTTCCATCTTGAATATTATCCATTTTATCTAATACTAGCTAGCATCTAGGCTAAATAAAAAGATCTCACAAGTTGAGAAAAAGACTGGTTCTCATACCGTAAAGCTTAATTAACTATTACATTAAACTGATCACCTTGCAAGCCATAAAACATATTACAAAATAAACATCCACAACAAACCACAACCTAATGCCATATCCAACTGTTGGGTTTTGACGTAGGTAACGCAGCGGAATAAAAAAAATTTAATCATACTCAAAGCCCACCAAGGATCACAGGAAGAGACATCATAACATGATAAAGGACATAGTAAATGTGAACCTTTTGGTTTGGGAGATCACACGAAGAATATTGTCCTCGTCTCTACGGTTGATCCATGTCTAGAGGTGAGATCTAGATTCTTCCTTCTCAAGTGCTAGCTTGGACCGGAGGAAGAGGGAAGAAGGAATCAAGCAACCAAAGGAAGCAAAGAGAGGGATTCGGTGCAACAACCCCCTTGACCGGCTCGGACGGAACCAGGAGGGCGCTGCTAAAAGTGACGGTGGAAATCAAAAGCATAACATCCTGAATTATTTATTACATAATATTAAACATTACAAAGTCTTAAACATTACACAAGTCTTAGAACAAACGCGCGTCTCTAGGATTATTACACTAGGCTCAGCTAACAAACTAGCTTCTACTCATGATAATTATCATCTAAGTGAGTCTCGCGCCTTGAGACACCAAGTCTCCAGCTTCTAGACCTGCGGTGGGAAGGAAAACAGGAACCGCAGTTTGAAATTCAACAATAAATACTGAGTGAGCAACACCCAAGCATGTCAAACACAGAAGAGATGATGAATTAAGTAAAACAGTAAATAATATCAATGACAATGGAAGTAAGAGACAATTGAGTAATAAAATATTATCAAATTCCAGACACAATTCCAGAGATTTCCAGAAACCATCATTTAATTCATATCCAATATCCTCATATGAAAATTTCAACTCAATTTCAATAATCCAACTCTGATATCCTCATTTAATCATAAACATCCAATTCCTCATAAATAAACCGCCAATTCAGAAATATTCATTTTAATTGTTGAGTTGAACGGGGAAAATCCAATCGCAACATAATGAATCAATCCTAATCCCGCTTCCAAGACCTTAAGTGTCGAAACCCCCCCTAACAGGGTCTTTATGCCGAGAAGGAGTGAGTACAAGGAGCCAACCCGAGGCAAATTGCAACCAGGCTAAATATCAATGGGTCGAGTGGACGTAGCCAACAACGACCAAACCAAATCAATAATAGTCTAATGACGCTTCCCGCACAACTCTTTCCACTTTAAGTTATTACGGATTAATAATTATCGTGTGAGATTTTCCAAAGAATAAGTAAACAAATTCGACGAGTATCAAATAAACAATACAATTTTGAGACATAAAATAAAATCCACGTTTAACACGAAGGAAGCTCGGCACGCAAGGCTTGGCATGTATAATCACATTAGTTCACATAAATTAGCACGTAAAAGCTCCTGTGGGCGTTCGTCATCCTCGTCTATGAACCTATCGTGAAAATCGCGAAAACGGTCAAGAAATGCATCGGGTTGAACTCCCGTTGATGGGTCTCGGCGGTGATGGCCGGCGGCTGCGCTCCGGCGACTTCTGGGCGCTTCTGAGACCACATGGGTGCTGTTCGGGCCCTATGGAGTCGAGTGGGGTGGAGGGAATTGGCTGGGTGGCTCGGGGTTTGCTGGGCCGAAACTTCGCCGGTTTTAATGGTGGTCGCCGGAGTTTGACGGCTGACCTTGCTACAGCTGCTATGGTGGCTATTCAGCTGCTGGTTCCTCTTCTTATGGGTTGGAGACCACGAGGGAGAGGGAAGAGAGGATGAGACAGAGATGTTCAGGGGGATTTGTTCTCCTTGGCGGTGACTTTTCCCGACGGGAAGCCGGCGGTGGTGGCTTCCTTGGTTGCTGCCGCTGTTGCTCCTTCTGTTGTTGTGGTTCTCGATGAGGAGAGAGTAGAGACAGAGAGTGAGATAGGAGCTGAGAGGTGGGCCGAGAGAGAGATGGCCATGGTGGTGGTGGCGGTGATGATGATGGTGGAGAAGATGGTGATGGTGGTGGCGGCAATGGAGGCTGTGGTGGCTAATGAGGAGGCTGCTGGCGACCAGCGCAGGGGGTGGGGTGGTTATATAGAGAGGAGGAGGCGGTGATGGGGGCAGTGAAGTGTTGGTGGCGGTGAAGGTTGTCTTTCCGTGAAGACAAAGAAAGAAGAAGGAGAAAGAAACAACAAATGGGTTTTATTTTATTTAATAAATGGAAAGGATTGGGTGTGGCTCTCGTACATCCACTCGCGGTGGTCGTACACGCGCTCGCAATTACAAAAATAGAAAACACCCGCGAATTACATTACAATTATTAATCTAACATTTCTGAAATTCTCATATAATAAAACACGATAATTTAACCCAACTTATTTTCGCAACTAAATTTCTTTTTATTTGTCTTTTTTAATTTACTATTCTACCCCTAGATATTAGACGGGGTATTACATTCTTCCCCCCTTAAAGAGAGCTTCGTTCCCGAAGCTAAAACCAAACGTATAGTTGCGATGTAGAAAATCACCCCACAAACAACTAAGTCTTATATACCAAAAAAATAATTTCACGAAAGCAAGTCGCCTCTATTTGGTATACCACACAATGTTTGCATCCACCCACTTCACAAAGAAAGATATTGTCCCCACCAGCCCCTTTGTCTAGATAAGCTGTTTCCCAAAGTCTTCTAAAGAATAGTTATCACCTCTGGGTTCAACTGAACCGTAAATTAGCGTGATAAAGACATATAACATCGAGAAATATATGATAAGTGAACGATCATATCATAGCCCCAAATGTCTGTTTAATGACAAGACTCCAATTTAAACACTTCCACTAGCGGATTGTACTAACTATCTGAAGCCCGATTCTGTACCGTAATCCGATAGACAAAGCCTAATTACACCAGGCAATAGAACTATTTCAATAAACACCTTCAAAGTCTTGATAAACTACTAAAGTCACCTTTGATATTACCAGTCGCCCAGAACATAAATCAAGAAAAGAACAAGTATGTACTCCCATGATATAAAACACGTAATCTACGGATTCCCTGACTCCAACAGTAATTCATGACTCAAAATTTATGCTCCCCTAGTGACGGTCAAGTGACAAAACTCGATACAGCAGTGTCCTAAGAAACTATCAATTCCTTAAGTATTCAAAGCACTCTATTTCATCCAAACAGGGTTTAAGAAAAATAGCGAACAAGACTTCATAATAACCATTTCTTCTTGAAACTTAGCTATCAACCCAAATTTCGCGATGCCTCCCAAGAATTCCAAAATACTGTGCCAAATGACTAGAGAAGGTACTGAATACCAAACTTACAATAAATTTATTAACGTTCACACCTTAAGGATCAAACAGGAACCAAACCTAAGTAGAAAAATTCCCAAAACGAAAGAAACTTCAAATGAACACATGTGAAGAATGTATACTACAACAAAATATTAACAATAAGACTTCAAATGAACTCCATGCGAAGAGTATGCGCCAGAAAGAAGATTGAATTTGACCACCGAGACATGTCATCATGTTACTTAATTCCAAAAAGTTCACAAGGACTTACTAACCCACACACTGTTGAGAATTCCTGACCATGTCTATAATAAAGTCCCCAGGATACTTGAACTAAATACCATGAAACTTAAAATGGACTCCCAAAATGTCATAATATCTCCAAACTAAATTAGTCAAAATATCTAAACCCGATTGGGTTAAGTCTACGACCTTTGATCAAATTTTTCAACGTTTCTTTCTGATTTTCCCTCCACGAATCCCTGTTCAAAGTTCTCTCATCCTGCCATAGTCCTCAAGGGTTTAAATATTCTTAATACTGCGCCACTATAATCATTACAATTGAAATACCAAGTATCAAATAGTTTGTCACACATATAAATCACACATTTAAATTGGAATCGTCATATAAAGCAGCAAGTCATTCATGACCCACAATCAACTAATTCATAAACCATTTCCCTATTATAGGAGCAAAATTCATCAAACAATTAACCAAGAATGTTTACAATAATAATATAGGCTACAACAACCACATAGAGATCGAAACACATATAACTCATCTTCTCAAATCAACCATAATTCAGGATTCAATTTTCATATCTATTTCTCCATTATAGGAATAAAAGTTGTTACTAATGGCCACATGACTTGTCTCTTCAGATGAGACAGTATTCCAACCATACTCCAGAATCAAATTCTGATCATTCGTATTTCTTATTTCTATCACAGGAATACCATTCATGAAGCAAGCAACAAAGTAAAGTTCTCAATGCAATCCAAATAAGATCAGAGGATGAAGGTCGAAGGGACATCAAGACCAATTTTTAAGCTACCCCACAACCCGATCGGCTTTTCCAGTTTTATTATCTTACCCTATGTTCATTTTAAGTTACCCTAAAACTTTAATCCCTGAGTGGAAATAACTGCTCTGATACCACCTGCAACAACCCCCTTGACCGGCTCGGACGGAACCGGGAGGGCGCTGCTATAAGTGACGGTGGAAATCAAAAGCATAACATCCTGAATTATTTATTACATAATATTAAACATTACAAAGTCTTAAAAATTACACAAGTCTTAGAACAAACGCGCGTCTCTAGGATTATTACACTAGGCTCAGCTAACAAACTAGTTTCTACTCATGATGATTATCATCTAAGTGAGTCTCGCGCCCTGCTACACCAAGTCTCCAGCTTCTAAACCTGCGGTGGGAAGGAAAACAGGAAACGCAGTTTGAAATTCAGCAATAAATACTGAGTGAGCAACACCCAAGCATGTCAAACACATAAGAGATTATGACTTAAGTAAAACAGTAAATAATATCAATGACAACGGAAGTAAAAGACAATTTAGTAATAAAATATTCTCAAGTTCCAGACACAATTCCAGAGATTTCCAGAAACCAACATTTAATTCATATCCAATATCCTCATAGGAAAATTCCAACTCTATTTCAATAATCCAACTATGATATCCTCATTTAATCATAAATATCCAATTCCTCATTAATAAACCGCCTATTCAGAAATATCAATTTTAATTGTTGAGTTGAACGGGGAAAATCCAATCGCAACATAATGATTCAATCCCAATCCCGCTTCCAAGACCTTAAGTGTCGACACCCCCCTAACAGGGTCTTTATGCCCAGAAGGAGTGAGTACAAGGAGCCAACCCGAGGCAAATTTCAACCGGGCTAAATATCAATGGGTCGAGTGGACGTAGCCAACAACGACCAAACCAAATCAATAATAGTCCAATGACGTCCCCCACACAACTCTTTCCACTTTAAGTTATTACGGATTAATAATTATCGTGTGAGATTTTCCAAAGAATAAGTAAACAAATCCGACGAGTATCAAATAAACAATATAATTTTGAGACATAACATAAAATCCACGTTTGACACGAAGGAAGCTCGGCACGCAAGGCTTGGCATGTATACTCACATTAGTTCACAGAAATTAGCACGTAAAAGCTCATGCGGGCGTTCGTCATCCTTGTATATGAACCTGTCGCAAAAATCGCGAAAAACGGTCAAGAAATGCATCGGGTTGAACTCCCGGTGATGGGTCTCGGCGGTGATGGACGGCAGCTGCGCTCCGGCGACTTCTGGGCGCTTCTGAGACCACATGGGTGCTGTTCGGGCCCTCTGGAGTCGAGTAGGGTGGAGGGAATCGGCTGGGTTGCTCCGGGTTTGCTGGGCCGAAACTTCGCCAGTTTTAATGGTGGTCGCCGGAGTTTGGCGGCTGACCTTGCTACAGCTGCTATGGTGGCTATTCAGCTGCTGGTTCCTCTTCTTATGGGCTGGAGACCACGAGGGAGAGGGAAGATAGGATGAGACAGAGATGGTCAGGGGGATTTGTTCTTCTTGGCGGTGAATTTTCCCGACGGGAAACCGGCGGTGGTGGCTTCCTTGGTTGCTGCCGCTGTTGCTCCTTCTGTTGTTGTGGTTCTCGATGAGGAGAGAGTAGAGACAGAGAGTGAGATAGGAGATGAGAGGTGGGCCGAGAGAGAGATGGCCATGGTGGTGGTGGCGGTGATGATGATGGTGGAGAAGATGGTGATGGTGGTTGCGGCAATGGAGGCTGTGGTGGCTAATGAGGAGGCTGCTGGCGACCAGCGCAGGGGGTGGGGTGGTTATATAGAGAGGAGGAGGCGGTGATGGGGGCAGTGAAGTGTTGGTGGCGGTGAAGGTTGTCTTTCCGTGAAGACAAAGAAATAAGAAGGAGAAAGAAACAACATAATGGGTTTTATTTTATTTAATAAATGGAAAGTATTGGGTGTGGCTCTCGTACATCCTCTCGCGGTGGTCGTACACGCGCTCGCAATTACAAAAATAGAAAACACCCGCGAATTACATTAAAATTATTAATCAAACATTTCTGAAATTCTCATATAATAAAACACGATAATTTAACCCAACTTATTTTCGCAACTAAATTTCTTTTTATTTGGCTTTTTAATTTACTATTTTACCCCTAGATATTAGATGGGGTATTACATTCGGCCCTCTCTTTGAGCCGACGGGAAGGGGCGGACGGCTAGGGGCTTCGGCCTCTAGCTTGTTCTTGCTCTCTCTTTTGCTCTCTCCTACTCTCTTGTGTTATGTCTAATAACATTGGTGGGAAGGAAGCTAGAGCCTCCTTTATATAGTCCAACAACTTCTTGTTAACTACATAAAGGTCCTTCCTAGTTCTACATGAACTTGGATTAGTCCCTTCCTTGAAAATTAGTCCTACTAAGTTTGCAAGGTGTTGCACAATGATCCTTCTTATTAATTAATCATATTAATTAATCCCAAATCTAGTTATACTCTATTTGACGTGTGACCCCATAGGTTTCTACTTAGCTGGTAGTAACTTATTACTAACATGGAGCGGTGTCTAGCAACACATCCATGCCACCCAACTAATAGAAATAGTCAGTGAACCCGACAAACCTCTTGTGCCAAATATCTCATATTGCACTATCCCTTTATCTCCATATCCGGATTGGACACGAGACATAATATTCACCCTCGTATATCCAGACCATAGTTCCTCGATCCTGGGAATATGCTTATGCAAGCAGATAACTTTAATATCTCCATATTGATTTATCTAAGTCTGGCCAGACATTCAATAAGCCTCATCCCTTGAGTGGCCGTGGATATTTACTCCCATTAAGTGGGAGGGACAAATCCTATCTACATCACTACGATCTCTAAGCTTGCTTCCTATCATGCCCGATAGCTATCTTTATGATTAACCAGTTACGGTGTAACGTTTGATAACATCAAAGCACGATATTTCACAACTAGAGTATCTAGTGACTTCAAGTCTAAGGATTGCAATTATATTAGCACTACGAGAAGCGATTGTGACTTAACATAATTTAATGTATCCTTCTCGTTATGGGTCAATTTAGACATGATATCTCCATATCATTCTACCCACATACTAGTCTATATTTGATCGTCATATTAATCAATATAGTGGACTAGGGATATTTAAGATAAACAACACATTTGTATCTAAGGACTTCATTATATTAAATATCTCAATATATAATAAATGAATATTCTAGCCAATAACAATGTTCATACTAAATATTTGATTGCCTCTAGGGCATTTATTCCAACAGTCTCCCACTTGCACTAGAGCCAATCTGGCGCATCTCGTATGCCTATAGATCTGGCGTGCCCTTCGTGCTTTCGCTGAGCAAGAGGTTTTGAGAGCGGATCTGAATGATTGTCATCTCTTGGAATCTTGCACATCTTCGCATCTCCTCGATCGATCATATCACGAATAAGTGGAATCTCCTAAGTACATGCTTTGATTTCTGGTGTGATCTTCGTTCCTTGGCTTGTGCGATCGCCCCGGAGTTGTCACAGTACAACTCTATGGGATCCATGATGCTAGGGACCACACCGAGCTCAGTGATAAACTTCTTTATCCAAACTGCCTCTTTTGCTGCTTCCGCAGCAGCAATGTACTCAGCTTCTGTTGTAGAATCAGCAACTGTCCCTTGCTTGGAACTCTTCCAGCTCACAGCTCCTCCATTCAGGCAAACACACGTATCCAGACTGTGATCTGTAGTCATCTTTGTCGGTTTGGAAGCTTGCATCAGTGTAACCCTTTACACTTAGCTCTTCCTTACCTCCAAATATCAAGAACGCATCCTTAGTTCTTCTCAAGTACTTTAGGATGTTCTTTACAGCAACCCAATGACTCTCACCCGGATTGGACTGGTAGCTGCTCACCATACTCAACGCGTATGATATGTTTGGTCTAGTACACAACATGACGTACATGATAGATCCTATGGCCGAAGCATAGGGTATCCTACTCATGCAGTCCTTCTCAGTCTCATTGGAGGGACAATCATTCTTGGAAAGAGTGACTCCATGCGACATGGGCAAGAATCCCTTCTTGGAATCTTGCATGTTGAACCTTTTCAACACCTTGTCTATATATGTACTTTGACTTAGGCCGAGCATCTTTCTAGAGCTATCTCTATAGATCTTTATACCAAGTATATAGGCTGCATCTCTTGAGTCCTTCATTGCAAAACACTTTCCTAGCCAATCTTTAACAGATTGCAAAGTAGAAATGTCTTTTCCAATAATTAATATGTCATCCACATACAAGACCAGAAATACTACAGAGCTCCCACTAACCTTCTTGTAAACACAAGTCTCATCTTTGTTCTTGATGAAGCCAAACTCTTTGACCGCGTCATCAAAACGTCGATTCCAGCTCCTAGAAGCTTGCTTTAATCTATTGCAGCTTACATACTTTATTGGAATTTTGTGGATCCTCAAAACCCTTCGGTTGTGTCATGTACACATCCTCGAGGAGGTTTCCATACAGGAACGTTGTTTTGACATCCATCTGCCAAATCTCATAGTCATAGTATGCTGCAATAGCAAGTAGGATTCGAATGGATTTAGTCATGGCGACTGGTGAAAAGGTCTCATCATAGTCAATACCATGAATCTATTTATACCCTTTGGCTACCAATCGCCCCTTATAGGCAACTACCTTGCCATCCATGTCGGTCTTCTTCTTGAAGACCCACTTGCACCCTATGGGCCGAGCCCCTTCGGATGGTTCCACCAAAGTCCATACTTTGTTGATGTACATGGAATCCATTTCGGATATCATGGCTTCTAGCCACTTTTTAGAGTATGGGCCTTTCATGGCTTCCCCGTAGGTTGCAGGATCATCATCCATGAGTGGTACTTCATCGGGCTCAGTCACAAGAAGTCCGTACCTCTCTGGCTCATGACGCACTCTTCCTGATCTACGGAGTTCCTGTGTTACCTGAACAGGTTCTTCCACAACATCTTGTGGTTCCTGCCCATGTTCCATCATTGGTTTAGTGATTTGTGGTTCTTGAATTTCTTCAAGTTCTACAGCCCTCCCACTTGCTTCGTTAGAGACAAACTCTCTTTCTAGAAACACGCCGGTCCGAGAAACAAACACTTTGTTCTCGGTGAGATTGTAGAAGTAATATCCTTTAGTTTCCTTAGGATATCCCACAAACTTACACTTATCCTCTTTGGGCTCGAGCTTGTCTGTTTGTAAACATTTTACATAGACATCGCAGCCCCAAATCCTCATAAACGACACTATGTGACGCTTCCCAGTCCATATCTCATATGGTGTCTTCATGACGGATTTGGATGGAACACGGTTAATGGTGAAAGCTGCCGTCATTAGAGCATGTCCCCAAAATGATATCCGAAGATCTGTTTGAGAAATCATAGATCGCACCATATCTAATAGTGTGCGATTCCTCCTCTCGTACATGCCATTCCACTGTGACGTTCCAGGTGGAGTGAGGTGGGATACTATCCCTCACTCTCTAAGATACTCATCAAACTCTTGGCTTAAGTATTCTCCTCCACGTTCCGATCGTAGAGCCTTCATACTTTTACCAAGTTGCTTCTCTACTTCATTCTTGAATTCCTTGAAAATTTCGAAGGATTCAGATTTGGCCTACATAAGGTATACAGATCCATATAAACTGAAATCATCAGTAAATGTGATGAAGTAGGTGTAACCATCTCTGGCAGGCGTGGGGAACGGCCCACATACATCAGTATGTATGAGTGCCAATAACTCACTAGTCCTCTCACCTTTCTTATTGAAAGGGGACTTTGTAATTTTTCCTAATAAACAATATTCACATGTCTCATATGATTCCAAATCAAATGAGTCTAGAAGTCCATCCTTATGGAGTCTAGATATGCGTTTCTCATTTATATGGCCTAAACGACAGTGCCATAGATATGTTGGATTTCAATCATTAGTTTTAATCCTTTTAGTATTTATGTTATAGATTGGACTATTTAGATCAAGGATATACAATCAATTAGACAAATGCGCACTACAATAGTGCATACTATCAAAATAAATGGAGCAACACTTGTCCTTTATTGAAATAGAAAAATCCTTCTCGTCCAAACAAGAAATCGAAATAATGTTTCTGCTCATAGCAGGCACATAAAAGCAATTATCTAATTCTAAAATAAGCCCAAAAGGCAAAGATAGATCATAAACGCCTACAGCTAATGGAGCAGCTCTTGCTCCATTCCCGACGCGCAGATCTATCTCCCCTTTACTCAATCTTCTACTTCTTTTCAAATCCTACATATTTCGACAAATGTGAGAACAACATCCAGTATCCAATACCCAAGATGAAGAAATAGAAAGATTGACGTCTATAACATAATGGTGGTGGAATCACTGTTCCAAGCTTCTTATCCTCCACATATTTAGGGAAATTCCTCCTCCAGTGACCCGACAGGCTGCAGTAGTGACATTCACCTTTAGCCACGCCTCCACTAGGCTTTAGGGCATCCTTGGATTTCACAACTTTCTTGCGCTTTCCTTTGGAAGTAGAGGCAACTCCTATGCCCTTCTTCTTATGCACCATCATTATGGCCTTGCCCTTGCCTTTGTTGACGCTCTATTCAGCTGTCTTTAGCATGTTCAACAAGTCTGGCAGAGTTTTACTGATCTCCTTCATATTATATTTCATGATGAAATGATTATAACTGTCAGGCAACGATTGCAAGACAAGATCAGTTGCCAAATCTTGTCCAAGTGGGAATCTCAGTCTCTCAAGGTTCTTAATGTATCCGATCATTCGGAGTACATGAGGCCCTACTGGATTCCCTTATGCAAGACTACTCTTGAACAATGCTTTAGACACCTCATAGCGCTCATGCCTTGGCTGTTCCTGAAACAATTGTTTCAAGTGTATGATCATATCATAGGCTTCCATATTCTCATGATGCTTGTGAAGCTCAGGAGTCATGGTGCAAAGCAGGAGGCAAGTCACGTCATTAGAATCATCAATATGTTTCTGACGTGCCCTCACATCCGCTAGAATAGACTCATCTTGTGGTGAGGCTGGAGTTGGAGTGTCCAAGACGTACAACTTCTTTTCTTGCTTAAGGACAATCCTTAAGTTTCTGTACCAGTCAAGAAAATTTGTTCTAGACAGTTTATCCTTCTCAAGGACAGATCGTAGGGATGAAGTCGATGCGTTGTTGTTTGCCATTTGAAATTCTACAAAACGAGAAATGTGCAATTTTAGTATTTTGAACAATTTAACTATATTCAACTATGGCTAGATCATCAAATATAGCTCCCACTATTTTTCTTGGATTAATAGCCCTCACCATTAATGCGGAAAATATCATTATATTTTCTAGTAGGTCCAAGATCCCTTTTTCACTTCTTCTTGAGCTTGCTTTGGCAAGTCACCCAAGAATAGGTTATTTAGGTAGGAACAATTCCAATTGCATCCCATGCAACTCTTGGTCCAATTAGGGTAATAAATATTTATTCTTTATCCATGGAAAACGCCTAATTGTCATGCCTCTAGGCTCATCAATCCAATTGAGTCTTACCCAGTTGTGTCCAACCTCTTGCTTCAACATACACACATTACTAGCTTGTGTCGTCCGTAACACACCATGGTAAATTAAAATCGCCTTGCTTTGGCAAGCCTGAATTTTAATAAACCCTGATCATGAAGGGTGTTTTGGCAAGAGAAGGCAAAACGCAATATTTAATTGAGGAATTTAATTTTCTTAATTTGTTTTGTTGATCCAATCAACATGATCTACTTATTTGGATTGAGAAATCCACAATAAAAGACCATCCTTGTTTATTATTATCTTGTTAAAGTTTTGCTCGTATCGCCATATACACAAAAATAAATAACGAGACAGAAATAATAAACATCCACAAAAATAAAAAAATAAAAAAACGTGGCATGGATATGGCCCCTAGACTAAGATATTATCAATCCAATGATAATATCCAATTTCCCTAAAGTGACAAGCTCATCTCCATGTGCTCCACCGTAGTCGCGCGCCTAGGGGGTGTCTTCTTTGTCTTTTGGCTTCTTTGGTCCTCCGGTCTTCTTCTCCATGGTCTTGGCTATCATCTAAATATTTCTAATTCTAGCCTAAAATCTAGAATAAATAAATAATAAAAGCCTCACATGTCGAGGAGAAAAGACGTCTCGCAGGCCGTAAACCAAACCACAAAGCAATAAACATCCACAACCTAGGCCATATCCATCCACCATGCAACAAAGCACATAATACAGTTAAAACCAATTTTTAACGCGCTTGTTCAATTTTAATTGAATTGGGTAATTAGGGTTACAACGGTCCAAGGGGTCCAACCTAAGCCTAGGGCGAACCCCAAGGACCGCCGCCCGCCACGTGGGCCCGGCGCAAGGCCGGCCGCCCTATGTGACCCGCGGTCTTTCTTGGCGCACAAGGAAGGGGGCGGACGACTAGGTTTTAGGCCCTAGCCTCCTTCCCTTCTTAATTGTTGCCCAAGTTTGGTTTTTTCCTTTATGGATGTTTCTATAAAATTGTTTCCATAATTAAAAACTCCTTTTCAACTATGTGCCCATGAACCCTAATTTTTCAAGAACCCAATAATTCACATACTATGTGATTAAACTCACCAATTCTAACATCCAATGTTAAATTAGATCTTGTTTATGTTTGAATCAAATTCAATTTGCATCTACTATGCCAATTAATTTCAGTTTTCGCGTAATAATAACAATACGGTGTATAAACTGAAACTGTAACACATAATATCATGTCATGCACTACGACTTGTGACTCTGATACCACTGTTGGGTTTTGACGTAGATAACACAGCGGGATAACAAAATTTAATCCTACTCAAAGCCCACCAAGGATCACAGGAAGAGACATCATAACATTATAAAAGACATAGTAATTGTGTACCTTTTGGTTTGGGAGATCACACGAAGAATAGTGTCCTCGTCTCTACGCTTGATCCACGTCTAGTGGTGAGATCTAGATTTTTCCTTCTCAAGTGCTATCTTGGACCGGAGGAAGAGGGAAGAAGGAATCAATCAACCAAAGGAAGCAAATAGAGGGATTCGGCCCTCTCTTTGAGCCGACGAGAAGGGACGCACGGCTAGGGGCTTCGGCCTCTAGCTTGTTCTTGCTCTCTCTTTTGCTCTCTCCCACTCTCTTGTGTTATGTATAATACCATTAGTGGGAAGGAAGCTAGAGCCTCCTTTA
This sequence comes from Linanthus parryae, assembly GCA_023055425.1. Taxonomy (NCBI): domain Eukaryota; kingdom Viridiplantae; phylum Streptophyta; class Magnoliopsida; order Ericales; family Polemoniaceae; genus Linanthus; species Linanthus parryae. The sequence continues at coordinate 105,440,327 of JALGPY010000001.1, forward strand.
TATAGTCCTAAAACTCCTTGTTAACTACATAAAGGTCCTTCCTAGTTCTACATGAACTTGGATTAGTCCCTTCTTTGCAAATTAGTCCTACTAAGTTTGCAGGGTGTTGCACAATGATCCTTCTTATTAATTAATCATATTAATTAATCCCAAATCTAGTTCTACTCTATTTGACGTGTGATCCCATAGGTTTCTACTTAGTTGGTAGTAACTTATTACTAACATGGAGCAGTATCTAGCGACACATCCATGCCACCCAACTAATAGAAATAGTCATTGATCCCGACAAACCTCTTGTGCCCAATATCTCATATTGCACTATCCCTTTATCTCCATATCCGGATTGTACACGAGACATAAATAGTCACACTCGTATATCGAATCCATAGTTCCTCGATCCTGGGAATATGCTTATGCAAGAAGATAACATCAATATCTCCATATTGATTTATCTGAGTCTGGCTAGACATTCAATAAGCCTCATCCCTTGAGTGGCCGTGGATATTTACTCCCATTACGTGGGAGGGACAAATCCTCTCTACATCACTACGATCTCTAAGCTTGCTTCCTATCATGCCCAATAGCTATCTTTATGATTATCGAGTTACGGTGTAACGTTTGATAGCATCAAAGCACGATATTTCACAACTAGATTATCTAGTGACTTCAAATCTAAGGATTTCAATTATATTAGCACTACGAGAAGTGATTTTGACTTAACATAATTTAATGTATCCTTCTCGTTGTGGGTCAATCCAGTTTGCCATTAATCCTAATGCATACCCATGTGTTATACTTGATATCTCCATATCAATCTACCCACATACTTGTCTATATTTGATCGTCCTATTAATCATTATAGTGGAGTAGGGATATTTAAGATAAACAACACATTTTTTTATCTAAGGACTTAGTTATATTAAATATCTCAATATATAATAAATGAATATTCTAGCCAATAACAATGATCATACTAAATATCTGATTGCCTCTAGGGCATCTATTCCAACACCAACCTCCATGCAAATAGCACATTAACAGTCAAAATCTAATTTTAATGCGCTTGGTCAATTTTTAATTGTTTTTGGATGTGCTTGGGTCAAAACATTCCAATAGGGCTCACCATGGCTTTGGTCGAAACCCTAAAGGACCTTGGGCCATGTGCGGCCAAGCCGTGCGCTAGGGCCGGCCCGAGCCATTGGTTGTCCCTCACTTGGGCAACAAGGCTAGAGGGGGGGGTCCCTAGGGGTTCCGAACCTCTCAATGGATTTGTTTTCAAAAACCTTGCCTTGTTGCCCAAGTTTGGTTGTTTTCATACTTGAAGAACCAATTTTTCAAGCATGTGCCCAAGCCCTTGCCGTCAAGATCCAAAAATTCACATCCTATGTGATTCAAACTCACTAATAATTTACATCATATGTAAAAATAGGTCTTGTTTGATTGAATCAAATTCAATTGCATCAAATATGCTTAATTTGTTCGTTTTACGCGATAAACAACAATAATCGTAACACATAAACTATGTTATGCTCTACGACATGTGGCTCTGATACCACTGTATGGTTTTGATAACGCATAAGTAGCGGAATAAACAATAATTAATCCTTTCAAGACCCTCAACGAGTCTAGATCTCATAACAATAGTAAGTGTTTAGTTTCAAGATACCTTTTGGTTCTCCTTTGATGACTTCACTCGTGATAAAGTATTCACGACTCTATGGCTAGTCCACTCCTAGGATTGAATCTGGATCCTTCAAGCCTTTGTGCTACCTAGTATTGAAGGAGGAAGAATAAGAGGATCACAATCACGCAAAACAAAGCAAGGAGGGGGCAATCTTCCTTGTGGCCGACGAGGTTGAGGGGCGGCAAAGGGGGGCTTCAGCCTCCTTTTGTTTCTCTCTCTCTCCTTGCTTTTCTTTCCTACTTAAGATATCTTATGAGCATTAGTTTATGATAAAAATCTAGGAGTGTCCTTTATATATTCCAACAACTCCTTGTTGACTGCATAAAAGCCCCTATCCTAATCCTGTCCATACACGGATTAGTCCAACTTGCAAATTAGTCCTACGAAGTTTGTAAGTAGTTGCATATTGATCCTTCTATTTAATTAATCATATTAATTAATTCCCAAGTCCATTCTAATCCATAGGGAGTGTGACCCCATAGGTTTCTACTTCGTTTGTAGTAACAATTACTAACATGGAGCGGCTGAAAACAATTGATGATTAGATGATTGGGTTCATCATGAACCAGTGCAAAAACAGAGAGTACTGGAGAGGACGAAAGAGATGATGAACAGTAAGGTTCATTCTATTGTCTCGATACACAATGGTGTCTTAAATACATGGAGACTAAGCTAGTGACCATTGGATGGGTCAAACAGATCTGAACGGCTGAGATTAATAGGCCATTAATATTTACAAAAATAATCCTCAGACTTTGCTTTATATGTCAGCGAGAATTTTCAGTAAGTCTGGGCTTTCACTTTAGTCCGTGCTTGATGTTGGACTTGAAGCCGGCCCACTCTTCATAGCCTAAGCTATATTCTTACACTCCCCCTCAAACTAATGGTGGTTGTAGAACCATTAGTTTGTCTTTAAGACTTGTGAAGTGTTGAGTAGAGAGACTTTTGGTGAAGATATCTGCAAGCTGATCTGCACTGTTAACAAATAAAACTCGTAAGTCACGAGAAAGAACTTTTTCACGAATATAGTGATAATCTATTTCAATGTGTTTTGTGCGGGCGTGCATGATTGGGTTTGCGGTCATTGCAATGGCGGACAAGTTGTCGCACCAAAGGATTGGTTTTTCCAAAATAGGGATGTGAAGGTCTCTAAATAGGATCTTAAGCCATGCAAGTTCGGCAGCCGTAGATGCAAGAGCCCTGTATTCGGCTTCGGTTGAGGATCGTGCTACGGTTGGTTGCTTTTTGGCGCCCCAATGAATCGGATTGGGACCGAGAAAGACAATGAAGCCGAAGGTACTACGGTGATCTGTTAGGTTTCCGGCCCAATCGGCATCTGAGTAAGCATTAATGGGCATGTGTCCACGTCGGTATAGGAGGCCATGGTTTTTGGTGCCTTTGAGATAGCGTAGGATACGCTTTGCGGCAATAAGGTGTGTGTCCGTGGGTGTGTGCATAAACTGACAAAGGTGATTAACTGCAAAAGAAATGTCGGGTCGGCTAAAAGTCAAGTATTGAGGGGCTCCTAGGAGTTGACGATAAGGTGTGGGATCATCTAATTTTTTGCCATCTAAAACATGAAATTTGGTACCTGCAGAGAGAGGAGTAAGAGCCGATTTGCAATTTGTCATGTGAAAGCGAGATAATAAGTCAGAAACATACTTAGCCTGGTTAATAAAAATGCCCGCAGTGTTTCTTTTGATCTCAAGACCCAAGAAATATGTGAGAGAGCCTAGGTTAGTCATTGAGAATTCAGAATGTAGGTTGTGAACAAGACGAGGTATGTAGACATTATCACTACCAGTCAAAATGATATCATCTACGTAAAGTAATAAAATAGTACGTTTATTGCCATTATGACGAATAAACAAGGACGAATCTGCATAAGAAGGAGAAAACCCATGAGACAATAAATAATTTGTGAAGCGCTCATGAAATACCCCGTTTTGTGACTACGGGTATTTTGTGATATTATTATAAGTATTGGGAAGTTAAAGTAATTATAGAGAGTTAATTATAATGCTTTGAGAGTTTGGGGGGAACTTTGTGACTTTAATCAAAGGTTTTAGTGTCTTTTATTTGAGTTTGGGGGAGGTGTTTGTCTTTTGGCAAAACTAAGGGGAAATAAGTGTCTTTTGACCTAAATTTCTTCCTACATAAAAGTTTCCTAATCCAAGAGGGTTTCCTACTTATGAAGTTAATTTTAATTCTAACTCTCATAAAAACCCTCACTCTCCTATTTTTTCTCTAACTCTCCCTCACGTCTCTCCCTACTCTACCCGTCCCTCTCTCACTCTCTCTCTCCCTTGTGACCGACGGCACACACCACCGCCGCCGCTCTCTCTCTCTTTTCCGGCAAGGTAATATCTCACTCTCTCTCTCTCTCTCTCTCTCTCTCTCTCTCTCTCTCTTTTTCTATTTTCTCTTTTCTTTCTCTCTTTCTTTCCCTATCCCCGTCCGCCTCTCTCTCCGTCCGCCTCCATGGGCGGCGGGTTGAGCGGGTTGGGTTGTTTTGTTTCTTTTTCTCTTTTCTTTTGTTGATCTCTTGATCTTGTGATCACTTGTTCATGATTCATGTATGTTGCATGTAATCTTTAAATTTCAGTTTGTTATGGTTAGGATCATTGTTCATGGATTCGTAGGATTTATTATCAAGTTTTAGGGTTTATCATGTTCTTGGGTGTTGGGAAGAAACCCTAGTTTGAAAGGGGAGTTTGATTGAATGATTTGGGAGCATGAATGATCATATTAGGTGGATAACAATCTGATTTGGACGTGGGAATCATGTTATATTAGGTTTAGTATGATTATAGGATGAACTAGATGCTTGGGGGAAAAGTTTCATGAAGATTGACAATTCCCGTATGGATCTTTTGAATGAAGTTGGAAACTTGAAACTAGTGCAACTTTTGATTCAGGAATCGAAATTAAGATCCGTTTGAGGCTAAACTTATTATTTCGAACGTTTTGAATCCAATGGAACTGTTTCTAGACCATGATCTGTTTGGGAAACTGGAGTAATAGATTTGGTGGAGTTATGATAGATTATGTATGCTTTAGGTTAGGGGATTTCGAAGCAAAGCTTTGGGTTTATTTTGGAGCATGAATTGAATGAGATGTTGGGGAAGTGTTAGAACCCTAAACCATGGACTATCATATGCATGTAATTAGTATAGCAAGTATATTGCTAGAATATTGGTTTGATTAGCATATTGTTATGTGTAGGTAACGAGTTCGTTGACGACGAGTACGTAGAGTACGTTGATTGATTGCTATTGTTGGAATTTGCTTTGAGGTAAGTAAATGTGCCAAGCCTAGTGTGATTATCTCCTTTGTGTCAAACGAATATTTGATTTGTTACGTCTCAAAATGTGTTTACATGATACATGACTTGAAATACGTGATTTCTACTTGTTAAATGTTTTGATGAAAATATCACCATGATAATGAATGAACTATAACGTAAAGTGAAAGATGTTGTGCGGGACTTTATTATTCTTTTGGGCGGTTGGCTGCGGTCCCGTCTCTTTTTAATCCGGTTGCAAGTCCCCGGATAGTAACATGTACTCACTCCTCTGACCGGCGTAGTCTTTGGGGGGTGTCGACACTTAAGGTCATGCACGTTGTGGTTATTTGGTTTTCCCCGTCACAACAAAGTAATAATGGATTTGTTTGGTTTTGTTAACGGAATGAAGTTAACACTGGATTTGGACTTTTCCTAATGATTATGGAAATTGATTTGGAAATATATTATGGAATTTGATTTGGAAATATGCTATGGAATTGGGAACTCTTATGTTTTAATACAAGAGTCAACTTTATTACTGATGTGTTTGCGAAAAACTCCTACTTACAAATGAGTCTTTGTTTATAACTATCCATCATCATTTTACATGTTTGGATGTTTGCTTACCAGTATTTCAATGCTGATTTTGTACTGTGGTGTTTCTTTTTCATTCCGCACCACAGGTCTAGAGGAAGGTTATCGGGCATAGAAGGGGACGCGCATCACATGGAACATTATTAGTAGTATTGTTTTTATTTGAAATTGAACTCTTTAATAGTTTAAACGCTTTAGTTGTTTTTGCCGGTTTGTGGCTAGGACGAAGGTTTATGATAACACATTATTTTAATTGGATTTAATTTATTATGGTGGATGTTTGTGCTTGCGAACCATGTTATAAAATCTCCTTGTATCCGGGCTCCTCTCGGGTACGGAGTGACATCCCCGGGTCTCCGGCTTGGGCCTTTGGGGGTGTTACAGGTGGTATCAGAGCCGGCTTTCTAAAAAGAAATTTGAAACTTGTTAGGGCAACTAAAATGAATATAGGAGAAAATAACTTAAAAATTCGACAAGCCGTGGGAATTTGGGTAGTATGGATAGGATTGTTATGTGTAAGTGTTTAGAAAATAGGATAGAAAGCAAGTGCCCCATCCATCCAATCGAATTTTTGAAGTATTCCAATTGGATTCTAAGTAAGCCTACTTTAAGAGACTTCATTGGGAGATTTCTTCAAGAGTCTTGTAACCATCGATTTGGAGTCTTGGGAATAATTATTGGTTTGCGAAGGGTAGTTATTTGGATTACAATCTATGCCTTTAAATTAGAGATTTATTAAGTTGTTTCCTCTTGTAGATGGCTAGAACTAAGCATACAGCAAGGAAGCGTGTGTTGCCAGTAGAGAAGCATCCTGTTGTGACACGTTGGGTCGAAGGTGAAGATTTTCCAGATTTTCGTGACCGTGTGGTTCAATATTGTGAAGATAGATTCCAAGCCTTAGATTTTCCTCGATATAGAAATCCCGCTTTTCAGGCTTACTGTATGGTGAAGGCATTACCTATGAAACCCATGTTTGGGGAAATTATTACAAAGTATAGCAACATCATGGGCAGGATGAATCGTTTGAATGATAGAGATTATCGTTGCCAAGGTGAATGGACGGTAAGTGCAGATTTTATATGCAAGCTATTGATGGAAACTTATCTTAAGTGGCAAAGTTATACAGTTATTGAGATAGAGTCCAGTGATGAAGAAGACGTAATCTACATAAGCTCTAGTGATGAAAAAGAGGTGATTATTATAGACTCTAGTGACGATGAAGAAGTTGAAGAAGATCCAATGGAAGACGTTGTTGAATACCCCGAGATTGAAGAAGATCCCATGGAACATGAAGAAAGTGAAGAAGACCCTAGTGAAGATGAAGAGCACGAGTATGATTCCGATGAAGAGGAAGAGATGGACGAAAGCGATGAGGACGACGATTAAGCTTATTAGAGTTCTTTAGATTTCTTAGACTAGATGCTTTAAGTTTTATTTATTGGTTTGAATAAGGCTCCATAGCCAAGCAACATTTGAAGTTTTAGAACGATTCTTGAATAGTCACTTTTGGAGTAGAGTAAATTCTTAGCGTTTTGCTTTGGAATGAAGAATGTTTACGTTTGAAGACCCGATTTGGGGAAGGTTTATAAAATTAGTTTTCTGAATTTTGGAGTATGATTGGATGAATTAAGGTTGTGTTATGCTTGTTAGCATTGATTATGGACTTAGAAAGTGTTCATGGAGTTAGGACGCGAAAGCTTTGATTTTCGGTGCTGTTGAATCTGCGCAGCAGTGAGTTTTTGTTGTAGCAAACGAATTTAATTTTGGAGTTATTTTTCCCTGAATTTTTCCCAGAAAGTAGATATACCCAGGTATCTCCCATAGAAATTTCAACCCCATATGAGTTCTGGAGAATTAGTTACGAATTTCCAAAGTTGACGGTTCAGTAGCAGAATTGCAAAGTGACTAGCTGTAGCATTTTTGATTGTTACCTATCTTCCAGATCTTGTTTTGACCCCAAATTTTTATGGAGACTATTAGACACGATTTTCTAACTCCCAGAGAAAGCCTAGCTCATTTTGAGAATTTTAAAGTCAGCTTAATGCTTTTCAAAGTCGATGTTTCTGTTCTCGTGGGCTGTGACAGCAGCTGTAGAGTTTCCTTTATATCTTGAGTTCTACAATTGATTTTGAATTGATTCTTCTTGATTATGAAAAAGACTCAGAGAGGTTGTTGCACACCAAAATTCGCAATTTTTTCTTGACCGATTGATCCTTTTTCCAATTTTGGAAGTAGATGAAAAGTTGAGACGTGATCAGTCTATGTGGAAATACATGAGTAATTGAGTTAAATGATGGTCAATGTGTGACATTACTTGTTGAATTGTGCACTACATGCCGTATATGCGTGATTGTTTGTACTTATTAGTACTTTATAAGTAATACAATAGGCTATAGTGTAGGGATTATGACTGATAGACCACATCAATACTACACCAGGAGAAATCGCCAAGTACCAATGGCCGCACCAAACAACAACAACAACAACAACAACAACATGGAACAGTTCTTCGCGCAATTTGCTCAGATGGCGCAGAACGCAAATCAGGGAGAGCAGAATAACGCTAATTGGGCCAAGAAAGTGGCAGATATGAAACCAGGGAACTTCATAGGCAATGAGGACCCTGTTGAGCTCGAGAATTGGATCGACGAGATGGATAAGATCCTTGAGCTAGTTGAGTGTTCCGAAGACCGCAAGGTGGTTTGCGCGGCATTTTACTTGAAGAACGAAGCTAATACATGGTGGAGGAGTACGCGTCAGAACTTTTTGGCGCGACCCAATTTCAATTGGGAGGCTCTTCAAACCGCACTTCGCACTCGCTTTTACCCGGACCATGTCCAGGATCAAAAGTACTTAGACTTCGTGAATCTGACACAAGGGAACGGTTCCGTGATCGAGTACTTCAATAAATTCATGGAATTATCCCGATTCGCAGGTCAGCTGATGCCCGATGAAGCGACTAAAGTCAGGAAGTTCATGTCTGGTCTCGAACTTCATCTGCAGAAAGACTTGATGTGCAGGACGTACGATACTCTACAGGAAGCTTATGATAGGGCTGCAGCCGTTTGGCGTATTCAAGAGGCACAAGATGAGAAGCGTGGGAAACGCAAGGTTGAGAACGTCGTGGGCTATGGAAACTGTTGGAATAGATGCCCTAGAGGCAATCTAGTTTAGTATGAATTTGTAATTGGCTAGAAAATTCATTTATTATTTATTGGATATTTAATATAATGAAGTCCTTAGATTTACAATCGTGTTGTTTATCTTAAATATCCCTAGTCAAGTATAATGATTAAATGGGACAATCATCTATAGACTAGTATGGGGTTGGATTGATATGGAGATATCACGATCCAACACATAGGTGTGCATTACGGAATGTTGCACTGGATTGACCCATCACCAAGAAGGCTACATACACGTTATGTTTAGTCACAAGTGCTTCTCGGGTACAATGGTATTGTCATCCTTAGACTTGAAGTCACTAGATATTCTAGTTGTGGATCATTGTGATCTTGGTAGCGTTAAACGCTACACCGTGACTGGGTAGTTATAAAGGCGTGTACTGGATACAATGAGAAGCAAGCTTAGAGATCGTAGTGGACGTAGAGAGGATTTGCCCCTCCCACATAACGGGAGCAAATATCCAAGGCCACTCGAAGGATAGTGCTTATAGAATGTCTGGCCAGACTCAAATAAATCAATATATGGGATATTGATGTTATTTGCACGAATAAGGCTATTCCATGGATCGAGAAACTAGGGATTGGATATACGAGTGTGACTTGTATGTCTCGTGTCCAATCCGGATATGGAGGCAAAGGGATGAGACAATTACTTGTACAAGGTTGTCTAGATGACTATTCTATTAGTTGGCTAGAATGGATGTTTTGCTAGAAACCGCTCCATATTAGCAAAGAGTTGCTACCAACTAGATAGAACCTATGGGGTCACACGCTATATAGAGTTGTACTAGATTTGGGAATTAATTAATTGGATTAATTAGAAGGATCACTTTGCAAACCCTTGCAAACTTAGTAGGGACTAATTTGCAAGGAAGGGACTAAATTGAATTCTAGTTGGACTAGAATAAGTCCTTTAGGTAGTTAACAAGGAGTTGTTGGACTATATAAAGGACCCTCCTTCCTTCCTTCCTCATAACTTTATGCTCTAAAGAGAACATAACAAGAGTGGGAGAGAACAAAGGAGAGAGAGAGCAAGCAACAAGGAGGACGCCACCCCCTTGCCGCCGCCCCTCGTCCCCGACGCCACAAGAGGGCCGAACCCCCTCTTTGTGCCTCGTTTTGCGTGATTCCTTCACCCTCCTCTCATTCCGGGCTAGCACCAAGGAGATTGGAGATCTAGGAGCAAATCTAGGCGTGGATCAACTATAGAGAACGTGACACTATTCGCGTTTGAAGTCATCAAGGAGAACCCAAAGGTGTGTTTATGATTTCTTACCTTCACTATCGTTATGCATCTAGACTTGTGATCCTTGGAGGGTTTTGCATGGTTGTTTATGTGATTATGCTTCCGTTTGCGCGATCCATGAATCAAAACCCTACAGTGGTATCAGAGCCACAGGTCATAGAGCATAAACGTAGTTTATGTGTTACATTCTTGTTGTTTTACACCTTAATTTGTTGTTTATCGCGTAAAACAAGACAAATCAAGCATTAGATGCAATTTATCAAAGAATTAATCATAACAAGACCCAATTATTGCATTGGATGCATGAATTGGTGAGTTTGAGAAATTTTAGGATCTTAGATCTAGGGTTTGGGCATCCTTGGGGAAGAAGGAGTTCTCCCAAAACACGGAAACAACCAAACTTGGGCTCCAAGCAAGGAGGTTGTTTTGGAAACAACCTCCACAAGGAGGTTCGGCCCCCTAGGGGACCGCCCCCCTTGCTTGCCGCCCAAGCTTGGCGCCCTAAGGGGCCGGGCGGCCCTAACCCGCGGGCCTAGCTTGCGGGTTTTGGGCCGGGCCGGCCCTAGGGCCTTATGGTTCACTTTGTTTTGGGCCCGGGCAATTGGATTGTTGGGCCCATGGACCGTTTTAACCCTAGAAATCCTAAAATCAATTAAAATTGACCAAGCGCGTTAAAATTGGATTTTAACTGTTTATGTGCAAATCGCATGGTGATTGGATATGGCCTTAGGATGTGGTTTGATGTGGATGTTTAGTTTTGTGGTTTGGTTTTACGGCCTGCGAGCTGATCAATTAATTGTAATAATTAATTAGGGTTTTATGGCCTTCGCGCCATTTTTTTTCTCAACTTGTGAGATTTATTTTTATTTAGTATAGATATTAGCTAGTGCTAGATAAAGTAGATTGTTAGCCAAGATTGGAGAAAAGAAGCCCAAAGCCAAAAGGAGCCACAAGAGATGGAGCATGGAGCATGGAGCATTCCACATGACTATGAAGGATGGACCAAAAGATCAAGACGCATGGAGATGTGTTTGTTTAGGGTTCATAGATAATTCCATTGGCTTGGAATTATCTTAGTCTAGAAAAGGCCATATCCACATCACGTTTAAATTCTGTTTTGTGGTTGTTTATTTATTGTCTTATTATTTGTGTGGTTGGTGTATGGATGATGCATGCAATTAGGATAATAAGATAATTAGACAACCCGGATCTATTATTTGGAGTTGTGCCCAAACTCAAATAGATAGATTAGTTGATATTGATCAACAAAATAATTAAAATTTAAAAATCCCTCAAAATTTAAATATTGTGTTCTTGCCTTCTCGTTATTTAAACACTCATTATCATCATTATTTATCAAGTTCGTGCGTGCCAAAGCATGGCGACTTGGTTCATAATGATGGAATGCGATGGCACGTAACAATGTGCAATTGTTTAGATAAGAGGTTGAACACAACTAGGCTATTAATTTGATTAAGAAACCTAGAGGCAATCAATTGGGATTATCCATATGGATGGATAAATAAGGAGTTATTTGCCCGATTGAACCAAGAGTTGCATATGGGATGCAATTGGAAATCGTTCCTACCTAAGAAGTAATCAAATTATGGGTGACTTGCCAAAGCAAGCTCATAAGGAGATGAAAAAGATGGATCTTGGCCCACTAGAAAATATAAGGATATTTTCCGCATTAATATCTTGAGGGTTATTAATCCGTAGAAAAATAGTGGGAGCTATATTTAATAAACTAGCCATTATTAAATATAGTCAAAAATTCACAAATACTAAAACTTGTGTATTTTCCTTTTGTAGAATTCCAAATGGCAAACAACTCATCGAGTTCACAACATTCCCTACGATCTGTCCTTGAGAAGGACAAGCTCTCTGGAACCAACTTTCTTGATTGGTACAGAAACTTGAGAATTGTTCTCAAGCAAGAGAAGAAGCTGTACGCAATAGAGGAGCATGTTCCAGAAGGTCCAGAGAATCAGACACCTGCTGCTCTAAAGGCGTATCAAAAGCGTGTTGATGACGCTAATGATGCGGCCTGCCTAATGCTTTGCACCATGACCTCTGAGCTTCAGAAGCAACATGAGAACATGAATGCTGTCGATATGATCGAACATCTAAAGCAGCTCTTCCAAGAGCAGGCGAGGGTAGAGAGGTATGAGGTCTCAAAGGCACTGTTCAAATTTCATCTGGCAGAAGGGAACCCGGTGGGACCCCATGTACTCCGAATGATCGGGTACTTGGTGAATCTCGCCCGGCTTGGGTTCCCGGTCGGCCAAGAGTTGGCAACCAATCTCGTGTTGCAATCGTTGCCTGAAAGTTATGGACAGTTCATTATGAACTATAAACATGAACGAGATCGTTAAACCACTGCCAGATTTGCTCAACATGTTGAGGACGGCTGAACAGAGCATCAACAAGGGTAAGGGCAAGGCCATTATGATGGTGAATACAGGAAAGGGCAAAAAAATTTGCATCTTCCTCCAAGGGCAAAGGCAAGTCAGTTGCTAAGTCCAAGGAACAAGCCCTTAAGCCTGTTGGTGGCATTGCCAAGGTCGTGACTAAGGGTGAATGTCACTACTGTAGTCAACCTGGACACTGGAGGAGGAACTGCCCAAAATATCTGGAGGACAAGAGGCTTGGAATAGTGATTCCACCACCACCAGGTATTTTTGTTGTATATGTCAATTTAACTGTCTCTACATCATGGGTATTAGATACTGGATGTGGATCTCATATTTGTCGAAATATGCAGGATCTAAAGAGAAGTAAAAGATTGGCTAAAGGGGAGGTAGATCTACGCGTTGGGAATGGAGCAAAGGTTGCTGCGTTGGCCATAGGCGTGTGCGAGCTATCTCTGCCTTCAAGATTAGTTTTAGAATTAAATAATTGCTATTTTGTGCCTGCTATGAGCAGAAACATTATTTCTATTTCTTGTTTGGACAAGGAAGGTTTTATTATTTCAATAAAGAACAATTGTTATTCCTTTTATTTGAATAATATTCACTATTTTAGTGCGCAATTATTTAATGGACTTTATGTCCCTGATCTAAGCAATCCTGTCTACAACATTAATACCAAGCGGATTAAAATAAATGATTTAAATCCTGCTTATTTATGGCATTGTTGTTTAGGCCACATAAATGAGAAACGTGTATCTAGACTCCATAAGGATGGATTTCTAGACTCATTTGATTTTGAATCATATGAGACATGTGAGGCTTGTTTATTGGGAAAAATGACAAAGTCCCCTTTCAATAAGAAAGGTGAGAGGACTAGTGAGCAATTGGCGCTCATACATACCGATGTGTGTGGGCCATTTGCCACGCCTGCCAGGGGTGGTTATGTCTACTTCATTACGTTTACTGATGATTACAGTAGATATGGATTTGTGTACCTTATGAGGGCAAAATCCGAATCTTTTGAAGTGTTCAAAGAATTCAAGAATGAAGTAGAGAAGCAACTTGGCAAAAGTATCAAGGCTCTACGATCGGATCGTGGAGGAGAATACTTGAGCCAAGAGTTTGACGACTATCTTAGAGAGTGTGGGATCGTGTCCCAACTCACTCCACCCGGAACGCCACAATGGAATGGCGTGTCCGAGAGGAGGAATCGAACCCTATTGGATATTGTTCGGTCTATGATGTGTCAAACCGATCTTCCATTATCATTTTGGGGCTACGCTCTATTAAGTGCAGCTTTCACCATTAACCGTGTTCCATCTAAATCAGTCATGAAGACACCATATGAGATGTGGAGTGGGAGGCGTCCCACACTGTCGTTCATGAGGATTTGGGGCTGCGATGTCTATGTAAAACGTTTACAATCAGACAAACTAGGGCCTAAATCGGATAAGTGTAAATTTGTGGGGTACCCTAAGGAAACTAAGGGATACTACTTCTACAATCCAACCGAGAACAAAGTGTTTGTTGCTCGGACCGGCGTGTTTCTAGAAAGAGAGTTTGTCTCTAAAGAAGCAAGTGGGAGGAATGTAGAACTTGAAGAAGTTCAAGAACCACAAATCACTGAACCAATTATGGAACATGAACAGGAATCACAAGCAGTTGTGGAGCCACCTGTTCAGGTAACACAAGAGCTTCGTAGATCTAGTAGAGTGCGCCAGGAACCCGAGAGGTACGGACTTCTCGTGACTGATTCCGGTGACACGATGCTCATAGATGATGAGCCTACTACCTATGAGGAGGCCATGAATGGCCCAGACTCGCAGAAGTGGCTTGAAGCCATGAGATCCGAGATGGAATCCATGTATACCAACAATGTATGGACTTTGGTGGAACCACCTGATGGGGCGTGGCCCATAGGGTGCAAGTGGGTCTTCAAGAAGAAGATCGACATGGATGGTAATGTGATTACCTATAAGGGCCGATTGGTGGCTAAAGGATTCAGACAGATTCATGGTATTGACTATGATGAAACCTTTTCACCAGTCGCAATGACCAAATCCATCCGAATCCTACTTGCAATTGCAGCATACTACGACTATGAGATTTGGCAGATGGATGTCAAAACAGCATTCCTTTATGGGAATCTCCTCGAGGATGTGTATATGATACAGCCGGAGGGTTTTGAGGATCCAAAGCAAGCCAACAAAGTCTGTAAACTGCAACGATCCATTTATGGATTAAAGCAAGCTTCTAGGAGTTGGAATCGACGTTTTGATGAAGTGGTCAAAGAGTTCTGCTTCATCAGAAACGAAGATGAGTCTTGTGTTTACAAGAAGGTTAGTGGGAGCTCTGTAGCTTTTCTGGTCTTGTATGTGGATGACATACTACTCATTGGAAACGACATTCCCATGCTGCAATCTGTGAAAGATTGGCTAGGAAAGTGTTTCTCAATGAAGGACTTAGGGGAAGCAGCCTATATACTCGGTATAAAGATCTATAGAGATAGATCTAAGAGGTTGCTAGGCCTAAGTCAAAGTACATATATTGACAAGGTGCTGAAACGGTTCAACATGCAAGATTCCAAGAAGGGATTCTTGCCCATGTCACATGGAATCACTCTTTCGAAGAGTGGTTGTCCTTCCAATAAGATTGAGAAGGAACGCATGAGTAGGATTCCCTATGCCTCGGCCATAGGATCTATCATGTACGCCATGTTATGTACTAGACCAGATGTGTCATATGCCTTGAGTATGACAAGCAGATACCAATCCAATCCGGGTGAGAGTCACTGGATTGCTGTCAAGAACATCCTTAAGTACTTGAGAAGAACTAAGGATGCTTTCTTGATATTTGGCGGTGAGGAAGAGTTGCGTGTAAGGGGTTACACTGATGCAAGCTTCCAAACCGATAGAGATGACTTTAGGTCACAGTCGGGATATGTGTTTTGCCTGAATGGAGCAGCGGTGAGCTGGAAGAGTTCCAAGCAAGAGACGGTAGCTGATTCTACAACAGAGGCTGAGTACATTGCTGCAAATGGCGCAGCAAAGGAGGCTGTTTGGATCAGAAAGTTTGTTTCTGAACTTGGTGTGGTCCCTAGCATTGCGGATCCAGTGGAGTTGTTCTGTGACAACACTGGGGCGATCGCGCAATCAAAGGAACCAAGATCGCACCAGAAGTCCAAGCATGTGCTCAGGAAGTTTCATCTGATTCGAGATATTATCGATAGAGGAGACGTTCGGATATGCAAGATTCCTACAGATGATAATCTGTCAGACCCGCTTACGAAGCCTCTCACGCAGTGGAAGCATGAAGGGCACACTAGGAGTATGGGCATACGTGATGCGCCAGATTGGCTCTAGTGCAAGTGGGAGACTGTTGGAATAGATGCCCTAGAGGCAATCTAGTTTAGTATGAATTTGTAATTGGCTAGAAAATTCATTTATTATTTATTGGATATTTAATATAATGAAGTCCTTAGATTTACAATCGTGTTGTTTATCTTAAATATCCCTAGTCAAGTATAATGATTAAATGGGACAATCATCTATAGACTAGTATGGGGTTGGATTGATATGGAGATATCACGATCCAACACATAGGTGTGCATTACGGAATGTTGCACTGGATTGACCCATCACCAAGAAGGCTACATACACGTGTTGTTTAGTCACAAGTGCTTCTCGGGTACAATGGTATTGTCATCCTTAGACTTGAAGTCACTAGATATTCTAGTTGTGGATCATTGTGATCTTGGTAGCGTTAAACGCTACACCGTGACTGGGTAGTTATAAAGGCGTGTACTGGATACAATGAGAAGCAAGCTTAGAGATCGTAGTGGACGTAGAGAGGATTTGCCCCTCCCACATAACGGGAGCAAATATCCAAGGCCACTCGAAGGATAGTGCTTATAGAATGTCTGGCCAGACTCAAATAAATCAATATATGGGATATTGATGTTATTTGCACGAATAAGGCTATTCCATGGATCGAGAAACTAGGGATTGGATATACGAGTGTGACTTGTATGTCTCGTGTCCAATCCGGATATGGAGGCAAATGGATGAGACAATTACTTGTACAAGGTTGTCTAGATGACTATTCTATTAGTTGGCTAGAATGGATGTTTTGCTAGAAACCGCTCCATATTAGCAAAGAGTTGCTACCAACTAGATAGAACCTATGGGGTCACACGCTATATAGAGTTGTACTAGATTTGGGAATTAATTAATTGGATTAATTAATTAGAAGGATCACTTTGCAAACCCTTGCAAACTTAGTAGGGACTAATTTGCAAGGAAGGGACTAAATTGAATTCTAGTTGGACTAGAATAAGTCCTTTAGGTAGTTAACAAGGAGTTGTTGGACTATATAAAGGACCCTCCTTCCTTCCTTCCTCATAACTTTATGCTCTAAAGAGAACATAACAAGAGTGGGAGAGAACAAAGGAGAGAGAGAGCAAGCCACAAGGAGGACGCCGCCCCCTTGCCGCCGCCCCTCGTCCCCGACGCCACAAGAGGGCCGAACCCCCTCTTTGTGCCTCGTTTTGCGTGATTCCTTCACCCTCCTCTCATTCCGGGCTAGCACCAAGGAGATTGGAGATCTAGGAGCAACTCTAGGCGTGGATCAACTATAGAGAACGTGACACTATTCGCGTTTGAAGTCATCAAGGAGAACCCAAAGGTGTGTTTATGATTTCTTACCTTCACTATCGTTTTGCATCTAGACTTGTGATCCTTGGAGGGTTTTGCATGGTTGTTTATTTGATTATGCTTCCGTTTGCGCGATCCATGAATCAAAACCCTACAGAAACAATCAGGGCAGGACTAACCAAGGTAGTCAGGACAAAAGGTTTAAGCCTAACCATGGAGGAAGTAACCAGGATTAGCACCGTGGTCAATTACTGCTCGATATATCCTCCTTCTTAGCAGTAATAGACTGCCACGATCAGAAGATAAGGCTTAAAGGTCCAAAAGGAGAAAGAGTTTCTTACCGTGGTATCACAAAAGAACCATGTATTCGACTAGTGTCAGCCTTGACCATAGTCAACCAAGTGAAGAAGGGGAATAGTGTTTATTTGTGTTACATTCAAGACATATCTAAGAAGGAGAATGTGCTAGAAGAAATACCAATAGTTAGAGATTTTCCCGATGTATTCCCGGACGAAATTCCAGGAATGCCACCTAGAAGAGAGATCGAATTCACTATGGATTTAACACCTGGAACAGCTCCAATTTCAAAGGCACCGTACAGAATGGCGCCAGTAGAGTTGAAAGAACTTAAGGATCAGCTGCAAGAGTTACTCCAAAAGGGTTATATAAGGCCGAGTGTTTCACCTTGGGGTGCACCGGTGTTGTTTGTGAAGAAGAAAGATGGAAGCTTGAGGTTGTGCATTGACTATAGGGAGTTGAATCGCGCAACAATCAAGAACAAATACCCTTTACCCCGAATTGACGATTTGTTTGATCAATTACAAGGGGCGAGTGTTTTCTCAAAGATAGACTTGAGATCAGGGTATCACCAGCTTCGAGTAGCCGAGAAGGACATACCGAAGACAGCCTTTAGAACGAGGTATGGACACTACGAGTTTACCGTTATGCCTTTTGGTCTGACCAATGCTCCAGCAGTATTTATGGATCTAATGAATCGTGTTATGAGAACGTTTCTAGATCGTTTCGTGGTCGTCTTTATTGATGACATCCTTGTTTATTCAAAGAGCGAGGAAGAACACGAAGAACATCTCAAAGAAGTGTTAGAAACTTTGAGACATGAGAAGTTATATGCTAAACTCTCGAAGTGTGAATTTTGGCTAAAACACGTTCCATTTTTGGGTCACATAATTTCTAAGGAAGGAATATCCGTGGATCCAGGAAAGATTTCAGCAGTAAAAGATTGGCCTACTCCGAAGAATGTGTCCGAAGTAAGAAGTTTTCTCGGATTAGCAGGATATTACAGACGTTTCATGAAAGATTTCTCAAAGATCGCTAGACCGCTTACTACACTAACCAAGAAGACGGTAAGGTATAAGTGGAGCGAAGATTGTGAAGAAGCATTCCAGACATTGAAGGAAAAGTTAACGACCGCACCTGTCTTAGCTTTACCCAATGATTCTAGCGAATTTGATGTTTACAGTGATGCATCGAAGAAGGGTTTAGGATGCGTGCTTATGCAAGAAAGAAGAGTCATTGCTTATGCTTCAAGACAACTGAAAACTCATGAAGAGAACTATGCTACGCATGACTTAGAACTTGCAGCTATAGTATTCGCATTGAAGATATGGAGACATCACTTGTATGGATCTGTGTGTAGATTGTATACGGATCATAGCAGTCTCAAGTACATTTTCACGTAGAAAGAGCTAAACAACAGGCAAAGACGTTGGTTAGAAGTCATAAAGGATTATGATTTGCGTATCCAATACCATGAAGGGAAGGTAAACGTAGTAGCTGATGCGTTAAGCCGAAAGTCGAGCCATACTTTGGATACTATGCTAGTTTTACCAGATCGGCTATGCCGAGAGTTCCGAAAACTTGGAATTGAAGTAGTGAAACAAAGAGGAGTAAAGAATATCCTTGGGAATATGACAGTTGTGCCAGATGTTTTGGAAGAAATAAGGAGTAACCAGCCAGGAGATGTGAAACTGGAAAGGATAAAGAAGAAGATTGCAGAAGGCCAAGCAAATGATTTCAAAATACATGAAGATGGAAGTATTCGTTACAAAGGAAGATGGTGTGTACCACATAAGTGTACGGAAACTAAGGAGAAGTTGATGCGAGAAGCGCACAACACACCCTACTCAGTACATCCAGGAGGTGACAAACTCTATAAGGACATGAAGAAGATGTTTTGGTGGCCTAACATGAAGAAAGAAGTGGCATAATTTGTGGCAAAATGTCTAACTTGTCAAAAGGTGAAGTTTGAACATAAAAGAATGGGAGGCTTAGTACAACCATTAGACGTCCCAGTTTGGAAGTGGGATTCTATTTCGATGGATTTCGTGACTGCTTTACCGACATCGAAAAACGTTTGAATTGTTCTCTCAGCAACAGGCCAACGAAATTCAAACGTTGGAAGATATGCTAAGATCGTGTGTTATGGATTTTCAAGGTTCATGGGTTGATAGATTACCTTTGATAGAATTCTCCTACAACAACAGTTATCATGCCAGTATTGGAATGGAACCACATGAAGCTTTGTATGGAAGGAAGTGTAGAACACCGTTGTGTTGGAACGACATAAGTGAGACGATAGTAATTGGTCCACAACTTATTGAAGAGATGACAGATCAAGTGAGACTTATACAGCAGCGAATGAAGGCAGCGCAGGATAGACAGAAATCTTACGCGGATCAGAAGAGAAGACCGTTGGAATTTCAAGTTGGAGAAAAAGCATTTCTAAAAGTTTCGCCGACTAAAGGAGTCATGAGGTTCAATCAGAAAGGGAAGTTGAGCCCGAAAATCATAGGACCATATGATGTTATAGAAAAGATTGGAGAAGTGGCTTACCGATTGGATTTACCATCGAATTTAGGTCGTGTTCATAACGTATTTCACGTATCACAGCTGAAGAAGTATATGCCTAATGCATCTCATGTATTAGATCCCGAACCAGTAGAACTGGACCCGTCTTTGAGTTATGAAGAACAGCCTGTCAAGATTTTAGACACCAAGACAAGGAACACCCGTAACAAGAGTGTCAAGATTGTAAAAGTCTTATGGACTAACCACCTCACTGAAGAGGCAACTTGGGAAGCGGAAGATGATATGAGGAAGAAGTACCCTCACTTGTTTGACGAGGTACCTTGAGTTACGAGAACGTCACTCCTCTAAGGGGGAGAGGATGTAATCCTTCGATTTTTGAATACAGTATTACTTATAGTATATTGCATATCATTCATGACCTTAGGTTGCATTTAGTAGCCCGTACTATTGAGGGGAGGTGTATACCTTATTGTGGTTAAAAGTTTAGTTTAAACTTCAAGGACAGTTTCTCTTTTAGGAGGGAGGTTTTTGTTTAAACTTCGAGGAAGAAGTTCTCTTTAAGGAGGGAAGGATGAAATACCCCATTTTGTGACTACGGGTATTTTGTGATATTATTATAAGTATTGGGAAGTTAAAGTAATTATAGAGAGTTAATTATAATGCTTTGAGAGTTTGGGGGGAACTTTGTGACTTTAATCAAAGGTTTTAGTGTCTTTTATTTGAGTTTGGGGGAGGTGTTTGTCTTTTGGCAAAACTAAGGGGAAATAAGTGTCTTTTGACCTAAATTTCTTCCTACATAAAAGTTTCCTAATCCAAGAGGGTTTCCTACTTATGAAGTTAATTTTAATTCTAACTCTCATAAAAACCCTCACTCTCCTATTTTTTCTCTAACTCTCCCTCACGTCTCTCCCTACTCTACCCGTCCCTCTCTCACTCTCTCTCTCCCTTGTGACCGACGGCACACACCACCGCCGCCGCTCTCTCTCTCTTTTCCGGCAAGGTAATATCTCACTCTATCTCTCTCTCTCTTTTTATCTTTTCTCTTTTCTTTCTCTCTTTCTTTCCCTATCCACGTCCGCCTCTCTCTCCGTCCGCCTCCATGGGCGGCGGGTTGAGCGGGTTGGGTTGTTTAGTTTCTTTTTCTCTTTTCTTTTGTTGATCTCTTGATCTTGTGATCACTTGTTCATGATTCACGTATGTTGCATGTAATCTTTAAATTTCAGTTTGTTATGGTTAGGATCATTGTTCATGGATTCGTAGGATTTATTATCAAGTTTTAGGGTTTATCATGTTCTTGGGTGTTGGGAAGAAACCCTAGTTTGAAAGGGGAGTTTGATTGAATGATTTGGGAGAATGAATGATCATATTAGGTGGATAACAATCTGATTTGGATGTGGGAATCATGTTAGATTAGGTTTAGTATGATTATAGGATGAACTAGATGCTTGGGGGGAAAAGTTTCATGAAGATTGACAATTCCCGTATGGATATTTTGAATGAAGTTGGAAACTTGAAACTAGTGTAACTTTTGATTCAGGAATCGAAATTAAGATCCGTTTGGGGCTAAACTTATTATTTCGAAAGTTTTGAATCCAATGGAACTGTTTCTAGACCATGATCTGTTTGGGAAACTGGAGTAATAGATTTGGTGGAGTTATGATAGATTATGTATGCTTTAGGTTAGGGGATTTCGAAGCAAAGCTTTGGGTTTATTTTGAAGCATGAATTGAATGAGATGTTGGGGAAGTGTTAGAACCCTAAACCATGGACTATCATATGCATGTAATTAGTATAGCAAGTATATTTCTAGAATATTGGTTTGATTAGCATATTGTTATGTGTAGGTAACGAGTTCGTTGACGACGAGTGACACGATTTCTTACGTGTATACGCAAGTGCACGGTCGAAGTAATAAAGATGAGTATTAAGCTCAGGTTGTCGAACCCACTGGGACAGATAGTAGGTTTATTGTTAATTAGAGATTAAATTTAAAGAGTGTAATTGAAATAGCAGTAAGAAAGTTGTTGATTTGAGAAGTTGTCACCCCGAATCAAGTGACTGAATTAAACTAACTAAAATACTATATTTTTTGTATTTTCTGAATTAAACAACGGTTTATCAACTATTAAGAGGAACTAGGCGATCTATGGATCACCTAGGGCAGCAGAAAATTCCGGATATTGCTTTGAAACATGTAATATTGAATATGCTCTTGATCACGTTTAACTACTTACAATCTCCTCTCAGTCTCATGTAAGCCTATGCTAAGTTCAATAGTCGTCATCTGTCGATCCATAAACTATATCACCTAACAAGCATTAAGAATAATCCTACGTTTTGATCCAAACCCTAACATTTCGCCTTTCGGTCCATCATGATACGGGGTTGCTAGCAATCCTAGATTCATAAGCTAATCAATCTTCACCTCTCAGTCCATCAATCTTTCACCAAGTAGTTACCCTAGTTCATGACGCTAGTTTAACATAAGATAAAGCGCAAGATTACTAGAAGATGCAAATTCACTATTACTTTAAGCTAAGATAACACGGTATGTATTGAAACATCTAATATGATCATTCATATCCTACCAAGCACGTGTCAATAGTGCAAGTTCAACAATCCATCAAACGAGATAAAATCAATCCATCACATGAATCCATAAGCACGAATCAATCAACAAATCCGGAACGGTGTCTAACAAAGCCCTAGGCTCTCCATAGAGCCTAGCAAATAAAACTACTCAAATAATCTGAAAATAATAGCTAACAAGTTCATTGTATTGAGAAACGATAGAAAAGATAGGAGGGATAGTCAAACTCGTGACGAAATTCGCATTCCGGCGACTCCGGCGTTGTTCTCCATGATCGTCGTCTCTCCTAGCCTTCCTCCCTCGTTCCCCAACAGCTTCTCCTGTGTTTTAGTTCTAAGAATGCGTTCCCCAAGGCCTGGGCACGCTTTTTAATGAAATATGGCCGAAATTGCACTTCAGCCCCTCCAGTTTGTAATTCCCGGACAGAATTATTTTCTGATTTGCGCGGGCTGTATCTCCCTCATACGGACTCGTCTTCGGGCCTACCATATACTGTTGGAAAGCTACGGATGTCTACTTTCCAATGCCGAAAGCCTTGCTCCAAAATTCTTTGTAGATTTTCCTGGGATTCGAAAAGAGTGCAGGCTGGTCCTGTGTGACTTTTCCAACTTTTCTTCGTTTGTGCGTCTTCTTTTCTCCTCTTCATCTAGCTCCATTCCAAGCATATCCAAGCATCTCATAAACTCCATTGCACCTATTTTACCTGAGATACACAACACTAAACAACCCATGCACTTATCATCGCAAATATGAGAGAAAACATGCACAAATAAGCTAGAAACACAACTTTTCACTCTTAGGCTTAGAAATAGTCAAATTCACATATTTGTGCAAATATAACATATAAATCATGTGAAATAAGACTAATACAAGTACTAAGAAAGTATAATAATAACTCCTAAAAGAGAGTTATCAAATACCCCCACACTTACCTTTTGCTCGTCCCGAGTAAAACCACTATTTACTAGCCGACTCAAGACGCAAACGACACAAGACTCGACAATGCAACAATATGATGCAAATGCAAACTACGACTCGATCCTACACAAACACATATATACACAAAACACACTTTTTATCTTTTTGGTTGAGATCGGGCAATCTCCATTGGCTTTAATCGATTATCATGAAGTGATGAGAATCCTAGGAACAAAGCATGAGTTGAAACTAAATTCGACAACGAGACTCTC
The DNA here is from genome assembly GCA_023055425.1 of Linanthus parryae. NCBI lineage: Eukaryota > Viridiplantae > Streptophyta > Magnoliopsida > Ericales > Polemoniaceae > Linanthus > Linanthus parryae. Next base: position 105,463,994 of record JALGPY010000001.1, read on the forward strand.
CCCTAGTTAGTATAGAAAGTCTAACTTTACTAAGTACAAGAGTACGCTACCTCTTCGCGTGTGTCACGAAATAAGAGACTACGCTAGGCAAAGCCACATCCAAGGTCCGAGCTCCTAATCCGCTAACAGTTTTCACATGATGAGGCTTAGGGACATAAAGATAATCTCGTCGAAATCAAGTCCTAAGCGTCACATTCTCACATCAAATCCCACATCTCACACACCCTCACCACGATGATAGAAACCAAAACCCAAAGCTCACCACCTCCGGCCCTCAATTCCCTCAAACCCCGGTACACTAGTGATCTCCGTGGCCATCGTCGTTTGTCGTGCATGAAACGTGAACCATCGTCGTCAAAGTAGCTCCACCACTCGTTCCAATTCAAATTCAACTCAAAAATTTATTTCATATCTCCTTTTTCTTTTTCTCTCATTTTTTTCTTTTCTTTTTTTTTTTTCATTTTCTATTTCATTTTCACAATTCTCTCAAAATCCCATCAAAATCCAACAATAATATCCGAGTGGTCTTCAAATAACAATCAAATATGCTAGGAGAAGGAAACACGTAAATCGATGAATGAATATCACATAAAAATATCATCTCCTCCTAACTCAATCAAAGTCCATGTCAAATCCAAGCCGCAAAATCAATGAAGTACATGTGTGGGAGCGGAGTCGTCGCAAGCTCACTCTCAATGTCCGAAGTCAAAAGTCGACACCCCCACACTCGAATGTCACCATATCCCCTCTCAAGTAGTCCCGAAGATGAATGTATCTCGTGCCTAATCCAACCGATCCTCCTACACCAAAGTAATCAAAACCGGTACCTAGCACGATCCACCAATTAAGTTCACCCAACCCAATTCCGTGCGTATTAGATTCACGCACTCACGGCTCTCCACAAATGTGTCCATGATGTAATGGCTTGGGACACCGCCACACCGAAGTGCGCAAGCCTAGTCACTCACCCTCGCATCCCCTCGTAGATAATCAATGAAGTGCAAGCGAGATGTAGAACTCAACGAATTGTATAATCACTCCCTCATCTAACCCCCTCAACTACACAACCTCCTCGTGACGCACTAAAGTGGTGATTCTAATCAATTTGTGATGAAGGCCAAGAATCGTCACCCTAGGTCCGAAGGTTAGCAAGAATCCAAGGTTCAAATTGGGGCGTCAAATGGTCCTACAAGGTGAGTTCTAAAAGCAGTGAGTGCTCTAATACACGTCCTCGCACAGCTGTTTCGTGTGCCACTACGAGGCGGGTTGGCGACTACCTAAGACGTACACATGGATGTTCGGCTTGTTTAGCCCACACCTAGCTCAGCTCTTGTAAGAAAATAGGCACACACTTTGAGTTTGAAAATCACGTACGTGCCGAAAATAGGTAGGCACTCCCGTAAAGAAAGTCTCTCTATACCTACTAGGGGGGACTCATGTCGTCACTCTCGGTCGCAAATCATGCTCTACGCCTAAAGTCCTCACACTTCGTGATTTATCAAACTTTAGCCTCTTTCGATTGCCCTTTTCTCAAAATTTTCTCTTTTTAATTTTTTTTGGATTTTTCAATTTTTTTATTTTTTATATAATTCCTACACTACATGCAAGCCGACACGAACGAAACTACACAAAACAGTCGATAGGGTAGGTAGACTCAAATAAGAAAACGTGCAATATTAAACACAAACTCAACAAGTATATACACGACTAACACAACATAATATGACATACTATCAAAATATCACGACACTGACTACATAATTAGACACAATACGACACAAACAACTATATGCAGACATGGCGATGCAGACACTGACTGGCTAGCAAATAGCTAAAATCCCCCCACACTAGACTGATTCGTTGTCCTCAACGAATTTAGAAATCAACCAAGAAGACTCAGCATTCAAATGCGAGGGGCGGTGGTTCTACTCGGAGTCAAAGTCACGGCACAAGAAGGTAGCTACAACAAATTTAGAGATAATTCAAGCTACGTGCACGTGACAAGTTGTGTGTACCGAAATTAAGCAAGTACTCAAGTAATTCCCTAGAATTCTAAAAATAAAATCCTAGAGCAAGTACGATGTGCCTAAACGGTAAGTAAAGAGAGAAATTAATACTCACAACCGACACAAGGTCGGGGACGAAATCCGATAGTTGCTGAATGAGATAGCAAGAACAATCCCCAAGCAAACATTGTCCAGAACAATGCAAACTCCCTTGCAGTCGAGTGTGCGAAACACACCGGGGTCGATTGATCCATTGCTGCTGACGAATAGAGAACGAAGAATCCCCGAGCTCGTGATGTGAGCTCCCGTAACGGTCGAGTGTGAACTAGCACACCGGGGTCGATTACTTCGTCAAACTTTTCATCTAGCTTCAAACTCAGACTAATCCATATCAACTCCTCCGAATTTTCAGTCATGCAGCTCACTTCTTCAATTGTGGGAGCCTCCGTGTTGACCCGAGTTGACCCGAGCATATATTTTGCACTTCATTGAATTCTATGTTTCAGTATGTCAATAGCAGAATTTCCACCAGTTAGCAAAATCAACATAAATTCAAAAACCACATAAGTGGACTTCACACATAATCAACTATAACAATTGAAGTCTTCAAAAACAGAGTGGTTCCAAGGTCACACCGCCACATGAAACTGCGAATCCGCCTCAAGCACAAAATTCGGCCTTGAAACTATGATGCTTCAAAATTGGTTCCAAGATCTTTGATTTGTTCGGATTCGGTCGGAACTAACGGCTGATTGGGTTTCAATTGATCGGATAATCAGGGAGGAGGTGGTTTAGGAGATAGGAATTGCAGCGGTGGGGCAGAGGGTTGAAAGTCTGACGATGGTAACAGTGGTGTGCGGTGGTGGAGAAAGAGGGATCGATGGTGGCTAATCTCGTCGAATTTAACGAAGGTCCGACGATTTGGTGGTACTGTGTTTTGGGTTACCGGCGTTGGGGTTGCGGGTCGGTTGATTCAGAGAGAGAGAGGCGAGGCTGGGTTTGACGGAGAAGAGGACGATGGTAGCGGTGTTTGGGAGGACAAGGTCGGAAAGGAGAAAGGAGGGCAGCGGTGGTCAGTTCTGGTTCCAGGCAGAAGCAATGGGTGCTGCGGTGGTTTGGTGGCTGGGGTTGCCAGAGACGAAGGGATGGGGAAGAAGGTGGGGTGGGGTTTGGTAATATCATAAAGTTCAGGGGTATTTTGGTGTTGCAACAGAGGGGAGCGAACTGACTATTCCTGAACTTATGAAATTTGCAAATACCTCCCCAACGCAGATAAACACTGAACTAAGTATTTTTCTTCAGTTCTGACTCCAGCAACAACTCCCCTGATGCTCAAAACCAATAAGCAGGGCTCTTAAATGAAGTTTCCAGCAACTGTTAAACCAGCCCTTGCACCCATAGTGTTTAGAAATTAGTTTTTCTCGCCACTTTTTCTTCTTCCACCATCTTTTCTCTTTCAATTTTTTCTCAGTTGAGCACAAATAAATTCTCGCATAGAGCGCGAATTTGAACAACGATGAACTCGGGTTGCAAAAGGGAAAGTTTTCCGCAACCTTTTTCTTCTTCTTCCAATTCATGAGTATAAACATCATAACGTTTTCACCAACAATTTCAAGTCTCCCACGTTGTGAAAAGAGATTGATATCCCCTTTGTCCTTCTTCTTGATTTGCGGTATCTTTGTTGACGTTTCAAGTGACAACTCGCAAAGTATGCATGACTGAATTTCTCCGTCTCCTTCGCATAAAGCAACCGAATCATCTACAAAGTCAATCTCGGCGTCTTGTTCATCTTCATCAAGCTCACATATGAGATGATCCATTAAATTAACAATAGGAGAGTCAAGCTCATCAATATTAATTCCATGAAGAAGACTTTCAATCTCACCGAAAACAGCATTATGCTTCTCCTCCATACTTGATTCAAGCCATGAATCGATGTTTGGACATGTTGGGATACCCAATGGCTCATCATCCATTTCTTTGATCGTTGGGAAGCTTGGAGCATCTTCAACATTAGAATAGAGACTAAGTTGTGCGTCCACAAGTGTCGTTTCCATTCCCAATTGTGTTGCTCGTTGCTTCCATTCTTTAACATTTGGAATCATCTCCTCAAGCATCCAACCAAGGAAGAACATTAAGCTAGTAGGAGGAGTTGGGTCATTAGGCCGAAAGATATAGCGTTGTATCTCCATGGCAACTCTCTCCCTAGTGCCATCCACATGGCCCTCCTTCACGATTTTCCAACCCGCAAGGTTGCATACATCAAGTATGCTCGCAAAACGATGATCTTTCTCATCCCCCATGCTTATAGATAACCTGCACACCAAAGATCTCAAGCAATACCGTGAGGTGATAAGAATAGGTAATAAAAAATAAATAAAAATAAACTCCCTAAACTAATTTCTAATTAACAAATAAACCGCTGTCCCCGGCAACGGCGCCAAAAACTTGACACGATTTCTTACGTGTATACGCAAGTGCACGGTCGAAGTAATAAAGATGAGTATTAAGCTCAGGTTGATGAACCCACTGGGACAGATAGTAGGTTTATTGTTAATTAGAGATTAAATTTAAAGAGTGTAATTGAAATAGCAGTAAGAAAGTTGTTGATTTGAGAAGTTGTCACCCCGAATCAAGTGACTGAATTAAACTAACTAAAATACTATATTTTTTGTATTTTCTGAATTAAACAACGGTTTATCAACTATTAAGAGGAACTAGGCGATCTATGGATCACCTAGGGCAGCAGACAATTCCGGATATTGCTTTGAAACATGTAATATTGAATATGCTCTTGATCACGTTTAACTACTTACAATCTCCTCTCAGTCTCATGTAAGCCTATGCTAAGTTCAATAGTCGTCATCTGTCGATCCATAAACTATATCACCTAACAAGCATTAAGAATAATCATACGTTTTGATCCAAACCCTAACATTTCGCCTTTCGGTCCATCATGATACGGGGTTGCTAGCAATCCTAGATTCATAAGCTAATCAATCTTCACCTCTCAGTCCATCAATCTTTCACCAAGTAGTTACCCTAGTTCATGACGCTAGTTTAACATAAGATAAAGCGCAAGATTACTAGAAGATGCAAATTCACTATTACTTTAAGCTAAGATAACACGGTATGTATTGAAACATCTAATATGATCATTCATATCCTACCAAGCACGTGTCAATAGTGCAAGTTCAACAATCCATCAAACGAGATAAAATCAATCCATCACATGAATCCATAAGCACGAATCAATCAACAAATCCGGAACGGTGTCTAACAAAGCCCTAGGCTCTCCATAGAGCCTAGCAAATAAAACTACTCAAATAATCTGAAAATAATAGCTAACAAGTTCATTGTATTGAGAAACGACAGAAAAGATAGGAGGGATAGTCAAACTCGTGACGAAATTCGCATTCCGGCGACTCCGGCGTTCTTCTCCATGATCCTCGTCTCTCCTAGCCTTCCTCCCTCGTTCCCCAGCAGCTTCTCCTGTGTTTTAGTTCTAAGAATGCGTTCCCCAAGGCCTGGGCACGCTTTTTAATGAAATATGGCCGAAATTGCTCTTCAGCCCCTCCAGTTTGTAATTCCCGGACAGAATTATTTTCTGATTTGCGCGGGCTGTATCTCCCTCATACGGACTCGTATTCGGGCCTACCATATACTGTTGGAAAGCTACAGATGTCTACTTTCCAATGCCGCAAGCCTTGCTCCAAAATTATTTGTAGATTTTCCTGGGCTTCGAAAAGAGTGCAGGCTGGTCCTGTGTGACTTTTCCAACTTTTCTTCGTTTGTGCGTCTTCTTTTCTCCTCTTCATCTAGCTCCATTCCAAGCATATCCAAGCATCTCATAAACTCCATTGCACCTATTTTACCTGAGATACACAACACTAAACAACCCATGCACTTATCATCCCAAATATGAGAGAAAACATGCACAAATAAGCTAGAAACACAACTTTTCACTCTTAGGCTTAGAAATAGTCAAATTCACATATTTGTGCAAATATAACATATAAATCATGTGAAATAAGACTAATACAAGTACTAAGAAAGTATAATAATAACTCCTAAAAGAGAGTTATCAACGAGTACGTAGAGTACGTTGATTGATTGCTATTGTTGGAATTTGCTTTGAGGTAAGTAAATGTGCCAAGCCTAGTGTGCTTATCTCCTTCGTGTCAAACGAATATTTGATTGGTTACGTATCAAAATGTGTTTACATGATACATGACTTGAAATACGTGATTTCTACTTGTTAAATGTTTTGATGAAAATATCACCATGATAATGAATGAACTATAACGTAAAGTGAAAGATGTTGTGCGGGACTTTATTATTCTTTTGGGCGGTTGGCTGCGGTCCCGTCTCTTTTTAATCCGGTTGCAAGTCCCCGGATAGTAACATGTACTCACTCCTCTGACCGGCGTAGTCTTTGGGGGGTGTCGACACTTAAGGTCATGCACGCTGTGGTTATTTGGTTTTCCCCGTCACAACAAAGTAATAATGGATTTGTTTGGTTTTGTTAACGGAATGAAGTTAACACTGGATTTGGATTTTTCCTAATGATTATGGAAATTGATTTGGAAATATATTATGGAATTTGATTTGGAAATATGCTATGGAATTGGGAACTCTTATGTTTTAATACAAGAGTCAACTTTATTACTGATGTGTTTGCGAAAAACTCCTACTTACAAATGAGTCTTTGTTTATAACTATCCATCATCATTTTACATGTTTGGATGTTTGCTTACCAGTATTTCAATGCTGATTTTGTACTGTGGTGTTTCTTTTTCATTCCGCACCACAGGTCTAGAGGAAGGTTATCGGGCATAGAAGGGGACGCGCATCACATGGAACATTATTAGTAGTATTGTTTTTATTTGAAATTGAACTCTTTAATAGTTTAAACGCTTTAGTTGTTTTTGCCGGTTTGTGGCTAGGACGAAGGTTTATGATAACACATTATTTTAATTGGATTTAATTTATTATGGTGGATGTTTGTGCTTGCGAACCATGTTATAAAATCTCCTTGTATCCGGGCTCCTCTCGGGTACTGAGTGACATCCCCGGGTCTCCGGATTGGGCCATTTGGGGGTGTTACAGCTCAAACCAAGCTCTAGTAGCTTGTTTGAGTCCGTATATGGACTTGTTCAAACGAAAAACATAATTGGGGAATTGAGGGTCTTTGAACCCTTGGGGTTGAGACATAAAAACTGTTTCTTTAAGTGTGCCGTGTAGGAAGGCAATTTTGACGTCTAGTTGTTGTAGGGGTCAGTTAAAATTGGCTGCAAGAGCAAGGATAGTGCGAACAGTGGAGTGTTTGACAACAGGACTAAATGTTTCATCGTAGTCGATTCCAGCATTTTGGTGGAATCCTTTGGCAACTAGACGCGCTTTATAGCGAGAAACAGTACCATTAGGATTAAATTTTGTGCGAAAAACCCATTTACACCCAATTATGTTTGCGTTAGGAGGTGGTGGCACTAGAGTCCACGTGTTTTGTTTTGTGAGGCTAGCATACTCTTCAGTCATTGCTTGACGCCACTGCGAGTGTTTGCTAGCTTCGGTGAAGGATGAAGGATCAGAAGTGGTAGAAGAAGTAGTTACAGAAAAACCTGCTTTTCTTTTACTTATGCCTGATTTGCTGCGGGTTCGCATAGGTTGGCCGGTCGGGGGTGCCATCTCAGACGCTGTTTGGGACGAAGGAGGTACCGTGGTGAGTGGCGAAGTTGCCGTGCCTAAGCCGGCTTCGGGAACCGTATCTGTTCGGTGTGAAGTATCTGTTCGTGGTGTCGGGTCTGGTTCAGGAGAACTGGTTGGCTGCAAAACTTCGGCAGTCACCGGTACCTCCGAATTCGGTAATTCCCAGCTCATCACTGATGGTGGTGGTCCCCCACCGAGAGGGGGAATGGTAGGTGACCCTGAAACAGTAGCAGATTTGTCAGTCGAGGTAGTAGCAAATGGAAAAGAATTCTCATCAAATACAACATCGCGACTAATATGTATTCTATTTGATGCTTTGTCAAGACAGAGGTAACCTTTGTAGTCATCTGCATAGCCAAGAAATATACACAACTTAGTTTTAGCATCAAGTTTAGACTGGGAATAATGGCGCAAATAAGGAAAACATGCACAACCAAATATTCTTAAACGCGAGTAATCAGAAGCAGATTTAAAAAGTAATTCAAATGGTCATTTATTTTCCGTATTTTTACTTGGCATACGATTTATTAAATAAACTGCAGCTTTAACAGCGTGATACCAAAATTTATTAGGCAGAGAAGCATTTTGCAGTAGAGTGACAGCTGTTTCTACAATATGTCGGTGTTTTCTCTCAGCAACACCGTTTTGTTGAGGGGTATGGGGACAAGATTTCTGATGAGATATACCACTGTCAGATAACATTTGCTGAAAAATAAAAGAAGTGTACTCTCCCCCTCCATCACTTCTCAAGATGCGAATTTGATGTTGGAGGAGCTTTTCAATTTGCAATTTAAACGTGAGAAAAGTAGATGATACGTCAGATTTGTTATGTAAGGGAAACAACCAAGTATATTTGGAGTAATCATCAATAAAAAGTACGTAGTAACGATAGCCATGGTAAGATAAGGTGCTAGAGGGACCCCAAACATCACTGTGCAATAAATGTAAAGGTGTAGTAGTGTGATTGTTGGAAGAAGTATACGGTAAACGATGCATTTTTCCAAGCAAACATGGCTGACAAATATTATTATTCATTTTTCCCGAATTGGGAATTATTTTATTCATAATAGCAGTAGAGGGGTGCCCCAACCGGGCATGCCAAGTGTCAGCAGAAGTTTTATTGCCTAAAAAAGCTTGAGGAGCATGCTGGAAAATAAAAAGATTCTATGGGGTAAAGCCCATTTTTACTCAAGCCTTGGTAGAGGATTTTGCCCGTAGTTATATCCTGAATAGAAAAAGAGGTAGAGTCAAAAATAAAACGACAGTTATGATCAGTGCAAATTTTGTGAACTGACAATAAGTTTGTGCTAAGTTTAGGGACATGCAAGGTGTTTTGTAACTTAAAATCATGTGAATAAGTAGATAAAATAGCCGTACCGGAGTGGTGAATGGGGAGATTTTCCCCGTTTCCGACAGCAACTTGGTCATTACCCGTATAGGGATCAGACACAGACATATTTCCGAAGTCATTAGTCATGTGATTTGTAGCTCCTGTGTCGTACAGCCAATAATTGGAGTACGAGGAGTTATTGTTTTGTGTTGATGCAGTCATGGCAGTGAGTTTATCAGCGGGCATTCTGCCCTGATATTCATAATCCATCCTGTGGATACAGTCAAGTGCGGTATGATAGCCTTGACCACAAATCTGACAAGTAACAATGTTGTTGTTATGATGTGGATAACTGGAACCGGTGTTTCTTCCTCTATATGAGTCAGAACGCCCTCCTCGAGCATAATTATTTCTTCCACGATTGTCATAGTTGTTATAATTTCTACCGGATCTACCCTGAAAACCACCTCTATTGTAACCACGTCCATAGCCACCTCTACCAGTGTTAGAATTACCATTAAAATTACCTCGTCCTCTACCTCTACCAGAGTTTCCGTTTCCAGTAATGGTAATAGTATTTGTAGGGTTTTGATTCATGGATCGCGCAACGGAAGCATAATCAAACAAATAGCCATGCAAAACCCTCCAAGGATCACAAGTCTAGATAAATAACGATAGTGAAGGTAAGAAATCATAAACACACCTTTGGGTTCTCCTTGATGACTTCAAACGCGAATAGTGTCACGTTCTCTATAGTTTATCCACGCCTAGAGTTGATCCTAGAACTCCCAAACTCCTTGGTGCTAGCCCGGAATAAGAGGAGGGTGAAGGAATCACGCAAAACGAGACAAAAGAGGGGCTTCGGCCTTCTTTTTGGCCGACGGGGTGAGGGCGGCGGCAAGGGGTCGGGTTCGGCCTCCTTGTTGCTTGCTCTCTCTCCTTTTTTTCTCTCCCACTCTTGTTATGTTCACTAATGAGCATAAGTTATGAGGAAGGAAGGAAGGAGGGTCCTTTATATAGTCCAACAACTCCTTGTTAACTACCTAAAGGACTTATTCTAGTCCAACTAGAATTCAATTTAGTCCCTTCCTTGCAAATTAGTCCCTACTAAGTTTGCAAGGGTTTGCAAAGTGATCCTTCTAATTAATTAATCCAATTAATTAATTCCCAAATCTAGTTCAACTCTATATAGCGTGTGACCCCATAGGTTCTATCTAGTTGGTAGCAACTATTTGCTAATATGGAGCGGTCTCTAGCAAAACATCCATTCTAGCCAACTAATAGAATAGTCATCTAGACAACCTTGTACAAGTAATTGTCTCATCCCTTTGCCTCCATATCCGGATTGGACACGAGACATACAAGTCACACTCGTATATCCAATCCATAGTTTCTCGATCTATGGGAATAGCCTTATTCGTGCAAATAACATCAATATCCTATATATTGATTTATTTGAGTCTGGCCAGACATTCTATAAGCACTATCCCTCGAGTGGCCTAGGATATCTACTCCCGTTATGTGGGAGGGGCAAATCCTCTCTACGTCCACTACGATCTCTAAGCTTGCTTCTCATTGTATCCAGTACACGCCTTTATAACTACCCAGTCACGGTGTAGCGTTTAACACTACCAAGATCACAATGATCCACAACTAGAATATCTAGTGACTTCAAGTCTAAGGATGACAATACCATTGCACCGCGAGAAGCGCTTGTGACTCAACATAACATGTATGTAGCCTTCTCGGAGATGGGTCAATCCAGTGCAACATTCCGTAATGCACACCTATGTGTTGGATCGTGATATCTCCATATCAATCCAACCCCATACTAGTCTATAAATGATTGTCCCATTAATCATTATACTTGACTAGGGATATTTAAGATAAACAACACGATTGTAAATCTAAGGACTTCATTATATTAAATATCCAATAAATAATAAATGAATTTTCTAGCCATATACAAATTCATACTAAACTAGATTGCCTCTAGGGCATCTATTCCAACAGTCTCCCACTTGCACTAGAGCCAATCTGGCGCATCTCGTATGCCCATACTCCTAGTGTGCCCTTCATGCTTCCACTGCGTGAGAGGCTTCGTAAGCGGGTCTGACAGATTATCATCTGTAGGAATCTTGCATATCCGAACGTCTCCTCTATCGATAATATCTCGAATCAGATGAAACTTCCTGAGCACGTGCTTGGACTTCTGGTGCGATCTGGGTTCCTTTGATTGCGCGATCGCCCCAGTGTTTTCACAGAACAACTCCACTGGATCCGCAATGCTAGGGACCACACCAAGTTTAGAAACAAACTTTCTGATCCAAACAGCCTCCTTTGCTGCGCCATTTGCAGCAATGTACTCAGCCTCTGTTGTAGAATCAGCTACCGTCTCTTGCTTGGAACTCTTCCAGCTCACCGCTGCTCCATTAAGGAAAAACACATATCCCGACTGTGATCTAAAGTCATCTCTGTTGGTTTGGAAGCTTGCATCAGTGTAACCCCTTACACGCAACTCTTCCTCACCGCCAAATATCAAGAAAGCATCCTTAGTTCTTCTCAAGTACTTTAGGATGTTCTTGACAGCAATCCAGTGACTCTCACCTGGATTGGATTGGTATCTGCTTGTCATACTCAAGGCATATGACACATCTGGTCTAGTACACAACATGGCGTACATGATAGATCCTATGGCCGAGGCATAGGGAATCCTACTCATGCGTTCCTTCTCAATCTCATTGGAAGGACAACCACTCTTCGAGAGAGTAATTCCATGTGACATGGGCAAGAATCCCTTCTTGGAATCTTGCATGTTGAACCGTTTCAACACCTTGTCAATATATGTACTTTGACTTAGGCCTAGCAACCTCTTAGATCTATCTCTATAGATCTTTATACCGAGTATATAGGCTGCTTCCCCTAATTCCTTCATTGAGAAACACTTTCCTAGCCAATCTTTCACAGATTGCAGCATGGGAATGTCGTTTCCAATGAGTAGTATGTCATCCACATACAAGACCAGAAAAGCTATAGAGCTCCCACTAACCTTCTTGTAGACACAAGACTCATCTTCGTTTCTGATGAAGCCAAACTCTTTGACCACTTCATCAAAACGTCGATTCCAACTCCTAGAAGCTTGCTTCAATCCATAAATGGATCGTTGCAGCTTACAGACTTTGTTGGCTTGCTTTGGATCCTCAAAACCCTCCGGCTGTATCATATACACGTCCTCGAGGAGATTCCCATAAAGGAATGCTGTTTTGACATCCATCTGCCAAATCTCATAGTCGTAGTATGCTGCAATTGCAAGTAGGATTCGGATGGATTTGGTCATAGCGACTGGTGAAAAGGTTTCATCATAGTCAATACCATGAATCTGTCTGAATCCTCTAGCCACCAATCGGCCCCTATAGGTAATCACATTACCATCCATGTCGATCTTCTTCTTGAAGACCCACTTGCACCCTATGGGCCGCGCCCCATCGGGTGGTTCCACCAAAGTCCATACTTTGTTGGTATACATGGATTCCATCTCGGATCTCATGGCTTCCAGCCACTTCTGAGAGTCTGGGCCACTCATGGCCTCCTCATAGGTAGTAGGCTCATCATCTATGAGCATCGTGTCATCGGAATCGGTTACGAGAAGTCCATACCTCTCGGGTTCCTGGCGCACTCTACTAGATCTACGAAGCTCTTGTGTTACCTGAACAGGTGGCTCCACAACTGCTTGTGATTCCTGTTCATGTTCCATAATCGGTTCAGTGATTTGTGGTTCTTGAACTTCTTCAAGTTCTACATTCCTCCCACTTGCTTCTTTAGAGACAAATTCTCTTTCTAGAAACACGCCGGTCCGAGCAACAAACACTTTGTTCTCGGTTGGATTGTAGAAGTATTTTCCCTTAGTTTCCTTAGGGTACCCCACAAATTTACACTTATCCGATTTAGGCCCTAGCTTGTCTGATTGTAAACGTTTTACATAGACATCGCAGCCCCAAATCCTCATGAACGACAGTGTGGGACGCCTCCCACTCCACATCTCATATGGTGTCTTCATGACTGATTTAGATGGAACACGGTTAATGGTGAAAGCTGCACTTAATAGAGCGTAGCCCCAAAATGATAATGGAAGATCGGTTTGACACATCATAGACCGAACCATATCCAATAGGGTTCGATTCCTCCTCTCGGACACGCCATTCCATTGTGGCGTTCCGGGTGGAGTGAGTTGGGACACGATCCCACACTCTCTAAGATAGTCGTCAAACTCTTGGCTCAAGTATTCTCCTCCACGATCCGATCGTAGAGCCTTGATACTTTTGCCAAGTTGCTTCTCTACTTCATTCTTGAATTCTTTGAACACTTCAAAGGATTCGGATTTTGCCCTCATAAGGTACACAAATCCATATCTACTGTAATCATCAGTAAATGTAATGAAGTAGACATAACCACCCCTGGCAGGCGTGGCAAATGGCCCACACACATCGGTATGTATGAGCGCCAATTGCTCACTAGTCCTCTCACCTTTCTTATTGAAAGGGGACTTTGTCATTTTTCCCAATAAACAAGCCTCACATGTCTCATATGATTCAAAATCAAATGAGTATAGTAATCCATCCTTATGGAGTCTAGATACACGTTTCTCGTTTATGTGGCCTAAACGACAATGCCATAAATAAGCAGGATTTAAATCATTTATTTTAATCCGCTTGGTATTAATGTTGTAGACAGGATTGCTTAGATCAAGGACATAAAGTCCATTAAATAATTGCGCACTAAAATAGTGAATATTATTCAAATAAAAGGAACAACAATTGTTCTTTATTGAAATAATAAAACCTTCCTTGTCCAAACAAGAAATAGAAATAATGTTTCTGCTCATAGCAGGCACAAAATAGCAATTATTTAATTCTAAAACTAATCCTGAAGGCAGAGATAGTTCGCACACGCCTATGGCCAACGCAGCAACCTTTGCTCCATTCCCAACGCGCAGATCTACCTCCCCTTTAGCCAATCTTTTACTTCTCTTTAGATCCTGCATATTTCGACAAATATGAGATCCACATCCAGTATCTAATACCCATGATGTAGAGACAGTTAAATTGACATCTACAACAAAAATACCTGGTGGTGGTGGAAGCACTATTCCAAGCCTCTTGTCCTCCAGATATTTTGGGCAGTTCCTCCTCCAGTGTCCAGGCTGACTGCAGTAGTGACACTCACCCTTAGTCACGACCTTGGCAATGCCACCAATAGGCTTAAGGGCTTGTTCCTTGGACTTGGAAACTGACTTGCCTTTGCCCTTGGAGGAAGAGGCAAACCTTTTGCCCTTTCCTTTCTGCACCATCATTATGGCCTTGCCCTTACCCTTGTTGATGCTCTGTTCAGCCGTCCTCAACATGTTGAGCAAATCTGGCAGTGGTTTAACGATCTCGTTCATGTTATAGTTCATAATGAACTGTCCATAACTCTCAGGCAACGATTGCAACACGAGATCGGTTGCCAACTCTTGGCCGACCGGAACCCAAGCCGGGCGAGATTCTCCAAGTACCCGATCATTCGGAGTACATGGGGTCCCACTGGGTTCCCTTCTGCTAGTTGACATTTGAACAGTGCCTTTGAGACCTCATACCTCTCTACCCTCGCCTGCTCTTGGAAGAGATGCTTTAGATGTTCGATCATATCGACAGCATTCACGTTCTCGTGTTTCTTCTGAAGCTCAGAGGTCATGGTGCAAAGCATTAGGCAGGCCGCATCATTAGCGTCATTTACACGCTTTTGATACGCCTTTAAGGCAGCAGGTGTCTGGTTCTCTGGACCTTCTGGAACATGCTCCTCTATTGCGTACAGTTTCTCCTCTTGCTTGAGAACAATTCTCAAGTTTCTGTACAAATCAAGAAAGTTGGTTCCAGAGAGCTTGTCCTTCTCAAGGACAGATCGTAGGGAATGTTGTGAACTCGATGAGTTGTTTGCCATTTGGAATTCTACAAAAAGGAAAATACGCAAGTTTTAGTATTTGTGAATTTTTGACTATATTTAATAATGGCTAGTTTATTAAATATAGCTCCCACTATTTTTCTACGGATTAATAACCCTCAAGATATTAATGCGGAAAATATCCTTATATTTTATAGTGGGCCAAGATCCATCTTTTCATCTCCTTATGAGCTTGCTTTGGCAAGTCACCCATAATTTGACTACTTTTAGGTAGGAACAATTCCAATTGCATCCCATATGCAACTCTTGGTTCAATCGGGCAAATAACTCCTTATTTATCCATCCATATGGATAATCCCAATTGATTGCCTCTAGGTTTCTTAATCAAATTAATAGCCTAGTTGTGTTCAACCTCTTATCTAAACAATTGCACATTGTTACGTGCCATCGCATTCCATCATTATGAACCAAGTCGCCATGCTTTGGCACGCACGAACTTGATAAATAATGATGATAATGAGTGTTTAAATAACGAGAAGGCAAGAACACAATATTTAAAATTTGAGGTATTTTAAATTCAATTTTTTTTAATTGTTTTGTTGATCAATATCAACTAATCTATCTATTTGAGTTTGGGCACAACTCCAAATAATAGATCCGGGTTGTCTAATTATCTTATTATCCTAATTGCATGCATCATCCATACACCAACCACACAAATAATAAGACAATAAATAAACAACCACAAAACAGTAAATAAACGTGATATGGATATGGCCTTTTCTAGACTAAGATAATTCCAAGCCAATGGAATTATCTATGAACCCTAAGCAAACACATCTCCATGCGTCTTGATCTTTTGGTCCATCCTTCATAGTCATGTGGAATGCTCCATGCTCCATGCTCCATCTTTTGTGGCTTCTTTGGCTTTGGGCTTCTTTTCTCCAATCTTGGCTAACAAGCTACTTTATCTAGCACTAGCTTATATCTATACTAAATAAAATAAATCTCACAAGTTGAGAAAAAAATGGCACGCAGGCCATAAAACCCTAATTAATTATTACAATTAATTGATCAGCTCGCAGGCCGTAAAACCAAACCACAAAATTAAACATCCACATCAAACCACATCCTAAGGCCATATCCAATCACCATGCGATTTGCACATAAACAGTTAAAATCCAATTTTAACGCGCTTGGTCAATTTTAATTGATTTTAGGATTTCTAGGGTTAAAACGGTCCATGGGCCCAACAATCCAATTGCCCGGGCCCATCAAAGTGAACCACAAGGCCCTAGGGCCGGCCCAGCCCAAAACCCGCAAGCTAGGCCCGCGGGTTAGGGCCGCCCGGCCCCTTAGGGCGGCCAAGCTTGGGCGGCAAGCAAGGGGGCGGTCCCCTAGGGGGCCGAACCTCCTCTTGGGGTTGTTTCCAAAACAACTCCCTTGCTTGGAGCCCAAGTTTGGTTGTTTCCTTGTTTTAGGAGAACTCCTTCTTCCCCAAGGATGCCCAAACCCTAGATCTATGATCCTAAAATTTCTCAAACTCACCAATTCATGCATCCAATGCAAAAATTGGATCTTGTTATGAGTAATTATTGACAAATTGCATCCCATGCTTGATTTGTCTTGTTTTACGCGATAAACTATCAAATTAAGGTGTAAAACAACAAGAATGTAACACATAAACTACGTTTATGCTCTATGACCTGTGGCTCTGATACCACTGTAGGGTTTTGATTCATGGATCGCGCAACGGAAGCATAATCAAACAAATAGCCATGCAAAACCCTCCAAGGATCACAAGTCTAGATGCATAACGATAGTGAAGGTAAGAAATCATATACACACCTTTGGGTTCTCCTTGATGACTTCAAACGCGAATAGTGTCACGTTCTCTATAGTTGATCCACGCCTAGAGTTGATCCTAGAACTCCCAAACTCCTTGGTGCTAGCCCGGAATAAGAGGAGGGTGAAGGAATCACGCAAAACGAGACAAAAGAGGGGCTTCGGCCCTCTTTTTGGCCGACGGGGTGAGGGCGGCGGCAAGGGGTCGGGTTCGGCCTCCTTGTTGCTTGCTCTCTCCCCTTTTTTTCTCTCCCACTCTTGATATGTTCACTAATGAGCATAAGTTATGAGGAAGGAAGGAAGGAGGGTCCTTTATATAGTCCAACAACTCCTTGTTAACTACCTAAAGGACTTATTCTAGTCCAACTAGAATTCAATTTAGTCCCTTCCTTGCAAATTAGTCCCTACTAAGTTTGCAAGGGTTTGCAAAGTGATCCTTCTAATTAATTAATCCAATTAATTAATTCCCAAATCTAGTTCAACTCTATATAGCGTGTGACCCCATAGGTTCTATCTAGTTGGTAGCAACTATTTGCTAATATGGAGCGGTCTCTAGCAAAACATCCATTCTAGCCAACTAATAGAATAGTCATCTAGACAACCTTGTACAAGTAATTGTCTCATCCCTTTGCCTCCATATCCGGATTGGACACGAGACATACAAGTCACACTCGTATATCCAATCCATAGTTTCTCGATCTATGGGAATAGCCTTATTCGTGCAAATAACATCAATATCCTATATATTGATTTATTTGAGTCTGGCCAGACATTCTATAAGCACTATCCCTCGAGTGGCCTAGGATATCTACTCCCGTTATGTGGGAGGGGCAAATCCTCTCTACGTCCACTACGATCTCTAAGCTTGCTTCTCATTGTATCCAGTACACGCCTTTATAACTACCCAGTCACGGTGTAGCGTTTAACGCTACCAAGATCACAATGATCCACAACTAGAATATCTAGTGACTTCAAGTCTAAGGATGACAATACCATTGCACCGCGAGAAGCGCTTGTGACTCAACATAACATGTATGTAGCCTTCTCGGAGATGGGTCAATCCAGTGCAACATTCCGTAATGCACACCTATGTGTTGGATCGTGATATCTCCATATCAATCCAACCCCATACTAGTCTATAAATGATTGTCCCATTAATCATTATACTTGAATAGGGATATTTAAGATAAACAACACAATTGTAAATCTAAGGACTTCATTATATTAAATATCCAATAAATAATAAATGAATTTTCAAGCCATATACAAATTCATACTAAACTAGATTGCCTCTAGGGCATCTATTCCAACAATATTAAACGCAGCAGCATTATCAACATTGTTAATAGAGGAGTTGATTTGGGATTCCAACATCAATTCATGAGACTTCAAAAGCACATGTAGATCCTCAAAGGTAATTGGATTGGAACTAACAGATATACTGGTCCACAGAGAATTAAAATTAGAGGGTAACCCATTCAAAGCATAGAGGATCATATCCTCTTCATCCACATTAACCCTAGCAACAAGCAGTTTATCCCTAATGTTTTTCAATTTCTGCATATAAACATCAACTGAATCCAATTTCTTTTTGGCATTTTGCAATTCATTCTTCAACTACAGAATATTGGATCTAGATAGTGAGGCGTACCTTCGCTCAAGTGCGAGCCAGAGAGATCGAGATGAGGACTGTCCAATTACCAGTGATAAAGCCTCTTGGCTTAGTGTCGCATTAAGAACGGCCATCAGTGCCTGATCTTGAACTTGCCACAGTTGGAAGGCGGGATTTACAGTTGATGATTCTGACCCGTCGGATTCCTTCTCGAACTTCGCCGGACAAGAGATCGACCCATCCAGATACCCAAAAACAGATTGGGTTTTGAGCAAGGAAGTGATTTGATACTTCCAGATTACGTAGTTGGATCCATCCAACTTAAAGGGTATGAGATTTTGGATGTTTGAAAGGAGGTTTACGGGATTTGAGCCACTGGTGGCGGTGACGGAGGCAAGGGCGGCTGAAGCCGCGGATGAAGTAGCCGGAGTGGTGGTCGGGATCGACATCGGAGCTTTTGCTATAAAGCTATGATACCATGAAAACAATTGATGATTAGATGATTGGGTTCATCATGAACCAGTGCAAAAACAGAGAGTACTGGAGAGGACGAAAGAGATGATGAACAATAAGGTTCATTCTATTGTCTCGATACACAATGGTGTCTTAAATACATGGAGACTAAGCTAGTGACCATTGGATGGGTCAAACAGGTCTGAACGGCTGAGATTAATAGGCCGTTAATATTTACAAAAATAATCCTCAGACTTTGCTTTATATGTCAGCGAGAATTTTCAGTAAGTCTGGGCTTTCACTTTAGTCCGTGCTTGATGTTGGACTTGAAGCCGGCCCACTCTTCATAGCCTAAGCTATATTCTTACAGCGGCCTCTAGCAAGACATCCATCCTACCCAACTAATTGAAATAGTCATCCGACAAACCTTGTGCAAGTATTGTCTCATTCCTTTGTTGGAATAGATGCCCTAGAGGCAATCTAGTTTAGTATAAACAATATGTCTAGAATATTCATTGTATTATTTATTGAGATATTTAATATAATGAAGTCCTTAGATTTACAATTGTGTTGTTTATCTTAAATATCCCTAGTCCATTATACTGATTAACAGGACAATCATTTATAGACTAGTATGGGGTTGGATTGATATCGAGATATCATGATCCAACACATGGTTATGCATTAGGAGTAATGGCATACTGGATTAACCCATCTCCGAGAAGGCTACATACATATTATGTAAAGTCACAAGTGCTTCTCGCGGTGACAACAGTATTGTCATCCTTAGACTTGAAATCACTAGATCATCTAGTTGTGGAATATTGTGTTTTGGTAGCGTCAGACGCTACACCGTGAATGGGTAGTCATAAATGCGCGTATCATACACAATAAGAAGCAAGCTTAGATATCATAGTGATGTATATAGAATTTGTCCCTCCCTCATAACGGGAGCAAATATCCAAGGCCACTGGAGGGATAGTGCTTATAGAATGTCTGGACAGACTTCAAATAAATCAATACAGGATATTGATGTTATTTGCACGAATAAGGCTATTCCCAGGATCGAAGAACTATTGGATATACGATTGTGACTTGTATGTCTCGTGTCCAATCCGGATATTAAGACAAAGGAATGAGACAATACTTGAACAAGGTTTGACGGATGACTATTTCTATTAGTCGTGAAGGGGTGTATAGTAGGAAGAAATACATGATCAATACTCTAGAAGGGGGGGGGGGTTGAATAGAGTATGCCGACTTTTGCTAAACTTTGCAAGAATAGTGGTTTCAAAAGATTTGTAAAGAGATTCAAGGCCTTGAAATGAGTTTCAAGCCCTTGGAATGAAAATAGTTAGAGTAAGGAAAGAATAAGTCTATTTCAAGGCCTTGAAATTAGTTTCAAACCCTTGAAATGAAATTGTTTTGAATGCTACAAAAGTTCTAAGTATGCAACTGAAAAGTAAATGCAAGTGACACAATATATATAGAGTTCAGTCCACTTGGACCTACGTCTCTACCTCAGGAATCTTCCCCCAATATGATTTTCAATACAATTCTTATTAATCCACAGCTAAGCCCTAGATATCAAGCACAGAGAGATATCTTACTCTGTTACAGCTTGCGGTTCTCACTAACCTATTTAGTACCTGGTCTAGCTATCTGATTAACTAAGAATTCTCTATTGTTCACATTGAACAATCCTTGAGAATGAGAACTAGAAGTATTATCAAAATGATATACAAATGAAGTTTAGAAAAGAAGAACACAAGAAATGAAACTGCAGTGAGTGTGCAGTGTTCTTGTGATGCTTAGATTGAGAGAGATGAATCTTCTTGTTGCTTATCAATCCTTGAATGTTTTTAGTGTCTTTGTGAATTGCTCTGTTTTGTTGATAACTCCATAATTGGAGTTATATTCTATTGTGATTACTTGTCGTTTCGCGTACTTTCCGATGCATTTATGTGTGTTTTAGGCCGAGTTTTGATAGTTTTGAGCATACTTGAGTATTTGGACTTTATGGTGTAATCTGGGCGTTTTATGCATGTTTTATGCTTTATTTGTCGCATTTGATCTTCCAGTATTTGTTCGTGCTGTGGATTTCAGGAACCAGAGCTTGGAGTGCGGATTTTGGAGCGGAAGCGAACTTCAGAAAGAAAGAAACTCAAGGAATGCATGAGAGAATGGAGAAAAGGACTTAGCCAAAATTTCAAGAGTGAAAAGAAGCAACACACATGGAAGATCATCGTGATCCTACAATTAAAAAAGGTGATCCTATGATCACAAGATCAAAGTGCAAGACCACATAGAAGAGTAACGTGACTCTACAACTACAAAAGGTTATCCTAGGATCACAAATTGTGATCACAAGATCACCTTACTTGATCTGACGCATGAAAAAGGGGGTGTAAGTGTTATTTTTTAAAAATTTAAAGGAATGAAAGTGTTTTTGTAGTAAGGAACGACCTAGGGCTTAGATTATTCATCTATTCTACGCCATTGAAGAGCAAGGAGCATTCTTGGAGCTTGGAGACCATCGTTTGATTTTCTATCTTCTTCCGCTCTTTAGTTTTTGTTTATGATCATTGAAACTTTGTACTTTCATCATGTGTTTTAGTAGCTAAACCCTCTACTCGGGATATCTCATAGCGAACTAGGGTTTTGAACACCATGTTTTGGTGATTTATGGATTATGCTTCATGCTTATTAGCTTAATTGGTTGTTTATGCTTAGTTATGCTTGATTCATAAGCGTAATTCTATCTTTCATATTGTTTTACGTCACAATAAGATTGATCTAGGTGATAATTATTAGAGGAATCAGTAGTTATTGCTTGAACTTGAATCTTGCACTAGTCGAATCTAGGGTTGAGGAATCTTGCTAATTAACTAGAACAAAGAGTTGATATCAAGATCATAATGCATATTTAAACTTAATTAGGCTAGAGGAATCAGTTACAAGAGTTTAAATATGGAATTTGGTTGAGGAATCTTCAAAGTGATATTGCTCGTTTGGCTAAGTAGAAAACATCCGTGTTGTATGAACGTAAATCCTAAGTGGTGTGAATTCCCTAGTCAACCCGTAGAGATATACTGAACTTGTCCACTTGTTAAGTAACTCTTAAAAATCATTCTTCGTTAATCGTGAAGCTTTTCACCTAATTAATTGAGATCTTTTTCTTTTAATTTCAGTAGAATTAGTAGAACAAACCACTGCGCTTTGCCCACATAGGGTTAAGAAATATCAATTAATTTATAAGAAGTCCTTTGGTTCGACAAACCCGAATTTACCGGATTATTACTACACTGACAACTGTGCACTTGCAGTTGGAACGTGTCAAGTTTTTGGCGCCGTTGCCGGGGACTTCGGCTAAACTAGTTATAATTCCTAGCCTTAGGGATTTTATTTCATTGTTTATATCTATTACTCACCTACTTTCTGTGTGTAATCTGTGTTTTCAGGTTGAATTTCATAGTGCATGTCCCGTACTCGAAACGAGACTTTTCACCCAACACTTGAGGACCCGAAAACTTTGTTACGCGCACAACGTAGAGACAAGAGGAAGACAAGCTCAGTTGCTATGGATGACCAAACTAGAGCTGAGTTTGGGAGGATCCGCAAAGGTATGCAGGATGCGGAGGCAGCTAGAGCAGCAGCTATAGAGGATACAGCCAATAGAGCACGAGAAACTAAGCAGCTGAGGGCTCAAATTGCTGAGATGCAGGCAATGGTGGATCGCTTGCCCCCCCCCCAAATCCACAACCACGTCCTGGTGTGGGGGCACAAGTGGCGAACATCGGTGGGAACAATAATGGGAATAATGGGGAAACAACAGGAAGAACGCCGAGGCACCGGTTAACAATGTCGAGATTGAAGAACGTCCTATGGTGGATTATTTCAGGACTACTCCAGCGTGTTATCAGCCTACCATTGTCAGGCTGCAGATCAATGCCCAACACTTCGAGT
The DNA here is from genome assembly GCA_023055425.1 of Linanthus parryae. Taxonomy (NCBI): domain Eukaryota; kingdom Viridiplantae; phylum Streptophyta; class Magnoliopsida; order Ericales; family Polemoniaceae; genus Linanthus; species Linanthus parryae. The sequence goes on from JALGPY010000001.1 coordinate 105,486,852, forward strand.
TGCACCAACATATGATCAATATGGTTCGTGATGAGTGCGCATTCAACGGAGCTCCAGGAGATGATCCCAACCACCATATGCTGGTATTTGAGCAGATCACATCAACCCTGCACGACCAACGAGTTCCAGATGAAACAGTTAAGCTATTACTGTTTCCCTCCTCCTTATCTAGAAAAGCCAAGAAGTGGCTTATGGAGCTGCCACCTGGGAGCATAGTGACATGGGCGGATTGTTGTCATGAGTTTCTGAGGAAGTATTTGCCACCATCCAGAGTCGCTCAGCAGATGGGTGAGATTGCAAACTTCACTCAGGAAGAAGACAGCTCATTGGGAGATGCTTGGAGGAAGTTCAGCCAAATTCTCCGTAGATGTCCAAATCATGGGGAGCCATGGCATAAGATTCTACATTATTTCTACACTGCATTAGACAAGGAGACAGCTGACTAGTTAGATATGCTAGCTGGAGGTAATGTTATGGGGCTTGGGGCACAACGAGCTCAAGATCTGCTGAATAATGTGTCGAAGAGGGAGACTACACGAGCTGAAACTCGTAGGTACTCCAAACCGGGGGAGGCAGCAGTCAACAAGATTGAGTCTATGGAGCAAAAGCTGGAATCCATGACCTCAGCATTTCACGGCATGCAACCTCCATCACAAGTGAAGCCCATGGGTGAGTTACTCGCGAATGAGAATCAGGGATATGGCTCCATTGAAGATGTGAATTACATGGGTACACCACGACAGCAGTATTGGACTAACACTTATCATCCCAACAACCACAGTCACCCCAACTTTAGCTATGCCAAACCTAACAGTGGGTTATATGCTCCCGGACAGCTGTCGAATTCTCAGTATCAAGCTCAAGGGAAATTTCAACATCAACAGGCTCAGCAACCAGAAGAGCAAGAGACAAATGCTTTATTGAGAAATTTACTAGCTAATCAAGACACGATGGAGAGCACGATTGTCTCAATGCAAGCAACAATAAAGATCCACGAGACTCAGATTGGGCAAATTGCCAATCAGAGTGCTAAATTTTCGCCAGGTATGCTTCCTTCCAATACCATTCTTCCTACTGAGCAGCTCAAAGCTATTACTACTCGCAGTGGTGTGACTACTCAGGATCCTCCATATCCTAGCCATGCGAGAGCCGAAGCTACAAAAGCTACAGATAAGGAATTGGGTGAAGAGTTGCCCAAGGCCGTGAATCCCCAATCAAAGGAAACGTTTGAGAAGAAAGAAGAGTCCAAGAGCACTCCAGATCAGGCTAATTATGAGCCACAAATTCCATATCCGGCGGCAATAAAGAGGAATGATGAGGAACACTTTGGGAGATTTGTGGATATATTCAAAAAATTGCATATAAACATTCCTCTTGTAGAAGCACTTGCTCAGATGCCCAGGTACAAGAAGTTCTTGAAGGAAATCCTATGGGGGAAGAAGAGCATAGAACCCTATGCCACAGTAAAGCTAACAGAGACATGTAGCACTTTCATACAAAGAGACATTCCCAACATGAGAGATCCAGGCAGTGTCATCTTAGGCTGCACTCTTGGGGGTGGATATCATACACATGGTCTCTGTGATTTGGGCGCGAGTATTAATCTCATTCAATTGTCTCTATTTCAGAGATTGGGCATTGGTGCGCCAACCCCTGTGAAGATGGGTCTGCAATTGGCAAACAATTCTGTAGTTACGGCAAATGGGATGATTGAGAACTTGCTCGTCAAAGTGGGTGCATTTGTATTTCCAGCTGACTTTCTGATAGTGGATATCAAGGAGGATCACGATGTTCCACTCATCTTTGGAAGACAGTTGTAGAAGACAATGCGCGCAAATGTGGATCTAGAGACTGAGGAGTTGACTATCAAGGCTCTAGACTCATCACTCGTGTTCAAGGCATTTTTTCCGAGCAAGGGGAAGAATAAATTGGCCATGATCAAGTTTAGAGAAGATCGTGTGGATCCTTCTCTTGGGTTGCCTACAGTTTTGCATCCCGATCCACCCGAGTCAGAGAAGAAGCCAAATGTGGTGAGTGCACAAGATGTGGTGCAGAAATCAAGAGTAAGAAATTGAAGGAGGAGGCACGTTGTGCTAGACCTCCTTAACATCTTTTGAGGTAACTGGGTCGGGCCGTCGACCGTAAATTACAAGCACTTGTTGGGAGGCAACCCAACATATTTTTATGCTTTAGTGTAGAGATTGTGTTTTAAATACTGTTGTGTGCGTTTTTCAATAAATTTTTCTTATCTGAGGGGTGAGAAAGTGAGAATCTCACATTTTAATTGAGTCTCTACAGGAATACAGGTTGGAAACACTATTCGGGCTCCCATTCTTGATGCGCGTGGAAGAAACGCACAAAAATCGAGAAAGCGACGTAATAGTCACGAAATTTGAGGTTATAAATTCTGAAGTTTACTCCGGTAATTTTTGAGTAACACGAGAAAAAGGAGAAAGAGCGCGAAACAAGCTTTCCGACGATATATTATATGCGCATCGGAGTCCGGAGACGTAAACTAGAAGAAAAAGAAGAAGAAAGAAAAAAATAAAAAAATAAAAATAAAAAATGGAGCGCCTGGTACTTAGAAAAAAATTGAGAATACAATTTTATGCAAGCTACTGCTTTTGCACGATCAACTTAGCTGATCGTATGACCCTTTTTCTGATCCCAAGATCACATTTATGCTCATACACGATGCCTTCATTAAAAAGGGGGCAAATTCGTCTTTTGCGTTTAAGTGAAAAAAAAGAAGAAGAACAATTTTGGGTTTTGTTCGCCGCACCCACGCAAAAGACCCCACGGAGAGCTCTCACGGACAGAGCAGCCGACGGGAAACTTACCGTAAATCACCGGCGTTTGGTGGGTTCCGCTCGGCACAGCAGCGGCAATGATTCCAGGTGGTGCGTTTGAGAAGATCCGGTGAAGTTACAGGGGTTGTTTGTTCCGACCCGCCACATAGTGCACTCCCAGAACGTTGTGGCAACCTCAAGAACCAACTGCTCGGCAAAATCATCGGAACCTCGCCGGAAATTGGTGGGTTGTGCTCCGCCTACCAGCGCCGACGACGATGGGAGGCTACAACGACGCTACATCAGCACCGACGGGAGTTTTTGGTCCAAAACCACAACAGAGCTTCAACCGCCTCAAGAACACGAACTGAACGGGAAACTCGCCGTAAATCACCGGCATTTGGGGGGTTCCGGTCGGCTCAGCAATGCCTACAACCTCCGGCAATCAAGTTTGAAGATTCAGCCCAGCTAAGTACGGGGAAGCAGTGAAATCTAGTGTTTTTGGGTCAGAACAAATTGGCTAATTCGTTCTCAACCGGTTTGAATTAGAGTGAACCATTTGCGGGGTCGTGACGGGGACAACGAGGAGAAGCTATTGAGCTAAAAAACTCACATCGCGAAAAGTATCGAAAAATCAGTCGACCGTACGGTCATTCTTGACAAATTTTGTCGATCAAGCTCTGTCAGAACGGAACTCCGGGGCTTCAAGTATCACTAATCTTTCTCTTTCGCAATTTAATTTTATCGAGTCTAGGCACATTGAGTAAAAGCCCAAATTTGTTATTGTCGCTTAGTTGCGACGTTTGGGGGCGATTGAATAGTGTCCTAGGATTTATCTGCTAAATTGCGTTCTTGCTTCTTTTCAGTACACACATCCTTGTCACGGGCACGTAGCAAAGATAATCTCTAAATTTGAATTGCTATTTTCTTGTGCAATGAAATGGTTTAGGAGTAAGAAGATGACAATGGTTCTGAGTAGATTCATCGCACCTCGCATTAGAATTGCCGAGTCCTCTTGATTGATTTCTAAATTTGTTGAGGACAACGAAGCATTCAAGTGTGGGGAGGATTTTTAGTCTTGACTAGCCAATTCGTGTCTGCATTAACCTGTCACATATAGATTGTTAGGGCGTATTGCGTCGTATTCGTGGTCCGTGTCGTGTGTATTTTTAGTGTAGTAATGTGTGTGTTAGTGGTATATATGTGCTAGTGTTTGATTCTTGCACGTTTATTTAATTGAGTCTACCTACCCAAATTGAGTCAGTTTCGAGTCTTCTTCCGCGTCTGGCCTTGCATGTAGAGTTAGAATAAATAAAGTAAAAATACAAAAAAATTAAAAATTTGAAAAAAAAAAGAAAAGAAAAATTTGAGAAAGGGCAATCAAAAGAAGCTTAAAATTTGGTAGAATCGAGGAGTGTGAAAATTTTAGGCGTAGGGCGTGACTTGTGACCGAGAAGGACAAATTGAGTTCCCCCTAGTACGTATAGAGAGACTTCCTTTACGGGAATGTCTACCTATTTTATTACACTTACTTGATTTGCAAATTTAAAGTGTGTGTCGTTTTTTTACAAGAGTTGAGCTAGGTGTGAACTAAACGAGCCAAACGTTCATGTGTACGTCTTAGGTAGTCGCCAGCCCGCCTCGTAGTGGCACACAGAACAGCTGTGCGAGGATGCGTATTAGAGCACTCACTGCTTGATAGATCTCACCTTGTAGGACCATTATAAAGCCCAATTTCAACCTTGGTTTTATTCATAACCTCTTGACCTAGGGTGACGATTCTTGGCCTTCATCATAAATCGTTTCGAATCGCCACTTTAGTGCGTCACGAGGGAGTCTTAGTTGAGGGGGTTCGATGAGGGAGAGATGTACTCCATATACTTGTGAGTTCTACATGATGGCTTGCACATTATTACATATCTTCGAGGGGATGCTAGGGTGAGTGTGTAGGGTTTTGATTCATGGATCGCGCAAACGGAAGCATAATCAAATAAACAACCATGCAAAACCCTCCAAGGATCACAAGTCTAGATGCATAACGATAGTGAAGGTAAGAAATCATAAACACACCTTTGGGTTCTCCTTGATGACTTCAAACGCGAATAGTGTCACGTTCTCTATAGTTGATCCACGCCTAGAGTTGATCCTAGATCTCCAATCTCCTTGGTGCTAGCCCGGAATGAGAGGAGGGTGAAGGAATCACGCAAAACGAGGCACAAAGAGGGGGTTCGGCCCTCTTGTGGCGTCGGGGACGAGGGGGCGGCGGCAAGGGGGCGGCGTCCTCCTTGTTGCTTGCTCTCTCTCTCCTTTGTTCTCTACCACTCTTGTTATGTTCTCTTTAGAGCATAAAGTTATGAGGAAGGAAGGAAGGAGGGTCCTTTATATAGTCCAACAACTCCTTGTTAACTACCTAAAGGACTTATTCTAGTCCTACTAGAATTCAATTTAGTCCCTTCCTTGCAAATTAGTCCCTACTAAGTTTGCAAGGGTTTGCAAAGTGATCCTTTTAATTAATCCAATTAATTAATTCCCAAATCTAGTACAACTCTATATAGCGTGTGACCCCATAGGTTCTATCTAGTTGGTAGCAACTCTTTGCTAATATGGAGCGGTTTCTAGCAAAACATCCATTCTAGCCAACTAATAGAATAGTCATCTAGACAACCTTGTACAAGTAATTGTCTCATCCCTTTGCCTCCATATCCGGATTGGACACGAGACATACAAGTCACACTCGTATATCCAATCCCTAGTTTCTCGATCCATGGAATAGCCTTATTCGTGCAAATAACATCAATATCCCATATATTGATTTATTTGAGTCTGGCCAGACATTCTATAAGCACTATCCTTCGAGTGGCCTTGGATATTTGCTCCCGTTATGTGGGAGGGGCAAATCCTCTCTACGTCCACTACGATCTCTAAGCTTGCTTCTCATTGTATCCAGTACACGCCTTTATAACTACCCAGTTACGGTGTAGCGTTTAACGCTACCAAGATCACAATGATCCACAACTAGAATATCTAGTGACTTCAAGTCTAAGGATGACAATACCATTGTACCCGAGAAGCACTTGTGACTAAACATAACGTGTATGTAGCCTTCTCGGTGATGGGTCAATCCAGTGCAACATTTCGTAATGCACACCTATGTGTTGGATCGTGATATCTCCATATCAATCCAACCCCATACTAGTCTATAGATGATTGTCCCATTTAATCATTATACTTGACTAGGGATATTTAAGATAAACAACACGATTGTAAATCTAAGGACTTCATTATATTAAATATCCAATAAATAATAAATGAATTTTCTAGCCAATTACAAATTCATACTAAACTAGATTGCCTCTAGGGCATCTATTCCAACAGAGTGAGTAGGCTTGCGCACTTCGGTGTGGCAGTGTTCCATGTCACTACACCATGGAAACAATTGTGGAGAGCAGTTAGTGCATGACGTCTAATCCGCACAACAATGGGGTGGTTGATCTTAATTGTTGGATCGTGCTAGGCATCGTTTCTTTTCATCATCACGGTGTAGGAGGATTGGTTGGATTAGGCACGAGACTTACATACATTTGATTACTTGAGAGGGGGCGTGTTTACATTCTAGTGTGGGGATGTCGACTTTTGAATACGGACATCGATAATGAGCTTCTGACGACTCCATCCCTACACACATGTTTTTATTATTTTGCGGCTTTATTTGGTTACACCGTGTACTTCATTGAGTTAGGGGGAGATGAATTTTACTTGTGATATACATTCATTGGATTGTCTATTCCCTCCCTTTAACATATTTGCTTTGCTTGATTCTTGGAAGACCACTCGGATGATTTTGCGGCATTTTGTTGTATAGAGGAAAAAAAACAATATATACAAAGAAAAAAAAAGAGAGAAAAAAAAGGAGAGATGGAATAAAGGAATAAATTTGAGATTATTGGAAATTGAGTGGTGAAAAGTTACTTGTTCGTTGACGACGGTTTGCATTTCGTGCACGTATCGCCATGGTGGCCACGGAGATCGTTATTGTACCTGGGTTTGAGGGGATCGAGGGCCAGAGGCGGTGAGTTTCGGTTTGCGGTTTCTATCATCGTGGTGAGGGTGTGTGAGATGTGGGGTTTAATATGAGAATGTGACGCTTAGGACTTGTTACTACATAATTATCCTTTTTTCCCTAAGCCTCAACATTCTAAACCGTTAGCGGAATAGGAGCTCGGACCTTGAACATGGCTTAGCCTAGCGTAGCCTCTTACTTTTGTCGACACATGCGAAGAGGTAGGTATTCTTTTACATAGTAACGCTAGGCTCTCTATACTAACTAGGGGAAATTCTCGTTGTCGAGTTTAGTTGCAATTCACGCCTTGTTCCTAGATTGATCATCAATCCATGAGAACCGGTTTGAGCTAATTGAGATTGCCCAATCTCGCAAAAGAAAAGAAAAAAAAAATGTTATTTTGTTATGTGCATTTTATATATTGCATTTTCATATAGTTGCATAGTTGAGTCGTGTTTATGTCGTGTCGGCTAGTCTTGGTTTGTATGCAAGTGGTGTTTCGAAAAGTATGCAATTAGTTAGACTCGTACCATGATTTGTTGGGGAGAAAGTTTGGAGATGATGGCCGGTTTTGATAGATTGCTCGGGACTCAAAAATGGTAAGTGTGGGGATATTTGATAACTCCATAATTGGAGTTATATTCTATTGTGATTACCTGTCGTTTCGCGTACTTTCCGATGCATTTATGTGTGTTTTAGGCTGAGTTTTTATAGTTTTGAGCATACTTGAGTATTTGGACTTCATGGTGTAATCCGGGAGTTTTATGCATGTTTTATGCTTTATTTGTCGCATTTGATCTTCCGGTATTTGTTCGTGTTGTGGATTTCAGGAACCAAATCTTGGAGTGTGGATTTTGGAGCGGAAGCGAACTTCGGAAAGAAAGAAACTCAAGGAATGCATGAGAGAATGGAGAAAAGGACTTAGCCAAAATTTCAAGAGTGAAAAGAAGCAACCCACATGGAAGATCAACGTGATCCTACAATTAAAAAAGGTGATCCTATGATCACAAGATCAAAGTGTAAGACCACATAGAAGAGTAACGTGACTCTACAACTACAAAAGGTGATCCTAGAATCACAAATTGTGATCACAAGATCACCTTACTTGATCTGACGCATGAAAAAGGGGGTGAAAGTGTTATTTTTAAAAACTTGAAAGGAAGGAACGTGTTTTAGTAGTAAGGAACGACCTAGGGCTTATATTATTCATCTATTCTACGCCATGAAGAGCAAGGAGCATTCTTGGAGCTTGGAGACCATCGTTTGATTTTCTATCTTCTTCCCCTCTTTAGTTTTTGTTTATGATCATTGAAACTTTGTACTTTGATCATGTGTTTTAGTAGCTAAACCCTCTATTCGGGATATCTCATAGGGAACTAGGGTTTTGAACACCATGTTTTGGTGATTTATGGATTATGCTTCATGCTTATTAGCTTAATTGGATGTTTATGCTTAGTTATGCTTGATTCATACGCGTAATTCTATCTTTCATATTGTTTGACGTCACAATAAGATTGATCTAGGTGATAATTATTAGAGGAATCAATAGTGAAAGTGTGTAATGTAGACTAAATACACATGACCTAAATACTCTAGAGGGGGGGGGGGGTTGAATAGAGTATGGAAACTTTTTTCAAAACTCAAAGTTTAACAGAATAACTTTGTGTGAAACTCAAATCTCAAGGCCTTGAGATTTTAGTAAACTGTCTGAAACTTTCAAAGGCAAAATAGAAAGCTTCAAGGCCTTGAATTGTAAACAATTCTAAACAGCTTTTGAACCCTAGTTTGATTTGAGTTGTGTGCAGCAGATAATAATCAAACTGTAAAGTAAAGAACACAAAGCAATTTACAGAGTTCAGTCCCAATGGACCTAATCTCTGCCTGAGGGATCTAATCCCACCAGGATTGGGCAAACACTTCTTATTACTCAAACAGAAACAGCCCTAGATCTTCAAGCCTAAGTGATTTCCCTTACACCTATACAGCTTGTGGTTCCAAACCTATCTAGTTCCAGCTACTAAATGTTGAGCTAACAAGAACCTCTTGTTGTTCACTTGAACAACCAACAACTAGGTTAAGTGAGGTTTAAGATAATTTAAAGATACAAAGATTAAAGTACAAGTGAAGAACACAGTAGAAAAGATAAGCTGTTGAAGCCTGGATGTGTTCTTCTGGAAAACTGGATTGATTTGATCTTCTGGAATCTGGATTGAAGCTTAAATGTTTGTGTGTTTGTATGAATGATCTCCCACGAATTTGTCACACCTTTCTGAGTATTCTGCAAGCCTCTCTATCTTCAAAATTCAAACCAGTCTCTTTTATCCACAGCTGCAACTGATTGAGAGATTTTAGGATCTCAGTTCCTACAAATCCTTTTTCTGTTTTCAACTGAAATTCAAACATCTCTAAGTGGATATCCGTTGGAGTTTTTTGAGATTGCTCCTGCACGTTTAACAGCCCTGCAACAGCATTGAAATACAGCAACAACAAAATCCAGAAAGATAACAGTGCTATGACTGTTTGGTTATCCGGTTTCTGATAATACTGGTTAACCGATTAGATCAATAACATGTATAACTTCTAATACATATAAATCATGAAAAACAAGTTTAAGACACTTAGACGTGAGTAAATAATCACAATAATAAGAATCACAACCTGCAAGAAAGAATCAACTTAGTTCTGTAAAAACTGTCAGCAGCTCAAAGCACATCTCAAGGCCTTGAAGCTCTGAACCTTCTTCACAGATATTCAAAGTTAAACCCAGATAACTTTTATTCTTCCTGTTCTGATCATCTGCAATTGTGTTAGATATATAAATAGTGTAATCCATAAGTATATACAGTAAATCCCTGATCTGTATAATCAGATATCCAATCTGCAACACAGAACTGTTAGAACATATAGCAGAATAGAATAACTCTCAAGGCTTTGAAGTTAGGCTTTGAAGTTCTGTCAATATCTCAAGGCCTTGGAGTATCTGAAATGCTTTGCTGCTTATGTCTTTGTCTTTGTCTTTCATCACTCAAAACAATTACCAACCAAAACACATTCAAGGGTCTTTGAATCAACAAATAGTTATTGCTTGAACTTGAATCTTGCACTAGTCGAATCTAGGGTTGAGGATTCTTGCTAGTTAACTAGAACAAAGAGTTGATGTCAAGATCATAATGCATATTTAAACTTAAATAGGCTAGAGGAATCAGGTACAAGAGTTTAAATATAGACTTTGGTTGAGGAATCTTCAAAGTGAAATTGCTCGTTTGGCTAAGTAGTAAACATCCGTTTTGTATGAACGTAAATCCTAAGTGGTGTGAATTTCCTAGTGAACCCGTAGAGATATCCTGAACTTGTCCACTTGTTAAGTAACTCTTAAAAATCATTCTTCGTTAATCGTGAAGCTTTTCACCTGATTAATTGAGATCTTTGTCTTTTAATTTCAGTAGAATTAGTAGAACAAACCACTGTGCTTTGCCCACATAGGGTTAAGAAATATCAATTAATTTATAAGAAGTCCTTTGGGTTCGACAAACCCGGATTTACCGGATTATTACGTACACTGACAATTGTGCACTTGTAGTTGGAACGTGTCATTTGTTGTGTCTACGAAATCCTTCAGCAATTCTCCTTTTAAGCACCCAGTTTGAATGGAAGATCTTCAGAGTCTTCTCAAAAAACTTTCCTGAAAATTTGATTCAAATCTTGACTCTTCTAACATCTTCTTCCAACGGCTAGTGCAACAACCCCCTTATCCGGCTCGGGACAAGACCGGGAGGGCGATGCTTAATAGAAGCGGCGGAGATCAAAAGCAATACATTTCACAACACGTATTCATATTATTAAACACCAAACCTAGAGTATTACACACTAGTTGCTACTATTACACAAAACTATTTCACATAACTTATCTAACATTTATTAGATAGTCTACTGGTGACGTCCATACTCTAGATGAGTCTCGCGCCCCTTCTATCTTACAATCCAGCTCCTAGGCCTGCGGTGGGAAGAAAAAAACAAGAACCGCGGTTTCCAAAATCAGCTTGAAATGCTGAGTGAGATACACCTTAGAGTGTAAAACAAGGAAGATGAAATAGTTGATAATTCACGAGTTAAGTAAAACAGTATCAGAGTACGAGTAAAACATTATCAGAGTTTGCAGCAGAAATAATCATTTATGAACGTTCCAGAAACAAATCCATTTGTCGAAATTATGATTCGTTGCACGTTTCCAAAACGCAGAAGCAAATATTTCCAATCATTATCATTTTGCTGTACCTGGGTAGACCAGTGACCACGGCAGACATGCTAGACCTTAAGTGTTGCAACACCCTCCTAAGAGCGTCAATAAAAGGAGTGTTATCTAGATGCTGGACCCTAGCCAATAAGGCGTAGATCCGGGGCACGCGAAGTCCCGCATTTTAGGGATGAAACCCAAGGGATCTAAACCCATAAAGTAACTCCGGGGATCTAACCCGAATATATCTTTAGGGACCAAGCCCAGGGAATCATCACCCAATATAAGTAACTCCGGGGATTTAACCCGAATATATCTTTAGGGACTAAGCCCAGGGAATCATCACCCAATATAACTGGTTCCGGTACAAGCGAATATTTCCACTTTGCATTATGAACAGATTATCTTTGTGTGACGATTTCAAAGAATTATTTTGAAATGTAGTCAAACTCAAATATAGCATGACAAGCACAAAACACGTTTTGAGATAGTATTAAAATCATATACCGACACGAAAGGAAGCTAAGGCTCAAGGCTAAGCATGTGAACTCACCTGAAGTCAACTCAGCAATCGTACAACGGATGTTCGACGAAACCTACGTCCACGTATCCGTCTCCTACAATTTACAAATCTCTAGTCATAACGGTGTTATCTTTGAATGCACTAACTCTATAAAATTGCTCGGTTATGTCGAATACTAGTTATTTCTCTCACGACCCCATTTCGTCTTTACGTCATATTCTTATAAAAAGAAGCATTTTTAAATAACTTGATTATTATTAAATCAACATTAATAAATACTTTTTTCAAAATAAACAAATTATAATTACTATCAATATTAAGAAAATAGCATATCTTCTTTATAAAAAAAGTTATTTTAGCTAGAAAACAATATCAAAATAAGTATACTTTATCAATAAGTAATTAAATAAATAATTCAAACTCATTAGATAATAAAACTATAGTGATATTACGCAATAAATATTTATGAATGCAAATTGTTTATTATCTCAAATAGGCTTCTTGCTAAGAAGAGTTTATTGAGCAAATACTTGGAAATCACTATTTGAAGTGAAGTTTAGAATTTAAAATGATATATTTTTCAAGAAAATAATGATTTACTCATATCATACTCTTACTACTAAATTAATCATCTTATTTTATATTATTAAAAACATACTTTTATTTTAAAGAAAATAATTTATTTTGCCATAATTATATTTTTATTCCAAAGCATCAATTTTTATTTAATTTAATTGAAACACATACTAATATAACATTACTAAACTAATAGTCCAATTAAAAGCTATTTCAGAATCTATAAACAACAACTACTCCCCCAACAGATTCATTAAAGAACACCCACAACCCCTAAGCTTTTGAAAACAACTTCTTTAAAATACACTTAGCTCCCCATAAACATGAATAATCAAGTTCATCAATCAAAACACGAATTGAAGCATTCAAGGCTTGGTTGTTTCCAAAACAACTCCCTTGCTTGGTGCCCAAGTTTGTTTGTTTCCTTGTTTTGGAAGAACTCCTTCTTCCCCAAGGATGCCCAAACCCTAGATCTAAGATCCTAAAATTTCTCAAACTCACTAATTCATGCATCCAATGCAAAAATTAGATCTTGTTATGATGGATTATTGACAAATTGCATCTCATGCTTGATTTGTCTTGTTTTACGCGATAAACAATCAATTTAAGGTGTAAAACAACTAAAACGTAACACATACACCACGTTTATGCTCTACGACCTGTGGCTCTGATACCACTGTAGGGTTTTGATTCATGGATGCGCAACGGAAACAATAATAAACCATGCAAAACCCTCCAAGGATCACAAGTCAAGAGACATAACGATGGTAAGGGAAGAAATCAATAACACACCTTAGGGTTTCTCCTTTGATGACTTCAAACGCGAATTGTTTCACGTCTCTACGGTTGATCCACGCCTAGAGGAGAGATCTAGACCCTCCAATTCCCTTGTGCTAGCTAGGAAGAATGGAAGAGGAAGAAGAAATCGCCAACAATGGAGTGCCAAAGGTGGGGCGGCTCCCCTTTTGGCCGACGGGTAGGGGCGGCGGTCCCAAGGGGTTTCGGCCCTTGCTTGGGACTTGCTCTCTCTCCTTGCTTTAGTCTCTCCTACTATATCATATAGATGTGTGTATTTTGTAGAGAGAAAAATAAGCTAGGAGTGTTCTTTATATAGTCCAACAACTCCTTGTCCTACTACATAAAGAACCCCTCTCCTAATCCTACTCATGTTCGGATCAGTCCCTTTTGCAAAATAGTCCTTATCATGTCAATACATGGATTAGTTCTATTTGAAAATTAATCATAATCATGTCTCTACTTGAATTAGGCCACCTTGGCAAATCCTAATCATGTCTATACATGGATTAGTCCAACTTGCATATTAGTCCTACTAAGTTAGCAAGTTGTTGCGATTTGATCCTTCTAATTAATTAATCATATTAATTAATTATTTCCCAAGTCTAGTTCACCCCTATATGGCGTGTGACCCCATAGGTTCTATTTAGTTGGTAGTAACTATTTACTAATATGGAGCGGCCTCTAGCAAGACATCCATTCTAGCCAACAAATAGAATAGTCATCATGACAAACCTTGTGCAAGTAATTGTCCCATCCCTTGTCCCAATAACCGGATTGGACACGAGACATACAAGTCACACTCGTATATCCAATCCATAGTTTCTCGATCCTGGGAATAGCCTTATTCGTGCAAATAACATCAATATCCCATATTGATTTATTTGAGTCTGGCCAGACATTTTATAAGCACTATCCCTCGAGTGGCCTAGGATATTTTTTCCCGTTATGTGGGAGGGAAAAATTCTATCTACGTCCACTACGATCTCTAAGATAGTTTCTTATTGTATCCAGTACACGCCTTTATAACTACCCAGTTACGGTGTAGCGTTTGACGCTACCAAAATCACAATAATCCACAACTAGAATATCTAGTGACTTCAAGTCTAAGGATGACAATACCGTTGCACCGCGAGAAGCGCTTGTGACTCAACATAACGTGTATGTAGCCTTCTCGGAGATGGGTCAATCCAGTATGCCATTACTCCTAATGCATACCCATGTGTTGGATCATGATATCTCCATATCAATGCAACCCCATACTAGTCTATAGATGATTGTCCTATTAATCATTATAATTGACTAGGGATATTTAAGAATATAACACTTATATTCTAAGGACTTCATTCATGTTAACATATCTCTATATTGATAACATAATGAATCGTAAATCCATAAATGTCACAATTAATTGATTGCCTGTAGGGCACAATTCCAACAGTCTCCCACTTGCACTAGAGTCAATCTCCTGCATCATATGCCTATTGATCTAGCGCGGCCCTCCACGCTTACACTGCGTAGGGGCGAGACATATGCTGGCACCTTGCAAATATTCACATCTCCTCCATCAACAATTTTGATTGAGATTGAATATTCTGAGTAAATGCATCTTATGCATTAATTTACTCGGTTCTCTATGTTAGAATCAGTGACTGAATCTTGCCTGGAACCTTTCCAGCTCACAGTCGCTCCCACTAGGGCAAAACTCAAAACTCGACTTATAATCCGAACCTTCTTTGTCATATTTGAAGTTCGCATCACTGTAACCCCTTACAGCAAACTCTTCATATCCTCTATTTATCAAAAAATTCATCCTTAGTGCTTCTCAAGTACTAAGGATAATCTTGAAAATTTATCCAGTGACTCTCACCCGGATTTGACTGGTATATTTGTGTCATACCATATGACACAACTGGCCAAGTACATAACATGGCGTATCTCATGAATCTTATTCATACGGTCCCTTCCCAATCTAATTGGAAAGACAACTAGTCTTCAAAAGACCAATTCCATGTGACATAGGTAGAATCCATATTCTATACATGTTGAACCATTTCAACACCTTTGTCAATTTATGTACTGTGTCTTAAGCCGCACAACCATCTTGATCTATCTCCATAGATCTTTATTGGTTGCTTTGCTCAAGTCTATCATTTGAAAATCGATTCCCTAGTCAATCTTCGTAAGACTGCTGTAGACAGTGCTTTCTGAGCTGACAGATCTTGGCCACGTGGCAACCATCAGCACACCATATTGTGCTCCATACACACTGGATCACCAGCCGCGCTGATCCATGTGGGGGCTGCGAGACAGAGCCCTCGCATACCACTGCACGGGACTTATAGGGACTTAGTGGTTTGGAGGCTAGAGTAAGCCCTGTCGCGTGCGAGCCAAGCCCGCACGCGACCTTTAGTAACTGCTTTGAGAGATTTATGGCACGAGCTCCATAAACCCGGTCAATCCGGTCAAACCCGGTCAACCTCGTAACGGTTCCGGTATTCGCGCACAACGTGCTGTAACGGTCCCTATATACTCAGACGAACGTGCCGTTATGGTTAAGCTAATTAAGCCGCCATTAATGGGCGCATTAACCACACTACAACGGTCACGTTCTCTGCTATATATAGGACGTTAACCTTTCCATACAAAGGAGAACACGCTTACCATACGCGGAAGCTCTGCCAAACCTCTGTCTCTCTCTCAGACATTACTACTGCCTTACTCTCTCCCTACACACAACCCCACTCTTCCTGTGCGATCCCTGATCCTCTACATACGGTGTACACGGAGGTCTTCCCGCCGGAATCTCTTGTGCACATTTTGGTGAACCCGACGTGAACTTACCAACAAAAGCAACCATGTCTCAGGAGGATGATATCAGCAACAGATCGCCTTCCACCGAAACCGCCTCGGGAGAGGAAACTCGACGTACTCCTACCACTCCCGGCGAAACACCGACGCTAGAGTCCTTGGACGCCACTGTCCAAAGTCAAGCGAAAGCTCTCAAAGCTCAGTCTGCGCAACTAGAACGGATCTTGGCCGTTCTAGGCACCCTTGCGCCAAGTCCTTCATCAGCCACCGCCGTCTCTCAAGGAGGAGGAGGCCCTACCGCTCCGGGACTAGGAGTTTCAACCACACCTCCCAACCCTAATCTGCAGACTCCACCGGCGACTACACAGCTGCCTTCGATTCAGGGGTCAACAGCTCAGATGTTGCCTTTCGCTGCTCACACTCCTCAGCCTTCGGATTTGGCATCTAACCCGACTCTGCAGTACCCCTTGCCTCCTCCAACGGCGATTTGGGGCAATGCGAGTAGTCAGTATGTCCCCAATCCTTCGGCGGCGTACGTGTCGCCTCCGCCTGCGGCAACCCCTCCTTCAGCTACCGAGGGAAGCATTCCAGAATGCATGACGTCTCTGCAGAAGCGCATGGACACTATTCTGGCTCACCAGTCATTCGCGGATACCATTATCCCGAAGATGGAAAACGATCCACCCATTCCACGAGAGATCTATCTCATGCCCAACCCAGCGGGGTATAAGGCTCCTAAATGGGACAAGTTCGAGGATGTCAACGGAAACGCTCATGAGCATGTCATGCGCTTCATCGATGTCATGGGGCCATGCGGAGCCGATCCCAAATTAGTGATGCGAGAGTTCCCGAAATCCTTAGGGAACGTAGCATACAAGTGGAACCGAACGTTGGAAGCTGGATCTGTGAAGACTTGGGACGACATGGTCCAGAAGTTCTACACCAAGTTCTTCCAGATGGAAGAAAAGGTGACAATGATCCATCTCTCGCGGATGTATCATAAGCGCGAGGAGGATGGGATTACTTTCATCAAGAAAAGGTGACAATGATCCATCTCTCGCGGATGTATTAGAAGCGCGAGGAGGATGGGATTACTTTCATCAAGAAATTCAGGACGAATTCCTTGGAGTGCAAAGATCCAATGCTCGAGAGCCGACTCGTAGAGATATGCCTGCAGTGCATGCGAGACGAATACAAAGGTATGCTCATCAATTTGCAAACACCTACGTTTTCAAAGCTAATTGAATGCATGAAGAACATCGAGCCTATAGTAGAGAGGCAGAAAAATAAGAACGCTCCGGAGCGACCTTCGAGCGGCACCACCTACAAGATCGGGAGATTCAGTTACAAGAGGGGACGCGAAGCTGAGGTCAATACAGTTTCTGTTGGGTTTTGACGTAGGTAACGCAGCGGAATAACAAAAATAATCCTACTCAAAGCCCACCAAGGATCACAGGAAGAGACATCATAACATGATTAAGGTCATAGAAGATGTGTACCTTTTGATTTGTGAGATCACACGAAGAATGATGTCCTCGTCTCTACGGTTGATCCACGTCTAGAGGTGAGATCTAGATTCTTCCTTCTCCACAAGTGCTAGCTTGAACCCGGAGGAAGAGGGATGAAGATAAAAGCAACAAATCACCAAGGCACAAGGGAGGGGGCAGCCTCTCCTTGCCGTCGGGTAGAGGGGCGGACGGGAGGGCTAGGGTTTCGGCCCTAGCTCTTTTTGTCTTGCTCTCTCTTTTGCTCTCTCCCACTCTTTATGTGTTATGTCTAATAATAACTCATGTTGTGGGAAGGAAGCTAGAGCCTCCTTTATATACTCCAACAACTCCTTGTTGTTTCCATAAAAGAGTTTCCTAATTCTAGATGAACTAGAACTATTCCCTTCCTTGCAAATTAGTCCTACTAAGTTTGCAAGGTGTTGCACAATGATCCTTCTATTAATTAATCCATATTAATTAATCCCAAATCTAGCTCTACTCTATTTGACGTGTGACCCCATAGGTTTCTATATAGTTGGTAGTAACTATTACTAACATGGAGCGGTGTCTAGCAACACATCCATGCAACCCAACCAATAGAAATAGTCAGTGATCCCGACAAACATTTGTGCCCAATATGTCATATTGCATTATCCCTTTGTCTCCATATCCGGATTGGACACGAGACATAAATAGTCACACTCGTATATCCAATCCATAGTTCCTCGATCCTGGGAATATGCTTATGGTTGCAGATAACATTAATATCTCCATATTAATTTATCTGAGTCTGGCCATACATTCAATAAGCCTCATCCCTCGAGTGGCCGTGGATATTTACCCCCATTATGTGGGAGGGACAAATCCTATCTACATCACTACGATCTCTAAGCTTGCTTCCTATCACGCCCGATAGCCACCTTTATGATTACCCAGTTACGGTGTAACGTTTGATAACATCAAAGCGCAATATTTCACAACTAGAGTATCTAGTGACTTCAAGTCCAAGGATTGCAATAATATTAGCACTACGAAAAGCGATTGTGACTTCACATAATCTAATGTATCCTTTTCGTCGTGGGTCAATCCAGTATGCCATTACTCCTAATGCATACCCATGTGTTAGACTTGATATCTCCATATCAATCTAACCACATACTAGTCTATATTTGATTGTCCTATTAATCAATATAATGGACTAGGGATATTTAAGATAAATAACACAATTTATCTAAGGACTTCATTATATTAAATATCGCCATAAATAATAAATGAATATTCTAGCCAAAACATTGTTCATACTAAATCTACGATTGCCTCTAGGGCATCTATTCCAACAGTATCCCACTTGCACTAGAGCCAATCTGGCGCATCTCGTATGCCTATAGATCTGGCGTGCCCTTCATGCTTTCGCTGCGCAAGAGGTTTCGTGAGCGGATCTGACACGTTGTCATCCGTCGGAATCTTGCATATCTTCACATCTCCTCGATCGATCATATCACGAATAAGATGGAATCTCCTAAGTACATGCTTTGACTTTTGGTGCGATCTTGGTTCCTTTGCCTGTGCAATTGCCCCAGAGTTGTCACAGTACAACTCTACGGGATCCACTATGCTGGGGACCACACCGAGCTCAGTGATAAACTTCTTTATCCATACTGCCTCTTTTGCTGCTTCCGCAGCAGCAATGTACTCAGCTTCTGTTGTAGAATCAGCAACTGTGCCTTGCTTGGAACTCTTCCAGCTCACAGCTCCTCCATTCAGGCAAAACACGTATCCAGACTGCGATCTGTAATCATCCTTGTCGGTTTGGAAGCTTGCGTCAGTGTAACCCTTTACACTTAGCTCTTCCATTCCTCCAAATATCAAGAATACATCCTTAGTTCTTCTCAAGTACTTTAGGATGTTCTTGACAGCAATCCAGTGACTCTCACCCGGATTGGACTGATATCTGCTCACCATACTCAACGCGTATGATACGTCTGGTCTAGTACATAGCATGGCGTACATGATGGATCCTATGGCCGAAGCATAGGGTATCCTGCTCATGCGGTCCTTCTCCATCTCATTGGAGGGACAGTCATTCTTGGAAAGAGTGACTCCATGTGACATGGGCAAGAATCCCTTCTTGGAATCTTGCATGTTGAACCTCTTCAACACCTTGTCAATATATGTACTCTGACTTAGGCCAAGCAGCCTTTTAGATCTATCTCTATAGATCTTTATACCCAGTATATAGGCTGCGTCTCCTAAGTCTTTCATTGCAAAGCACTTTCCTAGCCAATCTTTAACAGATTGCAAAGTAGGAATATCATTGCCAATGAGTAGTATGTCATCCACATACAAGACCAGAAATACTATAGAGCTCCCACTAACCTTCTTGTAAACACAAGGCTCATCTTCGTTCTTGATGAAGCCAAACTCTTTGACCGCGTCATCAAAACGTCGATTCCAGCTCCTAGAAGCTTGCTTTAATCCATAAATGGATCTTTGCAGCTTACAGACTTTATTGGCATTCTCTGGATCCTCAAAACCCTCTGGTTGTGTCATGTACACATCCTCAAGGAGGTTCCCATAAAGGAACGCTGTTTTGACATCCATTTGCCAAATCTCATAGTCGTAGTATGCTGCAATAGCAAGCAAGATTCGAATGGATTTAGTCATGGCGACTGGTGAAAAGGTCTCATCATAGTCAATACCATGAATCTGTCTATAACCTTTGGCCACCAATCGCCCCTTATAGGCAACTACCTTGCCATCCATGTCGGTCTTCTTCTTGAAGACCCACTTGCACCCTATGGGTCGAGCCCCTTCGGGTGGTTCCACCAAAGTCCATACTTTGTTGGTGTACATGGAATCCATTTCGGATCTCATGGCTTCTAGCCACTTCTTAGAGTCTGGGCCACTCATGGCTTCTCCATAGTTTGCCGGCTCATCTTCCATGAGTGGTACGTCATCGGGCTCAGTCACAAGAAGTCCATACCTCTCTGGCTCATGACGCACTCTTCCTGATCTACGGAGTTCCTGTGTTACCTGAGCAGGTTCTTCCACAATTTCTTGCGGTTCCTGTTTATGTTCCATTATCGGTTCAGTGGTTTGTGGTTCATGAATTTCTTCAAGTTCTACAACCCTCCCACTTGCTTCTTTAGATACTAGTTCTCTTTCTAGAAACACGCCGGTCCGTGCAACAAACACTTTGTTCTCGGTAGGGTTATAGAAATAATATCCTTTAGTCTCCTTAGGATATCCCACAAACTTACACTTATTCGCTTTAGGCCCGAGCTTGTCTGTTTGTAAACGCTTTACATAGACGTCGCAGCCCCAAATCTTCATAAACGACACTATGGGACGCTTCCCAGTCCATATCTCATATGGCGTCTTCATGACTGATTTGGATGGAACACGGTTAATGGTAAAAGCTGCCGTCATTAGAGCATGTCCCCAAAAGGATATCGGAAGATCTGTTTGAGACATCATAGATCGCACCATATCCAATAGAGTGCGATTCCTCCTCTCATATACACCATTCCATTGTGGTGTTCCGGGTGGAGTGAGCTGGGATACTATCCCACACTCTCTAAGATACTCATCAAACTCTTGGCTTAAGTATTCTCCTCCACGATCCGATCGTAGAGCTTTAATACTTTTGCCAAGTTGCTTCTCTACTTCACTCTTGAATTCCTTGAACAATTCAAAGGATTCGGATTTGGCCTTCATAAGGTATACAAATCCATATCTACTGAAATCATCAGTAAATGTGATGAAGTAGGTATAACCACCTCTGGCAGGCGTGGGGAATGGCCCGCATACATCAGTATGTATGAGTGCCAATAACTCACTAGTCCGCTCGCCTTTCTTATTGAAAGGGGACTTTGTCATTTTTCCTAATAAACAAGATTCACATGTCTCATATGATTCCAAATCAAATGAGTCTAGAAGTCCATCCTTATGGAGTCTAGATATGCGTTTCTCATTTATATGGCCTAAACGACAGTGCCATAGATATGTAGGATTTAAATCATTAGTTTTAATCCTTTTAGTATTTATGTTATAGATTGGATTATTTAGATCAAGGATATACAATCCATTAGACAAATGCGCACTACAATAGTGCATACTATCAAAATAAATGGAGCAACACTTGTCCTTTATTGAAATCGAAAAACCTTTCTCGTCCAAACAAGAAACGGAAATAATGTTTCTGCTCATAGCAGGCACATAAAAGCAATTGTCTAATTATAAAATAAGTCCAGAAGGCAAAGATAGCTCATAAACGCCCACAGCTAATGCAACAACCTTTGCTCCATTCCCGACGCGCAAGTCTATCTCCCCTTTTCGCAATCTTCTACTTCTTTTCAAATCCTGCACATTACGACAAATGTGAGAACCACATCCGGTATCTAATACCCAGGATGATGAAATAGAAAGATTGATGTCTATAACATAAATACCTGGTGGTGGTGGAATCACTATTCGAAGCTTCTTATCCTCCAGATATTTAGGGCAATTCCTCCTCCAGTGACCCGGCTGGCTGCAGTAGTGACACTCACCTTTAGCCACGCCTCCACTAGGCTTTAGGGCTTCCTTGGATTTCGCAACTTTCTTGCGTTTTCCTTTTGAAGTAGATGAAACTGACTTGCTCTTCTTCTTGTGCACCATCATTATGGCTTTGCCCTTGCCTTTATTGATGCTTTGCTCAGCTATCTTTAGCATGTTCAATAGGTCTGGCAAAGACTTGTTGATCTCATTCATATTATAGTTCATAATGAACTGATTATAACTGTCATGCAACGATTGCAAGACGAGATCAGTCGCCAAGTCCTGGCCGAGTGGGAACCCCAGTCTCTCAAGGTTCTCTATGTACCCGATCATTCGGAGTACATGAGGGCCTACTGGATTCCCCTCTGCAAGACTACTTTTGAACAATGCTTTAGACACTTCATAGCGCTCATGCCTTGCCTGTTCCTGAAACAATTGTTTCAAGTGTCTGATCATATCATAGGCTTCCATGTTCTCGTGTTGCTTCTGAAGCTCACCAGTCATGGTACAAAGCATGAGGCAAGTCACGTCATTAGAATCATCAATATGTTTCTGACGTGCCCTTACTTCCGCTAATAGAGACTCATCTTGTGGTGGGTCTGGAATTGGAGTGTCCAAGACGTACAGCTTCTTTTCTTGCTTGAGGACAATCCTCAAGTTTCTGTACCAGTCAAGGAAATTTGTTCCAGACAGTTTATCCTTCTCAAGGACAGATCGTAGGGATGAACTCGATGCGTTGTTGTTTGCCATTTGGAATTCTACAAAACGAGAAATATGCAACTTAGTATTTTGAACAATTTTAACTATATTTAACAATGGCTAGATCATTAAATATAGCTCCCACTATTTTTCTCGGTTTAATAGCCCTCACTATTAAAGCGGAAAATATCTTTATATTTTCTAGTGGGTCCAAGATCCTTATTTCACTTCTTCTTGAGCTTGCTTTGGCAAGTCACCCAAGAATTGGTTATTTAGGTAGGAACCATTCCAATTGCATCCCATGCAACTCTTGGTCCAATTAGGTGAATAAATTCCTTTTATTCTTTATCCAATTGGATAACTCCTAATTGCCATGCCTCTAAGCTCATCAATCCAATTGACTCTTGCCTAGTTGCGTCCAACCTCTTGCTTTCAACATACACGCATTACTAGCTTGCGTCGTCCGCAACACATCATGAAAAATTAAAATCGCCTTGCTTTGGCAAGCCCGAATTTTAATAGGCCATGATCATGAAGGGTGTTTTGGCAAGAGAAGGCAAAACGCAATATTTAATTGAGGGATTTCTTTAATTTGTTTGGTTGATCTTTATCAACATGGTCTACTTATTTGGATTGGGCTATCCACAATAAAAGACCAACCTTGTTTATTATTATCTTGTTATCGTTTTGCTTGTAGCGCCATACACACAAAATAAATAACAAGACATGAATAATAAACATCCACAAAATAAATAAAAAAAACGTGGCATGGATATGGCCTCTAGACTAATGATATTATCAAGCCAATGATAATATCTAATTGCCCTAAAGTGCCGAGCTCATCTCCATGTGCTCCACCATAGTTGCGCGCCTAGGGATGTCTTTTGGCTCCTTTGGTTCTCCAGTCTTCTTCTCCATGTTCTTGGCTATCATCTAAATATTTCTAATTCTAGCCTAACATCTAGAATAAATAAATAATAAAAGCCTCACATGTCGAGGAGAAAAAGAACGACTCGCAGGCCGTAAAACTTAATTAATTATTACATTAATTTGATCAGCTCGCAGGCTGTAAACCAAACCACAAAACAATAAACATCCACAATCCTAGGCCATATCCATCCACCATGCAATAAAGCACATAATACAGTTAAAACCAATTTTTAACGCGCTTGTTTAATTTTAATGAAATTGGGTAACTAGGGTTTCACAACGGTCCAAAGGGTCCAAGCCAACAAGTGGCCCGAACCCTAGGACCGTCGCACGCCTAAGGGGGCCGCGGCCTTGCTTGGCGCGCAAGGGAGGGGCGGGCGGCTAGGGTTTCGGCCCTAGTCCCTTCCTCCTTCCTTGTTGTCCAAGCAATGTTGTTTCCATATGGATTTATTTCCATAATTTTGTTTCCATAATTGAAAACCCCTTTTCAATCATGTGCCCATGAACCCTAATTTTTTCAAGAACCCAATTATTCACATCCTATGTGATTAAACTCACCAATTCTAACATCCAATGTTAAATTGGGTCTTGTTTAATTGAATCAAATTCAATATTGCATCTACTATGCCAATTTTTCAGTTTTCGCGTAATAAACAATAATACGGTGTATGAACTGAAATCGTAAACACATAATATCATGTTATGCTCTACGACCTGTGGCTCTGATACCACTGTTGGGTTTTGACGTAGGTAACGCAGCGGAATAACAAAAATAATCCTACTCAAAGCCCACCAAGGATCACAGGAAGAGACATCATAACATGATTAAGGTCATAGAAGATGTGTACCTTTTGATTTGTGAGATCACACGAAGAATGATGTCCTCGCCTCTACGGTTGATCCACGTCTAGAGGTGAGATCTAGATTCTTCCTTCTCCACAAGTGCTAGCTTGAACCCGGAGGAAGAGGGATGAAGATCAAAGCAACAAATCACCAAGGCACAAGGGAGGGGGCGGCCTCTCCTTGCCGTCGGGTAGAGGGGCGGACGGGAGGGCTAGGGTTTCGGCCCTAGCTCTTTTTGTCTTGCTCTCTCTTTTGCTCTCTCCCACTCTTTATGTGTTATGTCTAATAATAACTCATGTTATGGGAAGGAAGCTAGAGCCTCCTTTATATACTCCAACAACTCCTTGTTGTTTCCATAAAAGAGTTTCCTAATTCTAGATGAACTAGAACTATTCCCTTCCTTGCAAATTAGTCCTACTAAGTTTGCAAGGTGTTGCACAATGATCCTTCTATTAATTAATCCATATTAATTAATCCCAAATCTAGCTCTACTCTATTTGACGTGTGACCCCATAGGTTTCTATATAGTTGGTAGTAACTATTACTAACATGGAGCGGTGTCTAGCAACACATCCATGCAACCCAACCAATAGAAATAGTCAGTGATCCCGACAAACCTTTGTGCCCAATATGTCATATTGCATTATCCCTTTGTCTCCATATCCGGATTGGACACGAGACATAAATAGTCACACTCGTATATCCAATCCATAGTTCCTCGATCATGGGAATATGCTTATGCTTGCAGATAACATTAATATCTCCATATTAGTTTATCTGAGTCTGGCCAGACATTCAATAAGCCTCATCCCTCGAGTGGCCGTGGATATTTACCCCCATTATGTGGGAGGGACAAATCCTATCTACATCACTACGATCTCTAAGCTTGCTTCCTATCACGCCCGATAGCCACCTTTATGATTACCCAGTTACGGTGTAACGTTTGATAACATCAAAGCGCAATATTTCACAACTAGAGTATCTAGTGACTTCAAGTCCAAGGATTGCAATAATATTAGTGTTGGAATTGTTCCCTAGAGGCAATCAATTAATTGTGACATTTATGGATTTACGATTCATTATGTTATCAATATGGAGATATGTTAACATGAATGAAGTCCTTAGAATATAAGTGTTATATTCTTAAATATCCCTAGTCAATTATAATGATTAATAGGACAATCATCTATAGACTAGTATGGGGTTGGATTGATATGGAGATATCATCATCCAACACATGGGTATGCATTAGGAGTAATGGCATACTGGATTGACCCATCTCCGAGAAGGCTACATACATGTTATGTTAAGTCACAAGCGCTTCTCGCGGTGCAATGGTATTGTCATCCTTTGACTTGAAGTCACTAGATTATCTAGTTGTGGATTATTGTGATCTTGGTAGCGTTAAACGCTACACCGTAACTGGGTAGTTATAAAGGCGTGTACTGGATACAATAAGAAGCAAGCTTAGAGATCGTAGTGGACGTAGATAGGATTTGTCCCTCCCACATAACGGGAGCAAATATCCTAGGCCACTCGAGGGATAGTGCTTATAAAATGTCTGGCCAGACTCAAATAAATCAATATGGGATATTGATGTTATTTGCACGAATAAGGCTATTCCCAGGATCGAGAAACTATGGATTGGATATACGAGTGTGACTTGTATGTCTCGTGTCCAATCCGGATATTGGGACAAAGGGATGAGACAATTACTTGCACAAGGTTTGTCATGATGACTATTCTATTTGTTGGCTAGAATGGATGTCTTGCTAGAGGCCGCTCCATATTAGTAAATAGTTACTACCAACTAAATAGAACCTATGGGGTCACACGCCATATAGGGGTGAACTAGACATGGGAATTAATTAATTAATATGATTAATTAATTAAAAGGATCAAATCGCAACAACTTGCTAACTTAGTAGGACTAATATGCAAGTTGGACTAATCCATGTATAGACATGATTAGGATTTGCCAAGGTGGCCTAATTCATGTAGAGACATGAATAGGATTAATTTGCAAATAGAACTAATCCATGTATTGACATGATAAGGACTATTTTGCAAAAGGGACTAATCCGAACTTGAGTAGGATTATGAGGGGTTCTTTATGTAGTAGGACAAGGAGTTGTTGGACTATATAAAGAACACTCCTAGCTTATTTTTCTCTCTACACACCCCACATCTATTTGATAGAAGTAAGGAGAGAACAAAGCAAGGAGAGAGCAAGTCCCATAGATGGCCGAACCCCCCTAGGGATTGCCGCCCCCTACCCGTCGGCCTAAAGGTGCCGCCCCACCTTTGGCACTCCATTGTTGGCGATTTCTTCTTCCTCCTCCATTCTTCCTAGCTAGCACATGGATTTGGAGGATCTAGATCTCACCTCTAGGCGTGGATCAACCGTAGAGACGTGACACTATTCGCGTTTGAAGTCATCAAGGAGAACCCAAAGGTGTGTTTATGATTTCTAACCCTTACCATCGTTATGTCTCTTGACTTGTGATCCTTGGAGGGTTTTGCATGGTTTTATGTTTGATTATGCTTCCGTTGTGCTATCCATGAATCAAAACCCTACAGTGGTATCAGAGCCACAGGTCGTAGAGCATAAACGTGGTTTATGTGTTACGTTTTAGTTGTTTTACACCTTAAATTGATTGTTTATCGCGTAAAACAAGACAAATCAAGCATGGGATGCAATTTGTCAATAATCTATCATAACAAGATCTAATTTTTGCATTGGATGCATGAATTGGTGAGTTTGAGAAATTTTAGGATCTTAGATCTAGGGTTTGGGCATCCTTGGGGAAGAAGGAGTTCTTTCCATACAAGGAAACAACCAAACTTGGGCACCAAGCAAGGGAGTTGTTTTGGAAACAACTCCCAAAGGAGGTTCGGCCCCCCTAGGGGACCGCCCCTCCTTGCTTGCCGCCCAAGCAAGGCCGCCCTAGGGGCCGGGGCAGCCCTAGCCCGCGGCCTAGCCGCGTGGGCTAGGGGCCGGGCCGGCCCTAGGGCCTTGTGGTTCATCTTTTTGGGCCCGGGCAATTGGATTGTTGGGCCCATGGACCGTTTTAACCCTAGAACATCCTAAAAACCAATTAAAATTGACCAAGCGCGTTAAAATTGGATTTTAAATGTTTATGTGCAATTCGCATGGTGATTGGATATGGCCTTAGGATGTGGTTTGATGTGGATGTTTAATTTTTGTGGTTTGGTTTACGGCCTGCGAGCTGATCAATTAATTGTAATAATTAATTAGGGTTTTATGGCCTGCGTGCCATTTTTTTCTCAACTTGTGAGATTTATTTTATTTTAGTATAGAAGTTAGCTAGTGCTAGATAAAGTAGATTGTTAGCCAAGATTGAAGAAAAGAAGCCCAAAGCCAAAAGGAGCCACAAAAGATGGAACATGGAGCATGGAGGATTCCACAAGACTACGAAGGATGGACCAAAAGATCAAGACGCATGGAGATGTGTTTGCTTTTAGGGTTCATAGATAATTCCATTGGCTTGGAATTATCTTAGTCTAGAAAAGGCCATATCCACATCACGTTTAAATTCTGTTTTGTGGTTGTTTACTTTATTGTCTTATTATTGTGTGGTTGGTGTATGGATGATGCATGCAATTAGGATAATAAGATAATTAGACAACCCGGATCTATTATTTGGAGTTGTGCCCAAACTCAAATAGATAGATTAGTTGATATCGATCAACAAAAACAATTAAAATTGAATTCAAAATCCCTCAAAATTCAAATATTGTGTTCTTGCCTTCTCGTTATTTAAACACTCATGATCATCATTATTTATCAAGTTCGTGCGTGCCAAAGCATGGCGACTTGGTTCATAATGATGGAATGCGATGGCACGTAACAATGTGCAATTGTTTAAATAAGAGGTTGAACATAACTAGGCCATTAATTTGATTAAGAAACCTAGAGGCAATCAATTGGGATTATCCATATGGATGGATAAATAAGGAGTTATTTGCCCAATTGAACCAAGAGTTGCATATGGGATGCAATTGGAATTGTTCCTACCTAAAGTAGTCAAATTATGGGTGACTTGCCAAAGCAAGCTCATAAGAAGATGAAACATGGATCTTGGCCCACTAGAAAATATAAGGATATTTTCCGCATTAATATCTTGAGGGTTATTAATCCGTAGAAAAATAGTGGGAGCTATATTTGACAATTTAAATCCTTGTTGAATATAGTTATACGTCACAAACTTTGCATATTCCTATTATGTTGAATACCCATGGCATTAAACAAATAAAAACACGACTCTATCTATTTCCTAGACTGGTATAAAACTGAGAATTGTTCTCAAATAAAAGGAAATTGTTGTAAATAGTAGAACATAAAGCTCTCTTCCTACCAACTACCAAATCACACTAAAACCTAATGGAATGGACATCAAAGAATGGTTCTTTGGATGTGACTTGCCTCATGTTAGCTGCCATGAACTCTGAGCTTTGGAAGCAAGATGAGTAACATGGAGAAGTATGATATGATCATACATTGAAAGAAGCTCTTTCAAACTAGGGAGCTAGGCATGAAAGGTTTGAAGTGTTGCTCTACTTTGGGTTATGAAAATATACTAATTCAATATGATTGAAACATTAGTAAATATGCATTATCTATGAGATAGATAAAGAATAAAAGGTTAT
This sequence comes from Linanthus parryae, assembly GCA_023055425.1. Taxonomy (NCBI): domain Eukaryota; kingdom Viridiplantae; phylum Streptophyta; class Magnoliopsida; order Ericales; family Polemoniaceae; genus Linanthus; species Linanthus parryae. The sequence goes on from JALGPY010000001.1 coordinate 105,515,809, forward strand.
TCACCCAAGTGGACCAAGGATTGCATTGGATGCAATTATAGTTTTGTTTTAAAGTTGATTTACTCAATACGATTGAAAAATCACTAAACAAAACACTAAAAATGGGCAAAGTTGTTATTGGATAACAACATGGGTAAGGGCAAATGGTTTGCGCCGACCCCATGGGTATAAAGCAAGCCTGTTGCTAAAACCAAGTTGCCTTGGAGTCCCATAGGTGGTGTAGAGGAAGAGAGGCTAGCCAAAGTACCTGGAAGTAATTAGTAAAGGAATTATGAATTCCAATATGGGTATTTTGTTATAAAATTCAATGTGTCTATCTTATCATCATAAGTATATGATACTAGATGAGGATCTCACATTTATGGAAGTGTGGAGGATCTCAAGAGACGAAGACAATTGGATAAGGAAGAAATAATCCTACACGTGGGGCTATGAAGCAAAGGGTTGCTGAAAAGCCGTAGGGAATTATTTCTACCTTTAAGAAATTGTTCATGAATTAGACAAAAGCGATAATGTCCCTACTATGAGTAGGACCATTATCATAGTTTCTTGTTTGGACAAAAAAGCTCCTTATCATAATAAAAGTACAAATGTTGTTCCATTTATTATGGTATGCATTATTGTAATGCAATTTTGTCTAAGTGGATTCTATATCCATGATCATGATAATTTCATCTATAACATTAATATCTAGAGGTTTGCATATAATAACATGAACTTCACTTATCTTTAGCATTATCGTTTAGGCCCCCTAAATAAGAGATACATATCTAGAACTCCATAAGGATGGGTTTCTGGGCCTCATTTGATTATTGAATCATATGAGACATGTAAGACTTACTAGGCAAAGATATGATCTTTTGGGAATCATACATATCGATGTATGAAGGCCACTAAGCACAAATGCTAAAGATGGTTTTCAGTACTTCATCATATTTACTGATGGGATCAGGTAAATATGGATTTGTGTATCTTAGGAAGAAACAAATCAGAATCCTTTGAATTGTTCAAATTACTCAGGAATGAAGTAGAGAACCTGTTGGCAAAAGTATTTAGGCTCTACGATTGGATCATAGAGGAGAGTACTTGAGCCAAGAGTTTGACAAGAATCTATGGGAGTGTTGGATATGATCCAAAACTCGCTCCACCTAGCACGCCACATGGGTTTGGCGTGTATAAGAGGAGAGTTCAAACCGTGTAGGACACGGTTCGGTCCAAGGTGATTGAATTCCTTCTATGGTTCCACATGAGAAACCAATACAAATATAACCTACATGTCCAATGGAACTATAAGCTAGAAGTCTTTTGACTTTCGTTTGGGCCATGGCGGCCAGTGCTCCTAAGATCATAGAAGCAATGCTGCAAAAAAAGTAGATTTGTTGCAATGTAGCTCCATAGGAACCATAGAAGGAAAGAGTTTACAAATAAACTTGGAACCAAGTCGGATAAATGTTTTGTGGGATATCCTGAAAAGGATATTATTTCTACAACCCAATCGAGAACAAACTGTTTGTTGCTCGAACTACAGTGTTTCTAGGTAGAGATCGTCTCTAAAGAGAAACAGTGGGAGGACAGTAGAACTTGAAAAAGTTCAAGAACCACAATAGAACATTAATCCGTTTGATGGAACATGAGCAGGATCACAAGGTGTTGTGGAGAAACCTACTCAGATAACACAAGAACCTCGTAGGTCAGGTAGGATATGTCAAGGGACTAGAGAAATAATGATTTCTCATAACCCGTGATATATTGCTCATAATGATGAGCCTACAACCTATGAGATGGCCACGTGTGGCCATGCTCGCAGAAATGGCTTGGAGCCATGAGATACGATATGGAATCCATGTATACCAACAAAGTATAGACTTTGGTGGAACCACCTGAAGGGTAGGACCCATAGGGTGCAAGTGGGTTATGAGGAAACCAACATGGATGGTAATATGATTACTTTTAAGGGAAAATTGGTAGGAAAGGGATTTCATGTGAGTTCATAGTATAGACTATGACGAAATCTTTCCCCAATTGTGATGCTTAAATCCATTCGCATCTTGCTTGTAGCAATCTATTTGTAGATTGGATCAAGCTTCTAAGAGTTGGACACTTCAAATGAATGATGTAATCAAAGGAGTTTGGTTCCATCAAAATTGAAGATGAGACTTGTGTCTACAAGAAGGTTAGTGGGAGCATAATTGTATTTCTGGTCTTGTATGTGGAGACATACTTAATCATTGGGAATGTTGCCCCTACTTGGCAGTCTTACGTAGATTGACTAGGGAGTTGACTTTCTAATGGTAGACCTAAGCGAAGCAACTTGTGAAGATCTATTGAGGTAGATCAAGATGGCTGTATAGCTTAGGTCATAGTACATAAATTGACAAAGGTGTTGAAATGGTTCAAACGTGAAAAGAATATTGATTCTTACCCATGTCACATGGAATTAGTCTTTGGAAGGCTAATTGTCTTACCAATTAGATTGGGAATGGACCGTATGAATTAGATTCACGAGATACGCCATGAGATGTACTAGGCCAGACGTGTCATAAAGCATGACACAAAGATACCAGTCATATCCGGGTGAGAGTCACTGGATAAAATATCAAGATTATCCTTTAGTACTTGAGAAGCACTAAGGATGAATCATTGATAAATAGATAATATGAAGAGTTTGCTGTAAGGGGTTACAGTGATGCGAACTTCAAATCTGACAAAGAAGATTCAAATTATAAGTCGAGTTTTGAGTTTTGCCCTAGTGGGAGCGACTGTGAGCTGGAAAGGTTCCAGGCAAGATTCAGTCACTGATTCTAACATAGAGGACTGAGTAAATTAATGCATAAGATGCATTTATTCATAATATTCAATCTCAATCAAATTGTTGATGGAGGAGATGTGAATATTTGCAAGGTGCCAGCATATGTCTCGCCCCTACGTAGCGTAAGCGTGGAGGGCCGCGCTAGATCAATAGGCATATGATGCAGGAGATTGACTCTAGTGCAAGTGGGAGACTGTTGGAATTGTGCCCTAGAGGCAATCAATTAATTGTGACATTTATGGATTTACGATTCATTATGTTATCAATATGGAGATATGTTAACATGAATGAAGTCCTTAGAATATAAGTGTTATATTCTTAAATATCCCTAGTCAATTATAATGATTAATAGGACAATCATCTATAGACTAGTATGGGGTTGGATTGATATGGAGATATCATCATCCAACACATGGGTATGCATTAGGAGTAATGGCATACTGGATTGACCCATCTCCGAGAAGGCTACATACATGTTATGTTAAGTCACAAGCGCTTCTCGCGGTGCAATGGTATTGTCATCCTTTGACTTGAAGTCACTAGATTATCTAGTTGTGGATTATTGTGATCTTGGTAGCGTTAAACGCTACACCGTAACTGGGTAGTTATAAAGGCGTGTACTGGATACAATAAGAAGCAAGCTTAGAGATCGTAGTGGACGTAGATAGGATTTGTCCCTCCCACATAACGGGAGCAAATATCCTAGGCCACTCGAGGGATAGTGCTTATAAAATGTCTGGCCAGACTCAAATAAATCAATATGGGATATTGATGTTATTTGCACGAATAAGGCTATTCCCAGGATCGAGAAACTATGGATTGGATATACGAGTGTGACTTGTATGTCTCGTGTCCAATCCGGATATTGGGACAAAGGGATGAGACAATTACTTGCACAAGGTTTGTCATGATGACTATTCTATTTGTTGGCTAGAATGGATGTCTTGCTAGAGGCCGCTCCATATTAGTAAATAGTTACTACCAACTAAATAGAACCTATGGGGTCACACGCCATATAGGGGTGAACTAGACATGGGAATTAATTAATTAATATGATTAATTAATTAAAAGGATCAAATCGCAACAACTTGCTAACTTAGTAGGACTAATATGCAAGTTGGACTAATCCATGTATAGACATGATTAGGATTTGCCAAGGTGGCCTAATTCATGTAGAGACATGAATAGGATTAATTTGCAAATAGAACTAATCCATGTATTGACATGATAAGGACTATTTTGCAAAAGGGACTAATCCGAACTTGAGTAGGATTATGAGGGGTTCTTTATGTAGTAGGACAAGGAGTTGTTGGACTATATAAAGAACACTCCTAGCTTATTTTTCTCTCTACACACCCCACATCTATTTGATAGAAGTAAGGAGAGAACAAAGCAAGGAGAGAGCAAGTCCCATAGAGGGCCGAACCCCCCTAGGGATTGCCGCCCCCTACCCGTCGGCCTAAAGGTGCCGCCCCACCTTTGGCACTCCATTGTTGGCGATTTCTTCTTCCTCCTCCATTCTTCCTAGCTAGCACATGGATTTGGAGGATCTAGATCTCACCTCTAGGCGTGGATCAACCGTAGAGACGTGACACTATTCACGTTTGAAGTCATCAAGGAGAACCCAAAGGTGTGTTTATGATTTCTAACCCTTACCATCGTTATGTCTATTGACTTGTGATCCTTGGAGGGTTTTGCATGGTTTTATGTTTGATTATGCTTCCGTTGTGCTATCCATGAATCAAAACCCTACAATTAGCACTACGAAAAGCGATTGTGACTTCACATAATCTAATGTATCCTTTTCGTCGTGGGTCAATCCAGTATGCCATTACTCCTAATGCATACCCATGTGTTAGACTTGATATCTCCATATCAATCTACCCACATACTAGTCTATATTTGATTGTCCTATTAATCAATATAATGGACTAGGGATATTTAAGATAAATAACACAATTTATCTAAGGGCTTCATTATATTAAATATCGCCATAAATAATAAATGAATATTCTATCCAAAACATTGTTCATACTAAATCTACGATTGCCACTAGGGCATCTATTCCAACAGTTTCACCCCAGAAGCAAGCGAAGGTTGTGAACTTCGATGTACCACCTCTGCCATGCTCAGTAGAGGAGGCAAGCGACCTTTGCAGACAGTGGCGCAAGGACGGTGTCCTGCCACCGCTCGAGAAGATACCCTCTAAGGAGATGGTGAGGGACCCTAAGTGGTGCGAGTACCACGGCAAGGTCATGCACCCCACAGCGGAATGTAAAAAGCTCAGGTTCACATTCGACCAGAAGATGAAGAACGGCGAGCTGATCGTCAGCGATCGCAGGAAGGATGTGCGCAACAATCCGCTTCCTGCCCATGCGGAGCAAGACTCAAAAGGCAAGGAGGTTGCCATGATCTCAATCGTCGACTTGGAGGAGGTCGCAGAGGACGGTCTACCCATCATCGCCGAGGTCCACGATGACGAGGACTACAGTATGGACACAGAATACGAACGTGCCGATCGGATGAAGGGGTCGCACGGCTTTAGCAGATTCTTCGACGAGATGAACTTCTCCGAGAAGTGCCGGACAGATATGACGAAAGCGATCTTGAGAATAGCGGAGGACTACGAGGAGGATCTTGTAGTTTCCAACGGGAAAGTCATCAGGGCGTCTCGCTCTACAAAAAAGATTATGACCTTTTCTGCCAGCGACAAGAAGACAGATGCGAGCCACCAGAGGCCTCTGTACGTGACGGCCATCATCAATGGCATCGAGTTCAAACGAGCATTCGTTGATGGAGGAGCAGCGGTCAACGTCGTTTCGCTCCACACACTGAAGCTAGCAGGGATCCCCGAGCACAAGATCGTCAGGCGTCCATCTCCGCTGATGGGATTCGGAAGCGACTCTAGGATGACGAGCGGATGGATCCGCCTGGGCGTTCAGATTGGCAAAATCAAGTGCTCAGCAAAGTTCTATGTCATAGACGCAAACAGCACATATCACATGATCATAGGTCGAGCCTGGATTCATCGCTTCGACGCAGTTCCTTCAACGGCTCACCAGGTTATGAAAGCTATCTGGAACGACAGAATAGTCGAGATACCGGCTTCAACGAATCCATTCAACTTGGATGAAGCACATCTTAGCGAGGCAGTGTGGTTCACCGAGATGGCGGACGAGCAAACGCCGGGACCATTCGACCCTACTCCTTTGCCTCTCTGGGAGGACATCAAGGACCAGTCACCTGCGGGAGTAATGGTGACAAGGGAAGATGCCAAAGAAAAGCCGCCTACACGCGAAGAGGCGCCGCGTATCGCATACCATCGGAAGAATGTGTATACTCTGAAGAGAATCGCAAAGCATGACCCCGAAGGCAAGGAGATAGAGAGCTTCTACGCCAATGGGAACAAATGCTATCGCATATGAAGGTGCGCGGGGATGTCCTCACACGGGCATGGGGATATCCCTGGGCAAATCAATCAAATCGAGCAAATTGCGCTGACGGAAAAGCCAACACAGGGCGCTCCAGACGAGAAACTCAAAGAAGCACCAGAATGCATGGAAGACAGGCCCAGACCACAAAAGCAAGAGCTAAAGGAAGTGTTCCTCAGCCCGAACGAGGAAAAGAAAAGGCCAGTCTTTCTAAGTGCGGACCTCAAAAGCGAAGAGGAGCAAGGACTGCTACAGCTCCTAACTGAATACAAGGATGTGTTCACATGGGAGAATTATGAGATGCCGGGACTGGATGCAAGCATCACTATGCACCGCTTAGACATCATTCCAGGGTCTAAGCCGGTAAAGCAGAGCACAAGGAGCTTCAGGCCGGAGCTTAACGTGAAAATCAAGCAGGAGATTGTCAAACTCCTGGATGCCAAATTCATAGAGCCAAATCATCATCCCACATGGCTGGCTAACATCGTGCCAGTGGTGAAAAATAACGGACAGCTCCGCATCTGCGTGGACTTCCGAGATCTCAATCGCTTCTGCCCCAAGGAAGATTTTCCACTGCCCAACATCGATTTGCTTATCGATTCAACAGCGGGCCACCGCATTTTCAGTTTCATGGATGGTTTCAGCAGGTACAACCAGATCAAGATGGACCCCGAAGACGCGCGGAAAACTGCATTCATCACACCGGTGGGGGTGTTCAACTACACAGTGATGCCGTTCGGTCTCAAAAACGCGGGTGCAACCTATCAGCGGGCCATGATGGCTCTGTTCCACGACATGATGCATAAAGAAGTGGAATTCTATGTGGATGACCTGGTGGTTAAATCCAAGCACGAAGCAGATCACCTCGCAGATCTACGGAAGGTGTTCAATAGATGCAGATGCTTTCAACTAAAGATGAATCCCATGAAATGCGCATTTGGGGTGACTTCAGGGAAGTTCTTGGGATGCGTAGTTCATCGCCAAGGAATCGAGCCTGACCCTGCGAAAGTATCAGCCATAACCGGCATGACGCTGCCCCATAACCAGAGTGCCTTGAAGACATTTTTAGGAAAGCTATCCTATCTACGGAGATTCATCCCAGCGATTGCCGAAATCACATGCTGTTTTAGTACTCTTCTCAAGAAGGACGCCGTGTACAACTGGGCTCCGGAGCACGAAGCTGCATTCGAAAAGCTGAAGGATCTGCTGACGTCCTCAAAAATAATGATCGCACCTCAACTGGGATCACCGCTTCTGCTATATCTGACATCAACAAGGAAATCCATAGGAGCACTCTTGGCTCAGGAGTACGAAGGCCAGGAAAGGCTTATCTACTACATCTCTCGCATCGTGCAGCCTGCTGAATCAAGGTACACAGACATCGAACGTCATTGCCTTGCCTTGCTCTTTGTGATAGAGAAGTTAAAACACTATTTTGCATCACACAAAGTGGTTGTGGTCACCAAGAGCGACCCCATACGATATCTGCTAACTCACACTACTCCTGGCGGGAGATTGGCGAAATGGTACATGACCATCTCTCAATATGATATTACATGTGTGCGACCGCGAGCGATCAAGTCGCAGGCGGTAGCGGATCTGTTGGCACAGTTCCCCGACAACAGCCACGAGCCCGTGATCGAAGAAGAGCTCGAAGGCCCTGAAATCTATGCAATCGACGTGCCCTATTGGACGCTCCACTTCGACGGCTCGTCAACAAGGAAAGGCGGAGGCATTGGGATAGTCTTGACCAAACCAGATGGGGAGGTCATACAGATGTCCGCAAAGCTCAACTTCGCAGTCACAAACAATGAAGCGGAATATGAGACTCTCATCGCGGGGCTCCGTGCGGCGAAAGCTTTGGAAGTAAGCAATCTAACGGTCATGGGAGACTCCAAGTTGATCGTCAAGCAAGCCTTGGGTGAGTACGGTTTGAAGGAGATTAACCTTCTGTCTTATCGGACTCTAGTACAAAAGCTGGTACAGCAATTCTGCGATGTGAGGTACGAGCACAAGTCCCGAGCAGACAACAGGCATGCGGACGCTTTGGCAACCTTGGGATTTAAGGTCAGCACGGACAAATGTCCCGCAAGGATCTCCATTGAAGTACGAACATCGTCGGCATTGACGGAAGATGCGTGCGACGACGAACGCATGGATAACACAGACTGGAGAAAAGCAATCCTACAAGCTATTGCGGAAGGCACAAGTCGTGAAAGCTGGGCACTCACAAAAGGGTATTGCATACATGACAACACCCTCTATTAAAAGGGTCCCGGCGGAATACTCATGCGATGCGTCTCCGAGCGAGAGGGACAACTGTTGCTAGAAAAGATTCACCAACATGCTTGCGGAGAAAGTGAGGTGTCAATTTACCGGAAGGCTCAGAGATATGGCATTCATTGGCCAGACATGTCAACAGTCGCGGCCCTGATACAAGGGAAGTGCGAGAGTTGCGCACTAATCAAAGATTCTCTACTCATCGCTCTAACTGATGATGACACGGATTGGAGGAAGCCACTCTTTGATTTTCTCACTCAGGGCACCGTGCCTGAATCGAGAAAAGAAGCCGAGAAATTGAAGAGGAAAGCATCTCGATATGTAGTACAGGAAAACCTGCTTTGGCGAAGAGGTCATGAAGGCAACTTGCTGCGATGCCTAGACAGCAGAGAAGCACAAGAAGTCATGGACCTTTCTCATCAGGTGGAACACCAAGGAGGTGCGAAATTATGCAGGCAGCTCCTCTCAATTGGATATTTCTGGCCCACGATGGAGGTCGATTGCCGCACCAAAGTACGACGCTGCCAGGAGTGCCAATTCAAAGGAAACCTAGTGCACGCTCCCGCCGTGGATCTACATGCATTAGGGACGCCATGGCCATTTCACACATGGGCTCTAGACTTCATCGGTCCCATCCGACCAACGTCACACGGGAATCATTTTATTCTCACTGCAACTGAGCTATTCACCAAATGGGTGGAGGCAGTACCACTCAAGACGGCAAATGCGCTAGCTGTGGTCAACTTCATTCAAGAAAACATTATATGCAGGTTCGGAATCCCAAACACCATTCTTTCAGATAATGGTACTCCCTTTGTTAATCGCCAGGTAGCTGCGAAGTTAGCGGATTACAATATCAGGCAGATATGTTCTACCCCTTATTACCCGAAGGGGAACGGACAAGCCGAAGCGACCAACAAAACGCTGTTGAGGATTTTGAGCAAGATGGTCGCAGACGACCACAAGAAGTGGGCCGACTCCCTAAAAATAGCTCTATGGGCGTACCGAACTTCTCCAAGGACACCCACGGGGGCCTCGCCATTTCTACTATGTTATGGGGCCGAAGCTGTGGTACCTGCGGAGGTGAGAGTCAATTCGGCAAGGTTAGCCTTCCACGCACTCTACGAAAATCAACGTGATCATGACTTAGTCTTGCTGGAGGAAAAGCGAGAACAAGCCAAAAGGACCAACAAGCGGTATCAAGAAAGAATCGCTCGCGCTTACAATAAAACGGTCCGGCGAAGAGATTTCGCAGTTGGAGACTTGGTCTTGCGCGCATCTGACCACTGTATGCGAGAAGCGACTCACCCGAAGTTCGCAGCCAATTGGGAAGGACCCTTCGAAGTCACAGAAGTCTTTGACAGTGGCTACTGCAGCATACGAAGGTTGCACGGCACAACCTCAACCCCGAGTTCAGTCAACATGCGCTGGATTAAGAAGTACTATCCCTGACTTCTCTCATTTCATGCGTTTTATTATAACGTCGCTTAATGTCTTGTATGGCTACGATTTACACAATCTCCTCTCCCATATGAGAGGATTGTAATCTCATCTCTCCCATATGAGAGCGTTATAATAAGAAAATTCTCCCAAATGAGAAACTTCATATTTCTGGATGACAATTTTGCTTTATTTCAGTTTGTTATAACTGTTAACAATGAGTTATCCGCTACAATAGCAATCCGCAAATTCGATCTTAATTGATCATCTAAGCCTATCTGTTACGATAGCAGCCTATGTAAATGCGATCTTAATTGATCATTTAAGCCTATCTGTTACGATAGCAGCCTATGCAAATGCGATCTTAATTGATCATTTAAGCCTATCTGTTACGATAGCAGCCTATGCAAATGCGATCTTAATTGATCATTTAAGCCTATCTGTTACGATAGCAGCCTATGCAAATGCGATCTTAATTGATCATCTAAGCCTATCTGTTACGATAGCAGCCTATGCAAATGCGATCTTAATTGATCATTTAAGCCTATCTGTTACGATAGCAGCCTATGCAAATGCGATCTTAATTGATCATCTAAGCCTATCTGTTACGATAGCAGCCTATGCAAATGTGATCTTAATTGATCATCTAAGCCTATCTGTTACGATAGCAGTCTATGCGAAAAACGATCTTAATTGATCTTCTAAAGCCTATCTGTTACGATAGCAACTCATGCGAAAAACGATCTTAATTGATCTTCTAAAGCCTATCTGCTACGATAGCAACTCATGCGAAAAACGATCTTAATTGATCTAGTAAAGCCTATCTGCCACGATAGCAACTCGCGCGAAGAACGATCTTAATTGATCTACCAAAGCCTATCTGCTACGATAGCAATATTGTGAAAATGATCTTAAGTGATCTACAAAGGTCTATCTGATATGATAGCACGTGAATCTGAAGGCTAATCACAAGCCCATCTGCCAAGATGGCACAGCTGCGAAAATACGATCTCGAACGATCTAGTGAAACATCTGCGAATTTATATGGCAGATAGCAAATGCGAAGCATGTATATAGCATTGTGCAAGGCGAAATATGCCGATACGCATGCGAAATTGTATTTTGTTGCAACAGCTCAGCAAATAATACAAAAGCTATTTATCATTATGAGTCGAAAAGACTTACAATTTATCTGTCTAGATAGCAGCTTACAAGCGAAAAAGCTCAAATCTAACTACGCAGCCAACATGGCTTACAATACATTCGAAAACTAGCTGACAAGCCAGCAGAGACACACTACGGGAATCCTGATTGAAAAGGATGAACCCAACGGTCCTAACACCGTCCGTGCGATACATAGATCTGCGACCGAACATCTGTCGCAAGTAGGATCTTGCTCCGAAGAGCCACATGAAGCCATACGTTCAAGATCCCAGTATTTGACAAGGCCCTTGTCAGATCAACATCCCAAGAGATGTGCCTGAGGAACCACCGGTTCCGACGATCAACAGGCAAGCAGAAGCTCCAAAGGGCAAGGGCTCCTTGTAGACGGGGATGAACGCAGCGGTTCGCCACCCTGAGCTCACGAACGTGGGGGCAATAAGTTCTCCTCCAGGGACGCTGGAGGAGAATTCCGCCGTTCATTACGAAACGGTAGCACGGTCACTTCGGCGCTGCACCTCACCGGGAGGCGGCCGGAAACATGACCTGCAAACATAACACACGAAGAAAATTCTTCGAATACACATGAGATATCATCTCCATCTTCTTTATGATGGTTATGAAGAGCAATAAGCCTCATAAAGTGGATCTTGGAAACTATTTCTACAGCACAAAGCGCAAACTCAGGGTTCACAACTTGAAGTTGCCATGAATCAACGAAAAACAAGCATTGAAGCCAGCAGTCGTAAGGACTCACGGCAAAACACATTTTTGGGATGAAGAACCCAAATGGCAAAGATAGGGTTTATATAGACCTTGTGGAGACTCTTCAGTTGCTAAGATGAGTCAGCATAATTTGAAAAGAGGCTAAGGTCAATCACTTACGCCTTGAAAAACGGTAACGATCAATTACCCTACTAAAGGCTACGACGATTCAGTTGTGTATCCTAATAAATGACGGATAGTCATGATTCGGATGGACTTCCCAACAAAGGCGTGCTTATCTTCCGAGAAATTAGCGCGAAAATCAAGCAGAATATCAATTGCTGATGTCATAATTGGATATGCACAGAGATATCCTATCAAATCCCGGAAAGGGCAAAACGGGCAAGTCAATTCTTGTTGTTAAAAAAAGGGGGGGATAAACCCTAGCAACATTATATTAATGTTTCAAACATTACATTAATGTTCCTTGCTATTTTTTTCAAAAAAACATAAAGTCAAAGCAAATTCTTGATCAAGGAGTCATGGGGCGCGAACTGATGGCTCAGCTTCTCTACCTGCTCCACTTCTTGTTTCAGTTGCTCGCACTTGGCATTCATCTCATTATAGAGCTTCAGAGCTTCGTCAACCTTTTGCTTTTGCTGCTCCACCTTCTGCTTCTCAGCTGCGAGGTTCTGGTGGCCGAGCTTCAAAGTTACGGCTGCGCGAATCAGCGTGACTCTTTTCATAAGAAATCTGAAACCCAGTCTGCCTTGGACTTTGGTAAGAAGATTTTGGCACATGCCACAAAGCAATTCGGCACTCTGGACAGAAATGGTCGCAGGCGTAGCCGCAGACAGCTGCTCCAAAATCCAAATGGCTTCAGTAAGAAACAGCCTCATGTCGAAGGGCCCTATATCCAGAGACCTCACAAATGATTGGGGGTAGGTGAGGCGCATCCGAACCACCCAGTCCACATCAGTTTGCTTCAAACCTAAAGCGATGTCAAAGCTAAGTTATGATGTCAAACTCGCAAGTGAATAATGCGAGAGGCAAACAACAAATCTCTACTTACCAGTTCCTTCCAGAATCTCAGGAAGAGAAGGGATGCGCATTGCCGGAGTGGTCAAAGACTGTCCCCGCTCCATGGCTCTCCTGTCAGTTGCGAGCTCTAACTCCTCATAGTTAGAAGGAAGAATATAAGCCGCACCAGCTGCGACTGCATTCCCAACCTGTGAGCCCCAAAAGCTCCACGCAGGAAGAGGTGCCGCCGACTCAGTCATCGCCGGAGGCAAAGTGACAACCGAGGTTGCTTGGCGAGGGACACTCTCAGATGCGGAAGCATCAGCAGTACTTGTCCTTACTTCCTCGGCGCCAGTATGGGCATCTTCATCCATTAGCACAGCATCAGCTTCAGCATCATCGGAAAGTTCGATGGTGTCCTCGAGAGGCTCACCTGCGTGTTCAGCAGCTGCGACGGGCTTCTCGGTATGGGGGCTCGGAATCGGAACGTAGGACGCAGAAGGCTGACTTCTCTGCTCCAGCGCAGGTTCCTCAGCATTGCCTGCGATACAAAATGCGATGGTATGAGGTAACTCATATTGAATGTTATTTTACTATCTTTGCTAAAGCTAAGAGCAAGCACCTCCACGCGAAGGTGGGATTGATGTATCTTCGTCATACACTAAAGATGTGGAACCATGCCCTATTAGCGTATCCTCATTAAGCAGATCCTTAAAAGGAGCGTGACCTGGGATGCGAAGAAACCAGTCATGATTCTGTTTCAAGTTGCTCAGGCCTAGTACATGCATATCGCTCAAATGGTTACCTGAAGGTTCTCCGCACTTGTCTACTAGCCAATGGCGAATGTCAGCCTTTGACACACCATGATTTAACGCACCCACAATAACATCTCTATAAGTTACTGCGAGATTGAAGATCTCACCTTTATCGCCGCCTGCGATCTCTTCAAAGTCTGCTTGGGCTTGCTCCAGGGCTGCTGCATCCTCTTCTGGAACCGCATCCTCCTCCTCAGCATGGGGGGTCACTACTTCGGGGAGCACATCTTCCTCGTCAACTGGACGCACTAAGTCGTCAACATGTTGCTCTTCGAGGCTCCGCTGTCTCACACGCTCGAGCTCCTCCTCCTCCCGCTGCCTTCTTCTTTCAGCAGCTTCCGCGGCTGTCTTCCGGGACTCAGCAAGAATGTCCTCGCTTATCGGATCGTCTGGAATGCCAGAATGGGTATCTCTCTTTTGTCTCTTGGCCAAAAGGCCACCGATGATCTCATCATCATCATCATCTGCGAAGATATGATTGGTTTAAGAAAGAATTACAAAATAATTACGATGATGGGAAGAGAAACGCGACGGAAGTACCTCCTGATTCTTCCTCATGCATCACAACTGTTCTTTCTTCTTCTTCTTCATCACTCTCTCTGGGCTCCTGCCTCTCTCCTTCTTCCTCTTGGTTGAATGGAATGAAAGTCTCAACTGCGAGCTCTTTCCGCACTTTGCTGGGCATGCGACCTTTGCCTTTATCCTTGACAGAAAGGGACCTCGCCGAGGGAGAAGTTGAAACACTTATAGGGGAAGAAATCGTAATTCCCTTTTGCCTGGGTCTCTTCACTCTCGGCGCCGCAGTCGCTGGAGGGGACGGATCATCTCCGGGAGGAGACGAGGCCGGAGCATTGTCTATCAGCGAGTCAGCAAAAGCATTCATGACTGCGCGAATCTTGGTTTCGAGCTCAGGGTCCATCCTCCATGCTAGCAGAAACGGCTGCTTTTGTCTTCTGGTGGCAACAATGGTGTTAACCAAGGACTTGGAGCGATCACCAGATGCGAATCTCCGCACATGACACTACAGCAAACAGTACAGAATAAAGGCGTCATCATAAGGAAATCAAGAAGCTTAACGCACGCGGGAAAAATTGCTTACCTTAGCAAATGCCTCGCTATATTTGACGACATGCGTGTCGCCCTTCTTAACTGCGGCGACCTTCTCCTTCAGGATGAGTTCAGGACACAAATGGTTCTCACGATCCAACAGTGAGTAGCAACCATATTCAGACTCGCTCAGGCTGCAATTGGGGCGAAACGGAAAAGAATTTCTCTTGATCAAGGGAGCTCTACTTGGCTGCGCGGCCGACTGCGTCTCAATCCTCGTTTGCTAGGCGATCCAGTATGCGAGCCAGTTCTGAGAACAACCACCCTCGCGGGTCCCTGCAGGCTGCTCAAAGGGAAGATTGTTCATGAATACTGTCTTGCACTCCTTTATTAGCAAGCGCTTATAGCAACCTCTGATAATGGACTGGGGCCAGATTGATGGTGCCACTGCATCAAAGCCGAACTGGGGAGAAACTCGAGTGGGGTCAAAATCCACGGTAATCCTCTCGTACCTTGGCGCGAGCTCACGAATATGCTCTGCGAGGGCAGGAAGGGAACCTCGTAGACACCAGCAAAAGAACTCGCGATAGCGCTCATGGAAATGCGATCCCTCTTCGAAGAGGAGCTCTTCTGAGAAGACGACACCCTTAGAGGGGTACAGCTTTGGAAACCATCGCACGTTCTCAATGCGTGTGGCATAGGGCCTGGAAGTAAACTCTTTCCGTTTGTCGCATATCAAGCTCCAAACGCACTTGGTGTTGTTCGCCCCGAACCACCTCGCAGCCCTGCCGCTGTTACGCTCCTCCGTCTCTCCTGGGGGACACCACTTGTCGGGTTTGAGAGCAGTTGGGGCATAGGATGGCCACCGCTCGAAAACCCACATTGTCAAAAAGGAAATATTGACAAAAGTCAGTACATCGAGGCGGCCACGCGACTCTTTCATGGCTAGAACCAGCTGATCAAGCCTGTAGTACAGCGTGCCCAAGACCAAGGGTCCGAGTGCGACTCTCTGGCCAAGGGCGAGCCTCACAGCGAGCGGCAAAACATGGTAGAAGACCCCATCGTGTGGGTGACCGTCAATCAAGTACCTCGACAACCAAGCACAGAGGAAAGCACAAAGGGTTAAGTGATAGCCTTTACCTTCTACATAATTCTCGGCCTCTGGGTTCTCACTCAGAAGCTTCTTAGTGATGCTGCTATTCGCATAGTCTCGAAAGAAGTACTGCAATCATTTGTTCCAAGTGTTTTTCGCAGACGTATCAAACCAACTGCCAGTTTGGAAGGGCTTTCGTAGTAGTCCACCGGGTGGAGATTTTCTTTACCTCTGCCAGGCATTCCTCCATTTGCGTGTACAAGGCAATCTCCGCAGCCGTCCTCAAAGGACTCAAAGGGTCCACCTCACCCATGGGAGAAAGATCGTACAACATATGCACGTCCTCGAGTGTGGGGGAAGCCTCGAACTCAGTAAAGTGGAATGTGTGAGTCGCAGGCGAGTAGCGGGAAAGAAGGTCTAGAAGCATGGACTGATCCAGCTTCACGGCAGCACCCTTCATAGCACGAACAGCGAAGTATACGCCGGCTTCATCAAGAGTCGCGGCATGATTGGTCAACACGTGGTCAATCCACTCATCCATGTAGTCCAATTTCTGGACGAAAGCCTGGGTAGAAATCGCAGTGTAGGGGAAGTACCCATTTTCGATTCCCAATCGAACCACATCCTCGGAGCCAATTAACTCGAGCAAGGCTGAGTTAACCGGGCGACTCAGTGTTAGCAATCCCTCAATTGGGACAGGAGCAGGCATCCTCTTCGCCTTAACCCTCGCATGGTAGAAATCTTTGCCACCTAGATAGGGGGATTTTCGCCACAAAGCCTGCGGAAGATCGGGTATCTCTTCGTCTTCCTTGGCGGGTCTGGTTCCTTTTGTCTTAGCCATTCCTGCGGAAGAGCAAGAAAAAGGGGGGAGAAAGGTGCTACACTTCAGTTTGAATTTCGTCTATGGGAAAGAAAGATGAACAGTTTCTGGTATCAATTTCAAAAATTAGAGGGTTGCATTATCAGTAATTCCAAAACCCCACATCCGAAGTTCTTATTATTGAAGGATTAAAGCAAAAGTGGGTTCAAAGATCAAAGCTTCTTCACAAGTTTTATGAGTTTGCAGTTCCAACACAGTTCAAAGTATACACTGGTATTTTAAAGCGAAATTGAACAAGGCCAACCTTGTTTTCTTGAAGCCTGCTTGGATATGCACAATTGAAGAAGACGATTTGCAGTTCTGAACTGGTGATTGATTATCTGAATCTGCTCTCGAAGATCTCCGGGTACCATTCACTTTAAGAGAAAGAGGTGATGCTTTGCAACAGTGGAGGATACAAAGTATTTATCCAAAAACAATGAAGGGTTGCGTCCTTTCAGTAGTCGAATCGCAACCGTCACCGACGAATCGCGCAATCACAGGACAAGCTGACGTCACGCCTAAAACCCTAAAAGCCAGACGGCACGACTCTAGGGGTTTTAGGTCATAATGGCACGCACGGGGGCTGAACTTACCCGTATTTGAATTGGTGCGTGGCGACGACGCGTATGTTGGTTTCCGCGCATGGAAGTCTATACAGCTATGAGTCTTCACGCGCAGAAAGGGGGCTAATGTAGACAGTGCTTTCTGAGCTGACAGATCTTGGCCACGTGGCAACCATCCAGCACACCATATTGTGCTCCATACACACTGGATCACCAGCCGCGCTGATCCATGTGGGGGCTGCGAGACAGAGCCCTCTCATACCACTGCACGGGACTTGTAGGGACTTAGTGGTTTGGAGGCTAGAGTAAGCCCTGTCGCGTGCGAGCCAAGCCCGCACGCGACCTTTAGTAACTGCTTTGAGAGATTTATGGCACGAGCTCCATAAACCCGGTCAATCCGGTCAAACCCGGTCAACCTCGTAACGGTTCCAGTATTCGCGCACAACGTGCTGTAACGGTCCCTATATACTCGGACGAACGTTCCGTTATGGTTAAGCTAATTAAGCCGCCATTAATGGGCGCATTAACCACACTACAACGGTCAGGTTCTCTGCTATATATAGGACGTTAACCTTTCCATACAAAGGAGAACACGCTTACCATACGCGGAAGCTCTGCCAAACCTCTGTCTCTCTCTCAGACATTACTACTTCCTTACTCTCTCCCTACACACAACCCCACTCTTCCTGTGCGATCCCTGATCCTCTACATATGGTGTACACGGAGGTCTCCCCGCCGGAATCTCTTGTGCACAACTGCCGAGTAGGGAAATCATTCCCAATGATTAGTATGTCTCCACATACAAGACCAGAAAAAAATAACTGTGCTCCCACTAACCTTCTTGTAAACACAAGTCTCATCTTTAATTTTGATGGAACCAAAATCCTTTGATTGCATCATTAATTTGAAGAATCCAACTCCAAGAAGCTTGACTCAATCTATGGACAGATTGCTACAAGAAAGATATGTATGGATTTAAGCATCACAACTGGGAAAAGATTTCGTCATAGTCTATACTATGAACTCATAGGAAATCCTTATCCAACCAATTGTCCCTTAAAGGTAATAATATTACCATCCATGTTGGTTTCCTCATAACCCACTTGCACCTTTTAGGTGGTTCCACCAAGGTCCATACTTTGTTGGTATACACGGATTCCATTTTGTATCCCATGGCTCCTAGCCATTTCTGAGAGTATGGCCCATTTGTGGCCATCTAATAGGTTGTAGGCTCATCTTGATGAGCAATATATCGCAGGTTATGAGAAATCCTTATTTCTCTAGTCCCTTGACATATCCTACCTGACCTACGAGGTTCTTGTGTTATCTGAGTAGGTTGCTCCACAACACCTTGTGATCCTGCTCATGTTCCATCAAACGGATCAATGGTCTAATGTGGTTCTTGAACTTTTCAAGTTCTACTGTCCTCCCACTGTTTCTTTTAGAGACAATCTCTTCTTAGAAATACTGTGGTCTGAGCAACAAACAGTTTGTTTTCGATTGGGATGTAGAAATAATATCTTTTCAGGATATTCCACAAAACATTTATCCGACTTGGGTTCAAGTTTGTTTGTAAACTCTTTTACATAACCCCAAATCTTTATGAATGACATACTAGGACACTTCCTAGTCCATATCTCATATGGTGTTTTTCATAATCTGTTTTGATGGAACAAGGTTAAGGGCGAAATTTGCTGTAATTAGAACATAGCCCCAAAAGTAAACTGGAAGTTTTGTTTGACTCATCATGGACTGAACCATGTCCTACAAGGTCCGAACTCTCCTCTTAAAAATGCCAAACCCATGTGGCGTGCTAGGTGGAGCGAGTTTTGGATCATATCCAATACTCCCATAGATTCTTGTCAAACTCTTGGCTCAAGTACTCTCCTCTACGATCCAATCGTAGAGCCCTAATAATTTTGCCAAGATGGTTCTCTACTTCATTCCTGAATACTTTGAACAATTCAAAGGATTCTGATTTGTTTCTTCATAAGATACACAAATCCATGTTTCCCTGATCCCATCAGTAAATATGATGAAGTACTGAAAACCATCTTTAGCATTTGTGCTTAGCGGCCTTCATACATCAATATGTATGATTCCCAGAAGATCATATATTTGCCTAATAAGTCTTACATGTCTCATATGATTCAATAATCAAATGAGTTCCAGAAATCCATCCTCATGGAGTTCTAGATATGTATCTTTTATTTATGAGGCCTAAATGATAATGCTAAAGATAAGTGAAGTTCATATCATTATATGCAAACCTCTAGGTATTAATGTTATAGATGAAATTATCATGATCATGGATATAGAATCCACTTAGACAAAATTGAATTACAATAATGCATATCATAATAAATGGAACAACATTTGTCCTTTATTATGATAAGGAGCTTTCTTGTCCAAACAAGAAACTATGATAATGGTCCTACTCATAGCTAGGACATGATCGCTTTTGTCTAATTCATGAACAATTTCTTAAAGGTAGAAATAATTCCCTACGGCTTATTCAGCAACCCTTTGCTTCATAGCCCCACGTGTAGGATTATTTCTTCCTTATCCAATTGTCTTCGTCTCTTGAGATCCTCCACATTTCTAAAAATATGAGATCCTCATCTATTATCATATACTTATGATGATGAGATAGACACATTGATTTCTATAACAAAATATCTATATTGGAATTCATAATTCCTTTATTACTTACTTCCAGGTACTTTGGTAGTCCCTCTTCCTCTGCACCACCTATGGGACTTCAGGGCAACTTGGTTTTAGCAACAAGCTTGCTTTATACCCATGGGGACGGCGCAAACTATTTGCCCTTAGCCATGTTGTTATCCATTAACAACTTTGCCCATGCCCATTATTAGTGTTTTGTTTTAGTGATTTTTTCAATCATATTGAGTAAATCAATTTTAAAACAAAACTATAATTGCATCCAATGCAATTCTTGGTCCACTTGGGCGAATAACCGTTTATTCTTTATCTATCTCATAGATAATTCCCATTCACTAATGTTTCAATCATATTGAGCAACACTTCAAACCTTTTATGTCTAGCTCGCTCTTTTGAAAGAGCTTCTTTCAATGTATGATCATATCATACTTCTCCATGTCTCTCTTCTTGCTTCCAAAGCTCAGAGTTCATGGCAGCTAACATGGGGTAAATCATAACCAAAGAACCATTCTTTGGTGTTCCTTTCATAGGTTTTAGTGTGTTTTGGCAGTCGGTGGAAGAGAACTTTATGTTTTACGAAGTACAACAAATTCTCTTTTATTTGAGAACAATTCTCAATTTTATACCAGTCTAGAAAAAAATAAAGTCGTGTTTTTGTTTGTTTAATGCCATGGGTATTCAACATAATAGGATTATGCAAAGTTTGTGACGTTTAACTATATTTAACAAGGATTTAAATTGTTAAACATAGCTCCCACTATTTTTTTACGGATTAATAACCCTCCAATATATTAATGCAGAAAATATCCTTATATTTTCTAGTGGGCCAAGATCCATGTTTCATCTCCTTATGAGCTTGCTTTGGCAAGTCACCCATAATTTGACTACTTTAGGTAGGAACAATTCCAACTGCATGCCTTATGCAACTCTTGGTTCAATTGGGCAAATAACTCCTTATTTATCCATCCATATGGATAATCCCAATTGATTGCCTCAAGGTTTCTTAATCACATTAATTGCCTAGTTGTGTTCAACCTCTTATTTAAACAGTTGCACATTACTAGCTTGTGCCATCGCATTCCATCATTATGAACCAAGTCGCCCTGCTTTGGCACGTACGAACTTGATAAATAATGATGATCATGAGTGTTTAAATAACGAGAAGGAAAGAACACAATATTTGAATTTTTGAGGGATTTTTAAATTCAATTTTAATTGTTTTGTTGATCAAAATCAACTAATCTATCTATTTGAGTTTGGGCACAACTCGAAATAATAGATCCGGGTTGTCTAATCATCTTATTATCCTAATTGCATTCATCATCCATACACCAACCACAAAATAATAAGGCAATAAAGTAAACAACCACAAAACAAAAATAAACGTGATGTGGATATGGCCTTTTATAGACTAAGATAATTCCAAGCCAATGGAAGTATCTATGAACCCTAAAATCAAACACATCTCCATGCGTCTTGATCTTTTGGTCCATCCTTCATAGTCATGTGGAATGCTCCATGCTCCATGCTTCATTCTTTGTGGCTCCCTTTTGGCTTTGGGCTTCTTTTCTTCAATCTTGGCTAACAATCTACTTTATCTAGCACTAGCTAACTTCTATACTAAATAAAATAAATCTCACAAGTTGAGAAAAAAAATGGCACGCAGGCCATAAAACCCTAATTAATTATTACAAATAATTGATCAGCTCGCAGGCCGTAAAACCAAACCACAAAATAAACATCCACATCAAACCACATCCTAAGGCCATATCCAATCACCATGCGAATTGCACATAAACAGTTAAAATCCAATTTTAACGCGCTTGGTCAATTTTAATTGATTTTAGCATTTCTAGGGTTAAAACGGTATAAGGGCCCAACAATCAAATTGCCCGGGCCCAAAAAGGTGAACCGCAAGGCCCTAGTGTGACACCCCCGTATTCCCGCCGGGGAGGAAATACGAGAACGCCACTCCGCACCCGGGATTAAGCCCGGATGCTAGGAACAATGGTAACTGAAACAAACACCAACATAATTATATATTACAAACCACAAATTGTAATAACACAATATTCAACATACTATTACACAAGGTGAGATTAACTAAGAGTTCGTCTTATTTAAATTACTACTAGACATCACATGATACGATGACTCCCTTATGCCGAGCTCCCTTCTCCTAGACCTGCGGGGGAATAAAACAAAGACCGCAGTTTTTCCAAAGTCAGCGAGAAATGCTGAGTAAGCAAACACCCAAACGTGTAAACAGATTATGAGGCATATTTTCACTTTGAAAAATAATGAGGAATAGATATCCACTTTAATAAAGTAACTTAGCATGATCTCACGTAGTGAAGAAACATAATAAGACTTCTTGCTCAAAATGTGAGTCTTTCAACTTTCCTTTGATTTCAATACGGGGAATATATTCCCCAAACTTTCCTTATCTTAATTATAAACATCATTTTCTCAAAACTCATTAAATCATCTTGTTGATACGGGGATAATCTATCATTTCCTTTCCTTTCCTTTCACTAGCAACCATGACCATAAGTGTCGACACCCCCTAAAGCCTCCTCGCGGCCAGAAGGGTAAGTACATGGAGCGACTCGGCAGGTTGCGACCGATTTAAATATATAAGTCACCAAATACTGTTCACCCGCACAACTATTTCCACTTTACGTTATTATGTTTATCATGTAAGAGTTTCAAAAAAACATTTATCGACAAGCAAAGCAAGCTTTCAAGTAATACGCATAAAGCAAATATTCATTTTGAGACGAGATATAATAAAATCACAATTTTGACACGAACGGAGATAAGGCTCTAGGCCTGGCATATTTACTTACCTCCCGTAGCAACAGCAAATATCACGAAATAGCTCCTACAGGTAGACGTAGCCTTCGTCTACGAACTCGTCTCCTACAAATTATAATCCATAATCAAATCTAAGTTTCAACTATCATGTAAAATGCAAGTAATGCGATGTGTGTTCTAAATATTAGTTATCTTCTTATTTTAAACTTTCGTACCAACCAAACTCCCTATTTATTTATGTAGAGTAAGTACTCTTTTATTTTTATTTTTCATTTAGCAAACTAAGTGGCAAACTTATAATTAGCTAGAGAATTATTAAATAAACTCATATTTAATTAAACACATAATTAGGCATAAGCCTCCCTTTCAAATTGTAAATTTTATTATTATTTCACAAAATAATTTGGTTAACTTTAATATAATAATATAATATAAATTTCAAGACAAAGTAAATTCTTAGATTTTATCCAGTGCTTAGAAAATAATTAAAACACCTATTTTTCCATACAATATATATACATATATATTTTTAATTAATAAAATATCCCATGAAATGCTTTATAGTTATTTAATTGTGGTAAATTTTATAAGTTATAAAGATATTACGTTTTTCTTATATTCCTTGGGTAGTTATATATTTTTATTTATTTAAATCAACAATTTTATTAATTAGGAGCTAAAAGTCTCATTTAAAAATATATATTTATGTTTAGTTCATAACCTTGCAAGTAAAAGATTATAAAAATGGTCAAGTTTACACAAATATTATTTTCTTGAACTTTTATACAAAGTTATATATTTTTATATATATGAGAAACTATAAATAATTACTTCTAGTTGATTAAGAAATTATTAGGTTTATTTATAAAAATCAGATTATATAAACTATAACAAGATCCTCAAGTTTTATAAATAAAACACTTGCTTCCCCCCTACTACCATAACTAGTTTTCTGACTTCACACTTAATACCCAAAGCTTTCTGTTAAATGACAAAATCACCCCCCTTAGACATTCACGTTCATCTTCTTCATCTTCTCCGAAACCCAACCACAAATCTCATCAAATAATCACACTCATTCAATTTTGATGTTATAAAACTCATATTCAAGTCTAATTAACTGGATTCAAACCAAAAATCAACTAATTTGGTTACCGAATGGAGGAGTAATCTGTTGCCGAAGTTTCGTCGGAACTTCGCCGGAGAAGATGGTGTTCCGGTGGTGGGGGTGGCTGTTGCTGGTTTTCTGGAGTGTGCTCGGACCCCTAGGAGGGTGGAGGAGAGCCGAGGGACGGAGGGGAGAGAGAGAGAGACCGGCGGCTGGGGTCTCCCGTCGGGTCGAGCCTTCGGGTCCGATCGGCGGTGGCCTTTGGCCGCCGCTGCTTCTGTTGCTCCGGTTTTCTCTGGTTCCAGCGAGGAAGGGAGAGGGATCGAAGGGAGAAAGAGAGAGAGGAACAGAGGGGTGGTTGTGTAGGGGGTTCCAGTGGAGATGGCGGCGGTGATGGAGGTGATGTCGATGGTGATGATGGTGGTGGTGTTGGTGTTATTTCTGCTGGGTTTTGCAGGGAAGAGGGAGAGATTGAGAGGGAGGTGGGTACAGAGAGTTAAGGAGCTGTGGTGGTGATGGAGGCCGGAAGTGGCGGTGGTGATGGCAACGGTGTTGGAGGTGAGGTCGGGGTGATGATGGCGGTGTGGGTGTGGGCTGTTTCTGCTGGGTTTAGGAGAGAGAGAGAGACAGAGGTGGGAGAAGGGTGGAGGCAGAGAGTTGTGGAGGGAGTTAGGAGGGCATGCTGGTGATGGTGGTGGTGCCGTAGGTGGCCATGGTGGTGGTGTTGTTGAGGGTGTTTGAAATACCCCGTTTTGTGACTACGGGTATTTTGTGATATTATTGTAAGTGTTGGGAAGTTAAAGTAATTATAGAGAGTTAATTATAATGCTTTGAGAGTTTGGGGGGAACTTTGTGACTTTAATCAAAGGTTTTAGTGTCTTTTACTTGAGTTTGGGGGAGGTGTTTGTCTTTTGGCAAAACTAAGGGGAAATAAGTGTCTTTTGACCTAAGATTCTTCCTACATAAAAGTTTCCTAATCCAAGAGGGTTTCCTACTTATGAAGTTAATTTTAATTCTAACTCTCATAAAAACCCTCACTCTCCTATTTTTCTCTAACTCTCCCTCACGTCTCTCCCTACTCTACCCGTCCCTCTCTCACTCTCTCTCTCCCTTGTGACCGACGGCACACCCCACCGCCGCCGCTCTCTCTCTCTTTTCCGGCAAGGTAATATCTCTCTCTCTCTCTCTTTTTCTCTTTTCTCTTTTTCTTTCTCTCTCTATTTCTCCCTATCCCCGTCCGCCTCTCTCTCCGTCCGCCTCCATGGGCGGCGGGTTGAGCGGGTTGGGTTGTTTTGTTTCTTTTTCTCTTTTCTTTTGTTGATCTCTTGATCTTGTGATCACTTGTTCATGATTCATGTATGTTGCATGTAATCTTTAAATTTCAGTTTGTTATGGTTAGGATCATTGTTCATGGATTCGTAGGATTTATTATCAAGTTTTAGGGTTTATCATGTTCTTGGGTGTTGGGAAGAAACCCTAGTTTGAAAGGGAAGTTTGATTGAATGATTTGGGAGAATGAATGATCATATTAGGTGGATAACAATCTGATTTGGATGTGGGAATCATGTTATATTAGGTTTAGTATGATTATAGGATGAACTAGATTCTTGGGGGAAAAGTTTCATGAAGATTGACAATTCCCGTATGGATATTTTGAATGAAGTTGGAAACTTGAAACTAGTGTAACTTTTGATTCAGGAATCGAAATTAAGATCCGTTTGAGGCTAAACTTATTATTTCGAACGTTTTGAATCCAATGGAACTGTTTCTAGACCATGATCTGTTTGGGAAACTGGAGTAATAGATTTGGTGGAGTTATGATAGATTATGTATGCTTTAGGTTAGGGGATTTCGAAGCAAAGCTTTGGGCTTATTTTGGAGCATGAATTGAATGAGATGTTGGGGAAGTGTTAGAACCCTAAACCATGGACTATCATATGCATGTAATTAGTATAGCAAGTATATTGCTAGAATATTGGTTTGATTAGCATATTGTTATGTGTAGGTAACAAGTTCGTTGACGACGAGTACGTAGAGTACGTTGATTGATTGCTTTTGTTGGAATTTGCTTTGAGGTAAGTAAATGTGCCAAGCCTAGTGTGCTTATCTCCTTCGTGTCAAACGAATATTTGATTTGTTACGTCTCAAAATGTGTTTACATGATACATGACTTGAAATACGTGATTTCTACTTGTTAAATGTTTTGATGAAAATATCACCATGATAATGAATGAACTATAACGTAAAGTGAAAGATGTTGTGCGGGACTTTATTATTCTTTTGGGCGGTTGGCTGCGGTCCCGTCTCTTTTTAATCCGGTTGCAAGTCCCCGGATAGTAACATGTACTCACTCCTCTGACCGGCGTAGTCTTTGGGGGGTGTCGACACTTAAGGTCATGCACGCTGTGGTATTTGGTTTTCCCCTTCACAACAAAGTAATAATGGATTTGTTTGGTTTTGTTAACGGAATGAAGTTAACACTGGATTTTGATTTTTCCTAATGATTATGGAAATTGATTTGGAAATATATTATGGAATTTGATTTGGAAATATGCTATTGAATTGGGAACTCTTATGTTTTAATACAAGAGTCAAATTTATTACTGATGTGTTTGCGAAAAACTCCTACTTACAAATGAGTCTTTGTTTATAACTATCCATCATCGTTTTACATGTTTGGATGTTTGCTTACCAGTATTTCAATGCTGATTTTGTACTGTGGTGTTTCTTTTTCATTCCGCACCACAGGTCTAGAGGAAGGTTATCGGGCATAGAAGGGGACGCGCATCACATGGAACATTATTAGTAGTATTGTTTTATTTGAAATTGAACTCTTTAGTAGTTTAAACGCTTTAGTTGTTTTTGCCGGTTTGTGGCTAGGACGAAGGTTTGTGATAATACATTATTTTAATTGGATTTAATTTATTATGGTGGATGTTTGTGCTTGCGAACCATGTTATAAAATCTCCTTGTATCCGGGCTCCTCTCGGGTACGGAGTGACATCCCCGGGTCTCCGGCTTGGGCCATTTGGGGGTGTTACAGGTGGTATCAGAGCCGGCATTCTAAAAAGAAATTTGAAACTTGTTAGGGCAACTAAAATGAATATAGGAGAAAATAACTTAAAATTCGACAAGCCGTGGGAATTTGGGTAGTATGGATAGTATTGTTATGTGTAAGTGTTTAGAAAATAGGATAGAAAGCAAGTGCCCCATCCATCCAATCGAATTTTTGAAGTATTCCACTTGGATTCTAAGTTAAGCCTACTTTAAGAGACTTCGTTGGGAGATTTCTTCAAGAGTCTTGTAACCATCAATTTGGAGTCTTGGTAATAATTATTGGTTTGCGAAGGGTAGTTATTTGGATTACAATCTATGCCTTTAAATTAGAGATTTATTAAGTTGTTTCCTCTTGTAGATGGCTAGAACTAAGCATACAGCAAGGAAGCGTGTGTTGCCAGTAGAGAAGCATCCTGTTGTGACACGTTGGGTTGAGGGTGAAGATTTTCCAGATTTTCGTGATCGTGTGGTTCAATATTGTGAAGATAGATTCCAAGCCTTAGATTTTCCTCGATATAGAAATCCAGCTTTTCAGGCTTACTGTATGGTGAAGGCATTACCTATGAAACCCATGTTTGGGGAAATTATTACAAAGTATAGCAACATCATGGGCAGGATGAATCGTTTGAATGATAGGGATTATCGTTGCCAAGGTGAATGGACGGTAAGTGCAGATTTTATATGCAAGTTGTTGATGGAGACTTATCTTAAGTGGCAAAGTTACACAGTTATTGAGATAGAGTCCAGTGATGAAGAAGACGTGATCTACATAAGCTCTAGTGATGAAAAAGAGGTGATTATTATAGACTCTAGTGACGATGAGGAAGTTGAAGAGGATCCAATGGAAGACGTCGATGAATACCCCGAGATTGAAGAAGATCCCATGGAATATGTAGAAAGTGAAGAAGACCCTAGTGAAGATGAAGAGCACGAGTATGATTTCGATGAAGAGGAAGAGATGGACGAAAGCGATGAGGACGACGATTAAGCTTATTAGAGTTCTTTAGATTTCTTAGACTAGATGCTTTAAGTTTTATTTATTGGTTTGAATAAGGCTCCATAGCCAAGCAACATTTGAAGTTTTAGAACGATTCTTGAATAGTCACTTTTGGACTAGAGTAAATTTTTAGCGTTTTGCTTTGGGATGAAGAATGTTCATGAGTTGAAGACCCGATTTGGGGAGTTTAATAAACTTAGTTTTCTGAATTTTGGAGTATGATTGGATGAATTAAGGTTGTGTTATGCTTGTTAGCATTGATTATGGACTTAGAAAGTGTTCATGGAGTTAGGACGCGAAAGCTTTGATTTTCGGTGCTGTTGAATCTGCGCAGCAGTGAGTTTTTGTTGTAGCAGACGTATATTTAATTTTGGATTTATTTTTCCCTGAATTTTTCCCGGAAAGTAGATATACCCAGGTATCTCCCATAAAAATTTCAACCCCATATGAGTTCTGGAGAAATAGTTACGAATTTCCAAAGTTGACGGTTCAGTAGCAGAATCGCAAAGTGACTAGCTGTAGCACTTTTGATTGTTATCTATCTTCCAGATCTTGTTTTGACCCCAAATTTTTATGGAGACAATTAGACACGATTGGATAACTCTGAGAGAAAGCCTAGCTCATTTTGAGAATTTTAAAGTCAGTTTAAGGCTTTTCAAAGTCGATGTTTCTGTTCTGGTGGGCTGTGACAGCAGCTGTAGAGTTTCCTTTATATCTTGAGTTTTACAATTGATTTTGAATTTATTCTTCTTGATTATGAAAATAGACTCAGAGCGGGTGTTTCACACCAAAATTCGCAATTTTTTCTTGACCGATTGATCCTTTTTCCAATTTTGGAAGTAGATGAAAAGTTGAGACGTGATCAGTCTATGTGGAAATACATGAGTACTTGAGTTAAATGATGGTCACTGTGTGACATTACTTGTTGAATTGTGCACTACATGCCGTATATGCGTGATTGTTTGTACTTCTTGGTACTTAATAAGTAATACAATAGGCTATAGTGTAGGGATTATGACTGATAGACCACATCAATACTACACCAGGAGAAATCGCCAAGTACCAATGGCCGCACCAAACAACAACAACAACAACAACGACATGGACCAATTATTTCCCAATTAGCTTAGATGGCTCAGGATATGAACAAGGGAGAACGGAATGCAACTAATTCTGCCAAGAAAGTGGCAGATATGAAACCAGGGAACTTCATAGGCAATGAGGACCCTGTTGAGCTCGAGAATTGGATCGACGAGATGGATAAGATCCTTGAGCTAGTTGAGTGTCCCGAAGACCGCAAGGTGGTTTGCGCGGCATTTTACTTGAAGAATGAAGCTAACACATGGTGGAGGAGTACGCGTCAGAACTTTTTGGCGCAACCCAATTTCAATTGGGAGGCTCTTCAAACCGCACTTCGCACTCGCTTTTATCCGGACCATGTCCAGGATCAAAAGTACTTAGACTTCGTGAATCTGACACAAGGGAACGGTTCCGTAACCGAGTACTTCAAGAAATTCATGGAATTATCCCGATTCGCAGGTCAGCTGATGCCTGATGAAGCGACTAAAGTCAGGAAGTTCATGTCTGGTCTCGAACTTCATATGCAGAAAGACTTGATGTGCAGGACGTACGATACTCTACAGGAAGCTATGATAGGGCTGCAGCCGTTTGGCGTATTCAAGAGGCACAAGATGAGAAGCGTGGGAAACGCAAGGTTGAGAACGCCGTGGGCTATGGAAACAATCAGGGTAGGACTAACCAAGGTAGTCAGGATAAGAAGTTTAAGCCTAATCACGGAGGAAGCAACCAAGGACAGTATCGTGGTAACAAACAGAATAATGGAGATGAACAATTTCGCCGCTATAACTGCAAGAAGTGTCAGCAGAATCATCCAGGAAAGGACTGTCAAGGAAACCTTGTCACTTGCTACCACTGTGGCAAGAAGGGTCATCGTTCGTTTGAGTGTCGAGTGAAACCAAATGGAAACCAACTAGGGAACCAAGGAGGCCCTAAGGAAGAGGCATTATCTTTTAAGGTTTAGTATTTATTTGGTGCACCCCAAGGCTAAAGAGGAGTTAACTGGTGCCAAAACCATATTAGAATGAGACTCTAGGTTTAGATTACCTTTAGAGCACCGGTGTTGTTTGTGAAGAAGAAAGATGGAAGCTTGAGATTGTGCATTGACTATAGGGAGTTGAATAGCGCAACAATCAAGAACAAATACCCTTTACCCCGAATTGACGATTTGTTTGATCAATTACAAGGGGCGAGTGTTTTCTCAAAGATAGACTTGAGATCAGGGTATCACCAGCTTCGAGTAGCCGAGAACGACATACCGAAGACAGCCTTTAGAACGAGGTATGGACACTACGAGTTTACCGTTATGCCTTTTGGTCTAACCAATGCTCCAGCAGTATTTATGGATCTAATGAATCGTGTTATGAGAACGTTTCTAGATCGTTTCGTGGTCGTCTTTATTGATGACATCCTTGTTTATTCAAAGAGCGAGGAAGAACACGAACAACATCTCAAAGAAGTGTTAGAAACTTTGAGACATGAGAAGTTATATGCTAAACTCTCGAAGTGTGAATTTTGGCTAAAACACGTTCCATTTTTGGGTCACATGATTTCCAAGGAAGGAATATCCGTGGATCCAGGAAAGATCTCAGCAGTAAAAGATTGGCCTACTCCGAAGAATGTGTCCGAAGTAAGAAGTTTTCTCGGATTAGCAGGATATTACAGACGTTTCGTGAAAGATTTCTCGAAGATCGCTAGACCGCATACTACACTAACCAAGAAAACGGTAAGGTATAAGTGGAGCGAAGATTGTGAAGAAGCATTCCAGACATTGAAGGAAAAGTTAACGACCGCACCTGTCTTAGCTTTACCCAATGATTCTGGCGAATTTGATGTTTACAGTGATGCATCGAAGAAGGGTTTAGGATGCGTGCTTATGCAAGAAAGAAGAGTCATTGCTTATGCTTCAAGACAACTGAAAACTCATGAAGAGAACTATGCTACGCATGACTTAGAACTTGCAGCAATAGTATTCGCATTGAAGATATGGAGACATCACTTGTATGGATCTGTGTGTAGATTGTATACGGATCATAGCAGTCTCAAGTACATTTTCACGCAGAAAGAGCTAAACAACAGGCAAAGACGTTGGTTAGAAGTCATAAAGGATTATGATTTGCGTATCCAATACCATGAAGGGAAGGCAAACGTAGTAGCTGATGCGTTAAGCCGAAAGTCGAGCCATACTTTGGATACTATGCTAGTTTTACCAGATCGGCTATGCCGAGAGTTCCGAAAACTTGGAATTGAAGTAGTGAAACAAGGAGGAGTAAAGAATATCCTTGGGAATATGACAGTTGTGCCAGATGTCTTGGAATAAATAAGGAGTAACCAGCCAGGAGATGTGAAACTGGAAAGGATAAAGAAGAAGATTGCAGAAGGCCAAGCAAAGGATTTCAAAATACATGAAGATGGAAGTATTCGTTACAAAGGAAGATGGTGTGTACCACATAAGTGTACGGAAACTAAGGAGAAGTTGATGCGAGAAGCGCACAACACACCCTACTCAGTACATCCAGGAGGTGACAAACTCTATAAGGACATGAAGAAGATGTTTTGGTGGCCTAACATGAAGAAAGAAGTAGCAGAATTTGTGGCAAAATGTATGACTTGTCAAAAGGTGAAGTTTGAACATAAAAGAATGGGAGGCTTAGTACAACCATTAGATGTCCCAGTTTGGAAGTGGGATTCTATTTCGATGGACTTCGTAACTGCGCTACCGACATCGAAAAAAAAACGTTTGAATTGTTCTCTCAGCAACAGGCCAACGAAATCCAAACGTTGGAAGATATGCTAAGATCGTGTGTTATGGATTTTCAAGGTTCATGGGTTGATAGATTACCTTTGATAGAATTCTCCTACAACAACAGTTATCATGCCAGTATTGGAATGGCACCACATGAAGCTTTGTATGGAAGGAAGTGTAGAACACCGCTGTGTTGGAACGACATAAGTGAGACGATAGTAATTGGTCCACAACTTATTGAAGAGATGACAGATCAAGTGAGACTTATACAGCAGCGAATGAAGGCAGTGCAGGATAGACAGAAATCTTACGCGGATCAGAAGAGAAGACCGTTGGAATTTCAAGTTGGAGAAAAAGCATTTCTAAAAGTTTCGCCGACTAAAGGAGTCATGAGGTTCAATCAGAAAGGGAAGTTGAGCCCGAAATTCATAGGACCATATGATGTTATAGAAAAGATTGGAGAAGTGGCTTATCGATTGGATTTACCGTCGAATTTAGGTCGTGTTCATAACGTATTTCACGTATCACAGCTGAAGAAGTATATGCCTGATACATCTCACGTATTAGATCCCGAACCAGTAGAACTGGACCCGTCCTTGAGTTATGAAGAACAGCCTGTCAAGATTTTAGACACCAAGACAAGGAACACCCGTAACAAGAGTGTCAAGATTGTAAAAGTCTTATGGACTAACCACCTCACTGAAGAGGCAACTTGGGAAGCGGAAGATGATATGAGGAAGAAGTACCCTCACTTGTTTGACGAGGTACCTTGAGTTACGAGGACGTCACTCCTCTAAGGGGGAGAGGATGTAATCCTTCGATTTTTAATACAGTACTACTTATAGTATATTGCATATCATTCTTGACCTTAGGTTGTATTTAGTAGCCCGTACTATTGAGGAGAGGTGTATACCTTATTGTGGTTAAAAGTTTAGTTTAAACTTCAAGGACAGTTTCTCTTTTAGGAGGGAGGTTTTTGTTTAAACTTCGAGGACGAAGTTCTCTTTAAGGAGGGAAGGATGAAATACCCCGTTTTGTGACTACGGGTATTTTGTGATATTATTGTAAGTGTTGGGAAGTTAAAGTAATTATAGAGAGTTAATTATAATGCTTTGAGAGTTTGGGGGGAACTTTGTGACTTTAATCAAAGGTTTTAGTGTCTTTTACTTGAGTTTGGGGGAGGTGTTTGTCTTTTGGCAAAACTAAGGGGAAATAAGTGTCTTTTGACCTAAGATTCTTCCTACATAAAAGTTTCCTAATCCAAGAGGGTTTCCTACTTATGAAGTTAATTTTAATTCTAACTCTCATAAAAACCCTCACTCTCCTATTTTTCTCTAACTCTCCCTCACGTCTCTCCCTACTCTACCCGTCCCTCTCTCACTCTCTCTCTCCCTTGTGACCGACGGTACACCCCACCGCCGCCGCTCTCTCTCTCTTTTCCGGCAAGGTAATATCTCTCTCTCTCTCTCTCTTTTTCTCTTTTCTCTTTTTCTTTCTCTCTCTCTTTCTCCCTATCCCCGTCCGCCTCTCTCTCCGTACGCCTCCATGGGCGGCGGGTTGAGTGGGTTGGGTTGTTTTGTTTCTTTTTCTCTTTTCTTTTGTTGATCTCTTGATCTTGTGATCACTTGTTCATGATTCATGTATGTTGCATGTAATCTTTAAATTTCAGTTTGTTATGGTTAGGATCATTGTTCATGGATTCGTAGGATTTATTATCAAGTTTTAGGGTTTATCATGTTCTTGGGTGTTGGGAAGAAACCCTAGTTTGAAAGGGAAGTTTGATTGAATGATTTGGGAGCATGAATGATCATATTAGGTGGATAACAATCTGATTTGGATGTGGGAATCATGTTATATTAGGTTTAGTATGATTATAGGATGAACTAGATGCTTGGGGGAAAAGTTTCATGAAGATTGACAATTCCCGTATGGATATTTTGAATGAAGTTGGAAACTTGAAACTAGTGTAACTTTTGATTCAGGAATCGAAATTAAGATCCGTTTGAGGCTAAACTTATTCTTTCGAACGTTTTGAATCCAATGGAACTGTTTCTAGACCATGATCTGTTTGGGAAACTGTAGTAATAGATTTGGTGGAGTTATGATAGATTATGTATGCTTTAGGTTAGGGGATTTCGAAGCAAAGCTTTGGGCTTATTTTGGAGCATGAATTGAATGAGATGTTGGGGAAGTGTTAGAACCCTAAACCATGGACTATCATATGCATGTAATTAGTATAGCAAGTATATTGCTAGAATATTGGTTTGATTAGCATATTGTTATGTGTAGGTAACGAGTTCGTTGACGACGAGTACGTAGAGTTCGTTGATTGATTGCTATTGTTGGAATTTGCTTTGAGGTAAGTAAATGTGCCAAGCCTAGTGTGCTTATCTCCTTCGTGTCAAACGAATATTTGATTTGTTACGTCTCAAAATGTGTTTACATGATACATGACTTGAAATACGTGATTTCTACTTGTTAAATGTTTTGATGAAAATATCACCATGATAATGAATGAACTATAACGTAAAGTGAAAGATGTTGTGCGGGACTTTATTATTCTTTTGGGCGGTTGGCTGCGGTCCCGTCTCTTTTTAATCCGGTTGCAAGTCCCCGGATAGTAACATGTACTCACTCCTCTGACCGGCGTAGTCTTTGGGGGGTGTCGACACTTAAGGTCATGCACGCTGTGGTATTTGGTTTTCCCCTTCACAACAAAGTAATAATGGATTTGTTTGGTTTTGTTAACGGAATGAAGTTAACACTGGATTTTGATTTTTCCTAATGATTATGGAAATTGATTTGGAAATATATTATGGAATTTGATTTGGAAATATGCTATGGAATTGGGAACTCTTATGTTTTAATACAAGAGTCAACTTTATTACTGATGTGTTTGCGAAAAACTCCTACTTACAAATGAGTCTTTGTTTATAACTATCCATCATCGTTTTACATGTTTGGATGTTTGCTTACCAGCATTTCAATGCTGATTTTGTACTGTGGTGTTTCTTTTTCATTCCGCACCACAGGTCTAGAGGAAGGTTATCGGGCATAGAAGGGGACGCGCATCACATGGAACATTATTAGTAGTATTGTTTTATTTGAAATTGAACTCTTTAGTAGTTTAAACGCTTTAGTTGTTTTTGCCGGTTTGTGGCTAGGACGAAGGTTTGTGATAATACATTATTTTAATTGGATTTAATTTATTATGGTGGATGTTTGTGCTTGCGAACCATGTTATAAAATCTCCTTGTATCCGGGCTCCTCTCGGGTACGGAGTGACATCCCCGGGTCTCCGGCTTGAGCCATTTGGGGGTGTTACAGTGTTTGTGGGTGGTGGAGATGGAGGTGGTGTGGGGGTGGTGTCGGCAGTGGTAGTGATGGTGGTGGGTGATGTTGTTTACCGAGAGGGAGAGGGAGAAGGTTGGAGAGTGAGGGAGGTGGGTGTTGTTGGTGATGGTTATGGTGATTGTGGTGGTGGTGTTAGGCCAACGGGAAGAGGAAGAAGAAGGTGGTGATGATGTGTGGGTGGTGAAATGAGAAGGAGGAGGACTCTATTTATAGGGAAATTTGGAGAGGAGGGTGATTAAAATATTGAGGGAGAAGATGAATTGTAAAAGGAGGTAGGAGGAGGAAGGGAATAGAGGTGTAAGAGAAGGATGGTGATGGAAGGGGGAGCAAGGAGATGGTGAATTTAATATGAGAGTAGGAGGAGGTATGTATTAAATTGCTAGAAGTGGGGAGGAGGATTTTGGTGAGTGTGTGTGTGTGTACGGGTGAAGAAAAAGAAACAAGAGGGAGGAGGTTGAGAAAAAGGTGGGAGGAGGGATGGTGATGTGTGAGGGAGGAGGGTGTGTCCATGAGAGAGAGAGAGAGAGAGAGAGAGAGAGAAAAGAGAGAAAAATATGGGAGAGGTTGGGAGAAAAATAATAATAGTAATAATAATAATAATATTTTTTAATTAAAAATACGGGTTTTGGGTCGGGTCAATAGAGGAAATACGGGTAATACGGTATACATCACCGGGTTATACGGATATACGGGTCGGGTTATGTAAAATACGGGTTAAAGATAATTATACTATACGTATATACATACAACTATTCTCCTAAAATACAACTAACTCCCCAACCTTTTAATTAAATTCAATATTAACTCTTCTAAACTACAGTCACCTCCCCTAAACTTCATTTCAACTAATTTATTGCTTCTCAAAACTACAAATATAACCCCATTCTTTAATTTAAGTGATTCATAACTTCTTAAAACTACAATTAAGGCCCCTCACTTAGTTTGATTAATATATATAACTTCTTTAAAATACAACTATCTCTCTATTCTTTAAATTATCAACTTTGTATTCTTGGAAACTATAATTATAACCCTCTAAAAAATATCCAACTACTTTATAACTTTCTCAGACTACAATTACAACCCTTTACTTTGATTTAATTCATTCATAACTTCAATAAATCACAATTATACTCCCAAACTTTATGTAAAATTATCAAATTAGCTTCTTGTATAAAATCGGGGTATTACACCTAGGGCCGGCCCGGCCAACAATCCACGCGGCTAGGCCGCGGGCTAGGGCCGCCCGGCCCCTAGGGCGGCCAAGGCTTGGGCGGAAAGCAAGAGGGGCGGTCCCCTAAGGGGGGGCCGAACCTCCTTGAGGGAGTTGTTTCCAAAACAACTCCCTTGCTTGGTGCCCAAGTTTGGTTGTTTCCTTGTTTTGGAAGAACTCCTTCTTCCCCAAGGATGCCCAAACCCTAGATCTAAGATCCTAAAATTTCTCAAACTCACTAATTCATGCATCCAATGCAAAAATTAGATCTTGTTATGATGGATTATTGACAAATTGCATCTCATGCTTGATTTGTCTTGTTTTACGCGATAAACAATCAATTTAAGGTGTAAAACAACTAAAACGTAACACATAAACCACGTTTATGCTCTACGACATGTGGCTCTGATACCACTGTAGGGTTTTGATTCATGGATGCGCAACGGAAACAATAATAAACCATGCAGAACCCTCCAAGGATCACAAGTCAAGAGACATAACGATGGTAAGGGAAGAAATCAATAACACACCTTAGGGTTTCTCCTTTGATGACTTCAAACGCGAATTGTGTCACGTCTCTACGGTTGATCCACGCCTAGAGGTGAGATCTAGACCCTCCAATTCCCTTGTGCTAGCTAGGAAGAATTGAAGAGGAAGAAGAAATCGCCAACAATGGAGTGCCAAAGGTGGGGCGGCTCCCCTTTTGGCCGACGGGTAGGGGCGGCGGTCCCAAGGGGTTTCGCCCCTTGCTTGGGACTTTCTCTCTCTCCTTGCTTTAGTCTCTCCTACTCTATCATATAGATGTGTGTATTGTGTAGAGAGAAAAATAAGGTAGGAGTGTTCTTTATATAGTCCAACAACTCCTTGTCCTACTACATAAAGAACCCCTCTCCTAATCCTACTCAAGTTCGGATTAGTCCCTTTTGCAAAATAGTCCTTATCATGTCAATACATGGATTAGTTCTATTTGCAAATTAATCCTAATCATGTCTCTACATGAATTAGGCCACCTTGGCAAATCCTAATCATGTCTATACATGGATTAGTCCAACTTGCATATTAGTCCTACTAAGTTAGCAAGTTGTTGCGATTTGATACTTCTAATTAATTAATCATATTAATTAATTATTTCCCAAGTCTAGTTCACCCCTATATGGCGTGTGACCCCATAGGTTCTATTTAGTTGGTAGTAACTATTTACTAATATGGAGCGGCCTCTAGCAAGACATCCATTCTAGCCAACAAATAGAATAGTCATCATGACAAACCTTGTGCAAGTAATTGTCCCATCCCTTTGTCCCAATATCCGGATTGGACACGTGACATACAAGTCACACTCGTATATCCAATCCATAGTTTCTCGATCCTGGGAATAGCATTATTCGTGCAAATAACATCAGTATCCCATATTGATTTATTTGAGTCTGGCCAAACATTTTATAAGCACTATCCCTCGAGTGGCCTAGGATATTCTTTCTCGTTATGTGGGATGGAAAAATTCTATCTACGTCCACTACGATCTCTAAGATAGTTTCTTATTGTATCCAGTACACGGCTTTATAACTACCCAGTTACGGTGTAGCGTTTGACGCTACCAAAATCACAATAATCCACAACTAAAATATCTAGTGACTTCAAGTCTAAGGATGACAATACCGTTGCACCGCGAGAAGCGCTTGTGACTCAACATAACCTGTATGTAGCCTTCTCGGAGATGGGTCAATCCAGTATGCCATTACTCCTAATGCATACCCATGTGTTGGATCATGATATCTCCATATCAATCCAACCCCATACTAGTCTATAGATGATTGTCCTATTAATCATTATAATTGACTAGGGATATTTAAGAATATAACAGTTATATTCTAATCATTCATGTTAACATATCTCTATATCGATAACATAATGAATCGTAAATCCATAAATGTCACAATTAATTGATTGCCTATAGGGCACAATTCCAACAGTGACAAGATTCAATCAGAAAGGGAAACTGAGCCCAAATTTTATCGGCCCATATGAAATTCTGGAAAGAATTGGAGAAGTCGCGTACCGACTAGACCTACCTTCCAATTTGGGACGAGTAGACAACACCTTTCACGTGTCGCAACTGAAGAAGTATGTACCTGAGTCATCCCACGTGTTGGATCCGGAACCGATTGAGTTAGACCCATCTTTGACGTACGAAGAACATCCAGTCAAGATTCTGGATACTAAGACAAGAGACATGCGTACCAAGAGCGTTAAGCTAGTGAAAGTTTTATGGACGAACCACCAGACGGAAGAGGCTACTTGGGAAGTAGAATATGACATGAGAAAGAAGTACCCTCACCTGTTTAATGAGGTAAATTCAGTTTCGGGGACGTCACTCTCCTAAGCGGGAGAGGATGTAACCATTCGCTTCTACACCCTTACATTACGTTTAGAGTAAACCATATCAACTAAAATGAGCTAGAACCTTGCATGATATCCCTGATACACCTCATGATATATTTTGTGCATCGTCGTATAGACAGACCTTTGCATCGTATAGAAACTATTTACTCTTTGAGTGGTTTTAGCTTCGAGGACGAAGCTCTCTTTAAGGGGGGAATGATGTAATACCCCGTTTTAATTTAGGGGTAATTATTGGATTTTATGAAGTGTAGATGTTAAATATATGTTAATCGGGGATGTAATTCTAGTTTGAGAAAACATAAACTAGTTAATAAAGGGGGTTGTAGTTGTAATTTGAAGAAAGCCTATAACCTATTGGGTAAATAGGTAATAGTGAATTAAATAAATATGAAAAAAATGAATATTTACCATTTTCCGGTAAGTTACCCAATCCCCAACACTTTGTCTCTCTGTCTCTCTCACCCGTAACTCTCTCCCTCTCTCACGGAAACAAATTCTCTCTCTCTTTATCTTCCCTTTTTTTCTCCCTCTCTTCTTATACCTCTCTTTCTTCTCCTTCGGCAACCACACCCGACACCACCCCACTTCCCTCATCTCTCCCCGTATCTCTCTCTCTCTCTCTTTCCCCCTCTCTTCTCTCTTGTCTTGGCGGCGAAAATAGAGCAACAGCAGCGGCACAAGGCCGCTGCCCTCCCTGACGAACACCACCACCTCCATCACCGGCACCCCCACCACCTGCACCTCCATCACGTCTCCTCATCCACCTCTCAGCCTCCCCCTCTGTCTCACTCCCTCTCCTTTCTCTGTTTCTACCAACGAAAACAGAGCATCCCCCAGCAGCGGCGTTGTGCCGCTGCCTTTCCCAACGGCAACACCAACGCCACCACCACCACAACTCACTCTCTCTCTCTCATTTTCAACCTAACCACTCACCTATGCTCTCTGTTTCGATCTGAAAAGAGGCAGAAGCAGCAGCTAATCGCTGCAGAAGTAACCCGGAGCCGCCACGCCGCCGACGACTCCATTAACGCCGGCAAAAGCTCGGCCCGAGCCGTTCGACGCTACCCACCCTCCGAAATCGGTACCATCCACCTCCTAGAGGTCCGAGGACTCCAGAAACACCAACAATCAAAGCCAAGAACTCCTCAATCGCCGGATTCGTTCTTTATTGCCGGCCACCTCGACGGCGAACTCAACCAGACCCAAATCTTTACCGTTTCTCGCGATTTTTCGCTTGGATAACTCCTAAATCACCATCTGATTCATTTTAGATCATCAAATACAATTTGTTTTTGCTCTAAATCGAATCGGGTTGTTGGGTTGTTGGATTCATACGTGTGTTCATGTTGGGGGTAGTTTTTATATTTTCAGAAAAGTTGGGGGGTTGCAAGTGTAGCATGTTGAAACTGTATTTGTTGGAAGGTGATTATATGTCATTTATGAGAACTTGGGGGATATGGTTGTTTTTTATACAAACGGCATATAAATATAAAATTAAAATGCAATTTTTGTATTAGAAATTTTTTCTAACATTTCTAGATATTGTTTTAATTATGTAAAAGTGAATTGACTATTTAAAAATTATGTAGAAGTTATTTAGTATGTGATATTGTTGTTACTCTTAAAAATATGCAAGATAAAAATATAACTTGTTAAATAAATATTTCAGTTACTTATAAATTGGTGTTTTGAGTAAAATATGTTATTTGTTTAATATTGATAAAAAAATAAGTAAGAAAGTTAAATAGGACTTTTAAGTAAACTCCTCTATTTATAAATAGATAAAACTTGATTATTATTTTTAGATATTATAAATTATTTCTCCAAAATAAAGTTATAATTATGTATGACTAAACACTTTTTTGTTAGAATAAATATTTGTGAATTTCATTTTTTAATTTAATTATTTTAGATTAGGTATATTATTTTAATAAATGATTAGCTATAATTAAATTAGCTTGAATTAATTTTTGTAGTCACTTACAAATAAGTATGTTGTATAGTAAGTCATCATCTTCTAAATATGAGAATGCATAAATTTAATATGCAATTTCTTACTTAATAATTTTTAAGAGTTAGTATTTATACAAGTAGTGATTTTTACGAGAAAAATGCAATTGTTTACATCACCGGTTTATTATATAATTATGTTATGCTAATAATTAATGGGGTAATAGGAGTAATGATACACGTTAGGAGTCATAGCAATTTTGCATAGCATACTTTCACGATTAAACTTGTAATTAATTTAGGAATTATAAATTGTAGGTGACGAGTTTGTAGACGAGGGCTACGTGTATCCGTAGAAGCTTTGTTGGGCTAATTGTCTTGCTAATTGAGGTGAGTAAATATGCCTTACCTAATGTGCCCATCCTCCATTCGTGTCTAAATATTTTTATGATTTTGTGTCTCAAAATGTGATTTGTGATATACGTGCTCGATTTGAGATTTCAAATACTTGTCTAAATGATTCTTTGGAAACTATCACATGAAACTAATAACACGTAATAACGTAAGTGGAAACAGTTGTGCGGCGGAACCTTATTCAGCTTCTTATATACATTGTGGTTAGGATTATTGGGATAGCACGGCCACCCGACCTATTATGATATTTTTCTCGGTTGCGATTTGCCTCGGTTGGTTCTATACTATTGGATTGGCTCGTTCCCCACTACAACTAAAATAATAAATGTGGATTTTTCAAATGAGAAATAAAAGCAAGTGATGCTTTGAAATTGTGGAATGGTTTGAGGATGATAAGTAAAGAGTTGGAATATTCATATCCACGCTTTTGCAATAACAAGTTGGTTCAATTACGTGTTATTCCTCTTTATTTAAAGTGAAAATGTGCCTCTTTCCTGTTTACACGTTTGGGTGTTTACTTGCTCAGCATTTTGTGATGACTTTTGGAAAAAATACGGTCTTGTTTCTTTCCCCCGCATGTCTAGGTGAAGGAAGCTCGGCTTAAGGGAAACGCGGACTCACCTAGTTATGTTAATATTAAATAAATGATTCGCC
This sequence comes from Linanthus parryae, assembly GCA_023055425.1. Lineage (NCBI taxonomy): Eukaryota > Viridiplantae > Streptophyta > Magnoliopsida > Ericales > Polemoniaceae > Linanthus > Linanthus parryae. Next base: position 105,557,504 of record JALGPY010000001.1, read on the forward strand.
TAGACGATGCTCATCTTGTTTAATAGTATGTCATGTATCGTGTTGAGACAATTATGTTTATGTAATATATAAGTATGGGATGTTTTGTTCACGATTTTCGCCGTATTTCTTTACGAGTAGCGCCCTCCCGGTCTCTCCCGAGCCGGGACCAGGGGGTTGTTACACCAGATGTGTCATACGCGTTGAGTATGACAAGCATATATCCGTCTAATCCGGGTGAGAGTCACTGGATAGCGGTCAAGAACATCCAAGTACTTAAGAATAACTAGAGCTACATTCTTGATCTATGGAGGGGAGGAATAGTTGTATGTAAGGGGTTACATGGATGCAAGCTTCCAAACCGAAAGAGAAGATTTCAGATCGCAGTCGGGATTCGCGAATTGCCAGAATGGAGGAGCTGTGAGCTGGAAGAGTTCCAAGCATGACACGGTTGCTGATTATAAAACTGAGGCTGAGTACATTGCTTCGAGTGACGTAGCAAAGGAAGCTGTTTGGATTAGGAAGTTCATTACTGTGCTTGGTGTGGTTCCTAGCATTGTGGATCCAATAGAGTTGTATTGTGACAAAACTGGAGCGATCGCACAATTTAAGGAACCCAGGTCACACCAAAAATCCAAACACGTACTCAGGAAGTTCTATCTTATTCGAGATATCATCTAGAGGGGATGTGAAGATATGCAAGATTCCTACAGATGAGAATCTGTCAAATCCGATTACGAAGGCGCTTGATCAGCGCAAGCATGAAGGGAACACTAGGTCTATTGGCATACGAGATGAACCAAATTGGCTCTAGTGCAAGTGGGAGACTATTGGAATAGATGCTCTAGAGGCAATCTTTTTAGTATACATAATATTTTTGGCTAGAAACATTCATTGTAATATTTATGGAGATATATAATATAATGAAGTCATTAGATTACAAATGTTAAATATCCCTAATCAATTATATTGATAAATTGGATCACCATCTATAGACTAGTATGGGGTTGGATTGATATGGAGATGTAACGATCCAACACATGGGTATGCATTAGGAGTAATAGCATACTGGATTGACCCACAACGAGGAGGCTACATGCAAGTTATGTGAATTCACGAGTGCTTCTCGTAGTGACAATGGTATTGTCATCCTTACACCGTAATTGGGTAGTAGTAGGCGTTAGTCGAGCACAATAAGGAAGCAAGCTTAGAGATGGTAGTGATGTAGATAGAACTTGTCCCTCCCACATAGTAGGAGCAAATATCCATGGGCCACTCGAGGGATGGTGCTTGTAGAATGTCTGGTAAGACTCAGATAAATCAATGTAGGATATTGATGTTATCTGCATGGATAATACTATTCTCAGGATTGAGAAAATATTGATTCGATATACGAGTGTGACTTGTATGTCTTGTGGCCAATCTCGATGTAGAGACAAAGGGATGAGACAGTAGCTGCACAAGGTTTGTCAAATTAATGACTATTTCAATTAGTTGAGTGGCATGGATGTGTTGCTAGACACCGCTCCATGTTAGTAACAGTTACTACCAACTAAGTAGAAACCTATGAGGTGAGACACCATAATTGCACACCATAATTGCATCATCATCAATACGCAATTACTTGCAAACTTAGTAGGACTAATTTGCAAGTTGGACTAATCCGTGTATGAACATGATTAGGATAGGGGCCTTTATACAGTTAAAACAAGGAGTTGTTGGATTATATAAAGGACACTCCTAGCTTATTTCTCACACTAATGCTCATAATAGAATTTGAGTGAGAGAGAACAAAGCAAGGAGAGAACAAACACAAGAGGGTCGAAACTCCTTGTGTCGTCCGCCCCCTACCCGTCGGCCAAAGGAGGCAGAGCCTTCCTTTGGTCTCCATTGTGTGATTCTTCCTGTTCTTTCCTCTACCAATTGTTAGCACAAAGGTGTCTTGGAATCTAGTTCTTCACCCTAGGCGTGGACTATCTATAGAGACGCAAACAAAATTTTGTGTTTGAAGTCATCACAAGAGACAAACAAGGTAGTCGTTACTTGAACCTTCACTATCATTATGTTAACTCTTCCTGTGATCCTTGGTGGTTCTTGTGCGGATCTTATTTGTTTAATTCCTATGTGTAATCTGTTACAAAACCCAACACAAACGAGTCGGACAAGCCCATGTTTTGCATCATTTCGTTAGCGAGTTTACCGACGTATTTCTCGAGGAGTTACCCGATTTACCTCCTCACAGGGAAGTCGAGTTTTTCATTGATTTTCAACCCGGTACTCATCATATCTCTATTAATTCTTATCGTATGTCTCCAGCTGAGTTGAAGGAGCTTAATTCTTGTGAGAGGGTATTTCAAGAGTTGGAGAAGAGATTGACGAGTGCTCCAATCTTAGTGGTTCCAGAAAGAGTGTTGGGCTATACTGTCTATTGTGATGCCTCTAAAGAAGGTTTGGGTTGTGTCGGGATGCAGATGGGGAAAGTTGTGGCTTATGGCTCTCGGCAGTTGAAATCTCATGAAATCAGCTATCCTACGCATGACTTAGAGTTAGCAGTTATTGTCTTCGCTTTGAAGACTTGGAGACATTATCTTTATGGCAAATTCTTTGAGCTATTTTCTGATCATAATAGTCTGAAGTATATGTACTCAGAAGGATCTCAATATGAGACAGCGTAGGTGGATGAATTACTTAGAGGATTATGATTTTACATTGGAGTATCATCCAGGGAAAGCTAATACTGTTGCAGATGCTTTAAGTTGGAAATGTCGGGGAGTTATTGCAAGTGTATTGATCAGAGAGTGGCGTATGATAAACTCAAATAACGAGCATAATTTTGGTTTAGAAGATAAGGATGATTTATGTTTTTTGGGCAACTTAGTTGCTATACCTACTCTTCTTACTAGAGCTATTGAGGCTCAATGACGAGATTCAGAGTCAGAGGAAGTCAAAAAGCAAGTAAGAGAGGGCAATTCAAAGGATGGTTGGTCAATACATGCAGAATATAGCTTAAGGCTTAGAGGAAGGGCGTTCGTTCCAAAGGTGGATTAGTTGAGAGAAAAATTACTTAAAGAATTTCACCATTCTCTTTTAGCAATTCATCCAGGTGGAACTAAGATGTATCGTGATCTGTGTCTTCAGTACATTTGGAATGGAATGAAGAGAGACGTGTCCTAGTTTGTGTCTAGATGTTGACTTGGCAGGAGATTAAGGCAGAACACCAGAGACCAACAGGATTATTACAGCCTTTGCCTGTAACTGAGTGGAAGTGGGAACACATTAATATGTATTTCGTTTTCTGATTTTCCTTGATTACCTAGAGGACATGACTCTGTTTGGGTTATTGTTGATCGTTTGACCAAGTAAGCACATTTCTTGCACAATCGTACGACTGCCTCATTAGATGTCTTGAGTCGAGTGTATGTCAGAGAGATTGATTGCTTACATGGAGTTACAGTATCTATTGTTTATGATAAATACCACATATTCACTTCTCAGTTTTGGCAGAGTTTGCAACATGCTCTAGGTTCTCAGTTATGCTTTAGTACAACTTTTCACCCTCAGACAGATGGGCAATCTGAGAGGACTATCCAGATATTGGAACATATGCTTAGATATTATGTCATGGATCTGAAAGGTAGTTGGGAAGATCATTTACCTCTTGTGGAGTTTGCATACACTAACAGCTTTCATGGTAGCATTGGGATGGCGCCTTATGAGTCTTTGAAATACCCCGTTTTGTGACTATGGGTATTTTGTGATATTATTATATGTGTTGGGAGTCAAATTTAAATGTTGGGAGTTAATTATAAATGTTTGCTTGCATTTGGGGGTCTTTGTGACTTTTATATCAAGTTTTTAGTGCCTTGTAATTAAATTGGGGGGAGGTGGTTATCTTTTTGCCTAAACTTGTGGTGCGAAAGTGTCTTTTCTAACAGATTGATATCATATTTTGACCCAAAAATGTCAACTAACGTGAGATTCTTCTCATTAATCGGATGAGAAGAAAATCTTCGTTCAAATTCTTTCAAAATTCATCATCATCATCACAATCTCTCTCCATCTCTCACGATCTCTCTCTCTCTCTCTCTCCCTCTTCTTCTCTTTTCTTCTTTGATTCCATCAAAGCATTGGGTCGTTTCTGACCCGATTGATTCCGACAGATTTATCGTCGTCATCTCCGCTAGCAAGTTTCATCTCCGTCACTTAATCACTCGAATCTCTCACATCTCACGTAAGTAACAACTTACTCATTAATTTCAGATTTGTTTTACTCACTTTGATTCCCGTTTTCACCACGTAGAACATCTCTAATCACTATATTCGTTGTTCAAGTGATTATTCATAAACCCTAGTTTCTGTAAGGGGTTAAATCAAGCCGAAACAATAGATTAACTAGTGGTTACCACTTGTTTGATGTGGGTATTCATGTTGCATTAGATTTTGTTTGAATACGGGATTAGCTAGATGCTTTGGAGAATAGTTATATGAAAATTGATAATTCCCGTATGTGTGTTTTGGGTGAAACTGGAAACTTGAAACTAGTGTAGCTTTTGACCCAGGAATCGAAATTCGGATCCGTTTGAGGCTAAACTTATTATTCAGAGTGTTTTGAATATAATGAGAGTGTTTTTGAGCCATAATCTGTTTGGGAAGTTGGAGTAATAAAGTTGGTGAGGTTATGTTAGGTTATGTACACATTAGGTTATAGGATTTTGGGGCAAGATTTTGGGTTTGGTTTTGAAGTATGAATTAAGTGGGATGTTGGGTTGCTTTTAGAACCCTAAACCGTTGGGTGTCATTTGCATATAATATAGCTTAGTATTTTTATTACTAAGAAATTGTAATTTAATTAGAGTATTCTTAACTTGTAGGCGACGAAGTCACCGACGACGCGTACGTTGAGTACTACGATTGAGTCGCTGTAATCGCTTGCAAACGAGGTGAGTAAACATGCCAGGCCTAGTGTGCCTAACTCCCTTCGTGTCAAATGATTTCTTTTTACCGTGCTATGTGTTTATGTGTCTTTTAAACATCCATTTTTACTTGTAAATGCTTTTCTTGAAAATAACATAATAAGTTAACAATTCACGATAACGTAAAGTGGAAGAGTTGTGCGGCATTGTCTCATGGTTACTATTGAGCTTGGTCGAGTTATAGCCGGCTTATTAATTGTATTAAATCCGGTTGCAAGGCCCCGGATCGCTCCTAGTACTCACCCTTATAACCGCAAGAAGTCTGTAAGGGGGTGTCGACACCTAAGGTCTTGGATGCTTGCGAAGTGATTGGTTCTTCGCCGTATCAATTATTTAAAATTGTGATATTTTTTGAATTTAATGGTTATTAATGGGAAAAAGAATGAGTATGAAATTTGAGATTTCCCAACTTCAGTATTGAACTCAAATTTGCAAACTGTAAACTCTCATGTTTTCTTACAAGTGTCAATTCAAACTTCCGCTGTGTTTAAAGATAAACTCCTACTCGCAAAAGTGGTCATTGTTTTTATAACTGCCTCATCATCATTTTACATGCTTGGGTGTTTGCTTGCCAGTATTTTTATGCTGATTTTTGTACTGTGGTGTTTCTTTTTATTTCTGCACCACAGGTCCAGGTGGTGAGTATTTGGCATAGTGGGGGACGCGCTTCATCACCGATGTTTTAGTCGTTCATTTTAGATTTTGAAACGCTTTTAGTATTTATCACACTCAGCTGTTTTATGCCCGCGTTTGAGGCAAGAATAATCGAACTGTAATAACGCTTGGTTAATTATTTTATTGGATGTTGCTTGAGAACCATCTTTAAATGTCCTTTTATCCGGGTTAGTCTCGGGTACGGAGTGACACCCCCCCCCCCGGGCCTCCGGCTTGGTCATTTTGGGGGTGTTACAGGTGGTATCAGAGTGGGCAATCCAAAAGGAAACTAAAACCTGTAGGGAAACTTAAAATGGACGTAGGAAGAAGAAATTAAAATCGGTGAAGCCGTTGGGACTTGGGTAACCTTGAATAGGTCTATTATGTGTGTAAGCTTTAGAGAATAGGCTTAGGAAGCAAGTATTTCCACCCACCCTCTCCTAGCTAAGAGCTTTGGCCTACCCGATTAGCTAAGTATTTGGGTTAAAGGCTTCTCATTGGAGTTTGGGTTAGGTGTTTACCGTTTGGGTGATCAAAAATTGGGGAGATTGTATTCTCTAGAGTATAAGTGCGTTTTAGAATTCTTACCCTTAAAAAATATTGAGGCCTTGGGAGTATGATACTTATTTTTAGATGATAGTCATCTCAATTACTATTTTTGATTTATACTTTGTAGAATAAGAGGCTTATGAAGACTATCTTTACCATGATGAATGGAAGGTTCATGCTAATTTTATGTGCGAATTGCTAATGGGATGTCCATTGTGAGTGACAAAGTTATGTTGTGGTCGAGGAAGAACCTAGTAAAGACATGGAGTCGGAGGCAAGTGAGAATGATGACGAGGAGTACGCGTATTAGACTTATTTGATTTTCTTAGACTTTTGATGCATTTTGAGTTTTACTTTTGAATAAGGCCATGATGACAAACAATACTTTGAGGATTCTTGAAGTGATTTTTGCATAGCCACTTTTGGGCTAGAGTTAAATTCTTAGCGAGTTGCTTTAAGGATGAGGAATAATGCTCACGTTTTGAGGGCCCAATTTGGGAGTTTAATAAATTATGTTTTGTTGATTTGGATTATGAGTTGATGAATTATGATCGTCTCGTGTTTTGCTATCATTGATTAAGTGCATAGAAGGCGTTCACGGAGTTAGAACGTGAGGACATTGATTTTGGTGTTGTTTGAATCTGCGCAGCAGTGAGTTTTTGTTGTAACAAACGTATTTAATTTTGGAGTTATTTTTCCCTAATTTTTTCCCAGAAAGTAGACATACCCGGGTATCTTCCATAAAAAAATTTAGCCTTATATGAGTTCTGGATAGTTAGAAACGAGTTTTCAAAGTTGGTTGCTCACTAGCAGAATTGCAAAGTGATCAACTGTAGCATTTTGCTGTTTACCTATCTTCGAGACCTTGTTTGGTTCTAAAATTTTTACGGTAGTTAGTAGACACATATGGCTAAATCTGGGTGAAAGCCTAGATCAATTTAAGGAGTTTAAAGTGTGATTAAGGCTCGGCAAAGTTGAAGTTTACATTCTGCTGGGCGGTGACAGCAGCTGTACTGTTCTTTGGATAACTAGAGTTTTACATATTATTTTGAGTTGATTCTTCTTGATTATGAAACTAGACTCATAGAGGATTCTTCACACCAATATTCATAATTTTTACTTGTCCGATTGATCATATTTTTTTTCAATTTTTGAAGAAGCATGAAAAATGAAACGTGATCAGCCTATGTGCAAGTCATGTGTAAATGATTGTTTGATGATCCATGTGTGACATTACTTGCTTAAATGATCATTACATGCCATGTATCCATGCTTACTTGTACTTCTTGATAGTATGAATGGTACAATAGGTTATAGTGTAGGACAATAGACCACATCCATACAACACTAGAAGGGACCTTCTTCTTAAACAAGTGAAGGTTGAAGCTTCTAACCTCGTTGAAAACCGGCAAACGAGGGGCCACATGATTTCACGTACGAAGTAGTTAAGCAAACACCATTGGAGCAAAGGTTTTACGAGCTAACAAAGATGAGAAAGGACCTCATAGCGAGGAATTTTGGAAGACTTGCGTGTTGTGCTGGTTACAAGTTTGCAATAATGTTAGGGTAAAGAAGAGCAAGGTGTACTTATATTATGTTCAAGACGAAGGTAATTGATAAATGCCTGGGGCGTGAATTCAATTTTGTGGTTTTAGATACCTCTTAAATAGTTTGTCATAGTTTAGACTTTTGGGTATTTAAATAGTGTCACTATACTGAATTGTCATTGAGATAATTGGAGAGTTTTAACGTGGTGTGAAATACCGAAATCTTGACATATTAGTCGGAGAGGTATAAATCGTTAGTATACCTGAAGGGTTTAATTTCCGCTTACTGGCGGCAGTTTACCACTAATGTCTCATTTAGAGTCATGTTTTCAGGGCTATAGTTTTGAGGATTTTACCATTTAGGGCTGATTTGGATATGAACTTCAGAGTTTCATTGTTGCAACACCTGTTTTGGGATCTTAATACATTGCTTAAAGGTTCGATCTTCGATATTGTGCTGCCTCTTATAAATGTCGCGGAGCTTTAGGAATTTTGGAGCAAACTCATAGTTGGCGTCTGCTAAGTGTGTAATTGTTTTGAAGTCAGCCTTAAAGTATCTTTATGGAATAATAATCTTGATGTTTGTTGTCTAATAAGAGTACTCTTAAGATCTTGTAGATATGGTCGTCAATCTAGTGAATCCAACCGCAGAGGATTTTCAGCTGAGCCACCCGACAAGAACGCCTTTCTTGGAGGGGATGACAATTTGGGAATTTGTCGGAGAAGTTTTGGAGAGGTGTGAGCATTGGGCTTACACTTGCATTGTGGAGTCTTTACCTAATGAGCAACCTTGGATTTCGATCAAGAGACAGTATAATGATTTGGTTGATGAGGGAGGATGGTATCTTCCTAATCAAAAGTATTTACATCAAGGTCAATGGATTATAACACCGCACTTCATGAAGTGTACATTGTTGTTAGCTCACAAGCCTTGGGTAGAACCTATGGAGGACCCAGGAGAAGTGATAGACTAGAGAGTTAGCGTGGACGATAGCGGTTTCCCGCCCACCCTCGCCTAGAAAACGTTTTGGAGAATCATGTCTCTTGGTTTATTCGAATATTAGAATTTATTTTAGAACCTACTTTTGAAGTTGTAATTTTGGGATATTAGTGGAATAGTCTATAGAATATTATTGGAGCTTTTCTTTTTGGTTAAAGTACTGTTACCTACTCTTGATGGATCACATTGCTTTACTAGTGCTTGTGTCTCTTCTTATCTTGTCTCGTCTATATTTTGTGGTAGTTATATTTGGCTTGTTTCTCGTCTGTGGTTGACCGTATAAGAGTAAATGAAAAAGGGAGGCACACACATTTGAAACTGAATTTTGAGGATCAGGGGCTAAGTTTTGTTTGTTATATCTCATGCTATTTGATTTGCTAAAAACGGTATTTTGGGTTATTAGGATGTTAATGTTTACTTTAGAGGTACATGTTCTGAGCCTTGTTACTTATCTATCATTTGAGGAATCGGATGTTTTCTCCTTAATGGTTTGTCCTTGGTATTATGATAGTTGTTGGGTTGTATCACCTTTATTGTATAAGGCGTAATATAGTTCATTTATTCGTTCATTCACAATCTGACTAAGAGTATGGATGGTCGGCCTTGGGAGATCTTAAGAACTTATTCCTCGTGACAAACAACTTACGATGTGGTGACGGATATCATTTCGGTTATTGATTGAGATTTTGGGACGCTTTCTCTTACATTAGTTCTAGAAATCAGACAAATGTTTGTTGTAGCCTAACTTAATATGGTATAGTCTCATGCTAGGGGTAGTTAGCATATATTGTCGTTTGACATGTATGATTGGAGCATTGTCACTAAACCACTGTTTGGACAATGAGATGGTTATTCACCTCTGAAGTACTTTTCGAGTTTTATACTTATATGGGATTGCTTGGAGTTATATAAATCGTTGGTGTACCTGAGTAGTTGAGTCTTCTTAATTGCAGTGATCTTCATAGATTTTGTGTTTGGAGCTTTGTTAATAGAGTTATGGTTTTCGGGATTTATCACTAAAGGTTCATTTGGATATTAGTTTGCGAGTCTCGTTATTGTAGGACCTATTTGAAAAAGGGGACCATCGGGTAACATCAAATATCATGGGCTATGGTTAAGTGCCTGACAGTAGGAGGAACCATGTCACTTTGGGGTCATGTACACTATCTTTTCGACTCTTTGTCTTGTTACATGAGACGTTTTGTACCATTGGGAGAACGAGATATTTCCTTCTATAGGAATCGACCTTAGAGTTATATAATTCGTTCGGACGCATTTTCATTGTGGAGGGATCGTAATCTAGAGTCTTTTATTGGTTTATGCTCACGTTCACTAAGAGTACTTACTTTCAAACTTGGAAGATTTTATGACCTTACTCTCTGTGGAAAGCATATTATGATACAATAGCAATTGTTATTTGGGTAGATGTCTGAAGCAATGGGGGTACTATCACCAAAATCATTGTTTGGGTCATGGGATGGTTTTTCACGGATGAGCTAATCTGAGAGGGTGCTTGTACTCGTTAGAAAGGGGGATTATAATGAAGGCTTTCTGTATGTCGCTCAAGACCGTGAATCGATGGCTAGCACCAACAACTAAAAGACACATCGGCATGTGAACTTCTTCTTGTATTTAACGTTGTTGACTTATACTTGGAACACTTGAACGAATAAAGTTGTAAAATAACGTTGACTCTGGGTTAGATTATTGTGGTTACGCCTGTTGGACTAACGGTATACCCTTATGTGGAGAACACTAATATCTATGTGAGACCTACTATTGGAATAAATGCCTCCGAGCAAAATTATTCTTTGAAAGCTGGTTGTGAATGTTCAATAATGATCCAAGTTGCTAATCTGGATTGTATGATATATGTGACATTATTGCATCGTCGTAGTGCTGCATGATAAGATATAAAATAATCAATAGGCGATAGTGAAGGAATCCCGACTAATTAGCCACACCACAACAGTTGTACCAAGAAAAATCGACAAGAGAGAACAGTAGAACTTGTTGGACTACCAGGAGCACCATTTTCACTCACGAAATCGTCAATGGTTGAAGGAGTTGAGTTGGAACAATCATCTATGATCCCTAACCCATAGCTACGCCAGCTGATCAGGTGATCACGTACGACTTTGTCTTGAAGAGAGAAGTGATGATTTTGGACAATACCTTGTTCCATGACTTAAAGTTATATACATTAATCTCATAGGATAACACCAAACAACCATTAAACCCGAGTGAAAGATCATGACATGTTTCATATGTTACAACTCAAGAAGAGTGTTCAATATCCATCTCATGTATTCGAACCCGAATCAGTAGAATTGGACCCTTCGTTTTATAATGAGGAGCATCATGTTAAGATTCTAGACTCAAACATAAGGGACACCCACAACAAGTATGTCAAGCTTGTGAAGGTCTTATGGTCAAATCACCTCACAAAAGAGGCAACATGGGAAATGGGAAGCTGAGGACGTGATGAGGAAGAGTATCCTCACCTTTTTGACGAGGTATTTTGAGTTCTGAGGACGTCACTCCTCTAAGGGGGAGAGGATGTAATCCTTCGGTTTTTAATACAGTACTCCTTATAGTATGTTGCATATCATTCGTGACCTTAGGTTTGCATTTAGTAATTGTACCTTTGAGTGGAGATTCGTACTTTAGTGGTTTTGAGGATTTGGGTTAAGCTTCGAGGACGAAGCTCTCTTTAAGGGGGAAGGATGAAATACCCTGTTTTGTGACTACGGGTATTTTGTGATATTATTATATGTGTTGGGAGTCAAATTTAAATGTTGGGAGTTAATTATAAATGTTTGCTTGCATTTGGGGGTCTTTGTGACTTTTATCTTAAGTTTTTTAGTGTCTTTTAATTAAATTGGGGGGAGGTGGTTGTCTTTTTGCCTAAACTTGTGGTGCGGAAGTATCTTTTCTAACAGATTGATATCATATTTTGACCCAAAAATCTCAACGTGAGATTCTTCTCATTAATCGGATGAGAACAAAATCTTTGTTAAAATTCTTTCAAAATTCATCATCATCATCATCTCAATCCCTCTCTATCTCTCACGATGTCTCTCTCTCTCTCTCTCTCTCTCTCTCTCTCTCTCTCTCTCTCTCTCTCTCTCTCTCCCTCTTCTTCTCTTTTCTTCTTTGATTCCATCAAAGTGCTGGGTCGTTTCTGACCCGATTGATTCCGACAGATTTATCGTCGTCATCTCCGCTAGCAAGCTTCATCTCCGTCACTTAATCACTCGAATCTCTCACATCTCACGTAAGTAACAAGTTACTCATTAATTTCAGATTTGTTTTACTCACTCTGATTCCCGTTTTCACCACGTAGAACATCTCTAATCACTATATTCGTTGTTCAAGTGATTATTCATAAACCCTAGTTTATGTAAGGGGTTAAATCAAGCCGAAACAATAGGATTAACTAGTGGTTACCACTTGTTTGATGTGGGTATTCATGTTTCATTAGATTTTGTTTGAATACGGGATTAGCTAGATGCTTTGGAGAATAGTTATATGAAAATCGATAATTCCCGTATGTGTGTTTTGGGTGAAATTGGAAACTTGAAACTAGTGTAACTTTTGACCCAGGAATCGAAATTCGGATCTGTTTGAGGCTAAACTTATTATTCAGAGTGTTTTGAATATAATGAGAGTGTTTTTGAGCCATAATATGTTTGGGAAGTTGGAGTAATAAATTTGGTGAGGTTATGTTAGGTTATGTACACATTAGGTTATAGGATTTTGGGGCAAGATTTTGGGTTTGGTTTTGAAGTATGAATTAAGTGAGATGTTGGGTTGGTTTTAGAACCCTAAACCGTTGGGTGTCATGTGCATATAATGTAGCTTAGTATTTTTATTACTAAGAAGTTGTAATTTAATTAGAGTATTGTTAACTTGTAGGCGACGAATTCACCGACGACGCGTACGTTGAGTACTACGATTGAGTCGCTGTAATCGCTTGCAAACGAGGTGAGTAAACATGCCAGGCCTAGTGTGCCTAACTCCCTTCGTGTCAAATGATTTATTTTTACATGTCTCAAAATGGATTACGTGCTATGTGTTTATGTGTCATTTAAACATCCAATTTTACTTGTAAATGCTTTTCTTGAAAATAACATAATAAGTTAACAATTCACGATAACGTAAAGTGGAAGAGTTGTGCGGCATTGTCTCATGGTTACTATTGAGCTTGGTCGGGTTATACCCGGCCAATTAATTGTATTTAATCCGGTTGCAAGGCCTCGGATCGCTCCTAGTACTCACCCTTCTGACCGCAAGAAGTCTGTAAGGGGGTGTCGACACTTAAGGTCTTGGATGCTTGCGAAGTGAATGGTTCTTACCCTGTATCAACTATTTGAAATTGTGATATTTTTTGAATTTAATGGTTATTAATGGGAAAAAGAATGAGTATGAAATTTGAGATTTCCCAACTTCAGTATTGAACTCAAATTTGCGAACTGTAAACTCTCATGTTTTCTTACAAGTGTCAATTCAAACTTCCGCTGTGTTTAAAGATAAACTCCTACTCGCAAAAGTGGTCATTGTTTTTATAACTGTCTCATCATCATTTTACATGCTTGGGTGTTTGCTTGCCAGTATTTTTATGCTGATTTTTGTACTGTGGTGTTTCTTTTTATTTCTGCACCACAGGTCCAGGTGGTGAGTATTTGGCATAGTGGGGGACGCGCTTCATCACCGATGTTTTAGTCGTTCATTTTAGATTTTAGAACCCTTTTAGTATTTATCACACTCAGTTGTTTTATGCCCGCGTTTGAGGCAAGAATAATCGAACTGTAATAACGCTTGGTTAATTATTTTATTGGATGTTGCTTGAGAACCATCTTTAAATATCCTTTTATCCGGGTTAGTCTCGGGTACGGAGTGACACCCCCCCCCCCCCCCCCCCGGGCCTCCGACTTGGTCATTTTGGGGGTGTTACAGTCTTTATACGGTAGACCTTTTCGTTCACCATTATGTTGGGTGGAAGTTGGAGATACACCTATTCTAGGACTTGAGCTTGTCATGGAGACAACCGAGAATATTAAGCTTATTAGACAGAGACTTCTTACAGCTCAGATACCTAGGCCAATATATTTTGAGGTTGGTGACCATGTTTTTTTTGAAAATTAGGCCTAGAAGAGGTTTAATTCGGTTTGGGAAGAAAGGAAAGTTATCGCCACGTTTTATATGACCATTTGAGGTTCTAGAGAGAGATGGTGACATTTCTTATCGTTTTGCATTGCCACTTCAGCTTTCACGCGTTCATAGTGTAATTCATATTTCGATGCTGAGGAAATACGAGCCAGACCCATTTCATATCTTGCATTTTGAGGAATTAGACGTATCATATGAGGTATTGTTTGAAAAAAAACATATTCGAGTTCTAGATCACCAAGAAAAGATTCTTAGAGGACGAGCAATTTCTTTAGTAATAGTCTGGTGGAATCGTGGTGGTGTTGAAGAGATTATATGTGAGCGAGAAGCTTTAATGCGAGAAAACTACCATCGCTTGTTTACACAGGAGTGTATGTTTTAAATTTTGAGGGTAAAATTTCTTTAAGGGGGTAAAGATGTGATATCCGTGTTTTCTTGAAACATTAAAATATTATATTTTACAGAAATATTGATTATTGAATTTCAACGTTTTAAGAGTTGGAATTTTTATTACTCATTTTTGTTTGTATGACTAGGAAGCTATAGAACTTGAGGGTTCGTTATCTGAAACCTCGCTTAAAGAATGTGTGTAAAATATAACTTCCTCAAAAGAAACGCATTTCTCTATTTAAAAATTTGATATTCACATCAGTAGTTGTGGTTTAGTATTCACGGGTACTAGTAGTAGTTTTTCACATTCCTTTGAAAGTAGACTATTAACGTTTTTGAAAAATTCGTGGGTAACTTGTTGAAGAACCTGAGAGAAGGAAGGGAGTATATCGATATATTTGTTCAAAAAAAATATGAATGTTTGAAAAGCAAAGATGGAACGAAAAAGTTACAAGTTTTTTTAGGAAAAAAGTTACATGTTTTTGTGGACCATTTGGACGACATGAAATTATAGTAGGCAATTTTTGACAATTAATATACTAACCATCATGGGTGTACTATATTACTGACTAGTGTAGTTTTGGTATGTATATCCTTTGATAAGTAACCATACTTGATATTTTCTTAAAGAGAATCAAAAGCTAAAAACTAAATACTAATGCTTATGTGTACATTGTCTCAATAGTGCACCAAGGCAATTAGGTGTCTAATAAAGTACTCAATCCGTTCCTCCAGATTCTTCAAAAAATTATACGGGTATTAGTTGGACCTAGCGATTTGGCTAGCAAAACAAAGCAAGAACTTGGTATTTTTTGTGGTATTGTAGAGCAACATTTACTCTACGAAACCATGAAAGATTACCAAATTCTTGCATCGTTTTTACTAACCAAATCACTAGGCCCAAATAAAATCCATATAGTTTTTTGAAGAACCTGAAGAACGGAGGGAGTAAGTAAATGATGAATAGAACACTTCCAAATCAATGAGGAAGCAAAATGAAAGTTGGCGGCAGACTGTTCTTTGGGCTAAACCTTAGTGTCTTCATGACTAATAAAGGTGTCATTTGGTTAGCGGTGGCTAGTTCCAATTGGCTGAGGCCATTGGCTTTATCTATTCACTTGTAAAAAAAGTACGTGGGTAAACCATGAAAGCCACGCAAGCCCATAGGCTTGCCCAGTCACTCGGGCCCACGACTTTCAGGCGCGACACGTGTCCTGATCGATGAGTCAGTCTTTCAGGAACTCGCCACGTATCCCCCCACGCGACGCGATACTACTCGTCACCCTCCCCTATAAATAGAACCCGCGTCATAATTAATTCTCATTCCAAATTTTAGTCAGTATCATAGAGAGAGAGAGAGAGAAATAGAGAGATTAGGGCGTTAGTGGGGGGGGAGGGTTTATCGATATTATACCCAGAGGTTCTATATTATTATATTAGCAGCTTCGTCGTACCGAGGTAGGGAATCTCAACGTTATAGCTCTACCGTATTGTGCTGCCTATTTATGCTAGTCGTGGTACTACTTAGATATGTTCGTTGTAACTATCGAACTGCTATTAGTGTGTCGATGTTATGCCTGATTATGTGAAATCGTAAACTGATATACAATTCATGTGGAGGTCTGTCAAAATTGTTATTTGAGTATTTGAAGCATACAAAGATGCTGCTGAAATTGCTATTCGAATATAATGTTGATATTTGTGACTATGCAGGATGCATGCTATCAACTGTGTTGATTGTTGATATGTTGTTAGCATGATGATATTGTCGATAGTACTATTCATGCACGATTTTCATGTGAAATTAATAATGAAAGTGGAAAGATAAATGGACGGGGTTAGCAAGAAGGGATTGAACATCCCGTGGGTTAAAGACCATGAACGCACCCGAGGCCTGGTGTAGAAAGCATTGCCAGCTTGATGGCAGGTGGGTTCTCCGCTCCCAGTTAAGAGCGCATATGCGGAGGTAGGCTGACTCACTCCTAGCTACGAGCGCGTATGTGAGCACCCCAGGTTCCATGAAGATAATAACACGATGAAATAATTGTATATGAATGACTTGACATACACGTGATTATATTGAACTCTGATTGCATGCTGATGGGATACGTGTATCATGAAACAATACGTGTTTGGACTGTTGCCTTGATATTCTTTACAGAGCTTGTAGTAAGCTCACCCCCAACATTTTACACGTACAAGTTATAGTGGTGGTGATGGTTCAGCCCCTGAGTTGTCATAGATATTTGGAGTGCTAGCTTGTCTGTAGCTTTTGAGACTAGTCTCAACTCGTTTTGTTTGTAATATAGTTGGGTTGGGAATCGTTAGTAGCTCTGACTACTCTGTAACATATTTTAGTTTGTGTAATAAAAGTTTGAGTTGTTCAGATAACCTCTTGTTCGATCAGTTTCTTTAATTTTATTTCAGAAAAAATTCACCCCGGTTTACGGGCGTGACACGTTTCAACAAGGCCCTCATCTTGATCTGCCACAGACTTAAACTGTTTCTCCCACTGAATTTCTCGATCTTCATTGTACCCAACATTGTTTATTCTTGAAACTCTAACCTGACCCGAGCTCTGATACCAGTTTGTTATGAATCCAGGTGTAGATAGTGCTTTCTGAGCTGACAGTTCTTGGCCACGTGGCAACCATCCAGCACACCATATTGTGCTCCACACACACTGGATCACCAGCCGAGCTGATCCATGTGGGGGCTGCGAGACAGAGCCCTCGCATACACACCGCACGGGACTTGTAGGGACTTAGTGGTTTGGAGGCTAGAGTAAGCCCTGTCGCGTGCGAGCCAAGCCCGCACGCGACCTTTAGTAACTGCTTTGAGAGATTTATGGCACGAGCTCCATAAACCCGGTCAATCCGGTCAAACCCGGTCAACCTCGTAACGGTTCCGGTATTCGCGCACAACGTGCTGTAACGGTCCCTATATACTCGGACGAACGTGCCGTTATGGTTAAGCTAATTAAGCCGCCATTAATGGGCGCATTAACCACACTACAACGGTCACGTTCTCTGCTATATATAGGACGTTAACCTTTCCATACAAAAGAGAACACACTTACCATACGCGGAAGCTCTGAGAAACCTCTGTCTCTCTCTCAGACATTACTACTGCCTTACTCTCTCCCTACACACAACCCCACTCTTCCTGTGCGATCCCTGATCCTCTACATAAGGTGTACACGGAGGTCTCCCCGCCGGAATCTCTTGTGCACATTTTGGTGAACCCGACGTGAACTTACCAACAAAAGCAACCATGTCTCAGGAGGATGATATCAGCAACAGATCGCCTTCCACCGAAACTGCCTCGGGAGAGGAAACTCGCCGTACTCCTACCACTCCCGGCGAAACACCGACGCTAGAGTCCTTGGACGCCACTGTCCAAAGTCAGGCGAAAGCTCTCAAAGCTCAGTCTGCGCAACTAGAACGGATCTTGGCCGTTCTGGTCACCCTTGCACCAAGTCCTTCATCAGCCACCGCCGTCTCTCAAGGAGGAGGAGGCCCTACCGCTCCGGGACTAGGAGTGTCAACCACACCTCCCAACCCTAATCTGCAGACTCCACCGGCGACTACACAGCTGCCTTCGATTCAGGGGTCAACAGCTCAGATGTTGCCTTTCGCTGCTCACACTCCTCAGCCTTCGGCTTTGGCATCTAACCCGACTCTGCAGTACCCCTTGCCTCCTCCAACGGCGATTTGGGGCAATGCAAGTAGTCAGTATGTCCCCAATCCTTCGGCGGCGTACGTGTCGCCTCCGCCTGCGGCAACCCCTCCTTCAGCTACCGAGGGAAGCATTCCAGAATGCATGACGTCTCTGCAGAAGCGCATGGACACTATTCTGGATCACCAGTCATTCGCGGATACCATTATCCCGAAGCTGGACAACGATCCACCCATTCCACGAGAGATCTATCTCATGCCCAACCCGGCGGGGTATAAGGCTCCTAAATGGGACAAGTTCGAGGATGTCAACGGAAACGCTCATGAGCATGTCATGCGCTTCATCGATGTCATGGGGCCATACGGAGCCTATCCCAAATTACTGATGCGAGAGTTCCCGAAATCCTTAGGGAACGTAGCGTACAAGTGGTACCGAACGTTGGAAGCTGGATCTGTGAAGACTTGGGACGACATGGTCCAGCAGTTCTACACCAAGTTCTTCCAGATGGAAGAAAAGGTGACAATGATCCATCTCTCGCGGATGTATCAGAAGCGCGAGGAGGATGGGATTACTTTCATCAAGAAATTCAGGGCGAAGTCCTTGGAGTGCAAAGATCCAATGCTCGAGAGCCGACTCGTAGAGATATGCCTGCAGTGCATGCGAGACGAATACAAAGGTATGCTCATCAATTTGCAAACACCTACGTTTTCAAAGCTAATTGAATGCACGAAGAACATCGAGCCTATAGTCGAGAGGCAGAAAAAGAAGAACGCTCCGGAGCGACCTCCGAGCGGCACCACCTACAAGATCGGGAGATTCAGTTACAAGAGGGGACGCGAAGCTGAGGTCAATACAGTTTCACCCCAGAAGCAAGCGAAGGTTGTGAAATTCGATGTACCACCTCTGCCATGCTCAGTAGAGGAGGCAAGCGACCTTTGCAGACAGTGGCGCAAGGACGGTGTCCTGTCACCGCTCGAGAAGATACCCTCTAAGGAGATGGTGAGGGACCCTAAGTGGTGCGAGTACCACGGCAAGGTCATGCACCCCACAGCGGAATGTAAAAAGCTCAGGTTCACATTCGACCAGAAGATGAAGAACGGCGAGCTGATCGTCAGCGATCGCAGGAAGGATGTGCGCAACAATCCGCTTCCTGCCCATGCGGAGCAAGACTCAAAAGGCAAGGAGGTTGCCATGATCTCAATCGTCGACTTGGAGGAGGTCGCAGAGGACGGTCTACCCATCATCGCCGAGGTCCACGATGACGAGGACTACAGTATGGACACAGAAGACGAACGTGCCGATCGGATGAAGGGGTCGCACGGCTTTAGCAGATTCTTCGACGAGATGAACTTCTCCGAGAAGTGCCGGACAGATATGACGAAAGCGATCTTGAGAATAGCGGAGGACTACGAGGAGGATCTTGTAGTTTCCAACGGGAAAGTCATCAGGGCGTCTCGCTCTATAGAAAAGATTATGACCTTTTCTGCCAGCGACAAGAAGACAGATGCGAGCCACCAGAGGCCTCTGTACGTGACGGCCATCATCAATGGCGTCGAGTTCAAACGAGCATTCGTTGATGGAGGAGCAGCGGTCAACGTCGTTTCGCTCCACACACTGAAGCTAGCAGGGATCCCCGAGCACAAGATCGTCAGGCGTCCATCTCCGCTGATGGGATTCGGAAGCGACTCTAGGATGACGAGCGGATGGATCCGCCTGGGCGTTCAGATTGGCAAAATCAAGTGCTCAGCAAAGTTCTATGTCATAGACGCAAACACCACATATCACATGATCATAGGTCGAGCCTGGATTCCTCGCTTCGACGCAGTTCCTTCAACGGCTCACCAGGTTATGAAAGCTATCTGGAACGACAGAATAGTCGAGATACCGGCTTCAACGAATCCATTCAACTTGGATGAAGCACATCTTAGCGAGGCAGTGTGGTTCACCGAGATGGCGGACGAGCAAACGCCGGGACCATTCGACCCTACTCCTTTGCCTCTCTGGGAGGACATCAAGGACCAGTCACCTGCGGGAGTAATGGTGACAAGGGAAGATGCCAAAGAAAAGCCGCCTACACGCGAAGAGGCGCCGCGTATCGCATACCATCGGAAGAATGTATATACTCTGAAGAGAATCGCAAAGCATGACCCCGAAGGCAAGGAGATAGAGAGCTTCTTCGCCAATGGGAAGAAATGATATCGCATATGAAGGTGCGCGGGGATGTCCTCACACGGGCATGGGGATATCCCTGGGAAAATCAATCAAATCGAGCAAATTGCGCTGACGGAAAAGCCAACACAGGGCGCTCCAGACGAGAAACTCAAAGAAGCACCTGAATGCATGGAAGACAGGCCCAGACCACAAAAGCAAGAGCTAAAGGAAGTGTTCCTCAGCCTGAATGAGGAAAAGAAAAGGCCAGTCTTTCTAAGTGCGGACCTCACAAGCGAAGAGGAGCAAGGACTGCTACAGCTCCTAACTGAATACAAGGATGTGTTCGCATGGGAGTATGATGAGATGCCGGGACTGGATGCAAGCATCACTATGCACCGCTTAGACATCATTCCAGGGTCTAAGCCGGTAAAGCAGAGCACAAGGAGCTTCAGGCCGGAGCTTAACGTGAAAATCAAGCAGGAGATTGTCAAACTCCTGGATGCCAAATTCATAGAGCCAAATCATCATCCCACATGGCTGGCTAACATCGTGCCAGTGGTGAAAAAGAACGGACAGCTCCGCATCTGCGTGGACTTCCGAGATCTCAATCGCTTCTGCCCCAAGGACGATTTTCCACTGCCCAACATCGATTTGCTTATCGATTCAACAACGGGCCACCGCATGTTCAGTTTCATGGATGGTTTCAGCGGGTACAACCAGATCAAGATGGACCCCGAAGACGCGCGGAAAACTGCATTCATCACTCCGGTGGGGGTGTTCAACTACACAGTGATGCCGTTCAGTCTCAAAAACGCGGGTGCAACCTATCAGCGGGCCATGATGGCTCTGTTCCACGACATGATGCATAAAGAAGTGGAATTCTATGTGGATGACGTGGTGGTTAAATCCAAGCACGAAGCAGATCACCTCGCAGATCTACGGAAGGTGTTCAATAGATGCAGATGCTTTCAACTAAAGATGAATCCCATGAATTGCGCATTTGGGGTGACTTCAGGGAAGTTCTTGGGATGCGTAGTTCATTGCCAAGGAATCGAGCCTGACCCTGCGAAAGTATCAGCCATAACCGGCATGACGCCGCCCCATAACCAGAGTGCCTTGAAGACATTTTTAGGAAAGCTATCCTATCTACGGAGATTCATCCCAGCGATTGCCGAAATCACATGCTGTTTTAGTACTCTTCTCAAGAAGGACGCCGTGTACAACTGGGCTCTGGAGCACGAAGCTGCATTCGAAAAGCTGAAGGATCTGCTGACGTCCTCAAAAATAATGATCGCACCTCAACTGGGATCACCGCTTCTGCTATATCTGACATCAACAAGGAAATCCATAGGAGCACTCTTGGCTCAGGAGTACGAAGGCCAGGAAAGGCCTATCTACTACATCTCTCGCATCGTGCAGCCTGCTGAATCAAGGTACACAGACATCGAACGTCATTGCCTTGCCTTGTTCTTTGTGATAGAGAAGTTAAAACACTATTTTGCATCACACAAAGTGGTTGTGGTCACCAAGAGCGACCCCATACGATATCTGCTAACTCACACTACTCCTGGCGGGAGATTGGCGAAATGGTACATGACCATCTCTCAATATGATATTACATGTGTGCGACCGCGAGCGATCAAGTCGCAGGCGGTAGCGGATCTGTTGGCACAGTTCCCCGACAACAGCCACGATCCCGTGATCGAAGAAGAGCTCGAAGGCCCTGAAATCTATGCAATCGACGTGCCCTATTGGACGCTCCACTTCGACGGCTCGTCAACAAGGAAAGGCGGAGGCATTGGGATAGTCTTGACCAAACCAGATGGGGAGGTCATACAGATGTCCGCAAAGCTCAACTTCGCAGTCACAAACAATGAAGCGGAATATGAGGCTCTCATCGCGGGGCTCCGTGCGGCGAAAGCTTTGGAAGTAAGCAATCTAACGGTCATGGGAGACTCCAAGTTGATCGTCAAGCAAGCCTCGGGTGAGTACGGTTTGAAGGAGATTAGCCTTCTGTCTTATCGGACTCTAGTACAAAAGCTGGTACATCAATTCTGCGATGTGAGGTACGAGCATAAGTCCCGAGCAGACAACAGGCATGCGGACGCTTTGGCAACCTTGGGATCTAAGGTCAGCACGGACAAATGTCCCGCAAGGATCTCCATTGAAGTACGAACATCTTCGGCATTGACGGAAGATGCGTGCGACGACGAACGCATGGATAACACAGACTGGAGAAAAGCAATCCTACAAGCTATTGCGGAAGGCACAAGCCGTGAAAGCTGGGCACTCACAAAAGGGTATTTCATACATGACAACACCCTCTATTACAAGGGTCCCGGCGGAATACTCATGCGATGCGTCTCCGAGCGAGAGGGACAACTGTTGCTAGAAAAGATTCACCAACATGCTTGCGGAGAAAGTGAGGTGTCAATTTACCGGAAGGCTCAGAGATATGGCATTCATTGGCCAGACATGTCAACAGCCGCGGCCCTGATACAAGGGAAGTGCGAGAGTTGCGCACTAATCAAAGATTCTCTACTCATCGCTCTAACTGATGATGACACGGATTGGAGGAAGCCACTCTTTGATTTTCTCACTCAGGGCACCGTGCCTGAATCGAGAAAAGAAGCCGAGAAATTGAAGAGGAAAGCATCTCGATATGTAGTACAGGAAAACCTGCTTTGGCGAAGAGGTCATGAAGGCAACTTGCTGCGATGCCTAGACAGCAGAGAAGCACAAGAATTCATGGACCTTTCTCATCAGGTGGAACACCAAGGAGGTGCGAAATTATGCAGGCAGCTCCTCTCAATTGGATATTTCTGGCCCACGATGGAGGTCGATTGCCGCACCAAAGTACGACGCTGCCAGGAGTGCCAATTCAAAGGAAACCTAGTGCACGCTCCCGCCGTGGATCTACATGCATTAGGGACGCCATGGCCATTTCACACATGGGCTCTAGACTTCATCGGTCCCATCCGACCAACGTCACACGGGAATCATTTTATTCTCACTGCAACTGAGCTATTCACCAAATGGGTGGAGGCAGTACCACTCAAGACGGCAAATGCGCTAGCTGTGGTCAACTTCATTCAAGAAAACATTATATGCAGGTTCAGAATCCCAAACACCATTCTTCCAGATAATGGTACTCCCTTTGTTAATCGCCAGGTAGCTGCGAAGTTAGCGGAGTACAATATCAGGCAGATATGTTCTACCCCTTATTACCCGAAGGGGAACGGACAAGCCGAAGCGACCAACAAAACGCTGTTGAGGATTTTGAGCAAGATAGTCGCAGACGACCACAAGAAGTGGGCCGACTCCCTAAACATAGCTCTATGTGTAGGGTTTTGATTCATGGATCGCGCAAACGGAAGCATAATCAAACAAACAACCATGCAAAACCCTCCAAGGATCACAAGTCTAGATGCATAACGATAGTGAAAGTAAGAAATCATAAACACACCTTTGGGTTCTCCTTGATGACTTCAAACGCGAATAGTGTCACGTTCTCTATAGTTGATCCACGCCTAGAGTTGATCCTAGATCTCCAATCTCCTTGGTGCTAGCCCGGAATGAGAGGAGGGTGAAGTAATCACGCAAAACGAGGCACAAAGAGGGGGTTCGGCCCTCTTGTGGCGTCGGGGACGAGGGGCGGCGGCAAGGGGGCGGCGTCCTCCTTGTTGCTTGCTCTCTCTCTCCTTTGTTCTCTCCCACTCTTGTTATGTTCTCTTTAGAGCATAAGTTATGAGGAAGGAAGGAAGGAGGGTCCTTTATATAGTCCAACAACTCCTTGTTAACTACCTAAAGGACTTATTCTAGTCCAACTAGAATTCAATTTAGTCCCTTCCTTGCAAATTAGTCCCTACTAAGTTTGCAAGGGTTCGCAAAGTGATCCTTCTAATTAATTAATCCAATTAATTAATTCCCAAATCTAGTACAACTCTATATAGCGTGTGACCCCATAGGTTCTATCTAGTTGGTAGCAACTCTTTGCTAATATGGAGCGGTTTCTAGCAAAACATCCATTCTAGCCAACTAATAGAATAGTCATCTAGACAACCTTGTACAAGTAATTGTCTCATCCCTTTGCCTCCATATCCGGATTGGACACGAGACATACAAGTCACACTCGTATATCCAATCCCTTGTTTCTCGATCCATGGAATAGCCTTATTCGTGCAAATAACATCAATATCCCATATATTGATTTATTTGAGTCTGGCCAGACATTCTATAAGCACTATCCTCGAGCGGCCTAGGATATTTGCTCCCGTTATGTGGGAGGGGCAAATCCTCTCTACGTCCACTACGATCTCTAAGCTTGCTTCTCATTGTATCCAGTACACGCCTTTATAACTACCCAGTTACGGTGTAGCGTTTAACGCTACCAAGATCACAATGATCCACAACTAGAATATCTAGTGACTTCAAGTCTAAGGATGACAATACCATTGTACCCGAGAAGCACTTGTGACTCAACATAACGTGTATAGCCTTCTCGGTGATGGGTCAATCCAGTGCAACATTCCGTAATGCACACCTATGTGTTGGATCGTGATATCTCCATATCAATCCAACCCCATACTAGTCTATAGATGATTGTCCCATTAATCATTATACTTGACTAGGGATATTTAAGATAAACAACACGATTGTAAATCTAAGAACTTCATTATATTAAATATCCAATAAATAATAAATGAATTTTCTAGCCAATTACAAATTCATACTAAACTAGATTGCCTCTAGGGCATCTATTCCAACAGTCTCCCACTTGCACTAGAGCCAATCTGGCGCATCTCGTATGCCCATACTCCTAGTGTGCCCTTCATGCTTCCACTGCGTGAGAGGCTTCGTAAGCGGGTCTGGAAGATTATCATCTGTAGGAATCTTGCATATCCGAACGTCTCCTCTATCGATAATATCTCGAATCAGATGAAACTTCCTGAGCACATGCTTGGACTTCTGGTGCGATCTGGGTTCCTTTGATTGCGCGATCGCCCCAGTGTTGTCACAGAACAACTCCACTGGATCCGCAATGCTAGGGACCACACCAAGTTCAGAAACAAACTTTCTGATCCAAACAGCCTCCTTTGCTGCGCCATTTGCAGCAATGTACTCAGCCTCTGTTGTAGAATCAGCTACCGTCTCTTGCTTGGAACTCTTCCAGCTCACCGCTGCTCCATTCAGGCAAAACACATATCCCGATTGTGATCTAAAGTCATCTATATCGGTTTGGAAGCTTGCATCAGTGTAACCCCTTACACGCAATTCTTCCTCACCGCCAAACATCAAGAAAGCATCCTTAGTTCTTCTCAAGTACTTTAGGATGTTCTTGACAGCAATCCAGTGACTCTCACCTGGATTGGATTGGTATCTTCTTGTCATACTCAAGGCATATGACACATCTGGTCTAGTACATAACATGGCGTACATGATAGACCCTATGGCCGAGGCATAGGGAATCCTACTCATGCGTTCCTTCTCAATCTCATTGGAAGGACAACCACTCTTCGAAAGAGTGACTCCATGTGACATGGGCAAGAATCCCTTCGTGGAATCTTGCATGTTGAACCGTTTCAACACCTTGTCAATATATGTACTTTGACTTAGGCCTAGCAACCTTTTAGATCTATCTCTATAGATCTTTATACCGAGTATATAGGCTGCTTCCCCTAAATCCTTCATTGAGAAACACTTTCCCAGCCAATCTTTCACAGATTGCAGCATGGGAACGTCGTTTCCAATGAGTAGTATGTCATCCACATACAAGACCAGAAAAGCTACAGAGCTCCCACTAACCTTCTTGTAAACACAAGACTCATCTTCGTTTCTGATGAAGCCAAACTCTTTGACAACTTCATCAAAACGTTGATTCCAACTCCTAGAAGCTTGCTTCAATCCATAAATGGATCGTTGCAGCTTACAGACTTTGTTGGCTTGCTTTAAATCCTCAAAACCCTCCGGCTGTATCATATACACGTCCTCGAGGAGATTCCCATAAAGGAATGCTGTTTTGACATCCATCTGCCAAATCTCATAGTCGTAGTATGCTGCAATCGCAAGTAGGATTCGGATGGATTTGGTCATTGCGACTGGTGAAAAGGTTTCATCATAGTCAATACCATGAATCTGTCTGAATCCTTTAGCCACCAATCGGCCCTTATAGGTAATCACATTACCATCCATGTCGATCTTCTTCTTGAAGACCCACTTGCACCCTATGGGCCGCGCCCCATCAGGTGGTTCCACCAAAGTCCATACTTTGTTGGTGTACATGGATTCCATCTCGGATCTCATGGCTTCAAGCCACTTTTGCGAGTCTGGGCCATTCATGGCCTCCTCATAGGTAGTAGGCTCATCATCTATGAGCATCGTGTCACCGGAATCAGTTACGAGAAGTCCGTACCTCTCGGGTTCCTGGCGCACTCTACTAGATCTACGAAGCTCTTGTGTTACCTGAACAGGTGGATCCACAACTGTTTGTGATTCCTGTTCATGTTCCATAATCGGTTCAGTGATTTGTGGTTCTTGAACTTCTTCAAGTTCTACATTCCTCCCACTTGCTTCTTTAGAGACAAACTCTCTTTCTAGAAACACGCCGGTCCGAGCAACAAACACTTTTTTCTCGGTTGGATTGTAGAAGTAGTATCCCTTAGTTTCCTTAGGGTACCCCACAAACTTACACTTATCCGATTTAGGCCCTAGCTTGTCTGATTGTAAACGTTTTACATAGACATCGCAGCCCCAAATCCTCATGAACGACAGTGTGGGACGCCTCCCACTCCACATCTCATATGGTGTCTTCATGACTGATTTAGATGGAACACGGTTAATGGTGAAAGCTGCACTTAATAGAGCGTAGCCCCAAAATGATAATGGAAGATCGGTTTGACACATCATAGACCGAACCATATCCAATAGGGTTCGATTCCTCCTCTCGGACACGCCATTCCATTGTGGCGTTCCGGGTGGAGTGAGTTGGGACACGATCCCACACTCTCTAAGATAGTCGTCAAACTCTTGGCTCAAGTATTCTCCTCCACGATCCGATCGTAGAGCCTTGATACTTTTGCCAAGTTGCTTTTCTACTTCATTCTTGAATTCTTTGAACACTTCAAAGGATTCGGATTTTGCCCTCATAAGGTACACAAATCCATATCTACTGTAATCATCAGTAAACGTAATGAAGTAGACATAACCACCCCTGGCTGGCGTGGCAAATGGCCCACACACATCGGTATGTATGAGCGCCAATTGCTCACTAGTCCTCTCACCTTTCTTATTGAAAGGGGACTTTGTCATTTTTCCCAATAAACAAGCCTCACATGTCTCATATGATTCAAAATCAAATGAGTCTAGTAATCCATCCTTATGGATTCTAGATACACGTTTCTCATTTATGTGGCCTAAACGACAATGCCATAAATAAGCAGGATTTAAATCATTTATTTTAATCCGCTTGGTATTAACGTTGTAAACAGGATTGCTTAGATCAAGGACATAAAGTCCATTAAATAATTGCGCACTAAAATAGTGAATATTATTTAAATAAAAGGAACAAGAATTGTTCTTTATTGAAATAATAAAATCTTCCTTGTCCAAACAAGAAATAGAAATAATGTTTCTGCTCATAGCAGGCACAAAATAGCAATTATTTAATTCTAAAACTAATCCTGAAGGCAGAGATAGCTCGCACACGCCTATGGCCAACGCATCAACCTTTGCTCCATTCCCAACGCGTAGATCTACCTCCCCTTTAGCCAATCTTTTACTTCTCTTTAGATCCTGCATATTTCGACAAATATGAGATCCACATCCAGTATCTAATACCCATGATGTAGAGACAGTTAAATTGACATCTACAACAAAAATACCTGGTGGTGGTGGAATCACTATTCCAAGCCTCTTGTCCTCCAGATATTTTGGGCAGTTCCTCCTCCAGTGTCCAGGTTGACTACAGTAGTGACATTCACCCTTAGTCACGACCTTGGCAATGGCACCAACAGGCTTAAGAGCTTGTTCCTTGGACTTGGCAACTGACTTGCCTTTGCCCTTGGAGGAAGAGGCAAACTTTTTGCCCTTTCCTTTATGCACCATCATAATGGCTTTGCCCTTACCCTTGTTGATGCTCTGTTCAGCCGTCCTCAACATGTTGAGCAAATCTGGCAGTGGTTTAACAATCTCGTTCATGTTATAGTTCATAATGAACTGTCCATAACTCTCAGGCAACGATTGCAACACGAGATCGGTTGCCAACTCTTGGCCGACCGGGAACCCAAGTCGGGCGAGATTCTCCAAGTACCCGATCATTCGGAGTACGTGGGGTCCCACCGGGTTCCCTTCTGCCAGATGACATTTGAACAACGCCTTTGAGACCTCATACCTCTCTACCCTCGCCTGCTCTTGGAAGAGCTGCTTTAGATGTTCGATCATATCGACTGTTGGAATAGATGCCCTAGAGGCAATCGTAAATTTAGTATGAACAATGTTTTGGCTAGAATATTCATTTATTATTTATGGCGATATTTAATATAATGAAGTCCTTAGATAAATTGTGTTATTTATCTTAAATGTCCCTAGTCCATTATATTGATTAATAGGACAATCAAATATAGACTAGTATGTGGGTAGATTGATATGGAGATATCAAGTCTAACACATGGGTATGCATTAGGAGTAATGGCATACTGGATTGACCCACGACGAAAAGGATACATTAGATTATGTGAAGTCACAATCGCTTTTCGTAGTGCTAATATTATTGCAATCCTTAGACTTGAAGTCACTAGATACTCTAGTTGTGAAATATTGCGCTTTGATGTTATCAAACGTTACACCGTAACTGGGTAATCATAAAGGTGGCTATCGGGCGTGATAGGAAGCAAGCTTAGAGATCGTAGTGATGTAGATAGGATTTGTCCCTCCCACATAATGGGAGTAAATATCCACGGCCACTCGAGGGATGAGGCTTATTGAATGTCTGGCCAGACTCAGATAAATTGATATAGAGATATTAATGTTATCTGCAAGCATAAGCATATTCCCAGGATCGAGGAACTATGGATTGGATATACGAGTGTGACTATTTATGTCTCGTGTCCAATCCGGATATGGAGACAAAGGGATAATGCAATATGACATATTGGGCACAAAGGTTTGTCGGGATCACTGACTATTTCTATTGGTTGGGTTGCATGGATGTGTTGCTAGACACCGCTCCATGTTAGTAATAGTTACTACCAACTATATAGAAACCTATGGGGTCACACGTCAAATAGAGTAGAGCTAGATTTGGGATTAATTAATATGGATTAATTAATAGAAGGATCATTGTGCAACACCTTGCAAACTTAGTAGGACTAATTTGCAAGGAAGGGAATAGTTCTAGTCCTACTAGAACAAGAAAACTCTTTTATGGAAACAACAAGGAGTTGTTGGAGTATATAAAGGAGGCTCTAGCTTCCTTCCCACAACATGAGTTATTAGTCATAACACATAAAGAGTGGGAGAGAGCAAAAGAGAGAGCAAGACAAGAGCTAGGGCCGAAACCCTAGCCGCGTCCGCCCCCCTTACCCGACGGCAAAAAGGGAGGCCGCCCCTCCTTTGTTGCTTTGTTGCTTTGTGCCTTTGATCTTCATCCCTCTTCCTCCAAGGTTCAAGCTAGCACTTGATTGAAGGAAGAATCTAGATCTCACCTCTAGACGTGGATCAACCGTAGAGACGAGGACATCATTCTTCGTGTGATCTCACAAATCAAAAGGTACACATCTTCTATGTCCTTAATCATGTTATGATGTCTCTTCCTGTGATCCTTGGTGGGCTTTGAGTAGGATTAATTTTGTTATTCCGCTGCGTTACCTACGTCAAAACCCAACAGTGGTATCAGAGCCACAGGTCGTAGAGCATAACATGATATTATGTGTTTACGATTTCAGTTCATTCACCGTATTATTGTTTATTACGCGAAAACTGAAAAATTGGCATAGTAGATGCAATATTGAATTTGATTCAATCAAACAAGACCCAATTTAACATTGGATGTTAGAATTGGTGAGTTTAATCACATAGGATGTGAATAATTGGGTTCTTGAAAAATTAGGGTTCATGGGCACATGATCGAAAAGGGGTTTTCAATTATGGAAACAAAATTATGGAATTAAATCCATAAGGAAACAACCTTGCTTGGGCAACAAGGAAGGAGGAAGGGGACTAGGGCCGAAACCCTAGCCGCCCGCCCCTCCCTTGGGCGCCAAGCAAGGCCGCGGCCCCCTTAGGCGTGCGGCGGTCCTAGGGTTCGGGCCACTTGTTGGCTTGGACCCTTTGGACCGTTGTGAAACCCTAGTTACCCAATTTCATTAAAATTAAACAAGCGCGTTAAAAATTGGTTTTAACTGTATTATGTGCTTTATTGCATGGTGGATGGATATGGCCTAGGATTGTGGATGTTTATTGTTTTGTGGTTTGGTTTACGGCCTGCGAGCTGATCAAATTAATGTAATAATTAATTAAGTTTTACGGCCTGCGAGTCGTTCTTTTTCTCCTCGACATGTGAGGCTTTTATTATTTATTTATTCTAGATGTTAGGCTAGAATTAGAAATATTTAGATGATAGCCAAGAACATGGAGAAGAAGACCGGAGAACCAAAGGAGTCAAAAGACATCCCTAGACGCGCAGCTATGGTGGAGCACATGGAGATGAGCTCGGCACTTTAGGGCAATTAGATATTATCATTGGCTTGATAATATCATTAGTCTAGAGGCCATATCCATGCCACGTTTTTTATTTTTGTGGATGTTTATTATTCATGCCTTGTTATTTATTTTGTGTGTATGGCGCTACAAGCAAAACGATAACAAGATAATAATAAACAAGGTTGGTCTTTTATTGTGGATAGCCCAATCCAAATAAGTAGACCATGTTGATAAAGATCAACCAAACAAATTAAAAGAAATCCCTCAATTAAATATTGCGTTTTGCCTTCTCTTGCCAAAACACCCTTCATGATCATGGACTATTAAAATTCGGGCTTGCCAAAGCAAGGCGATTTTAATTTTTCATGATGTGTTGCGGACGACGCAAGCTAGTAATGCGTGTATGTTGAAAGCAAGAGGTTGGACGCAACTAGGCAAGAATCAATTGGATTGATGAGCTTAGAGGCATGACAATTAGGAGTTATCCAATTGGATAAAGAATAAAAGGAATTTATTCACCTAATTGGACAAAGAGTTGCATGGGATGCAATTGGAATGGTTCCTACCTAAATAACCAATTCTTGGGTGACTTGCCAAAGCAAGCTCAAGGAGAAGTGAAATAAGGATCTTGGACCCACTAGAAAATATAAAGATATTTTCCGCTTTAATAGTGAGGGCTATTAAACCGAGAAAAATAGTGGGAGCTATGTTTAATGATCTAGCCATTATTAAATATAGTTAAATTGTTCAAAATACTAAAATGCATATTTCTCGTTTTGTAGAATTCCAAATGGCAAACAACAACGCATCGAGTTCATCCCTACGATCTGTCCTTGAGAAGGATAAATTGTCTGGAACAAATTTCCTTGACTGGTACAGAAACTTGAGGATTGTCCTCAAGCAAGAAAAGAAGCTGTACGTCTTGGACACTCCAATTCCAGACCCACCACAAGATGAGTCTCTACTAGCGGCAGTAAGGGCACGTCAGAAACATGTTGATGATTCTAATGACGTGACTTGCCTCATGCTTTGTACCATGACTAGTGAGCTTCAGAAGCAACACGAGAACATGGAAGCCTATGATATGATCATACACTTGAAACAATTGTTTCAGGAACAGGCAAGGCATGAGCGCTATGAAGTGTCTAAAGCGTTGTTCAAAAGTAGTCTTGCAGAGGGGAATCCAGTAGGCCCTCATGTACTCCGAATGATCGGGTACATAGAGAACCTTGAGAGACTGGGGTTCCCACTCGGCCAGGACTTGGCGACTGATCTCGTCTTGCAATCGTTGCCTGACAGTTATAATCAGTTCATCATGAACTATAATATGAATGAGATCAACAAGTCTTTGCCAGACCTATTGAACATGCTAAAGACAGCTGAGCAAAGCATCAATAAAGGCAAGGGCAAGGCCATAATGATGGTACACAAGAAGAAGGGCAAGTCAGTTGCATCTACTTCAAAAGGAAAACGCAAGAAAGTTGCGAAATCCAAGGATGCCCTAAAGCCTAGTGGAGGCGTGGCTAAAGGTGAATGTCACTACTGCAGCCAGCCGGGTCACTGGAGGAGGAATTGCCCTAAATATCTGGAGGATAAGAAGCTTGGAATAGTGATTCCACCACCACCAGGTATTTATGTTATAGATGTCAATCT
Source organism: Linanthus parryae (assembly GCA_023055425.1). Taxonomy (NCBI): domain Eukaryota; kingdom Viridiplantae; phylum Streptophyta; class Magnoliopsida; order Ericales; family Polemoniaceae; genus Linanthus; species Linanthus parryae. Next base: position 105,589,948 of record JALGPY010000001.1, read on the forward strand.
TTCTATTTCATCATCCTGGGTATTAGATACCGGATGTGGTTCTCACATTTGTCGTAATGTGCAGGATTTGAAAAGAAGTAGAAGATTGCGAAAAGGGGAGATAGACTTGCGCGTCGGGAATGGAGCAAGGGTTGCTGCATTAGCTGTAGGCGTTTATGAGCTATCTTTGCCTTCTGGACTTATTTTAGAATTAGACAATTGCTTTTATGTGCCTGCTATGAGCAGAAACATTATTTCCGTTTCTTGTTTGGACGAGAAAGGTTTTTCTATTTCAATAAAGGACAAGTGTTGCTCCATTTATTTTGATAGTATGCACTATTGTAGTGCGCATTTGTCTAATGGATTGTATATCCTTGATCTAAATAATCCAATCTATAACATAAGTACTAAAAGGATTAAAACTAATGATTTAAATCCTACATATCTATGGCACTGTCGTTTAGGCCATATAAATGAGAAACGCATATCTAGACTCCATAAGGATGGACTTCTAGACTCATTTGATTTAGAATCATATGAGACATGTGAATCTTGTTTATTAGGAAAAATGACAAAGTCCCCTTTCAATAAGAAAGGCGAGCGGACTAGTGAGTTATTGGCACTCATACATACTGATGTATGCGGACCATTCCCCACGCCTGCCAGAGGTGGTTATACCTACTTCATCACATTTACTGATGATTTCAGTAGATATGGATTTGTATACCTTATGAAGGCCAAATCCGAATCCTTTGAATTGTTCAAAGAATTCAAGAGTGAAGTAGAGAAGCAACTTGGCAAGAGTATTAAAGCCCTACGATCGGATCGTGGAGGAGAATACTTAAGCCAAGAGTTTGATGAGTATCTTAGAGAGTGTGGGATAGTATCCCAGCTCACTCCACCCGGAACACCACAATGGAATGGTGTATCTGAGAGGAGGAATCGCACTCTATTAGATATGGTGCGATCTATGATGTCTCAAACAGATCTTCCGATATCCTTTTGGGGACATGCTCTAATGACTGCAGCTTTTACCATTAACCGTGTTCCATCCAAATCAGTCATGAAGACGCCATATGAGATATGGACTGGGAGGCGTCCCATAGTGTCGTTTATGAAGATTTGGGGCTGCGACGTCTATGTAAAGCGTTTACAAACAGACAAGCTCGGGCCTAAAGCGGATAAGTGTAAATTTGTGGGATATCCTAAGGAGACTAAAGGATATTATTTCTATAACCCTACCGAGAACAAAGTGTTTGTTGCTCGGACCGGCGTGTTTCTAGAAAGAGAACTAGTCTCTAAAGAAGCAAGTGGGAGGGTTGTAGAACTTGAAGAAATTCATGAACCACAAACCACTGAACCAATAATGGAACATGAACAGGAACCACAAGAAGTTGTGGAAGAACCTGTTCAAGTAACACAGGAACTCCGTAGATCAGGGAGAGTGCGTCATGAGCCAGAGAGGTATGGACTTCTCGTGACTGAGCCCGATGACGTACCACTCATGGATGATGAGCCTGCAAACTATGGAGAAGCCATGAGTGGCCCAGACTCTAAGAAGTGGCTAGAAGCCATGAGATCCGAAATGGATTCCATGTACACCAACAAAGTATGGACTTTGGTGGAACCACCCGAAGGGGCTCGACCCATAGGGTGCAAGTGGGTCTTCAAGAAGAAGACCGACATGGATGGCAAGGTAGTTGCCTATAAGGGGCGATTGGTGGCCAAAGGTTATAGACAGATTCATGGTATTGACTATGATGAGACCTTTTCACCAGTCGCCATGACCAAATCCATTCGAATCTTACTTGCTATTGCAGCATACTACGACTATGAGATTTGGCAAATGGATGTCAAAACAGCGTTCCTTTATGGGAACCTCCTTGAGGATGTGTACATGACACAACCAGAGGGTTTTGAGGATCCAGAGAATGCCAATAAAGTCTGTAAGCTGCAAAGATCCATTTATGGATTAAAGCAAGCTTCTAGGAGTTGGAATCGACGTTTTGATGACGCGGTCAAAGAGTTTGGCTTCATCAAGAACGAAGATGAGCCTTGTGTTTACAAGAAGGTTAGTGGGAGCTCTATAGTGTTTCTGGTCTTGTATGTAGATGACATACTAATCATTGGCAATGATATTCCTACTCTGCAATCTGTTAAAGATTGGCTAGGAAAGTGCTTTGCAATGAAAGACTTAGGAGATGCAGCCTATATACTTGGTATAAAGATCTATAGAGATAGATCTAAAAGGTTGCTTGGCCTAAGTCAAAGTACATATATTGACAAGGTGTTGAAGAGGTTCAACATGCAAGATTCCAAGAAGGGATTCTTGCCCATGTCACATGGAGTCACTCTTTCTAAGAATGACTGTCCCTCCAACGAGATGGAGAAGGACCGCATGAGCAGGATACCCTACGCTTCGGCCATAGGATCCATCATGTACGCCATGCTATGTACTAGACCAGACGTATCATACGCGTTGAGTATGGTGAGCAGATATCAGTCCAATCCGGGTGAGAGTCACTGGATTGCTGTCAAGAACATCCTAAAGTACTTAAGAAGAACTAAGGATGTATTCTTGATATTTGGAGGAATGGAAGAGCTAAGTGTAAAGGGTTACACTGACGCAAGCTTCCAAACCGACAAGGATGATTACAGATCGCAGTCTGGATACGTGTTTTGCCTGAATGGAGGAGCTGTGAGCTGGAAGAGTTCCAAGCAAGGCACAGTTGCTGATTCTACAACAGAAGCTGAGTACATTGCTGCTGCGGAAGCAGCAAAAGAGGCAGTATGGATAAAGAAGTTTATCACTGAGCTCGGTGTGGTCCCTAGCATAGTGGATCCCATAGAGTTGTACTGTGACAACTCTGGGGCAATCGCACAGGCGAAGGAACCAAGATCGCACCAAAAGTCAAAGCATGTACTTAGGAGATTCCATCTTATTCGTGATATGATCGATCGAGGAGATGTGAAGATATGCAAGATTCCGACAGATGACAACGTGTCAGATCCGCTCACGAAACCTCTTGCGCAGCGAAAGCATGAAGGGCACGCCAGATCTATAGGCATACGAGATGCGCCAGATTGGCTCTAGTGCAAGTGGGAGACTGTTGGAATAGATGCCCTAGAGGCAATCGTAAATTTAGTATGAACAATGTTTTGGCTAGAATATTCATTTATTATTTATGGCGATATTTAATATAATGAAGTCCTTAGATAAATTGTGTTATTTATCTTAAATGTCCCTAGTCCATTATATTGATTAATAGGACAATCAAATATAGACTAGTATGTGGGTAGATTGATATGGAGATATCAAGTCTAACACATGGGTATGCATTAGGAGTAATGGCATACTGGATTGACCCACGACGAAAAGGATACATTAGATTATGTGAAGTCACAATCGCTTTTCGTAGTGCTAATATTATTGCAATCCTTAGACTTGAAGTCACTAGATACTCTAGTTGTGAAATATTGCGCTTTGATGTTATCAAACGTTACACCGTAACTGGGTAATCATAAAGGTGGCTATCGGGCGTGATAGGAAGCAAGCTTAGAGATCGTAGTGATGAGGCTTATTGAATGTCTGGCCAGACTCAGATAAATTAATATAGAGATATTAATGTTATCTGCAAGCATAAGCATATTCCCAGGATCGAGGAACTATGGATTGGATATACGAGTGTGACTATTTATGTCTCGTGTCCAATCCGGATATGGAGACAAAGGGATAATGCAATATGACATATTGGGCACAAAGGTTTGTCGGGATCACTGACTATTTCTATTGGTTGGGTTGCATGGATGTGTTGCTAGACACCGCTCCATGTTAGTAATAGTTACTACCAACTATATAGAAACCTATGGGGTCACACGTCAAATAGAGTAGAGCTAGATTTGGGATTAATTAATATGGATTAATTAATAGAAGGATCATTGTGCAACACCTTGCAAACTTAGTAGGACTAATTTGCAAGGAAGGGAATAGTTCTAGTCCTACTAGAACAAGAAAACTCTTTTATGGAAACAACAAGGAGTTGTTGGAGTATATAAAGGAGGCTCTAGCTTCCTTCCCACAACATGAGTTATTAGTCATAACACATAAAGAGTGGGAGAGAGCAAAAGAGAGAGCAAGACAAGAGCTAGGGCCGAAACCCTAGCCCCGTCCGCCCCCCTTACCCGACGGCAAAAAGGGAGGCCGCCCCTCCTTTGTTGCTTTGTTGCTTTGTGCCTTTGATCTTCATCCCTCTTCCTCCAAGGTTCAAGCTAGCACTTGATTGAAGGAAGAATCTAGATCTCACCTCTAGACGTGGATCAACCGTAGAGACGAGGACATCATTCTTCGTGTGATCTCACAAATCAAAAGGTACACATCTTCTATGTCCTTAATCATGTTATGATGTCTCTTCCTGTGATCCTTGGTGGGCTTTGAGTAGGATTAATTTTGTTATTCCGCTGCGTTACCTACGTCAAAACCCAACATCGACAGCATTCATGTTCTCATGTTGCTTCTGAAGCTCAGAGGTCATGGTGCAAAGCATCAGGCAGGCCGCATCATTAGCGTCGTCAACACGCTTTTGATACGCCTTTAAGGCAGCAGGTGTCTGATTCTCTGGACCTTCTGGAACTTGCTCCTCTATTGCGTACAGTTTCTTCTCTTGCTTGAGAACAATTCTCAAGTTTCTGTACCAATCAAGAAAGTTGGTTCCAGAGAGCTTGTCCTTCTCAAGGACAGATCGTAGGGAATGTTGTGAACTCGATGAGTTGTTTGCCATTTGGAATTCTACAAAAAGGAAAATACGCAAGTTTTAGTATTTGTGAATTTTTGACTATATTTAATAATGGCTAGTTTATTAAATATAGCTCCCACTATTTTTCTACGGATTAATAACCCTCAAGATATTAATGCGGAAAATATCATTATATTTTCTAGTGGGCCAAGATCCATCCTTTTCATCTCCTTATGAGCTTGCTTTGGCAAGTCACCCATAATTCGATTACTTCTTAGGTAGGAACGACTTCCAATTGCATCCCATATGCAACTCTTGGTTCAATCGGGCAAATAACTCCTTATTTATCCATCCGTATGGATAATCCCAATTGATTGCCTCTAGGTTTCTTAATCAAATTAATAGCCTAGTTGTGTTCAACCTCTTACCTAAACAATTGCACATTGTTACGTGCCATCGCATTCCATCATTATGAACCAAGTCGCCATGCTTTGGCACGCACGAACTTGATAAATAATGATGATAATGAGTGTTTAAATAACGAGAAGGCAAGAACACAATATTTTAAAATTTGAGGGATTTTTCAATTTTTTTAATTATCTTTGTTGATCAATATCAACTAATCTATCTATTTGAGTTTGGGCACAACTCCAAATAATAGATCCGGGTTGTCTAATTATCTTATTATCCTAATTGCATGCATCATCCATACACCAACCACACAAATAATAAGACAATAAATAAACAACCACAAAACAGAAATTAAACGTGATGTGGATATGGCCTTTTCTAGACTAAGATAATTCCAAGCCAATGGAATTATCTATGAACCCTAAAAGTAAACACATCTCCATGCGTCTTGATCTTTTGGTCCATCCTTCATAGTCATGTGGAATGCTCCATGCTCCATGCTCCATCTTTTGTGGCTCCTTTTGGCTTTGGGCTTCTTTTCTCCAATCTTGGCTAACAATCTACTTTATCTAGCACTAGCTAATATCTATACTAAATAAAATAAATCTCACAAGTTGAGAAAAAAAAATGGCACGCAGGCCATAAAACCCTAATTAATTATTACAATTAATTGATCAGCTCGCAGGCCGTAAAACCAAACCACAAAATTAAACATCCACATCAAACCACATCCTAAGGCCATATCCAATCACCATGCGATTTGCACATAAACAGTTAAAATCCAATTTTAACGCGCTTGGTCAATTTTAATTGATTTTAGGATTTCTAGGGTTAAAACTGTCCATGGGCCCAACAATCCAATTGCCCGGGCCCAAACAAAGTGAACCATAAAGCCCTAGGGCCGGCCCGGCCCAAAACCCGCAAGCTAGGCCCGCGGGTTAGGGCCGCCCGGCCCCTTAGGGCGCCATTCTTGGGCGGCAAGCAAGGGGGGCGGTCCCCTAGGGGGGCCGAACCTCCTTGTGGAGGTTGTTTCCAAAACAACCTCCTTGCTTGGAGCCCAAGTTTGGTTGTTTCCTTGTTTTGGGAGAACTCCTTCTTCCCCAAGGATGCCCAAACCCTAGATCTTAGATCCTAAAATTTCTCAAACTCACCAATTCATGCATCCAATGCAATAATTGGGTCTTGTTATGATTAATTCTTTGACAAATTGCATCCAATGCTTGATTTGTCTTGTTTTACGCGATAAACAACAAATTAAGGTGTAAAACAACAAGAATGTAACACATAAACTACGTTTATGCTCTATGACCTGTGGCTCTGATACCACTGTAGGGTTTTGATTCATGGATCGCGCAAACGGAAGCATAATCAAACAAACAACCATGCAAAACCCTCCAAGGATCACAAGTCTAGATGCATAACGATAGTGAAAGTAAGAAATCATAAACACACCTTTGGGTTCTCCTTGATGACTTCAAACGCGAATAGTGTCACGTTCTCTATAGTTGATCCACGCCTAGAGTTGATCCTAGATCTCCAATCTCCTTGCTGCTAGCCCGGAATGCGAGGAGGGTGAAGGAATCACGCAAAACGAGGCACAAAGAGGGGGTTCGGCCCTCTTGTGGCGTCGGGGACGAGGGGCGGCGGCAAGGGGGCGGCGTCCTCCTTGTTGCTTGCTCTCTCTCTCCTTTGTTCTCTCCCACTCTTGTTATGTTCTCTTTAGACCATAAGTTATGAGGAAGGAAGGAAGGAGGGTCCTTTATATAGTCCAACAACTCCTTGTTAACTACCTAAAGGACTTATTCTAGTCCAACTAGAATTCAATTTAGTCCCTTCCTTGCAAATTAGTCCCTACTAAGTTTGCAAGGGTTTGCAAAGTGATCCTTCTAATTAATTAATCCAATTAATTAATTCCCAAATCTAGTACAACTCTATATAGCGTGTGACCCCATAGGTTCTATCTAGTTGGTAGCAACTCTTTGCTAATATGGAGCGGTTTCTAGCAAAACATCCATTCTAGCCAACTAATAGAATAGTCATCTAGACAACCTTGTACAAGTAATTGTCTCATCCCTTTGCCTCCATATCCGGATTGGACACGAGACATACAAGTCACACTCGTATATCCAATCCCTTGTTTCTCGATCCATGGAATAGCCTTATTCGTGCAAATAACATCAATATCCCATATATTGATTTATTTGAGTCTGGCCAGACATTCTATAAGCACTATCCTCGAGCGGCCTAGGATATTTGCTCCCGTTATGTGGGAGGGGCAAATCCTCTCTACGTCCACTACGATCTCTAAGCTTGCTTCTCATTGTATCCAGTACACGCCTTTATAACTACCCAGTTACGGTGTAGCGTTTAACGCTACCAAGATCACAATGATCCACAACTAGAATATCTAGTGACTTCAAGTCTAAGGATGACAATACCATTGTATCCGAGAAGCACTTGTGACTCAACATAACGTGTATGTAGCCTTCTCGGTGATGGGTCAATCCAGTGCAACATTCCGTAATGCACACCTATGTGTTGGATCGTGATATCTCCATATCAATCCAACCCCATACTAGTCTATAGATGATTGTCCCATTAATCATTATACTTGACTAGGGATATTTAAGATAAACAACACGATTGTAAATCTAAGGACTTCATTATATTAAATATCCAATAAATAATAAATGAATTTTCTAGCCAATTACAAATTCATACTAAACTAGATTGCCTCTAGGGCATCTATTCCAACACTATGGGCGTACCGAACTTCTCCAAGGACACCCACGGGGGCCTCGCCATTTCTACTATGTTATGGGGCCGAAGCTGTGGTACCTGCGGAGGTGAGAGTCAATTCAGCAAGGTTAGCCTTCCACGCACTCTACGAAAATCAACGTGATCATGACTTAGTCTTGCTGGAGGAAAAGCGAGAACAAGCCAAAAGGACTAACAAGCGGTATCAAGAAAGAATCGCTCGCGCTTACAATAAAACGGTCCGACGAAGAGATTTCGCAGTTGGAGACTTGGTCTTGCGCGCATCTGACCACTGTATGCGAGAAGCGACTCACCCGAAGTTCGCAGCCAATTGGGAAGGACCCTTCGAAGTCACAGAAGTCTTTGACAGTGGCTACTGCAGCATACGAAGGTTGCGCTGGATTAAGAAGTACTATCCCTGACTTCTCTCATTTCATGCGTTTTATTATAACGTCGCTTAATGTCTTGTATGGCTACGATTTACACAATCTCCTCTCCCATATGAGAGGATTTTAATATCATCTCTCCCATATGAAAGCGTTATAATAAGAAAATTCTCCCAAATGAGAAACTTCATATTTCTGGATGACAATTTTGCTTTATTTCAGTTTGTTATAACTGTTAACAATGAGTTATCCGCTACAATAGCAATCCGCAAATGCGATCTTAATTGATCATTTAAGCCTATCTGTTACGATAGCAGCCTATGCAAATGCGATCTTAATTGATCATTTAAGCCTATCTGTTACGATAGCAGCCTATGCAAATGCGATCTTAATTGATCATTTAAGCCTATCTGCTACGATAGCAGCCTATGCAAATGCGATCTTAATTGATCATCTAAGCCTATCTGTTACGATAGCAGCCTATGCAAATGCTATCTTAATTGATCATTTAAGCCTATCTGTTACGATAGCAGCCTATGCAAATGCGATCTTAATTGATCATCTAAGCCTATCTGTTACGATAGCAGCCTATGCAAATGCGATCTTAATTGATCATCTAAGCCTATCTGTTACGATAGCAGCCTATGCAAATGCGATCTTAATTGATCATCTAAGCCTATCTATTACGATAGCAGTCTATGCGAAAAACGATCTTAATTGATCTTCTAAAGCCTATCTGTTACGATAGCAACTCATGCGAAAAACGATCTTAATTGATCTTCTAAAGCCTATCTGCTATGATAGCAACTCATGCGAAAAACGATCTTAATTGATCTAGTAAAGCCTATCTGCCACGATAGCAACTCGCGCGAAGAACGATCTTAATTGATCTACCAAAGCCTATCTGCTACGATAGCAATATTGTGAAAATGATCTTAAGTGATCTACAAAGGTCTATCTGATATGATAGCACGTGAATCTGAAGGCTAATTACAAGCCCATCTGCCAAGATGGCACAGCTGCGAAAATACGATCTCGAACGATCTAGTGAAACATCTGCGAATTTATATGGCAGATAGCAAATGCGAAGCATGTATATAGCATTGTGCAAGGCGAAATATGCCGATACGCATGCGAAATTGTATTTTGTTGCAACAGCTCAGCAAATAATACAAAAGCTACTTATCATTATGAGTCGAAAAGACTTACAATTTATATGTCTAGATAACAGCTTACAAGCGAAAAAGCTCAAATCTAACTACGCAGCCAACATGGCTTACAATACATTCGAAAACTAGCTGACAAGCGAGAAGTAACACATCGAGGGAATCCTAACTGAAAAAGGATGAACCCACCGGTCCTAACACCGGCTATGCAATACACAGATCTGCGGCCAAAGATCTATAGCAAAAGGGATGCTGCTGCGAAGAGATCAACTCGTCATTCGCTACGTCCCTAGCAGCAAGATCTGGGTAACGGTACGTTCAAGACCCCAAGAGGTGACAAAGGCCTCTGTCTGATCAAGATATGCACCGGAGGAACCTCCTGTTCCGGCGTATGCCGCCGTGCAAAACAGGGGAAGAAGTCATTCCTCTGGTGATGGGTTCCTTGTCATGATAGACAAGGGCATTGACGAACCTCCTGAGTTCAAGAACGAAGAGGCAGGAAATCCTCCTCCAGGGATGCTGGAGGAGAATTCCGCCGTTCATTACGAGATGGTAGCACGGTCACTTCGGCGCTGCACCTCACCGGGAGGCGGCCGGAAACATGACCTGCAAACATAACACACGAAGAAAATTCTTCGAATACACATGAGATATCATCTCCATCTTCTTTATGATGGTTATGAAGAGCAATAAGCCTCATAAAGTGGATCTTGGAAACTATTTCTACAGCACAAAGCGCAAACTCAGGGTTCACAACTTGAAGTTGCCATGAATCAACGAAAAACAAGCATTGAAGCCAGCAGTCGTAAGGACTCACGGCAAAACACATTTTTGGGATGAAGAACCCAAATGGCAAAGACAGGGTTTATATAGACCTTGTGGAGACTCTTCAGTTGCTAAGATGAGTCAGCAGAATTTGAAAAGAGGCTAAGGTCAATCACTTACGCCTTGAAAAACGGTAACGATCAATTACCCTACTAAAGGCTACTACGATTCAGTTGCGTATCCTAATAAATGACGGATAGTCATGATTCGGATGGACTTCCCAACAAAGGCGTGCTTATCTTCCGAGAAATTAGCGCGAAAATCAAGCAGAATATCAATTGATGATGTCATAATTGGATATGCACAGAGATATCCTATCAAATCCCGGAAAGGGCAAAACGGGCAAGTCAATTCTTGTTGTTAAAAAAAAGGGGGGGAGAAACCCTTGCAACATTATATTAATGTTTCAAACATTACATTAATGTTCCTTGCTATTTTTTTTCAAAAAACATAAAGTCAAAGCAAATTCTTGATCAAGGAGTCATGGGGCGCGAACTGATGGCTCAGCTTCTCTACCTGCTCCACTTCTTGTTTCAGTTGCTCGCACTTGGCATTCATCTCATTATAGAGCTTCAGAGCTTCGTCAACCTTTTGCTTTTGCTGCTCCACCTTCTGCTTCTCAGCTGCGAGGTTCTGGTGGCCGAGCTTCAAAGTTACGGCTGCGCGAATCAGCGTGACTCTTTTCATAAGAAATCTGAAACCCAGTCTGCCTTGGACTTTGGTAAGAAGATTTTGGCACATGCCACAAAGCAATTCGGCACTCTGGACAGAAATGGTCGCAGGCGTAGCCGCAGACAGCTGCTCCAAAATCCAAATGGCTTCAGTAAGAAACAGCCTCCTGTCGAAGGGCCCTATCTCCAGAGACCTCACAAATGATTGGGGGTAGGTTAGGCGCATCCGAACCACCCAGTCCACATCAGTTTGCTTCAAACCTAAAGCGATGTCAAAGCTAAGTTATGATGTCAAACTCGCAAGTGAATAATGCGAGAGGCAAACAACAAATCTCTACTTACCAGTTCCTTCCAGAATCTCACGAAGAGAAGGGATGCGCATTGCCGGAGTGGTCAAAGACTGTCCCCGCTCCATGGCTCTCCTGTCAGCTGCGAGCTCTAACTCCTCATAGTTAGAAGGAAGAATATAAGCCGCACCAGCTGCGACTGCATTCCCAACCTGCGAGCCCCAAAAGCTCCACGCAGGAAGAGGTGCCGCCGACTCAGTCATCGCCGGAGGCGAAGTGACAACCGAGGTTGCTTGGCGAGGGACACTCTCAGATGCGGAAGCATCAGCAGTACTTGTCCTTACTTCCTCGGCGCCAGTATGGGCATCTTCATCCATTAGCACAGCATCAGCTTCAGTATCATCGGAAAGTTCGATGATGTCCTCGAGAGGCTCACCTGCGTGTTCAGCAGCTGCGACGGGCTTCTCGGTATGGGGGCTCGGAATCGGAACGTAGGACGCAGAAGGCTGACTTCTCTGCTCCAGCGCAGGTTCCTCAGCATTGCCTGCGATACAAAATGCGATGGTATGAGGTAACTCATATTGAATGTTATTTTACTATCTTTGCTAAAGTAAGAGCAAGCACCTCCACGCGAAGGTGGGATTGATGTATCTTCGTCATACACTAAAGATGTGGAACCATGCCCTATTAGCGTATCCTCATTAAGCAGATCCTTAAAAGGAGCGTGACCTGGGATGCGAAGAAACCAGTCATGATTCTGTTTCAAGTTGCTCAGGCCTAGTACATGCATATCGCTCAAATGGTTACCTGAAGGTTCTCCGCACTTGTCTACTAGCCAACGGCGAATGTCAGCCTTTGACACACCATGCTTTAACGCACCCACAATAACATCTCTATAAGTTACTGCGAGATTGAAGATCTCACCTTTATCGCCGCCTGCGATCTCTTCAAAGTCTGCTTGGGCTTGCTCCAGGGCTGCTGCATCCTCTTCTGGAACCGCATCCTCCTCCTCAGCCTGGGGGGTCACTACTTCGGGGAGCACATCTTCCTCGTCAACTGGACGCACTAAGTCGTCAACATGTTGCTCTTCGAGGCTCCGCTGTCTCACACGCTCGAGCTCCTCCTCCTCCCGCTGCCTTCTTCTTTCAGCAGCTTCCGCGGCTGTCTTCCGGGACTCAGCAAGAACGTCCTCGCTTATGGGATCGTCTGGAATGCCAGAATAGGTATCTCTCTTTTGTCTCTTGGCCAAAAGGCCACCGATGATCTCATCATCATCATCATCTGCGAAGATATGATTGGTTTAAGAAAGAATTACAAAAGAATTACGATGATGGGAAGAGAAACGCGACGGAAGTACCTCCTGATTCTTCCTCATGCATCACAACTGTTCTTTCTTCTTCTTCTTCATCACTCTCTCTGGGCTCCTGCCTCTCTCCTTCTTCCTCTTGGTTGAATGGAATGAAAGTCTCAACTGCGAGCTCTTTCCGCACTTTGCTGGGCATGCGACCTTTGCCTTTATCCTTGACAGAAAGGGACCTCGCCGAGGGAGAAGTTGAAACACTTCTAGGGGAAGAAATCGTAATTCCCTTTTGCGTGGGTCTCTTCACTCTCGGCGCCGCAGTCGCTGGAGGGGACGGATCATCTCCGGGAGGAGACGAGGCCGGAGCATTGTCTATCAGCGAGTCAGCAAAAGCATTCATGACTGCGCGAATCTTGGTTTCGACCTCAAGGTCCATCCTCCATGCTAGCAGAAACGGCTGCTTTTGTCTTCTGGTGGCAACAATGGTGTTAACCAATGACTTGGAGCGATCACCAGATGCGAATCTCCGCACATGACACTACAGCAAACAGTACAGAATAAAGGCGTCAGCATAAGGAAATCAAGAAGCTTAACGCACGCGGGAAAATTGCTTACCTTAGCAAATGCCTCGCTATATTTGACGACATGCGTGTCGCCCTTCTTAACTGCGGCGACCTTCTCCTTCAGAATGACGTCAGGACACAAATGGTTCTCACGATCCAACAGTGAGTAGCAACCATATTCAGACTCGCTCAGGCTGCAATTGGGGCGAAACGGAAAAGAATTTCTCTTGATCAAGGGAGCTCTACTTGGCTGCGCGGCCGACTGCGTCTCAATCCTCGTTTGCTGGGCGACCCAGTATGCGAGCCAGTTCTGAGAACAACCACCCTCGCGGGTCCCTGCAGGCTGCTCAAAGGGAAGATTGTTCATGAATACTGTCTTGCACTCCTTTGTTAGCAAGCGCTTATAGCAACCTCTGATAATGGACTGGGGCCAGATTGATGGTGCCACTGCATCAAAGCCGAACTGGGGAGAAACTCGAGTGGGGTCAACATCCACGGTAATCCTCTCGTACCTTGGCGCGAGCTCACGAATATGCTCTGCGAGGGCAGGAAGGGAACCTCGTAGACACCAGCAAAAGAACTCGCGATAGCGCTCATGGAAATGCGATCCCTCTTCGAAGAGGAGCTCTTCTGAGAAGACGACACCCTTAGAGGGGTACAGCTTTGGAAACCATCGCACGTTCTCAATGCGTGTGGCATAGGGCCTGGCAGTAAACTCTTTCCGTTTGTCGCATATCAAGCTCCAAACGCACTTGGTATTGTTCGCCCCGAACCACCTCGCAGCCCTGCCGCTGTTACGCTCCTCCGTCTCACCTGGGGGACACCACTTGTCGGGTTTGAGAGCAGTTGGGGCATAGGATGGACACCGCTCGAAAACCCACATTGTCAAAAAGGAAATATTGACAAAAGTCAGTACATCGAGGCGGCCACGCGACTCTTTCATGGCTAGAACCAGCTGATCAAGCCTGTAGTACAGCGTGCCCAAGACCAAGGGTCCGAGTGCGACTCTCTGGCCAAGGGCGAGCCTCACAGCGAGCGGCAAAACATGGTAGAAGACCCCATTGTGTGGGTGACCGTCAATCAAGTACCTCGACAACCAAGCACAGAGGAAAGCACAAAGGGTCAAGTGATAGCCTTTACCTTCTACATAATTCTCGGCCTCTGGGTTCTCACTCAGAAGCTTCTTAGTGATGCTGCTGTTCGCATAGTCTCGAAAGAAGTACTGCAACCATTTGTTCCAAGTGTTTTTCGCAGACGTATCAACCAACTGCCAGTTTGGAAGGGCTTTCGTAGTAGTCCACCGGGTGGAGATTTTCTTTACCTCTGCCAGGCATTCCTCCATTTGCGTGTACAAGGCAATCTCCGCAGCCGTCCTCAAAGGACTCAAAGGGTCCACCTCACCCATGGGAGAAAGATCGTACAGCATATGCACGTCCTCGAGTGTGGGGGCAGCCTCGAACTCAGCAAGTGGAATGTGTGAGTTGCAGGCGAGTAGCGGGAAAGAAGGTCTAGAAGCATGGACTGATCCAGCTTCACGGCAGCACCCTTCATAGCACGAACAGCGAAGTATACGCCGGCTTCATCAAGAGTCGCGGCATGATTGGTCAACACGTGGTCAATCCACTCATCCATGTAGTCCAATTTCTGGACGAAAGCCTGGGTAGAAATCGCCGTGTAGGGGTAGTACCCATTTTCGATTCCCAATCGAACCACATCCTCTGAGCCAATTAACTCGAGCAAGGCTGAGTTAACCTGGCGAGTCAGTGTTAGCAATCCCTCAATTGGGACAGGAGCAGGCATCCTCTTCGCCTTAACCCTCGCATGGTAGAAATCTTTGCCACGTAGATAGGGGGCTTTTCGCCACAAAGCCTGCGGAAGATCGGGTATCTCTTCGTCTTCCTTGGCGGGTCTGGTTCCTTTTGTCTTAGCCATTCCTGCGGAAGAGCAAGAAAAAGGGGGGAGAAAGGTGCTACACTTCAGTTTGAATTTCGTCTATGGGAAAGAAAGATGAACAGTTTCTGGTATCAAATTCAGAAATTAGAGGGTTGCATTATCAGTAATTCCAAAACCCCACATCCGAAGTTCTTATTATTGAAGGATTAAAGCAAAAGTGGGTTCAAAGATCAAAGCTTCTTCACAAGTTTTATGAGTTTGCAGATCCAACACAGTTCAAAGTATACACTGGTATTTTAAAGCGAAATTGAACAAGGCCAACCTTGTTTTCTTGAAGCCTGCTGGATATGCACAATTGAAGAAGACGATTTGCAGTTCTGAACTGGTGATTGATTATCTGAATCTGCTCTCGAAGATCTCCGGGTACCATTCACTTTAAGAGAAAGAGGTGATGCTTTTCAACAGTGGAGGATACAAAGTATTTATCCAAAAACAATGAAGGGTTGCGTCCTTTCAGTAGTCGAATCGCAACCGCCACCGACGAATCGCGCAATCACAGGACAAGCTGACGTCACGCCTAAAACCCTAAAAGCCAGACGGCACGACTCTAGGGGTTTTAGGTCATAATGGCACGCACGGGGGCTGAACTTACCCGTATTTGAATTGGTGCGTGGCGACGACGCGTATGTTGGTTTCCGCGCATGGAAGTCTATACAGCTATGAGTCTTCACGCGCAGAAAGGGGGCTAATGTAGATAGTGATTTCTGAGCTGACAGATCTTGGCCACGTGGCAACCATCAAGCACACCATATTGTGCTCCACACACACTGGATCACCAGCCGAGCTGATCCATGTGGGGGCTGCGAGACAGAGCCCTCGCATACCACCGCACGGGACTTGTAGGGACTTAGTGGTTTGGAGGCTAGAGTAAGCCCTGTCGCGTGCGAGCCAAGCCCGCACGCGACCTTTAGTAACTGCTTTGAGAGATTTATGGCACGAGCTCCATAAACCCGGTCAATCCGGTCAAACCCTGTCAACCTCGTAACGGTTCCGGTATTCGCGCACAACGTGCTGTAACGGTCCCTATATACTCGGACGAACGTGCCGTTATGGTTAAGCTAATTAAGCCGCCATTAATGGGCGCATTAACCACACTACAACGGTCACGTTCTCTGCTATATATAGGACGTTAACCTTTCCATACAAAAGAGAACACGCTTACCATACGCGGAAGCTCTCCCAAACCTCTGTCTCTCTCTCAGACATTACTACTGCCTTACTCTCTCCCTACACACAACCCCACTCTTCCTGTGCGATCCCTGATCCTCTACATACGGTGTACACGGAGGTCTCCCCGCCGGAATCTCTTGTGCACACCAGGTATCAAGCAAGAACGATAAAGAAATATAATGAACGAGAGACAAGAAATTTAAAGTGGATTGCTAGTTTAAATACTAGCTACTCCACAACTTGAAAACCGATGTATTGATAGTAACAACCCGAACCGATTACAAACGCGAACTCACACACGAAAAAACTCTCAACTCACCTGAAAACTCTCTGCCCGTGTGATGTTACTCGTGTTGCTACTGACTCCTTTTCAAACCAAGGCAAGTACGCCTTTATATAGCACACTCTGCTGCCTTAATGAATTGGAGCGATTTGTTTCGAAACCAAGGGTACTTGCTGCCAAAGCAATGTATCTCAAGTTTGAACACCGCCCCCTAACAACACAAAAAGCTTGAGAAGTTATATCCCGCTTCTCATGCATCAAGGTGTTGAATCACCAAACAAACAATAAGTGATAACACTATTTCGTTATCACCTTTTCCAAATGACACTATGTCAAATGGGAAAGGAAGGGATTCTTCTGCGGAGGATGTTCAGCCAAATCAGCAGGCTATGCTTTGAAGGTCATCAAGACAAAGGAAATAGCCTAACTATTTAGGTGATTACGAAGTGCAGTTAATTTATTTCACTATTTTGTCTTGTTTTCTATTGGGTAAAGCAGGTCAAAATGAACCTCAAACTTATGATGAAGCTAAAGGTTTTCCTGAATGGGAAAAGGCAATGCAAGATGAAATATTTTCTTTGCACAAAAAATCTACTTGAAAGCTGGTTCCCAAATCCAAGAGCACTGATGTGATTACTTGTAAAAGGGCTTACAAGTTAAAGAAGCGAGCTGATGACACATTTGATAGGCATAAAGCTCGTCTTGTTGCACACGTTTTTTCTCAAAAATATGGACTCGATTACGAGGAAACTTTCACCCATGTTGCTAAGATGGTAATAGTTCGCACAATCATCTCGTTGGCTGCTCACAAAGGCTGGAAGTTGTGGCAACTAGGCGTGAAGAATGCTTTATTTTATTGAGAGTTAGTCTGTGGTATTTTTATGGAACAACCGCAAGGTTTTGTTTCAAATGATTTCCCTGATTATGTGTACCGGATTAAAAATGCGTTATATGGCCTTAACCGTGCTCCACGTGTGTGTACGGTAAGATTGCACAACATCTTGATTTTAGTGGTTTTAAGTCATCAAATGTAGAACGAAGTTTGTTTGTTCAAAAAACATCCAAGACATGCACAATGCTTCTTTTATACATGGATGATATGATCATCACTCGAGATGATCATGCTGAAATAGCTCGTCTTCAAGATGCATTGTGTGTTCGTATTGAAACGAAAGGTTTGAGAGAAGTTGGTTGTTTTCTTGGACTGCAGGTGGAGAATTTAAATGGATATTTTGTCTCCCAAAGAAGGTATGCAGCAAATCTTTTGAACCAATTTCATATGGAAGAGTTAAAACCAATGAGTACTCCTATGGAGCCTTGCGTTAAGCTGAGTAAGGTGTAAGGACACCAACTTGAAGATGCTACAGTTTTTCGACAATTGGTTGGTAGTTTATTTTATTTAACTATCTGTGGGGATTATTTCTCAGCTTATGGATAAACCATGTGTTGGTCACTTAATTTCAGCAAGAAGGATCCTTCGTTATATAAAAGGAACTCTGGATTTCGGATTGATTTATAAGCATAAAATGTCATTTTTACTGAGTGGTTTTGTACACGCAGGTTGGGCTAGCGATATTAATGACATACACTCCACAACTCGATATTGTTTCAATACTGGTTCAGCTGCTGTTTCTTGGTGTAGTAAGAAGCATGATAGAATGGCTCTTTCAAGCTGTGAAGCTGAGTACGCGTCTACTATGGCAGCTCAAGAGTGCATGTGGCTTAAAAAGCTCATTAAAGAATTTGTTGTTGATTTGAATTGTCCAGTTTCAATTCAATGTGACAATGAAAGTGCAATCAAGCTTGTTGGAAATCCAGTGTTTCACGCACACTCGAAACACATTGAAACTCAGTATTACTTTGTTCGAGAAAAGGTACTAAGTCAGGATATTGAGTTGCAGAAAATACGGTCTGAAGTACAAGTTGCTGACGTCTTCATGAAGGCACTTGCCAAAGCTAAATTTGAAGGTTTCAGGAATGCTCTGGTTCCATGGGGTCAATTTGTGAGGAGAGGGAGACGAGGGTGGGCCGAAAGAAGGAGGCTATGATGATCACCGGTTTCCATGGCGATTGGCGGCCGTCGGTGGAGGATATAGGGGGTTAAGGTTGGTTTGGGTCTTTGCCTCACGATGTAGAAAACGAGCAATCACCATCCGCATCAACCTTTTCTTTTTGAGGGGATCCGCAGCAACATTGTGAACATTATTCATCTTCTTAATAATCTTTTTTTTATTACTTTACACTTTTTTTAATATGATTTTGATGTATTGACAATTGTACCCTCTGTACATGGATGGACTTTTGGATGGAAATTTTAAGTAGTTTCTAACTGACGTGTTTATTGCAAACGAGGGATGCAACCAGAAAGTTCTAGAATTGGGGGTTGCAATGTGATAATTTCGGTAAACTGAGGTTATGCGTTACGTAATTAAGCCTATTTTTAAAAACATTTTTGTACACGGGAGTTTTTTTAATACACTTTATTGAATTAGTTTCTTGTAAGTTAACATTTATTCTTTTCTTTGTTTGATTTCATTATTGTGATTTCTCTGAGGAAATATTCTTTTATTATATTTATTTTTTTATATTTTTTAAATATTCTTTTATTATATTCTTCACTTCTATATATAATGGGGTAAAACAGAATAACGAATAACTATATGGGTAATGCAATAAAATGTTAAGGACAAAAGTTGGGTACCACAAATGTCAAAATCAAAACTATGGATACTAAACTGTAACAAAAGTTAAAAGTTAGGTACCGCCGGTGCAAGTTTTTCGCCAATTAATACTAAATATTTCCTAAACAACTTGTAAGAGCTAGTAATAAAGAAGTATTACCTCTGTTTCTTCTCTTCAACTTACTTCACTTTTTGACACTATTCACTGGGTCAATTTGACCCGGTGATTTGGTTGGCAAAACGATATACGAATGTGATAATCTTTGCATGATCTTGTAGATTAAACCTCATTCTACACAAAAGCCGTGCATGGAAACCCTAAGATAAACCAAAAGCTTGAAACCCTAGCTCGGAAATTAACACCCACATAGTGAAAAACTACACATAGTGAACCCACAGAGTTTGAAACCCACTGACTGAAAATCCACACAAAAGACGAATCCTAATGCATACCAAGTTGTTCATTCATCAAACCCACACTAAGAACGAACCCTGACCCAAACATTTTTCACAAATCGAACACATCAGCCTGCCATTGAAACAAAGACACGAACACATCAACCTGCCATTGAAACAAAGACTCAAGAACTTTACAAGAGAGAGAGAAGGAGTTCGTACCATCATCCATCGCCCTGAATTCGCTCGATTCCGAACAAATGGGATAGGGTTTCACACGGGAGCGAGCGAAGAACAAGAAATGGCTACTGATTAGTGAAACAAGTAGATCCGAAGGCCTTCACTCCGGCGGTTTCTCCTACTCTCTTTCTATTCTTTATCGGCCGTTGGAGAGAACTGAACCAATCGTATTTGACCCCCTCCAACTTTTTTATATAATCGGGAGAAATGGCCGGAGGGTATTCCAATCTTGTAAACAAATATTATTATATACTATATCAACTCGGGGTAAAATACGAGGGCAAGAAAGTAAATTACCATCAGCCGTTACTACCGTCAGTCTCCATCAACTGACAGGAGACCAAAATGTATTTATCGGCAGTGCAGGGGTAAAATGTATTTATTCCATAATAGGACGGTGAAAAATGTTTTTACCTTTCTAAAAAAAAAAAAAACAAAAAAAGAAAAAGAGTGCCTGGAGTCCTGGACTTTTGATTGTTGCTGAAGTAAAATTTTCTTTCCTCTTCTTCTTTTTCTTCTATGTCCTCTTCCAAAGCCCTAAACCCCAAACTACAACCGCAGAACCAATTCGCCGTGCTCGTGAGACAGAGACTCCAATACAATGGTGAAGAAGAAAGGTCAGCAAGAAGAGCTACTGGAAACCCTGGGTGATTTCACCAGCAAAGAGAACTGGGACAAGTTCTTCACCATCAGAGGCAGCGACGACTCATTCGAGTGGTACGCCGAATGGCCTCAGCTCAGGGGCCCACTCCTCGCCGAAGTCTCCTCCGTCAACGGAGCTCCGTCGTCGGGAGATTCGGCGGAACTGGTGCAGATACTCGTTCCAGGTTGTGGCAATTCACGCTTATCCGAACACCTCTACGACGCCGGCTTGAAGGGCATAACCAATATTGATTTCTCCAAAGTTGTCATCTCCGATATGCTCCGCCGGAATGTGAGGTCACGGCCGGGCATGCGGTGGCGCGTCATGGACATGACCAGTATGCAAGTAAGCTTCAATTTATTACTAGAATTTGACATATTGTACTAGTGTTCTGCTTTTCTGATATTGAACTTTAAAGATCTTTTAGCTTAAGTCTTATTGAGACTAACTGATATTGTTTACTAGTAGAGAGATTGTTATACATAGCTCATTTCCTGAAGGCAACAGAGGGTGATAAAATCTCCTTTTTGGTATCAAATTCCAGGGAAGTGGGCTCTATTCTTTTTCGATTGTAAAAAGTAGTCACATAACCCAGAATTCTACTGAAATTGGAAATGTTGCACATTTTCATGAAACCACATCCTCAATTCAAGTTAAAGTTAGAGATGTCGAAAAAATTGAGTGTAGTGAAAAGGTGAAAAATGTCGACCTGCGCAGAAAAAAGTAATAGAGAACGTAGTTGAGAGGATACCGTTGATTTCTGTAAGCAGGGTGATAAGTTAAGCTCTGTTATTTGTGGATTGTAGAAGTACTCGCTTCTATAAGCTCTGGAAAAATCGTTAGAATGTTAGTTATTTTGGTTTCCTCTAGTGGAAAGCGGCCGAGCAAGTATGAAAAATCGTGAGAGAGCGTCGAGCATTTGATGCACAGGCTGTTGAGGAGACTTTATAACAGTCTAAAAAGATATTGAGTCTGTCAAGGTCATTTACGAAAGACCTCAGGAACGCAATATATTATTTTTTGCAAGCATGCTTCAGAATTGATGATTGAAAAAATGAACCAGAATGGTTAAAGCGTGGACGGGAAAAAATGGGCATTGTCATCTCATCTTCATTGGCAATGGCATCAATTTTCCGCATCAGGATGGATGAATTAGATTAGCCCATCTGGATTGTGTGTGAACACAGGATTTCAGCTTGGTTGAAGGGTAATTCTATAGAATTGCTGTAGGAACAGCCTTGATATATGGGGACGAGTGTTGGGCGATAAAGAAGGAATTTAATTAAGATGGTAGTAGACGGGGGAGATGTAGACCAAGACGAACTTGGTAGAGACAATAAGACAAGACTTAGTTAAATTAAACCTAAGTGAGCAGATAGCTTTGGGCAGACGCAACTGGAGGAGTTCGATCTAGACCCCTGTTAAACTTGGAAAGGCTTGTTGTTATGTTTGTTTTTGTTGGAAGGTTGTGGTATTCTCTCAATTCCTCTGTTGACTTTCTTCTCCTTATATTGACTTTCACCTAACAATAGAAAAGAGGGATTAATTATTCCTTTCTCAAGTTCCACATGCTAGTCTGTTTTTTTTTTTTTTTTTTTTTTTTTTTTTTTTTTTTTTAACATTGTCTTGATTTTCTTGGCTTTATGGTTTTTAAAGAATAGTCTAATAGTACTTATGGAGTTCTTTTACGAGGAGGATGCACTATATATAATGAATGGACCTCTTAAACATCATAAGTCATAACTTCTCGAATGGAAAGAAACATACCTGCTAGGACACAATTGCATCACACATGAGAACTTCTTTCGTGAAGAAAACCGGCCGAATATCACTGGTGTTTATGTACCTCATACAAGACTGCATAAACATATTAAAATGCAATTTTTTATGGGTTTCTACATGCATGCCAAACAATGTTTGAGTATTGGGGGGAACGGTCTTGACCGGAGAGCATTGTTTTGAAAAACGGTTTCGGAGGACGTGTGGATCGCAGTGGCGTGTAACGGAACCGGCCCGTATCGGAGAGACTGTAACGGGAATCAAGAATCGAATGCGTGAATCTTTAGCAGGCGTATAGGCCGTTTGGGCCGTATTTTGCTGAAAAACAGTGTTTAAAGACCCTTTTTTGGCTGTAAATGCTGCGCAAAGGCCGTTTTTTTGCTGAAAATGCTGCTTATTGGCAGTTACAGATGTGAGTCCGATTCACGTACAACGTATCAGGTGAATCAGACTCAGGCACCTCCGCTTCCGTTGCTTATCGCCCGCTCCGCACCGCTTCATGTCGTTTTTTAATTCCCTGCTAGAGCGACACCTTATCTGACACTGCTCAATTTCACTGAACCTCACAATGAAATTTGTAAATGGATTTGTATCAGTGTCAGCCAGACATATTATGCTTGTATGCACACTCACTTTTAGACTGCTTCGTTGAGGTATCAGATTAGTAATATTTGTTATGCATGATTTGATAATTAGGTTACCTGACCACATACATGATATCACCTGAAGATATACGTGCCTTAACACTTATTATGCATCAATATTCTTCCACTGATGCGTGATGATCAATTTTAGCATTCATTTTGTGATTGTTGTGCTTCCTCTTCCTGTGTTTCATTTTGTGATTGTTGTGCTTCCTCTTCCTGTGTTTCTGATAGTAATGGCTTCTGCAGTTTGTTGATGAGACTTTCGACATTGTCCTTGACAAGGGAGGGTTGGATGCTTTAATGGAGCCTGAGCTTGGTTCTAAGCTAGGAAACCAATATTTGTCAGAGGTGCCGTGGTTTACATTTTTATGGAGATTTTTGCATATCTATGTTGTGCATTTGAAATATGGTTTTACTCACAGCTACAGCTTCAAACAATATAGCTCTAATTCATTTAATTTGTGTTTCACCAGGTCAAAAGAGTCCTAAAACATGGTGGAAAATTCATTTGTCTTACCTTGGCAGAATCTCACGTTTTAGGTATGTTTTTATACATGTTATCGGTTAAAGATGCTATTTGGTTATTCTGCGTTAACTTTACCCTTATATTTCAACAGCATTATTTTGTTTGCCATTTTTAATGACTGGTTTGTTGATTATGAATGATTGTCTGGCCGATTTTTCATGTGTTAGGTTTACTTTTCCCGAAGTTTAGGTATGGATGGAAAATGAGTCTTCATGCTATACCTCAGAAATCGTCTGCTAAACCTAGCCTACGCACATTTATGGTGATTGCCGAAAAAGAGAGATCTACGGCGTTGCACCAGATATCATCGGCAATTGATCAGTCTTCTGTTGACCGGTATGGGAATCAGGTAGAGTAACTTGGCCCTTTATTTTTTAGAATATCTTGAATGTTCCACAACCAGTGGAGCTAGTTGTTAAATTGATGAAGCTAGTTATGTTCTTTGTCACCGCTTTGATTGTGATTTATATTTGTATTGCACAAGCCATAACTAGATGGACCTTGTGTGAATAATATTACTCCCTCCGTCCCAAAATATCCGTCCGGTTTAACTTTTGAGGTCACGTTTACTAGGATATTTGAGTAGCAAAATAATACAAAAACTTGACAACTCTTCAATATTTTGTAGACTTAAGATGGTTCTACAACATCGTGAAAATGTTAACGAGTTTGTGTATTGTTTATCTACTCAAATAACCTACTCACTTTGAAAAGTGATCTCAAAAGTCAAAACTTGACGGATAATTTGGGATGGAGGGAGTAGTAAAGAGGTAAGTAGACTACCAACTCCAACGCCCGGTACCTGGGCATATATTTCAGAGATAGAAAATAACTGCAATAGTCGATTTACATGGTTTATACAAGTGCACAAAACCTTGAGAATTTCTCCTTCCAACGACATCAGTATGAGTAACGAATTAAGTCGTAGTTGATCAGACTTAGGAAGAAAAATTAAACAGTTCTTGAAGCCTTGTGTGTGTGGCTCTTTTGGCATTGGTTAATGAGGAGGGAGGAAAAGAACATCAATATTTTGCTGCTATAGCAGCTGATAGTTTTTTTTTTTTTTTTTTTTTTTTTTTTTGAACACTGGTTACATGACCCTTCAATCAGGTATTAGGTGGCCTTGAGTAGAAAGTAACATAGTTTTTATTAAACTGGACAACTGATTTTCCAGACGAGTATCCTCAAGTCAACACCATCAAACTTGCTAAATTAATTGGCACCTGTGGATATCAAAAGTGCAAGTGTGATCTGTGAAAACAAGATTATGTATCCTTATTTGGTTGCACTTAAATTAACATTATGATGGTTTGGAACATCTTCATTAGCATCATAGTTCTTGGAGACTTCTAGTTGAATTATTGCTCAAACATGTTAGTGTTGAGACTAATATCTCAAGAATACATGCCTCTATGTATTTCAGACTCGTGAGCTTCTCGAAGCACTTGAAAGTGAGAACCAGATTCGCTTGGAACATTCGAATGGTTCAGACATAATTTACTCGCTCGAGGATTTACAGCTAGGAGCTAAAGGAGATCTGACGGAGCTAAACCCTGGCCAACGAGTTCTGGTTACTCTGGGTCAGCATGGGGCATCCTCTTTCTGCTACAGAGCTGTACTACTTGATGCTCAACTCCAATCTGGACCTTTCTCATATCATTGTGGGGTATTTCTTGTGCCAAAGGTTAGTAATGTAGTCTCTGTTTGTTTAGCCGGGGTTACATTTCAAGCATTCTTTTTAGAATTGTATCACGTCTTGTAGTGTCTCTGTTACTCGTGATATTGGTCTTAACATGCTCCACTTTTTATCAGTATGTTACTTCAATTTTTCTATTAGCTCTGTTTATAATGAGTTACCAGTAAGCGCTCAACAGGGTGCGATCTGCGATCAGATCACACGAGCCCGATCAGGGATCGTTTGCTATCCAGATCGTTGATTCTGTCGATCCCTGATGTTTTTTATACAGACCTAAATATTTTAACGTTATTACCCTCTTACCCATAATTTCATCAAGTAGTTCACGTCTTTACCTCTTTAACTTTTGTTATGTATGATGGACGTCCCTAAATATTTTTAACTGATAATAAATTTATATTTTCATTTCATTTCATTGCTCGTATCAACTAAAAAATAATTGACGTGTATTTTCAATTCATGTTGGGAAATGCTCAAGATTTGTGATGTTTGTTAGAAAGCTGCAGTATGGAAAATGGTTTCATATATTTTCTCATTGGATCAATTTTGAAACTTCATGTAGTTTATCCACATGTAACTGAGATGGTCAAACTAGTCTGTACCTTTCGGGTGCGTACATTGGGTCATTTCTCAAATGATTTGGATTGATGTAGTGAAATTTGGATTTGCTGTTAGAGTTCTGTATTTATTTTTGGTTTTAAGTCCTCAGTGATTTATGAATTTACCGAGTGGTCCCAGTGTCTGACTGATTCTTGATTTTAGGCTCGAGCTCGAGAGTGGCTCTTCTCTTCAGAGGAAGGACAATGGTTGGTTGTCGAGAGTGCAAAAGCAGCTCGTCTTATAATGGTATCTTTCCTATGCATATTATGACAAGTCTGCATTAGAAAGTGGGAAATTTGACCTAAATTTCTGGCATATTAGGTTCTATTGGACACCAGCCACTCAAATGCAAGCATGGATGAGATTCAGGTCAGTCTTCGTTTTGTTGACTAAGGCAATTCTGACTCTCTAACCATGTAGTGTACTGCTTTTCTTGACCTTATTTTCTCTTCTTTCAGAAAGATCTCTCTCCGCTTGTTACATTGTTGGCACCGGGAAAGAGTGATAGTGAAGCTAAAATTCCGTATGTTATTGCGGCATTTACTTCAATGCAGTTTCTGTAGTGTGGTCTTTGAACATTCTCGTAGCTTTGTTGTATTATGCTATATTTTAAACTTGTTTAAAATATTTTACTTTGTTGTTTCTAGTGTTAATATTTAATCTTATCGTACTCACTTGCTGCGTCAACCTTGTGAACATGTTGCTGGTGCATCATTTAACAGGCTTTGGAAGTGTAACTATATCTGGAGATGCTTAAAGAGTTGTTTCATGAATTGACTATAGCTGTTTGCTATGTGTTTTTTTTTGGCGTGTATTTTATTTTCCCTGAATGGTCAACATCCCTGTCTTGGTTCTGTCAACATGTTTCTTCGTCTATACAAAATAACTATATTAAAAATGCTGTGAAAAGTTCCATGTATGCCATATCAAGCCTAATGAGAGCTTGATGTACAGAATAGCACGTCACATAAGCTTTATGTAAAGTGAAACACTTCTTATTTCTCGCTAGGCTTATATTGAATGTCTTTTTGTGGGGGCAGGGATACTGATTCTGCAGTATCACGCACAATGAGAGCTATGTATGTGTCCTATGTCTAACAGGACCAGCAAATCTTTTAGTCTATATGGTGGCTCAGTTGTCGGCATTTTAAATCTGTTTAGTTTTACTTTTGCTGTTCGGTTGTGCTGTTTTTCTGTGGTTTCTCGAAGCTCATTGCTATCATGGGCTACTTTCTGCAGGTTTATGGCTGCAGGTGATGGAATCAAGCAACGGAACATCGTTCATCAGGTTCATATGCTTCTATAAGCCGTGCAGGTTTATGGCTGCATGTTCTTCTTGTAGTTTCTTGTGTTTGTTTTTGGTGATGTTCATCAGTGATGGTAGCATGTTCTCCTGCCCTTTGATTTGAAGTACACATTTTTTTTTGTTTTGTTTTGAACATGGATCCATCTAGCGGATGTAGAGAAATTTGCTTTTGGGACTTTTAAAACTACTTTCAAATTTGAGGGTAAATAACTAAAATATCTGGTTGAAATAGTAGTTTAAGAATCCCGCAGTTCCACCTCTAAACCTACCCAAAACTTATAAACTACACACAAGTCTCAAATCATCCCGATGTGGGACATGTCTCAGCATGTAGGTATGGTTTAGAAGCATGCGAGGCGAGGTTTGCCGTCCAGTGAAAATGATTTTCACGTCGCGCTTAATGTACAAGTTTTTTATGATAAGTATCTTCTGAATTTTAGAGTACCACTGATATATTTTGTCTTTCTTTGACCTATCAAAAAAGAAAGCTAATGTGGAGACCGTTTTGGTCATTTTGTCTAAGAGAGAAAGAGACAAGATTTTTATTATTTATTTATTTATTTATTTATTTAGTTATTTTTTACGAATTACGGCTTACATTTTTTTTATCATAACTCTGCATGAGTCATGGATGTTAAAAATCACAGGCTTCATGTATCAGCATCACTTGAGAGTCTCAGATAACTTGTAGTAATTGAAAATGACTTAAAGTGTGACTCTTAAGCGGGAGCAACCTTATCAGCATCACTTGAAAGTCTAAGGTAATTTATAATTTAGAATGATATGAATTGTGACTTTTCAGGCGGGAGCAACCTTTGCGATAACATATTGCACAATATTGAGTGACGGAAAGGGAAGATACCATGTTTCGAGAGTGAATTATATTAAATTTGATAAAAGTTTAACATCTATTATCTTCGCCCTTCAAAGGTTCCATGTGACTTGTTAGAGACCTTATGTAATATATGCATTTCCAAGTGCTTTTGAGGACACGAGTACTTGAATATTTTTCCTTTTAGATACTTACATGTGTTTACCTATATTTAAAATCGAAGGACAAAATTATTCCAATCTTCACTAGTAATGAAAAAACCCTCATTGCAAGTCTATGTAGAGTGAACCGGGAACGGGTACGCTGTGACGGAAATATTCAGAAATCGAGGAGACTATACGTCAGGGGAACGGCAGATGAATCTGAATACATATTAATAAATTCTAAGACGAAATTGAAAGACAATAATTAAGATAAATACAAATTAAGATCATCAATACAAGAAGAACACATTTTCTCAATGAACATGTGGAGGCATTTAAGAAAACAGAGGTCGTCAAAGTCTTTGAGGTTGTCCGGAAGTCTTGAAAGTATCCAACTTGTTTTCTCTCCGTTGAAATGTAAGCGGCTGGGTTTAGATTCTGGTCGGGGATCTTGACAGGATTAGTAATATACATCACATTTTATTTACAAGTAGCATCCTTTGTTTTTTTAAATTTATTGAAAGACATCCAAGTGTTTCTTTACTCAAAATGTTCTGGAAAGGGGGAATGCGTCCCCGGAAAGTTCCTCATAAGTTTTGGGCTCATTACTTTTACTGGAACATCATGTGGCGTTCCGGGGAGTTCGAGATGTTCCCCGGAACGGGGACGTCACCTTACATGGATTTCCCTTGCGTCATAGTTGCAAGTTTTTGTTATGTTAGAGGACGAGTCATGAGTGCAAGTTTGGAATGCCACTATGTTATTTTTTAAATATGTCTAGTTAACATATATTCATGCTACTAGATAGTGCCCGTACCAAAAGGCACTACCTAAAATTTGAGTGGGTCATAATACGAATTATACAAAGTTTATGGGATATTGGGATATACCACAATTTTATAATTTTTGTAAAGTTTGTGGTTATGATATAAATTCTATAAAGATTATGGATCATATTGTAACAAAAATGAAGTCATTATGTACTGTAATTTTATAAAATTTATGTCATACTACTACTTTTATAAAGTTTATGGATCATACTACAACAAATTATAAAAAAAAATGTCTCCCATGCAATGTCTGGGACCCACACCGCTCTATGTTACTACCTCCTTTCCCCCTCTCTCTTCACCCTTTGACTTTTTGGGTTAGTTTGACCGTCGATTTGGTTCGGTTCTCAAAAAAATATAAAAATTTGGCAATCTTTTCATGGTGTTGTAGAGTAAACTTTGCTGTACAACACAATGAAAAGATTACCAAATTCTTGCATTGTTTTGTTTACCAAATTACCGGGCCAAAATGAACCGTGAATAGCGAAGTTGAAGAGAGAGGTGGAACATAGGAAGTATTATATAGACCGCTCTATGTTATTATATAGATTTATGGCATATGTTATAATTTTGTAATTTTTGTAAGTTTTGTGAATTATTTAATTCTACAAAAGTTAGGGTCAAAGTGTATTTTCAATTTTTCATGAAGTTTGTGGTATATTCCATAATTTGTACATGTATGTATCGTAATTTTATTATACTTATGGGTCATAGTCTACATTTATAATGTTTGTGGGTCATATCGTAGCAAAATATAAATATAAAATATCTCCTTTTAATGTGTTGGACTCACACCACTCTATCTTCTTATATAGATAGTTGACTTCTTCATACTGAAACATTACTATTACACATTAGCAACACGAATGAACTCCTCAGTACTGAAAACATGCTCTATTCGATTCTACAGTTATGATATTAACTGTAGGAGGCATATATATCTAACTTTAGGCATGAGAAAGAATAAATTCATGGTTATACCTTACATAGGAGGATGTTAAGTAGTTTCTATTGACTACCCCAATGCACAAATACATTTAGTGCATGTTTGGCATCACAGATTTTTATCCATTTGGGATGAAAATCTATGTTTTCGGTCATACTTATTAGGCAGCAAGAAAAATTTGCAACTGAAAACCTGTAGCTGAAATTGATATCAGCGCAACTGAGGAATCTCCAAAAATAGAGATTTCACAGCCAAAAATCTCACAAAATACTTTCTTAATATGATTTTGATATCAGCATGATGAGATCTCATAGATGAGTGAGGCTATTCAAGTATTCGATTAGTAGTATAAAACTCTATAATATTTTGTCAAATTGATGAGACCTATAATTTGTAATCCAGCTCATACCAAATGTATTTTGATTCGAATTCAGCTTGATTTTAACTCAGATTTTTTCAGCCGAATTTTCAGATTTCAGAACGAACAGGCTCCTAGTGTGTTTATTGGATGCAGGAGCCTGTTAGCGTCGTTACAGCTGTTGCTGATAAAGTATTTTGCTTAGCTGCATAATATTCTCTTGTCTACTTGTCACTTGGTTTCCAGCAGCCTGCACGATTTCCTTAATGTGATTTATATACTTAAAAACCATAAACATAGTTCTATTACATAAAAAAGTACAGCTCAAATTACATAATGTTTTATAATATACTAGCTGTGAACCCGAGCCATTTGTTCTTTCTCATGTCTGGACTCTGGAGTCTGGAGGGTACAGTGTTCAATGTCTTGCTAAGATCTTAAACAAGTTTTATATCATATCTAGTAACCTTGAGCGATTCATTGGGAAATGTTAATCAGCACCTTCTCTGATGGAATTATACGCAAATTGTCATCTGCTCAGTCTAATCGATCCTCCATATATAGGACGACATACATAAACCTTATTCAGTTATTTGATATTATGTAGGTTACATCTCCTTTAACTGGACCAATCATTGTCGATGAAGTGGTCTATGAAAAAGCTGACAATGATTCTGATTGTTCTCTTCCATCTGAAGATTCTACATTTCGTCGCCTTACCTTCCAGAGGATGGAGAATTTAGTGCAATCTGAAGCTCTATTAAGGAAAGAGTGTTCTCAGAAAACCACTGGCAAAACAGAGGGCCAGAATACTAGTTTACCTTCCAAGTCAAAGAGAAAAGGAAACAAGAAAAGAAATGACCCGGAAGTGTCTTTACAAGATGGTATTAACTCAAATCATTGATACATTTTCATGTGTTTAAATGTTTCCAGTGATACTTTGTTCTCATAACCTTCCTGCCCTTTTGTACAATGTTTCATCTATCTTGCAATTGTGCACAGCCGCAAGCCCGCTATTATACGAATTATCAATGACTACGGTCTCTCTTGCTTCTTGGGATATTATAACCAAATCTACTATTATTACGTGAATATAATTTCACTGAAACATAACTAATTGGTATTTGTAGTGGTTTTTCTTCTTTTACTTATTTTCTTCATGTTACAGACTTGAGCAAATTTCTGAATGTTGATCACCACTATTTGGCGAGTTCTTATCACACTGGAATTGTTGCTGGGTTTATGTTGATCTCATCATGCTTGGAAAGTGCATATTCGACGGGAGGAACGGTAAGGGATCTTTATCATTCAGTTAAAAAGCATCCTAAAATGGTGTGATACTCCAAACTGCTTGACTCTGTCCCGAACATGTTTTCATGTTCATGAACAATGAATAATGACATAACTTTACTTATTCTAAAGCTGAACAGAGAGTAATCTCCTTGTCGAAGCTACATATCTGTTGAGAGTAGGCAACATATGAACTCCCTGCATTAGGACCTTACGCATCGGTGATCATCATTGTTCGCGAGTCTTTTTTGGTGGAAGAACTTGTGGGTTTTGTTTCTTTGTGCCAAATATACAGTCTTGACTCCTTTGCTTTTCTCAGGTTAAAGCTGTTGTAATTGGTCTTGGAGCTGGTTTACTTCCCATGTTCCTTCATGCTTGCCTGCCCATTCTGTACATTGAGGTAATAATAGGTTTCTCATAATCTGTATTAGATATCGGGGTACAAGTTTGATTAATTTCAATCATATTTGCAGGTGGTGGAGTTAGATCCTGTTGTCTTAGATGTTGCAAGAGATTATTTTGGCTTTAGAGAAGATGAACGCTTGAAGGTACCTTATTGATATTAATGCCGCTTCCTTTGTTTTTTGTTTTTTTTTTCTTTTTTTTCATGGGTAAAAGACAAAAACCATCCCTCGAGTATGGGGTATATACAAAAAAACCCCTCGTGTTCGGGGATATACGAAGACCACCCTTGTCAGTTGACGGTGGCTAACGGCAACTAACGGAAACACTAAATATCCATTTTACCCTCAAATGAAAAAAAAATACCCTACTACATATATGTTTTTTCTCCTTATTCCTTCATTCTTCTATCTCCTCTCACTCTTAACCCTACATTCTTCCTCAGCCTCTCTCTTTAACCTCATCCCACCACCTCCATCATTCCAGATCTAGACTAATTTGCTTGCCATCACCATTAGCCACCATGGAAGCAAACAACTACTTACACATTGCACCACCAGGCAACACCACCACCTCCTCACCCTCTCCTTCCACCACATCAACACCCATCCCCAAATCCTTCACCAGCAAACCCACCAGCCCTAAAATCCTTCTCAATCATCCTCCCCCCAAACAGCTCCATCGCCGCCGACCCCGCCGCGCCGCCAGCCACCGCTGCACATCCAGCCCCGCCCTCTCCGCAAACACTCAAACCCAGCAAACTCCCACCCACCGTGATCTAATATAGTTCTTGGATCTATATTCATTTCAAGATACCCCACCCAACCCATTTTTTACTATAAAAAACGAAACCCTACCAATTAATTACCACCCACCGTTTCTTATGACCTCTCATTTCGCACAGGTAGAGAGGTAAAGGGATAAGGCACAGAGGTAGAGAAGGATAGAGAGAGAGGAAGAAGAATGGGTGGAGAAGAAGGGAGTGAGGAGCGAGATCAGATCGATGGAGATGGGCGTCGAGACCGACGGCGGAGGCGGCGACGAGAGTTTCCGGCGGACGACGAGAACAGCGGTGAGGTTTTATAGCGGATGGCGGCGACGAGCGTTTCCGACGGACGACGAGAACGGCGGTGAGATTTTCTAGCGGAAGGCGACGACGAAGACTGTTTGTGGCGGTCGATGAGGGCGGCGGAGGTCCCCTGGTCTCCTTCTCCGTCGATCCAGGCGGTGGTCTTCTCTGGCGATGGATCTTCAGAACAGCGAGAGCTTCCAAGTGGCTCTTCTTCGTCGGCGACCAGTGGCTCTCCGGCGTCTTCTTCTTCTTCTTCTGTGCTTTTTCTTCTTGTATTTGTAATTTTTTTTCTTGGATATGTGAATAAAGTTCTTGAATAAAGGGTCTGCCCACAGCCAGAACCTTTCAAGCTCATATTTGTTGTTGGGCTTCTTTTTGAACAGATCTCTTCTTCCTCTCTCTCGGACACATCAATCGATCTTCTCGGGTACTCCTCTTCTGGGTATCAACGAAGAGGAAGATTATTTCTGGTTCAAAATTGGGGTGTGGTTGTTGTGGTAATCGATCTTCTCGGGTAATCGAACCTTTCTGGTTGTTAGTGCTGTTGTTAGATGGTCGCAGATAGGGTGTGGTTGTTGTGGTGGTGGACACCAAGAATATCAACATAATAAACACAAAAATACAAGTAAGGGTAAAATAGTCATAAAGAAGACAAATTGCACCCTTATACTAATTGATTGTAATTGAGGGGTGCTTTTCGTCTAACGTCCATCCACGGACAGGGGTGCTTTTTGTCACGACAGGGGTGGTCTTCGTATATCCCCGAACACGAGGGGTTTTTTTGTATATACCCCATACTCGAGGGGTGGTTTTTGTCTTTTACCCTTTTTTCATTTATTTATGATGTCAAAAATCTTCTTTTTTTGTTAACTACACAGATTTTTGTAGATAGAAATGCACATGTTAAGACCACGGTAAATAGCACATGAATAATTGTTGCCATTATGTGTGGATGATATTGTTGTTTTGTATGTCTAATAAATTATCAAAAGGTTTTAAGGGGCACGTTGAAGCTGTACAAGAAATTAAAAGAATCTTCCCGGTTCTGAACGTCAGTTCTTCTTTTTCCCAGACATTGTATATATCAGTTATAGAAAAATGAAGAACCCAATAGGGGAGAGTTTAATTTGTACTTTCCTTAACGATCAAAAAAAAAAAATGAGAGGTCAATGCTTAAATCTTAGAGTTACAGCTGATTTGGTATAATCTGAAATCACTTTCCCAAACTCTTAACACGATATCATGGATTCTCCATCAGTGATTCTGGCAATCCAAAAAACAAGAAACCTCCAACATGAGATTGAGTCTTGTCAAGAAATGTGTGAACCTTCGATGATCTGTTACCCTGAAATGAGGGATTTCTGTCCGCTAAAAGCTGCGAGGTTGTTTAACTCCGTGTATTGCAGGTTGTTTAACTCCTTGTACGTTAGTATTATTTTTGGTACGCGTAATTGACAATTGGAGTCACCTTAGTTGTTAGAAATCAGTATTTCTTCTACTTGGGTGAAAACCAGATGAGTGGATATTCACTTAAGGCCAGTGCTTGCTCGAAGTCCACTAACGCTAATTAGTTTGGTGAAAATAGTTATATAATGATGGCCTTACGACATTAACCCTCCTTGGTGACCAAGGCGGTAGTGTTGTTGGCTTGTTTGTTTAACAAAACTGTGAAGGGTAAGAAAAAGGTGGATGAGTGGAGAAAAAGTAGATTTGTGTCTTAATATAAAAGTAAGGAAGATATTCAAAATTACTCTGATTGCCGAGATATCAAACTTATGAGTCACAATGAAGCTTTGGTAGTGTGCTATTCAGAGGAGATTAAGGTATGAGACAACCGTCACATAAAGTCAATTGGTTTTATGCCTGGAAGGTCAATTATGGAGGCCATGTTCTTACTTAGGCGCTTAATGGGGAAGTATAGAGAAAATAGAAAGACCTTGTTCATAGACGTAAAAGGCATATGACAGAGTGCCTAGAGAGTTGAGGTCAAGAGTCTTAGAGAAAAAGGCTACGTATCCAATATATTGAAGCTATTAAGGACATAGAGCAGGTACTAGTGTGCCTGTGAAGACAGGGAGGAGAGACGAGATTTCCCATAACAATAGCTTTACACCACGATCCTGTTGAAATCCCACCTGTTCACTTTGGTAATGCATGAGAGGTTACTAGGAGTATCCAAGATGAGATCCCGTGGTGCTTGTTATTTGCCGATGATATAGTTTTGGTTGATGAATAAGGAATGGGCTAAATGGTAGGTTAGAGTTATGGAGATAATAACTAACTATTGGTGGGCAAGAGGTGCCGAAGCATAGGTTTAGATAGCTTGCGTCAATTTTACATAGTGATGGAGAGATAGACGAGGGATGTTACACAGGATAAAGGCAGGATGGATGAAGTGGGAGAGTGCGTGCATCTGCAGTGTTGTTTGACCGCAAGATCCCGGGTAAGGTTCAAGGCTCAGTTCTATAGTCCCGCCGTTAGCCCTTTGATGTATGGAACGCAGTGTTGGGCGGATTTAGAAGAAATGTAATAAAAAATGGAGGTTGGCAAAACGAGAGTTCTAAGGTAGATATAATCATATAACTAGGAAAGATAGGATACCTAATGACACAATTAGAATCTTTCTAGATCATACACTAATAGAAGGCAAAATGAGGACGAGAACTGTTTGTGGTGGTTTTCTCATGTGTATAGAATGCAGTTAGTGTGCCAGTTAGGAGAACTGATCGGTCCAGTTCTATGCTGCTAGACGGGGGAGAGGGTGGCCAAGAAGAATGTTGCGTAGAGACAATAAGACAAGACTTATTCAGGTTAACCCTACGCAAGCAACTGTCTGTGGGAAGATACAACTGGTGAGCCTGATCCATGCTGCTGAACCCATCTAGACAAGGGAGAGAGAGACTAAGACAAAAGTGGGTAGAGACAATGAGATAAGACTTAGTCTCATAATCATTCATGTCGTATATCTCTCATGTCATGCATCATATGTCCATAATCTTATCTTAGTAATTGCTTCTCTGGTGTTTCAGGCACATATCGCTGACGGCATCCAATTTGTAAAAAGGGATACAAATGTTGAGGCGGCTGATGAGGCTGTTTGTCATGCAGATGAACTCTGCGATTCAGACCTAGAGCCTTCAGATGATAACTGCACTACGTTAAATAAAGTAGCCAAGCGGAACAATGGAACTCAGATACTTATTGTTGATGTGGACTCTTCAGACTCAAGGTAACCTGAATTTCGCTATTGAAATTCTCCTTAAAATGCTTCTTGCGTCTTTGTAGTAAATTTGATTTCAGTTGACTTTCCAAAAAGGTTTAAGCTGTTTATTCCAATGACAAGTTTACAGATGCCATTTGTCTTTTGAATAAATCTTTTGTTATATCTTATCTTTGTCCAAATTTGGAAGACAACAATGAAAAACAAATCTGTAAAGAGTTCATTTGGATTTCATGACATCTCTTTCCGCAGCTCTGGACTCACCTGTCCTGCTTCAGATTTTGTGGAAGAATCTTTTCTATCAACCGTAAAGAACTCGCTTGCAGAGCAAGGTCTTTTTGTTGTTAACTTGGTTTCAAGATCTTCAACCGTGAGAGAGATGGTTGTTTCAAGAATGAGAAAGGTGAGAAAAGACCCATGTTTCTTAATGGTATTCTCTGGAATCTTAACATTATTGTTTAATGAGTCCTGATTTTGTGTACAAGGTTATTTGAAACCTGTAGATGCATATTTCTGCACTACATAAAAAATTGAAGGTCGGTTTGGGGAAAGCAGACTATAATCTTCTCTTCTGTTTTGGTCACAAGATCCAACTATAATTTGTCATTTAAGCTTCTCACTGACAAAGCTGTGTTCTCCATCTTGTGCCCCAGGTATTTAGCAACCTTTTTCATCTTCAGCTTGAGGAAGATGTTAATGAAATTCTTTTTGCCATCAATACAAGTACGCATGTGAAGGAGGATTCCTTTGAGCAAGCTTCTTGTGACCTGGAGAAATTGTTAAGGTTACAACTTCCAGAAAGGAGCCAAAGCATAATAGATGCCACTAAGAAGATCAAGCGCCTATAAGAAAGGTAAGAATCAATTTGAAGAAATCAGTGTTGATAACAAACTGGTGGATCATACTACACAGCAAGTCCTCCTTTATGTTCATGCCTGATAAGTAAAAGTAATACAAGCTATTGGGTGGCGGGTTCAGCCAATTTTGAATGAAAAGGACAGTGCTCGAATCATTTTGCCAGCATGTTAAGTGATTATTGTGCTTCGCAGCTCAGTAGAAGAAAGATATGGACTTACGATCTCAGCAAGGAATACGAGACAGGTGTTTGTCAAGTGTTCCATTGAGTTTTTGGTTCCTAGTTATGAAATGTATTTTTGTGCTTTGAGTTGATATAGAACACACAGTAATGTTGTAGCACGCGAGTTCTGGCCCACTGGTCTTCGTTGTTGGAATTCAATATATTCTGAGATTCATCCTAGAAATTATGAATTGTATTGTGATCTGCGTGTTTTTTTTGTAAACTTCAAAAAGCATAATTGTTGTTTGGCCCCAATCTAGAATGCATACATGTTTACTTTTGACTGAAAACACACATTATAACAGTTGGTGAGGCAATGTCTTTGGAGATACTTGGTATGTTTCTTCTCTTTCTTTCAATTTTGACTTTTTCATCCGTAGGCATGTCACTTTGACCCGGTGATTTAGATAGCAAAATGATTCAATTTTTCGATAATTTTTCATGGTGTCGTAGAGTAAAGTTTACTGCACAACACCATGAAAATTTATCAAAAAATTGCATCGTATTACTAATCAAATCATCGGGTCAAAGCGGTTTGATGAATAGTGATAAAATTTAAAAATGGAAGAAAGAGAAGAAACGAGGAAGTATGCATTTAATTGAGATGGACAGATGTCCTAGCCAGTCACTCACGTCCAGTGCACATATTATTTGAAAACAATTACATGAGCTGTTCGAAAAACCGCAACTCTTTCACATTAGGTCATTGCTACTGAATATGTTCACTTTTTACCTTCTAATGCAACGTAGTTCTCAATCACTCTAGACAAGCAGGGAAGGAATTCATGAAGGATACCATTTAAAATCAATTTCCATGTGATGAGTATTTAGTTGAGGGTAAAAATGTCATGACAATTTGTCAAGAAGTGTGTTGTCCGGGTCGATTTGATTATTTTACGCTCACAAGAAAATTCTAATTTGCACTGAGACTTGTTTCTCTTCTTCAATGCCACAACCACCCCAATTATACGAGTTAGGATGCTATTGCTATTACCCCTTCCTCCTGCAACAAACTCATTCACAACACCTTCCAATTCAATCACAGACAGTCCAGGAGCTTTCTTCACTCCCCTATCGTCCATCATCTTCATCGCGCGTGCAACATTTTCCAATCTACCAGCATCTGCATACATGTTTGACAAAATCACATAGCGGCCGCTGTTCTGGGGATCAAGATCAATCACTCATTTTTTTCCTATTTTCTCTCCCAGATTGATATTCCCATGGATTCTACAGACTCCAAGAAGAGCACCCAATTGCTTGCATCTGGAGTCACAGGCATCTCATCGATAAGCCTTTTAGCTTCCTCCAGCAACCCAGCTCTTCCTAGCAAATCAACCATGCATCCAAAATGCTCTGATCCAGGCTCAATCTGTGAACTTCAATCTTGTAACAGAAGTAATGCCGCCCTTCTTCCACAATCCCTTCTTCCACAATCTCAGAATGAGCACAAGCGCTGAGGACATTAACAAAAGTGATGTAGTCTGGTTTTACTCCTTGTTTCTCCATCTCTTTGAGAAGCTCAATCGCAGACTTGCCTTTTCCGTGCAATGCTAACCCTCCAATCATGGAATTCCAAGACGAAATCCCTCTAAAGGGTAACTCATTGAAGACTTGATAAGCCGCAACAGGCTCTGATGACAAGAGCGAAGGTGAACCCATTCCGCGTAACTGATTCTCGCAACATCTGAGAGTAGAGAAGGAAAGCCAATTGGGATTGCAAGTGACCTTTTTTTTTTGGTAAACAAAGGAGGCAAAACGCCTAAAACACAGACCTAATACAACCTACACCAGAAAGATCAAATTCTAACAAACTAGAACAATACACAGGAGGAGAAAACAAAAAGTGTTTCTCAAAATCCATAAACTGACAATTCTGGGCTAGACAAGTTGCCACCCCATTCCCTTCCCTCCAGATATGAGCAATACCTCCATGAACAACATCCAGCAAATCTCTAATCAAACTTACCATTCCTCCCAGAGATGCATCCACACCAGAATCCAAAATAAGAGACACAGCATCAGCAGAATCAGATTCTACCAGACAATCATGTTGATCCAGCTCTTTCACAGTAGATAGGCCAATTAAAATAGCCCATAGCTCACCTTGAAGCACAGAAGTAGGCACCAGAACCTGTTGTAACCCCCAAAGCCATTCACCCTGATGGTTTCTGCAGACAATTCCAATTCTAGTAGAACCATTAACAGCCACAACACAATCCACATTTAATTTAATCTTACCAGAGGGGGGAACCAGCCATTTAACCACCACAGGAGCCATTTTCAATTTCTTTAAATCAAACTGTAACCCCTGCATCACTCTCCTGGCTTGTCCATACAGAAAACCTTCAATATTTTCTGGCATGATGAACTCAGTCTCATGCACCTTCAAATTGTGCCACAACCAGATCTGAGAAGAGGTGACCAAAAACAAAATTTGCCAGTCTATATCAGACCTCTTGCCCCATTCTTCACATAAATTGACATCCACCCAATCAACTAGATCAAGATTACAGAAATTCTGCCAATGCTCCTCATGAACTAATAACTTCCAGACCCTAAGAGCCAAATCACAATCTCTCACTGCATGCAAAGAAGATTCACACACACTTCCACATAAGAGACAAGCAGCACTAGCAATAATACCTCTCCTAGCTTTTAGCTGTTGAGTTAACAGCCTATCATGTCTAAGTAACCATATAAAAGATTTCCATCTTTGATACCCTTTTATTTTCCAGATTCTAGACAACTTCTTATCACAAGAAGGTCTAGAAGTTTTTGCAACAATACTAGCATAAGCAGAGGACACAGTGAACTTACCCTTATTATGAAGCCACACCACTTCATCCCTGACAGCAGAGTCCCCAGTGACTGTAACTAATTGTAACAGCTCTAATATAGGTTTTGGCAACATTGTGTCAAACCTACAACATTCCCACCCAGTCTCACTGTTCCAGTAGTTGTCAACAGTTAACAACAACTCTTCCTCAGACACATCAACCATAGCCACATCAATTAGTTTAAACTGCCCCAGCCAATTATCAATCCAGAAAAGAGTACTCTTGCCATTTTTGACATTAATACCAATACTCTTTGAAACAGCCACCATGCTCTTGTGTATCTGCTTCCAAACTCTTGAATAATAAGGCTTAATTTGACCATCACCTTCTCTTATAGGAGGAAGACCATACTTCTGCACCAGTTCTCTAGCCCATACAGAAGACTGATTCTTGAGAATTTTCCAACCACTTTTTGCTAATAAAGCCTGATTAAAGGACCTCAAATCTCTCAAGCCCAGACCACCCCTGTCTTTAGGAAGAATAGCTGTC
Organism: Linanthus parryae; assembly: GCA_023055425.1. Lineage (NCBI taxonomy): Eukaryota > Viridiplantae > Streptophyta > Magnoliopsida > Ericales > Polemoniaceae > Linanthus > Linanthus parryae. The sequence goes on from JALGPY010000001.1 coordinate 105,630,446, forward strand.
TCCCAACTGATCAAAGGCATTTTCACTCTATCAACAGAACCACCCCAAAGAAATCTCTTACACACTCTATCAATCTCCTCAATCACAGAAATAGGCAATAACACAGATTGCATTGCATAAGCTGGGAGAGCTTGCAAAACAGAGTTTATAAGAGTGATTCTTCCTGCCAAAGATAGTTGAATAGCTTTCCAACAAGAGAGTCTTTGGATGACTCTATCAACCAGAAATCTAAACTTAGCAGCTCCAAACTTAGAATGAATCAGAGGCATACCCAGATGTATGCCTAAGTCATCAGTAAGAGAAATACCCAACACACTACTAAGCTCTCTTGCAAGACTCTTAGAGACTGTAGAACTCACAAACAGCTTAGATTTATCCAAACTAACAGACTGTCCTGCCACCTCACAGAAGTCATTCAACACCTTCTTCATAACTCTGACCTGTTTCTTTGTAGCTTCCCAAATAACAATAAATCATCCGCAAAAAATACATGAGTAAGAGCTAGCCCACTCTTAGAGAGCTTAATTCCCTTCCACTTACCCTGCTCCACAGCTAGCTGAATCTTCTGAGCAAGAACTTCCATAGTTAACAAAAACAGATAAGGAGAAATGGGGTCACCTTGCCTTAACCCCCTTTGAGGAGAAAATTCCTCTAATTGCTCTCCATTCCAAATAATCCTCATAGAGGAAGATGTAACATAATCCATAATAAGAGACTTAAAATTGGAAGGAATTTCAATAGAAGAGAGAACAGAATCCAGAAAGCTCCACTTAACTTTATCATAAGCTTTTGCTAGATCAATTTTTATAGCTAGCCCTCCTTTCTTACCCTTCCCAGTCTTCAAACAGTGACACACCTCTTGAGCTAGAATAATATTTTCACTAGCCATCCTGCCAGGAAGGAAGCTAAATTGAAGAGGATGTATAATTCTCTGTAAAATAGCTCTTAATCTTTGAGTGATTAGTTTAGTAATGATCTTTAAAGATACATTACATAGACTAATAGGCCTGTACTGACTAAAAGAGGAAGGAGCTTCCACTTTAGGGATTAGAGCTATAAGAGTACCATTGATGTCATCAGGGAGTTTACCAGAACAGCAAGCTCTCTGAACCATGTCAACCATAGCACCTCCCACCTGAGACCAGAAATGCTGATAAAACCCTGGAGGAATGCCATCTGGACCAGGACTTTTATAAGTCCCCATAGAGAACACCACAGCTTTAACCTCTTGAGCAGTTACTGGAGCAGCCAAACAAGCCTTTTCAGAATCAGTCAAAACACCCCCAGTCAAAGAAAAAGCAGCATCATGCAGATCAGAAGTTACACTATAAAGTTGCTTGAAATGAGAGGTGACTTCAATCTTCAATCTATCAACATTGTCACACCAAGAACCATTACTAAGCTTGATCATGGAGACCTTGTTTCTTCTTCTTCTAGCAATAGTGGAAGAATGAAAGAACTTAGTGTTCTTATCTCCCAACAGAAGTTTATCCATCCTTGACTTCTGAAACCAATATAACTCCTCTTGCATCAGCACAGTATTAAGTTGATTCTGCAAATCAAGTTCTAGCCTCACCAAAAACTTATTATCCTTCCAAGCCACCACTCTTTGGATGCCTAGCAGTCTAGCCTTCAACCTCCTTTTCCTAGCAAAAATGTTACCAAACTCCTTCAAATTCCAATCTTTAACATCCCTAACAAACCCCACAATGTTAGCTGGAGCACAAGAAACACCAGACCAGTGAAGCTGCACAAGAGAACTGAAACTGTCTTCAAGAAACCAGCTAGCCTCCATTCTAAAAGGTTTCAAAGAAGAACTAGGCAAAGGCAACCCTTGAGTATCTATTACCAGAGGATGGTGATCTGAATTTAATCTAGTAACATGTCTCACCAAAGCCTCAGGGAAGAGAAGTCTCCAGCTAGCATTACACACAGCTCTATCAATCCTCTGTCTGATAATCCTCCCCTGAAACTGAGAATTTGACCAAGTAAACCTTGGTCCATCAAACCCCATATCCATAAGCTTACACTCATTGAAACAGTCAAGCATTTGATTACAATGCCGTTGACTAACAGGTCTCCCCCCCTCTTCTCTGCTACAGAACCCACTTGATTGAAATCACCAGCAATCATCCAAGGAAGGGAGTGCTTCTTAGCTAGGGAAGTTAGATAACTCCATAAGTCTTCCCTCTCTAAAGGAACAGGACTGGCATAGACACCAGTAAACAACCACTCTTGTTGATTCTTTCTCCTTACAAGCCCAGAAATGGCTTGAGAAGAAGAAGACACAATATCAATATCTATAACATAATTATCCCAAAGAAACCAAATTCCACCACTGAAGCCCTGAGCTTCCACATAATGCACTGAATTTAAACGACATCTATTGCAAATTCTACTAAGATGAGAACTAGAAACCCTAGGTTCCACCAAAACCAGCAAATCAGCTGAAGAAGAATGACAGAGATCTAGAACAGATCTTACCGTATCACGATTTCCCACCCCCCTACAGTTCCATACAGCAATCTTCATGGACTTACTGAGAGGGGTTGAATCGAACAGTCGATCCAGCAGACTTGTTGGAGATAAACCCCTGTTCATGGCTACTTCTTGCAGAGCCTGAATGACCACCCTCATACGCAGAGGTACGCTCACATCCATCTCCCAATCCCGTGCTGGAAACACCCAGGGAAGACCGAGTTCCAAATTGAACTGGACCAAATCCAGCCATGGTTTTACCGTTACCAGAGTCGGAGGTAGCCACTCGTAACTTAGCAGAATCTCGACGCCCTCGAACTGCAGAGTTGCCCTTCGGAATTGAGCCATACTCAGCCGTTGAACCCCCCGCCTGAAAACTCTGAATCGCTGGAACGGAGTTGAAATCCAAATTCCCCAAAGGAACACGAGCCTTACCACGATTAGGGTTTTCACCCCCTTTCTTCTGATTCGTTGAAGCTTTGACTCCACTCCCGCCACGTGGCCCATTATTATTGGTCCCCGTAGCACGAGACGAATCGCCAGATGCCTTCTCACCACTTGTAAATGAAAAAGCTCCTCTACCACGCGGAGCACCATCACCCACAATCTCAGCCGTTGAAAGGACATGAAACCTTGATCCCAAATCCGAAATAAACGGATTAGAGTCTTAATTCGCTGCAACAGGAGTACCACCCGGCTTCTTCACCCTATCGCCACGTGGACGGCTGGCCATCTTCGTCTTCCTCCTAGCAGCGATCATCCAGGGACCGAACTCTGCCTCCGGAGCCGGAGACTTGTCAGTTACTACTTTCTCCGATGTCACACCAGGAGCATCCTCCGCCGGCAAGCTTTCTTCCGTACTCATCGACTCCGCCGGAGCAGTCCGAGGACAATTCTCCCTCCGATGTCCATAAGTCCCACACTCAAAACAGATCTGGTGGAGACCTTCATACTCCACCAGAATCTTCTTCCCGTTCACCCAGAGAGCTGGAGTCAGACTCTTCTGCAAATCCACTTCAACACAAACTCGCGCAAATTGACCACGAGCAACAGCAATGGTCGTCCGATCCACCTTCAACGCCTTACCAAACAAATCCCCAATCTCCATCAACGTATCCTCATCAAAGTATTCGACAGAAATTCCCCTCAATCGGAGCCAAACTGGAGTCACCTTCGTTGATTGAACAAAAGGATCAAAGTGAGGGATCCAAGTTTGCACCGTAAGATAATTGCCTTGGATCATCCAAGGACCATTAAGCAAAACGTGCTCATAATCTTCCTTCTGATAGAATCTCACACAGTAATAACCGTTTGCAACATCAGTGAGTTCAAAACCCTTACCGAGTTTCCACTGAGTCGTCAATCTCGCCTGGAGTACACCAAAACTCAGATCCTTCCCTAGAACTTTGATGATCTGAGCCTTACTCCAAGGCCGATGGAGTTTGCGGAGAGCTGCACCTTCAATTCGAACATGGATCTTACCATCCGCATTAATTTCCGAACGAAAACCGACCTCAGCCATAGAAGCCGGCGAGATCTCCTCCGCCTCCATTTACAGCTTCGGAGAGGCGGCAAGAAGAACATCAGAGAACTGCCGATTCCCTGAGATCGATTCATCTTCATCGGAGAGTGAAGAACCGGCGACAAACCTACGTTTGAAATTCGCCTGATTCCGGCGAAGAGCCGGAGAAGTTTCCTCCGTCGTAGTTACCGGCGGAAAAAACGGAGGCGGTTGGAGGAGAGAGGAGGGAGAATTTTTCTCAACTTCCATCACGCGTTTTTTTTACATACAGCGGATTGCAAGTGACCTTTAATTTAGAGAATTGTAGATGCGTATGGGTGAGGCGTTGTAGCGAACAGGTTGAGGGCGTAGTTCAAATCTCCAGATTCTGAGATTGCGGCGAGCTTAATGAGTCGACCAATTGAATCGTTGTCAGAAGATGTTCGTATACGGAATCATCCTTAACTAACAAAAATCCAGTTTTCAGCTTTTGTTAACACCAACTGTTCTTTCCTGATTTCCAATATGGCAAAATTGCACCGACGGTACCCATATTATGACTTTTGTTACACTTTAGTGCCATGTTTTCAATTGTATCAGTGGCGGTACCTAAATTTTAATTTTGTTGCATCTGTGATACTATTTGCAATTGAAAGACCATCATGCCCTTAAATTCACCCTTAGTCTCGCCTAAAGTTATCTTTTATTATTTTGTCCCTACAATATTTGTCATAAATTAGACTGTCACCCCTTATCCAACAGAAACTAACACCAGCGCCCATCACCAGGCCACTCTCCATCCTCATTTGCTCGTGAAACCTTTTTCGAACAAATTCGTTAGTTCCTCTTTCTCCAGTTTCCACAACAAACCCACCTACCACCATCAACAACAAAAATGTATGATTTAATTTAGTCGAACCCCTGGTGCGGTAAATCAGAAAAGTCCGACATTACTGACACCATCAACCACAAATTTTCATTTCAATATATCCTTGTATGCTTATATCTGACAAAAGAAAAATTACACATTATTTTCCAAACCATTATTTTCCAAAATTACACACAAATTTCTTTCTATGTGGGTCTGGTTTGATCGTTGCGAGGAGGGTGACTGGGTTGAGTCGAAACTAGTTATGGGTTCTTGGCAATTTGAAGAACTAAAGGGTCTGGGTTTGATCGTTGCGAAGAGGACGAATGGGTTGCGTCGAAACTAGTTATGGGTTCTTGGTAGTACCACAGATGCAGCAAATCAAACTTTGGGTACCACCGTTGATACAATTGAAAAATTGGGTACTAAAGTGTAACAAAAGTCATAATAAAGGTACTATCGGTGCAATTTTGCCTTCCAATATTTGTAGGGTAAAAGACATTTTGACCTCCTCCAGTTTAGAAAATGACACTTTTAGGACAACTATGTTGCACGGGTGCTTCTGATTGGTCGCGCACCCGCACCAGGCGCTTATAGGTGTTTCGTGGGTGCTTTGTGGATAAGGCAGAGTCATTTTAGAAAGTTTTAGTTGAGAGATCTTCCAAATTCAACTAGAATTTAACAAAGAAACGTGCATCTAGGTGAATATTTTTAACCCTTAAATTACTCATCTATCCACAGATAAGAACAACGATATGAAGAGATTATACTATTGATATAATAACATTGTATCTTCGAATGTGTATATGAATTTATGTTAGATTATAATGTGATCCCTATTATTTTCATTATTGTATTAGTATAATGATATCGCTAATAATATCAGATAAAAATATAAATAATGTGGCCGCACTCCCGCCGCACCCGCACCCTTGATTTTTGGAAATTTGCCGCACCCGCACACAGTTCCCGAACCAGCACCTGCACCGCACCCGCACTCGTGCTATATAGTAGGACACACACCCCTGATTTTGGCATTTTTACTGGGGAGAGGACAAATGACGGGGGCGAAAGTGTATTTTACCCTATGTGGTTAAAGGTTTGTGCGAAATAACTATTGCAAAAGCCCTCCCTGTTTTTTTATGTCTCCGCAAATTAATTTTTCATGACAAGTGAAAGATGCTATTTATAGAATATAACATAAAATTGGAAACATAGATCTTATTTAAGTTCTTTGGAGGCTATTATGTATTCTTGTCACAGAAGGTTAATGAGAGAGACTGTTAACTATATTTTGGTGCTAACATTTATTTCTAGTATTGGTTTCGTTGTTTTTTATGTTGAATATGACTTGAAGTCAAAGGCGACTAAAGAGATTTAGGAAACAAATTGGGGCGGCAAACTTTGGCAGTTTCTGGGTTGTTTCCTTATTTGTTCTATAGTCGTTTTGGGATGTCTCGGGCACTAAGTCGATCTTATATGTCTATATAAGGGACCTAGGTTGTGTCTAAACAGTGTGAGTTGTATTCGTGAGTTTCTCTCAATAAAATTGGGTTTTTTTCGGGTCGTGGAGGTAGCTAGCTCATCGCTAGTGAACCACGTTATATTGTGTGTGCTCTTGTGTGCTTGTTTCGTCCAATTCGTCGTTCTCTAATCTCTGTCCCGATCATAACAAACTGATATCAGAGCTTAGGTTGCGGTGTTCCAAGATCAAGGTGGAGCTATAGGGATAGGTTTCACAATCCTTGAGATTCATAGCTACGGTTTCACGATCAAGGTGGAACACGAGTTTGGGGGTTACAAATTTGGAAAAGGAACTGCGGATCACCGGAGGGATGACCAAGAGTGGCAAGTTCACAGGGAGAAACAACTTCAGCTTTTGGCAGATCAAGATGCGTGCTTTGTTGAAGTAGCAAGACCTATGGTTGCCATTGGCGGAAGATAAAGATGGGGCTTATACAACCACCGCTGAGTTTAAGTCTCAGCAAGAGGGGATGCGACATAGGGTTGCGTATGGGGGTTCAAACAGTCAGAGTTCCAGCATGATGATGACGGCCAAGGTAAGCTACGGTAACGTCTGTTCAAACGGTAGGAAAAGAGACATCAGTGGACGAAGGATGAACTCAGGATCTGCAGGTATGGCTGCAGGTGGAGGGTACTTAACATGATGGTCTAGTTCTCTAGGCCCCGTTGGGAGGGGTGGGGGGAGGGGGAATCCATGCTTGACGAGGAGGCGGAGGATGGAATAGGGGAGTCTCTGACGAGAGACATGTAACGTGAGGGGACACGTGCTGGGGGGTTTGTTGTAGGGACTCAATGGGAGTCGGAACATGACACACTCTAACCACAAGTGTATGGTTGTCGTGTGTAGTAATAAACCGGAAATCCGGGCTATCGAACCCAAGGGACTTTGTTTAAACTAGTTATTATTTCAAACCTTATGTGGGTACGTCGCAGAGTTGTGTTTTGATAATTCTAATAAAATAAAAGTGCAAAATTCTCAATTAACCGAGTGAAGTAGGTCACGATTAATAAAGAACGAGTTTATGGTTTTTCTGATATGAGGAAAAATACTGGGAATTCTCTAGGTTCACTAGGTTGATCTAAACTTATGTTTTGATTCGTAAAACAACCGCGTGTCTTTCAATATTAAACGAGCAATATTAAACTTACCGAGTTACCAAGCAAGTCAGCTACACTTAAAATCAAAACATACCGAGTTACCAAGTTTATTTTAGCTTTAAGCATGCATTAAAACCATGATTCTACTCTAACGATCCTAGTTAACAATATCGAGTTACCAAACATTGATTCGACTAGGTGGATTATTCAATTTACCGACTAACTATCACAGAGTTACCACATGAAAGTTAATTAAGATTATCTTTACGTTAGCTACTGGCAAAATATTGTGTTCACAATCGTAAATAATCCATAATAATGAAAGAACACGCGAGATTAAGTTAAAACATGAATCACAATCTCAAAACATGACGTTTATATCAAACCCTAGCTACACCAAACGAGAATTCCCTGCAAATAAAGTTTAGCTACTACGATTCATACTCAAAACAACGAGTTTCATGAGTTTTAACATCAAAAACTAAGAAAAGAGAAGAGTTGAGAATCCAAACGAGTGATCCAAAGCTCCTAAGCTCTCCCAATAGCTTCTTGATCTCCAAAAAGTGTTTCTAACGTGAGGTACCACTGAAAAATTCGACCTAGAACACTTAAATACGTTTCCATAATAATATTACAAAGTTTGGATAAACTATGAAAAAGCCCCGCTCAAAACTCTGTCTTCCAACGATGTCTTCGTACGAAGACAAATGCTCTTCGTACGAAGGTCTTCTTATGTAGATACTGCATGTGTGTTTAGGAAGACATCTTCAGAACTCCAAAAATTTGGCTAAGTACTTTCTCTTTGTACGAAGACAATTGTCTTCGTACGAAGACCCCCTTTTTCTGCATTTTATTTTGACTTCTTCCTTTCTTCCTTTGACTTCCTTCTTGCTTCTTTTGACTTTTCCTTTGAGTTCCTTGCTTCCGAAGTTCGTTTCCATCTCCCGCATGATCCTCCAAGCCCTGTTTTCCTGCGAATCACAACACGAAAACACAACCCGCGATCATTTCACAATAAAAGATCAAAATAACTAAAGAAACGCCCAGTAAAGCACATGAACTCACAATATCACATTTTAGCTCAATTCACTCAAAAGACGACGAATTCTCCATGTTGAGCACGCAAAATGTAGAAATAAAAGGCATAAAATAACTCCGAAAACGGAGTTATCAACTACCCCCACACTACCTTTTGCTCGTCCCGAGCAAATTTCCCAAGTCAATTCCATTTCTCAAGCCAAAAACTTCTCTCACTTTCCCGCAATCAATCCAACTTTGCATACCAACCTTATTATTCATTGCATAACTTCCCTACGCCATTTGCATACTACCACCTTGCATTGCATACAAAACCATCATCAATTGCATACTAGTCCGAGTAGATCAATCCAGAAACTACCCTTTTTACTAGTCGACACGACTCGATTATACACAATGCACCTATATGCAAATTCAATATTCACACTGCAAGTATTGTAATAACAAATTTTCTTTTTCTTTTGCGAGATTGGGAATCTCCATTAGCTTAAACCGGTTCACACGAAGCGATGAGAAATCTAGATACAAGGGCATGAGTTGAAATCAAATTCGACAACGCGAATCTCCCCTAGCTAGTATTGAGAACCTAGCTTTACTATGTACAACAATGAAATACCTTTTCATGTGTGCCACAAAATAAGAGGCTATGCTAGGCTAAGCCACGTTCAAGGTCCGAGCTCCTAATCCGCTAACAGGGTTAGAATGATGAGGCTTTAAGGACACATCGGATAATAATCAAGCACAAGTCCTAAAGCGTCACATTCTCGCAAATACCACATCTCACACACCCTCACAAAAATGATAGAAACCAAGCCCGAAACTCACCATCTCCGGCCCTCGATCCCCTCACACCCCGGTACAATTACGATCTCCGCGGCCATTATCATGAATGATGCATAAAACAAAATTTTCTGTTCGTGAACTAGTCGCTTCTCCACTCGATCTTCCAAAACACTTACCATTCTTCCTTTATTCAACTCTCCTTTTTTTCTCTTTTCTATTTTTTTTTTTTTTAAATCTCTCAAATTTCTGCACAACTTCTACAATGTAGATCTCGAGTGGTCTTCCAAGTGTCAAGCCAAAATAAGATGATAGGGGAGAAAATAACCAAGTCAATGCATATGAGTCACAAATAAATTCCTCTCCCCCCTAAGTCGATGAAATCCAAGGTGTAACAAACGAAGCCGCTAACACAATAAAGCACGTGTGGGGATGGAGTCGTCGCAAGCTCAATATCGATGTCCGAAGTCAAAAGTCGACACCCCCACACTCGAATGTAATCCTGTCCCCTCTCAAGTAGCCAATCGAATATATGTCTCGTGCCTTATCCAACCAAACCTCCTACACCATGATGAGTAAGATCCGGTACCTAGCACGATCCACCTATTAAATTCTCCCAACCCAAGTTTTGTGTGTATTAGATGGTACACACTCACGGCTCTCCTCACTTGTGTCCATGTTGTAACGCCATGGAACACCGCCACACCGAAGTGCGCAAGCCTACTCTCACTCACCCTCGCATTCCCCTCGAAAATCACAAATGAAGCACATGCGATATGTAAGACTCACACAAGTATATCATGAAGTACTCCCTCATCAAACCCCCTCAACTACAACACCCTCGTGACACACTAAAGCGGTGATTCTAACCAATCAATGATGAAGGCCAAGAATCGTCACCCTAAGTCCAGAGGTTATCAAAGAATCCCAGGTTCAAAACAGGGTTTACTAGTGGTCCTACAAGGTAAGCTCTATAAGAAGTGAGTGCTCTAATACACACCTCGCACAGCTATTTTGTGTGCCACTACGAGGCGGGTTGGTGACTACCCAAGACGTACACAAGAACGTTCGGATTGTTTAGCTCACACCTAGGTCAACTCTTGTAAGAAAACTAGGCACACACTTCAGATTTGAAACATTAAGTCCGTGTATAAAATAGGCACGCATTCCCGTAAAGAAAGCTTCTCTATACTTACTAAGGGAAACTCACATTGTCACTCTCGATCGCAATTCATGCCCTATTCCTAAAAATCTCACACTTCTCGATTTTACCGAATTTTCAGTTCCTTTTGATTGCCCTTTCAAATTTTCTATTTTTTTTGTTTTTTTTTCAAATTTTTAGTTCTTTTATATATATATATATATATATATATATATATACCTATACTACATGCACGACCAACTCGACTAATAACTCGATAGTTTGGTGGGAGGACTCAATCATAATAAAACGTGCACGCAACAATATGAATAATAAAGAGAAAACAAGGACATAACCAAAATTCCCAACTAAATGCTTACACGGGCGATGCAAAGACTCAATACTGACTAGTAAAAAGGTATCATCCACCCGCACACTAGGATGCATCGTTTTCCTCAACGATGACACGAGGACTCAAAAATCCTAGCATGAGGGTACACTCCACTACTCGTCTTCCTCTTCCTCTTCCTCCTCCTCTTCTTCTTCGTCATCTTCTTCTTATTCGTCGTCCTCACTCTGCGGAACCGGATACTCAAATTCATCCTCCTGGAACCACGGATCCGCCGTCGGGACTGGTGGAACAAACTCCCCCGCCGGCTGACCACTCGACTGAATCACCCACAGGCCCACAATCTCGATTAAACCACCCAGCTTCGCCTGATTGCCCCTAGTGTGGGCAAACTGGCGCCTTCTCTCAAGTCTATCCCGGGCCATCTCTTTTCTCAAGTGGTCATAAGCTACTTGGTTGTCAAACCGAGAGGTGTTCATTCTCCTACCCTTTCCCTTCTTTCTGGCCGTCTCATCAAACCTATGCCATTTCCTAGCAGTGAACGGTTTCAAGTCCATGTCTCTCCCAATGAATACTTCAGAGGTTTTGGATAGATGAGTCAGCAAACAAGTATGACCAGGACCCAACTTGTTAGTCCTTGACACCGTCTCTAAGCAATTCTCCCAAATCAACCTAGGGATATCGACCCTAACCCCGGTATAGAGACAGAGAGCCAAGACAGATAGACGGAAAGAGTACTGAGGGTTCTGTGTGATTCCCAGAACCCAATTCTCTAGCAACTCGCAACACCACCTCGCCTCAGGCCTATAGTACTTCTTTTCAGCCTTCCACTGAGTCACCTCCCCTTTCCTGTCCCACGGATCTACCCCCTTTGCAAAACAAAATGCATTTAAACGAGACCAAAGACCCTCACTACGAAGAGTAGTCTCGTAACCACAACCCTCTTTCAAACGGGGGAATCCCATGGCCAAGGCGATAGTCTCTGGCGTGAAGACTATCCACTCGTTCCGACAATAGACAAGACGGGGGTCTCGGCTCTCACCATCTTTCGCATACCTCAAGTTGAGGCAAAACTCTCGCGCTATATGAGAACTAGACGGCCCTACAAGTTTAAACCAATTGGTTAGCTTCTCGCGCTCAAAAATTTCCTTTATTGCTTGAGGCATGTCCTCGTGCAATGGAAATTCTTTCTCGGGCTGCCCGTTCTTAGTCAAATACGTGTCCTTGCGAGAGTCAAGATGGGCCTCGTAGGTGACAAAACGATAACTATCATAACACGCGGGCCCAATACTCCGCTCTTTCAAATTTACTTTTGCCGTTCGTCGGCCTACAATGCCCAGTTTAGTCGGGGGAGGCGCATTCAAAATAGCATATTGGGGTATGGGCGGTATTTCTAATTGAGGCTCGCCCGACCCGGATGCTTCTTGTGAAGTACCCTCTCCCGTCTTCAGTTTCTTTCCACCCGCCATTTAAAACTCAAATTCAAGTACAAACGAGAAATTCAACTTTGTGTGCGTGACAAGAAGTGTTTACAGAATTTAAACACGTAAGCAAGTAAGCATGTATTCCTAGGACTCTAAGCAATTGCCCCCAAGCACGCTACTAAGCGCAACAAAAATAAAATGGGCTTTTACTCAATTTGTGCCTAAGACTCGAGTATTGAAATTACTAGTTTTAGAGTGTACCTACGTGTCCGGAGCAAGTCTTACGGGCACAAAAATTTCAGAATTCCGACAAGACGGACTGTTTTGGAGGTCGCCGAGAAATTTTGTCGAAAACTTGAATTGATTGGTGCTCCGTACTCCTTGTGATGTCCCCGTTAACTTTGTCTTCTTGACCGCAAGCTGAATCAAGCTCCAACTCGTCCAATTTTTCAATCTAGCTTCAAAACCCTAACTCTTCTTGCTCTGATTTCTCCCTCGTATGTCACTCTCACTCAAAACCCCTCACCACGCCTTGTTATCCTCTGAATTGCGAGCAAAACCTCTGGTTTTTTTTGTTGAATTTGGTGAAGAAACAAGTGAGAAGAGAACTTGGGGTGCCGCGGCTATGGAGGAAGAGAGAGCTGGAGTTGTTGAAGAATGAAGAAGATGACGGGGTATCTTCAGATGTCTTCAAAAAATTTGAGCCCAAAAGTCTATAATTCCCCCAAGAAGTAACCCCATCTCTGTTCTCCGTGCGTGGAAAAAATCGTCAATCTGCCCGATGTCTTCGTACGAAGACATTTGTCTTCGTACGAAGACAAATGATATTCGTACGAAGGTCTTCCCAGATAGATACTGCAAGGTGTTCTGGGAAGACAATTTTCAGAGCTCAATTTTTTTCTAAGTATAAAGTCTTCGTACGATGACAATTGTCTTCGTACGAAGACAATGCTGGAGCTTGCCAAAAACATCATTTTTGACAAATTTTTGCGTATCCGATCGTGCCTTTGCTTTCCGAAGGATATCCTCGACCTCAAGACTTCCTTTTTACCTTAAAACACTCCCAAAATCCGGGGAGTATTTCATTTGTCAATTTCACGCGTTCCAAGGCACGTTTTGCATTTCCGGATGTTTTTGGCCTCGTTTTACTCGCTTGAGCATCCTTTTTGGCGTAACTTCCTCATCCGGACTCCGATATGCGCGATCCACCTATCTACAGAAAGCTCTCAACCACCCCCACACGTTGGCACTATTCAATTCTGTTTTCAGTCTGTTCTTCAAAATATCACCTCGTAATCCGTGCCACCGTGCTAGCTTTCTCCGTTCATCAATCAAATCCTTGCGTATATCAAGACGGGGAGTCCGGGAACATGATCTTCCCCAGGTGCGTGTGTTGAATAAGTGCAGGAATGGCTTCAATCTTCAATTCCTTCACTTTGGATCCCGATACGTGTATTGGGCTACAATTCTTCAATTTTCACTCTGTTTCGCATGCGCGCATCAAGACGGGGGGGGGGGGGGTCCGAAATAGGCCTTTCACCTCGGAATCCTACACATACTCATTGGAAACATTAAATCCACTCTCTCGCACCTCTCAAATAAATAAAATAGAATAAAAATTACAAAACAATATTAAAATCTAATCTACAACAATAAATAGGTTGGGTTGCCTCCCAACAAGCGCTTTGTAATTTAAGGTCGACGGCCCAACCCAGTTACCTCAGAGATTAATCAAATAGCGGGAGTCGCATGAAGCCATTCAATGACTCCAATGAAATTCCCATCCACATACGGTTTTGCTCTATGGCCATTTACCTTAAACCTGTTCCCACTTGCATCTTCCACCTCAAGAGATCCCCACGGATAAACTGCAGTAACTGTGTAGGGACCACTCCATCTAGATTTCAATTTCCCTGGAAACAGCTTTAGTCTGGCATTAAAGATCAGCACTCTCTGTCCGACCTTGAAGTCTCTCAGGATGATGTGCCTGTCGTGCCACTGCTTTGTCCTTTCCTTATAAATTCTCGCACTTTCATATGCCATCAATCGAAATTCCTCATGTTCAAGTAGTGCTTGCTTCCGTAGCTCACCTGAGAGCGTAGCATCCAAATTGATCTTCTTCAAGGCCCAGAATGCCTTGTGCTCAAGTTCCACCGGAATATGACATGACTTCCCAAATACTAGCTGATAGGGAGACATGCTTAAAGGGGTCTTGTATGCAGTCCTATATTCCCATAAGCTATCATCTAAATGCAGAGACCTGTCTTTGCGTCCCGGATTGACTGTCTTCTCCAGAATTCCTTTTATCTCTCGGTTAGAAACTTCTGCTTGCCCATTCGACTGCGGATGATAAGCCAGTGATATCTTATGCGTCTTTACCCCATATTTGCTCAAAATATTGGCAAAGACTTTGTTCACGAAATGCGATCCTTCATCACTGATAATGGCTATGGGAGTTCCAAACCGTTTGAATATGTTCTTACGCACGAATCTCTCTACAGTAGCTCCATCATTCTTGGGGCAAGCCATTGCCTCTACCCACTTGGTCACATAATCCACAGCTAACAGTATATAAAGATTTTCAAGTGAAGAAGGGAATGGGCCCATGAAATCAATGCCCCACACATCAAAGGGCTCTACTTCCAACACGAAATTTTGAGGCATCTCGTTTCGGTTGGAGATATTGCCAGTTCTCTGACAGCGGTCACACTGCTGTACAAATAAATGAGCATCTTTATGTAAAGAAGGCCAATAAAATCCACTTTGTAATACCTTTGCCACAATGCGCGTTTTGCCAAAATGCCCTCTGCAATTCAGTTCATGGCAATGCCTAAGAATATCCAAAGTGTCCGGCTCAGCTACATATCTTCTCAACACGTTGTCAGCTCCCAACTTGAACAAATAGGGGTCATCCCAAAAATAGTGTCGCGCATCTGCGAAGAACTTCTTCTTCTTATGGAAGGTCATGTATTTTGGGACAATGTTGAGCGCCTTGAAATTTGCCAAATCCGCAAACCAAGGCACAGCTGCTACCACTACCATAAGTTGTTCATCTGGAAAATCTTCTCTAATTGGCATATCTCCTTGTTTTTCATTCTCCAGTCGTGAAAAATGGTCTGCAACAACGTTCTCTACTCCCTTCTTGTCCCTGATCACTATGTCAATCTCTTGCATTAGCAAAACCCATCGAATCAATCTTGGCTTTGCATCCTTCTTAGTAAGAAGATATTTGAGGGCTGCATGGTCCGTGAAAATGGTCACTTGAGAACCCACAAGGTATGGACGAAACTTGTCCAATGTGAAGATAATAGCCAACATCTCTTTCTATGTGGTGGCATAATTAACCTGTGCAGTATTAAGAGTACGACTGGCATAGTAAATGACATGAGCTACCTTGTCTTTCCGCTGTCCCAGTACTGCTCCCACCGCAAAATCGCTGGCATCACACATAAGCTCGAACGGAAAGGTCCAGTCTGGGGTGGATATAATGGGATAACTGATCAGCTTTTTCTTGAGCAAATCAAAAGCTGTCTTGCACTCTTCATTGAAATCAAAGACGACTCTTTATCAAGCAATCCAGATAAAGGATTTGTGATATTCGAAAAAGTCTTTAATGAACCGTCGGTGGAAACCTGCATGTCCCAAGAAACTCCGTACCCCTTAGACAGATGTAGGATAAGGAAGCTTCTCAATCACCTCAATTTTCGCCCGGTCTACCTCTAAGCCCTTGCTGGAAATCTTGTGCCCCAACTCTATTCCCTCGGTCACCATGAAATGGCACTTCTCCCAATTAAGAACTAGGTTGGTGTCAATACATCTGTCCAGTACCCGAGCTAGCTGCTGTAGACAGTCTTCGAATCCATCACCATAAAGTGAAAAATCATCCATGAAGACTTCGAAATTTTTCTCCATAATGTCAGAGAAGATAGACATCATACACCTCTGAAACGTAGCAGGTGCATTGCATAGCCCAAAGGGCATGCGTCTGAATGCAAAGGTCTCATAAAGACAAGTAAATGACGTCTTCTCCTGGTCAGCTGGCTCAATCGCTATCTTATAATACCCATAGTATCCATCCAAAAAGCAGTAATGTGAATGACGTGCCAGCCTATCAAGCATCTGGTCCACAAATAGGAGAGGAAAATGATCCTTCAAAGTGGCATCATTGAGTTTGCGGTAATCCATGCAAACTCTCCACCCAGTAACTGTAGGAGTGGCAACCTGATCACCTTTTTCCCCTTCCACCACAGTTATACCTCCCTTCTTAGGGACACACTGCAACGGGCTAGTCCACGTGTTGTCGGAAATCGGATAGATGATACCTGCTTCCAACCATTTAAGCACCTCATTCTTCACCACCTCCTGCATGTGAGGGTTGAGGCGGCGCTGAAATTGAACTACTGGCTTCTTATCTTCCATGAGCCGAATCTTGTGCTGGCAAACTGTGGGGCTAATCCCCTTGATATCCGCTATGGTCCATCCCATAGCTGCTTTCTGTTCCTGCAATACCTTGAGAAGCTGCTCCTCCTGTTCCCTGTCCAAACACGCAGAAACAATCACAGGTAAAGTCTCATTAGATCCCAAGTACAAATACTTTAAATGAGCAGGTAAAGGTTTTAATTCTAAATCAGGAGCAGTAATAAGAGAAGGAGTAAGAATCTTCCTGCTTCCCTCATTAAAGAGGGGTAGGGGTGAACGCCAGCTGGCTTCCATAGCCTGTTCTTTTTCACTCGAGTCAAGTAAGGCCAATTCCTTATACAGCTGCTCCAATAAGGTATCGTCCTCCTCATCCGGTGTGTATGCCTCCACACCAAAACACTGCTCACTCACTGCATATGCAAGAAATTTCATAGCTTTGAAGACATTGAATGCTACCTTCTCATCGTTAATACGGATATTCAACTCTCCATTGGCAACATCAATAATCGTCTTTCCCGTATCAAGGAATGGCTGTCCCAATATGAGTGGGACATCATCATCAGCATCCATGTCTAGGATCACAAAATCTGCGGGAAAGATGAGTCCTCCGACTCTCACAAGCACATCCTCCAAAACACCCCGTGGTCGTTTTACAGTACGGTCAGCCATCTGTAAACACATACGAGTAGGTTTTGGATCTCCTACACCAAGTTGCTCAAATAATGATGTGGGCATCAAATTTATGCTTGCGCCAAGATCACATAATGCTCTACCATGGAACACATCTCCCAATGTCACAGGAATAATGAAACCACCCGGATCTTTCATCTTCTTGGGTAACACTTTTTGAACCACGGCGCTACACTCCTCATTCAGAGTCACGGTCTCAAAATCATCCATGCATATCCTATTAGAGAGTAGGTCCTTGAGAAATTTTGCGTATTTAGGCATTTGTGAAATTGCTTCAGCAAAGGGATATTGATGTGTAACTTCTTGAAGATAACCACAAATTTCTTGAAGTGCTTGGCATCCTCTTGACTCTTCAATCTCTGCGGGTAGGGAACACGAACACTATACTCTTCCTTTGGCTTAGGCTTTTCCTCCGACTTCCTACTCGTGTCCTTTGATTGGGGACTCACGGTAGGCACGGGAATTTCTTCATCTAATGCTTTTTATGTGGCCTTACTTCCGTCGGCTCGCGCGTGTGTAGGATATGGAGGATCCTTAGTGGTGGTCTCACTGCGAGTAGTGATAGCCTTCAATTGCTCAGGTGGAGTGATTGTGTTAGAAGGTAGTATACCTGGTGGAAGTCGAGTATTCTGATTAGCTATTTGGCCAATCTGTGTTTCATGGCTCTTTATCGAGGCTTCCATCGCGACAATCTTGCTCTCAATCTTATCATTGCTAGCTAACAGTTTCCTCAACAACGCGTTTGTATCCTGTTCTTCTGAGGGTGGAGGTGGAGCCTGTTGCTGTGGAGCCTATCTCTGAGCTTGGTATGGAATATTTGGACTTTGACCTGGCGCATATAATCCACTATTCGGATTGGCATAGCTGAAGTTGGGGTGATTGCGATTGTTGGGATCATAGGTGTGTGGCCATTGCTGCTATCTTGGTTGACCCATGTAGTTCACGTCTTCAATACCATCCCCATATCCCTGATTTGCATCTGCTACCATCTCTCCCACTGACTTCACCTGTGCCGATGGATTCAGATTACTGAAAGCCGAAGTCATCACTGCCATCTGATGTTCAAATTTCTGTTCCACCATGGACTCAATCTTACTAACTAATGCCCCATCTGATTTCGTGTTTCTACGAGTCTCAGAACTCGTGGATTCGCGCTTAGCTACATTATCTAGCAGATCACGACATCTCTGTAATCCCAGTCCCATAAAATTGCCTTGAGCCATCATGTCCAGTTCACTAGCAGTCTCTCTGTCTAAAGCATTATAAAAGTAGTGCAGAATTTTGTACCATGGCTCTCCGTGAGTAGGGAATCTGCGAAGGAGCTGGTTGAACTTTCTTCACGTGTCTCCCAGAGAATCATCTTCCTGCTGTGTAAATTTGATTATATCAGCCATCCGTTGAGCAACCTTGGATGATGGAAGATACTTCCTGAGAAACTCTTTGCTACAATCTGCCCATATAACTATGCTACCTGCTGGAAGTTCCATAAGCCATGTCTTTGCCTTTCCCGATAAAGAGAAGGGGAAAAGCATGAGCTTTTTTTTTTTTTTTTGATTCATCGGAAAAGAAAAGAATGAGCTTTATCGTCTCAAGTGGGACTCTCTGATCATACATGGTAGAAGTAATCTGCTCGAAATTGAGCAAGTGTTGATGTGGATCATGACTCGTGGCTCCAGTGAATAAACATTCATCCCTAACCAAGTTGATCAACGATTGGCGAATCTCGAAATGTGCGGCATTAATTTGAGGCCTGACAATAGTGGGTTGATACCCCTCCGGTGTAGTTCTGAAGTAGTCCACCAAAGGACGCTCATCCTCCTCAGCATTGTTGACTTGCTCTGCCGCATTCCGACCGTTATTGTTCCGATTATTGCCCCCATTATACCCGTCACCACCGTTATTTCTGCCAACTACCTCCGCACCAGGAAGTTGTTGTGGATTTGGAGGGTTCATGCGATCAATCATCGCCTGCATCTCAGCCATTTGAGCCCTAAGTTGCTCAGTTTCCGCGGCTCTGTTTGCTGCCTCCTCTACAGCTGCTGCTCTAGCTGCTTCTGCATCTTGCACACTTTTGCGGATTCGCTCAAACTCAGCTCTAGTTTCTTCATCCATGGTGACTGAGCTTGAATTCCTCTTGTCTCTACGCTGTGCTATCAATAAGGATTCCGGGTTTTCAAATGTTGGATACAAAGGCTCGTCTCTAGAACGGGTCATGCACCGTGTTAATCAACCTGAAATCACAAAACACGCAAAACATAGGTGAGTAACGGATATAAACAATAAATTGAAATCCCTAAGGCTAGAAATTATAACTAATTTAGTCGAAGTCCCCGGCAACGGCGCCAAAAACTTGACACTCTCTAACCACAAGTGTATGGTTGTCGTGTGTAGTAATAAACCGGAAATCCGGGCTATCGAACCCAAGGGACTTTGTTTAAACTAGTTATTATTTCAAACCTTATGTGGGTACGTCGCAGAGTTGTGTTTTGCTAATTCTAATAAAATAAAAGTGCAAAATTCTCAATTAACCGAGTGAAGTAGGTCACGATTAATAAAGAATGAGTTTAGGGTTTTTCTAATATGAGGAAAAATACCGGGAATTCTCTAGGTTCACTAGGTTGATCTAAACTTATGTTTTTATTCGTAAAACAACCGCGTGTCTTTCACTATTAACCGAGCAATATTAAAGTTACCGAGTTACCAAGCAAGTCAACTACACTTAAAACCAAAACATACCGAGTTACCAAGTTTATTTTAGCTTTAAGCATGCATTAAAACCATGATTCTACTCTAACGATCCTAGTTAACAATATCGAGTTACCAAACATTGATTCGACTATGTCGATTATTCAATTTACCGACTAACTATCACGGAGTTACCACGTGAAAGTTAATTAAGATTATCTTTACGTTAGATACTTGAAAAAATAATGTGATCACAATCGTAAATAATCCATAATAATGAAAGAACACGCGAGATTGAGTTAAAACATGAATCACAATCTCAAAACATGACGTTTATATCAAACCCTAGCTACACCAAACGAGAATTCCCAGCAAATAAAGTTTAGCTACTACGATTCATACTCAAAACATCGAGTTTCTTGAGTTTTAACATCAAAAACTAAGAAAAGAGAAGAGTTGAGAATCCAAACGAGTGATCCAAAGCTCCTAAGCTCTCCCAATAGCTTCTTGATCTCCAAAAAGTGTTTCTAACGTGAGGTACAACTGAAAAAGTCGACCTAGAACACTTAAATATGTTTCCATAATAATATTACAAAGTTTGGATAAACTACGAAAAAGCCCCGCTCAAAACTCTGTCTTCCAACGATGTCTTCGTACAAAGAGAAATGCTCTTCGTACGAAGGTCTTCTTATGTAGATACTGCATGTGTGTTTAGGAAGACATCTTCAGAACTCCAAAAATTTGGCTAAGTACTCTCTCTTTGTACGAAGACAATTGTCTTCGTACGAAGACCCCCTTTTTCTGCATTTTATTTTGACTTCCTTTCTTCCTTTGACTTCCTTCTTGCTTCTTTTGACTTTCCCTTTGAGTTCCTTGCTTCCGAAGTTCGTTTCCATCTCCCGCATGATCCTCCAAGCCCTGTTTTCCTGCGAATCACAACACGAAAACACAACCCGCGATCATATCACAATAAAAGATCAAAATAACTAAAGAAACTCCCGGATTTAACAAGTAAAGCACATGAACTCACAATATCACATTTTAGCTCAATTCACTCAAAAGACGACGAATTCTCCATGTTGAGCACGCAAAATGTAGAAATAAAAGGCATAAAATAACTCCGAAAACGGAGTTATCATAACAACAAACAAACTTGTTATAGGAACTGGGTGGGAGTTGGAACAACATGAAGGGGATTCGATTGCAGGATCTCGGCCGTAGTTGGAGCATCGATGGGGTTCGATTGCAGGAACTAGACTGTAGTTGGAGCATCGCTGGGGGCACTGAAATACCCTGTTTTGTGACAAAGGGTATTTTGGGTATTTGTGATATTCAATTATGGATACTTTGGGTATTTGTGACATGTGACTACGGATATTTTGGGTATTTGTGATATTCAATTATGGATACTTTGGGTATTTGTGACATGTGACTATGGATATTTTGGGTATTTGTGATATTATTACTTGTGTTGGGAGTGAAATCTAAATGTTGGGAGTCATTTGTAAAGCTTTGCTAGCAATTTGGGGTCTTTGTGTCTTTTATCTAAAGTTATTAGTGCCTTTAATTAAGTTGGGGGAGGTAGTTGTCTTATTACCTAAACTAGTGGTGGAAAAGTGTCTTTCTGCACTGATTGATATGATTTTTGACCCAAAAAATAATACCAGACAGATTTTTCTCACCCAAAATCACGTCAGTTGTGATTTTTCTTCATCCTCATCGTATCCTCTCTCAATCCCTCTCTATCTCTCTCCCTCTCTCACGATCAAGCATCAAAAAAAAAAACCCTCACGCCTCTCCCTCTCTGGTCGTCTCTCTCCCTCACGGCAACAGAAGCAGCAGCGGCATCACAGCCACCGCCGCCTCTCTCAGGTTCGTTCCTCTCTCTCTCTCTCTCTCTCTCTCTTTCTCTCCTTCTCTGCCCGTGCCTTCTCCTTCTCCTTCTCCTTTTCTTCATGCGTTTTGTTCATCTTCTTCTTCTTCCTCCATGATTTTTGATGTATACTTTTTCCGGCAGCCCTTGATTTGTCGCCAACATCTTCATCTCCATTACTTCAATCACTCGAATCTCTCAAATCTCACGTAAGTAACATGTTACTCGTTAATTTCAGATTTGTTGTACTCACTTTGATTACCGTCTTCACCACGTAGAACATCTCTAATCACTATATTCGTTGTTCAAGTGATTATTCATAAACCCTAGTTTATGTAAGGGGTTAAATCAAGCCGAAACAATAGGGTTAGATAGTAATTACCACTTGTTTGATGTGGGTATTCATGTTGTATTAGGTTTAGTATGAATGTAGGATGAACTAGATGATTGGGGGAAAAGTTTCATGGAAATTGTTATTTCCCGTATGGGTATTTTGAGGGGAATTTGATATTTGAAACGAGCATATCTTTTGATTCAGGAATCGAAATTAAGATCCGTTTGAGGCTAAACTTATTATTTCGAATGTTTTGAATCCAATGGAACTGTTTTTGAGCCATGATCTGTTTGGGAAACTGGAGTAATAAATTGATGAAGTTATGATAGGTTATGTATACTTTAGGTTATGGGATTTTGGAATAAGGTTTTGGTATTGGTTTTGAAGTATGAGATAAGGGGGATGTTGGGTTGGTTTTAGAACCCTAAACCGTTGGGTGTCATGTTCATATAATATAGCTTAGTATTTTTATTACTAAGAAATTGTTTTAATTAGAGTATTGTTAACTTGTAGGCGACGAATTCACCGACGACGCATACGTTGAGTACTACGATTGAGTCGCCGTAATCGCTTGCTAACGAGGTGAGTAAACATGCCAGGCCTAGTGTGCCTAACTCCCTTCGTGTCAAATGATTTTGTTTTACATGTCTCAAAATGGATTACGTGCTATGTGTTTATGTGTCATTTGAACATCCGATTTTACTTGTGAATGCTTTTCTTGAAAATAACATAATAAGTTAACAATTCACGATAACGTAAAGTGGAAGAGTTGTGCGGGATTGTCTCATGGTTACTATTGGGCTTGGTCGGGTTATACCCGGCCAATTAATTGTATTTAATCCGGTTGCAAGGCCCCGGATCGCTCCTAGTACTCACCCTTCTGACCGCAAGAAGTCTGTAAGGGGGTGTCGACACTTAAGGTCTTGGATGCTTGCGAAGTGATTGGTTCTTTCCCCGTATCAACTAATTGAAATTGTGATCTTTTGGAATTAATGGATAATTATGGGAAAAAGAATGAGTATGAAAATTGAGATTTCGCAACTTGAGTATTGATCTCGAATTTGCGAACTGTAAACTCTCTTGTTTCTTACAAGTGTCAAATTCAAACTTCCGCTGTGTTTAAAGTTAAAATCCTACTCGCAAAAATGGTCATTGTTTTTATAACTGCCTCATCATCATTTTACATGCTTGGGTGTTTGCTTGCCAGTATTTTTATGCTGATTTTTGTACTGTGGTGTTTCTTTTTATTTCTGCACCACAGGTCCAGGTGGTGAGTATTTGGCTTAGCGGGGGACGCGGTTCATCACCTAGAAAATTAGTAATTTTCATTTCAATAAAAGTTGAACTCTTTTGTTAGTCAATAACACACTAGTTTGTTAAGCGCCCATGTTTGAGGCAGCTTTTGAGTTGTAATAAAGTTTTAATGTTTAACTTTTAATTTAGTTTGCTTGAGATCCACTTTTAAATGTCCTTGTATCCGGGCTTTGTCTCGGGTACGGAGTGACACCCCCCGGGCCTCCGGCTTGGTCATTTTGGGGGTGTTACAGGTGGTATCAGAGCCGGCAATCCAAAAAGGAAAACAAAACCTGTTAGGGTAACTAAAATGAACATAGGCAAAGTGATTAAAATTTGACAAGCCGTTGGGAATGTGGGTAGTATTTCTAAGACTATTATGTGTGTAAATGCTTAGGAAAAATAGGATAGAAGGCAAGTACGCCCACCAACCCACTCCTAACTAAGAACTTTGGCCTACCCGAGATACTAAGAGATTGGGTTTTGAGGCGTTTCAGTGGAGTTCGGGTTAGAAACCTTTGATCATCCAACCTTTTTGAGGCGTTTCGTTGGGAGTTGATTTCAAAAGTCTTGTGGTTATGAAATTTAAGTTTTGGAATGAAGTGTTTATTTCATGAGAGTAGTAATTTTTATTTACGTTATATACTTTGTGGAGTAAGAGACTTATGAAGTTGTTTTCTTTTGTAGATGGCTAGGACCAAAACGACCCCTAGGAAGCGTGTATTGCCCGTCGAGAAGCACCCGATTGTGACACCATGGGTTGAGGGTGAGGATTTTCCAGCGTTCCGTGATCGCGTCGTTCAGTTTTGTGAGCAAAGGTTTGTGGAGTCACAGTTTCCTCGGTACCGGAATCCTGCGTTTCATGCTTATTGTATGGTGAAGGCACTTCCCATGGGACCTTTATTTGGAGACATAATAGCAAAATATAGCAACATCATGGACAACTACAACCGAATGAATGCTAAGGAGTATCTTTACCAAGGTGAATGGAGGGTCAACGCCGACTTCATATGCAAGTTGTTAATGGAGGTCCATGTAAAATGGCAAGGTTACACGGTTATTGAGGTGAATGCTATTGAAGCCAAAGAGGTGATTATCATAGACTCTAGTGACGATGATGAGGTCGAAGAGGATCCAATGGAAGATGTCGATGAATACCCCGAGATTGAAGAAGATCCAATGGATTATTATGAAAGTGAAGAAGACCCAAGTGAGGGTGAGGATATCGAGGAAGACCCCGAGGAAGATGAGGAATTTGATGAGAGCGACGAAGACGAGGATTAAGCATGTTATAATTCTTTGATTTCCTAGACATTGATACAATTTAAAGTTTTGTTTTGTTTTGAATAAGGCTATGATGTCAACAATATTTTGAGGTTCTTGAATAATTTTTGAATAGCCACTTTTGGGCTAGAGTTAAATCCTTAGCGTTTTGACTTAAGGATGGGGAATAATGCTCGTGTTTTGAGGACCCGATTTGGGAAGTTAATAAATTTAGTTCTCTGATTTTGGAGTATGATTTGATGAATTAATATTGTCATGTGTTTTGTTATCATTGATTGAGTAATTAGAAAGTGTTCATGGAGTTAGAACGCGAAAACCTTAATCTTTGGTGTTGTTGAATCTGCGCAGCAGTGAGTTTTTGTTGTAGCAGACGTATTTAACTTTGGAGTTATTTTTCTCTGAATTTTTCCCAGAATTTAGACATACCCAGGTATCTCTCATAAAAATTTCAGCCCTACATGAGTTCTGTATAGTCAGTTACGAATTTTCAAAGTTGGTGGTTCAGTAGCAGAATTGCAAAGTGACTAGTTGTAGCATTTTTCATTTTTACCTATCTTCCAGACCTTGGTTGGTTCTCAAATTTTTATGACAGTTAGTAGACATGTTTGGCTAATTCTGGGCGAAAGCCTAGCTCATTTTGAGAATTTTAAAGTCATTTTAAGGCTTTTCAAAGTCAACGTTTCTGTTCTGGTGGTCTGTGACAGCAGCTGTAGTATTCTCTATGCAACTTGAGTTCTACAATTTCTTTTGAGTTGATTCTTCTTGAGTATGAAAGTAGACTCATAGTGGGTGTTTCACACCAAATTTCATAATTTTTGCTAGTCCGATTGATCATTTTCCCAATTTTTAAAGAGAGATGACGAAATGAGACGTGATCAGCCTATGGGTAAATACATGCTCATTTGAGTAATTGATGATCAATGTGTGACATTGCTTGCCTAATTGCGCGTTACATGCCATATATTCAAGCTTACTTGTACTACATGATGAGTTGTGAATAATACAATAGGTCATAGTGTAGGGATTATGACTGATAGACCACATCGATACTACACCAGGAGGAATTCTCAAGTACCGATGGCAGCCCCAATCAACAACAACAACAACATGGAGCAATTCTTTGCTCAATTTGCTCAAATGGCTCAAAACATGAACCAGGGAGAGCAAAATGCAGCCAACTGGGCGAAGAAAGTGGCTGACATGAAGCCTGGGAACTTTACAGGCAATGAGGACCCGGTTGAGCTTGAAGACTGGATCGACGAGATGGATAAGATCCTTGAGTTGGTTGAATGCCCTGAAAACCGCAAGGTCGTTTGCGCAGCATTCTACCTGAAGAATGAGGCCAATATATGGTGGAGGAGCACGCGTCAGCACTTCTTGGCTCAACCCAATTTCAATTGGGAGGCTCTTCAGACTGCACTCCGCACACGCTTCTATCCGGCTCATGTCCAGGATCAGAAGTATATCGATTTTGTGAATCTGACGCAGGGGAATGGTTCTGTGACCGAGTACTTTAAGAAGTTTATGGAACTATCTCGATTCGCAGGTCAGCTGATGCCTGATGAGGCGACCAAGGTTAGGAAGTTTATGTCCGGTCTCGAACTCCATCTGCAGAAGGACTTGATGTGCAGAACATATGATACCCTTCAGGAAGCATATGATAGAGCTGCAGCTGTTTGGCGCATTCAAGAGGCGCAAGACGAGAAGCGAGGAAAGCGCAAGATTGAGAGCGCTGTGGGCTATGGCAACAATCAGGGTAAGAACAACCAGGGTAGTCAGGACAAGAGGTTCAAGCCCAACCAAGGAGGAGGTAACCAGGGTCAGTACCGTGGCAACCAACAAAACTCCGGTGGCCAGCCTCCTCGCCGCTACATTTGCAAAAGGTGTCAGCAGAATCACCCTGGAGTTGATTGCAAAGGGAATGTAATCACTTGCCATAACTGTGGCAAGAGGGGACATCGGGCTTTCGAGTGTCGTACACGAACGAATGGGGATCAGCAGGTGAACAATGGAGGAAACTATCAAGGAAACCGACAGTTCAATGGCAACAACCAGGGCGGAAACAGGAACAATGGGAACCGCTACAGCCAGAATGATGGGGGCAACAATTATGGAAGACAGCAGGGGAACAACCAAGGTAATGGGAGGAACAATGGAGTTCAAAACAGGAACGGGAACAACAATGCTTCGGCCAATGCCAACAACAACAACAACGGGACTGGTACAGCAGGAACAGCAGCACAGAATGGGAATGTTGCACGGATTGCTGTCATGAGCAGAACTGAGGCAGAAGCAGCAAATGGAGTAGTCACTGGTACATTTCTTGTCCATGGTCAACCAGCTTTTACTCTATTTGATTCTGGAGCATCGTATTCGTTTATTTCTTCATCATTTGTGGAAAAGTTGAGTCTCAATAAGCCGTCTAGAATATCCATCCCTGTAGCTACCCCAACCGGTCATATAACAGTGTGTGATACAATATTTGAAGGGGTAGAAGTTAAGATTTCGGCTAGTACTTTACCGGCGAATCTGATACAATTTGATCTTGGGGGGATAGATGTTATATTGGGAATGGATTGGCTGGGTAAATATCGAGCAGTTATAGACTGTCACGACCAGAAAATCAGGCTTAGAGGCCCAACGGGGGAAAAGGTTTCCTACCGTGGCATCACGAAGGAACCATGTATCAGGTTAGTGTCAGCTTTAACCATAGTCAACCAAGTAAAGAAGGGGTATGGTGCTTATTTGTGCTATGTCCAAGACGTGTCTAAGAAGGAGAACGTGCTAGATGAGATACCAATAGCCAAGGACTTTCCCGATGTGTTCCCGGATGAGATTCCAGGAATGCCACCTAGAAGGGAAGTTGAGTTCACTATGGACCTAGCACCTGGAACAGCTCCAATCTCAAAGGCGCCGTACAGAATGGCACCGGCAGAGTTGAAGGAACTAAAGGATCAGTTGCAGGAGTTACTTCAAAAAGGTTACATAAGGCCAAGTGTGTCGCCTTGGGGTGCACCTGTATTATTTGTGAAGAAGAAAGATGGAAGCTTGAGGTTGTGCATTGACTATAGAGAGTTGAACAGCGCAACGATCAAGAACAAATACCCTTTACCCCGAATTGACGACTTGTTCGATCAGTTGCAAGGGGCGAGTGTCTTCTCAAAGATAGATTTGAGATCAGGTTATCACCAGCTTCGGGTAGCCGAGAAGGACATCCCGAAGACAGCCTTTAGAACGAGGTATGGACATTATGAATTTACTGTCATGCCTTTTGGCCTAACTAATGCTCCTGCAGTATTCATGGACCTTATGAATCGTGTTATGAAGACGTTTCTGGATCGGTTCGTGGTCGTCTTCATTGATGACATCCTCGTTTACTCAAAGAGCGAGGAAGAGCACCAAGAACATCTCAGGGAAGTGTTGGAGACATTGAGGCATGAGAAGTTGTATGCTAAGCTCTCAAAATGTGAGTTTTGGCTATATCAAGTTCCATTTCTGGGTCACATAATCTCAAAGGAAGGGATATCCGTGGATCCAGGAAAGATTTCAGCAGTCAAAGATTGGCCAACTCCGAAGAATGTGTCGGAAATAAGAAGTTTTCTGGGATTGGCAGGATATTACAGGCGTTTTGTAAAAGATTTCTCGAAGATCGCCAGACCGCTGACTACGCTAACCAAGAAGACAGTAAAGTATCAGTGGGGCGAAGATTGTGAAGAGGCATTCCAGAAATTGAAAGAAAAGTTGACTACAGCACCTGTGTTAGCTTTACCCAATGAATCTGGCGAGTTTGACGTTTACAGCGACGCGTCAAAGAAGGGTTTAGGATGCGTGCTTATGCAGGAAAGAAGGGTTATTGCCTATGCTTCGAGACAGCTGAAAACTCATGAAGAGAACTATGCTACGCATGATTTGGAGCTTGCAGCAATAGTTTTTGCACTGAAGATATGGAGACATCACCTATATGGATCAGTGTGTAGATTGTATACTGACCACAGCAGTCTCAAATATATCTTCACTCAGAAGGAGCTAAACAACAGGCAAAGACGTTGGCTAGAGATCATAAAGGATTATGACTTGCGTATCCAGTACCACGAAGGGAAGGCAAACGTAGTAGCTGATGCGTTAAGTCGAAAATCGAGCCATACTTTAGGTGCTATGCTAGTTTTGCCAGACTGGCTATGCCATGAGTTCCGAAAACTCGAGATTGAAGTGGTGGAACAAGGTGGAGTAAAGAATATCCTTGGGAATATGACAGTTGTGCCAGAAGTCTTGGAAGAAATAAGGAGTAACCAGCCAGGAGACGTGAAGTTGGAAAGGATAAAGAAGAAGATTGTGGAAGGGCAAGCAAAGGATTTCAAGATCCACGAAGATGGAAGTATCCGCTACAAAGAGAGGTGGTGTGTACCACACAAGTGTGCGGAAACCAAGGAGAAGTTGATGCGTGAAGCGCACAACACACCCTACTCAGTTCATCCAGGGGGTGACAAACTCTATAAGGATCTAAAGAAGAATTTCTGGTGGCCCAACATGAAAAGGGAAGTAGCAGAATTTGTGGCCAGATGTCTGACTTGTCAGAAAGTGAAGTTTGAACATAAGAGAATGGGAGGCTTAGTCCAACCATTAAATGTCCCGGATTGGAAGTGGGATTCAATTTCGATGGATTTCGTAACTGCTTTGCCGACATCGAAGAATGGGCTGAATCAGATTTGGGTTGTAGTTGACAGGTTGACAAAGACAGCAAGGTTCATCCCAATGAAGGATACATGGAATATGGAACAAAGAGCCGATGCGTATATAAAGAACATTGTGAGGTACCATGGAGTTCCAAGCTCTATAGTTTCCGACAGGGATCCCAATTTTCTTTCTCACTTCTGGAAAGCACTCCAGGAAGCTTTGGGAACACAGTTGAAATTCAGCACGGCATTCCACCCTGCTACTGATGGACATACCGAAAGAACGATTCAAACATTGGAAGATATGCTAAGGGCTTGTGTTATGGACTTCCAAGGTTCATGGGTTGATAGATTACCTTTGATAGAATTCTCCTACAACAACAGTTACCACGCCAGTATTGGGATGGCACCTCACGAGGCGTTGTATGGAAGAAAGTGTAGAACGCCACTGTGTTGGAGCGACATAAGCGAGACAATGGTAATTGGCCCGCAACTCATTGAAGAGATGACAGATCAGGTGAGACTTATCCAGCAGCGAATGAAGGCAGCTCAGGATAGACAGAAGTCCTACGCTGATCAGAAGAGGAGACCATTGGAGTTCCAAATTGGAGAAAAGGCATTTCTCAAAGTTTCGCCTACTAAGGGAGTCATGAGGTTCAATCAGAAAGGGAAGTTGAGCCCGAAATTCATTGGACCATATGATGTTATAGAGAAGATTGGGGATGTGGCTTATCGATTGGATCTACCATCAAATTTGGGTCGTGTTCACAACGTATTCCACGTGTCTCAGCTAAAGAAGTACGTGCCTGACCCATCTCATGTATTGGATCCCGAACCAGTAGAATTGGATCCATCTTTGAGTTATGAGGAGCAACCTGTCAAAATTCTAGACACCAAGACAAGGGACACCCGCAATAAGAGTGTCAAGCTTGTAAAGGTCTTATGGACGAACCACCTCACTGAAGAGGCAACCTGGGAAGCGGAGGATGTTATGAGGAAGAAGTATCCTTACCTTTTCGACGAGGTACTTTGAGCTCCGAGGACGTCACTCCTCTAAGGGGGAGAGGATTTAATCCTTCGGTTTTTTTTTTTAATACAGTATTCATTATAGTATATTGCATATCATTCATGACCTTAGGTTGCATTTAGTAATTGTATCCTTGAGTGGAAGTTCATACCTTATTGGTTGTTGAAGATTATGGTTTAAGCTTCGAGGACGAAGCTCTTTCTAAGGTGGGAAGGATGAAATACCCTGTTTTGTGACAAAGGGTATTTTGGGTATTTGTGATATTCAATTATGGATACTTTGGGTATTTGTGACATGTGACTACGGATATTTTGGGTATTTGTGATATTCAATTATGGATACTTTGGGTATTTGTGACATGTGACTATGGATATTTTGGGTATTTGTGATATTATTACTTGTGTTGGGAGTGAAATCTAAATGTTGGGAGTCATTTGTAAAGCTTTGCTAGCAATTTGGGGTCTTTGTGTCTTTTATCTAAAGTTATTAGTGCCTTTAATTAAGTTGGGGGAGGTAGTTGTCTTATTACCTAAACTAGTGGTGGAAAAGTGTCTTTCTGCACTGATTGATATGATTTTTGACCCAAAAAATAATACCAGACAGATTTTTCTCACCCAAAATCACGTCAGTTGTGATTTTTCTTCATCCTCATCGTATCCTCTCTCAATCCCTCTCTATCTCTCTCCCTCTCTCACGATCAAGCATCAAAAAAAAAAACCCTCACGCCTCTCCCTCTCTGGTCGTCTCTCTCCCTCACGGCAACAGAAGCAGCAGCGGCATCACAGCCACCGCCGCCTCTCTCAGGTTCGTTCCTCTCTCTCTCTCTCTCTCTCTCTCTTTCTCTCCTTCTCTGCCCGTGCCTTCTCCTTCTCCTTCTCCTTTTCTTCATGCGTTTTGTTCATCTTCTTCTTCTTCCTCCATGATTTTTGATGTATACTTTTTCCGGCAGCCCTTGATTTGTCGCCAACATCTTCATCTCCATTACTTCAATCACTCGAATCTCTCAAATCTCACGTAAGTAACATGTTACTCGTTAATTTCAGATTTGTTGTACTCACTTTGATTACCGTCTTCACCACGTAGAACATCTCTAATCACTATATTCGTTGTTCAAGTGATTATTCATAAACCCTAGTTTATGTAAGGGGTTAAATCAAGCCGAAACAATAGGGTTAGATAGTAATTACCACTTGTTTGATGTGGGTATTCATGTTGTATTAGGTTTAGTATGAATGTAGGATGAACTAGATGATTGGGGGAAAAGTTTCATGGAAATTGTTATTTCCCGTATGGGTATTTTGAGGGGAATTTGATATTTGAAACGAGCATATCTTTTGATTCAGGAATCGAAATTAAGATCCGTTTGAGGCTAAACTTATTATTTCGAATGTTTTGAATCCAATGGAACTGTTTTTGAGCCATGATCTGTTTGGGAAACTGGAGTAATAAATTGATGAAGTTATGATAGGTTATGTATACTTTAGGTTATGGGATTTTGGAATAAGGTTTTGGTATTGGTTTTGAAGTATGAGATAAGGGGGATGTTGGGTTGGTTTTAGAACCCTAAACCGTTGGGTGTCATGTTCATATAATATAGCTTAGTATTTTTATTACTAAGAAATTGTTTTAATTAGAGTATTGTTAACTTGTAGGCGACGAATTCACCGACGACGCATACGTTGAGTACTACGATTGAGTCGCCGTAATCGCTTGCTAACGAGGTGAGTAAACATGCCAGGCCTAGTGTGCCTAACTCCCTTCGTGTCAAATGATTTTGTTTTACATGTCTCAAAATGGATTACGTGCTATGTGTTTATGTGTCATTTGAACATCCGATTTTACTTGTGAATGCTTTTCTTGAAAATAACATAATAAGTTAACAATTCACGATAACGTAAAGTGGAAGAGTTGTGCGGGATTGTCTCATGGTTACTATTGGGCTTGGTCGGGTTATACCCGGCCAATTAATTGTATTTAATCCGGTTGCAAGGCCCCGGATCGCTCCTAGTACTCACCCTTCTGACCGCAAGAAGTCTGTAAGGGGGTGTCGACACTTAAGGTCTTGGATGCTTGCGAAGTGATTGGTTCTTTCCCCGTATCAACTAATTGAAATTGTGATCTTTTGGAATTAATGGATAATTATGGGAAAAAGAATGAGTATGAAAATTGAGATTTCGCAACTTGAGTATTGATCTCGAATTTGCGAACTGTAAACTCTCTTGTTTCTTACAAGTGTCAAATTCAAACTTCCGCTGTGTTTAAAGTTAAAATCCTACTCGCAAAAATGGTCATTGTTTTTATAACTGCCTCATCATCATTTTACATGCTTGGGTGTTTGCTTGCCAGTATTTTTATGCTGATTTTTGTACTGTGGTGTTTCTTTTTATTTCTGCACCACAGGTCCAAGTGGTGAGTATTTGGCTTAGCGGGGGACGCGGTTCATCACCTAGAAAATTAGTAATTTTCATTTCAATAAAAGTTGAACTCTTTTGTTAGTCAATAACACACTAGTTTGTTAAGCGCCCATGTTTGAGGCAGCTTTTGAGTTGTAATAAAGTTTTAATGTTTAACTTTTAATTTAGTTTGCTTGAGATCCACTTTTAAATGTCCTTGTATCCGGGCTTTGTCTCGGGTACGGAGTGACACCCCCCGGGCCTCCGGCTTGGTCATTTTGGGGGTGTTACAGGCACTCTTTACAGGTACTTGGAAAAGTTGGAGCAACTTGTGATGTGAGGGTTTTTCATACAGCTGCGAAACATTTGGGGTTGACTATTGGAGAAAAGCATCGGTTCATGTTCGGGTTGCTGAGATGATTCAAGTCAAGGTGGAGATTTGTTGAATATAACTTGAAGTAAAAGGCGACAAAAGTCAAAGGCGGCTAAAGAGATTTAGGAAACAAAATGGGGCGACAAACTTTGGCAGTTTTTGGGTTGTTTCCTTATTTGTTCTATAGTCATTTTGGCTTGCCTTGGGCACTAAGTTGGTCCTATATGTCTATATAATGGACCTAGGTTGTGTCTAAACAGTGAGGGTTGTATTCGTGGGTTTCTCGCAATAAAATTAGAGTTTTTCGGGTCGTGGAGGTAGCTAGCTCATCGCCAGTGAACCACGTTATATCGTGTGTGCTCTTGATGGCCGGGCCCATTGTAAAGTAATACAATTGTTTAAAATTGGTCGTCCCGTATATGAAGCAAAGTATGATGGCTACCACTCCGTTCCTTTTCTTTCTCCCCCTGGAAGAAGGCTCGGGGATTAAGGGGAATGGATGTTTGACTGTGGGAACATCCTGACAATTCTCTATCTGTCCTCTCTTCTCTCTCTCCTCGTCTCTATCTCTGTTTGATACCAACAAACACCACCACCACCATACCACCACGAGAACCACCAATTTTAGATTACAGATCCAGTTATAGAAAAATGTTTGACCAAAATTATATATTGTATCAAAAATTATTAAATGTATCAAATACAGGGGAAAAAGAGCAGAAGAAGAATTAACAGATCAGTACACGCTCCTCAAACAAAGAGATCTCAAATTTGAGAGAAAGTGAGAAGACCCAGCTACCGCCGGAGAAGACCCATCTTCTTGCCTAACCTCTAGTGCAAGTCGGAGAAGACCCAGCTACCGCACGGATCGACAGAGAAGGAGAGACTAGGGGACCTCCTCCGCCCTCATCGACTGCCATAAACACTCGTGGACGCCGCCTTCGTCAGCTAGAAAACCTCTTTGCCGTTCTCGTTGTCCGCTAGAAACGCTCGTCGCGGCTGCCGTACTCGTTCTCGGCGCCCATCTCCATATATATATATATATATATATATATATATATATATATATATATATATATATATATATATATTCAGATCCATCGATCTGCCCTCCCTCTATTCGATATGATCTCCCTCTCACTCACTCACTCCCTTCTTCTCCTCCCCTTCTTCTTCTTCCTCTCTACATCCCTCTTTCTCTCCTTCTCTAACGTCCTCCTCTTTCTTTCTACATCCTTTGTGAAATGAGCGATCATAGTGAAACTGAGGATAAGAAAGGGTAGGTTTTTTAGAGTAAAAAAATGGATTGGGTGGGGTATGTTGAAATAAAAGGTGGGTATTAATTGTAAGGGTAAGTATGTAATTGGCCGTCATTAAACATGCCAAAAGAGGAAAGGGGGAGAAAGAAAAGAAACATACCAAAATAGAAAGGTGGAGAAAGAGAAGGAACGAAGTTGTACTATTTATTGTCTTTTTATGAAAATAAATATGACATATTAGATTTATTGTTGTTTCTATGAAGTTAAATGCAGTTTGTAGAGGAAATTGATCATCGTATAACGATAAACCACGCCTTTCGATACGATAGTAGTATTGCCCGTCTTATTTATTAACGACTAAAACATGACAGTTTATGTCCGTTGTTTTAAGACATAATTCCGGTACTTGGTGATTACTACATGTGTTTCTATGAGACCTTTTCACTTCACTTTTGATCACTATTCACTGGGTCAGAAGTGATTTGATTAGTAAAACGATGTGATATTTTGGTAATCTTTCCATGGAGTTGTATGAATGACTAAAAAATTGCATCGTTTTTCTATCCAAATCACTGGATCAAAGTGACATAGATATTGATAAGAAAAGTCAACTAGAAATATTCCATAAAACCGAGGTAGTACTTCACAGGAATGTAGTACCCATAAATATTTCTTAATATCTATAAATATTTATTATAATTTTATTAATTCAACTTCGTAATCCCCTCATCTATATATTGTTAGTATTAATAGTTATTGTATCGCTTGCTCAGTTGTGGGTATGATTCATAGGTCAGAACTTCTTACGTTTGACGATGATTTTGGACATTTGTCTGGTTCGGTATTTAGTACTTCCGCCTCTTGGAGGTCTCTGCTCCTCTTTCCAAGGCCAAAATTTTCTATGAAGTATGCGCTTGCCTTGAATTTGACGGTGGTTTTGTTGAGTTTTTGTCGTGATTATGCGTTTCAAAAATATTAGGAAATTATTGTTTTTGGAAACTAGTTGAAATATAGAATCTACTAGTATTCCCAATTGGGGTTATTTCCTAATATTGGTGCAGTTAGGATTACTTGGAGAGCAAGTCGGTGTAGCCTATTTAGAGGTGGCTCTACAACATTTCTAATTGAAGAGTGAGTCGATTTGAGTAGAGAATTGGTGACAGATATCTTTGAGCAGATGTGAGAGCCTAGGGTTTCATAGATGTAGTCTATGAGGATGAGAGTACCGCGCCAACGTGGTCCGCGTATTGTGTTGTCTCTCCCCTATGATATATTCCCTCATTAATATACTGAAATACTCCTCATCCTGTGGATGTAGGCGGTTTTGCCGAACCACGTTAAATTCTTGTGTTGTTTTATTCTTCTCCTAAATTGTGTGTGTATAGTGTGTGATCGTGTGGCGCGTTTTTGATTCCGTTGCGGCATGAATTCAGATTGACGAATAATTACCAACAAGTGGTATTAGAGGCAAGTTCATGATCCGGGTAGCGCATGCAGGCGAAGAGGACGAAGAAGAAACGTGAAAAGAATTGAAGGAAAAAAAGTCGAGAAAAAGAAAAAACGATGATAATTTTTATTTTCTCTGGTGCTTGTTTAGAAGGTCGGTCTAGGAACGGCTTGTTCAATTTACGCCTTTTGGAAGTTCATGTGAAAAGTTCCCAGTTTGCTACCTGATGTATGTGGATGTACCACAAGAAATAGCCTCCATGTGGTTGGGTTATGCACTGCAGTGCTCCAAAGGTCCAAGAGGTAGAAATTGTTGATGCACATAATGAAGGAGGACAACATGGGTTTGGTCTGGGCTAACCTGCGTCAGTGGAGAAGAGAAGGTAGTAGGAGGAAGCAAGGAGGACTACTTGCATGCGACAGCGGCGCGTGACTCCAGTGCTTCAGGACACGATCGGGTGGTCCAAATTTGAAGAGGGTGTTTTGAGCTGCCTGTTAGTCCGATTGGGATAGAACTTGAGGCAAACCCTAGGTTTTTGTACTTTCCCGACGTGATGGCGGGGTCCAATTCTGTAAATTGTTGCTGGATTTTGCAGACTACTGACTGGGCAGCGTATCGGCGTGAATCGACGGTCCAAACTTGTTCGGGTGGTTACGACGTGCCTGTAGATCAGATTGAGATGAGTCAAGAGTCTAATACCATGTTTTTGGACGTAGCAGATTCATTTTTACGGTGAAAAGTTTGAGATTCTGAGTGGATTGAGAAGATCATCATCGATCGATATCAGTTGGCGAGATCGAAGACAACGCGATGCAATCAGGGTCAATCAAGGTGAATTCCAATCATGGGGAGTCAATTAGAGGGGTTTTTGTTAATTAAACGTTCAACTGGCAACTTATGCATGCTTGAGAGAGTGTTGACAAGTGGAGCTGTTGTTCAACATAGGCAAGAAGCATATGTTTTGTACGATTGTGAGCACGAAACGCAGAAGTTGCAGAAGAGTCTGGTTAGTTGGAAACTATTGCAAGGAAATTCACAGGAAGCTCCAGGGCAGATATCGAGGCGGTGGATGAAGTTGAGGAGGCCATGGCAGAGGTGGCATCATGATATCTCTGTGTGGGTTCGTGGCGATAACTCTTGAGAAGCTCGAGGCAAGAAGAGAAGTAAGTCACGAAGAGTTCGCAAAGCGATGGCTTTTCTAGACGTCTTGGTGAAGGCGTATGATCAAACAAGAGAAGCAAGCGTAAGGATAAGCACTCAGAGTTGGCGTGGAGAAACACATGGTTGGCGTATGAGGATGCTAAATCATGGAGATAGTGCTAGTTGTGCAGAAGTTGAAGGTTGTTCGAGATGAAGTTCAAGTGACGAGAACGGTGATGAAGAAAACTGCTGCAGTAGTGGAGAGAAAGGGAGTCTCGTTTGCACTTGACCCGGTTGGTCGTAATCTCTCAAGTGATGAGCTAGCTGGTGGAGAGATGGAGCCACAATACTCCTCAAAGTAGCAGACTTTGGGACGTGCCCATGTGGGGGGTGGGAGGCGGCGCCCTAGGAGGGGGTGCAGAGCATCTCGCTAGAGGTGAGATGGCGGTCCATGCATGTAGAGCATGGAGGATACATCGGAATCGACATCAACAATGGAGAGCTCCAGGATGGCTAAGGAATTTTTCGGGTGGTTGCAGAATTCAAGCCAATGTGGAGTTTGTGGGTTTTTGTCTTCTGCGTTTCGGAAATATTAGGAAATTATTGTTTTAAGGGGCAGATCTTATAAGGGGCACGTGGGGGGGGGGGGGACACCCCAGAATTTTCCCGTAGCACTATGTTACCCCTAATTTTTTAAGATTTTTTCAATTGTTCCCTTACTAAAGTATATCAATATACGCACATGATGTAAGACACAAAAGCTCGCGTAGCTCAAATGGTAGAGCACGAAGCTTTTAACCTTCAGGTCAAGTGTTCGAGTCGTTCTCTGACAGCTTAAATTTTTATTTCACATGTGCTTTTTCTTAACTGAAGATCTAAAGATAGATGATTTTCCCACAAAGTCTAAAATTCAAAGTAGCTGTAGCCCAGTTGGTAGAGAGGAAGGTTGTTAACCTTGCAATAAGGGTTCATGTTCCCCAATGGCTTTTAATTTTTTGTCCACATAGGCTCCCTCAGTTGCCATTTTAATGTTTTGTATGCTTCACTAGTCTCTCAGTGGACACTATAATTTTTTTTTCCACATATGCTTTTACTAAACTAAAGATGTTAACATACAAAGCTGAAAGACAGTAATGTAGGTAGTAATACAAGATCAAAACTCTAGGAGGGGGGGGGGGTTAATAGAGTATGGCAACTTTTGCCAAAAGAGTGGATTCAAAGAAATTTGAGGAAAACATGAATTATTTCAAGGCCTTTAAATGAGTTTCAAGTCCTTGGAATCAAAACAAAGAGTAGAAAGTTAGCTGATAGTTTTCAAGGACTTGAAATGGGTTTCAAGTCCTTGAACTGAAAACCTGTTTTGAGCAGTAAATAAGATAAGTGTAGAATAGAAAGTAACTTCTAAAGACACAAGGATTTTTAGAATTCAGTCCACCTAGAACTACGTCTCTACCTCATGGAATTAATCCCTGCATGATTTTCAAATCAATTCTTATTAATCAAAAGCTAAGCCCTAGATCTCAATCACAAAGATTTTATTTACTATGTTACAGCTTGTGGTTCTCACTAACCTATCTAGTACCTACTTTGGCTAACTGATTCAACATGAAATATCTATTTCACATAAAAAAATCACGAGAATAAGATAAGAGAAGTATTATCAAAATGATATTCAAATTAAGTACAAACAGAAAAATACTGAGAACTAATGAACAGTTGAGTATGAAGTGATCTTCTGATGAGTGAAATGAATCTCCTTCTGTGTTGCTTGTCAATCCTTGAGAGTACTTGAGTGTCTCTATGTCTATTCTCCTCGAATTCTCTCAGAAATTCCCCCTCTTATGCTGGTAGTTTGAAATGCAGATCTGTAGGATCTTCTTGAACACATTTTCCTAAAATCAAGCAGCATATCTTGATTTTTGTAAAAGCTCTTTCCAACGGCTAGTTGCTCAGTATCTTCAAAGATATCGACTTGATATTTTATCTGAGAGTGTTAGGAAAGTCCAGGCCAGAATGCACAAACACAGATTCAATTTGACAACTCTATTTCATTTCCTGCAAACATACATATTAGAAAATAGTTCCTGCAAAATAGGTAACTAATTAACCCTGCAAAAACTAAGTCAAAAATAGAGATTAGCAACCATTTTTAGTCTCATAATGGTTTTTCTTTCATCATCAAATAATTCATAATCAAGCATAGGAGATTAGGAGACATATTAGAAGGAAAATCTCTCCCTAAGTTTATGCCTTATACTGCAGCATATTTTCAACCCTTTGAAAGCTGTTTCAAGGCCTTGAAACAGTGTTGCTGTTTCAAGCCTTTGAAACATGCTGAACTTACAGTCTCCCCCTTGATGAAAGACAAAAACTACGATTATTTTAAAAACTGATTCTTCTGCAAAAAATAAATATTAGTGCATAGCAGAATAGTCACGATACTCTCAGATAATAAACTGAATCAAAAGGATTAACCAATAATCCAACTTATTAAGCAGTTAAGCATTAAAAACAACCTACTGATCTAAATCAGAACTCTAAACCAACAAAAGTAACAATAGAATGCACCTCCCCCTTTTTGAATTGCATAAAAAATAATGAGAAAATGTTGGATCAAAGTTTTTGAAAGCTTTAAGAAAAACTGTTTTGAAGGATAGTAGAAAATTTTCAAGACTTTAAAGAGAGATTCAAGGCCTTGAAAAGAAGAAAGAAGAGGCTAGAATCTAGGTTTTGGATCTCCATCTCCCTTTGTCTCAACATCCTCTTCTCATTGTCCTCTTCATCTTCCTCATATTCCTGTTCTTCTTTTTCCTGATCAACTTCTTCACTTGTATCAACAACCACTTCTTCATCAAAAAGCTCCGCAGTAGTTACTATCTCTAAAATTATTGCTTTATTTTTCTTCTTCTTAAGATCCTTGATCAACATTCCTGAGTCTGGACTGTCTTCATTTCGTTATTCCTGTTCTTCATCAGTTTGTTCTTGAGGAACTTGTTTCCCAGTGTCCTTTACCCTAGAAGCCTCATCTTGAGTAGTATGCTCACTGAATAAGTACATTGTTGATCCAGCCTTCTTTGATCCTTCTGTAGCTTGTGAAACTTCTTCTTCTCCATGGATCAAACTGATGCTCTTGAAAATACTTTCAAGCATGTACCTCACTTGTTTGAACTCAGACCCAAACTCATGCTAATTTTGCTTCAGCTCATCCATATCATTCTCTAAGACATCAAGCCTTTGAAGTACCATGGAAAGGTCTTGATAATGGGAGGGTAGGTTTGAGGGAGATGTCAATGCTTTGGGTTTTGGAAACTTCTTAGATTACAACTCTTATGTAGATAAGTCAGAATATTACTTCCAAGCTCCCTCCCTGGTTTTCAAGATTCCAATCATTTGAAAAACTTTATCACAAGCATACCAAAAATAGTGGTAATAGTCTCTTATCTGTCATTTAGAACTTTAAGGTGTTGAAAGAAAAGTGATAACAAGTTGGAAAAAGGAAAAGGGTGCTTTCTTTCCTTATTCAAGGAATAAAGCATGTGTTCCATCACAATTGAAGGTAGATCAATCTCATACCCATGCATAATCAAGTATAACACCCTGTCAGACAACAACTCTTTTGAATTCTCCTTAGGAACTACACACCTCATCAAGATGTTAATTAGGATTTTGTCTTCAACAGTAAGCACATAGTGTGTTAAATGCTTTGAGGAGGTAGCAGTATTGGGTAAAAAGTGTTGGAATAGATGCCCTAGAGGCAATATTTTTAGTATGAATAGTGTTTTTGGCTAGAAACATTCATTGTATTATTTATAGAGATTTTTAATATGATGAAGTCCTTATATTGCATTTATGTTGTTTATCTTAAATATCCCTAGTCAGTTATATTGTTTAACAGGACGATCAACTATAGACTAGTATGGGGTTGGATTGATATGGAGATATCACGATCCAACACATGGGTATGCATTAGGAGTAATAGCATACTGGATTGACCCATGACGAGAAGGATACATACGGCTTATGTAAAGTCACAAGTGATTCTCGTAGTGACAACAGTATTGTCATCCTTAGAATTGAAGTCACTAGATCCTCTAGTTGTGGATTGTTGTATTTTGACATCGTCAAACGCTACACCGTAACTGGGTAGTAATAAAGGCGTTAGTCGGATACAATAAAGAAGCAAGCTTAGAGATGGTAGTGACATAGATAGAATTTGTCCCTCCAACATAACGGGAGCAAATATCCATGGACACTCGAGGGATGGTGCTCATAGAATGTCTGGCCAGACTCAGATAAATCAATATGTGATATTAATGTTATCTGCATGGATGAGACTATTCCCATGATCAAGAAACT
This sequence comes from Linanthus parryae, assembly GCA_023055425.1. Lineage (NCBI taxonomy): Eukaryota > Viridiplantae > Streptophyta > Magnoliopsida > Ericales > Polemoniaceae > Linanthus > Linanthus parryae. The sequence continues at coordinate 105,671,893 of JALGPY010000001.1, forward strand.
ATGGATTGGATATACGAGTGTGACTTGTAGGTATCATGTCCAATTCGGATATAGAGACAAAGGGATGAGACAATACTTGCACAAGGTATGTCGGATGACTATTTCTATTACTTGGGTAGCATGGATGTCTTGCTAGAGGCCGCTCCATGTTAGTAAATTGTTACTACCAACTAAGCAGAAACCTATGGGGTCACACTCCCTATGGATTAGACTGGACTAGGGAAGTAATTAATATGATTAATTAATTAGACGGATCAATACGCAATAGCTTACAAACTTAGTAGGACTAATTTGCAAGTTGAACTAATCCGTGTATGGACAGGATTATGATAGGGGCTTTTATGCCGTCAACAAAGTGTTGTTGGACTATATAAAGACACTCCTAGCTTCCTTCCCATAACGAATGCTCATAAAACATTGATTGGGAGATAAAATCAAGGAGAGAGAGCAATCCCAAAGAGGGCCGAACCCCCCTTGGAACCGCCCCTACCCGTCGGCCACAAGAGGAGCCTCCCACCTCTTTGCTCCGTTTTGCGTGATCTTCTTCTTCTTCTTATTCCTTCAATCATAGCTAGAAAAAATTCTTGAAGGATCCGGGTTCAATACTAGGAGTGGACTATCCATAGAGACGTGAACACAATTTCACGTGTGAAGTCATCAAAGGAGATCCAAAAGGTACCTTGACACTAATCCCTTACTCTCGTTATGTTGTCTTTTACTGTGATCATTGGAGGATTTTTTCACTAGATTGGCCTTGTTGGAGCCGAGAAAAATGACAGAATCCCCCATTGGGGAAAAATACAAAAGTACACTCGTTTAGAAACCGACACTAATACTGTCGGTTCTTGAGGTTAAAACCGACAGTAGTAGTGTCGGTTTTGAACTTTTTCAGGTCCATTTGAAACCCGACAATAGAAAAATCAGTTTCTAAGAGCCGATGGTAACATAATCGGTTTCAAAAAGAACCAAACCAACGGTACTACAATCGGTTCTAGACTCAAGCAAAATTCAAGAAATTTCGCTAGGAAACTTGTAAACCCAGTGGGCAGAGAATAGTCGTGTGTGTGTGTGTGAGAGAGAGATAGGGGGGATGAGGTCTTACCGCTGATAGAGAGGGGAGGGTGAACCGGAGAGGTCGCCGGAATTGGTGGGGGCACTGGTTGGCCGAGATTGTGGGTCTTCGTTCGCCGCCGCACACGGAGCGGAAGAAGATGGGTCTTCGGTCGCCGCCGCACACAGAGGGGAAGAAGAGAGAACGAGAGGTAATGAGAAGAATGAGAAGGTAGGGTTTCTATTCAAAGTATAAACCGATTTTTTATAATCGATTCTCCATGATGCAACCGACATTCACATAATTGGTTTTAAAAACCGATTTTACTAAACTCGATTCTGATGGGTTTCCAAAAACACTTAAAACCGACATTACTAGTGTCGATTTTCAACCTAAGAACCGACTCAAGTATCGTCAGTTTCAAAACGAGCTTATTTTTGTGTTTTTCCCCAGTGGGGGTTTCCTCCGTGTTTCTCGGCTCCAACTGAGCTTGTTTAGTGAAAAACTCATCGTTGGAGGGTCTTTAACGGATTAATTTATGTTTATTCCGCTGCGTATCTGTTACCAATTACAGTGGTATCAGAGCTACAGGTCGTAGAGCATAACGTAGTTTATGTGTTACGATTTATGTTGTTTTACACTTTAAATTGTAGTTTATCGCGTAAAACGGACAAATCAAGCATATTGATGCAATTTGTCAATAATTCAATTAAATAAGATCAAATATTACATGGGATGTAAGGACTGGTGAATTGATATCACATAGGTTGCGACTTTTTGGATCTTAGTGGCTAGGGTTTGGGCACATGCTTGGAAAAGGGGTTTTCAAACATGAAAATAACTAATCTTGGGCAACAAGGCAAGGAGTTGTTTTGGAAACAACTCCATGGAGAGGTTAGCCCCCCCCCCCACCCTAGGGACCGCCCCTCTTGCCTTACCTCCCAAGAGATGTACGACCAAGGGCTTGGGCCGACCCTAGCGCACGGCTTGACCGCGCATGAGCTAGGCCGACCGGCCCAAGGCCGTGCCTCGGTACTTTAGGTTTTCGTCCAAAGCCATGGAGAACCCTATTGGACTGTTTTGACCCTACCACATCCAAAAACTATTAAAAATGGACCAAGTGCGTTAAAATTGGATTTTAACTGTTTATGTTCTTATTTCATGGTGATTGGATATGGACTTAGGTTGTGGTTTGTTGTGCGTGTTTATTTTTTGGTTTGTTTTACGGCCTGCGAGTTGATCAATTTAATGTAATAATTAATTAAGCTTTACGGTCTTCGAACCAGTCTTTTTCTCAACTTGTGAGATCTTTTATTTAGTCTAGATGCTAGCTAGAATTAGATAAAATAGATAATAGTCAAGACATGGAGAAAAAGAAGCCTAAAGAAACGGAGAAACCACAAGAAGGCGACAATCCACAAGAGCTATGGAGCCTTGACAAAAATATGGAGGCACATGAAGATGAGCTTGCTATTTTAGGGTTCATAGATACTCTCATTGGCTTGAGAATATCTTAGATGAGAGGCCATATCCATATCACGTTAATTTTTCTTTTGTGGTTGTTTATTATATTGTCTTATTATTTATTGTCGGTGTATGGATGATGCATGCAAAATTGATAATAAGATAATTAACAACCCGAATCTTTTATTTGTGAGTTAGCCCAACTCAAAATAAATAGATCAGTTGATATGGATCAGCAAAACAATTTAAAATTGAAAAAGAAAAATTCCTCAATTTAAATAGTGTGTTTTGCCTTCTCGTTACTTAAGCACTCTTCATGATCATGATTATCGAGCTCGTGCGTGCCAAAGCAGGGCGACTTGATTTTTCATGATTGTGTTGCGTTGACACAAGCAAGTAATGTACAATTGTTTAAGTAAGAGGTTGGACGCAACTAGATGATTTAATGAGATTAAAAGCCTAGAGGCAACCAATTGGGATTATTCATGGGATGGATAAATAAAGAGTTATTTGCCCAATTGAACCAAGAATTGTATATGGATGTAATTGGAAATTGTTCCTACCTAAATAACTGATTTTGGGTGACTTGCCAAAGCAAGCTCAAAATAAGTGAAATATGAATCTTGGCACCCACTAGAAAATATAATGATATTTTCTGCATTAATATTTGAGGGTTATTTATTCGAAAAAGTTAGTGGGAGCTATGTTTAATAATCTAGCCATTATTAAATATAGTTATTAAATAACTAAATACTAAAACTTGTATATTTTTCATTTTGTAGAATTCCAATGACAAACAACTCATAGAGTTCATCACACTTCCTACGCTCTGTCCTTGAGAAGGGCAAGCTTTCTGGAACCAACTTCCTAGACTGGTACAGGAACTTGAGAATCGTTCTCAAGCAGTCAGGCTCCAGAGATCAATATCGCTGCAGTCCTAAAGGCGCATCAAAAGTTCGTTGATGATGCCAATGATGAAGCTTGCCTGATTCTTTGCACCATGTCCTCTGAGCTCCAGAAGCAACATGAGAACATGGTTGCGTTCAATATGATCGCACACTTGAAGCAGCTCTTCCAAGAGCAGGCTAGGGTTGAGAGGTATGAAGTCTCCAAGGCATTGTTCAAATGTCATATGTCAGAGGGAAACCCAGTGGGACCTCATGTACTCCGAATGATCAGGTACTTGGAGAATCTCGCGCGTCTAGGGTTTCCGTCGGGTCAAGAGTTGGCCACAGATCTTGTGTTACAATCGTTGCCTGAGAGTTATGGACAGTTCATCATGAACTATAACATGAACAAGATCGTGAAACCTTTGCCAGATCTACTCAATATGTTGAGGACAGCTGAAAAAAGTATCAACAAGGGAAAGGGCAAGGCCATAATGATGGTGTATAAATGGAAGGGCAAAAGGTTTGCCGCTACCTCCAAAGGAAAAGGCAAGGCAGTTGCTAAATCCAAGGAAGTTGCTCTTAAGCCTGTTGGCATTGCCAAGAGCTTGACTAAGGGTGATTGTCACTACTGCAGTCAGCCTGGACACTGGATGAGGAACTACCCAAAGTATCTGGAGGACAAAAGGCTTAGAATAGTGATCCCACCACTATCAGGTATTTTTGTTATAGATGTCAATATTACTTACTCTTCATCTTGGGTATTAGATACTGGATGTGGATCTCACATTTGTCGAAATTTGCAGGATCTAAAGAGAAGTAGAAGATTGGCTAAAGGAGAGATAGATCTGCGCGTTGGGATCGGAGAAAAGGTTGCTGCATTGGCTGTAAGCGTTTACGAGTTGTATCTGCCTTCAGGATTAGCTTTAGAATTAAATAATTGCTATTTTGTGCTTGCTATGAGCAGAAACATTATTTTTATTTCTTGTTTGGACAACGAAGGTTTTACTATGTCAATAAACGACAATTGTTGCTCCATTTATTTTGATAGTATTTACTATCGTAGTGCACAATTATTTAATTGATTATATATCCTTGATCTAAATAATCCTGTCTATAACATAAATACCAAGAGGATAAAAATAAATGATTTAAATCCTGCTTATCTATGGCACTATCATTTAGGCCATATAAACGAGAAACGTGTATCTAGACTCCATAAGATGGTTTTCTAGACTCATTTGATTTTGAATCATATGGACATGTGAGGCTTGTTTATTGGGAAAAATGACAAAGTCCCATTTCAATAAGAAAGGTGAGAGGACTAGTGAGCAATTGGCGCTTGTGCATACTGATGTGTGTGGGCCATTTGCCACGCCTGCCAGGGGTGGTTATGTCTACTTCATTACGTTTACTGATGATTTCAGTAGATATGGATTTGTATACCTTATGAAGGCTAAACCCGAATCCTTTGAAAAGTTCAAAGAATTCAAGAGAAGCAACTTGGAAATAGTATCAAGGCTCTACGATCGGATCATAGAGGAGAATACTTGAGCCAAGAGTTTGACGACTATCTTAGAGAGTGTGAGATAATATCCCAACTCACTCCACCCGGAATGCCACAATGGAATGGCGTGTCCGAGAGGAGGAATCGAACACCGTCCGACATGGTTCGATCTATGATGTGTCAAAATGATCTTTCATTATCCTTATCGGGCTACACTCTATTGTGCGCAGCTTTCACCATTAACCGTGTTCCATCTAAATAGGTCATGAAGACACCAGATGAGATGTGGAGTGGGAGGCGTCCCACAGTGTCGTTCATGAAGATTTGGGGCTGCGATGTCTATGTAAAACGTTTACAATCAGACAAACTCTGGCCTAAGTCGGATTAGTGTATGTTTGTGGGATACCCTAAGAAAACTAAAGGGTATTACTTCTACAATCCATGTGAGAAAAAAGTGTTTGTTGCTCGGTCCGATGTATTTCTAGAAAGAGAATTTGTCTCTAAAGAAGCAAGTGGGAGGAGTGTAGAGCTTGAAGAAGTTCAAGAACCACCAACTACTGATCCTACTATGAAACATGAATAGGAACCACGAAATGTTGTGGTGGAACCTTTTCAAGTAACACAAGAGCTTCGTAGGTCCAGTAGAGTGCGCCAGGAGTCCAAGAGGTATGGACTTCTCGTGACTGAGTTTGGTGATACGTTGCTCATAGATGATGAGCCTACTACCTATGGAGAGGCCTTGAAAGGGCCTGAATCTCAGAAGTGGCGTACATTCATGGAATCTGAGATGGAATCCATGCATACCAACAAAGTATGGACTTTGGTGGAACCACCCCAAGGGGCGCGACCCATAGGGTGCAAGTGGGTCTTCAAGAAGAAGACCGACATGGATCGTAATGTGATTAACTATAAGGGCTGGTTGGTGGAAAAAGGATTAAAACAGATTCATGGTATATACTATGATGAAACCTTTTCACCAGTCGCAATTACCAAATTTATCCGAATCCTACTTGCTGTTGCTGCTTACTACGACTACGAGATTTGGCAGATGGATGTTAAAACAGCGTTCTTGTATGGAAACCTCCTCGAGGATGTGTACATGACACAACCTGAGGGTTTTAAAGATCCAGAGCATGCAAATAAATTTTGTAAGCTACAAAGATCCATTTATGGATTAAAGCAAGCTTCTAGGAGTTGGAATCAACGTTTTGATGAAGCACTCAAAGAGTTTGACTTCATTAAGAATGAAGATGAGTCATGTGTCTACAAAAGGTTAGTGGCAGCTCTGTTGCCTTTCTGGTCTTTTATGTGGATGACATACTACTCATTTGAAACAACATTCCCATGCTGCAACCTGTGAAAGATTGGCTAGCAAAATGTTTCTCAACAAAAGACTTAGGGGAAGCAACTTATATACCTGGTATCAAGATCTATGGAGATAGGTCGAGGAAGCTGCTAGGTCTAATTCAAATTACATATATAGAAAAGGTGTTGAATCGGTTCAACTTTCAAGATTACAAGAAGGGATTCTTGCCCATGTCGCATGGAATCACTCTTTCGAAGAGCGATTGTCCTTCCAATGAGATTGAGAAGGAACGCATGAGTAGGATACCCCATGCCTCGGCCATGGGATCCATCATGTACGCCATGTTATGTACTAGATCAGATGTGTCATGCGCGTTGAGTATGAGAAGAAAATATTAGTCTAATCAAGATGAGAGTCACTGGATAGCGGTTAAGAACATCCTAAAGTACTTGAGAAGAACTAAGTATGCGTTCTAGATCTATGGAGGGGAGGAAGAGTTGCGTGTAAGGGGTTACACGAATGCCAGATTCCAAACCGACAGAGATGATTTCAGGTCGCAGTCGGGATTTGTGTATTTCCTGAATGGAGGAGCTGTGAGCTAGATGAGTTCAAAGAAAGGGACGGTTGCTGATTATACAACTGAGGCTGAGTACATTGCTGCGAGTGGCGCAACAAAGGAAGCTGTTTGGATTAGGAAGTTCATCACTGAACTTGGTGTGGTTCCTAGCATTGTGGATCCCGTAGAGTTGTATTGTGACAACACTGGGGCGACCGCACAACAAAGGAACCCAGGTCACACCAGAAATCCAAACACGTACTCAGAAAGTTCCATCTTATTCACGATATCATCGATTGAGGAGATGTGAAGATATGCAAGATTCCTACAAATGAGAATCTGTCAGATCCGCTTACAAAGCCTCTTGTTAAGCGCAAGCATGAAGGGCACACTTGATCTATTGGCATACGGGATGCGCCAGATTGGCTCTAGTGCAAGTGGGAGACTGTTGGAATAAATGCCATAGAGGCAATCTTTTTAGTATGAATAGTTTTTTTTTTTTTTGGCTAGAAAAATTCGTTATATTATTTATGAAGATATTTAATATAATGAAGTCCTTAGATAGAAATTATGTTGTTTATCTTTAATATCCCTAGTCAATTATATTGATTAACAGGAAAATCAACTATAGACTAGTATTGGGTTGGATTGATATGGAGATATCACAATCCAACACATGGGTATGCATTAGGAGTAATAGCATACTGGATTGACCCATGACAAGAAGGCTACATACGGGTTATGTGAAGTCACAAGTGCTTCTTGTAGTGACAATGGTATTGTCATCCTTAGACTTGAAGTCACTAGATCCTCTAGTTGTGGATTGTTGTATTTTGACTTCATTAAACGCTACATCGTAACTGGATAGTAATAAATGCGTTAGTCGGATACAATAAAGAAGCAAGCTTAGAGAAGGTAGTGACATAGATAGAATTAGTCCCTCTCACATAACGGGAGAAAAATATCCAAGGCCACTCGAGGGATGGTGCTCATAGAATTTCTGGCCAGACTCAGATAAATCAATATGGGATATTAATGTTATCTGCATGGATGAGACTATTCCCAGGATCGAGAAACTATGGATTGGATATACGAGTGTGACTTGTATGTCTCGTGTCCAATCCGGATAGAGACAAAGGGATGAGACAATACTTGCACAAGGTATGTCGGATGACTATTTCTATTAGTTGGGTAGCATGGATGTCTTGGTAGAGGCCGCTCCATGTTAGTAAATTGTTACTACCAACTAAGTAGAAGCCTATGGGGTCACACTCCCTCTGGATTAGACCGGACTAGGGAAGTAATTAATATGATTAATTAATTAGAAGTATCAATACGCAATATCTTGCAAACTTAGTAGGACTAATTTGCAAGTTGGACTAAGCCGTGTATGGACATGATTATGATAGGGGCTTTTATACAGTCAACAAAGAGTTGTTGGACTATATAACGACACTCCTAGCTTCCTTCTCATAACGAATGCTCATAACACATTGAGTGGGAGGTAAAATCAAGGAGAGAGAGAAATCCTAAAGAGGGCCGAACCCCCCCTTGGGATCGCCCCTACCCGTCGGCCACAAGAGGTGCCGCCCACCTCTTTGCTCTGTTTTGCGTGATCTTATTCTTCTGATTGTTTCTCAGGAGAAGATGAATATGTCTTCTTCTTCTTGCTAGAAGTTGGAGTCTGATCCTTCTTGGTCTTCTTTTTTGGAGGAGAAGAAGCCCTTTCTGCACTTGGAGTTCTGGAGCTGGATTCATCACTTAGGGTTTGAACCTCTTCTTCAGCAGTCTTTCTCTTCTTTTTAGAACCTTTCTTAGAACGTCCCGCCATCTTAATCCTTTCTGACGTTCTTCTTGAGCTCATTAGGGTTTGAGGGTATTAGAAGAGAGAGGCAGGAGTGATGAGAGAGAGAGAGAGAGAGAGAGAGAGAGAGAGAGAGCAAAGAGAAGATAAATACAGAAGAGTTTGAGTTTGAAAAGGAAACATAATATTTCCAAATCTTTTAAGATGTGCAGTATCAGTAAAATTCAAATATTTGTGTCACGTGGGAAAGGAAATAGTATAATACTAATTTGAAAAGAAAATATGTTAAAACTGTAAAAGCAATATTGAGAAATTATCTATAGAGATAACACCCAACATTGAAGATCCAATATATTGATTATGTACCATACAATCTTATTTTCAAGGCCTTGAAAAGCTATAGTGCTGAAGCAGATAAAATCAAGGATTTGAAAAGATTTCAAGGCTTCCTTTCAAAACTTTGAAACACATAATATTTACCTGACATTCCCCCTAAACCAATGCTTTCTTATTTAGCATGCCCAATTCTAATCTCAGTGCTGAGAATATTTCTTCTGGCAGTGGTTTAGTGAAGATATTTGCCAATTTAGTAGACACAAATTCAAGAGTAACATCACCTTTCTCTGCATGATCTCTGATGAAATGATGTCTAACATCTATGTGTTTGATCCTTGAGTGCTGAAATGGATTCTTTGTTATTGATATAGCACTGGTGTTGTCACATTTGATAGGTATATCTCTGAAATCAAATCCAAGGTCTCTCATTTGCTGAGCTATCCACAACACTTGTGAGTAGCAAGCTCCAACTACTATGTATTCAGCTTCTGCTGTTCATAAAGCTACGGAGTTTGGCTTCTTTGAATGCCAGGTGATCAGGGATGATCCAAGAAATTGACAACACCCTAAAGTACTTTTTCTGTTAACTTTGTATCCTGCAAAGTCAGCATCAGAATAGCCACACAAAGAGAAATTAGATTGTTTATGATACCAAAGCCCTAAGTCTTTGGTACAATTGAGATATCTAAAATTTCTTTTGACAACAACCAAGTGTGATTCTTTAGGATCAGCTTGAAATCTAGCACACATACAAACACTAAACATGATATCTGGTCTACTTGCAGTGAGATATAGCAATGAACCAACCATACCTATATACTCTTTCTGATTTACACTCTTACCAGTTCGACCCTTGTCTAAGGATAGTGTAGAGCTCATAGGGGTCTTAACTACCTTCGACTGAGACATATTATACTTGTTTATCAAGTCCTTGCTGTACTTTTTTTGTTGCAAAAAGATTAATTTCTTCATCTGATGTACATGACGTCCAAGAAAGAAATTCAACTCTCCCATCAAGCTCATCTCAAATTCCCTGCTCATAAGACTTGAGAAGTCCTTGCAAAGTGAATCATTAGTAGCCCCAAACAGAATGTCATCAACGTAGACTTGAACTACTAGAATGTCTTTCTCATGAGTCTTTATGAAAATGGTTTTATCTACTAATCCTCTTTTGAAATCATTTTCAAGTAGAAACTTTGACAATCTTTCATACCAAGCCCTTGGAGATTTTTTCAAACCATAAAGAGCTTTGTCAAGTTTATAGACATGGTCTGGAAACTCATCATTTTCAAAACCAGGAGGTTGAGCAACATAGACTTCTTCTTGCAAATATCCATTTAGAAAGGCACATTTGACATCCGTTTGAAAAAAGTTTAATATTTATGTAAGATGCAAATTCAAGTAACATTCTAATTGATTCTAACCTTGCAAAAGGAGAAAAAGTCTCCTCATAATCAATACATTCTTCCTGCTTGTATCCTTGAGCTACTAGTCTTGCTTTGTTTCTGATTACCTTGCCATTCTCATCTAATTTGTTTCCGAATACCCACCTTGTGCCAATGACAGAATGATCTTTAAAAGGAGGAACCAGATTCCAAACCTTGTTCCTCTAAAATTCATTGAGTTCACTTTGCATTGCAATGATCCAGTCTGCTTCTTGTAATGCTTCCTTCACATTTTTAGGTTCTACAAGAGAAACAAAAGCATTAAAGGCACACAAGTTCTTCAATTGAGATCTTGTATGTGTTCCAGTGGATGGAACATATATAATGTTATCAACTGGATGAGATGAAAGCTATCTGAATCTCTTCCTTGGTGTCCATGTTTCATGTTCTTGACATGCTCCAACCACAAGTGTATGGCTGTCGTGTGTAGTAATATCCGATAATCCAGGTTGTCGAACCCAAGGGACTTTGTTAAATCATTTATTATATCTAACCTTATGTGGGCAAGTCGCAAAGTTGTTTGTTTTCCTAAGTTAACTAAAATGAAATAACAAATATCTCAATTAATTATGAGTTTCGTCACAATTAACACAAACAAGAATTGCAGTAGTTTTCTTATGAGAAGGAAAAGTGCTGGGAATCTTCTTGTGGATCACTAGGAATGCTACGAATGTTATTTTGATTTTTGAAACGCAAATACACTACTCTTATCAATCGAGCATCCTACAAATTTCCGAGTTACCAAGCAATTTGCCTATACTTACTTTCAACTTAGACCGAGTTACCAAGCCTAAGTCAATAATAAGCATGCATTATTGGACTTTAATCTACTCTTTGATCTTAATTAACACTACCCAGTTACGAGATAATGATACGACTAGGTGATTATCTTGATTTACCGACTAGATCTCATGGAGTTACCACACAAGTTCTAATTTAGTTTGCTCATACGTTAGCTACTCACCAGAACATTAAATAATCAAGCACAAGATAGTCATAATAAGAGGAGAACGCATAACTTTAATCCAAAGAACGAATCAAAGCATCAAAACATTCATTCAAGCAAACCCTAGCTTTCCAACAAGTAATTCCCAGCAATAAAGGGTTTAGCTAAGACTACACATGATCAAATCAACAAGTTCAATGATCATAAATAAAAACTAGAGAGAAAGAAAAGAGAAAATATCCAAACAATGCAATCCTAAGCTCCAATCTTGCTCCCGATGTCTTCTTTCTCTCAAAAAGCGTCCCAAAACCTTGCTTACCCCTGGAAAAGACGACCTAAGTTTCTTAAATACGTTTCGAAAACAAGAGGACAGAGTTTTGATAAATCGCATAACAGCCCCGCATCAAATCTGTCAAACCCAACGATGTCTTCGTACTAACACTTTCTCTTCGTACGAAGAGTCTTCGTACTAACACTTTTCTCTCTTCATACGAAGAGTCTTCGTACTAAGACCTTTTTCTCTTCGTGCGAAGGCCTTCCCAGTTTGGGGCATATAGCTATTCTGAGAAGATTTTTCAACCATCAATTTTTTTTCTAAGTATGAAGTCTTCATACTAAGACTTTTCTCTTAGTACTAAGAGACTCGTGAACAGCACAAAAACATCATTTTCGACTCTTTATGATTTATTGCCCGCGCCTTTGCTTCCTTAAGGATCTCCTCGACCTCGAGACTCCTTTTATGCTATAAACATTCCCAAATTTTGGGGAACCCTTCATTCATCAATTTAGCTCCTCGAAAGGCGTGTTTGGCATTTCCAGATGCTTTTGACCGCATTTTATCTATTTGAGCATCCTTTTTGACACAACTTTTGCGCCCGGGCTCCGATAAATGTGATTTTTGCACCTTTGGATCTTTTTTGCGACGTAGACTTCACCCATGTAGAGAAATTCCCGTTTCCGGTTCATAATCTCGTTTTTCTCAATTATTGTCAAATATTTGGCGAAAACATCCAAAACGCGCCAAATTCATCTTTTCTTCTATTCCGAAGCTCGTTTCTTCTCTCCACTTGATTCCCGCATGCGCAATTCCTGTCAAACAACAACACAAACACTACCGCGAAGATCAAATGTGATAAATTATCAGTATCACACTCAAAATCATTAAGAAATGCCCGGGTTGTGCATTAAAGCTCAAAAACATCTAAAAGTGCATTTTCTTCATATATTGGGTCAAATCTTGTTACTTTTCACCGAAACGCACACAAATGACAATATAAAGTGTACATAGGATAACTCTTATTAAGGAGTTATCAAATACCCCCACACTTGCCATTTGCGCGTCCCGAGCAAAGTCTCATTTACTGCATCTAACTGTCTACTAGCCAACTAGACTTAAACGACTCTAACATGACTCAAGACACTACGAATGCAGCAAGATGGTGCGAATGCAAATCTAGACTCAATCTTAAAATAAAAACTTTTAAATTATTTCTTTTTGTGAGATCAGGCAATTTCAATACACATATACTAGGTGCTCATGGAGTGATGAAAAAGTTAGGCAAGAGGTGTGAGCTACAACTAAACTCGACAACAAGTAATTCCCCATAGTTAGTATAGAAAGCTTAACTTTACAATAAAGAACAACCTACCCCTTCATGTGTGCTGATAAAAATAAGAGGCTAACCAAGGCTAAGCCACATTCATAGTCCGAGCTCCTATTCCGCTAATGGTCAAATATGATGAGGCTTAGGGACAACAAGGATATAATTTATATGAAGCAAAAAATCCTAAAGTTTCACATAAACTCACCAAACCCCATATCTCACACACCCTCACCTTGATGATAGGAATCCACAGCCCGAATCTCCCCGACTCCGGCCCTCAATCCCCTCAAACCCCGGTACCATGTCAATTCTGTGGCCATCAAAGCAGATAATGCGCAAAACTCAAGTCTTTATCTTCAATTCGGAACTAGGAGCTTTCACCACTCAATTTTCAATAAGCATACTTTATTTCTTTCTCTACTTTTTTTCTCTCTTTTTTTCATTTTTTTTTCTTTTTCTTTCTTTTCCTATATATATTTTTCTTTTTCTCTCAATCAAATATCAATATAATATACGAGTGATGCTTCTTCAAGAATCAAAAAATTCCAACACAACCGTAAACTGCGTAAAAGCATGTATGGGGGGTGGAGTCATCAAATCCACAATCTCTATGTCCGTAGTCAAATGTCGACACCCCCACACTAGAATGTGGTCACGTCCCCCTCTCAAGTATTCAGATAAGATATGTCACGTGTCTAATCCAACCGAACCTCCTACACCAAGATGAAAAAAAATCCGGTACCTAGCACGTTCCACCAATTCAATACAACCACCCTATTTCGTGCGGATTAGACGTCACGCACTCAGGCTCTCCACTACCGTGCCCATGGTGTAATGACATGGAACACCGCCACACCGTAGTGTGCAAGCCCACTCACTCACCCTCGCATTCCCTCAAGGATATATAACGAATCATATGCGATCTTCAGAACTCAAAAAAAATGTAATGAAGTACTCCCTCAAGGAATTCCCTCAACTACTGCTCCCTCGTGACGCTCTAGGAAGGTAATCCTAAACAATAAATGATGAAGGCCAAGAATCGTCTCCCTAGATCATAAAGGCTAACAATGAATCCAAGGATAAATTAGGGTTATCTAGTGGTCCTACAAGGTAAGATCTAAAAGCAGTGAGTGCTCTAATACACATCTTCACAACAGCTGCTCTGTGTGCCACTACGAGGCGGGCTGGCGACTACCTAAGACGAACAACATGAACGTTCGGCTTGTTTAGCAAACACCAAGCTCAACTCTTTTCGGACAAAAATAGCACACACTTTAGCTTTTAAAATTTTATTTTAGTTTAAAAATAGGTAGACATTCTCGTAATGAGATTCTCTCTATACTTACTAGGGGGAAACTAAAAATGTCATTCTCGGTTAAAATTCACAACCTATGCCTAATGTTTTCACATCTCACTAAATCAACCAAGTCTATGCTTCTTTCAATTGCCTTTTCTCAAAATTTTCAATTTTCTATTTTTTATGGATTTCCTCATTTTTTAATTTTTTTTTTATTTTTCATAATATCCTAACTCTATATGCAAGGCTTAGAATCGAAAACATTTGACACTACACAACTAACTTTGTTGGTGGGTATACTCAATTAAATAAATGTTCAAACCAAATATAAATCTATCCTACACAATACGACAATATAAATAAAAACTCAACACAAACCACTGTCTCTACACACAATACAATCTAAACACATTCTACATGTAACTAGCTATGCAAGAAAAATATCAGCTAGTAGACAAAATAAACCACCCCCACACTAAATGCTTCGTTGTCCTCAACGAATTTAGAGATCATGGAAGAGAACTGAGGAATCAATGTGAAAGGCCAGTAGATGAGATGGAGCTATGACATAAAAAATTAACACAAATTCGGCTAGAGGGTAGAAATACTCACATCCACCTCAAGGGCGGGGAAAAAGTCGTGCACACCAGTCCCCAAGCACAGTGTGGCGCCACTTGTGCTCCCACTAGGTCAGTGTGTACTCGCACACCGGGGTCGAATACTCTCCTCTTCATGAATCTGCGCATTGAGAATCCCCAACTAGTATGAACAAGTCCCTCTAAAGTTCATATGTGCCATGGCACACCGGGGTCGACTCTCCCATATCCTGCTCAAATATGTCCCTTGGAAACAAATGTCAGTCCCTCTCTCTCTCTCATCTCTCCAAAATAAATAACCAACACACGCAACTGTATTAAAAACTAACTCCCTAAATTAACGCAATAAATAGGTTGGGTTGCCTCCCAACAAGCATCGTGTAATTTAACGTCGACGACTAAACCCAGTTACCTCAAAGAATGTTAAGAAGGTCTAGCACGACGTGCCTCCTCCAGCAATTTCTTGCCCTTGATTTTCTGCACCACATCATGTGCACTCACAATAGTTGGCTTCTCCTCAGATTCGGGTGGATCTGGCTGCAACACTGTAGGCAACCCAAGAGAAAGATCCACACGATCTTTTTTAAACTTGATCATAGCGAACTTGTTCTTCCCCTTCCCTAGAACAAATGCCTTGAACACAAGTGACGAATCTAGAGCTTTGATAGTCAACTCCTCAGTCTCTTGATCCACATTAGCGTGCATTGTCTTCAAAAGCAGTCTTCCAAAGATGAGTGGAACATCGCGATCCTCCTTGATGTCTACTATCACAAAGAAAGCTGGAAATACAAATGCACCCACTTTCACAAGCATGTTCTCAATCACCCCTTTTGCTGTAACAATAGAATTTATGCCAATTGCAGACCCATCTTCACCGGCGTTGACGTGCCAATGCCCAATCTCTGAAATAGGGACAGTGGCATGAGATTGATACTCGCGCCCAGGTCGCATATTCCATGTGTGTGATATCCACCCCAAGAGTGCAGCCTAGAATGACACTGCCTAGAGACCTCTCATCTTGGGGATGTCCCTCTGTATAACAATACTACATGTCTCTGTCAATTTTACCGTAGCATAAGGGTCTATGCTCTTCTTGCACCCATAAGACTTCCTTCAAGAACTTCTGTACTTGGGTATCTGAGCAAGTGCTTCTACAAGAGGAATGTTTATATGCAACTGCTTGAATATGTTCAGAAATTTTCCAAAGTGTTCCTCATCATCCCTCTTTATTGTCGCCGGATATGGTATCCGTGGCTCATAAGCAGCCGGATTTAGAGTGTTATTGGGCTCTTATCTCTTCTCTACCATGTCCTTTGATTGGGGAATCACGGCCATGGGAACCTCTTCCCCCAATTCTTTCTCAGTGGCTTTAGTGGCTTCAACTCTCGCATGGATATGATATGGAGGATCCTCAGTAGTAGTGCCACTGTGAGTAGTAATAGATTTGAGGTGATCAGTAGGAGGAATGGTATTAGAAGGAAGCATACCTGGTGGAAATTTAGCATTTTGATTGGCAATTTTCCCAATCTGCGTCTCATGACTCTTCATTTTAGCTTCCATGGAGACAATTTTACTCTCCATTCTATCTTGATTAGCCAGCAACTTTCTCAATATAACCTTTTTTTTCTTGATCCTCTTGTTTCGGAGCCTGCTGAACTTGGTATGGAGGATTTGGCTGCTGAATCAGTGTATATAACCCACTGTTAGGGGTGGCATAGCTAAATTTGGAGTGATTACGGTTGTTGGGATGATAAGTGCTTGGCCACTGCTGTTGTCTTGGTGGGCCATATAATTCACGTCTTCAATGGAACCATATCCCTGATACTCATCCGCGATCATCTCTCCCACAGACTTCACCCGTGCTGATGGATTCATGTTGTTAAAAGCCGAGGTCTTGATTGCCATCTTTTGCTCAAACTTCTGCTCCACCATAGTCTCATTCTTTTTCACCAGTGCCCCATCAGATTTTGAATTTCTACGAATTTCAGACCTCGTAGACTCACGCTTCGCCACACTATTAAGCAGGTCTCGACATCTCTCCACCCCAAGCCCATGATGTTACCCTGAGCAATCATGTCTAGCTCATTTGCTGTCTTTCTGTCTAGGCCATTATAGAAGTAGTGCAATAGTTTGTACCATGGCTCCCCGTGAGTAGGGCATCTGCGAAGAAGCTGGTTGAATTTCCTCCATGTGTCCCCCAAAGAATCATCTTCCTGCTGAGTGAACTTTGTGATGTCAGCCATTCTATGTGCAACCTTGGATGGTGGAAGATATTTCATGAGGAACTCCTGGCAACATTATGACCATGTAGTGATACAACCTGCAGGAAGCTCCATAAGCCATGTCTTTGCTTTTCCCGATAAGGAGAAAGGAAAAAGCATGAGCTTTATTGTCTCGAGTGGAACTCTCTGATCATGTATAGTGGAGGTAATTTGCTCGAAATTGAGCAAGTGTTGGTGTGGATCATCACCTGCAGCCCTAGTAAACAGACACTCATCTCGTACCATGTTTATCAATGGCTGGCGTATCTCAAAATGTGCGGCATTGATCTGGGGTCTGACAATAGTAGGCTGGTACCCCTCTGGTGTGGTTATGAAATAGTCCACTAATGGACGTTCATGATGATCAACAATCACTTGGGCCTCATAATTTTGTCTATTATTTCCTCCACCATTGTTGTTACCCCTATTGTTGCCACCATTGTTTTCGTCACCAACCCCCACACCCGGAAGTTGTGGATTTGGGGGCACTACAAGAAACTCAGGCTTTAGCAGCGGCCGGAACCGCTGGTATAGCCTCTAAAAACCGTGGGTAAATGTTTCTCCAGCGGTTGCAAAAACCGCTGGCACAGAAATGACAACCGCTGGCATGTAGGCGTCGCTAGAAGTCTTACCCGCGGTTTTTTCGACCGCTGTAGCAGGCTATCTCTGTACCAGTGGATCTAAAAACTGCGGGCGTTAAGAAGCCAACCGCCGGCACTAATGAAGGCTTTACTTGCACTTGGAACCGTCGGTATATCCTACAAAACCGCAGGTAAATATTTCTCCGGCGGTTCAGACAAACCGTCGGTATAGCCTACAAACCGCTGGCGCATATTGTGGCAACCATTTGAAAGTAAGGGTGGCTAAAAGTCTTACCCGCGATTTTCTTGGCCGCTGTAAGAGACTATTTGTACCAGCAAATTCGAAGTTGTAAGCATTTTATCCCTGCCACTAGCACTAATAATATCGCATCGGTTAATATAACCGTTGGCGCGTCCTTTAAACTATCAGATTAACATTATTCCGCAGTTATAAAATAAAAAACAGTGAAGCTAGAAAAAGAATCAATGTAATAAAAATATTCTAAATACAAATAATGTATCAATTCTATATATTCATTTTCTTGAAAAGAAAGACAAGAAATCAAACCACACAGCACGAAGTAGGGAGGGGATTTCTTTCTTCCTCTACATACAGATCTGATTAAAACAACCAGGACAATGTAATCAGCCTTCTGGTTGACACTTCATTTCATACAGGGAATCCTATATATAATCCAAAGTTAAAGTCCATCATAGTGTGTAGAACACTAATTTAGGATTCTTCAATTCCACAACAATTGCCAGCACGAGAATGTGCTTAAAAGCACACTGGAAGGAGGTGGCCCATCTTCTGATGGTGGCCATCTATTCTCTGAGAGGGTGGTGAGAGATATCTCCTTCCAAGATGGAAAAATGCACCTCAGCATTATCAGACTCCATGTATTTGTTAACTCGTTATTTGCTAATGATCGGGTTCATACCAGTGATGAGCCCTTGCAGCTCATCCTGCAACTGGACACAGCATTCATACTTCCTGTGTACCCAAGGATCCACGCACCAAGATAGTTTCTAGCAAGGCCTAACACCAGCCACATTTTGTCATTCCCCTCAGCTAGCATCAACATTTACCTTGACCAAACCTGCAGGAGGAGGGACCCAATGTGAAGTTCTTAACAAAGAAAAAGAAGGGTGATGAAAAGAGTTGAGATTATTAATAGCCTTAAACATACCAATATCAAAACAGTACAAATTGAGCACCAAACTGAGATACGGAAAAGAAAGAAACCAATAAAAAAATCTAAATTAATTAAAGATACAGAATTCAAAACATACCAAACCAAGATTGATCATATCAATTCAGAACTTGGAGAGGTAGTTAGACAAACTTCAGGCAGTTCCAAGGTACGGCTTGAAATATGCAATGAAGACCTACATGAATTACTGAAACAGAGGAACAAAAAAATGTGAAATAAATCACATGTAACAGAGTACAAAGAAACTTGGGAGGGAAACGGGAAAATAGGAACAAAAATAGAAAAGAAGCCGGTCACATGAACAGGGATTAACAAACCCATAAATTTAGTACCAGCAACAACGTTGAAGGCGAAGTTCGATCCGGCACCTGCAAACAGCAACAAAGATCAACCCAGCAAAAGTAATGTCAACTATTGCAGTAACGTCACCACTACTCTCTAGATATAGCATATTCAGGTACAAAGTAACAATGAACGAATTTTTAGACGATGAATAATCTGGTAAAAATTTGGCAAAATATCAACTGTCTTTTCATCAAAAAAATTTGCTGAATCTGTAAAAAATATAAAAGCCTCAGTCAACTTGAGAATCAATGTTCCTACGGAGTCTATTCCGGCGTATTTACTGAAAAAGTTTACACAATATCAACGTCTCAAAACATGATTTTCCAAATGAGCTTCCTCAGTCACCTATAATAGAACTGCAAGTAGGAAGATTGATTACCAGAAATGACTCTTGACTTCGTTCATACTTAGAACTCTCCCAGTATTAGGTCATGCATAAATCAAAGGACAAAGTTAAGTAAAATGAAAACGAGAAAACTTTGGACTACACAAAGCAGTTCTAACTTTGTAGAGCTAAAGAAATGACGTCATTCAGAAGCGTGCATAAGTACTCTCCCAAGTAACTGTATGAGGCCTTCATTCTATAGGAACTTTCTCAAAAGACTTGATAGATGGAATTTGTGATTCAAATTATATTTGAACAGAAGATAAAAGAAAGATAGAAAGAAAGGACAAATTGTATTTCACACTCCATCAAGTACCAGCTGCAGAAGAAACATCCATATCATATCAAGTAGTGAGGCATAGGTACAAGAGGGGAATAACAAATAGTAGATGCCAACTGCCTTACATAAAGATGTTTGAATAGTAATAGTTGAGAAAAGAAGATAAAAACAAAGTAACAACCATTATCCTCCCAGTAACAGATACATGTTACTCAGGCTCTAAGTATAGTCTGACAAAATACATCCTACAAAATGCCTATTTATCCCGGACTATATGGAATTCAACTTCACACACAAAAAAAAAAAAAAAAAAAAAAAAAAAAAAAACCATGTCAAATCAAAGCAAATCAAATTTTGTGTTTGAATTGTCAAAACCATGTCAAGATTATCATACATAACCACATCATAACTCTCAGGTTCTTGGAACTCAAAAATAATTGGGCTGTACTTACACGTACCATTTGATGATCGGCGTTGTTCAGTGAGTTAGCGGGATGGGCATTAGCCGAATGCTCGATCCAGATTGTGAATTCCCCTCATCTGATTTCCCTTTGTCGTCAAATACCAGGGGTGCTAATAGAGGAAGTCTGCCTTCAAATAGAAGGTCTATAGGCTTTCACCGTGACATACTTTGCAGGGTTGTTTGTCATATACCCGATGACTGATACACAGAACTTGTAAACTGCAATGGCGGTAGTCACAACTCTCAGATTCTTGCCCTTCCTCTCGAAATATCATCTGATCTCTCTCTCTCGTTATCGGTGGTAACAGAGGAACTCTGCCAGCACGTACCGCGAAAGAAAATAAAAAGAACTGCAGGTTCAGTTTTATCATCAGCAAACAAAATAGGAGGGAGAAAGGATATGAAATTGAAATAGAAATAGAGACCATCGTTGAAACAGGTTGTTCTTCAGTTGATGCTGCTGAACCTTGAGTCTGCAGCTGTGTTGAGGCTTCCTCTTCGGCAGTTCGTGTCGCGAGTCTTCTCTTTTCCATGGCTATAAATAAAATCAAATCATTACGCTCGGAAAATCCATAAAATAATACTACTACTACATAGATAACAGTATAAATCACAAAGCGGCATACTTTTATAATCCATGATATAAGTGACCTAAATTCATTCGACTTGTCAGGTATCAACCATGTCTATCTCGAATTCTCTTTGTTTCCACCACGATTGTACCGAATGAATATTCTATGACGTTCCAAACACAAATATTCGAAGACTAGATCAGTGTAGTAGTTGTACATACACTAAACAGAAATCAAATTTTTTCACCCGAAAATGCCAACACCCCCAAAATCAAACCCTAAACGAAATCAAACACTAAAACTAAAGAACGCCTGAATTAATAAAAAATGACAACCTGACCTCTCAACTACTGACTAAATAAAGTAATTTGAACAAATATACTGACCTTCGTAGAATCCAATCTGCGACAAAGAGTGTGTTTCATGAAAACCGAACATGTAACTTCCAGAGTTGAAGGCCCTATAATATATGGATCGTGTTGATTGTGGGTGGTTACAGCTTCGTGAGCGCACAGGAGTGATTTTGGCGGCAATAATTCCCTCCAATTCCTCCACGTTCCCATGGCCTATTTTTTTTCTCTCTATCGTCCCCGTCCTTCGGCGCCTCTGAAAGAGGTTTCTGAATCGTTCGATTGGGAAGAAATAGATGTTTTGTGGATGAGTCGAGTAAAATACGCTTTCACCCCCTTAGGTTTGACATGAGGATGCATTCTCACCTTCCAATTAGGGAAGTGACACTTTCACCCCTTCAGTGTGTGTGGGGCACTGATAACACTACAATGCTAATAAAAATTTAGGAATTTCTGTATCATATCGTTATTTAAATAAGTTGGTCAATTTGACCCCTAAATTGAAACGGGAGAGAGAAGCAGAGTGGTAATAGAGCTTGGAGTTTCACTATTCCCCAAGTGTTTGTGGTCACATCTTGACAGTTCGATTGGTGGAAGATCAATGGTTGTGAATTAAGTGGATGGGGCTGTACATAAGTCAACGGGAAATCGGTTGCTTGCCTTTACCTCGCGGAGTTGGCATTCTACACTTGGCCGAATTGGGTCTTTGCAATCTATCCGGCTTTATAAACATTTGCTAACAAGAGTGTTAGCTAGGTTGTGATCCCACAATTTGAAATAAAACTTATTAGATTCCAACATTAGCCCCATAAATTCTAAACTCTAAACCATAAACCCTAATTGATCAAACCAGACTAGCAGTCTTCACTAATGAACTCAATCGAACTACCAAATAGTCAAAATAGGACTATCAGTCATGACACACTACTCAATCGAACTATCGTTCTTCACTAATAAACTCAATCGAACTACTAAGTGATCGAAATCAGATTATCAATCGTAACTCACCACTCAATCGCACTATCAGTCTTCACTAATGAACTCAATCCAACTACTAATTCATCAAATTGGACTATCAATTGTGACTCACCACTGAACCTGACTATTGATCTTCACTAATAAACTCCATCGAACTACTAATTGATCGAAATCAGACTATCGATTGTGACTCACCACTCAATCGCACTATCAGTCTTCACTAATGAACTCAATCCAACTACTAATTCATCAAATCGGACTATAAATTGTGACTCACCACTGAACCTGACTACTGATCTTCACTAATAAACTCAATCGAACTACTAAGTGATCGAAATCAGACTATCGATTGTGACTCACCACTCAATCGCACTAGCAGCCTTCACCAATGACCTCAATCCAACTACTAATTCATCAAATCGAACTATCAATTGTGACTCACCACTGAACCTTACTACTGATCTTCATTAATAAACTCAATCGAACTACTAAGTGATCGAAATCGGACTATCAATAGTAATTCACTACTCAATCGAACTATCAGTCTTCACTAATGAACTCAACCCAACTACTAATTCATCAAATCGGACTATCAATTGTGACTCACCACTCAATCGCACTATAAGTCTTCACGAATGAACTCAATCTTACTACTAATTGATCAAATCGGATTATCAATTATGATTCACCACTCAATCGCACTATCAGTCTTCACTAATGAACTCAATCCAACTACTAATTGATCAAATCGGATTATCAATTATGACTCAACACTCAATTGCACTATCAGTCTTCACTAATGAACTCAATTCAACTACTAATTGATCAAATCGGACTATCAATTGTGACTCATCACTCAATCACACTATCAGTCTTCACTAATGATCTCAATCCAAATACTTATTGATCAAATCGGACTACCAATTGTGACTCACCACTGAATCGGACTACTGATCTTCACTAATAAATTCAATGGAACTACTAAGTGATCGAAATCGGACAATCAATTGTAATTCACTACTCAATCGAACTATCGATCTTCACTAATGAACTTAATCAGACTATTAATTGATCCAATCGGATTATCAATTGTGATTCACCACTCAAATCGCACAATCATTCTTCACTAATGAACTGAATCTAACTACTAATTGATCAAATCGGATATCAATTGTGACTTACCACTGAATCGGACTAGTAGTCTTCACTAACAAAATTCAATCGAACTACTAAGTGATCGAAATTGGACTATAATTATTTCTCGCTACTCCATCAGACTGTCGATCTTCACTAAGTAACTCAATTGAACTACTAAGTGGTCAAATCAGTTTATCAATTGTGACTCACCAATCAGTCGGACTATGAATGTTCAATAATGAACTAAATCGGAGAAACAATTGATCAAATCGGACTATCAGTTGTAACATACCACTCAATCGGACTTTCAATCTTCTTATGAACTGTGACACACCGCTCACTCGGAAAATTGATATTCAGCAGTGAACTCAATCAAACTACTAAGTAATCATAATGGACTATTAATTGTGACTTACTACTCAATCAGACTATCTAATGAACTATATCGAACTACTGAGTGATCAAAATCGTCAACGTAAAGCACACTCTCTATACTCGAGGGGCAGTGCTTGCAACGTGGAAGAGGTGGGGCACAATTATTATTATTATTGGTGTTGTTGTTGTTGTTGTTGTTGTTGTTGCGATTTGAAGCTCTTGTGTAAATGATCATTTCAGTTAGAATCGAACAACAAATTCTACTAGGTCACTAGCCTCTTACCATTGACCCAACATATAAGATATTAAAGCTAAAAAAATATGATGTTATTTGTTTAAAAATGTAAATTAAAAAGTATATCTGTTTTTTAGGGAATACTACTGATACAACAAATATTGTAGATTCTAGGGTTACAATTCAATTTTTGGCAAGCAACATTTTCATGCAACACCCTTGGTGGGTGCATATATATATATATACATATATATATATATTTGAATTTGCATACATACATTTTTTTTATTCTAAAAAACAAACTATTTTGTCAAAGTTAAACATGCTAATCATATATACAGCTAGTGAGACCCCAACAGTATCTTATATCGAGGTGCTCATAAAATTTTCAAAACAAGAGATGCTTGAAATTAATAATAAGAACTTTTCTTAGGAAGAATTTAAAGAGCAGGTGAAACTCTTTGTGGACTCCATGGCACTCTCTGTAAAGTGCTGGGGCACTTTTGTTGTCGAGAAGGGCACTTTCGCAAAATAGTTCTCAATATAGGGGAAGTAGTCTGATTTCTCACAAGTTGGGTAGGGCACGTGTACTCGACTCCCTCTCTGCTTTGCTCTCTGGACTGAATCCCAGAACAGCGACGGCAACGCCCACACCCAGCAACAACAGAGGTCAGGAAAAGATTTCGTTCCTGACCGAACCCTCTCCACCGAACATAAGTACCAAAATCTCGCCACCAAGACCCAACCACGCAACGCAGGTACGACAACCTCTCCAAACCGTCAAATCCTCAGTACTCGAACCCTAATGGATTTCTATTTCTACGAAATTTTGAACTTTATCATGTTTTCAGGGATTCTTTGTCGTGTTTTCCGAAATTCCTCAGTACTTTTTGGATGGTGCCTTTATTGAAGTAAATGAAGATTGTTGCTCTATTTTGATCGGTTATTGTATTTTATAAATACGTGTAACCTCTGATTCTACCTGGGATAGATTAACTTTTATGCTTTGAGGAGAAGCTACATGGCCTTTTCCAATTTCAATGTCATATCTCTCTTCTCATTTCTCAGAAATATAGACCAATTTTTCTTTTTTGCAGTTTTGATGATGGATATTTGTCATCTTTAGAGAGATTTGCAGGTCATGATTTAAGTGGATTGTAAGTTATACCTATCTTTTTATTTTCGTTCCGGGTCTTATTCTTGAGGATACGACCTGTTGATTCGGCTATATTTTATTAGTTTAATCTTTGCATCTCTTATGCTGCTGAGATAGATAAACAGATTTTGAAAGCCCCATTGTTAACATGTAGGCTAGGCTGATCTAAATGAAGCACCAACTGTTACGCACCCGCAAATTTGTCCGTTGGTTTTATATGCTTTAGTATCATACAATTCAAATAATTGTTTAACTGAAAAAAATGAGTATTGTAGTTTGCAAAATGTCGAGTACTTTGAGTTATAGAGGTGATAATGTAAACATTCTACTATATGTAGTTGGCATTTAGGTGCTTTCACATTCTTTTTGAGAAATAGTTATAGGGTTTTTGCTTCAACTTCTGATTTGTGACTTTGATTATTATTGATGCAACTCTGCTTCGGCATCGGTTCAGCAATTTCGACAGGTTCTGTTCAGTAGCTCTCTCAAATTGCAAGTTATTTCATGGTTTGCCTATGTTTATTTTTGGGGTTCAGTAGCTCCAGGCTATCTATCAGAGTATCAGCTTCTTCATTTATTATCTTCATTTATTAAATAGGTTTTCTTTTCTTTGTTTTTTCTTTTTTTTTTATATCTCGTAGTTCCATGGTAGAGATTGTTCCATGGTTTGTGTAGTGCAGACATTCATAATCACATTTGTAGTTGAACAATATAATCACATTTGTAGTTGAACAATATTCCACTGCTTCCCTTATACAACAACTTCTAAATGTTCCTTTGGGTGTTCCCATAAGTATGAGCAAGATTAAAAGCGGAATCGGTCAATGCTTATGCAGCTATGATCTTGGCATTGTAATTATGCAATTAAAGCATGAAATGACAGGGGGCAATAGAAGGGTATTAACAAGCTTTGACTAGATTCTAAAAAAAATACATATTCTAAAA
Organism: Linanthus parryae; assembly: GCA_023055425.1. Taxonomy (NCBI): domain Eukaryota; kingdom Viridiplantae; phylum Streptophyta; class Magnoliopsida; order Ericales; family Polemoniaceae; genus Linanthus; species Linanthus parryae. The sequence continues at coordinate 105,697,969 of JALGPY010000001.1, forward strand.
AAACTAGCTTCGACTAGGGGATACCGTGTCGTTGGGACTACTACCACTTATAAGGAATTCATAACCATTACCCATCTGCGTTAGCAGTCTTATGAATCGAGTAGATTGCATATGAACTGAGGCGTATGAATCCAGTGGAATACCGTGTCGTTACATCAGATGGCAGGACGATAGCGGCATAATGTACAGTCTAGAGTAGCTTCCTAGAAAGTATAGTTGCTCAAAGTATTCTGGGGAAGAGTCTAAGATATAGTTCGAATTTACAGTTTAATAACTCAGATCTTGTGTGGGAATAGTGAAGAGTATATGGCTTGTTGAGTGATATGTTTCGAATGCATGATGCACCAGAAGATGAAAATGAAGATGCAAATAACTCTTCCGGTAACTTGGGTTAAGAGTCTCCTTCACATGAGCAGTCTGAAGGCCCTAGTGGAGTGGAGATGCAAAGTGTTTCTTTGATATACTGAAAGATGCTGAACATCCATTGTACGAAGAATGTAAAAATTTCAGTACTTCGTCAGCAATTGTGACTTTGCTTCATGCTAAATGTCTTTATAAATGGAGTGGTAAATCATTTTTGGGTTGCTTAAGATTCTGAGAGGAATGATTCCTCCAGATTCAACTTTGCGAAAAGATTATTATGGTGCTAAGAAGTATTTTAAAGATTTAGGAATTGGGTATGAGAAACACGCTTGCCCGAATGATTGTATTTTGTTCTGGAAGGAGACAGAGAGCTATGATGAATGTCCAAAGTGTCATGCTCCACGACAGGAAATAGTGAACCTCAGGAACAGTGGCGGAGCCACATAGAGGCACGGGGGTGCAAGTGCACCCCTGAAGTTTTGAATAACTACTATTATACCCCCATAATGCTTTAATAATTTCAGTTGGGCCCTCATTAAATAGCAGTAGTGCACCCCAAAAAATTTACACTCTGCAGTTGTGCCCCTCCTCTTACGGATTTGTGCCTCCCCTCTTACAGAATTCTGGCTCCGCCACAGTGGCGGAGCCACATAGAGGCACGGGGGTGCAAGTGCACCCCTGAAGTTTTGAATAACTACTATTATACCCCCATAATGCTTTAATAATTTCAGTTGGGCCCTCATTAAATAGCAGTAGTGCACCCCAAAAAATTTACACTCTGCAGTTGTGCCCCTCCTCTTACGGATTTGTGCCTCCCCTCTTACAGAATTCTGGCTCCGCCACTGCTCAGGAACATGTTGATGATGAAGTTGTTGCTAAAAAGAAACCTGCAAAAGTTTTGAGGCGGTTTCCTCTGAAACCTAGATTGCAGAGATTATATGTCTTCAAAAACAGCATCTCTCATGAAATGGCATGCTAATGGCCGACAAGAAGATGGATTGATGAGACATCCTGCTGATTCACCAGCATGGATTTTTTATGATTCCAGGTATCCAACATTTTCGATTTGGAAGGTGATTAAATTGGGTGTTCATTCATTCAGTTGTATTGCATTTACCTGATTTGCGACCAGGATAACATTCCAACAGTAAGGTTATTTCTAATTGGAAGAAATAGCAGATGAAACAGTTGGCACTTAGCACGTCTTTATCTTGTACTATGCTGCTAGGAAATAATTGATCATGCTGTCAATATCATATCATCCTGTAACATTATCTTAACAGAGGACATTAACTCTCTTATATTCTTTTTGTAGGAGAACCACTTTTTTATTCTGACTTTTGAATCTCTTATACGTATTTGACAAAAAAAAAGTCTCTTATACAGTTGATTTGCTCAAGTTTGAGACTAAAATGTAACTAATTTCTTCTTTGTTTTGACTGTAGCAAGAGGTTATTCATGTATTCTTTATGTATGACCGCCAGAACTGATTACCACAATAGGTCTGTACATGTCAGTTTGTTTTTAACATCAATGCGTTGAAGTATTATGCTAATGGTTCTTGTTGACCTGCTGCCACAGACCTATGTTGAAGCTGTTGCCGACCTGCTGTTGAAGGTGCTGACCTGCTGCTCCTGTTCTGCTGTTGCTGGTGGCTTGATGCTACGACGACGGCTGCTGTTCTTAGTAGTTTGGAAATGATGTTTTTTAATTCAAAGTCTGATGTTTGCTCATTTTGAGTTGTATTGTGTTGGAAATACTTTGTTAGGAACTTCTATCTAATTAATTGTGTGGTGCTGTTGGGAACTCATATTTGGCCTGCATTGTTTTATTGTCAATGTGGTTGTCTCAGTAAACTAAGTTAACTTGTTTCATGATTAATGCATTCATGTTATCCTACATTAGCATGTTTCTTTGGCAGATACTTCTCATGTTTCTTCCCTTTACATCCTATTTTTTGAATCTTATCATATTTCTTGAATCTTGATACACGAGCCTTTAATTCATTCTTTCCATGAGTTGTCACCTGAATGATAACCAAGTAGCTGCTTCAATTGGGAGCTGTCTTAAATGGTTAATGGTGATGAAATTCATCTTGTTTTGCCAGTTCTAGGAAAATAATTTTTATGTTACATAATTCCACTGTGGAACAAATCTCTCTTGACAAAGTTTTTTTTCCAGACAACTTCATTGCCACATCTCGACTCGTTTCTTAATTCTGAGTAGTTATAATGTTCGTTATTTTGCTCTTGTTTATTTATGATATTTGAGTATTTTACCCTCCAAATTAGTTCCCTTTCAACAAAAGTCCATTTATCGTCACGAAAATGGTCAAATCCACTTCATATCTGACGGGCTAATATAACTAATACTCCTGAAGTTAGAAGCTTAAACTTTGTCATGGTTCCCTTCATCTAGGATTATGCCTCGTAAAATAAAATAAAACTCGTATACTCACATGTCTGAGAAATTGCTTCACTAGCTAGACATACTACCAGAGATTTATGGAATTGGGGGGATTTATGGCGATGTAGCCACAGTTATTGGGGGGGTTTGGTATGACTTATAAGCAGCTTATAAGTCAGTTCTGGATTATAAGTTGAAGACAACTTATAAGCAGTGTTTGGTTTGCAACTTATAAGCTGAACTTTTGGATTTGGACTTATAAGTTCATAGTGTAAAAATGAACTTAAGAAAAAGTTGGGTTTTTGAATCTTTTCTTGAACTTTTGGACTTAACAACTTTTACACCAAATACACAAATCTTTTTTCTTCATCTTTTTTGTCATGAACTTTTTTGGCATAAACGTATAAGACAACTTAAGTTGCAAATAAGTTATACCAAACTCACCCATTATTATCATCTATACCAATAATTCGAGAAATTGTTGGCACAGACATCACTTCTTGCAGCAGTTGAGAACAAACCGCTGGTATATTATTTTTTTACCCACGACTGGTAAGAAGTGTTGGTATTGTACTACTTTTAGCGGCGGTCACAACTGCGGGTAAAAAATTGCTGGTATATGCACTCTGCACCAGCACTTTTTACAACCATGGGCAGTAAAACCGGTGCTATATCCCCTATTTTTTGTAGTGGGGATTCATGCGATCCATAGCAGCCTCCATCTCAGCCATCTGAGCTCTAAGCTGCTCAGTCTCACTTGCTGGATTAGCTGCATCTTCCACAATTGCAACTCCAGCTGCTTCCCCATCCTGCATATTCTTGCGGATCCTTTCAAACTTAGCTCTAGTTTCGTCATCCATGGTAGCTGAGCTTGGTTTCCTCTTGTCTCTACGCTGTGCTCGTGACAAGGATTCCGGGTCTTCAAGTGTTGTATGTAAAGGTTCGTCTCTAGAACGGGACATGCACCGTACAATCTAACCTGAAATCACAACTCACACACAGAACGTAGGTGAGTAACAGATATAAACAGAAAAGTAAATCCCTAAGGTTAGGAATTATAACTAATCTAGCCGAAGTCCCCGATAACGGCGCCAAAAACTTGGCACGCTCCAACCACAAGTGTATGGCTGTCGTGTGTAGTAATATCCGGTAATCCGGGTTGTCGAACTCAATAGAATTTGTTAAATCAGTTATTATATCTAACCTTATGTGGGCAAGTCACAAAATTTTTGCTTTCATAAGTTAATTAAAATAAAATAACAAATATCTCAATTAACTATGAGTTTCGTCACAATTAACGCAGACAAGAATCGCAGGAGTTTTCTTATGAGAAGGAAAAGTGCTGGGAATCTTCTTGTGGATCACTAGGAATGCTACGAATGTGATTTTGGTTTTTGAAACACAAATACACTACTCTTATCAACCGAGCATCCTACAAATTTCCGAGTTACCAAGCAATTTTCTTACACTTACTTTCAACTTAGACCGAGTTACCAAGCCTAAGTCAATTATAAGCATGCATTATTGGACTTTAATCTATTATTTGATCCTAATTAACACTACCCAGTTACGAGATAATGATACGACTAAGTGGTTATCTTGATTTACCGACTAGATCTCATGGAGTTACCACACAATTTATAATTTAGTTTGCTCATACGTTAGCTACTCGCAAGAAAATTAAATAATCAAGCACAAGATAATCATAATAATATGAGAACGCATACCTTCAATCCAAAGAACGAATCAAAGCATCAAAACACTCATTCAAGCAAACCCTAGCTTTCCAACAAGTAATTCCCAGCAATAAAGGGTTTAGCTACAACTACACATGATCAAATCAACAAGTTCAATGATCATAGACAAAAACTAGAGAGAAAGAGAAGAGAAAATATCCAAACGATGCAATCCTAAGCTCTAAGCTTGCTCTTGATGTCTTCTTGCTCTCAAAAACGTCCAAAACCTTGCTTACCCCTGGAAAATACGACCTAAGTTGCTTAAATACGTTTCCAAAATAAGAGGACAAAGTTTTGATAAATCACATAACAGCCCCGCATCAAATCTGTGAAACCCAGCGATGTCTTCGTACTAACACTTTTCTCTTCGTACGAAGAGTCTTCGTACTAAGACTTTTTTCTCTTCGTGCGTAGGCCTTCCCAGTTTGGGGCAGTTAGCTATTCTGATAAGACTTTTCAACCATCAAATTTTTCTATAAATATGAAGCCTTCGTACTAAGACTTTTTCTTAGTACTAAGAGACTCCGAACAGCACAAAAACATCCTTTTTCGACTCTTTTTCGATTCATTGCCGGCTCCTTTGCTTCCTTAAGGATCTCCTCTACCTCGAGACTCCTTTTATGCTATAAAACATTCCCAAATTTTGGGGAACCCTTCATTCATCAATTTAGCTCCTAGAAAGGCGTGGATGATTATGACCGTGTTTTATCTCTTTGAGCATCCTTTTTGACATAACTTTTGCGTCCGGGCTCCGATAAATGTGATTTTTGCCCCTTTGGATCTATTTTGCAACGTAGAATTCATCCATGTAGAGAAATTCCCGTTTCCGGTTCATAATTCCGTTTTTCTCAATTATTGCCCAATATTTGGGTAAAACATCCAAAACGCGCCAAATTTGTCTTTTCTTCTATTCCGAAGCTCTTTTCTTCTCTCCACTTGATTCCCGCATGTGTAATTCATGTTAAAGAACAACACAAACACTACCGTGAAGATAAAATGTGATAAATTATCAAAATCATATTCAAAACCATTAAGAAACGCCCGAATTGTGCATTGAAGCTCAAAAACATCCAAAAGTGCATTTTCTTCATATTTTGGGTCAAATCTTGTTACTTTGCACCGAAATGCACACAAATGACAATATAAAGTGTACATAGGATAACTCTTATTAAGGAGTTATCAGTTCTCTAGGAAGCTTTTCAAGTCTCAGAGAACTTGAGGAAGTGGCTTGTCCACTTTTATTTTCTTGATTTTTTTTTCAAGGCTTTGAGACGCACTTTCAAGGCCTTGGAAATTCCTTCTGTTTTTCTGCAAGTTTTCCTTGGAACCATTTGAAGGCTCTGCTTCATCCTCTGACTCATGCTTGTTCAAATTCATGTCTGCAAAATTTTCACTTAAAGAACCATCACAACTTTCATAAAAAATAACATGTATACTTTCTTCAACAAGCTTGGTTCTCTTATTATAAATTCTATATGCTTTTCTAGTCAGTGAATAATCAAGAAAGATACCTTCAACACTTATGAAACCATCAAACTTACCAAGATTGTCCTTACCATTGTTGTGAACAATACAAGTGCAACCAAAATGTTTGAAATAAAATATATTTGGCTTTCTTCCTTTGAAAAGCTCATACGGGGTCTTCTTCAAGATAGGGCTAATCAGACACACATTTAGTATACAGTTGGCAGTGTTTACACCTTCTTCCCAAAGGGATTTTGGCAACTTTTACTCCAGAAGCATTGTCCTTGACATATATTCAAGAGTCATGTTCTTTCTTTCAACAACACCATACTGCTGAGGAGTTCTTGGAGCAAAAAAATTGTGAGAGATTCCATACTTAGCAAAAAATGAATCAAACTCAAGTTGCTCAAATTCTCTATCATGATCACTTCTAATAGAGGAAATATGCAGATTTTTCAAAGTTTTGAAGCTATTTACAAAGTTTTGAAAATTCAGTTAGACCTTCAGATTTTTCTCTAAGAAATATTACCCAAGTAAATCTAGATAAATCATCTACAATTACTAGCATGTACTTCTTAACCTTTGGAGTTGGAGTTCTCATAGGACCACAGAGATCCATACGAGATAATTCAATGGGTCTAGTAGTACTTACAAAGTTTTTTGACTTGAATGAACTTCTTGTCTGTTTACCTTGAGCACATGCTTTGTGTAACACCCCTAAAATGACCAAGCCGAAAGCCCGGGGGTGTCACTCCTTACCCGATGTTAAAACCGGATACAAGGACAATTAAAAGTGGATACCAAGCAAATCATCCAAAAGTCTTTAAACAATACTTATCACAATTCAATTATTTGTGCCTCAAACCGGCCATATAACAATCTAAGGAGATAATGAATCTAGAACGGGTCTATTTATTTAAAGTGAAGATACTAAATGTCTAGTGACGATTCACGCCCCCGCTAAGCTATGCTCCCATCATTTAGACATGTGGTGAAGAAAACAAAAGAGAACACCACAGTTTCCAAAAACCAGCAAAAATACTGAGTAAATAAACACCCATACACGTAAACAAATTATGAGGCATGATTTAGTAAAACAACAACAGTTTACAATGAAGGAGATGAAGTATGAATAAATGTTAGAAGCAAGAATTCACCAGCTTTTTATTTTAGCGTTTCAATTAGGGAAACATTCCCAATGTTTCTTCATTGTCCAAATGGGACTTCCAAATTTTTAACAATAGAAGTCCTAGTCTTAAAATCCACATTATTATCACGTTGACACGAGGAAGAACCAACCATCACAAGCTACCAAGACCATGAGTGTCGACACCCCCCTAAGACTTCTTGCGGTCAGAGAGGTAAGTACAAGGGCGACCCGGGGCTGTTGTGACCGAGTGAAATAAAATAAAGTGGGTCGAGTGACTCGGTCACAAAATAAAGTGGGTCGAGTGACTTTAGTCAAAATTTACCAAACCCAAGAATAAATAAGAAAGTGTTCCTCGGTACAACCAATCCACTTTACGTCATTATGTTTTATTAATTTTTCATGTGGTAGTTGTGATATCACCACTTTAGTAAATCAAATAAGCTAGCTACTCAAGTAAACATATAAAAAACATATTTCATTTTGAGACAATAAATCACATGAAATATTTTTTACATGAAGAAAGGAATGAGCGCTAGGCCTAGCATGTTTACTCATCTCAAATAAAAGCAACTACAGAAACTCAGTCGTAGTACTCAACGTATCCCTCGTCTGAGAACTCGTCGCCTACAAGTTAAAAATATTCTAATTAAGCACAATACTTTATTAATATGCATGCTAAACTATACTATATCAACATGATTCTTAGTCACGGTTTATGCTCTATTTCCAACCCAACATCCCCACGTGAAACCAATATACAATTGAATAGGACGATTGGTTCTACACTAATGACACGTTCCTACTCGCCGGTTCATATTGATCCGCAACTACACTATTTATTTTAAAAAAAAAGAGCTACTAATTAATTTAGACCTATATTTTCCTAGACACAACCCACAAAATTCTTTAAAACATTTCTACTTAGAGTCAAGATCACAAAACGAGTTCCAAAACTCCCATAATTTAACTAATTTCGACATCTAAACACTAAAAACTAAACCCATCAGCATTAAAGACAGTTTCATCACTTTGAGCGACTAATTTTAGGCCTACTGCGACAAATTCAGACCCTTTAGTGACCTGACAGATTGTTCACCAATCCTAGAGTACCCAATCACTCGTCTAACGATCCCGATTTCGACTCCTATTCAATTATTCGGTGACTACAACTCGCCTTAGCAACCCAACACACAAAACAAGTGGTAGTTTCTAGTTATCCTCTAGTTTTGGATTGATTTTACCACTTACATAAACTAGGGTTCAAGGGTACTACATGAACAAGGATGAATCAAGCTATAAAGATGAATAATGCTTGATATAATACAAGAATTTAACCAACTAAAATATGAAATTGAGAGTGAAAAATATCAAATCGACGAAAAATAAGAACTTACAAGTGAAGGAGATGAAACTAAGAGAGATTTAGAGGCGAGACGAAGTTTTTGGCGGCGTTGTGGCGGTGGAGCTTGGTGGCCGAAAGGGGCTACTGAAAATCAAAGGGGCCAGAGTGACCCATAGAAGAAAAAGAAAAAGGAAAAAAAAGGAAAGAGAAGGAGAAGAACCATGAATCAGAAGAAGGAGAAGGAGAAGAAGAAGAAGAAGAAGAAGGGCTTACCTGGGCGGCGGCGGCGGTTGCTGGTAGCCGCTGCTTGTTGTGCCGCTGATCCTGTTTCGCTCGGACAGAGAACAACGAAAGGGAGACAGCGGAGAGAGAGGTCACGACAGAGAGAGAGATGAGAGGGAGATCACGAGGGAAGAGAGACAGTGATGATGATGATGATGATTTCGGAGAGAATCGACTAAGAAAGAAAGAGGTTGGAACAATTTTTGACGAAGAAGGCAACAATCCGATTGACAGGAGGGTTTTTCCAATTCACATACGTGAATTAGGGGAAGAAATCATGGTATTATGATTTTGGGTGTAATTTTTACACCAATCAGTTGTAAAATACACTTTCACACCCCTAGTTTATGTAAAAGACATCCACCACCCCCCTAATTTAGGTAAAAGACTCTAAAAACTTTAGGTAAAAGTCACAAAACCCCCAAAATCTTATTAACAATGAAAATTAACTCCCAACACTTTTATTAATATAAAAAATACCCATAGCCACAAGATAGGGTATTTCATCTTCCCCCCTTAAAGAGAGCTTCGTCGTCGAGACTTAAACCAAATCCTCAACAACCAATAAGGTATGAATCATGTATGAATCTTTAATCAAGGGTATATCTATTAAATGAAGATCTAAATTCACGTATGATATGAAATATACTATAAGGAGTACTAATAGTGACGTAATAATGACGTATTAATAATTGAAGAATTGCATCCTCTCCCCCTTAGAGGAGTGACGCCCTTTGAACTCAAAACACCTCGTAAAAAAGGTTAGGATACTTATTCCTCATCTTATCCTCCGCTTCCGATGTTGCCTCTTCTGTGGGGGAGTTGTCCATAAGACCTTTACAAGCTTGACACTCTTGTTGCATGTGTCCCTTGTCTTTGAGTCTAGAATCTCAGCAGGATGCTCCTCATAACTCAACGAAGGGTCCATTTCTTCTGGTTCGGGATCCAATACATGAGATGGGTATGTGACACTCTTCTTGAGTTGTACGTGTTCACTTCTTTCTTCAAGATACAGTCGTACGTGATCACATGATCATGTGGTGTAGCTATGGGGAAGGGATCGTAGATGATTGTTCCAACACAGATCCTTTAACAATTGATGATTTCGTAAGTGAATATAGTGATTATGGTAATTTAAAAGAAATCCTAGTCGAACAAGTCTGTCAATCTCGCTTGTCGATTTTTCTTGGTACAACAGTTGGAGTGTGACTAATTAGTCGCGATTCCTTCACTATCGCCTTTGATCATTTTCTATCCTATCATGGAGCACTACGAATATGAAACAGTGTCACATATGTCATAAATTCCAGATTAGCAACTTGAATCATTATTGACCATTGACAACCAAATTTAAGAGGACATTTTTTCTTGGAGGCATTTATTCTCATAGCAGGTCTCAAATAATTTAATAGTGTTCTCCTCATTGGAGTAACCTCTTAGACCAAAACGACCAACAACAATAATATGAGTCAGAGTCAAGATTAGTTTACAAATTTATTCGTTCAAATTTTCCAAGTAGAGACAACAACGTTAAAACAAGAAGAAATCCACATGCCGACGAGTCTCCTAATGTTTGGTACTGGCCACCGATTCACGGTACTGGGTAACATATATAAGGTCTTTGTTCCCTTCCCACTTCTTGACAATTTAGAGCAGTCTCTTACACATGAAATATGGATCTACGAACTTGAAAGTGTGTAATGTAGACTAAATACAGGACCAAAATACTCTAGAATGGGGGGGGGGGGGGGGTTGAATAGAATATGAAAACTTTTTGCAAAACTCAAAGTTTAACAGAATAACTTTGTGTGAAACTCAAATCTCAAGGCCTTGAGATTTTAGTAAACTGTCTGAAACTTTCAAAGGTAAAATAGAAAGCTTCAAGGCCTTGAACTATTATCAATTCTAAACAGCTTATGAACCCTAGTTTGATTTGAGTTGTATGCAGCAGATAATAATCAAACTGTAAAGTAAAGAACACAAAGCAATTTACAGAGTTCAGTCCCAATGGACCTAATCTCTGCCAGAGGGATTTAATCCCACCAGGATTGGGCAAACACTTCTTATTACTCACACAGAAACAGCCCTAGATCTTCAAGCCTAAGTGATTTCCCTTACACCTATACAGCTTGTGGTTCCATACCTATCTAGTTCCAGATACTAACTGTTGAGCTAACAGAACCTCTTGTTGCTCACTTGAACAACCAACCACTAGGTTAAGTGAGGTTTAAGATAATCAAAAGATACACAGATTACAGAACAAGTGAAGAACACAGTAGAAGAAATAAGCTATTGAAGCCTGGATGTGTTCTTCTGGAAACTGGATTGATTTGATCTTCTGGAATCTGGATTGAAGCTTGGATCCTTGTGTGTTTGAATGAATGATCTCCCACGAATTTGTCACACCTTTCTGAGTATTCTGCAAGCCTCTCTTACTTCAAAATTCAAACCAATCTCTTTCATCTGAAATTGTGTTAGATATGTAAATAGTGTAAAATATAAGTATATGCAATAAATCCCTGATCTGTATAATCAGATATCTAATCTGCAACAAAGAAATGTTAGAACATATAGCAGAATAAAACAACTCTTAAGGCTTTGAAGCTCTGTTAGTATCTCAAGGCCTTGGAGTATCTGAAATGCTTTGCTGCTTATGTCTTTGCCTTTGTCTTTCATCACACAAAACAATTGCCATCCAAAACACATTCAACCGTCTTTGAATCAACAATCTCCACCTTGATGAAAGACAAAACCTACAGTCTTGTATAGATTTTCCTGCCACTCATTATGAAAATTAGATAACCAAAAAATGCAGATACAATAGACAATAATACCAGATAGATAACCAGTATACCACACATAATCAGCAAAAATTTACATATAAAACACAACTGATTAAACCACAAAACAACTAAGTATTATTATTATTCAAATACTGCAAACACAAAAACACATAATTTCTCCCCCTTTTTGACTTTCATCAAATAAGGATGAAGAAATGTTGGATCGTTACTCAGAGTCTTAAAAAAAAAGTTAAACAAAATTATTGCTAAAAAGTCAAGGCCTTGAGAACAGAAAAGAATAAGAGAAAGAAATAGAAGGTCAAGACTTTGGCATTCTCTGATCTTCACTTCTTCTTTGATGTCTGGCCTTTCTCTGAGCCTTCTCCAACTTCTTCTTCACTTGCAGCATCTTCAGCAGACTGATTACCTTCTTGTTCAGCTTCCACTTCTGCAACAACTTCTTGAATTATCTCATCCACTTTCTTCTTAACCTATACTCAATCCCCCTCTATAGCTGCATCAACACCTGTGTCTTCACCAGCATCTTCTTCATCAGTTTGTTTATACAAATCCTTTGAAGTAAGCACCACTGGTATTGGCTTCTTTTTCTTCTTCAGAAAATCTCCCAGCCTTTCATCTGAATCCACATAGGTGTCATGACTAGTAGCAGAAGGTATCTTCTCCAAATTCAAACCCTTGATGAAAACATTCAGCTTTCCATTCATAACATTCATCAAGCCCTTGAACTGGTTGAATTCAGCTGACATGTCAAATAACCTTTGTCTGAGATCTTGAATCTCAACCTGCTGATCTTCTAACTTCTCAACCAACAAAGAGTAATCCTCATTGGCTTGTCCTTTCCCAGATGTAGCCCCCTTTGGCTTCACAAACTCCTTCTCTGCAAGTTCCTCCTTTGACAAATCTGAATAAAACTTCCAATGTCCTTTTCCAGTCTGAACAACCCCAATCCTCTGAAGTGCAGTCTCATCAATCAACCCAAAACCTCCAGTAATCTTTTCCTCTCCTTTCACAGGTACATCAAAGTATTCAAAGAAAAGAGGTAACAGGTTGGCATATGGAAGAGGATGGTTTCTAGTTCTGGTTGCACAATAAATCATATGCTCCATAACAACTGCTGGCAAGTCTATCTCAAACCCTTGAGATATCAGATACTTCAAAATAAGAACCTTATCAGTCACTAACTCCCTTGAGTTCTCCCTAGGAACTACACTTCTCATCAGAATTGTAAACAGGATTTTGGCTTCATAGTTGAGCGTAGAGTGTGTCAACTGCTTTGGACCAGAGGGTACACCTTCAATAAAAAACATCTCCTTTGCCTTATCCAGACACTCCTTCCTATCAGGGTAATCTCCAACATTATACTTCCTAGGAATGCCCAAGAATTCGGCAAAAGTCCTATGGTCTAATCTCAAATTTACTCCAGCCACTTTTGAAGTTAACACCATTTTATCATCACCTTCAAAAAACAAATTCAGATAAAACAACCTAGTTAACCTAGGATAGGCCTTTGAATTAGGATTTAACACCTTTCAAACAGCAGTTTCTCTTAACTTTCTCATGCCGTAAATATCCAATTTATCCAACAATTCTTCAGAAACCATACTACAGAAAGCTACCTTAGATGAAGCATAACCTTGCATCCATACAGTTCTAACCTCAGAACTAACAAATCAGTCTGTAGGAAGTACATTCTTACCTTGATAACCTTTCTTGGTTGCAGCAGCAACCTGCTTAACCCTAGTTTTCTTCTCTGAGGTTTTGCTCTCTTGTTCTCCTTCAGATGGTTTCTTCTTACTTTCTTGAGCAGATTTCCCCTTCTCCTCTTCACCAGTCTATTTATTTTCTCCCCCTTTCTTCTTCTCTGACCTAGGTTGATCACCACCCTGTGTCTGTGTCTCCTGCTGTGGATCAATGCTTAAGCCTTCATCTCCCTTCTCTGTTCTGAACTTCTTTGCAGGAGGAGAGTCCTCATGCAAGCCTAGAGTGTTTTCTGAATCTGAATCAGAAATCACTATCTTCTTCTTCTTATTTGCCCTTTTTTTGGATCTGCTAGAAGACTTTCCCTGTTGCTGAATTCTGCAAATTTGCGCTCCATTTTGGGGTTTAGGGTTTTGAGAAGAGAATGTGATTGAGAGAAACTGAGAGAGAGAGGAGAGTTGTAGAGACTTGAGAGAGAATGAGAAGAAAAAGCCCTGACTTTCAGCTTAAGTAGGTTGAAAAGGATGAGTCATAAAAGGACTCTGCTAAATTAACATGCAAAATAGAATCTTGAAAAATATTTTTGGATATTTTAGAAAATTCTCTGACTAATTCAAATATTATACAGTTATCTAAAAAGATAAGATATAATATTTGATGATCCATTTTTTTTAAAAATATTACAGGTATTTTCAAGACCTGGAGAACAATCTCAAGGCCTTGAGATTTTCTGCAGTTTGAGAAACTTCAAAGCTTTGAGCTATACTTTCAAGGCTTTGGAAAGTATAATCTCAAGCCTTTGAGATTTCAACACATAATTACATATAAGTACTAATACTCCCCCTAAACCAATGCATCCTTATTTAACATCCCCAATTCAAGCTTTAGAGATGAAAACCTATCATCTGGCAAAGGTTTAGTGAAAGAATAAGTAATCTGCATTGAAGTAGAAATAAGATTTAAAACAACATCACCTTGTTCTGCATGATCTCTAAGGAAGTGATGTCTCACATCTATGTACTTAGTCCTTGAGTGCTGGACTAGATTCTTAGAGATTGAAATAGCACTTGTGTTGTCACAATGAATAGGCACATTTCTGAAATTGTAGCCAAGATCTCTTAGTTGTTGAGCAATCCATAACACTTGTGAACAGCAAGCACATGCTGCAATATATTCAGCTTCTGCAGTAGATAATGCTACAGAGTTTTGCTTTTTGGAATGCCAACTGATCAATGAAGATCCAAGAAATTGAAAGAATCCAGAGGTACTTTTCCTGTCTACTTTATATCCTGCAAAATCTGCATCTGAATAGCCACTCAACATAAAATTAGATCTTCTTGGATACCAAAGCCCTAAGTCTCTGGTTCCATTAAAATATCTAAAAATTCTTTTGACTGCAGTTAAATGACTTTCCTTAGGATCTGCTTGGAATCTAGCACACATACAGACACTAAACATAATATCAGGTCTGCTAGCAGTTAAATACAACAGTGATCCAATCATACCTCTATATTCCTTTTGATTCACGCTCTTACCATTTGAATCTTTGTCTAAAGAGAGTGATGAACTCACAGGGGTCTTAAGCACCTTGGACTGTGACATATTGTACTTAGTCAGTAAGTCCTTGGTATACTTTCCTTGATGTACAAAAATTCCTTTCTTCATTTGTAAGATATGAAGTCCAAGAAAGAAATTCAGTTCACCCATTAAGCTCATCTCAAACTCCCTGCACATCAGACTAGAAAACTCTTTTGAAAGAGCATCATTAGTAGCACCAAATAAAATATCATCTACATAAATCTGAACTACTAACAAATCACTTTGATGATGTTTAATGAAAAGAGTTTTGTCAACTCCTCTTTCGAAATTATTTTCAAGTAGAAATTTTGAAAGCCTGTCATACCAAGCCCTTGGAGCTTGTTTTAACCCAAAAAGAGCTTTGTCCAGTTTATAAACATGATCAGGAAAGTTTTCATCTTCAAAACCAGGTGGTTGTGCTACAAAAAAATCTTCGTGTAAATATCCATTCAGAAAAGCACATTTAACATCCATTTGATAAAGCTTTATGTGATTGTGAGATGCAAATGCAAGAAGTATTCTAATAGCTTCTAACCTGGAAACAGGAGCAAAAGTCTCCTCATAATCTATACCTTCTTCCTGATTATATCCTTGAGCTACCAGTCTGGCTTTATTTCTTACCACTTTGCCATTCTCATCAAGCTTGTTTCTGAATACCCATCTGGTTCCAATAACTGATCTCTCTTTAGGTCTGGGAACCAGATTCCATACCTTGTTTCTTTAAAACTCATTCGGCTCACTTTGCATTGCAATGATCCATTCTGCATCTTCTAGTGCTTCCTTGGTATTTTTAGGCTCAATCAAAGATAAAAATGCACTAAAAGCACACAAGTTCTTCAACTGTCCTCTTGTCTGAGTTCCAGTTGATGGATCTGATATAATGTTATCAGCTGGATGATCTGCAAGGTACTTAAACTTCTTTCTTGCTATCCAGGAATATTCTCCTTCAAGGCTTTGAGTCCTTGAAACAGTATAGGGAGCATCATAGAAAGTTTCAGCTTCTGTCTCAAGGCTTTGAGATTTTGGTTCAGCAGGAGGTTCAAGGCCTTGAGATTCTGCTGATTGATTCTGCACATTAGTTTTGCCTTTGTCTTCTTTCACAGCATCATCATCTGATTCATGCTTGTTCAAATCTAGATCTGCAAAACTTTCACTCAGAGAATCCTTAGTACTTTCATCAAAAATTACATGAATACTCTCTTCCACAATCTTGGTTTTTCTATTATAAACTCTATAAGCTTTGCTAGATTGAGAATATCCAAGAAATACACGTTCATCACTTCTAGCATCAAACTTACCAAGATTGTCTCTACCATTATTATGCACAAAACAGATACAACCAAAATGTTTAAAATAATAAACAGTAGGCTTTCTACCATTAAACAGTTCATAAGGGGTCTTTTTCAAAATAGGTCTAATCAAGCATCTATTCAGCACATGATTGGCAGTGTTAACAGCTTCTGCCCATAAGAACTTTGGCAAATTACTTTCAAGAAGCATGGTTCTAGACATATCCTCAAGGTGCAAAAAACAAATCATTGCCTCAACAGGCTGTTAGACCAAGTGCATAAATTTGAGTCATACTCAGAATCAGCCATGTTTGGTGGCCTAATTCCTTTTGGAACCCAAATCTGCCTAACCTGTCCCTTAAACTGATAAGGATAAGTATTCCTCATAATGTGAGGTTCTGATCTTCTGAAGGGACAAGTTAATCTGACATGACCAATTTTTCCACAGTAATGACATTTTGGAGAATGTCTGCTACCAGATTTGACAAAAGTAGTTTGGCCTTTCTTTGGAAAATTTGGATAATAGCCAATCCCACTTTTATACATTGATTTCAGACTTCCTCCAAGAATGAGATTCAGATTATGTTCTGAGCCTGTAAAATTAGCTAGGACCTTCATGGACTCTTGAAGTTTCTCAGTCAAAGAACAGATCTGTTGTTCTAAATTCTCAGAATGAGTCTTTAGATCAACATATCTTCCAGTCAAAAGAGTGTTTTGATCAACAACCTCTTTTATCTGTGCCTTCAAGGCTTTGAACCTGATGTCCAAGGCCTTGAAGTCCTTTTCAAGATTTGTCTTAGAAACTTCAACATTTTTGTTTGAAACAACTAGGTCCAGGTTTTTTCTTACCTGCTCATGAATCTTAATCTTTAAAGCAGAAATCTCATTTCTATAACTTTCCTCATTTAAAAACATACTTTTAAGAATGTTAAAGCAAATCAAAGCACGTGAAATCTAATGCAAACACTAAAATAAAAAAACGTGCCTCTAATGAAAGATGAAGCGACAAACTAAGGCAAGTTTTTTGAGAATCAGGAGCTGCATATCATGCGGTAGACTTCTTCTAGTAGGATTAAACAAGGGTAATTTTTTAGTGACTTGGGATCAAGTAGACAGTGAATTATCTATATTTTGTATTATCTCTCTCTCTATATATATATATTAAAGAAAGGGAATGATCTTCTTCTTTTGCCACATGGGATTTGAGAAAATGTCATTTGGTAGAGTCTCTCTCCACTTGGCATACACATGTCATGTATGTGCCAATGAAATCTTGCCATATTAGAATTTTGTGACATGCCATCTTAACAAGTGTACTCTAATTTTAATGACATTTAATGTTTCCTTCAGAAGGGCAAATCTTCAACTCCAAACTTAAGATATTTATTTAATCAAGACAAAGTTTGAAGTCAACGTATTTCACCCATTGAACTAAAATGAATTTTAATTCAATTATTTGAATTTAGACAATCCCGCAACTTAAATGAGAAGGAGAAGAAAATGAATAAGATTAAATAATTAATTTGAATGCACATTCAGAATACAATAAGTAAATGTAAACTAAACAAATATCTAAATTATTGGTATATTCTTGAATTACTAGTCAATGGTACATTTCTTTTTAACTAAATGGTACCATCTTTTTGAGTAATACTTTTGGCACCGTATTTTTTACTTTATTTGGTACAATCTCTTTGTAGTCTATAATAAGTAATGAATTTATTAATGTCCAAGTACCTAAACATTTAATAAGAATTTAATAATCAGTAGTGTGTAAACATTTTGTTAATCTTGAGCAGAGTTTATATCCACAAGTTCCTATACTTTATATAAGACTCTAATTGAATTAAAAAAGGGAATTTCATTACTACCAATCATTTACAAATATTTGTCTATTTTAATTATATGTATTTAATTATTTTCTTGTTTACCATATGCTTCTTATCCTTATCTTGCAACCTCTTTGCATGTCGAACCAGTAGAGACGTCCAACAGAAACCACTGTTTATAATGAACCCCTTCGATTCCTACCGCTTCAATAATGAGTTCAATTGAATGGAAGTACAAAGTTGTCACCTGAGAAGAAAAGTCTTTTATTGGTCCTCACATGAAAGGGTCCTTATACTTCCGACTTTGGTTAATCTTGGGTTGATAATTTTATAGTTTCTTTCGTATGAAATATTTCCTGTTACGTTCTATGTTGGATCCACTATGCATTTCTCAGTGAACTCACACTTCTTAATTCGACTGAAGTAACTTTGTATCTTTTAGTTTTTTTCCCAATGAATCTTCTCTCTCAATTTAAAGGTATATGTTAATGATTTGAATCGTTTTTTATTTAAATTCCTGTTATTACTGAGTCATTTATACTAATATCTATTGATTCACTAATAACATGAGTTTAAATAAAAAAAGGAAATGAGAGGATTGTAGACATAGAACTCTTCATTTCATTCAGCTATGTGAATATTTCCGTGATCCAAGGAAAGTGTTGTGTTCTATTCTCTTTAAATTTGTACTGTCTCGTTACACATTCTCTGTAAATGTGTGATCTTACTAATTTAGAATTTAAATTGAGTTTGTGATTTTTAATGCGGCCTAGAAATTGCATCCTCTCAGCAGGGACTAATGTGTTTAAAAATTACGGACATATGTGAAATGTGATCCTAAGTATAAGGATTAAAGGGCAAGCCGAATTACATCTCGTCTCAATAAATATGACCCTATCCTACTACTAGAGTTATGCATCACTATTCGTATCAGATACATGAACATCTCGGGTTTCAAGAGAGATTTATTTTAGATGTCGCTGCAGTCTGAGACCAGCAGTTTTCGTGACACGGAGTCATTCTCTTCCCCTAGACAGCTGACACCAATGAGGGATTCCATCAAGAACATTTCCCTATGAATATAATAGGTATGTTGTATCGTCAGCATTCATGATCATCACCAAAAGATTGAGGAAAATGTTATACCAACGAATTGTGCTATCCACTTTGGATCTTCATGGGTTTTAGAAGCCCAAATTTATTTATTTTTACTATGTTTCTATGCCTAAAACTCTACATGTGTACTCCATTTTCTATTAAGCATCAAATTCAATGAACCTAATAATACGATCATCCGATCTATGAGCTAGATCAACTGAAAATATGATTATTTAAGTTCAAAAATTCAATAGGATAACTCTTTAGCAGAGATTGTAATTGTGTGATTTCTCTTTGTTCGATCTTGCAATCAGCAAAAGAAATAAAGATCGACCGCATTGCACAATATCTACAATTTTGATTCTACTTGAAGATTCACTTAAATAGTGAGTCAGCGAATTTTTGTCGTCTCTTTGTTAAATCATGAAACTTGCAAAAGAAACAAAGATCATTATTTAGCACAAATCCAGTACTGTAATGATAACTTGAAGAATAAGTGAGAAATTAAAATAGTTTATCAAGGTATGCGGCCACTTTGATATTGTTTTGAATCAATAAGATAAGCTTTTATGATGCGAAAGGGGCCTTTACGAAAGTACGTATCTTTAAAATTTTTTTTTTATGGTGGGAATTCGTGTCACGGGTCGTGTTCGTGTCGGGTCGTGTTCGTGTCAAGACCCATACATGGTAAACCTGAACCCGAAACATATCCTAAACATGTGTAGTACTATGGACCCTAACCCGACCTAAAGAATAAATCGGTTACCTGTCGTGTAAACCGTTTATTTCACACCATCACACAAATATTACTATATAATATAGTCTAAATGTATATATAATACGAGCACGCAAATCAAAGCACGTGAAATCTAATGCAAACACTAAAATAAAAAAACGTGCCTCTAATGAAAGATGAAGCGACAAACTAAAGCAAGTTTTTTGAGAATCAGGAGCTGCATATCATTCGGTAGACTTCTTCTAGTAGGATTAAACAAGGGTAGTTTCATAGTGACTTGGGATCAAGTATACAGTGAATTATCTATATTATGTATTATCTCTCTCTATATATATATATTAAAGAAAGGTAATTAGCTTCTTCTTTTGCCACAAGGTATTTGTGAAAATGTCATTTGATAGAGTCTCTCTCCACTTGGCATGCACATGTCATGTATGTGCCAATGAAATCTTGCCACATTAGAATTTTTTTGACATGTCATCTTAAAAAGTGTACTCTAATTTTAATGACATTTAATGTTTCCTTGAGAAGGGCGAATCTTCAACTCCAAAATTAAGATGTTGATTTAATCAAGGCAAAGTTTGATGTCAACGTATTTCACCCATTGAACTAAACTGAATTTTAATTCAATTATTTGAATTTAGACAAACCCGCGACTTAAATGTGAAGGAGAAGAAAATGAATACGTTTAAACAATTAATATGAGTGCACATTCAGAATACAATAAGTAAATGTTAACTAAATATATATCTAAATGATTGGTATATTCTTGAATTACTAGCCGTTTGTACAATTCTTTTTTAACAGAATGGTACAATCTTTTTGAGTAAATACTTTTGGCACTGTATTTTTTACTTTATTTGGTACAATCTCTTTTTATGGAATGGTAAGATTTTTAAGTAAACACCTTCGACACCCTATTTTTTCTTATTAACCTATGGCACAATTTCTGCTAAATACAATTACATTCATTTGTAAGTGGTTGTAGTCTATAATAAGTAATGAATTTATTAATGTCCAAGTACCTAAACTTTTAATAAGGCTATAATAGTCAGTCATGTATAAACATTTTGTTAATCTTGACCAGAGTTTATACGCACAAGTTCCTATACTTTAAATGAGACTCTAATTGAATTTGAAAAAATAATTTAATTACTATCAATCATTTACAAATATTTGTCTATTTTAATTATATGTATTTAATTATTTTTCTTGTTTACGATATGCTCTTCTCCTTATTTTCGAATCCCTTAGCATGTCGAACCAGTAGAGACGTCCAACAGAAACCAGTGAATATAATGAGCCACTTCGATTCCTGCCGCTTCAATAATGAGTTTCATTGAATGGAAAAACAAATTTGTCACCATAGAAGGTAAGTATTTTACAGGTCCTCACATGAAAGGGTCCTTCTACTTACGACTTGGGTTAATTTTGGGTTGATTATTTTATAGTTTCTTCCGTATAAAATATTTCCTGTTATGTTCTATGTTGTATCCGCTATGCTTTGCCTAGTTAACTCGCGCTTCTTAATTATACTGTAATAACTTTGTATCTTTTAGTTCTTTTCCCATAAATCTCCACTCTCAATTTAAAGCTATAGGGTAAGGATTTGAATAGTTTTCTGTTTAAATTCCTGCTATTACCGAATCAACTATTCCAATATCTATTGATTCAGTAATAACATGAGTTTAAATAACAAATATGAAAGGAGAGCATTGTAGACATAGAACTCTTCATTTCATTAATTTTGTTGATTATTTCCTTGATCCGATGAAAGTGTTGTGTTCTGTTCTCTTTAAATTTGTACCTCTCGTTACACGTTCTCTATAAATGTGTGAACTTACTAATTTATAACTTAAATTGAGTTTGTGATTTCTAATGGGGCCTAGAAATTGCATCCTCTCAACAAGTACTAATGTGTTTAAAGGTTACAGACATATGTGCAATGTGATCCTAACTGTAAGGATTAAAGGGAAAGCGGTATTATATCTCGTCTCGAAAATATCATCATATCCTACTACTAGGATTACGCATTCACTATTCGTATCAGATACATGAACATCTCGGGTTTAAAAAGAGATATATTTTAGATATCGCTACAGTCTGAGACAAGGACTTGTCGTGAGACAGAGTCATTCCGTTCCCCTAGAAAGCTGACACCAATGAGGGATTCCATCAAGAACAATTCCCTATGAATATAATCGGTATGTCGTATCATTAGCGTTTGTGATCATCACCAATAGATTGAGGAAAATGTTATACCATCAAATTATGCTCATCCACTTTAGATCTTTATGGGTTTTCTTTTCTTTTTTTTTTCTTTTTTTTACTATGCTTATTCGCCTATAGCTCTACACGTGTACTCCTTTTTCTAATAAGCATCAAAGTCAATGAACCTAATAGTTCGATCATCCCATCTAAGAGCTAGATCAATTGAAAATATAATTATTTAAGTTAAAAAATTCAATAGGATAACTCTTTAACAAAGAATATAATTGTGTGATTTCTCTTTGTTAGATCTTGCAATCAGCAAAAGAAATAAAAATCGACCGTGTTACACAATTTCTTCAATTTTGATTCTACTTGAAGATTCACTTAAACAGTGAGTCAGCGAATTTATGTCGTCTCTTTGTTAAATCATGAAACTTTCAAAAAAAAACAAAGATCATTAGTTAGCACAAATGTAGTACTGTAATGATCACTTGAAGAATAAGTGAGAAATTGAAGTAGTTTACCAAGGTTTGCGGCCATTTTGATATTGTTTTGAATCAATAAGATAGGCTTTTATGATGCGAAAGGGGCCTCTACGAAAGTACGTATCTATAAATGTATTTTTTGGGATGGGAATTCGTGTCATGGGTCGTGTTCGTGTCGGGTAGTGTTCGTGTCAAGACTCATATTGGGTGAACCTGAACCCGACCCATATCCTAAACATGTGTAGTACAGCGGACCCTAACCCGACCTACATAATAAATGGGTTACCCGTCGTGTAACCCGTTTATTTCACAAAATCTCACAAATAATATTATGTAATATAGTCTAAATGTATATATAATACGAGTACACAAATTAAAGCACATCAAAAATGCAAACACTCGAATCAACAAAGTGCCGCAAATCAAAGATGACGCGACAAACTAAGGCAAGTTTTTTGAGAATCAGGAGCTGCATATCATACCGTAAACTTCATCTAGTGGGATTAAACAAGGGCAACTTTTTAGTGACTTGGGCTCAAGTAGACAATGTATTATCTATATTATATATTATTTTCTCTCTCTCTCTCTCTATATATATATGTGTATATATATATATATTAAAGCAAGGGAATGAGCTTCTTCTTTTGCCACACGGGATTTGAGAAGCATTCCTTGAATGTCGTTTGGTATAGTCTCTCTCCACTTGGCATACACATGTCATTATGTGCCAATTAAATCTTGCCACCTTAGAATATTTTGACATGTTATCTTAAGAATTTTAATCTAATTTTAATGACGTTTAATGTTTCTTTGAGAAGGGAAAATCTTCAACTCCAAAATTACGACGTTGATTTAATCAAGACAATGTTTGATGTTCAACGTATTTTACCCATTGAACTAAAATGAATTTTAATTCATTATTTGAATTTAGACAACCACGTGACTTAAATGAGAAGGAGAAGAAAATGAATAATATTAAATAATTAATATGAATGCACATTCAGAATACAATAAGTAAATGTAAACTACACAGATATCTAATTGATTGGTATATTCTTGAATTACAAGTCAATCATACAATTCTTTTTAAGAAGAATGGTACCATCTTTTTGAGTAAATACTTTTGGCACCGTATTTTTTTTTTACTTTATTTAGTACAGTATGTTTTTATGGAATGGTACAAGCTTTTTAGGTAAACACCTACGACACCCTATTGTTTCTTAGGAACCTATGGCCCAATTTCTGCTAAAATACAATTACACCCATTTTGTGTAGTTGTAGTCTATAATAAGTAATGAATTTGTTAATTTCCAAGTACATAAACTTTTAATAAGGCTTTAATAATCAGTCGTGTATAAACATTTTGTTAATCTTGAGCAGAGTTTATATGCACAAGTTCCTATAGTTTAAATAAGACTCTAATTGAGTTTAAAAAAAGAATTTAATTACTATCAATCATTTACGAATATTTATCTATTTTAATTATATGTATTTAATTATTTTTCTTGATTACCATATGCTTTTATCCTTCTTTTCGAACCCCTTCGCATGTCGAACCAGTAGAGACGTCCAACAGAAACAAGTTTTTATAATGAACCTCTTCGATTACTACCGCTTCAATAATGAATTCCATTGAATGGAAGAACAAAGTTGTCACAAGAGAAGGTAAGTCTTTTATTGGTCCTCACATGAAAGGGTCATTCTACTTACGACTTCGGTTCATCTTGGGTTGATAATTTCATAGTTTCTTTCGTATAAAATATTTCCTGTTATGTTCTATGTTGGATCCACTATGCATTGCTCAGTTAACTAACACTTCTTAATTGGACTGAAGCAACTTTGTATCTTTTGGTTTTTTTTTCATGAATCTTCACTCTCAATTTAAAGGTATATGTTAATGATATGAATCGTTTTTCATTTAAATTCTTTTATTACTGAATCAATTATACCATTATCTATTGATTTAGTAATAACACGAGTTTAAAGAAAAAAAGAGGAAACGAGAGGGTTGTAGACATAGAACTCTTCATTTCATTCAGCTATGTGAATATTTCCCTGATCCAAGAAAAGTGTCGTGTTTCGTCCTCTTTAAATTTCTACTGTCTCGTTACACATTCTCTGTAAATGTGTGATCTTACTAATTTAGAATTTATATTGAGTTTGTAATTTTTAATGAGGCCTAGAAATTGAACCCTCTCAACAAGGAATAACGTGTTTAAAGATTACGGACATATGTGAAATGTGATCCTAACTATTAGGATTAAAGGGCAAGCGGAATTACATCTCGTCTCAATAAATATGATTTAATCCTACTACTAGGGTTGTGCATTCACTATTCGTATTAGATACATGAACATCTCGGGTTTCAAAAGAGATTTATTTTTGATATCGCTGCAGTCTAAGACCAGCAGTTGTCGTGACACGAAGTCATTCTCTTCCCCTGGAAAGCTGACACCAATGAAGGATTCCATCAAGAATATTTCCCTATGAATATAATAGGTATGTCGTATCGTCAGCGTTCGTGATCATCACCAAAAGATTGAGGAAAATGTTATTCCATCAAATTATGCTATCCACTTTGGATCTTCATGGGTTTTAGAAGCCCAAATTTATTTATTTTTACTATGTTTGTATGCCTAAAACTCTACATGTGTACGTCTTTTTCTATTAAGCATCAAAGTCAATGAACCTAATAATACGATCATCCGATCTATGAGCTAGATCAACTGAAAATATGATTATTTAAGTTCAAAAATTCAATAGGATAACTCTTTAGGAGAGATTTAAATTGTGTGATTTCTCTTTGTTCGATCTTGCAATCAGCAAAAGAAATAAAGATCGACCGCATTGCACAATATCTACAATTTTGATTCTACTTGAAGATTCACTTAAATAGTGAGTCAGCGAATTTTTGTCGTCTCTTTGTTAAATCATGAAACTTGCAAAAGAAACAAAGATCATTATTTAGCACAAACCCAGTACTGTAATGATAACTTGAAGAATAAGTGAGAAATTAAAATAGTTTACCAAGGTATGCAGCCACTTTGATATTGTTTTGAATCAATAAGATAGGCTTTTATGATGCGAAAGGGGCCTTTACGAAAGTACGTATTCGTGTCACGGGTGGTGTTCGTGTTAAGACCCATGAACCCGAACCATATCCTAAACATGTGTAGTACTATGGACCCTAACCCGACCTACATAATAAATTGGTCACCCGTCGTGTAATATAGTCTAAATGTACATATAATACGAGTACACAAATCAAAGCACGTGAAATCTAATGCAAACACTAAAATAAAAAAACGTGCCTCTAATGAAAGATGAAGCGACAAACTAAGGCAAGTTTTTTGAGAATCAGGAGCTGCATATCATGCGGTAGACTTCTTCTAGTAGGATTAAACAAGGGTAATTTTTTAGTGACTTGGGATCAAGTAGACAGTGAATTATCTATATTATGTATTATCTCTCTCTTTATATATATATATATGAAAAAAAGGGAATTAGCTTTTTCTTTTGCCACATGTGATTTGAGAAAATGTCATTTGATAGAGTCTCTCTCCACTTGGCATACACATGTCATGTATGTGCCAATGAAATTTTGCCAGCTTAGAATTTTTGTGACATGTCATCTTAAAAAGTGTGCTCTAATTTTAATGACATTTAATGTTTCATTGAGAAGGGCAAATCTTCAGCTCCAAAATTAAGATGTTGATTTAAGCAAGACAAAGTTTGATGTCAACGTATTTCACCCATTGAACTAAAATGAATTTTAATTCAATTATTTTAATTTAGACAACCCTGCGACTTAAATGAGAAGGAGAAGAAAATGAATAAGATTAAACAATTAATATGAGTGCACATTCAGAATACAATAAGTAAATGTATACT
The DNA here is from genome assembly GCA_023055425.1 of Linanthus parryae. Taxonomy (NCBI): domain Eukaryota; kingdom Viridiplantae; phylum Streptophyta; class Magnoliopsida; order Ericales; family Polemoniaceae; genus Linanthus; species Linanthus parryae. Next base: position 105,724,331 of record JALGPY010000001.1, read on the forward strand.
AAATATATATCTAAATGATTGGTATATTCTTGAATTACAAGCCAATGGTACAATTATTTTTTAACAGAATGGTACCATCTTTTTGAGTAAATACTTTTGGCACCGTATTTTTTACTTTATTTGGTACAATCTCTTTTTATGGAATGGTAAGATTTTTAAGTAAACACCTACGACACCCTATTTTTTCTTATGAACCTATGGCACAATATATGCTAAATACAATTACACCCATTTGGGAGTAGTTGTAATGAATTTATTATGTCCAAGTACCTAAACTTTTAATAAGGCTATAATAGTCAGTCATGTATAAACATTTTGTTAATCTTGACCAGAGTTTATATGCACAAGTTCCTATACGTAAAATGAGTCTCTAATTGAATTTAAAAAATAATTTAATTATTATCAATCATTTACAAATATTTGTCTATTTTAATTATATGTATTTAATTATTTTTCTTGTTTACGATATGCTTCTTCTCCTTATTTTTGAACCCCTTCGCATGTCGAACCAGTAGAGACGTCCAACAAAAACCAGTGAATATAATGAGCCACTTCGATTCCTACCGCTTCATTAATGACTTTCATTGAATGGAAGAACAAATTTGTCACCATAGAAGGTAAGTCTTTTACAGGTCCTCACATGAAAGCGTCCTTCTACTTACGACTTCGGTTAATTTTGGGTTGATTATCTTATAGTTTCTTCCGTATAAAATATTTCCTGTTATGTTCTATGTTGTATCCGCTATGCAGTGCCTAGTTAACTCGCGCTTCTTAATTATACTGAAATAACTTTGTATCTTTTAGATCTTTTCCCATAAATCTCCACTCTCAATTTAAAGCTATAGGTTAACGATTTGAATAGTTTTCTGTTTAACTTCCTGTTATTACTGAAAAAACTATACCAATATCTATTGATTCAGTAATAACATGATTTTAAATAAAAAATATGAAGGGAGAGAATTGTAGACTTAGAACTCTTCATTTTATTAATTTTTGTGATTATTTCCTTGATCCAATGAAAGTGTTCTGTTCTGTTCTCTTTAAATTTATACCTCTCGTTACACGTTCTCTATAAATGTGTGAACTTACTAATTTGGAACTGAAATTGAGTTTGTGATTTCTAATGCGGCCTAGAAATTGCATCCTCTCAACAAGGACTAATGTGTTTAAAGGTTACAGACATATGTGAAATGTGATCCTAACTGTAAGGATTAAAGGGCAAGCGGTATTATATCTCGTCTCGAAAATATCATCATATCCTACTACTAGGATTACGCATTCACTATTCCGATCAGATACATGAACATCTCAGGTTTAAAAAGAGATATATTTTAGATATTGCTACAGTCTGAGACCAGGACTTGTCGTGAGATGGATTCATTCTCTTCCCCTAGAAAGCTGACACCAATGAGGGATTCCATCACGAACAATTCCCTATGAATATAATCGGTATGTCGTATCATTAGCGTTTGTGATCATCACCAATAGATTGAGGATATGCCATTAAATTATGCTCATCCACTTTGGATCTTCATGGGTTTTCTTTTCTTTTTTTGTTTTTCTTTTTTTACTATGTTTATATGCCTATAGCTCTACACGTGTACTCCTTTTTCTAATAAGCATCAAAGTCAATGAACCTAATAGTTCGATCATCCGATCTAAGAGCTAGATCAACTGAAAATATAATTATTTAAGTTAAAAATTCAATAGGATAACTCTTTAGCAAAGAATATAATTGTGTGATTTCTCTTTGTTATATCTTGCAATCAGCAAAATAAATAAAAATCGACCGTGTTGCACAATTACTTCAATTTTGATTCTACTTGAAGATTCACTTAAACAGTGAGTCAGCGACTTTATGTCGTCTCTTTGTTAAATCATGGAACTTTCAGAAAAAACAAAGATCATTAGTTAGCACAAATGTAGTACTGTAATGATCACTTGAAGAATAAGTGAGAAATTGAAGTAGTTTACCAAGGTTTGCGGCCATTTTGATAATGTTTTGAATCAATAAGATAGGCTTTTATGACGCGAAAGGGGCTTCTACGAAAGTAGGTATCTATAAAGGTATTTTTTGGGATGGGAATTTGTGTCATAAGTCGTGTTCGTGTCGGGTAGTGTTGGTGTCAAGACTCATATAGGGGAACATGAACCCCACCCATATCCTAAACATGTGTAGTACAGCGGACCCTAACCCGACCTACATAATAAATCGGTTACCCGTCGTGTAACCCGTTTATTTCACACAATCTCACAAATAATATTATGTAATATAGTCTAAATGTATATATAATACGAGTACACAAATTAAAGCACATGAAAGATGCAAACACTTGAATCAACAAAGTGCCTCAAATCAAAGATGACCCGACAAATTAAGGCAAGTTTTTTGAGAATCAGAAGCTGCATATCATACCGTAAACTTCTTCTAGTGGGATTAAACAAGGGCAACTTTCTAGTGACTTGGGCTCAAGTAGACAATGTATTATCTATATGATATAATATTTTTTCTCTCTCTCTCTCTATATATATATATATATATGTATATATATATATATATTAAAGCAAGGGAATGAGCTTCTTCTTTTTCCACATGGGATTTGAGAAGCATTCCTTGAATGTCGTTTGGTATAGTCTCTCTCCACTTGGCATACACATGTCATGTATGTGCCAATTAAATCTTGCCACCTTAGAATTTTATGACATGTCATCTTAAAAAGTGTACTCTAATTTTAATGACATTTAATGTTGTTTTGAGAAGAGCAAATCTTCAACTCCAAAATTAAGATGTTGATTTAATCAAGACAATGTGTGATGTTCAACGTATTTCACCAATTGAACTAAAATGAATTTTAATTCAATTATTTGAATTTAGACAACCCCGTGACTTAAATGAGAAGGAGAAGATAATGAATAAGATTAAATAATTAATGTGAATGCACATTCAGAATACAATAAGTAAATGTAAACTATACAGATATCTAATTGATTGGTATATTCTTGAATTACAAGCCAATCGTACAATTCTTTTTAAGCAGAATGGTACCATCTTTTTGAGTAAATACTTTTGGCACCGTATTTTTTTACTTTATTTGGTACAGTCTCTTTTGTGGAACGGTACAAGCTTTTTAGGTAAACACCTATGACACCCTATTGTTTCTTAGGAACCTATGGCACAATTTCTGCTAAAATACAATTACACCCATTTTTGTATAGTTGTAGTCTATAATAAGTAATGAATTTGTTAATGTCCAAGTACATAAACTTTTAATAAGGCTTTAATAATCAATCGTATATAAACATTTTGTTAATCTTGAGCAGAGTTTATATGCACAAGTTCCTATAGTTTAAATAAGACTCTAATTGAATAAAAAAAAAAGAATTTAATTGCTATCAATCATTTACAAATATTTATCTATTTTAATTATATGTATCTAATTATTTTTCTTGATTACCATATGCTTTTATCCTTATTTTCAAACCCCTTCGCATGTCAAACCAGTAGAGACGTCCAAAAAAAACAAGTGTTTATAATTAACCCCTTCGATTACTACCGCTTCAATAATGAGTTCCATTGAATGGAAGAACAAAGTTGTCACAAGAGAAGGTAAGTATTTTATTGGTCCTCACATGAAAGGGTCCTTCTACTTACGACTTCGGTTCATCTTGGGTTGATATTTTCTTAGTTTCTTTCGTATAAATATTTCCTGTTATGTTCTATGTTGGATCCACTATGCATTGCTCAATTAACTCACACTTCTTAATTGGACTGAAGCAACTTTGTATCTTTTGGTTTTTTTTTCATGAATCTTCACTCTCAATTTAAAGGTATAGGTTAATGATATGAATCGTTTTTCATTTAAATTCTTTTATTACTGAATCAATTATACCATTATCTATTGATTTAGTAATAACACGAGTTTAAAGAAAAAAAAGAGGAAACGAGAGGGTTGTAGACATAGAACTCTTCATTTCATTCAGCTATGTGAGTATTTCCCTGATCATAGAAAAGTGTTGTGCTCCGTTCTCTTTAAATTTCTACAGTCTCGTTACACGTTCTCTGTAAATGTGTGATCTTACTAATTTAGAATTTATATTGAGTTTGTAATTTTTAATGCGGCCTAGAAATTGAACCCTCTCAACAAGGACTAATGTGTTTAAACATTAGGGACATATGTGAAATGTGATCCTAACTATAAGGATTAAAGGGCAAGCGGAATTACATCTCGTCTCAATAAATATGATCCAATCCTACTACTAGGGTTGTGCATTCACTATTCGTATTAGATACATGAACGTCTCGGGTCTCAAAAGAGATTTATTTTTGATATCGCTGCAGTCTAAGACCAACACTTATCGTGACACGGAGTCATTCTCTTCCCCCAGAAAGCTGACACCAATGAGGGATTCCATCAAGAATAATTCCCTGTGAATATAATAGGTATGTCGTATCGTTAGCGTTCGTGATCATCACCAATAGATTGAGTAAAATGTTATACCATCAAATTATGCTCATCCACTAAGGATCTTCATGGGTTTTAGCAGCCCAAATTTATTTTTTTACTATTTTTTTATGCCGAAAACTCTACACGTGTATTCCTTTTTCTAATAAGCATCAAAGTCAATGAACCTAATAGTACGCTCATCCGTTCTAAGAGCGAGATCAACTGAAAATATGATTATTTAAGTTTAAAAATTCAACAGGTTACTCTTTAGCAAATAATGTAATCGTCAGATTTATATTTGTTAGATCTTGCTATCAGCAAAAGAAATAAAGATCGACCACATTGCACAATATCTACAATTTTGATTCTACTTGAAGATTTACTTAAACAGTGAGTCAGCGAATTTATGTCGTCTCTTTGTTAAATCATGAAACTTGCAAAAGAAACAAAGATCATTATTTAGCACAAATATGATAACTTGAAGAATAAATGTGATAATGAACTAGTTTACCAAGGTATGCGGCCACTATGATATTGTTTTGAATCAATAAGATAGGCTTTTATGATGCGGAAGGGGCCTCTAGGAAAGTACGTATCTATAAAGGTATTTTTTAGGGTGGGAATTCGTGTCACGGGTCGTGTTCGTGTCGGGTCGTGTTCGTGTCAAGACCCATATATGGTGAACCTGTACCCGACCCATATCCATAACATGTGTAGTACTACGGACTTTAACCCGACCTACATAATAAATCGGTCACCCGTCGTGTAACCTGTTTATTTCACACAATCACACAAATATTATTATATAATATAGTCTAAATATAATACGAGTACAAAATTAAAGCACGTGAAATCTAATGCAAACACTCGAATAAAGAACGTGCCTCTAATGAAAGATGAAGCGACAAACTAAGGCAAGTTTTTTGAGAATCAGGAGCTGCGACTTCTTCTAGTAGGATTAGACAAGGCAGTTTTTAGTGACTTGGGCTCAAGTAGACAGTGTATTATCTATATTATCTATTAATATCTCTCTCTCTCTCTCTCCCCTTATATATATATATATATATATATATATATATATATATATATATATATATATATATATTAAAGCAAGTGAATCAGCTTCTTATTTTGCCACATGGGATTTGAGAAAATTTTATTTGGTAGAGTCTATCTCAACTTGGCATACACATGTCATGTATGTGCCAATTAAATCTTGCCACATTAGAATTTTGTGACATGTCATCTTAAAAAGTGTACTCTAATTTTAATCACATTTAATGTTTTCTTGAGAAGGGGAAATCTTCAAATCCAAAATTAAGATGTTTATTTAATCAAGATAAAGTTTGGTGTCACCGTATTTCACCCATTGAACTAAAACGAATTTTAATTCAATTATTTGAATTTAGACAACCACATGAATTAAATGAGAAGGAGAAGAAAATGAAAGATTAAATAATTAATATGAATGCAAATTCAGAATACAATAAGTAAATGTAAACTAAACAAATATCTAAATGATTGGTATATTCTTGAATTACAAACCAATGGTACAATTCTTTTTAACAGAGTACCATCTTTTTGAGTAAATACTGTTGGCACCGTATTTTTTACTTTATTTGGTACATTTTTTTTTGGAATGATACAATATTTTTAAGTAAACACGTAGGACACGCTATATTATCTTAGGATCCTATGGCACAATTTCTGCTAAAATACAACTACACCCATTTGTGAGTCGTTGTAGTCTATAATAAGTAATGAATTTATTAATGTCCAAGTACCTAAAATTTTAATAAGGCTATAATAATCAGTCGTGTATAAATATTTTGTTAATCTTGAGCAATGTTTATACGAACAAGGTCCTCTACTTTAAAAAAGACTCTAATTGAATTTAAAAAAAGAATTTTTTTAGTATCAATCATTTAAAAATACTTATCGATTGTAATTATATGTATTTAATTATTTTTCTTGTTTACCATATTCTTCTTATCCTTCTTTTCGAACCCCTTCGCATATCGAACCAGTAGAGACGTCCAACAGAAATCAGTGTTTATAATGAACCCCTTCGATTCCTACCGCTTCAATAATGAAATCAATTGAATGGAAGAACAAAGTTGTCACCCGAAAAGATAAGTCTTTTATAGGTCCTCACATGAAGGGTCCTTCTACTTACAACTTGGGTTAATATTGGGTTGATAATTTTATATTTTCTTCTGTATAAAATATTTTCCGTAATGTTCTATGTTTTTTATTAAATTCCAGTTATTACTGAATCAATTATATCAATATCTATTGATTCAGTTATAACACGAGTTTAAATAAAAAATAGGAAATGAGAGGATTGTAGACATAGAACTATTCATTTCATTCAGCTATGTGAATCTTTCCTTGATCCAAGAAATGTGTAGTGTTCTGTTCTCTTTAAATTTGTACTGTCTCGTTAAACGTTCTATGTAAATGTGTGATCTTAATAATTTAGAATTTAATTTGAATTTATGATTTTTAATGCGGCCTAGAAATTGCATCCTCTCAACAAGGACTAATGTGTTTAAAGATTACAGACATATGTGAAATGTGATCATAACTATAACAATTAAATGGCAAGTGGAATTACATCTCGTCTCAATAAATATGATCCTATCCTATTACTAGGGTTGTGCATTCACTACTCATATCAGATACATGAACATCTCGAGTTTCAAAAGAGATTTATTTTATATATCGCTGTAGTCTGAGACCAGCACTTGTAGTGACACGGAGTCATTCTCTTCGCCTAGAAAGCTGACACCAATGAGGGATTCCATCAAGAACAATTCCCTATGAATATAATAGGTATGTCGTATCGTCAGCGTTCGTGATCATCACCAATAGATTGAGGAAAATGTTATACCATCAAATTAAGCTCATCCAATTTGGATCTTTATGGGTTTTAGCATCCCAATTGTTTATTTTTTACTATGTTTTGTATGCCTAAAACTCTACACGTGTACTCCTTTTTCTAATAAGCATCTAAGTTAATGAACCTAATAGTACGATCATCCGATCTAAGAGCTAGATCAACTGAAAATATGATTATTTAAGTTAAAAAATTCAATAGGATAACTCTTTAGCAGAGAGTGTAATTGTGTGATTTCTCTTTGTTAGATCTTGCTATCAGCAAAAGAAATAAAGATCGACCGCATTGTACAATATCTACAATTTTGATTCTACTTGAAGTTTCACTTAAACAGTGAGTCAGCGAATTTAGGTCGTCTCTTTGTTAAATCATGAAACTAGCAAAAGAAAAAAAGATCATTATTTAGCACAAATCCAGTACTGTAATGATAACTTGAAGAATAAGTGTGAAATTGAACTAGTTTACCAAGGTATGTGGCCACTCATATATTTTTTTGAATCAATAAGATAGGCTTTTATGATGCGAAAGGGGCCTCTAGCAAAGTACGTATCTACAAAGGTATTTTTTGGGGTGGGAATTCATTTCACGGGTTGTGTTCGTGTCGGTTGTGTTCGTGTCAAGACCAATATAGGGTGAACCTGAACCCAACCCATGTCATAAACATGTGTAGTACTACGGACCCTAACCCGACCAACATAATAAATTGGTTACCCGTCGTGTAACTCGTTTATTTCACACAATCACACAAATATTAATATATAATATAGTCTAAAAATATATATATATATAATACGAGTACTCAAATTAAAGCACGTAAAATCTAATGCAAACACTCGAATAAATAACGTGCCTCTAATGAAAGATGAAGCGACAAACTAAGTCAAGTTTTTTTTTAGAATCACGACCACCGACTTGGCATACACATGTCATGTATGTGCCAATTAAATCTTGCCACATTAGAATTTTGTGACATGTCATCTTAAAAACTGTACTCTAATTTTAATGACATTTAATGTTTTCTTGAGAAGGCCAAATCTTCAACTCCAAAATTAAGATGTTGATTTAATCAAGACAAAATTTGGTGTCAACGTATTTCACCGATTGAACTAAAATGAGTTTAAAATCGATTATTTGAATTTAGACAACCCCACGACTTAAATGAGAAGGAGAAGAAAATGAATAAGATTAAATAATTAATATGAGTGCTCATTCAGAATACAATAAGTAAATGTAAACTAAAAAAATATCTAAATAATTTGTATATTCTTGAATTACAAGCCAATGGTTCAATTCTTTATAACATAATGGTACCATCTTTTTGAGTAAATATTTTTGGCACCGTATTTTTACTTTATTTGGTACAATCTCTTATTATGGAATGGTACAAGATTTTTAAGTAAACACCTACGACACCCTATTTTTTCTTAGGAACCTATGTCACAATTTCAGCTGAAATACAATTACACCCATTTGTGATTAGTTGTAGTCTATAATAAGTAATGAATTTATTAATTTCCAAGTACCTAAACTTTTAATAAGGCTATAATAATCAGTCGTGTATAAACATTTTCTTAATCTTGAGCAAAGTTTATATGCAAAGGTTCCTATACTTTAAATAAGACTCTAATTGAATTAAAAAAAAAAGAATTTAATTATTATCAATCATTGAAAAATACTTATCTATTTTAATTATATGTATTTAATTATTTTTCTTGTTTACCGTATGCTTCTTATCCTTCTTTTCGAACCCCTTCGCATGTCGAACCAGTAGAGACGTCCAACAGAAACCAGTGTTTATAATGAACCCATTCGATTTCTACCGCTTTAATAATGAAATCAATTGAATGGAAGAACAAAGTTGTCACCCGAAAAGATAAGTCTTTTATATGTCCTCACATGAAGATTCCTTCTACTTACGACTTAGGTTAATCTTGGGTTGATAATTTTATAGTTTCTTCCGTATAAAATATTTCCTGTTATGTTCTGTGTTGGATCCACTATGCATTGCTCAGTTAACTCACACTTCTTAATTAGATGAAGTAACTTTGTATCTTTAATTTATTTTTTTCCCATGAATCTTCACTCTCAATTTAAAGGTATAGGTTAATGATTTGAATCGTTTTTTATTTTAATTCCTGTTATTACTGAATCAGTTATACCAATATATATTGATTCACTAATAACACGAGTTTAATTATAAAAAAGAGGAAATGAGAGGAATGTAGACATAGAACTCTTCATTTCATTCAGCTATGTGTATATTTCCCTGATCCAAGGAAAGTGTTGTGTTATGTTCTCTTTAAATTTGTACTGTCTCGTTACACGTTCTCTGTAAATTTTTGATCTTACTAATATAGAACCTAAATTGAGTTTGTGATTTTTAATGCAGCCTAGAAATTGCATCCTCTCAACAAGGACTAATGTATTTAAAGATTACGGCCATATGTGAAATGCGATCCTAACTATAAGTATTATAGGACAAGCGGAATTACATCTCGTCTCAATAAATATGATCCTATCCTACTACTAGGGTTATGCTTTCACTATTCGTATCAGATACATGAACAACTCGGGTTTCAAAAGTGATTTATTATAGTTATCGCTGCAGTCTGAGACCAGCACTTGTCGTGACACGGAATCATTCTCTTCCCCTTAAAAGCTGACACCAGTGAGTGACTCCATCAAGAATAATTCCTTATGAATATAATACGTATGTCATATCGTCAGCGTTTCGTGGTCATTACCAATAGATCGAGGAAAATTTTAAATTATCAGATTATGCTATTACACTTAGGATTTTCATGGGTTTTAGCAGCCCAAATTTATTTATTTTACTATTTTTGTATACCTAAAACTCTACACGTGTACTCCTTTTTCTAATAAGCATCAAAGTCAATGAACCTAATAGTACGATCATCCGATCTAAGAGCTAGATCAACTGACAATATGATTATTTAAGTTAAAAAATTCAATATGATAACTCTTTAGCAGAGAATATAATTATGTGATTTCTCTTTGTTAGATCTTGCAATCAGCAAAATAAATAAATATCGATCACAATGCACAGTATCTACAATTTTTATTATACTTCAAGATTCAATTAAACAGTGAGTCAGCGAATTTATGTCGTCTCTTTGTTAAATCATGAAACCTGCAAAAGAAACAAAGATCATTATTTAGCACAAATCCAGTACTGTAATGATAACTTGAAGAATAAGTGAGAAATTGAAATAGTTTACCAAGGTATGCGGCCAATTTGATATTGTTTTGAATCAATAAGATAGGCTTTTATGATGCGGAAGGGGCCTCTAGGAAAGTACATATCTATAAAAATATTTTTTGGGGTGGAAATTCGTGTCACGGGTCGTGTTCGTGTCGGGTCGTTTTTGTGTCAAGACCCATATAGGGTGAACCTGAACTTGACCCATATCCTAAACATGTGTACTACTGCAGACCCTAACCCGACCTACATAATAAATCGGTTACCCGTCGTGTAACCCGTTTATTTCACACAATCACACAAATACTACTATATAATATAGTCTAAATGTATATATAATACGAGTAGACAAATTAATATCGAGTTTTTAGAGAGAGAAGGAAATTTTCTCGAATTAAGATTCAAAATAAAGTCCGAAAATGTGAAGTACAAACCCTAATATCCCAAATCAGAGACGAAAAGAAAGAAAGGAAAATAACAGAAAATTACACCATTGGTTAATGAAACAACCAATCAGAGCACGACATGTGTGTGAGAGGATGAGTCATCAATCAAGCTAATTAACTACTAATTGAAAACTTAAGTAAAACAAATGAGGATTAACGGATTGCTAAAAATGCCACCATTCCACTAGATTATTTGAAAGAGCTGAACGTTGTCATCTAACGGCTGTTGTGTCTCCCTTTGTTTGATCCAACGACATCTGCTCAATGTTGAGAGTACTGTTCATTTGGTAAAGGAAATACCAAATGAACAGTAACTTTCTCATTTCATTTTGATCCTTTAGCCTTCAATTCTTCAAGACCCTCCCTCAAGTTGGTGAGTGCACAAGCCTAACTCCCAACTTGGACAACAGAAAACCAAAAACATCAAGATGCAATGCTTTAGTAAGAATGTCGGCTAGCTGATGACAAGTATGCACATACCTTAGACAAAACACTCGTTTCTGCACAAGATCTCTGACTAAGTGACAATAAATGTCAGTATTCTTATTCTTATCATGAAACACATGGTTTTCAGCTAGCTGGAGAGCTGAGTTGCTGTCACAGAAAACCACTGGAGACTTGACCAAAGAAACTCCAAGATCAGAAAGAAGATATAGAAACCACTGAATCTCACAAGAGATTGTGGCAAGTGCTCTGTATTCTGACTCTGTTGAGCTCCTTGAGATGACTGTCTGCTTCTTTGACTTCCAAGATACCAAAGAATATCCTATGTAAATCAATAACCCAGAGGTAGACTTCCTTGTGTCCAAACAACCTGCCCAGTCTTCATCAGAATACCCTACAAGCTCAAGGAGTGAAGTGGCTGAGAAGAGACGACCATGAGTTGGTGCATTAATCAGATATCTCAAGACATGATGTGAAGCTTTGAGGTCAAGAGCTATGGGTTTAGAGATGTATTGAGACAACTCGTGAACAGCAAAACACATATCTGGTCTTGAATTGCACAAGTACAGCATTTACCCACTAATTTTCTATACTTTATATTGTCTTCATTAGAGAGAGTGCCACCTGCTGCAACTGTAAGCTTCAAAAGAGGATCCATAGGAACTGAAGTTGGTTTGCATTTGCTATACCCATATTCTTCCAAAATATCCATTGCAACCTTTCTCTGGCACAGGCTAATACCATGATTAGTTCTTGCAATCTCAAAGCCAAGGAAATATCTAAGATACCCCAAATCTTTCAACTGGAATTTCTCATTCAAAGCAGTCTTATGTTCATGAAGCTGTGACAAGTGAGTGCCTCCTAGGACTATATCATTCACATACACCAAAATGCAAATAAAAGAATCATCTGAATGCTTCACAAAAAGAGTGTAATCAGTCTTGCATTGTGCAAAACCCAGATCAATGAGTTGCTGAAAACTTGCTATACCATTGTCTTGATGCCTCTTTCAGACCATTAAGAGACTTCTGTAGATGACATACCACTTTACCACTTCCTTGAGAGGAAAAATTAGAGGGAATATTGTATCCCAAAGGAAATTCCATATAAACTTCTTCTTCTAGGTCTCCATGTAGGAAAGCATTATTAACATCTAGCTGCAATAGATACCACCCTCTGATGGCTGCAAGAGATAATAGACACTTCAAAGTTGGCAACTTAGCAACTGGAGAGAAAGTCTTAGTATAGTCTATCCCCTCAGTTTGAGTGTACCCTTTTCCAAAAAGTCTAGACCTTTCAATTGTCCCATTGGAGTTAAGTTTGACCTTGTACACCCATTTGCACCCAACAGGATCATGCCCTGGGGGTAGAACAGTAATTTTCCAAGTGTCATTAAGCTCGAGAGCCCCCAGTTCTGCTTGCATTGCCTTGAACCACCTTGAATCTTTACAAGCTTCTTGAAAAGTATTGGGTTCATAGATAACACTTATAGAACTCAAACACTGGGAATACAAAGAAGTGTCACCTGGTGATGGATTAAAAATCACTGGAGATAGACAAGCTGACACCATTCTAGGTTTGCTAGTAACATAATCTCTCAAATAGTTTGGAGCTCTTGTTTCCCTGACACTTCTTCTAGGCTGTGTAGTCTGTGTTGGCTAAACAATTGTACTATTTCCAATTTCTGCAGCTTGCAGCACATCATTCCCATAGTTGAAAGTGTTCTCACAAGGTGTGGGCACCACAACATCATCTTCAAGTCTAGGCCAAGTGGATGATGAGGTAGCAAATGAAAATACAGTTTCATGAAATGTCACATTTCTAGAAACTAGAAAGCTTCATTCCTTCAAGTTATAGAGTTTCTACCCTTTCATTCCAAAAACATATCCAAGAAAGACACAAGACAACCCTTGGTTCAAACTTGGTTCTCCCTTGCATGAGAGTAGAGCTGTAGCATAAACACCCAAAAACTCTAAGAGAGTTATAGTCTGGAGGCACTCCATGTAAACATTCATAAGGATACTTTCCCTTAAGAACACTTGTAGGCACTCTATTAATCAAGTAAGCAGCAGTGAGAATGCTATCTCCCCAAAAATTTTGAGGTAATGAAGACTGGAACATCAAGGCTCTGCCAACATTCAGCAAATGCTGATGTTTTCTCTCAACCACTGAGTTTTGCTGATGAGCTTCCACACAACTCGGCTGATGTACTATTCCTTTTGAGAGCATAAAATCCACTAATGCTAGCTATTTAGCATTGTCACTCCTGAATTTCTTGATTTTTGCCTTGAACTGAGTTTCCATCAACTGACAGAATTGAGGAATAACAGTTTGTGCTTCAGACTTGTGAGTGAGGAGATATACCCATGTCATCCTTGTAGCATCATCTACCAAGGTAAGAAAATACCTATAACCAACATAGGTGGGAGTCTTGTATGTCCCCCAAATGTCACAATGAACAAGAGCAAAAGGAAGAAGTTCCATTTTACCAATACTGGGATATGGAAGCTTTCTCTGCTCTGCTTGAGGACACACTTCCATAGGAGTTATCTACTGCATTATCAGTGTTCAGTACTTTCTGCATCCACTTTAGCTTGATATCAGACAAATGTCCAAGCCTTTTATGCTAGATTTCATTTGAAGCAGCAACCATTGCAGTGACATGGCACAATGTTGTGTTGTCTGTTTCCAAAATGTACAAACCACTTGACTTGTTTCCTTCTCCCAAAAAAAATTGAGTGTCATCATGAAGAATCTGACATTTTTCTGCATCACACACAAACACACAACTCTGCTGCTTTGCCAACTGAGTCATAGATATCAAATTAAATTGAAACTCAGGTATATATAACTCCTTGCAACTCTAGAGTAGGAGTAACCTGAACTGAACCTGTATGAGAGACTCTGACCTTCTTCCCATTAGGAAAACAAACATAAACCTCTGTCGTCTCAACAGGATTTATCAAAACACCCAAAGAGGAGCACATATGATCAGTAGCTCCACTGTCAATGATCCAAACATCTTTGACACCATTATTCCTTTTAAGAGAACTAGTGAAGCTAAAAGAGTGCATTACACTTCCCATAAAGTGTTGATTGTAAACATGATCTCCCTTTTGATACTGATGAATAGGACACTCCATAGAGTTATTGATGTGAGAAGGATAAACTGAAACTACATCACTCACTGTACCATGAGATGAAGAAGAAGAATGCTGCATATGTGTACTGATATACTGCATCATCTTTTTGCATTGACTCTTTGTAAAAGGAAAAACTCCTTTGCCACCTGGTTTGTCATCACCAGAATGAGCTTCACTTGTCATTGTGAGCCTGTGACTTGTGTTTACTTTTAAAATTTGCAGGATAGCCATGCAATTTCCAGCATTTAGCCTTGACATGTCTAGTCCCCCCCCCCCCCCACAATGATGAAAATGAAGCTTACTCTTAATGGGGACAGTTGATTGAAATTCAGACTCTCCATGAGGTGGTTCACCATAAGAATGGCCATTATGAAATGGAGAAGAGTACATATCCATAGAAGACGTAGAAACAGATGTATTATCAGATATAGTTCCCTGCATTTCTTGCTGAACTATTTTAGCAAAACTATATTTAGACTTGGTAGAGGATCCATGAGCAAGACTTGGTCTCTAACAGAAGAGTATCCAGAGTTAAGGCCCATTAAAAATTGCATAACATAAACTTGTTGAACCTTGTTATGAATCATTCCCAGAACATTACAAGTACAAGAGTGTAGAGCTCCACAAGTGCATCTAGGCATCTCTATGTAATTCTCAAGTTCATCCCATAGGGATTTAACCCTAGTATAATAGGAAGTAACACTAAGGTTACCTTGCCTAAGATTAACAATAACACTACTAAGCTGAAAAATCTTAGGCAAGTTCTTTTGAGAAAATCTCTCAACAATATCAAACCAGATATCTTTGGCTGTAGAGTAATAGACAACACTGGAGGCAATTTATTTTCTAACAGAGTTCAACAGCCAAGAGATGACCATTCGGTCACAACGTTTCCATAAGGAATAAATCTCAGAAGTCCGTTCAGGCTCCACAATCACACCATTGACAAAATCTAACTTATTCTTAGCTTCGAGAGCTACAATCATGGATCGATACCACAAATTGAAGTTATCACCATTAAGAACTTGAGAGACTAATATCATACCAGGTGAATCTGAATTGTGAAGAAAATACAGAGAATATCCATCCATGGTGCGAGATGCAGAACCAGAAGAAGAGTGCTCTGCTTCTGGTAAAACCATGACGAAACAGCAACTAGAACGGCGCTACGAAGAGCAACCCTAGCAACGGTAAAGAAGAGATCAAACCGTGAGCTTTGATACCATAATGAATTTTCAGAGAGAGAAGGAAATTGTCTCGAATTAAGATTCAAAATCAAGTCCGTAAATGTGAAGTACAAATATCCCAAATTAGATACGAAAAGAAAGAAAGGAAAATAACAGAAAATTACATCATTGGTTCATGAAACAACCAATCAGAGCATGACATGTGTCTGAGAGGGCGAGTCATCAATCAAGTTAATTAAGTACTAATGAAAGCTTAAGTAAAACAAATTAGGATTAACAACTATCTAAAAACGCCAACGTTCCACTAGATTATTTGAAAGAGCTGAACGTTGTCATCTAACGGCTGCTGAGTCTCCCTTTGTTTGATCCACCGACATCTGCTCGATGTTGAGAGTACTGTTCATTTGGTAAAGGAAATACCAAATGAACAGTAACATTTTCATTTCATTTTGATCTTTTAGCCTTCAATTCTTCAATAATTAAAGCACGTGAAATCTAATGCAAACACTAAAATAAACAACGTGCCTCTAATGAAAGATGAAGCGACAAACTAAGGCAAGTTTAAAATCGGGTTTACGAAAAGTAATATTTTAAGCTTGGGTTAAAACATGTCGTGTTGGGTTTAAATATTAAACATGTGGCTTGATTAAAAAGTGCTGGTTACGCGGGTTATAAATGGGTTTCGCGAGTCAACCCATATCTAACCTGTTATGTGTCATTTTTAGTCGTGTCGACCCGTTTATGATCCAAACCCATATGAATAAACCCAAACTCTCTAACTTCGTGTCGTGTTTGTGTCGGGTCGTCGTGTTGATACCCATTTTTCCGGCCCTAGGTCGTGGGAGAGCGTATGAACACCCTCATTTCCTACTCTTTTTTACATGCGCTTAAACTTTTGATGTTTTGTATGTAGCCCAAATCCTCCCTGCGCGCCCGCCAGTTCTGATCTTAACTGGTTACGCATGTCTTTTTGGTCTCTGTGGGTTGACCATAACTTTATGCTTTCTTTTCAGGTAAACAACAAGTTGGGACTTTTTTACCTGTATAGGTTTGTGTCGTCCTTGAACCATTAGTTCTGTGTTGTGTTGGATATCCTAAGCCCAGTTTTATGTCTATTGCTGAACATAATGGGTCGATGGTGCCCATATGTGCAAATTTAAGAGTAGTGTCTTCAATTAATATGTCCAAAGGGTATTAAATTATTTTTAGGCTTAGTTTCTAATTGCATAGCTCTAATTACCATAATAAGCTGTTTTCAAACCCCAATTTTAAAATTACCTAATTGCTTCTATTAGAAAAAGTGCTAGATTATTTAACTTAGAAAAAATTATCGTTAACCATATAGGAGAATATTTCGTTAGCTCCCATGTGTCCTAGTTTGAGAGGGCAATACACTCAACTTCCTACAAAATTCTTTGAATATCACATTATCTCTAAAACTACAACCAACATCTCTACAACTACAACAACCATCTCTTCCACAAGCCGCCAACAATAAATCCAGATACCGACCACGAAGAACTATAAAGAACAATAGAAAGAACAATGAGATTTTTCTCAAATTCGTGATCTCTTTCTCCTTGGTTGTTCTTAGCTCCTACGCAAGGCTTAGAGGCTCAAGAACAACGCAAAAAATTCTAGAAATATGAGAGGGATAGAGAAAAAATAAAGTCAACTTCTAGGAAAATAATTATTAATTGCATGAAACACGCGAAGTAATATTGTTATCAGTTCAAAGGTACTTGTTTACTCTAGAGATTTTATTGGTTTTAGAATTCCTTGAGTACTCGTGGTTTATTAATGTTCTAAAATTGAGAAGTTTTGTCTACTCAATTACTTAGTATTTAAAACCATCACATGTTAGTGCAAGCTTGGATGGAAACGCATACAATTCGAACGATGAACATAGTTTAGATCACTTAGAATATCACGCACATTTTAATTTTATCAACCTTATTTTGTAAGTTTTGTATAACTCATATGGTTGTCATGAATTTTATAGAAATAGAACTCTAATGTTGGTTATCGTTGTCGCATTAACCCTGAACCGAGATCATGTGTTTATGCAGCTGATATGTGGCTTCGGTGTAGCGGACCAAAGTGTAAAGAATGCTATGTGGGCGACTAATTGAAAGAGGAGTCAACAAGAGATGACAGAACAACAAAGTCGAAATTAACAAATGAGGGCAAGGGGAGTTGTGCGAAGGAGGGGGGTTTTCTTATCAGCAGGGAGTCAAGATTGCAATATTAAATAAGCTCATTTATAGATATTTTCCAAGTAATTAGGAAAAAAGAGGAAAGGAGAACATTGTAGGCATAGAACTCTTCATTTCATTCATCTATGTTAATATTTTCCTGATTCAAGGAAAGTGTTGTGTTCTATTCTCTTCAAATTTGTATCTTCATTTCATTCATCTATGTTAATATTTTCCTGATTCAAGGAAAGTGTTGTGTTCTATTCTCTTCAAATTTGTATCTTCTCGTTACATGTTCATTGTAAATGTGTGATATTACTAATTTTGAACTTAAATTGAGTTTGTGATTTTTAATGTAACCTTGAAATTGCATCCTCTCAACAAGGGCTAATGTGTTCAAAAATTATGGACATGTTTGAAATGTGATCCTAACTGTAAGGATTAAAGGGCAAGTTCATTTTTTAGGGAAATGTGATCCTTCAAAAATTAGCCCATGATGTAGGGAATAATACATTAGCCCATGATCAATAATGTAGGGTTATGTGAAGTGAGTATTTCTACAACTAGGGCTAATACACTTCGCATCCTCTCAACAAAGGCTAATGTATTATTCCCTACATTTTTTAGGGAAATGTGATCATTCAAAAATTATGGACATGTTTGATATCATCCTATCCTACAACTAGGGTTATGTGAAGGACAATAATGTAGGGAATAATACATGATCAATACTCTAGAAGCGGAAGGTGGTTGAATAGAGTATGTCAAATTTTGATAAAAGAGTGGTTTCAAAGAAGCTTGTAGAAAAAAGTGAGTATTTCAAGGCATTGAAATGACTTTCAAGTCCTTGGAATCAAAACAGAGAGTAAAAATTTTGCTGATAGTTTTCAAGGCCTTGAATTGGGTTTCAAGTCCTTGAACTGAAAATCTGTTTTGAGCAGTAAACAAGATAAGTACAGAACAATAAGTAAAATGCCAGAGACGCAAGGATTTATAGAGTTCAGTCCACTTTGACCTACGTCTCTACCTCAGAGACTTGATCCCTGCAGGATTTTCAACTCAATTCTTATTAATCAAAAGCTAAGCCCTAGATCTCAAGCACAAAGAGTTCCTTTACTCTGTTAAAGCTTTTGGTTCTCACTAACGTATCTAGTACCTACTCTAGCTAAATGATTCAACAAGAATTCTATATTGTTCACTTAAACAACTCACGAGAATAAGATATGACAAGTATTATCAAAATGATATACAAATTAAGTACAGAAAAAAGAGCACTGAGAACTCGTGAAGAAGTTGAGTATGAAGTGATATTCTAATGAGTGGATTGAGTTAAATGAATATCTTTCTATTTTTCTTGTCTATCCTTGAGAGAGTTTTAGTGTCTCTGTAAGAGTCACCAATTCCCTCTCTTATACTGATAGTTTGAATTGTAGATTTGCCAGATCTTCTGGAACAGATTTCCCTAAAAAATAAGCAGCAAATCTTGACTTCACTAACAGCTGTTCCCAACGGCTAGTTGATCAGTATCTTCAAAGATACTGACTTGATCTTTTAGCTGAGTGTGTTAGGAAGGTCCAGGCAGGTTCGCACAATTACATAATCAATTTGACAATTCTATTTCATTTCCTGCAAAAACACAGATTATGAAATAGTTCTTGCAAAATAGGTAACTAATTATCCCTGCAAATACTTAGTCAAAAGAGAGATTAGCAACACTTTAGAGTATCAAAATGGTTTGTCTTTCATCATCAAATAATATCAAGCATAGGAGATCAGGAGTCAGATTAGAATGAAAAGCTCCCCCTAAGTTCATGCTATATACTGCAGTGTATATTTCAAACCTTTGAAATCTGTTTCAAGGCCTTGAAACAGTGATGCTGTTTCAAGGCCTTGAAACAACCTTTGAAACAAGTTGAACTTACAATCTCCCCCTTGATGAAAGACAAATCCACTATTCTTTTATGAACTGGTTCTTCTACAAAAATAGACATTAGAGCATACCAGAATAGTCATGATACTCTCAGATAATAAAAATCCAACTTATTAAGCTGTTAAGCAAAACTAACATCCTAGTGATCTAAACAAGATCTCTAAACTAGCAAAAGTACCAGAAATAAACACCTAAATTTCTCCCCCTTTTTGACTTTCATTAAAAAAGAATGGGAAAATGTTGGATCAATGTTTTTGAAATCTTAAAATAATTTTTTTTAAGGATAGAAAATTTCAAAACTTTGAAGAGAGATTTAAGGCCTTGAAAAATAAGAGGCAAGAATCAGGGGGTTGGTTCTCCATCTCCCTTTGGCTCAGCATCCTCTTCTCCACTGTCTTCTTCATCTTCATCCTCTTCCTGGTGTTCTTCTTCCTGAACAACTTCTTCACCAATTTCAGCAACCACTTCTTCCTCACAAAGCTCTTCATCAGTCACTATCTCTTGAATGTTTTCTTTATTTTTCTTCTTCTTAACATCCTTGATAAACATTCCTGAGTCTGGAATGTCTGCATCCTCTTGTTCATGTGCTTCACCACCTTTTTCTTGAGAAACTTGTTTCCCAGTGTCCTTTACCCGTGCAGCATCATCTTGAGTAGTATGCTCACTAAATAAGTCTTTAGTTTATCCAACTTTATTTGATCCTTCTTCAACTTGAGAGACTTTTTCTTCCACAAGGATCACATTGGAGATTTTGAAGATGCTTTCAACCATATACCTCACTTGTTTGAACTCCGTGCCAAACTCATGTTGATATTCCTTCAACTCATCCATATCATTCTTCAGGACATCAAGCCTTTGAAGCACCAGGGAAAAGTCTTGCGATTGGGAGGGTAGGTTTGAAGGAGATTTCAAGGCTTTGGGTTTTGGAAACTTCTTTGAATGCAGCTCTTCTTCAGACAGATCAGAGTATAAATTCCAAGCTCCCTCACTAGTTTTCATAACTCCAATCCTTTCAAACCCTTTCTCATCAAGCATACCAAAACCACTGGTAATTGTCTCTTCTCTATCATTTGGAATTTCAAGGTGTTGGAAGAATAGAGATAACATGTTGGCATAAGGCAAAGGGAGCTTTCTTTACTTAGTTTAGGGATAAAGCATGTGTTCCATCACAATTTTAGGAAGACCAATCTCATACCCATGCATAAGCAAGTAAATCAAGTATAGCACCCTGTCAGACAACAACTCTTTTGAATTCTCCTTAGGCACTACACACATCATCAAGATGGTAAATAAGACTTTGGCTTCAATATTTAGCACAGAGTATGTTAACTACTTTGATGAGGTAGCACCATTGGGTAGAACGAACTCTTCTCAATCCAGTTTTAGGGCTTCACTATTATTGAGATAGTTGTCTGTGTTATACCTCTTGGGATAGCCTAAAACATTGGAAAACTCTGAGTGATCTAACTCCATGTCTACACCGGCCACATTATATGTAATCAATAAGTTTACAGTCTTGATTTTTGCTTCATGTTCAGATAAAAGTACCTAGTGAGCCTAGGGTAGGCAACTTCTAGAGGATTTAGAATTTTCCAAAGAGAGATTTTCTTCAGCCTTCAAATGCACTCCAGATTCATGCTTTCCAACATGCTGTCACTAATCATACTACAGTAGGCTACTTGTCTAGAAGCAAAACCATCTAACCACATTCATCTAGCAACATTACTAACAAACCACTAGTTATTACTGCCAGATTTATTATCATGAGATGGTTGCTTCTTGGAATATATCTGTAGCTTCTTTCAAGTTTCCTTCTTTGGTTCTTCATCTGTAACTTTCCCTTTTCCTTTGTCATATTTTGTAGACTTCTTCTTCTTCTTTCTAGAAGTTGGAGTCTGATCCTTCTTGGTATTCTTTTTTGGAGGAGAAGGAGCCCTTTCACCACTTAGAGTTTTGGAACTGGAATCATCACTTAGGGTTTGAACCTCTACCTAAGCAGTCTTTCTCTTCTTTTCAGAACCTTTATTAGGACCTCCATCCATCTAATCCTTTCAGATGTTCTTTTTGAGCTCATTAGGGTTTGAGGGTATTAATAGAGAGAGGCAGAAGTGATACAAGAGAGAATAGAGAAGATAAATACTAAAGAGTTTGAGTATGTAAAATCAATATTGAGCAATTTTCTACAAAGATAACACCTAACATTGAAGATCCAAGTTATTGACTATGTAGCATACATACTTATTTTCAAGGTGTTGGAAAGAATTTCAAGGCCTTGAAAAGCTATACTGTTAAAGAAAATAAAATCAAGTCTTTGAAAATCCATTCAATAGTTCAAAAAACATAATACTTACCGGATACTCCCCCAAAAACCAAAGCTTTTAGCATGCCCATTTCTAATTACAGGGCTGAGAATCTTTCCTCTGGTGGTTGTTTAGTGAAGATATCTGCCAATTTCATGTTAGTAGACACAAATTTAAGAGTAACATCACCTTTCTCAGCATGATTCTCAGATGAAAAGATGTCTAACATCTATGTGTTTGGTCCTTGAGTGCTGAACTGGGTTCTTTGTAATAGATATAGCACTGGTGTTGTCACATTTTATAGGAATATCTCTGAAATCCAATCCAAGATCTCTCATTTGCTGAGCTATCAACAACACTTGTGAGCAGCAAGCTCCAGTTGCTATGTATTCAGCTTTTGCTGTTGATAAAACTACTGAGTTTTTCTTCTTTGAATGCCAGCTGATCAGGGGTGATCCCAAGAAATTGGGAACACCCTAAAGTGCTTTTTCTAGTCAAATTTGTATCCTGCAAATTCAGCATCTAAATAGCCACACAAAGATAAATTAGATTGTTTAGGATAGCAAAGCCTTAAGTCTTTAGGATATCTTAAAATTCTTTTGAAAACAACCAAGTGTGATTCCTTAGGATTTGCTTGAAATCTAACACACGTACAGACACTAAACATGATATTTGGTATACTTTCAGTGAGATAAGGAATGATCCAATCATACATCTGTACTCTTTCTGATTTACACTCTTCCAGCTTGATCCTTGTCTAAGGACAATGTAGATATCATAGGGGTTTTAGTTACCTTGGACAGAGACATGTTATACTTGTTTATCAAGTCCTTGGTGTACTTGTTTTGATGAAGAAATATTTCTTTCTTCATCTGATGCCCACGAACGAAATTCAACTCTCCCATCAACCTCATCTCAAATTCCCTGCTCATAAGACTTGAGAAATCCTTGCAAAGAGAATCATTAGTAGCCCCAAACAGAATAGCATCAACATATATTTTAACTAATAGAATTTCTTTGTCATGAGTCTTTATGAAAAGGGTTTTATCCACTAATCCTCTTTTGAAATCATTTCAAGTAGAAACTTTGACAGTCTTTCATACCAAGCCCTAGGAGCTTGTTTCAAACCATAAAGATATTTTTCAAGTTTATATGAAACTCATCATTTTCACAACCAACAGGTTGAGCAACATAAACTTCTTCTTGCAAATATCCATTTAGAAAGACACATTTAACATCCATTTGAAAAATTTTAATATTCTTGTAAGATGCAAATGCAAGTAACATTCTAATTTCATCTAACCTTGCAACAGGATCAAAAGTATCATCATAATCAATACGTTCTTCCTGGTTGTAGCCTTGAGCTACTATTCTGGCTTTGTTTCTGATTACCTTGCCATTCTATTTTAATTTGTTACTGAATACCCATCAGTGCCGACGACAGACTGATCTTTAGGAGGAGAAACCAGATTCAAAACCTTGTTCTTCTCAGATTCATTTAGTTCACTTTGCATTGCAAAGATCCAGTCTGCTTTTTGTAATGCTTCTTTCACATTCTTAGGTTCTATAAGAGAATAAAAAGCATTAAAAGCGTACGGGTTCTTCAATTGAGATCTTGTCTGTGTACCAGTGGATGGAGATGAAAGATATTTGAATCTCTTCCTTGTTATCCATGGTTCAAGTTCTCCAGGTTGCTTCTCAGATCTTTGAGAACTTAAGAAATCTTTTTCAAGGCTTTGAGATCCACTTTCAAGGCCTTGAAAATTCCTTTTGTTTTCCTGCAAGTTTTCCTTGGAACCATTTGAAGTTTCCGCTTCATCCACTGACTCATGCTTGTTAAAATTCAAGTCTTCAAACCTTTCACGCAAAGAACCATCATAGCTTTCATCAAAAATGACATGTATACTTTATTCAACAAGCTTAGTTCTCTTATTATAAACTCTATAAGCTTTTTAGTCAGTGAATAACCAAGAAAGACACCTTCATCACTTCTGGCATCAAACTTACCAAGATTGTCCTTACCATTGTTGTGAACAAAACAAGTGCAGCCAAAGGGTTTGAAGTAAGATATGTTTGGATTTATTCCTTTGAAAAGCTCATAAGGGGTCTTCTTCAAGATAGGCCTGATCAAGCACCTGTTAAGTGTATAGTTGACAGTGTTTACAGCTTCTTCCCGAAAGGATTTTGGCAACTTGTTCTCCAGAAGCATTGTTCTGGACATGTCTTCAAGATTCCTGTTCTTCCTTTCAACAATACCATTCTATTGAGGAGTTCTTGGGCACAAGCTTTGCATACTTCTTCATCCTTAAACTTGATAGAAGACAGACCTCTCACCAGGTCTTTAGAAACTAATTTTTTCAAAGTGTGCAAGCTAATGTGTCCAATCTTTCTGTGCCAAGGATTTGAATTTTCTTTCAAGGCCTTGAGGCAATTCAGACTTTCTTCTGCAACTTTTTTATTACTTAGAAAATAAACATTGTTTGATCTGAGAGAAGTGAGAATGAAATTTCCTGATTTTTCATCTTGCACCAAATATTTCTCCTTGTCATAGATGACCTTATTACTTTTGTCACGTAACTGTGATACGCGAAGAAAATTGAACTTAAGACCATCTACTAGATATACATCTGAGATAGAATCTTTAGAACTTTTACCAAAATTTCCAATACCAATAATGTTGCATTATTCTTTGTCACCAAGTGTGATTGTTCCTCCTGCATGTTCCTTCAATTTAGTAAATCAGAAACTCTTCCCACTCATGTGTCTGGTGCAATCACTATCCATGATCCATTTCTGTTCTTTTCTCTTGGCGACAGCCTGCAAACACCATTCACTGCCTTACCCTGCTGTTAGACCAAGTGTGGAATTCAGATTCATAATCAGTGTCAACCATGTTAGGTGGTGTAAACCAAAATCTGTTTAACTTCTCCCGTGAGTTGAACTGGAAAAGTGTTTCTCATTATGTGAGGGTCTCTTCTTCTAAAGGGACAAGTCATATAAACAAGACCAATTTTGTTGAAGTAATGGAACGTAGGAGAAGTTCGGCTACCAGCCTTCACTAATCTGGTGTTGCTTTTTATGGAAAAATTGGGACTGTAGCCAATACTAGTTTTGTGAACATACTTTAAACTTCCTCCAAGAATCAGTTTTAAATTGTGTTCTGAGCCAGCAAGTTTGGTCATAACAATCTTAGAGTCTTTAAGTTTCTTAGCTAGAGTAGTCATCTGTTCCTCCAATTCATCAACCCGATGTCTTAGAGCAACAGTACTACCACTCAGAAGAGAGTTCTCAGTAACTAATTCCTTGACTTGAGTTTTCAAGGCCTTGAAACAGGTTTCCAAGGATTTGAAATCTCTGTTCGATTTCTTCTGAGAAATTTCAAGATTCGAATTTTGACAAACAAGATTCATATTATCTTTTGCTTGCTCATGAAACTTTTCTTTCGAAGTCCTGATTTCTTTCAGATAGTCCTCTTAATTTAAAAGCATTGCTCTAAGATAATCTGAGAGGACATCTGTTGGTTTTGAAATCAAGCAGTTTACCATTACCTCAATATTCTTTTCAGAACTTTCATCATGCTTGGCCATAAGGCATAGGTAGGCATGTTCTTCCTCAGATTTCGAATCCCTAGAAGTTTCATAATCACTCCAAGAAGCTATCATAGCCTTTTTTCTTTTGTCATGGTATTTGTTCTGAAAGTGTTTGCTTTTCTTGTGTGGACAGTCTCTAATCAAGTGTCCTGCATCACCAGACTCAAAGAAATTCATTACTTTAGACTTATGACCAAGAGAAGATGATTTACCTTTGTAGTCTCTGTCACTGGATAGTTTGTGTTTATCCCAGCTAAATTTTTTGTTTCCAAAGTTATTTTTCATCTTGAGAATTTTGGTCAAGTATTTGGAAATGAGAGAAAAGGGATATTCATCATTATCTTCTTCTATTTCATGGGTTTCAGAGGTTTCACTTTCCTTAGCCTTGAGAGCTAAGTTCTTAACACTTTCGGGTAGTTGTCCATCAACTTCATTCATGGAGTCTCATGTGTAAGCAGCTTTCCCTGCAAGTCATCAAGTTGAAGAGATGATAGATCTTGAACTTCTTTTATATAAGTGGTTTTTTGGTTCCCATTTGGCTTTGTGAAGTATTCTCAAGATCTTTCTGACTTTCTCCTCATTTGTAAAGATTTTCCCAAAGAGTCCAAATTGTTAACAGTGTCAGTGAACCTCTTGAACATGTCTTTGATGGACTCATCTCCATTCATTTTAAAAAGTTCATACTGTCTACGAAATATCTTGATCTTTTTCTGCTTAAGTTGGCTGGTTCCTTCAAAGGTCACCACCAGTTTTTCCCATATTTACTTAGCATTCTTGCATCCTGAAATCCAGTTGAATTCATCTGCACTCAAAGCACAATAAGAGATTCATAGCTTTGTAATTATTAAAAAATTGTTCTAATTCAGAAGCAAAATGTGAATCCTCAATTTTAAGAAAGGTAATCCCATCTTTCTCTTTGTAGAATATATGAGGACCATTTTGTATGATAGTCCACAACTCTATAGCTTGATCAATGAATAACATTTTCATCAAAGCTTTCCAGTGCACAAAAGTGTCACCACAGAACAAGGGAGGTCTGTTAGCAGCTCTTCCCTGAGAAAAACCACCATCACCTACAGTACTCATGATCACAAGATGGTTAAATCTATGCAGTGATACAAGCTCTGATACCAATTGAATAACAGTAATGTAGTCAGTAATACAGGATCAGTACTCTAGAAGGGCGGGTTGAATTGAGTATGACAAATTTTTCCAAAAGAGTGGTTGCAAATAAGTTTATAGAAAACAGTGAGTATTTCAATGCCTTGAAATGACATTCAAGTCCTTGGAATCAAAAGAGAGAGTAGAACGTTTGCTGATAGTTTTCAAGGCCTTGAAATGGGTTTCAAGTCCTTGAACTGAAAACCTGTTTTGAACAGTAAATAAGATAAGTACAAAATAGAAAGTAAAATTCAAGAGACACAAGGATTTATAGTGTTCAGTCCACTTGGACCTACGTCTCTACCTCAGGGACTTTATCCATGCAAGGTTTTCAATTCAATTCTTATTAATCAAAACCTAAGCCCTTGATCTCAAGCCCATAGAGTTCCTTTACTCTGTTACAACTTGTGGTTCTCACTAGCCTATCAAGTACCTGCTCCAGCTAACTGATTCAACAAGAATTCTCTATTGTTCAACTTGAACAAATCACGAGACTATGAGAAGTATTATCAAAATGATATACAAATTATGTACAGAAAGAAGAGCACTGAGAACTAGTGAAGCAGTTGAGTATGCAGTGATCTTCTGATGAGTGGATTGAGTGAAATGAATCTCCTTCCGTGTTTCTTGTCAATCCTTTAGAGAGTTAGTGTCTCTGTAATTGTTCTCTTAAATTTCTCAGCAATTCCCTCTCTTTTGCTGCTAGTTTGAATTCTAGATTTGCAAGATCTTCTGGAACAGATTTCCCTAAAAATAAGCAGCAAACAGCTCTTCCCAACAGCTAGTTTCTTCGTATCTTCAAAGATACTGATTTGATATTTTAGCTGAGTGTGTTGGGAAGGTCCACGAAGGTTTCCACAAGCACATAATCAATTTGACAACTTTATTTCCTTTCCTGCAGAAACACAGATTAGGAAATAGTTTTTGAAACATAGGTAACTAATCATCCCTGCAAAAACATAGTCAAATGGAGATATTAGCAACAGCTTAGAGTATCAAAATGGTTTTTCTTTCATCATCAAATAATACATAATCAAGCATAGGAGACCAGGACTAAGATTAGAATGAAAAGCTCCCCTTAAGTTCATGCCATATACTGCAGTGTATATTTCAAACCTTTGAAAGTTGTTTAAAGGCCTTGAAATAGTTTTGCTGTTTCAAGCCTTTGAAAGAAGCCAAACTTACAAGAAATTTAAATCTCCCGTCAAGCTCATCTCAAATACCCTCCTCATAAGACTAGAGAAATTCTTATAAAGATAATCATTTGTAGCACCAAACATAATATCACCAACATAAATATGTACTACTAAAATGTCTTTCTCATGTGTCTTTATGAAAAGAGTTTTACCAACTAATTCTCTTTTGAAACCATTTTCAAGTAAGAACTTTGACAATATTTCATACCAAGCTCTTGGAGCTTGTTTGAGGTCATAGAGAGTTTTGTCAAGCTTAGAAACAATATTTGGAAGATCATCACTTTCAAAACCAAGAGGTTGAGCAACATAAACTTATTCTTGCATATAACCAATTGCACATTTAACATCCATTTGAAAAAGTTTGATGTTCTTATGTGATGCAAATGCAAGTAATATTCCAATAGTTTCAACCTGGATGCAGGAGAAAAAGTTTTCTCATAGTCTATACCTTCTTCCTAGTTGTAGCCTTGAGCTACTTGTCTTGCCTTGTTTCTGATAACCTTACCATTTTCATCCAGCTTGTTTCTGAACACACACCTTGTTCCAATAACAGACTAATCTTTGGGAGGAGGAACCAGATTCCATACCTTGTCCTATCAAATTCATTTAGCTCACTTTGCATTACATTGCATTGATCCAGTCTGATTCTTGTAGTGCTTCCTTCACATTATTAGGTTCTACAAAAGACACAAAAGCATTAAAATCACACAAGTTCTTTAACTGGGATCTTGTGTGTGTACCAGTGGATGGATCAGAAATGATATTTTCTGCTGGATGATATGACAGATTCTTGAACTTCTTTCTTGGTGTCCAGGGTTCTGGTTCTTCAGGAAACTTTTCAAGGCATTGAGAGCTTGATGCATTAGCTTTGCCACTTTGTGTTCCTTGAGGTTCTATTTCAAGGCTTTGAGACCTAGTTTCAAGGCTTAAAAAATTTCTTCTATTTTCCTGCATATGATTCTTAGAACCATTATCTGGATCTGCATCATCCTCTGACTCATGCATTTTCAAATTCAATTCTGCAAAACTTTCACTCAAAGAACCATCATAGCTTTTATCAAATATAACATGTATACTTTCCTCAACAAGTTTGGTTCTCTTATTGTAAACTCTGTAAGCTTTTCTAGTCAAGGAATAACCAAGAAGTATACCTTCATCACTTCTAGCATCAAATTTGCCAAGATTATCCTTACCACTATTTTGAACAAATCAAGTACAGCCAAAAGGTTTGAAATAAGAAATATCTGGATTTCTTCCTTTGAAAAGTTCATAAGTAGTTTTCTTCAAAATAGGCCTAATCAGGCACCTATTCAAAATATAGTTTAAAGTGTTGACATCCTCAGCCCAAAAAGACTTTGGTAATTTGTTTTCCAAAAGCATTGTTCTAAACATATCCTCAAGAGTTCTGTTTTTCCTTTCAACTACACCATTTTGTTGAGGAGTTTTAGAAGCAGAACAGTTGTGTAAAATGCCATACTTGTTTCAGAATGACTCTTTTTGATAAAATTCTCTTCCATGTTCACTCCTTATTGTAGCAATAGGCAGGTTTTTCAAAGTTTGAAGCTCTTTAAAAATCTTTGGAAATTCAGACAGAGCCTCAGACTTTTCTCTTAAAAACATTACCCAAGTATATCTAGAGAAATCATCTACAATAACCAGCATATACTTCTTACTCTTTGGAACTTAAACTCTCATAGGACCACACAGATCCATATGAAGTAGTTCAATGGGTCTAGTTGTACTTACAAAGTTCTTTGGTTTGAATGAACTTGATGGATGCCAGACCTCTGACTAGGCCTTGGGAAACTAGTTTATTCAGTGTATGCAAGTTGATGTGTCCAAGCTTTCTGTGCCAAAGATTTGAATCCTCTTTCAAAGCCTTCAGACATTTCAGAATTTCTCCTGCAACTTTGTTAGTATTCAAAAAGTAAACATTGTTTGATCTTGGAGCAGTGAGGATGCAATCACCAGATATTTCATCTTGCACCACACATTTCTCCTTGTCAAAAATAACCTTATTAACTTTATCACATAATAGATATATACTAAGCAGATTAAACTTTAAACCATCGATAAACATCTGATATGGAATTTTCAGCACCATTACCAACTTTACCAACTCCTATGATGTTGCATTTGCCTTTGTCACCAAGTTTGGTTGTCCCTCCTGATTGTTTTTTCAGTTCTGTAAATAAAGAAAATTTGCCACTCATGTGTCTGGAGCAACCACTATTCATGATCCACTTCTGTTCTTTTCTCTTGGAAACAACCTTCAAA
This sequence comes from Linanthus parryae, assembly GCA_023055425.1. Lineage (NCBI taxonomy): Eukaryota > Viridiplantae > Streptophyta > Magnoliopsida > Ericales > Polemoniaceae > Linanthus > Linanthus parryae. The sequence continues at coordinate 105,754,764 of JALGPY010000001.1, forward strand.
CACCATTCACTTTCTTACCCAGATGTTAGACCAAGTGTGATATTTGGATTCATATTCATGATCAACCATGTAAGGTGGTTTGACCCTTTAGGAACCCAAATCAGTGTCACCTATCCCTTAAGATGAAATGGAAAGGTATTCCTCATAATGTGAGGTTCTCTTCTCATAAAGGGACAAGTCATCTTAACATGACCAATCTTTCTACAGTAATGCCATTTGGGAGAATGAATGTTTCTTGCTTTCACAAATCTGGTATTGTTCTTTTTTGGAAAGTTTGGATTATATCCAATACTAGTTTTTTGAACTGAATGCAGACTTCCTCCAAGAATCAAGTTGAGATTATGTTCAGAGCCAGCAAGTATTGTCAAAGCTTTCCTGGAATCTTGAAGTTTCTCAGCCAGAAGAGTCTTTTGTTCCTCTAATTCATCATGCCGATGACTTAGAGCAACAAGGTTGTCACTCAGAAGAGAGTTCTCTGTTAAAACTTGCCGATGACTTAGAGAAACAAGGTTGTCACTCAGAAGAGAGTTCTCTGTTAAAACTTCTCTGAAATGAGTTTTCAAGGATTTGAAATTGGATTCCAAATATTTGAAATCTTTGTCAGTTTTTGTCTGAGAAATTTCAAGATTCTTGTTCAGGGAAACTAGTTAAAATTTTCTTTTGCATGCTCACGAACTTTCTCCGTAAAGACTTTATTTCTTTAAGTGATCTTCTTCATTCAGAAGCATTATTTTCAAGATTTTAGAAAACACATTTACAGGTTTAGAAATAATACTATTCACCACTTCCTCAATGTTCTTCTCTGAACTTTCATCATGCTTGGCCATAAGAGAGAGGTTGTCTTGATCTTCTTTAGAATCAGATTCACTTGAGGAGTCAGAATCACTCCATGAAGCTACCACGAACTTCTTCTTTCTGTCATGGTCCTTCTTTTGAAAAATATTTCTCTTCTTCTGAGGTCAATCTCTAATCAAGTGTCCTGCATCACCACACTCAAAGCAATTCATAACTCTAGATTTATGAGAAGAATATTTACCCGTGTAATCCTTGCTACTAGAAGATCTGAATTCGTCTCCGATGAAGTCTTTGTTTCCAAAGCTCTTCATCATCTTGAGAATCCTCGTCAAGATTTTGGAAATGAGAGCAAAATGATCTTCTTCATCTGATTCTTCTTTTCCAAGGCTTTGAGGTTGTTCACTTTCTTTAGCCTTGAGTGCCAAATTCTTGACACTTTCTGGTAGTTCTCCATCAGCTTCATTCATGGAGATAACATGTGTAATTAGCTTTCCCTGTAGATCATCTAGTTGAAGAGAGGACAGATCTTGAACTTCTTCAATAGCTGTTGTTTACCGTTCCCATTTGGCTTTGGGAAAACTTCTCAAGATCTTCCTGACTTTCTCTTCATTGGAAATCCTTTCCCCCCAAGGACTCCAAATTGTTGACAATATCAGTAAACCTTTTGAACATGTCCTTTATAGATTCATCTACATTCATCTTGAACAGTTCATACTGTATTAGGAAGATATTGATCTTACTTTTCTTCACTTGGTTGGTTCCTTCAAAGGTTACCACCAGTTTATCCCATATCTCCTTAGTAGTCTTGCAGGTAGATATCATGTTGAACTCATCTGCATTCAAAGCACAATATAAGATATTCATAGCTCTGTAATTCTTTGAAGTTCTTCTAATTCAGAAGTAGGGAGAGAGTTGTTAGGTTTGGGAGTTCTAATCCCATCCTTTTCTGTGTAGAATGTATGAGGTCCATTCTGGACTATAGACCAAAGTTCAATGTCTTAATCAATGATGAAGATTTTGATCAAGGTCTTCCAGAGTACAAAATTGTCTCCACAGAACAAAGGAGGTCTCGTAGCAGCTCTTCCCTTTGAGAAACCACCTTCACCTACATTACACATGATCACCAGATTGTTAGATCTATACAATGATACACGATCTTATACCAATTTAAGGTTGTAATGCAAATAACAAGTACATGATCAAATACTCTAGAAGGGGGGTTGAATAGATTATGGAAACTTTTGCCAAAGGAGTGGTTTTAAGCGACATGAGAGGAGCAGTAAGTATTTCAAAGCTTTGAACACAAATTCAAGACTTTGAAATGAAAACAGATAGATTAATGTTTGTTGAAAGTTTTCAAGGCTTTGAAAAGGCTTTCAAAGATTTAAACTTAATACTGTTTTGAAGCAAATATAAATTTAAGTGCAGAACTGAAATGTAATGAGATGAACACAGTGATTTGGAACGAAGTTAGGTCCCAAGTGAACTAGTCTCCACATGAGGGATCTAATCCCTCCAGGATTTGAACAGTCTTCTTATTTATCAAAATCTAATCCCTAGATATCAGGCACAGAGAATTGCCTTTCTCTGTTACAGCTTGTGGTTCTTCCTAACCTATCTAGTACCTGCTCTAGCTAACTGATATAATAAGAATTCTATATTTCTCCTCTTGAACAACTCACGAGAACAAATGTTAAAGAAGTAAAACAGAAAATATATACAAATGATTCTGAAGTGAAGAAAATTTTAAAACAATAAAGCTGTGAAGCTTGAAGTGTTCTGCTGGAAACTTGTAATGGATTGAGTGAGTGTTTGATCTTCTTAAATGTTTCTTGTCAATATTCTGAGAGTGTTTCAATCTCTGTAATGCTCTGTGTTCGTGAATCTATCAGTTCTCTTATTTCTTCTTATTTGAATTGCAGAATATATAGAAACCTTCGAACAGAAACCCCTAAAAATCCTTCAGGGATCTTTGACTCCAAACAGCTTGTTTCCAACGGCTAGATTCTTGATTTCCTCAGTGATTTTTGATATGATCTTCCATATGAACATTTAAGGAAGGTCCATGCACCATTCCGTAATAGTATGGTCAAGCTGCAAACTTTATTTTTCAAGCATACATTCCAGCAAATAAGGAAACTTGCTAAACCTGCATACACAGAGTTAGCTAGCAGTTCCTGCAAAAATACCTTAAGAAAACAATAAGATTGAAGCAAGTTACAATCACATATTGATTTTGTCTTTCATCATACAGCATGGCAAGATCAAGTGCAGAATATTTGAGAGGCATTGGAGTAGAACTCCCCCTCAATTCATGCTCAGTTCATCTTCAGAGTTTTTCAAGGATTTGAAATGAGTTTCAAAGCTTTGAAACTCATTGTGAGAAAATTGTGAACTTACACAATGTAATTGGGACTATCTATGGGATAGATAAATAAGGATTCATTTGCCCAATTGAACCAAGAGTTGCATAGGATGCAATAGGAAGGTGTTCTTACCTAAATAACTAACTTTTGGGTGACTTGCCAAAGCAAGCTCAAGAGAAGGTGAAATATGGATCTTGACTCACTAGAAAGTATATGGTATTTTCCCCATTAATGGTGAAGGCTATTAATCCAAAAAACTAGAAAGTATATGGTATTTTCCCCATTAATGGTGAAGGCTATTAATCCAAAAAAAATAGTGGGAGCTATATTTAATAATCTAGCCATTATTAAGTATAGCTAATTGCTTACAAATACTAAAACTGTATATTTCTCATTAGTTATATAATTCCAATGGCAAACAATCAACAAACATCGACAATTGCGTATGGTCCTTGAGAATGACAAATAGTCTAGAATCAATTTCCTAGACTGGTACAGAAACTTGAGAATTGTTCTCAAGCTAGAAAAGTTGTACATAGTAGAGCGGAAAATTTCTTCTCCACCAACTGTCAATACCAAGTAAAACCTAAAGGAACAAACATCAAAGAATGGTTCTTTGGATGTGACTTTCCTCATGTTAGCTTCCATGAACTATGATATTTGGAAGAAAGATGAGAACATGGAGGAGTATGATATGATCATACATCAAAGAGCGAGCTGGACATGAAAAGTTCTGAAGTGCCAAGATTTTGTTTAAAATCAACTTACTTTATATGATTGAGAACCGCTGATCAAAGCACTAATATGGAAAGGGGCAAATCCATATTGATGGTTAAACAACATGGGAGAGGACAAAAGGTTTGTCCGAGTCCCCAAGGGTAATAGCAGGTTTGTTGCTAAAGCCAGGGAAGTTTCCTTAAATCCCAAAGGTAGTAAACTGGAAGAGAAACTGTCCAATATATCTGAAAGATGAAAGGCTTGGAATAGTGATTCCACCACCACCAGGTATTCTAGTTATATATGTCAATTTGTCTATCTCATCATCATGGGTATTAGATGTTTGATGAAGATCTCACAGTTGTAGTACTGTGTAGGATCTCAAAAGGTATAGACTGTTGAATAAGGGAAAGATAACCTACACATGGGCAGTGAAGCAAGGGTTGCTGAATTTTCCGTAGGGACTATCATGTATCTATACCTTATGGAATTATCCATGAATTAGAAAAATGATATTATGTTCCTGCTATGAGGAGGAACATTTTCGCAGTTTCTTATTTGGAAAAGAAATGTTTTCATGTCACAATAAAGAACAAGTGTTGCTCCATTTATTTTGATAGTATGCATTATTGTAGTGCGCATTTTTCTAATGGATTGTATATCTTTGATCAAAGTAATTCTGTTTATAACATAAATATCGAGAGGATTAAAACTAATGATTTAAATCTTACGTATCTATGGCATTGTCATTTAGGCCACATAAACGAGAAACGCATTTCTAGACTCCATAAAGATGGATTTCTATACTCATTTGATCATGAATCATATGAGACATATGAATCTTGTTTATTGGAGAAAATCACTAAGTCTCCTTTCAATAAGAAAGGTGAGAGGACTAGTGAGCAGTTGGCACTCATACATACTGATGTATGTGGACCATTTGCCACGCCTGCCAAAGGTGGTTATCTTTATTTCATTACATTTTCTAATGAATTCAGTATATATAGATTTGTGTACCTTATGAAGGCCAAATCCGAATCCTTTGAAATGTTCAAAGACTACAAGAATTAAGTAGAGAAGAAACTTGGCAAGAGTATTAAGGCTCTAAGATCGGATCATGGAGGAGAACACTTGAGCCAAGAGTTTGATGACTATCTTAGAGAGTGTGGGATCGTGTCCCAACTCACTTCACCGGGAACGCCACAATGGAATGGCTTGTGCGAGAGGACAAATCACACCCTGTTGTACATGGTGCGGTCTATGATGTGTCAGACTGATTTGGATGAAACACTGTTAAGGTAAAAGTTACAGTTAATACAGCGTGTCGCCAAAATGATATTGGAAGATCAGTTTGACAAATCATAAACGCACCATGTCCAACTGGGTGTGATTTATCCTCTCGGACACGCCATTCCATTGTGGTGTTCCCGGTGGAGTGAGTTGGGACGAGATCCCACACTCTCTAAGATATTCATCAAACTCTTGGCTCAAGTATTATTCTCCACGATCCAATCATAGAGCCTTAATATTCTTGCCAAGTTGCTTCTCTACTTCATTCTTGAACTCTTTGAACATTTCAAAGGATTCGGATTTGGCTTCCATAAGGTACACAAATCCATGTCTACTGAATTCATTAGTAAATTTAAATGAAATAAAGATAACCACCTCTGGCAGGCGTGGCAAATGGTCCACATACATCAGTATGTATGAATGCCAATAGATCACTAAACCTCTCACCTTTCTTATTGAAATGAGACTTAGTCATTTTCCCCAATAAACAAGTTTCACACGTCTCATATGATTCATGATCAAATGACTCCAGAAATTTATTCTTATGGAGCCTAGAAACGTGTTTCTCGTTTATGTGGCCTAAACGGCAATGTCATAGATAAGTAGAATTTAAATTATTAGTTTTAATCCTCTTGATTTGTATGTTATAGACGGAATTACTTAGATCAAGGATATACAATCTATTAGACAAAGCACACTACAATAATGCATACTGAAATACCCCGTTTTGTGTCTACGGGTTTTTTTGTGCTATTAGTATAAGTGTTGAGTGTTTATTTTATTGTTGTTAGGATTTGGGGGTCTTTGTGACTTTTATCTAAAGTTCTTAGTGCCTTTTAAATAAACTGGGGGTGTTAAGTTTTTTACCTAAACTAAGGGTGTGAAAGTGTCTTTTCCAACATATTGGTATCATAATTTTGACCCAAATTCCATATCACCGTGAATGCTTCTTCACCAAAGTCACGGTGATTGATTTTTCCCTCCTATCAATCGGATTAGGAGTCCAATCCTTCCTTTCTCGATGATTCTCTCCAAAAATCTTCACCATCATCATCCGCCTATCTCTCTCTTGCCATCCTCTCTCTTTCCCTCACGCTCACAAAGTCAGAAGCCGTCCCCATCGCCTCTCTCTCTCTCGCTTGTCCCTCCCTCTCATGGACTATCTCCCTCACGGCCGCTCTCTGACCTTCTCCGCTGCTCTTGGACGACGGTAGCAGCAGCATCAGTAACAGGTTCGTTCTTTTCTTCTTCTCTTCTTCTTCTTCTACTTCTTCTTCTTTTATTCTTCTTCTTCTTGTCCTGTCCATACTCTGTTTTTTTCAATTTCTTCTTCTCTTCTTCGTCCAACTCTTCTTTTCCTCTTTTTCTTCTCTTTCTTATTCTCCTCTGATTTTCGTTATGACACTAGGGTCGTTTTTGACCCACCATTTTCAGCAGCCCCTTTCGACCACCAAGATCCTCCACCATTTCGCTGCCAACATCTCCGTCTCGCCTCCAAAAATCTCTTGTTTTCTCCTCCTTCACTTGTAAGTTGTTATTGTTCGTCGATTTCATATTATTCACTCTCAATTTCAGATTTTAGTTTGGCCTAATTCTTGTATTATATCAACTACGATTTGTATTCGTAGCTTGATTCGTATTGAGCATGTTTCATCCAAGAACCCTAGCTATGTAGGTGGTTTAATTAAATCAGGAACAATAGGATTAACTAGAAACTATCACTTGTTTGGTGCATTGGGTTGGTAAGTCGAGTTGTAATTGTCGGGTAATTGCATTGGAGTTGAAACCGGGACCGTTAACGCATAATTGGGTGTCCGGTCGCTAAATAATTTGAATTCGTCTTTATAGGGCTGTTTTTAGTCGCCGAAAGTTGCTGAAATTGTCATTAATGCTGATGGGTTTAATTTGAAGTGTCTAGACGTTGAAATTAGTTGCAATATGGGAGTTTTAACTCTTGTTTTGTGATCTTGACACTAAATACATATGTTTGAGAGAATTTGTGAGTTACTTCTAGCAAAATATAACTCTAAGATAATCAATAATCACTTTGTTTAAAACTAGATAGCATAGTGGATGTTAAACTTGGACCGGCGAGTAGAACAGTGTCAGTAGCATAGAACCACTTGTCCTAATCCATTGTGTATCGGGTTTACTTGGGAATGTTGGGTTGGTGGTAGAACTTAAACCGTTTAACGTCATATGCATGTTATATATTTTAGCACTTATATTACTAAAATATTGTAATTAATTAAAATATTGTTATTGTAGGCGACGAGTTCTCGGACGACGGGTACGTTGATTACTACAACTGAGTCGCTGTAGTAGCTTGCATTTGAGGTGAGTAAACATGCCAGGCCTAGTGTGCCTAACGACCTTTGTGTCAAATGTTTTCCTTCTCTTATTGTCTCAAAATGAATTTATGTGTTATGTAAAATATGTGCTATTTGAACACTTGTTCCACTTTTTGAAAAAATTCTCTGAAAGCATCACCATAATCTAATAATCGATGCTAACGTAAAGTGGAAGAGTTGTACGGGGTTATCTCACGGTTACAATTGGGCTTGGTTTAGTTATGCTCGGCCAATTAATTATTTAATTCAGTGGCAAGGCCCCGAATCGCTCCTGTACTCACCCTTCTGGCCGCAAGAAGTCTTAAGGGGGTGTCGACACTTAAGGTCCGGATTCTTGCGAAGTGGTTGGTTCTTCCCCCGCATCAGCTAATCATATATGTAAATTTTTGGATTTCATGATTATTAATGGGAAAAGAATGAGTATGACATTTTGAAATTTCCTAACTTGGATATTGAACTCGAATTTGCGAATTATAATGATCTTGGAATCTCTCTTGTCCTCTTATAAGAGTCAAACTGTATTTCCGCTCTGTTTAAATAGAAATTACTCCATGACAAGTTGTTTACTGTTCTATAAATTGTCTCATCATCATTTTACATGCTTGGGTGTTTGCTTGCCAGTATTTATTCTTGATGTTGGAAATTGTGGTGTTCTTTTTTTGTTTTCCGTCACCACAGGTTTAGATGATGGGAGCTTGGCTTAGCGGGGAACGCAAATCACACCTAGGCTTCCAGAAATTTCATTTTTAATAAACAGAACTTCTCTTAGTTATCACTTTTTCATTTGTTGGATTTTTGCCCATGTTTGAGGCAACCTTTTTTAGTTGTACTAAATTTAATGTTTAACTTTTAATTGAGTTTACTTGGTATCCACTTTTGAGCGTCCTTGTATCCGGGTTTCATACCGGGTACAGAGTGACACCCCCCAGGCTTTCGGCTTGGTCATTTTGGGGGTGTTACAGGTGGTATCAGAGCGGGCTTTCAAAAAAAGGTTAAAACTTGACTAGGGCAGCTTAAAACTGAATTCGGAAAATGGAAAGTAGAACTCGAACAAGCCAATTGGGATATGGGTAGTATAGGACTTGCTTGATTCTCTATGCCTATGTTAGTTGTTTATTGTACCTTCTTTTGGCCTGCACCGACCCACCAAGGAGTGAGGAGTACCCGCATTTCTTTTGTCTAGGCTGGTTTCCGATAGATTGTTCTTTTTACTTTGTAGATGGACTCTTTTTTGAGGTTTTTGAGGCCAAACGCTAAGAGGGCGATCCGTACCTGGCATCCTTCGAGGTGTAGAATGCAAGAAGGACAATTATTGGCCGAATTTTGTGACCATGTGGTGAATAAGTGCAATGAGTGGGCCAATGTTTGTGTTTCGATGTGGAGTGGGAGGAAGTTTCGACATCATTTAGTTAGATCCATTGCTTTGTTCTCTCTCTCCCTGATGAGCCTAGGTACCATAGGATTAAGAGGAAGTATTGTGACCTAACTATTGGAGGTTTTAGGTCTGACCTATTTAAGTGGGCAAGTCAGGGAGTTACAGCACATTCTATTCTGGAAGAGATCACCAATGGGGATGGGGAGGTTGATAATGAGGGTGGTCCTGAGGGGGATGACTCCATAGATAGTGGCTATGAGGGGGCTGACTCGGAGGGGGTTGACTTTGAGAGAGATAATATGGGGTTTATTTGGAGGGAGATGACTCGGAGGAGGGTGATTTTGGAGAGGGTGAATACAAGAGGGCTGATCTTGTTGTAGAAAAACCCGAGAAGGAGACTGATGATGAAGTGGCAATTGAACACCCTGACGCCAAACCTGTAAGACATGAAGTTGAACCTGAGGTGGAGGTGGGACAGCAACAAGTACCTATAGACGTAGAGGATGAACCAATGGTAGGAGAACTTCCCGTATACTTGGTAGATGAGGATATTGATGAGGACCCCGAGGAGGATCCCAAGGAGCATGTCATGGAGGTATAACATGAAGAAGAAGAAGTGCACCACTTAAACCATGAATAGGAGTTTGAGGAAAACCACGAAGAGCATGGCATAGAGAAAGAACATGAAGAGGAGGTGCACCAATTATATCATGACGAGGAGCTTGAGGAAGACCATGAGGAGCACGAAATAGAGGAGGAACATGAGGAGGAATAGCACCATTGTGCGCTTCATGAACTAGTTCAGGGGGGACTCGAGGAGGACCAAGAAGAACTTCCAATTGAGCAAGAACCCGAGTGGATCGAGCTTTCTGGCCCAGAGTGTTCGTCCGACGAGGAGTAGGCGTGTTAGGCTCATTTTATTCTTAGACTCTTGATGCATTTTTAGTTTTATTTTTTAATAAGGCCACGATGCCAAAAGATACATTTAGGATTCTTGAAGTGATTTTTGCAATGCCACTTTTGGGCTAGAGTTGAATTATTGGCGATTTGCTTTAAGGATGAAGGATACTACTCATGTTTTGAAGACCCGTTTTGGTATTTTAATAAATTATGTTTTATTTATTTAGGGTATGGGATGAAGAATTAAGTTTGTCTTGTGTTTCGTCATTGTTTAGTGCATAGCAAGCGTTCATGAAGTCAGAACGCGAGAACATTGATTTTGGTGGTACTTGAATCTGTGCAGCAGTTGGAATTTGATGTAACATACGTGTTTAACTTAGATTTATTTTTCCCTGATTTTTTCCCCAAATTATATATCCCTTGGTATCTTTCATTAAAATTTCAGCCCCATATGAGTTCTGGAGACTTAGGTACAAATTTTCAAAGTTCGTTGAGCAGTAGCAGATTTGCAAAGTGACTAGCTGTAGTATTTTTGATGTTTGCATATCTTCCAGACCTTGTATGGTTCTCAAATATTTCTGATAGCTAGTAGACCCCTATGGATAAATATGGGTGAAATCCTAGTCCATTTTGCGGAGTTTAAAGTTATTTTAAGACCTTGCAAAGTCAAAGTTTCTGTTCTGGTGGTCTGTGACAGCAGCGGTAGTGTTTTCTGCACAACTTGAATTCTATAATTTATTTTGAGTTGATTATTATTGACTATGAAAGTAGACTCATATAGGTTGTTGCACACCAAAATAAATAATTTTTACTTGCTCGATTGATCATTTAACAATTTTTGAAGAAGGATGAAAAAAATGAGACGTGATCAGCCTATGTGCAAATGCATGCGTAACTGATTGTTTGATGATCAATGTATTATATTACTTGCTTAATTGCTCATTAGGTGCCATGTATTTCTTTTTACTTTCACTTTATGGTATTTTATGAATTATACAATAGGTTATAGTGTAGGGATTATGACTTATAGACCACATCAATACTACACCAGGAGAAATCGTCAAGTCCCCATGGCAGCCCCAAACAACAACAACAACATGGAGAAGTTCTTTGCTCAATTTGATCAAATGGCTTAGAAAATGAACCATGGAGAACATAATGCAGCCAACTGGGTGAAGAAAGTGGCTGACATGAAGCCTGGAAATTTTACAGGCAATGAGGATCGAGTTGACCTTGAAGACTGGATTGATGAGATGGACAAGGTCCTTAAATTGGTTGAGTTCCCTGACAACTGAAAGGTCATTTGCCATTCATTCTACCTGAAAAATGAGGTAATTATCTGGTGGAGGAACTCGCGTCAAACCTTTTTTGCTCAACCCAACTTCTATTGGGAGGCTCTTCAGACTGCTCTTCGCACTCGCTTCTATCCATCCCATGTCTAGGATCAGAAGTACATAGACTTTGTGAATTTGAAGCAAGGAAATGATTATGTGACTGATTACTTTAAGAATTTCATGAATTTAGTCCGATTCTCGGTCCAACTGATGTCTGATGAGGAAACAAAGGTTCGGAAGTTCATGTCTGGTCTGCAACTCCATCTGCAGTAAGACTTGATGTGCAGGACATATGATACGCTTCAAGAGGCGTATGATAGAGCTGCAGCTGTTTGGCGCATTCAAGAGGCGCAAGATTGAGAATGCTGGGGGAAATGGTAACAACTAGGGTAGAAAAAACCATGGGGGTCAAGACAAGAGGTTCAAGCCCAACCATGGAGGATGGAACCAAGGACAGTACCGTGGCAACCAGCAAAACTCGGGAGATCAGCCTCCTTGCCACTACATCTGCAACAGGTGTCAGTAGAATCACCCTGGAGTTGATTGCAAGGATAATGTAATCACTTTCCATAACTGTGGCAAGAGGGGACATCGTGCTTTCGAGTGCCGTACACGAATGAATGGGAATCAACATGTGAATCAGGGAGGAAATTATCACGGAAACTGGCATTTCAATGGTATCAATCAAGGCGGAAACAGGAACTATGGAAACCGTAACAGCCAGAATATTGGGAACAACAACTACGGTAGGCAGCAAGTGAACAACCAAGGTAATGGGAGAAACAATGGAGTTCAAAACAGGAATGGAAACAACAATGCTCCAGGTAATGCCAACAACAACAATGGAACCCGTACATCAAGAACCACAGCACAAGAACGGGAATGTTGCGCGAATTGCTGTAATGAGCAGGACTGAAGCAGAAGCAGCAAATGGAGTAGTCACTAGTACATTTCTTTTCCATGATCAACCATCATTTACTCTATTTGATTCTGGAGCGTCGTATTCATTTATTTCATCATCATTTGTGGAAAAGTTGAGTCTCAATAAGCCGTCTAGAATATCCATCCATGTAGCTACCCCAACCGGTCATATAACAGTGTGCGATACCATTTTTGAAGGGGTAGAAGTTAAGATCCTGGCTAGCACCATGCCATCGAATTTGATAGAATTTGATCTTGGGGGAATAGATGTTATATTCGGAATGGATTGGCTGGGTAAATATCGAGCGGTTATAGACTGTCAAGATCAAAAGATCATACTTAAGGGTCCGAAAGGAGAAAAGGTTTCTTATCGTGGCATCACGAGGGAACCACGCATCCGACTGGTATCAGCCTTGACCATAGTCCACCAAGTGAAGAAGGGGAATAGTGCTTATTTATGTTATGTCCAAGATGTATCTAAAGAGGAGAATGTCCTATATGAGATACTGATAGTCAAGGAATTTCCCGATGTATTCCCAGATGAGATTCCCGGAATGCCACCTAGAAGGGAATTTGAGTTCACAATGGACATAGCACCTGGAATAGATCCAATCTCAAAGGCGTTGTACCGTATGGCACCAGCAGAGTTGAAAGAACTAAAGGAGCAGTTGCAAGAACTCCTTCAAAAAGGTTACATAAGGCCAAGCGTGTCATATTGGGGAGCACCAGTGATATTTGTGAAGACGAAAGATGGAAGTATGAGGTTGTGCATTGACTACAGAGAGTTGAACAGCGCAACAATCAAAAACAAATACCCTCTACCCCGAATTGATGACTTGTTCAATTAGTTGCAAGGGGCGAGTGTTTTATCGAAGATAGACTTGAGATCAGGGTATCACCATCTTCGGGTAGCCGAGAAGACATCCCGAAGACATCCTTTAGAACGAGGTATGGCCACTACGAGTTTACTGTGATGCCTTTTGGCCTAACTAATTCTCCCGCAGTGTTTATGGATCTAATAAATCGTGTTATGAGGACGTTTCTGGTTCAGTTCGTGGTCGTCTTTATTTTTGACATCCTTGTCTATTCAAAGAGCAAGAATGTTCACCAAGAACATCTCTGGGAAGTGTTAGAGACTTTGAGACATGAGAAGTTGTATGCTAAGCTCTCGAAATGTGAGTTTTGGCTAAATCATGTTCGATTTCTGGGTCACATAATCTCAAAGGAAGGTATGTCAGGTTATCCAGGAAAGATTTTAGCAGTTAAAGACTGGCCAACTCCGAAGAATGTGTCAGAAATAAGAAGTTTTCTGGGATTAGCAGGATATTACAGGAGTTTTGTGAAAGATTTATCGAAGATCGCTAGACCACTGAATACACTAACCAAGAAGACGGTAAAGTATTAGTGGAGCGAAGATTGTGAAGAAGCATTCCAGACATTGAAAGAAAAGTTGAGTACAGCACATGTGTTAGCTTTACCTAATGACTCTGGCGAGTTTGATGTTTACAGCGACGCATCGATGAAGGGTCTAGGATGTGTGCTTATGAAGGAAAGGAGGTTTATTTCCTATGCCTCAAGACAGCTGAAAACTCATGAAGAGAACTATACTACGCATGATTTCGAGCTGGCAGCAATAGTTTTCGCACTGAATATATGGAGACATCACCTATATGGGGAAGTGTGTAGATTGTATATTGACCACAGCAATCTCAAATACATCTTCACTCAGAAAGAGCTAAACAAAAGGCAAAGATATCGGCTATAGATCATAAAGGATTATGACTTGTGTATCCAGTACCACGAGGGGAAGGCAAACGTAGTAGCTTATGCGTTAAGCCGAAAATTAAATCCATACTTTAGGTGCTATGCTATTGCCAGACAGGCTATGCCAAGAGTTTCAAAATCTCGAGATTGAAGTGGTGGAACAAGGTGGAGTAAAAAATATCCTTTGGAATATGACAGTTGTTCCAGATGTCTTATAGGAGATAAGGAGTAACCAGTCAGGAGATATGAAGCAAGAAAAGGATAAAGAAGAAGATTGTAGAAGGGAAAACAAACGATTTTAAGATCCATGAAGATGGAAGTATCCTCTACAAGGAGAGATGGTGTGTGCCACATAAGTGTATGGAAACCAAGGAGAAGTTGATGCGGGAAGCGCACATCACACCCTACTCAGTACATCCAGGGGGTGACAAACTCTATAAAGATTTAAAGAAGACATTTTGGTGGCCCAACATGAAAAAGGAGGTAGCGGATTTGTGGAAAGATGTCTAACTTGTCAGAAGGTGAAGTTTGAACATAATAGAATGGGAGGCTTAGTTCAACCATTGGATGACCCAGATTGTAAGTGCGATTCAATTTCGATGGATTTTGTCACTTCTTTGCCGACATCAAAGAATGTACTAAATCAGATTTGGTTCGTGGTTGACAGATTGACCAAGACAGCAAGGTTCATTCCGACGAAGGATACATGGAACATGGAACAAAAAGCTGATGCGTATATGAAGAACATTTTGAGGTATCATGGAGTCCCAAGCTCTATAGTTTCCGAAAGGGATCCCAACTTTATTTTTCACTTATGGAAAGCACTCCAGGAGGCATTGGGAACCCAGTTGAAACTCCATACGGCATTCCACCCTGCTACGGATGGACAAATCGAGAGGAAAATTTAGACGTTGGAGGATATGCTAAGGGCTTGTGTTATGGACTTTCAAGGTTCATGGGTTGATAGACTACCTCTGATAGATTTCTCCTACAACAACAGTTACCACGCCATCATGCACCTCACGAGGCGTTGTATGGAAGGAAGTGTAGAACACCACTGTGTTGGAGCGACATAAGCGAGACAATGGTGATTGGTCCACATCTAACTGAAGAAACGACAGATCAGGTGAGACTTATCCAGCAGCGAATGAAAGCAGCTCAGGATAGGCAGAAGTTCTTTGCTGATCAGAAGAGGATACCATTGGAGTTTCAAATTGGAGAAAAGACATTCCTTAAAGTTTCACCTACTAAGGGAGTCATGATGTTCAATCAGAAAGGGAAGTTGAGCCCGAAATTCATTGGACCATATGATGTCATAGAAAATATTGGGGAAGTGGCTTATCGATTGGATCTACAATCAAACTTGGGACATGTTCACAACGTATTCCACGTATCTCGGCTGAAGAAGTACGTGCCTGACCCATCTCATGTATTGGACCCCGAACCAGTAGAATTGGATCCGTCGTTGATTTATGAGGAACATCCTGCTAAGATTCTGGACACCAAGACAAGGGGTACCCGCAACAAGAGTGTCAAGCTAGTAAAGATCTTGTGGACGAATCACCTCACATAATAGGCAACTTGGGAAGCAGAGGATGATATGAGAAAGAAGTATCCTTACCTTTTTGACAAGGTATTTTGAGTTCCGAGGACGTCACTCCTCCAAGGGGGAGAGGATGTAATCCTTTGGTTTTTGGTACAATACTCCTTATAGTATATTGCATATCATCCATAACTTTAGGTTTGCATTTAGTAGGTATACCTTGGAGTGGAGATTCATACCTTAGAGGATTTGGTTTAAGATTCGAGGACGAAGCTCTCTTTAAGGAGGGAAGGATGAAATACCCTGTTTTGTGTCTACGGGTGTTTTTGTGCTATTAGTATGAGTGTCAGGAGTTTATTTTATCTAAAGTTTTTAGTGCATTTTAAATAAACTGGGGGTGTTAAAGTGTCTTTTACCTAAACTAGGGGTGTGAAGGTGTCTTTTCCAACAGATTGGTATCACAATTTTGACCAAAATTCATACCATCGTGAATGCTTCTTCCCTAGAGTCATGGTGACTGATTTTTCCCACCTATCAATCGGATTTGGAGTCCAATCCTTCCTTTCTCGATGATTCTCTCCAAAAATCATCATCATCCTCATCCGTCAATCTCTCTCTCACGATCCTCTCTCTTTCCCTCACACTCACAAAGTTAGAACCCCCCCCCCATCGCCTCTCTCTCTCTCTCGATCGTCACTCCCTCTCACGGAGGCTCTCTGTCCTTCTCCGCTGCTCTTGGACGATGGTAGCAGCAGCATCAGTAACAGATTCGTTCTTCTTATTTTCCACGTCCATACTCTGTTTTTTTCATTTTCTTCTTTTCTTCTTCGTCCAGCTCTTCTTTTCCTATTTTTCTTCTCTTTCTTCTTCTCCTCTGATTTCCATTATGACACTAGGGTCATTTCTGACCCACCATTTTCACCAGCCCCTTTCGGCCACCAAGATCCTCCACCACGTCCCCGCCAACATCTCTGTCTCGCCTCTAAATCTCTCTTGTGTTCACCTCCTTCACTTGTAAGTTGTTATTTTTCGTCGATTTCATATTATTCACAAATTTTAGTTTGGCTTAATTCTTGTATTATATCAACTACAATTCGTATTCGTAGCTTGATACGTATTGAGCATGTTTTACCCAAGAACCCTAGATGTGTAGGTGGTAAAATCAATCCGGAACAATAGGACTAACTAGAAACTATCACTTGTTTGGTGCTTCGGGTTGGTAAGGCGAGTTGTAATCGCCGGGTAATTGCATTGGAGTTGAAACCGGGACCGTTAACGCATAATTGGGTGTCCTAGGGTTGTTGAACAATCTTTCCGATCGCTAAAGAGTTTGAATTCGTCGCTGTAGTGCTGGTTTTAGTCGCCGAACGTTGCTGAAATTGTCATTAATGCTGATGGGTTCAATTTGAAGTGTCTAGACGTTGAAATTAGTTGGAATATGGGAGTTTTAACACTCATTTTGTGATCTTGACACTAAGTACATATGTTTGAGAGAATTTTTGAGTTACTTCTAGGAAAATATAACTCTAAGATAATTAGTAATCTCTTTGTTAAAAATAAATAGCATAGTGGATGTTAAACTTGGACCGGCGAGTAGAACCGTGTCACTAGCATAGAACCACTCGTCCTAATCAATTGTGTATCGGGTTTACTTGGGAATGTTGGTTTGGCGGTAGAACCTCAAACGTTGAACGCCATATGCATGTAATATAGTTTAGCACTTATATTACTAAAATATTGTAATTAATTAGAATATTGTTAACTTGTAGGCGACGAGTTCTCGGACGACATGTACGTTGAGTACTACGACTGAGTCGCTGTAGTCGCGGGCATTTGAGGTGAGTAAACATGCCTGGCCTAGTGTGCCTAACGCCCTTCGTGTCAAATGTTTTCCTTCTCTTATTGTCTCAAAAATGAATTTATGTGTTATGTGAAATATGTGCTATTTGAACACTTGTTCCACTTTTTGAAACGTTTCTCTGAAAACATTACCATAATCTAATAATCGATGTTAACGTAAAGTGGAAGACTTGTGTGGGGTTATCTCATGGTTACTATTGGGCTTGGTTGGGTTATGCTCTCCAATTAATTAAATAATCCGGTTGCAAGGCCCCGGATCGCTCCTTGTACTCACCCTTCTGGCCGCAAGAAGTCTTAAGGGGGTGTCGACACTTAAGGTCCTGGATGCTTGCGAATTGGTTGGTTCTTCCCCCGCATCAACTAATTATATATGTGAATTTTTGAATTTGATGATTATTAATGGGAAAAGAATGAGTAAGAGATTTTGAAATATCCTAACTTGGATATTGAACTCGAATTTATGAATTATAAATATCTTGAAATCTCTCCTGTCCTCTTATAAGAGTCAAACTATATTTCCGTTCTATTTAAAGAGAAATTACTCCATGACAAGTTGTTTATTGATTTGCCTCATCATCATTTTACATACTTGGGTGTTTGCTTGCCAGTATTTATTGCTGATGTTAGAAACAGTAGTGTTCTTTTTCTATTTTCCTTCACCACATGTTTAGATGATGGGATCTTGGCTTAGCGGTGAACGCAAATCACACCTAGGCTTCCAGAAATTTCATTTTTAATAAATAAAACTTCTCTTAGTTATCACTTTTTCATTAGTTGGATTTTTGCCCATGTTTGAGGCAACATTTTTTAGTTGTAATAAAGTTTAATGTTAAACTTTTAATTGAGTTTGCTTGGTATCCACTTTTGAACGTCCTTGTATCCGGGTTTCATCTCGGGTACGGAGTGACACCCCCTAGGCTTCCGGCTTGGTCATTTTGGGGGTGTTACAAATATTATCATAATAAATAGAGCAAGACTTGTCCTTTTATTGTGATAGAAAAACCATTCTCGTTCGAACAAGAAACGGAAATAATGTTCATACTCATAGCAGGTACATAAAAGCAATTGTCTAATTCTAAAATAAGTCCTGAAGGTAAAGATAACTCAACGCCTACGGCTAATGCAGCAACTCTTGTTCCATTCCCTACGCGCAATTCTAAAAAATGTTGAATAGATATAAATAAGCAAGAGGGATAAACACATACTCAAATTGAAATGTGTCATTTCTAATAGAAGCATTCTATACAAATTTATACAGGTCGATTTTTTTTTTTTTTTTTTTTTTTTTTTTGTGATTTCTAATGAGATCATTGCAACATCCATTGCAAATAGGAGTTTAAGTGGTACGATGTCTACACTTTTTAAAAGAATTTAAAATTTTATAAATTCAAATAAAAGCATAGAAAAGTAAGATATATGGACCTTTCATTCCTTTTCCAAAATATCAGTGTTAGCTTCATTATATTATAAATGTGGTGTACAAATCATAAATAATCAGAGCTCTATACATTTGTATTTGATTGGAAGTAACTTTCATTTTATCCACCATATGTTTTACTTTGAAGTTTAGTTACTAAATTGTTATGATGACTAAACTTTAGATCGAAATATGGTACAAAGCCCCGCGCTTTTACACGGGGTATCACCTAGTAACACAATACAATTATAATGACATGAGCTGTTAATTGCTAACCTCTCATTTGCTAACAGAGAAATAAAACTATAATGACATGTACAATACTGTGTCCCGTGCTTGAAGGCATAAGGGTGGCAAAATACAACAAAAATGGCGTAACTTAAAAATTTTGAAGCCCGTGCCCGATACGTAGACGAGTTAGAGCATAGATGTTTTAGCTTTTCTAGAATAGTTGTGAACTTGTAGTGAAAGTTTTTTTTTTTTTTTTTTTTGAAAATAGGCATCACATTACTTAAACCGGGTTACAATAGTTGTTAATCCATACAATTCTGTCATGGATTTTGGTTACAGTATCCCTACTAACATACTTAATTCTGACTGAGGTGAAGCTAGTCACGAAGGAGATGATATCCTTGCAAAGAGTGTCGATGCGGTAATCATTGGAGGTGCCATTAAGAGTGTTGACCGTGATCAACGAGTCTGTTAGTAGTTCAACATTTTTGAAGCCAAACGAGAACATCCATCGAAGAGCTTGTGAGATTCCATAAGTTTCCGCTTGTAAGGCCGATTCGGTTCTGAAACAAACGAATCCATCTTCTTTAGATTGATTTGTGCGCATCCATGCAGAAGTTGCTGAAAAGTCTTTCTTCCAAGACGCATCAATAATGAAAGAGTGGTATGGGTTGCTAGATTCCCCATATCTCCAACAAGCAGTATTTCCCTCTTGCCGAAGTGTCTGTTGTGTGCCATTTTTGTTGATGAGGTGAGTTCTTCTGGAGTGAGAAGTGATTTTCTGACCTAGGGCTACAAGTGAAGCTCTTGGAGTAATGGAACTGTTGTTATTCATTACCACTTCATTGCGATGTAACCAGATTTGTCGCATGGTGAGGAGAAATTGAATTTTATCCTCATTAGAAGGTAATTGAGACAAGAGGTCTGAAAAAAGAGATATGAAGGAGTGCGACAGGCCAGACGGAATTCTAATTCCAAGAGGAGAACCAAACCATATTGCTCGGGATGAGGAGCAGTCAAAAAGGCAGTGTTGAGTGGATTCATTGGCTAGATGGCATCTTTTGCAAGTAGTCGAGGGGATGTTGATGTGACGTTTCTCAAGATTAACCAGAACTGGGAGCGCATTTGAAAGGATTTTCCTGAAAAAGGAAGTTACCTTTTGTTGAAGTTTAAGACGTCTAATAGTCTTCCAAATAGCGAGAGCATCCGTATTCATGTATGGCAGCGAGGAGTCCAATTCTTTCTTAAGCGTTAGATAACCCGATTTGACCGAGTAAAGTCCATCAGAGTTGTGAGGCCATACCAATCGGTCATCTTGTTCCGTTAATGGGATATAAATGTTCGAAATAGTGCGAGTCAGTTGTGGCCCAAAAAACTGTTGTAAAAGAGTTGGTTTCCATTTCCTAGTGTTGCAGTCAATGAAGTTGTTGACCCTAAGATCTGGAAAGAAAGCTGCCATATCCTGCGGCAAACAGAAGGTGGAGTTGGGGATCCATTTATCTCGAAAGGGGTCAATAGAAATACCATTACCGACCATCCAAGTCAAGTGAGTTTTCAGGAGATGCGATCCCCACATAATACTTTTCCATCCCCAAGAAGCGGCGGAAGAAGCCGTAATTCGGAGAAGAGAAGAGGTGTGACAGTATTTCCCTGTAAGAACTTTAGCAAGCAGAGAGTTTGGATGTTGAAGGATACCGTACGCTGTTTTAGCAAGGAGAGCTTGATTCTGAATTTGCAAATCTCTGAAACCAAGACCTCCCTCGGAGATAGGTTTACACAACAAGGACCATTTCCTCCATCTTATTCCTTTGCTGCTCCCACTTGACCATAGGAATTTTGTGATAATAGTCTTGATCTTGTTGAAGAAAGATACTGGAGCTTTGAAAACAGAAAGCATATATGTCAGAAGTGCTAATAGTGTGGATTTGATGAGAGTGCATTTGCCGGCAAAGGATAGAGAATGAAGTTTCCAAGCATGCAGTTGATGATGAAAACGCGTAATAATACCTTCAAAGATTTCCTTTTTTTTTAGAGTGAAATCCATAATGCTGCCAAGGTATTTGCTAGGCTTCTGAACAAGGTTAATATTAAGAATGCGGGAGAGATTAGTTGCGTCTTCCGTCTTCATTCCTGGACTAACAATTATTTCTGATTTTTGAAAGTTAATTTTTTGTCCAGATTGGAAACAGAAGTTATCTAGTGCCCATTTCAGGACCCATGCTCTTGACAGATCAAATTTTTGGAAAATAAAAGTGTCGTCAGCAAACAGTAAGTGATTTACCGAAGGACAATGTCGCCCAATGCTGATACCTTTGAGACCTCTGTCAGATGCTAGGAAATTGAGGAGACTAGAGAAAGCTTCCTGAACCAGAATAAAAATGAAGGGTGATAGAGGGTCCCCTTGACGAATACCAGCCGTCGGATTGAAGAAATCTGTTTGAGTTCCGTTGATGAGAATTGCCGAAGAGACAGTGGTAATGCAGGACATTATATTGCGTATTAATAACTTTCCGAAGCCCATCTCTTGAAGACATTGCTGTATAAATTGCCACGAGATCCTATCAAAAGCTTTATTCATATCAAGTTTGAGACCAAAAAAAGCATTTTTCCTGCTTTTGCGATTCCTAATGAAGTGGAGGGTCTCATGGGCAATCAGAATATTATCCGTGATGAGTCGACCTTTAATGAAGGCGTTCTGGTTTTCAGAGACCAGACTCGGGAGAACCAATTTAATTCTATTTGCCAAAACTTTGGAAATGATTTTGTAAATAGAATTGCATAGGCTGATGGGACGGAAGTCGGAAGCTGATAGCGGATTGGATTTCTTGGGGATAAGAGCAATCCAAGTCTTGTTGCTTTCTTTGAGAAGGTGACCCGTTTCGAGAGTATGTCGGACTGCATTAATGACATGAATATGAACTGTGTCCCACTGAGATTGGTAAAATTCCATAATAATTCCATCCGGACCCGGAGATTTATGTTTTGCCGAAATCAAAGACTGCTTCCTTAATTTCCTCGTCAGTAACTGGTTCGTCGAGAAGGGCAGATTGCTGTTCTGTTAGCCGCTTTCCTATCAGCTGAGGAATAACAATATCGGATAATGGGTTGGGACTGATGATATTTTCTTGAGACGGCCGAAGAAGACTTGTAAAGTGCTGAAGCAAATGAGCTATAATTTGCGGCTGGGAGGTAAGAAAATCACCCTCAGTTGTTTGGATCGCATTTATCACCTGTCGGTTCTTGCGGGTAGTGGCAGCTAAGTGAAAGAAACTGGTGTTTTGGTCACCATGAAGCAACCAATTCTGTTTTGATCTTTGTTGCCAATAGTGTTCAAGATCCAAAAGGGTGTTGTCATAATTTAGACGGCATTCGGATTCCTGAGCAATCAGTCGTAAAAAATCCTCTTCGAACATATGTGAAGTATTCAGAAGTTGTTGTTGTAAAGAGCCAAGTTGATCATGCAATTCTTTAAGCTTTTTAGATGGAGATTGATTTGTCAGTTTACTCCAGTTAATAAGATGTTTCATCACAAATTCTTGTTTACGGAGTAAAGAAAATATAGGGGAACCTGTCACTTGGACTGCCATAGCTTTGGAGATGATGGGCCGGGAAGCCGAATTAGTGAGCCAAAAATGTTCCATTATTTTTGGACGTTGATGCCCGAGAAGAGCCCCATACGTATCAAGAAGGATTGGGCTATGGTCTGATCGCTGAATAGGTAGAGTGGTGGCTATGGCGTTGGGAAACATCGTAACCCATTCCTTTGTGACGAAGATCTTGTCAATACGTTCATAAGTGCGATGAATCCCTTGTCTGTTATTCGTCCAAGTGTAGAAAACGCCATGATTGTCCAACTCAAATAAAGAGTTATTAATAAGGAAATCTTGGAAAGAGTCCATGCCTTGACATTTGCGGGAATTGTTACTCAATTTATCACTCGGGTGTGAAACTTGATTAAAATCACCTAAAATCACTTTAGGCAACAAGCAGTTGGTGAGATGATGTTGAAGAAGTTGAAAAAACATCCGCTCGTTTGGCGGTTTCAGGATGACCGTAGAACAGAAATAAAGCCCACGAAGTACCATTTGCTTCCACAATAGTTAGATGCAAAAACCAAATACAAGCAAAAGTAGGCAAGACGTTGACATTACTGTTCCAAGCAGCCCATAAACCTCCTTTGGAACCACTAGCATCAGAACCATAAAACAAAGGAAGTCCGAGAGAATTTCCCAGAGATTGAAGATGAGCTACAGTTTTTTTTGTTTCTGACAAAAACAAGAGGTCGTTTTTATTTGCGGCGCAGAGACCTCTGAGGGCTTGAATTGTCAAGGGTTGGCCAACACCTCGACAATTCCAGCTGAGTAGTTTCATTTTGTTGGCGGAGATTGAGCCCCAATCTCCACCTTGCTCAGAATTGACTCGATCTCCAAATGGCAGTAGTACCAAATCGTTTCGAAGGAGTAGTTTTCTTCAAAAAAAGCCCATTGTTTTTGTTCTTGCAGAAAGCTGTCAACCATGTCATCATCACAGACCAGTGGGTACCAAGAATTGTCCGAAGCAGTGATCAGTTTCCTTTTCTTGATTGGCAAATCTTTATCTTCAGTGACTTTGCTCTTAGTGTCCCTTTTAGACGACGGGGAAGACATGTGCGAGGAGGTATTACCCCTATGAAACTGTTGCTGTGGGGGGCTGTAAGTTTTATCCTCCTCTTGGAGTCTCTTGCTTGAGCCAACCTCCCTCGAAACACGCCATGATCGTCCTCTAACCCGATTGGAGAATGAGGGGGGGAATTCTTCCTCTTCACTGGAGTCACTATCTTCTGGATTTGGTGGAAGTGCTGGCATTTTCCCTTTGCATTTGTCGGGATTTGACTGAGTGACTTTTTTAGAGGGGTTGTGAGATTGGCTGGGCTCATTGATTCTAAGTGGTGGTAGTGTGAGTGGGGGTGGATGAGTTCCTTGTTTGAGATCTGGCGGCTTGAATGGCGGGGAGGGGTTTTGGTGTTGAGAACTGGGATGAGCAAAATCAAAGTCAGAGAGGAAGGGGTCGAAATCCTCTTGAAGCAGTGTGGGAGCTGTTAAACCCAGAGAGCTCATGAAATCAGCCCATAAAAGATTTTGGAGCTGGAGTTCTTGTGAAGTTGGGACATAGTTTGGGTCAAGAAGGCCCGAGAAGAAATCTGGTGGAGAGGAGACTGTTGGGCCTGCAGATAACATTGGATTTTGGGCCTGGCCCAAATCAGAAATGTACTCGGGTTGTGTTTGTGGGCTGGGTTCCGCTTGTACTGGGTCGGGTTCCGGGTTTTGGTTCGGGTTCAATGGGTTGGGGAGATCATCAAATTCCCAGTCGGGGTTCTCCCAAGCTTGAGCATACAACTCCATGAATGGATCGGAGTCCGGCGATGCAGGTGAGGCAACCATGGGGACAGCAGTGGTCGTTAGATTGGCCACATTTGGTGGTGACAGATCAGCAATGTGAGACCTTCTAAAGTTTGTGTTGGTCCAAGAGGACGGAGGTAGTGGCGGATTCGAAACAGGGAGGTGTATGGGAGCTTGGGGTGGTGCTTGAGGAGGTGGGTAGAGATTTCTTGCTTCAGAAAGGACAATTGGAGCTGGTCTGTTTCTTGGGTTACGAGGATTTTGCCGGATTCGCGATGCATATAGGCTTAAGGAGGACTCTCCCAAAACTCTTGCGTTGAATCTATCCGCAAGATACTGGATTCTCTCTTCAATTCTTATGATGGCAAAAACTGGGTTGGTTTTGCACTTGTTGATGTTGTGTCCGATCACCCCACATGCTCGGCATATCCGATAAACTCTCTCTGGTTTACAATCGATCCAAACTGGTTTTTTGTTATGATCCAACAAATAAAACCCAGCTAAAATTGGCTCTTCTGGTGGAACCCAAACTTGAACTCTTAAACATCTATTGGCTCTTGATGAAGCGTAGTCCGTGTCGATCAGGTGAGGGAGGCCTACAACTGATGCAAGCATACCTCCTGCTGCTTGATTGAAAAACCTCAGTGGGACACCATGTAATCTTACCCACAGTAAAATTTCAGGGATAATATAGTGTTGTAAGGCAATATCAGGGTTCCAATGGCTGACAACAAGAAGGGCACCTTGAACAGCATAGGGTCCTCCGGTGATAACTGCAATAAGCTCGTCAAAATTGTCGAAATGAATGACATAAAGATTCTCATACCTGTGGATGACTTGCATGCCAAAGGTGGGTTGCCAAATTGATCTCACCATTTCCAGCACATGGTTCGATGAGAAGGATCTATAATCTTGAATAAACACCGTGAGATTTTGGTGGTAAGTAGGGGTCTGTTGATTAGAGACAAAATCAGGCATGTCAAGTTCCACCCCTAGACGGGGTAAATCATTTGGACGATTGGGAAGATCCTCCCGTCTACGGACTGGTTGGATGTAGTTGTAGGGTCTAAGGGTTTCATGGTTATTGTGGGGTAGAAGAGGAGTACTAACATCATAGGGGTCAGGGGGGAGTTTCATCTGGAGGAGGTGGGGGTTCAGACATTTTGAGATTTTTTATTGAAGAGTGAAGAAAGGCAGTGGGAACTGTTTGAAGAAGGAGTTTGAGGGATTTGGTTTTTTTTTTCTGATTTTTGAAGTGGTGAGATGAATACAGGGGCAAGGAGGGTTTAAATCCCTAATGCGAGATCTGAGAAAATGAGTCTTCATTACCGTGTTTCGGAGGGGAAAAGATTAGAGATTGTAATGATTTGAAATCGATTCACCTGATTGGGTTAATTCTTCACAATTGAAGAGATTGCAGAGGGAGAAGGAGGCCAATTGGGTGGCTGTTCTTGGGACGATGCGTTTCTGGCGTGGGGGATAAGTGGATGGCCGCCGCAGGTGTTGTGTAGGCAATGATAGCCTACGCCGTTGCCTACGCCGTGACTGGGAGGGCGGCCGGAGTTGCAGTTCCGATGGGATTCACCAGATTCCGATTGATCTTGCGTGGTGAATTCTCGGAGAATGCGAGGAGTCTGGGAAAGTGGGAGAGCTCTCTATCTTAGAGAGAGAAAGTGTTATCATAATCGTAGTGAAAGTTTTTAAAGTACTTTTGAACTTTTAGAAGCTTTTTAGTAAAAACTGAATTAATACTCAAATATTGGTCAGAAGTTATCACCCCGAAAAGCATTTTGCATCCTCCCATCTCTAGGTAGGATGAAAAGCAGTTGGTAAGAATATATATATATATATATATATATATATATATATATATATATATATATATATATATATATATATATATATATATCTTCTCTATTATAAAAAGCTGAAGGAGCTTTTAGTGTTTAACATATTAGGTGTTTTACACTTTTGAGAGTTTAACAATTTCATCTGTTTTCTCTTATTTTGAGTTTTCTACATTATTCAATACTCCCAAAATACGCCTATATAAAAGCAAGATTTACCTCATTTCTTTACTCAATCCCAGTTTCCTTGCATTAATAGCAGTTACCCTTTGTCAAATTTATGATTGTTATATAGTAGTAACTCTTGGTTGTCAGTTAAACTATTAATTAGCCCTCTTCTACTAAACCGATGTACATAACGTTTCTCATACAATAATCATTTAATTTTCATTATTTGAAGTTTGATTGGTTGAACTATAATGTTTCTTCTTTTCACCTCTTTGAAACGTATTCATCAAACAAGCAATATCATTATTTTTCTTCTTAAATCTTTACAAATTACAGTGATCTATCTTGTCAAAAAAGTCTATAGCGCTTTCCATAAAGAAATTTTGAATATTCTTTATTTGTTCGGATGATGTTTTTTGTTTCATTTTATCATCCATTTTGTTCGTGAAAAGTAGAATATGTTTAAAAATATTACAAACATGCTTTCTTCAACTCTTATCACAAGAATCATGGTTCACATATTCAGGTTTTATCATCTCAACTCAACTTTGTTTTTCAATCAATTAATCGCTATCTCTTCTTAACGAGAAATTTTTGTTTGCTCTAAGAGAAAATATGACATGGTGCTCTAATCAATACAGCACATGACACATCAAGAAGAAGAGAATGAGTGGCATACAAAAGAAAGTGGATTCCTACATGTTCCTGACGTGTCCTGTGATGTATTGATTAGAGCACCACGTCATATTTATTCTTGGAGCAAGCAATAATTACTCCTAGAGTGGTGAGTTGTTGTTTTTCTCTTTTCTCTTTGACCGGAGAAGATCCAATCAACATGCTGTTACGGGATAACCCATTATTTTCTTGTTGATTGAAGCACAGTGACAAAGTCCATAAGTGATGTTAATTGGAGTTGGAAGTTCTCTATGAATACATCGGCGTCTCTAAGTTTGTGTACTAAACCTTTTGGGTGCAAATTAATTTCTTAAATTTATGATGTTGATAATCTTATATGAAAACATGAGAATTTTGAAACTAGCACTACAACAGATTCTGTGTTCAGTGGAACAAAAATTATCACTAAAGATCATAATACTGTCACTAAGCAATTTAGTGACAAAAATTATTTTGTACTGTCCTGTCACTAAATAAATGCCACTAAACATCTTAGTGACAAGAATGTGAAAGTTGTCACTAAAATCTCGTAATTTAGTGACACAAAAACTTGTCATTAAAAATTAAACAGTTAGTGACAAAAAAAATATTGTCACTGTCTACTCATTATTAAATGAAATTGCCACTTTCAAAAAACAGTAGTGACAAAAAATATTGTCACTGCTAGCTGCAACTAATACATTAAAGTAAGGGAATGAGCTTCTTCATTTGCCACATGGGATTTCAGAAGCATTTCTGAAATGTCATTTGGTAGAGTCTCTCTCCACTTTGCATACACATGTCATGTATGTATCAACTAAATCTTGCAACATTAGAATTTGGTGACATGACAATCTTAAAAAGTGTACTCTAATTTTAATGACATTTAATGTTTCCTTGAGAAAGGCAACTCTTCAACTCTAAATTAAGATATATATTTAATCAAGACAAAGGTTTGTGTTCAACAAACTATATCCATTGAACTAAAATGAATTTTAATTCAATTAATTGAATTTAGATTACCCCTGAATTAAAGGAGACGGAGAAGAAAATGAATAAGATTAAATAATTAATATGAATGCACATTCAGAATACAATAAGTAATTGTAACTATTGCCCCTGTTTCTTCTGAAATGTCATGGTTTGACCTTTTTACCCGTAGTTGCGTTACTTTGACTAGGTGATTTAAATAACAAAACGATATACTTTTTAGCAATTTTTTCATGGTTTTGTAGTGTGAACTTTACTCTACAACAGCATGCAAAGATCACCATTTTTTTGTATATTAATCAAATCACCGGGTCAAAGTGACTCACTGAATAGTGACAAAAAGTAAAGTATGTTGTTTCTAAATAAACAGAGTTAGTACACAAATATCTAAATGATTGACATATTCTTCAATTACAAGTCAATTGTACAATTCTTTTTAACGTAATGATACAATATTTTTGAGTAAATATTTTTGGCACCGTATTTTTTACTTTATTTAACAATATTTTTTTATCCAATGGTACAAGCTTTTTAAGTAAACACCTATGTCACCCTATTTTTTTCTTAGGAACCAATGGCACAGTTTCTAATAAAATACAATTAAACTCATTTGTGAGTAGTTGTAGTATATAATAAGTAATCAATTTATTAATGTACAAGTACATAAACAATTAATAAGGCTTTAATAATCAGCTGTGTATAAACGTTTTGTTAATTTTGAACGGAGTTTATATGCACAGTACCTATACTTTAAATAAGACTCTAATTGGAAAAAAAAATTACTATCAATCATTTACAAATATTTGTCTATTTTAATTATATGTATTTCATTATTTCCTTTTTAACCATATGCTTCTTCTCCTTCTTTTCGAACCCCTTCCATAGTCAAACCAGTAGAGACGTCCAAAAGAAACCAGTGTATATAATGAGCCCCTTCGATTCCTACCGCTTCAATAATGGGTTCAGTTGACTGGAAGAACAAAGTTGTTATTAGAGAAGGTAAGTCTTTTATAGGTCCTCACTTGAATTTTGAAAGGTTCCTTCTACTCACGACTTGGGTTAATTTTGGGTTGATAATTTTATAGTTTTCTGTCTAATTATTTCCTGTTATGTTATATGTTGGATCCGCTATGCATTGCCCGGTTAATTCACGCTTCTTAATTAGACTGTAGTTAATTTGTATCTTTTAGTTTTTTTTCCATGAATCTTCACTCTCAATTTAAAGGTAGAGGTTATTGATTTTAATCGTCATTTTATTTAAATTCTTGTTATTACTTAATCAATTATTCCAATATCTATTGATTCGGTAATAACAGGAATTTAAATAAAAAAAGATATGTTGAATCAATTATACCAATATTTATTTCCACAAAAAAATCATGCCAATATCTATAATAAATTGTAAATGTAGATTTTTATTGCACACAATGACGTACAAAGGGTTCTTGGATCTCCAATTTTGAAGAAATTAAGTGGTTTTTGAAAATGTTAGAGTTCATTCCATGCTCAGTTTAGTTATTTCCACATATTCAAACATTTGAAACTATGCATGTGCAAGAAAATGGTGGTAAGGAGAGATACGAATTCTTTTAAATATAACAAAATGGTATTCACAGAGCCGCCTGAAACAACTATCGAACAACTAGAGCACTTATTATAGAATCATCCACGTCAATAGTATGTTTTTGTTCGAATGTCTGGGAGCAATGATAAATCTAGAGAAATATTTACCGTTATATTCTAAATGAAACCAGTAACTTATCACGTCCCGTTGCTAATCTCTGATAAAAAATATATATAATGTCAATCATGTGGTTTGCTCTTCCTTGGCAAAAGACATTAACATTTTTTTCATGTACCTTTTTTCTAATTTGAAACTTCTAATTATTATATACTTCAAAAGTAGTGATTTCATGGAATGTATTGTCTGTGCGACTCAATCATATATAGTAGGGGTGTTCGCGGGGCGGTTTGGGCGGGTAAACCCTAAATTTCTCTCCCGACCCAACCACCTCGGGTTGAAAAAATTAGTACCCAAACCTACCCAAGTAATCGCTAAACCCAAACCTAACTGGCTATTTCGGTTCGGCTCGATTCGGCTCGGTTTTGGTGGGTATTTATCAAGAAAATATAGAACATTTAGCACGCGATAAATGTTCATTGGTTAAAAAGTCTTACTTGCTAGATAAAATTCAAAATAATGTCTACTAGAATAACAAATTTCTTTCAAGCGGTCTAATGTTAATGTTCATGCGACATTTTGGGGTATCCGACGACTTCAGAAAATGAAATAGCTACATGTTTAATGTTGATTTGCATATTATATGTCAATAGATGAAAGACTTATAAATGATTAATTTGTGCACAAAGATATCACCACTGCGATCACATATTATTAAGTTATATTAAATCATTATGTAATTGGTTATCATGATAGATATGTTGGATTAGAACTTTATAGTTACAATTATATTAAAAAAAAAATATATATATATATATATGTTAGGCGGGGCGGTTTGGGGCTAAACGGCCAAATTATTTTAATACCCATAATCAATCGATAATGGGCGGGTAGAAATTTTATGAACCCAAAATCAATCGTTTAACCCAATCCTTTTTATATATCGGGTAGGTTCGGCTTGGACCGGCCGGTTTGAGCGGGTCGCTCGGGTTTTTGAACACCCCTAATATATAGTATTTGATGTTTGTAAGAGTTGTTTAGGTTCATAAATTAGAATGAGAAGATTGTCTTAGATGAACATGTTGGTTTCATAGCTGTAGACGGGATTGCTTTTAAGGAATAGCGCACTAACTATCATGAAAAATGGAAGATTTACTTAAGCTTGCGAACATTGTCATATAATGATGATGTTAGACTTAAAATAATTTCTCGACAATCATTTAGCAAATGAAGACAATGACAATAATTATATAACGTTGCATTTCGTTTAGTTTTACATGATTTTGTTCATTCTTTAACGTGTGAGACCTCTATTAATATAATTATTTTACAGGTCAAGACTTATTATCTTTTCACTCTACCTTCACGATTTATCATGACTTTTTCAAATTCTTGGACTATTTATACAAAGAATGCTATCATGATGATGATACGTTCAGTTCCATGTTAACTCCAGTGCGGGTTAACGACTGGTGTAAAATAAGAGAAGAAGAATAGTTAAAATAACAGAATAGCTAAACGAAAAGTTTGTTTAAGTAGAGTTTCAACAACCCTCTAGGTCTTCAAGTTATTTTTTTCTTTTGAAAGTGCATGGAGTTTTGTGTCCCAAGATGCATTTTGCAGATATTTAGTGTCTATTACCCTTATTTATATATCAATATGAGTTTTTTGAAGTATGAATATCCCCACATCTATTCTAACAGGGTTTCTCATATTACATCCTGATTTTGAGAACAATGAAAAGGAGAGCCGAAGGAGACGTGACTAGTGAAGTGTCGAAGGATAGAGACTTGATTAGTGAACTATTGAAGGATGTCATGGGTCTTGTCTTGGAACGAATTCCTATACAAGAAGCTGTCAGAGCTAGTGTCTTAGCTAGAAACTGGAGGTACAAGTGGAAATCCATTACCAAGCTGATGTTTGGTACGGAATTCATGAAATTTCTCGCCAGTGGAAGACCTCTATCTTGTCAAAATTATTTTCAGACGATCCTCAATCTTCTACGCCGTCATGAGAAAATAGAAAGTCTCACCCTTTACGTGCCCAAATCAGATATTTCTGCACCACTTCTTACTTCTGTTAATGATATCCTCTTTTTAGTGTCACACAAGGGTGTAAAAGAGTTTACTATTCACTATGAATATGAATACGATGTCTTTGCTCCTCGCTACTCTTGTTCAGAAATGACTCGTCTGAAAATAATTAACTGTGTATTCCTTCGACCAACTGGGTTTAATGGTTTTCCTAACCTCCTCTCACTCAATTGTTCTTCAGTATTTTTTGACAAGGACTCCTTCCGGTTCCTGTTCTCTGGTTGCCCTTTGATTGAGTCCTTGACCCTGCAAAGTTGTTCTGCTCCAGTTTCATTTAATATATGTTCAACAAAACTCAAATACCTGAATGTTACAGTATCTTCGGAATCTGTGACCAACAACAATGCTCCTTATCTGGAGAGGCTTCATCTCTACTCGCGAGACCTAGGTTTATATGTTTATCGTCATGTCACCCTGAAGACAACATTGCATTCTTTGAAGGAGCTGGTATTCCGATGCATCTACTTTGAAATGTTGGATGATATCTCATTCTTCTTCCGCCTACTCGATGCTGCTCCAAACCTGGAAATTCTTGATGTCGCGGTAAGATGAATTATTAGCTTATTATACGATTATTTTATATTGTGTCATTTAGATGAATCATTAGGTTATTAATTCATGATGAATTTCCCTTCAATGTTTTGTAGACCTGTCCTGAGATACGTTCCAGGGATGCTACAAATAGTACTTTGAAAGCAAAAATGGACCGGAAGTTGGAAAAGCTCCAGACTTTGAGACTAAAGTTATTGGAGGCTAGGGAAGAGGAGTTATGTTTTCTGGAAGGTCTACTTTGCCTTTCTCCAGCTCTCAAGAAGGTGGATGTTGAAGTTATTAACTTTGAAAATAAGATGTCTGTCACCCGGAAGATCACTGATTTCCCCAGAGCCTCTCCAGTGGCGGAGCTGAAGTTTAAAGACCGTTCTGCCATTTGAAATCTAAGATTTATGTGCTTCCTTAGATTGATTCTTTGCTTCAATCAGAACTTCATGTAAAAATTATTTATTGTATTTGAAGATTTTTCAAAATTTGCTTTGAATTTGCATCTCTTTTCATTTTAATATATCTAGAATTTATATATAAAAGGCTAAACAGCCACAAACCTGGGAATATGCTCTCCCAAAAACAGTCCAACACAAAAGCATCCCTCAGAAAACATGAGGGGCATTACAAAAGTTCAAAGTATTAGAGATATTGTTCAAATTAAGACTACAAAAATAAAAAGCATGAGTAACAGCAGCAGAAGAAGACTCAGCTGAAGCATTGCAGTCTCTCTGAGCAAGACGATGAGTAATCATGTTGGCTTCTCTGAGGCAGTCCTGCAGCTTTGACTGGATGATACTAGAGGGCAGTTAAAAAAAAAAAAAAAAAAAAAAAAAAAAAAAAAAAAAAAAAAAAAAAAAAGGTGAGAGCAAGAATGGCGATTGAATAACTTAACCGCATCAGAGCAGTTAACTGTTTAGGATATCAACTGTTATGATATATATACATATATCTATATATAGTACGGATCTTTGTTTGATTATGTATAGATCAGAGTGTCTGGGTCGTAATTACAAAATGTGTATAGAGTATAAATAGGACCTGTGTACATATTACCTGTGTACATATTCTCAAGTTAAGTTGAATACTGCATTGTTTGGCTTCTCTCAGATTCATGGTATCAGAGCATACGGTTTCGTTTCAGTTCTTGGTGATCATTCTTTCAGGTCCGGTTCCAAATTGATTCTTCGTATTTTCGTCCGATAAGTTGCATACGGATTGGTACTGATTACACTGCTTTTCCGATCGTCATGCAGCCTCACCACCACTGCCAATCAACTCGGAATTGATTTCCGAGTCAGGTGTGAAAATTTGGCTGCGAACAGAGACTTGACACGCTCACATGTGCCACCAGAACCTGCCGCTCTTCCGCCCGATGAAAGCCACGAGCCCACTCTCCAAGTTTCAGCTCCACGCATCGGCTCAGCTCACGGCTCGATCACCATTCGCGGTTTTGCGCGTGAGCCGCCGGCTTCCGCACGAGCTGCCGGCTCCTTCCTTGAGCCGTCGGCTTCCACACGAGCCACAACTTAATTCCAGCCGCCGCTCCAACACCGTCAACTTCCTTCGCTCTGTTCCGCACCGTTTGAGCCGTTCTGCACTGTCCCAGCTGTCGCTGCGTTCCAATACCGGTCAGTGCACTTTAGCAGGTTGTTTTGGCTCCTTTTTTCTTCGAATTTGAACCGGATCAGGCTGGTTCCCAAGTTTATTTATTCTCTGAATTCTTGTGAGCACTCCGTTTTTTCATATTTGGAATTTTTGTTACTGTTTCTTGGTATTTTTAATCGGTCACACATCTTTGACCACCCTGATTTATTTGCTGCCGCTGGGATTTTGGATTGTTTCTCACAATTTCTCATGAATTTTTTTGGACAACCTGAGTTCGGCACGGGTTTGGTTTGGTCGAATTAAGTTTGTTATTGCTAGTTCTTTGACTAATTTAGCCACGTTCTTGGATATTTTTCACGTTCTTGGATATTTTTCACTCTGCTAGTATCACTCATGGCTAACTATTGTACCTACTGTCATACGGGAGGACACAAGTTTCCTCAATGTCCTATCCGCCATTTCCTGTATTTTGGGATCAAAATTTCGGACCACTACTTTGCATGAATCCTCAACTCCCGCTATAGTTGTTCATGTTGATGATTCTTCTAACCAGCCATCTAAGACATCACAGCCCAAATATGCTATGCTTATACAGTTTCTTTTGGATATGATATTGATGCAGGAAACTCTTGCTTCTCTCTCCACCACCTGAAACAACCCGAGATCTCGGTTCAGGGTTAAAGAGACAATCGACAACCAAAAGTAGAAATATACTATTAAGATTACATTTCGCTTAATACATAACAAAATTTCGATAATAAATACAATTTAAAACATAACATTTGTGATCTACTAAGTGATCTAAGTTAAGATATACTTCTTCGTCTCGTTCCAGCGTTCCCATCCCCCACTTTGATTGACGACCTGCGGTTTTAAAATGACAAAAGCCTACGCAGTTTTGAAGAAATTGATCAGTAAAAACTGAGTAAGTACACACTACGACATGTAAAGCAACGAGTGGCACGGAAGCATGAGTTGAAACAAATCAGAAGATTTAAACAGTAAAACTATCATACTGGAGAATCAACTTGAAGCAACTGAGTAACAAAAACCTCTCAATTTAATAACATTGAGAAACCACGAGTAGTTGGTAAAATATCCAGAGTAAACAAGTTCATTTGAACTGATAACGATAGTAGTTCATGAGTAGCCAAGATTTACAATTCATTTCAATCGATTAGGGCATATCAAGAGCCACAAACAACATTAATAAGTAGTCAATTTTTAATTTCGACTTCAATCAACAGTTTAATTTAGTTGAGGCGTGTCAAGAGCCACCAGCAGGATCGATGTAAACAGAGGGATCACGAAATAATCACTAAGGGTTCCTTCTAGGGCCTATCAAACCCTATTTCACCCGAGCGTTAAGGGAGCCCATTCGTCAACCCCGCTCACAACATTAGCTAAAAGGCCTTAAGTGTCGACATCCCTATACCGTAGTGACCCTTACAAGTATAAGTAGCACTCTATAGCTCTATAAAACTCTTGGCCTCAATAACTTGGTACATTTTGGCTCATCGGGGGAGGATTTTTGAACATTGACGTTCTATCCAATAATAAGAAGCATTGCTTCAATGGTCTTAGCCATAAGAAAATGGAGGATCGCTCGACGCCTCCCATTAATAACAGTACTCTGTACATCGTCCTAAGTCTATTAGAGGTATTTTATTTCTTCTCTTTCACATAACCAGAATCGGAATATCAAAATTTCACAAGTACTTTCCGAGAGTTCTCAAAGGAGATGAATAAAATAGTTTAACAACTTTTGAGTGGAAAACATGCATTCTCGTACTATTTCATATAACAAACATCCATTTGAAACATCAAGCACTTACGCAGATTTTGATATGAAAAGGCCGTACATATGTACTTACCACTGAGATGAAGCACAATTAAAATCAAGAAACTAAGCCTAGCACTCCGACGACAACCGCTCTCTCCTACGAGGTCGATGTCTACAATCACACGTATGACGTACTCGTTATAACCAATTTACACATTTATAATAGAAATGCAAACCTACATGTCACATAGTCCCAAATGTCACTAATGAACATATAATGATGTTTAATTATCAAAATAAGTCCAACAAAACACCTAAATGTTCAAAAATTCAAGTTTTCTAAAAATTGTGAAACTACAATTCTGGACAGAATTGTAGCTCTGACTTTGGAGCCATAATTACCACATCAAATCATCTCCTAAAATCTTGAAATTAATGTATGATGAACCTATATGTTTCTACTTTCAGAAAAATCAAGAAAATCATGCATAGCTATTATAAAAGTCAAGTTACAAAAATAACAAACACTGCTATGCAGAGACATGTTTGGAAGAATGTTTCAACTTTGAAGACCAATTACTACTACTTGGAGAATAGGAAAAATGCGTGTATTCTCTAGAATGAATCCCTTATGTGTCTAGTTTCATCACAAGAAAGATTGAGTGCCATAAGTTTCTGGAAATGAGATTTTTAACAAAAATGGTAAAACTTGTCCAAAAACAGAGTTTCAGAAAACATGCAACTTAGAATGAGCATATCTCCCTAACCAAAAAGGCTATAGAGTTGAACTTTCTTTCAAAATGACCCACTCTGAGTCTAGTTTCAGAATATGAAAGAGTTAAAAATTCTACAGAGACAATTTTAGAGATAATATACTTTTTTCATAAACTGGTCAGATTGTAAAGACATGCAATTTTCACCAAGAACACTCAGAACATGATCAATCCACTTACATCATAAACGTAACTTGAGAAATATGTTTTATACTCAAATACAACAAATTAGACATACAAAAAGAAATTTGGGGAATCATGTGAAAAATTTGAAAAAAAAAACAAGTTTAAAGTCTCCAATTCATGTTCTAGACACACATGCAAGCAAAGATCTTTAATTATCAAAATAAGTCCAACAAAACACCTAAATGTTCAAAAATTCAAGTTTTCTAAAAATTGTGAAACTACAATTCTGGACAGAATTGTAGCTCTGACTTTGGAGCCATATTTACCACATCAAATCATCTCCTAAAATCTTGAAATTAATGTATGATGAACCTATATGTTTCTACTTTCAGAAAAATCAGGAAAATCATGCATAGCTATTATAAAAGTCAAGTTACAAAAATAACAAACACTGCTATGCAGAGACATGTTTGGAAGAATGTTTTAACTTTGAAGACCAATTACTACTACTTGGAGAATAGGAAAAATGCGTGTATTCTCTAGAATGAATCCCTTATGTGTCTAGTTTCATCACAAGAAAGATTGAGTGCCATAAGTTTCTGGAAATGAGATTTTTAACAAAAATGGTAAAACTTGTCCAAAAACAGAGTTTCAGAAAACATGCAACTTAGAATGAGCATATCTCCCTAACCAAAAAGGCTATAGAGTTTAACTTTCTTTCAAAATGACCCACTCTAAGTCTAGTTTCAGAATATGAAAGAGTTAAAAATTCTACAGAGACAAAATTTAGAGATAATATACTTTTTTCATAAACTGGTCAGATTGTAAAGACATGCAATTTTCACCAAGAACACTCAGAACATGATCAATCCACTTCCATCATAAACGCAACTTGAGAAATTTGTTTTATACTCAAATACAACAAATTAGACATACAAAAAGAGATAAAAACAAGAAATTTGGGGAATCATGTGAAAAAATTGAAAAAAAAACAAGTTTAAAGTCTCCAATTCATGTTCTAGACACACATGCAAGCAAAGATCAAGAAGTTTTCTATCATTATGATGAACGTAACATCAAAATGCACAAATTTAAAGAGGAATGAAAGCTTACGGATGAGCCTTAAGAGAGACATTTGGGAAAATGATGGTGCTTGGAGAAGCTTGAAGTCCATGAGAGCTTGAAAACCCCTTCAATGGAGGGCATTTTGATGTAAGAGGAATGTGATGATGAAGAAGATGATGATGGAACTAACATCACACAAATAAAAATAGAAAAGAGATGCTTACAAGACCTTGAGGAGCTTAAAATCATGAAGAAGATGAATAAAATATCTCCCCCATGCATAGTGTGACATTGGACTTGAGTTTTTCATGAATTTGAAGGTGAAAAATGATGTTTTGGAGGTGTTTTTGTGAGGTCAACACTCCAATCCGAGAATGGAGTTTTTTGGAGAGAGAATGGAGCTACTGAATGTTCTTCAATGTATAAAATGAGTGGAGGAGAAGATGATGATGATGCATATGGTGTGAGAGTTAGTGTGGGAGTGTGTATGTGTGTTGTATGTATAAGAGTAGTCATGAGGACATTGTTTTATTGATGTTGACCAAAAGGATGTTAAGAGCACTTGGGGTAAAAATATCATTTACATGAATTGATGGATGGAGTTGAAATAATAAAACCAATAGTAAAGAGGGTAAAAATGTAATTTTCAATTATTAACTATCACATACAAGTTAATTTTATAAATTATGACATTTCAAACAAGCTACTATGTGTATAAGTATCAAATTCTACATTTACAAAACTACAAAATAATCCCAAATAATATATATATATATATATATATATATATATATATATATATATATATATTATATATATATAATATATATATATATATATATATTATATATATATATATATATATATATATATATATATATATATCATCATAGATGTCAAATGACACCCTTATACTTTAAAACTAAGAAGAATTCAAGAAAAAGTTTGAAATATAAGATTCTCAAAATTTTCAAATATTTTTTCCGAAATGACCAAATAACCCCCAACTTAAATACGGGGTGTTACATTATATCCCCCTTAAAATGAAGCTTCGTCCCCGAAGCTTAAGAAAAACTTATTTTTTTTGTAAAACTACGACATGCTTTACGAGAATGCAACTAATGCACATGAGAGTTGTATGCAATGCTAATGCACATGCAACACTTTAATTAACGAGAAGCGTGCTCTCGATCGGTTACGTCTCATCACACTCGTCCAATAGTAGGGATTCAAACACAATTAGCTCAAGTAAAAGGTCGGCACTAAATTTTGAAAGGTCTAGACCAACATACTAGTTATCACGTTTACAAGGGGATTCAAAAAATTTATAGCATTTAAACAAATCTCGAAATTTTAGGAAAAATTCTTTGATAAAAAAATAACTTGTCATTTTGCTTTGCTCAACCGCATGAAAAATATTGTCTTACCTGTATAGGATTAGATAAACCAATCACCTCAAATGTTCCACGCATACGAGGGGGAAAAGAACACTATGTGTCGTCACACGACGTGTTTCTCCATCACAACTCGCATGTGTTTCAAATGTTCCAACTTAGTCTACACAGCGGGTACAACTCATAGTACCGTCGTACTAAGAGTCACGCCAGCGGACTGCTAAACAAAGTGGTCCATATCACTTGGAATTTGGTATCTCCGCACCCAATTATATTTTTTGTCAAAATCATTTTTTTATGAATACCTTTTTTTTGTCAAAACTTTCTAATATTGGAAACGACCAAGTCAAGTTAACTCAACATAAAATAAAGTACTATCTTAAAATTCACGCTCATAGGTAAGAAAAGAATGATCTCAGGGTATTTAAGTCAAAAGGTCGTTACTCTCTCGTAGACAAGGTAGGATGACCAAGCAAAGGAACACGGATTGGCATCACACGACAATGACAAATCATTTCTATATAGCAAGTAAACATGCTCATAGGATAGCAAACATATAAATAAGCAAGTAGATTCCGCATGGAGCACATACCAATTAACAAGTAACAGCTAATCAACAAGTACGGTACAAATCGTGTTTAAGAATACGTAAGTACCCCCAAAATCCCCCGCGGCTTGCTTACTTTGTTATTACCAAATTGAGATATCCTAATCAATTTTAAAATTTTGAAAACGTGTTATCTTTCTTATTTATCTACTTAAGGAAATTGAAAAGTCTCATTAACCGGAGAACCAATGCTCTGTTACCAGCTGAAACAACCCGAGATCTCGGTTCAGGGTTAAAGAGACAATCGACAACCAAAAGTAGAAATATACTATTAAGATTACATTTCGCTTAATGTACATAACAAAATTTCGATAATAAGTACAATTTAAAACATAACATTTGTGATCTACTAAGTGATCTAAGTTAAGATATACTTCTTCGTCTCGTTCCAGCGTTCCCATCCCCCACTTTGATTGACGACCTGCGGTTTTAAAATGACAAAAGCCGACGCAGTTTTGAAGAAATTGATCAGTAAACATGTAAAGCAACGAGTGGCACGGAAGCATGAGTTGAAACAAATCAGAAGATTTAAACAGTAAAACTATCATACTGGAGAATCAACTTGAAGCAACCGAGTAACAAAAACCTCTCAATTTAATAACATTGAGAAACCACGAGTAGTTGGTAAAATATCCAGAGTAAACAAGTTCATTTGAACTGATAACGATAGTAGTTCATGAGTAGCCAAGATTTACAATTCATTTCAATCGATTAGGGCATATCAAGAGCCACAAACAACATTAATAAGTAGTCAATTTTTAATTTCGACTTCAATCAACAGTTTAATTTAGTTGAGGCGTGTCAAGAGCCACCAGCAGGATCGATGTAAACAGAGGGATCACGAAATAATCACTAAGGGTTCCTTCTAGGGCCTATCAAACCCTATTTCACCCGAGCGTTAAGGGAGCCCATTCGTCAACCCCGCTCACAACATTAGCTAAAAGGCCTTAAGTTTCGACACCCCTATACCGTAGTGACCCTTACAAGTATAAGTAGCACTCTATAGCTCTATAAAACCCTTGGCCTCAATAACTTGGTACATTTTGGCTCATCGGGGGCGGATTTTTGAACATTGACGTTCTATCCAATAATAAGAAGCATTGCTTCAATGGTCTTAGCCATAAGAAAATGGAGGATCGCTCGACGCCTCCCATTAATAACAGTACTCTGTACATCGTCCTAAGTCTATTAGAGGTATTTTATTTCTTCTCTTTCACATAACCAGAATCGGAATATCAAAATTTCACAAGTAATTTCCGAGAGTTCTCAAAGGAGATGAATAAAATAGTTTAACAACTTTTGAGTGGAAAACATGCATTCTCGTACTATTTCATATAACAAACATCCATTTGAAACATCAAGCACATACGCAGATTTTGATAGGAAAAGGCCGTACATATGTACTTACCACTGAGATGAAGCACAATTATAATCAAGAAACTAAGCCTAGCACTCCGACGACAACCGCTCTCTCCTACGAGGTCGATGTCTACAATCACACGTATGACGTACTCGTTATAACCAATTTACACATTTATAATAGAAATGCAAACCTACATGTCACATAGTCCCAAATGTCACTAATGAACATATAATGATGTTTAATTATCAAAATAAGTCCAACAAAACAGCTAAATGTTCAAAAATTCAAGTTTTCTAAAAATTGTGAAACTACAATTCTGGACAGAATTGTAGCTCTGACTTTGGAGCCATATTTACCATATCAAATCATCTCCTAAAATCTTGAAATTAATGTATGATGGACCTATATGTTTCTACTTTCAGAAAAATCAAGAAAATCATGCATAGCTATTATAAAAGTCAAGTTACAAAAATTACAAACACTGCTATGCAGAGACATGTTTGGAAGAATGTTTCAACTTTGAAGACCAATTACTACTACTTGGAGAATAGGAAAAATGCCTATATTCTCTAGAATGAATCCCTTATGTGTCTAGTTTCATCACAAGAAAGATTGGGTGCCATAAGTTTCTGGAAATGAGATTTTTAACAAAAATGGTAAAACTTGTCCAAAAACAGAGTTTCAGAAAACATGCAACTTAGAATGAGCATATCTCCCTAACCAAAAAGGCTATAGAGTTGAATTTTCTTTCAAAATGACCCACTCTGAGTCTAGTTTCAGAATATGAAAGAGTTAAAAGTTCTACAAGGACAAAATTTAGAGATAATATACTTTTTTTAATAAACTGGTCAGATTGTAAAGACATGCAATTTTCACCAAGAACACTCAGAACATGATCAATCCACTTCCATCATACACGCAACTTGAGAAATATGTTTTATACTCAAATACAACAAACTAGACATACAAAAAGAGATAAAACAAGAAATTTGGGGAATCATGTGAAAAATTTGAAAAAAAACAAGTTTAAAGTCTCCAATTCATGTTCTAGACACACATGCAAGCAAAGATCAAGAAGTTTTCTATCATTATGATGAACGTAACATCAAAATGCACAAATTTACAGAAGAATGAAAGCTTACAAATGAGCCTTAAGAGAGACATTTGGGAAAATGATGGTGCTTGGAGAAGCTTGAAGTCCATGAGAGCTTGAAAACCCCTTCAATGGAGGGCATTTTGATGTAAGAGGAATGTGATGATGAAGAAGATGATGATGGAACTAACATCACACAAATGAAAATAGAAAAGAGATGCTTACAAGACCTTGAGGAGCTTAAAATCATGAAGAAGATGAATAAAATATCTCCCCCATGCATAGTGTGACCTTGGACTTGAGTTTTTCATGAATTTGAAGGTGAAAAATGATGTTTTGGAGGTGTTTTTGTGAGGTCAACACTCCAATCCGAGAATGGAGTTTTTTGGAGAGAGAATGGAGCTACTGAATGTTCTTCAATGTATAAAATGAGTGGAGGGGAAGATGATGATGATGCATATGGTGTGAGAGTTAGTGTGGGAGTGTGTATGTGTGTTGTATGTATAAGAGTAGTCATGAGGACATTATTTTATTGATGTTGACCAAAAGGATGGTAAGAGCACTAGGGGTAAAAATATCCTTAATGAATTGATGGATGGAGTTGAAATAATAAAACCAATAGTAAAGGGGGTAGAAATGTAATTTTCAATTATTAACTATCACATACAAGTTAATTTTATAAATTATGACATTTCAAACAAGCTACTATGTGTATAAGTATCAAATTCTACATTTACAAAACTACAAAATAATCCCAAAATATATATATATATACATATATATATATATATATATATATATCATCATCATAGATGTCAAATGACACCCTTATACTTTAAAACTAAGAAGAATTCAAGAAAATGTTTGAAATATAAGATTCTCAAAATTTTCAAATATTTTTTCCGAAATGACCAAATAACCCCCAACTTAAATACGGGGTGTTACACCACCTCTAATACAAAGTCTTGTT
Organism: Linanthus parryae; assembly: GCA_023055425.1. NCBI lineage: Eukaryota > Viridiplantae > Streptophyta > Magnoliopsida > Ericales > Polemoniaceae > Linanthus > Linanthus parryae. Next base: position 105,797,761 of record JALGPY010000001.1, read on the forward strand.
CTTTGACTATGGATGTTGTAATCATGTGACTTCTAATTCTACAGTATTTAGTTCCCAGACAGATGGGCCAGAGATTTCTATCATTCATACAGCTGACAGGACTCGTATGCGAGCTACTCACAACGGGCATGTTTCTCAGGTTAACTTGTCACTACCATATGTCATATTGGTTCTTGATTTAACTTTAAATCCGGTATCTGTTGGTCAGATATGTGAACTTGGATTTGATGTGAATTTTTTTGCTATTGGGTGTCGTGTTCAAGATCCCGAGACAAGGAAGATTCTCGGAGTTGGTTGAAAAATTGTCATTTATATAAGCTCATTAGTCTGAAGCTTCCACCTTCCTTTGTGACGCCGAATTGAATCGAGGCGTGTGGCGAGCAGCAAGAAGCTACGATTTAGAAAGGAAAATATTGAAAAACACTAGGGGAAAAAAACATCTCTAGGTTGAGAAAAACTTCAATAATTCATAACCTCTCAAAACTAGTCCACAAGCCGGACTTAAATAGCTGCAAAGTCTAATTATCAAAATATTGTAAAAATCCTAAAATTAATGCTAATAATAATTCTAACCTAATAAAATACTCAGCAAAAAGTATCTATCCAAATTGGGTTCAAATCAAAATCCTAATTAATAAATAAATATTCTGAAAATAGAAAACTGACGATTTGAACCTTTAAAAGACCGAATTTGACCAAATCAAGACGATGCCTGTGATTTAACTCCGGTTATCTTTAGAACGTTGTTTCCACTCAAAATAAGGTATGACTTTGCCTGAATCGGACATCCTTCAATTCTGCCTCTGATTCTGCGTTTTGACTGAAACAGCTTTTCTGAATTTGAAGATTTAATTGTCCAATTTTCTCCTGCATCAGTCACCCCCTCTTCAAAAGAACTCGTCCTCGAGTTCAATTTAGGCACCTGAAGTATCCCCTCCACCAAGAATGGATCACAACAGCAAGATTGCGACTTGATTGGAAAACCCATTAACTCTTCTCATTCAGTTTCCACCAATTCTTCTTCAACTTATAAGAAAAAGTTAATTGAGAAATCACTGGACACGGATCTGAAATTACCTCATAACGAATCGGCACATCCAAAGTATGCTCATCATCCTCCACAATCAACTCTTCCTCATCATCTCCATAATTATCATAAATTGGAGGCTTAGTCCAATCCGCTTCACAATCACATGATGATGAAACATTCTCATAAAGGAGTGTGTCGTCTGAAATACCTTAATCATTGACTTACCCGAATAATTTTTCACATCGACCTTGAAGCTCGATCCTCCATAATGCTCGATTTCACCGCGACAATCGCGGTTCTTTAGGATATCGAACGCGGGCTTCGAGTCATGATCAAAAGTCTTGCGAATCTTGAAATCCCGCGCCGCCAAGCGTCGGGTTAGCTTCGCAACTTGTTTATGAAAATCCCGCAGCACCAGGCGATGGGTTAACACCGCAATCTACCTCTGCAGATCTCGTTGTTGCCACTCCAGATCTTCTATCATCATAACTTCTTGGACATTACGTACCCGTTTGGGGGCTTCCTCATCCGGAACCTGCCCGCAGCCGCCAGGACGTCCACGCACCATCGTTGATGATAATCTTCTTCCCACGGAGCTCTGAGCTCTGATACCAACTGACGCCGAATTGAATCGAGGTGTGTGGTGAGCAGCAAGAAGCGACGATTTAGAAAGGAAAATCTTGAAAAACACTAGGGGGGAAAAAACCTCTCTAGGTTCAGAAAAACTTCAATAATTCATAACCTCTAAAAACCAGTCCACAAGCCGGACTTAAATAGCTGCAAAGTCTAATTATCAAAATATGGTAAAAATCCTAAAATTAATGCTAATAATAATTCTAACCTAATAAAATAATCAGCAAAAAATATCTACTCAAATTGGGTTCAAATCAAAATCCTAATTAACAAATAAATATTCTGAAAATAGAAAACTGACAATTTTAACCTTTAAATGACCGAATTTGACCAAATCAGGGCTGTGCCCGTGATTTATCACGATTATCTTTAGAACGTCGTTTCCACTCAAAATAAGGTATGACTTGCCTGACTCGGACATCCTTCAATTCTGCCCATGATTCTGCGTTTTGACTGAAACAGCTTTTCTGCATTTTCAAGATTTAATTGTCCAATTTTCTCCTTCATCACTTTGTGATGAAGTCTGCTGCTTCTGTACGATCACAATTATCGCCTTCCCCTAGTCTTTGGCATTCCATACTTGGTCATGCTTCTTTTGGTGTTTTAGTCAAACTTGGTTCCAGTGGAAATATCGGTCCAGTTCAAGATGAACATTTTGTTTCTTCCATGCCATTTAGCAAACCAACCAACATTGCCCTTCAATAAAAGATTGTCAGTCTTCCTCAAAAAAAAAATATTGTCGGTCTCTTCAGCTCCTTTTGATTTAGTTCATTCTGATGTTTGGGGTCCTTTCCCATCATGAAACTATGGGTGGCTCTACATATTTCGCTATCTTTGTTGATGACTTTACCCGATATACTTGGATATATCTCATGAAAAAAACGCTCTGAACTACAACATATTTATCATGAGTTTGCTTCCATGGTGAAAACACCATTTTCTCGTACCATTAAAGTCTTTCTCGCTGAAAATGCATGAGAATACACAGACACTTAGTTTCTTGCAGATATTAGAAATCAATGGACCCTTCTGTAGCGCTCATGCTCTGGCACTTACCAACAAAAAGGTCATGTCGAGCGTAAGCATCACCACATACTTGACTCTGTACGTGCTCAGCTCATATCTTCCTCTTTTCTAGAACGTTCCTGGGGGATGATGTTCTCACTATTTTTTATACAATAAACTGTATTCCAACTCCCACTATACATAATATGACACCAAACGAGAAGCTTTATGGTGTGCCTCTTCATAACACATCACTCCGTGTGTTTGGATGTATGTTTCTTGTAATCTTACAACTTCATGAACACAATAAGTTGGAACTTCGTTCTCGCATATGTTGTTTTCTTGGCTATGGCATTGAGCACAAAGGGTATAGTTGCTAGGACCTTCCAGGAAGACAAGTGGTCTTCAAATTCCTTCGCATATCTCAACATGTGGAAGACAAGATGTTCTCGAGCATCTCATTGTTTCATTATCGATCTTGGTAGATAAGCATCCATTCACCGATCTGACTTGTGATCTCTTCTCTGATGATTCATGTGAGAAATCTCATCACATGCCTATGACACCAAAATTAGTTCCAGACACGGGTTCCTTGCCTCATGGATGCACGACCACCTTGGTTGAGCAAGATCTTAACCATGATCCTCTAGTTGTTGATGATTTTGATGAGCAAGTTGTGGATGATTTTGATTAGCAAATTGTGCCTCCAGTTGAACCTTTGGTTAATTATCATGTTGACAATGCAGGTGATGATGCTGAACTTCGTCACTCCACCAGAGAGAAGACCATACCGGCTCGATTTCTTGATTTTTTTATGAGTAAAACAATTAAACATCCGGTACCACAGTCATACCGAGAGGTAAGAGCTAACCTACGATGGGTAAAAGCGATGGAAGATGAGTTAGGTGCGTTGGCCAAGATTAAGACTTGGGACCTGGTTCGCCTACCCTTAGTAAGACCTTAGTGGGGGTGCAGATGAATATATAAGGTTAAGACTTCGTCGAATGGTTCCGTTAAAAGATATAAGGCTCGTTTGGTAGCAAGAGGTTTCACATAGGAGTATGGCATTGACTATGAGGAGACATTTGCTCCAGTTGCTCGTCACCACAGTTCGTACTATGATGGTCGTGGCTGCTCAGAGGCGTTTGTCCTTGTTCCAGATCGTGCATTCTTAACGGTGATCTTACAAAGGAGGCGTATATGCAACCTCCACCCGGCCTCAGAGTTTCCCACTCACATATATGTCGCTTACGTCACCCACTATATGGTCTGAAAGAAGCCCTCGGATCTAGTTTATAAGTTTAGTTCCGCTGTGCTCAAGCTTGGTTTCTCTTCTAGTTTATATGCTTCAACTCTCTTCATTCGGCATACGAATCGTGGGATTATCATTTTGTTGATTTGTGTTGATGATATGATAATCACTGGAGATGATCTTGCTGGTATTAGTAAGCTGAAAGAGTCGATGAATCACCACTTTAAGATGAAATACTTGGTGCTCAGTTATTTCTTGGGTCTTGAGGTAACTTCTGATGCTAATGGATACTCTCTCACACACGCCAAATATGTTTCATATATTATTGCTCATGCAGAACTAACGAATCTAAAGGTCGCCTCCAACCCGTTGAAGGCCAACCTGAAACTTACTCCCTTATATGGTGAGCCTCTATCTGAACCTACTCGATATCGAAAAATTGTTGGTAGTGTGGTTTATCTAATAGTCACTCCGTCCTGACATAGCTTTTGTTTTTCATCATGTTAGTCAGTTCCTGACTGCTCCTCACTCTACACACTATGTTGATGTTCTTCGAATTCTTCCGTATGTGAGGTACTGTTTTGTGGTCTCTATTTTTCTTCTAAGTTTACTCATCCTGCGTGCGTGGGGTTCTCAAATGTTGATTGGGCTGGTGATCCGATTGGTAGACACTCTACTACGGGGTACAACTTCTTCTTCGGCGACTTGCTTATCTCTTGGTGCAGCAAGAAGCAAACTGTCGTAGCTCGTTCTAGCACAGAAGCCGAGTATTGTGCATTAGTCGATGCTACACGAGCTCATCTGGCTACGATAGTTATTATCTGATATGCACATACCTCTGCTACCACTATAAGTTGTAACAACCGCAACGCCATCCAGGTTGCTCACTCTGATGTTTTTCACGCTTGGACAAAACACATTGACATAAATTATCACTTTACACGCCTTCATCTTTATTTGTATCATTCGTGAGATGGTTTGTCATCACATACATAACAAAGCGAAGATAGTAAGCCGCGCCATCCCTCTCTCGTTGCCCGATTCTGGAAATCAACTGCTCGGCTGACTAATTTTGAGTACTAAACCGAGCATTGGCTGCTATTTTCTTCACTTTGAGTTCATACAATCTCACTTGTGCAGTAACCAATACCTTGACCTATCTCATCAAATATTCTCCATTTTGCTGTCACACTTCATCTTCTTTCCTCGTCAGAAAGTGTAAGGTCTCTGTTCTTGGTTTTTGGTTGCAAGATTATTTCTTCTTCAATATTCAAACAGGCTTTCACTTCCCGAGAGCCATTGCTCCAATTTGCTTTTCCTTTTCAGTACTGAATCTGAATGCAACCATACTTCAGCTTTATACAATAAGTAAATTACACAAAAGGATTACACTTCAATAGCAGTACTTGATTTATATACACACCCATTCATCCACAAGATCTTTTACCATTCACATCTGTACAGGCTCGAACACTGGAGCTCATTGGTTAGGAAACATCGTACATCTTTTTCTTTTCTTATAATGCAAGAGCTGGTGATAACATCAAGCATCCGAGAAACCATTGTTGTATGATGGTGCACACCTTGCCTCAACGGCTAAAGTCTTCCCTGTTCCGTGGCAAGGATCAGGTCCAAACACATTGTTGGAAACTTCAAGAGAACAACTACGCTTTCCTAGACAGGCCTGTCAACCATAAAAATAATAATAATAAATATGAGAAACCTACGATGCAAATGCAATTGGGGAGCATTTGATTCACTGGACTAAAGAGAAATAACAGCATAGTAAAATTAGCTTCATTTACCAAATTAGTTCAGTTTACTTCTAATCATAGAATGAATGAAATTCAAATCACATCACAATGCTAACTGCTACGACTACTAGTGTTCAATCGTGAGCGGATCCAGGATTTTTTCACAGTAGGGGCTAAATACAATATAGGGTAAAGGACTAAATCAACCCCTGAATTATGGGGACGATACGCTTTGGTCCCTGACCTGTAGGAAAAGACACTTTGATCCCCTGCTCATGGTTGTGATGAAAAGACAAAAATACCCCTGAAATGTAACAAAATTACCCCAGTATATATTTACCCTAAACCCTAATGTTTCTCTTCCCCTCACAGCCGCCTCCTTTTTCCTTCCCCGCCTCTCTCTCTCTCTCCGCCCTCCAACACCATCGAGAGAACCCAGCCCTCCACCACCGTCGACAATCCACAACAGAGCCGCCGGCCCCTCCTCCTTCGCCGCTTTCTGTTATCGCAAACTTCACCGTAAACAACCGTGAGCCACCAACACCCCCAACACTTGCCACTACTGCCACCCTCTCTCTGTAGCTTGTGGTCACGGGAAAATACCAGATTTTCCTGGAATCACAGAGAGAGAGAGTGAGAGATTGGGCGGTGGTGGTGGTGATTTGATGGTCGGACAGAGTTGATGCTGGTGGTGGCGATTTGATGGTCTGTTTTTGAATCTTGTTTTATGGGTTTCAATCCCAAGTACTTGAACCCAGATTGAAAAAGCCCCAAGCCAATTTCGGAGGTGTTGCTACAGGAGGCGGGTTTGAAGAAATCTATATGGTATTTCCAATTGGATCGCCCTTGGATTCGCGCCCTCCTTCTGCGATTGTTGGGTTGGAAGGGGATCGAGAAAGCAAAAGCACGAATGAAGTCCCCATATGAACTGCGAATCACAGCATCTCATGAATAATTGACGCTGGAGAAAAGGGTTAGTGATTCCCCAAGTTTGCTCGCATTGCTCGAAACTGGAGGTAGAACATGCCTATTCCCCACTTGGTAATGGTAGTTGTGTGGAACTCTCCTGGGGGAGACCTGGTTCTCAAAAAAAATGTTGCGATTTTGACTGAAATTATATTAATGGTCGAATCTGGGTTGGTTTTGGCTATGTCAGAGTTCGATTTAGCTTGATTTTGTCTGCATATTTCTTGGAAAACTTACATTCTCATTATTAATGAAGTTCTTCATTTGATAAAAAAAAATGTCGTGTTTCAAGATGTTCTTCATTTGTTCTCGGTGTTGATCTCAGTGTTTTTTATGTTTTGGATCCAAAGAGGAAGAGAAAGATTTGTCGTTGGTGAGTGGTGTAATTTTGTTATTTGACCAAGGGTATGATAGAGTTTTACTCAAATTAAGGGCAAAATTGTCAAAAAAAAATTAAAGGCAGCTTTACGGATGGAACATAACAGAAGGGTGCCAACTGCCAAGTGTCCATAGAATATTCTGTTAAACGGGTGCAAAGTTGAATTTTTCAAATGTCAGGGGACCAAAGTGTACTTTTATCAAAAGATAGGGATGGTTAATGTCTTTTACCCTATAATATATCAATGAATAAACATTAACAATAATAAGGGTTTATGTAATACCCCTATATTTAGTATGGTATTTATTTGTGTATTATTCTTAAATTGGGGTAATTGTTATTGTTTTTAAATTGGGGGTATGCATTTGTAGTTTCTTAAACATAAGTGTAACCTTACTTGGGGGGTTAAAGTGTCATTTCTCAAACTTATTACCCACCTGCAACTCCCTCTCTCTCTAACAGACGGGAAGAGACCCATCTCTCCCATCTTCCCCAAAACCTTCGGACCACCATCACCACCATCACCACCAAGCCACGATCTCCCTCAACTCCCCACTGTCAACCTTAAATCAAATTACACCCTCGTCTCATCGTCACCTCCATCTCACTCTCTTGCACCCTCTGTGTTGCCGAAGAAAACAAACCCAGAGCCTCCCCTGTTCTCCAAATCACCGCCAATCACCACCACCATCTCTGCAAATTCCGGCGAAGACCACCGGACTTCGAAATCGCCTCCTCCCTCTCACTGCCCGACGAGCCAGCTGAGAGTAACAGAGCCTTCCCCGGCTCTGTTCTGCTATTGACCCGAATCTGTGACCCGACCGAGCAAAACCCACCACAGTTCCCTGCAAATTTCGGGAAACCCACCTCCCTCTGCTACTCATTTTCTGGCGACCCAGAACCACCAGAATCCAGCTGCAACAGCAGCGATTCCACCGGTGAAGTGCCGAACCCATTTTCGAATCAGACCCGAACGAGACCCAACGCCGCCGTCCTCTGCCTCGTTCGTTCGCTCCGTCTGCCACTCTCTCCGTCGATTCCGCTTTCTCCGGCGAACCCATCGCTGGCGATTAACAACTGCAGTAGCTGACGGACTTCACCTATCATTGCCGCTCTTCTCCGATTGGTTGTTACTCATTCGGTAATCACACCACCCTCTCAATTTCGATTATGTTCTTTCCATTCACTTCAATTTGCTCTAAATCTATCAGGAGAGTCGATTACGTAGGTGGGTTGTGAAGTTGTAACAGTGGGTGTTCTAGCGAAGGAGAAGAAGACGAAATGATTTGGATGTTTCACTGATATGTATTGGAGTCATTTTGGTATTTAATGAATCAGTTGGGGGTGGTTGTTGTACTTGCATAAACGTTGGGGGGAGGCCTTAATTATTAACTTCAATCTGTTTTCTTTTAAGTTATTATTTTCATACTTATAATTAGTGGTTTCTTTATTAATATTTAACTATAACTAAATTAGTTTCTTTAACATGAATATAAGTATAAGTTTTTATAGTATATTTTTTGTAAAAAGAGTTTTATTAATATAAATAAATATTTATTAATAAATAAAAGTGTCTTTTCTTAAGATATTACATAGCTTTACATTTGTGTTTATTTCAAGATTTTATATTGTTTATAATTAGATATTTACTCTTTTAGTAGTTAAACTAACTTTCTTGAAAACTAGTATATTTCTAAATATTATACACTTTTCTAAATAACTAGTTATAAATAGATTTTTAAGAATATAGTTAATTAGTTCAAAGCTTGTTTCTATTATTTTAGTTCATTATTATTATTATTTTATTTAATATCACAACTTTATAAATTAGTATACTTTTCTAATATTAGAGTCGTGTAAATGGAATTGGAAACTGGTTGGGGGATTTGGATTGCATTTGCATATAGGGCATTGTATTTACTCTTGTCGTGCAAATGAAATTGTATTAATATTAGGATTATGTAATAATTGTAGATTCCGAGTTCGTAGACGATCAGTTCTTTGACAGTCCGTGCTACGAGTACTAGTTCCGTGCTTGCTTGTGTTTGTGGAGCTTTCTTCAATCCAAGTAAGTCTATATGCACAATATTTTAACTGTCAAAATGTATTTGGCGTGTGTTATCCCCAAAGTTATAAATTGTTCCTCCTCGTTAATTACTTGGTTATAGTGGAAATCGGAAACTGAATCTCTGGCATGTTAAATCGATGAAAGTACGATAATATAATTAGGACGATGTGCAGAGGATGTGCGTGAAGGCTAAGGCCGGGGACACATGTGAGTTGATTCCCCTTTAGGGTACTTACCCTCTTATTTTATCGTGGAATCTATGAGTACTACCTATGCATGTTTAGGTCATGACTGTATAGGGGTGTCGACACTTAAGGTCTCATTAGAATGGTTTGGGCGGGATAGCGTTGGGCTATCTACTAACGTCCGGGGAGAAATTGGTATATTCCAAGAATGCACCCCTTTATTATGATTTATTGCATCGTGACCTCTCTGTCCACATCGTACCTGTTGGGGCTCGTAGGCTACGCCTCAACCAAACCGAACACTAAAATCTGAATCTTGGTTACTGTTCCATATGCTCAATTTTTCCTTCATCCCTGGTTTACTATCACTGAGTTTATCAATTACTCTTGGCATCTTTCAAATGGAATTTTATCAAATTGTGTGTATCTTGAGCCAAAAACTCTTGTTTACATATTGTGGTATATACTTACTTAGTTTTTACTAATTAAAATTTTCCTGCGGTCGGCTTTGTCTATTGTAAAACCCGCAGGTTGGCATTGAGGTGGGGGAAACGCGCACGTGTTGAAGCTTAGGAGTTAGTAGCAATAAAGTTTAGTTTTCATTTCGTCACTTAGACATTTCAAACGTTTAGTTTTGTTCATTTCTATGTTTCCAGACTTTGTTGGAGGGTTTCTCCTTTTGTTTATAAATAATGTACTTGGGATTTGGTTGAATTGTACTATCTGTGAACCGTGGTCCTTCGGGCTTGTTTCAGATGGTATCAGAGCCGACGGTTCTAAGCTAGTGCGATTCTCCATTTTCCTTTAATAAAGAGAAATCAAATATTAAAAACATTTTCGAAAGAAATTTAAAATTTGCCTAGGACAACTAAAAATGGTAATAAAATTAAACAAGCCGGGGTTTGGGGTAGGTTAGCTATTTTCCCTTGTGGTTTTCTATGGATATTTAAGTTTCCCGTTGATTGGAACTTCATGTGTGGCCTACTTGTGTTATTTCATGCCTCAACATTTGGATATTGCTGTGATTCTACTTAGCATATGTGAAAATACTATGTGGTTATTTAGATTGTCTATAATTAAATTTTCGTCGCGATATTGAGTGCATACGTGGATTACAACCTTTCTGAGACTGTTTCTTCTCATTTCTCAGATGGCTGCCCAACCCGCACCTGCCCTACCAGCACTACAGCCTGAGGATTCCCCGCTTCTCATGACATACTTAGGACCTCAGGAGGAAATGATCGATTACTTCATTCGCGTGCACGAACGCTGCAACGATTGGAGCTTCTCTGCGTTTGGTGATGAACGCTTTCGAAACCGATTAGTAGTGGGTCACTGTATCCTCAATGGACTTCCCAACGTGCAACCATGGCTGGCAATAAAGGACGACTTCGAAGAGTTGGTGCATGAGGACGAAGATGGAAACTTGGTGCCTAACGATGGACTTTGGAAGCATAACGGCGTTTACATGTTTCGACTCCACGACCTATATGATAGGTTACAAGAAGCGGCCGACCGACTCATACAGGAGGAGAATGAAGAACCGGAAGAGGAAGATCATGATGAGGAACCCGAGTCAGATCCGGAGGAACCGGTGGAACAGGAAGCGCAGGAGGAACAGATTCACGAGGAGGAGGAAGTGCCCGATCAAGTTCTAGGGGAATATGGAGCAAGTAGACAGCCCATCCCTGCTTCTGATGACCTCACCGAGGCACACCGAACGGAGCATGTGATGTACCAGCCCGGTCAGGAAACCATTGCACAGTACTGCACCTATGTGATAGATATATGCGTTGCATGGGGCCACTTCGATGACCGTCATAGCCATCCGTTAACCATATGCTACTACATACTCCGAGGATTGCCTGATGTACACCCTTGGAGCAGCCTGAGGCATCAATACCGTGACCTACTCGTTTGGAACGTGTGGGGCGAGGCTGTACCTAACGAATCTAGGTACAAACATCGCGAGCAGGACGTCTACGAGATCGACCCACTTAAGATTCAAGGACGGCTAGAAGACTTATATCAGAATGGGGACCAGGAGAACATGGATGTGGGCCATGATAACATGGATGTGGGCCAGGATGACATGGATGAGGACCAGGAAGAAGAGCATGACCAGGAGGAAGAGCACGATGAGTTTATAGACGATGAAGAGGAAATAGGGGAAGACGAGATCGACCTTCCAGAGACTGGCTCTGAGTGCCTGACTGACGTTGAGGAGCCTTAACACACCCGACCATTCACCCCGTAGTTGCAATTTCTATTCTTCATTGCATTTTTTTTCCAAGTGAGAACGATTAGGATTAGAATTTTGATTCAGTATGTCTTTTGTTGGATTGATTGGATTTCTTTGTGGATTATGTGGTATTTGAATCAGTAATGCATGGTTGTTCTATATTGTGCCTCTCATGTGTATGATCGCGTTAGGATTCCATTAAGTAAAGTTATATTTAAAAGGTACAATGCAATATTATACCAGGAGACGTGCAAGAGAAGTAGGAACGATGAGTCAGGGAACCCAAGGAAACCAACCGGCTCCATTTCCAGAACAATATGACCCAATTCGGTTCCTGAACCTGGAACAAGCGACCCTAGCCCTAACCCAACTCCTGCACAATCAACAGGCTGGGGGAGGTGACGTGATGAGTAAGCTTGCTGAACTCCGCCCTGATTTCTTTTATGGGACGGACGACCCGACCATCCTAGAGAATTGGATTCGCGACTTCCACAAGGCACTGATTTCGGTGCGTTGCCCCGAGGACCGACGCATAGAAGTGGCGGTCTATTACTTTAAGAAAGAAGCTGATAACTGGTGGACTTCCGTCTCAGCCGACTTACTCGCCCAGGAAGGCTTTGGATGGGAGCAGCTAAAGGAGGCTATGCGTGAACGGTTTTACCCCGACCATGTGAAGTCGAAGAAGTTTGAAGAGTTTTTGCACCTTAAGCAAGATGGAGCTACCTTAACTGCTTACTATGAGAAATTTATGGAACTCATGAGGTTCGGACGGGAAATTGTACCCACCGAAGTGCGAAGGATCCGCAAATTTGTCGAAGGTCTGGACTTCGAAGTCCGAAGGGCAATGGGACCTACACGATTTAACACGCTCATGGAGGCTTATGGAGCAGCTCACGATATGCAGCGCATGCTGGACAGTAATGCCGAAGCCAACAGGAAGAGGAAGACCGAGACACCAGCTGCAACCGGGTTCCAGAATCACGGTACGGGAAACAACGCCGAAGATAAGAGGGTTCGTCCCAACCCAGCCCCCACCAACCAGTTTGGAAACCCAGGACAAGGTGGACAAGGTCAAGTAAGAGTTTTCAACTGCATGAGGTGCGGCAGAAACCACCCAGGAGTGGATTGCCGAGGAAGGAAGGTTAATTGTCTCAACTGTGGCAGGCTGGGCCATCGCAGGTATGAGTGCCGATCTAGGGCCAACAACAACAACTATGGTGGAGGTTACGGAGACAACAATGTGAACCGCCAAGGAGGAAATGGTGAGTACAACCGTGGAGGTAACTACTACAACGGTGGTAATCAATATGGCGAGAACCAGCAAAACGATCAACAAGGTGGAGGTTACCGCAATGGCAACAATGGAGGATACAACCAGGGCAGGAACAACAACAACAACAACAGTGGAGGTGGCTACAACAGGGGAAACAATTGGCAAGGTGGGAATGGTCAAAATAACCGACCCCAAGGAGGCAATGCCGCATCAGCAACAACAGTAGCTGCTCTTACTGCACCAACAACTACAGCACGACCAAGCACAACCAATAGCGCCACGGGAACTATCAATGTCATGAACCCGACTCAAGCAGAACATGCCAATGCAGCAACTGGTACATCCCTAACCATCTCACCTCCGTATTATTTTACCTGATTCAGAAGCATTCTTCCTCTTTATCTCGTCAATTTCTGTTAATGGCCTAGGATTACTTACTCTTATCTCGCCTACCTGTCTCGATCTCGAATTTCATTGTCTTGTGACACCCTGTGCCCTGGACTAGCTAACCTGGAAGTAAGACTACCATCATGCCTGGTTTAGTGACTACGAAAACCATATCGAGTGCAACTTGAGTGACGGGGACGTCACTCTCTTTTAAGGGGAATGTGATGAAACACCCCATATGTTGTTTGCGTGTCTGGTATGACCTTGGCATTTTCTCGTGCATTAGAAATTGCATCCTTGCATCGTGCATGTAGACATATTGTTCTTTTCGGGGATTTATTGTTTTACGCTTCGAGGACTAAGCGTTGTTTTAAGGGGAAGGTGATGTAATACCCCTATATTTAGTATGGTATTTATTTGTGTATTATTCTTAAATTGGGGTAATTGTTATTGTTTTTAAATTGGGGGTATGCATTTGTAGTTTCTTAAACATAAGTGTAACCTTACTTGGGGGGTTAAAGTGTCATTTCTCAAACTTATTACCCACCTGCAACTCCCTCTCTCTCTAACAGACGGGAAGAGACCCATCTCTCCCATCTTCCCCAAAACCTTCGGACCACCATCACCACCATCACCACCAAGCCACGATCTCCCTCAACTCCCCACTGTCAACCTTAAATCAAATTACACCCTCGTCTCATCGTCACCTCCATCTCACTCTCTTGCACCCTCTGTGTTGCCGAAGAAAACAAACCCAGAGCCTCCCCTGTTCTCCAAATCACCGCCAATCACCACCACCATCTCTGCAAATTCCGGCGAAGACCACCGGACTTCGAAATCGCCTCCTCCCTCTCACTGCCCGACGAGCCAGCTGAGAGTAACAGAGCCTTCCCCGGCTCTGTTCTGCTATTGACCCGAATCTGTGACCCGACCGAGCAAAACCCACCACAGTTCCCTGCAAATTTCGGGAAACCCACCTCCCTCTGCTACTCATTTTCTGGCGACCCAGAACCACCAGAATCCAGCTGCAACAGCAGCGATTCCACCGGTGAAGTGCCGAACCCATTTTCGAATCAGACCCGAACGAGACCCAACGCCGCCGTCCTCTGCCTCGTTCGTTCGCTCCGTCTGCCACTCTCTCCGTCGATTCCGCTTTCTCCGGCGAACCCATCGCTGGCGATTAACAACTGCAGTAGCTGACGGACTTCACCTATCATTGCCGCTCTTCTCCGATTGGTTGTTACTCATTCGGTAATCACACCACCCTCTCAATTTCGATTATGTTCTTTCCATTCACTTCAATTTGCTCTAAATCTATCAGGAGAGTCGATTACGTAGGTGGGTTGTGAAGTTGTAACAGTGGGTGTTCTAGCGAAGGAGAAGAAGACGAAATGATTTGGATGTTTCACTGATATGTATTGGAGTCATTTTGGTATTTAATGAATCAGTTGGGGGTGGTTGTTGTACTTGCATAAACGTTGGGGGGAGGCCTTAATTATTAACTTCAATCTGTTTTCTTTTAAGTTATTATTTTCATACTTATAATTAGTGGTTTCTTTATTAATATTTAACTATAACTAAATTAGTTTCTTTAACATGAATATAAGTATAAGTTTTTATAGTATATTTTTTGTAAAAAGAGTTTTATTAATATAAATAAATATTTATTAATAAATAAAAGTGTCTTTTCTTAAGATATTACATAGCTTTACATTTGTGTTTATTTCAAGATTTTATATTGTTTATAATTAGATATTTACTCTTTTAGTAGTTAAACTAACTTTCTTGAAAACTAGTATATTTCTAAATATTATACACTTTTCTAAATAACTAGTTATAAATAGATTTTTAAGAATATAGTTAATTAGTTCAAAGCTTGTTTCTATTATTTTAGTTCATTATTATTATTATTTTATTTAATATCACAACTTTATAAATTAGTATACTTTTCTAATATTAGAGTCGTGTAAATGGAATTGGAAACTGGTTGGGGGATTTGGATTGCATTTGCATATAGGGCATTGTATTTACTCTTGTCGTGCAAATGAAATTGTATTAATATTAGGATTATGTAATAATTGTAGATTCCGAGTTCGTAGACGATCAGTTCTTTGACAGTCCGTGCTACGAGTACTAGTTCCGTGCTTGCTTGTGTTTGTGGAGCTTTCTTCAATCCAAGTAAGTCTATATGCACAATATTTTAACTGTCAAAATGTATTTGGCGTGTGTTATCCCCAAAGTTATAAATTGTTCCTCCTCGTTAATTACTTGGTTATAGTGGAAATCGGAAACTGAATCTCTGGCATGTTAAATCGATGAAAGTACGATAATATAATTAGGACGATGTGCAGAGGATGTGCGTGAAGGCTAAGGCCGGGGACACATGTGAGTTGATTCCCCTTTAGGGTACTTACCCTCTTATTTTATCGTGGAATCTATGAGTACTACCTATGCATGTTTAGGTCATGACTGTATAGGGGTGTCGACACTTAAGGTCTCATTAGAATGGTTTGGGCGGGATAGCGTTGGGCTATCTACTAACGTCCGGGGAGAAATTGGTATATTCCAAGAATGCACCCCTTTATTATGATTTATTGCATCGTGACCTCTCTGTCCACATCGTACCTGTTGGGGCTCGTAGGCTACGCCTCAACCAAACCGAACACTAAAATCTGAATCTTGGTTACTGTTCCATATGCTCAATTTTTCCTTCATCCCTGGTTTACTATCACTGAGTTTATCAATTACTCTTGGCATCTTTCAAATGGAATTTTATCAAATTGTGTGTATCTTGAGCCAAAAACTCTTGTTTACATATTGTGGTATATACTTACTTAGTTTTTACTAATTAAAATTTTCCTGCGGTCGGCTTTGTCTATTGTAAAACCCGCAGGTTGGCATTGAGGTGGGGGAAACGCGCACGTGTTGAAGCTTAGGAGTTAGTAGCAATAAAGTTTAGTTTTCATTTCGTCACTTAGACATTTCAAACGTTTAGTTTTGTTCATTTCTATGTTTCCAGACTTTGTTGGAGGGTTTCTCCTTTTGTTTATAAATAATGTACTTGGGATTTGGTTGAATTGTACTATCTGTGAACCGTGGTCCTTCGGGCTTGTTTCAGTTTATTATTTAATTTCAGTGGGGAGTAAACTGAATTTATTGAATATAATATAGTGTCGAATCATAATATTTGAAAGTTGAGTGGGCTATATAGCTATATGAGAATTAAGTAGAGCTATTTGAGAATTAAGTCCAAAACAATGAACACCCTGGATTTATTGCATGGCAGAAAAGGTTCTGATAAGCATACCTGAGACACCAAAGATAACGAATTCATTGCATGGCAGCTGCTTCTGCTAAACTTTCTGCAGCTACCTCCAGGTGTTCCATAGCTGGCAAACTCTATGGACGAGATCTTATGACCGTGATCACACTGCAAATGCATTTCCGGTGCCATTTCACTCACTGATAATTTCCCACTGAGAACATCTTGATGGTACCACATCCGAAGAGGTGGATTGTGGGACTCTGAAACCTGAGCGCAGATGGTTTGTGTCGAATGTGACTTTATTGATATCTCTAATGGGTTTCCTCCTGTTTCCTCGAAGAGAACAAGTATATTGTCTGAATCATGGAGCCAGGATCTTGGAACATGGTACCTGATCAATAAAGAGGGACTATAATAGTCTGGAATCGATATTAAATAACCCTTCAGCTGACATCAGTTGACGATCTCAAGGGTGTTAACAATGGAGTTGATGAAAATATAAAAACTAAAACAGGACGGAAAGAATATGAAAATAGAGGAGCTGGATGATTTGGCTCTCTCAGGGAAAACTTCTGCTTTCCAAAAATAAGAGAAGATAATATGCATTGAAAAGTCATTACAGGAGAAAAGGAAACTTACCAGATCTGTGTTGGCTCTCCACAATTTGTTGTGCACTTATCCGAATCATAAGCCCCACGATAGTCACACAGTTGACATCCATCTTTTGGGGCAACCAGTGTCCAGTATCTTCCAATATGGTGGCCGTTAACCCATGCCTGGCCTTTCCCCATACTCCTCAAATCAAGGGCAACTGGATCCGTCCCAGCAGGGGCGTCAAAATACGCCTGGAGAAATTAATAATAGGAAACATAGCTGGTTCTCTTAATCATGCACATATTATTTAATCAATCAAATTGTCAAGATATTTCGATAGCTAGTTTCTCATTTTACAAACTAGATGTTACTCATACATGTTTATCCCGTTGAAATTCAGCAAGACAATTGTCCAATAACTCTAACATCAACTATATTGTCTAATTATGTCGAAAATTATCCACACACGCATATAGCCTTTTTTCAAACCCTGGGGGTAAGTTGCGCAGAGAAAAGACCATAGGGGGGCTTTTTGCAAATTTTAGACTGCAGCGGGTGATTAGCAATTTAACCAAAAACCTAAACTTTAAAAGATTGGCAAAAGCCTGGACAACTGTGACGATAACAGCTAGTAATAATAATATCCAGTAATTTTTGTCCTTTAGAGAAGGAAATAAGCAATAATAACAACTACTATTACTTTCCGGTTTTTGTCCTTGAGAAAAGTAAACTAACCTTGTACCAGGAAAAAGGGGATGGTATTGCACCAGGTGTCAGATAAGTCCAGTCAGCACTTTCATTTTCTTCAGCAGTATATATTTTCAGGAACTCCCCTTTTAGACCAACCTGTAGTGAGTAGCAAAACTATTCAGCATACAAGTAATAACTTGAACAGGTCGCTGGAAGACTAAAAAAAGACACTTAGATGTGCAAGTACAAAGGATAAGTATGAGATCCTATCAGGTTAGGCAACTAAAAGTCATAAACTAATTACAACATTCAATCAGAGAACTGTGGACGAAATTCAGATAGTCAGCAAGTCTGCAATTTCGGCCAGAAGATTTTGCTAACAGTTATGAAATTGGGTAAAATGTGACACAAAAAGATGGGCAAAAAAAACATTGCATTGCTCAATTGTGCCAGATTTTGAAGCAACTGGGCAGCCCAGAATTTTCAGCACATTTGCATCCTCAAACCTTAATATCTGCATTTCATTAAAGAGCTTTAAAAGAAAACTACATTAAAACTGGTTTGACACTTATTAAATGAAATTGCTGGCAAGAAAATCCAGTGATTCCTCCAATAGCAATATTTCTTTTAATTGTCGAATCATCTCCAGAAGTGAAAGAAGATGGACAAGTAATATTTTTTTAGTAGCAAGCTAAAAGTCAAGGTTAATATGCAATGATGATTCACAAGAACCAGCACAGGAAGCTATGCTTCTTTAACTAGTCTTATACCAAGTCCAGACAACATTCAATCTTTAGACATGTTTATAGCATAGACTACAAAAAAAGCAAGAACGAAATTCTCTGAACACAATAACTTTTTTGAGGTGCTTAAATAAACAATCAGTTATCAAGTGCATAAATGATAAATCTGTTCAATTCAGACACCCTGGAGGATTTGGTATACTTACAGATGTGATGTTTCATATTATAGTGAACGAACTACACATGGAAATACAAGTGCAATATATCATGCCACATATGTTTTTATTGAATTTCCTCATCTCCTTGTCTAATTGGAGAGTGCTATCGCAATGCAGCAGAGAATAAAGCTTCTCCATGAGATTAAATGTAGGTAGACGTGTTTGAGTCTGTTCCCTACAAGCTGTTATTTACACCTGCCGCGCAGGGAGAAGATTACACACTAAAATAGCATGCATAGTCTGTGTCTGTGTGGGGGCAAGAGTGTCATGTCCTGTAATATGAATGAATGAATGTGGATCCAAACGCCAAAGCCTGGCAACACGGATTCAGCTACTGGCATTATGGGGTAAAGAATTTGTATGTAGTTATTGAATCTCAATTTTGTTACTAAGATAGTTATTTATCTTGGGTTATGGAAGTAGCATCGAGACTGAACTACAAGTCTACAATAGATTAATCTGGAGTATGTTATTCACCAAAATGAATAGTTGAAATGTCAATTGATACAGGTGTTACTCAGCCGCAAGCGGGGCTGTCGGTAGCCAACAATGCCTCCAATAGCCAATTGCCAACAGTGGTCCAGTGGTGACCTTCCAGCTTCACATGTGCCATATTTATATAAAGATTTCAAATTTGAAGATTTGAACCTTGTATATTCTCGTGAATGGTCAAACTTTTGAACTCAACTCTTTTTGCTTGTTAAAAACATTTACTTCAAAATATTTATTATGTTACATTCATAAAATATTTTCTTAATCTCAAAAACACTAGAAATGTTAGGGGAGAAAGAAAAGAATCCGTACAAAATATATTACATGTTAGACATTTAGAAACAAATGCTCTCAAGATACGTCAATGATGTTTTTTTCTAGGTGAGTTCAACTTGGAGATAACCCTGGATGATGACCACTATAGAACTGAATACCTGAAATCCAGCATTCTTTGCACAGAAACGAATGCTAAGTATGTTTAAAAACACCTACATCTTCAAGGGTGTACTTATGTGAAAAGGGTTAAGTCAATTCAGAAAACACAATCCATAAATAAGGAGAAATAGAAGGAAAAAAAGTACCTGGTAGGTCCATAGTGAGCCGGAAAGGTCTATATTTCCATTTTTAAATCCAGTAAGCTGAATTTGACCCTTAAACCCTGCCCCATCCTTCTCTAGGAAAGCACCATAGTTCTGGACAGTAAACCAAAACATAAACAAAAGTGCATGTCTTGAAATTTGATGTGAGTAACGTTTTAGCTACTCCAGATCTGGTATGTAAAATATTGAAGTACACTGAAAATAAGTTTTTTGATGACATTGGCTAATTATCAATTGTAGCAATTACAGGATGAAATATATTGCTCTGCAGGTGGTCTCAGGTGTCCTGCTGAATTTGAAAATTTTGGATAATTTAATATTCCAGAAAATCCTTTTCTAAGATGACCAAAACTAGATCCGGTGAGTTTATGCAAAATATCACATTTCTTAGCTATCACCTCATTGCTCCCACACCATATCTTATGTGAGGTTTGCTACATGTGTAGAGAATGGAGTTAATATTTCGCATTGTTTACGACCTTTTTGTGGGCATAATGTTAAATTTAGTCGTCTTTCCGAGTGTTTTTGTTAGATTTGTGAAAGTTGGGCTTGTCGCAAGTAATTGATAATCCGGGCGTTTTTCACATTATTTATATTTATTTTGTCACTTTTGATCGCACGGGTTGTTTTCGTGTTGTGATTGACAGGACACGGAGCTCATGGATCAAGAGGAGGGAAAACGAGAGGAAGAAATCGCAAGAAAGATGACAAGGATAGCAAGAGGGGATCAAAGTGTCATTTTAACAAGTTTAATTAATGACACTTTAGCACCCCAATGAGGATGGAAGAAAAGACTTAGAAAAAAATCATCGTAAGAAAGTGTGAAACACACTGCATGTCACGACCAGGGCTTCTGGTCGCACGATCAGAAGCTAAGTACCAGCGCACTCACGGCAAACAAGAGGGGTCTTTGGGTCATAACTTGAAAGTTGTCTTGTGATTAATTAGGAGACTGCTAGATAAAAATAATAGGGGACGCACATAAAAGAAGAAGCAACGTGCAAGGAGCAAGAAGCAACGAGCAAGGAGCAAGAAGCCATTGACGAAGGATCTTCAACCCTTGAAGATTATTAAGTTTGATTCATCTTCTCACTCTCTTTTGTAGATGATTATGGATACTTTGATGATGTTAAACGTTCTCATGTCTAGCTAAACTTTCTCCGCTAGGCAATTGATGGAGAACTAGGGTTTGTTTAATATTTTCCGGATTTGAAGACTTGATTCATGCTTTATGCTTAATCTTAATGATGTTCTAGTTATCTCTCTTATTCTTGTGCTTTATTCTTTAGCATACTTGGAATGATCAACCGTAGTAGGCTAGTTGTCGGAATTGTTGCACGATAGTGAACTATTCTAGACGTGTTGAAGAATATAGAGAGTAATATTGTAGTTCTTTAGGACTGAGAAGAGATTAGAACTTGATTATCCATTTGGTGCTGGCAGGACTTAGTGAAAACGGTGGGCCGACAAGACCCAGTGAGCGAGCCAATTGAGCCAACTAGAACGTAAAGGTAGACGACGGTTGACCGAAAGGATCCGAAGTCACCCGATTACGCATATTCGTGTGAGATCGAGAGAATATTACAATGAGTGTTACCCGGTGTAACTAAAACATTGGTAGGGTGTTTCAAGCATAGTCCGAAAATTGTTAAAGACCTTAGGGACCATTAATTGTCTAGTTCTTCTCCATAATCGTATCACATTACAGTTATTCTTTTTTAATTGAAAAACAATCAAAAACTGTTAGAATAGCCTGTGTTTTAATTTAAGGGGCGACGAACTTTTGAAATCAAACACTTCTTACCGGTTACTTAGGTATCGTTTAATTAATTCTTAGTTAACTGTTAGTCGTCTAATTTCCTTGGGTTCGATAATTTGGAGTCTAAAATACTCCACATACTACTTGGCTGTATACTTGTGTTTAAGCGCGTTAAGAATTCGCGTCAAGTTTTTGACGCCGTTGCAATGGAATTAAACGGTTATTTAGTTTAGTTAAAAATTAATTTAGGATATCTCTTTTATTGTCATTTTATTTGCTATTTTGGTTTCTCATTTGTATTTGATTCTGTTTTTCAGGTATTCGGTGCATGCCCAGGATCCCTATTGACCTTGTGCCCCATCGAAGACCCAGAACAGTTTCTCAAATACCAAAGGAGAAGACAGAAACAGGGCACCATGGGCGCACAGTTAACCAACGCACAACTCAATCAGCGGCTGGAAGAGCTGACTAAGCAGCTAATGATCGCAACTCCCAGACACCGTACAACAAGTCTAGGCAGGCTATTGTGGAGAAATTTCAGTCGTCCACCTATGGACACAATCCGGCAATTGTAGTGCCAGAGATACAGGTCGAGCACTTCGATCTCAAGCCCGCAACAATTCAGACGGTGACCAACCAGTTTCAATTCTATGGGAATAGGGATGAAGACCCCAATGAATTAATTGGGAAATTCAATGCTTACATCTGAAATGAGTATATGCAGGAATGCATGTTGAAAACGCACCCGGGACTCCCCTTCTTGATGCGTGCAAAGAGGATGTGCGATGAACCGCAAAAGCACAACACTAGCATTGAGGTTAAAAGGTCGGAATATGTGAGTTATACTCCGGAAATTTCGGAGTAGCTTTTGCAAAACCCGGAAGTGCGCGAGACGAGCTTTCCGATGGTATATTACACGCACGCATCTGAGTCCAGGTGGGTGAGTTGGAGAATGATGAAGCCAAGTAATATTTCAAGAAGGCCGAAAAAAAAATACCCAGGACAGGATTTTCTGGTCGCACGTGCGACCAGAAAATTGAGAATTGAGAAACTAACTGGTAAGTCACGACCAGACCTGCTGATCGTGCGATCAGCTTCCAGGTCGCACGACCTGGTTTAGCTGGTCGTGCGATCGGCTTCAACCCTGCGTGTCCGGATTTTTAAAGGGGGTAGAAGTGTCTTTTCGCGAAAATAAAAAGAAGGATAAGGTTTGCAAGACCCTCACGGATCAAACACAACCACATAACTCTTCTACGCCGTCCCTCTCTCTATCGTCAATCTCTCTCAAAGCTCGAGCACAAAAATCTGAGAAGTTGTCCAAATTCGAAAAGAAGATAGGGGTTTTGCTCACGTCGACGTCCTCTACAACAATTGTGAAAGCAATTTTGCTAATTTGCAAGAGACAAGTGTGGGGGAGAAGAAGGAAGTCCAAGCCCTAGCACGAAGAATTGTCGATTCGTTCTCTGTCTTTTGGAATTTCAACAAACCGTTTGCGGGGTTTTGACGGGGACACCGAGGGGAAGCTAAGGAGCTAAAACTCTCACATCGCGAAATACAGCGAAAAAATCAGTCCATTTGACTGATTTTATCAGGTATCTCTGAACTTCATCGTATTAATTGATTTTCGCGTTCGTACTTGCCGCATTTGTTTGTTAATTGATACGTGTGTGATATGGGGCGTAATACGGGCAAATAGGTTGCGGGTTCTTCGGCTAGTAAAGGGAAACGTAAGGTTGGGGATAGTGAGGTAAATGACCGTTATCAGAGGGAGAATGAACCTGAGATAGAGGAATTAGATGAGACCTCTAGTAATGAGGAAAAATCTGAATGTCCTAAATCCCCTAAGTTTCGATGGCATGAGGGTCCACTCCCGGTTAATCCTAAACTGAAGGCAGCTAGGAAAAATGACATAAATGACATCATCAATCCTAAGGAAGTTGGGTCCGGGAACTTTTGTGCCCACTGATCCGTATGTCCTGATGCCCATTCGTTTTTGTTTTTTTAACAAATAAGCGTCTCAAGTATAAGGTTAATCCTGAGAGCGAGTGTGACCTTTCAACCAATAATGTGCCTCAAGAGATAAAAGATGCGGCTGAGCGTGAGAACTTTAAGGGCATGTTTGAGCTAGTTAAGGGCAAATCATGTTCGGCACTCACTCGTGAGATGACCGCAAATGCCCACCACTCTAACTGCGCGTCACTACGGTGAGGTAAAGGATGAGAGGATGATCTTTGCTAGGGGCAAGTTTGTAGCCTTCACTCCGGAAACTATTGCAGAAGCACCCAAGTGGGCACCCTTAGGCAGCGAGAAGTGCAAATTTCACGAGGTTTTGAGGCGTGAGGGGATTGAGGAAGAGGTAAGACAGTTTTTCTTTGGGGGATGCCAGGGGCGGGGTGGATAAGAAAGGAAAACTAGCAGCAGTGGCAGATTGGGAACCAGGTTCTCCTTAAGCCTGCGCGCTGGCTAATTGAGTGGGTTGAGGCATGGATCTTGGGTATTACTTCCACCCATGAGGTGGACTTTGATACATGTGTCACGGCATACTGTTTGTTCAAGGGGTGGAGGTTTGACATACCTTCAAGAATTCATAGAAATTTCCGATCAAGGTTGGAAAAGGGGAACTGACCTGGTAAGGATCCGAGGCATACTCGTAAAGTTCGGGCTGAGGATCGAGTCCAGGGTTGTGCTGACTCACCTGCTGAGCTAACAACCTACTCTGTCTGGTCTGCTCTGCTCCTATCGTCCTCAGACTACTACGCGTATGCTCAAATTGCCTATCCTCTTTCGCCATCAACCTCTCAAATGCCCGCTCAAAGTCATAAGTGGGTGTAGGCTCACTCGGTCCACTCTCATCACCTCCTATTGCAACTCTCCCTCTCCGCCTATTACCGCTGGGTGGCAAAGTCTTAAAAGGGGATGGAATGTAGTGTCAAAGTCATTCGGAAGGCTTTGGCCTTTACCGATCAAGATCGGCCAGCTTCACACCGGCGTTGGTAGCCAAACGCATGAGCAAATAGCTATATTCAGGTGCCCTTTTGTTCCCCTTTACCAACCTTGATTGGAAATTCCTATGAATTCTTGCAGGTATGTCAAACCTCCACGCCTTGAACAAACAGTATGCTATGCCACATGTATCAAAGTCCACCACATGGGTGGAAGTAATACCCAAGATCCATGCCCCAACCCACTCAATTAGCCAGCGCGCAGGCTTAAGGAGAAACTGGTTCCCAATCTGCCATTGCCGCTTGTTTTCCTTTCTTATCCACTCCGCCCATGGCACTCCCCCAAATCAAAATTGTCCTATCTTTTCCTCAATCCCCTTACGCCTCAAAACCTCGTGAAATTTGCATTTCTCCCTGCCTAAGGGTGGCCACTTCAGTGCTTCCGCAATAGTTTCCGAAGTGAAGGCTACAAACTTGCCCCTAGCAAAGATCATCCTTGTGAGGAATTGAACAAGTATCAATGGAACAAAGAACTTAAAATGAACGACACCAAGATATACGTGGTTCGGCAAATTGCCTACGTCCACGGGAGGGCTGTATATGATTGATAGTTCTTCCTTACAAGAGATGAAGAAGAGGATTTGAGAACCTCTCTAAACTCTCACCTTAACACTCTCTAACTCTAGAAGAAAAAAGAGAGTAAGAAGTACAAACAACTAAAGAGAGAAAGACTTAAACTTTGGATGATTTTGGTGGGTTGAGAGGCTGCCTATTTATAGGCTTCAAGCTCCAACCACCAGCTGCACAAGCATTGATTAGGGTGGCCAAAAGTCACCAAAATCTGCCCTTCAAAGTCTCCATGAGCTGCTGCATAGGCCTGCACAAAACCATAGCCCTCCAAGCATTTATTGCTTCCTCACCATGGCTGCAACCATCCATGACTTTTGCTGCCATGGTTGCTGCCCATGAAGTCACTCGTTCACACTTGTTAGTTGCTGAAAGTGTGAACACAACAATCTGAATGCAAGACAATTCCTAACAAACTCCACCTTGGCTTGTATTCCGGATAGCCATTGAGCCAGTAGGAACCCTGATGCTTGCCCTTATGTGTACCCCAAGGTTTGGGATACCCTTCACACCCCTTAGGGTGCCTTATGCTTCAATGATGAAGAACCATAATAGAATTCGAGCATAACTCGAACTTCTCTGTAGTAACAACCTTAGTTAGCATATCTGCAGGATTTTCCTTAATGTCAATCTTCTTGAGACGGATCTCCCCTTCTTCAACCCAATCCCTGATCTTGTGATCTCACATCAATGTGCTTAGTTCTGGCATGAAACATCTGATCTTTGGCTAAATGTATTGCACTTTGACTATCACAATGAATGATAACTGTTTGTTGTGACAAGCCGAGAGTATTAGCCAAACCTTTAAGCCATAATGCTTCCGTTGATGCTTCAACTGCCGCCATGTATTCTGCTTCTGTTGTTGAAAGGGCAACTGTATTCTGTAGAGTAGATTTCCAACTAATAGGATTTCTTCCAAGGGTGAAGACATACCCAGTAGTGGATCTTCTTTTATACAAATCACATGCGTAATCTGAATCAACATAGCCCACAACTTCCTTCTGTCCAGCATCCCTAGAATACATGATACTCATATCCGTGGAGCCTTCAGAAATCTCATAATCCACTTGACAGCTTCCCAATGCTCCTTTCCCGGATTTGCCATGAACCTGCTAACCAAACTGACTGCATGAGAGATATCTGGTCTCGTGCACACCATGGCGTACATCAACGACCCCACTGCACTGGCATAAGGTATCTTAGCCATGTAGTTTGTATCCTCCTTGCTTCTTGGACAACACTGTAGTGATAACTTGAAGTGTGCCCCGATAGGAGTAGACACATGCTTTGCTTTGTCCATGTTGAACCTTTGTAGTACTCTTTCGATGTACCCCTTCTGCGAGAGCCATATCTTTCCTTGCTTCCTGTCCCTGTGAATCTCCATGCCTAGGATTTTCTTTGCGGGACCCAAGTCTTTCATTTCAAACTCTTTGCTCAAACTTGCTTCACCATCTGTATTTGAGCTATATGTTTGGAAGCAATCAACATATCATCTACATATAGAAGAAGATAGATAAATGTACCGTCGTTCAACTTCTTTATGTAGACACAACTGTCGTAGTCGGATCTGGTGAACCCATCTTTCGTCATGAAGGAATCAAAGCTCTTGTACCACTGTCGAGGAGATTGCTTTAAACCATAAAGAGATCTCCGTAACCTGCACACCTTATTCTCGTGGTTTGGTACTTTGAAGCCTTCAGGTTGATGCATGTATATTTCCTCCTTGATGCTCCCATGTAGGAATGTTGTCTTCACATCTAGTTGCTCAAGCTCTAGATCATCCA
The DNA here is from genome assembly GCA_023055425.1 of Linanthus parryae. NCBI lineage: Eukaryota > Viridiplantae > Streptophyta > Magnoliopsida > Ericales > Polemoniaceae > Linanthus > Linanthus parryae. Next base: position 105,824,648 of record JALGPY010000001.1, read on the forward strand.
TAGCAACCATAGATTGAAGAAATCTTATGGAGGAATGTTTGACCACAGGAGAGAAACTCTCGTTGTAGTCAATTCCCTCCTTCTGAGAAAAACCTTTTGCAACCAACATTGCTTTGAACTTTTCACCTTCGTTTGATGTTGACCCTTCTTTCCTTCTGAACACCCATTTGGATCCGATGGCTCTCTTTCCTTTCGGAAGCTCAGCTAGCTCCCAAGTATGGTTCTTTTGAAGTGACTCCATTTCTTCTGACATAGAGAGCAGCCACTTGTCTTTATCCTTATGCTCAAGTACCTCTTTAAAGTTTGAAGGATCCCCGGCTTCAGTAATCAATGCAAATGCTACTGAATCTTCAAACCCATACTTGATAGGTACTTTTGCATTCCGCTTTCCCTTGCCTTTCGCAACACTGTAAGGCTCTTCAGCTTCTGAATCTTCCAAGACTTCCTCGAAATCTTCTTTATCCCCTTCTTCCACTTGCTCGTCCAGCTCCACCTCGATTTGATGCTGGGAGTCTGTTGGCTGACCAATCTCGACTCTGGCTTCATTGGAATCCATCATCTTCTTTTCATCGAAGACGACATTTCTGCTGATGATTACTTTCCTGTCAATTGGATCCCAGAGTTTGTAACCTTTAACTCCCTGTTTGTAACCAAGAAAGATGCATTGTTTTGACTTGGCATCTAACTTGGAACGCTTATCACTTTCAACAAGAGAGTAAGCGGGGCATCCAAAAATCTTCAACCTTGAGTAATCTGCTGGTTCGCCATACCAAACCTCGTGTGCTGTCTTCTTGCCAAGGGGTACTGATGGTGAGAGATTCACCAAGTGGCATGCCATGTTAACAGCCTCCGCCCAAAAGCATTTGGCCAATCCTGCATTTAGCCTCATGCATCTCGCCTTTTCGCATAGAGTGCGGTTCATCCGTTCCGCAACTCCATTCTGTTCCGGACCTTTTGGAGTAGTGTAGTGTCTGATGATTCCCTCCTTTTTGCAGTAGTCTTTGAACTCATCTGATGTATACTCTCCTCCATTGTCCGTCCTCAAGCACTGGAGTTGTTTTCCAGTACTCTTTTCCACGTGAGCCTTCCATTCCTTGAATTTCTCAAATACTTCATGACTTATGTTTGAGAAAATAAACCCATACCTTTCTCGAGAAATCATCGATGAAGGTAAGGAAATATTCCGCTCCTGCATTGGACTTCACAGGTGAAGGTCCCCATACGTCTGAATGGACATAGCTGAGTATCCTTTTGCTCTTGTGGACTGCGGCCTTGAAGCTGACTTTGTGTTGTTTGCCAAATACACAAATCTTGCAGAAATCCAACTTGCAACTTTGGACTCCTGGCAATAACTTCCTTCTATGTAGCTCTGTAAGGCCTTTGGAACTCATGTGACCAAGCCGCATATGCCATAGCTTGGTGCTATCGACATTTTTGTCTGAAGTTGTTGCAATCGCAGCTTTTCCCGTCACTGTGCTCCCGATTAACCTGTATAGGTTTCCGATCTTTTCGCCTTTCATTACCACCATAGAACCTTTTGTTACCTTCATGGCTCCACCTTCAGCTTGGTAGGTGCAACCTCCGGAATCGAGAGAACCTAAGGAGATTAGGTTCTTCCTCAAGTCAGGGACATGCCTAACTTCTCCGAGCGTCCTGACCACGCCATCGAACATCTTGATTTTGATGGTTCCGATGCCAATGGTCTTGCAAGCAGCATCATTTCCCATGAGAACTGATCCTCCATTAATGGGTCTGTAATCACAAAATCATTCATTCGTAGGACACATATGATAGGAACAACATGAATCCATGATCCAATCATCTGATTGTATGGCTATACCAGCACAATATACTAGAAGGTCGCCGCCTTCTCCATTTGCGCTTTGGGCCACACTGGCTGATTCAGGTCCGGGCTGTATTCCTTTCTTTATTCTCCATGCTTTATACTTCTTGCAATCCTTCTTGAGATGTCCTGTATTTTTACAGAAAGAACACTCCATACCTCCGGACTTCCCACTTGATTGTGATCTTGAGTGATCACCTTTACCCTTGTTGTTTGACCTCCATTGCGTCGTGGAGGCAATTAAGCCTTCACCCAAATTCTCCATGTTTGAAGAACTCGATGGTTTCCTTCTAATCTCATTTGACACCAGTGTACCCGTGACTTCCTCCATTTCTAGAGTATCTTTGCCATATGTCATCGTGGTTACAAGGTGCTCATAAGATTTTGGCAGTGAGGTCAATAATAACAAGGCCTTATCCTCCTCGTCTAGTTTGACTTCGATGCATAATAAATCTGTAAGGAGTTTATTAAACATACTAAGGTGTTCTAGAATCGGAGTACCTTCCTTCATACGAAGGCCATAAAGTTGTCTCTTAAGATACAACTTGTTTGAGAGACTTTTCGTCATGTAAAGACTCTCAAGCTTTAACCAAAGTGCCGCCGCCGTCTTCTCTTCCATGACGTTGCACATCACCTCGTCTGAGATGCACAACTCAATCTGCCCGGCCGCTCGCTCATCTAGATCTTGCCATTCTTCGTCGGACATTGTTTGTGGCTTCTTTGCTATTCCGAGCGGCGCCTTATGCAACCCTTGTTGCGCCATTAGGGCTTTCACCCTTCGCTGCCATAGGGAAAAGTTTCCCTTGCCATTGAACTTTTCGACCTCGAACTTAGAACCCATTAGGAACCTTGCTCTGATACCAGTTTGTGAGGAATCGAACAAGTATCAATGGAACAAAGAACTTAAAATGAACGACACCAAGATATACGTGGTTCGGCAAATTGCCTACGTCCACGGGAGGGCTGTATATGATTGATAGTTCTTCCTTACAAGAGATGAAGAAGAGGATTTGAGAACCTCTCTAAACTCTCACCTTAACACTCTCTAACTCTAGAAGAAAAAAGAGAGTAAGAACTACAAACAACTAAAGAGAGAAAGACTTAAACTTTGGATGATTTTGGTGGGTTGAGAGGCTGCCTATTTATAGGCTTCAAGCTCCAACCACCAGCTGCACAAGCATTGATTAGGGTGGCCAAAAGTCACCAAAATCTGCCCTTCAAAGTCTCCATGAGCTGCTGCATAGGCCTGCACAAAACCATAGCCCTCCAAGCATTTATTGCTTCCTCACCATGGCTGCAACCATCCATGACTTTTGCTGCCATGGCTGCTGCCCATGAAGTCACTCGTTCACACTTGTTAGTTGCTGAAAGTGTGAACACAACAATCTGAATGCAAGACAATTCCTAACAATCCTCTCATCCTTTACCTCATCATAGTGACGCCCGCAGTTAGAGTGGTGGGCATTTGTGGTCATCTCACGAGTGAGTGCCGAACATGATTTGCCCTTAACTAGCTCAAACATGCCCTTAAAGTTCTCACGCTCAGTCGCATCTTTTATCTCTTTAGGCACATTATTGGTTGAAAAGTCAAACTTCCTCTCAGGATTAACCTTATACTTGAGACGCTTATCTGTTAAAAAAAAACAAATGGGCATCAAGGACATACGAATCGGTGGGCACAAAAGTTCACGGGCCCAACTCCCTTAGGATTGGTGATGTCATTTATGTCATTTTTCCTAGCTGCCTTCAATTTAGGATTAACCGGGAGTGGACCCTCAAGCCATCGAAACTTAGGGGATTTAGGACATTCAGATTCTTCCTCATCACTAGAGGTCTCATATAATTCCTCTAACTCAGGTTCATTCTCCCTCTAATATCGGTCATCAACCTCACTATCCCCGACCTTATGTTTCCATTTACTAGTCGAAGAACCCGCAACCGATTTGCCCGTATTACGCCCCATCTCACACACGTATCAATTAACAAACAAATGCAGCAAGTACGAACGCGAAAATCAATTAATACGATGAAGTTCAGAGATACCTGATAAAATCAGTCAAATTGACTGATTTTTTCGCTGTATTTCGCGATGTGAGATTTTCAGCTCCTTAGCTTCCCCTCGGTTTCCCCGTCAAAACCCCGCAAACGGTTTGTTGAAATTCCAAAAGACGGAGAACGAATCGACAATTCTTCGTGCTAGGGCTTGGACTTCCTTCTTCTCCCCCACACTTGTCTCTTACAAACTAGCAAAATTGCTTTCACTATTGTTGTAGAGGACGTCGACGTGAGCAAAACCCCTCTTTTCTTTTCAAATTTGGACAACTTTTTGTGCTTGCTTTGAGAGAGATTGACGATAGAGAGGGACGGGCGTAGAAGAGTTCCGTAGTTGTGTTTGATCCGTGAGGGTCTTGCAAACCTTATCCTTCTTTTAATTTTCGTGAAAAGACACTTCTACCCACTTTAAAAATCCGGACACGCAAGGTAGAAGCTGATCGCACGACCAGCTAAACAAGGTCGTGCGACCTGGAAGCTGATCGCACGATCAGCAGGTCTGGTCGTGACTTACAGTTAGTTGCTCAATTTTCAGGTCGCACGACCAGAAAACCCTGGTCGTGCGACCTCCTGGGTAATTTTTTTTTTTCTGGCCTTCTTGAAATATTACTCGGCTTCATCTTTCTCCACCTCACCCACCCGGACTCCGGTGCGTGCGTGTAATATACCATCGGAAAGCTCGTCTCGCGCACTTTCGGGTTTTGCAAAAGCTACTCCAAAATTAGTATAACTCACATATTCCAACCTTTTAACCTCAATGCTAGTGTTGTGCTTTCGCGGTTATCGCACATCCTCTTTGCACGCATCAAGAAGGGGAGTGTCGCACCTTGTATTCTTGCATATACTCATTTCAGATGTCAGATTCTCACTCTCACCCCTCAGATAACAAAACAGTAAGAAAATACACACACGGCATTATTTAAAAACACTCTATACTAAAAAAGAAAATACGTTGGGTTGCCTCCCAACAAGCGCTTGTAATTTACGGTCGACGGCCCGACCCAGTTACCACACGGAGATCACGGCTCATCAAAGTATATAGCATCTATTTTGGTCGTTATCGGTGCAGATTCCAGGTACGGTTTCACTCGGCTTCTATTGACTCTGAAACACTCCTTTGTATGAGGATCCTCTGACTCAACTGCACCCTAAGGATAAATTTGGTGGATCCGGAACAGCCCGGACCATCTCGAACGCAGTTTACCTGGAAAGAGCTTCATGCGGGAGTTGAATAGCAAAACTTGCTGTCCCACGCGAAGTTCTTTCGGTTTGACACGGCTGTCATGCCATCTCTTGGTCTTCTCCTTGTAAAGCTTGGAGCTGTCATATGCCAGCAGTCTCCATTCTTCAAGTTCAAGCAATTTCAGTTTCCGTGCATGTCCCGCCAACTCGGGGTCCATGTTCAATCGCTTGATAGCCCAATACACGTTGTGTTCTAACTCAACAGGGAGATGGCACGCCTTACCGTAGACTAGTTGAAATGGTGACATATTCAACGGTGTTCTCCACGCGATACGGTATGCCCACAATGCATCATCAAGTTTCACGGACCAATCCTTGTGCCCGGCATTGACCATTAGTTTGCCCATTAGTTTGGGATGATAAGGTAATCAAAAAGTGTGTGCTGTTTTTGAGACATTCAAGTAGTTAGCCGATAGTGCATGACCACCGTCTTAGGTAGTCGACAACCCCTCCTCGTAGTGGCAACGAAACAGTCGTGCGAATGAGTTTTATGGGGGCCTCACATCCCGTCTCACAGCCTAGGTCCACTTAGTTAGCCCCATCGATCCGTTTATCCCGTTATTCGTCGCCTTTACGCCTAGGAGCCATTCATTGTGACTTCAATCACATGATTAGTTTGGCCTTTTCCTATGAGTCGTGACAGAGGGAGTGAGTGAGGGAGTTCGATGAGGGAGTGTATTGCATTACATATCTAGTGGATTTCATATTCTTTCGTTCTACGAGGGGATGTGAGATGGCTAGCGCACTTCGGTGTGGCGGTGAGTCGTGTCCATACATCACGATCACGAGGAGGCGAAGCCATGTGCGTGACATTCTTTCCGCACTACTGGGTGGGTAGATTAATTTACTTTGGAGGGCGTGCCACGAATTTACTTTCATCTTTCGGTGTTTCGGAGGATAGGATGGGTAGTGGCACGCATTCACATTACATATTCGGCTATTGTGAGAGAGATTGGGCATCGTTTAGTGTGGGGGATTGGTGATTACTTCACAGAGTTCAGCATCTACTTCAGTTTCCATCCCCGCCAGATTTTACGAGATTCTAGAATACTCGGATTTACGTCTTTAGTGATATTCTGTTTTGTATTGTATTTTGTCTATGTTTATGAGGAAAAAAAAGAGAGAGAAAGGAAAAGAGATGTGCTTGTTTTAGTTTTAGTTTGGTTCCTTTAGCTGAGTAGTTTCGTCGAATAAAAATCCTAGTAGTAGCTTTGATCGCTTGTGCTTCTTCACGTTTGTGGCCGTGAGAACGGCGTTACACCAGTGGTGAGGGAATCGAGGGCCGGAGTTGTGAGATTTGGGCTTGGTATTCATTCATCGTGGTGAGGGAGTGTGAGAATGGGGTAATTGGTGAGATTTGTCACGACAAGTAATGATCGCGCTTCTAAAAAGCCTATCCTACCGTCCCTAAGCCTTCAACCGAATAAACCCATTGAGATTAAAAGCTCGGATGGTGCACTAGACTAGGCTAGGATGTCTATCGTTTTCGGCGCGCGCGAGAGGTTAGCCACTTGTAGAGAGAGACGTTAAACTCTCTATGCTCTCTAAGGGAATTTCAAGTTGAGAAACGTAAGTCTCACTCGGTTTGTGCAATATTTACGTAGCGTGTTTTGCGATTTGAGAGTTCTGAGAGCTCGATGACACGCCCGTTCGAATGATTTGAGATTGCCCGATTTGAGATTGCCCGATCTCACCCAAAAAAGATAAAGAGTTGATGTTCATGTATAACTGTGTTTATTTAGGATCGAGTCGTAGCTTGCATTTGCATCATCTTGTTGCATTGTTGAGTCGTATTTTATTATTGAGTCGGCTGGTAAGGATATGTATGCAACGGTGAATTGAATGAAGTATGCAAGGTTGTGGTTGTGGTTGGCTTGGTTTGTGGAGACATGGATTCGGGTTGTGTATTGCATTGCGATTTTGCTCGGTACGCGCAAAAAGGTAGTGTGAGGGATTTGATAACTTCGAATAGCAGTTAATATTTCACATTGTTTACGACCTTTTTGTGGGCATAATGTTGGATTTAGTCGTCTTTCCGAGAGTTTTTGTTAGATTTTTGTGAAAGTTGGGTCGCTAGTAATTAATAATTTGGGCGTTTTTCGCATTATTTATATTTATTTTGTCACTTTTGATCGCACGGGTTGTTTTCGTGTTGTGATTGACAGGACACGGAGCTCATGGATCAAGAGGAGAGGGAAAACGAACTTCGGAACATATGCGGAAGCTTGTGAGAGGAAGAAATCGCAAGAAAAGATGACAAGGAAGGCAAGAGGGGGTTAAAGTGTCATTTTAACAAGTTTGATTAATGACACTTTAGCACCCCAATGAAGATGGAAGAAAAGGCTTACAAAAAAATCAGCGTAAGAAAGTGTGAAACTCACTGCATGTCACGACCAGGGCTTCCGGTCGCACGATCAGAAGCTGGTCGCACGACCAGGATTTTTCTGGTCGTGCGATCAGAAGAAGTACCAGCGCACTCACGGCTAACAAGAGGGGTCTTTGGGTCATTACTTGAAAGTTGTTTTGTGATTAATTAGGAGACTGCTAGATCAAAGAAGAGGGGACGCACAGGAAAGAAGAAGCAACGAGCAAAGAGCAAGAAGCAACGAGCAAGAAGCAACGAGCAAGAAGCCATTGACGAAGGATCTTCAACCCTTGAAGATTATTACGTTTGATTCATCTTCTCACTCTCTTTTGTGGATGATTATGGATACTTTGATGATGTTAAACGTTTTCATGTCTAGCTAAACTTTCTCCGCTAGGCAATTGATGGAGAACTAGGGTTTTTTAATATTTTCCGGATTTGAAGACTTGATTCATGCTTTATGCTTAATCTTAATGATGTTCTAGTTATCTCTCTTATTCTTGTGCTTTATTCTTTAGCATACTTGGATTGATCAACCGTAGTAGGCTAGTTGTCGGAATTGTTGCACGATAGTGAACTATTCTAGACGTGTTGAAGAATATAGAGAGTAATCTTGTAGTTCTTTGAGACTGAGAAGAGATTAGAACTTGATTATCCATTTGAGGGTTGTTTCGGTTGGTGTTGGTAGGACTTAGTGAAAACGGTGGGCCGACAGGACCCCGGACCCGGTGAGCGAGCCCATTAAGCCAACTAGAACGTAAAGGTAGACGACGGTAGACCGAAAGGACCCGCAGTCACCCGATTACGCAAATTCGTGTGAGATCGGGAGAATATCACGATGAGTGTTACCCGGTGTAACTTAAACATTGGTAGGGTGTTTCAAGCATAGTCCGGAAATTGTTAAAGACCTTAGGGACCATTAATTGCCTAGTTCTTCTCCATAATCGTATCACATTACAGTTATTCTTTTTTAATTGAAAAACAATCAAAAACAGTTAGATTAGCCTGTGTTTTAATTTAAGTCGCTTGTTTGTGGATGACGAACTTTCGAAATCAAACACTTCTTACCAGTTACTTAGGTATCGTTTAATTAATTCTTAGTTAATTGTAAATCGTCTAATTCCTTGGGTTCGATAATTCAGAGGCTAAAATACTCCACATACTACTTGGCCGTATACTTGCGTTAAAGCGCGTTAAGAATTCGCATCACCGAGCATGGTGTTTCAATTTCTTCAACAGGCAGTTACCTGTGTTGTTCGAACTTGCACTAAAAATTAAGGTCAACTAATCAACCAGCATATCTTCTTGAGCTTACTTGTTTTTTCGTTTAAAAATTTGTTTCCCACTGTTTGGAGGATGCGAACTAGTTTACTTCGACACGGTTAGGTTAAACAATTTCTCTTTCCTGACTTCACGATAGAACTCCTAACATTGAACAAAATGGTATGGTTCTCCTTACTGACTCTGCAATTTTGCACTCACTGTTAATCTAGCATGATCCTCCGCAGGAATAAGTTGCGGTATACAGTCAACTTTATGTGCTACGTTCAGAAACTTAAAACAACTTTCAACATTTTACTTTCGAAGACTTCGCACAAAGACATCCTCAAATGATGCATATATGTTGCGCTTAGAGACATAATAGATTCAAGACAGATTACCTGTAAACCAACGGTCTCGGATAATAATGCCAAATCGTTGTATCCCTGCACAAGTCTAACAGGCTGCTCCACGCGGACCCAGTGGCCAATTGCACTGCCTACACTTCAAGAAGACAGACCATAGAATCAATGAGTTTCATTTTAACTACCGGTACGAATATGTGTACACTATATACACAGATACACAAGTATTTAGATGGCATATACAAGATAAGGATGAACCATAATAATCAATCCAGGACCGGTGGTCGACCCAGTGAAGGGATTGACTCACTAGTGCGTCAAATGAATACATAATGGAACATGCATCAGAATTATGTGATGATAATTGCATGCACGACTATAAGTAAATAAATAATAAATTTAGGATGTATAAACCTGTTATATTGTAAAGTCTGTACAGTAGTGTACACACACATTCGCAACAATTAATATTGAAATTTGCTAACAATTATATAAGAGAAAAGTAGTAAAATGATCTACCATTTACAGTTCACAGACAACAACAAATATGTGGTTGTACTATGATTCTCATAGTTGCAGTGTGTGTGTGTGTATCATATACATAGTCATCATATATATATGTACCATATTTGCACCATATTAACACTGTTAATAAGGTCTAGGACTTGGTTGTCCTTTCTTCAAAAAAACAAGGACTTCGTTGTCCAGCATCTCAACAGAAGTTCAAACCCCATAAGCAACTAGTGGTGTTCAAACTTATCAGTCGCTGACTTGCCAGTTTTCACCTCGCCAGTTAACCACTTGATTGGTCAACCTTCCTAAGTTTAACAAATTCGTCTGTTTTAATAGCAGGAATTGCACATTTAAACACCCGAACCAGCCAAGGGTCTACTTACTTTTTACGGATTTAACCAACCTAAACAGGTCTGGTTACAACTTAAAACAACACCTATCAAAATAGGAAAAAAAAATAATCTATATACTAAAACAAGACATAGTTTTACTGTTCACATTGATTTAGTTGGCTCCATCTTGACCATTAGATTTGAGTGAGGTCTAATGGCTATGGATGTATCTAGAATATACCATTCCATAAATAAGACTCAATCATGAACGTTGTGGGACCACTTGATCACCTCATTAAATTAGTGGCAAAGCCACGGGTGTATGCTCTAGTTAATACAAAGACAAGGAAGCATAACCAAGAAAGTAAATTAAACTAACATAGAGGAATATATGTATCACCAAAAACAGATCAGCGATTTATCACCTTGTAGATTGCAGGCCCAACATTCAAACAATGGAAACATACAAGGGATGAAGATGGATCATGCTGTTGGTTGAATGGAGAGATACATGGTAGATAAAAATAATGGCGAAATAATTAATTATTTTTTTTGATTGAAACAGAAAAAATGTATTACAACACTGCGACAAACAAACCCAAAATATACTTGTAGTCAATACTAAACAGGAGCTAGTTATATGGGGAAGGAACAAGATATATCTTAAGTACCCGTCGACGAATTAAACGAACAAGTTACTACTCGTATTGACAAATCAAATGACTAAATGAACTGAAAACGGTCATACCCATTCATCACTGGAACAAAACAAAACTTAGCATAGCCTATTGAACTCAGGTCCTCGCAGACAATATAAAACAGGTCATTTTATGAATTACATGCCAGAGAAGTATGCAGGATTTTAACGGAGAGCACCGAGGAGAAGTTCACAAAGAAAAAGGAAGTGAAAGTTTTAGAACAAAAATAAACACAGTTGTTCAGTCACAGTTATCCATATCTGTGATTTTTAGGTTAAAAGTTTAGAGATGGTGAAACTAAATGAACTAGGAATAAATTACTGGAACAAAAACCACAGCTCAGGTGAAACGAAGTAGATATACCTATAGGCTGCCCATTAATGAATATCTGAACCATGTCCCGCATGCTATCAATTGTAAGTGTTGGCTCAATCGTGTTTTCTTCCCAAAATGAAATGTCATCATCAGAAACATATACTCTGCAGTCAAAGTTGGTGGCAAATGTTAAACAACCTGAAGTAACAGAGAATACATACTAAGGACAGATGGACGAGACGTTTTGCAGAAGAAGAAGAAAAAAAGTACAGAAAATAGATATAGAAAAGCTTAAATCTGGAGGAATTCTAGCCATACTGACACGTAATATGGGGGTAATAGGAAAAATATCGACATCTCGTATCATTAATCATTGTCTACATACATCTTCCTGGTTCATTTAATAGTCTCTAACTCTCTATGAACCTCCCAACTCCAACCTTAGAGATCATGCGCATTTCATCAGTTCCCTTTATCTGTTTCAACTGTTCCAGATCAGTGTAGGGTACTATTTCTTCTACCGATACCTCTATGTACAACTTCATTCCATGCAATCTTTTTGGCTATTTTATGACTTAAAATTATTATAATACAAGTGATAATTGTCCATCTATGTAGATTATTATGATTGTGGTAGTACAATCTATAACCCCCAAATTTGTTCCGCGCGTAAACTAAGCTGAGCGAGCTATATTAGAGACCATTATGCTGTTATATGGCAATGTCAGATGTGCTACAGCTAAAAAGGTTCCCACTAGTACAACTAAATCTTTTGTTCCGCAATCCATGACCAGACACCCACATTTACCTTAAATTTTTGCAATTAACACTTTTGTCCCAATGAGATTGTTTGGTTGGTATGGATTATGAGATTATCAGATAAAGTTAGAAAATCTTATAATCTCAAAATTATGGCCCCAAAAAGCCTGCCCCGGCTCAAAGAAAATCGGACCCGCCTCAAAGCAACCGGATCTGTCCTGAAAAATCCCGGTCGGGCTTAGAGAGTCGGCAGCATTCTCTGCGCAGTTAGCCACGTGGCGGCTCACCATCCGTTTGACCAGCCGGTCTCCGGTCAAAACTCCCTTCCTCGTGCCCACCCGCTTCCCCACACCGGCACTCCTCTTAAACAACCCCCCCCCCCCCTCCACACCTCTAATACATTCTGCCCACTATCTTCTTCATCCATTTCCTCTTACCGCCGACACTTCCACCCCTACTACAAATTCTTACTCCTTGTTTTTGTGCTCCGCCTCAACTGTCACCACCACCCAAATGGCTCACTATCAAAAAACATATTAGAAAATGCCTCTCAACAACATAAGGCGGCCGCATCTACAGCCTTGCATCACCCGCCGTGGAAACTCTTACTATGCGAAATTGATGGAGGGTTGGCAGTCGATGTCTCAACCGGACCTCAAGGTAAGCCCGATGCATGTTGAAGGGTAAACATCTTCACTTAATCGTAAGTGCATGGGGTGAAGCTTTGGGAATATCGAAGGAGAAATTTTCTTCTCCAAGATTTAGGAGCTTTCGGGGTACGTGAGAATACCCATGGACGAGTACTGCGGGTCCTTTTGCAATGATAGGTGGATAGTGGGCCGGGTAAAAGCTACTGGCCTCAAACGCGAGTACCGTATACTAAACATGTCCTCGCAGATACAATCTTTCCGCAGTCGAGCCACAGTAATGAGGTAAACGGCTTTTTTGGTTTTTTGGGTTTATGATCCATTGTTTTGTTGTTAGACATGTGGGTCTACCATACATCATGCAATGTGTAATGTATAAGTCTATAAATGATGGAAAAACGCAACAATGCATTCTGTATGGTGCAAGTGTTCCATAGAGTATGGATGGAACGTCTCCTCCATGTTGAGACCGCGGCCGGAAACGACACGACACCACGCAATCGGAGATCATCGTATGTCAACTTCGCATAGTCGGAGTAAAATGCATTTCCATGGCGGATGATGCAAGGTGGTACATTAACAGTGCGGCCGCCTTATGTCGTCGAGTGGCATTTTTTCGTACGTTTTCTTTTACGGCAAGCCATTTGGGATGTGGTGACAATTGAAGTGGAGGAAGGAAACAAGGATAAAAACTTAGTATTGGGGGAGGGAGAACTGTTCGGTGAAATGTGTTGGAGGTGTGGAGTGGAGAGGGGTGGAGAAGTGAGTATGTCACCAACAGGGCATGGGGAAGGGAACTTTACCGGAGTCGGGCCGGTCGAGCCGCCACGTGACTAATAGCATAGAAAATTCCATGGATTAAATCGGTGCCCGAGACCTGCCTTCTATTTGCTCTCTGGTTAAGTTCAATCTGATAAGCTCATAATCCATCCCAGCCAGACAAGCTCTAGGCATATTTATAAATAGGTCCTTTCTTTTATGTGGTATGTTTCTTGGAAGTGAAGAAGTAAGAATTCTAAAAGGGGTATGGCAATTGGCAAGAAGTTAAATAAAGACGTGTGTAAAATTTTGGTAGTACGACGGCATTTAAGGGACGGAGGCAGTACATTCCAAGAAACTGACGTGCAACCTCCTTGGAACGTTACCCCATTGGATGTAAGAACGGATGGCTTACAATTGAAGGATGGAACATAATCTAAACAAAGTCATCACGATTTCAATTCATGATAATTTGAAACGAACAACTTTCACATTGCTGTCTAGAGTGATATTAATTACCTGGTTATATACCAAAGATAATCAGAACGGTCTTTCGTCACATTCAAGTGCTCTAATGTGCCTCGGATAGTAAAGGTGTCCCCCCATGCGCCAATTGGCTCTTTATAAGTAAGCCACTCTTTCGTGAAGTAGGAAAATTCATCCCTATACACCATCTGTTGAAGTTCAGGACCATTTGTAGACATAGGCAAACCACGATCCAATGTTTTGATGGAAGTTTGAGACCCAACCTGATCAACAAAAAATTGTAAAAATAGTAGCTGAGGGACACATTTCTTTACTTTGTTTGCTAAAATTGTAGAAGCAGACTATTGAATATCAAAATTAAAAGGAGACTGCATGGAGTTTTCAGATGCAAGTGCGTTACTGATTAGAAACAGCACATTACATTCACAAGGATATTAAGAATCCAATTACTCACTTTTGGTCGCAACTATTTGGCAAGTTAATAGATGAAACAAAGAAAAAACAATGAACCGGGGATTTTGTCAAATCTTATCCGGGAAGCATGCGAAGGACCACCAAATTATCTTTGATGGTTAGACACAATATTAACCCAGGTGTCGCATCCAGACGTGTGAAGGCCCTTTCTATAAAGCTATAAGTTCAATTTCAACGCAGAAGATTCAACTTCTTGAACCTTGTCCATTAAACAACCAGATGAGAAAATATTTAAAATGAATTTGGAAAAAAAAAAAAAAGATTCAACTAAATGATGTGCTTTGATTTCTCAAAAAGAAAAAAATAATGTGCTTTGCCAATGCACACTGCTCTACATTATAGTGAGTACACCTTCTAGATTAACTTCCAACTTTTTGAACCTTGGCCATTAAACAATCAGATGAAAAACTATGTACAGCGAATTTGGAAAAAATTAAAGATTCAACTAGATGATGTGCTTCGCCAATTATAGTGAGTACACCATCTAGATGAACTAAAAACGATTCAGTATTCTCAAATCCTTAGGATTTCTCTCCATAGAAGCAGCATAACCATATAAGGGGAAATTATCCAGTTCTCTTTTAGATTCTTGCCGGCATTCCAGCTAATGAAGTAGGTAAGAATAAAGATATTGGACAAGACGCAAACCAACTAACATCCCATAAGTCACTGTCAAGTATGATTGCCAGAAGGAAACTTCAAGTCGCAGAAAAATATGGTTTGGAATTCTGGGACCAATTTGCATAAAAAGGGAACCATCAATGTTGATAATTGAAGGCCTGGAAATGACTAGTTAAAAATATTTCATGCGTACACCGTCATTTAAAAGTTCCACCATACACACAGCACCCGCTTTCAGATGTAATCAAATTTAGAACAGTCTTGAAGGCGGAAGAATTTGTAAACCATACAAAAGTGAGAGACAAAGCATTTGAATTATCCCTCGGTTGAGTAACACCCACATTCGCCATTCAGTAACATTTGGATTTCTTCTGCATCACATAAAACTGTAAGAAATAAACTTTCCAAGATACTCCATCTGTTGGTGCTGAAATATAATCCTAGAACGAAGTGCCGATTGTGGCAGGACATGCAGTTCAATTTTCTGAAAACAACCAATGAAGAGCCTAAATAGGAACAGTCTACAGAAATCTCAATCTCACCACAGCCCCCCAATATCATCTATATCTATGAGTAAATGTATCCAAAGCCCCTAAGTTTCAAGTCGCAACAAGAAGACTAGATGTATATATGGATCTGCGATCTCTCAATACGCTACGTATCTTATTTGGGGATCTTCCACCTAACCACTTATGCCCCTACGGTGATGTTGATAAGACTAGAAAATGGACACGCTCAAATTGAAAACAGAAATAGTCTTGTTTTCTTGAACAAGTCAAAGAACTAAGGAAGTAAACCAGGCAATTATATCCATATAACTTTACAGATATGATAATATCAGTGGAACGCTTTCAGTTGCTGATAGACATCTGTATCACAAATTATTCTGCCTCTCTCAAAAGTTCTTGAAAACTCTGAAGCTTACAATAGCTTGCATCAAAATTTTATTTCGGTTTTCTGAGAGATTCAGGGACTGGTGACACAAACTGTGTTGTTACCAATTACGATCAAATCCGAATTGCACAACCTGAACTGTGAGCACAAATCGCAATGTAACAAACACGAGTAATCCAAATCCAGAGAACGGTGTAAGAATCTCTTGCATTGAGAAGGAGTAGGATTGAGAGCAATGGCTCCTGGTGTCTCAGTGGTATCTGCAAAGAAATCGGAAATTCTAGACACAGAAAATATAGAGAGACGTGAGAGTGGCTTGACAGAATTCAGAGCGTACGAATTATGTCCTTCCTCCTCAATCTATCCTCAGACCTATCTTTATACCCAATTGTCTAATCCATGCATCAAAGCCCTGTCGCCTTAGAATACTATGGGGACATGCGGGTCCGACAACTACCACAGAAGCGTTTCAACGTAATGCCTTTTTACAATGAATGATGTGTCTTAGAGGTGGCGCCCCAATCAACCCTGGGACTCCCAAAGAGGTATTCTCTAGCGAGAGCGCCAATCCACAATGCAAGGCTGAAGGGAGGGCAGCTCTAACATGGCCCCTTGCTGAACTACAGGGCCTAATCCGTAACAGCGCTTTTGGCCATGTAGCTTTCACTTCAGCGAGCGATCGTTCCTCAAGAAGCGAGCAATACCATGCACTTGTCCTTGAGATTGTTAAGTCCCCAACTTTCAAGAAGCGTGCAATACCATGCACTTTTCCTTGAGATTGTTAGGTCCCCAACCCCAGCGCTAAGAGTGAACCGACTCAAGCAATCAAAGCATGGGCTAAAAGCCCCGGAAGCAGAGCAAGGGCTAAAAGCACCCAGTAAGCAGAAGCATGGGCTAAAAGCTTCCAGAAAGCAAAGCAGAGCAAGGACCCGAAAGTCTCCCGCGAGCAGACCATTGGCCAAGAAGGGCTTCCTGATAATGAGTTAACCCAGTGACTGTCTCAACGCAGAGAGTCACTCCACATCTATGATGCACAGGTACCTCATAAGGTGTGAGCAACCTGTCCCGCCAACCTCGGGAACGCCAATCCACATTAGTAGATAGTTAACTTGAATACTAAGCAATGGTTTGTTGGAATAGATGCCCTAGAGGCAATCTAGTTTAGTATGAATTTGTATATGGCTAGAAAATTCATTTATTATTTATTGGATATTTAATATAATGAAGTCCTTAGATTTACAATCGCGTTGTTTATCTTAAATATCCCTAGTCAAGTATAATGATTAAGTGGGACAATCATCTATAGACTAGTATGGGGTTGGATTGATATGGAGATATCACGATCCAACACATAGGTGTGCATTACGGAATGTTGCACTGGATTGACCCATCACCGAGAAGGCTACATACATGTTATGTTGAGTCACAAGTGCTTCTCGCGGTGCAATGGTATTGTCATCCTTAGACTTGAAGTCACTAGATATTCTAGTTGTGGATCATTGTGATCTTGGTAGCGTTAAACGCTACACCGTGACTGGGTAGTTATAAAGGCGTGTACTGGATACAATGAGAAGCAAGCTTAGAGATCGTAGTGGACGTAGAGAGGATTTGCCCCTCCCACATAACGGGAATAAATATCCTAGGCCACTCGAAGGATAGTGCTTATAGAATGTCTGGCCAGACTCAAATAAATCAATATATGGGATATTGATGTTATTTGCACGAAGAAGGCTATTCCATGGATCGAGAAACTATGGATTGGATATACGAGTGTGACTTGTATGTCTCGTGTCCAATCCGGATATGGAGGCAAAGGGATGAGACAATTACTTGTACAAAGGTTGTCTAGATGACTATTCTATTAGTTGGCTAGAATGGATGTTTTGCTAGAAACCGCTCCATATTAGCAAATAGTTGCTACCAAATAGATAGAACCTATGGGGTCACACGCCATATAGAGTTGTACTAGATTTGGAATTAATTAATTGGATTAATTAATTAGAAGGATCACTTTGCAAACCCTTGCAAACTTAGTAGGGACTAATTTGCAAGGAAGGGACTAAATTGAATTCTAGTTGGACTAGAATAAGTCCTTTAGGTAGTTAACAAGGAGTTGTTGGACTATATAAAGGACCCTCCTTCCTTCCTTCCTTATAACTTATGCTCATTAGTGAACATAACAAGAGTGGGAGAGAACAAAGGAGAGAGAGCAAGCAACAAGGAGGCCGAACCCGACCCCCTTGCCGCCGCCCTCACCCCGTCGGCCGAAGCCCCTCTTTTGTCTCGTTTTGCGTGATTCCTTCACCCTTTTCTTATTCCGGGCTAGCACCAAGGAGTTTGGGAGATCTAGGATCAACTCTAGGCGTGGATCAACTATAGAGAACGTGACACTATTCGCGTTTGAAGTCATCAAGGAGAACCCAAAGGTGTGTTTATGATTTCTTACCTTTACTATCGTTATGCATCTAGACTTGTGATCCTTGGAGGGTTTTGCATGGCTATTTGTTTGATTATGCTTCCGTTGCGCGATCCATGAATCAAAACCCTACAGTGGTATCAGAGCCACAGGTCATAGAGCATAAACGTAGTTTATGTGTTACATTCTTGTTGTTTTACACCTTAATTTGATTGTTATCGCGTAAAACAAGACAAATCAAGCATGGGATGCAATTTGTCAATAATTAATCATAACAAGACCCAATTTTTGCATTGGATGCATGAATTGGTGAGTTTGAGAAATTTTAGGATCTTAGATCTAGGGTTTGGGCATCCTTGGGGAAGAAGGAGTTCTCCCAAAACAAGGAAACAACCAAACTTGGGCTCCAAGCAAGGGAGTTGTTTTGGAAACAACTCCCAAGAGGAGGTTCGGCCCCCTAGGGGACCGCCCCCTTGCTTGCCGCCCAAGCTTGGCCGCCCTAAGGGGCCGGGCGGCCCTAACCCGCGGGCCTAGCTTGCGGGTTTTGGGCCGGGCCGGCCCTAGGGCCTTGTGGTTCACTTTAATGAGCCCGGGCAATTGGATTGTTGGGCCCATGGACCGTTTTAACCCTAGAAATCCTAAAATCAATTAAAATTGACCAAGCGCGTTAAAATTGGATTTTAACTGTTTATGTGCAAATCGCATGGTGATTGGATATGGCCTTAGGATGTGGTTTGATGTGGATGTTTAATTTTGTGGTTTGGTTTTACGGCCTGCGAGCTGATCAATTAATTGTAATAATTAATTAGGGTTTTATGGCCTGCGTGCCATTTTTTTTCTCAACTTGTGAGATTTATTTTATTTAGTATAGATATTAGCTAGTGCTAGATAAAGTAGATTGTTAGCCAAGATTGAAGAAAAGAAGCCCAAAGCCAAAGAAGCCACAAAAGATGGAGCATGGAGCATGGAGCATTCCACATGACTATGAAGGATGGACCAAAAGATCAGGACGCATGGAGATGTGTTTGCTTAGGGTTCATAGATAATTCCATTGGCTTGGAATTATCTTAGTCTAGAAAAGGCCATATCCACATCACGTTTATTTTCTGTTATGTGGTTGTTTATTTATTGTCTTATTATTTGTGTGGTTGGTGTATGGATGATGCATGCAATTAGGATAATAAGATAATTAGACAACCCGGATCTATTATTTGGAGTTGTGCCCAAACTCAAATAGATAGATTAGTTGATATTGATCAACAAAACAATTAAAATTGAATTTAAAATCCCTCAAATTTTAAAATATTGCCTTCTCGTTATTTAAACACTCATTATCATCATTATTTATCAAGTTCGTGCGTGCCAAAGCATGGCGACTTGGTTCATAATGATGGAATGCGATGGCACGTAACAATGTGCAATTGTTTAGATAAGAGGTTGAACACAACTAGGCTATTAATTTGATTAAGAAACCTAGAGGCAATCAATTGGGATTATCCAGAAGGATGGATAAATAAGGAGTTATTTGCCCGATTGAACCAAGAGTTGCATATGGGATGCAATTGGAATTGTTCCTACCTAGAAGTAGTCAAATTATGGGTGACTTGCCAAAGCAAGCTCATAAGGAGATGAAAAGATGGATCTTGGCCCACTAGAAAATATAAGGATATTTTCCGCATTAATATCTTGAGGGTTATTAATCCGTAGAAAAATAGTGGGAGCTATTTAATAAACTAGCCATTATTAAATATAGTCAAAAATTCACAAATACTAAAACTTGCGTATTTTCCTTTTGTAGAATTCCAAATGGCAAACAACTCATCGAGTTCACAACATTCCCTACGATCTGTCCTTGAGAAGGACAAGCTCTCTGGAACCAACTTTCTTGATTGGTACAGAAACTTGAGAATTGTTCTCAAGCAAGAGAAGAAACTGTACGCAATAGAGGAGCATGTTCCAGAAGGTCCAGAGAACCAGACGCCTGCTGCCTTAAAGGCGTATCAAAAGCGTGTTGATGACGCTAATGATGCAGCCTGCCTAATGCTTTGCACCATGACCTCTGAGCTTCAGAAGCAACACGAGAACATGAATGCTGTCGATATGATCGAACATCTAAACCAGCTCTTCCAAGAGCAGGCGAGGGTAGGTAGGGATGAGGTCTCAAAGGCACTGTTCAAATGTCATCTGGCAGAAGGGAACCCGGTGGGACCCCATGTACTCCGAATGATCGGGTACTTGGAGAATCTCGCCCGGCTTGGGTTCCCGGTCGGCCAAGAGTTGGCAACCGATCTCGTGTTGCAATCGTTGCCCGAGAGTTATGGACAGTTCATTATGAACTATAACATGAACGAGATCGTTAAACCACTGCCAGATTTGCTCAACATGTTGAGGACGGCTGAACAGAGCATCAACAAGGGTAAGGGCAAGGCCATTATGATGGTGCATAAAGGAAAGGGCAAAAGGTTTGCCTCTTCCTCCAAGGGAAAGGGCAAGTCAGTTGCCAAGTCCAAGGAACAAGCCCTTAAGCCTGTTGGTGGCATTGCCAAGGTCGTGACTAAGGGTGAGTGTCACTACTGCAGTCAGCCTGGACACTGGAGGAGGAACTGCCCAAAATATCTGGAGGACAAGAGGCTTGGAATAGTGATTCCACCACCACCAGGTATTTTTGTTGTAGATGTCAATTTAACTGTCTCTACATCATGGGTATTAGATACTGGATGTGGATCTCATATTTGTCGAAATATGCAGGATCTAAAGAGAAGTAAAAGATTGGCTAAAGGGGAGGTAGATCTGCGCGTTGGGAATGGAGCAAAGGTTGCTGCGTTGGCCATAGGCGTGTGCGAGCTATCTCTGCCTTCAGGATTAGTTTTAGAATTAAATAATTGCTATTTTGTGCCTGCTATGAGCAGAAACATTATTTCTATTTCTTGTTTGGACAAGGAAGGTTTTATTATTTCAATAAAGAACAATTGTTGTTCCTTTTATTTGAATAATATTCACTATTTTAGTGCGCAATTATTTAATGGACTATATGTCCTTGATCTAAGCAATCCTGTCTACAACATTAATACCAAGCGGATTAAAATAAATGATTTAAATCCTGCTTATTTATGGCATTGTCGTTTAGGCCACATAAATGAGAAACGTGTATCCAGACTCCATAAGGATGGATTACTAGACTCATTTGATTTTGAATCATATGAGACATGTGAGGCTTGTTTATTGGGAAAAATGACAAAGTCCCCTTTCAATAAGAAAGGTGAGAGGACTAGTGAGCAATTGGCGCTCATACATACAGATGTGTGTGGGCCATTTGCCACGCCAGTCAGGGGTGGTTATGTCTACTTCATTACATTTACTGATGATTACAGTAGATATGGATTTGTGTACCTTATGAGGGCAAAATCCGAATCCTTTGAAGTGTTCAAAGAATTCAAGAATGAAGTAGAGAAGCAACTTGGCAAAAGTATCAAGGCTCTACGATCGGATCGTGGAGGAGAATACTTGAGCCAAGAGTTTGACGACTATCTTAGAGAGTGTGGGATCGTGTCCCAACTCACTCCACCCGGAACGCCACAATGGAATGGCGTGTCCGAGAGGAGGAATCGAACCCTATTGGATATGGTTCGGTCTATGATGTGTCAAACCGATCTTCCATTATCATTTTGGGGCTACGCTCTATTAAGTGCAGCTTTCACCATTAACCGTGTTCCATCTAAATCAGTCATGAAGACACCATATGAGATGTGGAGTGGGAGGCGTCCCACACTGTCGTTCATGAGGATTTGGGGCTGCGATGTCTATGTAAAACGTTTACAATCAGACAAGCTAGGGCCTAAATCGGATAAGTGTAAATTTGTGGGGTACCCTAAGGAAACTAAGGGATACTACTTCTACAATCCTACCGAGAACAAAGTGTTTGTTGCTCGGACCGGCGTGTTTCTAGAAAGAGAATTTGTCTCTAAAGAAGCAAGTGGGAGGAATGTAGAACTTGAAGAAGTTCAAGAACCACAAATCACTGAACCGATTATGGAACATGAACAGGAATCACAAGCAGTTGTGGAGCCACCTGTTCAGGTAACACAAGAGCTTCGTAGATCTAGTAGAGTGCGCCAAGAACCCGAGAGGTATGGACTTCTCGTAACTGATTCCGGTGACACGATGCTCATAGATGATGAGCCTACTACCTATGAGGAGGCCATGAATGGCCCAGACTCACAGAAGTGGCTTGAGGCCATGAGATCCGAGATGGAATCCATGTATACCAACAAAGTATGGACTTTGGTGGAACCACCCGATGGGGCGCGGCCCATAGGGTGCAAGTGGGTCTTCAAGAAGAAGATCGACATGGATGGTAATGTGATTACCTATAAGGGCCGATTGGTTGCTAAAGGATTCAGACAGATTCATGGTATTGACTATGATGAAACCTTTTCACCAGTCGCTATGACCAAATCCATCCGAATCCTACTTGCAATTGCAGCATACTACGACTATGAGATTTGGCAGATGGATGTCAAAACAGCATTCCTTTATGGGAATCTCCTCGAGGACGTGTATATGATACAGCCAGAGGGTTTTGAGGATCCAAAGCAAGCCAACAAAGTCTGTAAGCTGCAACGATCCATTTATGGATTGAAGCAAGCTTCTAGGAGTTGGAATCGACGTTTTGATGAAGTGGTCAAAGAGTTTGGCTTCATCAGAAACAAAGATGAGTCTTGTGTCTACAAGAAGGTTAGTGGGAGCTCAATAGCTTTTCTGGTCTTGTATGTGGATGACATACTACTCATTGGAAACGACATTCCCATGCTGCAATCTGTGAAAGATTGGCTAGGAAAGTGTTTCTCAATGAAGGACTTAGGGGAAGCAGCCTATATACTCGGTATAAAGATCTATAGAGATAGATCTAAAAGGTTGTTAGGCCTAAGTCAAAGTACATATATTGACAAGGTGTTGAAACGGTTCAACATGCAAGATTCCAAGAAGGGATTCTTGCCCATGTCACATGGAATCACTCTTTCGAAGAGTGGTTGTCCTTCCAATGAGATTGAGAAGGAACGCATGAGTAGGATTCCCTATGCCTCGGCCATAGGATCTATCATGTACGCCATGTTATGTACTAGACCAGATGTGCCATATGCCTTGAGTATGACAAGCAGATACCAATCCAATCCGGGTGAGAGTCACTGGATTGCTGTCAAGAACATCCTAAAGTACTTGAGAAGAACTAAGGATGCTTTCTTGATGTTTGGCGGTGAGGAAGAGTTGCGTGTAAGGGGTTACACTGATGCAAGCTTCCAAACCGACAGAGATGACTTTAGATCACAATCAGGATATGTGTTTTGCCTGAATGGAGCAGCGGTAAGCTGGAAGAGTTTCAAGCAAGAGACGGTAGCTGATTCTACAACAGAGGCTGAGTACATTGCTGCAAATGGCGCAGCAAAGGAGGCTGTTTGGATCAGAAAATTTGTTTCTGAACTTGGTGTGGTCCCTAGCATTGCGGATCCAGTGGAGTTGTTCTGTGACAACACTGGGGCGATCGCGCAATCAAAGGAACCCAGATCGCACCAAAAGTCCAAACACGTGCTCAGGAAGTTTCATCTGATTCGAGATATTATCGATAGAGGAGACGTTCGGATATGCAAGATTCCTACAGATGATAATCTGTCAGACCCGCTTACGAAGCCTCTCACGCAGTGGAAGCATGAAGGGCACACTAGGAGTATGGGCATACGAGATGCGCCAGATTGGCTCTAGTGCAAGTGGGAGACTGTTGGAATAGATGCCCTAGAGGCAATCTAGTTTAGTATGAATTTGTATATGGCTAGAAAATTCATTTATTATTTATTGGATATTTAATATAATGAAGTCCTTAGATTTACAATCGTGTTGTTTATCTTAAATATCCCTAGTCAAGTATAATGATTATGTGGGACAATCATCTATAGACTAGTATGGGGTTGGATTGATATGGAGATATCACGATCCAACACATAGGTGTGCATTACGGAATGCTGCACTGGATTGACCCATCACCGAGAAGGCTACATACATGTTATGTTGAGTCACAAGTGCTTCTCGCGGTGCAATGGTATTGTCATCCTTAGACTTGAAGTCACTAGATATTCTAGTTGTGGATCATTGTGATCTTGGTAGCGTTAAACGCTACACCGTGACTGGGTAGTTATAAAGGCGTGTACTGGATACAATGAGAAGCAAGCTTAGAGATCGTAGTGGACGTAGAGAGGATTTGCCCCTCCCACATAACGGGAATAAATATCCTAGGCCACTCGAAGGATAGTGCTTATAGAATGTCTGGCCAGACTCAAATAAATCAATATATGGGATATTGATGTTATTTGCACGAATAAGGCTATTCCATGGATCGAGAAACTATGGATTGGATATACGAGTGTGACTTGTATGTCTCGTGTCCAATCCGGATATGGAGGCAAAGGGATGAGACAATTACTTGTACAAAGGTTGTCTAGATGACTATTCTATTAGTTGGCTAGAATGGATGTTTTGCTAGAAACCGCTCCATATTAGCAAATAGTTGCTACCAACTAGATAGAACCTATGGGGTCACACGCCATATAGAGTTGTACTAGATTTGGAATTAATTAATTGGATTAATAAATTAGAAGGATCACTTTGCAAACCCTTGCAAACTTAGTAGGGACTAATTTGCAAGGAAGGGACTAAATTGAATTCTAGTTGGACTAGAATAAGTCCTTTAGGTAGTTAACAAGGAGTTGTTGGACTATATAAAGGACCCTCCTTCCTTCCTTCCTTATAACTTATGCTCATTAGTGAACATAACAAGAGTGGGAGAGAACAAAGGAGAGAGAGCAAGCAACAAGGAGGCCGAACCCGACCCCCTTGCCGCCGCCCTCACCCCGTCGGCCAAAAGAGGGCCGAAGCCCCTCTTTTGTCTCGTTTTGCGTGATTCCTTCACCCTCCTCTTATTCCGGGCTAGCACCAAGGAGTTTGGGAGATCTAGGATCAACTCTACGCGTGGATCAACTATAGAGAACGTGACACTATTCGCGTTTGAAGTCATCAAGGAGAACCCAAAGGTGTGTTTATGATTTCTTACCTTTACTATCGTTATGCATCTAGACTTGTGATCCTTGGAGGGTTTTGCATGGCTATTTGTTTGATTATGCTTCCGTTGCGCGATCCATGAATCAAAACCCTACATGGTTTATATTCACCAGTGATTTTCACTGCCAATGCATATCCAAAAAGAAAGCTAGAGTCTCTTTAATTGATTTAGTTCCATTACATGAAGGAGGTGATGATTTAATGAAGCTTTTCTTCTGATGAATACCATACATCCACCCCTACAGCAAATTAGGCAGTCCATTTTACCTTCTGAAGACACTTACTACAGGCTATATAATCCACAAGGATCAGAATTTTATACCACAAAAATGTCTGTAATCTCACAGATTTAAATGAATTTAAAGTATCATACTAGTTTCTTATATTAGCAGATTAATACTAGAACAAGCAGAAAATTGCAGTTATCCAATAGTACTGCATAAAACAGCTAATAGAGGAGAACTTATAGCAAGTCCAAAAGAGTGACTAACTTTCTATAGATATTTGCAAATACCAAAAGATTTCAGTGGAGACGTGTACCAAAAATTCCAACATGTAAACAAACCTGGGCGGTGTTGAAAGCTACGTTCCTGCAGTCTGGTAATATGCTCACAGACCATGGTGGCAGAGTATATACACGACCAAAGAATGTCACGGAAGCTTCATCTTTTTCATCAATATTTGCAAGAAATGCTGAGCAGCTGCTTCCATTTCCTGACCAACTCAAGATCTGGTCTCGATGATGAATGTTTTGACCATATACATGCGCCTAGAATAAGTTGTATGTTGTATTAGTTCCTAATGTAGTAACCAGTAAAGGATAAAAGGGCAGGAAATGGGCTGTGCCCTATAAGAAAAATAATATACTAATGAAAAGGAAAACCCCCTGAAAGCGCTTAAAGATCCGGGGTACGGCTGCCAAGCAAGAAAACACGGCTATTTCTACATCAAGGTTCAGAAATAGGCAAAAATTCAATTTACTACAGACACTGCAAAAGACCTCTACCTGAATCTCAATATTTATTTTTAGCTTATGCCATCAGACATCAGTTATGCAATACCAATAAACTGCGCCAACACATAGCTAAGAGTAGGATGTAGTTTTTTGGTAGAAAAGTGATCAACTAGGACGCGATTAAGACTTGCACTCAACCCTAGGTATGAAACAGTATTTGGCGAACCTGAATAAGCCTGTTGGCAAAACCCATCTATTTCTCATAAACTTGTGCAGAGACCATGAACTTGCTCAGTTTTTTTTTAATTGTGTTTAGACCAATTTAATTAAATCTAGCTATCAACTGCCACGTTTTTATGTTGAAAGCTATCAGAACTTAGGACCTGATCTCCAGCTGCAGCGGCGAGGTGTATAAAATGTAAATTAGCGTATCTTGGTCTTTTAACTGGTAATGCCGTATAAGTGGAAAACCTCAGTCCCAAATAATGAGGCAGACCGTGTTAGCTGAAACCTCAAACTTCACTAGCTTGAGCCAGGTCGTTATAGTATCTCTTTCTTTCATGGTAGCAATAAGAACAATAAGGCAGACGGTCTATTTGACAAAACAGATCAACTCCAATATAGAGGGCAGGCCAATGCAGTATCTCTTTAATTGAAGGTAGTGATCCAGAACATTAAGGCAGACGGTCTATTTGACAAAACATATCAACTTCACTTTAGAGGGCAGGCCAATACAGTATCTCTTCAATGGAAGGTAGTGATCCAGAAGTCCGAGCTACAAGTCTTTCAAGAAATGTTAACAGAGATGCAGACGCATTGAACTAACCTCTTGATTTGGTCCCAATTTAATGTAGTTGGGTGCATCAACAGAGATAAGAGCAGGTTCACAAAGCTTTATTGCAGCATGGAGATCCTTTAAGTGCCCCCATTTAGGCTGTCTCAGCAATCCTATGTACAACAATAGAAAAGAATGTATGTAGTGAACGCCTACTCCAGTGAGATTGCTAAAAGAGAAACAAAACAAGCATTTTTAGCTGGATAAACAGAAACAATTCCGTAAGTTAGTTAAACTTGTAAGCCTACCATATTCATCGAGTGGAGCATCATAGTCATAGCTGGTAACATAATTTGGGCCTCCAGACGTCCGGCCAAAATTTGTTCCACCAAAATACTGTAATCATAGACCAGAAAATGAAAGAAAAAACTAATGATTAGTGTGAAGAGCATGTGTACTCTTTCCTTAAGTATAGACCAGCTTGTAGGTCACAATCATTTACTTATTTATTTTGATGCAGGACACATCACCAACAAAACGAAATATCGAGTCACTCAGAGCCACACAATAGACAGTCAATATGAAAATCACAATAACATTCGATCATAAAATAAATAAATAAAACCATAAAAACAATCTGCAGTACCCTACATATTCGTAGGTAAAGTAATAATCGTACTCCTGATAACATTCCTGGTTCTAGTGCTGATCAAATACTGAAAGGGCAAGAAAATTCAAATTACAAAAATTCTAATCGAGTTAAAATTACTAAATAATGACTCACAATCATTCTGGATCTCCATCACTCAATAAATCAGCCATGTCGACTATTCTCTTGTGTAATATAGGTAAGATGAATGAACCTGGGTGGATTAATAGCCCAACAAGTTCTAATCCCAACCACTGAATTAAAATCCTTAACCGATGTTGTTAGTAGTAATCCACAAGGTTACCGACAGGACAGAATTCGTATTCACAAGTTCCAATGTAGGAAGGGATTTCACGTGAGGGGTTGAGGAAAAGAGAGCTGCTTTCTACTAACCAGGACCGTAATAGTCATCTGGCTTCATCACCAGGTTTCCCTAAAGCTGTGGCTGTTTCATTGAATCTCTAGAAGGAGACTTATGATGTACCCCCAATAATCCATACCTACTCTTGTAGATGAGTAAATCTACACATTGACTTTGGTGATTGATATGATTTCTGGTTGACATGATTGCTGATTGCTTTAAATTTCTGATATGCTTACCTTTTTTTATTAATGTTTATTTGGATTCCTGATTTTCCTGTATCAATCTGATTTGGTATAATAGGGAAGATTGTAGTCACAAATTTCAGAGATGGAATGATGATTATAAGCAGCTGATAGTTTTGTGAGTTAAGGGATATCGAATGTGGGAGTCCTTTGGCTGTGGGAGAGACCAGGCTCTCGAAATCCTGGATTTTCAACCTTAATAAAAGTTGTCTTCTCTCTATCTTGCTTATCCCTTATTGTGGAAAAGTTTAGAGAGTTAAAGTTTCTATCAGCTTACTTTCTCAAACCAGGTCTTTGTGCGGTCTTCTCTGCTTAATATTGTTACACATTTAGTAATTTCCCGACTAGTCCCCGTGTATGCAGATTCCAAAACTTGATATTTCCAAAAATTTATAAATGATTGAGCAACTTGCATTACTTTTTTGCAACAGTAGACATTTGTAGAAGTTGTACGAACAAATAGAAAGAGAGCTCCTTCTGGCAGACATGTATGTTAGCTGCAAAATGCTGCTTTCAAAACAAAACACTGCTGTGAACACAGGAGTATTTGAAAGTTAGTCAACTTACCATATAATAATTCTGCAAGCTTCCCCCACGTTCAAAAAAGCGAGCAACTGCAAAAGCAAGGTCTTCAACTGGCCTATGAGGCAATCTTCCACCCCAAACCGTATACCTTTCAAAGAACAGAAAGAGATAATACATTTCAACTTCCAACAAACTCATAGGAGCAAACATTTATCCTAAACATAATCCTTCACGGATGAAATTCCCATGAAGGCGGGAGGGGGAGATGTGTCTTGCATAAGTAATTATAGAACTTTTGGCATATAACCCCTATGCAGTATGGGTTTGCTGACAGTTTGGTACATGCAGTATGAGTTTTGGCACTTAACTACTCTGCAGTATGTAATTTACTGACATCGCACCCCAATTACTTAATAGACGTCTGTTTACGGCTGTTAAGTAATTGGGGCCCGATGTCAGTAAATTACATACTGCACAGTCGTTAAGTGTCAAAACTCATACTGCACGTACCAAACTGTCATAAAAGCTATACTGCATAGGGGTTATATGTCAAAAGTTGTTTCAAGCCATCTGAAAATGATACAAATTTATTGGGGTTTTTCAAACCTCATCTTTCGAGACCGTTATGATGGCACAAACTTTCAGCATATGCATTTTGAGATCCATATTTTAACGAAAATAAAACTAAATTCGAGCTTGTTGGGTGATCGATGTCAAAACATTTTACTATGCCATATATTCATTCCCAGCAAAAATATGAAAACAAGATAAAGTGGACTCTTCGAAGTTAAGTAGGTTTGCATTTCAAAAGAATCATCAATATTACAGTTTGTAGTTTAGTTTGATTTGTAATACAAAATTAAGAAAAAAAAAAAAAAAAATCAATGTTGCTTTTCGATGCAAAAGAAATATCCTTATACAAGACCAAGGCCAAGTCCAATTGAAATAAATGAAACACCAGTTGCTATAGTTTCTTTTTGATGAATGGAAATGAAGTTTTCTTGAATTAATTAATTGATGAAGATATATATATTCATTCACGGAACAATGCTGCCAAATTCTAGCTAACCTTATTTTGCAGAACTTTTGACATATAACCCCTATGCAGTATAGGTTCGCTGACACTCAGGTACATGCAGTATGAGTTTTGACACTTAACTACTCTGCAGTATGTAATTTACTGACATCAGCGCAATGTCAGTAAAGAACTTTCTACAGAAAACCCCCTCGCAGTTTCGCCTCGCTGACACTTAGTTACATGCAGTATTGGTTCTACCACTCATCGTCTCTGAAGTTTGTAAAATTGCGACACTTAGGTCAAATTGACCAACACCTTTAACTTACATTAGATAAGTAAGTGGCATTTTAGTATTCTAATACTTCAAAAGGGGCAGTGTGGCCTTTTCCCTTTATTTTTATTTTTCGTTTTTCTATCTTCCAATTTTATTCATATTTTGATTTTTTCTTCTTTTTCTTTTTCTTATTTATATAACGGAAGGTAACAGTGTTAGTCACTTTGACCTAAGTGTCGCAATTTTACAAATTGCAGAGACGATAAGTGGTAAAATCAATAATGCATGTAGCTAAGTGTCAGCGAGGCGAAACTGCGAGGGGGTAATCTATCAAAAGTTCGTCAGTAAATTACATACTGCAGACTAGTTTAGTGTCAAACTCATACGGCATGTACCTGAGTGTCAGCGAACCTGTACTGCATAGGCGTTATATGTCAAATTATAATATACTTGCACGATTCAAGGACATGCTACGATATTACATTCTGATACTCTTTCTAATGGCTACTACAAACATTCTCAATAAACTGTATTCCCTTGTATGTTAAACAGGAATGCCAAGAGAGGTGGAAACAACTATGATCATTAAGTTCAACACAATCAAAAATTATCAATGAATCACGCTTGAAAATTTGTTTCACTTAGACAGTGAGCTTCCACTGGGGCAGATTCAGTGGAAATTACTATCTCTCTCCCTGATCTTTTTTGTTGTTATTCTACAGTTAGGCTACATGTTACAGCAGCTGATGTATCAATTCAACCCCCCAACAAGCTAATACGTAAGTCATAAATTCACATAGGGACATAGATAAATAAGATTCTTCCCTAGATCAGTTGGCTGTGCTAACTGCTTGAAATAAGTGCAGAAGGATAAGACCATACCATCCATCCCAGTTCTCTGTCCAAAATATCGGTTTCTTGTTGGAATTCGGCTTAAACCCATCGCAGTAGTATGCATTGCATGTATCAATCTGCATAAAGGAGTCAATACAAAATCAAAGATCGATAGATTTCAAATTCCCAAACAAAATATGATACAAAGACTTAGTTCATACAGATCCAGACATGGAGAGGAAGGAAGCCTTTGATTTACTGTAATAAACAGATTAAGAATAAGAATAACCCTAATTGAAAATGTAAGCAATTAAATAAGCACCTACAATAGATTCTGGAGCATCGGCTTGCTTGCACATGACCCATGGAACACCAGCACCAAGTCCCAAAGCCATTTCAGCAGCCCATTGAACATAGTCCTTCCCTTTCTGACCGTAGGACCTCTCCATATTTCCATATTCATTTTCAATCTGGTACATCAAAGAAAGACTTACAGACCCCGAAAAATTGTCACCTAAAAAGCAAAGGAAAGAATAACACTTCAAAGAGAACATAAGCAAATCCCAAAATAAACTAGCCCAAAATATGTCACTTTTAACCCCACCACAAAAAACAGCCAAAGAAGGCTATAGCAGACAGTCCTGTCCTACCTAAATCAGAGACTTCGGTTGATTCAAGGGTATTTTGGTCAGTAAAAATTATATTATATCAACCAGATCTCTAATTAAAGTATCAAAAGCGGGTAGACAAAAGGCATCATTAGCGCTATATTTTATTTCAGTTCATAAGCAAAAGTATCATTGCAACCTGCAGCATTATGATTGGACCGCCTTGCCAAGAGAAAAGTGACTCCTCTCGCATCAGATCCACTATCTTCTTAACGTACCTCGTCATCTCCGCCTGAAAAATATTCATCCAATAAACAGATTAATCCACAAATTTGGATGTTTCTCTAAAATGGATAGCGTGGAGCTAAGCTGTAAATAGTACTCAAGGCAAAAATCCCCGAACTAGTTAACACGAAAACTTTACAGCAAACAAAATTTCTGATGTCGTTTAAGGATAAGTTATAAAGGCGAAAAAAAGGACAACACAGTAAATTAAAAAAAAGACGAGTACATGTGACATGCACACTAGCCAGTGATGGAAAGTATGAAGTCCAAAACTGTAGCCTTCTCAGAAGAAAGTAATACTTCAAGTAGATAAAGGGAGAAATGAATCAGAAAACTTGATGACAAGGCCAGCAGAGTAGCAAAGCGCAAGGGATAACTGCAACACTCTGTCAGATGAAAGATAAACCAGATGACATCTTTTCACATCTATTTTATAGAGCTTGATAACCATAGCTATGCCAACTTCTTAATAGCCTAATATATTGGATTAATTGCGCCCATGCTCTATCAGAGATTTTCATTGTGGGAGATTCTCAGTTTAAATCTCGGAGCAGTTTACGTCCTCACTTTGTGTTATACATTAGTGGGTGCACTTTTGCGAAGTCAATCAGTGGACTCTTTCTTGCACAAAGCAGGTTGCATGCAATAGGATGGTGTATGGTATAGTAACATGGTTTGGTTAATCTCTCCATCTCGAAAGGACTGTTCTGCTTGACTTTTCGCGCATCATAACAAGATTAAAAAAATAGCAAATTCTGAAATATAGATAGTCAAATCACCTCCTCAAAATGCTTGAATCAAAGCATAATTGTTCTTTCAGGGTGGAGGGAGTATCTTTTGGGAGAGGCCCAGGGAAGACTACAATGTATGCATGCGATAATGTCTGTGATCTAAATAATCTTTCTTATAATCGAGGTCGGCGCCAGCTTGGGCGCACCTCAACTAATCCAAGGGCCCTGATGTTAACAGACGGGTAAGCCTCGAGTAACCACAAAGGGTATTGAGGTTCGTGGGGTTTGACCTTGAGACCTTAAGGGGAGCAAACCCTTGGACCCCTAGCTTCCACCACTAGGCCAACCCCTTGGATACAAGCCTTGCACTGAATATCTCTTCAAGATACAGGAAACAGGCATTACCAAACTACCAAATATTTGAGTGCTTCTAAATTGCAGATAGCTATGGCCGCGAGATCAAGATGAATGATTGTTATATCAAAAAAATACTTCTATAGTGGACACCGACTCACTCTCCATCATTCAAGAAGTGGAAGGGATAAGGTCGAATGAAGGAAAGTTCTCTTCGGAAGTAACGAGCGTATTAAAGGAAGCAGTGACAATTTCCAAAGGGTTCGAGACGGTTCGGTTTCAACACGTCGCTCGTAACAATAACCAGGTGGCCTATCTACACGCCCGTCATGGGCTTGACCTAACAGAGCCGGAAAGTTTTTTGATTCTGAGCCCCATTGGGCATCTAGAGCAATACATAATGATGTAATGGGCTTCACAAGCCCAACAGTTTTACATTAATATATTTCAAGTCTTTTCCTCAAAAAAAAAAAAA
Organism: Linanthus parryae; assembly: GCA_023055425.1. NCBI lineage: Eukaryota > Viridiplantae > Streptophyta > Magnoliopsida > Ericales > Polemoniaceae > Linanthus > Linanthus parryae. The sequence goes on from JALGPY010000001.1 coordinate 105,857,885, forward strand.
AAAGAGTTGTAATAACCCAATTTTTTATTTCTAACATTTGTTAAAATATTTTAAAAACCAAAATTATTAGAGAAAGCAGAAGTGCTGAAAATGGACAAAACTGAAAGGTGAAGAAATCTTCCGTGAGTTTTCCATTGCCTATTCACACCGTTAAATAGGTAATTACAACACTAATTTACAAATTAGTCCTAAAGCAATTACAAATTAGTCCTACAACTATTACGCCCCCGCAGTCGAAACTGTAGGCGTGCCAACACTGAGACTGGAACGGAAGCGCTGGAACAAAGGCCGAGGAAGACCCTTGGTGAAGATGTCGGCGTACTCGTAATCGGCTGGAATGTGCAACACGCGAAGCTGACCCAAACGAACCTTCTCACGAACGAAGTGTAGATCAATCTCAACATGCTTAGTGCGCTGATGCTGAACAGGATTACCAGAGAGATAGACAGCACTCACATTGTCGCAATACACGACTGTAGCTCGAGGCGGGGTGACACGAAGCTAAAGAAGTAAATTCCGGACCCAGCAGAGTTCGGAGACGGCGTTAGCAACACCGCGGTACTCAGCCTCAGCACTAGAGCGAGATACCGTGGCCTGTCGCTTGGACGACCAACTCAGAAGATTGTCTCCATAGAAGACACAGTAACCAGAAGTGGAGCGGCGCGTGTCCGGACAACCAGCCCAATCGGCGTCAGTGTAGGCGGTGAGGGAATCAGCGGCAGAGGCAGAGAGCCGAAGACCATACTCAAGTGTCCCACTGATGTAGCGCAAGAAGCGCTTCAGGGCATGAAAGTGCGGCTCACGGGGGTCATGCATGAAGAGACTGTTGAACAGCAAACTGGATGTCGGGTCGAGTGAACGTGAGGTACTGTAAGGCCCCAGCAAGGCTGCGGTATAAGGTAGGATGAGCAACCGGTGGGCCAGATGTGGCTGTAAGTTTACTCCCTACCTCGACAGGGGTGGAAGTAGGCTTACAAGTTGACATGGAGGCACGACGAAGAATGTCGGTCGCATACTGATGCTGAGAGAGGAACAGGCCAGACGAATCACGAGTGACAGCGATGCCCAAAAAATGATGCAGATGGCCCAGGTCAGTCATAGCAAACTCTCCAGAGAGCTGGGAGACAATCTGATCCAAAACAACCGGAGACGACCCAGTGATGACGATATCGTCCACATATAGCAGGAGGTAGACGATGTCCGAGCCACGACTGTAGACGAAGAGAGACTCATCACATGAGCAACCAGAGAAACCGATAGTCTGTGTGAGGACGGTGGCAAATCGCTGAAACCAAGCACGAGGAGCCTGCTTCAGACCATATAAGGATTTGCGCAACCGGCAAACGAAGTCAGGATGGCGCGTGTCGCGGTAGCCAGGAGGCTGATGCATGTATACCGTCTCAGAGAGATCACCATGAAGAAAAGCGTTCTTGACATCCAGCTGACGGATAGGCCAAGAGCGCGTGACGGCAATGCTGAGAACTGTACGGATGGAGGTCGGTTTGACAACCGAGCTGAAAGTCTCCTCACAATCGATCCCAACCATCTGGGACTTCCCATTGGCTACCAATCGCGCCTTATAGCGCTGCAGACTGCCATCAGCGCGAAACTTGTGGCGGAAGAGCCACATAGATCGCAGAACATTAGCCCCTGCCGGGCGAGGAACCAGATCCCACGTGTGGTTCCGAACCATAGCTCCAAACTCATCATCCATGGCCGCTTTCCAGTGAGGATCTGACAAGGCGAGGATGGGGGATTTGGGAAGGGGTGAGATGGGGTCTGGTGGCTGAACAGCTAAAGTGAGACGGGTGACTGGTTTAACAATGCCATGCATGGATCGGGTGGTCATCTGAGGAGAGGTAGGAGGAGGAGAAGTAGCCACTGGGCGTGGTGTGGGTGACTCAGGAGGGTCAGGCAACACAGGCACAGATGGTACAGTAGGAGGGCGAGTGGACGCAGACCGACGGACGTAGTGCTGAGGAAAATGTTCCACTAGGGTCCGGGACGGGGTAAGATGTGTAGGTGCCCTGGGAGGTGTGAGTGGGGATGTGGTTTCCCTAGGAGGTGTGGATGAGGGTTCGGTAGCCACAGGGTGGAGAGCACGATGAGTGAAGAGGGGAGACGGAAGACTGTCATCGGGATCAGACGTCCTGTGAACAGATGGAGACACTGACCCAGTAGAGGAGAAAGGAAACACCGTCTCATCAAAAGTGACGTGACGGGAAGTGTGAACACGACCAGTGCTCAAGTCGAGACACCTGTACCCACGATGGTTAAGAGGGTAGCCCAGAAAAACACATCGAACAGAGCGGGGTGCAAGCTTATGAGGTGAGGTGGCAGAGAGGTTCGGGTAACACAAGCATCCGAACGTGCGAAGATGCTCATAGGAGGGTGAGCGATGATATAGAGCAACAGTAGGGATAACGTTGCCAAGGACTTTGGTGGGAAGGATATTATGGAGGTAGACAGCAGTGAGAAGAGACTCAACCCAGAAAGAGGCGGGTAGAGAGGCCTGAGCTAGGAGAGCACGCATAATGTCATTGATTCTACGAATCATGCGTTCAGCTTTGCCATTTTGAGATGACGTCTGAGGACACGCAAACCGAAAGACTAGTCCATGATCAATGGCGTGGGAGTGAAAGGAGCCATTATCAAATTCTCCACCAAGGTCACATTGGAAACTCTTGACGGGTCGCTGAAACTGGGTTTGGACAAAGGTACTGAATTGTTTGAATTTCAATATTGCTTCGCTTTTCTGTTTTAGTGGGAAAACCCAAAGAAAATGTGTGTAATCATCTAAGAGGAGCAGGTAGTATTTATAGTGCGATTTGCTTAAAACCGGAGATGTCCATAAATCACTGTGAACAATGTCAAACGGACTCACAGTGGAAGAAGTAGAAGCTAAGAAAGGCAAACGCACATGTTTACTAATCTGACAAGCATGACAAATAGTGTCTGATTTATTCCTACTACAAGTTATGAACTGACTACTACGAAGCAAATCTAAAACTGGAAGCCCGGGATGACCGAGGCGGTTGTGCCAAACTGAAGCAGGAAGAGCAGCTAACGAAACAGCGGACGAGTGTGGTGGGACAGGCTGGAATGGATAGAGATCACCCGAACTGTTGCTCCTCCGTAAAAGAGCTCCCGAACGTAGGTCCTTCACAGAAAAACCAAAAGGGTCAAACTCAATAGAAACCTGATTGTCAGTGGTAAATTGACGAACTGATACTAGGTTTTTAATAACATTTGGCGTGAGTAAGACATTTCTAAGGTGAAGGGAACGGGTGTTGGTGGTAAGGGTGTGATTGCCAGATCCTTTCACTGGAATGCTAGAGCCGTTTCCCACAAGTATGTTAGGAAATTGACAAGATGATGAGAGAGAAGAGAGGATACCTGACTGCGGAGTGAGGTGAGCTGATGCGCCGGAATCCATATACCATGTCTGATCCGGGACGCTGAGTGTCATGCCAGAAAGCTGAGAACCCAAATCCGTAGCAGTCGGATGACCAGAAGGAGCAGTGAGGGCCTGATGACGTGCAGCTGGTGGTGGACCGAGAAGGCCAGCATGACTAGGCCGTGGAGTACTCCAGCCCGTAGTCGGATAAGGGCAGGGAGGCACGGGTCCTGTGGGGCTGGGGCACCAAACCCAGGAGCCTTGGGAGCCCGAGGGTGCAGCAGGGGGTGTCGGAACAGCAGGTTGACCACCTCCTGGCCCAGATCTGCGATGTCCGTTCCTGCCATTCCCATTGCGTCGCTGTCCGCCGCCATGGTTCCCATGCCCGCCACTATAGTGGCTGCCGGGCTGAGCAGAGGGGGCATTCGGCTGTCGGTTCGAAGGAGTCGAAACCAACACCTGATGCGGGCTAGGATGGACCGGCTCCTGTCGAGCAAGAAGACGCTCGTGTAGCCGGATCATGGAAACGGCTGAGAGATACTCCGGAGTCGGACGAGTCTGCTGGATGATCATGGCAACCCCGGTATATGCAGGAGAGAGGCCATTGGTAAGCTGTATAACCAACCGCTGGTTCGAGACTGCAGTGCCGACATTCCCAATACGATCTGCCAAGTTCTTCAACTTGGTGCAGTAGTCGTCGAGAGACGAGCAGTGGTCCATGCGCAGATTGACAAATTCCAATTCCAGTTCTGCTAGCCGAGAGCCTTGATTGTCGTGAAAGAGGTTCTCCAACTTCAACCACGCTTCTCTAGCAGTCTGACCCCGAGTAAGGATAGCGAGTGCCAAGTCATCACTAATCGTTTGGTAAATCCAAGACAGGATTACCGAATCAATAGAGCTCCAGAGGGGATCACTGTCAGCAGGTGGCGGGTCTTTGTCGAGATGTTCCGACACGCCAAAGGAGTGCGTTTGGATGCGAAAAAACGTAGCCCAGTGATCATACTGGACTTTGTCATTGTCCAGGGTGAAACGAACACGCTTTTCAATGTTGTTAACAAGGAACACGGGGTGGAGGGGCTCCTTGGTGTTGCCGGAAGAGGCTGTGTCGGTGGTGGAAGACATGGCGTCGTAGAGGAGATGAAGCTGATGCCGAAGCTAAGCCAAGCCAAGCCAAATAGACACACTGGAGTGCACAAAAAAGGGGGCTGCTGTGAAGCCAAGCCAAATATAGGGGCTGCTGTGAAGCCAAGCCAAATAGATTCACTGGAGCCGAGCCTAACAACAGGAGCCGAGCCAAGCTACCTAATAAAGAAGCCCCACTAATACACCAGTGAGAAAAAAAAAAAGGGGGCTAAAAGTGAGAAACAGTGATTGCAACGGTGATTGCAGAGGAGGGCGACGTTGATGGAGGGCGTCGCAGAGAGCAGCGGAGGGCGACGTCGGGGGTGCAGGCGGCGCTGGAGGACGTCGGAGTTAGGGCTTCGACGAACCAAGCCGGGCGAACCAATTGACGAGCAGACGGCGCTGTTTGTGAGCGCGACAGATGCAGCGGAGAAGAGGCGGTGCGGAGGAAGAAGGCCGGAGGTGCTGCGGCCGTCTGAGAGGGAGGACGACGAAAGCTGTGGTGGCGTGAGGCCGGCGACGGAAAAAACAGAGACCTAGGAAGGCTCTGATACCATGAAAGGTGAAGAAATCATCCGTGAGTTTTCCATTGCCTATTCACACCGTTAAATAGGTAATTACAACACTAATTTACAAATTAGTCCTAAAGCAATTACAAATTAGTCCTACAACTATTAAAAACCAATTTAGATATTTGATTTCTCCCAAATTGTATGTCAAAATGTTATGAAAGTTCACCGAGAGGAGGCCTTACATGTCTAAAATACCCGCCTAAATCATGTTTTAAACAGGTGGTGCCAATATTTAATTATTATTTTATTTTTGTTAAAATACTGCTGTGAAAAAAAATTCCAACTCTGGTAAATCCAACCGTAAAAACTTATAAAATTGAAAGGTGAGACATCTCTATGCGTATAGTTTATAAATTCATTGGGATCAAAGAAATCTATAAAGGGAACCTCAGGTTATGGACTAGTATGTATAAGAATGCTTTTTGAATTTGTTTGACGTGGATGCATCTGGCACCAACTAGTTTTTTTTTTTTTATCATTTCTCAGTCAAGTTTGTTATTTGGACTTTTGCCACAGTTTCTCTAGTCTCAATGTCCTAAGGATTTTATTATTCTCCCAGTTTGTAATCTTTGGGATTTCCCAGTAGACCATGTTTCTTATATTTACAGGTGCAGAACTTGTACAGTCATCTCTGCCTAGAAGGGTATCGTATGAATAATGATCTATCTCTCCACTAAAATTGACAAGATTACTTCTTTAATATGAAGGTTTTATGTACGGCACAAACATGAGAATTTCAGGCAGCGACCAATACGATACGTGTGTACTGTTATCTGTATGTTCGTCGTATATTTTATTTAGACATAAAATACATAAGCCTGGAGGTGGCTACACAAGGTGTGCCAACTTGCCAAGATGATTGCAGTATAAGATTCAAGCCTGGCCATAAATTTGATCCATGTGAAAGTTAAAGTTAAGGCTGACTCACCCACATTAAATAAATTTCATGGAACCAAGCTGGAACCTGGAATACCATCTTACTGCAGTCCTATGACATCTTCAACTCCGACCCGCCTCGTGGATGCTTTACCTTCCCGGCAGAGAGGCATATACCAGAAAAACCATCATAATTTTTGTTTCATATGTTTGTCAAGCAACAGATAGCAAAGGCACTTAAACTGCAAATCACTTTACTACAGTTTGAAGGTTCAGTTTATCTACCAGCATGGTAGCTTCAGGAGCTTGGCTGGCTAAACAACAAATGAGACAGCCAAGTGTACATGTCTTGCAGTAGCTCAGATCTCCATTGCTGGAAGGGACTTCAGAAGCTAAGATCTCCTCTTAAGGGTGCTCCGTTTCATAGAGTTAGCGCTGAATTCAGTTCATTTGTTTCTTTATAATTCATTTATTTTCTTCCGTGGTACTTCAACAAGCTTCATGGAAGGACCAAATATTATCAAATGGGCTAGGGTTCATATGCACACTCATCCGAGTAGAATTATGAGACTAGATGGTGCAGTGCATATACCAAGATCTAATCTGTGTAAGATTGTGGTCACTGTCGCATCTGAGATAGTCAGCACCAAATTTTGTGTTCTACCGTCTGTGTCGAAATTAATTTGGACAAAAACTCATACAAATCTATTGTAAGAGAATTTTTTTACTGTTACTCATTTTTATATGAGGAGTGAATACAATATAATTTTTCATGCATACTCCAATAATCACATAATCCAACTTTACATTACGAAATGCTAGCACCGGCACTGCAATAAGTTGTTTGATCATAGAAAAGTGAAGAAACATAAGAAAATATATGACGAGTGTGTAAGAAGACAGTTTTATATCACCTTGTACCTTGAAGGGTCCATTGTCTGTTCGAAATTCAATGCCAGGCACATCACGTAACCACACCGGGAAACCCCTGCAAGGATTAGCCACAACAGTTGTCATTAACAAAATGCATGGGCTTTTAAGGTGCCAAGCTGACGAAGATAATCCAACTGGAGAACCACCATCTGCATATTTTTGTCTTTTCGCTAAGCAAATACATGAAAGCCATAACTTTTTGAACATCTTTTTGCCCCAACCAACACACAATGAAAGAATATTCACACACACACAACACACACACATACAAGTTAGGGATGACAAAGCAACCACGCGTCCTAGTTGTGTACATTTTCCTCAACTCAGGCACGGATGCAAAGAAGAAGAGTATGCCTCTTTGACACAGAATCTGAACTCTAAAGAACAACTTCACTTCATTGGATTTGATTATGCACATGAATATTGAAGAAACCTGACTCTAATCAAAATCGTTTGCTACACAAACAGTTCTGCGCAGGATGCAACTTAAAGAATCGATAAGTAACTCGCACCTAAGCCATCGTCATCAATTATATATAGGGTAAAAGACACTAAACCTATCTGCAAAATGCATTTTGGGACAGAAAACCCCCGGCACATTCAATTTCCCCACTACAACTCCCTGAAATATACATTCATGGGACACAATCCCAAATTGACAACGGGGTTAAATTTCTAACAGAAATTGACCACGTGCTAATCACGTGTCCTTGAAGTTACTTTTTCTTCATCTATAGAGCTAGCAACGATGAATTTCCGTTAGAAATTTAAACCCTATTATCAATTTGGGGTTAAGTGTCCCGCGAATGTATACGGCAGGGGGGTTGTAGTGGGAAATTGAAAGTGTAGGGGGTTTTGTGTCCCAAAATACATTTTGCAGGTAGGATTAGTGTCAATTACCCCTTATATATATTAACTGTAACACTCCCATTGTCAGCCACAATTTGTCTTATGTGTGCAATTGCAAGGAAAAAAAAAAAAACATCTTGTTAGTGCTCTGCATAGGAGCATGATACATACTTTGAAATTGGGTTGAGTTTTTACCATTTAGATTACTAGTGATTTCTCAACTCTGAGATAGGTGTCACAGTTTCTTAATGTTTCTAAGATTGACCTGCTACATGCTTTCATTTATAATAATTAAAAAAAAATACAATTTACTAAATACAAATATAGGAATTCCATATTTGATAAATAATTAATATTTATTTCAGTTCAACTTCAGAAAGTTTCTTGGATCCAGACTTCAAATGTGCACTAAGTCGATGCGACACAGAATAGCAGAAAGCCATAGTAAACAAGTGATTACTATCTATGGTTGCAGGTGACAGAAGTTTCACTGAACACGCAATGTTTTTTGTGACAAGACAAACAGATATAGGACTTCTGTGATGGATTTTAACAGTTCTAAATATTAGCTATTGAAAGGAACATATGATGTAACAAAATGAGAAAGAATTGGACCCGAAATTCCACTCTGCGCAGACATAGGGACCTATTCGAAGATGCAGATAGAGGCCACTGGATCCCACTTGCTTCACAAACTTGACGAGATCGTATCTCCCTTCGAAGTTATACTGTGAGGGGTCAAATGTGAGAAATAATTAATCAATGAAGAAAAGCCTTCTACTTCTCTAGCACATCATAAGAAGCTATTTGAAGGAATTGGCAAAAGGCCAGTTTGGCTCTGCTACAGCCAATAGAAATGACATGATAGAATCAACTGCCAAGACAAATTGATAGAAAGGGAAAGAGTTGGCACAACCGTAGTTGATAATAGCCAAGATGTTAACCAAATTAGCTCTTACTCATTTGCTAATATATTTATGTGACAAACTAATACCATAGCAAAACGAGATAAAAAAAAATGTTACAAATATTTCGTCTTAACACAGAAAGAAAAGTTGCATACTCCATCGTAGACTTTTCTTCTTATTCACAAGTTCAATCTGCGAGTGATTTCTATAATGCTACAAGAAAATACACTGACAATGGCATATTTAGGGATATTGAAAAAGAGTGAGGAGATTTCTGTTGCAAGAATGCATCAACAACAAGGTCCAGTGGGCTTTGGAAAGGAGGTTCACTCAAGATTTTATAAGCACCAAAAAGAAAGAGTAACTAGCGGTTTGACAGAAGAAAACAATCACCCAGAAATGAAGAGATGGCTCCTTTTTTCAACGAGGAGAAGAAATCCTCCAGAAAATTATGGCACGATTTGAAGAAATCATACCTGACCTCGCACTGGCTCATGTCCATTCCAAAATGTGTATGTTTCAATGATATCTATCCCACCTTCCTTGCTCTTAGCAATCAGATCAGGCCACATCTGACATCATTCAAGTTACTATCACTACATGTTTCTATTCAAATAAAATTTCAGAAGTTTATTAACCAGGCAATCCAACTGAATTTACTGAAACGCCAAACATGACGAAAAATAACCAAACAGAACCAATATCTCATTTTAAGCATAGTACAGGTCAGGGAAAGTATACATGAAAAGCTTACGCGTCACAGGAAAATGGGCTACAGAGAACAGATTGTGATAGAGCTTATGACAATAGATCAAATTTAAGAGAACATACAGATGTAGTAGAGCAGATGGATTGTTGATAAATCATAACTGAATAATATGTAACACACTTCTAGGTTAATATTTGACTTGATTATCATATCAGATTCACAAGTTAAAAGAACGAAATTCAAACGGGTATCTGCATAACTCTCCAAAAGCAGATAATTGCTGAATATTTGGTAAAGAACGGCAATGGTTCAACATAGCTCTTTAAAGTTGCGCTCATCTAGGTAGTATCCCTCTCCATGTGAAACTAGTAAGCCTTGAAAGCAGCTTTACAGAAATCAAGCCTTGGCTTTACATCAGCGGAAGGAAACTAAGTATATACTCCCTCCGTCCCAAAATGAGCATCCCGCTTTTTTTTCAACCATTTTGAGGGTGATGATTTGACTTGCCAAACGATACCGAAACTTGTTCTTTTCACATTGTTGTAGAGTAATCGTAACTCTACAACGCCATGAAAAGAACAGGTTTCGGTATCATATTGCTAGTCAAATCATCTCCTCAAAATGGTTGCAAAAAACAACAAGACATTCGTTTTGGGATGGAGGGAATACTTGTTAAGCAAAGCAAAGGTCTGATTCTTCATCAACTAATGGGTGATGCATATCAGCAATTTTTGACAATCGAGTCATTGTTATGGAAGTTCCTGTGCCATTAAGGCTCCGTTTGGTTGGCAGTAAAATGTTTTGCAAGGGAAAATATTCTACACGTAAAATATTTTTTGTGAAAAAGTTTTCCCTGCAATCATTTTCTCGTGTTTGGTTGACAGTTGCCAAAACAGTCCGTGGTGGCGGCAGTGGCAGTGATGGGTGGCGGTGGAGGTGGGTGGTGGTGATAGGCCGCAGTGGAGGTAGGCGGTAGTGGTGGTTCTTGGTGGTGGAGGTGTTAGTATGAGTGTTGTCGTGCACCTTCAGTCTCCGGAAAATGGCTTACGGATTTTAAAATGCTGAATTATTACACATCATTTGAGTGAATACATTTTACAGGATAATATTTTACCACCACCCAAACGGAACCCAATACAAGGTAAAACATTTTACAAGCAAATATTTTACCACCAACCAAACGGAGCCTAGATCCGTAATTTCTGACCCGAGACTGATAGAGCCAAGGGGCAAGGGCATTGCATACACTATCATTTTCAACAAGCTGAATACCGAATTGGAAGTGTTTCTATGGGGTACTTGAAAGGCTAGTTAATAGCATCTATTTTGACACCTCAATCTCTTTGCAAGCCCATAAAAGGTGTTTGAGTACCACTCAGTCTCTACTCTTTGTTCCCATCTTGACTTTTGTCACTGTTCATTGTGTCACTTTGACCCGATAATTTGGATAGCAAAATAATGCAATTTTTTGATAATCTTTTCATGGTGTTGTAGAGTAAAAGGTTCTCGATAATACGGTGAAGCAAATATCAAAAAGATGCATCAATAGCAAATCACCCGGTCAAAGTGATTCATATACGAGTCAAAAAGTCAGGATGGAAACAAAGAGCAGAGACGGAGTGATAAGGACTTTGGAGATAATTGGTAGGCATTTGAGTACAGTTGGACTATTTTGGAATTGACAAGAACAAATTAATTTCCAAGGCAGTGTCTTCATGCAGTAACAAGAATAAGAAAGCATGTTTGATTGAATTCCAGAACTATGATAGCTAATTAGTTCCAATTCGATAGTTTTGTTACCTCGGGAGTAGCGCGAGGGTAGTGAATGCTCCCGGAGATGAGAATCCGTCGCTGCCCATCGATGATCAGAGCTCGCTGGTCGTAACTGACGTTGAACGGCTTGAAGAACTCCCCGGCGGCGAAGGAGAAGCAGATGATCAGCGACAAAGCCAGACATTGAAGCCAATTCGGTCGAGTCCCCCACATTAGTCCCTTTTCACTGAGCGATGAAGAGTCGATACAACTACTGTGTTAATCTGAGAGAGAACAGGTGAGAACGAAGAGGGAAGGGAGGGAGATGATGATAGGAGATGAAAAAGGTGAGGCGTAACTGACGCTTGGAAGAAGGTGGACTGAACAGGAACAAGTGTCAATGGAGTGAGTTTTGTGTTTATCTGATGTGTTGGCAAGTGATGATAGAAACAAGAAAGTAGCATCTTACCAGTATGTTAAAATTCTATCCACTGTACTCCTATTATTTACACACTCCACCCTTGTTTATGTGATACTTTTAGTTTGCACGCTTTTGACTCGTTTGGGCACGGGGGACAGGGATAGTATTATCCGGTGTTTGGGTGCGGTATACGGAGGAGGTACAATTTTCAATTGGGTAAAAGACACTGACCATCCCTGGGTTTACGGAAAAACTCACAGACCACCCCTGGGTTTTGGATAAAGACACTCCACACCCATTTAACGGAATATTCCGTGGACACTTAGCACCCTTCTGTCCTATTCTGTTAGAAAAATGTGAGATAGATTTTTCGGACCATATTACCCCTCGGTTTTTTTGCCTTTATTTCACTTGTTCATCAATTGTTCATCAAGAACATCTAGAACACTAAGAAAAAACCTATAAAAATTCCCAAAAAAAAAGAACTACAAGTTGTCAACCACTATCAGCAAGAATTCATCTCGCTCAACTGTAATGATCATCAATCTCTCATATGCCTTACAAACCCATCAATGTCAAAAAATTCAGTAAATTCACTACAATGTACCAAATCTGAGTAATTTCATTTCAATTTCAATAACAACATCAACTACAAGTGATTTCAAAACAACAGTTTACCAATTCTGACCAATTTCAGTTCAATAGCAAGAACAACATCAACTTAATTTTAAAACCCAGAAACTTGAAATCAGAACTCACCCCCGCTTCGATTTGAACCCTCGATTGAACCCCAGAAACTTGAAGAAGAAGAAGAAGAAGAAGAAGAAGAAGAAGGAGGAGTAAAGGAAGAAGCTTCTGCTGGACCTGAATGAAGGGAGTATTAGCTGATCTTTCCATGACCACTCCAATCCCAGAGAGGCCATCACCGCCTTCTCCAATTTCGGCTATAGATACACCCTTGAAGAACATATTCACAGAAGCATCATCAAGTTCCTCCTTCGGAATTCCCTTTGGTAACTCTTCTCTTTCCTCCAATTCGTCTTCGTCCTCGCAACAGCTCCTAAACTCCTCTTCATCTTCTTCTAGTTTCACTTCCCTGTCTAAAATTGATTCTTCTTCCATCTAGAGTCTTCACCCTCAACAAAAAAAGCCCCTCTAATGCTTCCAAGTCTGTAAATGAATTTGGAATCTAATGAAAACCCACCAACAATAGTAGGCGAAATTCTCAAGATTCACCTTGGAATCGTCCGAAGAATGGCGAAACATCGGTTCCGTCGCCGGGTTCGTTCCAGGTCATCACCACATCGTCTCCTGGGTCTTCTTCGTCGGGGTTGAGGAAGGAGCGGAGGAGGTTGGTGAAGAGATAGGGGTGGAAATCGCCGAGCCAGAGGAAGGCCTTCTCCAGAGTGTTGCGCCAATCGGGGAAGATGACCTGTGCGACGTCGTCGGAGGCAGCGAGATCGAGGGCTTCGTCGTAGGAGATTGAGCGGCGATTGATCGGAGAATGAGCGGCGGAGGAGAGAGTGGGTCTTCGACGCTGAAACCCTCCTCGCCGTTGCTGTCGGAGGACAATAAACACCAAGGTGCTGTCGGAGGATTGCTTGACTGAAACCCTCCACGTCGCTGCTCAGATCCGTCGGAAACGGCAACGGTGGTTTCGGAGGTGGTGTTTGGCGGTGGATTTCTGGAGTTGTGTGGATCTCTGAGGCTTCAGAGTTCAAATCGAGAGAGAGTGTGGAGAAGATGAGAGAAATTAAGAGAAATGAAGAAGATGAGAGAAATGAAGGGCGGCGGCTTGTTTCTCAGCAGGAGAAGAGAGAAAGAGGAGGGAGAGAGAGAGAACCTAGGGTTAGAAATGATGGATAGAGAAGTAAGGTTAATATATATGGTGTAATTAAATTACATCTCAGGGGTAAAATAGTCATTTTAACTCGCACTGTTAGTAAATCGTTAGCCTCCATCCAAAAATGGTGCTCAGTGTCTTTATCCAAAACTCAGGGGTGGTCTGTGGGTTTTTTCCTAAACCCAGGGGTGGTCAGTGTCTTTTACCCTTTTCAATTATGTATACCCTCCACCAATTTCTGCCTACAATCTGGGTGGTATAAATCATACATCTTATAATATCTCATATCATGCTCTAACCAAACACTCGTAACAAAATATCACTTACCCTACCTTATCCCATTGTATCTTTTTTCACCATAAATTGTATCACTTGCCCAGACGAGGCATTAGGATCAACAAACCATTTTAACTGTAAAAATTCTGAACAGCCGGAAAGTCTTTTTGACAAAATTTAGACATAAATGAATACACAGAGAATGCGGCAACCTGAGTAGATAGCCAACCTTTTACGTGGTTAATGCTAACAGAGAGATTTTATTACATGCATAAAATTACAACTTTGTGTGCACGATTATACAGGTTTCTTAAAATTTCAAACTTTTAATTTTAACATAAGGATTTGAACGTGCAGGTTTTGGATACTCATTTTTTTTTTTTTTAGGAAATTTTGGATACTTGTTTAAGGGTTCAGATTTCGAATTAGATGTTCTAAGGCCATGTTTGGGTAGCGGATAAGGGGTGGATAAGATAAGTTATCCCCTCCCCTTTTTTATCGGGTGTTCGGATGACGGATAAGGGAGAGGATTACTTAACTTCCATTATGCTGATGGAGATTTTGTGAAAAAACATTTATATCCGCTAATAAGCGGTATAAACGCGGATAAGAAAAAATGGCATATGAGGATGCTAGGAGATTGACAAAATACCCCCACACAATATTAAAAGTCCTAACCCCAAAACCCTACATCATATCATTTTTTCTTGAAGATATTCTTTCTTAATTCAGCTTGCTCCTACAAATACAAAGTTTACATCGTACGTGCATCCACATTGTGCATCCACATTTGGACTTAAATTTTCGAATACTCGGTGTTGTCGTCATTGTCGCATTAACATGCCAAAATATATTCAACATGCTACACTGTGTCTTTTAAGGATGAAGGTAGTCCCCTGATTTTGGACGTCATTGAAAAGCAACTTAAATATATGTTTAATAATTTTTTTCATCGACTATGATCTTCTTAGCATTGCAACACACCTTCGGAGCGTCAAAAAACATGTTCACAAAATGGCTTATGATGATTTATCACATTTGTCTTCATCTCTTGCAAATCATCTTAACTTAGATTTGCTAAGTGCAAGTTTGGCAATCTTGTTTATAAACATATCTATTAAAAATTGTTATTTCAGATGTTGATCACATTGATTATTTATATATTTTCATTTAAACTAGTTAGGAGCACGTGCTTTGCACATGGGGGAGTTTAAGAACTATTCATGTCGGTAGACGATAAGAATTTTAATATTATATTACCATTGTTGTAAATATTCGTCAAAATATCCAAGATATAATGGTAATATATATTCGTCAAAGTATCTTGAATCATATTGTGTTCAACGGCACCCAAACACAGACAACCAGCATATCTTATCGATTTTATCCGAAAACATTCATATCTTTGCTCATAACCCAACATAACTCTTATCCCTGCATATCATATCCATTACCCAAACGAAGCCTTAATCTTTCACCTTAAAAAATGCTCTTGTAAACAGTCAACATAATTTCTGTTAAAAAGTCAAGAAATAGTGTAGGGGCTAAAACCGAAATAGTGAGTGTTTAGAGAAACCGGTGTCCACTTGCCACCTACGTGTACAAATAAACGCATCGCTCACTCCCTTTCCTTTCCACCAACACCCATCGCAACCCCAAATTCAAAATTCAAAAAAGCAGACACACAGAGAGAGAGAGCAGAAATGTCGTCGTCGGCGAGAGGAGGAGGAGGAGACGTGAAGGGTTACTTCAAGCAAACGAAGAACAGAGGCGGAATCACCAAGCCCAAGGGCAAGAAGTCGCCGCCGCCGAAGCACTCCGCCACTTTCGGCTCCGGCGTCACTCAGCCCCCTGCCCTCATCTCCCACGGCTCTCTCGATCTTAAAGGTCCTCTATCTCTCACCAATCGTTTATTGAATCGCTCGTTTCTGCATATTTCAAATCTCCAATCAATTTCTACTGATTCCTAATTTTCGAAATATTAGGGTTTTGCTTATAAGTCATGGAAATGGAATGAAACTCATTAATTAGTTTGCTCTACTTTGTTGAATTCGATTCATATACACTTCTCTAATAGGCATGATTTTTTCGTTTGATGTATACAGAGGATTATGATGCTAATGAGGAGATCCTGAGGCAATTTGACATGAACATGGCCTATGGACCTTGCTTGGGAATGACTAGGTTAGCCCGTTGGGAGCGTGCTCGAAGCATCGGTATGAACCCTCCGGCGAATGTGGAGCGACTTCTCAGGGCAGGAGATGGAAAGGTTCGCAACGACTGCTTGTGGGATGGTCGCGTTTAAGCTTCTTAACGAGTTCGTTATCGTTTAATGTATGCTGCTAGTGTTGCTTTTGCTAGTTTTTGCTCTTATTAGGTCTTTGTGAGATGGAAGCTTTCTCAGCTTCTCTGGTTGTCTATTTTGCTATGTTCTTCTGGTTATGAACTTTGACAGCCCTTTGGATGAATGATAATGTACCAGTTTAGAACTATTATGTGATGAATCTAGTCTCTGAAGACGTTTGAATTGACTATCTGATTCTGGGCTTGCGATTTCTTGTTCATTTATGCACATACACACTCGTTCCAAAATTGAGTTCTTCCTGACTTTTTTGTTGCCATTTTGAGATGATGATTTGACCAATGAAGTGATACTGAAACTTGTTTTTCTTTTCATGGAGTTGTTGAGTTGAGATTACTCTACAACATGGTGTAAAGATTAACAGGTTCTTGTATCATCTGGTTAGTCAAATCATCACCCAAAAAAGGTTGAAAAAAACAGCAGGACCCCCATTTTGAGACAAAGGGAGCATTCACTGATTCTGGGTTTGCGATTTCTTGTTCATACTGATTCTATGTTTGCATTTTTTTTTACATTTATGCATCATATCAGTGTATTCGATCAAACACTTGCGAAGAGAGTTCCGTATTCGAGACTTTGAATAAATGATGCATTGCAAGGTTAAAGAATTGAGAAACATCACTCTGTAGGTATAAATCATGGGAGAACATCTCCTTACAAATGAAACTGATCTGCAGTCACTCTCCTTTCCTCTTAGTTCTGGGCACGTCCGGAATACAATACGACCAATAAAGCGGCACCGCGGTACACGCCGCCTGTACAAGAAGGGCGGCCGGGAGACCAGAGAAGTCGTCTCCGGTGACCCCAAAATATGAAGCCAGAACAACACCAAAGTAACCGCTCACTATAAAGGCAAGAGCTATTGAAGAAGTCACCAATGCCATGAGCGACCCCTCGCAACCTACAGGGCAGAGTTGTGCAACAAGGATGTTGAACGGCAGACATTTGAAGAAATACAAAACTTCCAAAACGCCGGAAACCACCACGACGTAGAAAGAATCTGGTATACCAACACTCCGGTACACCCCTTTTACAAACAAGACGTCGGAGAGCATGAAAACCACCATCGTAACTTGAACGGCGGAGATCAGTTTCTTGGGCGGAATCGATCTGAGGTGACGGTTGTAGACGGCGCCCCAGAGAAGCATCGCCGCCTGCCCAATCACCTTTGAGATCCCCAGCACTGAAGAGTTGATTCCCAGGTGCTGGGTTTGGTAGAAGAACATGGTGCCAGTTAAGGCCGGGATTACGGCGTAGGAAGCTGCAAACCACGTTATCGAGCGGAAGATTTCCGGGTTTTTCAAAGCGAGTTTGAGTTCCGAGAGCTGCTTTCTGATTCCCACGTCTGTCGGACTCTTCGGAAGGCGAAGGGAAGCTTCCGAAACCAGAGCAGTTATGAGAAATTGGAAAGCTAGGGCGATGCCGAACCAGAAGAACATTGCTTGAGGGGAGAATCGGACAATTGCGATACCCCCTAACAGGTTACCTAGTACTCCACCGATTGAAGAGGCCATCCAAACAAAGGACTGCAGCCCACCCGACGAAGAAGAAGAAGCAGACACGTGTTTGTCCTCCGATGAGGCATTAGGCTGTTTAGCAGTCTCTGCGACGATGGCGTCATTAGCAACTTCTACTATTGAAGCGCCAAAATTTCCAAGAAGGAGATACAGCATTATAGTGAAAAATGAGCTAGCTGGTGGGGAAAGGGACGCGATGGCAATCCAGGATACAGCTTGTAGTAAGGCTGCATAACAACCAAGCATAACGCATTAGCCCAAAAAGTAATAAGAAGTAAGAACATTGGATTTACCAAACACAATTCTTATAGTTTGATCTGAAGCTAAAAAAAGGGAACAGAAGTTCGTAGCTATTTTCACAATAGTTTGATCTTAAGTAAAAATATTTAAGTTATCAGAGCATCCATATTTGACACAACATAACTCTTCCTAGAGCACTATTCACGGGTCACTTTGACCCGGTGATTTGGTTAGCAAAACGATGCAAGAATTTAGTAATACCCTACAACACCATGAAAAGATTACCGAATTCTTGCATCGTTTGCTAATCAAATCACCGGGGGAAAGTGATCCTCAAAAGAACTGAGAAGATTCAGGAGAAACAGAGGTAGAACTAACTATTAGTAGTGCACACAAAAGCCAATGCCTGCATAGGAGCCCGATGACCTTTAGTGAGACCAAGCTTAGTTGCAGCTTTCTGGCTAGAAACAAGTTCCTCACTAGTAGGCATGGCATTTTTCGACCTAGTTTGGGATCAGGGGATCCTTTTTTCCCAACATTAACCTTTAATGACACTAAGCTTAACTACAAGTCCAAACTTCACATTCTACACAAACACAACCATGGAGATTACTTGTAAGCAATCAGAATAGCTTCAACGGCTTCAATTACTCGGAAGATAATAGCAACCAGAACCCCTGAATAGTGGAGGTGAACAAAGAGGAGCACCAATGAAGAGCTTACATTGAGGTAATCAAACATACAAGTATCAAAGTTATATGTATCATATTTCCTTTTCCTGGTAATATGACAGACATGCTGCAAGCTACTAAGACAACTCTTCTTCTTTTCTTTATTGACTATAGCAAGGTCAGGCAAGTTCTTTTTTGATAGGTTAGACACCAAGAACTTGTGTAAGTTATGCTATCTTGATTCATCATGGTGAGGACCAACATCATTTCACTTTTGTGGAGATTTTCACTTAACTTCACCAAAAAGGCATAGTAATCCAATATAGTGACGGATAAATGTTTAGAGTCGAACCAAATATTGACAGCAAAACTGGAATATTGTGACGTCGAACCCTTTGGATAAAGACAGTTGCTGGTAAAGCAAAGCTGATACTCAAAGCAAGGGACTCCAAAAGTCTTGAATCTGATACAATTGTGTTAGTGCCATCAAAGGCGAGCGCACCGTCTTTTGAGAAATGGCAACCCTTCATGAATAATTATATCAAAAATGCTTTTTAATTGTTTACCAATTCATCAAAGGAAAGGGTTTTTCTGTAATTGACACTACAGATGGAAGTTGGAACCAATGTCAGGCCTTACAAAATCCAAACAATCGCTCATTTCCTGCTCATTCCATATCCTTCACCAAAATGGTAGGCATTTCCCCCTAATAGACAAACACAGACATGAACACGTACAAAGGAACCAAACATGACCACAACTACCTTCCAAACAAGTCTTTATCCGTTTGTTACTAAATTCATTCACGAAAGCGTAGTAGAGATGTCTTGATGTTGAATTCTTTAACTGGAAAAAACAGATTTGAATCATATAAGGTCTAATAAGTTCCCAACCGAGAAACATAAAAGCCAAAAGTTGTTCCAAGAGAACAAGGTTGGTTGCTTCCTATAGTCAAGAAAGGGTAAAACCCAACTACTTTGAGCAAACTAAAGAAGCATCTCATTCTCATAGGGACATTTTCACAATCCAAACTCAGAAAGTGATTGCTGATTTAATAACATAACACATTTCTCAATTCAGTTGATTCAATTTTCAATTTCATCATTCCGAACCCAATCAAACTCTGGTTCAAAAAAGTTAACAAAAACAGCTTAAGACAAGAGAAGAATAGGTTTCACCTCCGACGGCGATGTAGGGTAGGCGATGCTGACCGAAGATGTAAACGGAGTCGGAAACGACGCCGTAGAGGGGTTTGGCGACCATGGGAAGATTGGCGGAGTTCTGGAGGAGCTGAAGCGTGGAGGGGTCGTCAACCTTGAGACCGTCCTTGAGGAAGAAATTGACGGCCATCCATGGAAAACAACGCATCCCCTGCACCCAAAACCCTAAACCCAGCAACAATTTCCTCATCGTCTCACTGCTCCGGACTCCGCTAACGCCGTCGGTTACGGCCATATGCGGTGTCAGTTACTGGCCGGAGCCGAGAGAGGGAATAAAAGAAGGAGATCCGATCAATGAATATCCGTTGGATTGGGACGGAAAAGATCCGAAGTTGTATGAAATGTTACGCAGAAAGAGAATGAATGATGGGGGTTTTTGTTCTTTCCTCTTCGGTGACACTGGGAAATGAAGAAAGACTAGAGAGAAGCAGAGATCGATCGATCCGGAAATGACGATTTTTCTGACAGTTATTATGAGCTAGAATTTGATTTGATTTGATTTGATGACGTGGAACTACACGTCGTGTATTTCGCTTTCTCCTTACGTGTGCACTATAGATATCTTTCTCTGCTCCAGGAACACTATGTCATACCAGTCTGGTCACTATGTCACTTTGACTACACAATTTTTTTTGTAAGTTTTTGTGTGGTGTTGTATCATACTACCTATATAAAAGAAGTTACAGCCAGTTTACGTGGCAGTGGTGGCCCAATCATGTGCTGCCAATTCGGACAAAATGCCAGCGAAATGCTGATGTAATAGTGACGTGTAGAAAAGGTCGGTTATGCCCTTGCTGACATGGAACAGGTAAGCTGTGGTTGAAGGGCGTTGTGGTCATTTTGGATCTTCTTTGCCTGGTTTGATATCACAAGGCTTCTGAGAGAAGCCAGCTTCAACCAGAAGCTTCGTTCTTCTCTCTCATCTCTTTCTGTACTTCCACAGCACCGCGTCGCTCTCTCTCTCTTCGCTTGGAAATTTTGCCCGTCGCTTCTGAGAGAAGCTCCTACTGGTGCATGTCCAGATCCGCTTCTCGTGGCCCTGGGGTGTTCCCAGAGAAGTTCACTCTTCACTCATCCGCGCACCCACTTTGCTGTGCAGAGAGAGAGAGAAGAAAGAGGGAGGAGAACTGGACGGCGGTGGTGGCGGTGGCTTCTCTCGAAGCATGAATAGCTCTTCTGTCGCCACTCCAAGCTGCGAGTTCGGACCTCCTAGCTCGCCCCAAAATCAGGTAAGAAACTCCGATGTTTTTCTCTTCATTTGTGTATGCATGTTTCAAAAATGGTCAGATCTGGTGATTCTGCGGTGGCCTCGGTGCGTTCATCTGTAGCGGTGTTCACTTCTGTAGCTGAATTGGGGTTTAGCTAATTACAGTGTTGTTTCGGGTTCAGTTTGTGGCTTCGATTTCGAGGGTTCCATTTGGGGGAAATATCAGCTTCAACTGTCTCTGATGAATGTTCAGGGACTTGTCTTTCAATCTTCATTGTTCCTTCCCTATTCCCCTTTCTTTCCCCTTCAGTTCATCCCTTGCTAAATCTCTCTATCTTCCTCCCCCTTCGCAACCTTCGATGCTCATTTGCTCTCTCTCTACCTCCCCTCTTCTTTTGGTTTGATTTTGTTATGCTTTATTGATAGATTCTAAATGCTGCGACTGCTTGAAGGCTTTGATTTTGGTACGGTTGTTGTCGAAGCAAGCAGGTTAGATTTGATCGAAGGTGTAGAGGGTATTTGTGGGTTTAAGTTTTTGGGTTTAAGGGTTTTGCCTATATAGCTGATGTTCTCTGCTCAAAAGCTAAAAATAAATGAATTTTGTGCTTACAGTTATTCATATATAGGTTGATTGTTGGATAAATTTCTTAAAATGTGGATTCTAATGAGAATCTATGAATCCAATTTATGACGTCAATGGTGGTTACTGATTAAAGAGCTCGAACTTTACATGGTGCATGGAATTTTCTTAATCAGTGGCGTACTTGGCTTTCACCGACTGCTTATTTGGATGTCAGTAATAGTTAACCTGATGTCAGTTAAGTGTATTTGTTGATCAAGTTGAGTGTATCTTGTCAGGTTGGTTTCAGTTTTTGCTGGTGTTGGTGAACCAACTCGAGAGGATAATGTTTTTGCAGGGCATTGATCAACAGTGGCATCATTAAGCTCGGTAATAGGCAGTTTTTTCTTTTTAACCATTGATCTTTAATTCTCCTTGAATGCTGGATAAATAGTAGGATTCATATGATTACAGGATTTTCGACTAATTCAATATGGGTTTGGAGTTTGGTTGTTCCTTTCATGTTTGTAAACGGGCATTGTTTCTTTTTCCTACATTTGGATTTTCATTTGTTGTTTCGCTTCATCTGTAATTTCAACCCCTGAGCTCTCGGATTTAATTCATTCTGTTTTCCTATGTGCTCGCTTTTCTATGTGATCAACAAATGAGTTCCCTGTTACCTTAGCCTTTTCTAACAACTTCCATTACTCATGGATCTCATCTCAATTTTCCTGCTTATTAGTTGCATTTGTTTACATTTTCCAGTGGATGATGATATGCCTGCTTTTTGAGTTTGCCGGAATGGTTGCAGCTGCTCGCTGGATAGCAAAGCTTGCAACTCCAGTGCTCGTTGAGGTTCACAATGATCATGCAACTTCTAATATCAAGGTACTTCTTAGGCTTCCATAATTTCCTTGTCTTATCACCATGGTCTTTAGGATTTTTACTTGGTAATATTAAGTTTATAGTGTTGGTGTTTATTGTTTTCTGCTGTATCTTTGGTAGAAGCAAAAGATCTGTTTGGTATCTTTATTACCAGGTTATTTCATAGGTTGCCTGAAATAATCTGATAATAGGTGCCTGTATGACGTGGGATCTTTTGCTTTGAAGTGTTGAAGTAATGGTTTTTTTTTTCGGGTCTGTCCTTAGTATGCTTGGGGTCTGTGATATAGGTTCCTGCATGACATGGGATTTAGCAGAATCCGACAATGACTTCATTACTTCTGTTACATGTAAACTTCGGGGCGTGAACCTGGGAAAATATATAAATAAATAATTAAATAAATAAATAACTTAAAAAAAAAGAGGCCCAAATTCAGAAATCAATATTCACCTGCTGCAGTGCATCCCAAACTATATTTCCCAACTGTCTGACAAGGAAATAGTCCCACTTGCGGGAAATATAGTTTGGGATGCACTCTGATATGTCTACTGGCAGCTACAACTGCGGTATCAATGAACCATTGAGTTATTGGATTTCACTGGAGCTGAAGTTTTTGGTCACCAATACTATTCGTGTTTATGCATCCGGGTTTTTTCCTCTCCATTATGATGTTACCTCATAGCACAGATCAGTAATGTGGCTTATTAGATGCAATTTGTACAGGGTGAGACCAAAGGATTTGGTTGGAATGGAGATGGATCCTACTAAGTACAATCACCGCACAACTGTCATCTACAAATGCAAATGTAACCCACGTAGGTGATTAGCACATCTGTTGGGTACATTGGTTTTGATGTCAGAACTCATTGGTATTGCTGCCGAGTTCATCTTAGAAAGTACCATTCAACTGTCAGTATAGGGTTGCCACGATATTTGTTCTCGGAATTTTTATATGAACACAGTATGTGAAGGTCCGCCCACGTATGCTGATGGATCATTATATTTCAATAATTTAGCATATGCAAGTTCTTGAATCTTAGCATACCCGTGCAAATTGTATGTGTGCTGGGATTGGAATATTTACGAGAGAGGCTGTGAAGATGCATTTCCCCAAGCAGATGATTCAGGCATGAAGATCGGATTCGCTTTGTTGGCGGGGCAACTCGGGGGGTTTCCCCACAACTGTAGTTGCAGCCACGGGGGATTCGCTCTCCGCCGGTCACTGTAAACAGATCTGAGCCTTTCTCTAACCTATCTTATCCTACCTACCTCACTTCTAAGAAGGCACAACTCCTAACACGTGGACACCACGTAAGCCTTTTAACACATTCTACTTCCCTTATCTTATGGTTATAAAAGAAGAATAGTTTGTACATAAGCTAATAGCTTTTTCAATTGAAGATAAAAAGTCTATCTGCGTTGCATCTGAAGCTAATAACTTTCTTGTATGAAACGAGATTTCCATTTCTTCGATGCTGTATAATTGAATATCCTTGTCTTCCTGAATTAGCGTTAGTGGCTGTGATGATGGTTGTATACACTTGCAATTTAGACTACGATTATGTTGTTACGATGGCGTGGCGATTCCGAGGGTTCTCATCTCTCCTTATTGCAGCCTCGGTCGTGCATTCGCTGTTTTTATTGCATTCGCAGATCTGAGCCACTTCGTAATCCTACCACTAGTATTACGAGAAGACATTGATGTTACTGTTTATTGATCTTTCCGAAAATACCTACCTTATTTAAAAGAAGGAGTTACCCATTTTGGCCTGTTAATTTGACGATTCTGCCCTCTTTTGTTATTGGAATTACAAGGGTTTTGGTGAGTTGGTGGCATTGTAATTTCTGATGAAATTCAGTACTGTTATAATCCCAAATCATGTGAGATATGTTAAGTAATTAGCGTGGTTTAGTCTGAAACTGATAAGTAGTAATGTATGTTTTGCCTTCCCAGATTTGAACAGTCCGTATTGATGAAGATCTTGGCTGATTGAAATATTATTTGCTTCGAATTCTTATCAGTGTATTCGTTTCTTTTGGAACAGGTCACAATCCATGGGTTATAGGAAAAGTTATATCAAAGGTTCGAATCTCTGTTGAGTATATCCTTCTTATTCGTCACCGTCTTCGAGGTTTCAGCTCTCTGGAAACTGATATTTGTAAGATGCAATTGGTTTTAAAGTCTGATCGAATAATCTGAATATGCAAAGGAGGTGGTGGTTCGATGCTCATTTGCTCTCTCTCTCTCTCCCTCCCCTCTTCTTTTGGTTTGATTTTGTTATGCTTTATTGATACAGAATCCTACTCTAGCGATTTTAAATGCTGCGATTGCTTGAAGGCTTTGATTTTGGTACGTTGTTGTCGAAGCAAGCAGGTTAGATTTGATCGAAGGTTTAGAGGGTATTTGTGGGTTTAAGTTTTTGGGTTTAAGGGTTTTGCCTATATAGCTGATGTTCTCTGCTCAAAAGCTAAAAATAAATGAATTTTGTGTTTACAGTTATTCATATATAGGTTGATTGTTGGATAAATATCTTAAAATGTGGATTCTAATGATAATCTATGAATCCAATTTATGACGTCAATGGTGGTTACTGATTGAAGATAGCTCGAACTTTACATGGTGCATGAAATTTTCTTAATCAGTGGCGTACTTGGCTTTCGCCGACTGCTTATTTGGTTGTCAGTAATAGTTAACCTGATGTCAGTTGAGTGTATTTGTTGATCAAGTTGAGTGTAGCTTGTCAGGTTGGTTTCAGTGTTTGCTGGTGTTGGTGAACCAACTCGAGAGGATAATATTTCTGCAGGGCATTGATCGACAGTGGCATCATTAAGCTCGTTAATAGGCAGTTTTTTTTTTTTTTTTTTTTTTAACAATTGATCTTTAATTCTCCTTGAATGCCGGATAAATAGTAGGATTCATATGATTACAGGATTTTTGACTAATTCAATATGGGTTTGTAGTTTGGTTGTTCCTTTCATGTTTGTAAACGGGCATTGTTTCTTTTTCCTACATTTAGATTTTCATTTGTCGTTTCGCTTCATCTGTACTTTCAACCCCTGAGCTCTCGGATTTAATTCATTCTGTTTTCCTATGTGCTCGCTTTTCTATGTGATCAACAAATGAGTTCCCTGTTACCTTATGCTTGTCTAACAACTTCGATTACTCATGGATCTCATCTCAATTTTCCTGCTTATTAGTTGCATTTGTTTACATTTTTCAGTGGATGATGATATGCCTGCTTTTTGTGTTTGCCGGAATGGTTGCAGCTGCTCGCTGGATAGCAAAGCTTGCAACTCCAGTGCTCGTTGAGGTTCACAATGATCATGCAACTTCTAATATCAAGGTACTGCTTAGGCTTCCATAATTTCCTTGGCTTATCACCATGGTCTTTAGGATTTTTACTTGGTAATATTATGTTTTTAGTGTTGGTGTTTGTTGTTTTCTGCTGTATCTTTGGTAGAAGCAAAAGATCTTTTTGGTATCTTTATTATCAGGTTATTTCATAGGTTGCCTTAAATAATCTGATACTAGGTGCCTGTATGACGTGGGATCTTTTGCTTTGAAGTGTTGAAGTAATGGTTTTTTTTTTTCGGTCTGTCCTTAGTATGCTTGGGGTCTGTGATATAGGTGCCTGCATGACATGGGATTTAGCAGAATTCGACAATGACTTCGTTACTTCTGTTACATGTAAACTTCGGGGCGTGAACCTGGGAAAATATATAAATAAATAATTAAATAAATAAATAACTTAAAAAAAAATAGGCCCAAATTCAGAAATCAATATTCACCTGCTGCAGTGCATCCCAAACTATATTTCCCAACTGTCTGACAAGGAAATAGTCCCACTTGCGGGAAATATAGTTTGGGATGCACTCTGATATGTCTACTGGCAGCTACAACTGCGGTATCAATGAACCATTGAGTTATTGGAGTTCACTGGAGCTGAAGTGTTTGGTCACCAATACTATTTGTGTTTATGCATCCGGGTTTTTTTTCCTCCATTATGATGTTACCTCATAGTACAGATCAGTAATGAGGCTTATTAGATGCAATTTGTACTGGGTTAGACCAAAGGATTTGGTTGGAATGGAGATGGATCCTACTAAGTACAATCACCGCACAACTGCCATCTACAAATGCAAATACGTAGATTGATTGCAACACACACAGTGATTCGGTGAATATCTCCAGATTATTCTTTAGCCATGATCACAATTACATCCACACTATTTTTGCTGAAAAACATCGCTTTCTATGTTGACATTGATTAGTCTGGTTAAGCATCTTTGAATGTCGGGTTTCAGAAATTTCAATCTGCTTTGCGAGGGCTCTATAAGCAGCCTAAAGTCCACTTTCCACTCCGCTTTTCTCTCAGAGGACAGTTGTCGTAAATAGTTTGATGCCACAAAGCAGTTTTCTCTCCGCTTTCCACTCCGCTTTGTTCTGCTTTCCTCAAAAGTGGTTAAAACATAAGTATCTTAACTTAAAAATTGAAGAATTACTTCATATTAGTTAGATTTTTAAACTGTTGTCACTCAACCCTTAGTTTGCAACTGTTAATCTTTTGCATGAATGGTTCACGTTCTGTGTAAAGAATTGTTTTTAGTAGGCCTATCCTTACTGTGCCCTCAGGCTTCATGTACCACTGCTTTGGAATAATAGTTTTTACATGGGGGATGTCTTTTCCAACTCAGCGTTTTTGGCACTGTAGACCAGTCTTCTTTTGCTTTGTGTGGATTTAATGTGACGTGGCCGCAATGACTGTTTTGGCACTGTGTACCAGTCTTCTTCTTACACCCTGATATCTCTCTTCTTACCTATGTCCAGGAGGTGAAAGAAACTTCCCCCTTTTCATTTTTCTGTTCTTTGTTGTGGTAAAAGAGATTATTTGAATTGCATCGAGTATGCCAATTTCTAGAAGCAGGATGTTGCGGGCTTCTCTTTTGTTATAACGTATCGTTCACTTTCTAATTGGACAAGCCATGATTTTGTGTTTTGCTTGTTATAGTAGGTACGTCCTGAAGTGAAAAGCATTCTTCTTTCGGATTAGGAAGGGAAATGCATAGCTGTCAAGTACTATACCGATGATTGGCCTAGAAACAGTGCAAAGGAAGCATGCGAGAAATCTGTATTTACGAAGACTGAAAAGACAAATGCCCGAACATAAGGTATCATTTCTGAGTTTTTATCAGATTATTTACCATTCCGAAGAATTCGAAATTTCTGATTATCATGCCGGTCTCAGTGGAAGTGTCACTCTCAGCCTATTCCCCTTCACCAGAATAGATCCGAGTCTCATGGTCTTATTCATGGGAAGTAAGTATAGATACTTGCCTCTACTTTCTATTTGTGCTATCCACATTCACTAGGTTTATCATATAATGTTTCGAATCGACAGGTATGCCAAACGCGAGACACACAATCTTGCCAGGTTCATTTCCATTATGAAATTTCGTCCTGCCTTGGCGAGTTAACCATCCTTACATCTTGGTGGACTGCTTTGAAGATGTTAGCCCACCTGAATTGGTACGTGGAATTAAATTCATTGACTTGAGAGGTTATCTTGCAGTTTTAGGTGCTCATGACCTGGAACCTTGCGTGTTTGCTCCTGTGAATGTATAGGTTCTGATGTTTATTTGGCTTCACCCTCACAGAGTCTGAAACCTTCATGTGTTCAACACTATATTTTTTATTTATTATTCTAACAACAAGGACAATAATCAACGCTATTTTTTAAATTGAGCTTTCTCAACTAAGATTTTGTGTGTTTACTTCATTTTTGAAACATTTGTTTCTCTTTTTTTATAATTGTTGTTGTTGTTGGCAGCGCGAAGGTAACTGAAAGGACCAACATCGAGTTCAGCGCAGGGAGGTGCCAAAACCCAGATCCCAAGGTACACAATGTGGTATCTATTTTTTACATTTATATAAGTGATAATTTGTGCTGGAATAAATTCTTTCAAATCATTGTGGAACAGACTTTGAGGAGGCTTGCTCGGAATAGAGAGGCAGCTAGAAATAGCAGGCTTAGGACAAAGTTTGTTGAAATGTGAAATATTCAAATTGACATATCGTTTTTAATTTATGCTTCAAATATGTTTTAAGTTGAAAATATGCACATGATCAAATCTCAAACAATGTGCTGCTCATTTAGCTCACAAAGTAAGCAGTTTCTCTAACTTTCAGCTTTTGAAACATCCAACGAGTCTCATTGTATAGATTATTTTAAACTGATTATTTTAAACTGATCATGTTTTTTATTTTCTAATAGCAGTTGTGTAACGAGGGCTCAGAGAAAAGAGGACAAAGAAGTGAAAAGAAGAAGATGATGATGATGAAGAAGAACATATGCAAGTTTGGTGTTGGTAGTGGGCAGAGTGGACAGGCAAGTTTGCCGAGTTGCTTACGGGTTTCAATTTATTGCGTGTGTTTCCTTTACTGCAACTACTATTTGCCAAAAACATCTGATATGCTTTTACATTGTTGGTGTTTTCATTTGCTAAGGCAACTTTGTATTCATTTGGGTAGATTTCACGAGAACAGATTGAAGGTATAGTTGGCTTTTAAGTATCCTAACATATGGGTTAAAATAATAAAAATTGTGCATCTGGTCCATAGGCCGAAAACTTCCAGTATATCTATTTGACTGTTAGCCAACTCTCCAGCTGTTGAAGTTCCATGGAAATCGCTTTCTCATATAAATTGATAGCAATGCTGAATAATTCAAGACCTGCTTAATTCCTGTGAACTTTTCCAAACTCTAATCAACTACCATTTCTTTAATACAAAGATGTTAGCTACTGTTCTTTCACATCTATTGGCAACCTTCTAATATTTCTGCAGTGTGTAGTGGCCTGTTTCTGTTTATATTCTTCCATGGTTATCTGTAGTGCTCTACGTTTTGAACTTATTACTGATTGATGATTGCAATCAACAGCTTCGTTGAAAAGTGAACCTTAGCTACTTATGTGTTTTGACCAACAGAACAGATATCTGAATTTCTCATATGTAAGAACCGAATTTCTACCAGCTCAAGCTATTTGAAATGGTAAATATATTATTGGAAACTAAGTTTTCAAAGTTTTGTTCATAAGAGATTTGACCTTGGCACATTTTATATGGAGGTTCAAGATTTTTAGCAGAAGCTCCAGCATTTTTTGTTCTAAACCTTATTGAAGAACCTTTGGCATTCAGTAAGGACCAACAGTTGCTTATTTTAGATTCTCTTTTTACCTTGCTTTCCATCATTGTTAAAAGATCTGCTGATATGTTGTTGCTACACTGACTCGGTCAATTCTAAGCTTCTCTTCCTGATTGGAAACTAGACTCTTATTGATCTCCCTAAAATACTTCACTTGGTATCTGTATAGTTGTCGCACGTTTTATGTTGTCTTTGTATTGTTGTGGGTAGGAAATCTTGTTCTATTGTTTATATACCTCTACTGAGACTTCTTAATCTTTACTGTAGGGGCTATGTAGGAATTCACAGTTCAGGTTGCAGAGATTTTCTTCTGAAGCCAGGGCTTCTTCGTGCTATGGTGGACTCTGAGTTTGACCATGTGTACAAAGGCAAGTATTTGTGTATGCATTGTATTCTCTTAAATTACTAATTCATCTTGTATGTCAGTAACTTAAATTACTAATTCATCTTTTTTTCCTTACTGTAATTTGATGTGTGTTGCTCCGTGTAAAACTGAACACAGAGCATCATTAGGGATGTAAATTTGAATCAATTTATGAAACAACACATTAACCGAAATTCTCATTTTTTAGAAAAATAACTTAAAGAAGTTGCTTAAATCAAAATTCTTATATACAGTGAAGGAAAAATTAGGTAAGGAAAATGAAGAAAATGGGGAGAAAATTAGGGATTCCTATGTAGAAAATGAAAGGAAAAGGTCTTTGAGACTTTGAACTGTACAATTTATAATAACTTATTTAATAGATATGATAGATATTTTATAGACATCATTAATTTATTATATATATTACCTATTTTGGGTTGGGTCTGTTTCTGGATTTTATAGTTAAATCCACAACCCAAACAAAAATATTGGATTCGGCTAAAATATAATCCGCCCAAATTATTTCAAACCAATAAAAGTGGATTGGATTGGGTCGAATTAGTCGGGTTGGTATCATACAGATTGAGACGTACACCCGAAGCTCTTGAGATTGAGAATCTATGTATTATGAAAATCAGATACGAGAAGGAGAAGAGCTGAAGCTCTGGTGACTCTATTATCCCGACTGGATTTGTATCTGAGTTTTTTGTTTGAATGCAAGATAAGTTTCCCCCAAATGCTATATTGTTCTATTGTTCTTAAGATCTACAATCGTTCAATTGTTTTATTGTTCTTGAGGTCACCTGATCTTTGTGGATTGAGATCAAAGTTTAGGTGACTCCAAGTTGTAGAACTTTTTAAGTGAAACTCCAGATTGGTACTTTATAATATAACATTGGAAGACCCAGAGTGATATGGGTTAATTTCATCGGAAAAATGAATATTCACTGCTTACTGGGTGATTCCCATAATTGAAGATGACCAGATTATACCAATTCTCCACTGGTAGGAAGACAAAAGATGCAAAAAACCGGTTGGTGGTTGGAACAGTTGCAGTTTGCTTCACATGTGATATTGTGGTTTGCTAATATCCAACCTGACTCAATAAAGCTTTTACAACACCGGTTTATACATGTCCCTGTGAACTCAGAAGAAAAGATTGGCACTTGCGGAGATTTTGTCTGGGTTAAGCAATCGCTAAGAGGCTGTGATGATATATTTATCAGCTTGCAATTCGGGCAACGATTTCGATCTGCATCTTGGCGGTGTAACCACAGCGTGCATGACCTCTCGCTGTCGTTGCAGCCATGGCGGTGTCATCGTAGTCTGAACGCATTCAACGATTTGAGCCTCCACAAATAACAGCATAACATATCTCTTTCTCTTTATGTTGCTGTGAAAGGCTGTGATGATAGTTTTGCAGAGCCTGCAATTCAAACTACGACACAGCTCTCCTTGGCAGGGCAATTCAGAGGGGTCTTCATGCCTCCGTATTGCAGCCATGGTGGTTGGACCGCAGTCTGATTGCGTTCACATATCCGAGCCTGACGTCAGTTGATGCGTATTGACGAGCGCGCACTATTATACCGTATCGCAATATGTAGTGCCTTGGTTAGGGCATATTATGAATATCTTTACTGGTAGTAGATCCATAATGCCAGGGATAAGTCCATTCTCTTATGGTCTTGTGGTGGACAATGACCTGGTTTTCAGCCCAAGAGGTGCTTTAACTCACCGTTGAAGACCTGACCACATACTGAGGAAATATCCTGTCATGAATATCTTTCTCTTTACCAACTATGAAGAGAAAGTAGCAATGTTAGATTCATATGTTGTGTGTGGTATTGTGTTTTCCAAAGGATTATCAGGTTTCTTACTGCATTTCTTAGTAATAAATTACAGGAAAACAAAATACTATGAGTAAAACAATATCATGAAATTTCAGGAAACCCAGTAGTTAATTTTGATAAAATTTATGTTCAAATATAGATTTATGGAGTGAATTGACAATATGTGTATGCATTTGAAATTTTCAGTATGGTTTATGTTTGATTGCATTCATTTTTTTTCCTGCAGTTGGGTGATTCGTTGTTTGTGGATGATTCCGATCTGTTGGTCATCGATGATTCCAATGGCTGCTTCTCGGTGACTGCTCTTGATGGAAACCACTGCTCTGGTATGTGATTCAATCACGGTTTCATTAATTTAGCTTTTCCAGTAGTAAGTGTTTTTTTCGTGGGGTGGGGGGGGGGGGGTTCCTTGAGATGATTTCGTGGAAATGTTATATTCTGTTTGATGGAAATGCTCGTGTATGCATTCTGGGTATTTTGCGTCAACTGTCTCCTTTCCAATTCATCATTTCTTATTGTGTACTTCTAAATATGAGTACGGGAATTTGTAATGTGTGTTTCGTTATTATCTTAGTTGGATTCTCAGGTCACGAATACACGAACTTTCATATCCATTAAGCATACCTGGAAACTGGTTGACAAGACTCATTCATCATTACCTAAGAAAGCACAAACTTTCGTGCATTGTGAAGGAGTTTTGTCAACTTACAATGAAAATTGTGGGGATAAAATGGATAATTTCCTGGAAAAATGCTTTTATCAATCTGGCCAATATTCAAGAAGTTGACCATAAAGCTCTTTAAATTTTGTGAAATTAATCAAATTAGTAATCTACAATTTTAGCTCAAGCCAAAAAGATTTTGATTTTCAGCTTAGATGGATTTTGGCCTTAATTTTTTCCAGCCAATTTCTTGCATTTTCAGCTGATACCGAACTAGGATTGAAGCTAATCTTGATAGTCTGTCTCCTTCATATCTGATAGTTCCCGAAAAGGCACAAATTTTGTGGGATAGAGAGAGTACAAGGTTGGTGTTTGTGAAGTTTTTCAACTCATGTGCCGCTCTTTTCAAGGCAGGTAGACTGTCGTACAGGTTGTTTTACTTATCGATACCTCCAAATATTTTTGTGGATGTGGTGAGAGGTGCCAGTACCAGCGCTCCCTCAAAGGAAGGTTGGAAAAGGGTTATTATTGAAAAGCCATTTGGCCGTGATGCAGAGTATTTTATCCTGCTACTGTCACTATTTCAGGTAATTTGGTACAACCCGTTGTTGCTTCAGTACCCCCAACTGTTCGTACCTCCCTACTACATCCTACTGTCCCTACATCGTCCCACCCATCAATGATGAGTTGGCCTAACCACGGTTTGGATGCGCCAGCTTCATCTGACCCGATGCAGCCTGCTGGAGTTCCAAACCACACTGTCCAGGACGGTAACTCGACTCCGGCAGATTCTTTGTACTCCGGTTCAGGCATGGCATCTTCTGTTGAATCTGTGACGTCTCCCGGACTGGCCCCAGCTGAGATGGTTACTATGTAATATAAAAGTAGATCTTCCTGGTACTGTTCATTTGGGGTAGTCCGCAAATTACGCAGTTGCCCCTGCTTCTTTTCCTTATTTACTGGTCAAATATTGTTGGACTTGGTTATTTCTCCTTTGTTGTTTCCCCTGAAAGTCTTTGCACACTGTTCATTCGCGGTGGTTCGCAAATCACACAAAAATACTTTGTGATTGGTGATTTTATTATCGCATTTCTGAGTTACTTTTGGTGTGATTGAAAGGTTACCTACATTACGCTTGCATTTCATACAGCAATGCTGCCCTTATTTTGACCCTAAATTCGACCACATTGAATTTGCTGAGAAACAAAAGGTTGCAAATACATCCTTGCAGCACCACGTGTTGATTTAGACGCTGTATTGATCGTGTGGTGAGTGACATTTTATGGTTTGTTTCTTTGTAGGTTTTGAATGAGTGTGTGGAAGCAGAAGCCTGGTTAAGAGAGAAAAAGCAACAGCAAGAATCGCTGCCCAAATATGCTAGCCCAGTTCTCTTAACAGCAAGAATCGCTGCCCAATCTATCACTTAGCCCCTGAATCAGTTTCCAACTTTTCAGAATTTTCGGTTCCCGGGTTGTTATTCGCAGTCTGGTTTTACTTAGGCCAATGCTCATCTGGGTTTGAATCAGAATTGGTAATTTAGGTTTCCTTCGTTTTGTTTCTTTCTGATCCCTGTATCAACATTGGTGTGTCTTCAATGGGCAAAAATAGTAACTTGTTTGGTTTAGTGCTAGATAATTAAGTTTTAGAGCTATTGTTGAGATATTTCTCCGTCTCCGTCTCTGTATTTCTGGCCTCTTTTTCCATAATACCCGAAACAACAATTCTTTTATCTTTTAAATTTATGTGATACTTTGATGAGATGATTAGACGAGAGAAGTGTTCATGGTTAGGCTTTAAATTACTGGTTTTGTTTACTCTGGCGTTTACTTCAGTTCTAAGGTATGGCCAAACACTAGAAGTAGCGTACATAACCTGCATAGTCATCAAATTTGCTTACGAAAGTAGTTGCCACTCGTCAGCGCTTTATCTCTTGAAAATTAAAAATTTTGATGGTATATTTGATATAGAGAACAAATTAGACCGTAAAAAGAATTTTGCACCTGATGACGATTCGAGTGCAGGTGTGTGAAGTTGCTGTCTGAAAATTATAAAGGAAAATTACTATGAATTTTGGATTAGATATTGTTTGGTAATTTAGTGAAAGTTGCAATGAGAGCTAAATATTGCGTGCTTCTTTACTTGGTAAAGTATTTTTTTTTAGAATCATTTGGTAAAGTATTTTGCTACTGCATAAAATGACCAAGTTGTAACATACATACATTAGTCCTGATGTAAGATTAAATCGAAAAGAAGATTTAAAAAGTAACCCCTATCAAACCTCGCACAAACGATTGAGGGGCAATAGTTGTTATGCGATACATGTGGAGTTCACAATGGTAATTCTCCATATTAAGGCACTAACTTACATTCTAATTAAAGGTTGATTTTTTTTTTTATAATTTTAGTAAGGGTACTACTGAAACTTTTGACTAAAAATAAGAATATAAGTGTTATTTTTCAAAATACGAGTGTGAGCACATGCCGCACTCTAGCTCCGCACATGGAAATAGCATTGAGTTAACTCCTCCGACCAACCCCATTTTGTAGAATACATTTTGTAGCACCGATCCCAGGCCAGCTTCTTGCCCTTTCCTGACAAGGCAGTAACTGCTATCATAAAGGTTGTTCTTGAAGGGTCGAATCCCATTTTCCTTCACCTTGCCTACACCTGCACTGAACTTGTCATGATTCTGCAGTAGGATTTGAAGGAAGTGAGTCAAAAAGAGTGAAATGCAAGCAGCAGGCACTTTCAGTTTCTGTAATACTGCGATGTTCGGGCACAGATTTTTTCAGGGTTAGTTAATGCTAACAACCGTTGCGAGCGCTTGATAGCAGTGCCAACATTTTTATCAGTATGCACAAAGCTCTTGATCAAGTTGCAGATTGGTTCAATGTGGTTTTCCAAGCTTTTCAACCACACATATGGGCCATATGACATCAATTGAGCAAGGTCATGTGTTGAAAGACCCAGAGACTGAAAAAACTCCAATTTAGGCAAAATGATCTTCTCTGCATCAAGTAAGAGCAGCCGAGGAAATTTTCTCACCATTTTGGTTATCTGGGTCGAATTGAAACCCTGGCTTCTCAGTATATCTAGGACCGAGTCGGGCCTCTCTGGAGTTGCAAAGGGTGGTGTTATTTCTCAGAAGCAGAAGCAGCATCTTTGGGTGATAACGTGACAAGGAGTTTATGGTTTACACTAATAGTTGTTTTAAACCTTACCTTTCAGATAAGGTAAGGTTTAAAACAACTATTGCTGAGTCATTATGTGGATGCACTGAACGAGTACACGTCAATGTTCAATCATCACTGCTCCTGCTATTGTACAGTAAACTTAATTTTTTCAGAACTCTTATTTACTTATACTATTATGAAAATCGCTTACATTTAAAAATGCCTCATTGTATTTGTTTTCCAGGGGTTGAATGTCTAACGGATTCTCACTAGATCTCTCATTGCCGCGTTCTGCTTCCATACCTAACAGCTGGTAGGAACTTCAAATTTTTTTTAGTGCTTTGTTGTATGATAACTTTAATAACATTATTTTCCGGTGACCTGTGAGGTAGTATGCACGCATAGAAACGTGTTTATGAATAATTCTATTTGTATTTGTTTTTTGAAGAGATAATTACATAATTTGGCCAATTTTCATATTTGTAGGCCATACTCTTTAATTTGGGACAGGAGAAGAGCTACTCAACCAGACCCCATGAAGAGATAATTACATAATTTGGCCAATTTTCATATTTGTAGGCCATACTCTTTAATTTGGGACAGGAGAAGAGCTACTCAACCAGACCCCATTTCAATGAAATGGGGTGATTCCGGTGGGATGTTGAGCAGACTGGTATGGGGTAATATCCTATACTAATTCATAATCAAGAAAGGTACTTATCCTTTTTGGCGTTACTTTCTATGATCAGTTGCATTTGATGAAGCATTTCCACTAATAGTTTCAGTAATAAAACATGGTTTGTATTAGTTTGTTGAGCTAAAACATTGATGGATCTTACAACATATTGTCACTGATGCAGAACAACTTCGAGTAGCAGAATATGTCACAGATTAAACTGTAACTGTGAACCTGATTATGCGAATTGCGGGTGTGCACAAGAGATTCCGGCAGGGAGACCTCCGTGTACACCGTATGTAGTGGATCAGGGATCGCACAGGAAGAATAGGGGTGTGTGTAGGGAGAGAGTAAGTCAGTAGCAATGTCTGAGAGAGAGACAGAGGTTTGGCAGAGCTTCCGCGTATGGCAGTGTTGTCCTCCTTGTATGGAAAGAGTAACGATATATATATACTGGAGAACGTGGCCGTTGTAGTGTAGTTAATGCGCCCATTAATGGCGGCTTAATTAGCTTAACCGTAACGGCACGTTCGTCCGAGTATATAGGAACCGTTAGAGCACGTGGTGCGCGAGTACCGGAACCGTTACGAGGTTGACCGGGTTTGACCGGATTGACCGGGTCTAGGGAGCTCGTGCCATAGATCTCTCAAAACAGTTACTAAAGGTCGCGCGCGGGCTTGGCTCGCACGCGACAGGGCTTACCCTAGCCTCCAAACCACAAATCCCTACAAGTCCCGTGCAGTGGTATGCGAGGGCTCTGTCTCGCAGCCCCCACATGGATCAGCTCGGCTGGTGATCCTGTGTGTGTGGAGCACAATATGGTGTGCTGGATGATCGCCACGTGGCTAAGATTAGCCATGTCAGAAAGCAGTATCTACATTAGCCCCCTTTCTGCGCGTGAAGGCTTGCAGCTGTATAGGCTTCCATGCGCGGAAACCAACATGCGCGTCGTCGTCACGCACCAATTCAAATACGGGTAAATTCAGCCCCCGTGCGTGTCATTATGACCTAAAACCCCTAGAGTCGTGCCGTCTGACCTTTAGGGTTTTAGGCGTGACGTCAGCCCGTCCTGTGATTGCGCGACACGACGGTGACGGTTGCGATTCGACTACTGAAGGGACGCAACCCCTCATTCTTTTGGATAAATACCTTGTATCCCATTATTGCAGAGCATCACTTCTTTCTCTTAAAGTGAATGGTACCCGGAGATCTTCGAGAGCAGATCCAGATAATCAATCATCAGTTCAAGACTGCAAATCGTATTCTTCAATTGTGCATCTCCAAGCAGGCTTCAAGGAAACAAGGTTGGCCTCGTTTACTCTTGATTTAAACTACCAGTGTTCGCCTTGAATCGCATTGAATCTGTAAACCCATGAAGTGTGTGAAGAGGCTTTGATCTTTAAACCTGCTTCGTTCTTAATCTTTCAACAATATTGGATCTTGCAACTCCCTAATTTCTGAAATCGGCACTGGAACTGTTTGCTTCCTGTTGCATAGATCTCGAATTCCAAAATTCAAACTGACTGGTGTGGTATTTCTCCCCCCCCTTTTTTGCCCTTTCGCAGGAATGGCCAAAACGAGAGTAACCAGACCTGTCAAGGAAGATGAAGAGATGCCGGAGCTTCCGCGGTCTCTGTGGCGAAAAGCCCCCTTTCTGGGTGGGAAAGATTTTTACCACGCGAGGGTGAAGGCGAAGAGGATGCCTGATCCTGTTCCCGTTGAGCAGTTGTTAACACTGACTCGCCCAGTTAACTCAGCCTTGCTCGAGTTAGTTGGCTCCGAGGATGTGGTTCGATTGGGAATCGAGAACGGGCACTTCCCATACACTGCGATTTCTACTCAGGCGTTTGTCCAGAAGTTGGACTATATGGATGAGTGGACTGACCACGTGTTGGGTAATTACGCCGAAACTCTTGATGAGGCCGGCATTTTCTTCGCTGTTCGTGCTATGAAGGGTGCTGCCGTGAAGTTGGATCAGTCCATGCTTCTAGACCTTCTGTCCCGCTATTCGCCTGCGACTCACACGTTTCACTTTGCTGAGTTCGAGGCTGCCCCCACGCTCGAGGACGTTCAAATGCTGTATGAGCTTTCCCCCATGGGCGAGGTGGACCCCTTGAGTCACTTAAGGACATCTGCGGAATTAGCCTTGTACGCGCAGATGGAGGAGTGCCTAGCAGAGGTGAAGAAAATCTCCACTCGGTGGACCAGTACAAAACCTCTTCCGAACTGGCAGCTGGTTGATACGTCCGCGAAGAATACCTGGAACAAGTGGTTGCAGTACTTCTTCCGAGACTATGCGAGCAGCAGCATTACTAAGAAGCTTTTGAGCGAGGACCCGGAGGCCGAGAATTACGTAGAGGGCAAGGGTTATCATTTGACCCTTTGCGCCTTTCTCTGCGCTTGGCTGTCGAGGTATCTGATTGATGGTCACCCCCATGATGGGGTCTTCTACCATGTGCTGCCACTTGCCGTGAGGCTCGCTCTCGGCCAGAGAGTCGCACTTGGACCCTTGGTCTTGGGCACGCTATATTACAGGCTGGATCAGCTGGTTCTGGCGATGAGAGAATCGCGTGGCCGCCTCGATGTTCTGACCTTTGTCAATATCAGCTTTTTGACAATGTGGGTTTTCGAGCGTTGGCCGTCTTATGCTCCAACTCCCCTCCCACTTGAGAAGTGGTGTCCCCCAGGCGAGACGAAAGCGCTCAACAGCGGAAGGGCTGCGAGATGGTTCGGGGCAAGCAACACCAAGTGTACTTGGAGCTTGATATGCGACAAGCGAAGGGAGTTCACTGCCAGGCCTTACGCCACACGTGTTGAGAATGTGCGGTGGTTTCCGAAGCTATACCCCTCCGAAGGCATGGTCTTGTCAGAAGACCTTCTCTTTGAAAAGGGATCGCATTTCCACGAGCGCTATCGTGAGTTCTTTTGCTGGTGTCTGCGAGGTTCTCTTCCTGCACTTGCAGAGCATATCCGTGAGCTCGCGCCACGATATGAAAGGCTTACAGTGGATGTTGACCCCACTCGGGTCTCTCCCCAGTTTGGTTTCGATGCGGTGGCCCCATCAATCTGGCCCCAATCTATCGTCAGAGGGTGCTACAAGCGCTTGCTGACAAAGGAATGCAAGACGGTCCTTATGAGCAATCTTCCCTTTGAGCAGCCTGCGGGAACTCGCAGGGGTGGTTGTTCCCAGAATTGGATCGCATACTGGATTGCCCAGCATACGAGGATGGAGACGGAGGCGGCGGCGCAGCCAGGAAGGGCCCCCTTGATCAAGAGAAACTCTTTTCCGTTTCGCCCTAATTGCAGTTTGAGCGAATCTGAGTACGGTTGCTACTCGTTGTTGGACCGCGAGAATCATTTGTGCCCCGATTTCATTCTGAAGGAGCAGGTCGATGCAATCAAGAAGGGTGACACGCAGGTCATCAAATATAGCAAGGCGTTTGCTGAGGTAAGCAGTTTCCTTGTGTGCTTTGAGCTCTTTGATTTGCTTGCACTGATGCTTTTTGTTCTGTATTGTCTAGTGTCATGTGCGGAGGTTCGCAGCTGGTGACCGTTCCAAATCGCTGGTGGATACCATTGTTGCGACCAGAAGAAGGGGGGAGTCGTATCGGCTAGCATGGAGGATGGATGCCGAGGTCGAAACAAAGGTTCGCGCAGCCATGAATACTTTTGCTGACTCGCTGATAGACAACCCTCCGGCTCCGTCTCCTCCTAGAGATGACCCGTCCCCTCCAGCGACTGCGGCGCCGAGAGTGAAAAGACCTAGGCAAAAGGGAATTACGATTTCTTCCCCTAGGAGTGCTCCAGTTTCGCCCCCAGTAAGGTCCCCTTCTGTCAAGGACAAGGGCAAGGGTCGTATGCCCAGCAAAGTGCGAAAAGATCTCGCAGTCGAGACCTTCGTTCCATTCAACCAAGAGGAAGAGGAAGAGAGGCAAGAGCCCCAGGCAAGTAATGGAGAAGAAGAAGGAACAGTTGTAATGCGCGAGGAAGAGTCAGGAGGTACCTCCGTCGCATCCCTTCGTTCTTTATCACAACTTCCATACAGTTCTTTTCTTTGAACCAAAAAATGTATTCGCAGATGATGATGATGAAGCCGTTGGTGGCCTTGTGACTAAGAGGCAAAAGAGAGATGCCCAATCTGGCATTTCAGATGATCCTATAAGCGAGGATGTTCTTGCTGAGTCCCGGAGGACAGCCGCGGAGGCTGCTGAAAGAAGAAGGCAGCGAGAGGAAGAGGAACTCGAGCGTGTGAAGCAGCGGAGCCTCGAAGAGCAGCATGTCGACGACTTAGTGCGTCCAGTTGGCGAGGAAGACGAGCTTCCCGAAGAAGTGGCTCCTCATGTGGAGGAGGAAGATGAGGTTCCCGGAGGGGATGCAGCAGAGCTAGAGCAAGTCCAAGCGGACTTCGCAGAGATCGCTGGTGGCGACAAAGGTGAGATCTTCAATCTCGCAGTTACTTATAGAGATGTAATTGTGGGTGCATTAAAGCACGGTGTGTCCAAGCCTGACATTCGCCGTTGGTTGGTAAGCAAATGCGGAGAACCCTCAGGTAATCATCTTGAGTGACATACACATGCTAGGCTGTAGCCACTTGAGGCAAGATCATGACTGGTTTATTCGCATCCCAGGTCACGCCTCTCTTAAAGATTTACTTAGTGAAGATACACTGATAGGGCACGGTTCCACGTCCCTAGTGTATGATGAGGATACCTCTATCCCACCCTCGCGTGGAGGTGCTTATTCTTGGCTTTAGTAAAAAGTAGCGAAATAACTTTTAACACCAGTTACCTCATGTTATCGCATTCGGTATCGCAGGTCATGCTGAGGAACCTGAGCTGGAACAGCGAAGCCAGACTTCTGCATCCCATGTTCCAATTTCGAGCTCCCATACCGAGAAGCCCGTCGCAGCTGCTGGACACGCAAGTGAGCATCTCGAGGATGTCATTGAACTCTCCGATGATGTCGAAGCTGATGCTGTGCCGATGGACGAAGGTGTCCGTACCGGTGGTGGGGAAGAAAGGACAAGTGATGCTAATGTTTTCGCACCTGAGAATGTCTTTCGCCCAACGACTTCGGCTGTTCCTGTGCCTCCGTCAATGACTGAGCCGGAAGCACCTATTCCTGCGTGGAGCATTTGGGGCTCGCAGGTTGGGAACGTAGTCGCAGCTGGTGCGGCCTACACTCTTCCTCCTGACTATGAGAGGTTGGAGCTCGCAGCTGATAGGAGAGCCATGGAGCGAGGGCAGTCTTCGAACAACCCGGTGGCTCGCATTCCCTCTATTCACCAAATTCTGGAAGGCACCGGTAAGTAGAGATTTACCATTCGCACGTCGTATTATTTGCTTGCGAGTTCTGACATTACAACTCGTTTTTGATGTCTCAGGTTTGAAGCAAACCGATGTAGACTGGGTGGTTCGAATGCGCCTCAGATACCCCCGCTCGTTCGTGAGGTGTCTGGAGATCGTTCCTTTTGACAGGAGGCTATTCCTTACTGAAGCCATTTGGATACTGGAACAGCTATGTGCGGCTACACCTGCGACCATTTCGGCCCAGAGTGCTGAATTGCTGTGTGGCATGTGCCAAAATCTCGTGCTCAAAGTCCAAGGCAGACTTGGTTTGAAATTCCTCAAGGACAGAGTTACACTGATTCGCGCAGCTGTAACCTTGAATCTTGGGCACCAGAATCTCGCAGCTGAGATGCAGAAGGTGGAGCAGCAAAAGCAAAAGGTTGATGAAGCTTTGAAGCTGTATGACGAAATGAATGCCAAGTGCGAGCAGCTAAAGCAAGAAGTGCATCAAGTGGAGAGGCTGATCGAGCAGTTCGAGCCCCAGGACTCCTTAGTCAAAAATTTGTTTTGACTTTTCGTATTTTTTTTTTTTTTGAAGAGAAAGGAAAATGGCTGAGACATTAATGTAATGTTTTGAAACATTAATGTAATGTCGCTAGGGTTTCTCCCCCCTCTTTTTGACAACAAATAATGAGTTTGCCCGTTTTGCCCTTTTCGGGATTTGATTGGACTTTTTCTGTGCATATCCAATTATGACATCAGCAATTGATTCTTTGCTTGATTTTCGCGCTAATTTCTCGGCAGATAAGCACGCTTCCGTTGGGAAGTCCATCCGAATCACGACTATCCGTCATTTATTAGGATACGCAACCGAATCGTCGTAGCCTTTAGTAGGGTAATTGATTGTTACCGCTTTTCAAGGCGTAAGTGATTGAACCTACCCTCTTTTTGAATTTTGCTGACTCATCTTAAGCAGCCGAAGAGTCTCCACAGGGCCTATATAAACCCCGTCTTTGCCATTTGGGTTCTTCATCCCAAACATGTGCTTTGCCGTGAGTCCTTACGACTGCTGGCTTCAACGCTTGTTTTTCGTTGATTCATGGCAACTTCAAGCTTTGAATCCTGAGTTTGCGCTTTGTGCCATAGAAATAGTTTCCAAGATCCACTTTATGAGGCTTATTGCTGTTTATAACCGTCATAAAGAGGATGCAGATAATACCTCATGTGTGTTCGAAGAAATTTCTTCGTGTATTATGTGTGCAGGTCATGTTTCCGGCCGCCTCGTGGCGAGGTGCAGCGCCGTAGTGACCGTGCTACCGTCTCGTAATGAACGGCGTGATTCTCCTCCAGCATCCCTGGAGGAGAACTCATTGCCCCCACGTTCTTGGACTCAGGGTTGTAAACCGCTGTGTTCATCCCCGTCTACAAGGAGCCCTTGCCCTTTGGAGCTTCT
Source organism: Linanthus parryae (assembly GCA_023055425.1). Classification (NCBI taxonomy): domain Eukaryota; kingdom Viridiplantae; phylum Streptophyta; class Magnoliopsida; order Ericales; family Polemoniaceae; genus Linanthus; species Linanthus parryae. Next base: position 105,900,870 of record JALGPY010000001.1, read on the forward strand.
GCTTGCAGCTCGATCGCTGGAACCGGTGGTTCCTTGGGCAAATGTTATGGGGAGCATATCTGACAATGGTCTTGTCGGATAGCGGAGTGGCGAGCGCATGGTTTCATGTGGCTCTTTTTAGAGCGCGATTCCCTTTGCTACAGATGTCACCCACAGATTTGGGCATCGTGCAGCCGGCGCTTGAAGCCAGGGCGGTTCGTTCTTTGCAGTCCGGGTTTCCGTACCGTGTCTCTGCTGGCTGATCAGCCATTTTTCGAATGTATTGTAAGCCATGTTGGCTGTGTAGTTAGATGCGAGCTTTTTCGCTTGTAAGCTGCCATCTAGATAGATAAGGTGTAAGTCATTTGACTCGTAATGATAAATAGCTCTTGTATTGTCTGTTCTTTGCAACAAAATACAATTTCGCATGCGTTTCGGCTTGTTTTGCCTTACATAATTCCATGTAATGATTTCTCATATGCGATGTCAATTCGCAGACGTTTCGCTAGATCATTTGAGATCGTAATTTCGCAGCTTTGCCATCTTGACGGATGGGCTTGTAGTTGGTCATTGTAAATCGTATGAGATCACGTTCACAACTTCGCTATCGTTTCAGATAATTTTTCACAGATCAATTAAGATCATTGAGCAGTGCGAGTTGCTATCATAGAAGATAGGCTTTGTTAGAAAACTGTTCGAGATCGTCTCGCGCATAAACTGCTATCACAGCAGATAGATCTTTGGAAGATCTAATAAAATGATTCTGCACGTGCGTTGCCATCATAACAGACGGGCTTGGGTACTTAACCAAAATTACTTTGCGTAGAAATTGCTATCGTAACAGATAGGCTTAAGAAGACCATTATAAGATCGCATCTGTAGAACCTGCTATCTTCGATAGATAGGCTTTAGATGATCGATTGAGATCATTTTGCATTTTCGCTGCTATTGCAAAAGATAGACTTTGGATGATCTTTTAAGATCGCATTTTGTTTGGCTGCTATCGTAAGAGATAGGCTTCAGATGATCACTTAAGATCGTATTCGTGCGGACTGCTATCGCAAAAGATAGGCTTCAGCAGTCATTCAAGATCGCATTCGCGCTTGACTGCTATTGTAAAAGATAAACTTTGCATGATCACTTAAGATCGCATTTGCATTTGATTGCTATCATAAGAAGTAGGCTTTATATGATCAATTGAGATCACATTCGCATTGGCTGCTATCGTGAGAGATAGGCTTTGATGATCAACTAGGATCGCATTTGTATTTGGCTGCTATCGTAAGAGATAGGCTTTAGTGATCGATTAAGATCGCATTTGTATCTGGCTGCTATCGTGAGAGATAGGCTTTAGTGATCAATTAAGATCGCATTTGTATCTGGCTGCTATCGTGAGAGATAGGCTTTAGTGATCAATTAAGATCGCATTTGTATCTGGCTGCTATCGTGAGAGATAGGCTTTAGTGATCAATTAAGATCGCATTTGTATCTGGCTGCTATCGTGAGAGATAGGCTTTGATGATCAATTAAGATCGCTTTTGTACTTGGCTGCTATCGTAAGAGATAGGCTTTAGTGATCAATTAAGATCGCATTTGTGTTTGGTGCTATCGTAGAGATAGGCTTTTGATGATCAATTAAGATCGCATTTGTGTTTGCTGCTATCGTAGAGATAGGCTTTTGATGATCAGTTAAGATCGTGTTTGTGTTTGCTGCTATCGTAGAGATAGGCTTTTGATGATCAATTAAGATCGCATTTGTGTTTGCTGCTATCGTAGAGATAGGCTTTTGATGATCAATTAAGATCGTACTTGCGTTTGATGCTATCGCGGGGATAGGCTTTGATGATCAATTAAGATCGTACTTGCGTTTGATGCTATCGCGGGGATAGGCTTTGATGATCAATTAAGATCGTACTTGCGTTTGTTGCTATCGCGGGGATAGGCTTTGATGATCAATTAAGATCGTACTTGCGTTTGTTGCTATCGCGGGGATAGGCTTTGATGATCAATTAAGATCGTACTTGCGTTTGCTGCTATCGCGGGGATAGGCTTTGATGATCAATTAAGATCACATTTGCATGAATTGCTATTTGCAGCGAATGAATCATTGTTAACGGAGATACTTAAATAAAATAGAGCAATATAAGCGGCTAGAAATATGAACTTCTCATTTGGGAGAATTCTTTTATTACATCGCTCTCATATGGGAGAGGTAGAATTACAATCCCCTCATATGGGAGGGGAGATTGCATTAATCGTAGCCACATGAGATATTAAGCAACGTTATCATAAAACGTATGAAATAAAAGGAGTCAAGGATAGTACTTCTTGATCCAGCGCATGTTGACTGAGCTCGGAGTTGAGGTTGTGCCGTGCAACCTTCGTATGCTGCAGTAGCCACTATCGAAGACTTCTGTGACTTCGAAGGGTCCTTCCCAATTGGCTGCGAACTTCGGATGAGTTGCTTCTCGCATGCAGTGGTCGGATGCGCGCAAGACCAGGTCGCCAACTGCGAAATCTCGCCGCTGAACTGTCTTGTTGTAGGCGCGAGCGATTCTTTCTTGGTACCGCTTGTTAGTCCTTTTGGCTTGTTCTCGCTTTTCTTCCAGCAAGACTAAATCGTGATCGCGTTGATTTTCATAAAGCGCATGGAAGGCCAGCCGTGCCGAATTGACTCTGACCTCCGCAGGTACTACAGCTTCGGCCCCATAACATAAAAGAAATGGCGAAGCCCCTGTGGGTGTTCTTGGAGAGGTCCTGTAGGCCCACAGAGCTATGTTAAGAGAGTCGGCCCACTTCTTGTGGTCATCTGCGACCATCTTGCTCAGAATTCTCAGCAGCGTTTTGTTAGTCGCCTCGGCTTGTCCGTTTCCCTTTGGATAATAGGGAGTAGAGCATATTTGCCTGATATTGTACTCCGCAAGTTTCGTAGCTACCTGACGATTAACAAAAGGAGTACCGTTATCTGAAAGAATAGTATTCGGGATTCCGAACCTGCATACGATGTTTTCCTGGATGAAGTTGACCACAGCCAGCGCGTTTGCCGTCTTCAGTGGTATTGCTTCCACCCATTTGGTGAACAGCTCAGTTGCGGTGAGAATGAAATGGTTCCCATGTGACGTTGGTCGGATGGGGCCAATGAAGTCCAAAGCCCATGTGTGAAATGGCCATGGCGTCCCTAATGCATGTAGATCCACGGCGGGAGCGTGCACTAGGTTCCCTTTGAATTGACATTCTTGGCAGCGTCGCACCTTGGTGCGGCAATCGACTTCCATCGTGGGCCAGAAGTATCCGATTGAGAGGAGCTGTCTGCATAATTTCGCACCTCCCTGGTGTTCCGCCTGGTGGGAGAGGTCCATGACTTCTTGTGCTTCCCTATCGTCTAGGCATCGCAGCAAGTTGCCTTCATGACCTTTTCGCCAAAGCAGATTTTCTTGAACCACATATCGAGAAGCTTTCCTCTTCAATTTGTCTGCCTCTTTTCTCGATTCGGGTATAGTGCCTTTGGTGAGGAATTCAAACAAAGGCTTTCTCCAGTCTGTGTCGTCGTCGATTAGAGCGACAAGAAGAGAATCTTTGATTAGTGCGCAACTTTCGCACTTCCCTTGTATCAGGGCTGCGGCTGTAGACATGCTCGGCCAATGGATGCCGTATCTCTGAGCTTTCCTGTAGATTGACACCTCGCTTTCTCCGCAAGCGTGCTGGTGAATCTTTTCTAACAGCTGTTGTCCCTCTTGTTCGGAGACACATCGCATGAGTATTCCTCCGGGACCCTTGTAGTAGAGGGTGTTGTCGTGGATGCAGTATCCTTTCGTGAGTGCCCAGCTCTCGCTGCTGGTGCCTTTCGCAATAGCTTGCAGGATTGCTTTTCGCCAGTCTGCGTCATCCATGTGTTCGTCGTCGCACGCATCTTCTGTTAATGCCGACGATGTTCGCACTTCGATGGAAATCCTCGCGGGGCATTTGTCTATGCTGACCTTAGATCCCAGAGTTGCTAAGGCGTCTGCATGCCTGTTGTCTGCTCGGGGCTTGTGCTCGTATTTCACGTCGCAGAATTGCTGCATCAGCTTTTGCACTAGAGTGCGGTATGACAGGAGGTTGATTTCCTTCAGACCATACTCGCCCGAGGCTTGCTTAACAATCAGCTTGGAGTCTCCCATGACTGTTAAGTTGCTCACTTCCAGAGCTTTTGCTGCACGAAGTCCCGCGATAAGAGCTTCGTATTCCGCCTCGTTGTTCGTGACTGCGAAGTTGAGTTTTGCGGACATCTGTATGACTTCCCCGTCGGGCTTTGTCAAGACTATCCCAATGCCTCCACCTTTTCTGGTTGACGAACCGTCGAAGTGGAGGGTCCAATAGGGCACGTCGATCGCGTAGATTTCAGGGCCTTCGAGCTCCTCTTCGATCACAGGTTCGTGGCTGTTGTCGGGAAACTGTGCCAGCAGATCTGCTACCGCCTGCGACTTGATCGCCCTTGGCCTCACGCATGTGATATCGTATTGAGAGATGGTCATGTACCATTTCGCCAATCTCCCGCCCGGAGTAGTGTGAGTTAGCAAGTATCTTATGGGGTCGCTTTTGGTGACCACCACTACTTTGTGCGATGCAAAATAGTGTCTCAACTTCTCTATCACAAAGAATAAGGCAAGGCAGTGACGTTCGATGTCTGTGTACCTTGACTCAGCAGGCTGTACGACGCGAGAGATGTAATAGATAGGCCTCTCTTGGCCCTCATACACCTGAGCCAAGAGTGCTCCTATAGATCTCCTTGTTGATGTAAGATATAGCAGCAGCGGTGATCCCAGTTGAGGCGCGATCATGATCTTTGGGGATGTAAGTATCTCCTTTAGCTTTTCAAATGCGGCTTCATGGTCAGGAGCCCAGTTGTACGCGGCGTCCTTCTTGAGAAGAGTGCTGAAACAGCATGTGATTTCGGCGATTGCTGGGATGAACCTCCGCAGATATGACAATTTTCCCAAGAATGTTTTCAAGGCGCTTTGGTTGTGAGGTGGCGTCATGCTGGTGATGGCTGACACTTTCGCAGGGTCAGGCTCGATCCCTTGGCGATGGACCACGCACCCCAAAAACTTCCCCGAGGTCACGCCGAATGCGCATTTCATAGGGTTCATTTTCAATTGAAAGCTCCTGCATCTGTTGAATACTTTTCGCAGGTCTGCAAGGTGATCTGCCTCATGCTTGGATTTGACTACCAGATCATCCACATAGAATTCGACTTCTTTGTGCATCATATCATGGAATAGAGCCATCATGGCTCGCTGATAGGTTGCGCCTGCGTTCTTGAGACCGAATGGCATTACCGTGTAGTTGAATACCCCCACGGGAGTGATGAATGCAGTTTTCTGTGCATCGTCGGGATCCATCTTGATTTGATTGTACCCACTGAAGCCGTCCATGAAACTGAACATGCGATGGCCTGCCGTCGAATCGATAAGTAAGTCGATGTTAGGCAGTGGGAAATCGTCCTTAGGGCAGAAGCGATTGAGGTCGCGGAAGTCCACGCAGATGCGGAGCTGTCCGTTCTTCTTCTCCACTGGCACGATGTTGGCCAACCATGTGGGATGGTGATTTGGCTCTATGAACTTGGCATCTAGGAGTTTAACGATCTCCTGCTTGATCTTGACGTTGAGCTCCGGCCTGAAACTTCTGGTGCTTTGCTTGACCGGTTTAGACCCTGGGATAATGTCTAAACGGTGCATGGTGATGCTCGTGTCCAGACCTGGCATTTCATCGTATTCCCATGCGAATACGTCCTTGTATTCAGTTAAAAGCTGTAGCAGCCCTTGTTCCTCTTCGCTTGTGAGGTCCGCACTCAGGAAGACTGGCCTTTTCTTTTCCTCGTTCGGGCTGAGGAACACCTCCTTTAGCTCTTGCTTTTGCGGTCGCGGCCTGTCTTCCATGCATTCGGGCGCTTCTTTGAGTTTCTCGTCCGAAACGATCTGTGTTGGCTCTTCTGTCAGCGCAACTTGCTCGATTTGATTGATTTGCCCAGGGACACCCTCATGCCCGTGTGAGGACGTCCCCGCGCACCTTCATATGCGATAGCATTTCTTCCCGTTGGCGTAGAAGCTCTCTATCTCCTTACCCTCGGGGTCGTGCTTTGCAATCCTCTTAAGAGTGTACACATTCTTCCGATGATATGCGATGCGCGGCGCCTCTTCGTGTGTAGGCGGTCTTTCGTTTGCATCTCCCCTTGTCACCATCACGCCCGCAGGTGACTGGTCCTTGATGTCCTCCCAGAGAGGCAAAGGAGTAGTGTCGAATGGTCCGGGTGTTTGCTCGTCCGCCATCTCGGTGAACCACACCGCCTCGCTGAGGTGTGCTTCGTCCAAGTTGAACGGGTTAGTTGAGGCTGGTATCTCGACAATCCTGTCGTTCCAGATAGCTTTCATCACCTGGTGAGCCGTGGAAGGGATTGCGTCGAAGCGATGAATCCAGGCCCGACCAATGATCATGTGATATGTGGTGTTCGCTTCTATGACGTAGAACTTCGCCGAACACTTGATCTTACCAATCTGAACGCCTAGGCGGATCCATCCGATCGTCATTCTAGAGTCGCTTCCGAATCCCACCAGCGGGGATGGACGTTTGACCACTTTGTGCTCGGGGATCCCTGCTAGCTTCAGTGTGTGGAGTGGAACAACATTGACCGCTGCTCCTCCATCGACGAATGCTCGCTTGAATTCGACGCCGTTGATGATGGCGGTCACGTACAGGGGCCTCTGATGGCTCGCATCTGTCTTCTTGTCGCTGGCAGAAAAGGTCATAATCTTTTCTGTGGAACGGGATGCCCTGATGACCTTCCCGTTGGAGACTACAAGTTCCTCTTCGTAGTCCTCCGCTATCCTTAAGATTGCCTTTGTCATATCCGATCGGCATTTTTCGGAGAAGTTCATTTCGTCGAAGAATTTGTTGAAGCCGTGCGACCCTTTCATGCGGTCGGCACGCTCATCCTCCGTGTCCATGCTATAGTCTTCCTCTTCATGGACTTCAGCAATGATGGGTAGACCATCCTCTGCGACTTCTTCCAAGTCCACTATTGAGATCATGGCGACCTCCTTGCCTTTTGAGCCCGAGTCTGTATGGGCAGGCAGTGGGTTGTTGCGCACATCCTTCCGGTGGTCGCTGACGATGAGTTCGCCGTTCTTCATCTTCTGGTCGAACGCGAATCTGAGCTTCTTGCACTCGGCTGTGGGGTGCATGACCTTGCCGTGGTATTCGCACCACTTGGGGTCCCTCGTCATCTCCTTGGAGGGTTTTTGCTCTAGCGGTGGCAGGATGCCGTCTTTACGCCACTGTCTACAGAGATCGCTTGCTTCCTCCACCGAGCATGGCAGAGGCGGTGCATCAAAGTTTCCGGCTTTTGCTTGTTTCTGAGGCGAAACCGTGTTGACCTCAGCTTCGCGTCCTCGCTTGTAGCCGAATCTGCCGATCTTGTAGGTGGTGCCGCTCGCAGGTCGTTCTGGAGCGCTCTTCTTTCTCTGTCTCTCGACGATGGGCTCGATGTTCATCGTGCACTCGATGAGCTTTGAGAACGTGGGTGTTTGCAAATTGATTAGCATGCTCTTGTACTCATCTCGCATGCACTGCAGGCATATCTCTACGAGTCGGCTTTCGAGCATGGGATCCTTGCACTCCAGAGATTTCGCTCTGAATTTCTTGATGAAAGTGATCCCATCCTCCTCGCGTTTCTGATACATCCGCGAGAGATGGATCATCGTCACCTTCTCCTCCATCTGGAAGAACTTAGTGTAGAACTTCTGGACCATGTCGTCCCAGGTCTTCACGGATCCGGCCTCCAGTGTTCGGTACCATTTGTATGCTACATTCCCAAGAGTCTTTGGGAATTCTCGCATCAGCAGTTTGGGGTCAGCTCCATACGGACCCATGACATCAATGAAACGCATGACATGCTCATGGGCGTTTCCATTGACGTCCTCGAACTTATCCCATTTAGGAGCCTTGTACCCCACCGGGTTAGGCATGAGATAGATCTCCCGTGGAATGGGCGGATCGTTGTCTAGCTTCGGGATGATGGTATCCGCGAGCGACTGATGAGCCAAGATGGAGTCCACGCGCTTCTGCAAAGACGTCATGCATTCTGGAATGCTCCCCTCTGTAGCTGGCGAAAGGGTTGCCGTAGGCGGTGGCGACACATATGCCGCCGGAGGATTGGGAGTGTATTGACTGCCCGCGTTTCCCCAGATCGTTGCTGGTGGAGGCAGAGTGTATTGCAAAGTTGGGTTAGACGCCAAAGCCGTGGGCTGAGAGGCGTGAGCGGCAGGGGGTAGCATTTGCGCTGTTGATCCTTGGATCGAAGGCAGCTGCGCGGCTGACGGTGGAGTTTGCAGATGAGGGTTGGGAGGCGTGGCCGATACTCCCAATCCTGGAGCAGTAGGGGTTCCTCCTCCCTGAGGGGTGGCGGTACCTGGTGGAGGATTTGGCGCAAGGGTGCCTAGAACGGCCAAGATCCGCTCCAACTGCGCAGATTGAGACTTGAGAGCTTTTGCCTGACTTTGGACAGTGGCGTCCAAAGACTCCAAAGTCGGTGCCTCGCCGGGTGTCGTCGGAGTACGGCGGACTTCTTCTCCTGAGGGAGTTTCGGCAGAAGGCGATCGGTTGCTGACATCGTCCTCCTGAGACATGGTTGCTTTTGCTGGTAAGTTCACGTCGGGTTCACCAAAATGTGCACAAGAGATTCCGGCAGGGAGACCTCCGTGTACACCGTATGTAGTGGATCAGGGATCGCACAGGAAGAATAGGGGTGTGTGTAGGGAGAGAGTAAGTCAGTAGCAATGTCTGAGAGAGAGACAGAGGTTTGGCAGAGCTTCCGCGTATGGCAGTGTTGTCCTCCTTGTATGGAAAGAGTAACGATATATATATACTGGAGAACGTGGCCGTTGTAGTGTAGTTAATGCGCCCATTAATGGCGGCTTAATTAGCTTAACCGTAACGGCACGTTCGTCCGAGTATATAGGAACCGTTAGAGCACGTGGTGCGCGAGTACCGGAACCGTTACGAGGTTGACCGGGTTTGACCGGATTGACCGGGTCTAGGGAGCTCGTGCCATAGATCTCTCAAAACAGTTACTAAAGGTCGCGCGCGGGCTTGGCTCGCACGCGACAGGGCTTACCCTAGCCTCCAAACCACAAATCCCTACAAGTCCCGTGCAGTGGTATGCGAGGGCTCTGTCTCGCAGCCCCCACATGGATCAGCTCGGCTGGTGATCCTGTGTGTGTGGAGCACAATATGGTGTGCTGGATGATCGCCACGTGGCTAAGATTAGCCATGTCAGAAAGCAGTATCTACAGCGGGTAACTGTGAATATCTTTTAATCAGAGATTCGTTCAGACTTCTGTGTTGTATCTTGGTACTGAAGGATTTGAAAGTATTGGAAAGTCAAATGTCTATGATGACCGTTAATCTCTCCGCATCTTCTTCCATATGCTTTATCCTATTTTCACGCTTCCTTTCTCCTTTGCTAATCTCTCGCTGCTTCTCTCTGTACCTTCCATCCCGGTGCCTCCTTTGTTTCGTATCTCTCACTAACAGTAGCAGGGGGTGAACTGGATTAATTACTAGAATATTAACTGCTGTGAATTTGATTAGAAAAGGTAAACTAATGTAAATAGAATGAAATGGCAGTGATGATAATATAGATATAAACAGCTGATTTAAATTTTAACCAAGAAACGAGATGAATCCATGAAATTGGATAAAAAATTAAAGGATAATAGCATACATGAAAGAGATGTACATAACATTACAATGGGATTCAGTAAGGGACTCAAATTGCAACTGGGTTTAGGATCTGAAATAGTATGATTTTAGGGTCAAGTGAGGTAGTTAATGTGCATAATGTGTTAAGTTTCAATTAAATTATTAGACAGGCTTGAGAGGTGTTGTGAGGTTCTGGGGTTCCAATAATCTTCATTTGTTTGACATGTGAATGTTATGGGTATCAATTTAGGGTTCTGTCTTGGTCTTGTCAATTTGCTGTTTTCTTTGAAGTTGGGAACTTTGGGGAATTAGTGGGATCGGTTGGGCTCATGGCAATAGCCTTCCCACCTATTTTGAATTCATGTTTGTTGAATTTGCTTGAATTATATGAATTAGTATCACTCAGGGTAACGAATCATGAAGAACCGTAGGAGTTTCGTTGTTTGTTCCTACAATTTCTGACTTGGATTGGTATGGCCTGAAAACTGAAACCTCTATGCGAAAACCTAAAATTCTACATTGCAGTCTTATTGTGTGGAATTCTAATATGCTTTATACAATAGAAGAATAACTCACACTTGAGTCTTTTGTATTGAAGTTATGGTCTATTCCATAATTGGGGAAATGACTGGTTGAGTTAGGCTGCTTTGAGTTTCAAATTATGCATATTGTTTCATTTCTCATCTATGATATTAATATTTGCATCTTGTATATGTAGAATCTTTAGTGACACAAACCAAATAAGGACGCCAACAGGGGGCAGGGTGGAATTCAAAAATTATTAGTTGTAGAGCAAGAGACCCAGCAAAGTGTAAATGCTGCCAGAGCAGGTAACTTCTTTCGCCAGAGCAGGTAACTTCTTTTAAAACCCAGTCTTCTAGGACTTCTTTCACATCTCACGTGATGCAGAGGACTGGCAGTCCATTCACCATTGTTGATTACCTACGAGCAGACTAGACCATTCTATGCCCGTCCTGTCACGGAGTTTTGAAGCTCATACAGTTTTCAAATGCTCTTTATCTTATGGATTGGAAGGTTCCTAGGACGCTCTTCTTCACTTTATTTCGCTGCCTAGGAAAGATGGATATCGGATTATCTGGGTTGCATGTTTGTTCTTTCTTTGACTTGAATTCGGGTCAGAAGGTCTCTGAAGAATTTGAGCATGGGGCTCACTTTGTGAGATCAGGAAACTGATGCAAAGAAGCACAAGCAGAACAAATAGACAATTAAATGAGAATGAAAATTTATAATAGGTTTAGGTAAAGTTTGCTATTGTTTTATACAGATGGCTACATTTGATTATAATGGATTGATTACAACAAAGCAATACAAAGAGTCCCATTGATCCGTGTGCTTTGTTGGCAAAGCAGTAAGGACTACTCCCCCGGTCAGGCTTTTTTTGTTAATGTAAAATGTCATTTCACTTTTTTCAATTCTAGAGTCGCTATATTCTGAGGCTATTGTTGATACTATCGTGTTTGGGTGGTTACTTTGGTTGATATTTGTTTATATTGTTCGTACATGTGTATTACTTTCCCCGGAATTTCTTTTACGGGACAGTTTAGGTATGGTCCCTCGTATTCGTAACCCATTCTCTAGGGAGCAGCAGAAATGAACGATAACCCTGGTAGGGATAGCAAGATTTTCGGGGTTCCTATGACACGGAAACAGGCGCGATCGTAAATTTATGACGTTTTTCTCTGACAACTTCACATATGGGTACACTGTCTAGGTCTGATATTAAGTTTTTTCTTAGGCTTTCATTTCTGTTTTGTGAACCCAAATTTGCCCCTATGTATCTTGCATTTCCGAATAGCCTGAAACTCAATTGGTTTGTTAATAGCAAACTGGACGAGTCCAAGTAAAGCATATTAATCTGTTTGGTAGATTATACACTCCAGATGAAATTGAACCTAAATTATACCAAGAGAATTATGCAGTATTTCTGAAGTCGAGTACAACATCAATGGCGATTTTGAAGACTCTACTGGCCATAATTACTGTGTGGACTAATTGATTATTTTGAATTCCGAGCGTGCGTACAGAGTGTTGTGGATTGTGTGATTTCATTATTGTTGATGATAAGAATCGCAATAGTCGTTGGAAGATTAGACATTTTTCAGAGATGGTGTACATAGCAGGGTGATGCTCTTAAGATCAAATTCCAGGGACTGGTTAAATTGGAGTTAATGTATAAATGAATTTAACCTTTAGTTGATGCTCCACCGGAGAAGGTTTATATGCTACAACTGTCTGTATAGTGTTTAGTGTCTAAGTTTTTGTGTAATCATTGTCTGGTGCATATTATGACGCAATTGGTTCCATTTAACTCCTTATACAATAGTAATGGGACTTTCTCTACACAGTGTACTCAATTTCAGCGCCAATGCTCAACGCGGCCACCACCATAGCCAATCCAACCCTAGACGCAGCGGCAATTGATTTCAAAATCCACCACAATCGTGAGGCTACGTTTTCTTCCAAACTTCTGTAGAAAGTAGATATTGTTGATTTGTGCTATCGTTACTAGATATTTGATGTTGTTGATATTGAGGCTGTATTTGTACTCTTCAATTCATTCGGATGTATATTCATCGAGCCGTTGTTAGTTAATCTGTCTTCACGATTACCTTGCTTCCTGCTTACAACTACGCACATCACGGGGATCACCAATAGTTTACTCTATAAGACCATGCAAAGATCACCAATAGTTCTTTCATTTTTTTGCTAATCAAATCACCGGATGAAAATGACCCAATAAATGGTGATAAATACAGTATGAAGAATCTGACTGGACGGAGATAGTATTAATAAGGAACGTGTTGTTTTATGTCCTCCGCTATAATAATTATTATTGTAGTTCATTCAAAAATAAAAATATCGCAAATAAGTATTAATTTAGTGGTAAAATATTTGAAGTCTCTACGTGAGTCGTAAACCCGGTTAGACGTAAGATTTATATGATGTACTAAAAATAACTCTTGTAAAAGAAAAATGATGAACAATAGAACTAGATGGACAAAATGGTGGACATAATTGTTCTCAACCAATTGTATCTCTCAACATAAAAAGAGAACAAAAAAATTTTTTTTTGAAGAAGATAAGCAGTTGTCGAGTTCTATGCCTTTTCTCTAGTGAGAGAAAATTTGAGAGGAAAGTACTCATCCGAGAAAGTTCTTCAGTCTTGCTCCTCTGCAAGTTTCCTCATCTTCCTTCTTTTCCACTTATTTTCCGTTCTCATCCCGTTCATGTCCTTGGTCGCCGCTTGAAGTCTCTGTCGGGCTCGCCGTCGCCGCCTCTCTAGGCGGAGGCGAGCCCTCGTTTTCTTTGTTTAGTTTTGTTTTTTAATCTTCATTTTACAGATTTGGGCTTCTAGGTCGTGGTTGGGACTCCTCGCCTCTCGGATAGCGGTGACGCTGTTTCTCGGGTGGTGGTAAGCCCGGGCTTAAAGAGGTTTGATCGGATCTTTCTAGCGGCTATCATGACCCTGTTCTTCTTCGCTTGTTTATCCTTGGGCCGGTCATTCCTCTCAAATCTACTCTTGTTCTTGTGTCTTTGTCTGATTTCTCCAGCCGACGATGAGCCCCAACCGCCTATTCATTCTGCCAGTCTTTGTGATGAAGCTTTGATCTTGCTGTGGTGAAGGTGTTGGGGTTAATCGGATCTGTTGCGGCTGTGTTTGAGGATATTTCGATACCATATTCAGTGCATTGAAGACTGAATCGTACTTTTCCAGTGGCTGTATTTCCATGATCGGAGCAAATCATCAATTTTTCCGGTGGTCTTCAATTCTGTCCGGAGTACTCGCAATCATCAATTTCCCGGTGGTCTTCAATTCTGCCAGTCTTTTATGTTTATTTGCTCTTTTCTAGAGTTCTGTCTCTCAGAGTTGGTGGTTTGTACCGTTCTCTGGTTCCAGATGTTATCTGATCTCTTTGGCTGTGATTGTAATTTTAATGAAAGCTACAATTTCTGAAAAAAATTGTATCAGTCAACATGCCGTTAAATTTGATTTAGCTCAAATTTCATTTACACCATATGTAAGGTGCTTTGGTCACAGCACAACTAAGTGTTAAAGTCAACTACTTACCTTAATGTACACTTTAGATTTTGTATTAAGTTTATACTTTAAATAACTTGATGCCCCGAGTTCAGATTTTCAAAGTTTAGTGTTTTAGAATTTTTAATTGTAGACTTGTAGTACATAATATTCCAACTTGTAGCAGCATAGAAGTGAACGAATGTGATCCCAAACCATGCTATAATTTCTTTCAATTGTGTCCAAAGTTATGTTTGTTGGTTTCTCTCCGTTTAACGTTTCTCCACTGAAATACATTAGCCGACATGTTAGTGTATTTTAAACCAGCTTTTTTTAGAAACTTTTAAACCAGCTTTGATTAGACCTTCTTTAGACTAAGGAGAGCTTTCTTTACCTAAATTTAGACGACTTTTTATCTTTTTTTTAAGTTATAAATAAAGTTTTAATTGAGTAATTTTCGTTAAAATTTATGTCTGATAACTTTTTTACCTTTTTATAAGATTAAAAAAAATTAATTTTTTCTGACTTCAACTTTTTTTTTATCTTTTTACCCCTTAGAACTACTTTTTAAGAGATAAATTAGAAGTTAAGTAAACAACATTTCTACTAAAAAGATAACTAAAACTTTTAGAAAACTTATAAGGCTCAAAGTAAACAATCTTTTTATCTTTTTCTAAAAAAAGAAAAAGATAAAAAATCGTCTAAATTTAGGTAAAGAAAGTGGGGTCTAAGAAGCTCAATTTCTTTTTCTAGGTGTTAAACCGGTTAATATTCTGCAACTGGTAGTTAAAGACTCAAGAAGATCACTAAAATAACAACAAATCATTTGTCATATGCAAGCGTCAAAACTCGATCAAATCTCATGTTTATATGACTCATACATTTACCGGTTACATTTTAGTATTTTTAGTGTAACCAATAATTCAATTTTTTCTAATTTCAATAATTCAATTTTTTCTAATTTTGTAAAGCTCTTCACATACCGTTCAAACTAGTTTAACGGTGTGACTGTGTTTTTTGTTGATAATCTAAACTAAATGTAATGATTGGATCAGTAGGATAGTTATTGTTTGTTTTTTCTATTAAAGAAAGACTCCAAGTTTTCTGTTTGCTAAAGAAAGGCTCAATGTTCACTTAAAAAAAGAAGACTCATGTATTGTGTCTCTGTTACCTTACAATATTTGTTTTATCTTATGCCTTTGTTAAACGAATTAATTCAGTATTTAATAAGTTCGTCATATGAGTTTTCAAATGGCAAAAAATCTTTTCAACAAACAAAAATAAGTAAACACTATTTCTCAACAAAAAGAAAAGTTGACACACAAACGACTTAGGGTTATTGACACTAAACCTACATGCAGTATTCACTTTGTGACACTAAATCCCCTGCAGTTCTGATTTATTGGTCAAACCCCCTGTACTATTTTGTTTAGTGACAATTAGCCTTAAATCGATCACACTGTTAAAAATACCAACGGAAAATCATTACTTTGTGGGCTTTTTTTGTCATTTCCCAAAATCCTATATTAAAACTACCATTATTTATTTAATTAATAATTATATCATTTTTTAGGGTAATAAATATGTTCTTTTTATCCATGGTAAGTATTTCTTTTTTATATATTTTTTTGACCAATTTTCTTTTTTATATCTTTTATTATCCAGCTAGTCAATATATCAAATAGAAAAATATTTAAAATAATAAAAAGAAGGGAATAATAAGACGCAACAGATGCAAGAACAATAGAAGAAACAAGTGGAAGAAACGATGTTGAAGTCTCGAAGGCTTGAAGTTTTGGATTTTGGTCGAGGCGTTGTTGAATGAAGACGCCGGCAATGCTTTCGAAGTTCGCCATTATTTGGGGGTTTTTGAAGGCTGGGTGCCACTCTACTCAGACCAGGCATGAATAAAAAGGTGGCCTTTAAGAATTAAACTCTTCCTCAAAACGAAATTGAAATCAAAATCGGAATTGAAATTAACTGAACCGCAATCAAGAAACCCTAGAACTCCCCAACTCATCCCTTGCTTACAATCTTCGCCTCCAGGACCCCCAATTCCTTCCTCATCTTTAATCGCAGAATCAACATTCCCGATCCGGAATCGGGAATGAGACTGAGAATGAAAATGTTGCAGTGAGGTTGAACGAATATTGACAGAGAGAGAGAGGGAGGGAGACAGAAGAGAAGGGAAAGAGAATTGAGAACGAGAGGGAGAGAAGAACATAGAGATGAGGAGGTGGAAGAGTTGGGTTCTCTGATTTTCTTGTTCTTTCTTCTCCGTCTTCATATTTCTTCTCCGGGAGCTGCTGTTGATGCGTTTTCTCTCCCTCTCCCTCTCTCTTTTTTCTACTTAAGTATTATTAGTATATTAAGTTTCATAGATAATGGTATTTTTAATAGAGGGTTGTAGGAAATGACAAAAAAGCTCACAAAGTAATGATTTTCCGTTAGTATTTTTAACGGTGTGACCGATTTAAGGCTAATTGTCACTAAACAAAATAGTGCAGGGGGTTGGACCGGTAAATCGAAACTGCAGGGGGTTTAGTGTCACAAAGTGAATACTGCATGTAGATTTAGTGTCAATGACCCAACGACTTAAAATGGAGGTATTTGCCTGAAGCCTTGAACTACGCATATATGACAATAACCGTTAATGAGTGTAATACATTAGCAACTTCATGCAATGTAATTTGGTCTTTACCGAAAATCACAATCTGTTAGTCTAATCGTGTGACACATACCGCCATTGCATACAATTTCGTCCAAATTATAGAGGAGTCTATAGAGTGGCGGATCTAAGTAGAGAAGAGCCCCCACTCATTTTTTTCAAAATTATAATTTGACGCTTTAAATTTTCAATAAATTCGTGTTAGCCCCCACTGAAATCGAACAATAACCCTCACTATTTATATTTATTCGTCAAATGTCTAATTTTTTAAAATTTAGCCCCCACTTAGACAAAATTCTGAATGCGCCCCTGAGTCTATACATGATACCTTGCTCTCAAACAAATGAAATGAGAGATATATCTATGCATCAACTTTTTTATATTTATCCAAACTAACCATTCTCCTCTATGCAACATGTTACACCCCGTCACAAATTAGGATTTTACAATTTGTTCATTCCTCTACTCACACTCATCATCGACAACAGCAAAATCAAGTTGCTAAACTTCCGCTCTTCGATCAAGCTCTCCTAGAGCCAGAATACTCATCACCAACTATTGAAATATAAGAAGAATGGAAGCCCTTTTATGCAATTTTAATTTGGTCGTTTATATTACCACTCCGTCTCTACTCTTTTCACCCATTGCGTCTGGGCGTGGGTTTTAAGTGTAGAGGCGGAAAGTCTAATTTGCCCCTACTCTACTTTGAGAATTAGATATGTGCCCCTGCTCTCTCCTGATAGTAGGCCACCACCAGCACCACCACACAACCACCACGCCGCCACCGACAGCCACCACTACCTACAATATCACAACAACATAAACACCACCAACAAATTCAAAAGAATATATTCAGATCCAAAATCATCTTCTTATTTTTTTATAAAGATCCAATTTATTTACAGATCCAAATCATGAGAAAGGAGAAAAGGGATGACAAGAAGAAGAAGATGGAGGAGAAAGGAAGAAGAAAACAGAAGAGGAGAAGAGGAAAAACGGAAGACGAATAGATCGGAGCATCTCCTGCCGTCAGGGTCTCAACCGCCCCTTCCATCGTCGTCGTGCACCACCTTCGACCGCCATGATGCAGATCGGAGCATCCCCTGCCATCGTCGTTCCACACTTCGAGTGAGAACTTTCATCGTCGTCATCTTCCACCGCTAGATCGGAGCCGAATTCGTCACCTCACAACCACCGCCTTCCTCTTTCTGCGAAAAAAGAAGGCGACGAAGAGGAATCGGTCGAGAGGGAGAGAAGGTGCATATATGTACCGCCTCACCTAGGTAGCCGTCGTCGCCGCCTGAGATCGGCGTCCTCATCCCCTGCTCCTCCTCACCAGAAAGCGTGAGGCTGAGTAAACCCACCTCCGTCCGTCCACCTCAACGGCTCTACCTCTCTCCACAGGATAAGGTTTGAGGTCAGTGGGTGGGGTTGGGAATGGAAAAAAAGCATATGGGTAATTATTAGGGAGGGTAAAATTGTCATTTCAACACATTAAGGTTACCGAAAATATAAATGAATAGAAAGAATAGGGACAAACAAAAATAGAAATAGTAAAAAGAATAGAGACGGAGTGGTAGTCAGTTAGTGGGACATTGTCGTTCCATCACTGTGTCAGTTCAAGTGGGAGAGTCTGCTTCGTAGTCACTGATTTGATTAGTTGTTTTTAGTTATTTTCTCTTTTCAACCTGTCATTGTTCAGTTTGTGGAGATAAGAACATGTTTCCCATTGTAGGGTTTTCTATGTTTGATTCTATCCAATCACATTCTTCTTCTCTTCAATATGGTATCAGAGCTTCACGTTACTAACTTGATGGCGCCTCTCCGTTGCTAGCCGAAGTCATATTTGAGCCAGGGTTGTCTTTTACACCGATCTAGCTCAATGTTTATCTTCTTGGCTGTTTTCTGGGCTATCTGAATCATGTTGATTCATGATGGTGATGCCACTGCTTTTCAATCTCGGGTTACTGGAGATCATGGATTGCGTAATGTGATGGATGGCTCTTCGTCCGACTTGCTACACAACGGTATGCTCTAGTTTCCCAAGTTTTAATTGAAAAATACTTCAACCCTGGATTTTGTTACTGTTGTGATAGTTGAGCCTGAGAGACAATCTGAGTTGTACTATGTGGAAGAGTTGTGACATAATGGTCACTCTTGGGCATTTAAATTCTGTGTGCAAAGAAATAGCTTTTATGCAGCCAATATACTACTGATAGAGAGAATTAGTCTAATTTCGCTGAACATTTTTCTCATAAAAACTTGCCAAAGGTATTTCAATTAAGCAGCGCGATAGCTAATTTGAAACAGGGAGAGATGACAGTGAGCTCATATCTCACAAAACTCAAGTCTCTGTGGGATGAATTGGACAATTGCAGTATTACACAGATAAGCCGATGTGCTCATGCGATGTACTTCAAACCTGTGGATGTAAAATTCTAGGAATGCTACACAATAAGCAGCGGGAGGAACATATTAGGCAGTTTTTGATGGGCCTGGCCTGAAAGCATATTATACACCAGTTATAGATTAAGTATTGCTTATGGACCTCTTCCCAGTTTGAATAGGGTTTTTGCTTAAGTTGTGGAGCAGGAAATGCAAGAAATATTTGTTCTATTGATTATGCTATGCCTACATTAATGGCTATGTATTCTCATAATATACAACATTCTACAACCATGTATTCAAATGCACATGATCCTGGACAATTTTATGGTGCAGCTCATAACAATGCAGGACAAAATGTGGGTGGCAACGATGTTGCTTTTCAACAATAAGATGGAGGTAATGCAGTACAAGGACAAGGGAGTTTTGGATCAAAGTTCACATGATATCGCTGTATAGGAATTGGGCACATTAAAGCAAAGTGTTGGAAATCGCATGACTACCCATCTAACATAATAGTGCTTCAAACATGGGATCCAATGTGGATAAAAGCCTCATTCCTTTTTCTCAAACCCAGTTTAATCAAATGATGCAATACATTAACACTCGAATGTATCAAATATAACATTGTTAATGAAACAAATCAGGGTTGCCCCTAGAATTGAACTCAAGAGTCGAGACTAAAGCCCATACATTCTTGATGGATGCAGCAGTAGTTCAAATGCTCAATGCATCTCCCAGGGAGTTGGTTCTAATATTGATGTTTCCTAGCCTAAAAAGAGCTCGGATAGATTCATGAAGCAAAAAGCAAACAGCTTTGGTGTCTCTGCCACACCAAAGCCCGATCAAACATAAGGGAAATTCAGTAAAACAAAACTCCAACTAAGCTTACCAGGGCGGCATACGCGCTTTTTCAGAAATCTATCCAGGTGATCAACCACCTAGCTGAACACTCCTACAGGCCAAGTGAACTTTGATTGCATCCACAACCTTGTAGACTATGGCTAGTGCAATTTTCAAATACCCAGAGAAACAGAGAGGGTTAGACGATGAGAATACTCAAGCGAGGCCAAAACCAGTGGAGACCAGATAACTGAAATGACAATGACGAAAAACTAGCCTCGTATTCATTCCGAAATCCATATGGCCTATACAACTTTGCTTATATATCTTCAATAGTATTCACCTTTTCTCAAAGACCCCCTTTCTGGCTTTCTGCACCAAACACACACACCTGCTGGGAGGAGATAAATACGACACATTGCCTTCTTGATGCAACAAACTAGAGGACCAAATCCAGGGGAAGCCAGACATGAAATGAACTCGAGAAAAAAATCAACTAAAAAACAAATGGTTTGGATACATGGTTCGATGGTGTGTAATCATTGGGGGTAATGTACCTGCTTGAACTGATTTTACTTCTTTGAAGTTGAGTGAAAGATGGTAAAATGCAGTGATGAATGCTAAAATATTAGAGCGTCAATGCAGCATCTATAAATAAAATTCACGAATAAATCTGTAGAGAAGTTCACAACAGTAGAACGGCACTAACATTTAGCAAAAAACAGAAATAGATGCAAAAGCAGTATGTACATGCATGTATGGGGAGATCCATCTTTATTAATGCACACAATAAGGAGCTGATTCCTGATAACAGCGCTCAGCTTTCTCAAAATGATACAAACAATCAAACAAAAGCAAAGCATTGAACGGCAGTGGGTGCGAGCAATTCACATGACTGAAACAATTGGTTATTTATGAACCACCACAATAAACAATTCATTACTAACTCAGAGTCAAAAGTGATCAGAATATTCAAATAAATTTACAAAATCTTTAGCAGAAAAATGATCAAGTTTGAGAGATAATCTAACACAAATGTGCAAAGCTTTTCTGTTTTCCAGCATGGGGCTATGTAACTATTCTGTTTGATTCATCTCCAGGAGGGAACATTGATATAACTCTTAGAGATATTAGTCCGACAAAACCAGAAGGCACAAAATCTTCTTACTCTTTGATAACAAAACAAGCCCCGGAAGTTTAAAAGGAAACGAATCAAATATAACAATGTTAATGAAACAAATCTTGTCCCTGGGTTCAAAATCTTTGTGCCAGACTGCCTACAGTGATCTTTCTTCTACTTGTTAGCACAATTATTCTTCTGTTACGTTTTCTTGAATTTTTCTCGTGTAACGACATGAATATTGCTTCATCATTATTTCTTATCGGATGCTTATTACAAATTTAGATCCAGAACTCATGACATATAGTTTTTAAGGGCTCTTTTACCCTTTAATCAAATAAAAAAATCAATCTACCACATCATAATAACTATTTGCAATTTCTTAAAACAGGTTGTTACTCTTCAATCTTCAAGCAGAGCATCAAATGTGTTGGATAGTACAATAAATGTGCTATAGTTGCAACACTCACTCCAAAGTGGAGTAACTGGAACATTCACCTCTCTTAAGTGTAAATATATGTACACAGGTATATATCAAATTCAAAGAACAGACAGTTATTTCATTAGGAACTTCCTGCTCGTAGCAAGCATCAAAAGTGGATTCCTAAAGGCTCAACCATCACTAGAAGTCTACAACTTTAACGACCACTCACTGTGCCTACCAGAGATCTTTGAATTAATTCCTAATGGAAGTAAACGCGACTCAAATTACTAATAGTCATCCTAGAGGAACACTAAACCTAGGGCCGCAAATGTTACCACAAAGCTTCAACTCAGACCCCAACTGAACGGGCATCAGCTCAAGCTACAGATCAGCTCTGCTGAACAAATGACTAAGAGGCAACAATAGCACAAGACCAAGGACCTGGTAATTTTATCAAGTTGTGGTAAGATGGACCTTTCTGATTCGAGAACCTCTATCGTACAACCTGAGGGTCACTGTTTCAGACTCGGTTTTATGTTTCAGTACAATGATCAAGTCAGCTTATCCCTTTTTATTCATACTTTAAGATGCCAGAAACCACAATATAGCAACCACAATATGAATAATCCAATACTTCATTATCAGAAGGAAAACTTCAAACATTTAAGAGTACTGAAACACATAACATAAGAAAGAAAAAAAAGGGGACAGACCTAAGATGAGTAGGGATCCTACTTAACTCAAAAAGTTAATACTTCAAAGAGATTACCACTGCACTTTGATGAAGAAAAAAAAGATGCGGTTTGAAGGTGCCATGTTTGAGGTTGCAAATGCAAGTCGGCCTAGTTGTCTCTATAGAACATCCACCCTGTTGTCCCTCCTTCAGCACTCAATTGGGCAAATCCAGACTTCCCACATCCAAAATACCAACTCTCTCCGCCATGAAATCCATAAACTGTTGGCGACCCCTCCAATCCTTACCACAATTCGGTGAAACCAAACTCTCCGTAAACGGAACTAGAAACAGCTCTTTGAAATTTATTTCAGTACCAGCTTCAATTACCCGTCGGCTATTCTTCGATGGATTGTAAGCTACAAAATCCCGCTCGGTCGACCCCACTAAAATTTCACCATTCCTCACAAAGAACATGGGCGTAATACTGTTACCAGGAACATCCGAGGAGAGCGTGAAACGTTTGAACCACGACGACTTCACATTAGTGTATTCCTTCATTTCCCACAGGTATTTTGGCCCAGGGAAACCCTCCATGGTATACCGGGATATCCAAAGAGATCCTCTTACAACCCCAATATCATAACATCCCAAGCCACAAGCTTGCACACGGATTTCCTTAAAAACCTCATTCGACAAATCAAAACAGAGAATATCCATCTTCTCGGTAATCCAATGAAGACATCCATTCACAAAAACAGCACTTCTACTGCACAGACCAAGATCGTTATCCTCTTGGGTAATCCTCCAAAACCCATCTTTGAAGTTGAGCACCATAAATTTACTGGATTGAAAAAATGGGCGTTCCAAATACAAAACCAGCTTATAATCGTCCGAAGACGAGTCAAATCCAAAACCCCAAAAACAAATATACTTGTTGAGTTTCCTTACAGGAGGAAGTGGCAATTCCTTGTAATTTTTGGTGGAGGGGTTGAAAACAACTAGTTCTTGCTTGTGCATACTGAAGCAAATCAAGCCATTACATGTACCCACATAATGAAGTCCGATGCGATGATCATCCTCAGGCTTAGAGATATAGTGAGGTGCAACAAGGATATGTTCTCGATCTAATGATGGATCGCTGGATCGAGTAAGATGGAGTTGAATGAAGTCTGGGTCGGAGATAAGAGAGAGCCAAGACTTGCAAACGCACCTGAACTGCAGCAGAGACTTGACCGGACATCGAGAGAGTATCTGGATCTGGATTTCTTCCGGGAGGTACTTAGCTGGATGAATCGGAGTATCGGACATTGTTTCGCCGGGAAAATGTTTCGGGCCTATGCTCAATCAAGGATAGGTTTCGACTGCTAGAATTGCTTCTGATGTTTGATTGAAGGAGAAGAAAAAGAAGGCGATGTTTAGGGGTTTCGTTTCGCAAGAACTCAACGGTCTAGGGCTTGGTACTTCTTTCGGAAATGGGCTTACTGGTAAAAATGTTTTTCTTTTTACCGAATTAGTGCATTTTTTATCAGAAAGGTGTTAATGTATTAAAATTGTGAAATTGAAGAAAGCTGTACAAAATAAATTTCCGAGGCACTAACTTTTGTTACAAGTGTGGTTTGTTGGGACATAAACAACAAATGTGTAAGTTTGGAGAACAGTCGGTCACTTTAGCAAATTTGGCTCATCTAAATATCAATCTTGTCTCTAGTGATGACTATGATTCCAATAAAAGTAAATTGCTCTCCCATATGACACGTGTACTACCTACGACCCTTGGATGGAAACAACTAGGAAACCCCCCTACAAAACCCACCGTCGGATGACAAAAGCACGCACTGGCCCCCCTTTTATGGAGAAGCCAAATCCCACCTTTTCTCTTCTCTCTAAAAACCCTACTGCTCAACAAAATCATTTTGCAGTTTTAGCTGATATCCCCCCTGACGTGTCCACCCCTCCTACTTCCTGAGACAAACACAACATGCACTCTCCCACTTTTCTGAATAAAAAACTAGATAACCCTGACCTTTTATCTTCCTACCACTCCACTGATCATCACAACTCTAACTTATCTCAAACTTCTTCCCCTACTGAATACTCTCTCACTACCACTAACAATGGCATCACAAGCACCACACACACCCGAGAACTTTGTCAACCCCCCCCCCCCCCTGCACTCTCCTCACCTCTTCCAAACCTGAACCTCAACCCACCTCCTCAGACGCCAATAATGACAACACCCACACCACCACTTCCGCACTTAACCGAGATCATGTCCCTCCCCCTTCAGGGGATATGGTTTTTCCCCACTCCCGATCCATCTCAACCACTCCCGATAATTCAATCACATCTGACGATACCGCCATCGACCATGCAATGGATACAAGGACTGACGAAGGATTATATGACACTTTCGACGACTCCGTTGCCGCCATTCCAGTCGAATATGATGTCGTCGCTGTCTCAGGAGCAACTAATCTCACACTCTCTCCTCCGTTGCCGACGCCGATTCTTCACGGCTCGCCGGTGAACTATCCGGCTCCAGAACTGCTACTTCCGACTCATCATACCTCAAGCCGGAGCTACCGGATCCAAGGACCACTATCTCCGAGGTCCCCACTGGAGAACGGCCATGTCCACCGCCAGGGACGGATTCATGGGAACCTTGTACCGCCGAACGAAATTGCAAATCTTATCCTACCGTTTCGAAATCTACACATTCTGGAAAGGGACCGACTCGACGTGGTCATACCGGTAACTCATCAGGCCATCGAGTACATCCGTATAAGGGCGGAACTTCAACCGATCAGTCTTATAACCAAACACTGGAATGGAATGGGAAACAGGGGATGGAGCTCTCTCCTTCAGATCGAGACTTACAATTTGATGTTGATAGCCTCCAAAACTGGCGACAGATGGTCACTGACCCATCATCATTTCTCTCTGACATTGCGTCTTCTTCCAGAAACACGGGTGATATGAAGATTATAGCCTGGAATAGCAACGGTACCCTATCTCATCGTTTTGACAATCAGTCCCGAACTTTACTGAACTGCTACAACCCGGACGTTTTCATCGTTCTTGAAACTCACTCCGGAGGACCGGTCGCAGAAAATACGGATATAACACTGGGTTTTCGGGCCATGCATAAAATTGATGCTTTTGGTCATAGGGGAGGTATTTGAATTTTATGGAATCCTGATACTGTTCACGTCAAAGTTCTCCACCGTAACCCCCAATTTCTCCATGTCGATATGAAGGTATACCAAACTAGTGCTATTTTTCTTTTAACTGCGATTTATGCTTCCCCTAATCCTTTGTTACGTCGTCTACTTTGGCATGACCTTACTTTGTTATCCACTAATATTTAGTTACCATGGATGTTACTTGGCGATTTTAATGAAATTACATGCCCGTCAGAAAACATAGGTGGTCGCCCGTTTCATTTTTATGATAATTCTTTGTTGGACTTTATGAATCACTGCCATCTTACAAGGACCAAAATTTATGTGGACCAATAGGCGTTTACCTCTTAATTTAATTCAAGAACGCCTTGACCGTGCAATTGGTAATAATTTATGGGTCACTCCTTTTGTTAATTGCACTGTTACTCATTCATCTAGATTATCTTCTGATCATAATCCTATTTTTGTTCAGACTAATCCTACTGTTAGAACTCACTGTAATCATTACTTCAAACTTGAAACATTTTGGTTAAATCATCATTCTTTCACTAACTTAATTAACAATTTTTTCAATTCCACTACAGACTCCCTGTGTGGGAAACTTACCAATTTACAATCAGCTATCACTTCTTGGAAGCATCATGAAGTTGGCAATTTATATCACAGAAAAAGGACTCTTGAACATCAAATTGATAGTATTCAACGTTTAATTGAAAATCAACCTTCCTTATAAAATGTGAGAGCCGAACAACAACTGCTTGCCACTTTTCGTAACATCCAAAATGACGTGTATGAGTTGTGGAAACTCCGAGCTCGGTGCAATTGGGTTGTTGTTGGCAATCGGAACACTTCATTTTTTCACCGTTCGGTTATTAACCAACACCGACGTAATATCATATCTATGTTAAAAGATGAGTCTGTTGTGTGGTGTTCAAATGCCACTACCATTGAAAGTAATATCACTAATCATTTTACTACTCGCTTCCGGGCTAGTAGTTCTTTCACCCAACATTTTTTAAATATTCCAGACAATTACTCTCACCATGATCAGTACACTCACTTTACTAATCCCATTTCACTCGAAGAATTAAAAACGGCCGTGTCTTCTATTCATCCTCACAAAAGTCCGGGTCATGATAGTTACCATGCTTTTTTCTTCCAAAAATTCTGGAATATTATTCAATTAGACTTATTAACTTTCATTAATCAAAT